>JACEFO010001712.1:0-2450391 GCA_015342445.1 Digitaria exilis | reverse complement strand
GGTGTACAGGTCTCTGGGATTGATCTTCTCCCTCCGAGTCTGCCGCCCATATCGTAAGGCTCTTCAGAGCGCATGTGACGAGCGAACCCGCGGTGACGGACAATTCAGAGAAAGAGAAAGACGCTTTCTTGATCTTGAGCCTGATCTCTTGATCTCCCGATGATCTGAGTGATGTGCTGCCTCCTGCTCGCAGCTACGCCTACTACACTGTTACATTACCTTTCTGTCAGTCAGGATTATGCATGTTTCGACTAAAAAGAAAAAGCAATTTCTCAAGCAATAGAAACGAAGTACGGCTAATTTTAGCACAGGATGACAGGAAATAGGATAAAAAGTAAGGGAATGTTCGGCATTAAAGGAGGAAGTTTGGCACCAGTTGATACGGGCTGCAAGATGCATGAAAGGGAGGTGTACAATTGTGCATCTCCACCCTGTAGGCTGTATGGTGATCTTCGCTGTCCCTCCTCTAATGGAGTAATGGCTTGCAGAAGTTTGTGGTTTCCCTGACCCTGGGCCATAAGTAACTCCACAGGGGCTGGGTTGAGCATCCTTGCAAGGAAAACGCTGTAGGGTCCTACACGCCGCGTCTCTTCTTCCGAGTCGCGTCGGACAGGAGTCTCACCGAGCCTTTTTCGTGGTTGCTGGGCTTCTATAGTATTATTTCGCACCATGTTGTCAGACGTTAATGTCGGCAGTTGGAAGACATAGAGGGGGACAAATTGTGAAGGACAAATAGGCGCAGCAGCTATGTGAATGGAAACAGTAACCGAAAAAGGACCGCGGATATTTGTGTTTGCGGTGCACTGATTCACGTTGTCTGGTCCCGGCAGATGTTTCATCCGCAGCACGCTTCTGCTTGCCCATGTGGGCAAATTTGACCACTTTCTTGGAGATAGATCGCCGATGCTGTGCAAGTACAGTAGAAGCTTCAAGGGTTAAACAAGTCTGACTGAGCTACGGAGTAGGAACTTTGTGCTTCATTCAAATCTCTCACGTCGCGAGTAGTGGTGGCACCGGAAGCCCAACCTGACAGGACAGCACTCAACACAAAAAGGGACACAAGTATGCACGGCTGTGCAAGCATGCCGCTGTGTTGTTCGCCTTTCTCTCTATAAGTAATAGGTTTGTTCTCTGTGTTCCCACGGTAGACTCTTTTTTTAACAAACAACACTGAATGTATTCTCTATTGCTATAGACAGAAAAAATACAAGGTAAAATTCCTTAACCAGACCATAACTTAGGCAACAAAGAGAAAAAAAAAACAAGGTACCACACCGAAGACAACACCGCGTAAATTAGATTTGAGGGCTAATCGACTCACCCGCCGAAGTAAAACTACTCAACCAACTCAGGCCGGGTGCAAACTGGAACATTCATGTGGTTTGGTGAGGTGACAAACCAGTTACTAGTGTTTTGTCTTTTCACTGAGATGACAATCAAGTTAACTGAGTGTTCAACAAACACAGTAGTAGCCTGTACCCAATTTACTCCTAACTTGATTGGTCAATTTCTTGTACGCTTGAAAAGGGAAGGTGACAAACACATGATGGTGAGTAGGGATGGTAGACTATGGTACGACTGGTTAGTTGTTTGCTCGCAAATGCCCCTCGCCAAGCTGCCACCCGTGCACACGAGCTAGACACTGGCAACAAGTGAAATGAAAGAACAACACACGATGGCACGACTTGGTGGGCCGAGCTCTTTTCCAGTGAGTACCCCCGGCGGGCCCTCAATCTTGATGGCCCATCAGCATGACAGCCCAATCGCCCTCGGAGCAGCAGCATCGTCTTCCTCGCGCCGCCGTCGTTTCACGGTTCCGCCTTCCGCCTCCTCTGAACTCATCCGAGTCCGGCGGGAACAACCGGAAGGCGCTGGTCAGATGCGGCGTGCGGCTCCTTGCTCAACGGCGGGGCTAGGAGGTTCTATAGGGTTAGATGTGGAAGCCACGGCGGTTTCCCCGCACGTTTCGTATCCAGCATCTCAGGTGAGCGAGTGACAGCTTTCAGCTCATCGAATGCACCGACGTTTCTTTCTCTCTAATTGATTCGATCAACTCTAGCTCGTACGTCAGGGGAGAAGCCAAGGTTGGAGGCCGAGGTTTTGCCAATAATGCCCTGGAGCTGAGCTCTAACAAAGGGAGCTTGTTCAGAGGTGGAAGTAGCCACGTTGGGGGGAAGCGCAATTCAACCTCTGCAGGCTCTCCAGAGGAAGCTGGGTCGGATTTGGAGCATAAAACGGGAGAAAAGTTCAACCGGGTGTCCATTCTGCAGTAAAATTGTGCTCTGGTATTGGGAGTCTGGTTATATCCAAGTGCGCTCACATATTTGAGAGCAGAGGGGACACCTTTGACGGGAACTGCAGTCTGCAAGATGTTCTTAAGCCTGGTTTATGGCTCTCGCCGGAGACCCTCCGCCGGTTCTGGCGTGTCTCTGAGCTGAAGCCTGAGGATTTTCTTGACATTTTGATTGGTTTTGGGTCCAGCACGGCCCAAGTGAGGAATGCAAGATTTTATGGAATTTGTACAGGTGGACGTCGCAGCAAAGCAAGGAGTTTCAACATCTTCCAAGGTCAAATGAGACTATGGTATCCATACTTGCAGATGCTCATATGCTCAGTCAAGCTGAATCACTGCTGCTCTCATTAAATGATAATATGGCTCTGGCTGTTTCAAGTAATCTATTCAGTCAGGTTATCCAGGCGTACTCAGAAGCAAACAACCTTGAGAAATCAGTTGCACTTTACGATTATGCAAGGTCTAAGCATTTGATTCCTTCCGTTTCATGCTATCAAGTGATTCTTCATTTGCTGATGAGAAACAGAAAGGATGAATTGATTTTAAGAGTATATCTGGACATGCTTGAAGTTGGATTCGGTTCTTGCACCAAAGGAGACGTTCTTGATTCCGTTGTCATGGCTTTTATCAAGAAAGATAAATTTTTGCAAGCTCTTGTTATACTTCGGCAACTAAAGAGTGTGGGTCTTAAATTAAGCAAGGGATCCTTATCAACCATAGTAGAAGAATTTAACAAGAAAAAGGATATTGGGGACATGATGAACTTTTTGGAAGAGTGGAGATCTTTACCTGACATGCGACTTTGCAACAGAATTCTTGCGTCTTCATGCACAAATCTTGGTACTGATCAGGCATGGTTGGTCTTCCAAAGATTGGAGGCCTTAGGGTTTGCTCCAGATGCTACTACTTTTGGAATTTTCATATTTCATAGCTGTAGAGAAATGAAACTGAAATCTGCATTCATATATTTATCAGAGTGCTTTTCTAGACATATTAAGCCTGGAGTGTGTGCTTATAATGCTATTTTAAGTGGTGTTTTCAGGGAGGGACTGTACAGGCATGCAAAGTATGTCTTTGAAGATATGGTTGAAAGAAAAGTAACGCCCAATCTTTCAACATATAAGATCCTTCTGGCAGGATATTGCTGGTATAGACAATTTGATGGTATTGAGCAAGTCTTGAGGGATATGAAAAACCAATGGCGTAAATGATCTTCCCTCTGGAAGCTGTGCTTTCTCTAAGGCGTTATTTTTCTTGGGGCTAGATCACCTAGGAGTGAAAATCAAGAGAGATAATGCCACTGGTTTTCCGAAAGCCGAGTTTTTTGATTCGGTTGGCAATGGACTGTATTTGGACACTGATTCCAAAAAGTTTGAGATTTCATTGGCACAGATTTTGGATACCGCACTTCACCCAGATGTTAATTCAGAGCTACTAAGTGCATCTCGGCAGGGCAATGTTGCTAGTGCTCTTCTCGTGAAAGATGAAGCTTTTCAATGGGGATATGACATTTCATCAGATAGCTGCGCAGAACTATTCAAGGCCTTATGTGTGAGCCCTGCATATGTAATAGATGCCATTGACCTTATGGAGGAGATGCCTGATATATTTGACAAGCTTGGTGCTCCAAATCTGAATTTAGTTGTCCAAACATTGAGTAGGAATGGGATGTCAGCTCATGCAAGGCTGGTTTTAGAAAAAATGTTCAGAGTAGGCTTGTCAGTCGCTCAAGATACATATACATATTTGATGATAGGCTTCTGTAAAGAAAGGAACATAGCAGGATTTTGGGAATGTTTGAATCTTGCAACAGGGTATAGGTGGCCACCTAATAGTAAGGATGTGATGACCATCACCAGTTGCTTGTGCAAATGGGGAGTTATTGAGGAAGCCCTGAAGCTTATGAACCCATTATTTGACTGTTATCCTGATATGTTTTCCAGTGCATATTTGCACTTCTGAAAGAATTGTGCAGTACAGGTTATGCCAGTGTTGGATGTGCTATGTTGGAGGCTCTCAAAGAAATGGGTATGATTGTGGATAACTCTCTACTGTTTTGTGTGATGGAGGGCTTCCTAAAGGAGCAGAGAACTGCTGAATCAATTGGAATGTATGACATATGGATTAACAAACGCAAAGAACTAGATGCAATTACTTACCGATCCGTGTTGCCTTCATTACCATGGCTTGATACTGATCGAGCTAAGAACTTGGTAGAATCTGTACTGACCATGGAATTTCCTGAATTCTCATATTGCAGTTGCATTTTGAAGGAATTAGTGCAAACAGGAAATGTAAAGCGGGTAATGCCAGTGTTGCAAGAATCAACTCCTGGGAAGCTCAGTGGCACCTTATTAAACTCCTTACTTCAAGCATATGGCTGTCTAAAAAATTGGAGAAAGTTAGGTGCAGTTCTTTGCGTGATGCTAAAGATGAATGAAAACCTTTCTATTTCTACCTATCGCTTCCTTGTATGTACAATGTGTGAGCAAAGTCGGTTTTCTAGTGCATCAAGGCTTAGAGCACTGTTCCAGCATAGTGACAAGTCAAGAGAGCTAATTATATGCAACATTCTAATATTTATCTTTTTCAGAGAAGAAACAACTCGGGAGTTCATGATTTATTGAAGGACATGGAATGTAATGGTATTTCTCCCGACAAAACGACATATGACTTCCTTGTCTACGGATTTCACAAGTCTGGAGATACTGATAGTTCAGTTAGTGTGCTTGATGCCTGTATTGCTCGGGGAATACAACCAAGCAACCGCAGTCTCAGAATAATGTTGGGTCATTACTGCAGGCTAGGAAGCGTTGAAAAATCATTAGCTTTATTTCAATTGATTGAGTGCAGTGGATGGAGAATTGGTTTAAGCATTAAGACCACTCTCACTTCATGTCTCCTTTCATTTGGGAGACATTTGGAAGCAAAGTTATGTCTAAACAACCTGAGCAAACGTGAATTTATTGGATCCTACATCAATCTTGATGACCTCATCAAGAAATTCTGCGAAGTAGGAGATGTGCAAATGTCTCTTAACCTTCTAAATACAATGTTAAAGAAAGGGAAACTACCTAGTGAAGTCAGTTACAGCTCCATTATATACAGGCTGTGCATGTTGAAAGAATTTGACCAGACACTTGATTTTCTTGCCGAAATGCAATTTGTAAGCCTAAAACCAAGTGAGACCTCATGTGATGCACTTGTACATGGCCTTTGTGCCATGGGAAGAACTTGTGATGCTAGGAAGATTTTGGAAATGCTAACCACCTTGGGGTCTGCACCATCCTATGGCATGTATAGAGTTGTTCTTGATAGCTATTGCAGAAGCAGCAATCTAGAGAAGGCCACAGCGCTTTTGCATGACATGCGACAAGCAGGACAAGTACCCAACTTTGAGATGCATTGGTCTATTATAAGCAATTTTAGCATTACCAATGGGAAAACTAAAGGAAATGGAGAGTCCATTCTGCCAAACCTTTTTATGAATCCTCCATAAAGATCATAGCGTGACAGATGACTTTTGTCAAGCTAAACCATAGTGGAACTAACAAAACTTAGTGAAGCCAAGCTTGTGCAACACTGCAACTCGAATCCTCTGCTTGGGGATGAAGGCTAATATGAGAGTACATAGGAGAAACTACGTATCTTTGCTTTTAAGTATCAAAAGGGCGAATCAACTCATCACTTGAGTGTGCACGACCTTTTTCTCTTCAACTTACAGGGTGTGCCTCTGCTAAAGGATCGTGTGAACTTGTGAAGGTAATACCGTTATCTCTCCTAAGAATGAAAAAAATGTTATTGAAAAGTTGGCTTTCCATTATCGGCGTGGACAGAATAAATGTGGACTGATGTTTGTGTTGACCAAGACAACATCGATATCATCATCATCCCTCCAACAAAGGTACTTTGCTCCTACTGCTTTTCGATCCCTCTCAATAGAAGTATGCAATCAATTGCAGATGGATTTTCATTCTTTGTGGTGTTGTGAGAAGCAGGTTAGCAGTTGTGAGAGTGAGAGATGACCATGCTGCCACTTCATCAAAGTCGTGATTTGTGAGGTACTATTTCTCTATTGTAGCAAACTATGGTGGTATCAAATGCAAGGATTAGACAGTTTTGAACAATTCTGCTACTGTCAGTACCAGTATTATTTTCCTGGATTAGCCTCACCATTACAATATCATGACCCGTCTCATTGAAGCCTGCATTGTATCAAGTTATGGTGTGTGCTCCTTTTGTGGTTTACTATTCTGTCTCGTGGTGTTGCATTTGTTTTTTTATCCGCGTTAGTGTCATGTAAGGCCATTCTGTTTTCCTTTTTTTAGAATTCTTTCTCCACCATGTTATAAATGAGATATTTAGTGATTAACATATGAAGATGGATGCCTGTATCTGGTCTGTTTGGAGCAATAGATGAGATGGCCTCGCTGTGTAACCAGGATTCGAAACTTGGGTTATTAATATATCAGTTAGTTTGTGCTGTGGGCACGACCTGACTTGTGGTGTGTTTAGATGAGGTGGATTACTATGAAAATAAGACAGTTCAGATTTGAACTGAATATAAGATTTGAATCCAGGACCCTCCCTGCTCAAACTGATAGTTAGTAGTAGTGTATACTATATATGTTGCATGGTAAACGGCTTAGATAACTGATAGCGTCATTAACATTCCTTAATATTTTAGTGCTGCTCCATGTTTGCAGAGTTGGATACAATTAATGATTTTTTAAAAGCAAAATGAAGGAAAAATATTTATTGCATACTACCATCATTTCCTATAGTACAAGGAAATTAAATACAAAAAAAACTTAAAATGCCTTAATGTTGCAGAACTAGATACCTATTTGCCCTCAAATTTCTAAAATATAGGTCCGACCACATATGGGCCCTAATTTTTAAAATTAAGTTGCTTCTGTACACATTCATAAAAACTACCAAACTGTGCGGTCTGCAGCATATGTATTTAGTCATTGTTGGGTTCAACAACAGGGCCGCCATCTCCATCCATGTTCGGTGAAGCATCACTTGCATTTGGGATATCAGTTGTTGGGGCCAAGCCTTTTGGTTCATATTCTTCCGAGCCCTTATCTGTTGCAAGACTCAGAGTCTGAACTCCATGCCTTTTCAGAGCATCTTTGAACTTATGAATCTGAAATAACACAAATTTCTGGTTTAAAATAGTTTAATGGAGTGTATTAACAAATGTCACTAGTGTAACACTTACAGTTGAAATTGTGCAGCTGAAGCTATAGATACGTCCTTGAGCGCCTTTGTAAAAGCGGAACAATGGCAAGACATGAACATTGATCTTCTTGCAGATTTCTCTTTGTTCATTATAGTTGACCATAAGAAATTGCAGTTCTGGATGCATCCCGGCAAATTGATGGACCTTTGTACATATGAAAAAGTTAGTATTATATCAGCATGAATTTACGTAGAGCATGTATTTGTTTCTCCTTTTGATAGTGTAAATCTTTTGAATCTCCATGTTTGTTTTCCTTTACCTTAGAATGTAGGGCCTTACAAGCTCCACAGCTAGGTGAAAAGAAGTGCACCACTGTGAACTTATCTCCAGCCACCGGAAGCTGTTCATCAAAATCTTCTTGTGATCTGATATTCTTCATGTTGCTCTTCATGTCCTTCTCCCACCACTTTGTGCGAATACCCTAATAACACGACTAAATATCACTACCATCTTTGTTGTGCACCTGTGCTTCAGCATGTGTTTGAATGAATGTTTAAGTGTATCATTTGTGAATGAAACTTTTAGATTTCTCTGTTTCGATGCAAATTTTACAGTTAATTTAGATAGGGAAGACATGTTAAACCAACAACCTTTTATAATTTTTACTCTTCATTTTTGCATAATATATCTTACTAAGCAGCTAAGTCTCTTAAAAAATAAAACCACTCAGTGAATAATCTGTTCCTAAAGTAATGCAGTCGTGTTTGCTACTAATATAGAAATTTCTTCCTGAGGTAATACCATTTTGAATGCACATATTTATTTTCTGTACTAAATAAAGAGGCAACATGTTTTTTCTTTTAAAAAATAGATGCTCCTGGAAGTGCATTATACTCAGTACTTGACATAGATTGAGCTGAACCATATATCCTACATTACCTTTATTCTACCTGGATAGCCATTATAGGAACTTGTGTGTTTTTTTCATTCAAATATCCCCAACAATATAAGTCAAAATGTTTCTTTTCTGAGCAGTAAGGAAACTGACCTTCTTGGGATCTTTTGGTGCAGCTCTGGTGATCTGCCAAGCAGTTGAGGCAACCTTTTCTGTGGGCAAGAAGTGCTTCCCCTTGTGGTTGCAACTCAATACCTTGAAGCAACCATCAGATCTGTTGCTCGTGTATCCACGACAAGATGAACAAGCAGCAACCCAATGGTTGGTCAAGGCTGAAGCCATCGACATCATTGAACTGAAAACAGAAAGGAATATGTAACAAATTAGCACCTTCATAAAAAATGCTACCGAAAAGAACGCATTTAAAAGCACAGCATGCCTCAAATTAAATGGGCAGGCTCTACAAAGTCTGGAAATTATGATGGGGAAATGGGGATGGCCATGACGAGGTATTTATGGCTGAAGAAAGTTTTGTGTCAAAAACAAAGTATACCCAATCTTAGCTACACAACATGCTTTTTGAACTTTTCAGTTCAATGCTTATCACTCTAAAAAAATGATTCCGTTGCTTATCAAAATGCACATAGGTACAGTCGGAATTTTGTTTCTTGTGGTCATGTTTGGATTTGTTAGGTGATTTGTTTCTTCTGTTACCTACCACCAAGCTTTAGCTTTGGATTTGTTTGGTGTTCCTTACACGTTATGCTGACCTTTTATCTGAGTTGCCATGTCTTATGCTCCAGAATGGAGGAAACTGATGTGTATCTTTGGTGTGAATCTTCATGCATTGTGATGTATGAATGATGTGTAAATGTTATATCGATATCCAAATCTACTTTACTGAAATGTATGATTGGATTTCTTGCTGAAATTTTGGATGGTCGGTGTGTCAGATGCTGCAATTAGATTGTACGATCAACTTGTGTTACGTCAATTAGTTGTATTTCTTCCTTACCACATCAGCAGATAATGCACGTCAGCCCTCTGGTTGTGTGTACCCCATTCCTACATATTTCACACATGATGCGCATGATCTGGTTCGTGCTTGGCAGTTGGCTCATATGCTGACTCTACTATGGATTTGGTCTTACTAGCAAGTTGCAACATATGCACTCGAACCATTGAGCTACACTACACAAAAAATACATGTAATTTCGCAATAGAGGTTTGTTGACATGATGGGGCTTGATCTACAATGAGAACCTTGGTTGATTTCATTTGGAGCTAAGCTGTTAGGGAAAATAATCATGTAGGCCAGTTGTTGGCATATAAAAATGTCGAGGGAAAAAAATTAAGGACCCAATTGCATGAAGAGTTTCCAAACAAGGTAACATAGTATGGACAAACAACTAAGATCCACATGGAAAAAAAGGAAACCAAGGACACTTAACTAGTTTATGCTAGTGGATGAAATTTAGTTGCACTCACCAACATACTTGTTTCAGGAGGTGATGTACCCATTGATGGTGAGGTATTTGCAGTGACTTCGTCAATCTCAAGATCTGCCGACTTAATGTGCCATAGGCATTCATAGGTGCGGTGGTATACATGTGTGAAAGCTAAGCATTGCAATGTGCTTCTATAAAGATAACCTTGCAATAGATGAGCTTTCCTTATTCACAAAGGTTCCTAATGTTTGAGGAATATAACTTCTTCAAGGCATGAGATAATGTATATATAGGCACACGGCCATGCTATGCCACCACCTTTGTGGGGCCATTGATGACTTGGATGGATCATTGGAACAACGCAGGATCCACATCATATTAGTATGTCGTCTACTGCCACCAAAGTATCTGTGTGACGTGGTAGTGAGTCGGATAGATTAGTGCAATGATGCAGGATCCATGTCATATTTGTATGTCGTCTACTGCCACCATGCCACACTATGTGCGATGGCGGTAGTGAATTTCGTGGATCATTGGGACGACGTATGATCGACATCATATGCAACAACAATAGTGCATTGGATAGATTATTGTAATGATGTAGGATCCATGTCATATTAGGTGTACCTTCATGTTTGTTGGACATGTCGGGTTCTTTTTCTCAGGTAGCATGCCATCAGTTTCCACCGCCGTATATAAAAGAGAATAAAAGTAATATGTTCCATTTTAGAATACATGTGACTGTGATTTATGAAACCCAAAGTGCACCTCATTACAGTGAAAATAAGATCCAAAAGGCAGTGTATCCTTATTGACTACTAATAAATCTTTATATATATACACCACCACCAATTTAACTTTGGGAGAAAATAAGATCCAAAAGGCAGTGTATCCTTATTGATATTTTCAAATTCCCACTACTATATGGAAGCTGTCACTAGTCCATTGGCACACTAAAATTAGAAAGTTAAGATTCATATCTAATCCACCCTCTTATACGCATGTTTCGCTTTTGATACACACATTTCCTAACAAATTATGTTATATTCAATTGTGTGCTACAAATTGCCCATATAACATTATACTATTTTTTCGCAAGGAAGTATAGCTTCTAGTGAATCATACTATATTTATGGTAAATATAGTATGTATTAGATTTGGGATGCTTACATGCAGAGCTCTCTCTTCTTGCTATTAATTAGAAGAGCCCCATGAAGTGGAATAATTCAACACTGAGGATTTTTCCGAGAAATAGCAGCTAGTTGTTGATTTTGTAGTTTAAGTACATGGTATGTTTAAGGTGAATGTCGAGGTCTGGGGTTTCAATATCTTTAGAATTATAAAAATTACCGTTTTACTTGAATCCTTTGAAATGCAGATGTGCAAATTAAGCAAATGCAACTAATTGTACAAAGCTAAAGCTTCAAAACAACTCCATTCAGCAATCAGATGTATATTGTAAGAATAAGATTACAGAATGACCGGTTATTATCGCATAAAGTAGACTTGCTTCATTGATTGATATAACCATTTATATAGTTGTTTCATCTTTTAGTATGTTCTTTGTGTTGCCAAAATGCACTGAACAAGTGCAAACTTTTCTAATGTTCTGCTTGTATATCACAAGATCTGTGATCATGGCACATGATCCATCTTATAGTTGTATGGTTTATTTCAAGCAGGATCGTACCCGCCCAGATATCCAGAAAGTAGTACAGGTTTGCAAATATAACCATTACATTTGAGCTGATTCTTGTGCTCCCGTTTATCTGGTTGATTTGAATATTAACACCAACCTACATCATATCAAATACAGTGGAATGTAACTGGTTTCTTTGGTAGGAGTGGATGTACATTATTTCATAGGCCATTGGTTTCACTTGCTGGCTGCACAGATTGAAGTGTTTTTTGCTGGCATGATTGAGTTACATTTAACTATTCAATGACAGGAACAACAGGGTGCATATGAATCGATCAGACTTAGTAGTACATGCCCTTAGCTGTATTTGTCTGAAAAAAAAAATCAGCAATACCTTTACCAAGATTGGGGCCAATAGCATGGGAAGTGGTGGCACTGCACATTTTTCTCTCCATTGTCAGAAAAACAGGATGGTACCGCCCCTAGAAGCATGACAGTCAGATTAAAAGAAGTCCTGAATCCAGAACATGGCTAGAACTGTCTAGAAGATTGCATCAGATCCTTTGAACTGCCATCAATAACTGCACGCCCTGCCTCCTTGTTGACACCAGTGTCGTCCATCAACTTTCTCATTTTCTCTGACCCCAGCCATTCTCCAACTGAAGCATAAATATTTGATAGAAGCACATAATCCCCACTTGCATCACTCCTTGCCCTTAGAAGTTCCCGATTCGCATGCTCAGCCAGTTCAATCTCACCATGGATCCTACAAGCCCCAAGCAGGGTCCTCCATATGACGGAATTAGGGTTGACCTTCATTGTGTCAATGAACCCAAACGCTTCTTTGAGCAGTCCTGCACGACTCAGCATGTCAACCATGCAGCCGTAGTGCTTGATATTGGGCTCAATCCTGTACCTTTGTTGCATCAAGTTGAAGTACTTATGCCCCTTGTCAACCATTCCCCCATGGCTGCATGCAACAAGGACAGCAACAAAAGTGATTTCGTCTGGCTTGACATTCCCCTTCAGCATCTTCTCGAATACATCTATGGACTCATTGACATGTCCATGCAATGCCAATCCTCCTATGATGGAGTTCCAAGTCGAGACATCCTTATCTCGCATTGACCAGAACACCTCAAGTGCGTTGTTCATGCTCCCACACTTTGCATACATGTCAATCAGTGCATTTCTTAGAACAGTGGTAAGACCAGTTCTTGAATACCTCTCTGACAGATAGGAATGGAGCCTCCTGCCAATATCGAGATCACTAGAATCGGCACAGGCTGATAACAAGATGAGCACCGTGACAGTATCTGCCTTTTCTCCCATGCACTGCATCTGCTCAAAGAGCTCCACCGCATGCCTGTGAGAGCCGCATCTCACGTACCCAGAAATCATGGCGTTCCACGACACCACATCACGTTCAGGAACCCGGTCGAACAGCTCCCTCGCCATGGCCATCTCTCCCCGCTTAGCATACGCTGTGATCATTACGTTCCAAGACACGAGGTCCTTCACAGGGCTCTCGTCGAACAGCTCCCGGGCGGCAGCAATGTCCCCTCTCCTTGCACAGCCGGAGATCATCGCCGACCACGCAACGGCATCCCCACGCGCACCGCTTTTGAAAAGCGCAGACGCGACACCGAGATCGCCGCAGCTCGCGTGCATGCCGATGAGCGCGTTCCTGACGAAAGAGTCAGACTCGCACCCGACCTTTACGACGCGCGCGTGGACCTGCGCCCCGGTGCTCCACGCGTCCATGGCGGCACAGGCGCGGAGCACGAACGGGAAGGTGAGCTTGTCCGGCCTCACGCCGCCGCGGTGCCGGGCCATGCGCGCGTAGATGGAGACGGCGTCCCGGGGCGTGGCGCTGTGCGCGGCGCCGCGGATGAGGGTGTTGTACATGAACTGGTCCGGGTTCGGGATTCGGTCGAACACGAGGCGGGCGGGCGCGATGCCGCCGCGGACAGCGACGGCGGAGGCGAAGATGAGCTCGCGGAGCGCGGAGGGGTCGGAGAGGAAGCCCTGGAGGACCATGAGCGCGTGGACCTGCTTGATCTGGCGGAGGCTGCGGCACCGCCGCCACAACGCCGGCTGCCGGCGCTGGGTGCCGGACTTGCGCAGCATCGCTGGGACAAGTGCGGCCGGCAGAGGACAAGCGTTAATGGCTCAGTGCCTCCCACGAAGCTGCTTCAATTCGGTTGCCGTACTGAGAGTGCAACGAAGAAATTTCCACTCCATGGCTTCCTTCAACGAAGAGCACGCCGCCCCGCCGCGGCGGACTGCGCCGCCATGTTCGACGCAGCGCCGCCGCTGCACGCCTGCACCGAGATAGTGCCTGGGGCCAACTCGCGGACAGCGACCTTCCGCGAGAGGATCCGGATGCGCCTCTTCCGTGGCCGACTGGCCGCACGGTACGGTACCAGTGACTTGCCGGGGAAATGCTCGAAGCGGCGGCGGGCACACCTCGTCGGCTCGTCGCCGGCTGCCGCCGGATCGACTTCGTGCGGTTCGGAACGCCTTGGGACGAAGCGGCATCGGCACGTTTTCGAAATAACCCTTATATGTTTACTTTTCTCTTAGACGCACCCTAAAATGGATCGCGATTATTAATCACGATCCGATTCGGGGTGTGGTTGTAGGGATTCCGAAACATTAGAGGTGTTTCCGATAAATCGCCGTTGCAACTTTGCCCTACGACGTTATCAGCCGCATATAATCGATCCGACGGTTGAGAAGCGTCCCAAATTAGATCGTGATTAATAATCGCGACCCAATTCTGGGGATGTGTTTGAACGAAAACTTCCTCTCCGCTCTCACTGCTCTGTCGGCGTCCTGAACGCCGGCGCCGGCGCGGCGGCGCGTCGTTCCTATCCTCTCCCATTGTCCGTTCCACAGTATCTTTGCGAAGGTTCGTGCGCTGCCGCAACGACTTGCCTATGGCGATATCATTTCAGCCAAGGAAAGGCTCGCCATGCTCGCGAGGATGCGGCCGCTCCGGATGTGTTCGACGAAACGCCGCAAGAGGATGCCGTCACTTCGCAAGCATGGTCTTCCGCCACCCTGAATGACCTTCCGCGCGCACCCGTTGGATACTCGGATCCCTGCCCATGGTTCCATGCTTTGCTGTAAGAAATTCGTGATATACTCTGACTCTTTACTGCTGTCGCTGTCGACTTGAACAAATTGATTGGGCAGGCAAACGTCCTACGGTAGGGCAGCATCCATGGCAGGTTGCATCGATTGAATAGGAGAGCTCAAATAATCACACGGCCCTGAGAGGCAGACCTTGAGTCCATGCAGCATGAAGAATTCAAGATAACCGATAACCGTCATCATGCTGTGAGATACTAGACGTAGACATAGAGTCCCTCAATGTTCCCATAGTCTGGTGCAATTCGTTAGAGTAGAAAAAAATTGGAGGCTAGGATTTACTGAACACTACTGTCATTTGAAATACAAAGATGCTTAAAATGCTTTGATGTTTGTTAGCCCTCACAATTTCAAAACAAAGGGCTGTTACAAGAACATATGGGCCGTAATTTTTACAGTACTCATGACTAGCTTCTATACGCATATATAAAAACTACCGAATTTAGCAGGGCATGGATTTAGTCATTATTGGGTTCAACAGGGTCGTCATTTCCATCCATGTCCGGTGAAGCATCACTTGCATTTGGGATATCAGTTGGTGGGGCCAAGATCTTTGGTTCAGATTCTTCCGAGCCTTATCAGACTCTCAGTCTGAACTCCATGCCTTTTCAGAGAATCTTTTAACTTATAAATCTGAAACACAAAGTTTTGGTTTAAAATAGCTTAATGGAGTGCATTAGCAAATGTCACTAGATCATATAACACTTACTGTTGAAATGGTGCAGCTGAATCTATATATACGTCCTTCAGCGCCTTTGTAAAAACGGAACAACGGCAAGACATCTACGTTGAGCTTCTTGCGGATTTCTCTTTGTTCTTTATAGTTGACCATAAGAAATTGCAGTTCTGGATGCATTCGGGCAAATTGATGGACCTTTGTACATATGAAAAAAAGGTAGTATTATATCAATATGAATTTGTGTAGATCATGTACTTGTTTCTCCTTTTGATAGTGTAAATATTTTGAATCTCCATGCTTGTTTTCCTTTACCTTAGAATGTAGGGCCTTACAAGCTCCACAACTAGGTGAAAAGAAGCGCACCACTGTGAACTTATCTCCAGTGATCAGAAGCTGTTCATCAAAGTCTTTTTGTGATTTGATGTTCTTCATGCTGTCCTTCATATCCTTCTCCCACCACTTTGGGCAAATAGCCTAATACCAGGTCTAAATATCACTGCCATCTTTTTTCTTCAACATGTGTTTGAACCAATGTTTAAGTTGTCATTTTTAACGAATCTGTTAGTTTTCTCTGTTTTGAGGCAAATTTTACAGTGAATTGGATAGAGAAGGCATCTTAAACCACTTCGTTTTTTTAGATCTTTAATTTTTCATTATTGTGTAACATTCCTGATCCAACAGCTAATTCCCTTCTAAATAAAACAACCCAGTGAGTGTAACCTAATTACTACTAACATAAAATTTTCTTCGTGAAGCAATACTATTTTAAATGAATATCTGCACTCAGCATCTTTTTTAAATAGCTTGTACTCAAAATCCCATGTCTGCGTTCTGAATGAACATATTTATTTTCTGTAGTAAATAAAGAGGCAACATGATTTTTGTACTTTTAAAATCTTGTCCTCTAGGAAGTAGGAACTGCACGATACTTAGTACTTGACATAGATTGTTATGGATATTATAATCTACTTGATGAGCTTGTCTTTTTGTTATTCGAATGTCTAGTATTTGAATCAGTATCATATATGATCATAAATTTATTAGCAGTAAGGAAATCACCTTTTGGGGATCTTTCAGTATCATATTTGAATGTCTAGTATTTGAGTCAGTATCATATCTGAATGCCTTGAAGCAACCATCATATTTATTGCTTGTGTATCCATGATGAGATGTACGACTAACAACCCAATGGTTCATCAAACCTGAAGCCATCAGCATCACTGATTCACTGAACTGAAAATGGATTGGAATATCGAATATGTAACAAGTCAGCACTTTTGTAAAACAAATGATATAGGAAAAGGCACATTTAAAAGCACAAAATACCTCAAACTAACTGGACAAGCTCTGCAAGAGATAGAAATTATGTAATGGTGATGGCCGAGGTATTTATAGATAGACAAAAATTTATTTCACAGACGCAAAGTATAATTCGTCCCACTACAGACCCCCCCCCCCTCTCTTTTTTACTCTGGGTTTAATGTTTATCGCTCTCAAAAGTGGTTCTGTTGCTTGTCCACATGCACATTGCTACAGTCAGAATTTTTGTTTCTTGTGGTCATGTTTGGCTTTGTTAGGTGCTTTCTTTCTTCAGTTAGATATCTTCAAGTTTTATCTTTGGTGTTTCTTACATTCTGACAACTTTTATCTGAGGCAGCACGGCTTATGCTCCAGGATGGAGGAAGCTGGTGTGTATTTGGAAAAGAGATGACCTTTTCTGTGCTAGACTCATCACTTTGATGTCAATCTTCATGCATTGTAGATGTACGAATGATGTGTAAATGTTATCTCTACATCTAAATCTACTTTATTGGAATGTATGATTGATTTTCTTGCTAAAGTTGTGGAAGGTTGGTGTGTCTGATACTGCAATGAGGTTGTGATCAACTTGCTTTATGTGAATTAGTTGCTGCATCAGCAGATAGTGCACATCAGCTCTCTAGATGTGTATATCCCATTCATTCAGATTTACCTCCTGATGTGGATACGTGTGGTGGTGGCGTGATTTGGGTGGATAATTGAAATACATATCGTCTTGAGAAGTGGATCTCTTTTCGTTGGCTACAGATACCATCGATTATCACTATTATGGAAAACCCAAATATAAAACTGATTGCCCCCATTTTTCCATTTTAGAATATTGATTCTTGAACCAGAACAATGTTTTTCTGTGAGGGGAGAAACTAAATTTTGAACACTAATCTTTATATATCCATCAAGTTACCTACTGAATGCTTAGGAATAATATCGCCAAACAATAGATATTGGTTCCCTATGCAAATTTGTACAATTTTATGGCAGCTGTCACATTTCCATTGCGACACTAAAGTTAGAAAGTTTACCAACTGCTGCTAGTTCCTGGTTTTGTTATGTGACATACATTCTTATACACATGTTCCATCTTGTGATGGAGAGCAGTGTGTGCTGAAATCTGCTAACATTTGTATGGTTTATAATTCCAACAAAGCCTGGCCTAATCTGGTGGAAGAAATTGTTTTAAAAGAGAAACTATATTAAAAAAATCAGCATCGAGTTCCATATTTCCTCTCTTTTCCCCTTCACGTTCTTGCATGATCTCTTGATCAGTGTTCTGAAATGTCACACGCTCTCACCTGACAGGCAATTTAAATTTTTGCGAGCTCAATCTCGATGCCTGCTCTCAACAAGAATAAAATTAACATTTTTCGATCTTCTAGTATGCTGCCTTCACGATCAATGTATTCCGTAAGATTCCTCGCCGGCGTTGGTGCCATTGAGTCGTTATAATATGAATGAAGTTATGAACAAATTGAACCAATAAACATCGGCTCACATTCATGACAGGTCGATGATGTTCGACACACTCTGATTATTACTTACATGTCTTTAGATCCCAAAGATTACATCATCTAGGGTACTACTGTCAGCTACGAACAAATCAGAATCAGACGACCCTGGAGACCCTGACCTTGAGGCCGTGCGCCATGGAGAGGATGGTCATCATGCGGTACTGGACGGGGTGTCCCTCGAGCAGCTGGAACCTGTAGAATCGGCACAGTATGGCCAGCGCCATCTTCATCTGCAGGTAGGCCGAGTCCTTCCCCAGGCAGATCCTGGGCCCCGCCTGGAACGCCGTGAACTTGAACGGCGACGCGTTGCGGAACGCGCCGTCGTCGTTGATCCACCGCTCCGGCCGGAAGCTCGCCGCGTCGGGTCCCCAGTTGTACTCCATCCTCCCCATCGAGTACGGCACGTACGTCACCATGCCGCCTGCCCTCACCTTGGTCCCGTCGGGGAGCACGTCGTCTTCCAAGATCCCCTTGGGGTCCTGAGGCACGGCCGGGTAGAGCCGGAGCGTCTCGGTGACGCAGGCGTGGAGGTACACCAGCTTGCCGAGGCTGTCGTAGCTCAGGAGGCTCGCGAACTGCGCCACGCGGGCGGCGAACGCCTCGTCGTCGTGCTCGTCTCCGGCGCCGGCGACGGGGACCAGCGCCACGCCTTCCTCGCGCGCGCGCTCCGCCTCGAACGCGCACAGCTCGCGGCGAAGCTTCTCGGCGACGTCCGGGTGCGACATGGCCATGTAGGTGAACCACGACAGCGTCGTCGCCGTCGTGTCCCGACCGGCGATCACGAAGTTGAGCACCACGTCGCGGAGGCTCTTGTCGTCGCCGAGGCCGCCGCTGTCCTCGCCGGCCTCGCCCAGCTCGATGAATCGCGACAGGATGTCGTGCTTGATCTGTAAGTACATTATTGATTGATGCTCTGCTTAGAAGAGGCAATGAAGAAATGAAAACGAAACAGAGAATTAATTAATTACCTTTTCTTGCGTGCCGCTGGCCCGGGCCTCGACGATCTCGGCCTTCCTCCGGCGGATGACGCTGTAGGTGAACTCGTCCACGAGCTTGATGCTCTGCTCGAGGAGGGCCTCTGACCCGACGTGGAAGAACCTCTTGAGGCGCCACAGCGGGTCGATGAACCGCAGCGTGACTATGATGTTGGCGGCATCGAACGCCTGGGCGAAGCTGTTCTCGGGGAGATCCGGCGACAGCGTGCCGATCTCAACCCCGAACCCAACCTTGCAGATCGAGTCCAGCGTCATCCTCATGTACAGTTCCTGAATGGCAAATGGTTGTTGCATTAGAACACTGATGATCTCAGATTCACAATGATGAGCGTTCATGTTGATTCACCTGCATGTCCACAACTTTGTTTGCCTTGGATGCTTGGCTCAGTATTCCTGACAGCTTCAGCGAGTACTCTCTGAACACAATGGCGCTGAAATCTCTCAGGTTCTTGGAGGCGAACTCGAAGCTCGCCGTCTTCCTCTGCTTCCTCCACAACTCGCCGTCGGCGTTGAATATTCCGTCGCCGAGCAGCACATCCATGTAGGATCTGTACACGTCCCCCTGTATATGCAAAATCCAGACATTTCAGATCCTTTTCAGCATTGAAAACTTAACAGACCATTGTGTTCATTAATTTCGTTTACCTTGGGGTAATTGGTGAAGTTGGTCTTGAGGACATGCTCAACGTTCACCGGGTCAGCGATGTAGGTGTAGGAAGTGAAGGGCATGTCGACGGTCACCGTCCTGTGCTTGGACAGGTACTCGACAAGCCAGTCGTGCATCCTGTGGTAGTTCCTCAGCTGCTCCATGGTCGCGCCGATGACCGGCCATGACCTCGGGCCTTTCTGCTTCCTCAGGCGGCTCCACTTGTGGACCAGGATCCACGAGAGGACGACGAGGAAGATGGCGATGTACTTGTGGAGCCCTGTCAGTGGGAAGAACGGCGTCGCCGGTGTGGCATGAGCTTCCACCATGGTGTGTGTGTGCTCCTGATGAAATGTTTTCAGTTCACAGGAGATGCTATGCTTTGTATGTAGAGTTTGGGTGGCTTTGTTAGGTGATATATTGGACACTGCAGTTACCAACCTTGAGACAATCTTGGTGTGACTGAAATTAACATCGTTCTCATTCATATGGTGTCCCTGACCTAACTCCCGGACAAGTTGGGGGCGTGGCGTTTGTGTTTCTTTTTGTGGTCTGCCCACCAAGAAGGCAAGAAAACAAATCGATAACATACACAGGCTATGCATTTTTGTTACAATTAGGACTTGGCCAATTTCTTTTATCAGACATAATATCCCATGCTGTGATTCATCAGCTCGGTACTTCAGCTGAACCAACCAGAAACAGAACTCTGAACCCTGCCCATCGGTCCATGGTTCCTGTGCTGCCATGTCATGCCCGGCTACTGCTGTGTCACCTGGTTATTGTGCTCTTGCCAATGTACCCTTGCTTACTGTTGGTACTCCGCATGTCATGTGTTGCTCTATGTTCAGAGCTCTGATTAATATGGTGTGATGTTGTTGACTTACTTTGAATTCGTGATTATCTATCTAACATGGTCTACAACAGATTACCTGGCAGCTGCAACTGCAGTACCTAATGAGAGTGGTTTTCTACCACATCAAGCATTGTAAGCAACAGTGTTACAAAGCATTGATGAAGCTATGTAATACAAAACATCAAGCATATATCCTACTGATCAAAGCATTGATGAAGAATCATTTGGGACTAGATATACATCAACTGTAGCTCATACTATCCGGTAGATCAAGCTACAAATTTTAGGCAGCGAGTGTCATTGTGTATGACTTGACAGCGGCATGAGCAGAACCGTGTTCCACACCTCACGCATGTGTAATTTGCAGAACTACCACAAACTGAGCAGTAGTGACGTCGGGATGAAGTACTCGGTGGACCCACAGCAGCCCTCAAGTATGTTGGGACATTAGAAGGTAGGGACTCAAGATTTGCCTATTACAATTCAAGAGTGAATATGTTATGTACCTGACCTACAAAATAAGCATGATAAGAGACAAACTTACATCACAAAATTACTTACTTCTTGTAACACATCCATGAATGATCTTGCTGCTCTCTTCTCCAAAGCTTTCCCTTGCCTTGTCTTGCGTTTCATGTTCTTTGACTGCTTCTTTTGCATGAGTACTGTACAAAGAAAGAAGAAAACAAACGATGACTACTATTAAATCACTACAGCATCGAACTTTAGCTATCTGTGACTAGGGCATCCAGATTGAATGTATATCCACTGGTACACAACCCAAAAGGCCTATATACTGTGCCTACCTAAATTCACCCTTTCCAGAAATGGTGAACCCATGAACTTCTATAATTGAGAAGCTGTTACATGCGGAGTTAAATTATATCTAAATGATTAATCACCAATAACAGAGGCAACTTATGAATAACCTGTGGTGTTGCTTGTATCAGAGTTGTTAAGATTAGTTTTAAACTTATTTTATCAATTCCTATGAAAGAAAAAGAAATAAAGACTGTTGTTTATTCTGCAAAATTGATGCTATAAGCAACAACAAAACATATCATGCACAACCATTCTGTGTTTCACTATTCGCTGTTTGCAATTTGCAAATATTAACATGCCCCATTGTAAATTGAAAGGAAACTGACCAGGGTCTTCCTCATCTGTGGATCCATATTCATCATCATTAAGATCTACCACCTCAGACCCAGCATTATCACTCTCAAGAGCTTCAAGGCGAGCTAATGCAGCCTGAGATAAATATGTAGCAAAACATAAAAGGAGATTATTCAAGGCACAATGATAGATCAGTAACTATATGCAAAAACAAAATGATCTTAAAATCAGTTGAAGTTGAGCCAACACCTAAATTCTTCATAAATTATCAGCAAGGGATGGATGGACCATAGAGTGAGACTGAGAATGTCAGGGAAAAGGGATCTAAAAGCAGGCATACAAAACATACATCATGGCATTGGAAGTGTATAGAACATTTACACGGTATAATGGAGCTTTCAGTTACTAAGCTAGTGGCGCCTATTCTGATTACAGGTCAGAGTGTTTGTTTAGACTTCACACAAAATGTCACAAAATGGAAGGGAAAGCTCCTGCTGGCTGTAGATGTTATGACAAAAAAAGGAGGAAGATAAATGATGCACGTGTTAAATGATATGCGAAGTGAATATGTCTCTAAATTCCCTCATAGTTGTTTCTTTGCTCTTCGGCAAGGGAGCATGAGAAAAGCAAAAGGACCAAAACACACATGACACATAATAAGCAATGTAAATTCAGGATAGAGCACTTTGCCTAAAGAGTCTTCTAGAGCATAGATTACTAAAATCCAAAACTACTTGCCAATAAGGCCAATCCCTTCCTCTAAAAGATTGAAACTACAATGAGGTCAATCCCTTCAAATGGCTCTGCTATATCCCAAAATAATTGGAGCATTTCAGCATTAGCACATGAGCAGACAGAAGATGCATTCATGCCAGCTTAGCAATTCTAATGGTAACACAAAGAATACTCCTCCGAGAGGAAAGGGAGGTGCCATTCGTGACCGGGAGGGAACTACTGAGGCTTGGAATCGACGGAAAGGGGGATGCTGCAGCCTGCAGGAGTGGCCACTCCACTCTAATGATAGATATAGATCGGGTGAAGCGATCGATATAGTGGAGAATCCAACTCCTCTCGGAATACCTGGGCGCGGTTGTCAGAGCTGGCGAGCGCGGATGCCATGCGCGTGGCCATGCGCCGCGTGCGGCTGCTCGTCCGGCGGAAGGGCCCGACGTTCTCCTCCTCCCCGTCCATCTCCGGTAGCCAGTAACAGCAGGGGCGGGTGGCTTCTGGATGTGGCAACAGGTGCCGAGATGCAGAGGCGTGGGCGCGTGGAATTGAGCCGGCGGCGTGTGACTGGAGGTGTGCGCCGGGCGTGACGACCAAGCGCGGCGGCGGCGCCTGTTACTCCGGCGTGGGCTTTTGGGCTAGACCGACCGATGTTGGCTGTTGGGCCAGGCCGTCCGGTTTCTCTCTCACTCAAGCTAGAGCAGTCAGAGCATCTCCAGGAGGGACATGTAAAGGTTCTCAAATTTTATTTTGTAAGCTCACATGTAAAATTTAAGGGTCCAAATTTGCATAGAACATGCATCCATACACTAGTGAGACATGAAAAATAGTGGGATTCATAGTTTGAGAGGGAGGATAAGAGGCTCTCAAATCTAGGGGCTTAGAGGGAAAATTCGGAAGGGCATGTAAAAAAGAAGGAAGTTTAGAAACCCCACTGAATAAGGTTTTTTTGCTTTGGCTCCTAAATTTAGGCCCCGTTTAGTTTCCCAAAGATTCCCCAAAAATCCATTATTCATCTAACTTTTTCCTATTCATCCCACTTCTTCTACTCACATATCACTATTCATCTACAGTGTTCTTTTGGTGAACAGTGTATTTTCGGGGAATCTTTCCCCAATCTAAACACACCCTTAGAGTAGGAGTCTATTTAGAAGCTCGGTAGGACGTACTGGGAAGCGTGTTCTGTGAGTGAGAGATGTGATGAATAGTAAAAACTTGGATGAATAGTGGTTTTTAAAAAAAACTTGGGTGATCTAAACGTCCCTAAAACAATAAATAGTAACAGTATATAGTCACCCAACAAGTGCATGAAAGAATTCCAACAAAATTACATTATTTGTTTAGGTGAAGAGAGGCAGCAACGCCCTGCCCCATTTTCCATCACGAAAAACCAACCAAACATGACAGCGTTTGAGCATTTGTTTACAGCATAACATAGTGCAAGTAGCGCTGGTCACACTAGCCAACAAACAAAGTTTCATTATAACGGAGTGTTCGATTACATCCACTTGACAGGAATAAATCATCTGCCTACATCCTATCCAAGCAGCATTAATTCTTCCCAGTCTCTCTTTCATTATTCTTGTGCCGGCATCTCCAGCATCTGTGATGTTCAGCGCCTCACTCTCCTTTGTGCTTCTTCATCGACATGTTTTGCATCATCAGCTTCCTTGCTTCGAATCTGGCCCCTCATCTCTTCCCAATCCTCATGGTGCAGCACCTGCATCTGTAAAATAATTATAAACATAGGCACAAAGCATGATTCACATCTCTGTACTTCAGGAAAAAATACCTTGTCAACATCTCCAGATCTTCGCGGCCTTTTGGAACGTTCTGTTGGACCATAGTCAGAAGTTCCAGTGTAACAATCATCATGACTTCTGGTACGCTTTATGCCTGTCCAAGAAAAGTAACACATTAATCAGCAATTCTATTGTTATACAATTTTTTTAATCGAAGCCCATTTCCATTTATAAAAACGGGAATACCAGTACATGATACCATGAGAAAAAAAAGATGGGGGGCGTATAGGGAAGGTAAAGCCTAGTCTTCTATTCAAGTTAGAAGCGCTAAGTGTGGCCTCGCAGACCAGGATACACTAGGGGTGTGTTTGCTTCTCTTCCCAGTTTGCCCCGCCTGGCCTTGCTGGGCAAGGATAGCCTTGCCATCGGAGGAGAGCTGAATTAGCTAGCTTGCATCGGCAAGGAAAAATCTTGAAAGCGCAAGTAACGAGGAAGCTGTCAAAACATCCAAACATCACAAGCCTTGCTCAGCTAGGGCAGGCAAGTGCCGACAAGGGTACCAGTACCAAACACACCCTAGAAATTAGACACAGTACAGCCAAAACAGCTGAGATGATATAGCTGGGATCCAACAGACCGCTACAAGAAACAGCTGAGATGATATAGCTGGCACCTTATATGAGACACATGGATACTTCCCTTTGAGGAAAACAATTACTCAAAAAAGAGTAAGTACACCAGTTACCTGTGTTGGTTGCATATAAGGAGATGTCTGAAGCTTTAGCTTCATTTTCCACGATTCTCTCCAAAAGTATGGCACTGGAGACACCTGAAGGGATTAAGCCACAAATATAAGATGACATATAACAACTCTACATCTTCTGGAGGTTTCTAGATTATGAAGAGAAGTCTTAAGTAAATATTAAGTTCAGAAACTCGATATGAAGTGAAATCAAACTAAATAGGCAACCAGTTCTGTTTGACATGGCCCCAAATGATAATGCGTTGTAGAAAAATGCTGACCTGAATCATTGGACTGATTTCTGTCCTGACTGGTTGGAAGCCTGGACAGAAAAGGAACTTTTACACTACCACAAGGAGGAAAATGTAGGCATATAGAGAACATCCACAAAGCTTTTAAATGTACTACCTCTTCTGAATATGAAGAAGGAAATGTGCGAGGTCCTTTGCAGTTTTGCGGACGACTCTCTTCCTTTGATGCCTCTGAGGACATCTTAAACTAGCACAACATGAAAAATAATCAATTAATCATGTGGTAAAAGTGTAAAAGAATGATAAGGATGTTAATCACAGGATTGGACAGGGCAAATATGGATCAGACTGAACTGAATCCTAAAAATTACTGGACCAGTCCATCTCATACAATCTAAGGACATAATTACCCAATATGTATTAGTTCGGACAGTGTGGGAATGTGTTGTGGCAATCGTGTTTGCAATCTGTGTTCGAGATCAGGACGCAATCCAAGCAACTCCTGTATCTTCTCCAGAGTTCTGAGCTTTATGTTCTCCCAGTCCACTGATGCCCTGCAACCACAAATACACAATTAAACAGGATTGCAATTAGTAAGAACTGAGCTATGGTTTACAATTTTACATCAGAACTAGTCCGGACGCGGGCATGGATTTGATCACGGACCTGGCTTGTGCAGAGGACATGGAGTGCCATAAGTCGTGGCGCTTAATTGTCTCGGGGAACTTGTTGCGGAAGTCGTCATCGGAGGGGAAAGCGTGGCTAGAGGGTCCGGGAAACATCGAGCTGGCGGCACGGCCGCCGTCGTCGCCTCGGCAGGCGAGAAAAGCGAGCATGGATTCGTTGGAGAGGCTGTTCATGAGGCTGGTGTACTGCTGGTTCGTGCCCTTCCCCTCCGGCTCCCAGAGCGGCGAGAAGCGGCGCAGGTAGTACCAGGCGGCGCTCCAACGCCCATCCTTCACGAGCTTCTGCAGATGCGCGGCATCGAAGTGCACCAGGGACTCTCTCTCCAGCCTGAAAATTCCATCGACAGATGTTAGGGTGTGATCAAATCCCCAATTTGAATCTACTCAACGCGATGCGGCTGCAGAAAATTAACGAAACGAATCGAAACTTCCAAGCATAAGGAGGTGGACGTACGCATCGGCGGTACGGTGAAGGCCCTGGTGCTTGAGGAAGCGATCCAGCCGCCGGAGGTGAAGCTGTGCCGCGGCCGAAGACTGCCCCAATACCGTTGCCGGCGAAAAAGTCGGCGGATTAGGGATTGCCCCCCCAGCCGGCTCCTCTCTCGTAGTCTCGTCCTCGTCGACTCGTGTCGTGTGCGAGGCTATCGCCCCAAGCATGAAGCACGGCCGCATTCGGCCCATACTCAGACCCAACTCGCGAATTCAGCCCGTATCCGCAGAGAGAGAACCTTTCAAGTCTCTTGTCTCTGGCATGACAAGTGCATTGTAAAACAAGTCACAAGTGCATCGCAAAGTTTTTGTAGCGAGGATGTTTTGCTGAACAAGGTTTCTTAAACCTCTGTGATTCATGCGAATCAAACTCAATTAAGGATATATCTTGAAGATAACAATATCATTGTTCCACAAGAAGTAAAAAAATCAAATACTTCTTTTTATGAGATAAGACTTGAGAGAGACCTCTCGTTCTAGGACACGATAGTAGGAAACTAAAAAACACAACATTGTTGGCAAGCATCCTGTATATTTTTTTTTTATGAAGAATGGTTTTGCAAAAAAAAAAACCAACTTAAGGCACTGGCCAAAACTTTGTTAAGGGTTTGACGCAACATTGCGTTCATGTGTTTGCACAAATAAATGTAATAAAATGCCTTGCATATGTCATGTAAGTTATGATAACCTACTGGCCCGATAACACTTCCTGTTTCTTTGACATTTTCTAGCCTAGGCTAAGTATCAAACGCACTTCAATCATTTTGTGATATGTAGAGATGGCGTTTGCACTACTGATAACATGCCCCATATATCAAAGAACATCATAGCACAATTTGTATAAAAGGGGTAAAAAGTAGTCTTCAAATCTGAAGGTGGTCTAGGAGTTCTGATATTAAAGACACGGAATGAAGCTCTCCTTTTTAAAGTACTGGCATAATTTCTTTAACAGAGCAGATGTCCCTTGGGTTCACTTAGTTTGGGAAAAACATTACAGTAATGGTAAATATAGCATGATGTCTTAAAGCTTTTAGACACATTCAAAGGAGCATCCACAGTTACACTCCAGGATGGTCGAACTTGTAGCCTTTCGAGTGATTTGTGGGAAGGCCTAGGGCCCAGCCAGGCTTACCCTGAATTGAAATATTTTGCAAAAAAGAAATATGCCAACATCCAAGATGCGACGCAAATGCAAAGTCAGGATGAAATATTTCACTTACCGTTATCAATCCTGGCTTATCAACAATTACAGGAACTTGTTTGCTCAGGCCTTGTTTGGTTTGCAAACTACACATTTTTCACCCGTCACATCAGATGTTTGGACACTAACTAGGACTATATTAAATATATAATAATTATAAAACTAATTACATAGATGAAGTGTAATTGGTGAGAAGAAACAATTAAAACCAATTAGTTCATGTTTTGACAATGTCGTGCTGCAATAAATATGAGGTAATGCGAAAGGGTATGTAGCTTGGTGGTTAGAGTAGCACCTTGTAGGCCCAAATTCGGAGTCTCCACGGGAGCAAAATTGAGTTTGGAATAAAAATAAACTTATGCCAAAAAAAAGTTGAGGCTTTCCCTACTGACTTCGGTAAAAAAATGAACATTTGATAATGATGGATTAATTAGGCTTAATAGATTTGTCTCATCAATTATGCTTTATCTATGTAATTAATTTGTAATTAGTCTATGTTTAATACTCCTATTTAGTGTCAAACATCCGATGTGACGTCATGAAAAGTTTTCACCTAGAAACTAAACAATGCATATCATATATATCAATATATGGGCCTGATTTAAACTAGGTTAGCACTAGGAACCAAATGAATGTCATGGCCAACCATTTTATGGGCCGACAAGCGTGGCATTTGTATCACCCGCAATATTGAATAAAGTGTGGTGGTGTTTCTCAAAAAAAAACATAACATATGATTCTTTGGATTTAATTTATAAAATAAATATTTTGGTTATCTAAATATCTTAATAATAATAAATGTTGGATTTTTTTAAAAATATGTCATTATATAGTTATATTATAACATAAATATATTTTAGAGGCACTGTCGATGCCTCATAGATGCTTTTCCTCTTAATGAAAAACATGCTAAACCACGATATTGGAAGAAAAAAAGAAGGCCATGCCCCTTCACTCCTCCTGTGTTTGCCAATGTAACAAATATGAGAAAATTACTTTCTCCCCCCCTAAACATATGACTCCTTCCTTCCTTAGCAAAAAAAAAGTCCTCCTTCCCTATTCAGCCATGGTTTTATGTTCAATTTGACATTATCGTAACTTCCGTTAGCATGTTCGGTTAGGAAGCTGACATTTATTTCTCGAGTGGTCAAAATTACCCTTATTCTTTTCCCTTCCCACTCCGTTCTTCCCGAATCCCTATCCCCGTATGCACCCATTCGCTTGTGCCCACCCATTCGCCCGTGTGAACCCTAACCCCGCTCGCGCGGATAGGGCCCGACGGAGATGGCGGTGACAACAATGGATGGCGATGGTGCGGATCCGTAAGGTGGAGGTCTCGATGGCACGGATCCCCACAGGGAGGCCGTAGGGCACACGGGGAAACTGTTGCCGCCTCTCTCTCCTCTGCCTTCCGTCATGTGCCACTAGGGTATCCTGCGCGGAGGCGGTGGTTGTGTCCTCCCCTGTTGCCGTTGTCGAGGATCTAGACGTTTACAAATTCGAGACAGGCCCTGCGAGTAGCACTAGACAACTTGTCGTGGGAAGTAACAGCAAGACAGGGCCAGGTGTCCTTTGGGGTAGTGGCCCAACGTCGTCATGAACTCATGGATGTCCCCGTTCCTTCGTTTCGTGGCGGTGGAACCGTACACGCGATCCTCACTGGTGGCCGCGCTGTCCAAGCCCAAGCCACATGGCGTGGGGGGAGGAGGGCGACCCGACATCGGTGCCGGTCGGACACCCGGACTGGTCCAAGATCTCAGCACCGAGTACGCTGGGAGCTGCGTGGCCGTCTGATCGTGCCCGCAACGCCATCTAATGTAGGAGAAGACTGGCTCGAGGATTGTATTGTTGCAACAAAAAGTAATCCACATAATAGATAGAAATGGAGGAAAAAATAGCGAAAAACATACAAAATTAGTGAAGAGAACTAGTTGGAGGGGCAAAAACGTCTTTTCCACCCAAGTTAACAACGTTAGTGAATAGAACTGACGGCAATGTCAAATTGAAAATGACACATAAAACGAGGGTCGAATAGGGAAGCAGAATTTTTTTTAGACCAAGAAAGAAATGAGTCATTTTTTAGGGGAAGGAAGAAAATTTTCTCAACAATATCCATTACTAGAGGAGTTGCTCTTGCAATATTTGTTGGAAAATGTAGTGCGATAGGATAGGAGCATGGACCTGCCACTTTTATAGCAAAAGTCTGCTAAGAGAGACTAAAACAGCAAAGCACCTTTTCTTAAACTTTTGTTTTAGATTTGTCGAAGGGCACGGAAAAATTGAAACTGGAGGGTTGGCATCCCATGTTTTTTTTTTCTTTTGGAAAAAGGGCATAATAATTTATTTGCATTAGACAATTGGCCCTCTTTGTTCCGCCCCCACCCTCAGCCACTGCAGGGAGGGCAGCCAGAACCATTTCTCTCTCTCATTTTAGAAAAAAGACATAACAATTTATTTGCATTAGACAATTAGCCCTATTCGTTTCGTCCCCACCCTCAGCCACTGTAGGGAGGGCAGCCAGAAGCCCAGAACCACTTCCTTGCCAGTTGGTGATTAGTATGTTTTGTGGGCGGTCGTGTGTTTTTCCTCCCCAGTCTTGAGAGGTAAATATAATTTACGCTGGGACAAGACGTCGAATCAAACCACTCACTGCTCGTCCAGTCTCGTGTGCGTTCTCTCCTCCCCCCTCTCCCTTCCCCCGATCTCTCTCGCCGCCGGCTCGCCACATCCATGGCGAGTATCACCGATGGTTCCTCTCGCTAATTAATCTACATTTTGTGGAGCAGGACGAGGAGAGATTCCTGCGGCCACCGCGACCGTGGGGAGCAGCCAAGGCGGCCGCAGCGGGACCCAGCGCTCGTGATGGGCGACGCCGCTGACGCCGGCCACGAGGGCAGCATCGGGTGAGCCGTGAGCACGCGTCGTCTCCGTAGATGCGATTGGCCGATTGCTAGCCTCGTACGGCTCTCTGTTTCATACTTTTCTCTGTTTCATACGCCTGCTCTCTCTCTGTAACAGATCTGTGGTTTTTGAATCCCGTGTGGAATCTTACGATCGCGAGAACGATGAATTGGATTATCTGGAGGCTTAAGTTTATTAAACTTACATGGTCTTGTATTGTATGTTGTTACACGTGCATAGTCGTATACTATCTAATTGGTTGTGTACAGCCTGCTATCACAGCCCGAGCAGCCTTCTCTGGCAAAACTTCTCGAAGACGGACAAGGTGTTGGGTAAGTATTTTTTTTAAGCAAATTTTCTCTATGCCATTAAAAAATATAATCTATCCCATAAAAAATCATTACATCCCTTCTATGCTATTGTTTATAATTTTACATCTGTTATGTGCCACTGTCCTTGAAATACACTAACTGAAGGATGAAAAGACAATAATACCCCTAGTTTTAATTGTGCCCTCTTATCTTTGTCTTCTGTCCTACCACTTACATGTAAGGCCCACATATCATATTCATCTCCACCATTTAATAGAGCCTGGACCCTGGAGAGCGTTTGTGTCTGTGGCGTGGAGTTCGTTCCGGTCAGGAAGTTGGCCTGGAGTAGAGGATGGGCCTTCCTGGGTGCCTTTGTGCTCTTGCTAGATGGCGTGTGTGCTCTGCTGCTGCTAGGAACTTTGGTGTTTTTACTGAGTTCCCTCGACGTGTTGTTGTCCTTCGAGAGTTCGTTCATCTGTGCTCGGTGCCCCCAGTCCGGCCGCCGTGTTGAGCGCTCCCTCTCACTGTACACCTCGTCGGATTTGCGCAACTGCGGTCTCGTGCTTCAGGCTGCACCTGTGCTCTTGCTTGTAATTGCCTCCATCACGGCACTGCCAGATCTTGGAGGCAATGGAGGAGGCGGTGGGCTTGAGGGAAAATCATCTGGATCTGCATTTTGGCAAGGGATTGGGGAGTTTGGGGCTGTGGATGATGAGGGTCAAGTGGAGGTCACGGACTGGGAGGGTGCTGGGGGCGCGGGCAATGTTGCAATGGGCTGCAACGCCGGTGGCGGGGGAGGAGGCAGTGCTGGACGCTGGGTGAGGGCCATCGTTCTCCTGGTCTTGGTTTGGGAGGAACGGTGCAAACTTCACATGGTAAAGTTTAACATCGTTAACTCATCAATTCGACGGCAGTGCGCCCCAAAGGGGATGTGAAATTATAAACGATGTCATAGAAAGGTGAGGGTAATTTTCGGTGGCACATAAGATATGGGCTATATTTCTAATGGCACAGAGGGAGTTTGTTTTTTTTCTCTCATTCTAAGTGAGTTAGGAAAAAAAACATTGTAGATCTAGAAAAATATTGTAGCTAAGTTCGGAGAAGCGTGTTACATTAGAGGGAGAAATAGTATGAATAGAGAAAAGTTGGGATGAATAATGTTTTTTTTTAAACCAGTCCTTTGATAGTGTGACTGTGTGAGCAACTGGTCGTCGAAGTGACATGCTGTGTTTCATTTTGATTTCCGCAGAGAGAACCCAGCGGGACAGCTGGATTCGTACAACCAGCAGTTGGGGCCTGAGGATTTGCAGCCCTGTCTGCGTCAAGGGGAGTGGGATCGTGCTCTGGAGGTCCAAAACGGAGAAGCTGTTGCTACGGGCGTTGACACTGCTCAACCGAAGCCGCTGGATATCAAGAGAGCTCACCCTGAGTTAGTGATCATGCTTAGAGGCCAATCATTTTTTGACCTGATGGGGAAGGGTGATGTGGTTCGAGCAGCTGCGTATTATAACCACCACATCAAGAGGACCTATCCAGATGACACAGCCGGTAATCAATTCGTGGATACACTACTCGCAGATCTGAAGTTGAAGGCAGAGGCATCTACTCATGCTACCGAGTCGCTGAGGTACGCAATCAAACTCATGGGATGTTTAGATTCCACAACTTCACTATTTAGTTATACTATTCATTCTATTAGAAACTATGGTTCCTCTCATAAACTTTGCTGCAGTACAATTTTGTTATAGTGAATTTCACAAAACTTTTGAATAGATGGTTTACTTTACTAGCTTGTCACAGCCCAATATTGGATTAAATGATTAATTTATTAATATCTAGTTAGAGGATGATTGAACGACCTACTAACTCGTTTGTTGTCTTACAGCCAAGATGGTCACTTCGGTAATGCCGAGAAGACGCAGGAATCGATCAACGATTACCTCAGGATCTATTTCCCCAATTTCAGGTAGGTTTAGTGACATACATCATTATTTCATTCGATTTGGTAAACTTCTAATAAGCATCGGAAGCATGCATGTCACTGTCAGACATGTGGAGATCGAAGAAAGAAACAAACCAGTGGGCATGTTTGGCGAGAGGCAGGAGAAAGGGGGGGGGGGGGGGTGCGCTGCCTAGTTTGCCACAGAGTGTTCCGCCGCTACAACCCGGCGAAGCTTCGGTTCCATCAGCTGAGGGACCCCGCCGGGAGGCAAGCATTATGTGCCGCCTCCAGTCAGTACGTCAGGAAGGCTGAACAAGACGGCGGCGGCGGCGGCGGCGGCAGCAGCCACCGAGCAGCACATACATCAGAAGAATCAGCTCTTCCTCTCCCTACGGATGCTGGGCACGGAGCTTCTACCTCGACCTCTTCTACCGAGCGGCTCCCACCCCCTCCTCCTCCGGTTCTTGGCGATGCCGAAGAAGCCGAAGCAGCAAGCCCAGAAGAGACTCCAGGAGCAGGTGGTGGTACGAGCTCCGTTAACTAGCAACATATACTGTTGTCGTGTAATGATCAGTTAGCTAGCTTCAGTAGTAGACGGTGCCTGTGACAATGGTGTCACAATGTGAGTAGTGCTACTCCGGTTTGCGTTGGTAGGCAATAGGGTCATACATGCTACACTGCACGGTACCTGGTTCGCTTGTTTGTAAGCAAGCAAGGAGATCCAAGTGATCAGACTAGGTCTGGGATGATACTTGACTTGGGGTTGTTTATCTGATCCAGATCGGCTGGGATGGGTACCATCTTGGTTCGTGCTTGTCATCATAGTACATAATATAGATATGCAAAATGTTCGTTGCATCTTCTTGAAGGTTTTTCATGTTATTTGTGCCTCCTGCATATTGGTGACGACTCTAATTAGTGATGGTATATTTTGGGCATTACTGATAAGCATCATTAGCGACAGGAGTTGGCAAAACACATCTCTTATGAGTAATATCAGCAGCACGAGTTAGCCAAACGTGCCAATAAGAAATCAGTGGCGTGTTGTTCCAAACCAAGTCACTTTTTGGCTAACATCTCTGATGAGACTATTTTCGGAGACACATTTTAACCACTACTGTCTCTAGTAACAAATAAGAACAAAAAAAAAAAGGAAAATGGGAGAGGAAATCAACCTGTAATCTATTTACGCATAAAGTTCAGTTTACACACCGAATAGGTCTCGTCTTCTCTGTTCTATACAAGCTTTCAACACACTAAATTTTTTTATGGATCCCAATAAAAAAAAATAAGTGCAATGAAGTTTGTGATCGGAGGCTGGAAGCTTGTAGCTCTGTTCTGTTCTTGTTCAGATTGACTGCCGCTGGCTCCACTACATTTACCAAAAAAAAAAAAGGAGAAGGAACTTCTAAATTTACTGCAGTCGTTCACTTAGCAGAATGCGAACTCATATTAATAAAGTACAGAAAAGTCAACTCACCAGTTTAGGTATCAATTTCTTTGGTGAGGATCTGCACTTCAGTTGCTTATTGCAAAAGATAGATAATGAAAAGTTTAAAGTGTTCAGGCAAGACAGTGGCGCTAATATATAGCTCACTGGACACACTCCAGTTAGATTCCAACTCGAATCCTAGGCCGTGAAACATCAGTTTTAACATGTTAGTTGATATCAGTAAATTTAAGCCTCTGCCATGTTTTATACGTTGAAGCTTGTGGTCCTCTAGGATAGATGTAGGAGTACTTCTGAAGCCCTCTGTTCTCTAGGGTACATCGTTGTACTTCCATTCTGATCTAGGGTACGTGGTAATTGGAAAACCAGTCAGGGATTGAAACGAGTCCTTGCAACCTCAAGCAAGAACACACACAGATTATGGAATCCGTCAAGCATTGAAATGAGGAGTCCTTGCAACCTCAAGCAAGAACACACAGATTATGGACGATTCCATGGTGGAATTTTTGCTTCAACCAGAAGAATTTACTCCCATTCTGTTGAGACTGTCCGTTCAACTCAAACCCAATTGCAGATCACTAGTTATATATACAAGTAACCATTTCCAGTTGAACTTTTTTCAAAACATCCACAATGGGATCAGATTATTGACTATTCACCTCAAATTTAGATTGGAGCAATACAAATTCCCCAAACTGCAGTGGTATTACAGCTTAGCACCCACTCTGCACCATTCTATTTTGCTGGATACAATAAGAGGAGCATTTTTAGGCAGTAAAATCTCAGTTAGCTATATTGTATGCCTTTGTTGAACAATTATAATATATCTCCCAGAGCAGAGCATCCAGTTTACAGGAAGTTCTAGGATTCCTAACCATATCTGATACGGGCATCGAATCAAATCGATGACACGCAACCCCTTAACCAGTAAGGAATTTCATGGTCAGCTGATCGCGCGACAAAAGAATTTGCAGAGATTTGTTGAAGAAATATCTTGCGATCCTGTTTGTACTCACATCCATATCAATATAACATGCATAAGGAGAGATGATAGGTTCACCAAAAGTTCTAATTCTCCTTCAATTCTAGTTCCTACTATGCGCATTAAACCTAATCTACAAGCTTGATTGTTGCATGAGCCATTGTCTCAGATAAAGTATGTAGCTCGCCTCGGGCAGTTCATTATCAGAGATAACAATGTTATCACCCCACCTTCATACAGTTCACACCCAAACTCATGATGATGTCTCTCCGTCCTGAAAAAGAACAAAATAACAGATTGCATGCTATGAGCAACTATTCTATTTATTTTGCTCGAACAAGGGAATAGAGTACTGCTGAGCTACCCAAGTAGAAGTAGCTTTCCTACTAGATGTTCCAAGTTCCAACTAACCAATAAGAATAGTATGGGTATCAGATATGCCTACCTCAGCAAAAACTTCAGCTGTATGTAACCTCCCTGCCCCCTTTTCTTAAATCACAATCCTTGGAACTACAGGGATAAGGAGCATCATGATGTATTGATTGTTTCATACCTGACCACAACAGCACTAGATCAGTGTAATGCCGTAATCAAATAATTAGTATATGGATACAGCCATCCCTTAAAAAGAATATAGTAACAAAAGAGAGCTGTTTCATGGATATGACACAAGCACAAACACAGGTCTATATCCATATGAATCAGAAGTCAACTTCAAAATAAAAACAAGCCAGAAGGAGAGGAACGGTAAACTACCCAAAAGGTTGAAGTGTGGACACTGGACAATAATATTAAAATAAAACGAAAACAAGCAATCCTTGCAAAAGGTAAGTACAGTGTACAGAATGATAAAAATAATCATTGGATACATGTCAAAGCTTTCATAAAGGAAACACGAGGAACAATGCAGAAAACATGTAATGTGGTTCATCAAGTTCATACTGTAATCTAATAGCTCAAAGGGATTTCCTTGCTTGAACACACCTGAATTATTTGTCTTCTGACTGATCTGAGGAGGCCTGAATAAAGCAAGAAGCGTTTAAATGCTAGGAGCTAAAAACCCAAGAGAGAAAGTATTATGAGCCAAATACCTTTTCCGCACAAAGGAAAGGGCAATGATATGTGCCGGGATGCTGCTAGTTTTATTCGAGTGACGTGTTGAATGTTGCCACAACCTGTAACAAGACACATGTTTCTTCAGTCAGACACATATTTCTTTACTCAAGTGGACAATTAAGACGAGGAGGGGAGGGGCACTGGATGAGAATGTAAAGTTTGGGGACTTTGGAGCGTATGTTTTTTTGTAAGGACGGCAAGAGCATTGCCGAAATTTTATTAGGAGAAAGAGAGAGAGAGAGAGAGAGAGAGAGAGAGAGAGAGAGAGAAAAGCTTTGGAGCATATGTATTGGAATGAGATGTGTACCTGGGACCGAGGTACATGTTGCATGCAGGATCAAAGGTGCTGCGTGGTAACCGCGTCTTGCCTTTGAGCTCTGGGCACTTGGCAACCAAGTCCATGATGTCGTCCACTGCATTTGGTTTGATGCGCTGATATAGAACGGAGGACCTAGGAGCCAAAAGCCACAGAAGCGAGACTCAATTCTTACACGAACGCATTGCAATTTGCAAAATTTAATTGATGGAAATCAGAATGCGCTCAAAACAAATAGATCTCCTCACTTGGTGACGTCGGAGCGCATGGAAAGTAGGAGCTCGCGGATGCTGTTGCAGTCGTCGTGGACGTCGAGGTAGGAGTAGATGCGTCGGAAGAGTGCGCCGACGAAGCGCCCGTGGCCAGCGGCAAAGGCGGCAATGACGCGGAGGACGAGGATGCGGAAGTTGAACAGGTCGGCCTCGCGGCTGCAGTCGCGGGCATTGACGAAGCTGAGCGCGTACTTAGAGGCGGCGGCCCAGCGGTCGCGAAGCAGCATCCGGCGGAGGTGCTCTGCGTCGAAGAAGACCCCCGTCTAGGCTGCGGTTGATTGCCAAATTGTATCAGCGAATGCGATTGAAATTGGACGCGACAATTAATTGGGGGGGGGGGGGGGGGGGTTGAGCGTACGTACGCATGCGCGGTACGGTAGAGCCGACGGCGCCTGAGAAAGGAGATCAGGCAGCGGAGGCGCAACCCCGCCAAGGCCGCCGGACGATCGCCGCGCCTCATCGTCATCGGCAACCAAGCCGCTTCGGCCGTCGAAGCCTCGAAGGGAAGAGGAGTTGGGGAGTTGGGTCCGGACCTCTGGGGAAGAACAAGAGTTTTTTTTTTTTAGACAAGGGAATAACAAGAGCTAGTTGAGTCGGTCTCCTAGGACCGAAAACGAGGAGGGCCCGCGTCTGTGGGTTGAAGGCCCGCTAAGCCCATCTATTGCAGCCCACCAATCTTCTATAGTTAATATTTTTTTATACATTTGATTTAATAATGTATAAATGTTATGTCAGTGTTTTGAATATACTAATTTTACATCTCATGGGGATTATGTATTTACTGATGATTCTTAAACGCAGGTTGTGTATTTTATTGCAATTTCTATCGTCAGGCTTCATATACATTTGTGATTCATTAGCTCGGCACTTGAAGGCGAAACTGAACCAAGCAGAAGCAAATTCTGAATTCCATGTCCACACTCGACAAGCCACAACGATACAGACATTGATCCTACATGACAGTTCAAGTGAAAAGTACGTCCTGAAAGAAGAGCTTATGAAAACAAAGCGGGTTGTTTTCTTGTGACCAAATGACCGATGGAATACATTATACATTCGCTTCGAAATTTACCAATCCTTGAACAGAGAATAATGAAATTCAAAGAATGACACGGATTCATGTGAGCACTGAAAAAAAAATTTGGAACCTAGATCAAGAGAGCATGAAAAAAGAGCTCTCATGAACCATTTGATTATTGTCCACCCGCCTACTGCAAATGTTGTGCAAACCTAGATATTTGCCGCATAGATTCCTAACATTTGGTAACATAAACCTATTGGGACAATTTATAAGATAACAGGATCAAAATCTAAAGGTTAATGTTATTATTGTCATCCAGTGCAAGTCTGAAGAGAGCTCTCATTGCGTGCCTCTTCACCACCTTGCCATAGGTAGCTCTTCCAATCCTCACCACCTTGTCCTCCACCTCTAACCGGTTGCTGCAGGCATTGGCATCCCTGGCACCCCTCAGCATTGCTTTCAAAATGCTCTCATTCCCACCTACTGCATCAACAATGCTCTCAGCTACAAGGGCCTCGCTGGGAACTCGCCTCCCCCATTTTCTCACCAGCTTATCAGAATCATATAGGGTGGAGTATGCGCTCCAGAATGAGGCGCGCAAGAACGCCTTTCTCCTCTCCTTCACCATGGACTTCCTCATCTTTTCCTCCAGCCGCACCACCAGCGCTCCCATGTCTCCCTCGCTGACCAAATCTTTCTCTGATTTCAGTATTTCCTGCTTAAGAACGAAATCATCAGATTCAAGCCTGCACCGATCACACTTGCATTCGAATCCCCATGCACTCGATGCCTCCCTTCGTTTGCTCACTGGTACAAGCACATCGAAGTAGGAAAATGTGATCTCCTCCCCGGCTTTGATGTCCCTGGACGCGTGGACAATGGCATGGTCTCCGACGTGAGTGCGCCTGGCATTGGGCTGGCAAGAATGGTTGATGAAGGACGGCAAGATCCAGAGCCCCACGCCGCAGTTGACGACACCATTGTTCCCAAGCACATCGGCGGCTGGTGCGTCCTCGGTCAGGCAGTTGACGTCGAGCACTTTCAATATCCTGTCCACATCAAGAACCGCTTGTGCCCCCTTGTCTGTCACCACGTTCGTGGCGTCACTGAGATCGAGATCCCCGGCTTCTTGCCTAAAGAGAGCCATCTCCGGGACAACAAGCTGGTCTTGCTGCTCCTCGCCGGTGGACAGAGTATGAACCAGAGCTGCAGTCCTCGGACATTTCTCGGCGGCGTCGAGCACCTTGTCGACGAAGTCCTTCCACACCACCATCTTCTCGCCGCCATCAGCGGTGTCCTGAAGCACCCCTCTCCCAATAGCCACCGCTTTGGCTATCATCAGAGTAGATCCCGCCTCGACGTTCTTGATCGCGAAAACCCCTCGGCCGCCGTGCGCTGACCGGCGCACCTCCACCGGCCCGACGTACTCGGCGAGATCTGGGCACTTGCCGGCGAAGCCCGAGAGCACCCAATCAGACAGGTCGACCGCCCCGCTCCTCGCCTGCGACTCCAGGTGCCTGCACTGCTCGACGAGCTCCCGCGCCCCATCCGCGCCGCCGCCGCCGCATCCCGCGGCCGCGCGGAAGCAGTCGGCCGCAAGCGCGTACCGGCCGAGCCCACGGAGGATGGTGCCCTTGGAGAGCAGTGCGCCGTGGTGGGCCGGGTCCGCCGCCAGCGCGGCGTCGCAGTCGGCGAGCGCGCCCGCGGCGTCCCCGAGGCGGGCGCGGGCGTCGGCGCGGTGCGCGAGCGCGGAGCAGAGCACGCGGCGGTCGTCGCTGGCGGCGACGGCGTCGATGATCTGGGAGCAGACGGCGATGTACTCACTCCAGTTCTCCTTGAGCAGCAGCTGCGTCGCGCGGCTGCGCAGCTGCTGCAGCGTCTCGTCGTCGAGGCCGCCGTCCCGGAGTCCTCCGGCCATTGCTCGCTCGGGTGTGGAACTGGGACCTGTGGGTGCCCGCTCCTCCCGCGAGATTAATGACGATTTGTTTGTGCTTTGGTGGGTTGGTTGGTGGTGGAGCTGGGAGCCGCGGCGCACTGAGTGGAGCTCGGCGCGGCGCGGCGCGGCGATGTCGGAGTTGTGGTTTGGGTTGGAAATTTTTGAATGCTGTGGTGTGCAACGGCTGGATCTGGAATCCTGGAGCTGGAGTAACGGCTATGGCAGTGTTCGGCTGGCTGCAGCTGGCTGCTCTGCAGCTGCTGCTGGGGGGCTGACGGGTGGGGCCGGGCTCAGGCTGTGTTCAGATTCAAAGTAAAAATTATTTTTTCTAGATAAATAATGCATTGGGAAGCGTTAACTGTGAGTGGGATGAATAAAAAAACTGTTGGAGAAGTACTTTTTCCTGAATCTGAACACAACATCAGTAATGGTGCTCTTCATTACGTGTCTATACGAATGATTTGACTATTTGAGAAATTCAGAACGGTGGATCTGAGAACTGCTTGTAGCTAGAAGAACGATGACAAGGGCTCAACGGGCCATTAGGACTCGTTCGGTTCCATCGGATTTAATCCGGGTTAGAAATAAAAACATAACAAGAAATTTATGATAGGTACAATAAAAGGCCGGGATTCATTCCGGATCCAGAGCTAATTTACTCACGATAATGACACCAAAAGACAAGGAATCAATCCATTAGTCAAGAGGTGTGGAATCATTCCGGGTCTCTTGTTGTATCTATCATGATCAAAATTAGTTTTTGACCCGAAATAAATCCCGATCTCTACCTATACCTACTATGAATTTCTTATTATATCTATCATTCCTGGTCCGGATTGGATCCGATGGAACCGAACAAGCCCTTATTGAATTGGGAGATTGTCCCATTTTTGGTTTCATATTCGCCCTCGCTTGGGCTTTGATCCAAGAGATTGGTTTCTGCTTGAAAGATGATGAAAAGATGCAGCCTACGTTTTAGCAAAATAATCATAATTTGAAGTCTGAGCTAGCTGCATGGCTGCATGTAAACATCACACATACTAAAGTTCTGTCAGTGAATCAGCTTTAGCCATGCCTTTTGTGGAGTTTTATCATGTAAATTGCACTTACTAAATACGTATTGCACTGGCGTTTACGTATTCATTAGCTCTCCGCCTTCTGGTTCCCTTCTGCTTCATTTGGGCCGCCCGATTAAAGCTCAATGGTCAGATCAGAGCCATTCCCCTCTCTGAGGACTTCCCAACACCTAGCTTCAAACTCCCAAGAACCCCAAAGGCGATCCATGGCGGCGGCGGGTTGGCTCCGGCGTGCGGCCGCAGCGGCGGCGCCTCGCCTGCCCTCCGGACTCCCCCTCCTACCGCCTCCTCCCCCCGCCCCTCTCGCTGAGGCGCAGTCGCTCGTGGTCCCCGGCCTCGGCGCCGGCTTGGGACCTGCCATGGAGCTCATGGCCGTTCCCAAGAAGAAGGCGTGTTCGCTTCTCCCCGTTGTGCTTTGTCTTTCAATCCTGTGCTTAGATGCGTAGCTAGCTGTGGCCTGTTCGCGGTGATCTTGGTTGGTAATGTGATATAGTGTAGTGCGCTCTAGGTGTTCGTTGGATTACCTGTGAGCAGAAATGTGTGTCATTCCGACATTTTGCACCAGTGCATCATAGAGGTAGATGGTATTCCGTGATTAGGATAGTACACCTTGAGCGAAGTATATCAAGTCTGGTTTTAGGGGTGGGTTAGTTTGAGGTGATCTGCAAACGCGTGCACCGCAGATTATTGGAGGTAGTATTAGTAGTGTTTTTAATATTAGGCCTGGTAAACTGTTTTTTATGTGTTGGATTGTTTGGGTAGTAATTCTAATTCAATCTAGGTATAACTTATCACGATATTGTTAGGCTAGTATGATAAATCAGGGAACCAGATAGTCAAACACTGAACAGGTATTCAGAAAGTGTTATGATTTCAGGTCTATGTTATTATCATTGGAATGTACGCAGTAGACTGATTTTGTAGAAAAATTCGTGACTTGTACCTCTATAAATACAACTATCTTTAAGATACACCATATTTTGGTCTAGTGTATGTTTGTTCGTCAGTAAAATCTGAATAATTTCTCCAGCTTTATATGCCTCAAGTCTGTATTTTAGAAAGTTATTCTTGTTTTATGCCTGTCTTCTTTTCTAGGCACTGATGCCAGTAGATGCCCTTATACTCTCATGTGCATTTCAGGTCTCCAAATACAAGAAGGCCTTGAGGAATGGACCCAAAGCCCTGAAACCTGTGCCAGTGATTGTCCGTTGCAGGTACATCTATAGCTAAATTTGCTATTGCTTCTTGTTTAATTTGTTAAACTCACCATGCAATCTTGGCAAGAGTGTTATCACTTCTAGTTATTTTAGTATTCGCGTGCAATCTTTCACAACTACCTGACTGATGAGATGAAAATATATATGCTACATCTAGCAATGTCCTCACCCTTTATAATGTACTCTGACCAATGGCTAGAGTGTTTTAGTGGTGCACAATATTCCATGCACTCTCCAAAACCTAGAGTCTGGGACTGCACAGTAGGTTACAGATCTAAACATTTGCCATGCCATATACAGACAGTTTTGCTCCGAAGCAATTGGGTGTGGTATATCTGTTACCTTCACATGATCTGGAAAATGGTTGTCCCATTTCATTTTCCGGTCTTGGCTACCTTCATACTTTATTGATGTTTGCTTCATGTGGTGCTCATCATAATCGCTTTAGACTGTTAGAGCAAAATTTAAACTTTGTCGCATAAAAATACTTCATGTTCTGAATGTTCCTAACAAGCACAATCCAATGGTACGCTTGTTCCCATCCCTGTCGTGACATGATGCCAAAGGCATGACTCTCTTTTGTGGCTTTTGCAGGTGTTGCGGCCGAGTGAAGCTACCTCACTTCTACTGCTGCAGCGGAGAAAGAGGAACGCCAGGCGAATCCAGCTCATAAATATTTTATCTTCCCCGCTTTAGTCTCTGGGCCAAGCTATGTCTGAACTCTGAACACCATAATACCACCAACCAAGTTTCTCATGTCTGGTTTAATCATTGTAAAATTACCCTAGTTTGGACCGTTCTGTTAAGCTGCTAGTATCAGTTTGCCAACCTTTTCCCCGAGAATTTGTTTGCCTCATGTTTGTAATTGTCAGAAACTGAGGAAAACTAGCTGATATATTGCTTGTTTTCCTTTGTGTGGAAGGATAATAATCAGCGTCTCAGCATGAGAACAATTGTTTCGTTTTTAGAAACACAAGTTTCGTCTGTCCTGTAGCCAAGTGATCTCTGATGTTCATATATAGCCAGAGAAATTCTGTCAAGATTCGAAGATGCCATATCCCGATTCCAGTGGCCAAGGGACTTCCGGTCCATTTCGTGCCATTTCGGGGGCGGGATCGTGGGCGGCACAGGCCCAGCCCGCGCGGCGACACAGAGAGATCCCCGAAGGAAGATGGGGACCGACATGGCAGATTGGCAGGTAGGTAGGGTAGACGACGAACCCTTGGTCGTTGGGCTCGGGCCGTCGGGCGCCACCAGCCAAAAACCTGACGAAGCGGCCTGCGATTTCTGTGGCCCAGCGCCTCCCAATCGGGTCGAGGGGTTCGGGGGCTGCGAGGATAACGAACGACTGGCGGCTCGGCTTCTCTTGTCCTCATCCCCTCGCTCGCCATCGCATCGCATCGCAGCAGCCAAGGCGGCTGTAGCTGTAGACCTGTAGTCCCCACCGAGCCCCAAATCGCTTACCACCCGGAGCGTCTCGCCTCACCCGCCCCCGCCCACCCACCAGACTACCAGAGCGAAACTGCTCGTCTGCTCGTGTCGTGCACCACGCGAAGAGCCGGAAGAGTCTCGGTGGCTTCTGCTGTTGGGCGGCAGATAGATTGAGAGACAAGGCACATGGCGTCGCCGTCGTCGTCGCTGTGCTCCAGCTTCGCCTCCCTGCGGACGGTCTCCGTCGGCCACCGCCGTGGCCTCGCCTTCTCCACCCCCAGGTTGGTGCTCCACGCCCCGTTCCTGCTCTCTGTTTTACCGCGTCGGCGCCCAAGCGCGAGGTGTAGTAGTACTACCACGGCGGCGGGCGATTCCTTTGACTTTGACCCCCCCCCCCCCTCTCCCCCTGTTCGGTTCGGTCGCGCTCGCACGCATCTCGCTCCTCGTCGGAGGTTACTAGCGATCCCTTTGTTTTTGCTCCGTTGCCGCGCCGGTGACTCCGAGCGGCGCTGCTGCGAATCGCGAGGAGCTGTGGCGGCGCCGAAGCAGGACACGGGCTGCAGCTCCCGTGGCCCGTGGCTCTCGGTGGGCGCAGTGTGTGCGCGATGCGTAGAGTTGCTTGCGATGAGCTCGGCACGCTCAGGGATCAAATGACCCGTGATCCTGACGGCGAATTGCTCGTCGTAGTGGGTGGTGAGGGTGAGGAATCGCGTATGCTACTTCGACATTACTTGTGGAGGAATTGGTCACTCTAGAAATGCAATAGATCGTCCTCGCCGATGCTCTCTTGACTTGATGCTGTTTTTAACAAGGGGACAGGGGAAGGGACAAAAGAGAAAATCTAGTCAGGCCACTCGATGATTTTTTTTGGGGGGGTCCGTACTTTTCTTAGTTCTAACCTGTGAGCTTAAAGTTCTCTTGGTTTTGCTGTGTGTCTTCTAGGAAGGCATTTCAAGTGAGGGCTTCATCTCGGGTCGACAAGTTCTCGAAGAATGACATCATCGTGTCCCCTTCCATTCTATCTGCAAACTTTTCCAAGCTTGGTGAACAGGTCCGTTAAGATCCTAGCATCAACCAAACTCCATTTCCTTGACATGAGTTGTTGCACTGCCTTGAGATGAGTTGTTGCACTTATCATTACTTGGTAGTACTACTATAGTACTATGTACTATGGGCATGTTAGGCTACTGTTGAAGGAATAGCTTGATGCCATATTCATCAATTCATCAGCACATTTTGCCTCACAATGCATTCCTGTTTCACCAGCTCATTAGCAACTTGCACAATAAATAAGGCAATGAATCAAGCTCTAGCGTACAAATAACAAGCATTTTCTTGATGTCAATCAGCAAATATTTCATACTCTTATTGCCATGCTGTTTTACTAGGTAAAAGCTGTGGAGCTAGCAGGATGCGACTGGATTCATGTCGATGTCATGGACGGACGCTTTGTGCCTAATATCACGATTGGACCATTGGTTGTTGATGCGCTGCGTCCAGTGACTGATCTTCCCTTGGATGTGCATCTGGTACTGTCCAGTTTAGTTCTAGGTTTTTTTGTAATGTACTTTCATCCCTTGTTGGCCCCTGCTGAATGTGGAGATTTCTGGTTTTTCTTTCAGATGATTGTGGAACCTGAGCAGCGAGTCCCAGATTTTATTAAGGCAGGTGCTGATATTGTTAGTGTCCACTGCGAACAGTCATCAACCATCCACTTGCACCGAACAGTCAACCAGGTAAACGTTTGCACCACCATTACCTTACAAGGAAATGTTTCAGATAATAGAGTTCAGTATGGGTACTTCAACTTTATTTTGATATGAATCAGTGAATGAGTTTTTTTCCCTGCTTACATGGTATTTTGCATTTTACATTTTACTTAGAGACTTCACTGTACATTTGTTCATTCATGATTTGGCATAGGATCATGGGCTGCTGTCCAAAATGAGAGGTTTTTGTGTGTGATTCATGAGGTTGAACTAGTGGGCATAGTTGCTACTTGCCACTGTTAGACCTACAGCAAACACATTCCGAGATGTACAATAGTTGTGATTTAGCTACTTGGCATGCTTAGTTCCTTTGCAGATTCCAGCCATTGTGGTGGCCTGTCATCCCTTTTAATGCCATGTTGAAAGTTGAAACTGATGCCGTCTTCCCATTTTCTGTCAGATTAAAAGTCTAGGAGCAAAGGCAGGAGTTGTTTTGAATCCAGCGACTCCACTCACCGCAATAGATTACGTTCTTGATGGTAAGATCATGATGGTCATTTAAATGTCTATGGTATGTTTGACATGCGTGTGAAGTTCAGAAAATCTGTTGATGTTACCAAACAAAGGCATGACTTTGCTTTTCTTCTACAAGCATAATTGTATAGTGTTTTTAGTTATTAGGATGCAAATTATGCTGCCTGTGCAAATTTGGTGACAATATTTACACATCGCACTCGACATTCTTGGCTACCATCATATAATCATAATGTTTGCATAGAACAAGATTGGAGGGTCTCTAACTTTGTAGCTGCTTGAGTATACGTTTAACTACTTGTCTCGTCAATTCATCACTAGCCTGATAACTAGTAAGCCCGTAAGTACTGACTTTCTAATTACTTCTTTTTTGTTTGTGTGTGTGCAGTTGTTGACCTGGTCTTGATTATGTCTGTGAATCCTGGGTTTGGTGGCCAAAGCTTTATTGAGAACCAAGTAAAGAAAATTGCAGAGTTGAGAAGGCTATGTGCAGAGAAGGTATATCCCTTGTTTCCTTCCAGTTATTCTCACTGCCGTGGCCTTTAAATCATTGAAAAACTAATTTCTTGTTTTGTAGGGAGTGAACCCCTGGATTGAGGTAGATGGTGGTGTTGGCCCTACAAATGCCTACAAGGTGACATTTCTAGATCTTTTTTCCATTGCTGGCATTTGACTTTAACATTTTGCTTTGCATTTATGGATCGATCCTGAACTTTCGGTTCAGTTTAGGGGCTAATATTCCTGTGAATACAGGTCATTGAAGCTGGGGCGAATGCCATCGTTGCTGGTTCTGCAGTTTTTTGTGCTCCAGACTACGCTGAAGGCATGGTTTCTTCTCAGTGGCATCCATGTTCGATTGTCTACATTCTTATTCAAAATTTGAAATTCCATATATGTTCATAGTCAAGTATCTTGCCAACCAATACTAAAGTTCTTTTTGGTTCCCTTCCAAATATGCAGCTATCAAAGGCATCAAGAACAGCCAAAGAGCTGTAGCTGTACCGGCATGAACTGGAAGCGTATTCAATTACCCCGTGCAAGTTTAGCAGTGCTGCAATTTGTATAGATGTGTCTTGTTAGAGACCATACGTTATATTGGGGATCAAAGAAGACGGAGGCAGTAAAAGAAATATCCCTTTCTTTTCTCATTTTCCGCGAGGGTGGCTGCCTTGTACTGCTCCCATAATGTTATGTGAAAAAAAAAATAACGTGCACGAGAATGTAATGCTTTGTCTTTGTGCATCGGCAGTTGACTGAAACCCTGTTACCAGGGCGTTCTTGCCATGGAGTTTTGCCTCCCTAATTTCCCGCTGTTAAACGGTCTGAAAGGCTTGCCTCACCAATTTCCCGTGTTGTGATTGGGAATTTGGGAGTTCTCCAGAGGAAGGCTCGTTTTAGTACTGTTTTCGTAGCCGTTTTTACCATTTCACAAATCAACGGTGTACTTTCTTCAGTCTACTCAACGTCGTTCCTGTCACAACTCAACCCAAAAGTTTGATGTAAAGTGGCGGCGCCGTTCCTACCTTCAACACCAAAACGCTGGCCAAACCGCTAACTGCTGACACCATTCGTTGGTGACCTGACCAAACCGCTGCTGTGCCCTGGTGTAGGGCAGAGTGGGAGACTGGCAGTTTAACAACAGTTCCGTGAGAAAGGGCAGGTCCTGCACACTCCAGCTTTGATACATACGGAGTATAACAGTGAAGTTTCCACTAAGCATTTCTAAAACCACAAGTATTTGAAAAAAAGAACACTTTCGGTACCACGAACTAATCATCAATGAACAGGTACGGCTGACAACAAATCAAAATTTACATGCTCCAAACAGGCCCCTATTTTGGCATGCTGGAGAGCAAATGAATCAATAGCGAGCCGAAAAAACTGACCTATACAACAGGGCATCAAGAATGTTAGTCAAGTGATCCTGATGGGCAGTGTCTGTTGGTTCAGTCCACTGCACAACAAAACGACTACTCGCCTCCACCAGGTTCTCATCTGTTCACCTTACAGAGACTGGAAACTTGGTTTAGCTGCACAAGCTTGAATTGGCCAGGCACTCGTGGGGGTTAGCATAGAAGTAATCCTCTTCCTTTGGTCTGTTTTCAAGTTTTCGCCTGCAGGATGGTTGCGCTACGCGGCTCTTATGAGCTTCTCGAACAGAAGATGCAAAATTGTCCCACGAGATTGTCTTGTTGGTGTACAGGTCTAGAAGTTCAACTAATTTCTGACGGTCTAGCACCACACTTCTCCGGAAACCCAGGAACCTGTAAATAATAATCAAGACAAGCATTTCATAACTAAATACACCGGTTTTGTTAGAGAGAAACTGATAGCACAAGAGGATTGACTGTATATTTATTCTGAATACGCAATGTAATTCATAAGTGGACTTAGCTGTATGTTCCTACCTTCGATGGCCTTCAACAAGTTTTGCCATGTTACCATCAAAAGTGGGAATGAAAACATCACTGGCTGTGGATACAATGAAATCAAGTGCGGCCATCTGGGAGGAGTGATTTTGGAATTGACGCAGAACTTCAGAGTCTAGCAGCATCTCTTTTCTTACCTGAAACATATTCAGCCATTTTTATACAGTGACTTTGACAGAACTTTGAAAAATAAAAAATGATATCTCCAGACATGGAGGTTAGTTGGAGAACTGGCAGAAAACACAGGAAATCTCACTATAAACAATGGTGTGGTAGAAAACTGCAAAAGATTTATTTCAACGACACAACAGACACAACAAAGGGTGTTATAATTGACAGATTTTTTTTTCTTCTACAAAGAGAATTACTTACAAGTTTAGGGAAAGCAGCTCGTAGTGGTTCTAGTCTCCTATCTCCCCCATAAATTTCACCAGCTGCAATGTATATAAGAGCATCCTTTTGAAATCCCAGGGCTTTCAAAACAAGTGATGTCTCCTCAGGAGTAAGTGGGCATAGTCCTTGTGACCTCTTCGCTTGGGAATCAATTTCTTTGTCTCTCCACCATGGATAAGCATACCTGATTAGAAAAAAAAGGTTAGTTCCTCGAAAAATAGCACCCAGTTAAAGAATTTTACTACACCTTGCAGGCTGAGTCTAATAACAATCAGTATTAAGCACCACATGTAGAGTATACTAGGGTTGAAACCACACATCATTTGGTAATGCTATTCTCATTTACAGTTAAAATGAAAATTATACCAATGACTTGTTTACCCAATAGGCTATAAATGTAAACAAAGAACAAATAAATTTGTATTGTTACTTTCCAAGATATACCATATATGTAAGCAATATATTGCAGTGTGATTTATCAGTGTCTTCCACAGTAGGATTTAGATTCATGGCTAATATTGATAAATATATTCTGCTCATTGGTTTGGAATTGAAGTCAGGGAGACAAATCAATAATGCGATGCCCCTTTCTGCGTCATTTTGTGTTCAGCTCTTCAAAATGACTAAGAGCAGAATAATCCAGCACTATACTAATTTAACAAGTCATGAATTGATGACTCATTTTAGTAGTCCATCTTGCTAAAAACAGCAGTGATGTCATAAACACTTTGCTTAGTATGAAAATACAATTAAATCATAATGTTTTCTCTTTGGATAATTACAGGAAATGGGCTGATATGCATTATCTATGCCATCGTATTTGGCATTGGCAGATAAGTCTGCAAGTCCCCTCCTTGAATGGTCAACATGCAAGTTATGAAGATCATTCAACTAATTTGATAACTCAGATTCCTATAAAGAACTACTAGAGTCATATACAACCGATAGTTATGCTATTCAGTAAGGGCTGTAAGGCAGCACAGGGTTAGCCACAAACCTCATTTTTTTAAGCTCCTCAGCTTCTTCAGGTGAAAGGCCATGGTTGCAACCAGAAAAGGCCAGCATATCCATCTCATATCGTAAATGCAAGGCTACAAATGTTCCCTTTGCTCGAAGTTTATGAACTAGTTTATTCCCCAATCCCTCAATTTGAGGAGTGAACTTCAGTGCATGAAAGTTAACACGGCATCTAAGAAGTTGAAGCTCTGTACTGATACCATTATTGGCTAACCGAGCATCTGTCTTGTTAAAATGGATGGCACTGTATTTGTTGAAAAGTGGTAAGATCTGCACAGATGAGATATTGCCAAGATTATAAGAAGATGCATTTACCATGAAAACAAGGATGCATCAGAGATGAGTTCCAAACCTGATGCAAATAATATTTTTCATCTGACCAGCTCACAGGAGGCATTTGAAGTATAATGTCCGAATCTCTTGCACCAAGACTCTCTGGAAGCTGTTTAATGATTTGCACTTCATCTCTCAATGAGTCAATGAAATGCCTCACATCAAATATGTCTCCAAAATTGCTGCCGGGCACACAGAACATTAATCACTTCATATCCATATGGTTAGTTGCATAGTGTACCTCTAGAAGAAAAGGAAGATACCTTTGATCAGCCCAGAATGATCTCTTGTCAAGTTCCGGGACAACCATCGTCAGGTTTAACAGACGAGCAACTGCCACCATGTCACATATCTGAAATAATGAAGGTTAAAACTTAAAAGCAACAACAAAAGTTAGGAACTAAAAAGGAAATCTGAAGTTGAGTGGAAGAAGACGCAAACAACAACTGACCTCTGATCGCATCTGATTCAGACCTCCATTACAAGATATCTTCAGATAACCGTTGCTCTTGTATATTCCTGAAAAAAAAAAAAGAACAATGATGCACTGGTGATTGAATGGGAGCAGCATTGTATAAAAAAAAAAGGTTAATTGGATTCGTGCCCTTGCAACTTTTCAAGTTCGGAACAATATCATTACAATTCACCTATTCGTAACCGTGCCATTACAATTCGGTGGAAGTCTGAACCATGCCATTCTATACGTCTTCAGCGCCCTCAGGCCCACCTGCAGACCAAGTGCGCGTACAGTCTGTTCCTATTTCCCCTTCTGCCCTTGTGCACCCTCATCTGTCTAGCGGGCCCCACATGTCATAATTGTCTTCTCCACTCCACTCCTCTCCTCTCCGTACACCTCAAGACCAAGCTCGTATGCATGCTCGGCCCAGCATCCTACACCGTGCCTATGCTCTCGAGAAGCTGCTCAGCACCTCCGCCAGGCCAATAGGGGTTGATTTTGTGTGTCACTGGAAGATTTAAACTGGGATATACTGATTTGTTTTGTAAGACGAACTTTTGGGAGTAGTAGTGCTTTTGGATGTATGTGGTGTCCATGCCCTCCGTTGCTGGCTAGTTAGTCCTCCAGTCCTCCTAGCTCTTGCAACTGCAACTGCTAGGCCTGCACACGCACCAGTTGCCGCTGTAGCCAAGATATTGAAGGAGAAAGGGGAGGAAGACAGGAAGGGCAATGGCAGTGCTGTGGAGCATGACGAGCAGAGTCACGGACTCCCGGTGAGCACGGCTGTGGGGAGGCGGATGGAGACGAGAAAGGTTGGGGAAGGAAGGAGGAGGAAGAAGATTATGTGTAGGCCCCACACGTCATACAGTGGAGGGAAGAGTGTAGCACGTGGAGAGAGAGCAGGAGATAGGGGAGGAAGGGGCAAAAGTGGAAATACGGAAAGACGGTATGTGTATTTGGTCTGCAAGTGGGCCTGAGGGCGTTGAAGACGTATAAAATGCCACGGTTCAGACTTTCGCTGAATTGTAATGGCACGGTTACGAATAGGTGAATTGTAATGGCATTCTTAACTTGAAAAGTTGCAATGGCACGATTCCAATTAACCCCAAAAAAAACCATATACAGAGCCTAGAACAGTCCATCTCAACAAAACACGAGGCTATTTGCAACTTTACAATAGTACCTAAAGAAAAATGAGGGTGTTAGTCGACCAACGGATCACTATACACATGTTTTACATGCCTTTCTGAGGCAACATTTTTGTAATCGCGTTAATCACACCAAGGCATTTAGCAGCAACATCTGAAGCTTAGAAAGCGTGCAAGGCTGTGTAAGGCATCACAAATACATTCACTCGTGCAGCTCCAGATAACCTTCACAACGTATAAACTCACAATATTTCTCCATTTTCATACGCTCAGTACTCTAGGAAACTCCATGCAGATAGAGTAATAAGAGCAGAATAAAATCGAGCCTATATTCAGGAAAAAAAAACAGTCCAGAAATCACGCACTTGGGGGCGGGAGCACGGACGGCGGCGGCGAAGGATGGGCGTCGCCCGCGACGCCGAACAGGAGGAGGAGGCGGCCGACGGCGACTAGCTGCGCGACGGAGGCCCACAGCAGCACAGCGGCGCATGCTGCTAGGAGCCAAACCCTAGGCCTCGACCTCGCCATCGCGCGCGGCCTAGACCCGGCGGGCCGGCGGCCGCCTCCCGATCGCCGCGGGCATTGGAGTGGGGGTCCTGGCGGCGGCGGCGGTGGCTCGAGAATGTTCTAGAAGATTCGCGACGGCCAGGGAGGTGGGGTGCGGTGATTTTGTTGGCCTGGCGGGGAGTGGAGGAGTGGGGACTCGGTGGAGGTGAGGCCGTGCCCGTGAGACGGTGAGAGTCGCAGTCGCTGGCGGCTGTTTTGTGGTCTTTATGGCATTATTGGTTCAATACCTAATTTTGGCATGTCAAAACTTGGGTAATACTAATTCTTTGGCCACCACTTAGTTTGGTGCCCACATGTCACATATATTCTACCAAAACGCTAGCAATTTTTTTTGCCAAGATTTTGGCTTACCAAAACGTGGGCATGCCATAATTTTGACATTGAACCAATCAGCCCCTTATTTCCACTTTCCTACGTGTAGGATTGGATATTTGGATTGGTGACCACTGGCCAGGGGACAAATTTTCATGGACCCTTTGCAAAGGTTGTCCCACCTGAGTACGTCTGGCCAAAGAAGAGAACCACGTAACTTCTGTATGCTCGTCACTGATGGTTGCCACTAGAGATGAGTTGCATAGCTTTGAGAGCTCAAAAGAATGCATTGTAGACACAAATATTAGCACACCTTGTAATTATACAAAATTAAGCATCGAGAAGGAAAGTTTGCTAGAACTAGTTTGACTCATCGATTTTGTAGGGACCTCATATGACCAAGCATCCAAAGTGCAACTGCAACATCTTATGGCTATCCGGCTTGAATTTCCATTGATGCTGAATTTTATACCTAAATCTCAAATAACCACACAATTTACTTTCAATTTACGCGGCGGATCCCATCAGTTACCAATAGAACCAGTGAGAACTGAGAAGGGAACTGTCCAATCCAACACGCCACATAAAGCCAGCACGGCCGCGACGGCGAACAGATGGCGCGCCGCCAGCTTCCGTGATGCCGTCGATCTCGCCGGCGGAATTACATGTCTGCTCCGGCCGGTGCTCCACGAAGCGCGACCTCCGGCTCCTCCATGGCGCTTTTATCCGTCTCCGCCACATCCTCCCTACGGCCGACGCCGTCGCCGTGCTCGCCAAGCTCCTCCGCTTCGCCGCGGTCTCCCCCGCCGGCGACCTCCGCCACGCCTCTGCGCTCCTCTCCCTCCACCTCCCGTTCATCTCGGCCGCTGCCTCCCACCTCGCCTTTTTCTACAACACCCTCATCCGCGGCTTCGCAGCCTCCTGCTCGCCCATCGCTGGCATCGAGCTCTTCGCCGCAATGCGCCGCGCGGGCGCCGCACCCGACGCCTTTACCTTCACCTTCGTCCTCAAGTCTTGTTCCCGCTGCCATTCGCAAGGGCGGTTGCCTTCTGACCTACACGCCCAAGCGTTCAAGCATGGCTGCCTTGGCGCGCGCAGCTCACACGCTCACGTCCATAATGCTTTGATGCACGCGTACGCGTCTCGTGCTGCCGTGGAGGAAGCGCAAAGGGTGTTTGATGAAATGCCCGTGCGGGATGTAGTCTCCTTCTCGGGGCTGCTCACGGCGCACCTCAAAGGCAACAACCATTTGGATTCCGCGCGAATTGTGTTCGACCAAATGCCTCTCCGGGACATCGTTTCCTGGACTGCCATGATTTCAGCCTATGCCAGGGCACGGCGTCCACAGGAGGCCCTTGCGTTGTTTGATGCGATGCCAGTGCAACCAGACGAGGTGACTATGGTTAGTGTTGTGTCAGCATGCACCGCACTTGGTGACCTTGCAACTGGGGAGCGTTTGCGGCAGTACGTTGATTCCAATGGTTTTGGTTGGATGGTTTCACTCCGCAATGCGCTTATCCATATGTATGCGAAATGTGGTTGCCTAACTGAAGCGCGTGATTTGTTTGACGGGATGACAGTGAGGAGCCTGGCATCTTGGAACACGCTTATCTCAGCATATGCGTCACATGGTGACGTTGGTAGCACACTTGCTTTGTTTCATCAGATGCTGGCTGATGGCAATTCTGTGAAGCCAGATGGGGCGACACTGCTTGCAGTGCTCACCGTATATGCACACAAGGGCAGTGTTGAGGAGGCTTACACTTTGTTCAATGCAATGCAAAGAGGAAATTATGGCAAAGTGGAGCTCACTATCGAGCACTATGGGTGCATGGTGGATCTGCTTGGTCGGGCAGGACAACTTGAGGAAGCGTACAAAATGATAGAGGAAATGCCAATTCAGAGCAATGATGTGATCTGGGGTGTTTTACTTGGTGCATGCCGGATGCACGGAAATATTGGTATGGTAGAGAAGGCAGTCCAGAAGCTAAGGAGCCTAAACCCTCAGGAGGGTGGTTATTACATTTTGCTCATAGACATGTACACAGCCGCTGGCCGAACAGCAGACGCCATGGAGGTTAGATTGGCGATGAATGAAAACAAGGCCAAGAAGACTACAGGCTGGACTACTGCCTGCCTCCCTCAACCATAGTCTTCTGAGGCCTATCTAGTCAGCCTCCGGATCACAAGCTAATCTCTCCTGAAGGCCTGTATCAATCGATTTTCACCTTGACGCCAGAGTATGCCTATGTGTTAGTTACATGTGTCAATGTGTCTCTGCCTTCCTAGTGATGTTGTGACGACGGATGTACAGTAGTTTCTGCTTTTCAGAGATGTTTATGCTGAATGAGTCAGGTGACAGATAGAGAGGCACAATGCACCATAGTCAAATTATGTTTTTATGACTGCATCTTACAGATAGCCCAAGGCTGTAGCTATCGCCTGTATTGTTTATGTGGTATCGTGCACATCGGCAAGGAAAGTACAAAGTGGTCATGTATGGAGCCTCGGTGGCACCGAACCTTGAAGAATCAGACTTCATAAAATAGATTATGTGAAGGATTAGACCTGATAAAAACCAATCCTTACAAAAAAGTTTACGGGGCAAATGTTTCAACAGACAAAGATTTCTAAGAAAATAAGGAGCAATGGGGGATAGGAGGGTTCTAGTTGTTGCAGCTCCTGAGTTTGCAGCCTTTGGTTGTGATGGAGTTGGCTCATTTGCAAGTGTGCAGGATGCTGTGGATGCCGTGCCACTGAACAACCAAGTACGCACTATCATCAGGATTGCCCCCGGTGTGCACCGGCATCGAGTACATATTCCCAAGACCAAGAGCTTCATCACCTTGTGTGGATCGCCAATAAAGGACACCGTGATCTGTTGGGACAGTGCGGCTACTAGGATCAAACATACCCAGGTAGTGCCTCTTCCGGCTGGCCTCCCTCTTGATGACATATGATGGATCTTATAATTGAATGGATAGTCTATCATGTACATACTACCCCTAGAGAAATTGCAACACTGCCTGGTAAAAAATGCACTTGATAAGGGATGCTATTTTTAGATATGTAACAGTTCCATTTCAAAGTGATTTTTTTTGTCAAGGTGCCCGTGGCATTTTGCATTGGTCAGATACAATATGATGCACAAAGGGTATTGGCTTTTAAGTACTGCTAGTGCTAGACTGCTAGTGAGGTTATTGTAAGGAGAAACTGCTAGCAATGGCATATATCTTTTCCAAAGAGCAACGGTGTGCACTTCAATTTGTTTAATCTGAACTAATGTATATACAAAGTGATAAGCCTTGGTTGTTCTGCTACCATAAATCAGACGTAATAATGCAAAGTTCATGCAATATGGCTTTCTCGTTTTGCCTTTTCTGGATTACTCCTCAATTCCTCATATGTTCCATTTCTGTTCTCTCGCCAGTCATCGGAAGTGACTGGTACAGGAACCTTTAGCGACGCAACAGTTATTGTTGAGGGAGATGATTTTATTGCAGAGGATGTCATTTTTCAGAACTCAGCTCCCCAGGTATCCTAGCAGACTTGTTTATGTTGTACTTATGGTGGATGAGGTCAGTGAATGTCGATATAATGATGTCAACTTCTGTGTTATAGGTATCTGGGAAAGCAACAGCAGTTTGTGTGACAGCAGATAGGTGTGCCTTCTACAATTGCCGATTCCTCGGGTGGCAAGTAATTTCCCTTTCTTTACCTCCTGGCTGCATCAGCTCATTACTTTTGACATCCTTTTTTGTTATTTATTTTGCCCTCAAGCTTTAGGTGTTTTTATCACATTATGCAAACTGAGCGATAGCATGCCAATCTGACTAGTTATATAGTATGTCATAATGTCATAAAGGAGTAAAAGTGCATAGATATTAATTGTGTAATAATTTTATCTTTAACTTGGGCTTTGCTAACCACATTTGTTGAGGTCGACTTGTCAGCTTGCTGCCTCTGGTTGTAGCTTAGTAGTATACTGGAATTATACTATTGTAGTATGCTTATGATACTTCAGAATATTGTGTTGCATGGGGGTTGATGTCTTTTTGGTGCCAAGTAGTATGGACTATGGAGATATAAACATGCCTGTAACTAACTCATTATTGTTTCATTACATCCAGTAATTTTAATTTATTATACAAAAATCATTCAGGAAACCTTACATTTGCACAGTGGAAAGCAGTTCTTGAAAAACTGTTACATTGAAGGTCAATATGATTTTATCTTTGGTGATTCTACTGCCCTTCTGGAGCATTGCCATATCCACTGCAAATCAACAGGATATATTACTGCCCATGGCCGGAAATCCTCTTCAGAATCAACTGGATTTGTCTTCTTCAAGTGAGTTTACTGCTCACCGGTAGTCTCATCTTTAATGTAAACCTGATATGTGATTATCTAGAGACTAGAGTTAGCTTATGAGTCAATCTTCCAAACCGACTCCCCTTGCATGCACTAACAAGGCATAATGATATTTCCTCAAGCAGGGTGTGTTACAACAAACTGAGTTTTTGGTGAGTTTACCATTTCTTTTTACTTGTTACAACAAACTTACATACCAAGTGAAATGGCACCGTCCAGGTGTGTTATTACTGGCAATGGGGAAGCTGCCTACATGTACCTAGGTCGGCCCTGGGAGGCCTTCGGGAGGGTTGTTTTTGCTGAGACTTTTATGGGCCACTGCATAAACCCTGCCGGGTGGCACAATTGGGACAAACCTGAGAACGAACAAACTGCTTGCTTCTATGAGTACAGGTTGTCTTTCTGATTCCTATTCCTGAATAATAATGTTACTTGAACTTAAAAATATCTTAAGTTTATTGGTTGACCATTCATTTTCTTGACCAGTTTGCTCTTGGTCTAGCGCTATTCATCTGCTGCTTAATAGTCATGTTTAGTATTGCTACCTGATATTGGCATTCTTCACAGGTGCTCAGGTCCAGGATCCAGCATGTCGGAACGGGTAGCTTGGTGCAAAGAATTGGTCGGTGACGAAGCAATACCGTTCCTTATGAAAACTTTCATCGATCCTGATCTCGAGAATCCATGGCTGCTCCATAGGTTGGGAACAAAACACCCGATTTCAACGGTTTCACTCTAGCACGCAGTAGTACCTATTGTGCCCACATCAGCAATTCAGCATCTTCATCCATATGAATAAATTCAGAGAATATAACGAGGACTGAGCAGTGGAGCCTCTAGTTGTTTGCTCCACGCCTCTCTGTTTGTTGTTTTGATTTCCTTCTTGTAATAAATGTTACGGCAAATCTCGTGCTGTTCCCTTCAGAAAAAGAATGAGGATTAAGCAGTTGGTACCGGAACCATGCCTAGACTGCGAAGAAACTGTCTTTGTTTCTTTGTCAGCAATGCCTGACTTGCTTAGTGGCTGCCGTGAAATACGAACTACGTGATGTTCAAGCTCTGATGGATTTGAAGAAACAGAAGCACATGGAATGGAATCGAACCAAACACAGCTGGTGTCGTGAAGTGTCAGTGCAAGCGACCTTTCTGGGCGACCCTACAGGCTACAGCTACCTATCTTGGCAGGAACCCGTGCTGTGAGACCGGAACCTCGAACGCCATCATCTTCTCGCCTCGAGCAAAGCCGTTGCGGTCGTAGGAGGAGATTTCTGAGATGCCCAGCTCCTCGCACACCCTGACGAGCTCCTCCCCAACCTTCCGGGCAGCCTCCTGCCGAGGCAAGCTCAATTGAAAATGCTGGCCCGCCGGAAAGCAAAATTCAGACGAAGGAGAAGAAGACGGCGGCTCACCACGGTGCTGCAGGGTGGGTCGCCGCAGATGGACTTCTGCAGGGTGCTCCCGTAGAAGAGGATCTTCTTGTTGTGGTCGTCGGCGAGCACCGCGTAGAGCTGCCGGTTGGAGCAGAACACCGAGAGCCTGGGCTTGGTCGCCGTGCCATTGAACTGCAACAGTGGTTACTGGTTACATTACGTTCTGCTGCGTCATTTGCTGGCCTTATCCTGAAACCCCAATCGGAGGGCATCGGAGCCTACCTTCTTCTGCAGCCGCCGGTTCCTGACCTTGGGGTTCTCTGTGCGCGCGCCTCGCCTCGCCGTCGCCTCGATCCTGGGGTACGCGCACCGAACGTCTGCACAGGCCAGACAGAGATGAGAGCGCACGCGCACGACATCGCCCGAGCGAGAGCACAGAACAGCGTGTGGAGAGCCTTTGTCACCGGGATGCCGTGGACGCGGGAACTCGAAGCGGAGCCCTGAGCCAATCGCCAGGGCCGAAGCGCGGCAGGCAGAGAGCGCCGGGCACGGCGAGAGCGGCTGGCCGATCGCGGCGAGTGGCAACGCCATGGCGCGGCCGCCCCTGCGGGGGCAATCCGTCGAACAGGTGCCGCGCGGGCTTGGCGCGAGGCGCTGCCGTTCGGTGGGCCGCAGCCCGCGGGTGGTTTTGTCGATGCGCTGAGATGATTGGCTTGGCAGGCAGGAAGGAAAAAGTCATTTCACCATCCCTAACTATCGCCCTTGTCTGACTTTCATCCCTAGTGTATAAAACCGGATATCCAACGTTTCGAAGTATCTAATCTGTTCACTTTTGGTCCCTCCGCGGTTTTGGAGGTGGTTTTGGGTGACGTGGCAGTGGGGCCCACATGTCATAGGATGGGGCCCACATCCCTTCTCCTCACTCTCTTCTTCCTCCAGGCGGCCACCGTACCTGCGCTGAGCCCCAGCCCGACCAGACGTGTGCGCCCCCGACGGCGGTGGCAGCAACCACGGTGTCCTGGGCAGGGAAGACATCGTCCTGCCGAGCCCGCCGCAGTCTTTGGGGAGGGAGCGATTCGAGCCGGATCTGAGGAGGCAGTTGGTGGTGGTGGTGTCGCCGGCGAGGGCGTCGACGAGACCTGGCGTGCCCCACGACCTCGGCGAGTGCGGCGACGTCGAGATCCTCGAGGACGCGCCGTCGGACGGGCGCTTGACGGCGAACCCGACCAAGAGCCGTGGCACGGCGGCGGCGCCGCGGGGTTCGACACCCGCATGGCCTTCTGGGACATGACGGCGAGCCCCACTGGGTGCGCTCCGACCTCCACCACGACGCATACAGTTGGGCCTGGGCGGCGTCATCGTCGTCCACCACCGGAAAGCCTCGACGGCCAGGGCGCGAGCGACGCGCTGCGAGGAGAGCGAGGAGAAGGAGGTGGAGGTAGATGGCCTCGGCGCTGGAGCCGTCGCCGTCGGGCAAGGCGCGAGCGACGCAGCAGTCGCCGGAGAGTGAGAGAGCGCGGGGCAACACGACCAACATCGTGCGGAGGAGGGGAGGAGGAAGAAGATAGAGTGGGGACAAAAATACAGGTGGGTCCCCCATCTGACATGTGGGCCCGCTGCCACATCACCCAATACCAGCTATACCAGCTCCAAAACCGTCAAGGGACCAAAAGTGAATAGTTTAGATACTTGGAGGACGTTAGATACCTGGTTTTATACATGAGGAACAAAAGTTAGACTAGGGCAATAGTTGAGCGACGGATTTTTTCCGTAGTAGAATCAAGACTGAAGACGGCGAGCATACCAGCAGACAACGAACACAGGGCCCAACTCGTGAGGATGACAGCTGGGACTGTGACAGGCCCACCCCAGGTATCACCCCATCTGGCACCTTGCTTGATCCTTCACACCACCACCTTTTGCTCGCTTTTGCCCATAGATCAGGGAATCAGGACGAGCCCAGCCACTGGCTCATCGTGACCCGTGTGCAGACGGATCCATCTCTTTGTTCCAACCCACAGCTTGGCAAAATGACAACCGTTAAATATAATTATAATTTATAACCGTTTACCTACATGTTCAACGGGTTAATCCTCAACCCTGTCAGCCTGATACGTAATCTTCAAGTCAAACCACGGGCGCCGAAGGGTCTAATCGGGGGAAAAAAAAGATCCCCGCATTTCAAAATGCACCTCGTGCACTCGTGCTCGGCTGATCGCGCATCCAGTAGAGCGAAGCCACCGCCACCGCCAGGCGCCAACCCGGCCATTTTCTTAAGCTTACCTGGCAACTGGAAGCCATCAGCCAGCTGCTGCAAGCTCCACTTCGGCCTCGCCAGTCGCCACCCCACCGTCTCCTAGTGGCAAACCACCTCTCGAGGGCCGCGGCATGGAGGCGCTATGGGGGCGCGCGCTCGCCGTAGCGGCGTCGGGGGACCGGATCGCGGCGGCGTGGGCGGAGGTGCGGGCGCGCGCGGTGGCGCCGGCGCTGGAGGCCGCGGTGTGGGTGTGCCTGGCCATGTCGGTGATGCTCGTGCTCGAGGTCTTCTACATGAGCGTCTCCAGCTTCGTCGCCGTCAAGCTGCTGCGGCGCGTGCCCGAGCGGCGGTACAAGTGGGAGCCCATGCCATCCGGAAGCGCCAAGGACGGCGACGAAGAGGCCGCTGAGGTCTACCCGATGGTGCTCGTGCAGATCCCCATGTACAATGAGATCGAGGTGAGGCGCTTTCTCCCCCGTTGCTGCTGCTGATTCTCATTGTCGCAACCTGTTTTTGATTCAAACATCGAAATCAGTGGCTTCCATCATTTAGTGAAGTTTCACTTTCATGTGCGACACTTAGCAGTGCATTGCTTTGATTCTAGCTCTCGGGAATTTCTCTCAATTTGAGGACTCTTGCAGGTAAATAGTACAGTACATAGGACTCTTGCAGGTAAATAGTACAGTACATAGGACTCTTGCAGGTAAATAGTATAGGTTCAAATGCTTTTACCTAGAGAGTTCAGAGTTTCTATGGTGCTCCGAGTAAGCTGAGGAGTGGGGTCTGATGGCTCATGTTCATTGCAGCAAGCACTGTATGCTAATGTGACCTTAGATTAGTAAGCGACTCGGTGGTTTTGTTAGATGCGGAATTCAGTCAACAATGTGCTTTGCTCCTAGTTCCTACATGATGTGGGCCCGTGTTGCTAGCATCTCAAAAAATACAGTGCCGATCATCTTTAACTGTTTGCAGCACACCAATGTCCCAGGAAAGCCCGAACAATATATTAAGCACAGCTCGCTATCAATGTCTGACAGGTCGTGTCCAATCCAATCTGTCTAATTGGTGGAATCCAGATTGTTAAGTAGCCATGTTTCCTGCCTGACAGACGCCCAAATTTTGTACTGAGCAACTGATGAGGGGGTGTTCTTGGTCATTACAACATGTGACAATGAACGTGATGTGTGTACCATTCTTTTGCAGGTCTACAAGATCTCTATTGGAGCAGCATGTGCCCTCACGTGGCCACCGGACCGTATTATAATCCAAGTGTTGGATGATTCCACAGATCCGTTAATCAGGGTAATTCACAGTGCTGCAAGATAAGCTGGTTTTTTTTCCATCTAAATCTTTGCTTGACCATTGTACTAGTAAGTTTTTTTATATCAAGATCTGTTCATGTGATGCCCATGTTAAAAGTTTTCGTGATAAATTAACACGAATTACCTTCAAGCACATGAGATAAGAAAAAATACTTAGCACTCCTTAATCGTATTGTTTGTTCTGTCACATGCAATGAGACCAAATCGAGATTGCTTTTCTAATTCTGCATCAAAACCGTGTCTCCTCTCCCAGGCATTCAGGAAATGCTGAGCAACTAAGTTGGTCCATCTCTATCAGTTTTGATTTAACAAATTTTGTATAGCCAGATGGTGAGCACAGCTTGGCGTTAGCCTGGTAGCATTAGTGGATTGCATTACAGTAGTGCACGTGCCACTGTGTCATGCTATCAAAAAGTACAATTTGAAATGACTGTAACTGTAATACTGAAGTCTGCTATATGAAAAGCCAATCATTTTTTCCCTGAAAAAACTTCAGGTAGTTCAGTTCAACACTTCAACCACAAGATATTGCTATTCAATCAACCGGGACTTTCCTTAGCTTACAAGAAGTTTTGTTTGTTTTCGTTGAATTTACCGCTTTATTTGTTTTAGCATTGTTTTTTATCAAGCGCAGGAATTTGTGGAGCTTGAATGCAAGGATTGGGCCAGCAAGAAAATCAACATAAGATACGAGATTCGAGAGACTAGGAAGGGATACAAAGCAGGAGCCCTGAGGAAGGGCATGGAGCATAGTTATGCCCAAGAGTGCGATTTTGTTGCTATTTTTGATGCAGATTTCCAACCTGAACCTGACTTCCTCTTAAGAACTATACCATTTCTTGTGCACAACCCAAAGATTGCTCTAGTACAGACACGTTGGGAATTTGGTACGTAAGCTTTCCATTTACTTTCTGTAATGTGATACTACATAGAGTGGAATTTTTAGTTTTGAAACATTGAATTAGGTTGATTAGGTCTAGTACGCAGTTTTCTCTGCCTTCTGGTAATGTGGTTGTGTCGATAATTTGAAGTGAGAACTGTTGTTCATTCTGATTTCAGGATGTTCCTGATCTGGCCTTTGCCGGGAAATTTTGCAGTGAACTATGACGTTTGCCTGTTGACAAGGATACAGAAGATGTCACTAGATTATCATTTCAAGGTTGAGCAGGAATCAGGCTCATCTATGCATGCCTTCTTTGGTTTCAACGGTAAGAACTTCTGTCAGAAGCAAGCATGTTAGCTTTCAATCATATCTGACTGAAACTTTTGCAGGAACGGCCGGTGTGTGGCGGGTATCAGCTATTAGTGAGGCAGGAGGGTGGAAGGATCGCACCACTGTGGAAGACATGGACTTGGCTGTTAGAGCGAGTCTTAAGGGATGGCAATTCCTGTACATCGGTGATATAAAGGTGCGTATTTTCTGCGAGTTTCCAGTACATGATTCTTCAGTAAGCATATGCATCTGCCTATATCATCATATCTGTTGCAGTAACAATTTTTGGTACAGGTCAAGAGTGAACTCCCAAGTACCTTAAAGGCCTACCGTCATCAACAGCATAGGTGGACTTGTGGTGCTACTCACCTCTTCAGAAAAATGGCACGGGACATTATTAGAAGCAAGGCAAGCACTCATTTTTTTAAAAATTTTCTGATAAACTAGGCAAACATTCTTCAACCAATGCGATAGATGAAGTTAGGCCATTGTCATATACTAGTAAGCAACTTTACCGTCTTTGTGATCCAGGGCGTATCTGTATGGAAAAAATTTCATCTTCTGTACAGCTTCTTTTTTGTACGAAGGGTCGTCGCCCCCATCTTAACATTCCTGTTCTACTGCATCGTGATTCCATTGTCCGTCATGGTCCCTGAAGTCAGCATCCCTGTGTGGGGAATTTTCTACATTCCCACCGCCATCACCATCATGACCGCCATCAGGAATCCTTGGTAAAGTGCCCATTCATTTTTCTCCAGACCCCAAAGTAGCTTTCTCTGCCAGTTAATCTCGCATGTTCACCGATCTCATGTTTATTACATGATGCCAGGTCAATCCATCTGGTGCCAATATGGATTCTGTTCGAGAACGTCATGTCCATGCACCGGATGCGCGCCGCCATGGCGGGGTTGCTGGAGACCATGTACGTGGGAGAGTGGGTGGTCACCGAGAAGGTGGGAGATCATGTGAAGGACAAGCTCGAGGTCCCTCTCCTTACGCCGGTGAAGCCAACTGAGTGCGTCGAGAGGTACGCATTCCAATCACCTTCAACACACACATTGCAGGAACTTGGCTGATCGAACCTCTGCTGCTGCAGGATCTACGTTCCTGAGCTCCTGGTCGCGTTGTTCCTCCTGGTATGCGCCTCCTACGATTTGGTACTCGGATCCGGGCGATACCATCTTTACATCTTCCTCCAGGCCTCCGTTTTCCTCGTGCTGGGGTTTGGCTTCGTCGGCACACGTGAACCCTGTTGTCCGTAGCATTTCCTCCCCGATCTGCCTCACTGTAACTAGAAAATGCGATTCATTTTTGTGAATGGAACAGAATAAAACGCTCGACGTGAATTCGTCACATTGTCACTGTAGCCTCGCCATGCCCTCTGCATATATTATTTTTTTTTTGGCAGCCGCCAAAAGTAATTAGCCCGGCGAGAGGCAAACACGAGTGACCAGAGACTATACAGGCTGGGGCATGGGCCTGGAATGGACCAGAACAAAAAGCCCACGAGAGCTTGTCTGAACTCGTCGTCGTCGCAGCGATGAGCCGATGACAGACAGCAGCGGGGGCCTCCGCCGTCGCTTTCATCGGCCACAGGATGGCACAAATAATGTAAGACCCCATGACGACACATTCACACGACCCTTTTTCTCCCTTGTTGCGAAGCAAACAAAAAGGCCGGAAGGCCGAGCAAGAAACGCTCGAGCTCTCTCACACGGGAAAAGGGCAGCCAGGAAGCACACAAACCTCTCGCTTTCAGGCCACCAAAAAAATCTGGCTCGTTTCCTTGGTTGACATGCTCCTGGATTTAAATAATACTCCCTCCGTTCTTGAATATATGACACCATTGACTTTTTTTCTTCGTTTGACTATTCGTCTTTTCTACAAATATTTATGCAATTAGATAAGTCTACTAGTTAAATCCAAAGTATTATCAATAATAGATGTAGTGGTACCCATTTTATGCTATTTAACAAAGTAACTAATAAAATATCATTGGTCAAAGTCGAAGAAAAAAGTCAATGGTGTCATATATTTAAGAACGGAGGTAGTAATAATTAATCAGGCAGTGCCTCGGTTATATGAGGTCGCATCGACACCTGTTCTTCTCACGCCTCCAGTTTTTTCTACAGACAATTTGATCTTTCTACAGGTGCCGGCGATCCCGGTGCCCTCTAGTCGCTTTCCATGACCGATCTTTTTCTCACTGTACAACAAGAACGCAAGAAAATAGGAGGGAAAAAAGGGCCGACCAACGGAGCACCGATGTGACATCGATGATCGATCTCCGAGTCACTGGCAGGTGGGCCCACGGACAAATGCTATTCCCTTGGTGCATACGTATCAGGATATGATGCGCCCGAGTGCCCTCCCATTGGTTCCACGTGTAGGGGCTTATGGGAAAACTTTTTGGAGCCAGGATAATCTTTTATATTAGGACAAGTCTCATCAATCCTGTGTAGCTCTGTGTCTTCGACGTTTTGGTTTATGCGAAAAAAATCAGGGCCTAGGACCAAAATGTCCTTCGTCAACGTTTGACACGTAGAAACAAAAAGTACTTGCTAAGATAAAGTTTCACGTACACTAAATCCGCCGACCCAAGTTGGTGCTTACTTATATATATCAGATCGTATAGATATAGAATAATTAACAAGTAAGACACGAGATATATACTAGTGAGTATAAAATGAAGTGCGTGTTTGACCATAGAGCCAGCAATCATGTCCCTTTGAAGGGCTCGACAGAAAAACTGCAAACTACTGTAATTATCAGCCTCCGTTTCCTTTGTTTCATGTTCACGCCGTTTTGAGGGAATATTTCCACAATTCCACTATAAATTTGCCTGCTTACTACTGCAATAATTTTAACCTAACATCAATACCATTTTCTTTATTATGTCAAAATAACTGTATTCCCGCATGATGATATGTTTTAGTTGTCTGCCATTTATTAGGATACTAGAGGAGTTTATTTTATTGTTTAGTTAAATCAAGACAGTTAACATGAATAAAAGAAGCAAAAGTATCTGGAAATTAACAAGAATAAAAGATGAAAAAGTATCTGGGAATTCTAGTGAAGCCTTTTTGGCAAAGAATTGAGAAACTTGGAATCAATTATGTAACTAGAGGGGGGAGACTTTGTAGTCCACTTCGATGAAAATTTGAAAAAAGAAATAATATTGGCAGTCCGTGGAGATAGTGGCAATGCCACTATGTCCATTATAAACTTTTATTTCTAAGTGAAATATTACATCTACATAACATTGTTGGGCACAAATAACTACTGGAATGATTCCTTAAACTAACTACAGAAAAAGTTATAGAAGGTTCAAACTAACTATGTATATAATATTATATTATACAAAATTAATGAAAAAATCGCTTATGGTGTCCATTTTAGCCTATAGAATTTTAACTTAGATTCCACATGTACATGCAGAAACAAGAGTAAATTGAACCAATTGGCATAGTGGTGGGAGTAAAATGAAAATATTATATTAGCAAGTTATCCGGAGCTCGGCCCTACTTGAGGCGGGCAAATGATTTTGTTTTCCAAAATAAAACATATAAACTGCTACTACAAGAGTATTTCAGAAATCATGTGATTTTTAGCATAACTGACCTACATGTCGGGCTCTTATTAATCGCCCTTCCCATCAATGACGTTGTCTGTGGAGCATAGAAACTCGATAGGCCGTTCTGCCAAACTGCAATGTTTCCTGATAAAGCTTCAAACCTTCAACGCATGAATTTGCAAGGAGGTCTGGCCACAACACAAGCTGTCGCTACTCGCTAGGTATCATGAGAAAGCATAAGCCTTTTCTCAACTGCCATCTTTAACTTTTAAGTCGACGGAACTTCCGGGGCTACCAAGTTGCAGTTCATAGGTTGGTGTGGAATGAACGGCTGAGAATCACAGTAGCACACAAAAGGAGGAAATTAGGCTCCAGTTTCTTGTGATATACTATGCCTGAAAACGGGACATGATGTACCCCTATAGCCAAAGTAGCCACCAAAAGTTTGCCGGATGAACAAGAACACGGGAGAGACGTATAGCCTCAGGGACCATATCCGGGGATCGATGATGGTATATATATATATATATATATGACATGAGATGCAACAGTTTTCCATATTTGTATGAAAACATATGCTACGAAAATATTATAGAATCTGACACCAGCATGCCAAGTTACATAATGTAGTGCCAGCTAAGTTGTGGTCCAACCGGTGACAGGCAACGCTCCCAATAGTGCCCCATCAGATCGAAAAAAAAAAGCAAAATGGATAGAATCGTTTTATTTAAGGAACAGTGATCCATTATATTCTCACTATTGGTTTTCTTTTTGGGGTTCGTGGAATGCAATGGATTAATCAATCAGCTTGCCGTCCTTCACAAAGCTAATAGTTAAGCACGAGAGGGATGGATGTGATTCGTTGCACAGTCCACTCTGATTTTTTTTAATATAATCGGTAGCTCTCCCTCGTTTTATTTATTTTCTTTAGAAAATGCATTAGAGCAAGTATAATAGAAGGTTGTAAGAAGATTGAATGATGCTGTGGATGGCAGAGGGGGAAGCATGTTGTAATCTTGTAGCACGCTCAGACACATGAGCCAAGAAAATACGAGAGAGACATGTTGACCATATAATTACAGTGAAGGGTTAATCACTATATGAATGGATTAAGAGGTAGGCTGTAAAAATCTATACGACCAGTAGACTGTATTGTTAGTGGATTCTCACCGTATAATTTCACATGAGTATATGGCGGACTCACCAGGTTATTTAGAATAAGCTTGTTCCTCAAACCAGACATCCAATAAATTATGGTTTAACTCTTGTACTCCCATGACATATGCGTTGGTGCTTTGCCATGTAATTGAAAAAACCTGGATTACATAGTGGGTGTTAGGCCATTTCCAGTAGGAGTTTCATATAAGAGCTTTATGCCTATTAAATGAGGCACCATGTAGACAAATACACTGCATGACATGATGAAACTGTGTATCCACTATTTCCAAGACCATAAAATCTATTGAAACTGTCATTGGGGGCTAAAGAGTTTTATCCCATCAAATTTCAACCAATTATGTGCATTATTTTAAATGCTATTGCTTGCCTATAAAACTGTAAAAAAAATTGTACATTGGAAGAACATGTTTCATTCCTCAAGCCAAATCTGATGTGTCCCTCTTGACAACTGAGAAATGAAATTCTCCACTGGAAATAGCCTTACTACCAAATGCATAATCACTTTCAGATGCCGTCTTTTGCTTCAGACGAGGGACACATGTCGCATAATTAGCAGATAAGGAGGTGTTTTATTGGACATGTTTTGGATAGATTGGCATTTAAGGAACAGAAAGGCAATTAGCATCACAATCACATCGTCATTCCCACAGAAATGACGAAAGGTTCATAGCGATAAACGAAACTTGGAGGCGGCATGTAAACTACAAAAAAATATAAAACATATTGTGGTAAAAGGTGAAAAGAATCAAACAGCAAAAGACGATCGAGTGGAGACTAAAACATATCACAGCACTGTCATTCTTGCTTTTCTTTTGGTAGCCTGAATACAAAGGGAACATCGCCTTCAGAAGCCAAGTACCACATGATGAAAGATGTACGAGTTTTACCAAATGGCATGACCTCTACCTGTTATTTTGAAGCCTGACACTTTCCTCTGCTTAGCTATAGAGGGAAAAAAAACATGCTGCTTTTTGTAAAAGCAAAACTAATCACGCCAACTCTGTGAGCACATAGAAATTCCTCGTAACCAACTTCATCACAACGTAACCTACACGCACTCGAGTTTCATCTCTTTTTGGGACGGAGGACTTAAATGTAAGTCCATGGACATAAGGGCTCATAACTAAATTTTAGATAGTGGTGAATTGGTGTCCCTAGACTAAGTGATCACTGACAACTTTTTTTTTCCAATTCTCTCTGTCACAGAATATAGCTATATTTATTTTTTTAAAGTCAAACATACTTAACTTTGACCAATTATTTTTCTAAAAATATAATTTATTTCAAGTAAAAAATTCACATGTTGCAATAGTTGTTTCATGATAAATCTATTTACATAATTATTATGTTATTAATTTTTTTAGACTATTTATGGTCAAAATTAAAAATGTTCCCTTAGTTTCGATAACGCCCCTAGTCAATTGCTTGTTCTAAAACAACCTTATTTGCGAAAATATATATTCCAAATGAATTTGGGGCTGGTTTTTCACATCCCATGCATGCAGAGCAAGAACATTCAACCCGGGTGGAAGTGGAAGCAAAGCAAGGACCATGGAGGAAAAAGGAGAAGAACAAGTAGTGCACCATGTCCACGTCAGCAGTGAAGGATTTGATTGCCAAGTCAGGTGGGGTGAGAGGGACCTGGGGGCAAAAGCGAGATAGTGCGCAGAATCAAAATACCGCACCCCCGAGGCCACAAATCAAGCTTGTGGCTCTCGACCACCGCCCGCTCGCCTACGTGGCCCCCACCCCCCATCCCGCGCTCCCCTTAAAAACTATCCATCCCCATTCCTCCCCGTCGATCGATCGATTCAGAGACGAAGATAAAATCTTTTTTTTTTGTCTCAACACCGATCGCTGCTGCTTCGCTTCTCCCTTCTCTGCATCTACGATCGATGATGCAGTAAGACTGTAGCGCCGCTGCAAGGAGATTCCGAGAATTCAGGCAAAGAAACGGATCGGAGCTCTCTCGGTCTCGTGAGAGGACTCGGAGATGGCGGAGTGCAAGGTCGGAGGCGCCGCCGGAGACTGCTTGATTAAGCTGTTCGGGAAGACCATCCCCGTGCCGGAAGCCGCCGCCGCCGTGGGCGAGGCTGATAAGGTTGGTTTGGTTTCTTCGAACATCTCTTTACACTTTGACACTCCATGGTTTCGTATGGACCGGGAGGGAGTTGTAGTATACAGTAGACTACTTGTGTCTGCTTGGACAAAGTGAGTGCAATCAGAATTGGGTGTTGAATTTTGGCTGGGGAATTATATTGGTTTATCGAGTCTGGAACCGGTGAATTCTGTTTTTTTTTTCCTTTGGCTTTGATCATAGTCATGGGCTCATGACAACTCAAATACAGTTTGAGTGCCTGACTGCGCAAACCTTACAGTTGTTTCATCAAGATTATAGGATGATGAATTTTATGTTCTCTCTGTGTTGATTGGTAGTTAGCAGTATGAACATGCATGATTGGCGCTTTTGGCGTTCAATTAGCAAGCGAATTTACGTTCCTTTTGTTTTGTACCACCACTTCAAGGACAGCAACAGCGGTCTTGCTGTTTTCGTTGAAGCTATGGGCTTGGTTTTGCGACTTTTTTGTCATCCCAAGAAGCTTCTAGTAGCACTTTATTCAAAAGTGGTGCAGGATTATCTGTTTAAAAAATTGAAACACTAATCGTATTGCTATGTTGCCTTTTCTGATTGGCCCTTTACAAAGATTTTGCTGAAAGCTTCTCATATCTTTTCTGACACTACTGGGCTCCAGAAGAAGCTATATCAACCACTATCGATTGCACTATCCTTAATTTGTTTCTTAATCTTGGGTTCAGAACATCTGTGCATGCATATGCATCGATTACATCACCAGGATCTAGTAATAGAAGTTCATAGTACATCAGCAGCTGCTTTGTTAGCTATCAGGATTATGGGGGAAAAGAGCTTAGCAAGCCGCTGATCCAACTGGCGCAATTATCCTTGGGTCTTAACCTCTAATTTCCAACAATAAAACTTTAGTCTTGAACATTCTTTGCAAATTGCAGCAACTAAAGAACTCATCAAGACAATCTGCATGGATGCAGGACATGCAACAAAGCGGCAGCAGTACGACTGAACTGAAGGGACAAGAGAACACCCTTCAGGACTCCACGGGCTCGCCTCCGCAGCAGGAGGTTGCTGACACCGAAGATTCATCAGCTGCCAAGAACCCATCAGCATCAGGAGAGCAGCAGCAGAGCGAGACAGCCAACCAGAAGGAGAAGCTGAAGAAGCCTGACAAGATCCTGCCGTGCCCCCGGTGCAACAGCATGGACACCAAGTTCTGCTACTACAACAACTACAACATCAACCAGCCACGCCACTTCTGCAAGAACTGCCAGAGGTACTGGACGGCCGGCGGCGCTATGCGCAATGTCCCTGTGGGTGCAGGACGGCGCAAGAGCAAGAGTGCGTCAGCCGCTTCCCACTTCCTTCAGAGGGTCAGGGCCGCTCTGCCCATGGATCCTCTCTGCGCAGCAGCCAAGACTAATGGCACGGTGCTCAGCTTTGGCTCCGACATGTCCTCCTTAGACCTCACAGAACAGATGAAGCACCTAAAGGAGAAACTTGTCCCAATAACGCGGATCAAGAGCAGTGAGGACCGATCAGTTGGTTCTTGCACTGATGGATCTGCAAGGGGAGAAGACTTGAACCAAATGAACCAAAAGGAGAAAGTTACAGCAGATAAACCTGCAAATGTTGTTCCGCATCCATGCATGAACGGGGTAGCCATGTGGCCATTTGGCTGTGCACCACCACCTGCCTGTTACACCTCATGCATCGCAATTCCGTTCTACCCGGCAGCTGCTGCCTACTGGGGTTGCATGGTTCCAGGAGCTTGGAATGCCCCATGGACGCCTCACTCCCAATCTGAGTCTGCTTCATCACTTAGCACTGCTTCTCCAGCATCCACAAAGTCCAATTGCTTCACTCCAGGAAAGCGACCTAGAGACTCTGATGAGGAAGGAGATACCAAAGGAAATGGCAAGGTGTGGGTGCCAAAGACAATCCGGATTGATGATGCAGATGAGGTGGCCAGGAGTTCCATCTTGTCACTAATCGGGATCAACGGGGACAAGGCGAGCAAAGATGGCAGAGGGTGCAAGCTTGCAAGAGTATTTGAGCATAAGGAAGAGGCAAAGGCAGCAACTCACGCAGTCATCAACAGCTTACCATTCTTGCAGGGGAACCCAGCTGCGCTATCACGTTCACTGACCTTCCAGGAGGGATCTTGAGCATCACCTTAGCAACGATATAAAAATCAACCATTTATCATGGCACAACTCAAATTTTGTACATTAGAGGATTGTAAACTAGGTATGGAGTATGGACAATGGAATGTATGACATAGCTCATAGCTGCAAGCGGACCTTGTAACTACAATAGATATTTGTAGATAGCTATATGGGTTGGGGATGGATAGGGAGAGCAAGTTCCCTTATTTGTGGATAAATAATATATTAATAATTTTGGTTACAAAGTTGTCTCAGCAATAGCATCAGAACAATTGGCTGTTGGCTCATTTCAGTGAACAAAAGTGGTCCACTGCATCCTTGTAAATTTGATACTTTTGAGCATATATCCAGCCCACTCCTTTTCCAGAAAATTGCACCATAAGCCCTGGACTTGCACTGTTCTCTCACCTAGCCCTCCGAACTAGCAATTCACATCCTTAGCCTTTTAAATCTGTGTAGTTGCCATACCTATTGCCCCTCACATCCTACTTGCTTCTCTCACTTACTCCTTAAAGTTTGCATCTATTTGGGGGCTTAGGTGAGATAACAGTACCAGGTCAAGGGAGTGAGAAAGTAAACTGCAAATTCCAAGTGCTAGGTGACACATCTGTGCATGTTCAAGGAACAGCAAAAGAGAACTGCAATCTATGGGCCTGGGTGAGACAGCCAAAGAAGAGGAGAGGGGGGGGGGTCGCATGGAATTTTCTCTCTCTCTCTCTCTCTCTTCTTTGTCAGTATCTTTCCTTCTGGGCTTATCCTTTGTTTCTTTATTTGAGATAATTGGATCATGAAAGTGATGCAAAAAGTGGACAAAGGCACAGAAGAAAGTAAGAAAGCGATAGACAACTACTGAATGTCCCACTGACCTTAAATGCGAAAGAGGAATATATTATTGCCTTCACACATACTGCCAACTGTCCAGAAAAAATCTAGCCAATAAGAAAACAAGGTCACAAAAAAAAATTCAAAATCACACAAATTGTCGTCTGAATATCTATAAGTGTAGACCAGTATTCCACATGCCACCACACAATTAGAAACAAATAGAACCTTCTGCAAAAAAGTCTAATTTCTAATTAGGCAAAAAGCGTCAGTTTCTGACCAGTGCATTTAAACCTAATTGCTAACCCTTTCCCTCTAACAGATTGGCAACGTGCCTGTCCATGTCCTTTCTCGTTTTTTTTTTTCTAAATCCAGTCAAAGTAAAGCAGTATTCTACCAAGAATAATCCAATGTTCTGTAGTTGGATCTCTTCCATTTGAGGACATGACGATATGACGCAGACAAGTTTGCTTCCAGTATTTCACGTGAGCTGAATGACACTTGAATTTGGAAATCATAGATTCGTACAAAATCATGTACCCATCTCATAAGGAAAACTATGCTGATTGGGTACCCGGAACTACTAGAAAAACAATCATCCCATTTGTTAGGTAACACCCTGTCACCACAACCTTTAGAATGTTTCCATAACGTGCACTATTATCGCCACTCATCCTACTTTTCGCTTGTTGAAATCCGCTAGTGCCAACTCCACCTACACCATTGTCAACCAATTTAATAGGCACATGTTTGACTTTAAATCTAAAACTCCAAGGTCCATCTAATATCTAGTCTCCTTATTAAGCAAAAATGCAAATTTTGAAACCCTCCCAAATGAATTTAGGAAAGAAAAAAGTGCTTACAGATCCTCCCCCCCCCCCCCCAAACACCCCAAAGCACAAAGTTTTTGTAACTAAGCATAGCTCTGATCAGACTACTATTCTGACTTTTATGACTCTCTGAGCAATCTTTTAGTTGTGAAAAACACATGTTTAATGTGATATGTTGGTAAGGAAATACTCTCTGTACTAATACAACAAGACAGGGGAAAACCATACTTTTCTCAAGTATTGACCTACTGGGCACGAACCATGTTCATCATTGTGACTTTCGGCCATGTTATGAAACGAGCGAATGATCCCTTTTGACATCTAAAGGTCAAAGCCAATAAGCAGTTGCCTTTTGGTGTCTACATACCATTGGCAGCTTCAAAACTTAAGGACAATAACTTTGGGCAAACCTTTTTTAGTGCACTTTCCTATCAAAGGCACGTAATGCAAAAGTTGCACTGGAATGCTAAAGTGGACTCACCGATCACTGGGAGTACCTACCTTCAAGTTCACAAGAAGTATTTAAAAAATTCATCATGTTTGCTTTCAAAAATATTTTATGTATGAAGTCAAGCTTTTTCAAAAAAAAAAAAGAAAAGAGAAAGGATAGATGACAATGAGATTTCAACTAACCCACAACAGATGCAGTTAGAGCAGTGGGCAAGTCATCCTAAAAAACAGGAAACAAAACAAGCATACTAAAAAAAATGGTTTAAGCAGATAACTCTCTTAAGGTATTATGACTACAACGAAAAATCCAGAGTATGCATATTAGTAAATAATTAATTCATCCTTATCTATGTTTCTAATCTGGAGGTATAAGATGACCTTTATTAATCCAGTTCCAAGTCCCCAAAATGACATTGTCTATGAACTGGCAAATATATCATAAAAAGTAAGTGATTTTGTTATTTTCTACTTGTGCAAGATCCAAGATATGGACCCGTTCTAAATTTGGCTGGGAAACTCCTAGGTTGTAACCTGATTATAACTTTGAGAACTTGCTTTCTTTATCAAATCCTCGTACCTGCCAAATAATATGGAAATGGGCTGCTAGGCAAACCATTCCACTGGTCTGTGGATAACTTGTAGCCCTATTTTAAAAACACTGTGCAACATGCATTAATGGAAGAAAACTCTTTGGATAATGTCATAGCACATGTCTTTTTAAAGGCAAATCGAAATTTAGCATGCCAGTTTCATATCTGGATTTAACATGGTGAAATATATCTGACAGTCTCGTGGATGTGAACAAACTCTAACTTCTATATTGAATTAATTTAGTTAATGAACAAAATAAAAATTTATAAAAGTCAAATATGACATGATTAGTTGAATATCTTAATATAAAAGGCACAGATCTGTTCACACATCACACTATCATGCAATGACAGCGATATACTACATTTTTGTGTAATTCAAATGACAGAAAACACGGTATCAATTACACTATGTCGAGATTCAAGACAAGCCTGAAATCTTACTCAGGTTTGAAGTTTAACCAATGGTATGAAACTGTAAAGATTTCCAGACATACTGAAAAATCTCTAGATAATACCAGTCATTGTCGCTTTGTTGGCACCATCATGGCTCAGATACGGATATTGCTTCTTTGTGAGTTGTCACTTAAGATTACAGGGCTTCATGCGTCCTCATCCACTCATACATATATGGATACAAATGTTAGATCAATCAATTCATGCGGAAATTTTGGAGTATCTGTGTTCACTCCTGCAAACAAAATATGAAGGTGCAAAAAAAATGAGATCAATTCCGATGTCACTATTGAAGCAAAATGCATTGGTACATGATTGACCTGACCACACTTTTGAACTTGTGTATAGAATGTCAAAAGGAATCATCCTTTCCAGCACAGCCTAAGTCAATCCTCGGAATGTGGACCGCAATTGCAAAAGTTTCTCAAAAACATGATGGAATCAATAAAGTATTTACAAAAACAAAGTGAAAAGCTTATAAGAGTAACAGTGCCCCAAAACATTTAAACTGAGCTTATAAGAGTAACAGTGCCAGGATCCCAACGTTAAATCAAACTAAACCTTCACTTAAGGTATAGTTTGTACTGTCATTAGTGTTTCCAGATAATTCGTAAATGGTAAACTTTCCATGATGCAGAGTAAAAGAAAAGGTTTTCAGTGGGAGTCGATGTAGTCATCTAAAGGCTAACCGCCCACAGGTGTTCCAATCTCGGAAGATCCAGACGAAGTACCAACTCAAACTGTGAAATTTGGGTGGGTACCAAACTATGGCCTTCATAGGATATCCATCGTTGGGCTGTGCAGTTTTTTTTTTATTTTTGGGTGATGGGGAGGTATACAGAATCTGAATGCAGAAAATCATTGATTCAAATATATCACAATCACTTATCACAGATAAATCACTTGAAGCATCAAGCTATATTGTACAAACATAATTGGACATGTTTGACAGAACAATTAATCAAGCTTTCTCCTTTCAGACTCAGGCCCGTACTTCGAACTGATTAACATAACTCATCAGATATATCTACTTCTGCACTTCATTGGATTTTGCAGCCCCCTGAATCTGGCCCTCGCCTGACATTGCCATAGGCGGAGAGTTCAACAAGATCCATATCCCGTCCTGCGCACATCAGATAAGTCACTTAGTAATCTGAGAACCTGAATAACTAAATACTTTAAAAAAAAACAATGGCAGCTTAAGGTGGATTTTATTTACCTGAAACCCTACAATACGCACTCTTTTGTATGAGCTCAGATTTGGATATCTCAGTCTTGTTGCCTTTAGATCGATTCACTGTAGCCTGCAAGCATCAATCCCTGCATCAGTCATCAGTTGTGGGTTTGTGACTTCAAAACAAGAAACAGTTCCATCACACTAGCCATACAGTTTTTTTCTCCCCAACAAGATATCACACAGGCCAATTGTATCAACCACACATAATTTAAAGTAGACTTTGTTTTGTCCATGGCACATTGAATTTTTGGGATTTCGTTTGTTCCAATAATTCTCGATCCCACTTCAAAAACGATCTCAATTGCATAGCAGAATTGTTATGACATACCTGCAAAACCTGGCAATTCTCCAATGTACTCTTCCCACCCTATCAATTTGACAAGGTCAGTGATACGCTGCATCAAAAGGCACTAAAAATATTCGAATGCTAGACCGTAGTGAGGCTTATTGCTGTCCAAGAGCCGTTCGATTCCCAGGCTTTTGCGCCAACATGAACAAAACTAACAGCAAAAGCAGAGTTCGAGGAACTGGTTTTGTGCAGTAGTAAGCTAGGACCTTGGAGTAGGGGACGATGTGGTCATAGTCGTGGCAGAGGCACCCGGGGCAGCCGACGAGCTTGCGGAAAACGATGTTGCCGAGCGCGTCGCGGCGCCACCTCTCCGGGTCGCGCCCGGTCACCCGCTCCGCCTTCTCCCAGCACTGCTGCTTCACCGCGTACGGGAAGCTCCGGGGCTCTGACACCGACGGCGGCGGCGCCGTGAGCAGCAGCTCGTCCAGGTCGGCGGCGGCAGAGGTGGACGAGCGCGGGGAGGTCGGGCGAGCCGTGGCGCCGAAGGACTGTGGCGGCGGAGGAGGCGGCGGTTGCCGATCAGTTCGGCGGCGGCGCATCGGCTTTCGCCCCACCATCGCCGCCTCGTCGAGGAGCCGCCGTGTTGTGTGGTGGCGCGCGCGCGGGGGGGGGGGGGGTTTCGAAGAGGCTGGCAAGTGGGCCCTGTCCGGATAAGATTCAGGAGAAGGCCACAGGTTTTAGTAAGACCGTGTTCAGATTCCCAACTATTCACTATTCATTCCAACTTTTCACTGTTCATTCCAACTTTTCACTATTCCTCCCTCACAGAACACGTTTCCCAGTGAATGCTACAGTGTTTTTTTATGTTACAATTTTTCCTACAATCTAAACACCCTAAGGCAAAATTTGCCCACGGACACTGTCCAATTGTGACTTTTGCTGTAGGACATTAAAAAATAGAGGTCTTTGCCAAAAAGACATTGTTCAAGCCTGATAATTTGCTCTTGACACTAGACCTATTATTCTATTTGATTTTAATAGAAAGCTATAGGAATTTACCCCTTTACCCTGTCTTTCTTCATGCCGGGCCTGCTGTGCTCGGTACCGGCTGCTCCGTCCAGGGGGCCCATCTGTCATCCTCCGGCCATGCCCTTCTTCCTCGCGAGCACATGTTCCCAGCTCGAGCTCCCCTGTCCGCATGGCTGCCGCAAAAACAAAAAGCTAGCGCATGCAACTGCACCTCTCCAATCCATTATGTGCTCAGATCAAACCAAGCAACAATTGGCCGGATATCATCTCTCTCTTCTAGTTCCAGCCAGCTCCACGCTACAAGCTTCTGCTTTTCCCTAAATCCAATCCACTCAAGAGCCCTTCCACTTACACAACTGTAGCTCCTCAAACTTAATCGAAGCACCGACCTCTCCATGGCTGCTCTGCTCGCGCCTCCCGTGCTCCAGGCCTGCGGGCATGGTCCTGCCTGCCGGAGGCGGAGCTCGCCTGCGCTGCCTGCTCTGGCCTTGGGGGGCGCTGGGAGGCCGAGATCGCCCTTGGGACCCCGCTGGCCGGCTGGTGGCGGAGCTCGACCGCACTGGCCGCAGGATCCGGCTCCGTCCGTTCGCGCGCCACCGAGGGGTTCGACTGCCAGAAGATATTTTTTTTTACGAAACGATAGATGTGTATATAGGAAAGGGTAGAATAGTCAATTTATATAGCTTTCTATTAAAACTGAGTATAATAATAGTCATAATGTCTCTCAGCAAATTACCATGGTTGTGTAGTGTCTTAGAGCAAAGACATTTTTTTTAGTGGTTTGTGGCAAAGGTCATCATTGAAGAGTGTCCATGGGCAAATTTTCCCTTTTAGTAATGTTTTATCGGTACTTTAGGAATATCGTTGATTTCATCAATCGAAATTCCCGATTTGAAATTAGGAAAATTCGTAATCCAAATTGCATTTAGTGGCGTTTAAACCAGCAATCTTTCCTCCCTGCATGTTCGTGTATAGGCGTATAGCTGTACCTTTTGACATTTGTGTATTTAAACTCATTTTCCCCCAAAATTCTTTCATCAAATTAACAAGAGTGTGGCCAAGCATAACACTGAAGAACGTGGTAGAACACTGACTAACTCTGATTATGTCTCCTTTCAATGCCAAATGCTGCAAACCGAAAGATCTAACACAATGCAGGTTCTGTGTTAGTCTGCGAAATTTGGTACCTGAAAGAGCAGATAAATTGGAGCGAAAATAGCAGGATCATTAGTTGTTTCCCATATCTTCTCACATCGCGGTTACAAAACCAATCCAAAGATGAGCAGAATGCCAATCCTCCCTCCAATATATTAGATAACAGGGTAACATTGCACCACAAGTCGCAAACAAATCAATAACGACGTGTACAAGGAAACCGCTGTTTACCCATATAAACTGGTTCGGTTTGTTCTTCATACAGGCCGTCAGGCCGACAGAGTAACCATCAGGACAAATATACTACACATTTTTGGATACTTAACAAAACCGAGACCTAATTGTTCACAAAGGCAGTGGCAGAACTTCCTCTCAGGCCTTGATACAGCACTGGAAGTAGCTCAGAAACTTCTTCCCTCCCTGCGTAGACAAATTTCAGATCAGTAACCACGATGCATGGACTGATTTTTTACACAGAAAAATGTCTGATACATAGTGATGTAAATGTTTAATGCGTTTGTTTGAGGTTCTGTTAAGATGACAATTTCATATGTGATGTTTTACAAGTGTATGGGCCCTTTAATCTGTGGCGGCAATTGAGTTCTGTTTTAATTTCATGAGCAGAATTATGTTTTGTGTCAGGAAATTCTCCAGTGTCACAAGCAACAAAAAAAAAAAGAAACGAGAGATATTTGTACATGCCAACAAACTGTAGCAAAATTTCCTAGGTTGTTGGCAACTAATCCTTAGTTTGTTGCATGAGTGTTGCTTATCCCCTCAACTGACTCAACCCCATGATTAGTGTCCCTAAGATTCCCCAATGGACAGTGACACAACAAATATATCATCCCAGCTTTCTAAAGGCATGCAGATATGGAGGACATGATTAAGAAAACAATAAGATTCGTCCTTGCCAATCAGTTATAACACGCGTCCATATACTGGCAAAAACCAATCTATAGCTGTTTGAACCAACTCTGATCCCAACTGAGGCGGTCGGTCGGAGGACTCACCACGAAACTGTCATCTGACTTACTGAATCATATTTCAGTAGAGCTCTTAAATCTTAATCATAGTTCATTCTGATTGAGAAGAGGTTTTTGCATCTTTCATGTTATTGTTTCTTTAAACCCTGCATTCAGAAGCGATTCAGATTTTTAACGCACACTACTCTAGTTCCTACCACTAATTACAATTTACAGCATATGCTGATACTTTTAGGGGAATCATCAGGGAGCTACAGCAGGCCCATTTGACTCCATTGTCGTCTTATCATGTAATCAGAGTATTAAACAAAAGGATATCCCCGCATTTTAAAAGCGCAAAAGCGATCAAGATTGCAGAGCATCCTATCCTCAGAGTTGGCAGAGGAGAACATTGGTTTAAGATATTAAATATTAACACGGTTCCAAGTACTACCACATGTAAATGCTAGTTGCTGTCCTTCCTGCCCACATTCACATGCTCAGTTCCACCGTCCATGTAATGATGTAAGATTACCAATGCTTTGGAATATGAGTTTGACTGTTTGACTCTGAAACCACATGCGGTAGCTGTTTTGCTAATTAGCAACTATTATACCGTCTCGAAAATCTGTTTCGGAAAGAGAGCAGTAGGAAGGAAACTGAGTTTCTACAGACTGCAGTGCCAGTGGTGCTACCTACGAAGTGAAGTTTTAACCGTGTGTTCTAATGCAGTAGTACATTCCAAGAACTGGTTTTGCCACTTGCTAGTATTTTACTCCACTGTCTACTTTGATAATTTGGCTCGTTCGGACTAGTTTATTTACTAGAAACTGGCACTCTCTACTCCTGTCACATGCATGACGGAAAGTTAAAACCTTTACACCAGTATTCAAGATCAGATGAATCGAAATGCAAATATGTTGGATTTGTGCGAAAATTTATAAAGCTATAAAAGAGATGCCTTCAATTTGGGTTTTGATTCTGAAATGACCAAATGGGACTTGGCTTTGTTGACCGTCTGGCGAACACGATGAAACAAGTGACAAAGCCGGGCGCCGCGGCGCATGGAGGGAGGTGAGCTTTACCGTTGGGGAGTGGTCCCGGGCGTGGAGCGGCCGGCGGTGGTCGCCGGCGGGGCGGCCGAGCTTGGGCTGCCCCTTGGGCTGCGCCTGGTTGCGCTGCTGCTGGGCCTGGGGGAGGTCTTCGTCTCCGCCGAGGCTGGCGCGGGAGAGCTCCTTCTTGTTCTGCTTGCGCATCTCGCGGATCTTGGAGAAGTCCATGGAGTAGTCCGGCAGCGCGCCGTTTTTCATGTCCCAGTCCCCGAACGCCGGCACCGTCATCCAGCCGTTGGCGCCCGCCGCGTCCTGGCCCCGCTGCTGCACGCACGCAAGCAAGCAGTGAGAATGAATTCATGGACGTATGGATCGCAACAGGAATCCGAGGGCTAAGCATAAGCTCCTCAACAAGCAGCCAGGTTACCAGGAAGGAAGGAAGGGTTTTGTTCACGGAAAGTCAGATACAGCGAAGCATTCACGATTTCAGGGTCAGGGTCAGGGAGATGGAAAATCGCTGTTACCTCCTTGAGGTTCTCCATGGATGATCTCTTCCTTGAGGTTCTCTACCCTCCGACCCTCGTGTTCTTTCTTGTCCTCCTTGCCCCCCTGCCTTCCCTGATGAGGCTGTGGAGCAAATTCAGCAATCACGCAGCAACAGTGTTGGACTTGTCTTCTACGAGAGGCACGGGCGCCGCACAGCGACTGTTTGGAGAGCGAGAGGAGAGGAGAGGACGAGCTGGACGTTATATAGTAGGCTGACAAGGCAAAAAGAAAAGAAAAAAGAAATGCTAATCCAGCTGGGATCGAGCCTAACAGTGGGTGCCCACGACAGAGTCTTAGCGGCTAATCTTCCTGCTAAGCAAGCTCGAGTGCCCGCCCGTTGCACACCACGCGTCTGCGGAGGCAGGGCGGGCGGGTACAGCTGGTGACTGCTGTGGTGGACTGGACAGTATTGATGATTGCCTGTCCATCTGGGCCCACAGGCCCGTGACCCAGAGGTGACTCACCCGGCCCACCGGCCATGGCTCACAGATCACACGAGCTAGCTGAAGCTGAACTGCCTTTCCGGGAGCAGTCGATGGTGATTGGGTCGGCAAGGAAAAATCTGCAACTCCGTGTGGCCAGCTCGGCGCAGCTCCTTTTATGCCCAGAAAAGGAGAGGCAGATTCCGGTGGATCGCCTCGCCTAACGTCCTTGCTGATCGCCGGCCACAACGAGCTCGTCTTTCCTTCGCTTCCTCCATTGCTGCAACTTTCAGAGAAACGGAAGCGTGACTCATGTCCACATCTCCTTGGCGGCTATCGATCTAGGCCTACTTCTTCTCCGACTGTTCAATTTTTTCTTCCAAGAAGGCAAGAAGTTCTTGGAGACCACAGCGACGCAGGAGGTTCAGGCTTCAGCGGTTCAGACAGTTGCCGAAGTTCTCAACGCCTCCAGGCCCCAGCGTGCTGGCGCCAACTGCCAGAATTCCTATCATGAATGCGTTCATGAATCATGATGATGATAGCGTTAGCGGCTGGACGCGTTAGCAAGGTTTCGTCATCTTTAATGTCACAGTCTGATATGCATATTGGAAACATTCTGGAGTGGTCATGCAAGAGTGGTGGACACCTGTGATTGAGGCATGTCTATCAGCTGATGACTTTTTCTGCTGGATGCGTGTAGCCTTTACAGTTAAGAGTTTCGGTTCCAATGGCATTTGCACCTTGTTTTTTTTTCTTTTATATGGATTTGTGTACATTGCATAGCTTTGTTGGTTGGGAAGAGATGATTATGCTCAAAGAACACTAGGAAGTTTAATGTTGTGAGGCGTAGAATATTCTAGCACATTTCTAGGTCTACCTGACACGAACCATATGCTGATAGACACCAGTACTGGTTTCACGGGTAATCTGCCAAACTGTTCTTTCAGAAAAAGAGCTGGCAGTTGAGCAATCAGCAAGTAGAAACTGTCTCAACTCTCAACCAAGCTTGGTTGTTAGGAAGAAGTTTAGAATTGCTTATTCTTCCAAGGAGCATTCTTTTGTATAGCAAACTACTTTGGTTGGTACCCACACCAATGATAAACTTCTGATTAGGATGAAAACTTCTCTTCCAAAACATTAAGCAGGCTATGCTTGGGCCTTGGGGTTTGGGCCTCAGCCTCAACTAGGCAGCCCATGTTGTTAGTTGTGACTTGTGAGTTTGTGGCCTGACTGCCAAACATCATTTGGGCTTGACTAAAAAAAACATAATTTGGGCTAAGTCAATGATTTACAGGCGCTACGTGTGAAAATGCACACGAGTAAAAACGACAGGTTGGGCGGCTTTCTCTGAGAGAAAATCTAACCTGATGATGCAGTCAATGATTGGACAAGGAAAGCGCGGAAGCATAGTCAACTTCTACGGCTTCCTTAGCCGTTAGTAGTAAAATAACTGCAGTACACAATTGTAGTACTGTACCGTGTACATGTATATCAACATTAAGAAAGATAGGAAAAATTCCCTTGAATTGTGTTACGGCTTCATGAATTGCAGTACAGAATTCTAGTACTGTACCGTGTAATGGTAGGAATATAAAGATTGGCAACGAAATCAGCAGAACGCAGCGTATCTCTGGCAATTTTTTTTTGTCCATGAGCAATATCTTCTTGAATTGTTTACGACACGATGACGATGATTCGATGCCAGTACAGAACTGGAATAGCTGGAGTATACACCAAAGAACGAGATTGCCTCGAAGGAACAACATCCATTGTTTTTTTTTCTCTCGTCATCAGTCCCACAATAATGTTGGGTTGCTTCAATTTCTCTGCATTTTCTTTGTCAGGTAGTCGGCAGCTGGGTCACCAGCCCGTGAGAACGAAATGGTCAAGAGGTTTTGAGTTGGTGGACGTCACGTTCAGAGTTCAGACGATAGCTGACAGCTTATTGTATACACAGCGCGTTTTTAGCAGGTTGAGTGAAAAAATTACCAGAACTAAACCCCGTCTCTAAGGGTGTGTTTGGTTCCATACACCATATGATGCATGAATGGATGATCCTGGATGGGATGATTCAACCAATTTGCTTGAACCATTTGGTTCACTCTAACTAGTACAACAATGTATTAAGTGGGATGTTCTCATCCTGGATGGGTTGGTACAATTCACCCAACCAAACAAGAGAATTATTGTTATTTTGTATCATGTCATACAAGAATGAGTTGGTTCAACCAACGAAATTCCATCAGAGTTCTTATTGACAGCGTCATTTTGTAAATGTTCAATAAATTCAGAGTTACAGAAGCTGATCAGCAAGCTTCAGAAGGACCAAGTACTAACAAAAGAAGTGCACGGCAGTCGGAAATGGCTACCAGCCATGAGTTTATACTTGAGTATTTCCGTCGGTATCATTGTATTTGTAGCAGAAGTTCATCAATATGCACATTAATTGGCATAAGATGAAGAAAAAACGAAATGAAGATAAAAAAAAACAATCTGATCAAGAAATCAGGAGCCGCGTCCCAATAAGGACAGGCACCAGCAGGAAGAGAATCAGGCGTCCTGGGCGTAGAAGTCGATGATCTCCTTGAGGTCGAGCTGCAGGATCTGCGAGACGGATCGTCCGTCGCAGGCGAGCCAGAGGATGTGCTCGAAGAGGATGGCGTCGACGTCGACGAAGATGGCACCACCCCGGCGCTCCTCCTTCCGCGCCACCGTCTCCAGGAGCACCCGGAACGGGTAGGAATCGAGCACGAGCTGGTCGACGGCGAACGCCCGCCGCTCCTTCCCGACGACCACCGTCACCGTCGCCGGCGACGGGCCAGCCTCGTCGTCGAGGGAGCGGTAGCCGATGCGCGACGGCGACGACGACGACGGCCACCGCAGGAAGACGCAGCAGCCGGCCATGGCGATTGGCGACGGCGAGTCGATCGGCTTCAACAACCGAGGGCTCTGGTTCTTGGTGGTGGCGCCTGGCTTCTGCTGCTCCGATCCTCGGGATGGTGGCAGGGCAGCTGCACCTGCAGAATCTTCCTCAGGTTCTTTTGGGGCGGTGTGGGAGGGCTCGGAGAGTCGGAGGGGAGCGAACTCGTTTATACTACGAGACTACTAGAGAGACGACACGGACACACGGTGGTTGAACGAGCCGTTGGGGAGTTTTTTTTCTGAACAGAGCCTGGTACTTCTTGAAATCACTCATTGTGGTACGCGCGCTTCAGGAAATCAGGAACAGGCGAACAGCAGAACGTATCAGGGATTCAGGGCCGGTTACATGCGTGAGAAACAATATCTAGGTAACGTGAGGGTCTGGGAGAGAAAAAGTGGTAGCCTTGTCTCGGGATAGCCGTTGGGTTGGACCTGGACAAGAGCACCATGCAGGGTCGGAGCAAGAGATGATGAACAGCGACGGGGGGGCCGCGTATTCCCGGACGAAGAGGAGGAGGACCACGTCTCCGTGCCCGCCACCACTCTCCGTTCCGTTCCGCCTCGCTGGATGGTTCCCTGGAGCTGCCCGTCGCGTTCGCTTCGGAGCCGGACCTGGCTCGATCACCTCGTGGTTGTAACTTGCACGTCGCCTCCACTAAGCCCTAGCGCGTGCCGTCTCGCCGAGCGCCGGCGGCGGCCCGGCGCCGAGTGGCCAAAGACACGGCTTCGCGGCGCACGCAGGCGGCGGCGGAGAACACGTCGTGGTGGGGATTGGCCGATTGGCAGCCGGATTGCCGGAAGTTTCGCGCGCGCCACTCTGGTCTGTTGGCACCGAAAGAAACGAAACGGAATCTTAGCTTTACTGCGGGTATTTTTTTTCTGTTTTGTTTATCGGAATGCCCCAACAGTAATAGGGCCCATTGGATTTACTGCGGGTATTTTTTTTTGTTTCTTTTATCGGAATGCCCCAACAGTAATAGGGCCCATTGGATCCAATGGGCCCTATTACTGTTGGCTGCTTGCTTAGGCCCGTGTAATTAGGGGCTTCTCGCCTGGGTGGGCCTTTGGCCCAAAAAATAACCTCTCATACTGAATGGGCCTCCAAACAGAGCTCTCATCATCACAACGGAGGGAGCGAGGAAGATGATGAGACAGAGGCTAATCAGCGTCAATGGCAGTCTGCTCTTCTGGTTCTGCGAAAGCCCTCCCGTGCTTCCACGCCTCCCTCCTCGCGCCCCAAACCCAAACAACAGGTAACCCCCCATACCTGCCTTGTTCGGCTTCTCCTGCTGGATTCTTCGCTCATACGCAGATCCCTCGACCTCGAGCCGATTCATGACTCGCGATTCAAATGGCTCGATCCATCCCCATGTTGCATCACTTGCTGGTTTCGTCATTTGGCGGGAAATGGGGGTGTCCAAGTAGCCATCCAGCTGATGGTTTCGTAATCGCGATGTCTACTGATCGTGACCTGGTGGGATTCTGGTTGATGTGATGCAGTGGTGGCGTCAGCCTCGCCGCGGCGGGCTTCCGTCAGGATGCGCGCCTCTGGTGCTGCGCCGGCGGAGGCGGACCTGAGGAAGACCGTCTGGGTGTGGACTGAGAATCGGTAGGTGATGACGGCGGCCGTGGAGAGGGGGTGGAGCACTTTCCTCTTCGGATCCAAAGATCTCGGCAAGGATTGGTCATGTGAGAGCAACAGTTTCCTTCATTTCACGCCGATAATATCATGTCAGTCAGCCAGTGCCGTTTCAACAAGATAAATACTAGGCCTTATTCCTATTCGAGTTAGCGGCAGGATTACTAGTGATATGTTTGATGATATGCTTGACCGAGCATGGATACTTCTCAGATTATATGATACTCAGTATGCTCATTTGGTTTTTCAGCAACTGCTCGCATCCATCCTCTATTTATTGATGGCCCCGAGATTTTAGATGGGGAGAATCAGAAGGTTGCTGTAATTTCGCAAGTATCTTCACCCAAAGAGTTTGAACTCCTACAGCCAGACAATTTCCAAGCAGAGAATATTGTCATAGACTTTCGAGGTGGTTGGCAGGTTAGACTACTGAACATTGCAGCATAAACACTAAATCTCTTACAAAGATATGCTATATCATACTTGAGATCTCATTATACTGCATTGTAAGTTGGTTATTTCTAATTCTATCAAAGTCGTGTAATGGGCATATGCATGCATTACGCATATTCTGTATGAATTATTTGTGGCATCTGCTTGGCCAATATTCTTGTCTGGCCAGTGCCAAAGATTTCTGCATAAACTTAACATCTCTCAGTTAGAGGCATTCAGTGGTATTCCCTCTCCACATTTCATAGGTTATACCAGCAGAAAATATAGTTGCAGCATTCCAAGGATGTAGAGGAACTGTATTGGCTGTTTCGACAAACTCAACTGAGGCTCAAGTTTTCCTTGAGGTAATTATTCAGAACTTGTGGCATGAAACACATATCTTGCATATGATGCGGCTGGGTAGATGTTGTTAAATCATTATGTCTGAGGTTGTTTCATGTTTTTTACTCTCATTTTGTAGGCCTTAGAGCAAGGGCTGAATGGAGTTGTACTTAAAGTAGATGACACGGATGATATCATTAAGCTCAAGGTATTTTATCATAACTCTTGTCAAAGTTCCTCTGGTTAAAATGTAAAATTCTTGTCATTATGATCCTCTAGTATAAAATATTCATTGCTGTCTTGTATTTATATACATATGATATGCTACTTCTTGCTGCTGCTTATTGTTCTTCTGATTGTATGATTTACCAGACGCTTTTTCCCTCCCCTTTTAATGACTCAGGATTATTTTGACAGAAGGAACGAGGCAAAGAGTCAATTACCATTGACAAAGGCTACTGTATCAAAGGTTGAAGTTGTTGGTATGGGTGATCGTGTTTGTGTGGATCTTTGCAGTATCATGCGACCTGGCGAAGGCCTTCTGGTTTGTGTATATATCTCACTTGTTGACTGTTGCTACACATAGGAAAAATGTTATGGAAATATTGATATATATCACTCAGACTTTTGTTGATTCCTGTTGTCCATACATCTTGTTTTCAGGTTGGATCCTATGCGAGGGGAATGTTCCTTGTTCATTCTGAATGCTTGGAAACAAACTACATTGCAAGCAGGCCTTTCAGGGTCAATGCAGTACGTTTATAGCAAATTGGAAAGCAAGCTAGATGTGGGTGTTAGTGTATTGCAACACAAGAAAGACCTATATGATTTTGTTCTTTGCCACTTTTAGGGGCCTGTGCATGCATATGTCTCTGTCCCTGGGGGCAAAACCAGCTACCTCTCTGAGCTGCGATCAGGAAAGGAAGTGATTGTGGTCGATCAAAATGGGCTGTGGCGCACTGCCATTGTGGGTCGCGTGAAGATTGAGTCAAGACCACTCATCCTTGTAGAAGCAAAGGTTACAAATGGTGTTCCGTGCTGTAAGCGTTAGTGTTACTTCATGTAAATGTCCATTTCTTCATTAAATGGTACTATTGGCTTGCTGCAGGACAACTCGGGGGATGATACATATAGCATTTTCTTACAGAATGCAGAGACAGTTGCGCTTATCACCCCTGATAAAGGTAAATCCATTGTGGTCCAAAATTGAAAGACCGGACTATAAACGTATCAATAGTTTGTTACTATACCAATTATTTTTTAAGTCTCTTTCAATCAGCTTATTCCTGACCTGTACTATCGTCTGGGACAGGAACAGGTCGAAGAACCGCAATTCCTGTGACTTCGCTGAAGGTTGGTGATGAGGTTTTGGTGAGGAAACAGGGCGGCGCCCGTCACACTGGGATAGAGATTCAGGAGTTCATTGTTGAGAAGTGAAAACAGAAACGTTGGATTCAGCTATTACCTGCTACCAACTTTCGTTTTTGCAGAAGAAAAATCGATGTATGGATGCAACTTGCACACCAAGCCAAGATTTTGAATCACTACTGGGTTGGAGTAACAATGCAAGATTCATCTATTTTGCTGCAGAAACTGCCCAACTCAAATATGATTTCCCATTGTAGCAAACAAATAGATCAAGGTTGTTATATGTGCCAGTCGAAAGAATTTCAAAACATTCACGGCGGCCAATACGATTTGCTGAACCAGGCATGAACTTATCATAGTAGTAGATTAACATAGTGGTATTCCCTTGTCATACATGATCGCCAAAACATCAGTAGAACCAGAAGTTACAACACTGCTCAAACCAACAAATATACAGCCTAAAAGGTATGTTGCATCGTTGTCCCGTTCTAGTGCACTTGTGCAGTGCGATAACCTGGTAATGGGGACGCTGCTGCTGCTCCAAGTGAGCGTCGCGGCGAAGGTTGGACTCTCATTGGTGATCTTGGTACTGCGTGTGAGGCCTTCCGTATGTCAACTAATGGTGACGGTGAACCGTATTTGGCATCTTGCAGCTGCTCCAGCTCTTCCAACACCTGAGACATTCGAGGCCGCATCTTAGCATCACCGCAGATGCATTGCAACGCAATGCTCGCGATGGCATTTGCACCCTTTTTTGGATACTGGCCTCCAAGCTTCGTGTCCATGATGCGGTATAGCCTGCGCTTGTCACCTAAGTGAGGTCTGGCCCAATCAACTAAGTTCTGCTCTATGCCTGGCTTTGATTTGTCCAGGGCTCTCCTTCCAGTGAGCAATTCAAGTAACACCACCCCGAAGCTGTAGACATCTGCCTTTGCAGAGAGGCGTCCTGCAAAATTTCAAGCAACATGAGAAAATAAATTGATCCAGAAATAACCGTGTACCTTTATTGTCATTAAGTACGATTATATCCTAAATCTAGGAATACTATGCCGCACACACTTAGTAGGGACAAAGTTGAGTGGAGCATTCACTATATGAAAAGTGCTAATCTGACATCAAAATGAAATGCGGCATTTCAAGAAATGGAACACAAAGCAGAGCATGGTACAATTGGCCCCAACTTGTTGAAATAAAAAGGAATGCAAAGATCCTTATTTGATGGCAGGACATCATATAACATTTTTTCAGCTTAAACAAGTATTCCTTTATTATACCCAGGACCACCTAAGATGCATGCATTAGGTAGGAAGCAAGATATTTAAGTGTCAGCTTTAGCTAATCAATACAAGGCACTGACATCTCCAATTAAAAGATGAAGCCATACACCAAAGCAATGCATAGTAAGTATAACCCCAATTTTTTATAATCATGTCGAGACAGAATACTTAACCTGTTGCAATGTACTCTGGAGCTGCATATCCGTGAGTGCCCATGACTTGTGTGGATACATGGGTTTTATCCCCGGTCGGACCTGCTTTTGCCAAGCCAAAATCTGAAAGTTTTGCATTGAATTCCTGCATTGGAACAACAATAAAGAACAAGATAGAGGGTCATTGAAAAAATCAACAAGATGCGCATGCTTCCCAATCAGAGTTGGACTAGTATTTAAGCATACCGAATCGAGGAGAATGTTCGATGCCTTGAAGTCACGGTATATAACTTGGTTTTCAGCATCATGTAAAAATGACAAACCCCTGGCAGCTCCAATAGCAACTTTGAGCCTTATTGCCCATGACAAAGGATCAGCACCTCCTGAAAAGTAGGAATATTGCATTATTAAATGACCAAGCCATGGAACTTGGGACTTCACAAGGCAGAGCCATAGAGATGAAATCCATACTTCTGAACAGATGATTTTCCAAACTTCCCTTGGGCATGAATTCATACACCAAAAGCCGGTTATCACCATCTGAGCAGTAACCAATGAGCCTAACAAGATTTTTGTGGTGAAGCTGGCCAAGGTAATCAACCTCTGTCTGCAGCATGGAAAGAGTAGCAACAATCAGGGACAATGACAAGTGTCCTTGGAGAAGTAGAAAATATACGGAAGAGTGATGAACCTACCAGCCATTCTTTGTGTCCTTGGAAACCTTCTGGTTTAAGCTTCTTGACAGCAACAACCAGACCAGTCCCTGGCCTTGAAGGAGCGAGCGTGTTTTCATCAATCCAACCTTTGTAGACATGCCCAAATCCTCCTTCCCCAAGTAGACTGTCCGGTCGGAAGTTCTTGGTTGCAGTTTTTAGATCATTGAACGTGAATGCCTTCAAATTAGAAGATGACAATATTTCACCTTCTGTCCGAGGAGTAGGAAGCTCACTTCGATCTCTCATAGATGGAAGAGTTAGCGTTGAGCGAGTTGAGTTGCTCTTAATTGTGGAAGGGACAGATGATAAACTTGTCTTGCTGGTCACTTTTGATGGGTCTGATATCTCAACAAGAAGCAAAGGAAAAATATGCATGAGAACAACTTGATACCAATAGCGTTTAATGGTTATGATATAATGAATTCTAGTGCAAAAACTATACTAACAATTAAGAAAATGTGTGGTATTGTAAACACGTTTAGGGTATCAATTTAACATCGATGGCCCTAAAGGAGTAAACATATGCTATAAAATTGCTATTGGATCAAATTTGTGAACCTAAGTGGTTCTCTACCAAATTTGTGAACCTACTTATGATATAAAGGAGTAAACATATGCTAACAAATTGCTACTGGATCCATAATAACCCCTATTCGTTTTGCTAATGTGAAAGCGAATATCAAAGCCTAATATTCCCATTTGTAAATCAGGATTATCATGCCACTCATAGGTCAATTGTCAGATTGGATTTGATTGGCACCTCAATGGCCCTAAAGCGATGTAAAAGAGGAACTATATTTTGGCACAAAAGTTCCCACTATTGCCTCTAAACCCTATCGCTATGTCCTATCCTACAGAAGTAAAAAAAGAGGAACAAAAGTAGAAAGCAAGGTGCTAACAGCTAAGAACAAAGACTCTAGACAAAAATAGGTAGCAGTACAAAAAAAGTACTACGATCACAAAATTATCTAGCACGAAAGGGGCAAATTCATTTAGGTCGCCATATCAATTGAATTCAGAGCTACAGAAGAGACAAAAATAGACAATATAACGAGAATTAACTGTAGAGAGAGAACCATGGCACTCACAGGCAGCATTGTTCATGCTGTGATCCACCCGCGCCGTGGTATCCATGCAATTCCCCATATTTCCCTCTGTGCCAATTCACCCACCGCCCATGCACTGTTCAAGTAAACAAGAACACCGTCGCCTCAAGATTCCCCGCTAGATCAGCTCGATACTCCAGTAACACGACAGAGATGAGCAGGAAAAGATGGCCTCCCTCAGCTCTCGCAGCACGAGATGACCAGTAATGCAAGGAATCAAGAGGAGCAGAGAGGCTCCCAGGATTCGCCAGCAAGGCAAGAAGTGAGATAGCGGGAGCTTCAAAAGGTCCAATCTTTATAAGGTCAGGATGGAGCTCCGCCACTAATTCGGGAGGAAAATCAGCAAGGGCCGTTGCCGAAGAGCCAAGAAACCAGCGAGCAAGAAGCAAACTGCCTATCCCCCGGCACCTCAAAAGTCAATCAAAATCTCCACGCCCAACCAGCTCAGGCTCTACTTCGTGCAAGCTGATCAACCAGGCGCCCCTCCCTAGCAAGAAAGAACCCCAAGCCTCTGTGCAGATCGAGCCCTGCCCGCCGACTCACCCACTCCTCACGGGACGAGACCCTGCTGCAAGAACGGCGGCCGCGCACGCAGCAGCAGGTGTCGGAGCTCACACCTCGAGCTGTCAACTCGAGGCCGCCGCCACGCCACGCAGCACACCCTCACCACCAAGAGCCGCACGGGGAGAGGTCGAGGTGCGCGTGGAGATGCGACCGGATCGCTTGACTCGGGTCTGGCTGGACGGAGGCGGAGGTGCGGGTAAGGGGGTGGAGCAAGCAAAGCGGCAGACGGAAGGAAAGCGGCCAGCCCGCCACCGACCGAGCTCAGGTGGTGAGGTGTGGAAGCTGCGAACGGGAGCGGTGTGGCTTCTTTGGCTTTTCGCTCCCTCTTGTGCACTTGCGCTAGCTCTGGGCGTACGAAATTACAAATATGCCCTTGAGTGATTCTAGGATGAATGAATGATCCCTACGCATATGCGCCCCCCTGAGACCCTGCGTAAGAGTGGATCACACGGACAGAAGTAAAGGGTACCTTTCGTGATTTTAAGCACAAATCTTGGTCTAAACTTTTGCTAAAGCAAATGACTTGATTTTGGATAGAAACCATGCTTTCGGTTCACGTCATTTGCAAGCTCAGATAAAGTTGATGCCAAGAAAGAAAGATAAAGGTGAGCATAGGCATAGTGTCTGCATCTGCATTATATGTTAAAAACAACACGAAGAGATAAGTATACTTAGCCCAGTGTCAACTCGAGAAGAGTCTTTCAACTTTCATAGGGCACACTAGTACGTAGTACTACGGTTGCCTGTGAACGGGGAAAACCGGAAAAGTATCCAGCACGTGCAGCTACAAGAGTTGAAATGGGCGTCCTCGAGTAAAAAAAACAATGATAAACCACACACGTATGCGCGTGATGATCAGTTGATCACAATGCCCAGAGCATTCCCTGCTGCGTTGTAGCTCTCTCCTCTCTCCAAGCCTCAAACTTGAGACCTTGGGAATTTAAATCCATAAACCTTATCGTCTCGCTTTTTTTAAAGGAAAATACTGCATCCAAAGGGAGCATGAGAATCTCACGTTGTCATTTTCCGTTTCTGTCCTCACTCCCGTGTCCGCGCGCCACTTTTGCAGTTGTGCCCTCTATTTCCTCCTCTTACCAGATGCATGCACCATGCCCTGGGGGCTTTTTTTTAGGCCAGCACACATGGACATGGCTGCAACAGATAAACGTGCTTAATTCCGGCGTAATAGATTTGTAAACGTGCCTGGCTAGTTGGAGCAGCTTCCAAGTGAGTAAGTGACCGTCAAGTGTCTGGAACGACATCATCAGAGGTTTTGCTTGCGGACTTGCGGTTCAGCTGTTGGTTTCAGATTGGTTATCAGGGCAAGACACCAGGTTCTGACGTTTCTTTCTGCTACTACTTTAGCTCAAATCTGCCCACCACCTAATTGAGCATCGTTATGCAGACATCTTCAGATACAAACGAACCGTAGAACGCTAGCACTGTAGCAGTGCATCCCTTACCAGATTGGCAGATTAGTCAAACGACATCCTTGCTTCTGTCGTCGCCCCATGTGACAGTGACAAACAGATTCAGACTGTCAGTGCAAAATTATAAAAGAAGCAGAAGAAGATGCTAATCCACAACGTCAGAGCGTTTACATTTGGACCATAATGTAGCATTCGTCAATGCATTAATATCAAAACAGCAGCAACATCATCGCGATCAAGAATTTGTTATTCCAGCGTTGACCTCGCACTCAGTTTCTTTCCAGCGGCAGCCGCCACAATTTCCTCGATGCATCGCATGTGGCACTTGTCCTGCTCTCCAACCTGCGGTGATGTAAGCCAGGGCCAAGGACGTTCCCATGGTGCACGGAAAAGGACTTGCTGTTACGTTCCAGTCAGTCCATGGCATCAATTCACCGAAACCCTCCATTATTCAGAGCGACGATAGAAATAAGGATGGCATCAATTCAACTGAACAGTGGGCCGTCCGTTCCTGGCTATTCAGAGCTGAAGATGTCATGGTATGAGAAAGAAGCTTTTCTTTTCTTTTTTCTTTTTTTGAGGGTAAAAAGAAGGGAGATTTTCTTCTTTAGCTGAAATCTGGAATGGTCGTGTCGCTGGGCGCCAGCACCATGAACGAACTTGATCTGCATGTGGAAAGGATTCATGATGCCTTTATTTCCCTTTCCCGAGACCTAACGGCATATGGGGAAATGAAAAGAGCTGTGGAAGCCAGGGCATGGGGCAATCAATCATGCCTGTAAGGCTTTGCTAGTTTGTTTCACCCTTTTGAGCACGCAAAGGGGACGACGACGGATCGAAAGAGAGATGGGGACTGCTTCAGTGAGTCTTTTGTTCTCTTGTCCCTTTTGCTTTCATTCGTATCATCTTCCTCAACAGGATCGCATGTCGGGTGAATGAACCTAATCAGTGTGTGGAGAGTTGGAGACTTGTGCCAGGCTGACGGAGTGACGGCACCGAGGATAGAATCATAGAAAGTTAGATATGCAGCGAAAGATCATGTGTGTCAGTAGGACATCCAACTCTGAAGACTGATGCTAAGAAAGGAAACTAAAGACTAGTATCTGTTTCATGAGGATTAATACATCAAACGGTGACTGCAAACAATTGTATAGTCCATGGTCTTTGGCCAAATCCTTGCATTGGTTTCATGTCGAGTCACGGAGAACAGCCGGAATCAAGTCCAGTGATCCAGTCCAAGTTACAGAACACTGCAGTGTCCTGATACAACACCGAGGACACATGCATGCAGAGTCCTTGAATCCTCGTCCACTGACCTCGTGGAGCTAGTCAATGGCTGACCTGACAACAATTTTGCATATTCTGCACGGCTGAAAAAAAAAGGCATATAAATTTGATGGATAAGGATCTTGCTGTGAAGATCTATCTAGAAGATGGATATGAAGCTGCTGGTTGGCGATTGCAACATGCAAAAGAGTCGCTGTGTTTAGTTCCCAAAAGTATTTTTTATTTCCTATTCATCCAAATACGTATCCCAAAAATTCGTTTTTCTCCTTTCCTATTCATCCCTCTCTGTATCCCAGAAAAAAAACTTTTTCTCACTTTCAACTAACCACAGCCTTCCCTGTGTCTCAGCACACTGCTTCACGGCAAGAAAAAATTACACTGGTAACCGTACTAGCCTTTTGTTGCAAACTTGTCTTTAGATTTTTAGGCTTTCTCTCCTCTACTACTAATCTGCTTGCAAATGTAACATCAACAACCAGTTGGCTAGTGGCTGATTGGAGACACCCAGACAGGGGGCTGATTGCTTGAGTTATGCGGCGAGCACTACCTCTCCACAGCGAGGAGTGTACTGGATTGTTCTAAGCAAAAAGAGAAAACCATAACAGACAAAAATTAACCAAAAGAGTTGAGGATATGGTAAACAATCCACCATTGACACTTTTGCAGGAATTAACAAACATAACCGCAAAGCAACGGGGAACACTTCAACCCTCTCGATCGCACCCCGCACTTGCTAACAAGCGGTTGACAATTTCTCTGAACCCTGAACGGCCACTGATTCTGTGCTCTGTGAGAGGAGCGCAGAGGGCAAAGCGAGAGAGATGCGGAGAAAAAGAAAGGAATGTAGAATCGGAGGAAAAGATTAGCGGCGCCCGGGCCATGGTGGTAGACCGGTCCACTAAGCACTACCGGCCCAGCACTCCACTGCAGCGCTGACGCCAATCATCTCACGCAGGCATCTCTTTGCTCTCTGCTTTGCTTTTCTTTGCCAATAGAAGGATCGCCATTTGCAAGAAAAGAAAAAAGGCACGCACGTACACGTGTGCGATCCTCTTCTGGTTTCTGGATTGGGATTGTGAAAGGGAGATCGTTCTTTTTTGTACTAGGACGCAGTGAAAGTTTGCGGATCTTCTAAAACTGCAAATTGTCGCGAGAATCGAATGCCCGTCAGATTTGCAGGTGATGTACTCCTTGGGTAGCAAACAAAACAGAAATTTACAGAGGAAGACTCTGCAATCCAACAGAGTCTTCACTGGGTGACGAGGGAGCCTTCGGCGGCGGCCATGGAGCGGCAGTAATCGGCGACCTCACGGAACCTGGGCACGCTCCTGAGATCAACCTTGGTGCCGTCCCTGAGCGTGATGATGATGTCACCCCACTCGCCGATGAACCGCGGCACGACGACGACGGAGGTCACGGAGGAGTAGGGGAAGTCGGTGCGGTCGGCGCCGGAGAGCCCGGACACGACGGTGACGCGGCGGGAGGTGAAGCGGTAGCGCAGGATGAAGGCGCGGGACACGGCGGCGAGCGTCAGCGGCAGCCAGAGGAGGGTCAGCCCCAGGAGCAGGTTCGCCGCGAGGTCGCCGTAGTGGGCGCCGCCGTCGAAGAACACCGTCTCGGCACCCGACGACGCCCCGTCGGCCCGCGCCGCGACGGCGACGAGCCGGCGGGGAGCGGCGGCGGCGCCGGATGATGAGCGCCTGGGTTGTGGGAGAGAGGCTGAGTGGAACGAGACGGCCGGTGGTGGCGTCGGGCGGAGAATGGAGGAGACGGTCGCCGTGGCGGCGGTGGTGGACGGCGGCATGGCGTGGCGGCGGTGGATTATCGGTGGTGGTTGGTGGTGGTCACGAGGCCGGAGGGATGGGAAGCGCGGCGGGTGGGTGGGGCTTTCAGATTGTGATGGTTATCGTGCGCGCGCGGGTGGCGACACGTGGACGAATTGAGTTGGTCCACGTAGGCCTGCTTAGACCCACGAGTTCTCTGGGCTTAATTTCGTGGGCCTGATTGTTCTGCCTTATCATTTTGGCCCACTATTTGTCTCCGATCTTGGGCTGATGAACAAGCAGCTGCTCGTGTTCGTGCTGCCAAAAAACGGATTCAGCAGGTTCACAGAGGGGACTGAAGAACTTTCCTTACGAACATCTCAGTATCAGAGTTTTTGAGGAATCTATCCAGCACAAGAAAATTTTCAACATTCAGGTGTCACTGCCCCGGTATTCGAATGGCCCTGTCCAACTAATGTGCTGGCTTACAACGTCCTATTCCTAGATAGTACACAGGTTACCTCAGCAACCCGGCAAGGACGCATGTCGATGCAGTCCAGTCCAACCCTCCAGCTCGATCCCGCCCAATCCCCGTCACAGATCATTTGTGTGGCGAAAAAAGCACGCACGGACAGTCTGAACACAGTGGCCGGCACTGACGCCGACCACGATCTCGGCAGATTTTGAGATCTGCAGGAGCAGGATGCAGTTGCATCGCGGTACAGAAAGGCATACTGGAGTACCGGAAGGCAAGAACGCAGTTGCATGACATGGCGCCAGAGAATTCCCAACTTTTTCTCTCCTCTCTCTCTCCAGACTCCGGAGACGTGGCGTGGAACGCGGCCTCGTGCAGCGCAGGGCACGCGGCAGACATCTGCTCCTACATGCCATGTGCGGCACACCTGTCTGCCCGTCTGTCCTCTCCTCCTCTTGCACGTCTCGTTAGGTAAACGTCGGGCTGTGTTCACAAAAATTTTTTTCGTATTCATATCACTTATATAACACGTTTTCTAGTGCATTATTTATCTAAAAAAATATTTTTTATTTTCAATCTGAACACAGCCTCGATCGGGGCAGCCAGCCAAGCCAAGCCAAGCAGGGAGAAAACTCCACGAAAGAAAGGCACGCGCAGGTGCCCGCCGCCGCGATGCGCGAGACGTGCGTCGGCCTCCGTCGTTGCCCTTTTCCCGGCCGTTCGATCGTCTCCGCTGGTACAGGATCCAACCTGTATCACATGACGCCGAGGGTTGTGTGGTTGTGTTGTGTTGTGTGCGCGCGCCATGCAGCTACAGGCCGTGGCGTCAGTTGGAGTTACGCTGGAGCGAGCCGAGCAGTTGGCGACACACATGCTCTCGGCGCCTGCCTGCCTGACGGCGAATCTCGTATTCCCCTCCATCTCATTCCCTGCGACGCGCCACTAAAAACAAAGCTCGCCGCCGCCGCGCCTTGCTATAGTTTAACGGCCGGGCACGCGCCATGGCTGACTTTGGCTGCCGATTCATGTGCGGATTCCTCCTTGGCTTGTATGTATGTGTCCATGGCACCGATCGAGCATGTATTTCTATGGTAAAAATCTCCATGGATCGATCGAGCATTGTCGCCTTCACCGCGGGGGGCAAGTAGCTGGGGCATGGGAGAGGAGGACACATGGTGGCCAGTCGGGTACTGTGCTGTCACATGGTGGAGCTAGCGTGGAGGAGGAAAGGCCGGGGCCGCTTGGCATGCATGGCCCTGCTGATCGTGATCGATCTCACAGGCGCCGCCCCGCCCGGCCGGGTTCCTGCACAGCCCATGGATGTAACAGTTTGGACGCACCATCGCCAGCAGCCTCTTCGTCCTCGCCCTCGCCCAGCCCACACATCGAGCATCTCGTACGCATCCGCAGCGCCCGGATCGGAGACCCTACTGCTACTGTCCTTTCTGCCTTTTCCCGGGCGGCCTGATGCATGCGCCGGCCTTGGACGAATATTGCATGTACTACATACAAGCTAGTAGAACCTACACTTCTGATCGAATAATACGAGCAAAAGAAATTGAAGGATTCCCATGCTTATACCTGCGCTGATGAGTGAACGAAACATGGCTGGTGTTCATCTGTTTGCCACCAGATTCATAGCTCAACATTTTACTTCTCATCATTCCTCACCGAACCTTAACACATCTTACGGAATCAATGGATGGTCGTGCAACCGTATGTACTGTATATCCAATCCGGCTACCACCTAATGTACGGGCATCTCACGGTCCACGTCTGGACCAGATCGATCAGGCTGTTTCATGCCGGTACTGTCCGTCCTTAGTGCTGGACTGTTTGCTTCGTCAAGCTTGCATTGGGCTCTTGCCCGCACATTGTCCAGTACTAGTACTACGTGTACTACCAGCATTGCTCATCTGACACCCAATTACCCATAGACCATCACAGTTTACCATAATCCACCATGGCACGACTGCACGAGACAAAAAAAAAAAGTCTGTCTTTGGCCAAAAACCAAATGTTTTGCGTTGTTTTTCGATCTCCATGGATCGTCGATCTGTAAAGGGAGGCGATGGCGAAAGAGATGGTACTTTCAGTTCCAGCCAGTGACGTCGTAAAAATGGAAAGCGCGCGCTGGTGAAGGTGATGTGGCCCTACGTACTGCCTCTGCGTCCACTATGGCCCACACGTGCATATGGAGGGGGCCCGCTCGGCAGAGAGGTACGGGGCTCCAGACACGGTCTTTTGGTCTCTTGTGCCTGTAGCGCTGGGCCCCACCGCTGCTGATCAACCCACAAGGGATTGTTCCGCGACCTTTCGCTTTAAAAATCATTTTCTTGTTACTCCTGTCTGTGTAAAATTACTGTGGGCATGCAATGCAAGACCCCCTTATTACAATCAAGTGCTTTTTTCCAAGTTTCAAATGGTTTTTTCAAATGTAGCACGAATGATATTTCTTTGTGGTATTTTGGTAATTTATCTCTTCGTGTGCTTCCAATAACAATTCAAAGCGGTGGAAAATCTGAAATTTCAAAGCCTTGATTTGTCCACCAAACAATTTTATAGCATCCAGTCTCGTTTTCTTTTTTGGGGGTCACCAGACTTGATTTGTTTGTGCCCTTGCAATTCTTTCTTACCCCATCAATCGTCTGTCGCCGTCTGATTCGCAGGCAAGCAATCTAGCAAAAATCCAATTCAGACAAACTGTAGCTGCCAGCAATGAGCCATTGCATGACGTACGACCGACCCTGCAGACTGCATCAGGCCGGGTAGAAATGAGAAAAAAAAAACATAAACATTCCTTTTCACTATTTGATCAGGTGTAACAATGCATGCCCGTATAAGATTGTTGCATCTGCTACCTGCGAGCAAGCTCCACACAGAGAGATCAATTTGTGTTTACCCCAAGATCAGGCGATCATCTTAATGAGAAACACACTGGTACAGTTTGTTACACAAGTTTTTCCCCTGGCTGAATAGATCGCCAATTCACGGATTGATTGATTGAGCTCTGTCAAAAACAAGTTGGCTTTTCTCAGAAGTGTAAGTGGTTGGTGAGCAACCTTTCTTGGAAAGGGCAAAAGGGAGGGCCCCAAAGGAAACATGGATAGCTGTCCAAATGTTGCTGTTGCCCATGCTTTTCTGTTCCTTTTTAATCGCCCTTAATTGCACTGTAGAGTAGTCTGCAGGATGGCATGCACGCATACATGCTTCTTTGATCACAGTTTCACAAAGAACGTGGTAGATGGATCCATATGTTCCGGGGTAACATCTCACTTGCTGGATTCTTACACATGCAAAGTGCAATGCACTAGTATTCTAGTACACTATAGACTCTACTACACTGTTAATTTGTGTATGCAATAACCTCATACATTATCTGAGTATATTAAGTGGCAAAACATCGTTCTTAACATTATCTGAGTATATGCATTGATCCATTGAACGCAAGGTCTGTCATACCATCATTGGTCAAATGTAAAAATAATCGGTAACATATTCTACTTTCTTAGAAAAAACAAATAGTAATATAAGAGGAGGAGGGATACGTACTGCTCTTCATTCATACAATGTGCAAAAAAAACACCATGCACCTATACAAATTACAACAGTGCCTCACAATTCACAATTTTTTTCATGTATCAACAACAACAAAAAAAAGCACAGACAAAAAATGAAGATACTATCAAAACTCAAACCAAAATCTACCTAATTAAATTACACCACCTCACTTATTTCCCATTACAACCTCTTGTCATCAACTCCATTACCCAAATAAATTGCATCACCTTTTTCAATACCTCAGCTCGTATATAGCTCCCTCGCCGACGATCGTCGATCGGTTCAGATCGTACACAACCTGCTGGTGCCCTCTCCTTTCATGTGACCAAATGAAATTCATCTTGTTTTTCTTCGACCGCACACCATTGCCAATATTTTTTCGTGATGGATGATCGATCAATGGAAGTGCTGCTGGTCAGCCCACGGCCAGAACGGCGGCGGCTCGTCGCCGACGCTGCACAGGAGGTTGCCGAAGCTTGCGGTCTCTGCAGCCGCCTGGACGCCGCCATTGCCGTGCTGCTCCAGCTTGGGCCCCGACGAGCTGTGCAGGAGCTGGTCGATGTCGACGCCAGCGGGGCGACCAACGGAAGGGTAGAACGGGATCATGCCGCCACCGCCGCCGCCGCCGGAGGAATGCTGATGATGATGATGCGGCGGTGGTGGAGCGTCCATGGGGCCCTCGGAAGAAGGCGGCGTGCGCGAAATGTCGAGGTTGATCTCGGAGCTGTTCTCACTACGGTTGCTGCAGGACGCCTCCGTCTCCTTGTTGAGGTTGATCAGCTCCGACCCTGCCTCCCTGCCCCCCTTGAGCGACAGTATCTGCAGAGTGCCACGTATACGAGCCAGGATGTCAGTAAGTACATAACCACATTGCATTCAATCGATCATTGGAGGCCCTGCTTGGGAACGTTGCACATTGCATTGACGTTGATGCAAGTTCAGAGCGGAAATGTCAGAGAAGATGACGATCTACTAACTAGTGCAAACCTAGGACATTTCTTGCTCGCAGTACTAGCTTGATTCGAAATTCCTTGTACTGCTACACGGTCCTAATCGAGTATCATCTGATAAAAAAAAATCAGTACAATTGCATTCCCAATCATACGAGTACTGATTGTGCCAAAAGTTGTGTAATGTAAAGTGCGCACAGGCATCACGGCGATTGCAAATCCGATTGGAAAACAAATTAAGGATCGCCGCAAACTTCACACACACATGCGCTCTGAGAAGCCCGAAGATGTGGAGCGGCCATGGTCAATCCACCGACCATAGCATCTTCCTCAAAGAACTCGCTCGCAGAGTTGCAGACTCGGCAAGAGAGAGAGGGAAGACGAATATTCTGCTGCTGACCTTTCCAAAAGCGCTGGCGTTGCAGTTGCAGCAGCAAAAGATTCCACAAAGGCAGGCGGTACGCGAAACGTACGCGCCGCGCGCAGGTGAAAAGCAAGCCAGGCAGCCAGCAGCGCCATGGGCGCCGCTTCCAACAACCTTTTTCTGCTGCGTGCACTGAAACCCACATGGATCCCAGCTGAGCGCTATGCCGTCACCTACCAATCATTGAGCCTGGAAAGCCACGAGCGGAGCGAGCCCACGACCAATCGACCTTGCTGTCTGTGCTGGATCAAAATCAAACCAGCTGCTGCGTGGTGTGGTGCTGCAGATCACAGGCTCACGCGCGCACCTACCTAGAATCTAGATCCAGGCTGCCAGCGACGAGATAGATCATGTTGTATCAGATCGATGCGGCGAGCGAGAATGGAAGGAAGGAAATAGTACGTACCTCGGCCTGGAGCTTCTTGTTGTGGGAGAGGAGGGCGTCGTTCTCGGCCTTGACGGCGTCGAGCTGGCGCTTGAGCACGTCGTAGTCCTTCTCCAGCTGCTTCGTCTTCCACCTCGCGCGGCGGTTCTGGAACCAGATGGCCACCTGCCGCGGCTGCAGCCCCAGCGCGCGTGCCAGCTGCAGCTTCCGCTCCGGCTCCAGCTTGTTCCCGAGCTCGAAGTTCTTCTCCAGCGTCCGCACCTGCTCCACGTTCAGACGCCGCTTCTTCTCCCCACCCAGCTGCGACCCGTCGTCCGACAGCTCCTCCTCGTTCGGGCTCCCGCCGCCGTTCACCTCGTCGCCGCCGACGGCATCCGCGCCGCCGTACATCGGCCGCTTCCCTCCCAGCATTGGCGCCATACCTGCATCATCGATCCATACGTTACTTAACTAGTGACCGATCGATCTGGGCGAAGCGGTGGCTCCCATGGAGTGATCGATCTGTGTATGTGTGCCTGCGTATGTATGTACCTCGGAAGTCTTGGAGGGAGGGGAGGAAGGGGTTGTGGTGAGGATGAAGGGGATGAGGAGGGAGGTGGTGGTGCTCATGGTGATGGTGTTCTGCTTGCTGGGGGTCATGATCGGGAGCTGTCTGCTGCATTTGGAGGAGGAAGTTTGGAGGGAAGAAGGGCGACGGGGAGGACGCCATGCCATTGCTGGCCATTGGCCTCATCAAACGAGGAGGGCAAGGAGCATGGGGAGGGACTATTTGTTGAGAGAGAAAGAGAGAGAGAGATGGAAATATAACAGGGTGGCAGTGGTTGTATGAAACGAAAAGGGAAATGGAAATTATAATTAAATAAATAAATATATATATTTTATCGACAAAAATCAAAATAAATTTCAGGGGAGGTGGGAGGGGTGACACCATCTTGGATCAACATCGTGCCCCAGATTGAAGTTTATATGGTGTCTACGGAGAGGTTAGTTTCTACGTGATATGTTGCAAAAATCAATAGGTCATAGCTTCTATTGTCGTGATGACTGATGACACACCCCTTTTTGTTGTCTTTGTGGTGCCCTTTTCATTTTCTTTATATTAATAGTATGATGGAATTAAAATAACCTATTTAATTACTAATAAATGGCCCTGACTATACAATAACAATGTATTCCCTCCGTCCCTAAAAGAATGCAATTATGGGAATCATGCCAGTCAAAATGTCTTATGTTTAATCAACTTTATATTAAATAGTATTATCATTTATGTTTCTAACAATTTGATTATGAAAATATATTCTATAACTAATCTAATGATACTTATTTTATACTATGGATGTTTGTATTTTTCAAAATAAATTTGGTCAAACTTCAAATCGTTTGACTCCTCGAGAAGTGAGAATTGCATTACCGTAACAAACAATAACTAGAGACCTACAGTATGTTGGTTAACTATTGCACAAAATGGCTCTAGCTAAATCTTGACAATAATATATCTAATAATGATTACAACTCTTTTCATTGGAACAAAAGCTACATCAATGATGACCCAATGACAATGTACACATGGTGATCGTAGCGTATCACCCTACATTGCATCATAGGCAGCATGTGTGCAATTATGATCTAGAGATGCATACGAGAGAACTTTAAAGTGGCAAGTGACGTTTGGAAAGTCAAGTGCAATCCTTGTGAAATAATGCATTCGGTAACATCACCTCTATCTAGCAGAACCCTTTCCCTACCTAGCTTTATATAGCTGCTACAAAAGCCGGGGTGTCTTTATATTATTCTTGTGGGAACAACAGGAACAGGAAGGAAATCAAGGTGGACAGGGCTGGTTTTCGATACATACCTTTTTGTTGATTGATCAGATACAAAACCACCCCAAACACATGAATTCACCTCAACCAATCTGAATTACATTTGATCTTTACCTACATCCTTCGCCCAAAATGCCCAAACAAAAATTACAAATCAGGGAAGGTGGAAGGAACAGCCGCCAGCAGCAGAGGATGCAAGAATGTACATATACCGAGTCAGTTGAGTTTCTCTTTACATCGCATTAAACCCCGAAGAATACACAACCCAAACAATGCACTGATCATCCTACCAACAGCACCTGTCATGCATGGACGACAGGCGGAGGCCAACACGACTAGAGCGACCAGATCCAGATGGATGGTCTCCTTATCACGAGGACGGGTAGGCCACGGCCCCCTCACCAGTGATTAGGTCATTATCGCTGCGGATTGGGGCCGTGTCAGGCGTTGGCGACTCGGCATTCTTCAGGCTCTGCTGGTGGTAGATTTGCCTCAGCCTCTCGATCTCCTTCTTTAGGGCGTCCTGATGAGCTGCGCGCAGAGAGAAAGCTAGAGTGAGTTCAAACCGCGCCAGATACTGTAGCAGTGGTGAGATCGATTTAGGGCACCATCATCACGACAATTCATTCTCTGCATGCAGGCATGCATCGCGAGTTGAATTGAATTGAATTGAATTTCGATGGTGGCCGGCGATATATAATTGCTACAGGGGGTTGCAATTGCGTTCACCATCTTTGAAGATCTTGTCCTGCGCGAGCGCGGCGATCCGCTGCTTGAGGTGGCTATTCCCCATTGTCAGCAGCGAGCGCTCATGGTCGAGGAAGGCAACGCGCGGGGATAACGCCGACACCTCCGTCTGCACAAGGGCACAACGTGCACGATCCACTCAAGTGGTCAAATTCTCAAATATTTGTGAGCAAAATTCAATTGGAAATGCTCGCGGAGCGCATAATTCAGCATGGTTGTTGGAAGAATTTAGCTCGGGAATTCAGCTTGAAATGCTTGTGCTATGCATAATTCGGCTCTTCCTAGCTCCATGCACCACCTGAAGCGAAGTGACGCTGCGCTCCAGCTCCGAGATGTAGTGCAGCTTGCGCACGCGCGACCGCTGCGCCGACTGCCGGTTCGCCAGGATCCTGCCAAGTCATGGCAACAAGGAAACGCAACCAATTAGAGAATTCTGCCTCGCAAGGTAGCGCATTGCCAGAATTGAACAGTGCAGGGGCAATGCAAGATCACCTCTTGACACGCTTGGGATCAACTGCGGCCGTGGAGGCCGGCTGCCCCGGCGTGGCGGCGGAGGCGACGCCATCCACGTGGCACTTGCTCTGCGCCTCCTCGGTCTCGCCCCTGTCGGCCATCTTGTCATCATTGATGCTGTTGTGGTCGGACAGCGACGAGCTCGCCACCGGCGCTGGAGCTGCCTGCGAAGCATGCTGTGCCGGCGACGGCGGAATGTCATCGGAGAACATGGACAGGAGCTGGTCGTCGTCGAGGCGGTCGAAGTCGTGCGCCCCGACGGCGTCGTCGGGGCAAGCAGGGTCGAGGAAGGCCATGGAGTCGCTGACGGAGCGGCGGTGCGCGCCGCGTTTGGCGGCGGAGAAGTCGAGGAACTCGTCGATCCACGACGGCTGCGGTGGCGGGAGCGGCGGCATGGGCGCGGCGGCGAGGAATGTGCTGCCCACGGATGGGCTGCGCTGGTGGTGGTGGCCGACCTTGAACTCCGGCCATGCCGCCGGCGCCATGGTGGGGATCTTGGGTGGCAGCTGCGCCATGGCCGGGACCCCGCGCGCGCGCGCCGCGCGTTGCTTCGAGAGGAATCAACGCAAACACGCGGGAACGGTGGCGCAACGCCGGAAACCTCCCCGAGAGCCGATCCAAGGCCCGGGCGGGAATGTAGTAAGGCGCGATAGCCACGCGCGGGTGCCGATGATTGCATTGCATGCATGCATGCGCGGTGCCTTTTTTTAGCTCGCGTTTTTTTGCTTTTTCCCTTTTTGTTTCCCGCTGCCGGCGCGCGCCGTGCCGCCGCTGCGGAGCGAGCGAACCTCGCGGATGGGCGTACGTACTGTGGGCCTGGGGGGAGGTCGTCTAGCTGGTTCCCGCGCTAAATTGGGCATCCAATGCATTAGTACATCACCTCTATCTAGCTTAATCGTCGGCACACAGACACATGTATATGTTGTTGGGAGTAGAGGCCTACAGCTGGTCATGAGCAGTGGCGTGCACCAGTGTGGAGGCTTTGAACGTTTCATATACTTATGCTCGTACTTATATGTGTAGGCGACGGGTGTAAGATATATATAGATGCATACACACGTAGTAGATCCGATCCAGTCTGGACGACTCTTGATCGCCATACAAGAAACAACGACTACACCAGCTAGAATTTGTTCGATGACGCTGTCTGTGGATTGTGGCTTGCGTACGTTAGGCTACCTCCCCCGTTAGAAAAAAGAAAGAAAAAAAAAACCCGATCGAGAGAGCTTTGTTGGGGGCAGCCAGGGATGGATGGCGCACACACACACACTCACACAGGGCGCGGAGAGTGACATATGCACCAGGCACCGCGTCGCACTCCCATCATGTGGTCAGGTCAGATTCGGATCAGGATATCAGATCCAGCCGGTCGGTGTGCCATGCTCAATGCCGCCGCGCGCCGTGGGTTCCTTCCAGCCGTTGATCTGTGACCGTGTGTGTGACACGAAGCTTCTGGTGACGCACCTACTAGTAGCACACGTTAGAACATGTAGCTGCATACATATATACTAGCAACATTAATTATTACAGGCTAATTAAGCTTTGTGTAAACACGCAGGCCATTGCATATATACTAGCAACATTAATTATTACAGGCTAATTAAGCTTTGTGTAAACACGCAGGCCATATTGCAATGGCTGGGCTCAGTAGTAGACGCCATGTGAGGCCTTGTTCGGCTGCACGGGTTTGATTCTTGAGTTGGACTAGTTTCATGCATGGTTTGAGTGGTTTCATGCATGTCACTCAAACCATGGAGTTTGATTTCATAAGGTCAGACTCATGGAACGAAACTAGCCTTTTTAGCATAGAACGGGCCAAATCATGCCGGGTTTCAAACCCTTCCAGGCCTAACCGAACAAACATTTTAGGTGGATTAGGATTGATTCCATACCGAGATATTCCACGTGGTTTGGAGCCTATTCCCTGGCATTCCATACCAAAACAAACAAAGCATGAGAAGGAGAGATATGGATGTGGGATGCAAGGGTGGTGGCCCCCGCGCACAGCGAGACGTGCAGCGTACATGGCTGCCTCATGGCCTCATGGGGCTGCTGCTAGTGCGAGCCTGGTGGTGGCCCTGGCGCTAGCTAGCTAGCTAGCTAGTGGGACATCCGCGCGAGGCCAGCGGCACATGGCTTTGTTACTCGTTAGTTGGGATAGGCCGGAAACGCACGTGGATGGGTGCGTTTAGTTTCAAAACTTTTTTCAAAAAAACATTATTTATCTCACGCCTCCTACTCACAGAACATTATTCATCTACAGTATTTTTTTTTGGATCTACAGTGTTTTTTCGGAGAATCTTTCCCAATCTAAACACACCCTCATTCCCAGATTATGAGCTAGCTGCACATCCTCCATCTGCCGAGCCCGCTTCCCCTTGGACACTTCTAATACCTCACCACTGACCGAGCCTATGCTTGCAGCATGTGTCCATTAGGGGTGCAAAGCGAAATATATGGTGCACTTTAGGGACACCTCCAACTCTCTTTAGTAAAGGGTTGGAGATGCCCCCCTAAAGGTTGATGATTTGCACATGTCCATTGATTTTTTTTATGTTAATGACCATCGATTATCGATCACTCGACGTAGTTGCGCAGGTGGTGGGTGCCTTTGTTTTGTGTGTCGCGTGGTAGACTGGTAGTAGTAGTAGTGGGCGCGTGTGTTCAGCGGCGCACCAAAGCCGGCCGTTTGGAACCTTCTTCGCCCCCGGGCCTCACGTGCCGCCCACATCCGATCCCACCTGCACGCATGTTCTCGCCATCCTCCTCCCCAACTGTACCTGTAGGTGGATTTTTCTATGCCACCCATTTGCGCGCCGACGCCGATTCCATCTCCAATTCTCCTTTCTCCATGTCCATGGCGGAGCGCGGTCGTTAACTGCAGCAACTGTCACGACCAGCTGCTCTACTGCTCTGGCTAGCTAACTAGGCACACAGCTGGCTGCGAACGAAGATGTGACAAATGGTGGAACGGAACGGCAGTGATTGATAAACAAAACGTACGCCTTATCCGCGTCACGTTGCTAACAAGGCTAAGGTAAGTGCCTAGTACATGCCGCTAGCAGTTGCTTCTAGTTTCAGCAGAGTTCGTTGAAGAGTCGCATGCAGCTTCTTTTACGTTGATTTTTCTTGGTCTCGTCCTGGTGGCAAAAACAAGTTTCTAATGAGACGACCGGAACTATCCAGCTATCCTAGTTCACTCCTGATTGATCGATTGCTTTCAGTTCAGCGACTGCCAGGCCTTGGGAGATGCCAACATTGTATCTTTTTTTTTTCTATGAAAGCCAACATTGTATCTCTGCCCCAGTTAATGACAGGCAACCTTAAGCTCTGAAAACAATGTTTCAGGCCAGATTACACTGTTTTTTTAAGGGAAAGGCCTGATTACACTGTTTTGCTGGGTCCGTCTCTCTGTTTTTTTATTTTTATTTTCAGGGGTCTCTCAGTTTTGTTGGGTCCGCGTCCGTCTCGTTGTGTTGGCTTCTTTTCATTTTGTATTGGGCCGCAGGCCCATCTAGCGATCTCTAGATAATTGGGCGAGATCGACCCTCAAATTCGCTAGACAGCCTAGACATGCTTTTTTTCACTAATGTCTGATAGGGGTGTGGCTAACCCGAATTCATTTTTAAAGGAAAAATAACAGACGTGGAGACATCCGTAAAGAAAATGGAAAAGTCTATTTCTCACCCTTCAACTGTTACAAAAGTCTGATTTTCAACTTCAAACTACAAAACCGGATACTAAAGACCCTTCAACTATCCAAACCATGCAAAATTGGCCCTTTGGGTGGTTTTGAGGGTGATTTTGGATTTTCTAGAAATAGCAGGAATATTATTTAAACTTCAAAAAACCATAACTAATTCATTTGTACCCAAAATAATATAAAATCAGTGCCAAAAGTTCTCTTAAAATATAACCAACCTATTGGCACACTATTTAATGTTATTTGGGTATTATATATTTATATTATTAGTGTCTTATTGTTTTTTTCTAAAAATAATTAGACTAAAAAATAAATAATATGCAAATAACTTATAATGCTGCACCAACATGTAGGTCATATTTTTAGAAAAACATTTGCACCAGATTCTAATTTTTCTAGTTCAAAATAAATTAGTTATGATTTTTGATGAGACGTAGGTGGCCGATCTTCCGTGATAACTCTCGTTTGGGTGGAGTGAAACACACCGATCCGGCTTCAAGTGAGCAACTCGAACCCTGCAATCTTAGCACCACGACTCCTCTGGTTATCAACCGTGTCACAACCCGGTTGACCTCGCCAAGAAGGCTAATCCCTGCAAGCGAAACGAAGAACACAAGCAAGAACTTGAAGGAACGCAGCTCTCAATATTGGTGAAAATCTGCGGATGAATGATTAAGAACACAAGTTGGGGTTCTACATACCGAAGACGGCGACTGTTCAAAGACAGATTAATCTAAAGCAAAACCCAAACCCTAAGGAAGGCGGCGGCTACTGATTTATAGAGCTTAGGGTCGTGGATGACCCCTGGACACGCCCCCTAATGGACTCGACGACGATACAAGGCCAAAAGGCCAAAAGACGGTGACGCAGCACCGGGACAGATTCTGGACGCCATCTTGTTTGGATGATTCCCGACGACTCCGGATGAATTTGGGCCTCAAACCAAAGCCATTGGAAGCTCTATAAAATCTACTTTCCAACCATATGTGGATCGTCGAAATTGGACTCCGTATGTGACCTGGGCATCCGTTTTACCGAAGACAGCTCCTGGACTCCGAGGTGGACTCGAACTCGAATTGTAATGGGCCTCCACGTAGTTTGGCCGACCCTCGCTGGTCCTCCACGCCTCCAAGCCATCCTCCACGTGTTTGTTGATCTTTTCCTTGGTTTCTAATCACATTATAAACAATAGATAGTAACTCATTCTCAAAACTATTAATAGGAACATTTAGGAGCGAGGTCACCTCTAAATTTAATTGTCTCGCACGAGCTCTTGTAATTGGACCTTCAATGGTTTGGATGTCCAGCGGTGAAACCTCGTGTATATCCGTAGAAGTGATGTCCTCATCATCCCCCTCCTCTTGAATTGGAGTCGTCCTCGTCTCAAGCGCATCTTCTTCTCCCAAATATGGCCGCAAATCTGAAATGTTAAAGGTGGGACTAACCCCGAACTCGGGAGGCAACTCAAGTTTATATGTATTATCATTTATTTTCTCAATTATTTTGAAAGGACCATCAGCTCTAAGCATTAACTTGGACTTTCTTAAATCTGGAAAACGTTCTTTTCTTAAGTGCAACCACACTAGATCACCTGGTTCAAGTTTTAACTCTCTATTACCTTTGCTACCATCAATTCTATACTTTTCAGTCATCTTTTCAATGTTGTGCTTAGTTGTCGCATGCATTTTCAATATAAACTCAGCACGTTCCTTAGCATCACTATGAATTCTCTCAGCAGTAGGCAAAGGTAGAATATCAATAGGAGCACGGGGGTTGAAACCATACACTACCTGAAAAAGACTTACCTTTATGGTAGAATGTGTTGCCCGATTGTATGCAAACTCGACATGAGGCAACATTCTTCCCACATCTTCAAATTCTTCTTTAAAGCAGCCCTCAACATAGTGCCCAACCTACGGTTGACCACCTCCGTTTGTCCATCGGTTTGTGGATGACAAGTGGTAGAAAATAACAACTTTGTTCCCAACTTGTTCCACAAGGTACGCCAAAAATGACTCATGAATTTCGCATCACGATCTGAAACAATAGTAGAAGGACCAATTTTTTTAATATAAAATTATTTTTTAAATTTTTTTAGAAAATACAAAACCACTCAAAGGGCCAATTTTGCACGGTTTAGATAGTTGGAGGGTGTTTAGTGTCCGGTTTTGTAGTTGTGGGTTGAAAATCAGACTTTTGTAATAGTTGGAGGGTGAAAAATAGACTTTTCCTAAAGAAAAATAATAGAGAATGATAGATGTTTAATAACAGGATCAAGTGCTTGACATTCTTACCTGACACGTCTTATCATCCGAAATAAATCAACCTGAATCTAAAAAGAAAAATCGATTGCTGAATCTCAAAAACAATAGATGGAGAGTTGGACACTGAATGACCGCGGCGAGTTTGGCAACCAATCATAAAAGGTAGAAAACCTTGCGCTGGCGTAGTAGTTTGGCAATATCGACCCAACCCAATAGTCATTGTAAAGGGCCGGACGCATGACAAGTTCCTGCTCTTTTTTCTTTTCTTTTCTTTTCTTTTCTTTTTCCTTTTTACCTTTTTGCGGTGAAGTATGTTCCTACCATTGCTCTGCTGCTCTGCCAGTCAATCAATGCTGGCTCTTCTACATACTCCAGCTATTCTTCTTTTTATTAGGGATGGATTTTCTGGAACAAAATTCTTCTATTTGCCGAGTGGCACGCTGCATTTCCATGTAAAAAAAGGAAATATGTTGTATTTTTTTTTTGGTGCACCCAAAGCTGCATGCGTATATAACTTCGTGCAGGTGCTACAAAAGAGAAGCTCCAAAGCCACAGCCCTGTGAACAGGGTCCTCGAATCAAGGGCAGACGAGATGCGTACAGAAAAAGCAGCGCAAAAAGGAAGAAATCAATGATTGTTTGACTAACACGGCCCTAAACCAAAGTTAAATCCAATAGCTGCTATTGCTAAAATTCTATAAACAAACAAATGCGGGCCATTCTCCTCCAACTTAAAAACGAAAACAGACCCCACCATTTGAACTTCCCTCCAAAATTCCAGACTCCCAAGTGTTGCTGTCTCAAAACCATTCTCCGTTCACGAAAACAAAAAAGAATGTTTCATCGCTGCTGCTATTCTTTTTAGGCCAATCACTTCATTGCACAAACTTTATTCATACACTGCTGGTAGTTGTAAATCTTAGCGTTTGTCACGTCTCAATCTTGGCACTAGTTTTATATCCCCAATGGCCAAAGCCAAATATATAGAGGATTCTAAACCCCAGAAACCGCGATCCCAAAAGATCAGTCATCTTCCAGCTAGCTCATCCATTCCCTCCTTGGAACTCCTCAACATTGTGCTCCAAGCTGGACTGATCAGTGATCACACTTGGCACCCTGCTACTCCAATCCAAACTACTAGTACTATCTCCCTCACACTGCCGGTCCTTACTCCACAGGCGCCAGCCACCCATGGGGTGCACCACCTCCAGGCAAGCCCGGCACGACCTCCGGTACTGCGCCTCGCCGCTGGTTCTGCCACGGAGCCAGTCCTTCCCCTCTCGGTGCCCCAGCGACGTCACCGGCGTCCACGTGGTGCGCCTCACATCGTCCACGCTGGGCTCGCTGGAGCTCGACAAGGCCCCGCCGCGGTTGCCGGAGCCCACCGCGTCGACGAGGCCGGCGCTGCGCACGCCCACCATGACGCCTCCCAACGAGCCCGAGGACATCGACGCATGGGCGCTCATGGCGGGCCTCGACGGCGACGACCACCACTCGCCGCTGCTCGCCGCGCCGCCGCTCGGCCGCCACTCCTTCTCCTTCCCGGTCGCCACGGCGTCTCAGGATCTCCTCGCCGCTTCGTCCGCCAAGGTAACGCCACTGCCGATGCCCCACTTCGCCTCCGGCGAGGGGAAGGCGGCGAGCAAGGAGAAGGCCTTGCGTCGCCGGGCGGTGCTCTACTTCACGTCGCTGCGCGGCGTGCGCGCCACGTACGAGGACTGCTGCCTCGCGCGCGCCATCCTCAAGGGCTACGGCGTGCGCGTCGACGAGCGCGACGTGTCTATGCACCGTGGCTTCCGGGACGAGCTCAACGGCCTCCTCGACCTCGCCGGCGGTGGCGCGCTCGCCAAGTGCTGGGCCGCGGCGGCGCCGGCCCTGCCCAGCCTGTTCGTGGACGGGGAGCTCGTGGGAAACGCGGAGGAGGTGAAGCGGCTGCACGAGGCAGGGGAGCTCGCGGCGAGGCTGGACGGGTGCGAGAGCGCGGCGTGCGATACCGGCGCGTGCGAGGCCTGTGGGGACGTGCGGTTCGTGCTCTGCGACACGTGCTCCGGCAGCTGCAAGGTTTACGTCGAGGACGGAAGCGAGCAGGATGAAGATGATGATGTCAGCGGCGGCGGCGAGTTCCGGCGGTGCTCGGAGTGCAACGAGAACGGCATCGTGAGGTGCCCCGTTTGTTGCTGCTGAGACGTTTGCGGTTTTGGTCTTTTGGATACGCAACGTGATGTGCACAATTTTTTTCCTTTGCGTGCGCCACTTGGATGTGGTGCACGCTAAGGCCGCCGCGGTTTTGTCAATTGTGAATGATCTTGTGTTCCTGCGTGATCGACGGTCCACGATGGCCGTGGCGTCTCTATCTGGATTTTTGGATGATGGCATGTTTACATATGCCGATCGATGCTTCTTGAGGAATTGAATTCACCAGTCTCTCCAATAACGAACCAGATCTTTGGCCGGCCGGAGTGGCCGTAGATTGCTTCGTCCACGCGTACTAGCTCCTTTCTGCTCGCGACACGGGTGCGGTGTCCGTTCGTTGCCTGGTTGGAGCAGTTGGTTGCCATTCAAAGCCAGCGCCGGCGCCGTGGCGGCGCGTTTTTATATATACTCCTTTTGGTATATGCAACAAAGGCGAGGCGCAAGAGGAAGGGGACAATTGGAGCAAACCAAGGCAGGCACTAGCATTGCTCCGACCAAAAATCTTAAACGGCGGACAGTACATAGTAGCAGGAGTAGTAGGGCCTCTAGCTCTAGACCAATCATCGATCGGCATCATCTAGCACTAGGTAGCTTCTGAATTCCGATCATCACGCAGACACACTGTTCACACTGCAAATTGTTTGATCGAATCCCCATTTCCCCCCCCCCCCCCCCCCTGAATCCCTGATCAGTCCGCTGTGCTACACACAACGAGCCTTCACGACGCACCAGCTTTCAACTGACCACCTACTCAGCTCTTCTTACACTAGCTTAGCTATCAGAAACCAGACCTTGGTACCAGCTGGTGCCGGATGCTCTCACTTCAGCTCTGCTACTTGCCCACTCCTATCTCACGCGACAAGTAGACGCTTCCTTATTCTGTTGATTGATGAACATACAACTCTTCGTTTCTTGCACGCCGGCCTGCCACCCCCGGCACGCCGGCGACGCGAGGACTGGGCTGGGCTCAGTGGCCGCCGCCGCTGACGGCCCGGAACTGGCGCTTGGAGATCTTGGGCAGCAGGAACAGGCCCACGATCCCGCCGATGAGCGCGAAGCCGGACGCCACGCCGAACGCCGGGATGTTACCCTTCCCGAACAGCGCGTCCCATGGCCCGGCACCCAGCGCGATGATCACCTGCACACCACCGATCGACAGCCGTGAGCACACCGGCCGCTTTCAAGGACAGAAAGACAGAGACCACGTCATGCAATTTTTTTTACGGGCATTGGATTGGAACACTGACCTGAGGGATGACGATGGAGATGTTGAGGACGCCGGTGCAGAGCCCTTGGCCGCCGCCCTTGGTCGCAGCCAGCTGCGCAGTCACGGCGAATGGGACGCTGTACAGGATCTGCACATGCACAAATTAAGGTCGATCAGGACATCTTTGTCTGTTAGCGGAAATGTAATCCGTCTATGGACGAACGCGCCATGGAGTTGTTGGGCTGAGATCGATGTGCTTACGGCGAGGGGGACACCAAGGAACGCGAACAGGACAAGGCACACGGCCTTGATGCTCGGGTTGGCGGTGATGGCGTCCTGCACATAACCGTGGTAGTCCTTGAGCGACCAGAAGCTGATGAGCGCGGTCGCGGCCATGGCGACGCAGACCATCATGTTGCTCGTCACCCACACCAGCCTCGGCCCGACCTTCCGGCACATCGGCTCGATCAGGAAGGAGCTGAATCCTAGAACGATCTGCATACGGGAAGCTCCTGGTCAGCTACTATAAGGATCGGACAGAATATGTATGCAGCAGCGTCTGGAAAATGGAACGGATCTTACCGAGTTGAGTAGCAACCCGAACGAGCCTACTCTGACACCTTCGTCGAATGCTGCAACCTGAGCACTGGTACCCTTTGGGTCACCGTGGTAGATCTCACGGCCCATCCAGTCGGTGTCGTAGAGGATGAACGGGAACCATGAGAGCTGCAAGGACAGCAGCACCGTCAGTACAGAATGACACAAGCACAAAATTCAGTTAGAGATACTCTTTAAGAATCAAATCAGTGAACTAGCTAGATAAGTTCTGTATGGCATACCCATGTGAGGCCAGTTACAAGGAGCACGGACGGCATCCCGGGGGGCAAGTTCTTGAAGCCCTTGAACACAGCAAGTGGGCCGGTAGCTTCAACTTCACCGTTTGCTTTTGTTGGGAGGTTTTGATTTCTGTATGGTACTTCCTTGGCAAAGATCAGGGTTATAGTCAAGCAGAAGATCAGGAACACCTGAACACAAACAAAACCCCCCAAGTTTCAGCAGCTACGAGAAGAAAAAGTCGATATTACAAGAATATATGCGTAAAGGTTGTTAATGAATCCCATAGCAAGTAAAACTTACCACAGCCACCAGAAATGCACCCTTCAGGTTTGCACAGGCTTCACAGCAAGCTTTTGTTTTCAGAAAGGGAAACCACCTGCATATGATGGTGTCAGTTATGCAAAAGTCACCTTTTCAGTAGCCTACTTTCAGATAAGAGAGCCGAATAAAATTCATATGCAAGAGCATCAGACTTACTTGTGCCAATTGTTTGTGGAACCAGAGGAGTATCCTAAGATATTTCCTAACGCCATCCAAGAACAGAATATTGAATTAGCTGCACTAGGGCCATGCTGACCTGTTGAGAAAAAAAGGAACAAAGAAGTTGCAGATCAGGATGCTAATTCCACTGATGCCACAACAACTGCTAGTAATTCTTCTTCTTCTTTTGGCTCTAACCAACGATTTTTACTAAATCCTGAAGTGAAATTTACCTGATAAATCAGCCATCAGAGCACGGGCAGGACCCTATCATTACAATGTAAAATGTCAGATTTTATAATAGTGCATTTTTTCAAACTGATTGGTCTGAAACTCTGAAAATTTGGTATAAGCGCACTCACTTGCACGGTATTATTGGAGAAGTCAAGTAGCCAGAACCCCAGAACATAGACGATTGCAGCATGCCAGCGAGGACCATGGTAGAGACTATCAGATATCATCAAGTATCAGTCACAACTGACGCCAACCAAAAGTTAAAACATTTAATTGAGGCAGTAGCCCGGAGTGAAGAAGTTAACCTGCACTCTTCCTTTGTGTCACCCAAAGCAACTCCAATGTCTGATGAAAATCCAACAATCACAACCTGCACAGCATAAACATGAAAAATATTAAGCTGGAGCGTTGAGAGAGGCGCAACAGTTCAGTTCATTATCATCAATTCTAAAAAAAAGAACGTAGAGAATAAGAAGAGCGTGTTAGGTTCTCACAGCAATACAGATGAGCAGACACCCTGTCAAAATAAATGGCCTCCGTCTTCCCCATCTCGCAGTGCACTTATCACTGTACAGGCCAACAAGCGGTTGAACCTGCAGGGTAAAAAGGGTTAATGGGGATTATTACCGCGGCATGACAGTAACATTGGTGCAAAAAATAGCATCTGTACTCACCACTAAGCCAGCAATAGGGCCACATAGCCACATGAATGAAGTAAGGGCATGTGAAAGCCCCAGAGTCTGCAGAAATACAGGCAAAAATTCAGAGATCAGCGAGCAATAAAAGAAAGCGTGTATGTAATGGTCGTGCAAAAACTTGTTGAACTAGTTTGTTTTGCACTGCAAAGAAAATTACTTGTAACTGAATCTGATTCAGATAGATCAGCTAGAAATATCATCCATTTATCATTAATTTAAAAAACTACCTGACAGTGACAATTTCATTATTTTAACAGATAAAGAACATGATGTGTGTCATCAAATCTTATTAGTGGGTCTGCATGTCGAGATACATCGGACAGGACATGTCTTTTTACAGACACAGGGGGAAAAGAGAATATATCAGGCCTAAAGAAGGTTCCCCTCTTTAATCTGACCATCCAGGTTGCACGGTGCGGTTAGGCAACGTGCCAGATCAAACCTGACAGATTCGCCACCAGCACATACCAACCGACTTGGTGGCACTTGGCTCAACAAGGCTACGGCCTACCGCCATCGAGCATAAACTTTCTCCAAAGTAGAGTGCCCAATAGGCACGGCTACGATAAAATATTCCATTCCATCAATAATGTACGCTTTTTTTTTCTTCTCTGGACGAACATCAGTGAACACTTCTTTCAAAATGGACAATCGATGAACGCTCTAAAAACACATGCTGATTTTGTTCGGCATGGGCAGGTACCGATAGAAGGCATGGTGCCGTGTGTGCACAGACAGGCCTCTTCAGAAAGCAAGATTCCCAAGACGTAGAATTCGACTTGGTTATCAATTGCAATCCGATCCGACATCGATTTTTGAAGTAGAAAAAATTCTAACGAAACCTTTCAATTTCAATAGTATATACACACAAGGAAACATAAGTTGGACCCCATGTTAAACGTCCACCACATTTCTATGGATGTTATGTACGATACTATTCTAGAATGTCCAATAATTCTAGGAAAAATCCCTATCAGTATCAAATCCTAAAAAATCCCTCCAACAATCCTTTGTTCTAAATTCCTTTTTAAGAAAAGCCTTTTTTCTAAATTATATTTTTTTAAAAAAATGGTTCTGTTTTGAAGGGGCCACACTAGCTGAGATTTTTTTCCCCACCTTTTTTTTTTGCTATGGATAGGATATCATTCTTAAATTTATCCGTCTCAGATTATTCCCATGACAGAAAAAAAGAGGATGCAATCATAAACTTACATGTGAGCTTTTGTAATATTTGTGTTTTCTCTACCCAGAATATTAGCCTGCAGGAACATTAAAAATCTGACATCGACGGGTTAACAGAAGTTTCCTTTTTTTCCCCTCTCTGTTATATCCGTGAAAATACGGAAGGTTGGGGTTTGTTTGGGACGACCATTAATAACGTGTGGTCTTTGTTTGGGACTTTGGACGGTGGGCTAATGAACGGTTATGGCTCAAGGTTTCCTTATCCGGCGTGGCAAACTTCTAAAACTTAACGGCAGAGAATTCATTTGGCGAGAGATTGCAGGTACACCGGCCCCGCTGACCACTAACTGACGTAAGCAAGCACCGTCCACCTGCGGATTTTTGGGAAGCCTCTCTCTCTCTCTCTCTCTCTCTCTCTCTCTCTCTCTCTCTCTGTCTGTCTCTCCCATAGAATTGAAAGTCACACTGTAACTGAAAACTACTGACACATACATCCTAGGTTTCAGGTGAGGTAGTAATTCAGAACAACGTGCAACTGGTGGTGCGTCGACGTCACTCCAAGCTCGATCGTCGACCACAAAACAAAGACGATGAAACAATTGTTTTGCAAAGGAGATGAGGTGGATGGTCATCGATCAGACTCTACGTACGTAGCAGTAGTAACTGGGGCAGAGGAAAAGTACGTAGGAAATTAATGCTAGACCCAGGAAGGTACATGATCACGCGAATCGATCGGGAAGGATCGATCGATCGCGATGCTTACACCTACGCATGGATGCGCCCCTGTGTCTAGACGAAATCACTATCAATTGCGCCAACAAGGAGTAGAACACAAAGTGTAGGTATGGACTGCAAGTTTTGGCCACATGTGCAGCCGAGATACTGACCGTCAGTAATCTAGTTTATTCGTCATAAAGTCCTGAGAAAGGTAAAAACAAAAAATGAAACATGGGTCAAAGCTACCGTACGTTCCAGGTTAAGACTGGTCGATTATACAAACATTTTTCTACTAGGATACGGCAGGTGCACGAGAACTTTTTTTTTTTGAAAAATCTGGCGTATAGAACTAGTATGGCATGCGCATCAGCGCATGTTCATGTTCATGTGTGGTTACGTTGGTGGTGACTAGCTAGCTAGGGCTGGCTTGCCTGCTACGAGAGGATCGCGAAGGCGAAGAAGAACAATAACAAAAGGCCGCCGGGCCGTCGGGGCACGGCGTGAAGAAGATGGATAGATAGATACCTGCACGTATGGCGTGAGGAGGGAGAGCTGCAGCGCCCAGCCGTACTGCACGCCGCCGGCGACCATGCCGGCGAAGATGAGCCTGCCGAGGCTGATCGGCACCGGGGCATCAACGGCCGCCGCCGCGCCGCCGCCGCCAGCGGCGCCTCGGACGCCCACCGTGAGCTCCAGCTCGCCGTCGCCGCGAGCCATGACGTACGACGACGACGACGTTCGCCGCCGAGATCGTCACCAGTTAAGAGCAGCAGCCGGTGGGCTTTGTTCTCTGAACGTACGTACGTGATGTGAGAATGGTCGATCGAACGAAGCCGGATCGACGACGAAGCAGAGCTTTTTGGAAGGCGGTGGAGAGTCCCGGGAGGAGTGGGGAGATGGACGAAAATGGAAAGGGCGGAGAGGGAGGGAGGAGTGGGGGGAGGAGAGCGAGGTGCGCTCAGAGCGCGGGGAGTGAGGAGGAGAGGGCGGGTTTGTGTCTGGAGCGGGGAGAGATGGCCAGGCATTTAAAGGCCGTGGCGTGGCGTCTCTTCTGGTCTGGTGCGCGCGATCAATACAAACCCCAGCCCGGCCCGGCCGGACCACCCTACCCTAGCCCGGATGTGGCCATTCGTCCGCCATTTCTCGTATCCCTCACCAGATAGATCATTAAGCAGGAGGCAATTAATTATGCCCCTTATCCCACTGGGATCATTTCATTTTTGCTTTCCAGGTCGTCTGATCTTGATCAGACAGATGCCAACGCTTTATATCCTCTCTGGGGCGGGCAAACATTCTGGCCGGGTGCCCATAGCGATTCCATCTCCACTGCCCCGCCATGCAGCGCATCCGTGTGCCTGGCTCTGGCCGTGCCTGCGGCGAATAATCCCTTTTGGCTCTCGCTCTGTTCGATCGTTTTCCTCATCGCCGCCGCGCGCTGCATGAGAATATGAGATGAGAGAGCATGTATGGCCGCGCCGGCGTTGTCAGTGCTCCATCAGGAAGAAGCCAAAATTAAAGGCCAAACCCCCCATTCCTCGCGGCTGGAATGGACACCAGAGGCTGTGTCCGTTCAAAAAAACAAAAAACAAAAAAAAAACAGAGGCGGTCGTTGTTCTCTTGCGCGAGGTCCACTGACCAGTTACCACTGCTGCTGTCCAGCGCGTTCGTCCAAGGGCAGTGACGCAAGTCACACCACCGGCCGTGTGTGTATCAGCAGTGATGAAGTGCGCTACGTGACAAGGGGGCTGCTTCAATTACAGCGTCAGGATGGCGTGACGCCCATTAGAGAGTCTGCTGCTAATTTTGGAGCTTTCCGTTGACCCCGTCGCTGTGCTATGCATGTTCACTCTCAGCCAGATCCCCGACTATATTCAAGGGGGTGTCAAGGGACATGATGGTTGTCAAAGAAAAAAAAAGGAGGGCCATGCGACGAAGGAGGGACATGATGATTGTCTAATATGAGAGTTCGATCTTCCCATGCATGCACACTGACGCTTGCCAGGCAGGCAGGCGATTTTTTTTTTAGGGTCAACGGGGGGAGTGTCCCCTACCTGATTAATATTGATTAGCCAATAGCCCATAACGGCTCGCACGGCGATTCAGGCAGGCGATTTTGGCTCAAGATGAGCTTCTCTTCGCTGGAGAGATGAACATATGCATGGGATGGACCGGGGACGGGTGATCGAGTTGTCGTGCACACAGATTCACTTGGAGCCAAAGCACCATTTATTTCTGTAGTCGTTGGAGAGTACCTACGGCTGATTAATCTACAGGTACAGCATACTGACGAGTGCCAATTCATCGTCTAGGTTAGCCGTGGAGGGCTATAGCTATACCTGCCACGTCGGTGAGTCAAATAATGCTAAACTCCAACGCCAAAGCATCCCCCGATGCAAAGAGGCATCAAATGCACGCGATGTGGTCACCACCACACATATGCGCATATGGACGCTAGCTTGCAGCCTTGGACGCAGGAGAACTTCGTTTTCCTTCTCTCTCTCTCTCTCGCTCACTAGGTTTAGTTTGGACTTGCACCGATTGCGTTAATGCCTTAATGCACACCAGTGTTCATCAGAACCAGTTCAACCACCCAAAAGCTTAAGATGATCGGGATAGATCGATGGCAGTTAATGCCTTAATGCACACCAGTGTTCATCAGAACCAGTTCAACCACCCAAAAGCTTAAGATGATCGGGATAGATCGATGGCACGGTCAATTCACTTTATATATTCCATCCGCGTACAATCGACACAACTGGTACCTAACCACACGCTTCATACTTGTACACACGGTATACACTCCTTTTTGAAAAAAAAAAAACAGTGCTCCACCCAACAATCTTGTTGTACCTGTTGGAGAAGATGACTGATGGCTCAGTTCTCTGACTTTGGAAACACTGGCGCTGGGTTTCAAAAAGGCGCTGTTCTTTCTGCTCGATCACACATATGCATGGAGATCAGAGTTACACATATTCGTAGCGTAGAGGAATCTAGCACAGGATTGTTGTAAAGTGACGGCCTAATGGGGGAGACTAGTAGAGACTAGAGAGTACTCCGTATACAAGAGCTAGCTAGGGGCAATCTGATCAGATAAGCGAGGCAAATATCCATCCAATGATCCAATCCGATCCAAATACGCACACGCATGCAAAATGCAACCAGAGATGATGGGCCGGCCGAGACGGAGGCTAGCTACACACACCTTGCATTGGTACCCGCGCATCTAGCTGGAAGTGGATATGGATCAATCATGCACTCAGGCCTGTTGTATTGCATTGCATATTTGCATGCGTTGAGCACAAGGAATAACCAGGCGGCACGAGCTTTATTCAAAGCGGCCGATGATGGATTGATGTCGAAAAGCACCCGATCCATGCCCTCTGCGAGATTATATTGGACGCGGAACTTCCCTGCTCTGCTCGCTCGATATTTTTTCTTCTTTTCCGACGGAGTATTGAATAGACACCCGATTGATGCCCTGTTTGTTCTCTCCTTTATTTGGGCGAAATGCCATTTGATCTCAGCTCTAGAGAGCTAGCTAGCGCGCCCCACAGTGCAGCGACGCTTTCGGAATAACTGTTACATCGCCGCGTGCTCCGGCTCCCAGTTGATGATTTTCGTACCGTGAATATACACTGTTATATACCTAACCGATCGATCGAGGTTGCTTTGCTTGCCTGCCCAAGTCTCTCCAGGGAAAAATAAAGGAATGTCCCGTGAATATACACTGTTCGCTGGGTTGTCCAAGAAGGATTGCTTTTCTGGCTTGAAGGAATGGGGCTACTCGATCCTGCTATCCGAGACCAAGTCAAAGGAGATAACTGAAATTGAAGCATGCTGGTACTAGAGCTGACCATCCATGCATGGGCCGGCGATGGGATGGATTAGTACAATACAACTGGGCTAGTCAACCACATCATCCGAATGTGTTCCAACATGGATGATAAATCGGAGAGGAACTACTACTAACTACTGTAGTATAGGAAGAGTTTTTTTTTTTTGCTTCCCGAGGTTATCCGGCGTGCCGGCCGGTTTGCAGTACCGAGGAGTTAAATTGGCGGCCGGCTTGTGCTGCACTGCATGCACGCCGTGGAGGACGACGGGATAAGGAAGAATGTGTGATGTGGCCGTGGCCTAACTGCACTGCTACGCCCTGTATGCAGCTGTAGAGAGCATGCAGCTCCGTCATGGCGTCATCGCAGCGTAGCCGTAGCCTTAGCCGCTAAGCTTCTAGTCGTAGCGCGTGTGCGTGCTCGGCTCGCTGGCGCCGGCCACCACCGTGTGCGGCAGGCCGAGCATCTGCCGCCATCGCGCACAGATGGCGCCTCAGCGCCGCCGATTGGCAAGCGGCCGGGCCTCTCGATTATTGGATGCCCAGCGCGCGCGATTCCCTTCGATACAGATGGATTGCTCAGTGCACTGTATACACACAGGGTGTGGCTCTGGCGCTGCGGCCATCTCCGGCCAGAGGTGCGCAACTTCTGCCCGGCGCTCGTATGTCCCGTGTGCGCGCCTAGAAGCCTTTTTGTTTTCCGGGGTACTATATGCTATACCAAGTTAAAGGTGTGCTACGACGACGACGGCGACGACGACGCGCGAGAGTTCTTCTTCATTCTTGTAAACCCCCGGGAGGAGGAGCTCGCAATTTGGCGGTGTATATGGAATAAAAATAAAAATACGGGAGCTTAATTTGCTACCTCCATAATACGGAGGAACTAGTTGTTGGGAGCATTTTAGGAGTATGCATTATATATTCGCACAAGCGAGTAGAGAATTAACGTGGGGGTAGGTGTCAGTGTTGGGGCCGGATTCCAATTCCAAATAAACCATGAGCATAAATATATACATGGCTCGATCTGAAGCACATCGTGATGTGAGGTGATGCATGCTGGGAGGATCAGGGGCACAATTATTTCCTTAACGGGCGCAATAATGCCGTCGCCGAAGTGGAAGTGGGTATCGGATAATCGGAAGGAAGGTATAATACAGTGACGGGCGGGGCGGCGGCGATGATTCAACCGTGGGGATCGAATATACGGCGGTCCACGAAGAGGGCAGCTCTATCCGGGCACTAGCAGCTCTGAGATGCTCTCGCTCGCTCGTTAGGACTTTGTTTTTTCTTTCTCTGTCACTGATCGATTCCTGTCAGATGCCCGCGGGACTCTCCTCTCCATCGAGATCTGGACGTCGAGCACACACAGGCAGGCAGGCAGGCAGGCAGGGATGCAAAGGGAAACGGCATCTGCGCGCCCGCCTCTCCGAGCCTGGTCGTCTCTCGCGAGTGGCCGCCACCGCGCCACGGCGCGCCCACCGGGAAATGGACACGCAGGGCCGTCGCGCGGCTTGGGCTAATCGAGGCTGGACACGAGTAGTGAGTGGGCCGGCCGGACAAACGGACCCAGCTTAACAATCATTCTCGTCACGAGGGCCATGGCAGCCTCAAGTCGGTCGCCGGGGCGGCCGCATGCGTCATGCGTGCCAACCCCTTGCAGGCCGGCGGCCGGGATTCCGGCGCCGGTCAGGTGGATCACGCCGGGGCCCCATTCCTAACGGCGCCCACCTACCCCGAAGGCACGGCGCGGAGGTCGGTTCCTTCACTTCCTTGGCTCTTGCCCTCGTTGCGGCGTTGCTTCGCTCCCTGTGGCCCAGGGTTTGGGTTGTTGGGGACTTGGGGCAACGCAAGACTCCGGCCATCAGCCGCTTCACTTGCCTCCGCGCACAGTGGACCCTGGACCCCATGCTCAGCTTCGCCCTTCTTCTTCTCTCTTCGTGTACTGACCGTGCCTACCATTTCCGCTTCTTCTTGCTCAGTTGCTCGCGCAATGCTGTCGCAGAGTTAGCTTCCTGCCACTATGGAGGTTAGGGTTACCAGGTTGTGAGGTACACCATCCGCGAGGATCTGCCATTGCCATGCTATCCATGGGTGGCGGAGAATCATCGTGCCTCTAGGAAATTCGAGGTGTTTAATTTGAGAACATAGTTTTTTTCTAGATCAATTTGAGAACATAATTTAACCATGCTTAAAAACCTTCGGCAGGCTAAACTCATTACTCCAAGCGAAAAACAACAAGGCGGTCGAAAATATTTAGGTTGGGAGACAACCCAAAATGTTTTTTTTTTAAATATGGGGTCATTTCAGCCTCGGCCTCTTGGGCTCTCGAACCACAGACACGGACTACCAAGAGCCCGCACTACCCTGCTCGCTGGGCCACGGGTGGCGGCCCAAAACCGTGTGAAGATAGAGGCGCACTCTGGACTTCTGGCGGTTCCATCAAGCATCAGCAAAACATAGTGTGTCAGCGAGATAATACTCTGAGCTCAGCTTTTTGACTTGCCACTTTTTGCAAGGAAAGACAATGCTACTAGGTGTAATCACCATGGGGGGTGCCTCCAGCGCCGGATGCGCGGAGAGCAGAAGAATCAGTATATTTTGGATACGATCTCTCTCCTTCATATCTTGCTACCTAGGACTAGGAGGGTAGGAGTGGTGTGGAGGACGATTGAAAATGTTATCATCTCATCTCTACTGTAAACTACTAGCTCTGCCCCTGATATGATCCTTGCAACAACCCACGTAACGATAATTTTAATGCGCACTTCCGATAACTGTCTACAGTTTAGGTTTATCCGACTGAAATTAAGCTCGCAAGATGCACCGTGCCTGCTCAACAGCTCAAGTCTACCATCCTCACGAAACACAACATCCAAGGAACGTGTCATATATAGGGAGAATTACATCCAGTGAGACAACACCCCTCATCCAAACACCTCAAATACCTGGTGCCAGAGCCAGTGCGTTTGAAGTGTCCGTGATTGGATGGTTAATATCTTGGACTCTCGAGTTGAAATGCATTTGCTTTAAGATTAGAAAGTGGGAGCAAAAGGAAGCACATGCCACATTTGCATCTTCCTCCTATTTGTTGCATGATGAAATTAAGAAGACAACTCCTAAGAATATTCTTGCGCTCGACTTTGCTACCACTAGACAAACAGGCACACGAGTAGCATAGTTGCAAGGAACACACGGACATGCATGGTATAAGCTTTGCACAAATCACAATGGGCTCGATTAATTACACGAAAAAAAAAGATAGCTCTGGCTCAGGTGTCGACACGACAGCAGTACGTAGGCGGAGTACATTGGCGAATTATTAGGCAATTAACCTGCTTCTCGAAGTGCTAAAGATCACTCTACTTAGGCTATGAACGCTCCAAGGGTACCAAGATCTCTCTCCCTACATAAGCAGGCTGCGGATGATCGCCACCTGGGCGCTGCTCATGTCGGATGTCTCCAGCAGCTCCGACAGCCTCACGCTCAGGTCGTCCACCTCCTGGTGCAAGCTCCTGATGTAGTTGCACGTCTCCTGCAACACCCTCGCGGATGGTACCTGCATTGGAGGAAAGAAGGTGAATTCTTCTCCGTCATCCCCAAGCTCATGCCATAGCTAACTGTTCTCCCTCTTCCCAAGTTCTCTGGCCATATCTAACTGATGATGCTTGAGTAGTAAGTGCATGCAATTGTAGGAGCATTTGATTAGTCCATAGCATCTTAGACTCTCTACAGAACAATGATAGAGGCAATTCAACTTTGACCAGCAATTTTGGCCAACTCGGTAGTTGTACCAACTAACAGAACGGTTTTAAGTACAAGATCAAAGTTTTAGGCCTTCTCCCTAAAAAAAGAGATTTAGGCCTTAATGTAGTGAATGCCAAATGGTAATGTAACAGCTCAACAGTGGTCAGTTTAAGTTGGTCACTGCGGAAAATTTGTTCTGGACAAAACAATTCATCTGATGATAAAGAGGAAATGGCGACGAACTGTTACGTACTCTGGCATTGCTCTGGAGGCGAGCTTCGGGAAGGAGGTCCTGCAACTTAGAAACGAGCTCACTAATTTGCTCCTCGGTGATCCTTGATGATCCAGACTGCCTAGACCGTGACCTCCGGCTCGACATCTCGGTTAATGTGGTTACCTGGGAGATGGGAGGAAGCTGTTTTGCAAGGGATAGATTAACAGATTAGGGTGGTAGGAAGTGAGACAAGCGAGATTGAGATACAAATGACGAAATGGCATCCAAAGACTGAAGGACCCGGGAGCAACTATGAGAGGTGAACTGGTGAGGAAGACAAATGCATGGGAGAAAGAAATGGGCGGGCTGTAGATGTTAAATAGTGGTAGCTGCATAGGAGAAGCCTAGCAAGTAGGCAGTATGAGGTGAGACTCCCATGGCCTCAAGACAATGTAAATTCCAGCTCAAGTTCCTCAACTATGGGGGCAAAGTACCAGGTGGCCCGAATAAAAGATTCATATGTCATACTTTAGTGAAAGCTAGACTGTAAACATTTTCTAGAGATGCTCGTGTTGTCGTGATTTTCCCCGCAAGTGGGAGTGATCGGCAGGATATGAAGAAATGCCAGAGAGAAAGCCGACTAAGGGATGCCAGAACTGTCAGATGACCACGCAAGCCATGTTACTTAGCCTACCAAAACATGCGTGTCACTTTTTCTCCATACTACGTATCTAAAATATGCTTATGAACAAACATCAGTGGTTTGACATTAACTGGTACTCCGTAGATGTCTAGATGAGGTTGAGGGAAATTCCCCTTGTAGTACGTGTCTAGCCATCATAATGCATCCATGGATGCAGCATGCATCAGACATCTTGTCTTCCTAAAAAGGATTTGAAATTAAACCCATGGCGCAATAAACTAAAAAGCTGATCGAAATCCAGGATTCATTACTAAATTGGTAAGCATTTGCATCTATTGGAATTTGATGTTTCTGCATAGTTTAATTCATGCCTGCAGGCCTAATGAGGAAAGCATCATAATTGAACTATACATCATATATGAAGAGATAATTACTATGCAAGAAAAATTATCAACCATTTTCCAAAAAGGTGATAGAACAATAAATGGTTGCACGTGTAAAAGTAATAGTGCAGTAGATTGATTCAAGCAAGTTAAATACCACACACTGTATATCAGAATCAGCAGAGTCCAGATGCTGATTGGTCTATCTGATAATTTGGGCACCCACAGCCCATGTCTTGTGGTGCCTCGTAATCAATATAGGCATGGGTCACATATAAAATTTATTTCGTAATTCTGCTCATAGTAGATGGAAATGTTGTGTCTGATGCTGCCTGATGCATCTGAAATGGAGGTAAGCAAAGAAATTATCTTATGAAAAAGTATTTCTGGGCATCATGGGTTAAAAAAAAATCTTTATCGCCTTCATAAGGTTTTGGATTTGCAATGCAACAGGCCTGAAAAAATAGCACAGCCTAACCATCTAAAAGATTTAAGCTCTAATGAAATCCAATAACTTAAAACATGAGTAAAAAGTATGTAGCCAAGTCGATTCCAATGTGCGAGTGAGTGGAAAGATAGTACATATACAAATCCAATAACGAATATGTCCGTTCAAGGGAGCAATTGGTGCACATCTCAGAAGAATCGTTGTGAGGTTTGACCAGTCAATGCAACCTATGTAGAAGATGTAGTGCAACTACCAGCTGTACTACGAGCCTTTCTTTGCTCTTTTAATGACAAATGATGTTAGTACTAAATACATTAGCTCTTCACAACCTCCAGAGGCTTAAGAGACAACTAATAGAATGTGATCTTACAGTGTAATCATGTGCAGTGTGTAGTCGTTTGTACTTGCGTTTTCATACTGTTCTCTCTGGAACTCATAAAGGAAACTGTACTGGCAAATTATAAAACTGTGCATGTCAGTGATTGATTAAAAGCAGATCAGAAAGAAGCAAGATATCATAGCAAAACATGTATAGTTTCCAGATAGTTTTATTCCATTGGTAATTTTAGTGTAATCTATGGAGGGCAGACAAATAACATATTGAATGCCAATTAATGCCCCCCACCCCCAAACCAAAAAGAAGTTTGATGGAGATCTAGGGTCGCATCGCATGATATGGTGTCATGGTGAGAAACTTAACAATAAGTAGTAGTTCATTGCAATGCATTTCACAACTGTGACACCCGGCCCAAGTTGATATGGCCCATAGTGGCCCATGAGCGTGGTGTGCGCATGTTTAGTACCACCTTGCTAGTTTAGAGAGGGTGGAGCCAACTTATAAGCCTTTGTCCCCCAGCCATAGCACCTTCGGGTTGACCCTTTTACACGAAGCGAGGACGAAAGTGTAAGCAGGGTGCTATGTGTACGCATGCCCGCCCCCACGGAAGGGCTGGGCGGTGTGGCCTTGGGAGACGGGGTGTTACAAATGGTATCAGAGCCGACCCTCGCGGTTGCGCGTACGGGTCAGTGTGCGGACATAGGGCGCATGGCGCGTGTGTGCCGGTTAGGACACACGGCATGGCATATGGGTCGGCACTGGACGTACGGTCATGCGCTAAGAGGGAACGTTCCTGGACATTTGCTCGGGTCGGTGTGCGGACATATGGCGCGTGTGGGCCGGGTAGGACACACGGCATATGGGTCGGCACTGGACGGGTGAGTTGGACCGACGAGGACGTCGGGTTCTTTGAGGGGGGTGTATTGTGACACCCGGCCCAAGTTGATATGGCCCATAGTGGCCCATGAGCGTGGTGTGCGCATGTTTAGTACCACCTTGCTAGTTTAGAGAGGGTGGAGCAACTTATAAGCCTTTGTCCCCCAGCCATAGCACCTTCGGGTTGACCCTTTTACACGAAGCGAGGACGAAAGTGTAAGCAGGGTGCTATGTGTACGCATGCCCGCCCCCACGGAAGGGCTGGGCGGTGCGGCCTTGGGAGACGGGGTGTTACAACAACTAGATTCGCAACAACAGCTGTGGCTCATTATGTTCTGTACAAATGAAGTATCTAGAGCATTATATTCTGATTTTACCATAATGCATGGTTGAGAAACTAGTATTTCACTCTCAACGAATTAGAAAACATTTTTTTTTTGTTTCTCCTTTTTAACAGATTACGGTGGGTAATTAACAAACTGTAGCCCTCAAAGTGAATAGGGCCGATTATTTATAGACACAAAACTTGCATGCTATGTATATTGATCATTACAAACTACTGACATAGGAAGAGCACAATAATGATAGAGAATAAATATCCCATTAGCCTAATAAAGATCTGATTGGCCAGCCAATGACAACATATAGATGCAGCACAAATTCTCATTGTCGCTTGAATATTCAATTCACACGATACACTGCCAGTCTGCCACTGGTAATATAATCCTAGATCATTAGCTGCTGCCTGCTTAGAAAATTGACCATTGACCCTAAACACTAAACTTAATAGCTAGCTATGTAATGAGCATAATTAGCACCAAAATATTAGTATAATGAGCATATAATACCAAATTGCAGAGTAAGACACTCTGCAAGTGACCCTATAGCTCTTAAGTACGATGTTAATTCAGTATAATATGCTAAATTGCCAATCAAAACTAGCTAGTGGGGGTGATCTAAGCGTATCCTGATGGCAGCATGTCTGACGGCCACATGTAAGTGAATCCAATTAGTTGGAAACACCATGCAGGTTGTCACGTGAACAAGATTTAATCTATGCAGAACCCCTTCACCCCCACGCAAGGTCACATACACACTCACAGACAAGTGAGACCAGTCTATTCTTTATCTCTACACTTGATCAAGGGAGCGAATCAACAGTACTGCCTACCTACTAAACAATTAGCCAAGTAGGACTTGCCTACTATACAGATGACTGGCATCACATGCATTATCTTAGCATATAGCACTACATTAACAAGCTCCCACATGGTTCACCTATAACTAATTTGTCACTGTGTTTGTGTGTAAGGTTGAAAAGGTTTATGTGAATCGTGTGGACCAAGTAAATCTGTACTGCAGATCAACCAGGGACAGGGATGAAGCCTCATGGTCTGATACTGAAAAGATCCTCAACAAGATGGTCCACTTCAGGAATGATTAGGATATGTGGGGTTATCAAAAGTAGCCTTTCCTACCTCAGCTGACATGATTTGGCCATCAGTAAGAAAATCCCATAACAGAAAATCTCAAAGGCGTGATGAAACTGTCCAAGAGCACAGATGTAATAAACTTAAAAAACATCTCAAACTAGTTTATACTATCACCACATGTTGCCGTACCCCCAAAAGCACTGAACAGGATAAAATCCTGATTCCTGAATGGACGTAGATCATGCATTTGACATTTTCAGTTTCAGGGATATACACAAGCAATACATTGGAAACTTTTACCAAAGTTGAGTTGGTTGCACAAGAAGCTTCCACCCTAAGGGTCCTTAACCAGAGTTGTAAAATGACACCCATTACTCTGACACAAGGGGTACCATCTTATCTGGAGATACTGAACGTCAGCTGTCTTCGACTGAAAACACTGGCAAAATACCCAATTCAGGGAATTCCATGGCCTACTTACTTACTGATGAATATTGAAACAAGAGACCTGACAATGTTCTGTGCTAACAGACACAAGAATACAGTATGGCTGTGTGAATTAACAAGGAAAAGAATCTAGATCTTGTTGCAGAACCACATCGTGCTCATCATTGAAAGCTAGATTATAATAGGGTGGACAGTTGGTACACGAGAAATAGAATAAAAGCTTCTAGACCAGAGCTACAATTTGAGAGCATCTACGGTTTTAGGTATACTCAGCAGCAAAATATTGTACCCCTATGGGGAAGTCATTCAGGACAAGAGATTATAGTGTTCTAGAACACAAACTAACAACTCATGTGAGAATTGATGAAAATATAGCTAGATGAAAAGAGCACACAAAATGACCAAGTAAAAAGGAGCATTGCAAGTGACTGCTACCAAATGTGCACGCGAAATTTACAAAAACAATAATGCCTTCGTGGCTAATGATGTAGTATAAGAAAATAAGTACCTAATATTCATTATATGGAATGGATAAAAAAGGGAAATGAATTTGATAAAGAAAAGGGTGTAACCGAGTGCATGGCAAGTGCTCTCTTGACACTGAAACACCGAAAATGTCTAGTCTCATTTGATCCAGGCATGTTTAGGGCTAGAGCAGCATATTCACATATGAGCTCTTTGGTTGAGTAATATTTGTTCCATAAAAAATGAGCCAAGTTTCCTTCCAAGATTTTTGTGTTGAACAGCATTGCTTCACAGTAATCGAGTTGTATACTTTCTTGGTCACCTCCATGGTCGGAATAGAAGATATGCAGACAAGATAACTGAAGGTTCCAGAATTCGGTTGTTCAAAACTAATCAACCTAATAGGTTTTTTTAACATACATAGGGGCAGCTCTATGTCCCAGCTCTATATCACAGTATTAACAGAAATTAGAAGGCTAGAGACATAGAACTTGCCTATGAACAGATTTTGAAGCATCCAAGTGCACACCTATCTCCATTTCAGTTAAACGTTATCCCTCCATTTACATTATGTCCGTGAAACATGATTGCAATCTGCAAAGGATAGATAGTTTGCTGAATCAAATATAACTTTTTCTGACAGGGAATTAAAAGAACAAATATAGGAGCATAGAATAAACAACAAAAGAATTTAATTGAAGACATCCGATTACTCTGCTCTTAGTATATTAGTATGATTACATCTTAAGATGAGTACGTTGGGCACTTTAATCAGACTCCTAATCTTCCATTATGGCGTGCAAACACTTTACCTTGAGATCCCACGGAACCCACTGGATAACAACAAGAACGATAGAAACCGGCGACGATTCTTACCTTACCGTTCACACCGTGGGCATCTGACTTGAGGTTGAAGAATGAGGATCCCGAATTTGCAGAGAGTTGAACACACCAGGGCACAAATTTGTAACGGCACTGGACAGCACGGGCGGCGCTCAATTAGAACAAACGAAGGATCAACTAAACCAGCTCGCAGCGGCCAAACCCTAGCGGGGATCGCAATCGCCATTCCCCGACAATCGAAGCAGAACGTCATAGCGGGACCCGCATTAATTGCAGCCGAAACGAGTAAAGCCGCACGCGATCGAAGCGGAGCCCAGCGAAGTTTGGCGGGGAGATCGCGAGAGGCGCACCCGAGAGACGGGGAGCGGAAGAATGGAAGATGAAGCTCTTCTTCCCCATCCGGCTGGCGCTCCGCCATGGCGCGTGGTTTCGGCTACGTAGGCCTTAATGGGCCCATAGCTACTTTGATGAGCTTTAACGGGCCCATAGTGTACTTTGTCTCAGCCCAAGAGGCCTCCATCTAACGCGAGTGTGGCCCATCCAGAACACCAGAACGTCGCCGCCTATCTCTCCCCTCTCCTCGCGCGGCGCGTCGCGTCGGTGCGGTGGGCGGCGCGTGCGGCCGCCCAGCCGTCGCCATCTGACCAGGTGGGCAGGCGGTGGCGCGCCATCGCGGACACAGGCCAGCGGCAAGCACCAACCACCAATGGATGGGATCCGATGCGCCCGCAGCCTCCACGCCGCACAGCCGACGAACGTACACGTCGCCTGGGCGCCGCCGTGGGCCGGTCTCCGTCGAGCAACGAAAAAAGAAAACACGGTTAACGCGGACGAGCTACCATCCAAACCGGCGATTTCTGATCCCGACCGATTGGCCGGTCTGGAGCCGCAGGTGCTTGCGCACGATACAACCAAGAAACGCCATGGGGACGAGACGAGATAACCAGATGTTGCCATGCTGGGACGCCATGCAGGGCCAAAAACGTACAGCGCGCGGCGTGCCAGCGCGGTCCCTCGCTGGCACGTACTCGCGGCGCAGGTGAGCCTTCCTGCCGCGCCCACACGGCCATACATTTGTTTCCGATCCTCATTCCACTGCGGCTCCATGGCCATGGACCACACGGGGGCCAGCACGGTTACGCGAGATTTTTTTCTTTATACTGATTATTACGCGAGATTGGGGTAGCAGCAGCAGTAGCGCACTAGCACGGCCATTGCATTGCATCGTCCCCAGTGAATGTGTCAGGCAGGCCGTTTCGTCAGGCTGTGGCCCGTGACCGATCGCCAGCGGCACGGCGCACCTGAAGATGAATGAAGGAGGCATTGGCGTGCACGTACACACGGTACACTCTCCCCTGCTGCATGCCCTGGCTGGCACCATGCATGGATCGGGGGGGCCCGGGAACAGCTGCAGTTGCGACACGGCGATGATACATTTCAATTTCCAACAGGCCAGGCCGTGACGTGCCAGGGAACCATTTCCGTCTTTGAAGCCCCGGAGTAGTCTACCGCATCCGTGCCGGTGTGAAAACAGATTGAGAGAGCGAAAAAAATGGCACGAGGTTTTTATCTGTACCTAATCTGTGCGGTGCGCGGAGTGGTTGGGCGCAACGTCGCCGTCGGAGGTGACGGGCGGGATTGACCATCGCGGCGCGGGGAACGGAACCGAGTCGGAAGAAGGAGCGCGTCGAGCCGCTGAGACCGCGCGCGACGCGCCAGGCAACAAGACGCGGTCGCCTTTTCCGTCCGGTCCGGGCCCGTCGCCGTCGGCCGCCGCGGCGACGTCGGGGTCGCAGCCGCCAGCCGGGCCACATCAACAACGGGCGGATGGGACAAGCCGCCCCCTTACGCGCTCGGGTACGCGGCGCCGGTGGCCACCGGATTGGACAGGGAAGGAAGCGAGGCACGCGGCGGCAGCGACCGCCGCGCCGGCCACGGCCAGCTAGCGCGACGCCGCGGTGCAGCCAGGTTCGGCTACTCAAGTCTAGCCACGGCTCTTGTCGTCCAAGCATTTTTCTCACTCCCTCTGCTAATGGCTGCGATTGCTGCCATACTCGGGCATTCGCGGAGTTGCGGGCACGAGCAATTGGGGTGGCGTGAATCGGAAGGGAGGAGAGGTGGAGACGGTAAAGGCGTCTGTCAGCCGAGAAAGCCCCCCTGTACCTTCTCCGCACGGCGCACCGGACGTATGGGGTCAGTGGAAAAGCGAGCGCCATTCCCTTCCCGCAACATCTTGATCGGATGACCACCATGGCTAAGCCTAAGCTCTATCTAGCCCCTGACCAAGCATATCCATTGGAGTACTGTAGACAACTAGCGTGCCTAGTGGTGGTGTCAACCATTGGGTTTGATGGTTACAGTGGGCAACGTGCGTGCGTGCTCTGGGTTAGCAAGTTGTTGCATTGTCGTGAGCGAGCGAGAGATGGTACGCTAGCTAGATGGATGGGGATGAGGTGGTGGGGCTTGGAACATGCTTGCGTAGAAAGGAACATCACATCGCGTCGTCGCAGATCGATCGAGCAAGTTGGGTTGGGAGGGGCGGTTAGCCATGTGATGAGTGAGTGACACAGGCAGGATCGGGAGCAGAGCTGGGTGGCGGGCGAGTGGTCACAGGCTCACAGCTCAGCGAGAAGAGAACACGCGCATGCAGATGCAGATCCGTCGCGCATGTGGCCGCTCCCCGTCCACTCCATGCATGGACGAGTTGGTAACGGCTTCTCTCGCCTTCTCCCCGTCCGTCGCCCCCCTGCCCAGTGCCCACCGCCTCGCTTCTCCCCTGTCGCCACGCGCCGTCGCCGCAGCTGTCCGGGCCGGTTCTCTCCCAGAGATCGTAGCTAGCCTCGCGCGTGCCGAGCCAAGAGCGGAGCCTCTCTGGCCGGTCTCCCTGCACACACGGCGCGGCACGGAGACACATCGGCTGCAAAGCGAAGCCTTTTTGGTTTCGAGGGATTGGAATAATCATCCGTGCCGGGCACAGGTCCGTGCACTTTCAAGGTTTCAAATGCCTCCGATCCCCGGATGCTAGTAGACAGTGGATGATATTCTTTCTAATCGTGTCAGCAGGGCGCAACACGTTGGAAATTGGAATCGTGTGCCCCTGCTCCGTAGTAGTAAAAAAAAAAACTCCTACATGTCGCGCGCGCGCAGCAGCAGCGGTGAACCTGACGGCGACGTGCACGGCCTGTATGAGCCTGCTCGATCTCCTCCACTCCGTAGTGACCAGGCATTTTTTTTTTTGACACCAGTGACGAGGCGAATCACATTCTCCTCTCCATCCTTCCTTTTCTGAGCTACTACACTTTCTCGCCGATCCGGTGACCGGAGGCGATGCGCTTGTCTTTCGCCTCCGTCTCCCATTAGCTTTATTTTCCATCGGAGCATCGCCGGAGAAAGTCCCGAGCTTTAGAATAAAATTCCCCGTTGGCGGGTAGGTAAACTTGTCATCATCCTCCACAATTTGCAGCGAAAGCAAAGCGCCGTACAGCACACTTGGGAGGGAAGAGAGAGAAAGATGCAGAGCGGGGAATTTTTTTAGCAAGTGCATTACGGATAGAGTAAAAAAAGAGGTACTCCCTCCGTTCCAAAATAGATGTCATTCTCGCTTCCCAATAAAAACAACATCTTTGAGCATTAGCCAACTATATATAAAATAATATTAATATTTATAGTACATCATTAGTACCATTAGATAGATATTTGAATCTAGTTTTTTAACAAATTTATTAGAGATATAAATATTACATATATTTTTCTACAAATTAAGTCAAAATTGAGAAAGTAACACTTGCACGCATCCTATAGCGTCATCCTTCTAGGGACGGAGAGAGTAGACATTGGTAAAGTGGCGTTGCACTTGGTGTCATGGATTCGAGGGCACTTCTTTTCAGGACGGATCCCCTGCTAAATCCCACGCACTCGCATTAGCATGGACTAATGGTAATCAGCAACACCACATCCCCTAGTGGCTGGCCGCTGCTACGGGCAGGAATCATGGCCACAGTACAGTGCGTGCAAGTGCAAGAGAACCCCAGGGTGGGCTCGATCTGGGCCACCTTGCTTAACGCAGGGTTTGATCGTTTTCGTTAGAAAAAAAAACATGTCTGGTTAATCGGTCAAACTGATCTGTTAGCTGAGTGGTCCGGTTTTATAGTATCAGTTTGGGAGTGGTAATCGAGGTAATCGAGGTTTTTTGCAACCGGACCGGACCGGTTTGGTCGGAAACGGGTTTTTGTTAACCCTGGCTTAACGTAACGCCCCTCAACCAAACCAGTTGCTGTCGCTTTGTGCTGGCTGTACGCGCCGCTGTTGCATATGGGATCGATCATCGCTGGCCCCCGGATCGTTGGGTTAGATCGCTGCGTGTATCGCTTGTCTGACGGATAGATCCACGACGCCCCCCCGAGAGGAACAAGCGTTTTGATGCAGAAAAGTGAGTGGAGCCCGTTCGGTTTGGACCAGAGATATATTCCAGCTGATTTACTAGTGATCACTGACTGACGCTGCTAGTTCTAATAACAGCAGTCCTATGCCCTGGCTTTATGTCGGGGTGCACGCATTGCTTCTTGCAAAACCCGCTGTATAATCTCGCATTTCATTTTTGGAGGCGAAGGAGATGGCGTTCAGGTAGCGATCTGTAATCTGAAGGAGTACAGAGCTCCTGCCCTGGAGGCTGGAGATGCGGCAGCACACACACAGGCCATGAACTTTACGTAGCAGAGGGCACGGTTAGATCCGCGTCAAGTACAATCGTGAGGGTGCGCTGCAGTGTTCTCGGCCGCCGAGCGCTGACGCGGCCTGCCCTTTTCTTGACTGCGCGCTCGTCGTGTAGAGGCACGACCGCACGACACACCACACCCATCACTTACGCTGGCTGCAGCCCAGCAACGCCAATAAATTGCCAGTGCACTTGTTACAGCGGTAGATTCTGATGGGCGAATTGTTAGTAGTTAGTACCACCTGTTGCAGCGCGGCAGGGGAGTGCCGGTGCCGCCGTGCCCGTTACATGGGGCTTTCTGGAAAATATATTTCCTGCTTCATCGAGTGCAACTTAAACCTCACGTTTGAGTGTGTTTCGTGCTGCTTGTAATCGAGTTTTTGTTCGTATTTTGTGGCTTTGACAGCCGCGCCCGATCGCGGTGAAGTTCAGACATGAGATTCGACTGGGAGTCCACAATTACAGATCTGAAGATTATTTTTGACGTCATGCTCGTGCATAATACTTTTATCTTGTTACATGCCCTATCAGGGCAAGCTCAATGGTCATTGTTAGTATGACCCTAAGGAGAATTTTTGCGTTAGATGGTGTGGGGGTCATGGATTAGTGGGCCCATTGTCAGGGACGCACGTTAACGGCGTGCATATGAAGAAGGACCTTGGCAACGGTAAGAAGCAACATTACCCATGACTGGTCGGAGAACTCCGTCTCACCCGACCCGCGGAGGGCCTAGGGGGCGAGAGGGGCAACGAGGTCGGGCATGTCCATCTCGCCCGACCCCCGACCTCCTCGATGATTAGCGAAGCAGTCGGGGTCTGGCGCGTCCGTCTCGCTCGACCCCCGATCTTCCTGACGACCGGGAAGTTAAATGGGTCAGGCGTGTCCGTCTCGCCTGACCCCCGACCCTTTCGACGACCGGGAGGGTCGACCCCAGCGAGGGGTCCTGTCCCACTGACGTGCACAGTGGAAAAGGGAGGGTCACGTGAACTCTCCCCGGGACAAGTCTAAGTGGCAGCGAAGGAGGCGTGAACCTCATGCTTTCTCCCGACCGACACCCGACATCGCCTGCTCGTCTGCCATCTGCAAAAGCTGATCTGCAGCCCTGCGCAAGGGAAAAGGCAGCTGCATGCGTGCTCCTGCGCTAGCGGCCAAGGAGGAAGCTACCGCGAAACTGCCGATGGGAAGGAGGAGGACACACGGCGATCAAGGAAGGGGTCGCCAAGACGCACCAGGCCGACAACGCGTAACCGCCGGGGGCATCCGGCCCTTGGGGGGTAGATAGGTAAAATAACGTTGTAAAGTTGTCCTCTCCTTGGACTATAAAAGGGGAGGGCGTCCCTGCGGAGGGGAGGATTCCAATTTCTGGACTCTCGATCTCTAGAGCACTTAGTCCCCTACACGCACACTTCACACACAAGGCTAGAACCGGCCTTTGCTGTAACCCGCCGCCAAGAGGGCAATACGATTTGGAGCTTGTTTCACTGGACGTAGTGATCGCTCCCGAACCAGTATAATCCTCTTTGTCTTGCGTCTCTTGAACCATTCTCCACCAAGACGTGCGTGTTCTGTGATCGACACTCGCCGGCATGAGGTACCCCGTGTGCCACCCGCCGACAGTTGGCGCGCCAGGTAGGGGCCTGCGCACGTCTACGTCTTCTTCGACACCCGGTGCGAGATGGCTGGTCTCGGTGACCATCAGCTCAGGTTGGGCGCGACCATCCGGTTCGGCAGCCTCGAGTTCCTCGTGAACGAGATGTCAGACACCCGCGGTGGCGCGCCCCGCCTCGTCCTCGTCGACAACCCCGGCTGCCCGACTACTCTCGCGGGACAAGTCCCAGGGGGCGGCCCGGCGGTGTTCTCGACGGCCTCGACACCCGCCTCGTCCTCGTTGACAATGCCGGCTGCCCGACTACTATTGCGGGACAAGTCCCAGGGGGCAGCCCGGCGGCGTCCTCGACGTCCTAGACAGTGACCACGACGGTCACGCACGCCGTGAGCGCCGTATCTCGGAGGCCTGTCTCCGGGTGCACAATAGCTGACGCAAAGCTTTCGGTGCTACAGTAATCGTCAGCCCCTGGTCGTGACACGTCCTCACGCCAGTCTCAGGTTCACGACGCCACGTTGACTCTTCGATGCTCGAGGGAAGCCCTCCCCCTGGCCTCCAGCCGGCCAGATAAGTGAACTCTTTACACTTGTTTCCATTAATTTTTCTGCCATTTATTATTAGCTCTTCGTTCGTTGTCTGGCCCTATGATTCCAAGGTGACCCCGGCGAAACCCCGGTGAAGGGTAGGCAGGGACATCTGGCACAACCGCGTTGCGATGGCCTACGCCTCCGCGGCGACGGATCGCACGGTTGTCGAGCCGGATGATCGACCCTGCCAACGCACCCAAACGAAATAAGCCGGGCCAAGGGATCCTCTTGCGTGAATCAGACCGGAAATGTACGAAAGCGTTGCTAATAACGCAGCTTAGACGCAAGAAACTAACTATTTTTCGGACCTATGGGGTCTGTCCTTTTGCAGGGATCAACGACCGGACGTTGGGCTGCGCCAAACCTCGGCGAAAGTCTCATGCAGAGGCTCGAGGGCTCGAAGGATCCGCTCGGCATCCAGATCCACTAAGAGTGCGAAAGCTCGGGTCTGTACCTGGCGACCTGAGAGGCTCAAAGGCTCAGCCTCCCGATATAGTCTCATGCAGAGGCTCGGGGGCTCGAAGGATCCGCTCGGCATCCAGATCCACCAGGAGCGCGAAAGCTCGGATCTGGATCCGGTGACCTGAGAGGCTCAGCCTCCCGAGATAGTCTCATGCAGAGGCTCGGGGGCCGAAGGATCCGCTCGACATCCAGATCCACAAGGAGCGCGAAAGCTCGGATCTGGATCCGGTGACCTGAGAGGCTCAGAGGCTCAGCCTCCCGAGATAGTCTCATAACCAGGCTCAGGGGCTCGAAAACAAACTGGCCAAAGGTCCGCTCGGTACCCAGATCCACTAGGAGCGCGAAAGCTCGGATCTGGATCCAGCAACCTGAGAGGCTCGAAGGCTCAGTCCCCCGAAATAGCCTCATAGCAAGGGCTCGGAGCCTCGGCAGAACCACCGGGTTTGCCTCGTTTGCCCCACAACCAGAACCACCGGGTTTACCTTGCTTGCCCTGCAGCCAACGATCAAGGGCTCGGGGGCTCGGTAGAACCGCCGGGTTCGCCTTGCTCACCCCGCCGCCGAAGTTTTAAGGCTGCGGATGACCCTGCGGCACCGTTAGGAAATAAGAAACTCACGAACAGTGGGGTTGGGGCCGTGGCCCCCGGGTTGGCTCTTCGCGAAGAAGGTCGGAGACCCCACGACACGTTTGGTACCGAGGATCGTCGTCGAGGCGTTTCTCAGGTCGCACTCCAAAGACTCCAAAAAAATCGCAAGGAGTCGGTAAGAAACAAAAGAAGGAGGGCCCCCCTAAAAATCCATTTCCCCAAGAAGCGGATATGAGCTCACAAACGAGTCCCTGACTCCTCTGCAAGGTCGGGGGCTACTGTGGGGGTCATGGATTAGGGGGCCCATTGTCAGGGACGCCCGTTAACGGCGTGCATACGAAGAAGGACCTTGGCAACGGTAAGAAGCAACATTACCCATGACTGGTCGGAGAACTCCGTCTCGCCCGACCCGTGGAGGGCCTAGGGGGCGAGAGGGGGCAACGAGGTCGGGCATGTCCATCTCGCCCGACCTCCTCGATGATTAGCGAAGCAGTCGGGGTCTGGCGCGTCCGTCTCGCCCGACCCCCAATCTTCCTGACGACCGGGAAGGTAAATGGGTCAGGCGTGTCCGTCTCGCCTGACCCCCGACCCTTTCGACGACCGGGAGGGTCGACCCCAGCGAGGGGTCCTGTCCCACTGACGTGCACAGTGGAAAAGGGAGGGTCACGTGAACTCTCCCCAGGACAAGTCTAAGTGGCAGCGAAGGAGGCGTGAACCTCACGCTTTCTGCCGACCGACACCCGACATCACCTGCTCGCCTGCCATTTGCAAAAGCTGATCTGCAGTCCTGCGCAAGGGAAAAGGCAGCTGCATGCGTGCTCCTGCGCTAGCGGCCAAGGAGGAAGCTACCGCGAAACTGCCGATGGGAAGGAGGAGGACACGCGGCGATCAAGGAAGGGGTCGCTAAGACGCACCAGGCCGACAACGCGCAACCGCCGGGGGCATCCGGCCCTTGGGGGGTAGATAGGTAAAATAACGTTGTAAAGTTGTCCTCCTCTTGGACTATAAAAGGGGAGGGCGTCCCTGCGGAGGGGAGGATTCTAATTTCTGGACTCTCGATCTCTAGAGCACTTAGTCCCCTACACGCACACTTCACACACAAGGCTAGAACCGGCCTTTGCTGTAACCCGCCGCCAAGAGGGCAATACGATTTGGAGCTCGTTTCACTGGACGTAGGGATCGCTCCCGAACCAGTATAATCCTCTTTGTCTTGCGTCTTTTGAACCATTCTCCACCGAGACGTGTGTGTTCTGTGATCGACACTCGCCGGCATGAGGTACCCCGTGTGCCACCCGCCGATAGATGGCTATAACTATTGCCATCTCCACAATGTTAACGTTTGCTGCAAATCAAGTGTGGATCCCACTTACATCCATATTCAATTGTAAGAGAGAGGAAAATTTATATGGTGAGATGGGATAGAAATATTTCTTTATTTCTTATGGTCATACCTTAAGCTTAAGGCTAGCGTTAGAGTTTTTCTCCTTAAGATGTATGTCCACAATGGGTAGTTTGATCGCGCATTACCGCTCTAACATTTATTGCTTAAGGTCACCTTTTTGCAACATAGTGGCTGCCCTTACACATTACCTGGGATAATCTAGTGAGGGATTAGAAGTGCTAGTTTGATCGTGCGGATTAGATATCCAGTTTTGTACTCAGCTAAAATATGTTTACGGCTTAGCTAATGTAGTATGATCACAAGCTGACTTAACACTTTGCAGCACAACCTTCTTCATGTCTTGATGAGTATTTAGGGTGTGTTTAGATTGAGGAAAGATTCTCCGAAAATGCACTGTTCACAAAAAAAAACACTGTAGATGAATAGTGTTATGTGAGTGGAGGAGGTGGGATGAATAAGGAAAAGTTGGATGAATAGTGGTTTTTTTGGGAATCTTTTTAATCTAAACGGGGCCTTAATTCACTGAATTAACTTTTGTTTGTTCCCCGAAGGTAAAATGTATTTTATGCAAGGGAAGAAATTAAGGCGAGCAGTCAATATTGTAACAGTAACACTCATCCTCTCCTTAAATAAGATCAACGTTTCATAGCTGCTTAAAGAACTACTTTCCCCTACATTATGACACATTTCACGTCTTCAGGCAAATACATTCACGAGAAAGTACTTTGAATACGAATATAACGACATCAACTTTGTGAGAGATTTTTTTTCATTGGACAAAGACAAGACACGCCACAGCGCTAGCCTCAGCTGTTTGAGTGGAAACCATTTTTTTTCCACATGTAGTAATTAGTTTAGGACCTGAATGCATCAAGTGGCGTGTTCACCAAAATGAGGACGGAAACATATGCATTGCAGCGCTGTTTTGCATCCAAACAAATGTGCTGCTAGCTTGCTGCTCTCCTCCGTCCCAAAAAACATGCACGTTTGAGATGCGTGCCAGTTAAACTGTCCCAAAAAACATGCACGTTTGAGATGCGTGCCAGTTAAAGTAGTTTATGTTTGACCAAATTTTTAGAAAAATGTATTAGTATTTATGGCCCTAAATAAATTTGTTAAAAAACTACATTTAAAAATGAATCTAATGATATATATTTTATCTGATAAATATTTATATTTTTTACTTATAATTGGTCAAAGTTAAGATTCTGAAATTTTTTGGGAAGCGAGAATTGTATGTTTTCTGGGACGGAGGGAGTACTACCATAGGCAAAAGAAATCGATTAAATCACAGCAGAGAGAAAACGGCTCAAGATTCTTCGCACTCATAATCAATGCTAAGTTATCTGTACACATTTTAAATAGGAATAGTGGTTGAATCGACTTTAAGCCGGTGGAGTACTGTAAAGCACTGTTTTAGATTGGTTAAGTATTTAACTTTACTATTTATTTACATTTTATTTTATTGAAAACCATGATCCCTTCATAGTATTCTGTCACGGTATAGTTTTGGTAGCCAAGTTTTGTAAACTTTTGTTATCCAAATGGTAGTAGTAGTGCAGTTGGTACGGTTGTACCGTGATTATGAAAAATAAAAAAAATACTGCCGTCAATCAGCATCGGAAGAAAAGAAATTGGCAGAACTGGGGAGGACGTACCCGTCGCGTGTAGCCGTGTACAGTAGAGAGCGGAGTGGAAGAGGTGATCCACCTCAGCTTTCAGGTGAGCTGGCCGGTGGCCGCCTCCCTATTTTCTATTTTTGTGGCCTGCGCGGTTTCCAATTCCGACGAGCCAAAACAGACGGACGCACACAAAGCAAAAGGGTGAGGAGAGAGAAATGGAGGCTGGAGGCGGAATACAAAAGGAAAGAAATAAAGTGAGGGGAGAGACTCATTTCCCCAAGTAGTACACGAGAGAGGAAGTGGGGGAGGAGCAGAGCTGCAGAGGCGAGAGGCACTGCGAGAGAGAGAGGCCGCAGAGGCCTGAAGCATAGAAGCGGCAGTCGTAACCAAGTGGCATCAGTAGATAGAGCCAACCATCTATCTATCCATCCTATCTAGCTCTACAGGTATACTCCTACAAATCCTCCTCACGCATCGGTTGGAGGGCTGTGGGGGAGGGGACGCGGAGAGCGGAGAGGCCGCCCGCTACCAGGCCAACTACCAATCGGGGGAGGACCGGAGGTGGGGGGATTTCTCGGGGGAGTGCCCGGGAGGACTTGATTGGGGGGCTCCGGGGTGCGATCTCTGAGCGCGGATTCGGTGCCTGCGATCTGCCATGGATTCGGTTTAGGTGAGCTCCTTTTCCTTGTTTTGGCGTCATGTTTGGTAGTCTTGGATTCGCCGTGGTAGGCTAGTAGCTGCGTTGCTGTGGCGCTGAAGGATTTGGTTTTTGTTCAGGATTAGGGAGATCGATCGGGTTCTCGCCGCGAGATTCGGTTTTTGTATCCGCTTTATTCGTGAGGTCCGGTCTCCTCAGATCTCAAGCCTTTACCCTCTGTTCTTGATCCCTTTGTTTTCTTCGTTTGATTTTTGCGGCTGCAGATAGCAGCGACGACTCCTGATTGCTAAGCAAGCTAAAAGCTTTCTTTTTTATCAATCTTTAGAAGAGGAGGAAATAAAACAACAAGAGAGGATTTCGGAGTGGGCAAGGGAGAAGGCATGATGCTGGAAGGGAAGTGCTACCTCGTATCGCGCTCCCTACCGAGCTCCTGCGAGGCGGAGACGGAGTGGGCATACCTCGCGCACGAGGCCCTCAGTGGCAAGCGCCCGGCACCAGAAGATGTCGAGGTCGAAGACCACGACGAAGCTGACGGCGGTGGCAAGCGCAGCAAGCCGCCATCTCCGCAGCCGCACACGCCGGACATCACCGAGGGCCACGGCTCCAGCCGCCACGCCTCCGGTGGTGGAGAGCAGCAGGGCACTGGGAGCAACCCCATTAATTCTATCGGCCGCGACCTGACCATCAATTGCCTCCTCCGGCTATCTCGGTCGGACTACGGTTCGGTTGCTTCCCTCAGCCGCGACTTCCGCCCCCTGGTGCGCAGCGGCGAGATCTACCGCCTGCGGCGCCAGAATGGGGTGGCGGAGCATTGGGTCTACTTCTCTTGCAATGTTCTTGAATGGGATGCGTATGACCCATATCGAGACCGCTGGATCCGAGTGCCCAAGATGCCGCCAGATGAATGCTTCATGTGCTCTGACAAGGAATCACTTGCAGTTGGCACTGAACTGCTTGTGTTTGGGATGGCGCGTATTGTGTTCAGATACAGCATCCTAACCAATTCATGGACGAGGGCTGATGCAATGAACTCTCCCCGCTGCCTGTTTGGGTCAACAAGTGTTGGGGAGAAGGCCTTCGTTGCTGGAGGTACTGATTATTTGGGCACCATACTGAGCTCTGCAGAGATGTATGACTCTGTGACACATACCTGGACGACCCTCCCCAGATTGAACAGGGCAAGGAAGATGTGTTCTGGGGTTTTCATGGATGGCAAGTTCTATGTGATAGGTGGTGTGGCCAACAACAACCAAGTACTGACTTGCGGGGAGGAGTATGACCTGAAGAAGCGTTCTTGGAGGATCATTGAGAACATGTCTGAAGGCCTTAATGGAGTGACTGGTGCTCCTCCCCTTATTGCAGTTGTCAACAATGAACTTTATGCTGTTGATTACAGTGAGAAGGATCTCAAGAAATATGACAAGAATAACAATAAGTGGATCACTCTTGGAAAACTGCCTGAACGGTCTGTGTCAATGAATGGATGGGGCCTTGCTTTCCGAGCATGCGGCGATAGGTTGATTGTCATCGGAGGCCCGAGGACCTATACTGGTGGTACTATTGAGCTCAACTCATGGATCCCTAATGATGGGCCGCCTGTCTGGAATTTGATTGCCAGACGGCCATCTGGGAACTTCGTGTATAACTGTGCCGTGATGGGTTGCTGAGTCCACTGAATAAAAGATAAATGCAGTGGATATTATGAAGGATGGTATGCATAGAGGCTGCCTGTCCAATTGCTTCAGCCCTTATTCTTCGTAGCAATTTCTGCCTTCTGCCCAGTTTGGAATTAACTGGACATCAGCTGATTGTCAGCAGTCACATCTAACCCTTGAGTTCTAATACTTCTGTTTCCCTGCTAATCCATTTCTACATTTGCATTTGGATCTACTGCTCGTGATTTCAAAGATACGAGACTATGCAAAACAAATGTCATATTAATAATCTAGAAAAAAAAACTTCCAGAGAGTTTTTATCTATTGATGAGGAAGCTCTTAAGAAATACTTGATTCACTTGTAGCTGCGACAAATGCAAATTATTTTTCAGATATGTTACCTGTTTCATAATGTGCACATCTTTCTTGATGTTTTGAGTTACCAAGTTGGATTTTGGTGATGTATGTGAGCTGCTGGTCTTGAGTTTTCATGTGGCGTATTCTTGATCAATTGAGCTCTAAAAGTTTCTTTATTCTGTTCATATATGATTGGTAATAAAATGATCCCTGACAAACCTGAAGCTATTTGACTTTGCATATTACGTTTCAGTAATTTTGCCTGCTATGTATCATTCTCAACTAGTGGCTGCAATAAAAGAGTGAGGATTCCATTAGGAATTCCATAAGATAAAAAAATGATAATAATTTACATTTGTTCTCCTATCCTCTGGCTGTGCTCATCTGCTTGACTGAGATGCTTGTGTTGTCCATTCTGGTTCTGCTTGAACAGTATTTGGAATCATGAGAATACAGAATTCCTTTGGATAGATCATGCTAGTTGTCAGCTATGAAGAAATTCAAATGGTAGAGCATACTTTGTGTCTATAGAAACCTTTTATTTTCTTTACCGGATGAAAAATTGCCTGATTTTTCTAGCTGCTTCTGAAGTGAAAACAAAGTCAGATGTATGCCTATGTAGTTCAGAAACATCTGCGGGTTGTAATCTACATGCTGTTTGATCTGGCACTCTTGCACATGAGCTATGTAGAACAGGGAGGGAAGGGAAATACTTGTGTGTTACATATTTGCCTACCTACAATAGTGCTTGAATATTGGTTAGAATGAGTAATTTTAATGCTTAGGCTTCTAGCGTTGTGTTTATTGCACTGTTTCCAAAGTCAGATACAATTCTTTCTTGCTGCAACCTGCCTAATCAATGCAGATTATTGCGTTTGAGTATCATGTGCCGCAATACACTTGATTTTTTGAGAGTGTCTAAATTTGATCCTCTCAAGTCTCACCTCTGCTTGTAACGTAGGATGTCAAATTTGGTGCTGAACTTCTTATACAAACTAGAGTTGCCAGTGACCTATTTTCACTGAGGGTGTGTTTAGATTGTAGGAAAAAACACTGTAGCATTAGAAAAATACTGTAGCATTCGCTGGGAAACGTGTTTTATGAGGGAGGAATAGTGAAAAGTTGGAATAAATAGTGAAAAGTTGAAATGAATAGTGAATTGATGGGAATCTGAACATTGCCTCAAACTGTTTGTGACATCCGGCCTTTTTAGAATCCGTACTAGCAAGTGTGATTTGCTAAAAGGAGGCATTCTGTTTTTCCTCTCAGTAGAGCCAGATACTTAGAATATAGGCTTCGCATCTATTTCAAGCTTTGCTTCTCGACTAGGAATTGTTGGGCCCCTGCATGTTTCTTTCTATTCCTTGTGGTGCAGAGGAGTGCACGCCAAAAATAATTATCTGTGTTGGCAGTTTCTGAATCTTGGCTGAACCTTGCTTACATCTGTATAGGTTAGAAGCTCAGCAAAACCTTTGCTTGATTTTGTAGGATCTGGTGCCTTTCCATAACAGGTATCCCAGCCTGATTAAACTCTTGATGATTTCTGGCGCAGCAGAAAATTGCAGACATGTGCTCCGAGCTGGACCACGGATAGACAGATGGATCGATGAACTTGCATGCAGAGAGTAGCAGCTAACCTAGCAGATTGTTCTTGGTGCGTTGCGTGAAGCTTTGTTCCTTTGACTCCTGGAAGAGCTGCCGGTGTTCTATCTGTCAGCCTCACGCACGCACAGAGAGCAAAGATTGCAGGGATGGAAGTTGCCCAGTCTGGCGTCGGGTTTCCCTGTGGGCTACGCTGGCCCGCGACGCTTTACAGCACGGCCGGGTTCGCCTTTTTCTTCGTCGCCTGGCCACAATGATTCATTCCATGGGATGGGGAATAATATGGGCGATGGAATAATATCGTTTGCGTTCGGAATAGGATCGCAATAATTCCTCATGTATACGTCGCTGTTGTGGCGCTGTTCTGGTATCATCGGGTCGTGCCGTGCGGCCACTGCATACATCCCCTCACTTGGCAGCCCGTGCCATTTGGTTTGCGCGGTGCATGCACGACAGGCAACACTAGGCCAGGCCGGGAATCATTGCGCCTGCCTGCCGCCTATGCGTTCACGCACGCAAGCAACCAGCTCCCTCCCCGGCCGTTTCTTCCCCGCCAGTCTCGCCGGTCGACGTCGCCGTCACCGGCGCTGTTCCAGCGTCGCTTATCGATGGCGCACGCGCCTGCGTGCGTCGACATGCCCCAGTGGTGGCTGTGGATCGCCATGAGATGAGACCGTATGGTCGCCGGCGGCGTGCTCTCCCATGCATCATGCATGCATGCTGCAGCTCCCACGCAGTTGACCGTGCCCCCCCGGTCAGTCCACGCTTACGGCTCGTGAGTACGGCCGAACCCAGAGAAAGCGTACGTAAAACGGTTCAGCCGTCGCTCCATACGGCTCTGCGTACGCGGTTTTCTCGGGTACTACATGTATTCGTATACCCGCACGTGTGTATGAAAAAAGGTGTGGTCTGCGTCTCGCAGTTTGAAGTCCGATTTGAGATGAATCGGTCGGTACTCGATCAGGTCTGTAGTGACTAGTGAGTGGCCGCCGTTAGCTCGCGTGCTCTTCTTCTTTCGCAACCTGCGCCGTTGATTGACTGATTGAGGCCCATTATGGTCCGAACTTAATGGGCCGTGGAGGCTGCTAATCTGGCCCAAGTAAAGAGAGCGAGGTTCGCAGCCCCCCTGCAAACAAATTCAGGCCCGGCTTAAAATCCCGTCATTTGCTGCCCTTATAAATTACAATAATAGAATGATATACGCATATTAAAATAATTTAGAAAGTTGTCTTTGTAAAAACATCGTGTTCTCTTACTAGTAAAAATAATAAAGATTCCCAGCAGAAAACGGGCGGCTAATACGACGGCGTCGGCCTGTGTTTGTCCTCCTCTGGCGTCGTCGTCTTGTTCGATGTCTTCCCCCGAGGCGGCAGCAGCAGCAGACAGACAGCCGCAACCGTGATCCGGGCCGGCCCAGACGCATGTGACGGAGGGGTTGTTTTAGGCCTTCACCGATGGCTGGCTATTTGACTAGCTATTTACTTTTTTTAATCAATGAACAGTTGTTATACACTGCTCACTAGCTCTTGCTTCCTAGCTAGCTCACACGCTTTCCGATACAGCTCTCTCACAAGCTCTCCTCCCAAGTACCTGCACCTCCTCTCTCTCCTCTAAATAGCTAGTCCAAATAGATAGACTATTGGAGACGCTCTTAGTGTGTGTTTATATCGTAGGAAAAAACACTGTAGCATCAGAAAAATACTGTAGCATTCGTTGGGAAACGTGTTTTGCGAGTGATGAATAGTGGTTTTGCGAGTGATGAATAGTGAAAAGTTAAAATGAACAGTGAATAGTTGGGAATCTGAACATGGCCTTAGATGGTGGAGAAACGGAGAAAAGTACGGTACTACATATGTTGGAAAACGTGTTTTGTGAGATGAAGTAATAGTAAATATTCAATTAATAGTGAATCTGGATAAGTTGTCTGGACCTAAACGGATCCGAGACGCGCATCTCTGGTACGCTCTGCCACCCGGCCTTTTGTTTGGTGGCCAACCGCGCGCGAGTACACAGCCCGTCCTCGCCGAGTGGTACGCGCTTCTTCGCCGAGCCGGCTCTGCCCTGAAGGAAGGACGAAGGATTTCACTGGCTGCCGTGCCCACACCGGTCGCATCATGGTCGCGGTGCCCACTGCACCGAAGGAGTGGAAGGACCGAAGGTGGCTGGTGCCCGCCCGTGGTGGGGTGGAAATGGTGGACGCGGATGGCTCGTAGCCTCGCAGTACCTCGGACCCTGCCGCTATGCTCGGTCTTCCATCCACCGGCAACGCAAGTTCCAGTGTCTGGACTCCGGAAGCCTCCTCATTTGTTGTTCGTTCCAGGCACAGCGTACACCCATCCCATGAGCGTTTTCTATGCTCGTCGTGAGGTGAGGCACATTACACTGCTGAAAGCTCGGTTTCCTTGAGGCTCAGATCGACAAGGGCACATGATCCTGCGGCGGTGCTCTGTGTGTCCGTCCTCGCTCAATCGTCAAACAAACAGCCCACGCGCTCCACGCACGCCGGCCCCCTATGCCCGGATCACCATCGTCGACGCAATGCGAGCCTCCAGCTCAAGGCTGGCAGCTCGCGACCCTAGTAGTACTTCAGTGGCACATTCAGGCACGAACAAACTGCTGGCAACGACCGCGCGCGAGAAGCAGAAAGATCAAGTACGTACACATTCAGTCACATTCAGACTCTGATCGCTGCCATGTGGTAGTACAGCACAGGAAATGCTCCGACGATCCATGGGCTCCACCTGCGAACTGCGATCGCTGAAGAAGCCCGGCGAGATCGGCAGCCCAGACAGGTTGGCTGGCAGCGGCCCTGTATCCACGCCGGGGTGCCGGGATCCGCGCCTACCGGTGCATGTCATCATGGCGCAATCATTGACGGCCGGACTCCCACAACTTTTAGAAGACGTCATGTCGCCGGCCTCCGGCGCTAGCGCACTGCAGTGCAGGCTCACCATGTGAAACTGTCAGGGGGAGATGGGGCAGGTTTACCGACGACGGCGATTGATTTCCAGCCGCCGAAGCCGAGCAAGCCTTCAATTTCCACGGCACGCGCCGCCGTGCTCCCCATCCAGCGTTCAGATCGAATCGGGTCGGCTTTTTAGCTGATCATTGCCCAAGCACGCTAGCAGGGACGACGACGACCGATCGCATCGCTTTTCTGCCACTGCAACGCATACATGTGCAGCCGCGCAGTCTGAAAATCAGGCATTTCCTTTTAAAAAAAAAGAAAAGAAAACACAGGCGAGGCAGGCGCGCAGGATCCTATTGGCACCAGGAATAATGGCAGTCTCTGCACGCATGTGATTCGAAAACATCATCGTCATGCCTTCAGCTTCCTTGAGCAGACACCAGTTTCAGTTCGTATACAGGCCAGGGGCGTGCATATGAATGGCGCCTAGCGTGCCGTTCGAAAGGCCACACATGCCAAGTGGTACCGGCTCCGTCACATGTCCATGGCGGCATTTCATACTCATCTCCTCTCATGTGGTCACCACATCTGAATACTGTGACCGGTCGACGGGGTCTACGTGTCTGTATCGATCGTCGCTGAAATCCTCCTCCGCCGTGTTGCGCCGGCCCACCCAGGGGGGGTCCCCGGGGGTTTTGAAGCCCACGATTCCCCATCCGGGGGACACGCGGGCCCATATATGGAGCGGCGCCCCACGGCTGGTGGGCCCCGCCGCACATAGATTAAATGAAAAAGTCCTTTTCACAACCTTCAACTATTGCGATAGTTCGATTTTCAACCTTGGCGTACAAAATCAGGAATCTTTCAATATCCAACTATTAAAATCGTTTGTTTTTCAAACTCCTCGGTTTTCAGAGTGGTTTTGGCTGACGTGGCGTCTAGTCTCCCGACGCGTGGCGCGCTGACTAGGGCCACAACATCTTCTTCACCGCGTTCACCGCCGTCGTCCTCTGCGGCTCAGACTCGCCGAGCTCAAGCATCGGCCCTTGTACGTCTCGGCCACCCGCCGCACCACATCCCCGTCTCCGGCGCCGAGACCACCATGTGAGCTGCCCCATGACGATTCCGACGGTAGTATCTTGACCGTCATGGTGCGGCCGTAGTACTCGATGTCGATGTAGCCGACGAGGTCCGCGTTGAGAGGGCACGGACGAGGTCCTCCCGCACGGGGATTATGCGGAAGATCTCCGACGAAGGGAACGCGCGAGTGGAGGAAGAATCCGACCTTGGCGAGCGGGAATCATCTGCGGAGGAAGTTGGGGAGCGCCAGGAGGTGGAAGCCATGGATCCAGATGAGGTCCTCGTCGGGGGTGAGCACCTCGGTGAGGCGGTCGGCGAAGGCCCCTCTGCTGCTGGAGCTTTATCGCCGCCGCAGAATCCCCTTCACCTGCGCTGCCCAAGCCCCCGCTGGCAAGAAGCTCAAATCCGCATGCCATACCACTACACATTTGTGGACGGGGCATTACGAGGGAGCCAATTCCTTGTCCAGAATCCAGAGGCGGTGGCTGGATTGGTGCGAGCGGTTCAAGGTTGCCTGGGCAGATCCCCACCCGCCATGGCCATTGAGAGCCGAGCTTTTACGTCTAGGACCTTGAGAAGCTAGCTAATAATCTGTGTATTCCTTGTTTCTTGCAATGTTTCAAAAAAACCCTATAACTAATTAGATCATCACTTTTTATCTACCCCCGCGATCCTAGTCAGCACGCCACATGTTGGATGACTAGACGCCACGTCAGCCCATTCCACCCTGAAAACCGTGAAGGGTGAAAAACAAACGGTTTTTGGTTTTTTACATCAAGGTTAAAAATGGAACTATCGCAATAGTTGCAGGTTGTTAAAATGACTTTTTCCGAGATTAAACCACCTCCCCAGTTAACTAACAGCCGCGCGGCTCGTCGTAAGGCCCGACCAGTTTACTGAAGCTACTAGCAAGTAGCAAGGGCCGGGCCTTGCTGGCTGCAAGGCCTACCTGACGCCCAGCACGGCGGCCCACGTGAAAACGAGAGGTGTTTCTCCGGTGTGGTGGCGTCGTCCCCGGCGGCCGCCGCGCCATTGCAATCAGCTACCCTTGCGCATGCAAATGCGCAGTGGGAACAGCTATGGGTCAGCTTTCTCATACATGTACAATTTGACTGACTGGTACATGAGCCCTGAAAAATACGCAGGGGGCAGCAGCATAGGGACATGTATGGCGGGGGACGACGGCGATCGACGGACGACGGTCGTATGCGTAGGTGGGTCCGTATGCGGGTGTCATGTTCCCGGCGAAGTTATGAAGGTCATATCGCGCGGGAGAAAAGATCTGGCCTCCCGCGCGGGATGGGAGTTAAGGACCACGGCCGCAGCGCCTCAGACGGGGCGATCCCAAAGATCACGCGATCTCGGGCGTCGTCCCCACACCACAGGCACGTCCTTCTCCCTGTCCGATCCGGACTCCGGACCACCGCCAAAAAGCTCTCCATCCTCTTCGTCTCCGCCCAGCACGGATCTTGCTGCCGGAAGGAATGCATGGAGCACGTACGTCGTCCTAGATAACCCGGCAGGCCGGTGACCTTTTATCTGGACAGTAGTACTGCTAGCTAGCCTCTCCGTTCCTTCGTCTGTTTATGGACGCTCCGTGCATGCAAGGTGGCCTGGTGCTCCCAAAGTCAACATTTGCCGTCGATTTCATTGTCTACTATAATTATTAAGAGGCAACACGGTTTCACCATACTGCTATATTTTGTTTTGGAAAATTTGAAGGCAAGCTATCCATTATGCCATCGGTAAAAACCTACATTACTTTTCCAGGGAGCAAAATCTGAGATAAGGGGAGGCACATCTCAAGAGAAGCTACATTTAGTCCTTTAACATAGTCATTGATTTTTTTATAATAAAGAATATAAAGCTATAATTCAGGTGTTTTATATAATTTCTTATTTGAAATGAACCAAACGGGGGAATAATTGGTTATAATAATAAAGAAAAAGGCACATAGTAGCCAAATAATAACACCCGTAAGAGATTAATAACATAATTTAAAGTGACTTTACTTATTAATACTTATCTAGTGCAGCCTTATTATGACTATTTTTAGCCTTTATGGGATTTCACATCCTCTTATCTGTTTGGATGTTGATATTGAAGGCCTTGACATTGAATTGGGTTCTCAAATCAAGCCGGGCATTTGAATGAGTTCAATACTAGCGTTTGGATGTACATGAAATTGTTGGATAGAATTCAACTCTTAAACAAATATCATTTTGGAATTGACCCATCGTCGTCTCCTCATCTATGCCCATCCTCGTCGTCGTCTCCGGCCCCGTCTCCGCTCATCCTCACTATCCGCAATCTCCTCTGAAGATCGACGGCGTTCGCCTCAGTGCCTGTGGCGCACGGAGGAGCAATGCATGGCATGACGAAGGTGGGCGTGGGGAGCTCCACCTAGGCCAGCGATAAAAGGGCACGAGAAAGCTGCACATGGCCCATGACGTAGGGGCGTAGGAAGTTGCGCATGAACCGGTGGCGGCGTGGCGTGGGAGCTCTACCCAGGCTTGCGTTGTGGGGCGTGGGGACGTCCAAATCGTGCGGGAACTTGCCGAATCTAGGTCGGAGCAATGGGGGAGGGAGTTTGGCTGGCTTTTTTTTTCCCTTGAGGGGAGGCATACAAGGGGAATTGCGGGGCGAATGACTCGTGATACCGAGGGTGGGGTGGAGGCTCCGAATTAGGTAAAGGTGCGCACAAGGGAAATGAATGTCGTACGGTATCTAGCTTCAATTATGTTTCACAATTCCTTTGACATTCAAAAGGCGGAATTGTAGTAGCAAATTTCAATTTTGGATTCCACGCTTCAATGTCAACATCCAAACAGTACTACCAGTGGCATCAACCGTTTTACGTGCCTTACTTAGGCATGCAAGTCATAAATTTTCTGGATGAATTAGGATGGTATTCCTTATCATTGATATAGGAGGATTAATGTATGGAATGAATTGTCTTATCTGGAAACATATAATTGGGGTATACCTATCATGGTATTACCTATGCATCCCCATTCTTACTTTTTCGATCTCCAGTCTCCTGCGTGGCTCCAGTGTGCTTTGCCTAAGCAACGGTGCCCCTTCAATGCGACGCTGCATCCTGAGACCTGCACTATTCATCGGCCTCATTGTCACAAGCGCAAGTTGCTGGAAGCTGCAGAACTAGAGAAGATGATGCAACTAACGAGCTTACGTGGTCTCGAGATCTTCACTAACGCATTGTCTTACGATCGAGAGAACAAGTGCTCTAGGTTGGTCGTTCGATTTCTTCTATACCACTGTCACATCCCTTTTAGGCCTTGTACCTGGAGTCCATGGGCCGGGCCAGGGCAGCCCGTGTCCATTTTCATCAGCTCATGCGGGGGGGGGGGGGGGGGGGGACTTCAGTCGCGGTAGGGCCCATCTCCCGTCTCAAATCGCTCATTGACAGTCCCTTTCCCCCTATTAATACGCGCTCCCTCCCCATCTCTTTCGGAACAACCCACTGGCTCCTCCTACTTGCATTGCCAAGCTGCTTCTTCTACCCTCGCTGCCTCGTTCCACCCTCCTCTCTCAGTCTCTGGCCACTCTGTCAGTGCTCTCCCTCTCTCACGCACAGTAACAAACACTCGCCGGAGTTCACCACATCTACTAGCTAAGGTTTAAGCCATTAAAACCCTATCCTTTTCAGGTCCCTCTCACCTTTTCTTTTTCGCCCTTCACTCCTATTTCCGTTTGCACGCTTGCTCTTGACCCGAGCTCGCACACGTACTACATATATACGCGAGCTGCGAGGTAATAAGCCGAGCCAGAGACGACGACGAAGAAGAAGAAGCCGCCGCCAGGTGCTGTAGCTTCCATTAGCTCTCTGTTGATTGAGCTCTCGGACGACACGGTCGCCGGAGAGATGTCGGGCCGCCGTGGCAGCAGGATCAGCGACGACGAGATCAACGAGCTCATCTCAAAGCTCCAGGCTCTGCTCCCGGAGTCCTCACGCCGGCGTTCGGCGAGCCGGGTATGTTCACTTAGATTCCGTTCCCCAAATGCACATCACGCCGCGTGCATAAGACCCCATTTCGTCGAAAATAAAGCCTCTGCGTGACATGGTTTGTTATTGCTCGGTCTCTTTTTGGTCTGACGCCGCGCCGACCGTGTGTCTATCTGTATGCAGTCGTCGGCGTCGAAGCTTCTGAAGGAGACGTGCAGCTACATTAAGAGTCTGCACAGGGAGGTGGACGACCTCTCGGAGCGCCTGTCGGGGCTCATGTCGACCATGGACAACGACAGCCCCCAGGCCGAGATAATCCGGAGCCTACTCCGGTGACCGCCGGGCCCCTCTCCTGCCTGCTAGCTGCTCTATATAGTGTATCTAGCTAGCTAGCTGCAGCGGCCAGTGCAGCTCAAGTAGTGAAGACGAAGGAAGGAGCTTGCTCGCTCGCTTCGTGGCTTGCTACGACGACCACTGCTATGTTCTTTCATTTCTTCTTCTTCTTCCAGTGTGTGTTTGTTTCCGTGTCTTGTTAATCACAAGAGCCCTCGTGTTCAGAAGACAACGAAGGGCTCTTCTCGTGTACCAGACCAGTGGTGGTTAGTAGAGATATATATGCACTTCTATTAACCCACTAAGCAAGGTCTAGCTTGTAGTAGCTCATCATCATCATCATCTATATTCAGTTGTAGTAGTAGACTGTAGCTGTTCAGAGTTACAGATGTATCCTGCAAAGAAGGGTTGTGTTGCTTTGTAGATCGATTGCCTGTCTCTCTCCTTGGCTCCTTGCCAGTGGGCGGACAAGATTAACGTCTTAACGACGACCACTCTGCTGGAGACAAATATATATATAGTATTATCGTCGATTCATGTCGTGTTTCCCCTGTCTTTTCATCCTGATGTAGCTCGACATATAATGTGCTCCATCCATCCGCTGATTACTTTTCTTAATTAAGACGTATCTATTTTTTTTGTTAAAACAATAAATAAATCGAGAAAATCAAAGCGAGAACGAAAATAGACCAGAGGTCGGAATGAAATGGATTGTAGAAGAAGGCTCTACGCCATAGAATGATGGATGGGGAGAGTACTTGAGCGCTTCACGTGGCGATGCCCAACACAGAGATACGGCGACAACCGGCTCGAGTGCCGTGCAATCAATACGAAAACGAAGGCCCCTCGTGCGCGCGCTACGTGCGCGCATAACGTTTCGATCGATGCCGGCAGAGAGGACGGAGCATGCCGACGACGACGAGCGGGAGAGACAAGACGACGCAGAAGCGATGATATCTGGTTCCTGTCTATAAAAAAAAACTGCAACTGGAACGTGGTTTAGGAGTCCAAAAACGACCTGCTTTTCCAAAGCGAGTTTTCAAATGAGGGTCTCAAAGAAGGTGTGGGTCGGATCGAAACTAGCTAGGGCTGGCCCCAGTTCCTAGAGGGTCAAACTTTTTGGCTTGGTTTGGCTTTGGCCTGGCCTGTCATGCATCGGGCTTCTCAGGACTGGTGATCCACTGGAGTATCTAGCTACCAGTAGTATCTATGTTGTGTTCAGATTTAGAAAAAACTACTTCTCCAACAAGTTTTTTCTATTCATCCCACTCACAAAACACGCTTCCCAGTGCACTATTCATCTATAAAAAGTATTTTTTACTTCCAATCTGAACACAGCTCTAATCTAGGACGGTCGTCTCTCGGACATGAGGACCCACCAAGTGTCAGTCGCAGCAAGAGACCTTTGCTTGCTCCAGACATGGTGGCGTCGCGTCGGATCGCCGCTCCCTACCGGACTACGCGGCGCCAGTTGATCGCGGAGATCTACAGAGCCCGGCCATTGCCATCAGGAATCAAGGCTTGTGTCCGAGATACAGGGACAGCAAGTACGATCGACTACGCTGGCTTCTGAGAGATGACGAATGAAAAACCTTGGCTCGTTCCAAGCTCCGTGTCCAAGTCCCGCGAGATTATGTTCGACGTGCCATTAGACATGTGGATTAAGGAGCCATGATCAAATGAAAAGTGGCTATCTTAGGATGAACGAACGACGACGGCTCTTGGACATGATGACGGGTTCTCTTTATTTTTCAGTTTCTTTGTTTCTGCGAGAAGAACAGGTTCTCTTTCAGGGGCAGGAGATCCGGCGGGTGTGCACAGTCCACTTCCATTATAGTAGTATTACTACTCGCCTGGCGTGCCAAATCGATCAGACGACCATGCACAGGGCCCTTTTTTTGTCCCTACCTATACCACCGATTCGAGGTGGACTGACTGAACGCACCGATTGCCCCCCAACACCTCCTGGGGCTCCTGCTGCGGCGATCTCAACGACTGTGCAGGAGTATCCGGAGCTTTGCTCTCAGTAATCTTGTGTTTAGTTGATTGGAGGAGAAAAGAATTTATTGTGGGAAATGTGTTTTGTGAGAGGGATGAATAGGAAAGTTGAAGAGAAATTTTTCTGGGAAGCGTTTTTCTGAGAGGGATGAATAGGAAAGTTGAAAAGATCCTTCAACTAAACATGGCTGGGCTGTGCAAGTGTGCAGTAGTGCCGCAGATGCGTCCAAAACCTCCCATCCAACGACAGGACAGATAGATTATCCTACTGTAGGGTTTACTCGACCCCCCGCTGGAAGACAGTGGCAGCTGATAGTGTGCGTAATTTACTAAACCACACGCGCTTAGGAAATGGCCCACACTCGCAGCCCAAGAAGAGACCTGCTTGCAGAGAGGAGGAGAGCGTGCACTAGACAAAAAGAAGCCATTTTCTGCTGGACCAGCTTCTTGGAGAGCCTGATGAGGGGAGCAAAGCGTTGGTTTGCTTATGAGTTCCCAAACCCTGGTGGAGTGATGGGATGGGATTATGGGAGGGCCGGGGCATGCGGCATGGAAAGCCGAGCTCAAGATCCATCCACCCAAGGTGTCGTCTCGTGGAGACGAGGAGGAGGAAAGGAATTGGATTTGGGAGCGATTTGGGGAGGGAGCGAAGCTTTCTGTCTGCCGTGCAAAGGGCAGGTTAGGGTAGGCCGGGCAGGCCGTCGCCCACGTAATGAGGAGGGCTGTCCTGGCGCCAGCTAGAAATGTGCCTCACTCGTCTTGTCAGTCAAACGAACGGCGAGTCGTCCACTCCCAAGTCCAAGCAGCCACTATACTAGGACAGACAGACAGCTGCGTACCGGTAGCACAGAGAGGGAGGATCCGTCGTCCGATCCCTCAATCAACTACTACTTCCATCAATGGCGACAAACAAGAATAGTTTTGCATTGATTGTCATTAGCCTCCAATTTAATACACGCGTCACACGTGCTCGATCGATCGACCGAAATGCAAATTGAAATTGGTGTACTACTATCTTTTCAGAGGGAGTAGTAGTCAGTGGCTTTTGCTTGTAATGAGAAGTTAGCTAGCTAGTTGAGCACGCATCAGTTGCGGGGCGGCGGTGGCGTGATAGCGAGCGGTGTGGGCCGGGGCGTCGCTGTCGGCGCGGCGAGACGCTGCCGGCGCATCGGGGCACCGCGATCCGGGGCGGCAGTTACCGGGGCACGAAAGCGAGCCCCAGCTTCCTGTACGCCGGGCAGGGGCGCTCTGCCGATGGATAGATAAGATGGTCCTGCCTGCTCCTCCCCCATCGCCCAAGGGCAGATCGAGCCCATCGATCGATCCCACACGTACGCCGCGCCTGCGCTGGACCATGACGGCGACCCTGCTCCCTGGCTCTATAGCCCGTGTCACCGGACGGCACCACCCGCGCGGGCAGCTTCCATGGCCGCAGATCGCAGAAACGAGAGAGAAAAGGGCGCGCGGGCTGGGGCGCCCACGAAGTTTTTCGAGGTTGGGTGCATATGGCTGTCAGGCTGTGGTCCTCCTTGGCAGCGCGGGACACCGCAGGACGGCGGCCCTGTTTCGGGAACGATCAGGAGCGAGCGACGGGCGGCAGCAGCATCTGCTACTGCTAGTGACCGTCGGCGAGGCAAGGAGCGATGCCGCGCGTGGTGGCGCCACCAGCCGGGAGCGGCGACAAGGACGCCACCGCGCGCATTGCCCCCGATAGGCCCCGGGCCAGCGCCCAGCAGAGGGAGATGGGCCCGCTGTTTGAATGATTGAGCCCACACACAAGCGGGGCGCGCACTCCGTCGGAAAGGCCCGAGATGTTCATTTTGGGCCCAAAAGACCTGTCCAAGAATCCTCCAAGTGACGAAATTGTATCTTCAAGAGGCAGCATTCTAACAAGGAAAAAGTCATTTTCACCTCACAGGACAATAGGCTGAGTTTAAATTTCCTCCTAAGATCACAAAATCGTCTAACAGCCTCCTTGAACTTTTGAAACCGTATATTTCACCTTCCCGAGCTAGATATAAGCGGTTTTGAAGGTGATTTTCTATTTTTTTTATTTATTTTGGCTGAAACTTTGAAAAATCATAATAAATCAAAGAAAAATCATAAAATCGAAAATTAAATTTTTTTGGACTCTATATAAGTATATAAACACATAAAATATATAATATAATATAATATACTTTAGTCTAAAGTTTTTTACTATAGATTTATATAGTTAAATATAATAATTCGTAAATGCATTTTTTATGGTCCAATCATGGTAAAATTTTTATGGTAGCCTAGTTATTCTATGCTTCAACTATATTAAAAAATTTATACTCACCGGAACATTTATAACTTAGTTTTAGATTTATTTAGAGTATATTTTTTGCCCTAAATAAATCTTTAAATAAGTTATACATGATCTAGAGTATAAATTCTTAATACTATTGAAGTATACAATAATTATCTCACCATAAAAATTTTACCATGATTGGACATAAAAAATGCATTTATGAATTATTATATTTAACTATAGTAAAAAATATATCTAAATCTATAATAAAAAACTTTATACTAAAATATATTATATTATATATTTTATGTGTTTATACTTATATGAAGTCCAACAAAATTAAATTTTTGATTTTATGATTTTCTTTGATTTATTATGATTTTTCAAATTTTCAGCCAAAATAATTAAAAAAGAAAATAGAAAACCGCCTTCAAAACCGCTTATACCCAGCTCGGGGAGGTGAAATATACGGTTTCAAAAGTTCAAGTAGGCTGGTTAGACGGTTTTGTGGTCTGGAGAGAAAATTCAAACTCTGCCCATTGTACAAGGAGGAGGTGGAAAGGACTTTTCCTTCTAATAACCAAGCCATGCAATTGAATCCACACGGACGGTCGTGCTTCTTGCAAAGCCCAGATGCTTCACGGCTGGCTCACATTTCTTTCAAAATTAACCAGGTTTGATGAAACCAAGATCAGCACCCATCCGAATCCGATCAATGGACCACCCTTGTTCTCTACTTGGCACCCTTGTTCTCTACTTGGTCAAACATGTACGTTTGAGATGCGTGTTAGTTAAAGTAGTTTATTGTTTGACCAATTTTTTAAAAAATTTATTCGTATTTATGGCTCTAAATAAATTTGTTAAAAAACTACATTTAAAAATGAATCTAGTGATATATATTTTATATGATAAATATTTATATTTTTTATTTATAATTGATCAAAGTTAAGATTCTGGAATTTATTGGGAAGCGAGAATTGCATGTTTTTTTTGGGACGTAGGGAGTAGTTTTTTCTGCTCTACTACGGGGACTTGCTTCAATAAGGTAGGTTCCTAGCAAACTGGAGAAAAAACAAACGCAAACAAAAATCCAGAGTTTCAGACCATACTACAACACACGAGGAGCGATTGAGATTCTAAGATGGCTTTTAGGTTCATCTTTCCTTGGAACTGAGCTTAATTTGATCAACGAAACGCGTGAAACAAAATATTAAAAACACCACTTACAGTTCTCTTTGCTGTGAGTTTGTCATGTTGTTGTATATGAGTATAACTCGATAAAGGATATCAGTAGCAAAGGCCGACAAGTTATGAATATGGGAGGTATACCTGGTACTGATACATTTGTACAAGTATACAATAAAATAAAAGACCCATCCCATATTGTCCGAGTTTTTTTTAGAATCAATATTGTTCGAGTACTGATACCCAGTACAAATGTCACTTATTAGGGCCGCAGCTAGGGATGCAGATTTTATCGGGTCGACCCATTGACCCAATACCCAAAACAATTATTATGGTGTAAATATCCGTTGGGTTGACCCATTTAATTTTGGTGTCTATTAGTGCTTTATTAGTCCGTGGATCATTGCGTTACCCAATCGAACGCTGCAGCGGCGGCGGCCGCCCTTCGCCAGTCTCGCGACGACTGCTGCTGCCTAGGTGCCTGGGCCGGTGCCGGGCGGATCTAAAACAGCCCCACCCGTCGGCTACGACCACCACAGGGACATCTGCTTCCGCTGAGGCTTCCCCGCCGCTCGGCGGCGCCGTACTCCGTGCGACCATGGCTGCCGATGGCGCGGACGCCGGCAACAGGTGCCCCTTGGAATCCGAGCTCCTCACCTTCGTCTTGTGCGTGGTGGTTGGCCTTCTCGAGTACTTGCTCACGCAGCCTGGTGGCGCGGCGGTGGACGGTGGCGCGCATGCTTGCGCACTCGATCTGGCGGCTCTCCGTAGCTGCGTGCCTGGAGATTTCTCTAACCCCCGAAATAACCGTGATTAGAATGTTTTTCCCCTTCTCTTTCTTCAATTCAATCCATTGCGGATCGTGGAACAGCTGTGGACTTTTTCAATTTCTTCAATCCGCGATGGCGATGGACAGTACGCCGGTCGTGGAGATGCGGCTGCCAGCCAGAGTATTTTGGGTAACCCGGTGGGCTTTGGGTAATTGGTCTTCTAATTTTTGGGCCAACCCATCGTTACTACTTTACTTTAATGGGTTGATCGGGTTGGTCACTGATTGACCCAAAATCAACCCACCATCCCAGGCCGCAGCATAACACGGGTAGCTTGAGTGGTGCCTGGTACCGTTTTTTGCGGCCGGACTAGAAAAATTTGAAGGTGTTTCGGTGTTAGGATGTTAGATTTCGGCAATTTAGAAAATGTTTTGGATTTAAATAGCGATCTATGGTAACTTTGTTCATTTTTTAAGTTTCGATCTACTTTAATTTTATAAATTTGAAGGTGTTTCGGTGTTTGGACGTTATGTTTAACGGGCATATTGGAAAGAACTTTTGAGTTAAAGTGTGATGAAAGAAGATTATACATAGCAGATTTCAAAAATTCAGAGATATTTTCTAATTTCCTTAGATAACTTTTATATTTAAACAGAAGATATATTTCAAAAGGAAAGATACAACACATTCTAAAATCTGAAACCTTTCCACTAAGAGAATTATGAAATTTTGCATGCTTTGATAATTCATTTAAGACAAATAGTTACACGACCACGATCTATAATAAAGTAATAGATTATTGATTTTGATATTTTTACGAAATTTGATATTAGACATCTTTTAATAAAGTTATATATTTTGAATATTGCATTTACATGGTTGACGCCATCGCCCAAAATATTTTATATATGTTACAAAAATAAGATAAAAACTATAAATGAATGTATTAGACATTCAAAAATCAAATTAGAACAATTAAAATTAACTTTGTTTAAATATTAGAAATAGTTTAAATAAAATAATATGATATTATATTGAGGAAACAAAATAAGAACTACTATAACATAAAAATTTAGAAAAATATTTTAAAAAATGTTTGTAATTTTTGAAAAATATAACTGTGGTGGCTCCCATATAATTCGATTAGTGGGGCCCACATATGGTGGGACCCACTTGTGGGTCCCATGTCCATGGTGATTCAATTAGTGGGGCCCACATATGGTGGGACCCACTTGTGGGTCCCATGTCCATGGTGGGGCCCACTGTGGGACCCACGTCGCCGGGTCCCGTGGGTCCACTGGTGGGACCCACATCAGCGGGTCCCACGTGTGGGATTGCTTGCCCCGCGCATGGTAACAAGATGCATCTATTTGTCACATAAATTGTCAAAGCACGTTGAATTTAAAAATTCACTTTGTAGCTATGTTTTAGATTTTGAAATGTGTTTTTTGTCCTTTTGTAGTGTATTTGATGTTCAAATTTGAAGGTGTTTCAACGTTCGGATGTTAGAATTTCCGTGTAATTGGATAGTGTTTTGGATTTAAAGTGTGATCTATTGTAAATATATAGATTTTGAAGCTTTGAGCTATTTTAGAATTCAACATCTTTAAATTTAAAGTTGCTTCGTTGTTTGGATGTTGGGTTTAACGGCTGAATTGGGAAAGCACTTTGGATTTAAGTGTGATCTGTAATAACTTTATAGATGTTGATGTATTCAGGTACTTTAAAAATCAATATTTTTTAATTTAAAGATGTTTCAGTGTACGAATTGTAAGGGCAACGGGCCGCATATAAACATCATCCAAACGAATTAAATGCTTAGAATATTTATTTTTAATAAACTTAAGGTTTTCAAATTTTAAGCTATTATTGTATTAAATAATTTTTAATTTAGAAGCATTTTGATATCAAATTATATATATATATATATATATATATATATATATATATATATATATATATATATATATATATATATATATATATATATATATACGGATCACATATAAGCTTCTTTCGAATTTTCTTGCATACATTTCTATATTTTAATACAAAATATATTTCAAAAGGAAAAACATACTAAACCTAAAATCTTTCCATAGAGATAATTCTAAAATTCCACGCGCTTTGATAATTTTTTTAAGAAAAATATTTACAAAACCATGTCTATAATAAAGTTATATGTTCTAGATTTTGATATTTTGACTAAATTTGAATTGGACACCTTTTAATAAAGTTATATATTTTAAAATGTTGCAATTACATTGTTGACACCATCCCCAAATTTTTTTTGTATATGTTATAAAAAATAAAAGATAGTAACAGTAATAATTGTATTAGATCACTAAAAAATTGTACTAAAAATTATATTAGATCATTCAAAATTATGTTCGTTTAAATAAACAATTTTAGAAATAATTCAAACAAAATAGTATGATGTTATATTGAACAAACAAAATATGAACTACTATAAATAATAATTTAGAAAATATTTAAATATTTTTTAAACAACTAAGTTAGGTCCTGCATATAATAGTTTAGTGGGACCCATAGATGATGGGACCCACTTGTGGGACCCACATCACGCGGGTCCCGTGGGGCCCACAGCGGGTCCCACTCGTGTGCCCTAGGATTGCTCGGGCCGATCTAAACCGTCGACGTGGTCGATCCGACGGCCGAGACAGTGCGGGCGAGGTGCCGCAATGAGGTTACCCGGTTTGGGTCCAGGATTCATATTATAGAGATGGCGGATAGAGACCTCACGACTACCTTGCCACCTCGAAGCAAACCTTTTTCATAAAAGACAAAAAAAAAATCAAAGGGCATTTCTCTGGTTTGGCATAGATTTTTTTAACATAGCACAAACGCATATTTTAAATATATTTGCATACACTTATCTATGTAAATACACATGGACAACCTTAATTATATCTGACTCGATACATTACGAGTCTGACAAAATCACCGTGGACTCAACGAATTCTCTCAAAGCCCAAAAGCCCGCAACAATTTACGTACAGAGCAACGAACGAACGAGCTGGTTTGGAAGATGGGCGATCTTGAGCCAGATCAAGATAAACTATTTTTTAAAAAAATTAAGAGCAGGTGCACTACGAGTTAAACTAGTACCATTTCCACGGTCCACGAAGTGACTCACCACTCCGAAGAACTCCTACGCCACCCCACTATACCAACTGTCAGTGCCCCACACGTCAGCGACGGAGTACACGCCGGGCCACGTCAGGGTGATAAAGATCCCACCAGATGCGTCCCCATCGGAATCTGGACCTTTGCCACGTCACTGCCACTACGGCGGCGGCGGCGGCCACCCACTAATCCTTCCCTCCCCCGCGGCCTCGCGTGCTAATCCCACCTCGCATTTCCCTATCTCCTTCCTCCTCATCCAACCAACCAGGCCGGTGAATCCAGGCTCCGTTCCTGGTTCGTCCTCCTCGTTCATCCATGGCCGCCTCGCTGCTTCGCCGTGGCGCTTCCGCCGCGGGGCGCCGGCGGTGCCCGGCGGAGGTGCTGCGGTGGCTGGTCTCGTCGGAGGCGGCGCCCGAGAGGGCAACGTCGCGGGCGCCGCCTGAGATGCCGCCGTTCGACCACCAGCCCCGCCCGTACGCCGGGATGGCCGGCGCCGAGATCTTCGAGAAAAGGAAGACCGTCCTCGGCCCGTCGCTCTTCCACTACTACAAGAAACCGGTAAAGCTCCCTCTGAATGTTGATCAATCGTGTCCGTCTCGCTGCCTGCTTGTTTTTTTTCCGCGTGCGATGAAACTGATGTTCCCAAAAGTTGGGAGGTTCGAGGACATATTCTGATCCTGATCACAAAGCAGTGTCCTTTGCTGGATCGTTGCCAATCTATACGAGGAGAATGAATTTTCCATGCCTTTTCATATAGTGGTTTATTAGTTTCACCGTGTAAGTTTCGGGGTGAAACTGATCATGCCAAGAACTCTAGCAGTAAAACAACCACCGACCGTGTAGTCTTATTCTATAGACGACGCGATAGTGACAGAATGACAATTATTCGTTGACTCGGTGACTGAAGAATGTTCATTTCAATTGTGTGAACAGCTCAACATTGTGGAGGGGAAGATGCAGTATCTGTATGACGAGCATGGGAAGAGATACCTCGATTGCTTTGGGGGTATCGTGACAGTGTCGTGCGGCCATTGCCATCCGGATATTGTCAATGCTGTGGTGGAGCAGACAAAGTTGCTCCAGCACACAACCACCATATACTTGCATCACGCCATTGTCGAATTTGCAGAGGCACTCACCTCCAAAATGCCTGGCAATCTCAAGGTAAAATACTGTCTATCAGGGTGTGGTCATAGCGCACATCATTTCAGTAATGTAAGAGCTGAAATTTCATGATTTGGGATGCCACAGGTTGCATATTTTGTCAACTCTGGGACTGAAGCGAATGAGTTGGCAATGTTGATGGCCCGGCTGTATAGTGGCAATCTCAGTATGGTTGCACTCAGAAATGCATATCACGGTGGAAGTGCTGGAACGATAGGATTGACTGGTTTGCAGACGTGGAAGTATCCAATTCCTCAGGTTTGTGTACTGTATAATCAGTTATTGCACTTTATAGATGGTCTACAGTCTACTACTAGAATCGAATCCATAATGTTTTTAGATAAAAAACGCACGAATGCCTCATCTAGCGTGGTTAAGCTGACCTCTGTTATGTGGACTTTATGCTGTCACGATTTTTAGCGACCGTTATGCTGTCACAACGAAAACGAGACAAAATAATCACTGTGTTGCCACCGAGAAAACTTGTAATTCCTTATTTGTAATTTATCCCTCCCATGTACTGGGCAAAATAATATTCATCTTTTACTTAATGATGTCATGAAAACCTTTGCAGGGTGAAATACATCATGTCATGAACCCTGATCCTTACCGAGGGACTTTTGGGTCTGATGCTGCAGCTTATGCCAAGGAAGTCGAAGAACATATAACTTATGGAAGTTCAGGAAGGGTTGCAGGCTTCATTGCTGAAACATTTCAGGTATAAACTTTCAACAAACCATTCATAAACTGCTACATACATAAATCGATAAAATAGGTGCTTCCTTGTATCACTCCAAAATTACTTATACATGTGGCCAATCTTGGTGATACCTTGTCATGGCTGTAGGGTGTCGGAGGTGCTGTCGAACTAGCTCCAGGATATCTGAAGTTAGCTTATGACATTGTGCGGAAGGCTGGTGGAGTTTGTATCGCTGATGAAGTACAGAGTGGTTTCGGTCGTCCTGGAAGTCATTACTGGGGATTCCAGACACAAGGTGTCATTCCAGATATCGTTACAATGGCAAAGGTTATCTCATACTCTGACATTCAAGCCATCTGCCCTTTGAGACCTTAGAAAATAAGCTATGTTCCAATTACTAACGTGATTGTTTATGTTGTTTCAGGGAATCGGCAATGGTCTACCGTTGGGGGCTGTTGTAACAACTCCTGAAATTGCAAGTGTGTTGTCTCAAAAAATCCAGTTTAACACATTTGGTGGAAACCCTGTTTGTTCTGCTGGTGGATTGGCTGTGCTTAAGGTTCTTGACAAAGAGAAACGCCAAGCACACTGTGCTGATGTTGGAGCTCACTTGGTGGAACGTCTAAAATCGCTTCAGGAGAAGCACGAAAGTAATATTTTCGATTCTGTTTGTCTAGGCTTTCTCTGTGAATCTTTTAGGCTAGCCATTTATTCTCAAAACTTCTTACCTGGCAATTTTTGGTCTTGCTGGCGCCAGTCATAGGTGATGTTAGAGGAAGGGGACTCATGCTTGGTGTCGAACTCGTCACTGACAGAAAGGAGAAGACTCCTGCCAAGGCGGAAACTATTGAGCTATCTGAGAAACTCAAAGGTGCCGTCGCTCGTTCTCTCCCTCTCCCTCTCCCTCTCCCTACATGGCCATGGTCTGTACATGCCCTGACAATTTGTTTTCCTCTGTACACCTTGTTAACCAGATCTCGGGGTATTAGTTGGAAAAGGCGGTCTGCATGGTAACGTTTTCAGAATAAAACCACCGATGTGCTTTTCAAAGGACGATGCAGGTTCGAATAGTTTTCCTGTCTTTTCTTTTTAGGAAATAAGTTCCAGTCACTCTTACTCCATTTCGAGTACAAGCTATAAAAACTAACAACAATGCTGCTTATCACAGACTTCTTGGTGGACGCCATGGACTACGCAATGTCAGGGCTCTGAATTGAAAATGTATCTGGTTGTGTCATGGTGAAATAGACCCCCCTGGAATAAATGAATGAAGGGAAAGAAATATCAGAAATTCAGAATGTATTGTGCGGCTTGCGAGCTGTTTGTAAAAGAACTTAATAAATAATAGCGAGCAACGACCATGTTACCCATAGTATATTTGCATCCTCCAGCATTTACTGCTAGCATCATCCATTACAAACCTCAGTCCTAAATATGATTGCGTGACGTTTATGACAAGCAATTAAGACCAGAGGATCATCCCCCATCCAAGACATCATCTAGGTGTGTCTATACATCCATGTCAGCTGACACCACACATAAAAACTACCTCCCCAATATATAGTTTTTAGAAAAAAAATTACCACCTAATCCTATATTTTCTGTCTGCACTTCTCTCTATCATCTTGTTTTCTTTCTTGGTTTTTGTGTAGATATCTCTATCATCTTGCTTTTTTTCTTGGTTTTTGTGTAGATATGATTTCTCATGGCGTTCAAATTGTTTATGTGACAGTCTATTTAAAAAACAAGGAAGAAGTCCATTTTTAGCCATTCAACTATTGTGCAGGTTTGATTTTGACCATCGAACTCTAAAACCAGGAATCTTCAACCATCAAACTTTCCAAACCGTTCATATTTGACCATCTAGCTGTTTTGATGGTGGTTTTGCTGATGTGGACGGTGGGGCCCACATGGCAAGTATCTTTTTTCTTCTCTTCTTCTCTCCTCACTCATCTCATCTTCTCTCTTCTCTTTCCTCCCCCGCCGGCCACAATCCACCTGCCGGCTTGGCGCCTGCCCCTTCCCGACGCCGGCCACCATCCGCACCAGCACCTCCCCCACGTCGTTGCACGAGGAAAAAGGGAGCCAGAGGTGAGAGTTCTCCTACGGGCGGATCTCGGGCCCGCCGCCGACAATGGTGGACGGAGAGCTTCTATTCCCGGCCGGTAATGGGTTGGAGCTCGTCGGGAGCAGGTTGGGAGGTAGTAGGGAGGGTGGAAGACAGTCGGGAGAGGGGGATTTAAGTTTGGTGGCACGGGGTGGAGAGAAGATCTACAGCGGCTCGGCTCTGCTCGTGCTCGTGGCGAGAGGAAGAAGAAAGGAGGGGGTGGCGCGGTTGCCCATGGTGTAGAGCATGGACCTTATACGCGTCCATGGAAAACATGGCAGAAGTAGGACACCGCCTCCACCAGGCCAGCGATTGAGCCTCGTCTCGCCTTCGCCGCGACGACGCGCAGCCGTTCCCATGACCGACAAGCCTTGCCCGCCCCGCCTTACCTCGCTGGCCGCACACTCGCACCAGCCGGTCTCGCCGTCCCCCTTCACGCCTAGCGCGGAGCTCGGCGTGCTTAGCTCTGCGGTGGTGGCCTGGCCCTGCCTCTCGCCGTGAAACAGAGAGGAGAGGAAGAGAAGAAACAGAGAAGAGGAGAGGGAAAAAATAAAGAATTAATACCTGACATGTGGGCCCCACCACGCCATGTCAGCAAAACCGCCCAACAAAACCTAGATGGCCAAATGTGAACGTTTTTGAGAGTTTGATGGTCGAAGATTCCTGGTTTTAGAGTTTAACGGTCAAAATCAAAACCGCACAATAGTTTTTCGAAAAAAAAACAATAGGAGACCAACATCTTTAAAAAATAACGCTCGGCCTGGTCCTGGATTATTGGATTAACAACTGTGGGTGGGGGTGGGTTCTGGACAAGCCCAATTACCTCACATAGCTGCAAGTCAGCAACCTCGCAAGCCTGCTAAAATAGAAGTCAGCCCAAGCCTCAGGCATTGGAAGCCCATCCCTCCTCTCGCCGGGCGCTCCCCCGCGGCGGCGCATCTCTCTCTCTCTCTCTCCCTCTCCCCGCTCGGCCACTCTCCCGTGTCCTCCCCAACCTTGGCTTCCTCCTTAAACCCTAGATCGGGTCCCTCCGCCGACCGAGCTACCTCGTGGCCGCCGCCGTGGTCCCCCCAGACCTACCGCTTTGACGTCGGTCGCAGGTCGCCAGTACGTCCCCGGCTCGTCCCGCGGTCGCCCACGCGCCGGTGCCGTACCTCCGCTGCGCGGCCTCCCTCAGTGCCTCCCCGGTTTCCCCTCTCGCCGGCCGACGCGGCGACGCACAAGGTTCGTAATACGAGCTCCGAACAGCTATTTCTGCTCGAGAAATATCATAATTTTAGTTGGAGATATGCTCTGTTGTTCAATTTGTGCCTCTAGCTATGAGAAAAGTTAGCAACTAAAATCAACTGATTTGAGCAAATAATGCAGCATATTGAGCTCACTGAGGGTAGTGTTCCTGCTAATCCGGGTGTTTTGTAAGCCAATTGACGAGTTCGGTTCTAATATTGGCCGTATTGGCCCCTCTTTCGTGTCATTTGTGCTAGTGCATTTCACTTCTGCATTGGTTGTTGGAGTAGTGATGCCTGCATATATCTTAGCTTGAATCTTGGGAAACTTTTAGCTTGTCATTGCTTAGAACCTCCCAGGCACTATTTCTAGGTCTGCCATTGATATTCAATGTGCCCCTGCATGTGCTCTTGATCTCACCATGATCCGTTTCTATGGAGCAGGGCTAGTTGCACATGGAGGAATGAAGCACTTGGAAGCACGGCAGGGATCCCTCACTCACTGCTGCTGACTCCGGCATATCACCTCACTACCACCGATGGCCGCCGGTACTGTGTTCCCTGTGCTGCGCTCTTCGGAGTACTTCACAAGGCCGTCGATCGATGAGTTGGTTGAGAGGGAGGTGTCTGATCCTGGCTACTGCAGCAGGGTTCCGGACTTCATCATTGGGAGGGCTGGATATGGGCAGGTTAGGTTCCTGAGCAACACCGATGTGAGGGGGATTGATCTGAATGATGTCGTCAGGTTTGACAAACATTCTGTTGGGGTTTATGAGGATGAGACTGGTAAGCCACCTGTAGGGCATGGTCTTAATAAAGCAGCAGAAGTGTCATTGCTGCTGAATCTTAAGGATCTTCCAGAACCCAGTATCCTTGTTGAGGTTCTGAGGTGTCTTGCAAGAAAGCAAGGTGCTAGGTTTCTTTCATTCAATCCAGTGAATGGTCAATGGAAATTTGAGGTTGATCATTTTAGTAGATTTGGGTTTGTGGAAGAGGAGGAAGAAGATGTTGTGATGGATGAGGCAGCTGTTCGGCAGCCAACTGCCGAAGTAAGAGAAAGAGACCCACCATCAAATGGTTATGAAATTAAGCTTTCACATTCATTGCCTGCTCATCTTGGGCTTGACCCTGCAAAGATGCAAGAAATGAGGATGGCGATGTTTTACAATGAGGAAGATGATGAATATATGGGGGATGGGTTCCCATCTGATGAGAGGTACCTTAGCAGAGAAAGGATGAATGTGGATTCACCCACTTCAAGTGGTAAAGGTTCAAGGTTAAGGTCTGTCTCACCCTTGCACATGTCTTCTCAGAAGGTTGGCAGGAGGCCTGGTATGCCTGCTCGGAAAGAACCACTTGCACTACTGGAATACAATATGAATTCTTCAGAGCTTGGTCGATCAAGTCAGGGTATGCTTATGTCTGGGCAGAACAAAGGATTTCCAGTGAAAATGACCAAGGTTGAAGGCTTTAAGCTGCCAGCTGAGCAGGAAACTCCTGTTGCTGGAAAAATGTATAGTAATTGTGTGGTGGATGCCGCTTTGTTCATGGGTAGATCGTTTCGTGTTGGTTGGGGACCAAATGGCATGCTGGTTCATTCAGGTAGTCTGGTCAATAGTCCTGGAATGGGCCTATCTTCGGTTATTCACATAGAGAAGGTTGCAAGCGACAGAGTTGTGCGTGACGATAAGAACAAGATTAAGGAGGACCTAGCGGCATTAGTTTTTTCTGATCTGATGGACCTCCATAAGAGTCTTGATCATGAGTTTCTGGAGACTGAGTCTGACTCGTTCAGATTAAAGCTTCAGAAAGTTGTGACAAATCGTTTTGTTTTGCCAGACATCTGCAGGTCGTACATTGATATAATTGAAAAGCAGCTTGAAGTCAGTGACTTATCTATGTCTTCCCGTGTGCTGTTAATGCATCAAGTTACGGTCTGGGAGTTAATTAGGGTATTATTCTCAGAAAGAGCAAATGGTAACCAGTTGGAGCCCATTGGAGATGATGATCAGGAAGGCATGGTTTTAGACAAGAAAGAAGGTTCTGTCAACATAGATCTTGATGCACTCCCTTTGGTTAGGAGGGCAGACTTTAGCAATTGGTTGCAGGACAGTGTTTGTCATCGGGTGCAAGGTGAGGTGGGTTCCTTAAGTGATGCCAGGTACTTGGAACATATTCTTCTTCTTTTGACTGGTCGTCAATTGGATTCAGCCACAGAAGTTGCTGCCTCGAGGGGTGATGTCCGGTTGGCAATCTTGCTAAGTCAGGCAGGTGGATCAATGTTAAATCGATCTGACCTTTCTCAGCAACTGGATCTATGGAAAATAAATGGCCTAGATTTTGATTACATTGAGGAGGACAGGATAAAGGTATATGAGTTGCTTACTGGTAACATAGAGGCTGCTCTACTAGATTCACCGATTGACTGGAAAAGGTATCTTGGTTTGATCATGTGGTATCAATTACCACCTGATACATCACTTGATATTATAATCCGTTCCTATCAACATCTCCTTGATGAGGGCAAAGTTCCCTATCCTGTTCCTGTATATATAGATGAAGGACCACTTGATGAAGCACTTCAGTGGTCCCCAGGTGACCGTTTTGATATCTCTTTTTACCTAATGCTTCTGCATGCCAATGAAGATGAGAAGTTTGGTCTGCTAAAAACTATGTTTAGTGCATTCTCATCTTCATACGATCCCTTGGACTATCATATGATATGGCATCAGCGTTCAATTTTGGAAGCGATTGGTGCTTTCAGTTCAAATGATCTTCATTTGCTAGATTTGAGTTTCATTTATCAATTACTTTGTCTTGGGAAGTGCCATTGGGCTATCTATGTCATCCTACACATGCCGTATCTTGATGATGCCCCATACATCCATGAGAAGTTAATCAGGGAAGTTTTATCACAATATTGTGAGTCATGGAGTAAAGATGATGCTCAAAGGCAATACATTGTGGAACTTGGTATACCAGTAGAATGGATGCATGAAGCTCTGGTGAGTTTTCTTTCTTTTTTTTTTGGCTCATCACAAATTATGTGATGCTCAGGTTTGCTGAGTATGTGGCCCTCAAAAGGCATCTCTATTATTTTGTAATGCCAGTGGGTTATAAACAAAGAAACATTACACCTGAAGCATGTATAGCTAATATGGTCCATATACAGGGTCTTTATCATGAATACTACGGAGATCAGCAGGGTGCACTGGAGAATTTTATTCAGTGTGGCAATTGGAAGAAAGCTCATACTATTTTCATGACCTCTGTTGCCCATATAATGTTTCTGTCATGTAAGTTTTCCCTATAGCGCACTGAGCAAACATTTTAGTGAATACCTTGATTCAATGTATTTCACGTGCATAAATATGCGACTGCACTTATTTTTGCCTGAATTTTATTTTTGGTCAATAAACCTACTATTCCTTTCTCGTCATCATCTATTTGTTTATATAGTTGATGGATGCGTCTCTTTCGTTTCTAATGTTTTTTCCTCAATAAACATGGTATTCCTGATAGTGCGATATTAGTATGCAATCACTTTATTTCCTGCTAATTTTTTTTCAGCTCACCATCAGGAGATCTGGGAGATTACAAGTGCCTTGGAGAATCATAAGTCTGAAATTGCTGACTGGGACCTTGGTGCTGGAATATACATTGATTTCTACATTCTAAAGAACTCAATGCAAGAAGAAAGTGCGATGGATGATTCGGTATGAACCCTTTCTTCAGATACTACAATATTTCCTTGAAGATATGTGAATGAAAGCAGTATTACTTCATCTTTCAGGATCCACTTGAGAAGAACAATGAATCATGCAAAAGTTTCTTCGGCCGCTTAAATGATTCATTGCTAGTCTGGGGAAGCAAATTACCTGTTGAATCAAGGTAACATTTGTCATTTCATTCTTCAATATGCAGCAGATCCACCGCTGAAGAAACTAAGAACATATCTCTTCTTGATCGTTTTCTATTCGTGTTTTAACGATATTGGTCCTTATGCTGCAACTGAATTCTATTTAAGTTTATGCAAACTCAAGCTACCCGATGAAATCCACTTTCATTATAATAGCTGTTCGAAGTTAGGCCGGATAAAACTATTTTGAATCCATCGACGACGACGACGACAACAACAACAACAACATAGCCTTTAGTCCCAAGCGAGTTGGGGTAGCCTAGAGATGAAACCCAAGAAACAAAGCTCAAGGCTCAGGAACGTTGATAGCTAGTCTCCAAACGCTCCTATTTTGAATCCATCGACATAGTGTTGTAATCCTTTTAGGTTCCATTGTAGAATATTTTCATGCTAACAGCGTCAAGTATGGCAGGGCATGCTATTCAAAGATGGCAGAGGAGCTATGTGAGCTTCTCACAAACACCCCAAGCCAGGCACTGAATGTACACATGGGATGTTTCCAGACGATGCTGAACGCTCCTGTCCCTGATGACCACAAGTCGCCGTACCTGCAGGAAGCGGTTTCTTTCTTCACCGAAATTCTGTGCAGTGATTCAAGATAGAAGTATCCATGTCATCGGTTCTGCAGGCTCTCTTGGACCTTTCTTTATTATCTGCAGTGTTTAAACATAGCTGCCGTTCAGGCTGGGCCACAATATAGCAATCTGGGTGGATACCTCTGAAGCCAAACAATACACCGAAGAGCTCCAGGCATCTGTGGTAGAAATGTACAATCTGATGTTATCCCCGGTGAATTGGCATACCGCGTAAACCCCTGAATACATGTAGCAAGCAGGTTTTCTTTGTTGTTGCATAGAGTATGAGGTCTTGTAAACGGCTGACTTCTGAGAGGCTGTGCGCCTGTGCCCATCAACGTGTTACCTCGGCTTCTTTTTGTGATCACGAGAGGAACAGCGCTAATGGAGTGAGCCAAAGATGCTTATAGAACAAAAAAATTGTTAAGCCTTTCGGTTTGTACGGGATACATTGAAGATTGAAAAATTCGTGCTGCTTTCTCGGTTTCTCCCCACAAGTAGTGTGTTTGAACTTTGCTGTTGCGTGTACGTCTGAGGGTCAGGTGCGCTGATGGAGTGAGCCAAAGATGCTTATAGAACAAAAAAATTGTTAAGCCTTTCGGTTTGTTTAGCGAAACAGAGACCCGCTGCCTTGGGCTGATACCGGGGGGACTGATGGCGACGCGGCACACATGGTTTCCGGCTCGTAGTGTGCGCGTTCCAAACCCACTCTGCAGGAAAAAGATAGCATCTTTATGGCATCAGGCAGCAGATCCTCTCCCCATGTCACTGTACTCTGCACAACCTGAATTCCTGGGTCGTTTACTCTGCAGTTCAGCTCGCTGTTTCTATGGACGGAGAAGTTGGTCCTTCCTACTGATTGCGTGGAGTATATCCCCAACAAATTCATGACATTTTTGGTTTTGTTTTTTTTCTGGTGCTCTTTTTATGTTTTGTCTAATGCGATGGTTTAGGGTGAGTTTAGATTGGGGAAAAAAATATTGTAGATAAAAACACTGTAGATCGTGCTGGAAAGCGTGTTCTCTGAGTGAGAGAGATGGGATGAATAGTAAAACGTTAAATGAATAGTGTTTCTTTTGGGTGATCTGAACGCACCCTTAGATAACTAGAACGATGCAGTTCGGTAGCCCAGCTGTTCAAGGGAGATGATAAGACGATGACTCAGCTACGTTCAGGATATATCATCTAAAGTAATCCATGCTTATGAAGGAAATCCCTAAAATACTAGTGTCGCTCGTGGTCACAGTATGGTATTTGGCACAACCGACAGCACCCAGCCTGGTGAGGTGTCCAGGACAGGAACCGTCTAGAAAGAAAGACCGGGAGCATTCAATCACGGAAACCGAGTCACCGACTGCTCGTGACAAACAATCAAATTCATCTGCACGGCAGAAACGAGGCAAATCCAGGTCTGGAGACGCGTCGACATGTGTACATGTGACTGTTTACCTTCGCATTGCCAGTACTAGGTGAGAGGATACGTTCCCCGCGCAGGCCGGGAACCATCGCAGCAGCTGGGTTTTCAGTTTTCAGAGAGCTTAACAAACGCCACTTGATAATTGCTACTGCTAAACCTCCTCTTATCGCCATGTCAGTCACAAAGAAGAATTGCATCACTGACAGGGCGCCAATAAAATGTTATCAAGAGACACAGACCCGGTCGTCAGTCACAAAAAGAAGAATTGCCGAGACTCATAGGCTACAAGAACGTGCAACACGCCGAAGGGTGTGCGGCGCCCGCGGCACCACCGGCCAACCGAATTGGAAATGGGAGACCTTCCCACAGAAACAGACAGGGTCGCGAGTCGCAAGTCTTGTCCTCCCGTACTAAACAAAACCAGCGACGCCTCCCGTTCCCATCACCTCGTTCGTCAGAATCACAAACCGGCGACCCGACAGCGGAATTGAAAAGGGCAAAAAGGAAGCGCGCGATGCTTATCCGGTTGGTTATCCGAGCCGAGCTCGCGAAGCAAACAATCGCGCCTTCTTCCTGCCTGCACACCACGGCACCGACGCCGGGCTATAAAACCTTCCCGGCCCGATCGACGACACCAATCCATCACTAGTCACAGCGACCAGAGCTAGAAGAAGCAAACCAGAGCAGTGTCTTCGAGTTCGTGAGACCACCAGAGAGTAGTATCTGTAGCAAGACAAGAGTCAAGAGGGGTGCCATGGCGGACATCGCGTTGCTGGTGGCAGAGGAGTTCGAGAAGAGGGTGAAGCGGGAGGCCAACGGCGGCGGCGGCGAGGCGGGCGGCGAGATGAAGAACTTCGAAGCCGTGGGCAAGGTGTGGAGCTCGTGGGTGGAGTCCGCCTCCGCCGCCGCGGCCGGGGTGAGTGTCAACGTCGCTGTACGGTTCAGGGAGATGGAGCCCAAGACTGGGCTTGGCATGGCCGCCGTCGACGGCCTCTTCTCCGCCTAGTTGGCATCCCTCTCTGTCTCTCCTTTGATTCGTTCGGCGGAAGAGCTATGCTATGTGTGCCGGCCTCTTCTCCTGAATGATCAAAGGCATATGCCCGTGTAACCTGTACATTCATGATCTCAAACTAAATGCAATCGCTCCAGTCTCCATTAATTTCACTAAGCTGTGTACGAGCTCTCGTGTCAAACTGATTCTTTGTGCTCGAAAATGCTTCCAAATGGCGACCGGCCGGGTTGATCTGCTGGAGCCTTGGCGAAAACACCGAGCAATCTTGGAGGATTGAGTCTGCCTTTTTCGTCTACACAAGTTTTCTGGCGTTTAATTCAAGCTGCTCGGATTTGTACTTAAGGATCCTATATACAAACTGCCTTTTCATTTCGTGAGCACAAACTCAAAGCCATCACAGAGGCTGAATTTTGTCAAGAAACTGATGGGCGAGATACCGTTTTGTCGCGTTCTATGTCTACTGGAGAATTTTACTTATCAGAAATGTTTGGTGGGCCGGCCCGTGCTACTCTGTGGGCTTTCGCCGCCGTCGCAGAGGAGGCCGGCAGCCCATAGACGCAGGCATTGGTGGGGAACAGCAACACAAACAAGCACGGTGACAGATGCAGTTGATAGCACACACCACATCAGGCTTAATAGAAATGATGATGAAATCTGACAGTGGGAAGACAATAATATGCAAGGCACTTCACATGCTTCGTCGTCACTTTGCACAAAAGCAAGAAAGCAACGAGAGCTGGAAGGCGGCAGCTTCACATTCGAATTCGATCCATTATAAAAACAAACTGAACTTGTCACACTCTACCTATCAACTTTTCAGCGCCAGCGTTAGGATCTCTGAGATAACCTTGCCTTTATCGGCCTCGAACTTCTTGTCCTCTGCGTCCAGCAACAAATGAGATTGCTTTTGGATTATTACTATAATACAGAACATGCTTGATTCGCTCATTGGGTGCTGAAATTTACCTTTGTCCACGGTAGAGAAATCTTTCAAGAATCTCAGGAGCTTGTTTCTATTGGCGTGCAGTATGCCAGTGATCCCTGCTGGCTTGTCCTTGTTAAGGACGAACAGCTGACAGCAAACATTTTTTTTTAACTCATCGGCCAATCAAAATAAAAGTTCACAGCAGTATTTAGGGAAAGATATTCTTCTTAACATAGGAGTAATTTATTGAAGATGGCAAGGCAACCTTCTAGAGTTTTCCTCACAATGCAAAAATTAGATATTTTTCAGAGTTTTTTCTAGAATAGCTAATAAAATAAATTATGTAATGTTCTCCTGCGCATTCTCGAAAAAAAAAATGTGTAGGGAAAGATATGAAAATTGATTCATGGGTGTTGTACCTTGAAGACATGGAAAGCCTCTACTTGAATGGCTTTGCTTTGATCCTGGCAATGTGAAACATAGCAGCCCAAGTCAGATAAACGTATGAGTTTTAAAAGTCTGAACCAGGAGACAGTATTAACTAATACTAATAATGCTAATGGTTGAGGAGCTCACTTAACATGCAAAAATAAATCTTACCCTTAGAAGGTTCATTAAAATTATGAGGTGCTCTTTTGAACTAACATAACGCACCATCACTGTTGTGTTCGACCTTTCTAGAAGAATGTCTCGCAAAAGCTGAAGGACATACCATATGCATAGGACAAATGAGATAAGATTGACATAGTTAAACATAATGTGGAAAAATCACACTAAAGCAGGATATCAATTTTATGAGTGTTTGTTGAAATGTGATGCTAAATGAGATAAAAAACAATGATATAATATAAGAAACAACAATAAGAAGAAGGGTAAGAAAATGTACCATGTGCAAAGGACAAAGAGAGGATAAAATAATTAAATAGAATGAGGAAAATAATAGGAAAATAGGATATCAATTTATGAGTGTTGATTGAATGCGATGTCAAGCGAGATAAAAAAGCAAATAGATAATGCTAAAATAATAACATTCTTACCTGAATAGCTTGCCTCCTGATGAAATAGTTGGAAGCAGATAAGATCAGCTTCGAGTTGAATTCCGCAAAGAACTGATAATAGGTAACAATATTCAGATATATTGTTGTACACTTTGTTTATGCTATATGTTTTTTGGACGATTGTTTCTGTTGTAGTATTACACAAAAAGAAACACAACAACCACCACTAACAAACATACCCAATCATAATTCTTGGAGAAAAACTCAGCAGCGGTAGATTTATGCCGTGTCATGAGTTCCTGTTATACAAAAGAAAACAATCGATATCATCTGACAAAGATAACAGGAAATTAAACAAAAAATTGTCATATAGTTACTTGTTGCCATGACTGCAAAACTCGTAGTTATATTTTATCAGTTAACAATTTCTAAGCAAAAAAATAGAACATTCTCACCTTAAAAGTTTTAAATACATCTGATTGTATATTGAAGTCAGGAAACTGTATGTAATGAAAGAAACTCCTCAAATGTCTAGATTCCAGAACATACCTACAAAATAATCACCGGTATAGACTAAGCAAAAGAGCTAAAAATAAGTGGAAAATTTAACACGTCCCAAGACATTAAAGATTATCAAACATACCTTGCTGCAATTTGGTGGCGTATGCAATCTCTCAATAAAGTACTATAATGCACTGCTATGTCCATGTTATCATACCTTCAAACATGTGAATTAATTCCATTTGTTATTTCGAGATATAATATACATTCATAATTCCAAACTGTGTATAAATATATAGTGCTATTTAAATGAAGAAGGAAAATATAACCGGTTTGATTTGATAGATAATGTCGTGGTAGTTGAGTTTATCATACCTAGACATCAAAATATCCAAAAGATCTGAATTAGATTCCAAGTACTCAGAAGCAACCAATCTTGAATCAACCTTTTGCCTTTGTAAATTTGCAATTACTTGAGTAACATCCTTTTGTGTCTGAGCAAAAAGGGTGAAATAACAAGAGATATATAATCGAATTAAGAAAATTATGGTCGTTGGCTAGAGAAAGGAATTTTATGATATTTTCAAAAATATGTAGATAGTAACATACTTCCAAATCCAAGTGCGGAAGGCAAACAATTATTTGACGAAAGATGTCATTTGTCTTCTTGAAAAACTCCTTAGTCAATTGTTTGCAAGCTTCTTCGCAAGGATCTTCTTCACCATTACCGTAGAGAATGCCTTTCATCTCCTTTATGCTTTTGCTTAGTTCTATCATCTGCCATACAATCAAGATGTGGATTTAATAGCTACCGGAATCAAAATAATATGTTTTGTTATTTTGAAACTCTATTCTTCATATTCAACTAATGAAATAGAAAAAAAATAGAAAATGTAGTCTCCTTCAATGAGCAGCACAACCAACTTGCTATTAAGTCCATAAAGTTATATCCACTCAACCCATAATGTCCTTTTGTAAAATGGTTGAACACATAATCAGTTTGCACAAATGATCTCACTCTATATAACTCATAGAAGCATGGTAAGATCAAACATTTATGACTTCATCATCTCAGTAACAAACGAAAGTTTAAATAAAATCTTAAATATGAAATTTTCATCTTGTTTAGTCCTATTATACAAGTACAATTCTTAGTTGTTTTGTTGTTTTTCTCTTCTCCTAATAAAAATTTGGCAAAGCTCTTGCCATCGGTTCAAAAAAATACAAGTACAATTCAGGAAGCCGTGAGATATGCCTGGTTTCCCATGTGTAGGACAGCAGACAGTGTGACCTCTCCTTTCTGAAGCCGAGAAAACATCATAATAATTATTGCACGCGCATGTTCTTACTGACAAAGGTAACAACTAACAAAAGAGTGAGTGCACTGTAAATGGATGGATGTAATAGCAGAAAACACAAGTAATAACCTATCTTGGCAATCACTCTTTTTATGGAAATAGAAAATAACAGGTGTATATTTATATGGTGTATATGGGATGAAATATAATAAATTAGCCGCGCGCAGGAAAAGGCGTGAGCTATACCCTGTGCTCAAGCTTGGTGTCGCGCTTGCCGCCGCCGGCGCAGCCTTCCTTGTGGTCGAGGACGTAGGCGAGCAGCTCCTTGACGTGTTGCACCATCTCCGGAGGAGTCCTGGGCTTGGAGCGGAACAGGCCACCTTTCCTGCTGTGTCCGGGCCCACCCCCGGCAACCTCCGCTGTCGCGCACGGCCACAGACACCCCGCCATCTTCGATTTGTGCTCCCCGACGAGGCCGCCGCCGGCGGCGGCGACGTGCGTCGTCTCCCGGACACCTAAAAGACGTCTATCACCATTGATCTATCCTTTCGATCGATCGATCGATCTTTCCAAGACGACTTTAGACCTGGCGGCGGATAGGATCAACCGATAAGGATCATGAACGCCCTTTCGACGAGCTGAGAAAAACCAGGCAATCCGGTGGGCGCGCGGTGCCTCAACGCCGGAGATCCCGCGGCGCGCGGATCGGAACGTGTGGTCACGGTTTGCGGGAGAGACGGCGGCGCAGATCGAGAGGCTACGTAGTTAGGGCAGGATCGGAGGAGAGGAGACGACGACGGCTATTGAGGCGAGGCGAGGCGAGGCGAGGAGATAGTTGCGGCGTGGCCTCCGGGTCCGTTACGTACAATGAATCAATCAATGATCCTGATTCCTTACCGGATGCACGACGGACGGGATCACTCACCAGGAGGATGTCTACCGGCATTGGATTCGGAGCGATGCGTTGGCGTATTGAATTTTTTTTTGGCAATCTCTGCATGCAGATATACGCGTCGACCGTCGTACTTGTTCATATCGTAGTGTGTTTTTGCAAAGACGTCTGTACGTGTTCATATCGCGCGAGGAGGGGATCTGTCTGATTCTGGAAGATAGACAGGCAACATGGAGCACGGCCTGCTACGGCCCATCTTTCCCAGCAGCTTGCGACCCAATCACAATCAGCACACCAGGCAGCAGCAGTCTTGCTCCGTTTCGTCAGCAGCCTGGGGGAGAATCAGCTCGTGAAAATGTTTTTCCCTTGTTATTCATTTGCTTTGGTTTTTCAAAAAGGTATTTCATTTGCTTTTCCAACTCTAATCCTCGCAATACCATATTCAACATCTTTTAAACTGAGACTCAACATTTTGGAAGGAGCTGACTAAACACTTTGGAAAAACTAATTAATTCAATATAGTTCAAAAAATATCGAAGTAGCATATTAAATTAAAAATGTATGGGTATATTGAAATGCATCCCTATGCAAGGAATTGAAAATGTTGAAACTAACATATTTGATATCATCATTTTCTTGCACTTATTCTAGATAACATAGATACTACTACCTCCGTCCCCGTATACGGTAATACGACTAGTATTTTGGGGGTGAAGAGACAAAAACAACGCTCGAATAGCTTGCCTTCTACTATGCAATACTTAGACGTGGAAGATATATACCAATTTAGTCATTCTGCAAAGAACGCATACACTTCGATATCACAATCAACTTTGTGACATGATTCATTCATTATTAGTCAAGGAAGTATAACATACATCATACATGTAAATACCTAAAACAATAATGTCAAAAATACTGAAGGAAATATATATCTTAAGATTAACTTCACTGCAGCTGAGCAAGACCATATTATTGCTGAAATACGTAAGATATTTATGGACTAAAAACAACGTGGTTCATTATTATATCAAAGGAAATGTAACAGAAAAGTACATGATATATGATGTAAATATCTTAAACGTACAACGTGAAGTGGAAACGATGCTGAAGGAAATATCTAAAACAACAACGTGAAAACAATGCTGATGAACGCTATGCGCGTGTATATATATGCTTGCATGATGCATGTCAGTATATGGCTGTGAATGACCAGAGCTTCCACGACATGGTCCCAAGGATGCCCCAGACGAAGGCCTCGTACTGCGTCTTCTTGCCGCCGGTCACCGTGGTGACCAGCCGGTAGTTGTACCCGCCGTTGTACGGCTGGGTCTCGCCGCTGATGACGTTCAGCAGCTGCATCCTGAGCTGCGTTGTGCTCAGCGCGTAGATGCGCACCGCGAACTGCGCCACCTGCTGGATCGTCGGGTCGTTCACGTCCGCGACGGGCGTCCAGTTGGTCGCCGGCGGCGGTGGCGGTGGAGATACTACTGGTGGAGAAGGTGGTGGGGTCGATGCCGCCGGTGGCGGCGGCGGAGGCGCCGTGGAGTTTTGGGCTTCGACAGTGGCGGCCAGTAGGAAGGTGGCGAGCAGGAGAGGAGCGAGCACAAGGGACGGCCTCATGGTGCCAATAAGTTCAGTGGCCTCTCTAAGCTCTTGTGGTTTGTGATGGAAGCGTGAGCAGTGTGCACGGTGCCTGTTCTCTACTCTAACGATCGCTGGCTAGAGCGTGCTCTTGCGTGTGTGAGAGAAGAGAAAGAGAGACTTGGTGTTGTGTGGTGCAGAGAAGCTGTGCCTGGTGTGACCTATTTATACTGCTTCAGGGCCATGTAAGTGTCGGCACGGGTCAGGAGTACGAGGTACCAGGGCAGTGTGCCGTAGTAGAGGGAAGCGGTCACATACAGACGATACTCGACAGCATCTTCAGTACGCTCGTGCCTAGTACGTTCGAAAATCTACAAATTGCCTGGCCGGCAGGGTCGTCACTCGTCAGAATGGAGGGGCCGACGACTTCTTGCTCCTGCAGGCCGACAACTCGAACTGAAGCCAGCATGCGCTTTTCCGTTTATAACTAGCTTGTTCCTGAAGTCCTGACGTTTCATGAAACAATCTGATCAAATTTGTAAATCTATGACGAACAATAACTTTTAAAGCTTATCTTCAAAACCTGAAGAATGACAGGCGTGCACTATACCTTTTTTTTTCGAAAAGAAAGTACGTAGTCAAATTACTCGTTAGTGCGCGCATGCCATGTCCAAGATACTTGGTATTTTTTCTATTTACGGAATATATATGTTATTTGCAAACCATATGGATATCTGATCAATCATTAATAGTCTGCATTTTTCACATTTTATTTTAACAGCTTCGATGAATACGTGTCCATTTTAGAGAACACATCGATCTGGATCTAGTACGCCGCCATGTGTACGCCAGCAACTGCGTTACTCCCAGACGCTGATTGTGTTCAGATACAGTGCATGTTGCTCAAACCCAGGTCCAGTCAAATTATAACGAAAACAATCATTAATGGAGTGTTGTCGGCAACTACGAGTCTACGACGTCCGAGAAATTCAAGTATTAAATTATGAGCTCTTTTACAATGATTGGCAAGTACCAGCTGGTACTATCAGGTACTTTAAGTACTTTTTCTAGTACTTACCGGTACTTTTAACTAGAATTTTGAAAAAATAAATAAATAATAATAAGGGTATATTAGTACTTTTATATACCCTGATTAGAATATACCCTCTCACAACATATCATGATAATTTTTTTTTCCGCCGCCGCCTCCCCCACATATGCGGAAAAAGACGTATGTACCCTTTCTTTTTAATTTAAAAATAAAATAAAATAATTAGGTGGGCCCATTTATCCAGTAATTGGTCCCACAATTTTGTTACTTATTGGTACTTTTGGATGGGTACTTTTAGGTACTAGACATTTTTTCCACCGTTGGATTCTATATCATGGTAGTACCATGGTACTTGCCAATCATTGTAAAAGAGCTCTTAAATTATTACCTGATTTTCACCGGCCGGCTTTCAGAAGTCAGGACTCAATGGGGTTTAGGAATGAAAGTTCTAAATTAATTAATTAACTCCATAAAAAAGTAAAATTCAATGTCTATGTCCATCTCCATCAGATATTCAGAGCTTGGCCAATTTGCACTATTTCTCACAGCACATGAATTCTCATTCAGTTGGATCTTCATCAACATTCTACTAGTGATTTTCCTTTCTTTTTTCTGCCTTGGCATTGCCTACTAACCATCTCCATTATTTGCTAGGCTAACCTCCGTTCGCATACGTCCTTAATCCCCATTCCTTTCTGAAAAGTGGAGAATATCAGGTAGAGGAGAATGCCTTGTTTTCATTTTTTATATAGAAATTCCAACGTAAAACCCCTACGTATGAGGCAGCCCGCGTATGAACTCCCATGCTTTTTTTTTTGCGTGTGAAAGAGATTTTTATTAACTAGATGGAATGGGATTACACTCATTTTGGATCAGAGCAAGTACGCACGCAGGCGCTTGTCTTAGCCAAACCGCAGAATGGAAATTTCTCCTAGCTAACAAAGCTAACTCATTTGCAACTTGGTTACATTCTCTATTCACCTGAACAATCTTCCAGTTCTCCAATAACTGGCCATGTTCTTTTGCTTCCGCAAGAATGAAGCCGAGCTCTGACTTGTCCTCTTCGCGACGGAGGGCCTGAACCACTCGTGCGCAGTCTGACTCGATGATTACCGAGCCTTGCACCCATTGAGCCGCAAGCCGGAGTCCTTCCAAGCACGCATTTGCTTCCGCCTCGGCCGCATCAACGCACCTGATGAGAGCCCTCCAGGCCGTGAGCAAAACCTCGCCTTTATGATTTCTCGCTACAACCCCAACACCTACCGAGCCATTTTGTTCCACATAGGATAGGGAACCCAGACACCTCCCTCAATCAAAGCCTCAAAACTCAAAACGAATGAAGAGTTAAAGAGTCGATAATATCACAAGATATCACCTATGGTTAAAATATAGTACTCGCGGGCGTTGCCACGGGAGGCAGGTGGTTGTGCCCGTGATTATATAAATATTTTTCATTTTTCTTAAATAAATCCCTAATAGATGCCGAATTTAAAAATTTATTTTTTGAAAAAGTTTTATATTTTGAGTTTTAGAGCATTTTTTCTCTTCAGGTGTATCTTCTATAAAAATGAGATATTTGTGGAAGGAAATTAGAAAAAGAAGTTTTGAATTTTAAAATTTGCTATTTATGAAAGGTTTTGTATTGAAGAGCAATATTTATGTTTAAACTTTTGTAATATGAAGGTGTTTCGATGTTCGGATGTTTAACGGATGAATTGGAAAAAGATTTGGATTTTAAAATCAGCCGTGAGTAAATTTATTGATTTTGAAATTTTGAGATATTTCAATATTCATTTTTTTAATTTAAAGATATTTTGGTGTCACAATAGTACATTCAACGAATCATATCTAAACATTATGCAAATGAATTAAAAAATGCTTTGAATTTAAATTTTTGTTGCATAGCAAAACTATAGCTATTGAAAAATCCGAGGAGTCTTTTTACTGAAGGTTTTAAAGAGTTTTGGTACTCTAGGAACCTCCACAATAATCTTTTACGTAAGAATTTATGTGTCTTTAGATGTTTAGTATACGTTATACAAATAAAAAATAAATTACTTATAAATAGTTGTATTAAATCATTCAAAACTATGAACAAATTTATTTTTTAAAAAAAGAATATATAGTAAATCTCACATATAATGGGGTTCGGTGAGGTTCATCCTATTTATTTTGTTTGGTTTAAGCCTTCAAAGTGAAGAACGGGTGTCAGTCAAATTGTGGCCCATATATGTCAGACACATACGACTATGAATCTACCATGGAGGAGATGGCCCATGTATCAGTGATGGTAAGGATGAGGGGTGCTTCTTCCTGACCGTGAGGCGTGAGCAAGAGCAACCGCTCGGCCAGTCCCCGTCAAGACTTCTTTCCCTGCGTCTCGTGCTTGGACGTCCTCCAACTCCAACGCCCTGCAGCTTGCTTTGCGCAGCCTCGCCGAGTTCGCGTAGAGAGATTGCTCGTGCTGCTGGTCGCTCGCGCCGAGCTTGCTGGAGCTCCTCCGCGCAAGCCGGAGCCGGTGTGCTGGCCCCGATCGAGCTCGCTCCAACACCAGGCGGTGCTTCACGCCGTGCAAGCGGGACGACCCGTCCCGGCATCCCCTTGTCATCCGGTCCGGGGCTGTGCGAGGAGGGAGAGCGCGAGAGGTGGCCGGCTGGCCGCGCTCGGGAGCAGGGTTAACAAAACCGTTCAAACCGGTCCGGTTTTCGCGGTAACCGGTCGTACCGCTCCGGTCCGGTTGCAAAACCGGTCGGTAACCGCCCCCGAACCGACACTATAAAACCGCTCCCACCAGTTAGCCGGCCGGTTTCACCGGTAACCCGGTCCGGTTTTTTTGGTTTAGAAACCGGCCATACAGCGGTTTGGTTAACCCTGCTCGGGAGTCGAGACGAAGGTTCTGGAGACGCGCTGAGACGCCCGATCCAGATCTGACGGTTGATAATTGTAGGCGACGTGGCTCAATGAGAAGACTCGGTTTGGGTCCAGCTTTCGTTATTAGGAGCCCTGGCTTGCCTCAACTCTGTCTTGAATAGAATTAATGGAAGACAAATCTTTTTGAAATATCAACGCAAGGGATTCCGTAATGATGACAGTACCGTTAGCAAGCGAATATTGTTCTTCTTTTTCCTTTTGCATCTGCAAATCGGACGCACTATCATACTTTTTTGTTTCAACAATGCACAACAAATAAATAACAAAATATGGGATTTTATTGCTCAAAGGAAAGGATAGGAGAGAATTACATTAATTTACATTATGCATTCTGAACAGAAAAATAAGAAAACTGTGCCACTACAAACTAATGTAATGACGAAAAGGATATTTTCCTGAAAATCTAACGAGCAACTTCTCTTAAACTAAGCACATGATGAACCAGACGTTTTCTGATACGCATGCATGCTGCACGCACATGGTTCATGCTTGCCACTTGCCATTGCCAGTGTGCGTGAGCGCACATGCATGTGTCACCGCCCAGCTTGTTTTTGCATGCATGGCGCGACGATCAGGACCTTGGCGTGAACGACCAGAGCTTCCACGACATGGTGCCAAGGATTCCCCAGACGGAGGCGTCGTACTGCGTCTTCTTGCCACCCGTCACCGTGACGACCAGGTGGTAGTTGTACCCGCCGTTGTACGGCTGGGTCTCGCCGCTGATGACTCTCAGCAGCTGCATCTTGAGCTGCGTCGTGCTCAGCGCGTAGATGCGCACGGCGAACTGCGCCACCTGCTGGATCGTCGGGTCGTTCACGTTCGCCACGGGCGTCCAGTTCGACGCCGGTGGCGGCGATGGCACCGGCGGCGGCGGAGAAGGAGGCGGAGGGGATGGCGTCGGTGGCGGCGGCGAAGAAGGAGGCGGCGGGGATGGCACCGGTGGAGGTGGTGAAGAAGGAGGCGGAGGGGTTATTGAATAATCCTGTGGCGGTGGCGCAGGAGGAGACGACGAACTGTCAGGAAGTGGGCTCGGTGCCGGCGGCGTGTAGCTCTGGGCGTTGACAGTGGCAATCAAGGTGGCGAGCACGAGAGGAAGCACGACAAGAACCGACCTGGTGGCCATGGCGTCTACAGTTTGCTTTGTGTGTGTAAACGTGTTACGTGTGTACGTGAGTGTACAGTACACGGTCTATTGAAAGTATAGTGAGCGTGCTTTAGAGCTGTGATTTGTGAGAAAGGGACGTAGTGGAGTAGTGGACTAGTGGTACGAGGAAAGCTGGGTCCCGAATGGCCCATTTATAGGGCAGCTAGCCAGCTCTTCTCGTCTGCAGAGCCAGCTGGGCAGGTCGATCGACAACTCGGCATTTTGCAAAGAGATCACTGAACACAGTAGCGACCTGTACTGGATGGTCGACTTATTGCATTGACCAGTTAATTTTGCATATATTGTTATCCACTTGTTTGGCGCATTTTTTTTTAAAAAAAAACAGTTGCCTTGTAGATCTGCTTAGTCGAACATGGAATATAGAAACAAACATATTCGTTTTGCAAGGGGTCAACTTGTGTTGTGAGTGAATCATTTGCACCGGGCAACCCCGAGTCCACCCATTCCGTGCCTCTTGAGGCCGCATGGAAATTAAAATGGTTGTGATAGCTTTCCGAATTATAGACGATATATACATGCATATCTCTCGTCTGGATATATAGATGGATTTTGGTGACCCAGGACTGTCATTTCCTAGCTGCTATGCATTTTTGTTCGAGGTTTCTTTTGTCAGACGACTACATTTTGCTTCACTTTGCTCAATACTAAGCTTCTTTGGACCCTTATTAGATACAGAAGCTCCAACCATAGAAAAGCTACATTTTGCTTCACGAGTTTCGGTTTGAGCTGCCGTTCACTTCTTGTACTGTAAACCACGTACCGCCGCACCCGGCCGGAGACTTCGTCGAACCATACAAATGAGCTCTGACTTTTTTTTGGCGGGGTCAACTAGAGCTTTATTGACTAGCAGCATGATCTAAGCCAGTGCCTTGGGTTTATCGTCATACGATCCAATGGTATGCCAGACCGATCTAGCCAAGATGCACTTCCTGACAGTTGGATGTAGAAAAATCAGCATCTCCGCTACGCGCATGCACACGCTCCAAAGTCCACGCGGACCACGCCGTAAATCTGCATGCCTCTAGCTCGTCGTCGATCGATCATATGGCGTAAAGAGACGACTTGCTTGTTCAGGTCAGAGGCCACTGTTTCCGGGAAATACACTCCATCAGAGAAATCGAGAAGACGCGACCTCGCACGTATATTTGATCTTGGGTAAAATAACTGCATGGCCAGATGGCATACGCATCTGTCAACGTTTTAACAGCTACTATATGTGTACATGTTGGAGTAGAGTACTCAGTCACCACTGCTACGTGTGAGTTGTGACAGCTGGCGCAGCACGTACTTGTGGAGTTATTCTGACTACGTATATGAAGATTTTGTCCAAATGCAGTGCATGCGGTTCGAATCACTTGGACTTGAGCACCTGGAAACGTCGGCAGGCACGATGGAACATTTTAAGTACCAAATGGTGAAATCTGAAGTGGTGATCTCTACCGAAGGCAGGATTCAGAATATACTGGTAAACATCGTTGCATTCCGACTTCCGAGGGGACGGCGATGACTGATGAGTGATGACTTCTTTGGTGGCCGTGACATATCGCATATGACATCACTGGCAGAAAGCCAGAAAGGAAAAAAAAAACCGAGGATTGATCCAAATCCATTCATTCAACTAGACGGCCCACCCATGAGAGTCTCCTCCATCAGGCCCATCACCCTTGAACATGCGCGCGCGTGTGCTTCCGTCATTTTCTTTGCAGGCCTTCATCTGGCTATCTGCGGATGCAGCCAGGCTAAAAAACTGCGGCTGGAGGCATGGTAGAAACACGAAATACATACGTGAGAACAACTCCATGAACGCTCGCACATTTCAAAGAGGATCCTGAGTTCCAGAAAACTTAGGGGTGTCTTGATCTTTTGGCTAAAGTCTGATCCTTAGTGCATCGAATGTTAGGATGATAATTTACAAGACTAAATATGAGCTAATTATTATAAAACTAATTGCAAAAGTATTGGTCCTATTAATCCTAGTTAATCCACCATTAAATAATTATTATAGCAACACATTGTCAAATCATGAAATAATTAGGCTTTGTATAAGTTCATCACGTGAATTAACATCCATCTGTACAATAAATTTTGTACTTTGATTATATTTAATACTCCTTATTAGTATATCAAACATCCAATGTAGCGAGGGTTAAAGTTTAACCTAAACACCAAATAAGCCCTTAGTCGTGATGGATCAACACAAAATACAAACGCTTGCTAAACAAACAAAACATGTCCGTTTCAACAAAAGGAAATGGGGTCTACGCTACAAAGTAAAAACGGTCACACACTGAAGTTTATTGCATCGATCAACTCACACACATACGCCTACAGTTCTATCAGCGCTAGCTTGACACCGACCCAAAGCTTGAGCACCTAATTAACGCGTGCGTCAGTTGTTTGGCGCGAAGTACCAGAGCTGCCACGTCGTGGTCCCGAGGATGCCCCAGACGAGCACGCCGTACTGAGCCATCGTCGTCGTCGTCTCCGCCGCGCTGGGGCCAGCATCATCAACAGCCACGGTGATCACCAGCCGATACCTGGCCCCTCCGCCGTACGGCTGGCTCTGGCCGCCGACGACGTTCACGAACGCCAGCCGCGCACCGGTGTTGAGGCAGTAGGCGCTCACGGCGAACTTCCCCACCTGACGGATCGTCCTGTCCTCCACGTCCGTCACCGGCAACCGGCTCGTCGTCTACCGGCGGCGGCGGTGGCAGAATAGGGATGGAGACCGGTGGAGGTGGCGGCGGCGTCCCCGTTGGCATCATCGGCGAATGTGAGGACGACGAAGGTGGCAACAAGCAGGAGAGGAACGGCAAGAAGCGTCGATGGCCTCATGTCGTACGTCGTCAGGGGCTACTAGCTCTTTTTGCTGATGTGTTGCCTCTTTGCTTCGGCAGCTTCAGCTTATAAGCAATGTGCTAAGTGGCAGCCACAGTAGTGCTTAGCTTGTGAGAGAGTTGAAACTATGTCTTGTTGGAGAGTTCCACCGTCATAGTCACCCTTTATATAGCGTAGACAAGGCAGGATAATATATGAGATTAAGATTAGCACATATTTACAGCTAGCAAAGAGCAAGTGACGTGTCACGTTCAGGAATCATACACCGGGATGCATACTTTATCGCAAAGATTATAACCAATTGACACACGCAGTGATATATAGGCCTCAAGCCTATGTCACTAGGTTCTCTATTTTTTTTTTACCCTGTCAAGTCTCCTCAGAAGTCAGAAGTTACCCCCAATGATAGTATGACGGTGGTCTACAACAGTATTCTTTCAGAATCCAGTGGCAGGTTGTTTAGGTACGGTGTCCATTGCGCGTGGATGCAGTATAGCGAAAACTTAACCGCGCTGTACCAGTTGAGGCCGTGGAAATAAAACGCGGCAATGAGCAACATCAACACCAATGGCCAATGCACAAGCATATATGCAAAAGTCTACGGCCCGGCTTTACAATTTGGTGGTGGTGGTGGTGCGGACTGGGGCCTGTGGGTGAGGGTTGATCACGAGTTCAGGAAAGCATAATGCTTGTTTCTCTTCGTCATCGCTGGCTACATTTGCATGGACTGGGACGAAGACCAGCTCCGGAGACGAGAGCCTTTTGTCCACTTCCCGTCGAGTAATAATATAAGCCGACGATGCATGTGACGAAACACGTTTCGAAGTGTCTTGTTTGAATCTCGGTAACGTTGGTCCGAGTGAAGTCGATCGACCACCTCGAGGTAGCTTAGACTGTACTCTTGGGTGGAATTGAGTTTCTTTCTTGACTCCCTTGATCTTACACATCGAGGTTCTCAAGCAAAGACCACATTGTACTACATCACACACACGCTGGTAATTTAACAGGCAGGCCAGCACGTTTAGTTTTTTTTGTTGAACCGCCAACGTTTAGTGGGAGAGAGAGGTGCTTTTAAAAAAAAAATGAGCAAACTCTCCTACACGGTGCGTTGGCCCAATAGCATCCGTCCTAGAAAGCCCATCCCAAATCTTCTCAAGTACTGTAGGTGCCAGCCCGTATAAAGCCCACTCGCGCAGGGAAAACGTTCTTGGCCCATCGGCACGATCGAACATGCGTGTGTTTGGCAAAAAACAGTGTACACGATTTTTTTTTTTAAAAAAAGGTAGGAATGAAGAGAGTACAGTGATAGTTAGCTAACGCTTTTGGCAAGAACTGGAAGAGTACGAAATAGGTCACATATACACTTGGCCATTACTTGTGTTGAGTTACTTATTGTTACTGGAGGGAACACGCGTCTCTGCTGTGACAACCATACAACGTGACAGTTCATGACTCCTGCTAATTAAACAAGGAGAACATACATGAGCCTTGCAGCTTGACATACCATTCTGACCCAAAAACCTTATTGCTACTGCGCTTACACGACAGGAAAGTAAAAAACACTCCAGCTGCGGCATACTTATGTATATATGATATACATACTTTCTAGTAGATATGGGTGGATCAGATTAAGTGGTAAATATATAGTAGCAGTTGGGGATGATTCGGCTAGCTATGGTTGATCTTCCTGAACCTGCGGAGCTTCCAGGTGTCGGAGCTCGACCCGGGCACGCCCCACACAAGGCAGTCATACTCGGCGGTGGTGGTGCTCCCTTCTTGGCTGGGCTTGGCGGCCACCACCACCAGGCGGTAGTTGGTGCCGCCGCCCACGGCGTCCTCCGTCTGGCCGCGCACCACGGCCACGAACGCCATGTCCTTGCGGTGCGCCAGCCCGTACACCAGCACCGCGAACTGCCCCACCTGCTTGATCACCACCTCGTTCACGTCCAGCACCGGCACCCACTCGGCGCGCGACGGCGCCAGGATGAGCACGGCGAGGAGCACGGCGCCGAGCAGCGACGACGACGACGGAGACCTCATGGTGGGTGGCTGATGCTGCTTCGGATCCGCTGCTTGGTTGAGCGATCTCCTGTCGTTGCTATGGGCGGCCGTGGCATGAACACACACCATCAACGATACGCGAGGTTTATATATAGGGCAGGAAAAGGGGACGTCCACGCGTCTATCTGACGTTAGATGTTAGGGCGGAGAAGTGCACGTACGGTGCCATGTACCGGATTCATGGGCGCCGGCCGGCTGGGAATGTTTCCATGCATCGATCGGGCGTATTGGAACGTGAACTAAATTGGTTTTTTGATTTTGTGGCGTAGAGGTTGGGAAAAGGAACGTTGGGTGCTGGGCAGCAGTTCGTTGCTTCTGATTTCATCTGCTGCCAGCTACTATCGTTCACATTCTGGACTCAGCTCCCTCGGCGTTAGATCATGGTCCGGCCGTCCGGGCGTCCGGCGGCGTAGCAGCTTTCTTTTTTTGAACGGATGGCAAGAGCTTTGCCAAATTTTTATTAGAAGAAAAGAACCAACAAAAACCAAACGACCGTTACAACTCGAGCAACTACTCGAAGCCTGCAACAAGAACAAACAGAAAAGGAGAAACAACTGAGTAGCAGCTTTGGGCGTGCTGGACTGCTGGTCAAAGCCTAGTGGCGCGTCAGGGCCCCACTTCGAAACACCATTTTGGCTCATAGTTTGTTTAATTGTTTACGCACGGACTTCTATGGAAATCAATATCCGAAGACGTATCCTCCAACTTGACAACTTGCTAGATAGCACTGCTCCAACTTTGATCAGTAACACAGCAATTAAGCAGATCATACCCGTCTTCCTTAATTTCGTCGCGTTGAGTGGTGAAGCACACACACTCCAGTCCAGGCAGGAGTGCAAGTTGCATTGGTGCCTACCTCGAGATGGCCATTCACGAGCTTCGACTCATGAGCAAGCATTGTTAGTTTCACGAAGATCGGCCATTGCTTGTAGGGCTCTCCACCCTACAATTCTACCGAAGGACGTAAAGAGAGAGTACTACGTTGCGGTGAAAAACGGAATAAGTACATTTGGCATAAAGAAGTCGCTGGGGTTGAGTGGGCACAGCATCTTAAACAAGGCATACATCTAATTAAAGCGTGTTTATTTACCAACCATGCATTGATCACCGATCCAATAGTTTTGCTTTAGTGTTTTCCCCTTCTAAAATTCTGGAAAATTCTAGTATTCTCATTTGTTTCAGATCGAGGCATTTCTCTGCCATATACCGTCCATGATCGGCCATTACAGTCAGGCAGCCAGCGAGTCAGCTGTTGGCCTGTTGCTGCCTGGACATGGTGGGTGTGGCCGTGCGGGAGTCGGAATCGGACACGGGTGCTGTTGTCTGAACTCGGCAAGATCAGTAAATTCTCTTCAATCAATAAGTACTCCCTCCGGGTTGGTAAAGGAAGACGTTTAGGACATTGACACGGTCTCCAAAACACAACTTTGACTAATACTTTTTAGTATAAAATATTTGTATAATATATTTTAAAAGTACTGTTCTGAAATGATATTTCAATACAAATCTACTCATATTATTTTTATATTTCTAAGCTTAATACTTCAAAAATTATTTACAGTCAAAATTTACAAAGTTTGAGTTAGGACAATCTCAAAACATCATCCTTTACCAATATGGAGGGAGTATATCCAAGGAAAAGGTTGCCATGTGGAGTCAACACCATGTTTATGATATAATCAAGTCAGTGCCACAAATATCATAAGAAAGTCAGTGTGTACCAAAATAAAGGTTGCGGTAGAGTGCTTACAGTGGCCTGCTCATTTGCAAGTGTTACAAAACTTAAACTACCTCCACGAATAAAAGTTATTAGAAGGACAGGCAACTGATGATTTAGTTAGCATGCATGTACATGTACACATTGTGTCAAACCTTAATCATTGTCTCCTCGCGGATATGTAGGGAAATAGTCGTGAGCTAGATTGATGGGAGTTCACTGAACTTCTCGGGTAAAACATCAAGGGCTAAGAACAGTAAAAACTTTTTAGTCAAAGAGAACCTCCAACAAACCCAAGGCCGTACGTCTTTATCATCAGAAAAAAAAACAAGACCATAATAATGAAACGGATACTTTTACATTAGCATCAACATGCAAGGTACGGAGGTAGAAAAACTCAACTCCTTCAGATCACATTGACCGCAACAAAACTCCTGCGCGCTGTAGTCTCCCTGTGTCCTTCAGGAAGACCAGACAACTTATTCCTAATACACGAAAAAGCACACACACTACATCACTTGGATAATATAATGCCGGTGCTGAAAAGCACACACACGTACTACATCACTTGTTGGCAATAAAGTATACAACTTAAAACAAGACAGTTTTGTTCGTAGCTTGAAGGTTGAAAACGAGGGAGCATGGAGGCGCGCGGCAGCTAGCACACCATGATCGACGGAACGGTGTCGATCACAATATGTATGCATGCTAGACCGCCGGCTGCTTGTACTTGACGAAGCTGTGGAGCTCCCATATGGTGGCGCGCGACCCGGGCTTGCCCTCCACGACGCACTGGTACAGCTCCGTGCTCCCCGTGGCTGTGTTCCTCACGTTCAGCACGAGCCGGTAGTCGGTGATGCTCAAGCCGGCCGGCTGGGTCTCGCCGCTCACCACGTTCACCAGCGCCAGCGGCCGGAGGTGACGAGGATCGGCGTTGCTGTACACGATCACGGCGAAGTTACCGATCTGCCTGATCACTAGGCTCCTCGGGTTGGCGATCGGCGTCCAGGTGGCGTCCACCACCCCCGCCGTGAAGGCGACCAGCAAGGTGGTGGCGAGCAGCGGGAGCAGCAGCGACGACCTCATGGCTTAGCTAGCTAGCTCGGGCGCCACTGGCTTGCTGGTTGCTGTGTGCTGAGCTGCTTGGTCAGAATGAGCTTGCCATGCATGGCGAGGACCAGGTGACCTTTTATAGAGCGGGGAAAGTGTGTACGCGACGCGTTCGTTTTAAGCGAGTGCCGACACGCGCGACCTAATACTACAGTGGTCTACAGAGAAAGACACACATCTAGCTGCAGAGGTCAAAAACTCACAAGGATAGATGATGAACCCATGCGCTCTGCGTGCAGCATGAGAGAGATCGCGACCTCGAGATCGCGAGGGCGGCGAGATCGAATTGCTCGCAGTTGCAGGAGGTGGCATCTGAGCGCGCGCGCGCGCTGGAGCGGGAAGTGTGCGCGTCTGTTTGGCCTCCATTTTTTACGTGGTCTCGTGGTATTGTAGGGTTGAGAACCCTGCAGAGTCCACTCTTCGTGGCAAGTCAACTCAATTCTATTAGGAGTCAGCATGCGTGCGTGCATGCACACCGTAAAGCTCTCGTACTTGCAACGCATTTCTAGTGACCGTTTCGATGCCAATGCACACCGGCCTGCGTGGAAAGGGTCTCTGACCTTGCTTGCCCTTTGTAAAATTGTAGTGTACGAGGGAAAAGACAGCTAGCTATTTATCCTAGAAATCTTGGGGCTTCGATCCTGTCCATGGTTACAAGTTTACAACCATCTAGGCGTCCAAGTTGCTAATACAAATTGGGATTCCACATTCTTCAGAAAAAAATTTTGGGGATTCCAAGTTTAGTCAAACTCAACAGGTGTTTGTCGTTATTCCGGAGTACACTTTTCTTTTAATTTTTTAATAAATAAATAAATACCCGAATGAAGTACACTTTACTTGTTTGTTTCTCAACCACTAGCAAAGACGCACGTGCCACACACGTGATCCAAACTATTTACCCTTTTTCTTGGAGACCATTATGTCCCATAAATGTGAGATGCCATCCATCTATATCTGTTGCTTTTTTTTTCATGATAAGCTATTATGTCAATACAAATGTAGATGGAAGGGCACCATCCAGCAGCAAGCAGGACACATTTATCACTCTGTATTAGTGTATATGCAGACTTCCCCATCGCTCGTTCACAGCCCAAGACAAGCATGCTACTGTGCTCAAAGAGAGGTACCAGTGATACAGGCAAATTTTTGTTTCTATTAGATCAATACAATTTTCTTTTTTTCGCATCGTCATTTGTGACACCAAAATGGTTCATAGCTAGATTGTTGAAATCATAGATTAATCATTTTTACATATCATAGTTTTTTTAGAACCTATCCATGCACCCGTCAAACTCATTCGCTCGGGCTACGGTATGGCCATGGCCATACCAAGCGCTAGAGGCCAGACGTACCTGGCCCGGCGTGCACCCCCCCTCCACTCAAAAATATTAATCCCTTAGAAAAAAACCTATACCAATTTCCATTCAAATCTTCATTTTGCAGAACCAACCCTTCCTTTCCAGCTCTAATTTTTATATAGGCAGGCCAATGAAAAGCAAAGCAAGGAGCAGCATTGGAAGTATGTAGAGAATACCGTGTCCATTGCCCAGTATACGGTTCACCTGGCCATGGGCCATGGCTATGCAAGCAGCTATACTGCTACCACTGTGTTTGGCCTGTCTCTAGCTGCTCTCTGAGTCATTCCTGTGACTGAGTCTGTGACAAAGCGTGCTCCATCGTTGCGTCGTCGTTACGACCGGACAGATCGATCTAATCATCGGCTGATCAGCGGTGGTGGATTCATCGGTTAAACTCCCGACGCACCTGCCTAGCTGTTGGAGTAACTCGATCCAGCTCCCTGGCTGCGACTGCGAGCAGGCTATTTCATATATGTTTGATCCATCGACGAGAGCATGCTCATAGTAGTTGATCGGTGTGGCCGGTACGTCACCGGAGTGATGGAGTCGGAAGGCTCGCGATTGATCGTGGTGGCAGCGAAGGCAATGGCGTGTTGCCGTGATCCACCGCCATCTGTGCTCCGCTACTCGCACCTTCGTTTTGATTTCCTTGCCGCCGCCGCCACGCGCGTAGCATGCAGCACATGCATGTCGTGCGGGATGCAGGGTGCCCAGGTGATCCGCTACCTACCATCGGCCTTGAGGTGACGGGCGGCCTTGGAAGAGGCCTTGATCCCACTAGGTGACGGACGGCGACGGCCGCCGGCCACCAGCGACAGCGATTACGAGTGGAGGCCGCCCGAGAGCAAGACGCCGAAGGGGAAGTCGATCATGACCCTCTTGGTCACGACTCTCTCGAAGGCCTCGCGGAGCGCCGGGGTGCGTCTTCGCGCCCAACTTTGGGGCGGCAGCGACTGAGAGCACGATGCCGCGATCACTGCGCCGCCGGGTGGGGCAACGGGAGGCCAAGAGGGAATTCGCGGTGGGTACATAGACGATAGGTGAGAAAAATAAGTTGCGGGTGAGGGGTAAGGTGGGCCCGAATTGGGTGAGAAACGTTTTCAATTTAACTCGTTCTTTTATATATATATATATATATATATATATATATATATATAAGATATATGTATATCCATTTCTTTTGCTTAGGAAGTGATCAATGAGGAATAAAGAAATCTGCTAGGAGCCCAAATACGAGCTTGAGAACCCCCATGAAGATCATGTGTGATCTTTGCAGCTTCCCTTTGCGTCTTCGAATATCCATAAACGTACGTACGAGTACTAAATTACTTCCTTTTGTTTTGCTTGGAGATCTCCCAGTGATCGATCATGAATCTTCACTAGTCTCATGTACGGCAACTAAGCTAAGAGCTTACCACACGCATAGTGGCTGTCTCTTGTAGATCGTCCCATGTATATGGCTACTAAGAGCATCTCTAGGCTCTAGCGGTCATCCTTTCCTCAATCCAACTACCATATTGAGAGAGTTGATGAGGGAAAAAGTGTTCTAAGAGTCTCCTTTTATATCTCTTTTTTTCAAAAATTATTAGGACAACCCAATAATCCATCCCAACTCTGCTTAAACAAAAGAAGAGTTTAGTTTCTAACAACCACACGTCTAGTGACCAACAAGTTAATTAGCCTTGCAACAGCTGGATATGTAATCAATATTGTTGTGTCTAAACGGACAGCGATAGATAGCTTCTTCATGTTGGTAAAGATTTTTCATAGACCAAAATTGTGGTCAAAGTGGCCCAACTTGTCTATGTATTCCAGGTTTTTGCATCTTTGACTTCTTTTTAAACAAGTTGTCTGTAGGCATGCATGTGTACAATAACCTTTTATTTAGGGGCTTCCAATGCTTTCGTAACCATCTAATTTTAAAACTAGTAGAGGCTAATGTAAAGCCCTAAATTTTTCGCACCATCATTGTAGTTTGAAGTTAAATTTTTGTCAGGTAAAGGGATATGATAGGAAAAAACTTGTTCAGATTTTTTATCATTTCTTTCCTTGCTATTTTGTACATCTGCAGTTAGTTCTGAAACTCCTAACCTATGAATATGAACATGAAAAGGTCTTAACTTATTTTACTAGAATAAGTTATATGGTGTGTGGGAAAAAAAAGAAACTTGAAACGTATGTGTGGAAAAAAAAATAGACAAATTCACCAGGGTAGATTATATCAGTCAAAGTAGCATGTAGGAGTAAATTAAGCTGAACTTTTACTGAAGTCCTGCCATGCATAGCTGTGGTTGTTTGTGACAAAAACTAATACTTTGCACTTCTCTACTTTGCACAAAATGAAAGAAGTGGACGCAAATATAATAATATGCACACTGAATCCATGACTAAATGATATGCATTTTATCAGCATATTTTGTTTGCAAGTGGACAACACGGTGCAGCATTTTCCATGAAGTATTTAAGTACTATGAGAAATATTGAAACTCAAGTAGACAATATGAATAAGCAAAAAATCATAAAGCATTTTTCTTATGTTATATATAACTGACATCGTTTTTCTTTGGCATACACTTTGAGACAATAGGATTAGGATAGTCCTTACTCTCCATGTATGTATCATACCACACACACCAACACACCCCCTTTATTTCCATTTTCTAGCTTACACATATACGTATGGCTTTTGTACTTGCATCCAGCATACACTGCTCCTTGCACTGATTATATTCAGGCTTTCTTGAACTCCAAGAGCATCCACTGGTAGGTCCCAGGGGTCCCCCATACGAGCACCTTGTAATCCGCGGTGGCGCCGCTGGCGTCCGCCGCCGTGACCACCATCTTGTACCTCAAGCCGCCCTGGTGCTGCTTCACGTCGCTGTCCGACACGCCGACATACCTGAGCTTGGCGTTCCGGTTCATGCTGTACACCAGCACGGCGAACCGCGCGATCTGAGGCGGGTGGGTCCCCGCCGGCACGTCGTTGCGCGGGTCCTCGAACCTCGCCGACGCCGCACCGGCGACTAGGGCGGCGGCGAGGACGACGAAGAGGACGGCGCCGAGTGGCCTCATCTCTTTTTTTTTCTTTTTTTTTCTTGGGTGAATAGCCTGCTAGTAAAACTACTAGCAAAAGCTAAAAAAAAAAAATTACTCGCGAGCGAGCGATTAGGGTGTGTGTGTCTACGCCTGAGGTGAGGTGATTTGTTGGCCTAACGAGATGGCTATTTATACAGTACAGCTATCTGCGACTTTGGAAGATGTGAAATGCCGGCAAGGAAGATTTTCGACTTTGTGTGTAGTGGTAATCTTAGTTTCTCAGGAAAATAGGGGTTTCCTACGTGAACTTTGCTTGGCATTATATAAAGACGCATCTTGGAGTCAACTAGTGGCAACAAAATATATTTCTTTGCAAGTGAAATGTTTTTTTAACAAGGAAGGGAAATGTTTTGGGCCCGAATAGATCGACGATGTGTTCCACGGGGAAGCCCACCACGATATGTATCCGGCCCAAAATCCTGATCGGAGAACAGGTCGGTTCGTGGCGAGTTCGCAACATAAAACTCTTCTGTTATTCTCCAAAAAAAAAACCCCGTAAATCCCGCGTTCGCCGACGCAAGGGCGGCGACCGGATCAATGATGATCTTCCCGGATTCCTTCTCCCCGCCGGCGCCGCCAGAGCCCGTGGCCGCCGCCGCCGCCCTCGATTATCCTCGACCTGGACGCGTACATCGCGGACCGGAGCAACGGGACCACGGCCACAGCCACAACCACCTCGAGATGGGGCCACACCATCCAGGTCTCCTTCTGGGCCGCCCACCCGCCGGCCATGTCCTACCTCTGCGTCCACTGCCTCTGCGCCGCCAAATCCAAGGAGGACTCCTCCTCCTGCTTCGACCACGAGCCCCGCGTGGTGGGCGCGGAGGGCCGCTTCGTCCTCCTCCGCGTCCGCTTCGCCAACGCCGGCACCAGCTTCGACTACTTCATGTACAAGGCCGATCCGGACTCCCCCTCGCTCGAGCCGGTCCCTCTCCCCAGCGATCTCCGTGTGCCCCCCTAGTCGAGTTCTCCATCGTGCCCCGAGGCGACGACGGCCACTACCTCCTTGTCGCCCGCTCTATCGCTAGCTACAACAGGCCAATCCAGCACTATAAACTTCTCATCTACTCGTCCGTGGACCAATCCTGGAGCACCAAGCCACTGCCAGGTGCTCCCGATGCAGGGTGCATTGTAGTCGACAAGGTGATATCGCTTGGAGATGGCGTGATAGGCTGGGTCGATTTGAGGACAGGCGTGGTGGTGTGCGACGTGCTCCGTGAGCCCCTCGACGTCCGTTTCATCCCGGTGCCGTCGCCGTTGCCGGAGAACAGGGAGAGGCTGAAAGAATTCCACCCGGGTGATCCCGCGGCGCGGCTCAGGGATGTGACCTTCAGCAACGGCGTGATCAAGATCAAGTTCATCGAGGTGGAGCATCGGTGGATCGTGACGACGATTGTGCCGGAGAAGCCGATCGACCCCAGCGAGAAGGACGTGCTGTACGATTCAAACATGATCACGGAGCGCAAGCGCAAGGAAGAGAAGCCCAGGCAGATACGCAAAAGGGATGGCTGGAGGGCAGTGACGTGGAGCCGGACAGTTTTATCCAACTGTTGGCACAAGGGGTGTGTCATCGATGTCGACGAAATTTCAGTCGATGACACAATTCATTCGTCGTTGATGGATGGGCTAGGGGACGACCAAGACAAGAGCTTAAAATTCAGGAACCTACACTCGTATTTGCCCACTCTGAGCACAGACGTTGAGGATCTAGTTTACCTAAAGTCCGTGGTGAAAACCAACGACACCAATGGATGGGTGGTCGCTCTTGACCTTGGAAGAAGACACTCACGGCAATTGGATCATATTCTTTTGCACGACATGACCCCTGCGTCTATGGTTATCGTCTCTGTTCGCTGTCCAACCATCTGAACATGACTTCAGGTAAGTGTTTGAGCTGCTCATTATTATTAGGAAAAAGTCCGATTTTCAACCTCCAACTATACCAGAAGTCTGATTTTCAACCCTCAACTACAAAACCGCGCACAAAGGGACATCCAACTATCAAAACCGTGCGAATTTGGTCCTCTGAGTGGTTTCAAAGGTGGTTTTCTATTTTCAAAAAATGTAAAAAGACAATTCAAACTGAAAACATCGTAATTAATTCATTTTAAGTCAAAAAAAATGAAACGTATGTCACTTATTTTGTAAAATTAAAAGCTATATGTTGGTAGACCGTTTGAACTTAATTGTATTATATATATTTCTAATCTGAGTTTTTTTTAGAAAACCAATAAAACACTAGCAACAATAACAAATAATATATAAATAACTTTACATAGTGTACCAATAGATAGGTTACATTTTTAAAAAACTTTTAGCACCAGTTTCGTATTTTTGTGATTTAAAATGAATTAGTTATGAATTTTTAAGTATAGACAAGATTATTTTATATTTTCATAAAATGAAAACCACCTTCGAAACCACTCAGAGGACCAAATTTGCACGGTTTTGATAGTTGGATGGCCCTTTGTGTCCGGTTTTGTAGTTGAGGGTTGAAAATCAGACTTTTGATATAGTTGGAGGTTGAAAATCAAACTTTTCCCTTATTATTTCTACTCTGCTATATGCACTGCTAACTGATTACAATCAGTATGTTCTCCTTTGTCTGTGACTTTCTTTGTGTTTAAATCAACTGCTTTCTACATGTCTTACAGCAGGTTCCAGCCAGACTACAAAGCTAAAGGACCTGACGGATCCTCTGGTGATGTCCAAAAACGAATCTGAATACTCCACGTCAAATGTCGTGGAAGCTTCATGTGCACATGAACCTAGGATTGGGCTCCTAGAGCAGGTGTCACTGAAACATCAAGAACACCATCCTTCGCCTAATGCTCAAAACAAGGAATGCCGTGATTCAAATGCCCCCTCGCTGCCGGTGGGCGAAAGTTGCCTGCCACCACCGCCTCCACAACCAAACTCCAACCAGATGAATGGAGCTCGCAACAATTCGAGTACACACGGCGACATGAAACCTCAACATGCTGCAGCAAGATCAACCGGAGGCTGCCCTCCAATGCTGCCTCCAACACAAAACATCAAGCCGTGGAATGGAGCCGGCACCCATCCAAATGATGCACACGACGTCTATGCACGCAACGGAATTGACCAGAAGCTGTCCTCCTCCACTGGCGCCACCCCAGCAAGCTACAACGCCAATCCTCTCCTCCATGGGACAAGATCACAGGGAAGCTACCATCCATGGCCGCTGGCGCCTCAGCCAAACATTGTCACCCAGCCGTGGAGCGGAGTTGCTGGCTACCAAGACTACCATTCGAACACGCACGACGGCGCCAATCACTGCAACGCTGCCGGTTACTGTCAATATCCGACCGTAAACCAAAACCACCAGTGGGGCGCGCGCGCGACCGGCAGCTACTCCGGCGGCTACGGCCATTACGGTATCCCTGCGCCTAACCTGGTTGCGCCTGGCATGTACGCAGGTCATGTAGTCCCTGGGCACGCCGACGCTCATCAGCATGGCATTCTGCCCACGCAGGTTCAGGCTGAGAACCAGCGCCATGGAGCACCGGAGCAGTATTGGCCATCCGGGAACGACGGCGACAGTGCGAGTCAGGCATGGACGCCACGAAAACGGTGGCGAGGAGCGGGGTAGGCAATGTGTGTGATAGCTATGTATTTTGGCTGTGCCAAAATCTATCTGTTCATCACCAGAAACGGGGGCGAGGTGCTGCCGGGCGTGCCAGACTGCCAGTTTAGGATTCAGTGTTTGGCTCTGCAAGGACGGATTAGAATAGAACAGGTAGTTTTCTTCATGTAAGAACAACAATGCATATTTCCTAGCTGTCAACTCTGCACGGTATGTTAGGAACCTCCATATTTAAATCACTCAACAAGCTTACTACTTTTATACAAATTGGTTCACAAACCAGAGTACGAGATACAAGGGTAGCCGTATCAGCCTACTAGGTAATTTGAAGGAGAGGGTTCGGTACTAGCCAGAGATTTCAGGGAGGAAGATAGAGACAGGAGGGAAAAGCCGAGAGAGAGCAACGGAGGAAGATGTATGTCCTCTAATTTCTGAAATGTTCGATCCCGTTCTGTGCGGTTGTTGTTTTTTTAGATCGAAGTGCGACTGTTGCTTGCATTTGTAGTTGTTGTCTCACCTGTTTAAGCCCCGAAGACTAGTCCATAAGAGCATCTCAGTCCATAAGAGCATCTCTAGTGGAGGTCTTTATCCAAGCCTCTACTCTAAATTTTAGGTAACTCCAGTGGGGATTGTAAATAAGATCTTATTTTTTATGTCCTAAAATTTGATCTCAAGACCCTAGAAATAGGACCCTCCTATCCATAGACCCACCACTTTTTATCATTTTTTCTTTTTAATTTGAATGGTGGGTCTCATAGGGAATATAAGCCCATATAGAAGCTTCCACTAGAGTTTAGAACTAGGCTTGCAAAATAGAATTTAGAAGGTAGTCATAGAGGCGTGGCCAGCAGGTAGTCCGGCAGCTACGGCCATTACGGTACCCCTGCGCCTATCCTGGCTGTGCATGGCAATGTGCGCAGGTCACGCAGTCCCTGGACACGCCGATGCTCATGAGCATGACATTCTGCTCGCGCAGGTTCAGGATGGGCACCAGAGCCCGGGAGCAAACTGGCCATCCGGCCGAGAACAACGGTGGCGAGGAGCGGGATAGGTAATGTGTGCGATAGCTATCTCACAAATGGTGCGGCCTTGTCGGGTATTTCAAGATTCAGGTTGCCACTAGAACCGAAGGATTGTTAGGGTAGAACAGGTAGTTTTCTTCATGGCAGAACAGTAGTGCATATTTCCTAGCTGTCAGCGTAGCACGGTACTTTTTTTAAAAAAAAATAGTTAGTGTTATTGGTATCCTTAATTACAAAGTCAATTAGCCTCTCAACTAATGCACCATTTCTCACTTCAACAGCTCACCTCTCTGTTTTTCTCCACCGAGCACAGCAAGCCAGCATTGTAGCCTGAGATACTTCTTTATTTGTCCGTCGAACACGATGACCGTACCTGGCCACGCCGTGGCACTTCGCCTGGAACCCCGAAGATAGCAACTGCACGGACGACCGGGAAGAGAACGGTCAGCGAGAAACCGCCACGGCCCACGGGATGACGCTGAACAAGCTATAAGGCAAAGCTTTCATACATGTGGTAAACAAATGGGAACACTGTCCAATACAAACCATGCACCAAATTAAGTACACCAATAGTTCAGATTTCAATCCTGTGATCAAGCGAGGGGAGGAAATTTTCTTAAACATTTGAGATTTTGTCAAGGGTCATTTATGCATGTTACTGTTTTAAGAGCTACAGCAGAAACCTTTTTAAATTTTAGTTTGAAACACAATATGCTTGATCAGGCAAACAAAGAACTATCCATTACTATCTCAAAGTAGATCTTACCTTATGAGGTTCAAACACCACTAGGTCTCAACTGATGCTGCACCGCAGGTGGCTGCTGCCATGACCCACTGGCAGGCAGATTGTAAATAGGAGGATGCGACTGCCACTGCTGGTGATTGTTGCCGTAGAATGAGTGTGTGCCATAGGCAGCAGAGTTATGGGCAGGGAATTGCTGCAAATACCCATAGCAGCTGGCACCATTGTGCTTGTTGAAGCATGGTTGTGGAGCTTATTGTAAGATATGGGAAAATGCACAGGTGGGCAATATATAGGTCAAAAAACGACTATAGCACTGAATTGCAGACATGGATAATTCCATCTTTGTTTATTATATTACAAAGAATTCAAATGATCCATTTACTTGGGCAGTTATTTGCTTTTTAGACTTCTTGATTTCATATTTCTAAAATTAACACCCATGGTTATTTCTACTTTGCAAACACGTGAATCACATATCATGTTGGGTTCATCGGTCATGAAGGCACATGTGACATTATAAGAGTAGGTTAACTTTTAGCTAGAGGAGATTATCCATTCCAAGAGCTCCAGATCTGCAGTGGGATCGGCTGTGTCAATGACATGTGGACCAGGATGGTATATGAGGTATTAGAAGTTTTTTTAATTAGGTGGCATACAAGGGATTTTTATTATATCATAAGCTAACCAATGATTTCACCTTATGAGGTTCAAACTCATTATTAGGTTGCTGATGCTTCCATTGTGATGGCTGGTTCCACAGTTGTCGATAGTTGCCATAGCCATGTAAGACAGGGGTAGGCGCCGATGGTGCATACCCGCAGGATCCATTCATCATGTTGACGCATTGCTGCTGTAGCTGGAATGGCGAGTTCTAATCAATATGTGGTATGGCAATCAGAAAATGGCAATATGTAGCACAACAAAGGATATGTAATATAGCATACCAGATTGTTTTGTTGGGGATATGATGAATACCCAAGGTAGCAGGGCTGATCCGGGTTGAAGCATTGCTGTGGAGGCTGGAAATAGCAGACACATTCTATTTAATCTTGACGAATGACTGACGATGGTGAAATGGAAATATTGAAAATAAATGCAGTATTCAAAATACCATATTGTTTTGAACAGGATGGACCTGCGAAATATGATCACTATGTACGATACTCTGAGCTTTATTTGGTGCCAGGGTGGTTTCCTCAGCCGATAGCCTAGCAAACAGATATCCATTTAAAAAAAACTATCCAATATCAGGTACAACAACTAGCAAATGTTATTATAAAAAAATTGCAATGAATTGATATAAACATGATCAATGGTGCAAACAGGCCTTAACAGATCAGACATTCCAAACTTGCCTTTGTTGTTTCATCCTTGATTGATCATTCTGTATAGAAGTATGAGGTTCATCCCGTATGTGCTTGCGTTTCTTGAGTCCCTCTTCTAATATCCTGATAGACAGAATGTCCAATCAAATGAAAATAGATAGACAAAATAGCAAATACAACCAACAAAATATAAATTGAGATGATGTAAACAGAATTATTGGTGTAAACAGAATTGTTCATCCCACGCGGCTGAACTTCGACACGACCGATGTGGAGAACCCCTCCTGGGCCATCATCCCAACGAGGCCAAGTCCATCCCCAACTACCAATATGACGGCCCATGTCTCCACGCCTGCTCCGTCATCGGACCCGAACTCTCAAGCGCCCAACCCCTCCACAACGGCTGCGATGGCGAAAACGACGGCCTTCCTGGCGGGGGTCTCCCATGCCTCGCGATCTCCTCTGATCAGCAACGTCCCGACAGAAGCAAGGATCGGTCTTCGGCCTGCCCCCGCAGCAGGTGTGACATCGAGCGTGTGGCGTAGCAGTCGGTTGGCCAAAGAGCCGATCAACCTAACTGTCCGGCCATCAAAGAAAGGTGAGATCCTAACAATGAAGCGGCTAGGTCTTCTGGGTGCCGGTGCCGACAACAACAATGCCATTGACGACGCTCGACGAGAGTTAGACCGGTTCTTCAATGACATTGTGGACGTCAAGAATTTCCCGGCTTTAAGGGATCTTTTCCCGGCAGCCAGGGAACTATCTGATAAGGAGCTGCTAGCAACAGCCAGGCAGGCTGCCATGATTGGCAGCGGAGAGCTGTAGGTTGTAGGCCTAGCCTCTCCTCTCCCTGGTCGGCCCCTTTGTGTCAGCCTAGTTTCTGGTAGTTTTGTGTTTTAGATTAATCCTTTGGTTGTTGTTGTTCTTAAAAGAGAGTCCCTAACACTAAGGTATATGTAAACCGTGTGCGTGTGCCCGGTGATAGGCCGACGTGTAACTTCTATGTGTTACTTTCTTCTTAATATAAAGATACGCAGCTCTTCTGCGTATTCTCGAAAAAGTAAACAGAATTGTTCCCATAGCCGACGAAGAAACTTGCCTTTTGATCTCGCTCTTGGATTTCCATTTGGCAAGCTCATCCACATGGATCTATGCACAGAAAAGAGATTTAGTTCTCAGCAATGCTTTGACATAAAAAGTTATGCAAAACACTTACCAATGCATTATTTGGTTTATTTGCAGACTCGGCCACCTGTGTGATCTTGTGATATACTGTAACTTTAATACCTACAAAAAAAAACCCAGTAAATTCATAGGCAACACCAATCACAAGCAGGGATTCTTTAGGGACTAGCAAAGGTGCAGAAAACACAAAGGAAGATGATGAAGGGTTCGGATGGCCATCAAACTGGTACAAAAAGCACTTTAACTTATACTACCAGTAAGGACTAGTGCACAGGAGTGTTCAAAATAAGGGAAGCAGTGACAGTGTACTGGTACGAAAAGCTTGCTTGGTAAGGTCATACTTCTTGAAAGGGTATGCTCCAAGTGCTTTCACTGTCTTGTTCCCAAGGTCAACAGTGACCACCCATCCATTCTGATCACTGGGTTCCGCCGCACAAATGAGGTAAACAATATCACCATTGTCTATGCTCAGGGTAGGGAAAACAGAGTACAGGTCCCTGAATTTCAACTTCCCGACAGTTTCACCTTCACCCCTTAACCCAGACAGCAACGATGAATCTGCGGCTGATTCATCATCCAAGATGTCAGCCACATCAACATCATGTTCCTTGCACCAACAGTTGGACGAAAGTGTACGACTCCATGTCACGGCCCTCCAACCATGCCTTGGCTTGGGCTTGTCCACATTTTCGAGCAACCTGATCAAGTCTAAATCATAGAGGACATCATAATCGCGAGGGTCACTGGGTGGTTCAAGATACTCCGTCTCGATAAACTTGAGTTTACCATCAACACAGGCTAGGTCCCGGAACAACCTTGGAGAAGCTCCTGGGAGTCCTAGTTTATCCCTGTTTGCAGGCAACGGTTTGGGCAAGGGAATGAAACGTACACTAGGGGGCTCCTGACACAAGTCGCGCACCAGCAGGTCCTGTGAGAAATCTACCCAGCCTAGGACACCTTCATCAAGCGTGATCACCTTCTCGGGTCTGATCCTCTTGGGCATAGTATTTTTGCAGCGTCTTAGAGCTCCATGTCTTACTCTCGGACGAGTAGATGCGAAGACAGTAATCCAATGAACCTTTATCGGCGTCGTCACAAAGAGCGACCACGAGATAATGGAGGCCTCGGGGGATGATTCCGAACTCTTCAACTCCGTGGATACGACGATCAACACCAGCAGTAAGTAAGCCACTATCATCGTCAGGAAGCGGAATCCGTTCCAGCGACGGGGACTCGGTGTCGCCAGCCGCCGTGTACATGAAAAGTTCCTTTCTGCCGAAGCGCGAGACGAAGTGGGCGCGGAGGAGGACGAAGCGGCCCTCCGCGCCAACCACGTACGACAAGCCTTTGAAGTCGGCGGTCTTGGAAACGGCGTCGGGAGGTATGGTGCAGACCACGGAGAAGAAGGACAGATCGGGCGGATCGGCTGCCCAGAAGGTGACCGCCATGGTGTGGCCACCCTTGGATTTCGCCGTGGCCGTGGTCTCGTTGCTGTTGTCGGCGATGTCCGGCGGCTGGTCGATGCAATATCCAGTTGCGTGCGCCTCCCGGTCGAGGAGAATCGAGGTCGGCCGACGGTTGCCATTGGCCTCGTCGCCGGGGGAATCGAAGGATTCCATCGATTCGGATGCCACTGGTGTGGACGTGTGGTTGGCGGAACGGCGGAAGCACTCGACGGGTTTGGGGACGGTGGAGCAAAAGTGTCCGATCCAGTTCACTTTACAAAATACAAACCTAATACAAAAGCCCGCTCAAAATAGGCCCATTTGCTTGCCTTCGGTTTTGTGGCGCGTGCGGCCCATCATTGGCCCATGCACTCTGGCACTCTCTCTCGCCTCCTCGGCTCTCTCGCAACGGCGTGCCGCGAAACCGAGTCTGCATTTTGGGTTTACTCCTAACTGTTTTTTTTTTCTCTTTAATCCCCCATTTGAGAATGGTTACATCAGACGTGCAGACGTGCAGTTCAGGAGTCAGGACTATCAACTTGCAGCCATGCCATCGTCCCATGACCACCTCGCATAGCTTGATGTTCCCCGTGTAGCCAGCAGAGACGTCGTGCCGTTAAGTCCGAACAGTAGAGCTACAGTGCCCATACCAGAAGAAGCAAGACGAGTGCGGAGTACGTGTCGACGATCGAGATGCCGATGCCGGTGTGCCCGTGGAGCTGGTCGTTGGCGGCTCAACGAATTCGAGCTGACGTCCCAAAGCCTAGCACGACACGTCGTACATGACGACCAATGCTCAGTCGGTGAACACTCTGGCACGCATGGCGCCCTGGCTCGCTGAACCTGCACCGTCGTTTAGGATGGACAATACGGTGCACCCGACAGGTTGCCAGTACACCTATGCCAATATCAACAAGGAGCGCGTAGCACTGCTTCCCGCATCCGGGAGAGCACGGCCGCGCCACGCATCACATGTGACGCGCGGCGCACGGGAGACTGCGTGGCGGGGGCATATCAAACACGTAACGGTGCGACATTGCATTGGTTAGTGACATCGATGGCAACTATATATTCCTTTCTTCCCTGCTAACTCGCTCGCGTATAACATAGCTCTCACGAGGCTACGGCTACCCCTCTCGATTTCTCGCTTGCGAACAAAGCCACGCTACCCCGAGCATAGCTACTAGCATCTCTTGACGACACAGAACCAACGTGCATTGGCCGGCCGCTTGCTTCGCCGCTGGGAGAGGGCTTTGATAGTACGGCGCCAGATAGCTTGCCCTTTTTCGCCATGCATGGCGACGACTGCCTTTGTGGCCAGCCGAGACCCCAAGCTAGAGCTAGCCAGCCAGGCAGGCGCAGCGAAGCGAGTGGCCATCTGGCCAAAAAGCTTCCACGGCGCCGGGCGGACGGACAAGTACCTTCCAGAAGGCAGCGAGATGGCTCGCAGGGGAAAGACGACGACACGGCCCTCAGCTCCCGTCTCGTCTGATACTCTGATCTGGACCCGTTCCATGGACCACGCCTCTTTACCCCAGCACAGAGACAGCACGCCGACACCGACGGTTCTTCGTCTCCATCTCCTTGGTTCGTTCGTGGATGACGATGAACCCAACTGCATCTTTGGCTCTCGCTGCTTTTGCACGACATGGCAAGATCCGAGTTTGTGGACGATCCAGCAAGCAGCCGGACATTGCAAGATCCGAGCCCGAAACCCTATAGACCGGGTGTACGTGGCTTGGGTGTGCCGCTGGCCTCCTCGCTCCCTCGTGATCTCCTCTCCCCCCCATCCCGTGCACGCTTTTCAGCGCGAAAGCAGGAGAAAAAAAGCAGCGGCGAGACGAGGGGGGGCAAAAGCGACGGAGGTAACAGTGTGTGCTAGATCACGGGGCCCACCCACCCTGCCCGCTGTTCCGTTCCGGGCCCGCATGTCATGCTCTCGCCTCTGAGTGCCCCCGGACCCCACCCACCCACGGGCCACGGCCGGCGTGTCCGTCCCTTCCCCCGGCGGGTGGGCCCAGCAGGCCTTGCCGTGGGCACAGAGGAATTCCAACCGTCACGCCTGCGAGATGGACCCCACCAGGCGAGGGCCCCGCGCCTGCTCATCCCTTTGCGTGCACCACAAGCGTACTTCTTCGCACTGCCGAGATCGGCACGCGGTCACCGGTTTGTGGGTCCGGATTTCTGTGGACCCACAGACAGAGTGATGGGGAGCAGAATGGAATGCCGACCCCGCCGTTGCTGTGTAGAATCCGGCCCGCTCAGCGGCCTTTTCGCTTTTATCCGAATCTAATGCTTGTCGATTAAACAAGGAATTACCTAATGAGATAAATAAAAAAAATGGCCCCCTCGTTGCTTTCAGGAGAGATCCTCCTACCAGAGCGCGACACGTGGCGGGACCGGGTGCGATTGGACGTCGCGGTCGGCAGCAAAGATGGCACGGCGGGCCATCCCCGATTGGGCCATTTCTGCCACGTCGGAGATCAACGTGCCAGCTCACGCACTCCTAGCTGGAGCACGATCCATTTGTGGGTTGCAACTGGCAAGCTGAGATGGGGTACACGCGCCTCCAAGAATCCACACATGCTGTTGCTTGCAAGCAAGGCATATAACACACGACAGAAACACAGCTAAAAAAACGCCTGCAGCTTCCTCACCATTCGCATGAAGTATGTGCCGATTGCTTCATCAAAGCATGCAGAGTTTTGTTGGAAAAACGTCAATGTCAATGTCAATGGCTTCAGAAATAAAAACTGCTGTGGATCAACCACATTTGCCTGAAACGCAGCACGCGGAGGTGTTTTCTTTCGACGCCACTGCTCGATCGATCAGCTGCTGTGCGACGCCAAGGCAACGAGCATGTCCCACACCCACAGGCACACGCCATCTCTTCACTGCTGGCATGGCATGGCAGCTCCGCGCCTGCTCTCGCGAAATCTCCGTAGTACCCTTGGCCGAATCACGAGCACTGGCAGGGTATGTACTTGCGAAGCATAATGGTTTGTGTACCGCGTCGGCGTCGCAGTTGTTTTCATGGTGCCATCATGGCTAATAAGACCATGATTTGGTGGTTATAGTAAATGATAGCCATGCGCTTTTCGGTGCAGTAGTTTTCTCTCATTCCTTCTCGTACTTGCGAGCAGTAAATAACGAAGGAGATGGTTACGCTGCTAGTTATGGTTGCTCCCGTAATAGTTCGGTTTATTTGACTATTTTGGTGTCATCGTACGTGCGGGAATTCTCCTTTTGCGTACGATCTAGTCACGCTACTATGCAGCACGCAGGAGCATTCACATGTCGATGAAATTTCTTTGGTACACGATCATTACTTGGGTATTATCGTTGGAAAGTATAAATCTGAAACCAGAAAAATATTGAAAATAGAACATAGGAAAAATAGTTAACGATGTTCTCTGCAATTTTTTTAAAAAGGAAACAATGCACACTGAATATTTGTATTTGGTGATATTTTAGTAAATAAAGCACTAAATGTGAATACCTAACAAAACTCATTCCATAACCCCGAGTGTTTCTGCGGGACGAATCTATTAGGACTAATTAAACCATGATTGGACAATGCGGTGCTAGAGTAAACAATCTCTGATAACGAATTAATTAGGCTAAATAGATTCATTTCGTGACGTCACGTCCATTCATGTAATTAATTTTATAATAAGATAATGTTTGACCCTTCTAATATTTAGTTTAAAATTATACTGATGTAAAAAGCATCAAGTTTTTCACCAAACTAAATAAAAAAGCTTAAACAAAAGAAAAACCCAGTTTTCTCTTAAACCTGTCTGTCCTGTCCCCACCATTGGCACCATCTGCCTGCCATTCCCACTCCTGGTATCCGATGATATCAGCAGCCAAAGCTCTGAACTCGCTCCTGCGCCCGCCTTCTCCTCGCCCCCCATCCCCACCCCAAAATCACCTCGCCACCCCGCCACCCCTCCTCCACCTCGTCGGCGCGGCCGGCCGGTACTCGCGGCCCGCTGCGTCCCGCCGCGCTCCCATCCCGCGCTGCGCGCGTTTCCACACCCCCTCCTTGTCATTGCCCGGCTCCGCGCCTCCAGTGCTCCACGCTCCCCTGCCCAGCTGCAGCTCGAGTCCAGCTGGTGCGGCAGCACCCTCCCTTCCCACGACTTCTCTCTTCTTTATCTCGGCCTCGGCCTCAGCCTCGGTCTTCCTTTGCGCTGTCCATTGTTCATCGAGCGACGGGGGCTTCGCCAGCGACGAACATCCGACAGGGGCTTCGCCGGCGACGAACATCGGACAGGGGTATACCTGCATGTTCCCCTCCCTTCCCATCCTGCTGCACGAAATCAAACACCCAAATCCCTAACTTATGGTATTTGTTTTCGGATCTGACCACATTTTACCTGCTAAATTCGATCTTTTTGCAACAGTGGTGTTTGTTTTCGGATCTGAACATGATTTTACCTGCTAAATTCTTTTTGCAACAGTTATTGGGTGTACAAGTGTAAGGGTGTTCAATCATTCTGCGGTATGAATATGATGACAATTTGGCTGCTGTCTTAATAATGTCTTATCAATGCGAATATCAGCTTGCAAACTGATACATGCATCCTTTACCAATATACACTAAACAAGATCTGTAGTATTGCTTGGCATATTTTCTAAGCATCTGGTTTAGTTTAAACATCAGCAGGGAAATTCTACAGTCCGTACATTTACTTCAGCTAACAGCACATTCCTTCTTTGATTCATCAAAACGGGATGATATAGAGCAATGCCAACATTTCATGGGACAAAATTTAACACAACTTCTTGTGGTTGATTTTCTGTTAGGTACATGTTTCATCACAAGGAATGAACAGCAGCAGACAAATGGAACTCCACTACATAAACACTGGATTTCCATACACTGTCACTGAGAGCTTCATGGATTTCTTTGAAGGTCTCACCTATGCTCATGCTGACTTTGCTCTTACGGATGGCTTTCAGGATCAGGTATGCAAAACATAATTTCCATGTCTCTCAAATCATCTTATACAGCAGCCAATAATAACATCTCCACTGAGACCTTACCTGCCAAACTCTTTGGTTTTGTAACCCTGTGTACTTGCCACACCAATGTAATTACTTTTGGGCCTTTTGGCATAGCACCGACGGACTCTTACTCTCTTACTGGGGGAAAAAAGAGCTAAATCCAGATGGCTGTAATTGACTGCCTTAGCTAACTATTCTTTATTTGAATCGTTGTCTGTTTTAGTTCACAATTCTTTGCTGCTATCATGCAGGGTAATCCATACTGGGCAATGATGCATACAAACTCGTACAAGTATGGATATTCCGGTCCCGGGAACTATTACAGCTACGCCCATGTTTATGACATAGACGATTACATGCATAGGGCAGACGGTGGGCGCAGAATATGGGATAACAATACACCTGTAAACAATGTGGACTCTGCCAACGTTGTACTGCAGGGTGGTGAAGCTCCCCGTGCAACTGCAAATTCTACAACCGAGGAATGTAAGTTTGAAAACAGAAGTCATGAAAGCTGCACCATTTTGTGAAATCTCACCAATACCTGGTTAAGTTGCTAATAACATACTGAGATAACATACACCTTCTTTCACCTGGTAATTGAACTTTACTCTTATTAGTCTGCTTCTGTCAGGCTAATATCAGTGACATACTGTTGAGCTGAGTATATCGTAGTCATTACATTTCCGTTGCAACTCAGACACATATATGCAATTAGGTGATTAGAGCTGTTAATGTTTGAAATTGAGGTAGTTTTTACATCCAAATTACATTGTGAGCAAATAACATTCCCATTAAAGTTACCTTTCTAAGAGACAAGTAAACAACGCGTCAAAATCATCTGGCAACTTGTTTTTTTCCCTAATTTTTGGACAAGCTTACAGAAAAGTTCAAGCATACATAAAGCAACACCTCTTTTGAACTTGATTGTTACATTAACATTCACTAATGAGTCATAATGTTTATATGGTTTTCCAACAAGTCAGATAGTAACTTTGTAGTTTCTTTAAATCATTTTAACCTGTGCACATTTTTTTTTAACTAAGAATTAATCCATCCTGTCCTGGCACTCTGATGATGTTCTTTTTTACAGGCATCCAACAGGTACACCAAAGTCCCGGGAGTCCTGAGGTAAATGAATATTCCAAGCATGGTTATCTTTTTTTCATTCCGTTTCAAATTATAGGCCATTTGACTTTTTTGGCCTCAACTTTGACCGCTCGTCGTATTAAAAAATTATGCAAAATATCAAATTTTTTTGTTATAGCTTTCTTTTTTATTAAACAGTCTTCAAGGATGACTTTAATTTGACTGTGTTTGCACAAATAATAAGATGAGTCGTCAAACTTGGGTCAAAAAAGTCAAATGACTTGTAATTTGAAATGGAGGGAGTACCTAATAAGTCTTTTTTCCTGCAAGTGCATGTGGTATTATTTTCCCTTTCTGTAAGAATTCCCTTTTGTTGCTATTTCAGACATTTTGTATGTCTCTGATTCGAAGTTAATTTATATGTCCAGTGTGCCTAAAAAAACCTTTTGTTTTTGGGTGTAGATGCCGTAAATTTGTCTCCAATGGCTAATAGCTTGACACATCTGACCATATAAATATGCCTAATATTTGTTGGTTCCATCAATTTTATATTCCGATTTGTATATTACAATTAACTCCACAAATCATCCAAGGTTCACTTATTGTTTATTTATAAGCACTAAAACATGTTTTCTGTATGTTATGTGAGATCACTTTTATGTTCTCTGCTGAGGATGGCAATAGTTTCCAGTTGCTTCACTGAAAATGATTATTATATCTGTAGGTTGTTTGGCAAGATAACATCGATCCTGACAATATGACCTATGAGGTTAGTGACTTGCCCTGCACAAATCTTTTGTCCATATTCTCATGCTGGTTACGTCAGGTAAAACATATACTTCAAATATGCATCACTATACTTATTGCTTCTGCTTTAGACATGTAATATTAGCTACATAGGCCAGAAACTGCATAATTTATAGCATGTGTTACTGTATTGGTCAAGGACAATGAGTGTAGTTATCATCAAATGCTCTACTTGAAATGGAGGCTATGGCTCCTCACTGCATTGCCAACTACTTTTTTTATTGCATACTGTGGTTGCCTTTGACAAAGTTTCTTAAACCATTTCAAATCACATCATATATTCCATTTAAAGTCTGTACTTTCTCCTGGAGTAAATAAAATACAAGGTGGCCCAAAGCATTTCCTAGTTCTTGAAAAGTCATGTCTTTTTCGGTTGTTTATCTAGAAAACTCCTTTTCAAAGTTACCTACGTGCACTGCTTTGGTTCGTTCAATGGAATTGTGAATTGTGATATAACAATGTGATTTCAATGGTTGAGCTATATTTCTGCAAAGCATTATTTGGCAAAGTTCTCCAACTATTTCATTTCTAGTATATTTCTTGCCTCATTTTATCCTCCACTATAACATGGTTCTGTTGGCAGGAATTGTTGGATTTGGGTGAGGCAGTTGGAACCCAGAGCCGTGGTCTCTCCCAAGAACGCATTTCATTGCTTCCTGTCACAAAGTTCAAGTGTGGTTTCTTTTCAAGGAAGAAAAGGCGCCGTGAAAGGTCAGATTAATGGATTATAATCATTTATATTGGCTGTCTTTATGTAAATAAAATTATGCTGCATCAATATATGTTTGATGTAACATGATGATCTTTGCTTACCACAGTGGATCAGAAAAGAGGATGTAATTGTTTGCAGCAACTTTCTACAGCTTCTTGAATGGACATGAAGTTAACCTGCAGGACTTGCCTTTTGGTTCACAGGTGTGTGATTTGCCAAATGGAGTACAGGAGAGGAAATTTGCAGATGACACTTCCCTGCAAGCACGTGTACCATGCCAGCTGCGTGACAAGATGGCTTAGCATAAACAAGGTCAGCAAACAAAACAATTGGCACATACATGCCTGCTTTTCATTTCTTCCCGTGCTTCTTTGGCTTCAAGAAAGTACATTTCTTTCACAGGTTTGCCCAGTTTGCTTCGCTGAAGTTCCTGGTGAGGAACCCAAGAGGCAATGAGTTACCAGTTATGTGGCCTCCACGAAGCTGTCACGCTTAAAAGCCGAACCCACTGCCCCCGACGGACGCATGATTTCTGCTTGAAGCCATCGTGTGTCGTCCCCTCTTTAGAATTGTGTATTAGCATCATATTACCAAATATAGGTTATAATCAGATGTAGTTGCTACCGAGAGGTTTGCTGTAGGCTGTTGTAGAGGTCGACTGTGAACTAAGACCACCTGCTAGACGATGCATGCTCGATCTGTCGATCACTCCAATATGTTTTTGTTCATTGCAATTTGCAAAGAGCATGTGTGCTGGTTTGGTTTACTTGCATATGATTAAGATTTTGCGGACACCGACAAATTGATCTATTACGTGGTGCTTTTGCCTGTTGATCCGCATTTATTTCGAGACACATTTTGTGTTTTTGGCATGTTTGCATTGCCCATTGCTTCTCAGGATTCTAGCCATCCTTGGCTTCTCTCCTTCCCCTGCGTCAGAGTTGCTTCCGTTGTTTTTCTCCTTTGTAGAGAGCTGCTCTGTCCTGGTGTACGAGTGCCTACACAGTTACACGTGAACGCCAATTGACCTGCAACTGCAGCGATAGTTGCCCAAAAACTGGGAGTTCCTCGTTGTGTTTCACTGTCACTGGGACAAAGGTGGGGGCGTGGTGCGGCTCCTGGTCCAGGCGAGGGCGCGAGGCGGCATCGTGCGTGATGACCACAGCCCACGGGCCGACTCTAGCACGGTCCATCCTGGCGTAGGTAGCCAGCCCACTAGGATAAACCATGGGCTCTGTGAACTAACCACCCACCAAACAAATATGGGCCGATAAAGGCCCTAAAACACGTGAAGCTGGGGCGGAGGAGAAAGAAGACAGACGAACACGAGGCACCCCACCCCCGAGAATCCGCAGAGAGAGAGAGAGAGAGAGAGAGAGCGGCCGCCCGCAAGCGCCCTCCTCGTCCCCGCCGCGCCTCCGGCCCCTAAGCAGCCTCGCTGCCACTCGATGGCGGCGCCGTATCACCAGCCGACGACCCTGGAGGAGGTCCGCACGCTGTGGATCGGCGACCTCCAGTACTGGACCGACGAGAACTACCTCTACAGCTGCTTCGCCCACACCGGCGAGGTAGGCGTCGCCCCTCAACATGTGCCCCCCTAACACCGTGCGTCGCGCCCTGATTCCATCTAGGGTTCGTTTGGTAGGCGGTCGGAATTCGGTGATTTCAAGCTGGGTTTGTTGGTATCAATGTCTGATTTAGAGGGTGCGTCTCCGCGGGTTAGTGAATTCAGGCGAATTTATACTTGTATCTCTGATGCTTCAGAGCTCAATTGTAGTGGCTCGAATTTATACATGTATCTCGGATGCTTCAGAGCTCACTTGTAGTGGCTGCTATTCGTTCTGTTTTGTTAGGGTTGCTGCGTAGATTCACAAACGCGACAGTATGCGTGTCGCTGTCTTATTCCGAGTGGCAAGGGGTTCATGGTCCTAGGGTTGTACATCCAGACTTTTTGTTTAAAAGTTGACCCAAACAATTGTGAATTCAAGTGGACTCATGCATCCTCGACTCGTGTCAATTGCTGAGCTTCTTGTGTAAAGTAGCGACAAGGTTTTTTGTTAACATTGCCCACTCATGCTATTATTCGGCGGAGAGCAAAGAAAGTTATCCACATAAGCCTTTTCAAATATGTCGTCCCAGTAGCAATAGTATCTTGTTTTGTTTGTGTATTGGGCAATGTAACATTCTAGACCAAATCTTATCTATATCAGTAGGCTCTTATAGGGATCTTGTACGAAAGCATTAAACTGTTTTGCATTTTTTTATGGCACTACTGGTCTGATGATATTGTAAACTTTTGTAGCTCATAGTTTATGAACAATAAAAAATCCAATTTTTCCAAGTATTGAGTACTTCAGTACAGAAAAAGGGTAAAATACACCCCTTTACAGCTGTTTGAGTTAATACAAAAACCATTTGGAAGTTGCATGTCTGATCTATGTTTGGGTTGCCATGTTGTCTTTATTTGGCACTGAGGTGATGCTAGATTTTTTTAAAACCATATAACAGTTGTGATTAATCTAAACATCAGAAGTACCATGTTGATTTCAATTTACTTTAAGCGTAATTGTGTGTACGATTTTGTTTTTCCTGCTGAGTATATTCGATTACATTTAGAACCCATTGTACTAAGACCTGCATTTCTTGGAAGCGCAGGTGCAATCTGTCAAAATAATACGCAACAAAATAACAAGCCTTCCAGAGGGATATGGGTTCATAGAATTCATTTCTCATGAAGCTGCTGAGAAAGTTCTGCAGACTTACAATGGCACACAGATGCCTGGAACTGAGCACACATTCAGATTGAACTGGGCCTCTTTTAGCTCTGGTGAGAGGCGTCCTGATGCAGGACCTGATCATTCGATTTTTGTAGGGGACCTGGCACCTGATGTCACAGATTACTTACTACAGGAGACATTCCGGGTGAACTATCCATCTGTTAGAGGGGCTAAGGTTGTCACAGATCCAAATACTGGGAGATCAAAAGGATATGGATTTGTAAAGTTCGCTGATGAAAATGAAAAGAACCGTGCAATGACAGAAATGAATGGTATGTACTGCTCAACACGACCAATGCGTATAAGTGCTGCGATACCTAAGAAATCCGGTGGCTCCCAGCTTCAGTATTCAGCTGCTAAAGGTAACATTTGATGATCTGTAATATAATGTGTTGTTTTCCATAGGAGATTCTTCATTTTATTTGTATTTCTTTTCGTTTATTATAACTGGTTTTCTTATGCAAATTATGCTAAATATGCAGCAATATATCCAGCAACAGCTTATGCAGTGCCTCAGCTCCAGACAGTTCTACCTGATAGTGATCCTACAAACACAACGGTAGGAACCCCTACTGTATTTCTGCTCAGTTTCTCTGTTGACTATGCTATTTACCTTGGGATGCATTTTCAGATATTTATTGGTAACTTGGACCCGAATGTGACAGAAGATGAGCTGAGGCAGATATGCGTGCAGTTGGGGGAGCTTATATATGTAAAGATTCCAGTTGGTAAAGGATGTGGGTTTGTACAATATGCAGCTAGGTAAGTGGCTCAGGAAAATTTCTGTTTCCATTATTTCTTGAAGTGTGATTTACATAAACAGGATTCTTACTAGCAATTGTCCCAGGAATGGAAAGCTCTAGCTACCTATGCCTCGTGGTTTGTGGTTATATCAGGACTTGTCCAAAATCCAAATTTCTTAACATCCTGAAATAAGTATGCCTGTAGTGGGATGTTAGTCTACATCGTTAGGGACATGTATGCTTACAAGCAAAACTAAGATTTCAATGCAGTATTATCGCTCCATTGATAACTCAGAGGACAGGAACACAATTTACAATTGGTTTCAAATTGTATGTCTATTTTCCTTTTGCATATATTCTCCCTATTCAGAAGCATATTAATTTCTTGGTGATTTATCGTTACCGAATCCTACCATTACAGGGCATCAGCTGAAGAGGCAGTACAACGTCTTCATGGCACAATGATTGGCCAACAAGCAGTTCGGCTTTCATGGGGCCGTAGTCCTGCAAGTAAACAGGTATATCTTGTGTTAAAATGTTTACTGCTTAAACCTGTGCCATTCTGTAAATATCTTGAACCTCGAACCTGGTGAAATCAAGTGGAGGCAGTTGTGTTAATGTGGGATGTTGCACCGATAAGCATGTTAAAGAAGATTCCACTAAGTGCTAACACTTAGATTTGAGGATTAATCAGAGCCAAATGATACTATTCCTGCTCACTGTCTTGGGTAATAGTTTGATAAGGGATTGCTTGTTTGATATAGCATTAGTTTGTCAACATTTTTTATTCATTTCCCTATAACTCTCAATGAATTTTATCTTTTTCCCCCTATGGTTATGGTAATTAGTCTGTGTTTTACCAACTGGTTTCTCTTCATATGGAAGCTAGCGTTTTTCTCTTATTTATTATCCCATGAAACCATATGCAGGACCCATCAGCTGTTTGGAGTCAGCAAGCAGATCCAAATCAGTGGGCAAGCACTTACTATGGATATGGATACGATGCATATGGGTATGCTCAGGACCCCTCATATGCATATGGTGCTTATGCTGGATATAGCCAGTATCCACAACAGGTAAGGATTTTGATCCAAATTACAATTATTATATTTTTTCAGAGTTTCAGTGCTGTACATTTGTGCATTCGTCAGTAAGTTGTGATTGTGGAGGCCTTAACCATGTTAATTTCTTATGAGCTATGTCACTGTATGATGCACCCTAAAGTTGAACCAGATGTAGGATTTCCAAAAGTTGAAAATCGTAACAGTGTTAAAGTGTGAATAGTATCACCCACCATATTGAAGGGCTGAAGAAAGATTGTGGGTTGAATGGGAATGTACATTTACTGAACTATTTGTGTTGTTGTGTTCCTGCTAATCTTCTATTGTAAATTTGTATGAACCATGTGTATGCTCCCCGTTGTAAGTGATTTCTGGTGCATACCTCCCATAATCTCTCATGTTTCATAGTGCACAAACTATCTCTGTGCCTGGCCAAAATCTGTTCTCTTGTATATTTGACAAATTTCACATTATTGCAGGTTGATGGTACTGGTGACGCCACTTCAGTTGGTGGTAGCCATCCAGGCATGGAACAAAAGGAGGAGCCATATGATCCAATGAACATACCTGACGTCGACAAGTAAGATCAATGACATTTCTCTTCACACCATTGTTTTTGCAGAGGTCTTTTTTCTAACATGTGGTCCTCTTTCCCCCTCCTCCCTTGCAATCTTAGGCTGAATGCTTCATACATGGCTGTTCATGGTAGAGCCATGCTAGGGCGGTCCTTGTGGTTGAAGACGAACCCGCTGCCCCAGCCAACGTGAGTCTGCATCCAACACTGCCCTTCTCTGAAGAATGCAATGTCGGTGGCTGCAGCCAGGTTCCGTCGCAGATGATTTTGCCCGTTCAACAGTAAGAATACTAGGGTAGTGATGGACCATCAAACACGAAATCAGAGTAATGCTGGTTCGTTCGTGGATGCCGATGAACCTATAACTGCAGAGAGCGCGTATGCTGAGCATTGCTGGCTCAGTTTCTGTATGCTGAGCACATCCTATCCCTACGTATTATAGGCTTGACCCTTTTGTGTTTTCTGGGCTGTTGCTTATACTAGTATCCACCATCAGGAAAGTGTTTTCAGAGCGACGGAAGTCATGTGTAGCCCCATTTTTCTCCTGACCTTTACTGCTGTTTCATCCTGGACTGCTGTTCACTCGGTTACACGATGCTGCATAGCTCTGATATTGTATTTTCAGTTGGTAACAGCTGGTCTTTTTCGCCCATTGGTAAAACCAAAATCATTCACATGTCAGGCTTTTTGCCGAAAAAAGAACGGCAAGAGCCTTGATGTAGTATTATTAGAAGAGAATTGATCCAGTTCACTAGAGAAACTTGAACCAAAAACCATTCCATTACTGGTGCGCCGTTCTATTCCGAACAATTTTTGTACGATTTAACTGGTTCACCGAATTTTTGTAAAACGGTTTTCAATAGGTGGCGACAGCTTCACTGAATGGTCGCCAACTGATCATTGAAATTTCGAGTACACTGACGAGTCGCATCCCAGGTGATGGCGTGACTCCCAATTCCCTCGATGGTTGTGCAGCAGAACGTTCCATGGAAACCGCGGGATGCCGTTCATCTGCGTGGCGCGAGCATCCATGTGGGCCCGGCTGTGACTGTGAGTCACCACCGCCATTATTGTATGGGTCGGTGATCTCCAACGGTCGGAAAATTGGCCGGGAGCCAACGGGCCGGGTCGTCTTCCTTCCCCTTCGCTCTGGTCATAACACGCGCAACGGCTCGCCTCGCCACCGCCCCCCGCACAACTCACGAGCGCGACAAAGGAGGGGCCGCCGCGACCAAGCTACCGGAACCCACAACGTCTCTCCCCTTCTCCCTCCCTCCCTCCCATCTATCTTCCTCCCGTTCTCGCTCTCCTCCGCCCCGCGCGGCTGCACGGCAGGGCCTGGGGACGACAGAGGGGAGAGAGGGGGAGGGGGCGATGGAGTTCATGGAGCCCAAGGACATCGACTGGACCCGGGTGGTGTCGCGGTACGTGCGCGACGAGACCTACGAGGGTATCGAGGCCCCGCACTGGGCCGACCTCACCGACCCCAACGCCGGCCGCGCCGCGGTCGACGACGAGGCCTGGTTCTGCCGCCCCGGTACGCCTCCCCATCCCTTCTTGGCTGCCTCTCCCAGCGCGGCGCTGATTCTGTTAGTTGGCCCCGCTTTGATCGCGAGGGGAACAGATCAACCGTCCCAGTTCTTGATCCGCGTGGCTTCCTTTCTTGGGGCTGGATTTCGCGGCTTCTTTCTTGCGATTCCGGTCTCTTTTCTTGCAAAATTGAAGTTTGATTTCTTGATTTGCGGCGCTGCAGATTGCCGGCACCCCAAGACGGCCGAGGATTTCCTCAAGCTGAGCCCCAGCCCCAAGGTGCGTCATTCTTCCCCCTTCTTGGCAAGCCTTTTTCTTCCCCCCGATTAGCTAAATTCTCGTCTCACGCTTCTTCCTCTGAACAGGGCAAGCTACTGCGATCAGTGTCGGCCATGCTGCCGTTCGGCGAGAGGGACGTCAATGCCACCAATCTCAGGTTGCCAAGAACTTTCCTCACAAATTCATGTGTTCTTCGCGCACGCCCTTTGTTCAATCTATGTTCCTGTTGCTCAGGGACGGCAATAACAATCTCAAGTGGCGCGGCGGCGCAGGCGGCGCTGTTCCAACATTCACGCCGGCGAAGCCGAAGACAGCGCCCAAGAAGAGGTTCCAGGAGGACAGCGAGAACCAGGACCCTGCACTGGCGACGCCGCCCCCGCGACAGGCACCATTTAGGCCGCCGTTGGGCGCCCCGCGGTGGAACAAGAATGCCAAGGATGCCATCAAGTCTAGTGCGGAGAAGCGGCCGGTGAATGCTGAGAAGGAGGCGCTGCTCAACAAGCACGTCCCGCCTAGGCAGCTCAAGAGTACACTCTCTGCGAGGAACCTCTTTTCCGGGAAGGATATACTTGGCCAGATTTCGGACTTCTACGATGAGCTCAAGCGGATGGTTGGCACCGGTGGCAGCCAGCCTGTCAAAGACACCCAAGAGGAACACAGCTCAAACCCAATGTAATTCATCCCTCACCGACGCTACGCAGAAATTCAGTTACCAGATTGGCACTTTCAGGTCCTTGACAGTTTCTTTCTGCAGGAACGGGAGCGATGCGGCAGAGAAGGTGACTTGTGATGCTGGCATCAGCGATCCCATTTCCTCAGAGACAGTGAAGAAGGTTGCAAGACCAGAAACAGTTCAAAAGAGTCCAAGCCCAATGTAATTTGCAAATAATCACCATAATTACAAACTTTGACTCTGGACGATTGTAGTGATTGTTGCTTGAGTTTCTGAATGTTGGTTTCTGCAGGAAGGGAAAGAAGGTGGGGTTGAAGGTGGAAGCAGGGAAGCAGAGGTCACCCTCTGTGCTGAAGGAGGTGAAGGCAACACCACCGACTCCGCAGCGGTTTCCATACCCATCTCAGAAGCCTATTAAGAATGTTAGAACTGGAGGGATGTCAGCGGCAGCCTCACCGTCACCTCTCAAGAAACCGCTGAAGGTGAATCCGGCATGCCTATAGCATTTGCTTATTCAGTGTCTGGCTTTTATATCATAGTGTTTACTTGGTGAAATTTCAGTGTCTGGCTTTTATACCTACAAATTCTCTAAGGACATCTAATATTCAGAAGTTTTTGTAGATCTTAGATATATATTATCATGACTGGCTATGACTTCTGCTCTCAAAATAAATAACTGGTACCAAATCACCATACATCACAAATTAAGCTTGTAGAGCTATGTGAAATATTAATAAAGATTATAGATTTTCATAAGTTTCAGATCTTGTGTACCAAGTCATCAAGTCTATGCAGCAGAGATTACTTGGTACAGAAGTACCATACTTTCATACCAGTCATCGTTTAGTACAACTCAGAGCCACCAAACGTAAGACATGGTTTTCTAAGATTGTTACGGGTGTTTAGTAGCAGTATGCCTGTACCTTTGCAGTACTGGTTTCTAACAATGATGCTTGTTCATAACCTTGTCGTAGTCCTCATAGTGGGACGTATTAGCGTTTATCGTCTCAGTAGGTTTCCACATTATTCTGTTCATTGTATGTGATCATATCATACATTTCTGTGCATCTCATAACCAAACTCAGGTTTATTGTACTGTACAGAAAGCATATGAACTATTCATCTGAATTTGATTGTGTAGTTATCTAATCATACTGTATTACCTTTTCTTTAGGATAAGGGGACGCCCAGCAAGGATCTGGAGAGCAAAAAAGATGCTGCGAGACAACCCTTTGGGGTTAAGGATATGAACAATACAGCTTGTGATGCAGAAGGGAGCTCCAGTAGCATGTTTTGGTTCTTGAAGCCCTGCACTTTCCTTGTGGAGTAGCAGCATAGTAATACGAAATTTTAGTGAGCAACACTTGGTGTAGTTAGAATCCATATCCCCAAATATTCTTATTTCCTATTTGATTGATTCATTTTATGGACACTCTGTCCGGGAAATAAACAAAAAGCATATGTATAGTCAATTAGTCATACAAAGGTTGAGAGTCTTTACCATATGTATAATTCGAGAAATAGCAAAATGTCGTTGTTCTTCTGCTGCTTTGTTGTTTGGCAAATCAAACTGTACTTTTGTCTCTTGAAGTGATACTGAGGTGATATAATTTAATGATTTGTTTGAATATCTTTTCCAATCTACTATGAGCAGTCCAAAACTATGAACAGACCAGAAATGTTCCAAGACTTCCAAGTCCAATGCATCCTTTTGTTTTTTTCTTTTTTCTAGATTGCCCAATTTCTTTATTCATGAAGGTTTATATCTACTGATCGTACTGGATTTCCACTTCGAATTGGTGGTGATGTCTCCAATCTCCACTTGTAACACATCGGCCGTTATGTCCTTCCAAGCGGCAACATCTGACTGCCTGTACTTCATCAGGAACAACTCACACAACAAGGAAGAAACATAGGGATAACAAAGCAATAGAAGGGCAAACCAGAGAACTGAAAAACACAGGAATTCAATTGGAATTGATGTTTGGAATGTAGGAATAAAAACATATTTATTAAGTTAAATGGAATAGTCTGAAAGATAAATCAATTGGACGATTAAAATTATTACTACTTAATAATGTATTTTAGTTAGCTAAATGGAGCAGCCTGTTATTTCAACAACCCCTTACAAGTAGGACCCCCGGTCCATGTCCATGCCTCCATGGACCAAAGCTACGCACAGTACACCGTATAGCTTCATCCTGTTCCTCCCCATAGTTCCAGTAACATCTTCTCAACGAACAACAAATCAGAGAAAACCTTAGTATAAAAAAAACGAGAAAACCCCCCTCCGATCCTCACCTCGCCTGATGCGTTGATGGTTCAGGCTGCCGCAAGTCGATGAGGCATGGTAAGGCGGAGGGGGGCAGCCGGGTGGTCTTTTCATTCTTGATTTTTCCTGTTGGGTTTGGTCCTTTTCTTTTTCTAATGTGTAGTTTAAATGCTCTGGAATTGTTCACTAGATCTATGCACCAATTGTGGGTCTTATGATTTCTTTATCATACGGAGAAAGAATTCTTGTGCTTTCTTAAAACTGTAGCCCTCCGTTGAGGAACGCCTGGGCTGGGCGGGGATACAGAAAAACCTCCGTTCCAAACTTACAAAGTACAAGGGAGCTCGTCTGCTTGTAAAGCCCGCACTTAGGGCTCGATTGGTTGGTTTTCAAAAGCTACCAAGATAAAAATGTGGGTAAGCACAAAAAAAATGGTATTGATTTGGTGAAAAGCTTCTTTTTTTTTTTGTTTTTGCCAAAGTAGTTGAACAACATGATAATACACAGAGATAATAGTCAGCCCTCATATTTTTGCATCATCCAATTTTCTACATGTGTGCTAACATAAATCATTGGCATTAGCATTTTTTATTTGGCATCAAGTTATTTGGTACTAAAATTGTGGCAGCTATATTTTGACATCTAATTAAATATTGCTCTCAAATTTCGGCCCAAGTTTAGCAAAAAAAAATGACATGCCAATATGCTGGCACTCATTTAGTTGAAAATCATTTAAAAAAAATTAACAAAGTGATGATGTTCAGCTTGTTCGTATTTTGACATCCATCCAAATTTTCATATGTGCGCTACCATATATCATTAGTATTAGCATTTGTATTTGGCATCAAGTTATTTGGTGCTAAAATTATAGCCATTATATTTTGACACCTAATTAATTAAATGCTGCTCTAAATTTTGGCCCACTTTAGTAAAAAACTTCGGCAGACCAATATTCTAGCTTGCCCTAATTTTGGCATGGGCCATTTTGGAAGCAAACAAAGTAGGGGTAGCTGCTATTAACGGCCAGGGTAAGTTTGACATTTCGCCTGAGTTTGTATTGGGAAATGTTTTTAAGGATGTGTTTAGATTGTAGGAAAAAAAACATTTTAGATTGTAGGAAAAAACACTGTAGCATCAGAAAAACACTGTAGCATTCGCTGGGAAACGTGTTTTGTGAGGAAGAAATAGTGAAAAGGTTGAATAAATAGTGAAAAGGTTGCATGTACTACTTAATGCATGAATAGATGATCCTGGATGGAATGATTCAACCAATTTGCTTGAACCACTTGGTTCACTTTAGCTAGTACAACAATGTATTAAGTGGGATGGCTTCATCCTGGATGAGTTGGTACAATTCACCCAACCAAACAAAAGAATCATTATTATTTTGTACCATTCTATACATGAATCAAATGATTCAACCAACCGAACATACCCTAAATGAATGGCAGAATGCAATAATGACGCTGGAGCATCTGGTGCAGCGCACACTAGACCAGGGTTCACAAAACCGAACCGGAGGGCCGAACCGCCGGCCGGCGGTAGCGGCTAACCGGTCGGTTCCCGCGGGAACCGTCAAAACCGGACAAATTTAAATTTTGAATTCAAAAGTATTTGAAATCCTAGTTCAATCGGTTTGAACCGGTAAGCCGCCCGGTTTGACCGGTAAGCCGAGCGGTTTGGGCGGTAAGCCGGCCGGTTTGGACTGTAAGCCGGCTCAATACATAATTTGTCATGTTTTTAAATTTAACTAAAAATTTAAAAAAATAAAAGAAAAATTCCTAAAAATATTTCAAGGTGTTTAGAATTTAATGGTGTCAAAATTTTTCAAATATTAGTGTATTTAGTATTTTTTGTGTGCATTAGAAGTTCAATGAGCCGATTTTTTTTCTTTTCCTTTTTTTTTTGAACTTCTAATGCTTGCAGAAAATATCAAATGAGCAAATATTTGAAAATTCTTGACACCAATAGATTACATATATCTCGAAGCCCGCGGGAACCGACGGGTTCTGAACGAATTTGCGAACCCTGCACTAGACTGGAGACAGCGACAGCAGGAATGCCTTCCATTTTTTTTTATCGAACTGGCTGGTTCTTGTCGGACCCGAACATCTCCACCGGATCCGCACCGAGCCTCCGTTGAAGCCCACAACTCCACAAGTAGCTTGTGTCTTGCCTGAGTTCCGATCAGACTTGGGGCAACGTCCCTGCGCTCGTCCTACGCGCCGTACCGCGACTCCATCCTGCTCGAACCCGTACCTCGATTCAGTACAGTGACCCCGGGACACGGAACGGCGGCTTGCTCCTTCGTGGTTTCAAGATTCCAGAGGTTCTCTTCTCTCGCCTTTGACGACGGCTGGCGCCTCCCAATTCTCCACCCCTTTCCAGGTCTTCGTCTTCCAGTTCCAGGTCTTCGTCTCATAGGTAATGTGTTGGTCGTTCGTTCCTGTTTCGCCGCACCCGTTGCCATTCCTCGAATTCCTGTGTGCAATTCGCTTCCTCTTTATGTGCTTTCTGTGTCGATTCTGATAGTGTTGGCGTGCCCATGAATTCTGTTCCATGTTCTTTAGGTCGATTGGTTCTTTCTATGTTTGATAAAAGTTTCTTGGGCCAGGAGCATCTTTTTTTGGTCAGCTCCTTTGATGCTGTCTCCACCAATTGGAATGAAACTATGTGGGCTCTGATCCAACACGCATAATTCTCCAATGCATTTGCCAAGGGTGATGCTCGGATGGTAGTTTGACCATGCTCGCAATCCGTTCGACGAAATGCCCTGTCGCATTCGTGGGCGCCGCCAGTGCCCTGGCGGTGCTTGTCACCGCTGTGCATGTGTTCATGGTGCCAATCCTTCCTTCCTCCTTGGATTACTTCGGTGCTCACAGCAGTACAAGCCGTCCAAGGAATGCACCCCTGGGCGTTGGGGTGGTGGACTCGCGTCTCAGGGGGCAGTTCCCTTCTGATTCGCATGGCTCTGTGGTGTTCCGTGGAGCACCATGGAAGGCTGAGGTTGGGAGGTGGCTTGCTGGATGCCATGCTAATTACTCGTCTGTTAATGTCACTGAGGTGTGCGCTTACCTCTGTCCCTCTTCATTGGGTTTTGATTTAGGTTGTTTTGAGTTAAATTTGTGTTGCTCTTTCGCAACAGGCTCTAGGTGCAAAGCGCTGTGAGAAAGACTGCAGTGCCCGTGGTGTGTGCAACTATAATCTGGGAGAGTGCAGATGCTTTCATGGATATTCTGGTCGATCTTATTTCTCAGTTTTCACTTTCTATTAATCAGTCTGCATTTTCATCACGAACTTGTATCCCTGAACATTCGATGGTTCACTTTCAAAACATTTTGGCATATTTTCCATATTATTATCTGTGAGTATGCTCATGTATCGTATCGAAGACTGCATCTTGATCTGAATGAAGCATACTCAGTCTTCACTCATGCAAGAACATAGTACATCCAGTTCGCATTTATGAAATAATATAAGCCATTTAGTTTTTGTGTGCATGGATGCATGACTTTAAGAAATACAGTATTAAAGACTTATATGCAATACTAAAAAAGACTAGCTAAGATAATTTTTTATTTGATCTCTGTCAATATGTGACAAGGGCGAAATGGGTACTGAAATATGCAATAATCAACTACATGGTCATACCACTGTTTATCTACTTACATATTTCTGATGGCGAATGGATTGCTCCTTCCATAGTCATGGATTAAGAAAAGAAGGAAAACTCTTTTATGTGAAATGGAAGAACATGGATGTTATGCACTGTAGAAAAGTGGAGACATATGTATAGTTTCCTTGCTTATGTTGATATTTTTTCTTCCTTCTAAAGATTCCTGTAACATTTTGATTTTTTTTCTGCAAAAAAAAAAATTGATTTGTGGTGCTGTGTTCCTAATCGAGACTCAAGTCACAAGTATAACTTCACTGATACAGGGAAAGGATGCGAGGAGGTTCTGAAATTGGAATGCAACCTCCCGAGTTCCCAAGAATGGCCTGCAGGACTATGGATAGTTTCCACATGTCCAGCTCACTGTGACACGACCAGGGCAATGTGCTTTTGTGGTCCAGGAACAAAATACCCAGATCGCCCTGTGGCAGAAGCTTGTGGTTTTAAAACAATGTAAGACTATCGCTGATACTTATTTTGATTTTTTGTTTTTGAGTTACTTTAGTATTGTTAAGCTTCTCCATTCCATCTTTATAGTTTGCCCGCAAAACCTGATGGTCCAGTGCTTACTGATTGGAAAACACCCGACCTGGAAAACGTATTCACAACAAACAGAAGTAAGTTAGGATGGTGTAATGTAGTCCCCGATGATGCATATTCGTCCAAAGTGAACTATAAAGAACAATGTGATTGCAAATATGATGGGCTCTGGGGGCAGTTCTGTGAGATACGTGCTGAATGCAGTTGCATCAACCAGTGTTCTGGACATGGACATTGCCGTGGTGGTTTCTGTCAGGTATGTCTCAGAGAAAACTATTTAGCTAAAGATATGAAATTGCTTGTGTCGAATTTAACTTGCTGTATTTTTTTTTTACTTTTGTAAGCTGTAATCTCATTGAGTATTTTTCAGTGTGACAGTGGATATTTTGGGATTGATTGCAGTATCCCATCAGCGTATTCACTTGCATATGACTGGCCCGTGTGGCTCCAGCCATCAGTGAATTTGCCAGAGGTGAAAAATCTAAACAGTGCCTCCATCAATGTTAAGGCCATTGTCCAGAAGAAAAGGCCACTTATATATGTATACGATTTGCCAGCTGAGTTTGACAGCCATCTTCTTGAAGTAAGTCTATGTCATATGTTTGTGTGTGTGTGTGTGTTCTTAAACCTTTGTTTCAGCATTGAGATTAATATGTTTTTTTTTCACAGGGAAGACATTTCAAATTCCAGTGTGTGAACAGAATTTATGATGAGAAGAACAGGACTTTGTGGACCGAGCAATTGTATGGTGCCCAGGTTTGGGTTTGTTAATCTTGGCTGTTAGTGGATATGCTTTTTTTTCTGTTCCATGTTCACAGTGTTATGAATTACCAGCTCAAGCAGGTCTGACCAATGTGTTATTTACCATTTAGATGGCACTCTATGAGAGCATTCTTGCTAGTCCTCACCGCACCCTTAATGGGGAAGAAGCTGATTATTTCTACGTGCCAGTGCTTGATTCATGTCTAATAACTAGATCTGATGATGCTCCACATATGTTAATGCCGGTGAGAATTGTTATCCAATTATTGTATTTCAGTTGTCTGAGTGTTCTCCAGTAATTTGAGTTTTAATTCTAGAGGGACATGCGCCTCAGGAGCTACCATGCTCTGGAGTACTATAGAATGGCATATGATCACATAGCTCAGCAGTACCCTTACTGGAACCGGACTTCGGGAAGAGACCATATCTGGGTGGGTTTCATGTTTGGATCAAATTAACTGTATAATGATTATTGGTTCTTATTCAATAGCTGTGCTAACTGCCTTTCAACTTAGTTCTTTTCATGGGATGAAGGTGCCTGCTATGCTCCAAAAGAAATCTGGAACAGCATGATGCTTGTCCACTGGGGAAACACTAACACAAAACATAAGAATTCAACAACTGCTTATTGGGCAGACAACTGGGATCCTATTCCTTTGGATAGAAGAGGCAACCATCCATGCTTTGATCCAAGAAAGGATCTAGTGCTTCCGGCATGGAAGCAACCTGACCCAGGGGCTATATGGTTAAAACTATGGGCAAGGTATCTGTATACTTAGTGACATATCCTATGAAGTATGAACTATTTATGTTCCTTAACGTTGTTACAATTCAACCTTTGCAGGCCAAGGAGGAACCGTACAACACTTTTCTATTTCAACGGCAATCTAGGTCCTGCATACGAACATGGCCGCCCAGAAGACACGTATGTATCTATCAGTGCGCGTGTGAATATGTGAGAGAACTTTTTTGCAAATATGCTTCGATTGCATTGTGCAGGTATAGCATGGGGATTCGGCAGAAGCTAGCAGCTGAATTTGGTTCCACAGCAAACAAGCAGGGAAACCTTGGAAGGCAGCATGCAGCCGATGTGACAGTTACCTATTTACGAACTGAGAAATACTATGAAGAACTAGCAAGCTCTGTTTTCTGTGGTGTCCTGCCAGGGGATGGCTGGAGTGGGCGTATGGAAGACAGCATGCTTCAAGGATGTATTCCTGTCATCATTCAGGTATACACCATCATTTTTCTTGTGTGTTGTGTCCTGTATCAAGGGACCATGTAATGTTCTATGGATAGACTTGTGACATGACTGAACATCTCATCATATGATCTCTTATTCAGACATATCTACTTTCTTGGCTTGGATTGTAGGATGGAATTTTTCTGCCATATGAAAATGTGTTCAACTACAACAGCTTTGCAGTCCGTGTACAGGAAGAGGACATACCAAACCTCATAATAATACTTCGGGTACATTTTTACTCTATTTTCCTCTATTCTCTTGGACATATATACCCTCCTGCGGCATGCTTACTGTTTCCATATCACCAGGGAATAAATGAAACACAAGTAGAGTTTATGCTTGGAAATGTGCGCCAGATGTGGCAGAGATTTTTCTATCGAGACTCTATATTGCTAGAGGCAGAGAGACAGAAAAGGCTGTTCTCTGAAGAGGCACCCTGGTCTGTTGAGGTATCGAAACTACCTGACGATGATGATGTCTTTGCGACATTTATACAGGTAGGTTCAGAAAATTCAAAGGAAACCTGCTCCTCAACCTTTTGTATGGATGCTATCGAGCTTACCATCTACCATCCGATAGATCTGAAAAAAACAATATTTGTATTTTCATTAGAAGCTTTGGTGAATCCTATAACGTTAGTATTACCAAGAATTTTACCTGACCATGTGTCCATTCTCTAATGTATCCCATTTCATTCTTGCCCTAGAACTGTTGTTCTGCTGTGTTCATATTTGCTGAGAAAGAATGATTTTGACAGGTATTGCATCATAAACTGTACAATGACCCTTGGCGGCAAGGTCTCCTGCAAACGAAGGAAACTGGATTGCCAACCATCTGCTCGAGAACTTCCTGAAAGTGTTTAGTGAGGCACCATTGCAATTGTAAAGAAAAGGGACATACTCATTAGGGAGAGGGCTAGAGATATTTCTTGCATATGGAGTACTGTATAGGGTTCACTGATAAAAAAAACAGTTGTCAGATCATTTGCTAAAAAAAGGGCAATTGCGGTTTAGCATTGATTTTTCCACTCCTATTAAAGCATTAATGGCTACATCTCTTGTCTACCTCTCGTGCTTGCAATGCCAAGCTAACGCTTGCTCTCACTGAGAAAGAGCCGGATTTTCTTGTTCACTGTTGCATCTCTTCCCTGGGCAAATTAACCATGATTAAGCATTTGATCAATGTCGGTTCTCTTCATGAATCAAGCAATAGCCTCGTTGTGTATATGTGATTATGACAACAAAATTAAAATGTCCATCTGCATACTGGAACGACTGGATTTCATGCATCATTTAGCCGTGTTTTCTTTTTCTTTTTTGAAGCGCCTTATCATGGAGCGCATATTTTCTATTTTCAAACATGGGCATGCTTATCCGTGTGTGCTCATAGAGTTGTCGGTCAAACAAGGCAGGAAGGCTGAGCAGGAATCGCATGGATGCATGCATCCGACGTGGACGAGGAGCATGTGAAGAGCGCGCTCGTGAGAGCCAAGAATGCTGTGAGGTGGATCTTTATACCTCGCATTCATGCCGCTCTTATTACCATGGCGACGAATCAACGTGCTCGCCTCTTGACACCCGTCGTACGTCCTAGAACGATCAAACCATTGCTCGGTGCACATCCATGTTCCATGCTCAGTCAGAGCTCCAAATCTACTTGAGCCTGCCTTGATCGAGCACAATCTGCAATTTCAAGGCCAATAAAACAAAACAAAAACGTTATTCCAGAAACCTCTCACTCAGTATCAGAAAAGCATGAATGAAATCAAGAAAATTAAACCAATCTTTTTTTTTGTTGTTGTTGTTGTTTGCTTGCAATAATAGTACACAGCACCGTGCATTCCTAGAGATGCCCAACGGTCACATGCCGCCTCCGATCGACGAGAGCCCCGCTCACGCTCACAGGTCTGGAAAAAGGCGCGACACTGTGTCTACGCCGAGCGCATGATGCATTCCCCGCCGTGACAACATTTAAACCCATGGCGTGCCGATCACACCCCCGCGCGCCACCCCCTACTAAACCCCCGCGCCCCTCGTCACACTCTCCTCACCCACTTCACTACACTCCTAGCTAGCTCTCTCGATCCAGTTCAAAAACCCTCCTCCTCACCTCCATTTCAAACTCCAAATCCTCCGCTCTCCCCCAAGGTTGGTTCACGTCTCACTCGATCGTTGCATTATATTGCCCTCGTCGTCGTTGGTTTCTCTGAATGCTAGCTAGCTAGGCATCTGACACGCGCGTACGTACGTTGGGGTCTCGTGCAGGAAGGAGATCGAAGAAGAAAGAGCTCGCTGATCGTCGTCGTCGACGGCGATGGAGAGCTACGGCGGCGGCGGGCGGAAGCGGGCGTGGAAGAAGGGCCCGACACGTGGGAAGGGGGGCCCACAGAACGCGGCGTGCGAGTACCGCGGCGTGCGTCAGCGGACGTGGGGCAAGTGGGTGGCCGAGATCCGCGAGCCCAACAAGCGGACCCGCCTCTGGCTCGGCTCCTTCGCCACCGCCGAGGAGGCCGCGCTCGCCTACGACGAGGCCGCGCGGAGGCTCTACGGGCCCGGCGCCTTCCTCAACCTCCCGCACCTCCGCGCGGCCTCCCTCACCGCCGCCTCCGCCGCCGCGCACCAGAGGCTCAGGTGGCTCCCGGCGGCGTCCGCCAGGGCCACCGTCCCGGCCTATGGCCTCCTCAACCTCAACGCGCAGCACAACGTCCACGTCATCCACCAAAGGCTGCAGGAGCTCAAGAACACCAAGCCGCCAAAAGCTCCCCACCAGCAGCTCATCCCGGCCTCTACCTCTCCCTGCTCCGCCGTCACCAATGGCGGCGGCGTCGCTGCCCACGGCGAGTCCCTGCCGCCGCCGGCGCAGACCATGTCTTGCTTCCAAGCACTGGAGCAGGCGGTGGCCATGGCCGACGACGACGACACCGAGCCCAGCTGCGAGGGCGCCTTCACCGGCGTCGACGACAAGCCCCAGCTCGACCTCAGGGAGTTCTTGCAGCAGATCGGCGTGCTCAAGGCCGACGAGGACGGCACGGCCATTAACAAAGGGAGCTTTCACGGTGACGGCGAGGTTGGCTTCGGCGGCAATGGCGAGTTCGACTGGGACGCGCTGGCCGCCGACCTCAACGACATCGCTGGAGGCCACGCCGGCGCCGTTGGTGTGAATGGAGGGTTTCAGATGGATGATCTGCATGAGGTCGACCAGTTCGGAAGCTGCCTTCCCATCCCTGTCTGGGATGTGTAACCTGAAACTGAGAGTCCATCCAACTGCTGCTGCCTATCTGCATGTACGCTACTTTTTTACATTTCAAGTTCATGTACGAATCTGATTCTGAGCGATGAGTTTGGCATGATGAACTTTCATCAATTTCTGATGAACTGGATCTGTTTTTCTCAATCTTACAGAGAAAACCATGCATCTTCGAATAGCTGATAATTCGTTCTCTCGAACAACATTTCGACATCTCAAGTGTGCAAACAAACTAAAACGAAATGAAAGAAAAATGAAATAAGCATGCGCACATATCGAACAGGTATCTCATTTTCAACCAGAAACCGAAATGGCATATCACATTACACCATCAGGCATGGTTCACAATTAGTGCAAAATATATGATGGACCACACAACAATTGGTGGAGTCGAACATAGTGCAAACCACTCATCCTTATTCGCCTTAGCTGATGTTTCAGCAGGTGTTTTATTATTGCGCGCACTGGATCACTCCACCAGTCAGTAATTTCGCTGTATCACAGCTACCACGGCAACAAAGACGAATAGTGGAGCAAAATTGCTCTAGTTAGGGCTCAATTTTTTTCACCCAATCGAGGACCAAATGAAGTGGCCTTTACTTGTATATGAGAGCGTCCCTCCCAGGTCCAACACCAATGTAGTGCACTGGAACACCAACAAGCTCTTCTATCCTCTCCACATAGCGGCGAGCAGCTTGAGGAAGTTCATTGTAACTTCGAATGGAAGAAATGTCACTTTGCCAACCTGGCAGGACCTCATAGTTGACCTAAACCACAAGAAAAGGTATATATGAGGCCTTGCTATTCAATTGATCTGGCTGTGGAAACATATATGTGAACAGAAGTGCATGTCAAAGGTTACCTGCACTTGCTCCAGGATGTCAAGATCCCCAGGGAAGGATTGTAGCTTCTGTCCATCAGCTTGGTTATAAGAAACACCCACCTTAATTTCTGACATCCCAGACAGAACATCAAGTTTGGTGAGATTAAGTGATGAGAACCCATTGATCTGGCAGCAGTACTTCAGTGCAACAATGTCAAGCCAGCCACATCGCCTTGGACGACCCGTTGTGGTGCCAAATTCCGCTCCAGCTTTCCTAAGGCGATCACCTTCCTCTCCAAATAGTTCAGTTGGGAAAGGACCAGAACCTACTCTTGATGTGTAAGCCTTGACCTGTATGTAAAGTATGTACAACATATAAGCACTACATTGTGAAAGAGGACTATATAGTTACAGTGGTTTTTAGCTTACCACTCCAATCAGGTCACCAATTACCCTTGGGGCAATCCCAAGGCCAGTGCATATCCCACCAGCTGAAGGGCTCGAAGAAGTCACAAATGGATAAGTACCAAAATCAATATCCAGCATAGTTGCTTGGCCGCCCTCAACAAGAATTTTCTTCTTCTGTTGGATAGATTCATTTAACACATGCACGGTATCAGCAATGAAGGGCTCCAATCGCTCTGCAAACCTCTTGTACCTCTCTACCTCTTCCTTGAGCATGTTTTTGCTGTACTGGAAGCCTTGAAATCTCGAAGCAGCATCTTTAAACAAGACATCAAGCTTATCCCCAAAAGTGTCCATGTGCCTCAGATCACAGACTCGCAGTCCATTTCGAGTTACCTTGCTAGAGTAACAAGGTCCAATGCCTCTCTTAGTTGTCCCTATAAAGGAATTTTCCAGCTCAGCTTCCCTAAGTCCATCTACAGCCTGGTGCAGATCAAACAGTAGATGTGCCCGATCAGAGACCAGTATTCTTCCGTCACAGCGGACTCCATTGGACTCAAGGCCATCAATTTCTCCAAAGAACCCTGGAACATGGATCACTGCTCCGTTGCCAACAACACAGAGTGTACCTTCATGGAGAATACCAGATGGAACAAGATGAAGGGCAAATTTCTTGCCTTCAGAGTTGTAGATGGTGTGTCCAGCATTTGCTCCCCCCTGTAACAGTATGGTGGAAAGTAAGATAATGCTGCTGATGCTGACTGCTTTATGCTGTGTTCCAAGAACTTCATGTGAAGTGTACAGATATTAGGAACAGAACATCTAATTACGTAAACGAAGGAAACTCTTGAGTTTAGGAAACATTCATCACAGAAATTAAGCAAAAAGCAAACGAATAAGCGACTGTCTACATAATGATCCCCAGAAGCAGAGGTAATAGTACATACACGTTACTGACAAACTACATGTACAATAGTACATAGATTACTAGAAGATGCAAAAAGAGGGCAAAAAAAAAAGGGTGAATTGTTGAGCTTTGCATAAACTAAGTAACTTACAGCTGTTTGCTTTAAGAACACAAGGCAACTAGCATATCAGTACTTTGCCCAACATAACATCAAAGATTGCAGCTTATTAGTTCTCCGTGATATGACACGCAGACAGGATTATTACGCAACCCAGTAGAATCGTATAGTCCTTTGCTTGAATTTACCCCTACATGTATAATCTGTCCAGTTGAATCATACAGCCCCAAACTCCCAATTTCTGTGCATGATTTGTTGTGACAGGACAATCAAGTATGCTAGAAATGGCAATTATCACTGGTTCATCTCTCAGTCTTCTAGTGAAGTGTAACCAGACAAAAGGTGCAGAGTAGACAACATCCAGAAGGTGTAAAAATTCACAATCTACAAATCCATAAAACTGTATGGAACTATTAGGTTGGAATTTTTACCCTCTTCTACAAATTTTACATAAATGGTAGTTATATTGTCCAATATTTGCCAGCAGGAGGGATGCAACAATAACACCAGACGAAAGTGAATCCTAGATCACTCTTTCATCATCGAACGCCAATCCAGAAAAGAATCCCCCGAATTCATCGATTCGCACCGCGAAGGCGCGAGCTACCAAATTTACCATAGCAGAGCACACTAGTGCCTCAGGCACGGATGAGCACAGAAGAAAACGAATCGCATCTCATCTCTCACCTGGCAACGGGCGACGATGTCGAAGCGAGGGGCGAGCACGTCGACGAGCTTTCCCTTTCCCTCGTCTCCCCACTGCGACCCCAGCACGCCGGAGACCTGGCTCAGCGCCGAAACCCTATCCTCCGCGAAATCCGCGTGAACAGCCGCGGGGGCGGCGGACGCGGCGGCGGGGGCAAGGGGGCGTGTCCTAGGCAGACGCACCACCGACTTCGCCGCCGGGGAAGCAGGGGAAAGGGATTTCCCGCTCCCGACGGCGGTGGCGGCGGCGGCGGCCGTGTGGGTGAGTGTGGAGAGTGACATGATTCTTCGAGGGTTTTAGGACGGGGCTCGGTCGGCTGCTGCTTGGCTTCCCTTTGTACTTGCACGGGTCGGGTCGGCTCTCAACTGAAGCCTCGTTTAGCTCGACGCTCCCGTCGCCGTCGACTCATCCCGACGAGACTTTCCCACCAGACTTGGCTGACGTTCACGGCTCGTTTGGGCTTGGCTGATGACCGTCCACGGCTCGTTTGCTCGCGAGGAGGCTGAGCCAGAAGCCCAGAAGCGAGCTACTCCGCTCGTTAACAAAAGACATAAAGTCAAGCATGTCGAGCAGACGAGTCATGGGTTTTTGTCCAAAGCATCTCCAGCCGGCTGTAAATTTCAGCCCGTATATTTCGTTTAACCGGCCGGCCTGCGGAATATAGGGGCTGGGATTCACTCCGCGCTCCAGCTGGCCCGAGCAAAACTCGGCCCGTAAACGAATCTGACTAGTGGGACCCATCTGTCAGCGAAAGCAACCAAATGTCGTCGCCGCCGGACTCTCGGTCGCTCGCACTCGCGCTTCGCCATGGCCGCGCCGGCGAACTCGCCCCTCACCACCATCCTCTCTCTATCCCGCACCCGCCGGCGACCTCCCTCCCGCCACCAAATTTCCCATCTTGACCAAGGTCTTCCCGTGCGCCACCTCCTCGTCGCCGCCTCCTCGACGCCGCCCCGCCGCGCGCCTCCAACACCAACGACAACTGCGGGGCCACGACGGCGGTAGTTGTAGCCGCCACACCACCAGCCGTGCCTGGCGACGACCGGTCCAAGCTCCTCGCATTCTTGTCGAACATCTCGTCTGACCCCGGCGGCAGCGATCTCCCTCTCAAGTGTTGGACAGATTGCATTGGCTCCAATACCTATACCTCTCGTACCCAACCTCCCCAGCACGACCCCGTCGGTGAACGAGCTCGCCGATACGATCCGGTCATAGCTCGGCAGCTGCGTCCCGCTCGAGTACCTCAACCTGTTGGGACCGCTCCCAGCGTCCGTGGCGGCGCTGCCATTCCTGCTGTTGCTCGACTACCTCTACCCATTCCTCGACGGCGTGCACCATTGGTGCTTCCTCCTCATGCAGTTCCCCTTCTTCACCACTCTGCTCGGCGACCACACTACCCAACAGAGTTAGTTCTAGCCATTCCTTATATGTTCTGCATCTTGTTGGGCTTGTGCTCTACCGCTTGTTGTGCAACTTGTTCTGATGTTAGTGAACTCGACCTTGGTCATTTGCATCTGGTAGCATCTTTTATGAAGTAATGGCTGTGAATGGTGATGAGCTGTTGCTTGGTGCCAAAAGAAAACTACTGCTGTGTAGTGTGCCCCGATGAATTCTTTTTTCAATTAACTGAAAATGATGCCAAACTGGTGCTAATTTCAGTCAACATGCCAGGCATTGTAGTTTATACGTTAATTTCTCACTGAATCTGCAATTGGACCTATTGCAGGCCACAAAGGGGGCAGCACAGCCTGAGCTTGGCTTAGCTGTGAGACCTTTGCACATTTGACAATTGTCACCACCACCACCTCCTCTATCTTGAGACTAGTTCAACTCAGCTGTCCTATTCTCTCTATATAAAAAAACTCACTTCTCCTATACTCTACTCATATGGATATTATGGTAATTGAATAAACAAGCACTAGTTTGTTCCCTTTCATTCATAGGTGAGCCTTGAGTGATCTATACAGCTCATGAAAAAGACACGATATTGCCTGAACATAGTCGTAATGCTGCATCTCTGAACTTAACATTTCCTATCTCTTAACATTTGCTAAGCTCCAAGCTGCATAACACTGCATACAGCAGACGCGCATGAGATTTCATTTTCTATTATCCACTAAGAAATTAAAGTAGACTAAACCTTACATCTCTTGCTCAGTTCAACACTTTTTTTTTTGAGGAGAACAGTCAGCCATAATATTCTGAATAGCAAGTGGAAGCTGGATGTAATGTTGTTTGTTCTGAACTTTATATTGCACCACCAGTTAGCTCTATTTGTGCCCGAAAGGTCACAGTTCAATGCAGTGTTCTCACATAAGTTTCCTGGCTCTGTAACATCATTCTGAGTTCTACTGAAACTGTGACCATTTCACTGAAACTGTGTTCTACTGAAACCACACACGTAAGTTTCCTGGCTCTGAAGTTTCCAAGCTGCATACCAGACAATCAGACACAGGAAGTTCAGAAGAACTACCATTAAAATTTTATATTATAAAAGTTGTCGGGTACCAAACTAAGGTACCCCAAACAACGGCCCAAGACGGCCCAGCAAGAAAGCCACATCAACGACAAAGGAAAGCCCAAGGCACGGCGGCCCGAGAAAGGTCCACTACGACGGCGCCCCCGAGAGGCGAATCTCCGTCTCGTTCGAGGTCACCCCTTGCCCTCGAACGGGAATCTCCGTCACGATCGACCCCTTCGCGGTTGAGGCTGCCGAACAGGTCTCGAAGACTCCACTCCCAGGCGCAATCAATACGGGACACGACTGCACACTCCGCTTCGCCATGCCACGGATGGGACGTCGGTCGCCTCCAACTAAGCCAGGCACTGTGTCTCTCAACCGAGTCATGTGCGGACAGGGCCGGTGACAGGCCGTACCCCGGTGCCAACAACCCCACGACCGGTCTCCTCCCGGAGTACGACGCCAACGATCTCATTTGTACGGTTCTCCTCACCCTTAATCTATAAAAGGGGAGGAAGCACATGCAACAAAAGAGAGACAGAGGTTCTTCAGTCCAACACTCATACACACACTCACACTCCCTCAACATCCGACTCAGGGACCTGGGAGCTCGCCTTCCTCTTCTGCTTTGCTTTTAACCCCCTACTACTAGCAACACGAAACTCGGTGCTACGCACCACTGCTGGACGTACGGCCGCGTGGCCGGAACCAGGATAAAACCCTTGCGTCCCGAGTTCAATCCACTAAATCCGCCATCCGAGCGAGCAGTCAGCGACGCGATCACTAGTTAGTGCCGGTGTGACCAAATCAGGCACCGACAGCTGGCGTGTCAGGTAGGGGATCCGCGTCGCGCAACTTTCGCGTCGATCCCAATGGCGGATTTCGACAGAGGACGATTCCCAATGGGTTCGAGCAATCCGTTCCCAGCGGGATACGAGATTTGGTTTGGAAGCCTCCGTTTCCAAGCAACAGGCAACGGCTACATCATGTGCATCCTCCCAGGAGGATCTGACGGCCATCGTGAGGCTCTGCCACTGGCGACGGCGCCGCCTCGATGGAGGAAACGTCCGGGACCACGCACTCGGCGAGCACGCGCCGCCAGGCGGGTGGCCGATGCCAACCACACCCCTCCCACGAGGGACGGAGGTGTGCCGCAGCACTCTATACCAGTGATAGAAGCTTTTTCTTTACTCCCAACGAGCGTGGAGCGATCCGCTCCAACGCCGCGTTTCCCTTACGAGCTTGGCAACACCACTGTTGTCTACGCATCATCAGTGAGGACGAGCATGGGTGTGCACAACCGACAACCCGGCTGTCGTTGGGTTCCAATACGAAACAACGTCGCTCCCGACAATTCCTATCCGGAGTCAGAGGAGGAACGCGCTCCCGAGTCAGAACATCCTGAGTGAGATTATTCTGGCCTTCGGGATCGCAGTGCTTTCGTGGCCTTTCGCCGTATGGGGTCTGGACCTCGTCGGACCAATGGCGAAAGCGCCCGGGGGCATCACACACCTACCGGTGGCTGTCGACAAGTTCTCAAAGTGGATCGAGGCTCGACCCATCAACAGGATCAAGTCCGAGCAAGCGGTGCTCTTCTTCACCGACATCATCCATAGGTTCGGGGTTTCGAACTCCATCATCACGGACAACTGCACGCAGTTCACGGGCAAGAAGTTCCTGGAGTTCTACGACAGCTACCACATTCGGGTGGATTGGTCAGCGGTGGCACACCCACAGACGAATGGCCAGGTAGAACGTGCCAACGACATGACTCTGCAAGGCCTCAAGCCAAGAATCCACAACAAGCTGAAGAAGTTCAGGCGCAAATGGGTACAAGAGTTGCCCTCCATGATCTGGAGCCTGAGGACAACACCGAGCAGGGCGACAGGGTTCACCCCTTACTTCCTCGTCTACGGGGCAGAGGCTATCCTCCCCACGGATCTGGAGTATGGGCCCCCAGACTCAAAGCATATCAAGAACGGCAAAATCAGCAAACACGAGAGGATTCACTTAACCAAGTCGACGAAGCACGGGACGTGGCCCTGCTCCATTCCACGAGATACCAGCAGAGCCTGCGACGACACCAAGCCCGCAAGGTCCGACGTCGAGACCTCAGCAAGGGTGACGTCGTGCTGAGGCTTCGGTAGGACAACAGAGGGCGGGACAAGCTCACACCCCCATGGGAGGGGCCATACATCGTCACCGAAGTGCTCAAGCCCGGAACATACAAGCTTGCGAATGAAGAAGGGCAGATCCTAGCAAACGCTTGGAACATACAACAGCTCCGTCGCTTCTACCCTTAGAGAGGCCCTCGAGCCCTCAGATCTCTTTGTACATATTTTCGATTGTACAAATTTTCTAGTTGTTGGCTTCAGCCCCCGAAAATGACGCACGAGTCAAATGGAAAACAGGTCCACCCTCGACCTGAGTGAGGGATGATCCTACCCTTGCTAGGACCATCCCTCCCTCGGGGGCTACAACAGGGACGAACCCCCGAAAAAGTCCGTCACTTTTTCGATTTTTTCTGCGCAAGACACTTGCCTTTCCTTTTCGCGGCCACTTTTAGAGGATGGCGCTAGGCGCGCGAACGGCTATGGCAGGAGGCACGAAACGCGTACCAACTCCCTCGAACGGGATACGAAATTGCTAAAGTCCCCCAACGCCTAGGCCTTCCATGAACGATCCTAAAACCAGCACTTACGAGGTGTCCGCGAGAAGAAACCCAAAGGGCAAATCAAAAACAATGTTCATGATCAAACGAAATTGTTCATATCAAACAAATGGAGAAGATAAATCTCTAAACTATTATTTACGCTCGGGCTCGATGGCCCGAGACCTTTCAGGGACCGCTCCCACCACCCAAGTCGTCCTAGCCACCGTCATCCTCACTAGGGAAAAGGACGCTCTCGAAGCAGCCGGCCAACACCCGTGCCGTCTCGACCGCGGCGGCATCGGCCTCGTTGATGGCGGCCATCGCTCCCTCATCGTCGAGGTCATCGGCGACGACGTACCCGGCGGCAAGCTTCGAGAGATCCGCTTGGTAGTGGGTCATCACCACTCCAAGAGCCTTCCGGATTCCCACTAGTAGGGCGTCCTTCACGCGCGAGGTGACGTGCCCCCCAAGCGCTCGGAGACGACTGGCAAGGGAGCTGCCAGACTGCGCGTTGGCTCCAGCAATCTCGTTGCAGGCTGCCAGCGCAGCCTGCTCCAGATCATCAAGCTCACGCTGGGTCACTGCGTGAGCCACCTGCAGAGCCTCCCTCGATTCCGCCTCGGCCTTGTGCGCCTGCCTCAGCTCTGCACCAACAAAAGAACATCAGAAGAGGAGGCCAGGCGGAAACCAAAGACTGGGTGTGGATGAGCAAACTCACCCTCGACCTCCTTCTAGGAAGCCTCGGCCTGGTCCTTGGCAGCCTTGAGCGCCATCTCCTGCTCTCGGGCCCGAGATTCCGACGCCTCTCGAGCCGACTGCTCTTGCTTGAGTTGGTCTCGGGCCTCCACCAACAAGCGCCTCTCCTGCTCCAACGACGACTCGGCGGCCGCATGCGCAAAACGCTCACGTTCCAACCAAGTGTTGGCAGTTACGAGATCGTTGCGCAGGGTTCGGATCGAGTCGTCTAGGCAGGTAATGACCTCGCCCTTCTTCCGAATTTCGTCGAGCGCGCGGTCCTGAGCGGCTGCGAGGTCGGCCAGCTGGTGGTCTTGGACCTCCACCTTCCCCTTCAAGGTGCGGATATCCGTAAGCAGGGCGGCGATCTGATCGTTCTTCATATACGCCTCCTTACGGAGCTCCTGCACGTAAAAGGGGAAGAAGAGATGGTTGTCACATCAGAAGTTAAAAGGCTAAAGAGGATCAACGTTAATCACAAGACAAAGCGGGGCCTACCTGCTGAACCTTGCCGACATCTTGATGAAGACGAAGAGCTCCATTCAGTGCCTAGACGACCGCCCGACCACGTTCCCGCTGAACGTCCCACAACCGCTCCTCCGCCTCGGCGTCGTGGACAAACGGTTGGGGAAGATCGGCGTACGACTGCCAGTGGACGGGAACTCCGTGCTCGTCGACACGAGCACACCTCCCGCCAAACTCGCCTACCACACGACCCGCGCTAAGCGGGATCAGAGTCAGCGGCGCCGCCTCGCCGCCCTCGCGCTCCTGCAGCACGGGGACCCGCACCTAGAAGGCCTCCGCCAACTCCGATAGGAGGGGGAATCAACCTCCGCCAGCTAGGATGGCCTCGCCACCCACCATGACGGTTGCCGACCCCTCGAGCAAGACGGCCGGCACGGCATCAGCCTCCCCGCGCGAGGTAGACGGCGCGTCGCCAGAACGCGCCGAATCCACGACCGCCGCATCCCCTGGCGGCAGGGCTGGCGCCTCGATAGCTCGAGCCACCCCCATAGCCGAGGGTTCACCGCCACGAGCCGGGCTAGACTCACGGTGCGCCTCGACACCCCCTCGAGGGTCCGCGGCGCCACCTCCAAGGACCGGGGCTCCGCCCCCTCAAGGAGGCGAGGCGGTTCCTCGAACGACCGCTGCTCGTCCCCCAGCACCCCCTTAGCGTCAAAGAAGGCGACGAAATCCTGCACCGCCTCGTTTGTGGGGCCCAGGAGCTACGGAGACGAGTGGGGCGACGAGCTCGCCCCGATCTTGAGAGCCTTGGTCGGGGCTAGAGAAAGGGGAACCCGCTCGCCAGGGCGGCTACACAAAACAAAGATAAGTGAGCGGGGATAATCCAAGACATCAAGCCTCGACAGGCGATCGAACGACTAAGAGGCTTACGAACGATGGGCAGTTTCCGTTTTCACGACGGAACCAAGGCGGGGGCGGCACTTGGAACCGTGACGTCCCCCATCGAAGCATCGACCCCCGCAAGGGGAGTCTCTTCACGTGGCTCATCACCACGACGACCCTCGAGCGTGGCCTCACCCGCCTCGCCAGGTGCCAACCCTTCCCTCGGGGGGTCCTCGAGGGCAAGTACGGCACCACGCTCTCTGCCGGGCGCACGTTCCTGCCCCGTGGGGTCCCCGAGGGTGTCGTCGTGCGCAACGTCGAGCACCACGTCGGTAGCTCTTGAAGACGGCGCGAGTGGGGTGGACCGTTCCACGGATACCTCAAGGGCATCGTCACCGACGTCATCCACAACCGGGGCCGCGGCCTCGACTTCGGCGAGCACAATGGGTACCTCAAGGGAGCCAATCTCCGAGGCGCCAGGATCCACACCTGGATCCGCACGCGGTTCCACGGGGACGGCGGGCCCTGAGCCCTCACCCCCGCCACGTCCGCCGAAGCAGCTTCGCGATGACAAGGCACCGGAATCAGAGGATCCTCGAGAGGGAATGGGCTTCTCGCCGCAAAGGCCCAGTCGTCAGAATCCTCGTCCTCATGGCCTGGAGAGCTTTCAGGCGTCGGGAGAGGCGGGAGGCCTTGCCTCTGCCTATCCCGGTTCTCCTCCTCGAGCTTCCTCTTCTTCCGCTCCCTCCGCCTCTGCTTCTCCTCCTTCTGGTCCTTTTTTTGCTTCGCCTGATCGGCGCGGGCACGATTGGCAGCCCTGTCTTCTGGAACAGGAGGTTGGGAGGTGTGGCCACGGGAGAGCCCCCGCGAAGATGACAACAACGTCATACGACAATCAAAGGTCAAACGATAGGCAATACGGAGGTCAAAGAGACACACTTACAAAGCTCAGATATCCGTCCTCGGGCCTCATGGGCACCACCCATGGGTTTCCCGGCATCCGGTTGACGGCGCGTCGAGCCCGTTGGACCGCGACTTCAACGCTCAGCGGCTCTGACGCCATCACCACGCCCTCAGTGTTGGCCCCCCTCAACCATCTCTGACAGCAGGAGCCTCCTCTCCATGAGAGGACGCATCCGCCGCCGGTGGAAGTTCGCGATAACACTGCCGGCAGTAAGGCTGCGCCTCGCAAGGCGCTGAAGGGCCTCGACGAGGGGGCTGAGCTTCTGCTGACGGTCCGGCGGCGACACCCCATAGTTCCAAACGTCGGGCTTTTCCGTCAAGATCCTCCCGGTGTACGCCGGGAGGCAATCACGGTCATTGCGGAGGTAGAACCATCCCCTGTCCCAATCTTGGTTATTTGTAACCATGGAACAAGGGATGTATAAGTTCCTCCGTGACTCCCGTACAAGAAGCACCAGGCCGCCAGCACAAACAGGGCGACGGACGCCCTTGGTGACGCTCTCCGTGTGGAGCTCGCCACGGAAGAGATGCCGCCATAGATCCCAATGGGGCTCAATGCCCAGGAAGCCCTCGCACACGGCGGCGAACACCGCCGCCTGGGAGATCGAGTTGGGGGAGAAGTTGTGCAGCTCCACTTTATAGTGGAAGCACAATGCCCTCAAGAAGCGGCTTGCGGGCACGCCGAACCCCCGTTCATGGAGGTGAGCGAGGCTGACGACGTAGCCCTTCGGGGGGTTCGGCTCCACAACAGTCCCCGGCGAGATCCAAACCGCCGGCTCGCCATCAACGTTCGGGGGCAACTCCCCGGACACTACCAAGCTCTCCAAATAATGGGTGGTCGCCGACGATGGCTTCCATGGCGCGGAATCTACGAGTTGAATCATGGCAGCAACAAGAACAAGAAGAAGAGGAAGAAGAAGAACATGAGCAAATAGGGCAATGGGAACGTATCCCATAAACGACCGCCCTAACGCACTGTTTATACCCACAAACACGGAAGAGCGGGGTGGGACTCTCGGTCGCAAAAACGAGGCTGACGGCTGGGCCCGGAAGACTTAACGACGCAGGGCGCATTAACCACACCGCGGTAATCAAGGAGGCCAGGCGCCGCAGTCGCGCGGTCACTTCGCCCAGGCCACATCCCGTGCACCGCCTGAAAAGGCGCGCGCGTCTCCCCCCACGTCGGCCATAACTTCCACGACTGCCATCATTATCCCGCGCAGAGCGGGACGCATGGAGGGAAAACTCGAAGGCTTCCCTCTCGAGGGGAGGAAGTCGTTGTTCTACTGATCAGGGGTTCGAGCCCTGGCCCATCGAGGGTTCGACAGGCGCCCTAGATCGACCGAGTTAGGGACGCTCAATGGTACCCACGAAGGGAAGCCTCGAACCCACGCGTTCGAGGAGATCCGTCAAGCGCGTTCGAGGCTGGACGAAAGTGCCTAGACCGAGGGACCCCACGAAGGGGAGCATCGAGCCCTCGACCCCACCGAACGAGGTCGAGTCCCGTCTAGCATGGCGTGTCTGAAGACGACGAGCCTACCCTCGGCGAACGAGGCATGAACGTCCACTCGAACTTCCCGTTACCAGCTCACCTGGGGATCCGCGTTTCGGCCTAAAATCGTGGGTAGCGCGGTTCACCTCCCCCTAGACCCCTCGAATGGGGATACGAGGGACTCTACCTCCAAGAAACGACGGACAAAGGGTATGAAAGAGTGCCAAACAATCTCTCACACCCTCGGGGGCTACACCCGCGGGTGCGCTAGTGCGTCCCCACGATGACTCAGTATCTCACAAAGGCAACCAAAACCCCACGGGATTGGTTTTCAATACCCTCGGGGGCTCGGGGGCTACTGTCAGGTACCAAACTAAGGGGTACCCCAAACAACAGCCCAAAACGGCCCAGCAAGAAAGCCACATCAATGACAAGGGAAAGCCCAAGGCACGGCGGCCGAGAAAGGTCCACTACGACGGCACCCCCGAGAGGCGAATCTCCGTCTCGTTCGAGGCCACCCCTTGCCCTCGAACGGGAATCTCCGTCACGATCGACCCCTCCGCGGTTGAGGCTGCCAAACAGGTCTCGAAGACTCCACTCCCAGGCGCAATCAATACGGGACACGACCGCACACTCCGCTTCGCCATGCCACGGATGGGACGTCGGTCCCCTCCGACTGAGCCAGGCACTGTGTCTCTGAACCGAGTCTTGTGCGGACAGGGCTGGTGACAGGCCGTACCACGGTGCCAACAACCCCACGACCGGTCTCCTCCCGGAGTACGACGCACCACCTTGAGGGAGGAACCCCGAAGAAAGGCGGGAAAGGACACGACACCGCCCCACCCTCGAACAACAACCCTCGAAGCAGCGGCCGGCAACCCTGAAGTCAGCGATGGTGACATCTATACCATCAGCAAGAGTTGGAAGGCGCGATTCCCGCCCGCACAGTGCACGGCATGGCGCCACAGTGTACCTTATAAACATCAGCGCCACGATCTCATTTGTACGGTTCTCCTCACCCTTAATCTATAAAAGGGGAGGAAGCCCATGCAACAAAAGAGAGACAGAGGTTCTTCAGTCCAACACTCATACACACACTCACACTCCCTCAACATCCGACTCAGGGACCTGGGAGCTCGCCTCCCTCTCCCGCTTTGCTTGTAACCCCCTACTACTAGCAACACGAAACTCGGTGCTACGCACCACTGCTGGACGTACGGTCGCGTGGCCGGAACCAGGATAAAACCCTTGCGTCCCGAGTTCAATCCACTAAATCTGCCATCCGAGCGAGCAATCAGCGACACGATCACTAGTTAGTGCCGGTGTGACCAAATCAAGCACCGACAAAAGTCATTTGAAAGAACATTACAAATAAGATATTTTTGCACTGTGACATCACATGCAGGATTCCAAACATACCAAAAACTTTTGTTGTGCCTGTGAGTTGTGAATCAGTGAAATTGTGATAGGTGAATTAGAACGAGTGGCCTGTATGAGTGTTGTTACTTCAGAGTTATCACTGATCAGCTTTACTCATATATTTCAGAGTTAGCACCAGTAGCATAGTCACACAATCACCATCACCATCACTTTATATTTTTTTTATCTGTCTTATGTGCCTTCTGTGAGAGACGACAGTGAATTCTGCTAACTGAATTCAGTACAGTACAACACAGATAACTGAATTCAGTTTTAGTTTTCAACACCTCACACCATATACACTGACAGATTTAAAAGTATACAGGTAGTTCATTCAGAAAAATTCAGGCCACCTCAATTTAAAAGTATACGGTTAACCAACTCATTCATAGCCTCCATATATGCTCATTCAGGCCACCTCAATTCACAGAGAATGACAGAAAGCAAATCTCTCGACTATACAAGTATACAAGTGTAGAAAAATTCAGTATACAAGTATGCAAATCTCTCTTCTATACAACTAGCTCAAAAGATCGTTGTTCCTAACAGATAGTCTAAACAGGCACAATTGCAAGAAATCTGTCATTCAATATACCATTGCAAAGAAATCTGAAATGATCATCAGTCACTAGGCAACAATGATCACATAGACATTACACAGACAATGTCTTCCTGCCGGCACCGGTGAAGATGGAGCACTGGTGAAGATGGAGCCTTGATCTGGTACTAGTTCATGGCGGAGGGGAGCAGGCAGGCGGGGGCCGGGTGGAGGTGCTTCAAAGAGTTGCCGAGGTGCGAGCACGGTGTCGGGGAGTTGGCGTGGCCGGATGAAACCGGGATAGACGGCGGCATCGAGGTCCAGGAGAGGTAGGCCACCGCCGGGACAAGGACATGTCGGTTGTGTGGGTGCCACGAACGTCAAACGACGTTTCTTTGATGCCGAGGTAGGCGCGGCTCTCCGGGGAGGGTGCCCGTCGCCGGAGATGCCACGAGAAGGCAGCGGCCCGGCAAGGCGCGGTGGCGGTCTGGTCCGGCTCGACCCGCCGTCGTCGGTGCCCCAAGACGGCCGTACACCCCCCAGAGGGGCGGATCCATCCATGACATTGATTTCTCCGAGGGCGGCCGAGGTTCTCCGGCGACGGCGAGGTCGGATTTGGCGGCAAGGTCCGGGTGGCGGCGGCGGCAAGCGAGTCGGGGTCAGAGGAGAGAAGAGGAAAAATAAGAGGTCGGGCCCACGTGTCTGGTGGAATAGAGGGCCTCCAAAGCTAGAGGCCCTGGACCAAAATTTGGAGGCACCATAAAATGGTAGCTCATTTAGAGGCCCGGCTGGAGTTGCTTTTTCCACCTGGGCCTCTAAAATAAGGGATAGGGGGCCATATGGAGGCCCGGCTGGAGATGCCCTAACCCTAAGTTAGAAATGATGTTAAAGTTTTAGGATTTTATAAAATAATTATACATAGAAAAAATCTAAAAATTGAAATAATCTTGCAGACGCTTAGAAAATTGTGATTCAAATTATGGTAAGATAGTGTTTATTTAGTGTACATCAAACAGATTTATTTTGAATTAAGAATTTAACAATTGGGCAAAAAGCATTAACGCATATCCATCTGTTATTAAGAAAGAAAGATATCATGCTTGTAGAACACGGCCCTAGGTTGAATCAATGAAAAAAAATCATATACTCCCTCCATCTCATTTTATAAGTTGTTTGACTTTTTTTACTCCAACTTTGACCACCTATCTCATTCAAAAAATTTAACGACCAAAATATCATAAATTTGGATTCCCGAATAACTTCGCTCAAACGGCCGTACCGTGGAAAAGAGAAACCGAAGGCTAATTTGCCCATACCAAAATAAAAATGTAGAACCGCCTTCCAGATAAGGAGACGAAGTTTGAGAGACAACGCTGAATACGCTTTCTGCCTTCTCCTTCCCTGAGCCGAAGTCTGAAACTCTGAAACGCTCGACGCTGAACAGACCCAATCCAGTCTCGCGAGAAGCGCGACGCGGGCCGCCGAGAGCTCGAGGAGAGCACCACCCATGCTGCGCGTCGTCGCCTCCACCCTCCCCGCCCTCCGCCCTCTCCTCCGGCGCCGGCCCCTGCTAAACCCTAAACCTCTCCTCCGATCGCGCCTGCCGCCGTTTCGCGTCCTCTCGTCCTCTGCGCCTGCCGCCCCGGCGGCGGCGCCCGGCGCCGAGGCGGAGGGATATGCGGTTGCGGTGGATGAGCACCTTACGCGGTGCGCGGCGGCGGGCAGAGCGCCGCTGAGGGTGGCGGTGCTGGTGAGCGGCGGGGTGGACAGCAGCGTCGCGCTCCGCCTCCTCCACGCTGCCGGCCACCGCTGCACCGCGTTCTACCTTAAGATTTGGTTCCAGGTGCGCGCTAAAGCTAATCATGTTTACCATTCAAAGCTAGTACTGGAAATGCTACGCTGCTGCAGGGTGTCTTAACTTGGTTCTATAATTTGTAGGAAGACTTCAGGAACTTTTGGTCCGAATGCCCGTGGGACGATGATTTAAAGTATGCACAAGCTGTTTGTGACAAGGTATCTTCCAAATTTAATATGGAAGATGGTGTTTCATTGAATATCTAGTGTTCAGCATGTGTGTCCCGACTAATTTTGGCTTACATTGACTGAGGGATTGTTGTCTGGTTTTGTAGATTGATGTGCCATTGGAGGTGGTCCATCTGTCTGATGAGTATTGGAACCATGTGGTGAGTAAGTTTCATTTAGGCTCTTTTTTTATCCTGAGCTTTGCGCAATGCACTTGTTATGGTATTTATTCTAAGATAAAGACCATCAATTTGATATCTAGGTATCGCATATGATCAACGAGTATCGCTGTGGCCGTACCCCAAATCCTGATGTTCTTTGCAATACAAGAATAAAGTTTGGTATGGGCATTGTAGTTTGATGTCAATATCTATTCTACTATTGAATTCTTAATTTATGTTGATGTTCATTTGTCTAAATATAATGTTTTTGTTACTTTTATTTGTGCAGGGGCTTTCTTAGAAGCTATCGAAAATCTGGGATTTGACTACATAGCTTCAGGACACTATGCACATGTAGTTCATCCTTCTGTTGAAAATACTGAAGCGCCATCGGTACTACAATTGTCAAAGGATAAGGTACTTCGCGCATCCCCCCACTCAGATGGATAATTCAGTCTCGTCGGATCCAATTTTGATGCCAGTTTGCTAATTCTGTCTTTAAACCAATAGGGGAACTGGATTGTAGTACTGGTATAGTTTGATTGTTAGCTTTGTTTGATGCTGTCGTATGAATCTGCCTTTTGAGAATGATTCTCTCTCTCTTTTTTGGTTACAGATCAAAGATCAGACCTATTTTCTCTCTCATCTATCTCAGTCTCAACTAAGAAGGCTTCTTTTCCCGCTAGGATGTATTACAAAGGTTTGGTGGATTTTCAATAACAAACCTAGACACCATGGGCCACATGTCACGATTTTCTTTATTAATGTTTTTTTGTGCCTTATTATGCAGGATGAGGTGCGCAGACTGGCTACTCAAATGGACCTTCCTAATCAAGGTAGAAAGGACTCACAAGGGATATGCTTTCTTGGAAAGGTAAACATTGTACCTGGATCTTAGTGATCAATGCTCTTGATAATTATGGAGTATATCATTATGAAGCTAAACAAGTATCTGTTTCTAGGTCAAGTTCAGTGAGTTTGTGGAAAGGCATATAGGTGAGATGGAGGGAATCATATTGGAAGCTGAATCCGGAGATTACCTAGGGAACCACCGGGGTTTTTGGTTCTATACAATCGGTCAACGCCAAGGATTGCGGCTTGCTGGAGGACCTTGGTATGTCCAGCCTTCTGGTGCATACTCAATCTCTATATACTTGCATATTATCAGCTTGTTAGGCAACAATCGATCTAGTAAAAGTTACAACTCTGCCCTATGAAGTTGTGCATAGCAAAAAAATTTCCTGATCATGTAATGTGTATGCTTTGGTTCATCCTGGAGATCTTTACTTGAATGGCTTCATATCTTTTGCAGGTACGTAGTTGCGAAAGATGTTCACAACAATGTGGTTTTCGTATCAAGGAATTACTATACTCTGGATAAGAGGAGGCGCACGTTTCGTGCTGGGTCACTAAACTGGTTTGATGATTCTGGACCCGGAAATAGTGAATTACTTAAATGCAAGGTAACAGGGTGCCATATGGGTAGCTTAAAGGCAGTAGATACATGGTTATTGGCCTTTTTCTGTCTGGTATTGCTTGGATGTCATAATGACCTGCTCGGTACAAGTTACAATGGATGATTTTGCATAAATACAACTCTGATAAGCTGAATAAATGCATCAGTTGACTGATGAACTAATTTTGAGTTATCTGGCATTAATATCCTTGTTTTACATTGTAGCATCAAATAGGCCCCATTATTTTTTGGATAAAAATAAGTGGTTACATGATTAATCTTCCTGCTGTAGTCATCGGCACGTGTCATGTGCCTGTGCTCCCTTGTTTTAACAGTTGGCTTGAAAAATCTGAAAGTGCAGAATAGATGGGTCTTTGCGTTTAGGGAGTGTGGGGTCGATCCATGGGAGTATGATCTTGTTGATCCCTGATGCTTGAATGTGGCTAAAGTAGTTTGAAACTGATTACCTCGAAATTGATTAAACAGATTGACAACAGAGGTTGAACAGCTTCCAGCTGATGTGTGATCTATCTCTATCCTTCTCTTATTCAACTGTGTTTGTTTCATCTTTTTTGTTTTATGTCAACACTCGTAGTATGTTCCTTTGTGGATTTACTGGTTTCTGTGCTGAAATGCTAATATGAAAAATTCTGATTGCTCAGGTACGGCATAGCCCTGAATTCCACGATTGCACCGTGACAAAAGAGCATACCGAGGAAAGTGGAGATGTTTTGGTGGTGCGTCTGTCTGAGGATGACCAGGGTTTAGCAGCTGGTCAGTTTGCAGCTTTCTACCGTGAAGATTTATGCCTAGGGTCAGGCATAATTCTGGATTCATGGGACGAAATGAGCTTTCCCATCTGCTCAAGGGCGCTCGAAATCGCTAAATTGGAGGACAAGTCGATCCTAGGGAAGCCAATAAGGATCATCAACTTGGAACACATAGTTAAACCAGAGCAAGAGGCAATCAAAGTGGCCTGATGGTACCCAGTCTATGTGGCCTTTTCCTGACTGCATCAGCGATCCTGCAACGCTGCCTACACCGGCAGCTTCTCGAGCCCTATCCAGGTCAGGAACCGGGGCGGGGGTGTTCCAGAAACCACCGTCATGTTGCCCCCAGGAAGGGAGCTCCAGGTGTTTCTTGGAAAGATGACATAGTGGCACGTTCGTTGTTGGCGAGCTTGCGTTTCGGAAGAGAACAGCTTTGCTTCCGGATAGAAGTTGCTGTCAAGGCCTCGAGGTCCTTGTCTATGCACGGATCAAAGACAGATTGATGGGCTTACCCGTTGATGGCTATTTCCCGATCTAGCGGGAAAGCACACGATGATCTGTGCACGCCCTCTGCTCAGTGGAAAGGTCTGGATTTAGTAGTCAGCAGTGGTGCCGTAAACTATACAGAGATAGTACCGACGATACGACTTTGTAATAACTTGTACCCCTCAGGATAAGCGATAGAGCACGATTCAATGTTAGTGGCCATTCGGCAAATCATACGTGTATCGGAGTGGACACGTACTTCGCATCGCGTCGGTGCAAGGTGTACCTGTCGGTGCCGCCAGATGTGCCGTACCGTACCTCGATTCTCATGTACGTATGATGATCAGAGAAGCTCGTGAACGTACGGGGCGCTCGATCCTGCCAATCTGCCTTCTTGCTTCTGACTTAAGGGCACAGGAACCTTCGCAGGACGCGCACGGCGCACCCATTGTGAGAGTTCAGGCTCGATGCCAATGTGAGGTGAGCACAACAACCAGCGTCAGGATCACGCGACGTCGTTGCCACGGTTTGGCCACCCTCCATTTCTTCTACAGCAGCGTTTCACATTTTCTCCCCCAAATTCCAGAACGCCCAGATTGTGTTTGTGCCAGCCCGTCCTCTCCGTGTGCAGGTCAACGGATCCAGTTGGATGGCTGCAGCTGCCTATAATCAATCCGAGGTCGCAGCCAGGACACGCCGCGGCATGTGGCTGCTTCAACGCGATGGGGTAATTAGAATTAAAATAATGAGGTGATGCGTGAGTTCTAGAAGAGCAAGTATAGAAGCTTTCGCTGATGATGACGGCTACGTTGTTTTATTTTTCTCGGATGATATCTCAACAATATTGGTATCTTTGGCTATCAATCAGGGTGTAAAATATTGGTACGGTCCATCTCTCCGACAGAACACTAATCTCCCTCTGACACCATTTGGGGGGCTCACCGTACCATTGCTGGCACACTGGCACTGTGTTGAGTTCAGTTGTGTGGGGGGAAATCGGAAATGGTCGCCTCGCTGACCAGTGACCACCCATATGGCTACCGCGTCGGCGAGAGGTCGCCGTCACCTGCCATTGGACAGACAATGGGACGAGCCCTGAGTCAGCTCGTCAAACCATTGTGCCGTGGCCAATCAGTCGCGACACAGCTTTCTTCTGTGTCTTCCTCGTTCCTGCCGTCTACGAGCTGGGAACTTTGGGGGAAACATCCCGCCGCGGCGGCCGTTCCTTGGCATTTGCTCTTGTTGTTTGTAGAAAACGGGAACCGAACACATGGATCAAACCAAAAAGGTGGAGCTTCTGCAGTCAGAAATGGAACGTGGATCATGGTGAAACAAACAAATAAACAAGAGTTCCGTTTCCATGTCGAGCAAAGCCGAACATTGCCAACCAGGAGACGACGACATCAGGTTCCTATTAGGGGGATTAAACTCACTCACATCCCAAACAAATACTCTACATGCTTAATCCATTCCCTCATCATCTCTCACAAATCTTCTCTCTTTTGGACAGATCATCATTAACAGCTTAATCCGTCTACATGCTTGCTACACCAAATCCTCATCGAAAGGGGGGGAAAGAGAGAAGAAAACAAAGAGATTGCAAAACTAACTGCTACAACTCCATAAGGATTGGCCTACCACCAGTAGAACCTACTAGAAAGGGCAGAAGAGAGGGAGGAGGAAGAAGAAACGGAAGTACACAGGCAGGGGGCAGTACCATATACGCGGCGCGGGCGTGTCGTGTGCATAGGCAGGGCCGGCAGGAGGCGCGACGAATCCGAGTATCCGACGACGGAGGAGGGCCGGGCGATGGGCCGATTAGCGGAGGGCGCGCGCGAGGCCGGCGAGGATGCGGGAGAGGCCGAGGCGGAAGCGCATGACGGCGCCGTGGGAGTAGGGCGCGCAGTCGCGGTAGACGGCCTCCATGGCCTCCACGAAGAGGCTGAGGCTCCGCACGGGCGGCACGTAGAGCGTCAGCGGCGCCGCCGAGAAGGCCAGCGCCATCAGCAGCTGCAGCATCTCCGACTCCGACGACTCGATCGTCCGATCCCCACGAAGCTCTCGGCCGGCCCGATCGCGTTACGGAGGCGACGTAGGGTACGGGGCCGTAGCCGACTAGCCGGGACGGAAGAAGGCGAGAGGCGAGGTAGCTCGCTGGTAGCTGCCGCTTCTGGTGTGGTGGGGGCGGCACGGCCAGCGTCCCTTTTCCTTTTTTTTTTCTTTTTTTTTTCCCCCGTGGGCGGGGCGTGTGGTGGAGTGGATCACGAGAGGAGGTGAGGTGAGGTAGCTGCGCGTGCGGCACGCGGTGGCGGTCTCGTTTTCGGCGGCTTCGGCAATGTTTTATAGCGTGGCGGTGCCGGGACAAGGGGATAAGCACGGGGCGTTTTCGCTCACTTGACGTCGGTCGGGGACGTGGCAGCGTTCACGGACTCACGGTGTTGTGCACAGCATTTTCGGCGGAGAATTAAACCAGTTTTCTAGTAACCTCCGGGGGGAATACTTGTCAGGATGGTGTAAGCGAAAGGCACGGTTAGGATTAAACTTTGCATGAACAAACAAACAAAGTCGCTTTATCGTCGCGTAAGCCGGCGGAACTAATTCCACGTTGATTAGCCGATCGTCGATCAGGACATCGACCGGGCGTGCCATGTGGCTGACGATCTCGCGGCACTACTTGTTACTGCATACTGCTGGATGCCTGCATGGGAACGGATTTGGGGCTCCTCAAGTCGTGAGAGCGAGACGGGAACGGCCGCCGGCGGCTCGAGCGCAGCGCAGGCATCGGTACTCCACCCAATCAAATGCAAGCAAGTCTTTCTAAAAAAAAATCAAAGGCAAGCAAGTCTGAACCGATCTGACCGACCGTTCCATCCTTGTTTTTTTTTTCCCTCTTCTTGGGTTGGTTCGGTTCCACTCATTCGTGAGAGCGCTTTATGGTGACTTGATTTGGTGCCGACACGCACGATGCAAAAGAAATACTCTACTTAAAATGGTACGCGTAAGCGTAACACAATTATTGGCCGCTAAGCACCATTATGTGATTATTATTGTGAACTGCTGCAGTTAGTACTCCTAGACAGCATCACGGCGATGCCGGGATCCGTTCATCAGTGGTGCATGGTCACGGCTCCAAGGAACAGCTGAGCGCTTCTGGTCATGCACGCTTGGATGCTGGAGACATGGTTGACGCGCACATACGGATCGCCAAACGCTTAGTATTTTGGTTGACCATCAGTTCGGTTGTCCCCGTTGCCGTGAACCCGTGATGCCGTGACCTCCGCCGGTTTTCCTCCCACTTTCCTCTCCTTCCGCGTGGAATGTTCTTCGCTTTGCTTCGCTCTAGACGCCTCGCGCACCACCGCCGGGAAAAGTCGAAACTTCCACGGCCCGCTGGGTTTCTGCTCGTGCGGACGGACGCAGGCCTCTCCAGTCTCCGCGTCACTTTCGTGAAATTTTTTTATTTTTTTATTTTTTATTTTACGTTATTTCAAAAATATATTTCTCATAAAATTTTTTACAAGTTTGTCATCCTGCCGCCGTTTGGTCCGGCGATAACCACGTACCGCCGTTTGGTCCGGCGATAACTCGCCTGGACCACGGCCCATGGGACATATCGCCGGATGAAACGGTTATAACCGTTTCATCCGGCGATAAGTGCTACCGCCGCGATGTAGCGGCTGCAGCCAGATGGAAGGGCGGTAAGGCCTACCGCCCGGCGGATTGGGTGGGCCGGCATACCGCCGTTTGAAACGGCGGTATGTAGGCTTACCGCCATTTGAATCGGTGATATGTTGTTTTTTTTAAAAAAAAATTGCATTATATAATGGTTCATAGTGCTATGAATTTGAGTTTTGCTTTTTAATAGACTAGTCCTATAGGTTTTCTAGTAATAATAATTGAAGAAATCGAGGGTTCAACTTAATGAAGTTTTCTAGTAATAATAATTGCTCATAAGTCATGCATAGCCTTTTCAGTGTTTCATGTGAACACATAGACACGCATACAAACAGTGAGAGAGACAGGGAGGGAGAGAGATCAGTATAATGGCATGAGCGGTACCTCTAATTACTAACCTATAGGTTACCGTGCCTACGGATAACATGCCTTAGGTAACGTAAAATGACAATAGACAACGAACAATCTACTGAGTGGAGCGAAGAAATTTTTCCTTCTTGTTCCTTCCATCGCTTGTGGAAGATTGTGCAGGCTCCTTGTACCGATTCTTCTGTTCCTCCGCTTCCCTTTTAAACTGTGCTTCACGAGCTTGGAATTGTTCCTCTTGAATCTTGAGGGCCGCCTCTCTCTGACCTAACTTAGCTCGCCGTCTCTTTAGCTCATCTTCTTTACCCTTTAAACGGATCTGTTGTTGTCGAACTCGCCTTTCTTGTTCCTCTCTTGCAAGACGTGCTTCCTCCCGAGCCTGAGTGTGCCTTGCATAGTATTGTCCTTTGGTTTCAACTTCGTTCAACGAAACCCTTCCTAGTGGACGTGTGTCGATCCATTGCATGAATGTGCAAGCCTGAATATAAATTAGTGTTTACTTGGATTATTTAAGGGAACAAAAAAGACTACAAAAGATATTAGAAATGAAAGTACCTTGAAATCATCATCTATGTCAGGACACTTGAAGAACCTACACCCTTTCTTGCCTTGAGGTAATGGGTCAGTCCAAACTTGCAGCCATGTATGGAAGCCGCAATGGCATTTGGGCCGCTCATTCCATGGAGGAATCGCATTCGGGTCATCCCTCCATGTCGACATAGATATGGTTGTTCAATGCGCACTGGGTGCATTCATCGTTGGTGGTAGTGTGTGTTATATAGAGCACGACCGTGTTGGTCCATGGACTACGTCTATCTTACTAGTTTAGTGAAAGCTGCATAGTCCAAGGAATCCGATGTTGTTGTCCCCGCAGTGGATGGTAGCTGTAAGTCATTATTAATGTAGAAGAGCCTTTTCATTTAATTTGTTGTTTTTGTTGCTCTAGTTGAAGACATAAATGTTGGAGGGCTGGTATTTGTAGATGCCAAAAGTCTTTGGTGATAAGGCATAGTGTTGCGTGGTGTAGTACCACGTGATTCCTCCATGCTACTTTATTTAGCCTTTTCAGTCTACGACCTTTATAGAGTGTACGGTATGCAGTCACGTTTATAGGAATCGCATGATGTGATGGATCAAAGGACCAACGTTCAACGTAGATGATACCACAATTATTAAACACAGTTGCATGTACGAAGAAGTAGCCATGCATACAAAAGACTAAAGCACGGTGATCATAATGACTAGATGCGCCCACGCTTTGGCGCCCCTCTCCTGGCACGTCTCCCCGCAGCCTGTGTCGCTCTGGTATGGTGCCGCGGGTACGTCAGTGGGTCCGGGGGAACTATGTCACGACCTGGCCGACGACCTCCCTCAGGAAGTGGTGTCAGGTCCTCCTGCGTGGCCCCCTGCGTCGGTACTGGTGCACCACTAAGCTGTGAAGGGCCAACAACGTCATGTTGGCCACTGCCGTAGTACTGCTGAACCCACTCCTGGTTGTCGAACTGGCCCATGTCCTCGTCTACGTCGTCGTCGTCGTCTGTCCCACCAATGTCTCGGTACTCTACTTAAACAAATTGAAAGGACCGAGATGTCGCCTAGAGGGGGGTGAATAGGCGTTACCAACAAATTCTTCGAATTCTTCCCTCTTTTGCTTTGCTGCCAGGCACAGGCGGTCTGACCGCCTGTCACAGGCGGTCTGACCGCCTGTCACAGAGAGGAACCAAAATCCACCTCGAGCTGCAAAACAATTTCTAGCACAACACAACTTGGGGAGTGGCTTCTATATATGATAAATAGAGTCCCTGCACACAATATAACCACACCCAAGTAGATCGAAGCGGAAGCACAATATTTTGCTAGAAATACACAAGTGAGGCAATGCAAATGTAAATGGAGAGACACAAGATTTGTTTTACCGAAGTTCGGATCCACCACGTGCCTAGCACGAAGGATCCTACTCTCCGTTGAGGAACTCTTTGGGCGGAGTCTTTTTCAACTCCTCCTACTCAAGTTGGGTCTCTTTCAACCGCTCCTCACTTCCACTAGCTTGCTTCTTCCCTTGCGGAGGCGAAGCGCAACCTTCACAGACTTCCCGCTGCTCACCACACCTTGGGAGCTAGCCGGCGACGCCTAGCCGTCTAGGAGGATGAACCTCCAAGAGTAACAAATGCACCAATGGCTTTGTTGACGCGAATCACAAGTGCTCAAGCTATGGAATGCTCTTCTCAGCTCTCTATTGCTCACTGAACTCACAAAGCTCACACAAAGCTTACTCTCTCAACCCAACTCAAAGATATGGCTTGAATCTCACAAATCTCACAAAGAGAGGTTGGGGAGAGCTTGGCTGCCTTCTCTAGTGTTCTTGGGCGTGTAGTGTGTCAAGGGAACCAGCTCCATCAAATGAAGGGGTATGGGGGCTATTTATAGAGGTCACTCAAAAACTAGCCGTTATGCTTGTCAGATGACCGGAAATTCCGTCGGGGTGACCGGAATTTCCGGTACACCCTATTTCAAACTCAGTACGGAGAGTCACACCGGAAAATCCTAAATTTAATCCGGTCTCTCTCTGTGACACCCGGAAAATCCGACCCCAAGACCGGAATTTCCGGCCGCCTTTGTTAGTGAGCAAAATGCTCTCTCTCAAAGTTAGGTGATCATCCAAAAATTACTTCTAGGCATCCATTTCTCAACTAGCCGTTGGACAGGCGGTTAGACCGCCTGTATTCGAAAAACTAGCCGTTGCCCTACAGGGGGTCTGACCGCCTGTAACAGGGGGTCTGACCGCCTGTACCAGTTAGCACGAATGCACTTCTTGATACTTCCAAGAGATAAAGGATAATTATGGACTTGAGAAAGAAATCTCACCACTTGTGACTAGCCATCAAACAAACATAGTGAACAATAGTCACAAGTGGATCAATAGAGTCACGAAGACAAAGAACCAAATATTTTTCAAATTTCACATTTCCTACACATGCTAGTTGAGTTTTTGCAAAAATTCTATCCTATGTCACATAGAGCACACATCCCTTCTAAATCAATGTTACTCATGGCATTCTTAGCTCATACCTTACAAAAGTACCACCTTCATGACACTAGGTCAAGTTTTAAAGAAAGGCATCAACTAGATATCCATAAATAGAATGAGATGAAACAATTACATACAAATGCACACACTAGCATGATAATATGGCCTAGATGCATGAGGATAAGAGTGTGAAAGCATAAACACATACCTTTGCCTCTAGCCTTCCAATTTTTGTGCATATTTTGACATAAGAATTCAGCTAACTCTTATCCCCTTTTATTTTCTTTCATTTGACATAAAGATGAGAGATAGCATATAGGTGCACAAAACATGAGACTACAAGTTCACTAGAAGAAATGTTAGTCCCACAAGCGACACAAGTTGTGAAATAGGCTCCCCCTCAATTAGTGCAAGAGATATTGAATTTCTCAATTTAATTGCTCTTTCATCCATTTGAACATAGAGGAGTGCTATTCACAAGACTTGGTCAAAGCATATCGATAATTTGCCAATTGAAATTATGCCAAGAGATTCTTTACCATGGATGCATGATCATCAAATGATTGCTATATGTGTAACCAATTTATAAGACAAGAGAAGCACACTTGACTGAGCACTTTTGTTCATCTGGCCACATCCGGTCTGACCGGCTGTCACAGGCGGTCTGACCGCCTGTGTCAGATGATATACAATTTGATGATCTTCCAATTTTCTTGTTCCAAATGTCAATGAACAAACCATGATGTATATTTTCTGACATTAACAAGACATATGCTCTCATAGAGAGCCATTAAGAGCAGCATATGGAAAGAGAGTAAATTTTGAATAAAAATGTCAAAGTCATTCTCACATGCCAAACAAATATGAAATTAAGGATGTAAGCATGTTAATGTAGGAATGACAGATTGTATGACTCGACATTTTGCATTTGTTACCGAGATAGCATTGGATGTAGGATTTTGCACATAGAGGCTCGTCACTTGACCATTTGATCAAACGTTGATTTCATATCTTCTAGTCAAGTGTCCAATGCATCTCGATGGTCCTGCAAGCTTAGCAAGAGTTCTTTGGTACCCAAACCTTGTTGGGTCCATAAAGGTTAGTCACAAGATGCTTAGGAATCCAAATGGTCCTTATGCTAGTTTGAGGTGAAATTTCTCTAGTAGCACAAGTACCGTCTTTGTCTCTCCCAAGTCTATTGAAATCATATTGAATAAGATCTGACTTGAGAGTGTTACCATTTGGGCAATCTTTGCTCACGTGACCCTTTTGACGACAAGTGTAGCATATTCTACATTTTACCTTCCTTGTCACTTTTACTTTCTGAATCAATTGATCTTGCTTGTTTATGGGCTTATGTGTTGAAGGAGAAGCTTCTTTCTTGTTGCTGCCCTGATGAGGTTCACCCTGGGTTACAGGCGGTCTGACCGGCCGTGACAGCCGTTCTAACCGCCTGTCACCAGTGGCATCAACACTTGTGACATTCGGACACATGGCTATGAGATGTCCCTTCTCCTTGCAACCATAGCACACTCTCTTCTTGAATAAGCTTCTTTTCTTCTTAGAGAGTGTCTTTTCACCCTTGAGCTTGGTAGGGCATGAAAATGCATAATGCCCCAAAGTTGAGCAATGAGAGCATTTGATATGCTCTAGCTTGTTATTCTCTTCAACCTTGTTTTTGCTGATCTTGATGTGTTGTTGAGGGAGTGAGCAAGGTGCGATTGATCTCTCCTCAAGCTTGTTCACCATGTTATCACGGTTATCTTGAGAAGGTTGCACTTTGCTATTCCCATCCAACTCAATCAAACTTCCTTTAAGCACATTGACCTCTTGCATAGTCTCTTGATTCTCTTGTGTAATGCGGTCATCACAAGTTTCTACAAATACATGCTCAATGCTAGATTGGCTTGCTTGTGCACACGAGTTAGAGCAAGATATAACATTATTGACAAGTGAGCATGTGCATTGGTGTGAGAGAGGTTTAATTGATTTTACCGAAGATAAAACATCCTCATGAGCTATGTCAAGTGTGGCATATGATTCTACAAGCTTCTCATGAGAGCACTCAAGTTCTTTGTAATTTGCTTGCAAAATTTTATGCTCACTAGTAATCTTGTCAAGTTGAGCTATGAGCATCTCATTGGATTTTTTATAAAAAGCTACACAAGAAAGAGATTGAGTAGCACAAGTATAATCTTTCTCCAATGATTCATACTTACAGACCAAAGAGGCGTAGTTGGCTTTGAGTAAATCAATTTCTTTGGCCGAAGAGCTTGATTCTTCAATCTTTTGAATTTCACCCTTCTTTGACTTGTTTTTCTTCTTTTTGCTCATCAAGCATAAATTAACTTCATCATGAGACATATGATCTTCTGAATATGATGGAGTTTGACTCGAATCTTGAGAATTTCCCATGACACACATGGACTCAGCTTCTCTGCTACAGGCGGTCTGACCGCCTGTTACAAGGGGTCTGACCGCCTGTTCCAGAGAAACCAAAACTTGATGCTTTTGGCTTTCTTCTTTATTGAGAGATATCATATTAGGCTCTTGACTGAAATTTGATGATGTTGAGCATTCCTCAAGTGATTCATCATTACTTTCTTCTTCATCATCACTATCAACCTCATTGTATAGATCCTTGATCAACTCCAAATTGATGTGTGCATCTAGACTCCAAAGTCTATATACAAGCTCCTGCACATCACGACTCAAGGATCTCCACAATAGGTTAGTAGCTTCAAAGTTGAGTTGCCAACATTCTAACTCCTCTTTAGACAAAGTTGACATATCAACATTAAACTCATCAAATTGAGAGGGCAAAATGCTAGCAACTACAATTTGCTCTCCAAGAGAACTCATGGTACTAAAAATATCAAGAATATGAGCAGACCATGAAGAGTAGTTTGAGCCATCTAGAGCGAGAAGCTCAAATGTTACCTCACACATTTCCGACATCCTTTCTCACGGCGGTTAAGCCTAGGAGTGAGACCTCGGCTCTGATACCAATTGAAAGGACCGAGATGTCGCCTAGAGGGGGGGGGGTGAATAGACGTTACCAACAAATTCTTCGAATTCTTCCCTCTTTTGCTTTGCTGCCAGGCACAGGCGGTCTGACCGCCTGTCACAGGCGGTTTGACCGCCTGTCACAGAGAGGAACCAAAATCCACCTCGAGCTGCAAAACAATTTCTAGCACAACACAACTTGGGGAGTGGCTTCTATATATGATAAATAGAGTCCCTGCACACAATATAACCACACCCAAGTAGATCGAAGCGGAAGCACAATATTTTGCTAGAAATACACAAGTGAGGCAATGCAAATGTAAATGGAGAGACACAAGATTTGTTTTACCGAAGTTCGGATCCACCACGTGCCTAGCACGAAGGATCCTACTCTCCGTTGAGGAACTCTTTGGGCGGAGTCTTTTTCAACTCCTCCTACTCAAGTTGGGTCTCTTTCAACCGCTCCTCACTTCCACTAGCTTGCTTCTTCCCTTGCGGAGGCGAAGCGCAACCTTCACAGACTTCCCGCTGCTCACCACACCTTGGGAGCTAGCCGGCGACGCCTAGCCGTCTAGGAGGATGAACCTCCAAGAGTAACAAATGCACCAATGGCTTTGTTGACGCGAATCACAAGTGCTCAAGCTATGGAATGCTCTTCTCAGATCTCTATTGCTCACTGAACTCACAAAGCTCACACAAAGCTTACTCTCTCAACCCAACTCAAAGATATGGCTTGAATCTCACAAATCTCACAAAGAGAGGTTGGGGAGAGCTTGGCTGCCTTCTCTAGTGTTCTTGGGCGTGTAGTGTGTCAAGGGAACCAGCTCCATCAAATGAAGGAGTATGGGGGCTATTTATAGAGGTCACTCAAAAACTAGCCGTTATGCTTGTCAGATGACCGGAAATTCCGTCGGGGTGACCGGAATTTCCGGTACATCCTATTTCAAACTCAGTACGGAGAGTCACACTGGAAAATCCTAAATTTAATCCGGTCTCTCTCTGTGACACCCGGAAAATCCGACCCAAGACCGGAATTTCCGGCCGCCTTTGTTAGTGAGCAAAATGCTCTCTCTCAAAGTTAGGTGATCATCCAAAAATTACTTCTAGGCATCCATTTCTCAACTAGCCGTTGGACAGGCGGTTAGACCGCCTGTATTCGAAAAACTAGCCGTTGCCCTACAGGGGGTCTGACCGCCTGTAACAGGGGGTCTGACCGCCTGTACCAGTTAGCACCCAAAACTCACAAAAGGATTGTTAGTTCATCCCAAAAGTTGAACCAACCATAGTTAGCAGAGCTAGGATGTTTAGTACTCTCATTAAGTCACTCAAAGGCTATTCTCTCATAGGTTTCCTAAGAGCACTTTTGATATTCGTCAAAAAGCAAATGTTGCATCCCTCTTGATAGTACGGCATACCTATACTCAAGTCAAGGAATAAATACATGAAATCCACTTGAGTTTGTTGATCTTTATCACTACCATACTTTGATCATTATCCACTTTGAGGGCTTCCAACATTGCTATCACACTTGAGCAAATCCAATCTTGAGCTAGTGACTTGAGATATTCCATTTTGCATGATTAACAATTCTTTAATCACAAGTCACTCCACTTTACCAATCATAACATATTTTGCTATTCAGAATGATACTCATTTGACCGTTGATCCCTCGGTGATTATCCATTGGCTTGACTCTTCACCTTAGCTAGGTTCTTCGCGGCCAAGTCGTCACTTGCCCTTCACCCTTGCCTCGTCCATCGATTCAATGCACTAGACAATACCTTCACCATTCGGCCAATCAAAGTTTCATATGAATGGCAATATAATATATAAGCATATGAGAGCCTTCTTCATATACTTGTTCTTGATTGATAGAGAATAAACCATATATTGCAAGCTTCCAATAATTAGACCATCAACTAAGATATATCACCATGTCCATGTATATTGAACTCATGAAGTCTTGCAATGTTTGTTTGATAATAAACCCATTATTTGATAAATGATCCCTTTGCTAGTAAATCAAGCTTATCAAATATTCTAGAGACTTGTCAATATGTATCTTCATCATGAAAATCATCTCTATGTATAATTCAATCCTTGCTTGACATTTTGTTCATAATATCATCACGAGATCAAATAATTGCTTGCTTTTCAACATTGTGAGCCATTTAACTTGTATTCAACATATGAGACAATATTTGCAATATAGATGTAACAATCTCAACCTGCTCACAATCTTAGATAAACACATTAGACATTTAATCGTATTGTCATCAACTCACCAAAATCCACTTAGGGGCCTAGATGCACTTTCACAAATAAATGTCAAATATCTAACATAATAGATGCTTGCTATCGTAGTTGTGACACGTTGTTTGATACATACCTAAGTTGGTCATGGGTCGTAGACGAGACGTAGATCCGCCCCCGTATGCACCCATAGGAGAAAAAGACGACGAGCCTGCAAGTACACCAACAAGGGTTGCGCATTGCATATTTAGTTTGAAATTGTATTCTATTATAAGTAAGAAAAGCTATCTAGTATGTATGGTGTACCTGGATATGGCGTGTACATGGGTGGAGGAGGACGAGGTGACGTGGTCGTGGTAACATAGGGTGCCGGAGGAGGCGCACCCCATGCCGTGGTGGAGCTGCCCTGTCGTGTACCCGTACCTCCATACGCTCCCGGACGTGGACCACGAGGTGGAAGGGTGGTGTCGTCACTACGACAAGTGACGGCTCGGTGAAACCGACCGCAAAGGTCAGCAATCTTCTTGTACGCGCTTAGGTGTTGCGCGTGCGTCATGTCGGAGCAATGGGCAAGGCTCGACGCAGCCTCTGCCTCAATCCCTTGTATGACATCGTACTACAGAGAATAAATAATGTGAAAAGTTAGATATAAGAACTCAAAGGAAATATAAGTTCAAGTAAGAAAACATACCGCTACCGCGAAGTTCTGGTCCCTCACAAGGGGGTACGTGTCAGACAGCTGCGCCATAGCCATAGGCGCCTCTGGAGGAACATGCACCATGCGCGTGCGCGTCCTCGGAAGGTACCACGATAGGTACCGAGAGAACGCCTCGTCCGTGTGTGGACGGTTCTCCAAGACCAAGTCGTCCAAGGCCTGGTCCCAGGACTGAACGAACGGGAGGACCTTTGCCGCCCATAGTGACCCTGGAGGCTGACTCTGACGTGTCCACCTGGAATAATACAAATATGACAGGCTATATGTACTGTTCTTTTTTAGAAGATATTACAAGTAATACAAATATGACAGGCTATATGCTCATATGCCTCATGCACCACCTGCTCTTTACGTCCGGCCATTGTGGAACCCTACGACGCTCTTGGTTACCATTCTGCATGTCGTCGATTGCTTGTAAGATGCCCTTATGCCGATCATGAATCAGACACACATTGGCTACATCTCTGACAACCATTTGCTTCACCCTTTCTAGAAACCAATACCAACTATCTCCAGATTCTTTCTCAACAAAAGCAATTGCCAAAGGCAACAACTGCCTATTACCATCACATCCAATGGCTGTGAGAATGGTGCCTTTATATCTTCCTGTTAAAAATGTCCCATCTATGCAGATTACTGGTCGGCAGTATGGAAACGCCTCAATGCAAGCAGCCAAGGCCAAGAATGACCGTTGGAGCACCTGCTTCCCAGGTTTCTGGATGCAAGGATATGTTTTCAAGTCATAGAAGCTTCCTATATTTCGAAGGCATATAGTTTGCAACAACGCCGGCAAGTTATGATATGAAGCTTCATACGTGCCCCACCTCATCTCAAGCGCCTTTTGCTTCGCTCTGTAAGCTTTGTTATAGCTAATTTTATATTTGAACTCCTCCTCAACGGCACAAATAATTGACTTCGGCTCGTAGCTAGGATTCTCCACTATCTGAGGGTACATGTAGTTAGCAATAAAGGCAGCTGTCAGGTTGCGGTGCCTTGATGCTAATTGCTCAAGCTCGCATGTGTGATCTACCACAATCTTGACCTGCCAGAAATCCTGCCACTTGCCCTTGGACGCGTACACCCTGAACGGGCATTCGCTTCTCACACAACGAATATCATATGTTTGCGGACTGCTCTTGAGCACTTTGAACTGTCTTTGCAAAGATAGAGTGGACCAACGTTTTATTGCTTCTTTCATATTATCAGCATTAGCATACATTGAACCGACGCAGACCTCATTCTCCCTATACTCCCATTGCACCGCTTCACCATCATTTACACTTAGCCTCGAAAAGTCATACCCGTTCCAGTTCTGCGGGACACAATAATCATCTTCATCGTCTGAAGATGAATCATCCACTGCATGCTCTTCACCCTCTTCACCCTCCCTCTGAAACTCATTGACTATGCAGGGATTGTCTTCACCCTCATCAGCCTCGCCAGTTGCTTGACGAGGTTCCTGTGAGCCATCTCCATCTTCAGCTGGTTCATGCATCGTATCCGGATCTTCATCAGGTTGTCCATGCATCGTCTCCGAATCTTCTAATACTGCATCCCCCGGGCCTCCATCTTCGTCAACTGCTTCAGTACTAATTGTAGCCTTTTCGAACGCTTGCACAAATAATACCAGAGGTAAACCTCGACTAGTGGTTAGATTCACATAGTTCCTCCAGTTTTGGGTGCCTTGAAGTGGCAATAACTCCCAAAATACCGGTTCTCTCCGATTTACAACGGCCATGATCGAAATCTCATGTTGCTCTCGATTAAGTCCGAAAGCTTTAAATAGCCAATTGCAGATTGAAACCCAAGTCCTCTCTCTTGCTCGGGGTACTTCCTTTCTGAAGGAACTAAAGTCTGACAAATCTACCCCTTCAAGACCATATCTAACATCCCCAGACCCATAGAACACTTGAAAAGGTAATCTTTCTGACATGCCTGCCAACACAATTGACAACGATTTCTCAAACTTAGATATTTAATCTGGGGGCAAAAAGGTTTCCGTTCAAATAAATTTAGTCCACCTACTCAAATATTTTCTAAAGAATCCTAATATAACTACACAAACTAAACAAATATTTCTGTTCATAAAATTCACTGAATAATATTTATATGTAGATATTCCTAATTTAAACTACTATATTTCTAATTTTACTGACTACTATTTCTATTCAAATAATTTTTCCTATTAAAATATTTAAATGAAAAATATTTCTAATTTTATTGACTACTATTTCTATCAAACTATTTTTTCTATCTATCTAAACTATTTTTTTATTCTCACAAATTAAACTAAACTATTTTTTGAATCTCACAAATTAAACAAGGCAATATGCCTAAATTATTTATTCACTACAATTTCTATCTAAACTTCCATTTCTATATAAAACATTTAAGTTCCAAATATTTCTAAACAACCTTTTCGATCTATCTAAACTAGGCTAAAATTTAGATTTGAATTGGACTAGTCTATCTATCTAAACTATTTTTTCTATGTATCTAAAAAATTTCTATGGAAATAACTAGCTAATATTTTTATCTACAGAGACATATACATTACAATCTATAGAGATATAGAGATTAAAAAAAATACCTAAACCAGAAGACAGATCTAGCAGAGCAGCACCCCATCCCTCCCCTCCCTCCCCTCCCCTCTCCTCCTCTCCTCTCCTCTCCTCTCCTCTTTTTCTTCCTCCTCTCTTCTTCTCTTCCTCTCCTCTGGTCACCAGCGCGGCACGTCTTCTCTTCCTCTCTTTTTGGCAGCGACGGGCTAGGAGAGGGCGCGGCGCGGGATTTATAGCGGCACCTTCCGCCGGATGAAACGGCGGTAGGTTCGCCTACCGCCATTTGAAATGGCGATAAGCGGTGGGGCCCAGGCGCATTTAACTCGGGCCCGCGCCTCGTCTGCCTACCGCCGGATGAAACGGCGATAGGTGCCTGGCCCATCGAGGCCCACCAGCTATCGCCGTTTCATACGGCGGTTAGTGCTGCCGCCGGCCCAGCTGGCGGTTTTTATACCTATCGCCATTTCATTTGGCGGTATGCTCCTATCGCCGGACCAAAGGGCGACAGGGTGACAAATTTGAAAAAAATTTTATCAGGTATATATTTTTAAAATAACGTAAAATAAAAAATATAAAAATAAAAAAAAGTCCACTTTCGTGCTTCGGGTTCGTTCGTCGCGGGCCCAATTCGCCCAGGTGCGTGCGTGATGCGTCGCCGCCATGGATGGACTCGTCGTCGTCGCGGCCTCCTCGTCCTCGTGCTAGCAAAGGCGATGTACGTACGCCGTTTCCTGGGTGGATGGGCCGCTATTATACCTTGATCACACAGGTACGTACCGGTGGGGGAAAAGAGAGACAAAGATCAACGCTCGCACGCTGTGTGGCCGCTTGACCAATAAACTGTGTCGGCAATGATGCTCAATGATTGGTGTTGCGCCGATGATCGCTTCACCGACGGCACCAATCATCGGCCAACAGAAAAAAAAAACGCGAGGCACCAATGCACCATACAGAATGGGTTTTACTTATTATTAGAGAGCAGTAACCATCCTAGAACAAAGTCACACAAGTTCAGTTTCAGTTTCACCATCGAATGATCCAAGTGGCATTCGCGCCTGCATCGCCTCCGCTCTCCGTAGATCAGAGTCCCAGACGGATGGACCCAAACAAAGACGCATGCAAGCCTGGTGCCTAAGAACAGAACGAACGACCACCAATTTCAGACACACCTAGTACTAGTTACAGTTGCGGAAACCCCAGGTTCCAGTTCAGGGCAAGAGCCGAGTTGAAATCGCTGCTGATAAGCCAAGGATGAGTTGCCAGGGGGGTGGCTCCTTACGCGCCTCCCCCTCTCGCGTGGTAGTGGCGATCGCCGGGCGGAAGGCTGTGCTCGTGCTTCGTGAACAGGCCGCCGTTCGGGCGCTGCGCGTCCGAGGTGCCGGCAGACTCCGACTGCTGCTTCGTGTTCAGGAACCGCCCACCTGTTCCCCGAGCCCTCTTCATGGCGTGAAGGTGCCGAGACTCGTGAAGGTACGGCTGCACAGATGTCGTGTTTCAGGCTCAGAGTTAACTTAGCATGCTGGGAAAGGGGACACTAGATGAATCTGATGCCATCTTTTAAAACAAGGGAATGATAGCGATGAAATCATACCTTGCGATTTTTCACCAGCTTGTTCTCAGCCTCTAACTTTGCACGGAGCTGCCTCCTTCGGAGAATTGCGTGGTATTGCTTTGCGTTTACATAAATGGGTTCTTCGGCAGCTGGTTCAGTTGGCAATGGCACTCGAGAGGACGAAACCATGCCCACAAGCTGGGGGTGCATCTGCTTAATTATTTGGAAATGAGACCAGATATGAGATTATAACTCTAATTATCAATGCCAAACTATACTGGAACTAGCAGAAACGAGCAGCTGTGACCAAGGGAATAACAATGACAGACTCATGCAGACTAAAAATGTAAAAATGGCTACAAGAATGCTTGGATAACTCAGTAAAATTAAGCAAGGTGATTACAAGGGTAAAACAAGCGCAGATAATACTCCCTCCATCCCAAAATACAATTCGTTCTGGCTTTTCTAGATACATAACTTTTGATAGCAAAAGTTATGTATCTACAAAATCCAAAACGAATAGTATTCTGGGACGGACGGAGTATACTGCATGCTGTGTCAATAGATATTCCTGTTAACTGGTGCAGAATACTCAAGACAGACATGCATGCACAGAAAGCGTCCTCCAAGTTGGACCCAAAAAGGTAGTGAACAACATTGGCTAGCAAAGTGGATAAAGGACATCGAGCACCAGAAAGCAGGAGTTAATGAAAGAACAGGCTGGATGCATATAGATCACTTACAATAGCATGCGACCCATAAGCTGCCATTGCACCACCATAGTATGAATCATACGGGTATGATATAGCCTGAAAATGTAAGCATCTCACTTACATGATTGCCTTTCGAGAACTAGCGAGTGCATGATTGGAACTTAAAAATTAATCAAGGACTGCGACAATCTGAACTCACAAAGGACTGACTACGGTCAGGTTTTGGATGTGCATAAGCAGTTTCAGGATTGCCAAGAGACAAAGCTGACATCATCTTATTTTCATCACTCTTCGAGTAACCATCATGATTACCTAGAATCAATACAAGGAAAAACGGAGCGTCAAATAACTTTGATTGTACATGTGCACCCAAGATTTGCAAATATGAAAACGCCTTTTTCTTTAACCTTATTCTTTTTTGTAAGAGATATGATATGCCAGTATTCTGTAATAATACAATAGAATGGGTATGAGCCAGACCTGATTGATCATTATGCTCATTAAGGCTTCCTTCGCTCATTTCAGACACTTCTTGATGACTCTCGCTAGTTGATTGGGTAGCTGGGGAGTCGTAATCAGGCATTTGATGACCAAATTGAATCATTATCGTGCCATTTTCTGCAGAAGGACACAACAGGCGTTAAAATTCTAGGTACAAAAAAAATTAGATAACTAAAGACATTATTAAGGACCAAGGACTCGCAAAAAAATCAAATTGAACAACATCTTGGAGGTTTCTCCTTACGTCTCATCTCATGGAAATTCTCAATTCTTGTTTTTCAGTTCATACTGTCCAAATATAAACACAGGTCAGTCCCCCAAAAAAAGTAATGAGATTTCAAACTAATGCAGTCTCCATAATATGGAACAGATTATTTAGAAAAATGTAATATTACGATCAACCTTCAGCCATATTCATGAAAAAGAAATTTAAGTCAGCCATTGGGCAGATATCAGACCCTCAAATCCACACAAACTGATCATCTGAGATGTGTAACTTAGCCATGCACATGATCTAAAATAGTAAGTTAGCTAGTAATATTTTGCATCAGTGTCATGCATCAACTCAGCAGCTCCCTCCGAAACTCCGATACTTCTTCTCATTCAAACACATCTGCATCTCTTCCTAACCGCGATTATCTTTGACAAACGAAACCAAGTGACAAACAGCCGGAGACGAATTCCTCGTGACTACTTTAATTTTGCCAATAGGTCCATTAGTGAATTTTAGCGCTGCATATTAAGGTCTCTAGCTCTTCGCCTCTTCCTGCCTCCAGTTTTCTCAGAATCCCACAAAATAGTTAGATGTAAGACGAATTATTCTCTTGGAATAAATCGTGTACAAACTACTTGCATGCAAATCCGTGCTACATGAATTTAACTTAAATCCAACGGAGCTGCAGCTTTGCAGGGTCCCTGTCCAAATCAGCTCCTTTTCCTAACCATAAACCAACCAGGCACAGTTGACACTTGTGAATTCACAAGGATTATTCAGGCATGATCATAAGAAGCAAAAAAACAAACAATTAACCAACGCATATCCAACATAAGTTTCGCTCTAGCAAACTGAATGAAGGATTTGGAACAGAGCACACACTGCAGGCGCCACCTCACCTCCGCCCTGAAATGCACCCGCAAATCTCAGCACCCCATCAACTCAAAAACCAAGCCGGCAGCCAAGAAACCAGTCAGATCCACCACAAATCAGGCAGAACCGCCAAGAAATGGTCCGGAAACCAGTTCGGTTGGGAGCAGAAATAAGAGCTCCGCTAGCACCGCAAGGAAGTAAGAGACCACAGATCAGAGAGGCAAGTCAGCGAGGAATACCTGTGAGATGAGGAGGAAGCATGTTCCCCTTCCTGCAGCCCGCAGCCCTTGCTGCCTCTTTCCCACCTTGCTTCGCTCCTCTGCAAGGTCTCCTCTCTTCTCTCTCAGTCTCTCTCTCTCTCTCTCTCTCTCTCTCTGATGAGAGAGGGTCTTCCAGCCTGCAGCGTTGCTTGGTTTTTCTGTTGAGCTGTTGGCCCTTATCCCTCCTCTGTCTGCTCACCAACTACTTTAGTATAATGACACTGAATAAAGCAGATTGGTGTTACTTGTTAATAGGTCAGGGCTACACATAAGCGACAGGGAAAAACCAAAAGCTCGCACGGTTTATAACAAATAGGTTGCAAATTGTTTTCTTTAGCAAAAAGAGGAGCAACAACTTGCAGATACCTATTTCAGTTCCTGAACAGCAATTAGCATTATACATATGCTAGATATATGCAAAATGTCCAGATATGTCTGCATGCAGCTTTGAGTAAGTCACACTGGTAGATCTTGATGAATCACTCGTTCACGTCAGAAGCCTTTCATCACGCCCTTTACCATCGGTGCCGCAAAAGCCACTCAGACAGTTAGCGTGCTACGCCTGAACATTAACTTACCGTGTGAGTTTATGAAATGGGACTATATTCCAAATTGCTTTTCTACTCCATCACCAATGAAAGATCAACTGAACTTACACAACCTTTTTTTAATGAATAGATACAAGGTGGATGTAGATTAAAAGATTTGCATTGAAAGGGCTACATACAGTAATTCCATGAGCACAAGTAAACTAAACCCAATGGACAGCTTTGAATTTTCTGAGCAGAATATTTTACTCAAGCTTAGCAGGGATTTTTTTTTCCTTTTTCTTGCTTGCCGTCGTATTCGCATCACGTAGACCTGCACTGAAGAAGTAGTCGTTCTTGTCGCCATCCGCCCTTTAGAAAACATATGCCTCTGTAGCTTTCAGATCAGTAGCCGGGGGACGCCATCGCGGCATGTCGAGCAGGCGCCACCTGTGGCAAGGCCTGGTGACTCATCCCGATGCAGGCTGCTTTCTCTTCCCCCTCTTCTCCCTTTGTCTAGTTGCTCGCATACACTGATTGATGGACCCACCTCAAAATGTTTCTTCCAATCGAAAAATATATATGAGTTTTGCTCATCGTCACATGCAGGCTACGTATTTCTCACAAAAAAAAATGTGTAAAATTGTAAATTGTTCAGTTCTGTAGTAGGTGTAGAAGGCCCTAAAACCTAGTCTGTTTGGTAGTGGTTCGGTCAGAATCAGTGACACAAGATTCCTAGCTAGCTAGGTTTTGGAAATGTCCGTCGTCGCGCATCTATCAATGGTTTAATATAGTTATAAGATTCTTGACAATATTTCCACATTATCGCTGATAAGATATTTTGGAGTTGTTTTTTCAGTTGTGTAAGCGTAGTGGGGATCATGACGTGTTCCATATAGTACGTCAGCTTTACACCAAAAATATCCGAGCTACTTTTGCTTGCTAGAAATAATAAAAAATTGTAAACAAGATCCAATTCGTCAGGCAAAGGCTTTGTGATAAACTCAAAGGCGTTTTCCCACTGAAAAAGAATTATTATTTTCTTGTACTAGTGATAGGCTTCATGAATTTTTGTTCAAAAATGAATGTGCCAACTCTCTTCTTGTTCGGATAGAAATTGAAAAACCAGATGGCAACATAGCAAGTGGATTATTTCTAGCAGCTTGCTCAAGAGATCAAAGAACATTTAAATATGAGCAATCAACGATGCTACATCAAGAAAAAATATTTTGGAAAGAAACAATTGCTATAAATATCTTTTTATAAGAAACAATATTCCAGCAATGCACTCGATCGAAGTCAACTGAGTCCCATGCAGTTCGGATAAGCACATCCTCCATATAGGGTTAAGTCGTAATCACGCATTACAAGGTTAAGCACGGCTGCGGAAACCACAACACACGTGATGGCACAGCACTAGCTACACAAAAGCAACGGGCTTTGAACTTTCAAACCCTAATGCTCGACCGATTAGAACATTCTAGAAGGGATATATAAAACTAAAACACATGAGTGTCCCTCCTTGATCCTTATCCACTAATTGTACCATCAGCCAAAGCTAATGCTACATCGCATAGGATTAGGTATTTTATGGGTACGACAAAACGTAATGCTCCCCTCAATCCCCACCTTTACGCTGGACTGGACACTGAACGACACCAGCTCCAACGGCCAATCTTATCCATGTTCTCAACTGACAACCTAACAGTACTATAATTGTGTATCTGTAATGATAATCTAGTAGTGAAATGTACTGGCGCCACGTGAATAAGTTTGGTGCAAGAGATGGCTACATATATAAAAGGTGCGTGCCTACTAAGACAAGGAGACAGCCAAAAAGAAAAAGGCAAAATGCCTTGAGAAGGTAAGATGAATTAGCAGATCAAGCCATCGTATACGAAGTCGAAAAAGAAGATCACATGCCGAATAAAGATTGGATGTTGGATATCTCAAACCCTTTCCGTTTATGTATGTGCTGCCAGCAGCAACCTGCATAAGTAAAGGCATTCCACTTTGAATTCAGACTGATTTAATTAACTTGTTCTGAATCTGAAAAGCACTGGAAGGTAACTGAAGAATATCTGGATGCGATTGTGTAGTACGAAACTGAGAACACTACCTATTGCCAAAACAAATGGCATGCCAATTTTATTGGGTGGAGAACGATCCAAAGGGAACTATATACCAAGGAATGGAATGCTAGTTATCTGCATGTGAGTTCAGTCGGTTTCCTTGTAATTCTAGTTTGTGTAACAGTTTTTTTTTAAAAAAAACAGTTGGGTGGCATGCCATGGCAAATTAAAACAGCTTATGATATTGGGTAGCAATCAAGAGCCAATATTTCCTAGAAGAAACTTCAGATGAAATTCCATATGATGCGAACATGACGGTGTGGATACTATTTAGGACTGGAATATATATGCTCCCAGCATGTCACAGGACGTACTAACCCAGCTAACCACAGAATGCATAGGGACGTACTAACCCAGCTGACCAGGTAAGTTTGACTTATTGGCCGCGAAGCATTACAGCTCGTCTTGGAACCTTGCTAGACTCCAGTTATTATGAAAGTCGACCTCTGTGAAAAATATTGGAGTGACCCATTCAGGTGAAGTAGGAAGCCAGCAGCTCATAAAATATATGTCAGTGAGTATATTCAGCCGAAACCCCAAAGAACTACTAGGATCGAAGAAGAGCCAAGGAAAGGTCCAAGTCGTGCCTCCGTATGGCGGTATGAACTGATAATAATTCAGACATGCAGTGACGAGATGCTATCGCGACACGACAGATGAAAAACAAATATCGTAAAGAAAACATCAGCGATGCGAGGTTATACCTTTGCCATTATTCCATTAAATCGCGACAGGGGAAGGGGCGCCACCGTTGCTTCCCGCGGCGGTGTGGGCACGGCTCGCCTGCCATCTCTGTTCCGCTCCACCTCGATCTTCTTCCCGGCCAAATAGCTCGACGGCGGGACTCGGCGCAGGGCCGGAGCACCCCCTCCATCTCCATCGCCAGTTCGCCACCGTGCCGTCTCCTCCAAACGCCACGAATCAGTAAAGCAGGTCACCGACGCAGAGGGGGGAATGGGCCAATTATCAAACAAACAAAAAAATAGAAAGGGGTCGAAAAAGGAATGGAATGGGGCCGTCCTACATTTCTGGGCTTCTTTTCTGACTCGTCCTGAGCCCATTTCTTTCAAGCCCACTCTCGAAACCTTGAAGCTAGAACAGAGTGCACCTGTCATCTTTTCTGTTTTTAATATGTGATTTCACAGAATTTCTTTTCAAACAATCCACTTGAAAAGACAATTTCTGATCTGAACCTTTAGAAAGCGCAAGAAACGCACGCTACTGTGCACTGGTCTCCTGCGGTCAACAAATTAAGCAAGGAGATAATGTAGTTTGCATTCTCCATTAATTCTTTTGCATGGGCGCGCTGATCTGATCGAGTCTTTTGAGGACAAGCTGCTGATCCTTCACATGCGATGCGACGATATTATTTACCCTCTTCTGTCGGGCTCCACGGTTGGAGGAAGGGCACATCGCGAGTGAGATGAGGAGACTCGAGAGATGGGTTATTTCAGGGTCGGAGAAAGGAAGAACATCGCGGCCTTTCAACCCCAACAGGGCGGAATAAGCCCCTCAGGCCGGTGACTCCCAACTCGCAACGGAAACTACAGTGTCAACTACTCAGCTAGCGACCGTTCTGTCAGCTACCTGCTTGACCGTGACGTGGAGCAACATGGCTTCCCTGGACAGTTATGATTCGGCTTAACCTAACTACCTACTTAAAAAATGTTCAGCCGAATACACTTGCTGCACAGAGTAGTGGCACTGTATGCTCGACGATTGTCAAGGTCTTGACCACTGGATCCCTGGATTCGGTACTACTGGCACGAACCTGTGTGCTTAAGGTTTGAATGTAAAAGGATAACACCCCGCATTTGGTTGGAGACCCACGCAAAGTGTTTCCTAAACAGAAAACAAAACGTCGGAACATCACACGATATCAGCAACATCACCGTGAAGGGCACAGACAGGGAAAATATTGGGAGGCTGCCAAGCCACGACGAAACACGTCATGGTCTGCCACTGAGAGCCAGTAGGTGCACCCCGTGGCGCCAGGGTCTCGGCCTCGGCGGCGGCCGCCACCGCCACGCACGGCCGCCCGCCGCGGCGGCCCCTGGAGAATCCAATGGCCGGCCACGCTGGGCCCGTCGTCCTCCCGCCCACTAGATCTGCCAGGAGCAGCCCACGGATAATCCTCCTCTCCTCGAACTCGACGGGCAGCCCAACGAACCTCGCTCGCGTCGAAATGGCCCGCGTGTGCACACCCAGGTCGCAACAAAGGCGGCGATCCAACCGCACGTACGTGGGGCCGCCGAGAGGGACCCATCCGTCAATTGGAGGTGCAGGCCCACATAACCGAGACAAATGGTAGCAGCAGATGCATCACACTTTGTTCTAAAAAAAAAAAAGCAGGTGCATCACGCAACGCACACGTATACTAACAGCTCCATGCTTTGCATGTCTCCGGTCTCCCTTCGCATATTCTTGCGAATTGCTAAGGACAAGCTGGACTTGTCTTCAAGCTGGACTTTTTATGGTGAATTCAAGTGCAGTTTTCTCTTAAAAAATTACAGTGAATTCACACATTTTCGGGCTAGCTTCCTAATCAAGATGTGATTAACCCTGCACGTTGGATGATCCCTATAGTACTGGTAGTCCCATTACTCATATTTTCTAGAAATACTTAGAATAAGAAATAAAATAATATGCAAATAACTTCAAATTATGCACCAACATATATAGGTCACATTCTTTTAAAAAAATGGCATTGCATTCATATATTTCTAATTTAAAATAAAATAGTTATGAATTTCCAATACAAAATTAATTTTTATAATTTTTAGAAAAATAGAAAATCACCTTCCGAACCACCCAAAGGTCAATTTTTCACAGTTAATAGTTGGATGGCCGTCATCAGCCTCCGGTTCTTATAGTTGTGGGTTGAAAATCATACTTTTTGTAACACCTGGAGGGCGAAAATAGACTTTTCTCCTTTTTTCACATTCTTGATGTTCATAACTTTTGTCATGGAGTTATCTGTCATCCAAATGGGATTGCTTACACGTTATCAACATAACTTTAGTCTTTCTAGGCACTAAGTTTCAGCATCTTTTCTCATTTGCCTAGACCATTTTACACGTAAACATTATGATCGACTCAAAACCATTCAAAGATAATATGCAAAGTGATGTCATTTTATGTACAAAAGGCATACGACCTTCTGCCATAAAGCAGGTGGAGAGCATATCTTGTTATTCATCATTTCGAGTGTTTCTGAAATTACACAATTCTCGGTGAATCTCTAATCACGGAATCAAAGGCTGAACGTTCGTGATCATAGATCGGCCTTAGGTTAACTCTTAGATAGATTACTCCTACGAAGCAAAAAAAAAAATGTTTGTGCAAAACCCATCGAGGATAAATAAAGCTGCACGTCCGAAGCTATATTTATTATCTTGCTAGTTCTGTTACTCATACATATAGAAATGTAATAAAAAGGATGATGCGTTTTATGTTCTTTTTTTTCCTTGATTTCTCTATCATTCTAAGGGTTTGTTCGTTTATGCATGGAATGGTTGGATTCCATGTGGAATGGGTGGGATTGAGTCCATGAGCTAACCGAAAAAAGCCTAAATGGGATTGTTTACCATTATCTTTAGCCTCTCTCAGACCGTCGGACGTGAAGTTCCTGCCAGCAATTTTCATTTGGGGACACCATTTTACACATACATCGTTAATCATAACCGTCCAAACAAAACACACAAAGTGAAGCCATTTGATGGATAAACAAGAAGTCTTTGAACACCCTTGTACATATGCGGAAAGCATTTTACACGTGATGCCATTTTACGTGGAAAGTCATATGCGGTGGATTGCATATCCGAGCGTTTCTAACACTAAATCGTTCCCCATGAACCTCAGATCACGACATAAAACTTGTAAGCTTCTAAAATGGTGGACTATGTACCGTACATGGAAATCCAGTTGCCAATAATGCGTAAACGGTGTGTCACCTTCAACTTCGAACAACCTTCTACGATACAGTAGCTTGTTTCGGATCACGAATGATAGCACACAGGAATGCTTGGGCCGGTGTGTCGGCGACCCATCTCTCGATATTGATCGCGTTTTATTGTGGGCGACCTCCGTGTGTCTCTGTGTGCGCAACACTCCAACTCCAACTCCAACTCGCGCATTTAAAAAAAGGCGTCCCCTTGCGCAGACGGTGGGCCTGCTTACCCGCGAGATCCAGCCAATGGGCGACGCCCACCGTCTCACCGGCGGTCTCCGGTCACCTGCCGGAACAGTAACCGATAAGCCTCACGTCCCGACACGAATCTCCACGCCCACGTGCCTGTCGCCGTCTGGGCATCTTCCCTACCGTCTACCGATAAGGCAGGCAGCGCAGGTGTGGCCACGCCACCAAGTCACCAACCTTCCGTATAAAATATTCACTTACCCCCTCGGGATCCCGAAGAATCGCACCCTCCCCGCTGCTTCTCACATTACCTTTTTTTTTTTTTTTCGTTTCAAGGATCCGAAGCGCTCCGATCTCTCTGCTTGCAATCGCTGTGTGTGTGTGCTCGCCGCAAGGGGAAGCTGCCGTCGGAGGCTGGAGGATCGATCTGTAGGGGATAGATGGTGGTTCATCTGGTGCTTGCTTGAGTTGCTTGGCTGCGGGGTTTGATTGGGTTTCGGTATTATTTGGTGAGGGTTGCTGGTAGGAAGCCGCAGTGGAGGAAAATATGAGCTTTAGTGCGGTGGACATGGAGGAGGAGAGCGGCGCTTCGGCGGCCGCGGCAGCGGCGGAGGAGATCCGGCGGCTTCCGGCGGAGGTGAACTGGGAGATGCTGGACAAGTCGCGGTTCTTCGTCCTCGGCGCGGCGCTCTTCTCGGGCGTGTCCGCGGCGCTGTACCCGGCCGTGGTGGTCAAGACGCACCTGCAGGTGGCGCCGCCGCCCGCCGCGGCCACCGCGACCGCCGCCGCGATCCTCCGCCGGGACGGCCTGAGGGGGTTCTACCGCGGGTTCGGCGCGTCGCTGGCCGGAACGGTGCCCGCGCGCGCGCTCTACATGGCGGCGCTCGAGGCCACCAAGAGCTCGGTCGGATCCGCCGCCGTCCGGCTCGGCGTCTCCGAGCCCGCAGCGTCGGCGGCCGCCTCCGCCGCCGCGGGCGTCTCCGCCGCGGTCGCCGCGCAGGTCGTGTGGACCCCCGTCGACGTCGTCAGCCAGCGGCTGATGGTCCAGACCTCGGCCACCTGCCGGTACCGCGGCGGCGCGGACGCGTTCAGGAAGATCCTCGCCACCGACGGCGTCCGCGGCCTGTACCGCGGGTTCGGCCTCTCCATCCTGACCTACGCGCCGTCCAACGCCGTGTGGTGGTCCACCTACGCCATGGCGCAGCGCTCCCTCTGGCGCATCGTCGGCGCCGAGCGCTCCGAGAGCTACCCGTCGCTGATGGCCGTGCAGGGTGCGAGCGCCGCCCTCGCCGGAGGAGCGGCCGCGCTGGTGACCATGCCGCTGGACACCGTGAAGACGAGGCTCCAGGTGATGGAGGCCGACGCGGCGCGCCCCACGCTGGCGAGCACCGTGCGCGGGTTGCTCAAGGAAGGCGGCTGGGCGGCGTGCTACCGCGGGCTGGGGCCGAGGTGGGGATCCATGTCGCTATCCGCGGCGACCATGGTGACCACCTACGAGTTCCTGAAGCGCCTCTCGGCGAAGGAGGGCTCGTTGGGCTAGATTCCTCCGTCCCTAACCTTAGCGATCGTCAAGTGACCCGACCGAATCGCCCGTGTTCGTCGTCCTCGAAGCGAGATCGATCGATGGATCCATGGGGGGTGGTTAATTAGGATCCTCTCTCCTTTGTTGTACATATGCTCCTGTTATCCTTCTTGTTGCTTGATCCGGCGCTATAGTGGGAGGTTGGGTGGTGGGCAGGAAGAAGATCTAGAAGGGGTTTTAGGATGCAGAAATTTTGCTGGTTTTTGCTGTGGCGCTGCGGCTGCAGATGCTGCTTCTGATGATGATGAAAACTTCTATGAAATGAAACAACTTTCGATCAAAACTCGAAACGCGCGTTGATCTCCCTGTTCGGCACTCGACGCCTTTGCATAATTGTATTTGTAAGTATGGTAGTGAACCATGTTTGGTGTGTTTAGATTAGGGAAAGATTTCCAAAAAATACTGTTTAAAAAAAATCTGTAGATAAATAGTGTTATGTGAGTGGAATGGATAGAATGAATAGGGAAAAGTTAGATAAATAGTGGTTTTGAGAGAATCTTTTAATGTAAACGCACCCAGTGCACTAGCTGCATCACGTCGATCTGTCATGGCCTTTGCTTCTTGGAATGAAGACCTTGTTTGGTGCGTCCGTGTCCGCGGTCGCGTCGCGTCTCGTCTCTTCACCATTTTCTTCGCTTCGTTCTACGTCGTACTGCCCTCGAAAGGGAGCTCCGGAACAGTGAACAGGTGCTGCCGCTACCTTATCCATCAGCAGCAGCTTCACGAGGCGGTTGATTCGCGCGCCTATCAGAAGCAGCAAGGGCACGGTGCCGCGACTTCCATGAGCATCCGGATTCCCTTGAATCTGGGGCAGGAAAAGAGAGAGATCTTTTTTTTAAAAAAAAAAGCCCAAAAAAAAGGGAGAGGAAACGCAACAAAGTTCGCTCCCGATAGATAAGTGCACTAGTGATGGTCACGGCTCGCGACCTGCTCGAGTTTGGCCACTTGATCAGGACTGCAAGAAGATATGGCCTTGATGTTGGAGCCACGAGGAAACAGTTGCGCGATTGGTTATTATCTGATTGGAGGAAAGCAAAGGAGAACAAGGGATGACAGCGAAAGAAATGCAGGTTTTAACACCTGTAGGGATCAGGCGGCAGGTGGTGATGTTTGCTAAGCAGAATATTACTAGAAAAAAATATAAACAATCATGCTCCCCAATTCTCACACACCATGACACCAACTTCTTCCTTGACTCGTGGGGTAGCTGTAGCTCGATCCAAGAAGTCTCGAGAAGCCTGGCCCGTCGAAAAAAAAAGAAGGGAACTTGATGCATCACGCATTAGAGACAGGGCAGCAAAACAGGGGCGCCGGCTCGAGCGATTCGCCGTCGTCGGATCATGATGGTGGCTGATGTGGTGCCTTTTATCACGTGGGCCGTGGCTGCTTGTGCCGTCTGGCTGGTGGGTCCAGCAGCGCCGGCCGGGCCCACGAACGAACGACCCCACCGTTCCGGATCGGGTCGGGTTGTGGTGGGGGCCCGCGGGGACAGCGACGCCGGTCCGTGGCGCGTGCGGGGCGCCGGCGCGCGTCGCCATGGCCGGATCCCGCGCCACGCGGTTCGTTGAGAGCTTCCGGTTCGTTGAGCCTGGCCATCCTTTTCCTTCCCGGTATGGCCACGGTATGGTTTGGTGTCACCGGTGAATGGTGTCTTGGCTTGACTCGCGGTTGATAGGCTATAAAATCTATTAGGGCAAATATAAGTCTAATAGGCGGTCTCATGCATTGCAACATCATCTTGAGACGACATAATATGCAACTTATACAATGAGTTGTCTTATATGTGGTCGCATAATAAATGCATAATTCTTAATATATGGATAGAAAAAAAAAATGTTGTGAGTTACATGGCAACAACAACTCATACAATGGTGAGTAAGTTGTCTCATAGTCCTAAAATTTAACCTATGAGGCGGTTGTCTCGCGAAACAATCACCTGATTCTCTCACCTCTCTCTCCGCCACCTCATCAAAAATTCTACGTGGATTGCATGAGACGACCTATGAGACCGCTTACGTGTAGCAATGTACTTGTCGGTGACGGATCCGTTTCTCGTGCTTGTGGTCAGGAACTCAGGAGGCCTGCACTACACCGCACGGTCCTGGATTTTGTTGGCCGGCGGCGTCTGCTCCCTCCTGTCTTCCAAGCTTACGCAATTACGCAGCCCCCATTATCTAGGCCAGAAACAGCTGCCCAACGGTAATACGCTATGCACGCGACATCAGGCAACCGATCATGCAAAAGAGAGAAAAGGGCCATGGAGCAGATGAACAGTCCCCATCTTCTGGTCGACACGACTCTGACTCAGTCTTGATCGCCTGCCAATTCCTCCCGTCTCCTTGGAGCCAAGGGCAAGGCGAACAGCTTGTGAAGACCAGAAGAGTGACATATATAGGAAAAACGAAGCGTATCCCTCTGCAACTCACTCATTCATGGCTAACAATGACGTGCGGCGAAGACGTGCCCAGCTCAAGCTGCTACTATATGTAATGTTAATGATGATGATCGTGTCAATTGTGTCAAGCACTCAAAACTCAACCATCGCATTTAAATTCCACGACGCACTTTTTTGCTATGACGTTGATGCTCCGGAAAATTATGGGCTAATCAAGGCTCGATACCTTTTGAGCGCGCAACTAGAGTCATTCTTTCCCGTGCGGCCGTGCCTCGTCCACACGGAAGCTGAGTTGAGCAGATGGTGCGCCAGTTTGACAGTTTCATCAGTTTTGCCTTGCAGGGTCGGTAAAAAAGATTAGTAATGTCGTACCGGGCGAACATGGTGATCAGAGACATTTCCTCACACCTTCTCCGAATCTCATCTTACACCTACGATTTTCTCAAATTACTTTGATTTTTTTTTAAAAAAAAATGGTCAGTTGGCACCAGGACCGGATACTAGTAACCAATCGGTAGGCTTTTCTTCAGCTTATTTTGGCTCACTTTTCTCCACCACTATCATCATTTATACTAAAACACAGAAGCTGAGTGAAACCCGCTTACCAGAGTAGCTGCCACTTGGCTGTGTTTAGATGGAGGGGATGAAAAATACTTTTTTTTATCTGGAAAGCGTGTAATGAAAAGTGTGTTATATAAGGGGATAAAAAAGATGAAAAATGTATTTTTTGGAAGCATGTTATACGAGGGTGATGAATAGGCTAAACACGGTTCAGCTTTTCATGAGGTGATTGATTCGCGCGCCTATCGAAAGCTGGAGCAAGGAGCACGGTGCCGCGACTTCCATGGGCATCCGGATTCCCGGAATCTGGGACAAGAAAAAAAAAGGAGAGAGATCTTTTCAAAAAAATAAAGCCGCCCCCCCCCCCCCCGCGAAAAAAGGGAAGGAAACACAACAAAGTTCGCTCCCGATAGATAAGTGCACTAGTGATGGTCACGGCTATAGATGTCCAGATGGGCCAGGCCGATGGGCGGCCCGCAGCCCGGCCCTAAAAAGCCCGGCACTAGCCCGACCCGGCCCGAAAGGAGATAGTGCCTGGGCCAGCCCGGCCCGAGACGTAGTGCCGGGCCTGGGCCGCCCCTTCGGCCCGCAGTGCCGGCCCGAGGCCCGGCCCGATTTTGTGTGGCCCGACGAAGGCCCGATAAAAGTACTAGCAGCCCATATCAGAACACATCCTTCAACTTTTAAATGGTGCGAATCTCCTCCCTCTTCTCTGTAATGATCCTATTCTCCTCCCCCATCTCTTTGTACAACACAAATATACTCCCTCATCTCTTTGGGAGTGCGAATTTCGTCCCCCATCTCCTTTGAAGGCCCAGTGGGCTGGCCAAGCCCGATGGGCTGATCGGGCTAGCGGGCCGGCCCGGCACTAAAAACTGGCCATAGTGCCGGGCTTGGGCCGGCAATTCGGCCCGAGTCCGGCCCGGCCCGACACGAAAATGTCACCGGGCCTGATAGTGCCGGGCTGCATCGGGCCGGGCCAGATCGGCTCGGACCGGGCTCGGGCCGGGCGGCCCGTCTGGACATCTATAGTCACAGCTCGCGACCTGCTCGAGTCTGGCCACTTGATCAGGACTGGAAGAAGATAGGGCCTTGATATTGGAGCCACGAGGAAACAGTTGCGCGATTGGTTATTATCTGATTGGAGAGGAAAGCAAAGGCGAGCAAGGGATCAGGCGGCAGGTGGTGATGTTTGCTAAGCAGAATATTACCAAAATAAATATAAACAGTCATGCTCCCCAATTCTCACACACCATGACACCAACTTCTTCCTTGACTCGTTGGGTAGCTGTAGCTCGATCCAAGAAGTTTCGAGAAACCTGGCCGTCAAAAAAAAAAAGAGAAATGCATCACGCATTAACGACAGGGCGAAACAGGGGCGCCGGCTCGAGCGATTCGCCGTCGTCGGATCAAGAATTCAAGATGGTGGCTGATGGGCAGGGGCTGTCCGCGGCAGAGGAGAGCATTGAGAGCCCGGAGGCGGCTGCGGTGTTGCCTTCGGCATGGTGACGTCCACGAGTCACGTCCCGCGACGCTCAAGGCACCGACCAACTCCAGTGCCTGCTCCACGCCCACCCCCAGCCGCGACACGTGTACCCCCACGGCACCGGAACACACGAGCAAGCACACGCGCGTCACGCACGTATACCCTCTCGCTCTGTGTTTTTTTTACTAGTTATTGCCCGCGCGTTGCTACGTGTGATAAAAAAATAGTGACCAAGACGACAACATTGTAAAGCAAAAACACATGTAAACCAAAACGACAATAAAACATCACAAATAACAATAATTTAATAATAGTAATCTTGTAGCAAGACAATTTCTTCATAATGCCCGTGTGATCCATGGAGCCGCTCGCGGACGAGGTTCTAGGTCCGTGCCCGTGCATTGACACGGGTTAAATGGTTTCTCTTTATTTGTGATTATCAACTTTTATCATTCTAACAAATCCCTTCCCAATTATACATTAAAAAAAGAATACAACGTTGACAAGACATGATACTCAGTATAAGTAAAAAACTCACGAGGTTAGCTTGCTGAGAGAAAATAACAAGGAAATAAAGACTACCACAGTATTACATGAAAAATGACACTTAATGTACCACATACTTGAAAATGACTTGCAGCTCTTGTCCACCAGCAAGCATTGAAACGAAAACCCAATAAGATATTTTGGACTTCTGAAAGCTGAACTATAAAGAAGGTTGCAGCTGCTATTGACAGAAGAACAGAACTAAACTGTAGTTTCAGAGCTATGCTGTGGCAGTGGCTCCAGAGGCCTTGTGGCATGGCCGCGTGGGCAAAAGAATGCAGCAGCCGATTGAACCAAATGAAGCAAAATAAAGAAAGAGGATAGCACAGGGGCTCCTAGTGTACACGTCATGGTGTTTTTACAACTCAATGTGTTCTGAGTCCCTCTCATCATCTGAACATCACGGATCATGTCAAGAAGCTAGAAAGAATGTTGCCAAAACAAACGTGACTAAACATTCTGTCATTAGTAAGATTTTCCAACAAAACTGACATGCATGTTTTGAAGTAAGAAACAATTTAGCCATATATGACACTGGAAAGGAGTGTTAGCTCTCTGCTCACAAGAACTCATAACATGGCGCTGCAAGTGCAGTTTTTCTGTTTGTCCTGTGACCTGAGTGGCGTCCTAAACTATAATAGATCTGTGGTGGAGCAAATGACCGGCTAACACTACCCTGAAGATTTGGACCTGCTAACTATCTTGACTGCTTCAGCCATCCACTACCTGAAAGTGTTGTTCACTAACTGAAAAAACTCTGAAACAAACTACAGAAGCCACGACACTGCTATCCTAGACAGAGACTGAACACTTGGGACAGGGATTAATGCCATGAAGGAGAAAAAATCATCTGTTTTTTTCAATCTTAATTTCCTTTACACTTTAAAATTACTATTAGACACTGAAGGAGAAAATGCCCTAGGCACATTAAAATGGAATTTAATTTCAACAGTAATGATTAAATTGAAAAGAGAATGGTCTGACATAAAAAGTGCTCTAACATCAATATTAGCTGTAAGAAAAAGAAACAAATCTTTGCGGTACCTCATCATTAGCCCCCCCTGAAAGCTAATTTCTGGACATGACTCGTTTTCGGACCAAGAAAGTACACTTAGAAACACCTCAACTCCTCTCTCATCCTGCAACAATGAAATGAAATGGCAGCACACAAAGCTCCAGTAAAGATGCTTGATCCTTCTGGTACAACATAGTTGGTCGTCACTTTCACTTGCATGAAACAAAAATTTCAGAACCTTGGATCACATGCTAGAGAATGGATGAAGTCATGAACATTGAACACATAAGTGAGCAGCAGATTCAATAGCAATTAGGTAGTACCACAAATAGCTAAGAATTATCATGAATCGCAAAAGAAAAAAGTGCTGAATAATAAGTTTATAATGGCACAAAACTTACACATTTATATACAGAAATTATCTCAAGAATCCAGAAAAAGTAAAAAAAAAAGCCTAACCTACTAAGCATATAACCAAAAATACTAAAACAGATACTTAGAAACAAATATCAATTTTTTTTTCTGAAGTCAGATGAATCAAATGATAACCTGATCCACTTGCTATGTTTGAAATGACACCCTGATCAAATGATAACCTGATCCACCTGCTATGTCAACAAAGTGGTTGCATGAAGTAAAACATAGTCACATACAGGCATACCAGTATCATACCATGAAAAAATAAGATTTAAAAAAAAAGAAAGCATCTGCGCTCAGGTAAGTATGAACTACGAAGGACCACAAATCTGAATTAAGCAAATGCATATATGAATTTATGCAGTCCTTTATTTTCTGTCTTTCTATTTAAAAAAAGAGAGAACACTTAGCTGTAATTAGTCAATGCACCAAAAACTACACAGACCTCTTCTTGTCACCGCATACAGGAGGAGACTTGGGAGTGACGAGATGGTCAAAAGGGCCTTGAGGTCCATTAAAAACAACAGCGCTGCAGTATGAAAAACAAAATCAGACCGCTTGAGAAACATCAGTATCAACTTGACTACATGATTATCATGTATAATCCTGTTCTTTGCCAGAATTGGTGCCACCTCAACCCTGTTCGGTTGTTCAACAGCTCCAATCATATCATACGACCATTTGCATCTGCTAGAAAAACGAAAGATCAAAGAAGTGAATAGATTGGTAAAATCAAACATGACAAATGGAGAGTTCGACCCAATGCTATGCAAAGAGAACAACGAGCACTACTATTACATCTAGCTGCCGCTGGCTGCCTGGCCTAGTGCACGACGGAGGTCGCCTCCGCAACGGAAGACACCGGCCGCGGTGCATCGTGTGTTCGTCGTGAACCAGAACACGAGGCGACACACGCGGCACAGCCTGTCCACAACTCCCCGCTGCAGTGCAGCGCCGCTCCGTCCAAACCGAGGTGAGTCACGCCGATAGAAAATCGTGGCATGTGGCCATGTCATGGCCTACGCGATCTGGAGTACCTGACGGCAAGGGATGGATGGGCGGAGGCCGGCGACGGCGCCTTGGTCCGATCGCAGTGGAGGAGAGGAGGACGACGCGGCGCGGTCGCGAGGGTTCACGGTGGGACGTACCGTGGGGGATGATGAGCCACGTGATTAGGGGGATAATTCCGAGCGACGCGGAGCAACGCGAGGGCACGCGGGGAGGGGGCGACACGGAGCGACGCGAGGGCGCACGACACCACGGACGACTACACCTTACCTCGGCGGAGGGAAGGAAGGCGGCGCAGGCGTGACTTGCGACGCAGAAGGGGACGTGATTAGCGGGTGAAGACGGACGACAAGGGAGTCTGCGTGGTGGGCGGGCGACGAACGAGCGGTGGAGGGGCATCAGGCGGATCGAGCGGAAGGCAGGGGCGTCGCGTCGCAAAGGAGCCAATGGAAGGCGCGGGTGTCGCGGCTTCATCAAGCTATGCGACACGACTACCCCTTAGCTTCTTTTTAGGAGTAGAGATAAGCGAGCCCACTCTCGCAGGCCACTGCCGGACGACGGGACTAGCGAGCACCACCAGCTGCGACAACCTCATGGTGTCGGCGCAGCCGCAGAGCACCAGCGCCCAACATTTCCGAGATGAAGCCGCTCACGCGGGAGGCCTACGGCGGCGGCATGTGCGCGGCCGATGACGGCGGCTGGAGGGACCCGGCGAGGCCGCGCGCCAGCGCCATGCAGAGCGCCGACGGGCCGGAGGAGGCCAAGGCCACCGGGGAGAAGCCCCGCCTCCCGCGACTTCGGCATCACCGGCCAGTCCCACATCCAGTAGTTTTAGGTAGCCGCCGCCTTTCGTGTCCTACAATCTCTATCTCTACTTACTACTTAAAAAGACTGGAAGAGAGAGTCGCGTCCGCCTGCAATCGTGAAGCCGTGAAGCCTCTCCCGTCCGCCCCCCCTTTCCGCTCGCCCCACCTCAACCGTACGCCGACATTCACGCATCTCATCTCGCAACCACCCTCGTAGTGAAGCCGAAAAACATCGTCGTCTGCCCGCCTTTGAAAACTCCCGTCCACCGTCAATCACGTGAAACCGCCTTCCTTCCAGTCATGCGCACTGCGGTCGGACACCCTGCGATCGGCCTCGAGGCATGCTCGTGGCATTCGGGAGATCGACAACCGCCTACGGCTCCCGACGATTGCACACCCTGCTACCCTCGGCCCTATTGTCCAGTAGTCCTCCTCCAAGCGATCTTCATGCTCGCGGCGATGGGCCAGCGATCCTCCACACGACGATTGCAGCGAACGCCGGCCCTACTGCTCCTGGCGAAACCTCGGCCCTCCTATTCCTCCGCCCGACGAGCAGTGTTCGGCTACCGATACCATCCCGTCATACACTCATACGGGAGATCGACGTACATGTATCGGCCGTAGACGTCCGCACGGTGATCGCAGCTCCCGGCGATCGCACTCTCTGACTCTCTGTTCCTGATGAACCCTCGACCCTCCTGTCTGCCTCCCATTCTCCCCTCCCATGTGGTTGCGCTGCAAAAGCGGATCGGTGCAAGGCGTCTCGGCCCTCCCGTCGGCAGCGGTGCAAAAATGGATCAGCGCTGGAGAACCTCCTTGGCTATGCTTGTTTCAACGCCGGCCGTCGGGTGTGGCTGCTTGGTGATGGATCATCACACGGACGACGCTTCCACGACACCTGTTGATCTTCCTCCAAGGTACGTTCTCAAGTTCATTCACGCCGAGGTTCCGCCTGCTTGCCCACCTGATCCACATGTTTATGCTTCTTGTCATGGGCTCATGCCAATAACCTGTTCGATACTATAGCGACCTGCTGATGGTGGTTGAAATCGTGAACCCAATTGTTCCATCGTATGCAGTTTATTCTTGAGGTTGTTTAATACTTGTGCAGTGCCAACCACTAATATGCATATTTAGTTTTCTGCAAAGTGCAGCTGTAGAACGGCCAGTTCACTTTGCACGAGCAAAAGGCAAATGATGATTTGTCAACCTAAAGTATTTGTTAACCCAAATTTCTAATATATAGCAAAAGGATAATGATGTATGTTTCTCAACCCAAATTTCTAATTCAATAAATGCAAAAGTAGCTCAATATTTTTCATGTATTAGATAATTACATTTTTTAGGAAATAAATAATTACATTTTAATGGCATGATTTGCACTAATTATTATGTGCAGCATATTTATATTTCAACTATGTGAAGGTATCAATTATGAGAATGAATTTGTTCTTAGTGATATGTTCTACATAATCATATACTATGTGGTAGAGATTAGTTTATTTTTTATGTCATATTTGTGGAAATGTACATTAAGGTGGCTCCAACATGTTGCATGTATGCAACAGAAAATGAATACAAATCTATAATCTAGATATAAATGTTCTCTTTTCGAAAATTAATCAGATAATGTGATATTTGTACCTATTGTTATACTCAGACCAATATTTTTGTTTTCATGGACAGGAAATACATTTGTCCTGCAATATTGCATTGTCCATCAACTCAGCTTGTTATCTGCCAGACTTATTTGCATGGTTGTCCTGATCACTATTTTGGGTTTCTCATTGGCACTAAAAACTTTGCCATCGTACAGTATAAATATTTAATAGAATAGATTGTTTTGTTTTACAATAATAAAACTATATAATTGAGTTATTATCTTTTGTGATATTCTACATTGTTTCTTATATAATTTTGCTTTGCCGTAGCAACGCACGGGCACGATATTAGTTTTGCTGTGTTTTCAGTTTCGGGCTTTTGTGTATGTAGTATAATAGTATACGTGTGTAAAACCACCAGACAGAATAAATAAAGGTCGAAAATGCTGTAGTTACGCCCAACGAAGAGTTATGGGCTTAGGCCCTACCAGCAACGCGTGTGCTAAGCCCAATCACTTTACCACGAGGCGGCGGCCTCTCAACCCTAAAAGAAAAAAAAAACTCGGCGGCCTCTCAACCCTAAAAGAAAAAAAACTCGGCGGCGGCCACTCGGCCACCCCCCCCCTCTTCTTCCCTCTCTTGACCAGGGTTATTTTTTTCGGTCCGGTAGTTCGAACCGCCGGCTAGCGGTAGCGGCTAGCCAGTCCGGTTTGACCGGTAACCGCTGGAAACCGAACAAATTCAAATTTTGAATTCAAATTCCCCTTTCCGTCGGTTTGCTTCGGTTAGCCGGCTGGTTTGACCGGTAAGTCGAGCGGTTTGGGCGGTAAGCCGGCCGGTTTGGACGGTAAGCTGGCTCAATACATAATTTGTCATGTTTTCAAATTTAACTAAAAATTTAAAAAAAATAAAAGAAAAATTCCTAAAAATATTTCAAGGTGCGTAGAATTTAATGGTGTCAAAATTTTTCAAATATTAGTGTATTTAGTATTTTTTGTGTGCATTAGAAGTTCAATGAGCCGATTTTTTTCTTTTCCTTTTTTTGTTGAACTTCTAGTGCCTGCAAAAAAATATCAAATGAGCAAATATTTGAAATTTTTTTACACCAATAGATTACATATACCTTGAAGTATTTTTAGGAATTTTTTCGACATTTTTCCATTTTTTTTAATTCAAATTTAAAAATTTCAAATTTGGACCGGTTCTAACCGCCCCAAACCGGAACCGGCCGGGGCGGTTTGGTCGGGAACCGGTCAAACCGGACCGGTTCCCGACGGTTCGGGGAACCCTGCTCTTGACTCGAGGCAGGTGCGGCCGGGCGGGCAGGCTTATCTCATAAAAAAAAAAGTGCGGCGGGCGGCGGCGTGGCGCGGAGAACGGAGGACACCGGGGAGCACCGGCGTGGATGATAAGTGGCGACCACTTATCGTCCCGGTGGGAGAAGATCTTGGACACATGGATACCCCATCCGGGTAAGTCGGTTTTAGGGGTTTATGGTTTTAGGGCAGTTGGACGAAATCGTTTGCATCTTGATTCTCATGCCGCAAACTCAAGGTCTGAGCACTACCACTAACTCAACCCGCACCTAACGCAAATTTCTGTTTCATTTGGTTAGAACATTGCGTGTTCTATTGGGTGCATTTGGGAAAAAAGATGCTGATAAGGAAGAAGGCTTCCTGCAGCCGGAAGTGGACTACACCATTCCCTACAAGAATTATACATGGTCAAACCTGCTTAGTGATTTGAAAGAGAGAGTGTCTTGGGGCGATGCCCAAGAATTTAGAGCCACACTGCACAAACAGTTAAGAGTGGGGCTGGACAATGATTTGGTGGTGATGGCCCTGGACAGTGGTGACTTTGAGCTCCATGTTGAGGTGGTGAGCAAGGTACATGTTTGCCATGTCACCACAAACATACCGACTCATTAATCATTGGACGCTAATAATGGGATATGAATTTGTAGGAATTGGATCCTACAGACATTGCTGCCAAGGTACATAGAGGCTATATCTTAATACTAGGTTATGTGCATGTTTTGGTGCATCCTTACATATGTTTGCTTCCTATGTACATTTGCAGAAGAAAGAGAAGCGTCTGGCTAAAGGGAAGAGTAAGTCTCTAACCTTTACAATGTTTAGAAGACCTTTTGGAAACGTTTTGTTTAATAAATTAGCTTTCTGATTTATTGATCTTATTTGTGTCCCAGAGCAAGGCCATAGCCCCAATGAACCTTGTGGGCTTCTGAACACCAATAATAAGTACACTCTCTCTTTGTTTAACTAGAAGTTAGTATGTATATCTAAATAATAAATTAACCTTTCCTGTTACATGCAGTTGTTTTGTAAATTCAGTACTGCAATGTCTTGCAAGCACACAACCATTCGTGTCTTTTGTGATGTCCTCCATTCCTTGCAAAGGATGTATGTTTCTAGCACTTATATTATATTTATGTGCACATTTTTTTTTACATTTAAATATTTATTGCAGGTTTATGTTGTGACCTTCAAGACCACTTTAATCAAGCAAGAAACAAAGAACCTTTTTTTCCTGGAAAGATTCTTGACCACCTTAACAAGCTTGGTGGTGATTTTGATGACCCTACTCATCAGCACCGTGATGCAGAAGAATTCTTGAGGTATTACAATTTTCTTCATACAAACTAAATTATAATGAGACTCTTATGCCTATGTTTGTTGGTGTATTTGCATGTAGCATGCTACTGCGCAATTTTAGTGCAATACAAAATCATGGGTGTGACATATTCATTGGTGATGTATTCAGTTTTACCATTCGTAGGGAGGTATGTTGGTTCCACACCTAGATCTCCACATTTCAGTGTTATAGCTTTTGTCCTGTGTTATAACTTTTGCTATAATTAGTAATTCGTACTATTGGTGGCAGCGCAAGTGTTACTTTTGTAAACACGTGGCAGATTTGGAGGATGAAACATCAGCATTGTTGCGAGTGGGCTTGCCAAAATCTGGATCCGATCTATTCGATTGCTTGAATTTACGTTTTGTGAAAGAACGAGTAATAGCAGCCGCATGTGTCAGATGTGCCAAGTATGTATATGATACACACCTTAGTTTGTGCTTGAGCAAGTTATGACACTTGGCTTTCCATGCAGGTCCACTGAATTTATCTCGGAAACTTCATTTCTTTTTGCCCCAGAGATACTCATTGTTAAGCTCGAGAGAAAAGAGGTTAGGGATCCACCATTATTATTTTTTTTATCTATTATAACTTTTAAACCTAACTTTGACATGCTTTTCAGCATGTTACGCCAAAAGATGTAAGAACTTTTACATTTCCTCAAGAATTGGATCTTAATCCTTACACGAGAAGTGCTGAAGATTTATATGATCTCTATGGCGTCATTGTTCATGATGAGTATTCGACGAATTTTGGGCACTACATATCCTACGTCAAAACTTCTGATCAGTCCTGGTTCTGTTGTAATGACAAAACTGTATGTTCCACCTTAACAATACTCAACCTTTTTGTCTTACATGTTTATTGATTGCTTGAGCTTTTTTTGTTTATGGGTGCTTCTTTTTTTATTTACAGGTTACGCCTTTTAAAGGTGATATTTTTAAGCTACAGGCTTATCTCCTATTCTACAAGAGGTAATTTGATGGGTCTCTATAAATAAAAAAAAAGAATCGAAGGTTCAAGGCCTACTCTTTCTTTAGGCATAAGGACACCCACTCTAGTGCATCTAGGGAGGAGGACAAGGAGGAGCAATCCAGTGCATTTTGGGAGGAGGGCGAGGAGCAACTTGACTCCACATCGGAGGAGGGCGAGGAGCAATTTCACTCCACATCGGATAGTGATGCTTATTCTTCTCAAAAGGATGATGAGGGTCAAAGATCTCTCCATGCTGCTGCGATGCTCAACAACATAGAATCACTACGTGTAAGATTCTAGAGTTTTGTAATTTGTTTGTGTCTTAACTTATTTCTATATGATGACATTTCAAGATTATTTTGGCAGATTCTTATTGAAGAAGGAGCTGATATAAATATAAGAATTAGTCAAAACGGGACACCACTTCATGTTGCACTGAAGTATAAGGCACTAGAATGTGTCGAGTATCTATTGGAGAAAAAGGCAGATTGTAATCTAATGGTAATTTTTTAGCTCATAAATAATGTGCCGTGTCTTCTTTTAATGTTGTGTTACTGTCTAATCTTGTTTTAATTGGTTGATGGTGGTGCTTATCTTCTCAAAGGATGATGAAGGTCAAAGTCCTCTTCATATCGCTGTGATGCTCAATGACACAAATTCAGTCCGTGTAAGATTCTAAAGTTGTGTAATTTTCTTGTGTCTACTTTTTACTATATGATAGGATTCATTAAAATTTTTTTTTGGCAGATGCTTATTGACCAAAACGTTGATGTGGATGTAAGAAACACTCAAAATGGAACACCACTTCATGTAGCACTCAAGTACGGTGCACAAGACTGTGTTGATCTTCTATTGAAGAAAGGGGCCAATTACAATTTGCAGGTTAGTTTTTAGCTTGGAAATAATGTGATGCGTCTTTTTTTAATTTTGTGTTATTGTTTAATTGTGTGTTATTGAATAATTAGGATAATTGTGGAGATAATGCTTTTCATATTGCCATCCGAGGAGCGCATAAAAACCTGAGTTGATCTTAATATAAAGAACTACAGGCAAGTAAAATTGTTCTCCCTTTTATTTCTCAATGCAAATGCCATAGAAAAATTGATCAATGTATTGCTGTTTTACTAGTATTTTGATTATTGCGAAGGCCTTCCCTAGATATATTTCTATGAGCAATCTCCTCATGAATACATATGGATTAAATTTATATTTGTGGATATAGATGTGATAAGCTTGAAGATCTTTTCAAGAGGGTGCCACAGAAGTGGATTTCTAAGGAATTGAGGGCGAAACTAAAAGAAGGAGGAGTGGATGTACCTGAGAATGATTTACTTAATGCAAAACTATTGAACAATGCACAAGAAAGTGAACCTCTTCAACTAAAAGTAGATGTCTTGCGAGATGCAAAAAATGTGGGTTAGGATTGCACATTGATAATAACAGAAGGGACCAGTGCCACCAACTTTGCTGTAAGTATAAGATTTGTTTTTAATCTATTTCAACATTTGTTTATGTCTTAAATATTATTGGACCTTTAATTGAGGTTATATTTCTCTTTATTTCAGACTTGTGCAATTGGCATTATTGGGGATGAAAAATATGGTGTATTATCTCTTCGTGGGAAGTTCAAAAGTTTTAAAAAAGGAGACATAGTCAACGATGGGCCTGATCGCATTGAAGTCAGAAATATATTCATGGCTTTGGGTCTCACATATGATGTTACATCACATACATATGTATTTGATGTGAAAAAACTTCGATATGCTAAAGTACTCATGATGCTAGACCAGGTGCTTCATCACAAATCTCACTTAGTGTTATATAAGATTATTAATCTTGTTTATTTATTTTAATTTGTTTAAAAATTTTATTTCAGGATTCAGATGGTGATCACATTAGAGGCTTGTTGATAAATACGTTTCATCTTTTATGTCCACAATTACTTCAACAACCTCTCTTCTTACAGGATTTTGTGACAACCCTTTATAAGGTTCTTTTATTTTCATTTCATTGTTAGATGTTGACCCAAATTTTTATAACAAATTCTAAAATACAATTTTGTTGACTAGGCTACACATATTAAGAAGAAGGTGACATTGCCACTTGGACGTTTACAATATGAGAGATGGAGTGCCATAATAACAAACAAAAGTGAATGGTCGATATCCTATTTTAAGGTATTTTCTTTTGTTCTTGTATTAGCTTAACGAGTTCAATTGCTTTTTCTTTCTTACAGTATTTACGTTTGTGCAGGGCTTGCAATCATTTAGTGCCAAAGATATAGACCAGTATTGTATTAAATTTGAAGATCACATAAGATATTTTGTTTGGTTCGGTGATATGGATGCGGAATGCATAGATAAAGCCTTCAGCAGCATTGGCTCAAATGACAGGAAACGATGGATACTTGATTATGAGGTATGTATATACGTCTTATTCAAGGGATGAGTAGCATCTATTTGTAAACATAAGTGTTTTGTGCCAAGTGAGGTCATATTACTTGCTTGGGTGTTGAGTTGAACTGTCTATTTTCATTTTAGATCATGTTAATCTGACTTCTAATTGGTTGCATTTTAGCCCCCCCCCCCCCTCATCATTTCCTGCTAATTACTAGTGTGTTAATGTGCTGTTATAATTTTCATTGCAGAGCGGGCTTCATGAAGGGCTATATTATGACATCATTGCCAACATTTGGACTAAGACACTTGGCTATGCCGAGTTCATAAAAAAGAACTTGGTGTCTTATTTTGCTGACTGTACTAGGCGATGCATTCCAAATCTAATGGATGGCCTTACAATAACTACGAGGAAAGTAATGTGTTACTTCCTTCAAAAATGCAAACGCGCGGATCGTGCGGAGCCAATAAAGATTTCAGATTTAGCTAGTGCAGTTTCACTTGATGTGTTTATCAGCATAGGATGACAAGCCTTGAGCATTCAATCTTTTTAATGGCTAAAACTTATTGTGGGACCAATAATTTGAACTTGCTGGAACCACATGGTTACTTTGGTTCAAGGATAGATGTGAGACTCTATTCCATTTCAAAACTAATGTATATTGTTGGTATTGCAATGTTATTTTAATTGTGTGATTTTGTTTTTCCTCAGAGAGGCAGTGGTATAACAAAGTTCCCCTACTTGAAAGTTGCTATTTCATCATTTGCCGACCTTGTATTTCCAAATGAAGATTATCCTTTCCTTACTCCCCTAGAGGAGGAGGGAAAATTGGTTCAGCCTAAATGGTATGTTACATCTACATCTTTATCTCTCGGTATGAAAACCTAAATAGTATTTTCTTGTCATGTTTCTTCATGACATTGCCCTTGTCAGCTATGGCAGGAACAAACTATACTTACTCCCAGATTCTAAAATACACACTGAAACTAATGTTATGCTGCTTGGAAAGTGATTAAATTGGTAGGCGTACAGTCCCTTGCAGTATGTTTCTCTTCTTTCATTGAAATGGGTCTGTTCTGTGTGCTCATCAAATAGTTGTCCTGAGCTCTTAAGGGGCTGTCTTTGGATTGCAGCATCAGACACATATTAACATTTTTTTTCTAGATTATTTCTGTCAGTATGCCACTTTTTATGGTCGTTGATCAGAAAGAGGTTATGTGTTGATTCCGTCACGTGTTAATAAACTCTTTCTGTGCATATCCCAAAATCTTGATTAGATTAATGTGGAAACTCCTATTGAACAACCATATATTTACTGCCTGGCACATGTGTCATTATTGTTATGCCTGCACATTCCAAATATCTCATTTGTTGATTTCTTATTAAAACTATACTGCTTCTGAAGTTGATATGTTGATTGTTGCAAGTTATCTGGAGAATTGAATTGTACTTCTGAATAATTACTTTGAACACTATATATATTTATAATGCTATACTTTAGCCTAGGCCCTTTTTAGTGAGATGCCTACTAATGCAATATTTTTTATATTATAAGTATATAAAATGAATATAGCAAATTTCAAACAGCATGCTAGCTACAAATAGTTCTGCCTTGCATTTTTTTTCCTTTCCTGTAAAATCTATCTATCATCTAAATGTTAAACATTGCTTTTCAAAAATTCATCCTCAAGATATAACCACACCTGTCCTCATGTGCGCAAACCACTAGTGCCTATAATCCATAGGAAAGATTGAACATCCAAAATGTATGCCTTTTTGCCTAATACACCCCAAAAATTTAATAATTGTGTAGTGTCCTCCTTAAACTTGATTTGGAGTAAGTTTTTAGTTCTTTCATTTTTAGGAAAAATTTCTTTTATATAATTTTTGTTGTTTCTTGGAACCTTAGGTACGCCCCAATATTCCCCCTAGTTCTGGTCAATGGTTGCAAAGGTATTGCGTTGGGTTTAAAACCGAAGTGCTCACCTATAATCTTAAGGATGTCATCAAAAACATAAAAAGGTTAATGGATGGTTCACCACCTCTTGAGATGATGCCCCTATTCTCGAGGCTTCATGGTAATCTTATTTTCAGAAAATATTTTTTTAAGCACATCTATGCATTCTCCCAATTGTTCTACTATTCTTACACTAGTATTATTATTATGCCAGGGATCTATTACGAAGGCAAAAGGAAAAAAAATAGCTATACCATAGCTGGCAATTTGGTGCTGGATGATGACATGATCACACTGAATATATATGAGATCCCTTATACTATGTCTTATGATGTCTATGAGGAACATCTAAATAACCTGATAAAAATGAGAATCATAGAGGTTTGAGTCTCTTTGCTATATTCATTGATGATAAGATTTTATAATGAAAGTATTTTGAGTTAATTCTTTAATGTGCAGAAATTTGATATAATTAAGTCAGGTGACCGTGGAGAGGTTCATTATTATAAGATCATTCTAAGTAAAGCTCTGGAAGGTGAAGCTCTAATTGGCAAGGCAATGATAAAGCATTTGAAACTTGAAGTCACAGTTCACTCAAGTTTGTTGCTATATGATGCCAAAGGCTGTTTGAAGTACTACCCTAGCCCCATCGAAGGTATTTTTTATTTATTCGTAAGCATACTTAGATCCTAGTACCATTCCAATCCAGTGCACAGCTCCGCGTTGTTGGTTATCGGGAAAATATTCTTTACATTCTTCCCCGATCAACCCCCACCCCCCAAATAGAACTTTGAAATTCAAATAATTTCGGCTCCACCTGAAATGCATTATGAGTTTTTAACTCTGGTTCTCATCTCCAACACAGTAAGAAAGAATGAATTAGCTTGTTGGATATCAAAACAAATGTATCTCCCATGTGTAGATATTCAGAATTGGGTATAAGGTCGAGCTTAAGGAAATCTACCGTTGCCTATAATGATTATTTTCTTTTATTGCAATTGTTTTGATCAAGATTAGGTTTTTAATTGCAGTTCTCCAAGTTTTTTACAATGAGAGGTTGAAAATTTACAAGAAAAGAAAGGTTGGTATTTCAGAAGTAACACTGATTTTTTTTTTGAGGTAGATCCCACATTGATACACTGGTCACTAAAAGATATACATGTTTAACAGGCTGCTGTGGAGTCGGATGACCCAACTTTGACAGCAAAAAAATTGTGGATGAGTGACCTTGATCGTTTCGAAGAAAGAGCGCGTGCCTCTTGAGTAGATGGGAGGAAGTATGGTAAGGTTTACGTACCCATTCCTTGCAGACATGCACCTTTTTTTTTTTTGTAGGAGCAATCTCTTTTGTAGTGATTTTATTGCCTCTTCTGATGTAATGTTTTTTGCGTTTTCAGCTCCTGGAGGAAGACTTTTTTGTGGGTTTGGTTTGTACTTTGTTGGAACTCTAACCCCTTGATATTTTGTAATTAAAATGCATGATGATTCTGGTGAACTCTCATGTGGAGGGGGAGCAGTGTTGAATGGGCCGAGCCCAAAGCTACACTGACGGGAACTTTAACCAATTATAGCCCCATGTTTTGTAATTAAAGAGCATGTCATATATGAACTGGCAGCAGTGTCGAATAGGCCAAGCCCAAAGGTGCCCCGTGTGAAATTTGGAGCGAATTACTAGTATACTAGATCGTATCTTTGATCAAGTTCACGCTGGTGGTACAATCCAGCGTGAAGAAATGCCCACAACTTTTGTTCAACTCTGCATATGCGAACAATCTGGCTCATCCACTACCACTCAACAAGTGTAACATAACATACATTGTAACATTCTGTAGGAATGTAGTGCGCAAATTGTTCTAAATAAATCTTGCGAGGCTTAAACATTAGATACTCTACTTTTAATAACTAAACTTGAATTATATTATTAAGGTCATTTGAATGTTAGTGTGAAATTGGATTTATTTCATTTTTTTAGAACTCAACTCCACCCACTCGGCGTCGGCGGCCACTCTTTCGGGAGGCTCAACGCTTTTGTTAACACCCAGGTGGCGTCTGCGTATATATGAGTTACGACTCCAAAGAGCTTAGGTATAATCCTAGCTCTATCTCTATTTATAGTTTTACAAAGCCTCTAAAGAAATACATAACCTCCTAAATGGCGGGGTAAACCAACAGATTAAAGTAGGATTATTATCTATACTAACATCATGCATGTGCATTGCTACGGGAAATCAAGGCCAGCACACAGCTCGACCAAACTCTGAATATTTGCAATATAAATTAAATAACAAAAAAGATATATAAAATCAATAACACGATAAAACAGTAGTTATTATTCCAATATGAATTTAGACATGTAACAGCTAATGACCTATTCACCTATCACATAATACACAAATGACCAAATCACATTGTTGACCCAACAATACATACATACAATGGTCTGAGTGCTGGAGTATTACCACCATCCACACTGTTACACAAAATTCGAATCTTTGGTCTTCATTTTGACATCTATAGGTTGAATTCTTAAGTCTATTTATAGCATGATAGAAAAAGAATAAAGAAAATGAATCAAACCGTGAGGGGATTGTAATGCTCCTCCGTTCTAAAATGTAGGTCTTTGACATTTTCAGACCCAAGTTTGATCGCGCGTCTTATTAAAAAATTTATGCAAATGTAGTCAAATTTAGGTCATTCTTGAAATTCATTTATTACTAAAGCTAGCCAAAAAAAAATATATGATATTTTGCAAAAAAAAATTGAATAAGACAAGCAGTCAAAGTTGAGGTTAAAAAAATCAAACGACCTACATTTTGGAATGAATGGAATACCAACATGTGAGATAATAATTTGGATTTTTATTTGACCTATGAATACAGTGGCAACAAAATGCCGAGGGGATATAAATTCTCAAATGTTCTCAATCTCTCGCCAAATGATTAATATAAGATGTTAAATAGTTGGTTGTTTTTTCATCTATATATTGACTCGCGGCGGCGTTGTTAGGGTTTCCCAGTGCCGCTGCTGTCCCCCTCCGCATCCCACCTTATCAGGACGAGACGTAGTGTGCCTTCTCGTTCCTTCGCTCCCACGATCTGGATTCCTCTTGCAGACGCTGCCGGCGCGAGTAGAATCAGGCCGTGGCCGGAGGAGCTGACCGGATTCGTCGGGGTCGTCGTGTCCGACTGTCAGGAACTTGACACCGACCCCACGATGCAGGGGATCGACCCCCAGTCGCTCGAGGACAAGGTGACGTCGGAATCCCAGGCTACTTCTTCGCTCCCCTCATCTCCATGTTTTGCTTTTGGTTCGTCAGTTTCGTTAAGTTGGATATTTTGGTTTTGTTTCGTTGTTTCAGTTCCTGTCTCCGAATGAGGCGAAAGAGATATCGTCCTACGCGAACCACATAAACACTTACCTCTGCGAAGATCCATATCTGAAGAACTACTTGCCAATGGACCCAACTGGAAACCAGCTGTTCGATCTCATCAGGGACGGTGTTCTTCTCTGGTGAGATGCCTCGCTTGTTTCAAGCTACTAGCAGAGTGCATTCCCTTGTTAGACAAAAATTACCTGGAGGTAGACCTTTCTGATTGTTGTTCATTTATGGTTCTTTTTCTCAGCAAATTGATTAACCTAGCTGTACCTGGGACCATTGATGAGGGATATATAAATAAGAAGACAAGACTTAACCTGTGGGAGAGATATGAAAAACATACACTCTGCCTCAAATATGCCGAGGCCATTGGATGCACTGTTGTCAACATTCGCGCACATGATTTGATTGAGGGAAGGGTATGATATGTGCACCTACCCCAATTCTTCACTTCTAAACTTATATGCTGCAGTTTAATTTATTCAGGGAAGTCAAGTGATGGTGGTCATGAACTATCTGCCCTACTGCTTGTTAAGTTAGATACCGAACTTCTATGGCTACTAACCACTACTACTTTGTCCCTATCTCTCTGTTCAGTACATGCCCCTATATGCTCTTTGATTGGTTGCTGTATGTTATCATCTCCAATCCGGTTACATACATTTTGTCACCTTCTTACATGGACTCATTATCACTCTTGAGTTCTCACTCTAACTTCTTGACTTTTATTCAAACAATCCATTGACAAATGTGACGACTTACACAAACTTATGTTTTGCAACCAGCCTCATTTAGTTCTTGGACTGCTATCACAAATCATAAAGGTAAGCGCTGAACTGAGCTTTGTGTTTTGGGCCAACTCTGCTTCATTAAATAAAGAGTTGCTTGTTCTTTACATCAGATTCATCGTACAAAGACGCAGCAGCATGAAAAGATGGTAAATTATTTTGTCATCAGTTTTATTTTCCTGCAAGTCATGATTGTTTATTTTCGTTTTTGTATTTTTCTTAAAACGAAATTCATTTTGTTGCTTATTGTGCAGGATATAGACAAGTCTGATTCTTGTGAGAAGATGACAAATGGGGACTCTCCAAAAGTCGTCTGTAGCTCGGATGACATGACTGAAGATGGTAACTTACCTGAAGATAGTGGAGATGAAGACATGGGAGGAGATGCTGACTCAGACGACATTTACTTGGAAGGATTCCGTAGTCCAGATGAGACGGAAAGCGAAGATGATGAGGAAGAGTCAGTTGATTATCTGAAAAAGTTAGCTTATTATGAGTTTGAAGCATACAATCACAACCAATCTCTAGAGGCCCTAGATAAAAAGGCAGGAGGAGCCGAAGGTAAAACCTATCCTTGGAGATAATCAATCTACCTTAGGCTATCAGTTTGTTCTCTACATTTTTGTATCCCCAACTCCAGTGTACTCGTCTTTCATTTCTTGTGGCAGTAGACATGTGACATTTTCCTAATGAGTGGATTATCCTTTCTTGTTTACACCTCCTTTTTTCTTTCTCTATTCTGCAGAAAAGAGGCCAGAAGAGAAGCACACCACCAGAGAGATTGTTGATGTCCTTGATGATAGATATGAGCTGCAGGTATTACTAGTTGTTTAGTACTTCCTCCACTCAAAAAAGAAAGCTGTTTTAGAAATTTATAGAGCAGTAGATTGTAGGTTTAATAAGCCTATTAATTATACCTTTTGAGGACAGTTTTTTTTTAAATACTATTAATCTTTTTTCCGTGCGTGGGTACTACTAATCCAACCTCAGCATGGTATCTTTCATATTGGGCTAAGCGGCTAGCTAACATACCTGTCTGATACCATGATATTTTGGTTGAATCAATGTGATCCTATTTTGGAATCATATCTAGTATTTGATATGCTATAATGCCCCCCCTCCCCTCGTGTGCACTGAGTATTTTGTGTGTGACCAAACACAATGTCATTCGTTCTTCAATCAAATCCTGCATCATTTACTTCTTGCATGAGATGTGCACCCTGGTGTGTTACAACTGCTGAATGATGTTAATGTTGCGTGCATGATGTGAATTTGCAAGTGTTCCAGTACAACAATATGAGACACAAATCTGAAACTAATATTTACCAGAAATGTTTGACAAACATGGTGCCATGATGGGAGTTACCTCAGAAAATATTTGGCTCGTAGGTCCATGAGTTTATAATTTAGATGTTTGGGTTCTTGATATTTTTACTGTTATACTCTCTCTCTCTCTCTCTCTCTCTCCATGGTTCATTCATAATATCTTATTGAAGCTTTCTGAAACCTTTACATTTTAAAACTTTTAGGTTGAATGTGGATTATTGACACGCTGGGCATTGCTAAATTATTCATCTTTGGATTATGAAAGCTCACGAAGTTTTCTGATTAAGCTTCGGGATACATGTTTGTCCTTGGGAATGGCGGTAAAGTCCTATATACTTTCATTGAATAAGGCATTCTAGTAATAATCTAGGACACATATGAAATACTGACATACTGTCTTTGCACGATAGAAATTTTCTCTGCTGCCAATAAGGGAATTCAGAGAAATTGTTGACCCTGTCGCTCTAGAAAAATTGTTGGATGCGCTCAAGATAGAACTTGTACTCCTGATTCCACCCTTTCTTGGATACAATGATGGTATATGGAAGTTGTGTCAGATTCACCTATTGATTTTTCTCTTGTTTCTCTTGTAACACTAGAATGTGATATTTTTCATTTTACAGAGAAAACAATTGTAGAGATGTGTGAGAAACTTGGAATTGCATATCAGAGTTGTGGAATTGCATATCATATCTGTTACCTCTTTCAAGGGAAGGGGCCTATGAAGAGTCTTGCACGCCAAATACAGTACAAGGTCCTCCCTCTTTGATGTGATTTTTGTTTGTTACAGTATTATCATGTTTGTTTCTGTATTATTAATCAGGTTGTGAAGCGTCTCGTCCGGCTACATCGATTGGAATTACCCCTTGTGAGAGAGGCTCCAACGATTATTTTCGGTGCTGACATGGTGCGAGGAGAGGGTTTTGATTCTATTGCGTCTGTATGTCCCTCCTCTAGCTAACTTCTGGATTCCGTCTTCTTCCCCTGTTACCATTGGGCAATCATATTTTGTTGGATTCATGTAGGTGGTGGCTTCAGTTGACTGGCCAAAATTCAGAAGGTATTTGTGTGTAGCGTCCTATCAAGAGTATAATAAGGGGAGCATAAAAGATCTTGATGCTAGCCCTGATAGCATGATGACGTAATTCTTTGTTCTACTACTTTCTCACTTGCTCATTCCCACTGTGTTCCATCTGGGTAGCTAAGGTGGTTTATTTTTGCAGCTGTTTTTTTGATTCCTTCCGCAAGAAAAACAAAGAATGGCCGAAGAGGTTAATCTTCTTCAGGTAGAAGTACTTGTTCTTTCATTTGTGCAGTACTATCAGATATGCTCATAGTGCACTACCTTTGACAGAAATGGACTAGAGAAAGGCGAATTCAGCCACATTTACCAGCAAGAAATATCTGCTATTAAACAGGTAGGAATAGAATACAGTATATGATTTGCCTTGCCTTCCTGCTTCGGTTTGACTCCCTCATTTTGATGGTTTTATGCTTTTCTTGAAAGGCTTGTCTCTCCTTTAAGGGGTCACTCACATATGTGGTTGTGATGTTGCATCTTCATGGTTAGTGCCTTACTGTTTCTGTTTTGACTATTCTTTTTGTTTCCTTTTTACTTAGTTTGTTCACCTTATTGGTTGTTTTATAGAATGTTTGCGTGCCTCTATTATGTGCAAGTATAAGTACTTCTGCCGCCACACTACTAAGGTAAAATACATTTACATTTAGCTTGGTTTATGTGCTACTGAATATCCCTAAATATTTTCTAAGCTACTATGTTGGTGACCGTAGGAAATCTCCTCCGTGGCCTGTTATTTTGTTGTTCATGATGAAAACAATTTTCCAGCTGGTGAACTTCAGGCTCTAACATCGCAACTTAGCACCTTGTAAGTTCCAGCACTACTTTTGGATTGCTTTGCCGTGACCCAACTATTAGTAGGCACTTCTGATCGTATTGTCATATGCATGTTCAATGTTCAAACCCAGCCGTCATCGTCAGAAGAACCCACGGGTGGATGTTGGTGAGTCCTTTTATTATTCACTTTAAAGTCTGTATTTTTTTTTCATGAAAAGGTTTGGTCCTGAGCTAATGAAAAGGGGTAGGGGGCTTTCTGGGTTTTGGAGGGCAAGGCTTGCTAAATTTTCGTAAACTCCATGGTGGGGCATACATTTGGTCCCAAGTAAATGCATGTTATGGTGGCACGTACATTAGGTCCCATGTAAATGCATGTTTTGCAAGCCTTGCATGATGCATCACCTCTGTAGTTAGCGTAGAATGTTGTAGACGAATTGGAGATCTCAGAAGAATTGAGGTATGATGTAGAATGTTGCACCTGCGGCCATTAATCTATCATTCTTCCTGTGCAGTGATACCGGCGTACTTAGCTTTCCAGCATGCTGTTGATGAATTGAGAGATGACGACTAGCAAAAATGGGGAGATGAGAAGTGACTACTCTACTCTAGCTGAGCCATACATTTTTCCTACTTATTATTATAAAGATGATCTGTGTATTGTGAACTCAAGTATTAGTGTTGGCCCCAGGCCATGTTGAACTCAAGTATTAGTGATGGTCTCAGCAGGCCATGCTGAACTCAAGTATTTAGCAGTGGGCCTATTTGCGTGGCTGGCGCGTGAGGCCGAAACTTTCTTGTGTTTGAGCCACTGGGTTTGTCGCTTGCTTGGACCTGCTTTATGCATGGACGTGTGACTTGTGAGCATGTCAACATAGAACCGTAGTCAGCATGCTTTTGGTTTAATCGAGACGATTTTAACTGTTCCTGATCGGATCATGAACATTTCTATCAAGTTGGTTAATAGTAAAACTTATGATTAATCGTTGGTTCAAAACCACTCGCAGATCGGACGGAAGTTTAGAAGTGTTACTGGAGGACAATGATTATCCAGTTTGTTGTACAACTGCTGATAACAATCCAAGAAAACTTCTGCTCTTTTTGCTGTACAAACTGCCGAGATCGATCTCTCTCTCTCTCTCTCTCGATATAGGGGCTGTTTGGGAGGGCTCAGCTCTGGCTCCTGACGTGGCTTGTGCCGGACCCTCCCAGACGGATGGAGCAGCTTCGGCGGCGCCGGAGCCTTGGAAAACGCGCTGAGGAGCGAGGAGTGGGGGAAGGAGCCCAAAACGAGTGACCTCGAGGTCGAGGGATGGGCGGAGAGCTCGGGCGCAGCGCCGAGTGGTGGCGCTCAAGCGCTAGGCAGGCGGGAGCGGTTGCTGGGAAGGAGAGCAGCGCCGAGAGGCTGGGTGCGAGCGCCGCCGGATGGGGTTTTAGTTCAGCTAAATATTCCTCGAAAATATATTGTTTACTAAAAAATATGGTAGGTGAATAATATTATGTAAGTGGAAGAATAAGATGAATAGGAAAAAGCTAGATGAATAGTATTTTTGGGGGGGGGGGGGGGGAATTTTGGTAACTAAATACACCCTTAGAAGATCATGGAATGGAATGGATTCCAAACCATATGGAACATCTTGGCCTAAGGCCAATCCTAACCCAACGAAAAATATTTTGTTCGATTCGACCCAGAAGGGTTTGAAACCCAGCGTGATTCGGTCCGTTCCATGTCTCAAAGGTCCAGCCTCATTGTATGAGTCGGACCTCATGGAACTGGCCTTGCTCGGGAATAAACCTCGAGAAACCTAACAAACCCAAGAGCTCGAAGGAGAGTGGGGGTGACAGAGGTAGAAGACGCGATGGGTCAGGCACCGTGCGTAAGATAGGATAAGGAGGAGAGGAGAAAAAGAGGAAAAGCAAAGGGAGAGAAAAAAAAATGAAAAAAGTAAAACTAAAATACAGACGAGGTAGTTTAGTTATTACACGCTCCTATCCAACCAGGAAAGTTTTGCCAAACGTTTTCTAATCTCCACCATGTAAGCTGCTCCACTTAGAAAAGCCACACCCGAACTTGGCCTGCATGTAAGTTTCCAACGCGGGGCCGACCAAGGCCGCATATGAGTCCATGGTCAATGATGGATGTTTTTAGGCACCGAATGATCCATGACCAACGTTGTTAACGCGGCTTTTCGCTTCCGCCGCAGTCATCCGTGAGCCACACAGCCATGTTTTCCATTCTCACTTGCTAAAAAAAAGTTTTTCATTCTCACCTCACCGGATCAGATGACAGTTTTGCTAGTGTGGTACACTGCTACCACGGAGATGTAGACCACCACCCCCTTTTCTCTCGGAGAGAATAATATCCGCTAATTCGTGCATTAAGTCACGTTGAAACTCAATGTTGTGAGGTGAGGTGAGCCTAGCTTAGCTAGCAAGGGTTTTTTGGTGGAACCTGTTCACCCGGGTTCGAGTCCTCGACTCGGTACGGGTATCATATTTTTTGGATTTATTCCAGGATTTAACCGGCATTGTTCTTTTAGTGGTAGACGACGGTGCCTGTGGTGACTTCGTCATTCTCGAGATCAGCCGGTTCAGTCTCTTGGAGGTGCTCATAGGAGTAGGGTTGCGTACATGTATTCATAGAGGTGAGTGTGTGTGCGTTTGTGTGAGCGTCTTTGATTGTACTGTCATTCTCATAAAAGAAACTCAATGTTGTGCGAAGACTTTAAAACGTAATGATCTCATTGTGCGAAAGCTTTAAAAAGAGACTCGACACGGTGTCCCTCCATCCGCTAATGATCTCATTGTGTGAAAGCTTTAAAAAGAGGCCATCGACACGATGTCCCTCCATCCGCACTCGGACACACGCTGGTTGGGGGGTGGACGCTCGAACACTGTCTGGGTTGCCGACATCTACGACGCGCTCCGAATGTCGGTAGGCGCCTGCCGCTCGAAGTCATGAACCGGGATTGCTTCGCTAAGATCATGCGGCACCAACGAACAAGGGCCCCAGAGCTTCTTCACCGTCACGACATGGTCGACATGCCCGACTGCCCGTTCTACCCCGGCACCACCGAGGATGCAGACCACCTGTTCGCAACATGTCCCCCGCTCGCGTCGCTATAGAGGCGCCTCCTCCCACACCACAACACTCCAGACTCTGCGCTCCGGGCGGCCGAAACCGCCGTTGGGACCCTCCAGAACTTGCCTCTAAGGGCGGCATACACGGTGGCGCTGGCTGTCCTGTCGACCGTGTGGAAGGCAAGGAACACCATGATCTTCAACGGCGTAAACCAACCCGCCATCGCTATGGCCTGGGCTCTCCAGGAGCATGCCAATATCTAGGTGTGTCGTGCACCGTGATGTCTCAAAATTGCATAGTACTGGCTGGTGGTTGGTACCGGCTGGGTAGTACAACCGGTACCAACCACTAGTCGGTACCAGGGTTCAAAAAACCGAACCGGTTGGCCCTACCGCCGGCCGGCGGTAGCAGCTAACCGGTCCGGTTACCACGGGAACCGGTCGAAACCGGACAAATTCAATTTTGAATTCAAATCCTAGTTCAATCGGTTTGAACCGGTAAGCCGTCCGGTTTGACCGGTAAGCCGAGTGGTTTGGGCACGAAACCGGCCGGTTTGGACGGTAAGCCGGCTCAATACATAATTTGTCATATTTTCAAATTTAACTAAAAATTTAAAAAAATAATAGAAAAATTCCTAAAAATATTTCAAGGTGCGTAGAATTTAATGGTGTCAAAATTTTTCAAATATTAGTGTATTTAGTATTTTTTGTGTGCATTAGAAGTTCATGTTTTTTTTATTTAACTTGTATTTCGCGAAACAAATAGCAAATGACCAAATATTTGAGAAATTTTGACACCAATAGATCCAGCACACCATGAAGTATTTTTAAGAATTTTTATCTGATTTTTCAATTTTTAAAATTCAAATTTGAAATTTTTGAATTTAACCGGTTTGAAACCGCCCCGAACCGCTACCGGTCCGAGGCGGTTTCACCGGTTCCCGCGGGAACCGGCCGGTTTCTACCGGATTTGCGAACCCTGGTCGGTACTATTTGCGCGCATTCAGTACCGGGTGGTTTTACCAACCAGTACCAAATGGCGTCACGGGCCATTTTAGCCGTTGCCCGCGGGTCCCAGTAAGCCATTTGGTACCGGTTGGTAACACCAACCGGTAACAAATCTCTACGGCCGCCAAACCGAGGCAGATTTGGCTGTTATTACTGGACATGGGACGAATGTGCCGTTTTCCTGACAGAAAATTGCTAATACATAAATGTTAGCATGAAAAAACTAGCGGGTCAACTTCCTAGTTAACTCTACTTTGACACAAGAATTCCATTGATAACGCTATGGAAAATAAAGGACGGCATATTGGGAGATCATAAGGTTTACAGCAGTGATTAACTGATTACCGTTTACAATTTTATATTTTTTTCTCTCTACAACTGTGGCCATCCATCTTGTGAAAGCGAAATATTCGATTATGATGCAGTCATTCTTGAAATCATCGTGACTCGGTAACGCAGTACTACTGTCTACGCAATTTTTCATTACCGAAAAGCACATTCCACCGTCGCAGTAGCAACAGGAAGAACTAATACAATCTTCAGTAGACGGTAAACTAAACAAAAAGCAAGATGTGTATTCACCATTAGCGTCAGATATTAAACCATTCAGGGTTCCAGGAAGTAAAAGAAATCCTACAATAAAATCCCTAATCTATTCCCGCTGGGGATAATTGCACCGGAACTTTGGAGTAATATGTATTACACTCTAGTCTTGAGAAGTTGAGATGGGATTGGCCTAGGCTGCAGAGGTGGATGCAGAGGAGCTACCGATTGCTACCGTGCCGCCGGCCCGCCGTGCCGCATGAAAAGACAAGAAGATGCTGAATTGGAATAGCCGATGGGAAATTGCAAACGAAGCGTCGCTGCATCAGACTGCGATGGACAATACACTATCAAACTTATTTGGGCATGTGCTATGTGTCCTATGTGGGCTGTAGTAAAAGATAATGGCTTATTGGCTTGAGTGCTTGACGCCTTGTTACTGGGCTACCGTTGTCAAAAGGCATTTTTTACTGATGTCAAAGCACGGTAACGCCCACGGTGACGCCCCTGCCATCCTCTCCGCTGTGAGGCCGCGAGATATGGTAGCAATCCCACGGTCGTTGGCTCATCCGGGCTCTCCGGCAAGCTCCGCGGTGCGGCCGTGCTGCTCCGGCTTCACCCTGACTGGGACTGACTTCTCAAGGAGGGAATTTGTGGAAGCTCGTATTCACAGGTTCATCTCTTTTATTTAGAACATGTGAAATTGCGAATTGAATTTTCACTTGTGTTGGTGGAAACTACATAACTGCAGTAACAATCGAGTGATAGGCTGATAGCTAGTAAGAGCCCATTACTTCTTTTTCTGAACATCTTTGTTTCCTACATAGATTCTGCGACTTTCTTGAAATCTAAAATCACCTCCATGGTCAGGTTGGAGTTGGGCTAATGGCCCTTCAACGGCTCGGGGAGTAAATGGTATTCTCTTCTATGGCAGACTGCCAGTGAAGTATTTGTTTCAGCGGGGTAATAAACACTGACAATTTATTCACATACACTTGTTTCATTATCAGAAAAAGAAATATTTACCATGCATCATACTGGGACACTACACTAACAATGGTGATGCGAATCAGGTTTCTCATCAGGAAACACAAGAACAGTTGTCATGGCAGTTGTACAGGTCTCTTCATCAAGCCCCTTGCCAGCTCATGTGCTTCAAACTGAATTCAGGCATCTGAGTAGAGTATTGAATTTTCAGGTCCCAATGATAGGTTTAGGGGTGTTTCTGATGGACAAAGCTGGAAGGAGGCCACTTTTGATGATAACAAAGATATACCTTAAACTTGAAAGTCAGTAGTGAATTATGAGCACAGTAATATTTATGCTACAGCATTCCAGATCTCTGCAGCTGGGACATGCGTGGGATGCCTACTAGTTGGCTTGTCATTCTTATCCAAGGTTTGAACATTCTCACATTGATGCCATCATTGTAAGAAGGTCGACAAACTGCCATTCTTAGGCTCAACGGGTGATATTTCTTTTTAGTGCAATACGAAGAGCACTGGGAAATGAACTTGAAAGTGTTTGCTTTGGCAGGCTTTCTTGTACGCACAGCTAATTGACTTCTATCTTGCATTACAGGCAGAGATGTCTCTCTCACACATACACCCGGAGCTGTTATTCTGAAGTTTTTTTTTTCTTTTGCCTATTTGCAAACCAGGTTTTCATCGAATCCTTTTCACTGGGCATCGGAGGTATACCGTGGGTTATAATGGCATTTAAAGGAACATGATGTTACTGATCAAAATAGAATATCACTGATTGAATGCATGTTGTACTGATAAGTTTGCCTTAATTCATAACTGGGCATGCAGATATTTCCAATCAACACGAAAGGATCAGCAGGAAGCCTTGTGACACTAATCAACTGGCTCGGCTCATGAATCATCTCGTACACCTTCAACTTTCTCATGATATCGAGCTCTTACGGTAAGTCAAGCCAGGAAGCATAAGGAAACTTCGGTTCAAATTTACTATCAACATGATGACAAGCACAATTTATTTTACAAAACTTTGCTGGTATATATCTGTATATACCTTGGATGATGCAGGCACATTCTTCGTCTTTGCAACCATCTGTGGGCTCACCATTGTGTTCGTGGAGCAGTTAGAGCCAGAACCCAAAGGAAGAACCTTGAGATTCAAGCCTCCATGAACTCGTCCTTGACGCCCTTCCACAAATGATTTCCTTGTTTAACTGAAATAGCTAATTCCCTTGAAACAAGTATGATGTTTAGTTTCTAGTAGAGGGATAAATTTAATTGTACATGACATTTTGCCTGAAGCGAAGAATAGATGCATACTGGATTTTTTGCAGCCAAACAGGGCCCCGGGTATTTGGGAACTGAAACGTTGAAAAAGTGGTGATTCTTGGGGAAACATGTCAACTTGGCAGCTAATTTTTTGGGTTCTGATTTTTTTTTTTTGGTGTATGGCAGTTTTCACCATCAATAAAGCAGCTGTGGCCTATGGCACATTGATGCCCATGCAGCGAGCGTTGCCCAGGCGGGTTTAGTTGAGGTTGGAAAAAGTACTTTTTTTGAGGGGAATGAATAGGAAAAGGAAAAAGAAAATTTTGGGGATGCGTGTTCTATGAGGCGGATGAATAGAATGTAAAAAGTACTTTCGAAACTAAACAACTAATGGCAAAATGTTGGGAACTCCACTCTGTCTGTATTGTTGTTTGGTCTAGTTTTTGAAAAGCAAAATGTTGTTTGGTCCCGTAACCAAGACAAAAATAATGGCAAATTAAGCATGCCTGTTCCCATCAGCACTAATAAAATCAGCGACTAATGAGATTGTGAATGCGCAAGATGAAAGCGAAACCAAACAAAATTACAAAGAAATACATGTCAGTACATTGGCCACTGGTGGACTGTCCGGTCCACCGCCCGGACGCCGGTCGTCGTCGCCGTCAGTTCGGCTCGCAACAACATCAAGCGAGGGACCGGCCGGCCGACGGAGAGGGAGAAGAGAGCCCAGGCCGGTCCGATGGAGCAGGAGGATCAAGAAGCGCAGAGGCCTCTCCTGACCACGGCGGCCGGGAGGAGCGGCGATGGCTAAGCTGCGTCTACTGCTTCTTCCTCTTCGACCGCCGTGGTGGTCGCCAGCCCACGCAGCAGCCGCTTGCTGCCCTCCGCGCGTGCAGCCGCCGTCGCGCGCCTCGCTCGGTCAGATGGCGCACGTGCTTGGGCCGCCCGCACGGATCCAGCTGGTGGCACCCGCTGCCGACGCCGCCCCACACGGATCCACCGGCAGCACTCGCAGCCACCGGCCGGCCGCCTCCCACGAATCCGCTCGCCCTTGTCACCCGGCCACCCCCACGGATCCACCCGTAGCTCGAGCAACCGCCACCAGTCGCCCGCCTCGGCTCCTTCCGATGGCGCCCGTGCCCTCGGCCCGCCTGGATCCAGTCGCTTCATCGGAGAGTCTGCCTGGCCACGCCGCTCGCGGATTACGTCTGGGGGCGCCGTTCGCTCGTTGGCCGCTCGCGCGAGGGACCTAGCCCTGCCGTCGGCTTGCCGGAGGGAGGAATGGTCAAGATTCGGTGTCTATACGAAATGCGATTATATCTCTAATGTAAACGGAAATATTAATTAACTAATAATATCTTTACTATATAAAAAGAGTATTATTTAGAGTTTTGTATATATTACACTGATGACATTTAAATTCATTTCCTACATTACCCTTATACCACCCATACTACTCTCATATTATATCACTGGGACCATTTTCACTACACCGTAACATACCTTTCCCTACACTTTCTAGAGTCGGCGAAGGCTACAATTGCTGACATATAATCTGTCGGCATAGGCTATGCCGACGGTTTCACATCTGTCGGTAGAAGCCGTCGGGAAAACCTTTGCCGACGGTTAATTGAATCTATGCCGACGGTTTCACATCTGTCGGGGTAGAAGCCGTCGGGAAAACCTTTGCCGACGGTTAATTGAATTGCCGACAGTTACTGTGTTGCCATTTAGCAAAGTTTTGCCGACAGTTATTACCTTTCCCGACGGTTAATATCTTTGCCGACACCTAACGTTTCCCGACGGTTGGCGACCATTCCCGACACTTTTCCTGACGGCTAATAGTAGTTCCAGCATAGCATGGTATTTGTCTACCCTTACAATATAAGTGTCGGCAGAAGATCCAAATACATTCATAGTACATTGCAAAAAAAATCCATTTATGTGCATCCAAATAGATTCAAATATAATCCACAGCCATGAACCAATATGTACAGAAGCTTCATGTATTAACATAGATTAAATGGTCTCCATGATTAGATCACAAGTCACAATGTAAAGGTTTATATCAGACCTAACATAAGCATCTAAATTCATTTCTTCCTAGCATCTAAAGGTACATATCATGCACAAAAGGTAGCCATTGCACAACACTCGAAAGTTCAAACTCTAATTGCTGCCCAAAGTGTGTTCCTATCTAGCACACTTTGAAACTCTAGTTGCTACACAAAAGATTGCCTCTCCACCACACCTGAAATTCTGGTTCCTTGCAAACAGTTGTCCCTCCAAAATGCTTCAAACACCTTACCACCAATGCACCTGAAGACAAAAATATATATAATTATTAGTCAGAAATAGTTAATGAATAGTAGAGCAGGCATTTTAAGTCAGATTGGCATTTCAAATGAGAATTAGTTAAGACCAGGTCCAGATTATTTTCAATCAGTTTGACATTTTCAGTCAGATTGTTTCAAGGTTCTAGCGCATGCTAAGTCCACTAGGTGTTCCATCTTGCCCTCTCTACTGAGGCTTCTGTGCAGCTCCAGTTACTATAAGCAGAAATTGTAAATTATCACTTCGATGGCAGTAAGGACCTGTGGATCTATATTTGGACAATTAGTAATGCAGTGATTTTTTATCAGCAACCTTTTTCATTGAGCACATGAAACCAATATTCAAAAAGGAATTTGCCTTGATTCTCCATAGAGCAAATAGTATATAACTTCCTAGAATAGAAACATGATTAGGTTTTCAAGAAGCCAATATATATAGCACGAACATTTTCGTGCTATTTAGATTACACAACATTTTCCTGTCAGATTAATTTTACATTAAAGAGTGTTGCTTGTTCTTTGTTGATTTGCTCATTGTTCACATGTTTTCAGCTTATGTTCACAGTAAACCTACAATCCTCAATTCTTGTTATTTGATTACATGCATAGGATTTATAGATAGAAACAAAAAAAATGTAGAAGAATATAGAAGAAATATGCTAACCTGCTTTGTCACATAAGCTGAAAAAATTGAGCCATGGATTCTGTTAATGACTCCAAAATGATGAATGGCATAAAACATAAGTGTTTCAGTGTTTGTAATGGCCACTACTTAAACAGGAAAACAGCTAGGGAAAAAAGCTATTGCGCACACATGCAAAGATCTGAAACAAGCATGAACTATATGATTATGAAGTTCACCTGGTATCTGAACAAAGCAACATTTTGCTGGTTACTGCATATGCAGGTATCCAGAATCAAGAATATTAGCATGTTAAGAATAGTCTTTTGTTCCTATAGGTCTGACCATGTACTAAACAATATGACAAAAAAATTCAGTCACATGACCAATACAACATGCATGGTTAACCAATCGATGAACATGGGGTGCACTGATCAGTGACGACACGGTAACATACTAACTGACAATCAATCATCATGACACTGAATGGTTGGTTATTTCCTGACAAAAAATATAGCAACTCGTGCTCTACTGCATATGTCAAGTATAGATGTGATGTTGCAAACTTCAGAGACCTGTAAGAACCTTAGATAAACTTCAGAGAACTCTATCATGTCACTGAATGGTGATATTATTACCTGATGGAAAAACTAAAGTTATTTTAGCCTGAAATAAGTCATACAAATAGTAGGTTACATAAATGTAATCAAGAACCTTAGATAAACTTTAGAAAAAGGAAATAATAATACTACTGCCAGCAAAAGCCAGACTATAAGTAAACTTCATATGATTCAAAAGCCATAATTACAGTAAAAATCATATGTCGTAGAATACTGAACTTGTCACCTTCACTTGGATAAAAAAGAAAATTTTAGTACTAATGTGAAGTTCTGAACTGGAGGGCAAGCATTACTCAAAGTTTAGCACTAATTGTCAAGGAAAACACAAAAAAATATATATTTCTCAGCTCATATCATGGAGCCATCCAACATTGTTGACAACCCAAATGCACACCATCTCACACCAGTTCACCACCAGTTTCAGAACGAAGAAAAAATAAATCAGAACTAAATGAAGGAAGAAGAATGTGCTAGTACTCACGCATGGAGAAGGGTGTGACTAATCTTGCCGGATACACCGAGTAATGTCTTGCCGACGTCGCGCAGTGGAGGGCACCACCAGATGGCCACCATGGATGTCGGACCATCACAACGAGCACAACTCGAATGACGAGTACTGATGCTGAGTACCTGCAGTCTGCAGAACCAACATCCGTAGTCATTTGAAGATGAGAGCAAGCAGTGGCCATGCAGCAGATCCGGCGTCAACCTGAGCGGTCCGGCCGGCTCACCAAATCCAGCGGCAGTATCTGGATCAAAGGGGAAAAAAGGAGGGATGGAAGGAGAAAGATCACACGTTTCGGGAGGGGGTGATGCCGGCTTTGGCACCACCTCAGGCCAAACGGCGGCGGGCGCCACTGGAAGGAGACGCTAGGTGGGAGCTGGAGAAGAGCCCGCCCCTCCCGAAGCGTGGCATACTCCGTAAGCAGCAGCAGCAGCAGCAGCAGCGCGGTGGCCCATATCTGTGACGCAGGGACGGATGGCCTGGGTGGCGGCGGCGGCCGATGGGAGGGGCGGCGCGTGTGGGTGCGGAGCTGGGAGGAGCGCGGTGGTTGCGGCGTGGATGGGGGTTTCAAGCATGCGCTGGAGGGAGGTGCGGCGATGGGAGGACCCGCCGCGCGGATGGGAGGAGTGGCGGCGCATATGAGAGGGATTCGTCGATTGGAGGCCGGAGGTGAGCGCGGGAGCTGTGGATGGGAGGGACGGCGGCGCGGATGGAAGATTTGGGAGCTAGGGCACGCAACGGAGGAACGCTGGTGGATTTGGAAGATGGGGAAATTTTGGGGACGGCGGCGCGAGCGTACTTTAGCGGCGGTAAAAAGTATTGCCGACGCTTCGTAAGTCAATAAACAATACGGTAATGCTACTGGTCGGTCGTCCGAACGGACGGAAAAAAATCAGACGCTCCCGTAGCATTTGTAACCGAAAAAATTCCTACCGCAACATTGAGTTCGTGTTGCATGCAACATCACCTACGCCCGTACCTTTCGATTTGAAAAACTCCTACCGCAACATTGGGTCGTGGTCGCCGCAGACCTGCTGAAACACTGAGGAGATGCTCTCGCAACAAAGTGAGCCGATGCCTGCAGCGCCAAAGGGGACGCGCCGAGCGGTCAGGCCACCGAGGGAAAATTCCCGCCGCAACATCGGGCCTATGTCCCGTGCAACATCCGTTCGGGGTGTTTCTGAAACATCATGGCGAGGCTTCCACAACATCACGAGATCGCTGCCGCAACATCACGAGACCACAACTGCAACATCGTGGTTCCACACTTGTCGATTCGGAGGCGACGACGATGGAGAAGAGCGAGCAGATGACCAGGTGTTTTCTAGATGTTGTATGCACTGGCTTCGTATGTTTCAAAAGCATTCTATCGATGTTTCGACAGGTCTGCGCCGATGTTCCGGAACCGCCCGATGGGAAAGTTCGCGAGGAAGGATTTTGTCTTGACGAGGTAGAAGATGCGAACAGTTAGGATGCGCTATGTTGCATGAAACATTGGGCAAATGTTGCGGTGGGAATTTGCTCCGTCCTAGCCGCGACCGCCCGACGGGGGTCGCTGGCGTTGGCAGCACGGCGATGTTGCATGCAACATGACCTAATGTTGCGGTGGGAGTTTTTCAAATCGTAGGGTACGAGCGTAGGTGATGTTGCATGCAACACAAACTCAATGTTGCGGTGGGATTTTTTTTCGACCGTCCGACGCCAGCGCCCGGATCGGACGTCCGGGCGCTAGCAGCGCCCTAAACAATATATACCGACACATTACGTGTCAAGGTACCTATGCCGACAGTTTCTCTGTTGGATGGAGAAACACCGACAGATAATTCGTAGGCCCTTTACATCAACGCCGACACTTTGGTCGACGGCTAATATCTACTCCCTCCGTCCCAAATTGTAAGTCGTTTGACTTTTTTGACACGAACTTTGACCACTCGTCTTATTCAAAAAATTTGTGCAAATGTAGTCAAATTGAAGTCATTCTTGATATTCATTTATTACTAAAGCTAGCCATAACAAAAAATATGACATTTTACAAAATAATTTGAATAAAACGAGTGGTCAAAGTTGAGGCCAAAAAAGTCAAACGACTTATAATTTGGAATGGAGGGAGTACAAATTTGCCGACGGTTAATATGACAGAGATAAACGACCTTACCCAACAGATTAGGGTCGGAAAGGTAGTACATGGTGTAGTGTTTTAATAGTATACAATTAATCTTAATCGTCCGATGTTTACGTACTAGTCATTTTTAAACACTAGTATAAACTAGTATTGTGCGTGGTAAAAGACCTCTTCCAAGGCACACCACACTTCCAGCAAAGCAGACGGTTAAGATTCCTGCATGGTGTGCTCAAGGGGAATGCTTGCATATCAGAGTATTTGTTGGTGATCATGTATTAGTTGGACTCAATATGCCTCTGGGAGATATACAATTAATCAACAGCTCACATCAAGGTCCTGGTCCTGTTGCTTTTGAAATGACCTTTGAAGTTGACAAGGACTATGTGGTTAAAGTAAGCGCCAGGAGTGCTGATGATCAGGTTGAAGCAGCTGATGATGTGAGGAAATCATTGAAACCCTTCGCAGTACATGAGATGGCTATAGATGAGAAGCTTATGAGTAAAGATAGGATCAACGAAGCTGTCAGAAATGCGCTACTTGACTGGCCAATGTATGCTGCAGAAGTGGATGCTTGTTCCAGGAATATTTTTTCGATAAGGGAAACTTTATTAAATTCTAGGGTGATTACATTGAGATGATACAAGACCTTAGAAAAAATTCCCGACCTCTGCATAACTAGGACGCACACAGCCAAAACAAAATAAGTAATGAAGCCACACTAATGACTATCAATCTGAAGACTAGACCGCCACCCATGTGCCTGGGTAAAAAGTTTCTTGGCCACTCAGGCTAACTGTTGAGATGCCGCTGCAACAAAATCCTGCAAGGCCAGCATCTGTAAAATAGCCCAAGTACGGAGCCAGTGAATAATCGAGTAGATAACCTGCAAAGGAGAAATATTTTGTTTCCTGTCAAAAATTATATCGTTCCTGCATAGCCATATCGACCAAACAACTAGTGGTCGCCCCTAACAGAACCAACGGTTTCAATTCTTTCTCAATACCCCATAGCCAAGCACCAAACAAGTGAGACACACTACGAGGTTGAGAAAGGCCTGATGCCACTTGTATAACTACCCAAATAAGACGAGCAAAACGACATTCAAAGAAAATGTGTTTGATTGTTTCATCTTTGTGACAAAAACAACATTTCTTGCTACCTTGCCAATTACGCTTCGCAAGGTTGTCTTTTGTTAAAACTACCCCTCTACGTAAGTACCATAAGAAAATTTTAATCTTCAACGGGGCTTTAAGTTTCCAAATCTGCTTATTCAAATTAGGGACATCCGCATGGATCATAGCCAAGTAGTGGGATTTCACTGAGAACTGTCCATTCGGACGTCCTGCTCTTGACTCAACACAATATTTGCAATGCGTGAAAGTAAGGTGTTCCATGCTACCAACTTGTGTCCAATAAGATCTCTGCGCCATGAGATATTAGGGACTGAGGTGTCGAGGGTTTCTACTACTGTAGCCTATTTATATCGGGCTATGTTATACAAACAAGGCTATTGTTATCTCAGAGTTGTATTTTCCAACCATCTATCTTTCTAGAACCTAATTTGTGGTCCATCTTTAACAATGAAGGTATCAAAGCGGAGAAATTCTCCCTTTACCTTCATACGAAGACTAGCCCAAAAATGGAAATCTCCATTTTTCCAAAGCGTTTGTTGGAGGAATATGGCAAGGTTTATAATAAATACTCCGAGTGATGTCCTGTCAGCCAGAAAGGATTAACTTCCCATGGACATTTGTGACAATGCAGTGAAGGCATCGAGAAATCATTCTGGTTCCCGGCACTCCGGAGACCCGATAGTTTCGACGTTGGATTCGTATCGAGATGTGTGAAACCTTGTCTTATGTGAGTGTATTTATTTGTATTTTGATTTTTTCTCAACCGTAGCTGGCAGGTGAGGGGAATTTTACCGTGCCTGATCCACTGAAGCCAGGGACATGATTGGACAGAAAGCCACATTTCACCGTACCTGTTCATCGGCTACAACACTTCTGGTCATCCTATTCACCGTACCAGCGCACGTTCTCCTTGCTGACACATGTTCCGGAATATTTTAAATTTTGAATGACCTTAACCGTTGAAACTAATATTCTATTATTTTGTGCTCTCATTTTTTTTAACTGGATCAGTATATTTTTAGTTCCAAACAGTTTGTATCATTGTAAGCAGTATTTTTTTTATTAAAGGGATAAAAAGCAGTCACAAGCTAAACAGATAAAAATGTTAAACACAAGGCATCAATAACCGGGTACATGCGATTCCAAAAAAAAAAATGGAGTACATGAGATTCCAAAAAAAAAAAACACCGAGTTTAGATTACCCAACTTTTCTCTAAAAAACACTATTCATCCAACTTTTTCATATTCATCGTATCCCTCCCACTCATAGAACACGCTTCCCAGCATGACCTACAGTATTTTTTTTATCTACAGTGTTTTTTTCCATAGACCAGACTCACCCTGGTACCACTATTGCTCTGGCGTATCTATCCTTGAACTAGCAGGCCATGTAAATCATCACACTACCTTTTTTAAAAAATAAAATCATCACACTACCTTGACCTATATCGAACATGTACAAGCCAATCACCAAGTACATATGTGCCATATATCAAGCTACGATTGGCTCGATATCTACAAAATTATAAGATCTCATTCAACGAGTACATAAGCTGTCATTCATAATTCCTTTTTGAAAAAATTACACCCTATATGATAACAAAGTCAAATACTCAATGTGCATCTTAGTGTTTTACTCTACGGTGCAATATATATTTAGTTTTTACTTGGTCCATCTTGAAATATCTCCCAGTCAATATCACCAAGTACATATACATCTTGAAATATGTTGATATTAAATTAACAAACTAATATGGCACCACCAAGTACTAAGTATAAGATGCAATTAACACGGTACAAGATGCAACTAAAACTCTGAGTATGTAGATACGAAATTACCAAATTGACATGGTACATAATGCTCAAGGTATATGAAAAATGTGTCGATAAAAATCCAAAATCCAATCAAGACATTGGCACGGACCCCAGTTTCCAAAAGAAAAATATGTCATGTCTCTCAAATCTTCAATTTTCTTGTTGTCTCTGGTAAAATCTGAAAATAAAAAGACATACATGCTCATAAAAAACAGGGTTCAAACAAAAGTCAGTTAAGAAAATTATTCACAGATGGCAATTTCATAAAATCTTCCATGTATATAATAAAATATTAAAAACAGTTAGCATAGCCCACCTCATATTAAATCAACAAGATCACAATATGCCACTTTGTTTCAACAAATCGCTAATTGAACCAGTATATTCTGAAAAAAAAAAACATACTCCAGCTAACTACACCACTTTGTTTTTAGGACCAAATTCTCCTAAGCGTCAAGGGAAAAAAGATCAAATGTCTGCTATGCCTGAGAATGACTATGCTCTCATTGCAGTCGAAATTGGACTCCAAAGCCTTGTGGTAGTGGTATGTGGTGAAAAACAAATCCGTTAGTAAACAACTCAAGCTCGTTCCACCACTGCTGGCGTGAACAGTGATGATGAACAGATCAGAACAGAGGAAAAAGTTAAAAAGCACGAGTGGTGCCGAAACAAGCAAATGGACTCACCTGCGACCTGTAATCACTGCAGCGGATACAGTCGAAGCAGCACGGCCGCCGCAGCCGTGCCCATGAGCAGCAAGAGGACGAGCTGCAGCATGTATACGCGGATCGCCGGCGACAATTCTTTGGCGTCCGCTTCCTGTCAATCCGACGGATCTTGCGCTGGCGCCGATAGATGATGTCTCTGTGCTTTGTGGAAGGCCTTGCAAGTTGAACCATGTGATCAGCTTGTTCCAGACTTTTTCTGTGTATGGGCATTCCTTGCAAAGATGGGTAGGCGTCTCTGGTTCAGTGTTGCAGAGCGGGCAAGTTGGGTCATGGGGCCATCCTCGCTTTGCTAGGTCATTAGCTGTCAATATTTTCCCATGGAGAAGGATCCAAGCAAAGAGTCGACATTTTGGCTCTCCTTTTGCCTTCCAAATTGGGCCAATGTTACGGCTTTTAAATCGGCCTTGACACTATATTCGATGCGCGCTTCGAGTCGTATATTCTCCATCAGTTGTCCATCTCCAAGTGATCTCGTCTTCGGCTGTGGGATCACGATCTTGCAATTGGATACTTTCCCATAAGTTGGCATACTCTCTAACCTCCTCCCTGTCATCAGGGGCCAGATCTGATCAATCCAATAGTTGTCATTGAGAGCACGTTGAACCGTGAATTTTTCCTTTTTGAGTGCTGGAATAGGGTCGGTGCCAGGTTTTTAGTGGCTGCCCCCTCAACCCAACTAGAATGCCAGAAGCACGTCTTGTTTCCTCTGCCCACTTTTACGATTGTTGACGCGTGGAAAAGGTTTATGTCGTTGGCGTCATAGGGGATGTCCATTCCCACCCAAGGTCTTTCCTCGTTCTTCCACCGGAACCAACACCAACGTAGCCACAGTGCTCGTGCAAGACGTTCCACGTCTAAAACTCTAAGTCCTCCTAAATCTTTAGGTGTGCAGACTGTTGGCCAATTGATAAGGCAATTACCCCCGCTAACCTTTTCTGGTTCGTATCCCTTCCATAAAAAGCTTCTTCTCAATCGGACAATTTGTTTGATTAGCCATTTTTGTGCTGGAAACACCGCTAAGTGGTATATCGGTTGCGATGTTATGACGCTCTTGACCAATGTTATCAATTTTCTCCCTAATAGAGTATTTTGAACCCTTAAATCATAATCCAGCAAAATCAATATAAAAAATCGACAAATTAAAGTAATGGTTTTTAATCTCTTTGAATCTCTTAATATATTGAGAGTCGGTTTCATCTCGACCTTGTCTAACCGATGTCAAATGTGTCAATTTCATTTCATGATTTCCATTATAAAAATGATCATGAAATTTATGCTCTAATTGATCCCAGGATATGATAGAGTCAGGAGCTAATGAAGAAAACCAATCAAAAGTAGTACCAGTTAGTGATAAAGGAAACAATCGTACACTTATAGCTGGTGTATTTCCTGCTTCGCCTAGTTGAGCAATATATTGACTAATATATTCTCAAGTGGTGCGCCTATCATCCCTACTAAATTTGACGAAATCAGGCATCCGCCACCCATTGGGAAAAGGAGCAATATCAAAACTAGTATGATGTTTTTGATAGACCCTAGTGTTACCAAGGTCTATACCAAGTTTGTTTCTCATTACATCGGCCAATTCTTCCCTAAATCTAGTAAACTCGGCTCAATTGTGGTTTTGTTGAGTCGATGATTGCACAGAATCCATATAATTAAGGTGAGGTGCATTCCTATTCTGCATAATCCTACGCGAATCAAAAACCTCCTTGGGAATAAGATTACCCGATTGTGTTGCTTGCATAGTTGTGGAATATGTAGCACCCGCAGTAGCTACTGTATCAGCATGGCCAAAAGAGACCAAATTTGGTATAGTAGACAATGACAATGGTTGATCCGGCACAAACACAACAACATTGGTAGAATTAACATGACCACCAGCAGAGGCGTCTGACCGGCCGAGGCGGTTAGACCGGCTACAGTACCAACCAGCACCGACCCATCTGCATTGACCGTTTTTTGTCTGAGCATGTTAGGCGGTGGCGGGGTCTGACCAGAGTAGAAATTGGTGGCATCCCATATAGAATACTATTATCAGGCAACTCACGGGTTTCTAAAGCCTTTTCTTCCAATTTTTTGATTCGATCTAATAACTATTCAACTAAAGCATCACGGTGCGAAAAAAAACTTGAGTACCAAGAGGAACAGAGGAAGTAACAGGTTGAGGCATGGGGGTGCTCACATTGTCGATTACCTCAATCTTGTCTTTACTCAACTTGAAGGAAGACATCACGAATTCTTGCACACGTTTGGCCGGACGATCGTTCCGGCCCTTCTGGAAGGTCTTGAAGAACTCGCTTTGGATGTGCTTCTCAAGCGCCAAGTATTCTTCATGATCTTCGGGGTTGAGATCTTCCATGGTGGTCGCTACGATATTGTCTTGTCCAACGTCAAAGTCCATTGTGCTAGATAGTAGATCGGTCTCAAAAACCTGATCCCTAGTACACAGCGGAGTCGACAAAATATGTTGACGCTTTCTTGGGTCAACACACGAATGCGCTAGCTCACGAGGTCTTCAAAATCTCCTCGTCAGAGCTTCTGGGTGTAGCCGATCAGACCGCCTATAGCAGCCGATCAGACCGTCTGTAGCAGATGCGCCACGAAAACCTACGATCGCTACCTCGGGAGGGACCCGTTGGATACAGCAGGCCTAGGGTTGTTCTAAGGTCGGTGAGGCCACTTAGAACATGCTAAAACGTCGTGGAGACGAAAAAGGAAGTAAAGGGGTTGGAAAAGCTAGGGTTAGAGGAAAAAAGTAATAGCAAATATGCTTTGTACGATTGGGTAGAGGTCCTCAATCGGCCACGACCCTTTATATTTAGGAAAAAGTTTGTTTTTCATCCTTTAACTATTATAAAAGTCTAATTTTCGACCTCAAACTACAACCAGATACTAAAGGCCAGCCAGCTATCCAAACCATGCAAAATTGGCCCTTTGGGTGGTTTTGAGAATGGTTTTGGACTTTATAGAAATAGCAACAATATTATTTAAACAGTAAAAAACCATAACTAATTCATTTTGGACCAAAAAAAATGAAATCAGCGCTAAAAGTTCTCTTAAAATGTAACGAACCTATTGGCAAAATATTTAATGTTATTTGGATATTATATGTTTATACTACTAGTGTCTTATTGTTTTCTAAAATAATTATGATAAAACTTCTAATGGTGTACCAACATATAGGTCACATCTTTAGAAAAACATTGGCACCATATTCATATTTTTCTAATTCAAAATAAATTAGTTATGAATTTTTTAATACAAAATTATTTTTTAATTTTTTCAAAAATACAAAACCACCTTCAAAACCACCCAAAGAGCCAATTTTGTACGGTTTTGATAGTTGGAAGGTCTTTAGTATCCGGTTTTGTAGTTGTAGGTTGAAAATCAGATTTTTGTAATAGTTGAAAGGTGAAAAATAAACTTTTCCCTTATATTTACAGGGTGGAAAGGTCTTCTCCTGCACGAAATATGCTTTGCGGAACTAAATTTTACAAAATCCTTAATTCTACTCGGACTCAGGGACAAGCGGTCAGACCGTCTGGCACAGACGGCCAAACCGCCTTGCGCATTGCCAGATCGGCTATAGGGTCCAGCCAGTCTAATCGCGTGCTGTAGACGGTTAGACTGGCGGTCCAAGCCAGATTGGCTTTTAGCCATTTTTTTTTTACCATCAACGGTTGCAAAGTGGTCATAGGGGTTGTTTGGGAGTACTTTGGTTGAGTGTTAAGGAGTGCCAATCCAAAACTAGAACATGCTAAAAAATTGATTGGCTAAATTGTTTCTTCCAAAGTTGAAAAACCTAAGTGCCAAGAAAACATGTCCCGATTTTGGCTTCACACACTGTGAAGCTCAACCAAGCAGCACTCGTCGCAGAAACCTTCGATGAAAATATCATACGAAGGTGCGGCGGCGGTGGTGCCTTTTATCGCGTGGGCCGCGGCTGCTTGTGCCGTCTGGCTGGTGGGTCCAGCAGCGCCGGCCGGGCCCACGAGCGAACGACCCCACCGTTCCGAATCGGGTCGGGTTGTGGTGGGGGCCCGCGGGGACAGCGACGCGGGTCCGTGGCGCGTGCGGGGCTCCGGCGTGCGTCGCCATGGCCCATGGCCAGATCCGGCGCCAGAGCTCCGGTCCACGGTATGGTTTGGTGTCACCGCCGGTGAATGGTGTCCCGACTCCCTCCCTATTCGTTTCGTTTCCCTCTCGATTGAAATTCTCTTGTCTTGGCTTGACTCGCTCGCGGTTGATAGGCTATGAAATCTAGGGCCTGTTTAGTTGAGGGTGGGAAAAAGTACTTTTTTTTCTGAAATGCGTGTTATGTGAGGGAGATGAATAGGAAAGGTAAAAAAGAAATTTTTGGGGATGCGTGTTCTGTGAGGGGGATGAATAGGAAGTAAAAAGTACTTTTACGAACTAAACAGGCCCTCCGTTGTCTCGTGCTTGCGGCAGGAGGCTGCAGTGCGCTATGAAATCTAGTAGTGCACTGCACCGCACGGTCCTGGATTTTGTTGGCCGGCGGCGTCTGGTCCCTCCCTGTCTCTCATCTGCGATGGGCACCGTGCCTCTTCGAAGCTCGAAGCATTCGCAGCCCCCCGTTCCCTTCTCCGCCAGAAACAGCAGCCATGCGTTAATACGCTATGCACGCGACATCGGGCAACCGATCATGCATGGTTCGAGCAAGTCATTAGACAGTGCTTGAAAAAAGGCAAAAGCGAGAAAAAAGGGAAATGAGGCCATGGAGCAGATGAACAGTCCGCATCGTCGCCACGACTCTGACCCAGTCTTGATCGCCTGCTGATTCCTCCCGTCTCCTTGGAGCCAAGGGCAAGGCGAACAGCTTGTGAAGATCAGAAGAGTGACATATCCCTCTGCAAGCAACTCATTCGTGGCTAACAACGACGTGCGGCGAAGACGTGCCCAGCTCAAGCTGCTACTATATGTAATGTTACTATAAATGATGATGATCGTGTCAATTGTGTCAAGCATTCAAACTCAACCATCGCATTTAAATCCCACGATGCACTTTTTTGCTATGACGTTGATACTCCGGAAAATTATGGGCTAATCAAGGCTCGATACTTGAGCGCGCAAAGTAGAGTCGTTCTTTCCCGTGCGGCCGTGCCTCGTCCACACGGAAGCTGACTTGAGCAGATGGTGCCAGTTTGACAGTTTCATCAGTTTTGCCTTGCAGGGTCAGTAAAAAGATTAGTAATTTCGTACCGGGCGAACATGGTGCCACATCAGAGACATTTCCTTACACCTTCTCCGAATCTCATTTTACACCCACGATTTTCTCAAATTACTTTGATTTTTTTTTAAAAAAATGGTCAGTTGGCACCAGGACCGGATATTAGTAGCCAATCGATAGGCTTTTCTTCAGCTTATTTTTGTCCACTCTTCCCACCACTATCATTTGTACTAAAACGCAGAAGTTGAGTGAAACCCGCTTATCAGAGAACCACTTTGCCATATATATACAACTTATCTGAGGAGTGATTCTTTTGAACATTGTTCCAAAAAGGACCTATATCTCCGATTCTCTGTCCTGAATACATATAAGCAACCCCATTTGAAATTTATCCAAAGTATAAGGGGCTTATAAACGTTAATTAAGAGTCGATCATAAATCATGTAAAAGTTTATCGGCAAATTTTGTGGAGCCATTTCTGAGCCTTGCGTTTCAGACTTGTCTTATCCCTTGATTGTAGCTGAACAATTATTGGTTTTGGCCGGATTTAATGAAGGGCACATGCTTCTTCCCTTGCGAGTATACGTACATAAATTCAAGTATCGTACATTTTGAAATGGCATAGCCACTTGCGTTCAAACATTCGAGTCAGCACGATCATTTGTATTTCCGTTAATTATTCTGGCAAGTGTAGGCGACGTGGCGTCAACAATGACACATCATGCATCTATGATGACTTAAAAAAAATCATAAACTAATGCCTCCTTTCTTCACTTCTTCAGCGTGCGTGATGCTTTTGCCACGCTACTACTAAAATTTTTAGAGCAACTACAGAATTACTTTCTTTCATTCAATGCTACTATATTAAGACGTATAAAAAAAACTTTCTTTTTTCGAGTTTGGACACTCTCTCTTGGGCTGAGAGGCCCGCCACAGGCGCACCGCGCGCGGACCGGACCCGCGCGGTAAAAGAATTCGGAGGCCCGTGTCTTGGGGGTGGGCCAACCATGCTGGGCCGCGCGACGCAGCGTTCCTTCCCAGGACTTCTCATCGATGGATGCCCCCAGCGCTTTGCCATCTCTGGGGACTGGGTCAGGGCTCGTGTTCCGGCCGGGCTCGCTCAACGGCAGTCGGCAGCGAGCCAGCAACTCAGGGTATGTTTGCATGCCTGCACCCGCACAGCTTGGCTCGCATCAGATATCCCGACTCGTGGAAGCCAGGATGTGTCGGGTACTAATAGTTGGGTACCCTAACTTGGCCCTAAACTACTTGGCAGCAAGGCCCACAACGAAGTCGGCCTGGCTCTGCAGCCCAGCAAAAGCCCACCACGACGACTCCACCACGGCGTCCGTCCCGCTCGAGGGTGGCGAGACCCTCGAGCGGGGATGTCCGTGACGATCGAGCCCGGCCACGCTCGAGGTGGACGACCACCCTCGAGCGGGCACTTCTGCCACGATCGAGGCTCAGCCGCGCTCGAGCTTGCCACACCGGGAACAGCGCCGGGGCCCTGCGACCCATCAACTCCGGTCATGATGACGCTCCTCTACAGTAAAAAAAAGAAGGGATTCACTGCACCACGCCCCCGCCCACGCTACGGATAAGACCCCGGTCAAATCCACTCGACACAATGCATTTCGATGTAACGCTGCACGGTCAGACCAAATGCGGCAGTGTTACTATGCCAACCACTTTGCTCATCTCAAGGACGCCTTCACCCCGCAACCCTTGAAGCAGTACGCCGTCATGACCAACCGTCAAGTCGACGCTACGAGTACGCCGTCATGACCAACCGTCAAGTCGATGCTACGATCATCATGCCGTCAGCAGGAGTAGGAAGGTGCGGTTCCCACCTCCACAGTGCGCGGCATGGACGACACACCTGTACCACGTCACGATAGGACAAGAGCACTGTTAAGCACGCACACCAGTGTACTCATCTCTCTCCCTTGGACTATAAAAGGGGAGGGAAGCCCATGCAAAGGGCAAGCAAGCAGAGAGCACAACCACACACTCAACACTCAGCTACCACACTCGCGTTGGTACCCAGGGACTTGGGAGCTCATCTCCCTCTCCCACTTTGCTTGTATCATCCTACTACGAGCAACACGAACTCGGTGCTCTGCACCGCTGCTGGACGTACGGCCCCGTGGCCCGACCAGGATAAAAACTCTTGTGTCCTTTATCCGACACCAAGGTCCGCCATCGGAACAGCGAGTGGTTAGCATCGCAATCACTTGTTTGTGCCGGTGTGACCGGATCAGGCACCGACAGGATGAGTGCATGTAAGATGCAATGTTTGGTTACCTGAATTCACCGATGCAGGCTGTAGGGAGCAGCTGTTTGGATGCCTGTATGGTTGCATCGCCTATCTCTAACACGTACAGCCAAAGTACTCCTGCCTGCACCAGCGGAGCCCGCACCCCGAGATACGTCAAAAAAGCCGCATGGCCAGAGCCTGGCTCGGAGCCACCTTTTGCATCACCGGAGCTTGGCCCAGCACCTCATGCAGGCAACCAAACAAGACCACGCTGCATCTGGAGAGCCTGGATGACCAATATGTAGGCATCCAAACAGACCCTCAGCGACCAGGACGATGCCGCGCTGCAACAGCCCTCACTTTGCACAGAGCATCATGCTTCATGCAAGGCAACAGCACGCATCATTGCGCAAGGCTAGTCCGACTTGTGACTTGTCAATCGTGAAGCCGTCACTTGCATCAAAGATTTGCAATTAAGGGTGCGTTTAGATTCAAAAAAGATTCTCCAAAAAACCACTATTCATCCAACTTTTCCCTATTTATCCCACCTCTTCCACTCACGTAACACTATTCATCTACAGTGTTTTTTTTGAACAGTGTATTTTCGAGGAATCTTTCCCCAATCTAAACACACCCTAAAATTCACGAAGCAGTAAACATGAGAACGGTAACGCAAATGGAAACGTAATAAGGTCACGGTGCATTCTGCTCCCGTGATAGCGTTAACGAGCTTTGTTTGGTTAGACTGCGTAATGTTATATGATAACATCGTAGGCAAGAAAAAAAAAACAGAAAAACAGATTGTTGAATGAGGAACGATCCAATCCGAATTGGGAAAGAACCATCAATCCTGAATTCCTGACAAGGAGAATTCCATTAATGATTACCAAGAACTAATCTGGTGCATACATGATGTATTGCAATGAAAACAAATAGTAAAAAGAACATCAATCTCTGCAGCCGGATGTCATTTTTTTTCCATGGAGAGCAAAATTCATAAAGACAAACCGAATCAAAGCTAGCAGCAACCAGATGCAGGCATGCAGCTGACCTTGCCATTGCCGCGGATGGCAGCACCATCATCACTCATTCATCCAAGCCCTGCTCTCTTCCTCAGATCCACGGATTTGAGCAGAGAGAGATGGACGAGAGAGGAAGAAGCCGACGAGGCTCCACGAGGGCCGGGGGCCGAGGCCACGAATGGAGCGCCATCGCGGGTGGGAAGAGGGAGCGCCGCCACGGGCGTGCAGAGGGAGCGCCACCGCCGGCGAGAACCAGGAGACCGTCGTGTGGAGGAAAGCAGATGAGAAGGTCGTATCTGATAACGCCGAGTTTGGAGCGGTATCGACTTTCTGAAGCGTCGTATTCGTTTACGATGTAACCTGATTACGGGAGTACCAAAACAAACATATGTAACCTTATCTGTTACCCTGTGCAATCGGTTCCCGTTACATTCACCCCAAACAAACACCTCTAGGCCGGACGAGTGACGACGGCACGGTTGCTGCCGGTGGTTCCCCGGCGACCAAAATCAACCACACTGGCGGCGGCGCTATCCTTGCCTTCAAACCGCCAGGAAAAGTGCTGTCAGCCTCCATCGTCACCAAAACGGCTGCACACACACACACACACACTGACAACCCGGGCCCACCTGTGACTGACGCCCAACCACTCCTCCTCCGGTCGCCGTCACGGCGCCCGCATCCTCGCCAGCCGCCACCAACCTCCTCCCATGAGATGAGAGCCGCAGTCACAGCCACTGCCGCTGCGCTCCTCGCCCCGCGCCTGACGCGCTCCGCCGGCCGCGCCCGCCTCCCCTCCTCCTCCCGCGCCCCGCTCCGCCGCGTCGCCGCCATGGCCTCTTCCTCCTTCCGCCCGGAGGACGCGCGCTCCCCTCCCGCCCTCGACCTCCCGGCCCCGCCGCTCTCCAAGGTGGGCACCTGCCTACTTCCCGGCTCTGATTCCCGGTTCGGATTCCTTCGGTCTTTTGACTCCTGAATCAGGCCAGGGTTCGATCTGACCTCGCGGTGGGTTCTGTTCTGTGAGCGCAGTTCAAGGTGGCGCTGTGCCAGCTCTCGGTGACGGCGGACAAGGCTCGCAACATCGCCCACGCGCGTGCGGCCATCGAGGCGGCCGCCGCCGACGGCGCCAAGCTCGTGCTCCTCCCCGTGAGCCTCTTGTTACAAAGCTTTGTGATGTCATCTGCGCTTTGGGGAGTGATGTCTACTAGTTGACCTCGCAGGGGAATGGATTCGTCGGTTAATAGTGATCGCGTTAACTGTTTCGTTCTTTGATGAATTGTGCATAGAAGCATCTGCCCATCAGTCACCATGGGTGGTTTGATTGGTGATTGTAATTTGTACAAGATGCAGGCCTTGACTGCTCGGCTATTGTTATGTCTTTGACAGAGGTTTGCATTGTTGGATATGGAGTTCACTGTATCCTATCATGGTCGGGTCTAATTCTAAAATGTTATATACCAAAATAATCTACGCTTACGCAGAAAACCATTTGAAACTAGAGGAAAACATATATTATGCGTCTTGATTTTATCCAACTCAAGTTTTATGCGTCAGGCAGTTTTGTTATGTTCGGATCATTGTAAAATTTTTCTCTCATTGTCCACTGTAAATTTCCAGGCGCATTTCATATTCTCATCTCATGAGGATTGAGGCCATACATTAGAAGCATGACTGTTGTTATGTTGCTTTGTTACATATACCTGTAGGAGATATGGAATGGTCCGTATTCAAATGACAGCTTTCCAGAGTACGCTGAGGACATTGAAGCAGGTGGAGATGCAGCCCCTTCATTTTCAATGATGTCGGAGGTTGCCCGCAGCTTGCAAATTACTCTTGTTGGTGGGTCCATAGCTGAGCGTTCTGGTAACAACCTGTACAATACGTGCTGTGTCTTTGGTTCAGATGGCAAGCTTAAGGGCAAACATAGAAAGGTACTGTTCTAACTCCTATTAACTACTGTCCATTGCTACTGATATCAGATTCATGAAACGCTACAGCTTTCTATTTGGATACATATTGTGGGATTGTATATACAAAACTAATGCAGCCCTAACAGATGCATATTTGATATTTATCCTTTCTTTCGCTTTCAGTGTGTGATATGAGTAGTTAAGTTTGATCGCATTGTAGTTACACAATATCCAACTCATGCTGATTTGCTTACCCCCCATCTTATTTATGCATCATTTGTCCTTTTTATTGTGCTCAATATTAGTAGTAACAGTTTGTTCCTAGTGTGTTTTGACGATGAAAATTTTACACCCACAGATCCATCTTTTCGACATTGATATTCCAGGGAAGATTACCTTCAAAGAGTCAAAGACTCTTACGGCTGGGCAAAATCCTACAGTTGTAGACACAGGTTTGTCCAGAATATCTACCCTCTGCAGCCAATGAAGCATTTAGGATTACAACTCGGGCCATCCATGTATCTATTTTGGGTTCTGATCATTTGAATCCTGGGTTGCAAAGAGCACACAAATTTATTGGTTGGGATACTTTGATTGAAGTTACACTTTCTATATACTATGTCAGCGTTGGTTGGTTTTAAATTTTGTTTTGTTTCTGTTGTTTATTTAGTGTTTCTTATATTCTACTAAATTTTGGCAGTGTTGATTCTTTACAGATGTCGGCCGGATTGGTATTGGTATATGCTATGACATCCGTTTCCAGGAATTAGCAATGTTGTATGCTGCAAGAGGTGTGACCTCCTTGTCTATTGTTTCTTATTGTTCAATTGAAGTTGTAAAGCTATACTTTCTTTTTATGGTATGGCCTGTGCCACTTTTATTGTACTGTGGCATCTGGTACCATAGTGGACATGTAGAATGGATACACACAACCAACCATAGTTTCAGAATCTCTTAGTAAAGCATACTCTGATTCTACTGTGTTTAATTCTGTTTTCAGATTTTTTTTGTTACTATTGATAAGGAAAAAAAACACATTTATACAGCTGACTTCTGTTTCTTACCATTTGAAAAAAAAATAATGAAATTGACAAATTAGAGTAAGCTCATTTTATTGACTGCAGGTGCTCATTTGTTGTGCTATCCTGGTGCATTCAACATGACTACTGGGCCATTGCACTGGGAGTTGCTGCAAAGGGCGAGGTATTACATTAGTTTGCACCTTTTGATACGATAACGGTGCAAGGGAAACATTATGAGCTTAAATCCATCTACTCCTATTTATGCTTGTTATTTACCTAAAATAGGACTCAAATGTAGTCAAAATCTTGATTATAACTTCTCAATAATTCATAGGCATAATTACATATCCCAAATGCCTCTTCTACTTTTCTTTTGCCTCTGTACTGATGACATCATTTTTGCAATGCCAGGGCTGCAGACAACCAGGTATACTGAACTACTATTCTGGTTTTTCATTTTTCTTAACTGTATGTTGGCATTCTTGTTTGCCAGATTTATTCTTTCCAATGTTAATCGACTGTTTGGTGCCAGCTGTTTGTTGCAACATGCGGCCCAGCTCGAGATGCCAGTGCAGGTTATGTTGCTTGGGGCCACTCCACTCTTGTTGGGCCTGTAAGTTGATTTGAGATTTCCATGCACCACCTCTTAGTTCTGTCAGTAAACCACCAGATATCTTGATTCTAGATTTTGGAGTCTGCATCCCCACAAAACTAGTTCTGTTGCAGATAAAACCTCTTTGGATTTTTGGTCAATAATCTCAAAACTGCACAGTAACAAAGTTTGGAAATGCCATTAGTAACTATCTGCATTTTACTGCTAGTTTGGAGAGGTGATTGCGACTACTGAGCATGATGAGACAACTGTAATAGCAGAGATTGATTACTCATTGATTGAGCAGAGGAGGTAAGCAGAACGCAATCTTAGACTTTACAGTAGCCCTGTCTATTCCCACCTTTGTTTGATATCTGGGCCAAATCTCCTCCAGGCAATTTCTTCCTCTGCAACACCAACGGCGTGGCGATCTCTACCAGCTGGTGGATGTGCAGAGACTGAATTCTCAGTAGCGAGCCTGGATGCAGCTGTGAGCCTGTGAGGAAGCAGTAGAGTCGTAGACTCTGCAGGCTTTTGATCATACTGCTTAGATCAGGAGATACATGTGCTCGCCCTTGCCTAGAGTGTTTACAGATCGATCGACATATGGTGTGTGAAGGTGGGGAGGATGAATAAGGCGACTCGTAACTCGTAGAACCATCAGTGTCCGAGTTGGTAATGATAATTAATCTTATGCATTAAGACAATGTCCTGTCTTCATCATGAAATAAAGATAAAAAGGAGGCTGTAATCCCGGCTGTGTTTAGTTCCCAAAAGTACTTTTTACTTCCTATTCATCCTCCTCATAGAACACTCATCCCTAAAAATTTCTTTTTTCCCTTTCCTATTTATCTCGCTCACATAACACACATCCAGAAGAAAAAAAAAAACTTTTCCCACTCTCTACTAAACAGTCTTGGCTGTACCGGTTTGAAGTTTGTACTACTTTTACTGCTGGATTGGGATCCCTCTCTCCCACATTTGTTTGGCCGTCTGCATCCACAGTATTAGAGTAAATGGGTATGATGGCAGGGCAGGGCAAGCTGTGAGCTGCGAGAACATGAAGGCCATGAATGACGAGGCGGGTTCCCTGGTGACGACTCAGGCCAGGCTGCAACTCAAGAACGCTGCTGTTCTGAACACGACAGTCTCTCATGCTGCTACCGTAGGTGCCATACACGATGTCAGTAGCTGCGACAGGCATGGGGAGCTCATGAGCTCAGAAGCAGGCAGCCAGACTTTTTGGTGGCCAGAGCTGTGAACCAATTTAAGGACTCTCACGCGTTATATTTACAAAGGGCGATGCATTGGTTCAAATTCACTTCTCAATGCAGCGCTTTGATTCGTTCCATTGCAGAGCCAATGTATTTCGTTTCAGAACATTAGTAACATTCTATCTAAACTCTGTATTTATATATCGCCAAAGGACTAGCCAGTGCTAACGTGCGTCGTCGAACCGCATTCGCATGGGCCCAGAGCATCAGGCTCAGAAGAAATGGCGGCACAGGGTAACACTGCAGCGCGTGATAGCGATGTCGCGGTGGCCTCCGTCCTCCTCCAGCTCCTACCGCTCCCGTGAGCACAACACTTGTACGGGCTATAGAGAACGGAAGCCGCGTTCCTTTCCTTTCCCCTTATTACCTCGCATATGCAGGTCTCACGCGCCGCCGCCCGTTGCCTTCCCTGCCGACCACCGCCGTTCTCCGATCCGATGACTATGGCTGTGTTTAGATGGGTGGAGGAAAAAAAAAAAAAATTTCTGGAATACGTGTTATGTGAGGGGATGAATAGGAAATGTGAAAAAAGAATTTTTGAGGATTCGTGTTATGTGAGGGGGATCAATAGGAAGTAAAAAGAACTTTTGGAACAGACCCTGTGTAGTGCGGTGCACAGCATCGCAGGCGTACTCGATCGGCACGGGTTCTCTGCAGATCCAGCGAATTCCATGCGTTGCCCACCGGTCACGTGTTACCGCGCGCGTGCATTCCATCTCTTTGCGATTCAAGCAAGGATCGACGGACGACGGACCACACGCGCGTACACGACGAGTACACCCCGTCTCGTTGCGATTCAAGGATACCGTGCGTGTCTCCGTCACAGTCCAGTCCGTCTTGGACTTGCGGTGCCCGTAGACCTTGCAGTGTGGAAATAAAGATGCCTAGAGGCTCGTCTGACATCACGGCCGAAGCCAGCTCGAGATAGCAAAGCGTGTGACGGCGATCGCTATCCGAGGTAGCAGCAGTGCAGGCTTGCAGTGCTCCACCATGCAACACGTCGTACTCCTCCAGTCCAGTAGAGCGAGCGCTATGGCCTACGGCGACCGGTTTTTCCTCGTCCGTTCATCCAGGGCCACCGGCGCCGCCGTACAGCCGTGACAAAGAAAAAAAAAAAAGCGACGTGGTGCTCCTGAGCGACAGAGCGAGCGGCGTCCGTTCACCGTAGTAGGAGTACGAAAAGAAGATAAAGGAGGCAGCGCGCGTAGCACTGTAGGCTCGCACGTGGGGAGGAGATCACGCGTGGCAGGCAGCAGGCATCATTGCATGTTTGCATATCGGCCATCGCCAAGCCGGCGACGCGGGGTACCGTCAAACAGTGGAAGGTGAGAAAAACAACCACGGGGCTTGCCTTTTGAGGCCGTATACGGTCTCGTACGGCACGCGATCGAGCGTATATATATGGCTGCCTTCGATCCTGGATCACACGGACGGGACGGGACGGGACCGTAACTTGTGCACGCGGTAAATAAAAGCGGCCGGCGGCGCGGGGACGCCATAGGCCCACCCACATGCACCTTGGGTCCACGTGTCATCGAGGGCCACCCGCCGCTTTGATCTTTCTCGGCCGCCGTGTCATCGCGAAATCGCAGGTTCCGAGAGAACATAAAAAAAGCGGCGCCAGCGGGACACACGACGGATCGAACGATCGATCGATCGACCTGAGCAGCAGCAGCAGAGCAGGCAGCAGCAGCAAGGCGCGAGACGATGGGGACGGTCGATGATGATGGCGAGGATCGATCGAATCGGATCAGATCGATCGGTCGGCTCGGCTGGGCCACTGGACGGGCATGCATGTCACGGCCGTGCGTGCGTGCGCTGGCGCTGGCCGCAGGGGCCTTGTCTTGATCCAAGCGAAAGAGCCAAAGGCCCAGGGGCAGTGCAGGGCAAGAGCTTTCCTTCCACTTCCGGCGCATGCATGCTGCCGCCCGGTCGCGTGATCTTGAAGCTCGGGGTCCGTTGGTTCTCGGGATCGGATCGGCGGCGGCGTTGCTCCTCGCTCTTCTTTTGATCCTAGCAGTGCAGTGCGTCGGGGTCCCTTTTGGCCTTCTGCGGCGGCTCAAGACTCAAGTTTTGAACGCGCCAGCGCCCACATGCACACAGACGTGCTGCCGTGCGTGCTGGCCAGACGCCCAGACCGGACGCAGCACTGTACCAAGGGTTGACAAAGAAGCTGGTGGTCGACAACAGTGTACTACGCATGCATGCGCCGGTGCGCGTAAACGTCAAACGCGGCAACGCGCATGCATAAGGCGTTGATGATGCATGTGCCTCTAGCATGCCGCATGACTGCATCGTCCAGGCATGTTCATGCTCCAGTGCTCCACTGCTTCTTGTACATACGTGCATGCGTACGCGCGTTTTATTTTGGCTTTTTACGGATGCCTCACGCACGACTAGGTTTGTTGCACATAAAAAATAAAAGAGCGCTGCAAAATTGCAAAATTGATAATCACGTTGAGCCACGGCAACGTTGCTTCACCTTTTTTTTTTCTCTGTTCTTTCCTTCCTATACGTAGCACTACTGTGTAGATTCAGATAGGGATGGCAATGGGTTGGGTTCGGAGCGGATATCCGTGGATTTTGGTTTTTTGGGTTTTGGGTTTGGTTTCTATTTTGTGCCCACAGATTTACAGGTTCGAATATCCGAAATATTTCGGGTTTGGGGTGGATTCTGAATTTCACCCGTAGAGCTCCATTGGGGCTCCAAAATACTGATATTTGCTTCTGTTTTCACTTGTGATTTGTGAATTTACAATGAGATCAACATTTCATTGATTAGCTATTCTATCTATTTTTTTATTCACAAGGATGAGGATGATTCCATGATAATTGATGCATGATGAACTCATCAAGTCAAGAACCAAGATGAATTCCCCAAGTTGTCTACCTAGATCTGATTTAAAAAAATATCAAGTAGTCTATGTATCGTGTCTAAGTATGAATGTTATGAAATCTGGATACTCTACTTTATGTATTGTTGTATGCTGAATTACTATTTTGTTGTTGTTACCCTTTCCGAATGTCGATTTTATTATGATATTCTTGGATGTATGGTTAATCCGTGGGTTTTGGTTAATCCACGGGTTTGGGTTTGGGCATGGAATTTCACCCGAATAGGAGTTCGGGTCGGATTCGGATTTTAGATTTGGGTTTTAGGTTTAGGCGCTAGACACTTCACCCGATCCGAACCTGACCCGTTGGCATCCCTAGATTCAGATGCACGGGCATGTGAGTGAGTGATCGGTGAGTCGCAGTAGGTGCTGAATGTGAGGCCACGCAATCGCTGCTCCATGATGCCATAACAGCTAGGCTCATAGGCCTTGTAGCTTATATACGCCCTAGGTCCCAGCACCTACCTCGCAGGCTCGCACAACCACACCACAATCACAATAACACCCAAAAGAAATCCCCGCTAGTGCAGTCTTGCTCAACCATTGTTCTATACTTTCCAATGGCTGGCTATTTGACTAGCTATTTGCTTTTTTTAATCAATGAACAGTTGTTATACAGTGCTCACTAGCTAGCTCGCACGCTTTCCGATACAGCTCTCTCTCACGAGCTCTCCTCCCAAGCACCTGCACCTCCTCTCTCTCTTCTCCAAATAGCTAGTCCAAATAGATAGACCATTGGAGACGCCCTTAGGAGTTGTTTAGATCCTATAGATTCACTATTCCTCCCATCACATCTATCGCATCATTTCCATCCTTTCCTCACTATTCATTGCTACAGTGTATATCTGCTACAGAAAATCTCCGTCAATCTCTAGCAACTAAACACCCCCTTGTAATGGAAGCTCGTGAATCTCTCCTCCACTTTTCAACCCCCGCTCCCCTAGATAGGACCTTTACCAACCTGATTTGGGTATTGCATGCGTGGGAAACAAACAACGGTCAACTGCTAATGGGCAAGTAAAACCTCTCAGCTTGTTATATCCTCTATAGACCTATACGTGTTCCTGCTAAACACTATAGCTTCTGCGACAAGAGCTCACACCTTTTTTTTTTTTACTTTACGAGCTTAGGCCTGTTTACCACCATATATAAGCCTAAGCCGATGCTAAAGTGGCTGGTTCATATATATTGTTGAGCACTTGGGCTTTGGATCAGCTTTGAACTCACACTTTCAGTTGGCTATCATCTCAAAAACCAGCAAGTAGTCCACCTTAGTTTTATCCTAGGATTGAGCACTACATGTGTGCCTCCTCGGAAGTTTTCCACATATAACTTTTTGTGCGTTTTATTTACTTATCTATCTATCTCCAGGCCTATTAATTTCATCCATAAAGCTAGATACATGTAGCCCTAGCTCTACGGCTCTACTTATATTAGTTGGGTAACTGAAGAAACTGAGGAGTGGCTTACACGTTACAACCACTATGTCCGTTTAGTCCATGGTCGCCAACATACTGAACAAAAATTCTCATACATGTTCATATAACAAAAATCTTATATAACAATAAAAAAATCTATTACATATAGGAGTATGCCTTTCTAAATGCTGAACAACATACTGCATTTTTAACGTAAATATCATACTCCATTAACTAAAATCATAATTACATTTCGAAATTGAGCCTAAAATAGCTGAGACACAGTTCATCTAACATGCTTATCGCGTGAGCGTGACATTTGCGCCCTCCTTTTATATTTCGTGTGCAGGGGGTCCCCGGCCCCCGGCCTACTTTCCTCATCAGCACTGAAGATCCTTGCCCCTCTACATTTATAGCTTGGCAAATGGCAAGGCAGCATATGCTAAGACAGGATGGCAATGGTACTAGCTACCCCATTTCTAGGGACACTAGCTAGAGCCTACACGGACAAAGCCACATATATCATATATGCCAAATATGCATTTGGGGAGAATAGAGAATGTGTCCAGGGTACAGTGCAGCCACACTCTGAGCTGGAAATGCTTATCTTTCCATGATGCTTATCGGCCTCTAATAGTGTTGCATTGCATGTGTGTGTGGTCCATAAAGCATGGTGTACTGGTGCTACAATTTAGCACCCCAATTGGTTCAGTTAAGTCCTAATCAACTTTGCAGTAGCTATCTAATCCCAGTTGCTAATCCAGAACCGAATTGCGTCGGCAGCTTTGCGTGCTAGATCAGGTTGATTTAGGATGTGTTTGTGGTCCTTGTAAATGGAGCCATTTCATACAAGTGTCTGGAATGATTTTGCACAAGATCAATTGAGTGGCTGCAAATATTGTCGTTTAGCTAGCCGCACACATAGAAGCTGACATGGTGCTTACTCTTCTCCTCGATCTCTAGGAAAGAAAAGAACTAACCAGCACATCATAGTTTTAATTTGTTGAGAATAAAAAAAAAAATGGAGCAGAGCATAGATAACAGGTAAGTAGTACAGTGCAGTACAGTATAATCAGAACTGTATAAAAAGCAGAAGAGTGTTTTCAATTTCTTATTGCGAAGTCCATTAGCGTAGTACAGGCACAGCCACGCTCCAAAAGGATGGGAATCCATTGATGGAACGAGCCATAGAAAAATGACTCGAATGCGACGGCGAGCCCTCTGTCGAGAGGCTTGAAACGAACTCCCTCTTTTTTGACTGGGGGGCTCACCAAAGCTGGGAAAAAGGTGAAAGGAATTCGGTGGAAAATAATGGTTAAATACGGCACGCTCACAGTTTCCTTTCCGCCATCGAGATTATTAGTCAGGATAGAAAGGGAGGCTGGAAGTGATTTAATCTGTTTTCTTTTAAAAAAAATGAATTGATGTATGTGACCCCGTGGGGCCAGAAATATTTTGAATTCGAAATTTCAAGGTAGCCTGTAGGCACCACATGAATTAACAGTAAGTAGTACCAGAACCGTCCGATCCGCGTGCCTATGGACCGTACAAAGGTATCGTTTGATCGTAAAAAAAAAAGGGACACGCTGCAGCAAGTTTCAACTGAGCGACAACACTAGAAAATAATCCACAAATTTCCAAAAGAACATATGCTAGTTGTGAGGATGACAAAGTCGATATCGGACAGAACATCAAAGTCGAACGGAGAAGAAAATTGGAGCTGAATATGAAAGGTGAAATCCCCCTCCGAGCTCGCATGTGTAGCCTAGTTGGCTCAAACAAATCTCTCTTCCCGGCAGCCGAAATACTTGACTGTCCTTTTTCACACCGAACCCGGAACCGGCCTAATCTATCCATCCATCAATGTTACCAAAATTTTGTCCACTGATGATGCACGTTAATTTCCCTGATTTCTAATCTCTAGTACACCTAGGCACATTCAGTAGAGTAGCGTACAAAAACAAAGAGTGGTAAGAACAGAGGAGCTAGCTAGCACCTCACGAGAGTTTACTTTTGTAGCAAGTCATGGGCTTCCATGTTTAGCATTTTGATTGTTGATGGCCGTACGGGTGACCGGGATAGATGGCTTATTTCCTGGTTTTCGCACTGCGAAATTGAGGCATGCCACAAACATGGCAAAACACGCGTGCATTGCTCGATCGAGCTGACTCATCAACAGAAGCTACAACGTGACCTGTAATCTCGGACGCCAAGAACCATAGCCGCCAGCTGATCGCCACGACTGAGAATGTACAGTGGCGATGCTATGCAAAAGCAGGTCTCTGCTCCCGTGCACGCAGTGCCAAACTGGCAATGGCAATCACAGGGAGGGATGCCAATGCCATGGTGCTTCCCGTAAATGATTCGAGTAATGATTGGCAAGTCACTGAAGCCGAGCACCAGCAGCAGCCGCAGTAGCGGCAGGCAGCGCGTGTGCGGCCCCGTCAAATCTCTCGCCGGTCGCCGCCGAGCCCCAGCATCAGCACTCGATCATGCAATGCTATCTCGGATCTCACCTTTTGATCCCTTTCGATCTCCCTGCACACGTCGTGTTCCTCTGATGGCCGCACGCCCAGCCCAGAAAAAAAAGAAAAAAAAAAGATTGCAGGCCTGGCCTGCAGTGTTAAGCATACAATACAGTAGTGATTACCTAGGACGCTTTGCTTTGGCGCGGTAGTGCGCTCGCCATCGATGAGATGGAAACGTCGTCAGGCATCCAACTGAGCGTGAGCGAGCTCATCTCGACGCTTTCAGTATCCGAATCGATGGCTTTCGATTGGAATTCGCTTTTCCTCAAGGCTGAACCCCAAACAAAGCGTTCTCATACGCCATGAGTGCTTTCTTGAACAGCTGACAACACGTGGCAAAAGAATAGATTAGGACTGGTACTTGTATGGTGCCTTTGTTGCGCAGATTTTACATTTGGTAGTGCCTTCTGATTTTATTTGAGGAGGAAACCAAGGATTTCCTCAAGGTGAAGATTTTTCTTTTTTTAAAAAAAGTAATAACTGATCGAGAAAACACAGTCACAGTGGGAAGAGGACAAAAGGCTTCACATTTGCTGAGTTACTCCACTAGAATTAGAACTAACCGCACAACAAGATTGAAAAATTGAACCTGAAAATTAGAGAGATCCAAGAAAGATCACTCGCAGCAGATCAGAGTAGCAACCACTTGTTGCCCCGATCCCATTTCCCTCCCAAACCACTCGTATTTTACAGTTCCTCCCCCCATTTTACAGTTACCCATTCCCGAATCCATAAAAAAAAAGAGCCGAAATCACACCACTCTGGTACTCCTCCCGTGCGTGTACCCGTGGCCAATGGCGCGGTTCAGCACGACCCTCGTTGTCTCGTACACCGGCAGCTCGTCCCTGTACGCCGCGGCGCCGCCAGTGGCGCCGCCAGTGGCGCCGCCAGTGGCGCCGCCGGGAGCAGCGGCGGCGGCGGCAAAGTTCTCGAGGTCGAACAGGTCGGAGCTGGCGTCGCTGCTCTCCTCATCCTCGTCGTCCTCGTCGCTGTCCATCTCCATCCGGTGGAGCAGCATCTGCTCGAGCTCCACCACCCCGACCTGCACCCGCCTGCGCTCGACCTCGCCGGTGTCGGTGTCCATGAACCGCACGGTGCGCTTGGGCTGGCCACGCGTGGACGGCGTCTTGCTGAGGCACGACCGCGAGTAGGAGGACGCCGTGGAGCACGCGGACTCCGCCGCGGCCCTCGACGCCGACGATGGCGGCGGCGGCGGCGCGCGCTTGCCGTTGAAGATGGAGTTTAGGAACCCCGCGAGGCGGGCGCCGGGGGATGCCGGCGCCTTCCGGAGCTCCCTGAGCTTGGCGCGGATGTTGGCGCCCGGCTTGTTATTATTATTCTTGGCGGCCTTCTTCGTGGTCTTCTCCGGCGCCGGCGCGGTCTGCGCCTCCCGGCCGGAGGCGGCGGCGAGGCTGGTGCGGATGGGGCGCAGGCGGCGGTGGTGGTGCGACGACTCGGCCTCGGAGGAGGAGAACCCCCCGTAGCTGGAGCAGTCGGACGAGCTCGACGTGGTGGCGTGCGGCCCTGGCGTCGCCGGCGACGCCCTGGTGGCGCGGTAGCTCCCCGCCAGCGAGGCCTTGTAGTAGTAGCTGTTGTTGTAGTGCAGGTCCTGGCTCTGCTTCTTGGCGGCCGTCACCCCGCCGCCGTCGGGCTCGTCCATGGACTTGTATATGGCGTCGAGCAGCGTGGACGAGAAGGACGGCTGGTCCACGTACCGCCTCGCCCTCGGCGGCGCCGGAGCGGCCGCGCCGCCCTTCTCCCCCCACCTCTCCATCCCAGCAGAGGAAGACGAAGACGAACACGAAGGCCACAGGCGCTCGCTCGAGCTCAATGCAAGCCTCACTCTGTCTAGGGAACTCGCTGGGGAGTGTTCGCTGGGAGAATGGAGAGCAGAGCTGGGAGGAGGAAAGAAGGGTGAGGGGGGAAGGGATCGGCGACAAGATATAGCGGCGGGCGGGGAGGGAGGCTGACGTGGCGACGGGGAGGTGGGAAGGAAACGGGGTGGCGCGCCAGGCTCATTCGGTTTGGGCGTGCGGCCGTGCGGGTGGGTGATGGCGATCGGTGGGCCCCACGTGCCAGTTTTTACCGTCACCCGCCGGGGAAGAGTTTTACCCGGGCGAAATGTACCGCGCCGCCCCTGCCCCGTGTGTATGGTGTACCCATTTGCTGCATCGCAGCAGCAGCAGCTGCTGCAGCTCACGCGGTAGCATTTCATCGGAAGGCTACTGCTTCTGTGCACGCAAGCAGAGTACTGCTGTGTCACTTCAACACCACGTCCCAGGTTTTATTATTCTTGAATGAATCCCCGTCTCGTGCCATCAGATCCGGTGATGCCCCACAAACGAACATGCTGGTTAATTACGGTGGTTTTAGTACTATGTTATGGAGTGTCGTTAATTAAGAGCGACCTCCCCGTTGCATACTAGTACGTCCGAGGTTTAAGAAAGTGGAGGTGTGTCGTCCTCGGCTCGGCTGGCTTTCACGGCGCGCGCGTACTACTGTGTTCAGATTACTTCTCCGATAAGTTTTTCCTTTTCATTCTACTTACACTATTCGTCTACAACTTTTAGCCACCTCTCCATCCGAACACAGCCGTGTCGCGTGGCCGCGCGCGGGCGTGCGCCCAGCCGGACACGCATGCGAACCAGCAGCTGCAACAGTGGATGAGACCTCTCAACAGTCCCGTGTACGTGCAGTCGTGCACTGTGCACACAGGGCCAGGTATTAAAAGTTGCACAGTCCGGCGTTTGCATTGATCGAACGAACACACAATCTGGCAGCAAGCCATTTCCTCGTGTGTGTTTTTATTGTTTCTTTTTTTCCTTTTTTCTATTTTCACTCGTAGTGGAAGATAAAATGCACCCTACACGACTTGATGCTCTAATACCTGTAGCGCTTTACACGACAAACACGAATGATGCATATGCATGCACCATTGTATCTGGACGAAACGTTGTTCTCTGGATCGGTTCCCTTCCCCCAGCTGCCTGTTGCTATCTCGCCACAGACATGACATGAGTGTACAGCGCGAATGGATCACATGCACGATCAGGCAATCCGTCCGTCCGTCGCTCTCGGTGTAACCAACCAACATCCCTCTGCCCCCGCCGTCGAGCGAGGATCACGTGACGACATCATTGAATCCTCGCCGTGCTCGCACTCTCGACAAGAGCCATGTCGCGTTGCGAACGGACACGGGGAGCGCGACGTGCGTGCATTGCACAGAGACAGACAGAGCGATGGCACGGGTGCGCCGCCGTGCTCGCGCTGGCACGGCACGGCGGCGTCTCGACGCGATCCAAGAGCCCCCCTCTCCCCTGTTGGGAAACGACACGAGCATCGCTAGCTGCTGCGCCGCTGTAACGAAACGATCGAGTGGATGAGCGTGGAGGCCGGGCGCGTCCGTCTCCGTCGTCGAGGGGGACTAGCGGCTGCACGCGCCGAGGGACACGACACGACGGGCCCCCCGGCGAGAGGTTGAGGCCTTGAGGGGATACAGCAACAGGCAGCGGCGTCGCCGTCTTGGTCTCGTGCTATTTATGTCCCTGCTGCTCGGCAACCGCGACGAGACCGGAGCCTCGCGGTCGCCGGAAAGGGACCGGTTTTGATAGCGGTTGGGGAATGTTTTCCCCTGGCAGCCACGTCGTTTTCCTGCACAGGGCCTGTTGTTTTACATGTGTTCTGTGGTTTTTAGTTCGGGGGCTTTTGTTGTCGATGACACGATACAATTCACTGCGTGAAAGGCACCTTCTTCCTTTGGATTGAATTCATGGGGGCGAGGTGCCGGCGACGGATGGGTGGCGTGGCCAGCCTGTGACATGTTCACGAGGTGTCGAGCGTGACGGACGGCGACGAGGCTACGAGCACGAGGGCACCGCGCTCGTCGATACTGTAAGACCCCAAGCACGTAGTTCACCACTCCCTTGTTTCTGGATGCACGCCACTCCTAATTTTAGTAGCCCTTAAGCCCATCCTCCTCGCAAGCAAAATGGCGTGGCGTCGAATCCCGGTGCCGCACGGACGCCCACATTGAATAATCCGTTCGTGTCCGTGGCGGCTCCCCGAGACAAGAGCTTAATGATCTGACGAAAACTCCCAATCAATAAGAGTCCATGGAAGGAGCCAAACAGCAAAATCTCCGCTAGATCCCGTGCGCGTACCAATCCCACGACGGGGACGCGAAATGGACCGGACGGCGCGCCTGCCCCCGCCGCACGGCGCGACGTCGCCGTCGGCCGCGGACATCTCGCCATCTCCCCCCGTCCACTCGCACACCCAGGGCCCTGCCTGGACAAACACACCAGCCACCAAACCGCCGCGACGCACCGGGCCGGGGGGCATGGCATGGGGGTGCCGATCGGGCTAGTTGCTGTACGTGCCTGCGCGCGCACCGGGCTGCATGCTGTTGGTTGACGCGACAGGTGGGTGGGGGGGGGGGGGGCGGGGGAGGCCGATAGCGATCGTGTCGGGCCATGCAGCTCCGACCTCGCCAACACGTATGGCGATCCGGAGCCAGGGCTTTCGGTCACAGTTATGGACGCGCTACCTGCAGCAGCCAGCAGCTATGCTGATTGGACGGGTTGGTGCGATTGGTTCGGTTCTCAACTGCTGATCGCGCCAGTGCGTGTTGTGTTGGGATCGATCGGATCATGGGGCATGATGGTTGATCCCGGCCTGGAATGGGTGCGCGGTGCGCCTGTCGACTCTCTATAGGCGATGATGCCGCTGTGGCTGTCGGTGTGTGCGCGCATGGCGCCTAGCTGCTGCTCTCGCTGTTTTGTTGCGCTCCATCCATCGTCCGTCTTGCATGTGCGACTATAGTTGGCCATGCAGCCCGAGGCCCGCCGGCCCGGCCCATGGCACGGCACGGCGGCAGCGGGCCCGGGCCGGCCCGGCACGAGCCATCGTGCGGGCCATGGGCTGCCACCTCGGCCCGTGGCACGGCACGGGCACGGCCCGGTAAAATGGCCGGCCCGGTGACGGCCCGGTACCTCCCAACGTGATTACGTGAATATCAGAATATGTGATACTATGAATATCTGAATGTGAATATGTGATTCTAAAATCTTACATTCTTGCTTGAAATCTTGAATGTTGAATACTTGAATGGAACTTTTATGTGATTGTGTAGTTGTAATTTGTGAATCTTTGAAAGTTTAAATGTTGATGGGTCATGGGCCGGCACGGCACAAGAAAAGCCCGCCGTGCCAACGGGCGGCACGGCACGGTCAATCGGCCCATGGGCCGGGCCGTGGGCCGAGGCCGCGGCACGAGGCACGGTGGTGGCACGGCATGGCCGGCACGACGGCACGGCCAGGCACGGCGGGCTGCGGCCCGGCCCGGCACGGTGGGCCATCGTGCCGGGCCGGCACGGCCCGTTGGACATGTATATGTGCGACGAGGCACGGCTTTTTACACAGCAACGCCACTCGTTTTGTTTTTACGTACTTGAGCCAGTAGTGGTGTGTGTGTGCTTCTGATGAGTTTGTTTCTCTCTACTCTGTTCTGCGATTTTTTGTATCGAGGATTCGAGGCCACGTAGCGTTTGTCTTCGGAAGTAGCCAGAACTACAGACAACAGAGGACATGCATGCACACCCGGGTGCGAGAATAGATTTGGTAATTACAGATTCAGAGGCATTGCTAGAATGTCTCGCCATAGGAATCATGATCAATGGCACGGAACGTTAGTAAACTTGAGAAAAAGAAAACTGTGGATGTAGCCGGAATCATGATCCATGGCACGGAACGTTTTGAGGGAACCATTTTAGGTCCTCGCTCTAGGGCTAGGCCGGTCATCCCCGTTGTCCCACGGATCCAACGCATCCTCAGTACTCTCAGTTAATCAGCGTTTGATGATTCATAACCAACCTCTAGCAAACCGCAAACCTAGTATGGCTTCTATTACAAGAGCAACAAAACAAAATCATGCGGCACAATGAGTGCCACAGCAGTCACGCAGTACGCCCAGCAAGGCAGCGTCGGATCAGACAAGGTGTTGGTGAGCTAGCTACTCGGCTGGGTTGGGTACCCCAGTGTCCTGTCCCAGGGCCCGGATCGATGGATCCGCCGAGGCAACAAAGCGGAAAAAAGGCGGGCACCGGCAGCGGCCGCTGGGACGTCACGTTTTGCCGCCGCGATCGCTCGTCGCGGCAGCCTTTCGCTTTGCCCGTGGTCGGCCGGCGCCGCGGCAGCCGCATCAGAGGCGCAGCTGGGGATCGCATCCTCGCTGGCCAGTGGCCACTGTCCCCGCGATCCGCCCGCTCAGCATGGCTGGCCGTTCGTGGCTGGCAGCGCACGAACGCCCTCCTGGGATGTGAGTGAGAGATCTCATCTCGTCTGCCTGGCAGCTTCCGTCGCACGCACGGGTGGCGCCGTGTTCGTTGTCGCTGGATTTTGTTTTCTCCCTCTCGCGGTCGTCTTCTTCCTCCCCATCATCATCATCATCCTAGTATATATCTGTCTTGTGACGCACTCCTCCTCCACGGGCGGGCGTTCGTGCGTGCCGGGAAGGTGGCCGCAACCGAAAGCTAGAGCATCAGCAGCAGCACACGGTGTGCCGCCCGCCTACACTGCACCGCTGGCACCGGAGACAGACAACTGGTGGTATAAAGGGGCGATGGAAGGAAGGAACCAAGGCAGTGAGTGGCGCACGCATGAGGGGGAAAGGAAAGAGGGTGGTGACTTTGTAGACGTGTGTGTTGATTAATTAAGCTAAGTGTGTACCTGTCGCCAGATTGATCGATGCGCTAATCATGGTACGCCTAGGGCTCCCCTTTTGTCTTTGCGAGCGCCCCTGGCTATAGCTACCGTCATAGGGTGGTCCATGGAGATAGGCTAGGAGGGTGGTTACCTGCTCTGGGTTGGTTCTGTGCTCTCTTCCGGACGCTATACCATCTTCTGCCATGTTAGGTTGAGGTCGCCCATGGCAGAGTAGTTAGTTACCGTAGCAGGTAATTGGTTGTAGTATGGATCAATGGTGGTGGGCATTCGTTTAGTGGAGGATTGCATTAGGGTCAAGGGAGCGAGCTGCACCGTTTTCAGTGTAAAAGTCGTATCTGATCGATCACTGCCCACTTTCTCTCTGTTTTCTCCTCCTACTACTACGACCGAAGGGCAAAGGCGATGACAATTGACACGGACCTTGATTTGTCGCCCCAGCACTAGTTTACGTGTGTTTCAGAACCTGATCAGGTGTCTCCTTCTTCGAAGAGCACTGAATCACATCGATCCGACGAAACCGCTCATCGAACACACTCACCAGAGCTCAATACCAGCGGCAGCTTGCAGGTGGCAACGACCACGCAATTTGCAGCGAGCGTCGTCCTCGTCGTGTACACTCAGCCGCCCTCCGTGCAATTTGCAGCGAAGGTCGTCGACTCGTCGTCGTCGTGTACATTCGATCAAACACAGCACGCAAGCAGTTATTCCGAACGAAGGAACATACGGTGTCAATCAGCAGGGACATAACCGGGAAGACCATGGACCATCTCGCTCTCCCACCAAAAAAGCAGCAGGCGTGTGTGCAAGCGATCGCCTGACTATCGGTGGACGTCTTGTCTCCTGATACGATCAGAGATTCCTTCCACTGCTTTTCTCATTCCCACGTACTACGCTCGCAGGATATACAGCTATCGACATCGTTAGTGGCTTAGTGCAGGGTTAGTTGTTGACGGCAGCGCTGCAAGATCGCCTCCTAGTTGTTTTCAGTGCGTGGGCGGCCGGACAGATTGCTCGATCCGTCGACCTGATTGCGATTGGACTGCTCGCCGAGTGGCCACTAAAATCGGCTGCTTTCTTGCTGCTGATAATCAGGATGGATCGATGGTGCTACAAGATAGCAGATGATATATGTGTCTCTTCACCTTTTCGATGACTATTGGTTCACTGGTTGCATTGGATCATTATTGCTCGGATATTCGATACAGTCTCTTCACCTTTTCCATGACTGAAGCGCAGTTATCTGAATCTTCAGATGTGATAAGTTCTAACTTGGTTTATTTAGCGCCAAATTCCCAAATCAGAATTATCATGTTTTGTTGCAGATTTCGAATAAAGATCATTGTTGATTTTTTTTTTCTGAGAGATCAGTTAGTTTGATGCATCACATGATCAATGGACCAGCAGCATCTCCTCCGCTCCGGTGGAATAATTCACCTACATGCATGCACACTTTTTGTCTGCAAGGTTTCGATGCAGAACGAAACAGCCTCGTCATTTACAGAAAGCCCTTGCTTGTGCACGGTAATCCGGCCGAAGCTGTCGTACGTGATTAATCTATCGGGTCATCAAATGGTCCCAGGAACGGAGCACGAGAGATCAACAAGCAGACAGTACAAGACAGGACAGGACAGGACAGGACAGGACAGAACAGTTAGCTGTAAAAATGTGAGAATATGCAACCTTTTGGTGAACATGCAACGTGAATGAAGAATACAGTATACTCCTATGTGGGTACGAGCGTGCAGCCCTCACATGCATGGCTCTCCAAGGTTAACCCGGGTTGCATGCATGTGTGGCCTTGCGTGTTAATCTAGCAACGAGAAGGATTAAAAACAATTCTCATGACAGTAGTATGTGTCTAGTCGTCCTAGACATTACGGAGCAGGCAGTACACATGACAGTGAGGTCACAGGTCAGCACCAACATATGGCATCATTCCTGTCGTCCAATTGAAAACGTAAACTTTCTGAATCTACAGCAGTGCTGCATTGCTTAATGTCGTCGACAAAGGTTCTCTTCAGTAACTAGAAAACACGCTAATTACTGCATATCAGGAGAAAACTGAATAACCCATTTTAAGCCTAGCTGATAGTAGAAGCCATATGGAAGATTTACAGTTTATTCAGGTTTCAGATTCAGAGATAATCATAGAAAGTTGGCGGAAACCATGGAGCGTTTTTGTCGTACGTCGCGGGCGGTCGCCAAGCACGAACAGGATTAGCTGCACGAGCGTGCAGGCTTCTTCCTGGCCATGGTCCCATCGCAATCGCATGCGAGACGACGCTGTAGGGGTAGGGAACAGGCGACCCGCCGAGACGAGAGGATACAGATTCCTTCCGTTCCATGGGCGCCGGCCACACCCACACGGTTTCGAGATCAGAGAAAGCGAAAAGACGAGCAGGCATGCAGGCGAGCGGGGCATGGATGCCGGAAGGCAGGCAGCGGCAGAGGCAACAGACAACAGCGGCAGGCACACACAGTGAGGCAGATGGTTCAGCTGCTAGTTGGGGGGTAGGAGTAGGACCATCGGCGCTCACCGGGGGGGGGGGGAGGGCGATGGTGATCCCGAGACGAGGAGCTCAGACGATCGGTCTGGCCGAGAGGCGCGTGATGAAAGCAGGGAGAGGATCGATCAGGAAAGGGAGCTGCACGCCGTCGCACGCATACCACCGCCTCGTCGCCTCCTTTTGCTTCTTTCGATCAATGGCATATGACTGTCCCGTCTCGGCGCTCGCCGGTTCTTTCTTCCTTTCGTTCTCGCCGGACTTTTCCTCTTTTACTTTTTCCGGCCGGCTTGTCCGCATTCTGACTACGTTCACACGCGCCTCTGGCCGGTGCCGGATTATCAGCACTTCAGCAGATACTAGAGAGATGCATATGCTGTTGTTGTTTGTTCCCCGAGTATTCTTAGCTTTAATTAGATCATGCCAGTTCACCATGGCCATAAACGACGGACGCCAATGCAAATGCAGGCGGTGGCTTTAAGATATCGTTTCTTCTGCTGCACCCGATAACTCTTAACATGGTATGAATTTCGCGTCCAGACGATTGAAACACGTACGGTGCGGACGGCAATGTGCATGCATCCTAATCCTATCCAGTACCAGCGGTCGGTTTAACTCTTGTTTAAGGCGAGGCAATGCTCCTCTCCGCAGGTCCCTGTCAATGATAGCCGCATGTCCAGAAGCTGCCAACGCAACATGGTGTGAGTCTTTGACTAGTCCTCATGTGGCCAAAGGCTCTCGGATCGTACGAAGCCCGAGAGGCCTAACCCATCGAGAAGGAAGAGGAAGCAGCAGATCCAAGAAACCAGGTCGGTACAGCATCATTTGCATCAAAATGTTTGGGATCGCTGCAAGGATTTCACGTACCTTTCTCTTTTCCCCTCCACCCACTTTTACTGTGCCCACAGGAGGAGCTCAATGCACTGGTTATCAGAGACTCGCCTGTAAGAAGCAGATAATCATAGCCCTAAAAAAGAAACATATAATCTTGTGTTGCGGTGCTGCTGACACTGGCCCCCCGCGTGCATCCACCACACCAGGCGCTAGCCCCACGTGTGATCTCGTCCTTTTCCTTTTCCTTCTTTATCCCTTTGTCAGTTTGTCTTCACCTGCCTGCCTCTCGTAGATTCAGTGATTGAGAGAGACTGATCAGGCCTAGAACAAGCGTGTAAAAGAAACTTGACAAAATGGGCCCGAATAGAAATTGGAGGCCCAGATAATACTATCTTAGGTGTACACATTAGGCCCATTAAACAACCGACCTAGCCGACCGACCTTTCCCGATCCGGATCCGCTTCGCCCCACCGCGTCACCGCCGCCGCCGTTTTGCCTTGGCGTGCGAGCCACGTCAGGACGCCTGCCCCGCTCCCTATAAACGCTCCAGCCCGAGCCCCATACGACGCTGCTGCCGCCTTGCCTAGCCCCGTCCTGCGCAGCCACGCCGCCGCCAGGGGGGTCGCCGGAGCCGAGCGCCGCCCGGGTTGTCGCCGGCCCGATTCGCCGCGTCCGCCGTTCGCCGGAGAAGACCGTCGCCACTGTGGGCACCGCGACGCCGAGACGAATCCAACGCTAGGGGTCCACATCGCCGATCGTCCACCCGGGTGCCGCCTCCACGTAAAGCCCGAGCCGCCCGTTCACGCTCGTCACCGACCGCCGCAAAATCCGATCGTTGCCGCACGTCCCTGCGCGCGGTGAGCACGCCTACGGCCTCCCCATATCTTCCTCTCTCTATTCCGGCCCCCGAATCACAGGCGCATCCGCCACCATCTTGAGTAGCAGGAAGGACTTGAAATCTGGAATACTGTACTTTTAAAAAGTTCTTTGCCTCGGACGTTCCGTATAAAACTCGGATGAAATCGAATCCAACCCTCGGTGTTTAGCAGATCTAGCCCTGATCTTTTATCTATTTGCGGCACTTTCATGTCGTGCTAATCTTTGCTGCTAGCGCCCAAACTATAGAGTTCGTTACCACTTACCAAATAGATCCCTGTCACCTTGTTCAACCACAGTTTCCATGTTTTACCTCTGAATTAGGTTGTTCTCATTCGATAGACTTCTAAAGCCTAAGCATTAGGCTAACAGTTATTTTTTTTTATCAAGTTTATAAATTAAATTAGACATTAATTTGATTAATAAACTAGCTTTCCAATTAAAAGCTAATTAGTGTCATACTATGGCATTTCGTAAATAATATGTTAATTTGATCAATAAAAGCAATAATGTGTTTTAATTATAATTTGTTTAGTTCAACACTAATCATAAACTTATGTGTTTATATGCTCTCACATGCCTTGTTTTCAAATTAAATGTTTAAATGGTATAAATCATGTCGAAGCATTTATAAATAAAATATAATTAAGGTTAGCATGGCCTTTGAATTTGAATGTAAATTAATGCAATGCAGGGAATTAATTTATTGTTAAAATTATTATTTAACAAGGTTAACATGGCCACATTGTCCGCAAAAAATATAAATACAACATATATTTATTTTATTTTAATGATCCTCCATTTCCAGCTTTTGTTATGCTCTCGCGATCGTAGTAATGAAATTTATCCATTAGTACGTTCTTTTACGATTGATGATGTAATGTTCTTAGTCGTACCTATTTGTTTGCTTGTATGTTTGTGCTTGATGATTGTTACTAGTAGAAGGAACGTTGTTCAAAGTTTCCAAGAACTAGAGCTGAAGATTATTTTAGTAGCTATTCTTTGAAGAAAGGAAAGTGTTCCTTGATCATGCTTTTGTCCTAATAACTATTGATTTAATCACAATTGATTACTTAAGTCTTAATTAATATTCTGGGTCAAATTTAAGGCTTACCTAGTTTTTTTTTATCATTAGTGCCATATGGATCATTAATATTTGCATATTTCCTTCCAGATGGCTCTGAATGAGCGTCTCAACAAATTTAAACTGCAGCAAGAGAGGTGCCAGGCTACTCTATCTAGCATTGCTGCAACCCAAGCTCCGATTTTAAAGCCAAAAGTACCTTCAGGGATTCGGCCAGCAAACTCTCCTTTCGCTCCTGTAAAACCACCCCAGCCTGTTAAATTCTCTGATGATACAGAAAGGCTACAGCACATCAATTCTATAAGGAAGTCTGCTGTTGGAGCACAGATCAAGTTAGTAATCGCACTTCTTGACAAGGTAATTTACAAAATATCTTACTTTGTGCCGTTACTCCAATTGTCTACCATCATATATTTAGGATCCCCCCCCTATTATTTAATTTTTTATCAAGCCTTGCAAAGTGGTTAGTTATGGACAGAGCAAATCAAGCTGGTATTAGTTATTTATATATGTCTACCTGGTACATATTGATGCTAGAGTTATGATGTTAATTACTTTTTGGATCATAATGATGACGCAGCTGTGTTGTACCATGTTGTATATTCCTCTTGATTGAATAGAAATAGGGAGTAGTGCGGTAATCATACATAGGTAAATTAAAAGAACAGTATATGTCTAAAAATTTAAGAATCCATACACTGGCCCAATCAAGGGGGCTGTAGGAATGCGTTGTCGGAATTTTCTAGTACAAAACTAGAAACCTGGAATGTTCATTTAGATAGTTTTGCCGCCAATATCACTTATTTAAATATATTTTATTTTGGGTTACTGGCATAATTAAATGACTTTCAGTTCAGAAAGAAAACAAATGTTCTGTTCCAACCTTCTTTCTGGAATATATATAATATATAGTGCTTGCGTTTGAACTGATGTCCTTGTTTTTTGTGCTTGCAGACAAGGCGACCTTTTACAGCGGAGAAGATAAATGAAGAAACTTATGTTGACATTCATGGTAACAAGGCTGTGTTTGACAGCCTAAGGAACAATCCCAAAGTTAAATTTGATGGGAGGCATTTCTTTTACAAGGTAACTAAATATCATTTTGCTAGCAATTTGACTAAGACGATGAAAAAGAGCATTTCTATAAAAACCTCTCCATTTTCATCTTGTCTCTAGCTCTCTGAGCCACTCAAGGAACATACCAGTTATAAGTCTCAATTGTCAGTTAAATCTCCTCACAAATTTTGTTATGGATCTTGTTTGATTGTTGTGGGAAGCCAATGCTTTTTTTTTTTTTTTTTTTTTTTTGGGAATTGACTACCTGTGTTGCGGTAGAGATGGACAAAGAGTATCTGAGTGATATCTAAAATTTGGCAGCTTTTGCTGCTTTTCATAATTTTATAAAGTTTTGCTAGACTGTCTATTGACCTGCATTTGCGCTTGCAGCCAACACATGATTTGACTGGAAGAGATGAGTTGCTTAATCTGATAAAAAAGTGTAAAGATGGCATTGCTGTTGAGGAGCTCAAAGATGCTTATCCATCCGTATTGGAAGATTTGCAGGTAACTACATCAGTCTCTGTTGTAATGATGCTGTCTCGTGTCTGCTATTTTGAATTATGTGAACCAATTTTGCATTGATGGCTGAACTGAATTTAACTTGTTCTGGTAAATTTAGAAACCAATTATCTCTAGTCTACGATGAAAATCATTCGAACTTTCGCAGGTACCAAACTTTGATCTAATGTCACCTCTTATTTTCTGAGATGCCAAGGTTTAACATGATACTTCTTGTTGTTGGAACCACTCCAAGGACCGCCAAAAAGCTCTATTAAAATATATAAGTGGCTCTTTACTGGACGTTTTCCCCATATGCTGCAGGACAGTAGGGATAGGTTTACCTGAGTGTTCCACTATCTGAATGCTCTCCTTTGGTATACCCATTTCTGGAACATATAGACATATAGTGGTTGCCTCATAGTTCATCTTGAATGGTGAGGACCTGCTTGTTTTGGGAAAGTAATGTTGGATTCAAATTTCTTGTTTCAAAGAAAATGTCACGCAACTGATTCTGCACACTTCCACTGCACTATAGTTGTGTGTAATCTGTCAACTAGCTTTTGTCGCAATCGTAGGTGTCAAAGTTCAGCTCAGTAATCTGGTGTAACATGCTTTTTCAGGCCCTGAAAGCATCAGGTGACGTTTTTTGGCTAACAGGCACCAACTCCCAGGAAGACACAGTGTACTTCAACGAACCTCAATACTGGATTACGGTCGACAATGACCTGAAGGAGCTATACCGGAAGGTAGATCTGCCGCGGGACATGCTGGACATTGAGAAGGAGCTAAAGAAGATTGGCGAGAAGCCATGGACCGACACTGCCAAGAGGACCGCATTAGCCCAGATCCATGGCGCTGCATCCAAGGCCAAGGCCAGGAAGAAGCAGCGTGGCACGAGGAGAATCAAGAAGCTCACGAACCACCATCTGCCAGAACTGTTTGAGCAAATGAGCACTTGAGCCGTCGGCTGGCGCCGACAAGGCAAGGGGTAGTCTGGTGCTTTAACTGACGATCTAAGCTTAGCTGTGCAGTAATAGCTTCGTTCCATCACGTTTGACGTTCTTTTAGAAGTCGCTTTAGGAAACCGAGCTGTGACAAGCAAATGCGTACCTGTAAACTGTACCCAAATTTTGCAGTGGTAGCTCAAGGGGCTTAGAAAAATATGAGCAGAAGGGAAGCAATGTTGGCTCTGGTGGCAAACTTGTTGCCGCTGCATCCCGCGGACGGCTGTACAGACAGATTGCTGGTCACTTCTCTCCTCTAGTACTGCTGTCTGCATTTGATGAACTTGCATTGGACACAGTTTCTTGGTTGCCTTCCTCGCGGCTCGAGGGTCGTGGGCGTTCTGCAATCACAATAAGACGTCGTTTGGTTTTCAGCGTCCTCTCAGAGCAAGGTTAATAATATACAGCTGTGATGTTTGCAGTCCACCTTTTAGCCCACTCATATAGCGGTTCCACCTTCACAACAAAATATATGGTCCACATGTCTCTCTCACGTATCTTTTCACAACAAAATATATGGCCCACATGTCTCTCTCACATATCTTCTTGGTTATTGTGTCCAAGCAGGCTGTAAGTTTACAGTCCACTTACCCTCTCTCTCCTCTCTTCTCTCCTCCACATCAGTATTTAGTCTTCTTGCAACCCACCATAATACTTGCTCCGAGCTCATTCCTGTGCTGGACTGCTGAAGCACAGTACTCTACAACCATGTGCCGTAGACTCACTGTGCAAGCAGAGCATGGACGAGGCAATACGTATGAGCTGCCGTACTCACTGTTGAAGCATGGACGAGCCAATACTTATGAGCTGGATCTCATCAGAACCCTGACAAGCCAACACGTATGAGATGGATCTCATCAGAACCCTGACAAAAGGGTGGCTTTGGTCTCTGAATTCGTCTCTGGGAGCATGGATGAGGCAATAAGCCAATTTTGTACAATACGTGCGTACGCGTGCACAGTGCAGTTGAACACGGCCAGAGAAACTCTACAGATGACAGATGAACCATGGTCAGGAGCGAATCTTGTCCGGGAGATCGCCGTTTGTCCGCACCGGACACCATTGGAATACGACGCTGCCGCAAGGCGCCGCCCCATCCCCGGCGCGGACAGTTCACTCTTCTCCAAGGAAATGATCTTTTCTTTTTGGCATCTCTCACGAGCAACGACGCGACGCACGTCCACAGCGGGGCAGGCTGTTGAGCTGCAGCGCCGGCGAGGCGACACCGACACGGCACGGCGCCAGTGGCCAGGGACCCAACCCCAGCAGGCCAGGACAGCGCCGCCTGAGCTGCCCCGGTCGATGCGGCATGACGAGCAAGGAGCTTTTTTTTGTGGATCGGACGAGGTGCCTCGTGCTGCCACTTTTGGGCGCGCAGAAGCTCGCAAAGGCAGCGCAGCGCAGCCGCCGGATTCCGGCGTACCACCGCGCCTGCCCGCCTGCCTGTGGGTGGGGCTTGGGAGTCAGTGTGTGACCTCGCGTTGGGGAGCGCAGGGTCGTCGGGCAACGGCGGCTGGCGTCAACGTTTCTGTGTGATTGCACTTGATGGCGTTCGTCGTCGGGAAACGCTCCGTCAGCCAGCTCATGCTAGTTGCTACGTATACTCCAAGAATTGGAGCCTCCTCATGAGGGTTGGCCCCACGTGGGACCCACGTAATATTAAGGTGGGACCCACGTACCATTTTAGGTGGGACCCTTGTGAGACCCACATATATTTCGGTGGGACCTGGGACCCATGTCCTATTTAGGTGCCATGTGGGACCCACGTAATATTAGGTGGGAGCCACATACTATTTGGGTAAAACCCACGTGGGACCCGCGTATATTTCGGTAGGACCCACGCGGGACCCGCATATATTTAGGTGGGACCCACGCGGGACCAGCATATATTTAGGTGGGACCCACACATGACCCGCATATATTTAGGTAGGACCCATGTCATATTTAGGCGAGATCCACAAGATGATTTAGGTGATACCCACGTACTATTTTGGGTCATACCCACATAGGACCCGTACGCTATTTTTTATGGGACCCACGAAAGTTTAGCTGCAACCGACGTGAAACCTTCTATTTTAGGTCTGACCCACGTGGGAGTCGTATATTTTTTTTTACCCATGAGAAGCAGCATATTTTTTGTTTACCCACGAGAAACATGCACATTATTTTAGGTGGGATACATGTACATTTAGGGATGAAAACGATCGGGAACGATCGGGAAACGGTATTAAAATACGGAAACAGAGTCGGTCGGGAACGGGATTTTTCTATATTATGAAACTAATAGAAATAAAAACGGTGAAATATGGCTTAAAATTATTTAAAAATAACAACTTTTATGTTTTTCTAAAAATAGGAACGGTCGGAAAATGGTATCATAACACGGAAACGGTGTCTGTTGGGATGGGATTTTCCCATCCCGCTTTCATCCCTATGTACATTTAGTGGGGCCAATTTGTCCAAATAATAGATTGAGGATATTAAAATAAAACAACATTTCTATACCATATTTTATTATCGTTTAATATGTTTAGTGTAGACGCGCAAGTATTATTGAAAGCACCAAGACGCAGCGTGCGACGCGGTTGCCAGGACTAGACGTGGTCAAGCGACCAGCCGCCGCACCGAACCGAACCCATCTGTCCGGTTCGCCATGAGGACCGATCGAGGAGGTCTACTCGGCGCGACGCGGCCGGCAGCTCGTCTACTCTACTACTCCGGCCCGACGCCGCGTCCTAGGCCATGCCGCCGGCGTGAACCCGACCAACAATGTCGCGCACGCGCTGCAGCCGCCAGCCGAGGCTTGGCGGTGCGACGTGCGACGACACGATCGCCAATTTACCATTTCAGCTGCCTAGCTAGAGTCGTTCGTTTAAGGGTGCGTTTAGATTGGGGAAAGATTCCCCGAAAATACACTGTTCACTAAAAAAACACTGTAGATGAATAGTGTTCTGTGAGTAGAAGGGATGTAATGAATAGTGAAAAGTTAGATGAATAGTGTATTTTTGTGGGAACTAAACGGGGCCTAAAACTTTTCAAAGAAAAAAGTCAGTTTAAAAAGAGTTGAGACTGCATGCCGAGTAGTACTAGTTCTACAAAGAACAAATAACGAGATTAGTTTGGCAACATCGTGCCCAGCAGGTAACCACCGTTACGAGTGTCCAGTGACAGACTGACAGTGAACAAACGGTTACATATTGCGGCAAAATTGTCGGCACCCTGCAACGAAGATGGCGACCATGCAACATGCATCTCTCGGCTGCGCTACACACGGGGGGTTCCTGCCTCAGCCTCTCCATAACGAGAACGCCATATTGCAAAAGATCACTAGCGGTTCTTCAATTCGTCGCTCCTGCACAAGATTACTAGACGTTTCGCTACACCTCAATGCTAGGGCTCATCACTGGTTCCACAGCGCGAACACCGGCAGCTGGTGCGCGCTGGGGACGCCACTGGCAACCGTCGGCCGCGCGGCCGACGCAGCGGCGGTCATCCAGCTGCTGCTGCCCTCGCCGGCCTCGTACTTGATGATGGGTTGCTGCTGCTGCTGCGCGTACTGGAGGCCGTGGAGCAGCTGCGCGCCGCGATGGCCGTCGGCGGAGGTGTCCGAGTGGTCGTCGGACCCGCCGCCGCCGCCGCCGGGCGCCTCAGAGGACGGCCGCTCGGCGACAGCGTCGGGCGTCGGGCGCGTCGGGGAGCGCCTGCAGGCGGCGTCGTTGCCGATGAGGTGCGTGCTGGAGCAGATGCGCTTCACGTCGTACTTGCTGATGTCGAAGTTGGTCACCGCGTTCAGGCCCCTGAACTTGATCGCCGCGATATCGTACGCCTCCGCGGCCTCCTCCTGCGTGCCTGCGCCAGATTTTTTTAACACATCACAAAGCTGAACATCAGAAGTTGATCACGTTCACAAAATTCATAAGACATTCCGATTCAGAAAAGAAATTACTGCATGAGTAGTGACAAAATAAAACTTACTGAATGTGCCAAGATACAGGTCCTTGTTGCCAGCGACCCTACCAATCCTGGCCTGCCATCGCCCGTGCTGGTGATGCCTGCGTGCATGGGGAAAGCAAGCGCCGCAAGAAAAGGTTATCACATTTGTGTTACACACACAGGACATGATGATGCGTGTGTGTGTTGGTGCTGGTGAGATCAGAAATTCAGAGCTCCCTCTGGAGCTCAGCTCTGTTCAGCTCATGCTGAGGCTCAGAAGCTTTGGGGTGCTGGAAAAGGCAGCAGGTGGGGTGCAAATTTGGGCGAGCAGAGAGCACAGCACGGCACCCACCTTGTCACTCCTCTGTACATCGATGCTCCCCTCGAGAAGCCGCTGCTGTTCCTGCAGGAATAAAAATGGCAACGTTTTTGGAACCATATGAAAAAGGATTCAGAAACAACAGTGAACAGGCAAGGAGGTTTTGTTTCTAGTTATATGTTCGGGTGCAGTACAGTGCAGGGCTTCTCAAGGTTTGGCACGTGAAGGATTTCGTTCAGAAAATTCAAAGGATGTTTTTGGTAAATTATAGAGTTTGATATGCAGCAAGGCCGTTGGGTTTGTTCTATGAATATAAAGCTATCCTAACATGCCAACATTACTGCTGTTACATATGAGCTTCAGGCCTGACGATAAAGATGTTAAACAAGAACTGTATCATCAAGTACCTACCTTCTCAAGTGTGCAATGAACTCCTGCCTTGACATGTGCTTCATCTCCTCCAGCTCCTTCTCGTAGTGGCTCAGCTACATGTCGCAGAGCTCAGCCGATCAGGAAAGCATAGAATGCAAGTGTACGAACCATGCATTCATCAAGTTAATGCAAAAAATAAAGATCTGAGGAATGAACAAGGCCGGCCCCTACTTAGACTGACAGAAGCTTTTTTTCATATGGACTTAAAACTGATCATGACTGATGAGAAACGAGAGCAGGCAGTAAAACGTACCGGGAAATTTATGTGTGTTGAAGGACCCCAGTACTTGAGCGCTGCCAAGTCATAAGCCCTCGCAGCCTTCTCCTCCATGTCATACCCGCCTACCAAGTAGCAACAGTCATATTGAGCATGCGGAGTAACAGCATTGGCACAGTTGATTCTACCCATGGAGATTTCAAAACCGTAGATGCATGTTAGTTTAGGTCAAGGAGGGTAGCTGTAGCTCACCTAAGTAAACTGCTCGTTGTTCACCGCGGCAATGGGTTCCAAGAACAAGAGATGTTTAGGTCAGTACTAAGTAAAATAAAAGAACTCAAAATGCATGCAGTATATAACATTCTTCAGGCTAGAAATTGAAGGTTTCAGCAAAATATTCATGGCTGAAATTCAGCTCACCTTGCCGTCCTTTCCTAGTCTGGCCTTCCTTCCTGCAAGTGTTATCCCACAGGTGAGCCTCATACCTCCCTGTCCATCTATGCCTGCGGCAGATCGATTAGCAAACACATCAGGATCAGGCTAATCCACCACAAGAACGACGTCCAAATAACCAACGCGACATCTCGATGATGCATGCACACGGCAACGATGCCAACCTGGTGACGCCCCTGAACTGCGACGTCCGCTGCCCGAACGTCTGCGCGGGCTTGCGGGCGACGGGCATTGGCGCCACCGGCAGCAGCTGCGGCGGCTCGGCCGCCGCCGGCACGTCCGTCACGGAGAGCGACAGCGCCGCCGTCGCCGCCGCCGACCGCTCCGGCGGCACGTACATCGCCTCCCGGAGCCAAGACTTGATGCCGGAGATGGACATGGACCCACCAACAACCCCACCGGCGGCGACGGAGTTGTACGTCGGCATCGACGACGGCATTGCGCCAGGTGGTGGGGTCGGGTTCGCTGGGATGCCGAGGAAGTAGTCGCCGTGGTGGGACATGAACTGGTGGTGGTGGTGGTCCGGGAAGCCGGTGGAGGGCGGCGCGTTCATGTTGATCCCCAGGCCAATGCCGTTGCTGCTGCTGTGGCCGTGGAAGTAGGAGAAGTGTTGGAGGTCGTCGTGGTACTTGGCCTGATGGTCCGCGTGGCTGCAGCTGTCGTAGAGGCTGCTGCTCTTGTTGCTGCAAGCTGTGACGCTCATGAAATCCTCAAGCTTGGGGGCTTTGGCTTCTGCCCAATCTGCACAGGAACGGTACAAGGAACAGACAAACAGAAATGATGCGCCCTTTTTTGGTCTGTGAGTGACAAACAAAGACTGCAATGGTCCAACAAGTGCAGTCTTGCATTCAGTAACTTTCGGAATAGTATGCAACTAGCTAGTTGGCCTTAATGAAAGAAATTAAAATAAAACAACGGAACACGAATATCTTCCGTTTGATTATTAAGAAAATAGAGAATATCTTCCGTTTCAGTTAGCACGTTGTTGTGGCAAAGAAATAGATGCTAGGTGAACTTCATAATGTCAAATTCTAAAGCAGTCTTATCTTGTACCAAAATTGTATGCGTGTGGACACATGATATAAGATAAGCATGATTATTTGTAGTTTGTGCTCTATAATTTCGCCCGAAGATTGGACAACAAAGTATCAAATAAGCTCCGAAGCTGTACAAAGGAATTAAAGTAGCATGAACAAGAACACGGTTTTCTTCATTCCTGTGTCTATATAACATGAACGGCAAATCTTGACTAAAAGACATGCTTAGGAGGACGACTACTCGATCATCTGCCAAAACCTACATGAAAAGCCCCAACTTATTCCCTGAAGCCATAAGCAAAGCATATTTACCTGGTGTAGAGCTAAACTGCAGAGGGCCGTCAGAGTGCAGCGGCATGGCCACCAGAGGCGAAGCGGCCGCCGGGGACGAGCAGGAGCCGTCTCCATCGCCGCTGCCGTTCGCTCCACCGCCGCCGTCGCCGTGGTAGCCGCTGCCTCTCCCGGCCGACGGCGACAAGGAGAAGCCAAGCCACCCGTGGTTGTTCATGTCCATCTCTTCGACACACACAGAGATAGATCAGAAGAACGAGATCGAGGAAGGGATCAGGGTCGATGTGTTGCCGTTGCCGATGATCTTCAGAGGCTGTAACTTGCAAGCAAGCAAAACCAAGGAAAGGTAACTAGAGTGGTTGTACGGCGGTGCAGCCACGGCCGGAGACCCAAAAAAAGAGGCTCCTTTTTTGACGTTTATGCGAGCAAGCTATATATGGGTACGGGGACGGTGTGTATTGTAGGTAGGAGGAATGATACGAAGCGAAGGCAAATTGCAAAAGAGCTCAAGAAAGAAGCTGGCGTAGGTGATCGAGAGATGGGCATGCAAAACAAAAGTTTCGGTGTGCGACTATGCAGTGCATGCACATATGCGAGCGTGGACCGGTGTTTCCTTTTGTCTTGGGGGCCGTGCCATGGCATCCATCTTGCAGCGTGGCGGCTAGCAGCTGGGGTGTGGGGCCCCTTTGGCAGGCACCGCGGCACGAGGAGCTAGCCTGTGGCTAGGGCTAGCCTCGTAGCCTGTGGGTGTGTGACGACTCATCTCTCTCGCTCGGCATGCAGAGGGGTCTTGGGCTCTTGTGTCTCGTTGTCAATCTCTCTCTCACCGTCTCACGTGCCAAGCTCGGCTCTATCCCTGCCGCATGCGGTGCCAGGAAATGCGTGGTGATCTCTTCTCAGGTGATTTGGTGATCCAGAGATCAAGAACAACTACCCTCGATGGACACATTTTTGGTTACTCCTACGCATGGGCTGTGGTTCCATCGTTTATCGTCTGCTGTCTGCAACTCTGCATATGGGTTAGCACCTTGCCCTTGCGCCTTGCCCATGCATGCTTCATCGGTAACTCGCCATCGAGCAGTTCATTGGAGCCCATTCTATACTTGTCCTACTGTCCTAATACCACATTCTTATTGAACCCAAAAAATTATTTATAACGGTCTTGTCAATCATTTTATCTGCTTCAGATGCGAGTTGACATCTGCTTTTCGCTTTCGAACCGCACTAGACGACGGGCGATTCACGCGGATCGAGCAAGGAAGTAGTACTACTACGCGAATCCATGCAAGCAGTCACGTGAAAGAAAAACTCGAGTCCGCTACGGATAGGAGAAGAGAATCCTTTGCCTTTGCAAGCCTGCAAGGCTGCCGTAAAGCACGTCGTCGCAAGCAAGAAGGCTACAAGAGAAATGGCGATGGTATTTTTGGAGGAACAGCTGTGGCGGTATCTCGAGGCAACGTCCTGCGCAAAATCTACGGAAGATACTCGATTGGACCGGCCGTCGTACGGTGCCACGCGAGCCTCATTTGGGGTTGGGATTCCTTTCTAATACTTGACGCCTCTAATTGGCGAGGTTAATCTGGGCATATCGTTACGTTATTATTAGCGCCAGGATGATGCCAAAGAATACAGGTTCTAGAGAAATTTTACTTCACCTCGCTCCTCCAGTGCTGTGAAAACAACTACAGTAGCGTAGTGTGCCACGCGGATAAAACTAATGAGAAAGCTGGACGATGCTCCGCTTTGCTGAAGAAACTGCACGATGCGTGTTCTCTGTCGAAGATGGCAAAACTCTTGGTTCATTGTGATTACTTGGCCTGTTGGCCAGGTCAGTCAATCTGCAAATAAGGTGTTATTTAGTTTATTAATTTTCACCAACTTTTCAGTCACATCTTCTCTCACAGATAAGTTTATCAATACGCTATTTATATCTTTAATTGTTTACCAATTTTCTCAAAACAAGGCAACCCACATGATTGTCTTCCCCGAAACAGCAAGCAAATGACTCTCATCGATCGCAGGCTGTTGGCGCATCTGAGGCGGTTGGGATCGAGGCAGCCTCTGCCCCAGAGTGCTCCTCTGACAGGACGTGGCACAGCAGCCGAGGAACGGTGCCACTCCGCCAGCCGACGAGCGTTCGCTCTTTTCCACCGTGCGCACACAAGCATCGTACACAATGCAACAGTGTCGCGCACCTGGATCTCCTGGCTTTCGCCACTCCCGAGAGCAAAACAACAAACATCTCGCACAAAATCGAGTGATCGATCGACCGGCAATATCATCGAAGGCTTTGTTAGTGTTTCTACTACTCGCTCCGTCCAAAAAAACATACACGTTTAGGATACGTGTCAGTTAAAGTAGTTAATGTTTGACTAAATTTCTACAAAAATGTATTCGTATTTATGGCTATAAATAAATTTGTTAAAAAAACTACATCTAAAAATAAATCTAATGATGTATATTTTATCTGATAAATATTTAGATTTTTATTTATAATTAGTCAAAGTTAAGATTCTGGAATTTATTGGGAAGCGAGAATTGCATGTTTTCTGGGACGGAGGGAGTAAGTCCGTCCGATAATATAAGCATTTTTTGATTTACACGTCAACGTTTGACCATTTGTTTTATCTAAAAAAATTGTGAAAATATTATTTATTTTGTTATAACATGTTTCATCCTCTTAATTTTGGAATAAGACGAATGATACAATGTTGGCGTGAAAGTCAATAAATGCTTATATTGTGGGACAGAGGTAGTGGTTTTTTCTCATATTGGTCCGTTTACTGTGAGAGCAAATGCATTTTTTTTAAAAAAATTATTTATAACTTCTTGTGAAATTTTATGATCTAAAAAGTCTTATTTGGCGTTCTGTATAACCACAAGTAGTTCACCGTGATGATCAACCAGTTGTTAAAACTCTACGCGTGCACGCAGTTCTCTGCTGATGGTAGAGTAGCGGTGGTAGCAGCACTGCACGTGTACGGAGCGAGAGGCAAAGTATGGGCAAGCACGGAAGCTAATGGCCTATAGCAGTACGTACTCCAGCGTCGATGTCCGCGTACGTAGAGTGTGTACAGCTACGGTATACCCCTACTGCAATGGTCTCGATCGAGCTATAGAGTCATAGAGATAAGGGTGACGTACTACCTACGGATGGAATACGTACGCAGGTAGTGGTAGAGGTAGGTAGGCGACGAGGCCCGGGCCCGGACAAGGCGAGAGGAGGGACACCGGATTTTTATATTATCACCCTCGGGTGGCGTGCCATCCCTCTCCCCTGCGTATACCGCCTCGTTTGTCTTGTTGCACGCACGCGGACTTCCGGCCGGAGTCACCTCACGTCGTAGCTAGCAGCTCCGGCCGCCGTTTTTTGCCTGGCTCTCCGATAACGGATTCCAAAGCAAGGATGACGTGCATGCGGCAGTATCTAACAGCGAGAGCTGAGATGCCGAGGACGATTATTTAGGGAGATGCAGATGAGCATATCATGGGAGAGATGCCGAGGAGGTTTATTTTCATATTTTGGGTGATGCAGATGAGCATATGAGCGAGAGAGATGCCGAGGAGGATTCAGATGCATGGCGGCATGGGCTCCCAACCTTTGCCTTCCCTTCAACTCGCGACTGCATTGATATATATAAAAAAAACTCGCGACTGCATTGATTGATTGATTTGAACTGATTTTGATTGAAAGGATTGCTTGGTATCCGTGCAACTTGGCTTCTGTGGTTCCCGAGGTGGCAGCAGAGCATTTGCTTTGCTTGCAGCGCCGCAACCAGACAAGCGCGCAGGTTGGATGGAGGGGGAGAAACCAAAATGGATCATTAGCCCTGGCCTGGGATAGCCCAAGAATGCTAGGCCCAAATAAGTTCCACAACAAGGTGAACCAGGCAGGCTCGCCGATGGCCCAACAGCGCGCGAACCTTTTTCCTGACTAGTAGACTTAGCATGCGTGGCCGATTTTTAGAAAATTATTTTTCGCACCTAACAACGTTTACTTTCAGCCGTAGGCAACACGCTTATCAACGACCGGGTGCTTGTGGAGATTTCATTGGATATACTAGCTCAACCTTTTGGAAGATTTTCGTATGGTGTGCAAGCAATGTGCTTTATGTTTACAGGTTTGTGTTTACATGTGTTTCGTATCACAAAGCATTTGGAGGCGTTGGGCCTTCATTTTATAGTAATGGGGAATAATAAGAGGAAAAATAAGCTTTTCTACCATTTGCTTGCATATAAAGTGTGCGTACATATGTATATGCATAATCTCTCCGTCCCAAAAAGAAGGTAGTTATATGCGTACACGTGTTATTTTCTTAACTTTGATTTAATGTGTAAAAAAAAACTTGCAATATTTATATCTTCAAATAGATTTGTTAAAAACTTAGATTCAAAGATATTTCTAATGATACTAATAATATATTATAAACATTAATATTATTTTATATATAATTGGTCAAAGTTGTAAAAAAGTTATTTTCTCGTGAAGCGAGAACTACTCTTTTTGTGGGACGGAGGCATGTGATGCCATGCATGTGTGTGTCTATATTTACATGAGAAATGCTTTGCATCTGTGCGAGCATATGGTTGGTACTTGATGCATACATGAGTAATAAAAGACCTATTAATTTAGTCCAACAATTTTACGCCTCGAGGACCGAATCAAAATTTTATATGATCTTGGCTAATAATATTTTTTTAAGGAAATGGTCAATATTTTTTTGAGCAAAGGAAATGGTCAATATTAGTAAATAGTAAGGGCAAACCGGCGAAGTTGGATTGTAAATAAAAGAAAGGAAAAAGGCATGGCCCATTACCCGATCGGCGCGAACCGCGCAGTGCTGAACTCAAGCCGAAATCGAAACCGCACCTTCCACCTCTCCTCCCTCATGGCTGGGCCTGGGCGAGGTAGCCGCCGGCGCTCGCGGCTCAACACGGCCTCACCGTCCTCTGCCGCCGACGGCGCCACCGCCCTGCGCAAAACCGCTTGGACGCTCTCGGACAGGAGGGCCGTGAAGCGGCGGCTGGTGGCCATCATCCACCGATTCTACCTCGACGCCATCTCGCGCCTTCCCCCCGCCGATCTCAGGGCCACCAGCGGCCTCGCCCGCGGCCTCCTCGTCGGCGGCCACTGCTTGGGCCCACTCGACCCCGTCCACAACATCATCGTCAATTCCGTCTGGTACGCCGCCGCCTTCCCCCTCCGGCGGCCCGCCAACACCGGCGACGACGAAACGGACGGCCGAGACGAGGAGGCCCACGCGCCGCTGCTCAGCACCGACGGCATTGCCCGTATCTGCCACCGCTCTGTCGATGGGCTGGTGGCCGCGCTCCTCCACCTGTGCGGGCCCTCCCTCACGACTGGTGAGGCTCTGTGGAAGCTCTTATCCGCCGGCGCTGACCTCACCGCCGCCGCCGCTCTGGCGAAGGGGACCAGCAAATCAAGTGCGGTGCGTGACATCGCGTCCGAGGGCCTTGTCGCGTTTCACTTGGCCGCCGAGGCCGCGCGCCACCCTAATCCGGCAGCCTTTGCTCAGTTCGTGTCGTCAGAGTTGCCTGCTGTCGATGTGCAGCACAACGTTGTTCGGTTGCTGATCATGAAGCAAGTGCTCGCAACTCGGCACATCAACTACCTCTCCGATGTGCTAGTGCCGTCATCGCGACATGAACCTTCTCAGTCGCCTCCCTTGCTAAGCCCAAAAGTCCTTGGCCGGATTGCCTCTGAGAAGAAACAGTTCCAGGACATAAGAAAACAAGTGACCAGTGCTGTTAATATGGCAATGCAACAGTACGCTTCACAATCTGGTGAGCAGCTGACACTCCATTCTGTGTGTGGCGTTAGTCTGCTAAAGGAGGAGGATGAGGAGGGGCTGAATAACTGTTACCACATCAATTTCCTGGCGTATCACACGGTCTCTGGTTCTGCAGTAGGCGCCCCTGTGCTCTTCTTCACTGAGGCAGTTGTTCCTTCTTGTGATGAGACTGATATCCGCCTGTGTGTATCAGTTGATCTGGTGACAGATATTGGTATGCCCTCCGACCCCTCCTTTCTTCGTGTGTGATTGCATTGATATCTAATATGTGCATGATAACATGAAGCAAGCACACTGTTCAAATAAAACATGGCTGGCAACTACCACCGTTGAATTAATTTAGATTGGTCTTGTAGTTTTGTGTTTCGGATATGCAATTGGGATAGGAAAACTACTGCATAACTATGCAATGCTCCATCTGACGCTTCTTTATTGTCAGTCTATTCAAATTACTACCATAGTGTAATTTTGGTCATATCCTGATTTAGGTGGTGTGGTGGTTTCTGTACAAGTTGTTCACTTATTGCAGAGGGATTAATACCCATTCATTCTCCAAGTTTTTTCTCTTCTGCCTTGGAGGGTTTGTTGTTCGTTCTATTATTAATGCTGGTATTACAACTTTATATATACTACCGCCAGTCACAAAAGTTTGATGATTTGGACAAGACAGTCTCCAAAACATTTTTAGTGAACATTTTCTGTACTCAATTTGAGTTTTTAGTGAACATTTTCTTTTCGCAGTTCCATACAAAAATTAACGTTCTTGGTTGTATAATTGCAATTCGGCACAGTGAATTGTTTACAGTGCATCTATCTTACATGGAGTACAATATCCTCTGTCCAGAATCAAGAGGGTCCACAGCAAAGTGCTGCCGTCCTCTTGCTTAACTGAACACGCGAAAGCTTTCTGGTCTGAGTATTTACTCACCAAGCTTTTGCCGTGTAAAATTAATTAAATGAGTCCCCCTGCCATATTTCAGTCTTCCTTGAAGCAGCTGCGATAAATTGTAGCGATCTCACCCGAGAAATGGGCCCACTTAAGTATATTCCACCTTCCCTTGGTGCTAATACACGAAAATGTTCCCAAGTGCGGATTCGACCGTCGAGTCAAGCTCGACTAACTGCTACTGAAGATCGTCCGTCCATACGCTCACTCGAAAGTGAGTTCCAAAGATCACATCATTCCACAATTAAATTACATCAAGTCTCAGAGTTATTGCCTTTAAATTGAAAGATAAATAATAAGTTGAGTTCATGCAGCGGAAAGTAAACGAGATACTAGCGACGATCCATAGTATCGCCACGATGAAGTCAGCCGTGACGCTACTCCTCACGATCCTCAGGAGAGGTCGGCTCCCACTCGATGCTGTAGCCAGGAGGAAGCTGGGAGGCCCAAGCCATAGAAGCAGCTACCTCCTGAGGGGACGGTCCTAAAAATTTAAGCCACAAGCAAGGCTGAGTATACTAGTTATACTCAACAAGACTTAACCGACTGGTGATCACTACATCACCGACTCCTAAGATGAGAGGCTGTTTGGCTAGTGGGGTTCTTTTGCCAAAAGCAACTAAGCTGATTTCTAATTTCTTCACTTTGATTTTAATTTCTTTAGCCTATCCGTTCTAGGTGAGCCTAGCTAAACAATCAAGTTTTGCAATACAATTATTCCATACAAAGATTTCATCCTTCCAAGTTCCACTTCATAATATGTCATACATTGGTCAAGCAGTCTCATTAACCGCGAGAAGCGGACAGTTCGAACCGAATTTACTACCTGGCCAGGGGGAAACCCACACATACGGAATGGTTGGAAATGCCAACACACCCCAATCCTTTCTCATCAATCCACAATTCGGAACCGGGTCCATTTCCTCAGAATAAAGGTTTACTGCTTCACTCACAGTCTCACGCATATATCCACAAGTGTACGGCAGGGGAAAACAATGGTTTCCAAGGAGAGATGGCTATCGGCCCTAGCTGCTTCAATCTGATACCGGGACTTACCGGTCCCATAAACCGTGCATATATGTGGTACGTTCAAACGCTTGACACAAAAGTACCACATGTTTCCAATTAACCATCGATAGACGGGTAACTACAATCATCCGTCCATCATCTCTAGTGTTTCTGATATGAGTAGACATACAACTCCTATATCTCGCGAGTGTCGGAAAACACTCGACTTCTATCGGTCTTAAGCATAGCGACTATCGAACCTAACCTACTAGTGTTCAATCAAAGGAACCTATGATCATGCAATCTAGGGTTTCATTCAACTCCTTGAAACTTAAATGCACAAGCATATAATCAAATAAATCGCGTAAGTAAAGTTAGGTTATGCTCCGGGGCTTGCCTTCCGGCTCGAAGCGGTACTCCTGCTCGGGGCTCGGATCCACGTGCACCACGTTCACCTCGGACTCCTGGGCGATCTCCTCGGCAGCGGGGACTAGCTCGTAGACTCCGTCGGCGAGACCCGAATCTATACGGAATGCATGAAATGCTTAAGTATCGAGATTTAACAATTAGGGTTTATTTAAATCTTGGTTAATGAATTGGAAAGGATAAACATTAATTATAAGTGAATATATCCTTTTTCATTTTGAACCTTTACTTTTATTTTAGAGTTTTAGGTTTTTCTCTTTTCTTTTCTTTTTCTTCCCTTTTCTTTTCTTTTTCTTCTCTTTTCCACCATTTAAGTCCTTTTTCCATTATTCAAAAGATGAACTTAGGAACATTATTTTTAGGTGCCATTGGACCAGAGGCTTGCTCATGCCAAGGCAAGAGCCTAGGCCAAAACTTGGCTCATGGTGATTTTTCTATAATTTATTAAAAATGTTCTTATATTTTTGCCTAATAACAAACTAAAATCCTACAAAACTAACTATAAGGTTTCTGTCCATGCCACTTGGCACAGTGACTTAGGTCACCAAGAGTGACCTCTCTGCAAGTTTGCATGAGATTTTGATTTATGATTATTTTTGTGGAATTTCACCATGTTTAAACCACCAAAAATCATTTAACCATTTTATTGTGCTCAAAAATTTCCATGGTCATTTTTCTAAGGTTTCTAAGGTTCCTTAAACCTCTCTGGTGCAAGGGTTTTATTTTTCCCGGAGAAAAATTATTTCCACGATTTAATTTGTAAAACAGCATGGCCTTTACAAAATAATTCATATCTGGAGATATACAACAGATTTTTGTGCACCACTTGCGCATTAAGCTAGTGTCATATACCCTACCAACATATCCCAAGCACAGCCCCAGTGCATGTGTAGATTTTGAACTATGATGAAATGTGTTCAAATTGAATTGAATTTATACTGCAAAAACTATAGCTCAAAAGTGACAACTCATAACTAGGGAAATGATCTTCATGCTTCAAGGTTTCCAGAGATATTTAGTTTGTATTTTTCTGATGTTTCTACGATTTTCTACGAATTTTTGAAGATCTCAGCGAATTAAACCTAAAAGGTAGAATCTATTTTACGCTGTGAACCCTGAAACTTTTGAAAGCCTTACAACGAGGTCCCTACATCTTTCACTTGACCCCCTGTAAAAAGGTAGGAGATACAGTTTGATCCTCGGCTCGCCGGCGTTCGCACGCCGGCCAAACGGCGGCGACTCCGGGCCGGGAAAGTGGGGGAAAACGGAGAGGGGCTCACCGCGGTTTCTTTGGGCGTGGTCTCAAGGTCGGAGAAGGTCGGGAAGATGGTCGTCGATGGTGGCGGCGCTCGGCTCTGCTCCGGTGAGTCGCGCCGGCGACTGGGGTGGCGGAGGAAGGTGGGAGGAGGCTCGGTGAGAGACAGTGGGGCACGGCGGAGCTGCTGGTGGCGGTGGTTTGGCCGGGGGAGGCGCGGAGGAGGTTGTCCACGTGCGACTCGAGCGCGGCGGCGGAAATGGCGACTCCGGCGAGGGGTAGTGGTCACACGAGCGAGGGATGGACCTTGGGCTTTGTAGGGAAGGGAAAAGGAAGTCCAGGAGATGCTCGGGCAGGGCCCTAAGGTCGGGCGCGGGCAACGGGCAGCGGCGTGCCGGTCAACGCCTGCCATGGCGCATGGCGGCCTGTCGCGGCGTGGGCATGCCCTGAGCAGGCAGGCGGAGCAGGGCAAAGTGGAGCAGAGGCTCGTGGGTGCCTGGCGCGCACAGGTGCAGCTTTGGGGAGGATTTGACGGAGCGAGAGGCGGCGACGGACCGGCGGTCCGAGCTCGAAGGTCGCGGAGCGTGATCGTGACGCGAGCGAGCAGCGAGCTGCAGGGCGCGGCAGAGGCTCGCGTTGGGTCAAACGCGTGCGCCATGATGCGAGACACGTCACTGCGCTGCTGGCCGGCGCAGGGGGGGCAGCAACGGCAGCAGGGCACGGGCGGCACGGCGCGGGCTTGCGAGAGCGCACGCGCGAGCTCCGGGAGCGCGTGCTCACGGCTCAAAAGCCGATTTGGTGAGCAAGCTCCAAACTCATAATTTTTAAACTGAACTCGTGAAAGTGTGAACATGAAAGTTGTAGAAGGGATAGTGGGACACCTCTCTGCACTGGAGATTTTGATAAAAAGTTGAAAATTTGGCCGTGATTCAAAAGGGGGTAAATCCCTGTTTTGAACTGAATTTCTGAATTTCGAGGGGCTAAATGGAAAAATTGGCCAAAGTTCCAATTGAGGCAAAGCTCAGAAATGTGAAGCTGTACAACTTTGCTTTTTGGAGATTTTGATGTTCTGTGGTAAAATCTCGAGTTTTGGCTAGGATTCCATTTCAGCTTTTTGAATTTGAATTGAAAAATTCAAATACCAAAGTTAGGGTTTGAAATTTGAGATGCTTCCAAACATTTTTAGGCTATGGTTTCAAAATGGAAGATGCTTGGTTTGGTCTCTCCTTCAAACTTTGCATTGGCCAAAATTCAAGTTCTTATATAAAATTTAAAGGTTTTCGTTTTGCCTCTTTTTGGGGTGTTTTTAATTTCTTATCGAATTCCTTTTAGCATTTCTTTTGATTTCTTTCTTTCAATTAACCTTGGTTAGGCTTGATTACTTGTTTAGCTTTATTTAAAAACTAGGGGTGTTACATAAATTCTCTGATAACGTCAACTGATTGATCCCTTACATTATTCCACTAGCATACTTCCCCTGTCTTCACCCGCCTCTCATAGATTCAGTGATTGAGACTGATCAGGACAAGAACAAAGTGTAAAAGAAACTTGACAAAATAGGCCCGAATAGCAATTGGAGGCCCAAACAATACTATCTTAAGTATAGACATGAGGCCCATTAAACACTACTCATGAAGTTATGTGTTTAGATGCTCTCACATGCCTTGTTTTCTTCCAAAGCACAAGGCCAGTTCCTTAATTCTCCCTTCTCCTTTCCTTCTCTCTTTTGTTTATCCCCTACTCTCCTTTATGGTTTTCCTGCTATTGAGTGCAGATTGGCAAGATTCCAAGGGTAGCCAGGGTGCCCTCACGAGAGAAGATTAAGGTCTCGCTGGAGATAAAGCTGAGAGAGAAAAAGGAAATGATGGGCTCCCCAGGAAGATGAAGGGCAAAAGGAAAAGAAACGCACAGAGAAAACGTGGGGTGGTTACTGTTCACGCGGTGTTACTGTCACACAAAACTATAGCTATATAGAAAAAACTCCTTAATCCTAATTTCAAGAAAAAACACATAAGTACTCAAACGGAAAGTAGTCGATGATCTCTACGCATACGTTGTCTCCAAATCTTCATCAGATCAGCATTAGAAAGTAATCCTTCACTACAATTTTTTTGTATTATGACAAACAAAAATGTATTTTTCTCTTCACGCAATCTGGGTGTTACATTCACCCCTCCTTAAGAGAATTCATCCCCGAATTCTTGATGGATTCACCCCTCCTTAAGAGAACCGAATTCTTGATGGCTAAGATATTTTAGAACTACTTATGAACGAACAAAAACTCACCTGTGTTGAAGACATCTGAATATTTCTCTCGCATTTGCATCTCCAATTCCCATGTGGCTTCCCGCTCGGATTGATTAGTCCATAGGACCTTCACATACTTGATAGTCCTATTTCGCATGACACGTTGCGAGAAGTCCAATATGTGTATCGTATGACACTCCATGGTCAAATCCTGCTAAATATGTACTTGCTCGACCTCAATTTTCTGCTCTGGATCTTCCAAGTACTTTCTCAACATAGAAACATGGAACACCAGGTGCAAACCACTCATGGACTCTGGTAACTGGAGACGGTATGCTAGTGCACCAACTCGGGCAGTAACCAAATAAGGGCCAGTATATCTTGGACTAAGCTTCCCTTTGTTGCCAAAACAAATAATGCCTTTTGTTGGTGACAACACCTTGAGAAGAACCTCATCACCAACTGCAAACTCTAGATCTCACCGTCTAATATATGCATAGCTCTTCTGCCGACTTTGAGCGGTCAATAGATTTTGATGGATCTCTCTTACCTTGTCATGAGTCTGTCTCACCCAATCCGGACCAACCAAGGACTTCTCTCCAACCACATCCCAACAAAGTGGGGAAATACATCTTCGGCCATATACTGCTTCATATGGAGCCATCTTTATACTAGCCTGATAACTGTTATTATAAGAGAACTCCACCAAAGGCAAGTGATCTTCCCAACCCCCCTTCCACAAGAGCACACAAGAACGCAACAAGTCTTCTAAGGTCTGAATGGTGCGCTCTGACTGGCCATCCGTCTAAGGGTGAAAAGCAGTGCTAAGATCCAGTCTAGTGCCCAAAGCACTATGTATACTCGTCCAAAAATTGGATACAAATTTAGGATCATGATCTGAAACAATGGACTTGGGAACACCATGCAACCTAACCACCTCCTTGACATACAAGGGAACCAAATCCGAAGCAGTACTAGTAGTCTTCATCGGGATAAAATGAGCAACCTTTGTGAGTCTATCTATCACAACCCTACCTCTAGGGGAGCGAGGCAAGCCAAGCACAAAGTCCATAGTAATATTTTCCCATTTCCACAAGGGAATATCCAATGGTTTTAATAATCCGGCAGGCCTCTTATGCTCGACCTTCACCTTCTGACATATACCATATGAGGCCACATATTTAGCAATATCAACCTTCACCCGCTTCCACCAGAAACTTTGCTTCAAGTCTCGGTACATCTTTGTCTCACCAAGATGCACCGTATATGGAGTACGATGAGCTTCCCTCAAAATCTCCATTTTTATCATGGCTTTCTGCGGCACGCAAAGATGACCTCTGAAATAAATAGTGCCATCCGCCTCCAAACTAAATTTGCGAGGTCTATTGGCCTCAATACGCTTCCGAACATCTTGAAGCAAGCGATCTTGCAACTGCGTTACACGCACCTGTTCACGTAATGGGGACTGAATCAACAACTCCGTCTCCTCATGTGCAACACCAGCATAGCACAGAGAAATACCCATACGATCCAATTCTTGTATCAAAGGCATAAAGTCTTAGGAACACCTGTCCTACAAAGTGCATCCGCAACCACATTGGCCTTCCTAGGATGATACTGAATAGTCAACTCATAATCTTTAATTAACTCCAACCACCTTCTTTGTCTCGAGTTTAGTTGCTTTTGAGTAAAAATATACTTGAGACTATGATGATCTGTAAAAATATCACATGACTTACCATAAAGATAATGCCTCCATATTTTTAATGCGAATACAACCGCTACCAACTCTAGGTCATGTGTAGGATAATTAACTTCATGCTTCCTCAATTGTCTCGATGCATAAGCAATTACCCTACCTTCCTGCATGAGTACACGACCAAGACCAATACGGGAGACATCTATATACACAGTGAAGCGCTTTCCACTCTCTGGCACAACCAAAATAGGAGCAGTCACTAGCTTCTCTTTCAGAGTACGAAAGCTTGTCTCACACTCTCCCGTCCAAATAAAGGATGCACCCTTCATAGTCAACTTCGTCATTGGCTTTGCAATAGTGGAGAAATTCTTAACAAATCGATGATAATAGCCAGCAGGGCCAAGAAAACTCCGACGATAATACCATAGAAGCAACATTCTTCGGATCATCAGTTATACCATCCTGATTAATAACATGACCAAGAAAGGCAACCTCAGATAACATGAATGCACACTTCTTTAGCTTGGCATAATATTTGTACTCCCTCAGCTTATCCAACACAAACTTAGATGCACCTCATGCTCCTCCTTAGTTTTTTAGTACACCAAGATATCATCAATAAACACCACAACGAACACATCCAAGTATGGGTGCAACATCCTGTTCATGGCTTCCATGAAAACAGCAGGAGCATTGGTTAGGCAAAAAGACATAACCACATACTCATAATGTCCTCCTTTTTAATCCTTAGCTGGTGACGACCGGACTGCAAATCAATCTTGGAGAATACCTTGGCACCCCTCAATTGATCAAATAATGAATCAATATGATGCAGAGGATATTTGTTCTTAAGGGTAACCTGATTAAGCCCCCGATAATCAACACACCATCTCTTAGTGCCATCCTTCTTCTCCACAAAAATCACAGGAGCAGCCCAAGGTGAGACACTCGGTCTAATAAATCCCTTCGCTGGGAGTTCATCAATTTGCCTCTTCAATTCAACTTGTTCCACAGGTGCCATCTTATATGGGGATTTAGAAATAGATTGAGTCCCAGGTATTAACTTAATCTCAAAAAGAGGCTTCCTTTCAGGAGGCAAACCAGGAAGATCAGTGGGAAACACATCTGAATACCAACAAACTATTGGAATATCCTCAATATGCAAAATAACCTCATGGTTCTTTTCCATAGCCCAAAGAAGACCAGACTTCCTTGAGCACCTATCAGGAAATAAATAGCAAAGCAATGCTAGACAAAACTTAGGAGCACTAGCCTAGAAGACCACCTCACGCCCCGAAGGTGCTTTCAATGAGAAACGGACAATATAAACGTTGTAGTGTTTGAAAAGTTATGAAACTTTGTAGTTAATAAGTTTTTAATTTGAATTCGTTTAGGCCCTCGAATAATTCATTTGTAGTGTTTGAAAATGTGATACGGTCGCAATTTGTGGTGTAGCATAGTGGTAAGAGGGGGAGGTCGCGAGTTCGAGTCCCAGCTACCATGTAGCGCGCGAAAAATCTTGCGACTTGCGAGTGGGCAGGGCTTGGTTGGCTATCCGGTGGGTCCCTCCGCTATTTAAAAACTACTTAAAAAAACGTTTTGCAAGACACTTCAAATTCAGCCCCAGAGGTGGACACAAATTCTGTTTGTCTCCGTTAATCCCAGCCATTAGTGGAGGCGGGCATTTTTTATTTTTGGAGGCGTTTCAATATGTCCGCCTCCAAAATCAATTTACGGAGGCAGACATTTTTTAAAAAAACACCGCCTTCAAAAATTGTTTATTTTCGGAGGCGGTCGCCTTAAGGTGTCCACCCCGTAAATCGATTTTTAAAGACGGACGCTTATATGGCCTGTCTAAAAAAAAGGGCCAAAGCCCAATAAACCAGCTCGGCCCGATAACCTTCGTAATATATATACAAACACTTCTCTCGCTAACCCTAACCCTCCCTTCCTTAGTTTTCTCTCCCGTTACCCCGGCGGCGCCCCCTCTCTCCCGTGTGAGCCCCTCCCTCCCCCTTCTCTCTCTCTCTTGGGCGACGCCGAGGCTCCTGAAACGATCCAGGTTTTCCAGACTGAAAACCCGACTCCCTGTACCCTTGTGGTAGTCCCTGGATCAGTCGCTACCACGTACAGAATCCCGAAACAGTAGAATAGCAGTTCCAAACCCTCGATAAAGCATCACAGAGTTAAATAAGTTATTACATTCCCGACAAAGGGTTCAAATTATTCGCCACGCAGGGCTAAACAAGCAAGGTAAAGACAGCTAGCGCTAGGAAGCTCGGCGGTGGGTCAACGTCTTCTCGTCTCTTCCACAGGCGGGCTTGAGCGTAGACCGTCGCCTAGTCGTACCAGTTGTCGAAGTTGGAGTCGAACTCCGCCTCATCTCCCAGATACTCATTCTCTGTTCCCAAGGAACGGAACAGGCACACGTCACCGACTGAATGCAGCTTTAAGTGGACTATCATACTAATGGGATATAATAAAGACAAGGAATATGGCTTGGGGTTCCCTAAGCAAGCGGCTTAATAATAAGAGTATCTTCATCCCACCAATTCCCATATATCTGTCCCGGGCTAGTCCCATCATACGACGGGTTCCCGACGGCATCCACCTCGACACACACCTTCAACTCTCGACGATGCGCAGCTTCATTCCTGGCATCTCAAGAGGGATAACCGGATCACAAGGCAGCCGGAGCACAACCTCCCTCTCCCCGGCTACCCCTACGCCCTCACACTCTCACCTATAGGGGGAGAAAAGCATATCCCAAAACAATGGCCGACCATACTGAAGAACACTGCGCTATCCATGACCAAGATCACGGCTATACGTATAGATCATAACACTCTGCAGAGGTTGTACACCTGTACCCAACTCGGGCTGCGACTGGGGATCAACCAGTCGAGACGCAGCCCACCACTAGTACCTCCTAGTAAGAATGGCACCCTCCTGGTCTCCCGGGTCTGGATGCCTCCGCACGAAGACGTTGGCCCCAAGGAAATGTGAAAGCATACCACCAGAGCTGCCCATCGGGGGTGTAAGGCACGGGCACTCACCCCTCACACATTCACAAACTGTGATCTCCGCATTCGGGTGCCACCTTAGCTAGGCTAGTCGTTACCGGTCACATCTCAGGCAAGTTGGCGTGTACGGTACAGTGAACACAGGACAGTCAACAAGGTTTAAAATACCGGTACGGGAGGCAGTCTTCTTCCTCACCATCTCAAGTAACCTCCTACACCTGGCTCCAAGTCATAAAACCACTAGGGGGATCCAACCCCCCCTAGGGTACCCTAGGGGGCCATCTCCCCTAGAGTCCACGAGGTGACCCAGAAGTCATCTCACCCCGATTTAAGATCGGGTTGTTATTACCCGCACCGGTAAGACCTAGTAAGGTCAAAATCGCCATACACCTTCCCAACTTCCCAGTTTTATCCCCACACACATGCCAAGAATGTCTACCACATATCCCGCACACAAGCAAGCATATCATCTCATCATCATCATATAACAAGGTACGATATGATAAGCAGTAGGTAACAAGGCATACGATAACTAAAACAGGCTATGCAAGGTTCACAGCTCAAGCAACACATGCAAGCATAGCGTATCTAATAAGCAATGCCTATAGATAATCAAAGAAGCAGTCGGACGTGAACCTGAGCGAGTGGGGTAGTCGTCCTCCTCGGCGAACTGGTCCTCCTCGGTCAATGCTCCTCCGGCGGCGGCTTCTGATCGTAAATTCGTGTAAGTCTAGGGGCCTATTTGCAAAGAAGAGCCAAATGGGACCCAAGAAAGACCCAAATAACTTCAATTGCATTTGCAAAGTGTTATTCATGAATTTAGAAAATTATAGAAGTTGATTTCACATTTTTCCGAGTTAAACTGAATTAGTTATGAATTTTCTAAGTTTAAAGCATTTTATGAAATTATTAAACGTATTATGGAAAATGGAAAACCCAGGAAAAATCACAGAGCGCCACGTGGCCTGCTGACGTCATCGTGACGTCATGCTGACGTCAGCACAGGGGCCACCAGGTGATGACGTCAGCAGTGGGCCCTGCTGACGTCATCGTTGACCGGTCAACGGTCAAGGGTCAGCGGTTAGTGGGTCCCACACGTCAGCGCGTGGGTCCCAGCGGTCAGCGGGAGCCGGTCACCGACTGGTGGGCCCCGTGGTCAGGTCAGGCCGGCTGGGCTCGGCGCGGCGCTTGGGCCGAAACCGGCCATGGGCCAGGCGCGGCCCACAGCAGCGCGGCCCAGCCAACACGAGGCGCGGCCCAGGGATCCGCTGCGGCAGCGCAGCGATCCCGTGCGGCCAGCGCCGTGTGGCCAGCACCGTGTGGGCGCGGGGCGGCGCCGCGAGCGGGCCTGCCAGGCGTTCGGTGAAATGCCGCAACGGCACGGCCGAACGCCGGCGCGCGAACGCTCAACGCGTTCCCGAGCCCGCACGTCTCCCGTGTGCGTGTGTGCGCGTTCGCGTTCGCGTGCGCAAGCCAGCGCACCGCGCACGAGTGCGTGCACGAGCGGCGGCTACGCGCGCCCGCGGTCGCGTCCAAGGCCAAAAGGCGCAACTTTGAGGCTCCTGCAAGCGGCACGACGGCCGGACAGAGAGGGTAGGGGTCCTACGGCGGCAGCGCACTAGGGTTGGCTCCCGGCGACCCGCCAGAGCAGAGCACCGACGCGGCGAGGAAGAAGGGCTCACCTTGGGCTTGAAAAAGGCGGGCTAGGCGGTGCAGAGGGGTTGGCGAGGCCGTGGCGAGGTGAAGCAGGCCGGCGTGATGTCGAGGTGCGGCTTGGCGCGTCTTCTTCGTCTCCGGCGGCGGCGTGGTCGACGTCGGGGCTCGGCTCGCGGTTCGCAGCGCCGTCCTTCTCCCGCGAGCTCCGGCTTGGCTCCAGGCAACGGCAAGGCGCCTACTTGCCGTGGCCCTCCCTCTTCTCCTCCTTCTTTACCTTCTTCCTCTTCTTCTCCTTCTCCGGTGGCGGCGGGTGGAAAGGGGAAAACCCCAAATTGGCGGCTAGGGTTGCAATTGGGGCCATCTAGGGTCTATATAGGGTAGTGGCTAGGGTTAGAGGTGGTTCCCGGGGTGGTTGGTAAGGCGAGCGGCGGGGATCCTCGGCGTCCGCGCTGGTGGACATGCGGCGAGCATCCGAGATGCGACGGCTAGGGTTTTGAGGGGGTTGATGGGGGCTCACGGGTGCGCGGGGTAAGCAGGACACGTGAGCATCTTCTAGAGGGTTCCGCGGCGCGGCTCGGCAGCGCGGGAGAGCGGCCGGCGACGGGGTCATGCGATTTGCGTGACCCTGTCGGGAGGTTGAGGGCAAAGCTGACGGGTGGGGCCGGCCCGTCAGCGAGAGAGAGAGAGAGCGGCTGCGCGCGCGAGAGAAAGAGATGGCGCCGATAGGTGGGACCGGCGCGACAGAGAGAGAAAGAGAGAGCGCGGCGTGCGCGGCTCGGTGCCGACAGGTGGGACCCACCTGTCAGCGGGAGCAGGCGCGCGAGCGCGGCTGGGCCGGCGGCCTGCTGGGCTGCGACGCGAGAGAGAGAGAGAAAGAAATGGGCTGGGCCGGAAACTAGGGGTAGGCCGGTTTCTGGGTTAGATTTAGTTAGAGCCCAAATTATTTTTAGGTTTAGAATTTGAATTTAAATTCAAATTCAAAACCCCACACAAAGATCCAAATGAAAACCAAAGAGAGAGCCAAATGCCACTCTAGCATCAACATGGTCCTTAGACAAAAAGTCAACTTTTTCTAGGAATTTTTGGGGAGAGAGAAGAAGACATCCTTAGGGTAAGCCAAACTTTTCAAGCACAACAAAAGTTTTAAAAATTTTCTCATTTTGAAAATAGTGGACTGTTACAGCTCCCTCCCTCCTCGACCTCCTCCGTCTTTGAGCACGAGATCTCCTTCCCGGAGGAGGTGAGCGGAGCGGAGGAGCGGATCTCACGCATGCGGAGGAGCGGATCTCGTGCGTGCAGAGACGGCAAGCGGCGCGGACGGTGGCGCCTCACGGAAGATCTCTCGCGCTTGGATCTCAGAGCAAGCGGCCGATGGCGCTCGGAGGCCGCTCGGAGGCGACGCTCCGAGGGTGCGCTCAGAGGTGGCGAGCTGCAGCGTGGGGTGAAGCAGGTGGCGTGGTGGCGGAGCAGGCGGTGTTGCGGAGCAGTGGTGAGCTGCTGCAATGGTCGGGCCCTCGATGGGCTTGCAGGGCCTGTTATGGGCTCGGCGGGTTTTTTTTTGCCTTATTTTCGGAGGCGGGGTAAAACCGCATGTGTTATGTTCGGAGGCGGACGCAAAAACCATCTCCAAAAATACGTTTTGTATTATTGAAAAAAGTTTTTGCTACTTTTTTAGCCCGTAGTGACTCTAGCCTGGACACCCTCATCTCAGCCGGTTCATACCTCTAACTGATTGTGATAAGGAGCAACATAATAGCCGGTTGGACGATTGTGATAAGGAGCAACGCAGCCAGTTGGAAACCGGCAACGATGAGTGACTTAACACAGACATTTTAAATCAAATGGTAGGCATAACCGGCTGCGAAGAGGGTTAGACCGACTATGTTGATGTTTTGTAGTAGTCTCTGCCTCTCGTCTGCCTCCGCAGTGTCAACAAAGAGCACACCATGAAGTCTTCTAGCTTGGTGTGGATGACCTCGGGCAATGCGTCCTTGCTGACAGCAAGCCGCAGCGGGGCGCGAGCCAGCCGACGTTGTGGCACTGCAGCTAGACGAAGCATTGAGAGAGCAAGGAAGAGAGAGAAAATGTGGTAACAATTTAGAGGGTAAAATTGTCCTTTTCAGCCATCCTTAACCACAACATGAATTTAAATATAAAATGCGAGTAGTATTAAAAATAATTCTCAGCTAAATTAGGTCCAATGTATTCTCATTGGACCCACATGTAAGCGGTGAGAGAGGTAAGAGGAGGAGCAGACCCACAAAATTTGGACCCACATGTAAACGGTGAAAGAGTTAAGAGGAGGAGCATACCCACGATCAAGAGTTAGAGAGAATATCTATGCTAAATATGTATTATTTTTGTCACTAGCACTTTTCGAACCACCCGCCTGACCAGCTCTCCCCCACAATATCCTCTCGCCTAATGCACGAATAATGCGCGACTAGGGCTGGACGCCGGGCAACTCGGCTCGGCTCGGCTCGTTTTGGCTCGACTCGTTCTAGCTTGATAACAAAACGAGCAAAAAGTTTGGCTCGGCTCGGCTCGTTAAGCTCGCGAGCCAGCTCGTTAGGCTCGCGAGCCAGAAGTATGCTAACTTAGCATGTACAAACACATAGAAATATTACAATAATAAAGTTTTAAATTTTTAAAATCGACCAAGTTTGTACTTGCTTAATTATAATTAACCAAAAACAGAAATAGACATGCAATAGCTTTGTATATATTTTAAAAAAAAAGAGAACTAATGTTATACTTTAGCTTTTGTATTATGTCTTCTAGCTCGTTTAGCTCGCGAGCTGGCTCGAGCCAGCTCATTGACAAAACGAGCAGAAAACACTGCTTGGCTGGTTGAATTTTGAATCGAGCCCAGCCGAGTTACAAACGAGCCGTCCAGCCCTATGCGCGACTAGCTCAGGGCGTGCAAGACGCTGGCCATGCTGGCCGCCTCAGTGCATCGGGCCCCTCGGAGCGCAGCATCTTCCGGGGCGGGCCTCGTACTATTCAAGGGTATTAAGTGAAAACCCATTGCTATAAGACTTATATATGTATATACCATGTATAGGTATTCAAGGAAATAAAAAATGGCATAGAACAACAACAGGATATGCCTCTTCTCTCCTCTAGCCCAAAAACCATACGAGCCCACCGCCTCCCGTTCTCGATAGCTCTGAAACGACCCAATATAATGGTTCGATTTGAACTCGTATTTGATGGGATTAGAAAAGTACATAGCTGTTTGCTCTGATTGGAATACTAGACACGAGTTTGTGAATCCTAATATTTTTCAAATTGTTTGACCTTGTGGTTTACAGGCCATCTGAGATAATAAATAATTAGGATTTGCTTTTCTTCCTCTAAAAGTTTCTTGCTTCTTGGGGTTTCAAACTTTAGTTATGCTTCTTAACCTGTACTCCTATGTTAGTTAAACAAATATCTGATACATAAGTTAGTAATAAAAAATGTAAAATTTCATTGGAAGTAATTTAATATATTATATACAATTAGTCAATAATTACTGCTATGCCTATTTTGATACTATAATGAATTACACGTGTTAAATGTAGGATTTCGGCTGCCATTTTTTTACCCTTCGGATTTTGAATACCCCTAGGCCCGTCCCTGAGCATCGTCGGTGTCTCGGTGATATGGGCATCAGGCTTCGACTCGCACGCAGGTACATGAGTAGCTCCTCAGCTCACACTGATCGTCTGGGCTGTCGTTGGATCCTTACTTTTACTTGGTGTGCCTATCAGTGTGTCTGATTTCCATCCCAGCATGCAACATAAATCAGATTGTGCCTCCGTGCATTTCAAACCTCTTTGTTCGAATAATAACAGTAACCCACACCTAAATAGTGTACGGGTTCCATGTAGTCCCCAGGGAGCCACGTTGGTGGCTCTGGGTGCGGCCGCAACCAGAGAAATTTGAAAACTAGCTATTACCTACAAAATTTTACCATATATAATTGAAAATCATGCAAATGTTACGAGGCGCCGCACCCCCCACCGTTCTTGTCTAGCTTCGCCCCTGGTAGTCCCACCCAAACAGTACAAGGGTCTCACATGGTCCTACCTAAACAGTACAAGAGTCCCACTTAAATAGTATGTGGGTCCCACCTAAACAGTACGTGGGTCCTACGTGGACCTAGAGTTCATGAGAAAGCTCTAGATCTTGGGATAAAGGTGATCGTGTCCAACTCCAAATGCCATGGATGACTATGTTTTTTAAAAAAAGGGTCGGTAGGCTATGCTAGCACTCAAAACACTACTACTATACAGTGTGTTGATCCACATCAATACTCCCTCCATGCCGATAAAGAATAACGTTTAGGACAACATTTAATATGCTAAAGATATTAATCCTTGAAATTCATTCATCAGAGGGCTCCAGATCAATAAATAGCACAATTCATTCTGGGGTGGGGGGGCATTAAGGCAGGAAATTAAAAGAGTACACTGGCAAATACTGTGGCTGACAAGGTAGTGCGTCGCTTCCTACTACGTAGCAATTGCAGGCTTGCAGCGGTTCTTCAAACTGCTAATCAAGCAGAATAGTACTCCTGGTACAAGTAATACTAACTCGAGAGAATATTACTCCGGATTTGCAGATCCGGGCTGGGGCTAATTTAGATAGCTACCAGCGGCAGGCGGCGGGCTGGCCATTTCGAGGGCCCTCCCGCCCACGATCGTCCCTCTACCAATGAGATGCCAGGTCAGCGTGAGGAAGCGGCAGACCAGGATGCTCTCATGAAACCTGGAGCAGGTTGGTGGCGTGAGACCCGTCACTACGATGGTCGCCTTCCTCCCGTTGACCTTTGACACCTCCTTTACTACGCCGAAGGTTGACATGGTGCCTATGATGAGCAGCACCTTCTCCCCTCTCTCCACTGGGGGCAGCGGATCATACACTTGGTCGGTGTAAGGGTCACGCATATGGGGAATGAGGAGGACGTCCACCTGCAGATGATGGAGCACACACACAGATATACAACATGCATGTAAATTATATTTAGTGTATGAATCACACACACGCAATGTAAGCATGGACGGACGAAATTAGCTAGCTACCTTGAGCGCGTCGTGCACCTGAGGTAAGCAGCCTGGACGATGGCCAAGCACATGCCCCCCCGTGCCTCCGTCCCCCCCGAGGACAGACCGAACCAACCACAGGTGCCTCATGTTCGCGGCCACGTTGGCAACCGTGGCGCTTGCCCTCAACGCCACCAGCCCATCCCCTTGCCCCTCCTCGTGCCGCAGGAGCTGGCTGCACCACCGACGTAACCCTGAGGATTATAGGGCGGTACACCAGCTTCCCCTCGTCACCCATAGTCATGATCCCCGGCCGGATCTCAACTTCATCTGATGCTGTCAGAACCCCCTGTATGCAGGAAGAAGCAACAGCAATAAATGTTTATATAATTAATTAGAAATAATCAGGACAAATATAATGAGTGCCAATTCAAATAATCAGATCGATATATACTGTAGTAAATACGTGAGTACCTGCACCACACGTCCGACTAGCGTGATAAACATTGTCTCGTCACCGGCGGCCGCCGCCACCGCCACTGCGGCGTCCTCCTCGTCCCCCACCGGTTCGACCACACAACTGCTCGCGATTAGCATAAGCGCTGGAGTTTCAGAAGAGGAGGACGAAGCAGGCTGCTCTCCTCTTGGTTGTATGACAGGCATCATCATGCCTATCCGTTTGCAGACGTTTCTGATGCCTTCCCACGCCGTCGTGGAGATCTTTACTATGGGCACATCAGCGCCGATCTTAAGCTGCGCGTGTGTGCAGTGCGTGCAACAAAGAAAATGAATTAAGGGCGCGTCAGGTTTAATTTCCAGATGAAGCTGGATTAATATATATTCTATTCCATATGCACATGAATTAATTCTACGACATGCATATAGCGTATGCATACTATTGCTTCTTCAATATGTACGTACTTGTTTGATACATCTGCGGATTTGTTTCGTGTGTTCCTCAAGCTGTACCAGATCTTCAGCTCTCGTGACAATTTGCACCACAACGATACTCCTTCCCATCATATCAGCAGCTGCCAACGCATCTAAGGTAGGTGAAAACCCGAAGCCATCTGTCGGCCGTGACAGAATCAGCACACCATCTACCATCATGATGCCCTTAAGGACCGTGGGAACAAAAGAATGGTTGCCCTGCATGCATGTATAAGCTCATAGGATAAATAATATAGACGTCATCAGTAATTAGTCGTCCTAGCTCAAGCAGCAGCTAGCTTGTCGTCCAAGTAGCTAGGCATGTGTGCAAGCATCACGTACCGGGCAGTCTACGAACCCGGCACGTCGCGAAAGGCTTAACCGCTCCGTCGCATTTTCAGGCGTGTCACAACCAGAGAGTCTTCCATCTCCACCAGCTCTCTGCACGACCTAAAGAAAAGAAAAGAGGTGACACTCAAATAAGAAGAATATATAAAGATTAAAGAACCATGGCCAGCAGCACAGCATCAGCAGCTGCTGCTGCTGTGCGCTACAAATTGATCGAGGCCGCTCCAGAGAAAGAACTATAGCTATTAGTATGACGTACGGAATGGGCCCAAATGTAATCCGGATTTGACATATACTCAGAGCTAGCTATACCACCACAACTGTATGTATACTACACATATCCACGTAGTAGATTGGAAGGAGGAATATCCATAATACGACGACGCACCTGTAGCATGATGCAAAAGTACGACCCGAGGAGCTGCATTTGTAAATCTTGGCGTGCGCAAACTCCAAAGTCTGGGTTGCATGCCGTGTACCACCATCATTTGCCAGGTCAAACTTAATTTGTCCCAAAGAGTTTGGAAGGGAACCGGCGGCAGGCATGCAAACAAGCAAATGAAGAATCATCCACTGAAGCTAATTAAGAAGAAAGCATATGTACTATATGCTCATGAGACGTGAATGCAGATCTTTCTTCTTCTTTCTCATCATCGTTTGCTTGTGCTACTATCTAGAATGCTTGATTGCATCGCTTCAAGTGAAAAGTTAAAGGAACCATGTCATATGCTTATGCCATGCATATATATATGAGCCTATATCACTGCCACTACGGCACTAATAGTATTGTTAGCAAGAGCGGACATATGTATATAGATATGCAGATGGCGATGATCACTAATGCATCATATGCAAGACCATGCATGCTATGTAGGGGTCTAGGAGATATTGAGTACCTCGTTGTCGAGGAGAGCCTTCAAAAGTGCCGACTTTCCAACGCCACTGGAGCCAGCGAGACCTATATATATTTAATTGTTTACATGTCAAATACAAGCACACTACAATATACTTTTTTGAGGGAAAGCACACTACAATATATATAACGCTGGAATGAAATAAAGAGGAATGACGCATTAGTACTAGTCATCTACGCTAGGCAGAAAAGCTAGGGAAGGAAAAGGCGAGCCGTCATTGACTAGCTAGCTAGATCTCGATGATGAACTCACCTACGCAGATCGTTGGGGCCATTGGAGCTGCTCGATCGAAGCAATACGGTTGCCGTAGCAAACTAAGCGGCTACTAAAGGTGGTGCAAGGATCGAACCGGATGGATGTAGCAGTTATGTGTGCAAGTGTCACTGAGGGAAGCGAGCTGAGGCGAGAACGAAGCGATGAAGTGAGCTGTGCGGGGACTAGCAAGCTAGCAATGCATTACGTATAGAGAGGCCAGCCCGGCACATAGCAGGTAGATCCTATATACACGCACGACTGGTACACATGACGCGCTGATCGCGAGCGAGTATGCTTTCATTGCAACGACGACATTGATTCACGCAACCACCTTTCCGCTATTATGCACGTACAAATGGCTCAGCTCCATCGAGCGCGCGGACAACAGGACTCCATCTCTCGTCTGAATTCTGACGGTGGATCGATGTGCACAGTGCACACATGGTGCATATGGTTCGGCAAGGATTCCTGTTACTTTCCATTGGTGCAGGCAAGCTAGCTACTGTAGCTGGCTAGCTGATGGAAGCACGTTTGAATGCAGGCCTGGCTGCTGCTTCAATTGAACTTCTGTGCATGGGTAAAGTTCCTTTTTTGTTTTCATGGCTGACCACAGCCAGAGGCAACCAGTTTTCTCTGCATGGCAAAAACGACGTCATCTTTCTTTCTTTCTTTTTTTGAAATACAACGTTACCTTTATGCATGGAGTCTGGACTCCGGAGTGGACGGATAAGCCAGCGCTCGAGTTGATCGTCGTCCTTGTGCACACATGTACAGCTGCACTGTTATTGGCTTATCGCATTGCAGCGTTTAGTAAAAAGGGAGAAAACATATTTTTTTCTGAGAAGTATGTTATGTGGAATAGAAATTAAAAAATATTTTTTTCAATCGCCCTACTCTGCAGCACGTACTGGCGGACGTCCGTGTCAATCAATCATACGCATCGCATCGACGCCGGTCAGTAATCAAAGATTCCATTCGATTCGCTGACTGACGTGATCAGACTTTCTTTTTTTTTATATAAGGGTGTGTTTAGATCGTAGGAAAAAACACTCTAGCATAAGAAAAACACTGTATCATTCGCTGGGAAACGTGTTTTGTGGGGGGGAAAAGTGAAAAGTTGGAATGAATAGTGAAAAGTTGGAATGAATAGTGAATAGTTGGGAATCTGGCCTAAATGATCTTCGGTCAGACTAGAGCCAGAAACAGACGTGTTTTTTCCAAAAAAAAAACAGACCGAGAAACGTGCTCTTTTTCATATAACATGGTTCCAAATACAAATTTTACCATCTAAATACAAATTAAACATATCTTGCATTATTTTGTCGTACTCACGTAAATGAGTTGGTCGTGCGATGCCACCGGTTAGCTGTGTTTGTTGCGTGGAGTGCGAATGCAGCCTTTCAGAACCCGCATGCAGTCAGCAGCCAGCCGCAGCCCGCAGCCGGCAAAGATTCGTCTTCCTTTCCACGGCCGCAGGTCACACAGGCAACAAACAGGTGCATGCTAGTATAGGGTAGTAGCTGTCGGAGGGGCAGTCTATATAGCTCTAGTTTATAGGGCGCAGACAATGCAACAGGCTGGTCGCTGTACGTCGTAGCTAGTATTACAGTAGCTAGAGTGGATCCAACGGAACAACGTGTATTGAAAACAAATGCAGTAACGCTTTTATTTCTTTCTTTCCCGAACACTCATAGTTTCCTGCTTTCCGCAAGAGAGGACGAGCGCGGATTCTCAAAAACGAAGACACAAATCATGCAGGCGGACCTCGATCACGGATCACGTGTACTAGTAGTCATAGGCTTTCATTATTAGTTTTTGTAATTTTGTTTACAATCCCCTTTTGTCGCCATTGCCACCTAATACGTGTATATTAGTGTCGATGTAGCGCATACTTAGATCACTTTCGATGAAAGTTTCATTACTTTCATAGACATGATTACCTGAGTGATACGTCATCTAACAATGCTTGAAAATAAAATGAAACACCGTTGGCCCTCCGAACAGGCCCATTATCTCAATGTATAATTTCATTTATTGTTGTTTGTAAGGTTATACGGAGGGGCAAAGTTTACTTCGTCTTTCTGCGGGCGGCCGGGCGGCCAGTCGCCCAGCTGATAAGGCGCTCGTTACTTTCACTTGCAGCTGCACAAACTGCACGCAGCATGGGCAAGTGAATCCTTGTCCTTTTCTCTTTTTTCCTCCCACATTTTGAAATGAAAATAAATGGGCAACTGAGGTAGGTGTCGTACGTCACGCGGCGCCAGACGTAGTATGTAGTACTAGTTGTACACTTGTACCAGTGCAGCACCGCGCTGTAGTAGCAACGTTAACGGGCAAATACTGTGCATGGCGCGAAATACTGTGCATCGAAAAAATTGACACTCCAGATGGTGAGAACTTCGGAAGGCATTTTTTTAGAACCAACGGGGTCAGGAGCCCACCTGAAATTATATTCCTTCAAGCAAGAAACCTTTTTTCAAGCAAGTGTGGCGCTCGGATGGAGAGTAGAGTGGGGAATGAGTTTTATAGGCAAGCTAACTAATTTACATTGAGAACGGTTTGACACCAGAGCTTGTGCGATGCTCGACTGCATCTAGTGCATTCCGGAGGAGCTCCAGTTCTGCGCTGGCCACCAAAGAAAGGCGGGGTTGGAGGTCTGTGTTGTTGAGCCCTCCCGCCAACCTCAGCCACCGTGACGTCGACATGGAGGCAATGTGAGTAGAGCGTCGGTAGTGCGTCCCGGAGGACACCGTCCTCCGCCCAAGTGTCGTACCAGAATGATGTTGTCTCCCCGTCACCAAGCTCCCCGCCACAGGACGTGTTAAACTTGAGGATGACAATGAGAGCACTAGCACGTGCAACAAGTAGAGGCGCGCATTGGAGAGCACTATCGGGTGCAGCGAACAGAGGTACACGTTGTATCACCACCGCTCAGAACCCGCCAGGCCTGTTTCGCCGTCAAAACTGATGAAACTGGCCTCCTAGCTGGCCTGTCGAGTCTCCATGCCATGGAGACAATGGAAGAACAGCAATGGGGTTAAAAACGTAGGGCAAATATAAAGAAAGGTAAAAGGATAAAAGATAGATTGGTTTGATCGATTGTGATACCCATAATCGGTCGTAACCCTTTATATTTATAGGGAGGGGAGGTCTTGCTCCATAAGAAATCGAAACTCTAATAAAATCTTATCAAAATACAATTCCTAAGTCTTAACATGGACATGCTGTTTTGTTGGGTGCAATTCTCCCCGAAGCTATAACTCCTTCGTTCGATCTTCGAATTTAGCTTTCATATATGCATTTTTGTCATCTCGGCAAGAGATACGCAATGGTGAAGTCCAATATGCATTTTTAAAACCTTACCAATACCGGCTAGGTCGGTTTGGCAACAAGCTAGGCATGTTTCGGCCGACCATACCAATTTTGGTCGTCAACACATGCCCCCCCTGTTTTATGGCAAGGCTTGCGTGCCAGAAAACATTCTTAATGACCAAAATTATCTAGGGACGATGATAATCAATACATCGCCCATATATTGGTTTCTAGATTCTACATGGATGCTTTTGTAGCCGAAACAAAGTCTAGTGAATATAACACGTATGAAACTCCTATTTCGGCTCATGAAGATCTCATCATTTCTTAATAACAAAAATCTTGATGCAGTCATGGTGACCAATTAGGACCCCTTGGTAAATCATAAGCATAATATCGATAATCATAAAACAAGAACCAAGAATTATACCAAAACCATATATTATAATTAAATATACGTTAATAGACATTCCATGGCATATGCATCGAAGACCGATATGATGATCATTGGCACTTCTTTGCTCTTGGCGATGAAGAATTGCTACATCTCCTAGACAATTGTTTTTCTTTCACTCGGCTATTTTGTGATATTTATGCAAGAGTTCTTCAAAGCATGCCTTTTTCCTCACCACCCTGTCCTTTCTTTTAGTTTTCTCAAATCTTCTATTGAACTCGGTAGGACCGGTTTTAAAACTGGTTAGGCTGAATTCTTTAGAACCAGCCACTTCGTTGTCATATCCCCCCCACCCCTGAACTTGATTATTGTTTACCTATATTATTTGAAACATTATCACAATTGGGAGCAATTTGATCAATAGAGCTAGCCGATGGTTCTTCAACGTTCGGCTTTTCTATGTCATTTGTCAAATCTGAATTTTTATTTAGTCTACCATACTTTTTGACACGATAGACTTGTTTGATTACCTTGCTTTTATTTTTCTATATAGACCAATTCTTTTGATCAAAATGGTCATTATGCATAGGGGATGGTTCATTAACTGCCATCTCTATAAGTAATATAATCGGGAAAAAATATGTAGGAAGAGACGACATATATGAATTATAAAACCATGGAGGATAAGAATATTGCATATGCATATTAAAATAAGCTTCCCATGGCATAGGTAAACGTGATCCATATGCAAGAAACAACATTGATATGTGAGGATTAATCCATTGCCAATTCTGGTTATGGAATTTCTGTTTTGGAACAAGTATTGAGTGTTTGAAATTTTTAGACCGACTAGCATGTTTGATATCCTTTTGTTCTAAGGATTTAGTCGAAAACTTCTTTGGCTGATCAGCTTTTCCTTCTCATGCTTACGGCGGTCTTTGGATTCAATGGTTTTTCAAACATCAATCTCAGGTTTCCTAGGCTTAAACATCTTCGGCTTGAATTTGATGCATTGCCCCCGAGCATAGGAGTATTAGATGTAATCTTTAAGCTTTCGGTAGATTCGGCTTGAGACTGTTGAATTTCTTGATCACCAATATGTTTATCATCACAAATTAACAAATTGTTGCAAGGATAAATAATAGCATTAGTCGGTTTATCAACAACTGACTTTTGAACAACTGGAGTTGAATCTACACTATCTTCTTTATCAATCAAAGATTTGAGTTTATGACTCATAAAATAGGATAGACGAGTAGACATAGTACCTAAAGATTGGATCTCCACGATGGTTGATAGTGGGAGCAACTCTTTTATTTTGAAAACGCCTTGCTTGGTTTGCATACAACAAGATAAACACGATTCAGTGCAGGTCCGCTCAGCTTTTTGTATGTACTCCTCCCAAGTTTCTCATGCCCATCTCCATGTAGCACCATATTGCTAGGGTTCGTCCCGAGTGAAGTCGCCTAAATGTGTTGGCGCAAATTTAGGACCAACACACGAGAGTATTAGCATGTGTAGAGAGCAGGGGCACGCATTGCAGCACCGCGCTCAGAACCGGCTAGGCTGGTTTGGCAAACCTACCAAGTCTATTTAGTTGGCAATTACCGACGAAAGACCAACGAACACCCTCTCGGGAGGGACCCTGTCGGGGAAGGCGCACCTTGGGTTGTCCTAGGCTCGACAGGACAGCTAGGACGCCTCCTCATGACATGGAGACAAGAGAAGAACATCAATGGGGTTGGAAAAGTAGGGCAAAGATAAAGAAAGGTAAAAAGATAAAAGATAGATTGGTTTGATTTATCGTGATACCCTAAATCGGTCGTGGCCCTTTCTATTTATAGGGAGGGGAGGTCTTACCCCTTAAGGAATCGAAACTTTAATAAAATCTCGTCAAATACAATTCCTAAGTCCTACACATGGTTTGCATGGGCAAAACCGGCCTAACCGGTTCTTGAAGCCGTTGTTGCCGGTTTTGTCGGGTGCAGTTCTCTCTGAAACTATAACTTCCTCGTTTGATCTCCGAATTTAGCTTTACACATATGCATTTTGATCATGTCAGCGAGAGCTACGCAATGGTAGAGTCCAATATACCGATTTGGGCAACAAGCTAGGTCTGTTTCGGCTGACCGTGCCAATTTTGGTTGTCAAAGGAAGTGTAGATTAACCCCTTAGCCTTTTAAAAGTGTATTCTTCACCTTAAGCTCTCTAAATCATGGATATTACCCCCTTCATGATTAGTACATTGCTGATTAATTCTCATCGTCCCTCTCGAAGTTCCATGTAATCGCCCGATAAATTTGCTGGCCGGATAATGACATGCTTATTATGTACATGCTGATAATGATGTACAACTAACTTCCACAGTGCCAGGTTATTATGTACAACTAACTTCTACGCGACACTAGTCTCCTCCTTCCGTTAATGACATGCTTATTATGTACATAATCTAATCATTTATTGTTATCAAATAATTTTCTTTTTATTCCAACTAATCATGTGTACGGAGGATTAGATCATGTGTTTTGTCATGCCTAACATGTGCGTGTGTAATGATTGACTTAGCGGCTTATTCTTATGTGCTAATGATGTTGAAATTTTAGGATTATTGGAAATTGTTTTGTTGCTTGACACTTGAGGCTTATTACTAAGCTTACAACAGAAAACATGTTTTATTCAATATATCCGCCATTCCCGTGTGGCCTAGCATGAGTAATCTTTATGGTTGTATTACACGAGGCAAAATTAGCACCAAGGCTTAATTAGAAGGGGTGATTTCCATAGATTAGAGAGTTTAGGGGTTTAAAGTACACCGTTTTAGAGGAGGGGCTAATCTACATATCTGTCATAGTTTATGGGGGTAATCCACACTTTTTTTCTTTGTTTTTTAAGGAAAACTATGGCAGGCAAGAAGCCGACCAGAACATTGTATTCATATGCAAGGTTGGGCATACATGGATTTCATAGAATTTAGGGTAGGGAAGAGAGTTATAACATCATGTCTATATCACAATCACATCACAGAACTCCAGAGCCATTGTTCTAGCCGAAACCTTCCACAGCCTGATGTCGCTGAGAGCCACAGAACGCCCGCCCGCCCGCCAGGGGCACGAACACATGGAGCACACAAAGACGAGCACGAACTCGTCGATCTGCTATAGACTCGCCATAGCGTGCACGCACACGCCGTCCTGGCTCGATACGATATCAACACTAGACACCAACACGAGCACGCACTCGTGAACTAACCAGCTGACTCGACAAACACACCATGGACTAACACATGGCGTGGTTTATTTTGCTAATAATATGGCGCATAGCTCCAAACAGCAACCCTCAGACACTCCGAGCACGAGGACATCTGAGGAGGATGTGGTCTTGATTTTCATGTGCCCTGCAAAGGGAGCAGAGGGCTGCATCAATGATGTCGCAGTCAGAGAGCAGCTCCACTGAGGGCAGCCTGTTGTTAGACTAGAGCTTGACATAGATGTGTAAGTGTGTGTACGTTGTGTGGACATGCAAGTCTGTGTCGTGTACGTGTCTGTGTTGTGTGCAAGTGTGTGTGGCACTGTGGCGTATGTCGCCAGGCCGTGCTAAGGTCTGTAGGTGTGCTGTGGCCATGGCATGTGTGTGTCGCGTTTAGCACTGAACCGGGCACGAGCTGCAGTCGAGCTGCGGTCTGTGTTGTTCAGTGGAGTCGCGTGCGTGGTGCCAATCCGTTGGGTGAGGCCGCGTCGTCCGGGCGAGTGGAGTTCGTGGGCGACGTCGTGCGAGATTCACGAATCATGGCGAGAGTGCCGGGCTTGGAGGTTAGCTCCAGTGCGCCTCGGCCTATTTGTACCCCGTGCTCCTCGTGTTGGAGTGCTGATTCCAGTTTCGCTGTGAAGAAATAGCCAAGATACAGGCGAGTTCGTCGCCGCCGCGTTCGTCGCCGGAAAACCACTGTTCATCTACTTTCTCGCGTCGGCGTCGTGAGAGAGGGTGAGAGCGAGAGCGTCGCGTGTTCCTGGGCGTCTCCCAACACCTGTCATGGTGAATGAGCCAAAGGAAGTGTTTGCAACGTGAAGTAGCTGCAATCTTTCGGATGAAGCCGGCGAACGGGTCCAGAGGTAGATGTTCCATTTGCATAGAGCAGATGGCCGACAAAGAGAAAGGGCCATGGTCTCTTCTATGCCCCTAAAGTCATCAGAGTCCAAATTAAGGCTAATAGAAGAGGGGGCGTGCAAAAAGCATGGTCCATTCTTCTTCAGCTACGTTAGATAACCAGTGTGAAAACTGCAGGTCCCAGGTTGTTCCTGTCCAAGCATCATAGACAGAGACATTTTTTCGTTTGCTGTGAGGGAAGAGAGCTAGTAGTAAATCAGCAAGGGGCAAGGGTCCGAGCCAGTGATCAAGCCAGAAGCTTGTAGTCTTGCCATCACCTAGATGAGCACGAGTGACTCATTTGAACTCAGGCAGCAATTGGAGCAACATTGTCCACACTGGGGTGTCAAGGTGGCCCGAGTGACACCGAGCACAGAATTGGCCAGGACAGTCCAACCACTGGGGGTTAGGATCTTTCAGCACCAGCCAGGAATGTAGTTCTCAACAGCAGTGACAAGAGGCAACAGTTCACCGAGGTGGATAGATAGAGGTAACCCAAGGTATGTTTGAGGGAAGTTCGCCAAAGGGCAGCCCATGGTAGCAACCATAGCCACTGAATCAGCAAGGGGTACGGCAATGGTGAGGAGACTGCTTTTGTCATCGTTGATGTGCAAGCCAGTTGCCGCTGTGAAAGAGTCCAGGAGCCCTTTTAGGTGGACAAAGTGATCCGGGTTCACTCGAGGAACAATGAGCGTGTCATCTACATACTGCAAGATCGAACATGGAAGATCATCAACGAGGGGATGTTGTAGTCGTTGCTGAGTCGAAGCACGGTCCAACCATTTGCTGTAGAAGATCAGCCACTATGATGAACAAGTAGGGGGATAAGGGATTGCCCTGCTGCAGCCCCCGCTTACGTTGGATCCACTTTCTGGGCACCCCATTGAGCACAATTGTCGTTTGGCTTGAGGTGTTCAGCAATTTGACCCAGTTTTGCCATAGAAATGGGAAGCTTTTGGCGGCTAGTATCTGTCGAGGAACTGCCAGTCAATAGAATCGAAAGCTTTCTTGAAGTCTAATTGAAGAACAATGGTCGGAGCACCGCGCTTGTGGCAACAATATCCGCAGCATACAGAAGATTCTCAGCAATGCATCTGCCATGAATGAAGCCGGTTTGGTCCGAGTGAACCATCTCAGGGATGAGGCGTTGGAGGCGTATTGTCATGCCCTTTGTGCAGATCTTGGTGATGGTGTTTTGTAGGGAGATCGGTCTGTAGTCCTTTGGTTGCAGCGAGGTAGCCTTCTTAGATGAGAGCGAGGTATGCCTTGTTGAATCGACGAAGATCAGCCTCGCCTTGGTGGAAACGTTGCAGCAGTGCAAGAAGCTTTAGCTGGACGATCTGCCAATTGGCCTGGACGAAGAGAGCTCTTTTACAGCGCACAATACTACTATATACTACTGTTTAAAAAGGACTAGTATGTAAACATCCGACAGTTGAGATTAATTGTATACTATACAAAATAGTACTAGTGATACGAGTAGTACAGAGGAGTAGTATGGATGGTATAGGGGTAATATAGGAACTGAAATAAAATGGCGTTAGTGTAGTATGTACAAAACTCCAAATAATATTTTTGCAAACATATTATTAATAGATAATATTTATGTTTACATTAGAGATATAGTCACATTTCGTGTCGACACTAGTTCTACTTCTTCCGTTCACCATTCCTCCAACCGATTCACATAGTCCGGCGAGCCGATGGCAGGTTTCGGCGTGCGGCCAACGAGCGGGCTGAAAGCATCTAGGCCCCAAGATTAGAGTTTTGGTAATTAATGACAACACCACCTTGTGGACTAATAATTTCATTGAGCTTATGAATTAAGGTTAGTCATATGTATTCGCTATGAGATACTATGGAGATGGTAGTGTATAAAGCGAGAATGCTTCCGCAAAGAAAAGTTGATTTGAAGTGGCGAAAGGCTCAAGGCAAAGGTATAAATATAGGATTTTCTTTTTGCCGGTCAAGAGGTGATTAGACAAGTAAATTGACCGGATTTATAGGCTAGATAGCCGTACTATCAAGAGTGATCAATTTACATTTGCTTGACGAGTTAATAGTGCCACATTGCTCAAAGATTTGGTTTTGCATGCATATAGATGAGAGTTATTTACCAACTGAAATTATGTTGAAAATGCGCTCGGCGGACGGTCCGCCTCCATACAAAAAGTTACACAGAATTGTGTGTTCTCTGGTAATTTTAACTGACAACGGCGGACAGTCCGGCCCGTGATGGCGGACGGTCCGGTTTTAGGACAGAGACTCAGAGCTTCTCTGGTGGATTTCAAGCTCCACCACGGACGGTCCGGCCTTGGGTGGCGGACGATCCGCGGACAAATGTTTCGGACATGTCCGAACGATGCTCGTTATGTGTAAATGTGAAATGAACGGCGGACGGTCCGTCGTAGCGGGCGGACGGTCCGGTTTTTGAATAACGGTCAGTTCTGACACGCCGTGATGTGAGACATAGCTGTTGGATTATAACGGCGAACCGTCCGGTTCTGTAGGGGAGGACGGTCCGCATGTTCGCAGAAAACGTGGAATTTGAACATAACGGTTGGATTTGAGGCACCCATCTATAAATAGAGGGGTGGCCGGCGTGGGGACTCTCTCTTGGCCATTCCACTCACTTGCAACATACATTTGAGCTCTCCACTCCCTCTCTTTCTCACTCACATAGCTTTGGATTGCATTTTTGGTGAGATAGAGAGGCATCTAGTGCTAGCATTCAAGGTTTGCGCTTTGGGGTACTAGGAGTTCTTCAAGCAAGGTTGTTGATTTGTTACTCTTGGAGGTTACCGCCTCCTAGACGGCTTGGAGATTGGTTTTTCATTGAGCTCTTCAAGAAGATTGTGAAGAAGCCATTGATTCATTCTTGTGAAGAGGTTCATGAGCTTTGCCTCACCGGAGTGGTGAAAAGCATCTCTAGTGGAAAGAGGTTTGGAGCGGTTCATTGATTCCTAGATTGGCTCATACACCAAGTGGATTCTTGGTAGAGGAGCAATTGGAAGCTTTGAATCCACCTCAACGTAGATTAGGGGTGACCGGCAAGTCATCGACACCACGGGAAAAATTGCTTGTGTCGTCGGTTATTTCTTTCCCTCATTTATTTACAAGCGATTTACTTTGAGCATTTCTTTACCTAGAACTTGAATTGTATCTTGACATCTTAGGTTGCATACCTTTGTCATAGACTAGTTTAACTAGTTGTAGAATTTATTTTGTGTTTCTAATTAAACTTTCAAGTGTTGTGTTTTTAGTTGAAAATCGCCTATTCACCCCCTCTGGTCGGTAATTCTCGATCCTACCCGGGCAGCGTGCCCACAGACAGAATCTGTGAGTGGCCAAGGGGCGTGCGGCGCGCCCAGACGAGGCGAACTCCCCGGTGAAGCGGCTAGAGACCGGCTAGATCCAGGCGAGCGGGGGGCACGCGCGCTGTCGGAAGGAGCTGAGGTGGGCCACTGGAGACGGCTGCGTGAGGTGCAGGTAGATCCGTGGGGGGACGGCCTGGTGGTAGGGGCAAGCAGATCCATGGGAGTTGGGCGGCTGGAGGCGGCAGGGCGGCTGCGGTGCCGCCATTGGATCCGTGCCGGGCGGCGTGGGCACAGGGGTCCAGCGGACCGGCGGCGGCACACGGTTTGCGCTAGCTGCATCTGGAGCCCGGCGGGCCATCCTGTCCACAGGAGGCATCTGCATGAGCCGAGTCACGTGATCGGCGGCTGCCGCGGCTGGATCCGAGCGAGGCTGCCCGGCATCGGCCATGGCTGGTCACCGCCGCGCTGAGATAGTCGGTGGCATGCCTCAATTTCTCTCAGAGTATGTGCTTGTTCAATCACTAGATTCATGCATTGATTAATTTTGGTTCGAATCAATTGAGAACTTGACAACTTGTGTGCTTATCTTGGAATTTGCTCGCTGATTTACGCATTCTCCAGTAGCAGATGAACGCATGATTGAGTGAACTAGTTAATGTTGAACAAAAAATTGTGTTTCAGTCTTCCTGGTGCATTTACCTGAACCGAAATTATCTGTTGATAGGCATAGTCAGGAGTTGAATTCCTTCCTTGCTATACTAATACACACAGGAAGATCACAGCTAATGAAAAACCTTACACGCGGTGTCAATTTAGGCACAGAATATGAGAAAATGCTCTTCTAATTTATGAATCAGTATCTCTCATGGTGTCCGATTCCACTGTTCCATGCTATGTGCTCATGAGGCTTAAACAGAATAATATTTTTTCTAGTAATCCGACACATCTGCCACCATGAATTAGATGAATCTATCGACACTTCTAATGTTTAGCAATGGACTTCTATTAATATTTTTGAGACAGCATGGAGTGTCTTGGTGTAGATAAACATCGTCTCAGAGAAACTGCAATTAGAAGTCTTCATGATCTGAATGTATGAATCTTGAAAATAATATTACAATACCTTCAGCAATTGTTTCTAACCTTCTACAAATAAATGTTTCATGTGACATCCAAAATTCTGTTTGTGATTACTCATCGTTATCCTTGAATGTGCCTCTTTCTTTAATATAAAGACTGTAAAAAGCTACTCCTTCAGTTACGGTTTCAGTATTTACGAAAGCTGAAAGCGAAATCAACCCTATCTCTTCAACTAGCAAGGTACTGATATTGTTCTTTCTCTCAGGTTCTTTGATAAAGCTACAATTGTGACATCGTCTGATGTTGAACCTGCTTCCCTGCTTACAACATGGACAATTTGTGCTGTCACTCACTTGCTAACATGTTAGCTACCAGTTAACTCAGTTCATTCATCGTATCTCTTGTGCCTGTGTTCACAGCCAGAGGCCACAGTCCAGGTGGATAGCTGATAACTTGAAGGAAGGGCATTGGATCGATTCTAATGGATGGTGATTCTTTTGTGTTTATTGAATGTGCTAGCATTTGTGTATTGTGCCACGAGATACAAATGTAAGAACCAAAGTGTGTTGACTCTGAAGTGTAAAAGCTATAGCTTCTATCTGGCGAAAAGAAAAATGTGTATTGTAAGTTTGTAACTTGTTTGCATTCGTGGGCACCCTGCTGCCTGCTTCCAAAAAGGCGGGCAACAGGTTATGTGGGCTTTTCTTGAGTGTTGTCTTTTCTTCAGTGCTAACCTGACCAGGTTGCGGGCTTGTTAATGACACTAATCTGGGCGCATCACAATCCTGTACAAAGCATATGCTCCTGCCTGCCTGTCTTTTCTTGAGTGCTGACCTGACCAGGTTGTGGGCTTGTTAAAAGAAATCAAAATGAAAACAGTAGGGATGATTTCGGCATCCTGTTGTCTGGCTGCTATCGCATATTGCCAGGAATTATACAAGTCTCTGTCCGCCTCAAGCTCTTCAAGTATTGGTTTGCACCACAGAAAATCAGATATCCGATGCCATAAAAATGAAACCCAGAATGACAACTGAAAAGCTAACAAAAGAGGCATACACAGCAAAAGCCAGCAGGTCAGCATGTAAGAACAAGTTTGAGATACTAGGTGATGGTCAGGTCAGAAATTTAGATTCATAGTCGTAACAGAATGGTCATAAGGTTCATACCAAATTAAAAAACAATCAGATTGAACCAAGATACATTTTGGTGGTTCAGTCATCAGTGGTTAATCAAAGATAAAGTTCTGCTGAATTAAGCAACGATCCAACACATTCAGTGACAGGTATTTCACTGCCGTCGACCCCTATCCCTATGCAGAACAACGCCTCCAGGTTCTCCTTTTTCCATCTTCAGCCTCGCCTCTTAGAGACATTACGACATCAGGTCCTAGTAGTCAGTAAAACAATTAATCCAAAGAGAGTAATATTAGTATCACCACAAAATTCAGATATGGATATTACAGTGATGCAAAATTTGAGATATAGATATTACAGTGATGCAAATGCAAGGCATCAACCATAAATTGATAAGCACTTACATTTCATGACACATTCTGCAATAATTAAAAACAGTTCAGCCCAGGGACCCGTCCTAGTAGTATTGTGCGCTGTAAAAGAGCTCGAAGAGTAACGGGGTGAAGCCGTCCAGCCCAGGGACCCGTCCTTCCGTAGTGAGACAATGATCTTAGTTAGCTCATCCATGGTGAAAGACTCAATAAGGAGCCTTCCGTAGTGAGGCAATGATCTTAGCTAGCTCATCCATGGTGAAAGGCTCAACAAGAGAGGCTGCCTGCACACTTGAAAGGGATATTGTGGTGAAATAGCTAGGGAGGTCATCAACAATTGAGCAGGCCTCTTGCTGACCCATCAGCTTTTGGTAGTAGTTGTGGAGAGCAGCCACTTTTGCATTATGATCAGACACCATGGAGCCATTATCTACCTGAAGGGTTTTTATCTGGTCGCGGCGCCAATGAATAGTGGCACTGAGGTGGAAGAATTTAGTGTTGTCGTCACCGAGACCACAAGTCCTGACTTTGCCACGCTGTCACCAATTTTCAGCCAGCATGGTTGCTTGTTCTTGAGCAGATTCAATCACAAGCTCTTGCAACCTGAACTCAAGGTTGCAGAAGTGGTCTTCGTTCTTCAATCCGATCCAGCATAGCAATCACCAATTGGAGTTGTGGAGTGTGTCCCTGGGAGATCGCCTTGTCCTATTCCAGCATTTGAGATCAGCACGTCAACGTTTGAGGCAGCGCACGAATTTCTCAGTACTAGGAGGCGACTGGACACTCGACCAGGCAGAGGTGATGATGTCTCGGCATCCAGGGATCCTGATCTAGTGGTTGTTAAAGCAGAAGATGTTCGGACACGGAATTGTGGTTTGCGCCGTGGGGATGAGCTGACAGTGATCCGACACCTGTGCTGATGCAGTCGAGATAGAAGAGTTGGGCAGTAAGGAACACCATTCTGTACTAACAAAGAATCTGTCAAGCTTGGCCAAGATGGGGTTGTCCTGATGGTTGGACCAAGTGAACCGGTGATGTGGTATCGCCAGTTCCATCATGGCCGTGGCATCAATGGCAGTGTTGAACCAGGATGCTTCAGTAGTGTCGAAGTTGTCATTGAACCTTTCATCCCGGGATAGGATGAGGTTGAGAGTCACCTAGGATGGTCCACACACCCTTTTTTTAGAAAAGGGAATATATTTTAATATTCCAGCCGCTACAATGATAGGTGCATGTAGCTGTTCATTATTACATCCACATCGACGTCACTTGTCAACAAAAAAGGATCATAATAACTTTAACACAACAGGAAGTCTATTACTAAAACACCATCCATTATTTGCGACAATTTCCATTGACGTGGTCTCAAGCATATGACATCTCCACATAAATTGGGGTCGCCCCTCCTCCTTTTGCAATACAGACTAGAAGCACATTTCGGTGTGTTTCTCTGAAAATCACCTACATAGGAGTGAAATCTCTTGTGTTGTTAAAAACCACATCATTTCTACTTATCCAAATTGCCCAGCATAATGTGCAAGCCCCTATCAAAATTTTGTACCCAAGTTCCTTATCAACATAATGGTCCACGCACCTAAGAGGGAATGGAGATGAGTTCATCAAGGAAGGCACGCTTATCAGCTCTGAGGCAAGGCCCGTAGCAGTTGGTGACAGTAAACCGGGTGTTGGAGGCTGTTGTTTGGAAAGTGGAAGTGAGTGCAAACTGGTGCTCAGTGGAAGAAATGAGTTGGAGATGGCTGGGGTTTCAGGCGCCAGAGGCCCCAGCAGAGGGCAACGGACGTAGCTATTATTAGGATTGTAAATTTGTAGTATGCTGCCCTGGCAACTGGCGTGGCTGGAACAATTTTATTACCCAACGAATAAGCATAAGGAAGTGTCGGGTACCTACAAAAGGGGTACCCCAATCTAAGTCCAAAACTACTTGGCGCCAAGGCCCACAACGACATCAACCAGGCTCCACAGCCCAGCAAAGGCCCGCCATCGCTATAAGTCTTCGGCGCCCATCCAGCTCGAGGCAAGCGACCACCCTCTAGCGGATGTTTTCCGTCTCGATCGAGGCTCAGCGGCCTCGAGGACGACCCCTACCCTCGAGGGGGTGTTTTCCGTCTCGTTCGAGGGTCGGCGAGCTCGAGCTTGCCATCCAAGCTCGAGCCCGCCTCGACGGGAACGACGTCCAACGCGCCGCGATTCGTCAGAGTCGTTGAGACGCGGTCAAAAAGCAGGATCACTACTCCACGCCATCACCTACCCTCCGGAGAAGACATCGGTCAAATCCACTCGCGACAGTGAACTCTGAGCGCCATGCTGCGCGCCAGGCCTAACCCTGCTAGTAGCACTGTGCCAACCACTCCTTTGACTTTACCCCCCGCCGGACGCGCAGCCACCCTCGAAGGCAGCCTCGAAGGAGACCATGGAACGCCGTGCGCAAGACACTCCCCTCGACGTCGTGAACTGTCACGAGAAGGAAGGACGATACGTCAGTCCCTGCCATGTCGTCAGCAGAGTTGGAAGGCGCGATTCCCGCTCACGTACGGCGCGGCATGGACGAACAGTGCACACAGCGACAAACACATGTACTCGCACCCCGCCCCCTTGTCTATAAAAGGGGAGGGAAGCCCATGCAAAGGGCAAGACACGCAGAGAACACAAGTCTCAAACACACACAGACCATAACCGGGGACCTAGGAGCTCATCTCCTTCTCCCACCTTGCTTGTAAACCCCTACCACGAGCAACACGCAACCCGGTGCGTCGCACCACTGCTGGACGTACGGCCCCGTGGCCGGAACCAGGATAAAACCCCGTCTCTCACTCTCGCCATCAGGGAAACGAGTGGTTAGCACCGCAATCACTTGTTGGTGCCGGTGCGACCAAATCAGGCACCGACAGTTGGCGCGCCAGGTAGGGGACCTGCGCTGCACTACTCCCTTTCCCGATGGCGAACTCCGGCAAAGGACGGCCTCCGCTGGGCGAGAGCAATCCGCTCCCAGCAGGGCAGGAGATCCGGTTCGGGAGCTTGCGCTTCCAAACATGTGGTGATGATTACCACATGTGCATCCTCCAGGAGGATCCTAGCAACCAACCGGAGCCTCATCAACAGTCTCCGGCGGCACCGCGACGGCGGAGTCGTCCCGGACCTCGCGCACGACGAGCGCGCGCTGCAAGGCGCGCCGCCGACGTCGGAGACCCCCATTCCACAAGGGAAGGGGACGTCCTGCAGTCAAGGTCACAGGAGAGGGTTGCTCCCTTCCTCCCGGGGCCCATGTCTGCATCACGCGCCACGACGGTGCATTCCTATCCCTACGGGCTACGCAACTCCGCGGATGCGTACGCCTCCTCCATCCGCACTACCATGAGTGCGTATGGCGACTAGCCTGGTTGCCACCCAGCCTCCGAGCAGGACTTCGCCGATCCGTTGCTCGGCGATTCCCGCACGGAGTCCGAAGATGGACACGCATTTATGCGTAGACACCTTGGTTGGGACTACTCGGGTCTCCGCGACCCAGAGGCCTTTATTGCTTTTCAAACAGCGGCGGATTACTGCTTCGAGTATTCCGATGATGAGTATGACCCAACCAAGGAGTGTTTCGTCATCAACGACAGACAACTCAGCGAGGGATCGGCGTCCGACGACGACGGCGGGGGTGACGAGCAGGGGGACAACGATGGCATAGATCCGAAAGGCGCGTAGCCATCGGACCCATCGGATCACTCTCCTTCCGAGGACGAGCGGGATCCGCGCCATCTGCCACGAGCTAGTGGTGACGTCTCGCCACCAGCGCGCTCCGACCGCGAGCCGGCCAAGCAAGGCGACGAACGCGGCACGGATGCCCGACACACAGGACGAGTGGCTCAGGCCCGCATCCTTGCTGAGGGCAGAGATGACGAGCTCGCTCCCAGGACAAGCCAGAAGCTCATCGCGGCGGCCGCGCTGCTCCGAGCCATGCCGGAGGCAGCGACCCCCGAAGGGCGGAAACTACACCTCGAGGCTCAAAAGCTGGTCGAGCACGCTGCCCGACAGCATGCCGAGAGCTCAGCCTCCCGCCTTCGACGCTCCTCAGCCTCGAAGGGCGAACGAGGAGGGGAATCCTCGGTACGCTCACCCCGGCCCAACGGCAGGGCGCGAGCACAATCCCGGGGCAACTCCCGCCGCGACACGGCGCGACGCCACGCCAGCGAACCACATGCGCTCGAAGCACGAACGCTTCCAGCAAGGGAACCCGCGAGGTCACGCCTCCGGGACACCCGTGGCACGGACGATGATGGCGACGCTCGCAATACCCTGAACGAAATCAGGTGGCGAGAGGGAGACCAGACCCACCAGCGCGGGCGCACCGACGTTGGGCGGAACCGGGATGCGGCCCCAGAGCCAACAGGCACGCGGGTGTTCAGCTATAACATCCGCACCGCCCCGATTCCCCCTCGTTTTCGACAGCCTACCACTATCACCAAGTACTCTGGGGAAACGGACCCCAGGGTATGGCTCAATGACTACCGCCTAGCGTGCCAGCTCGGCGGCGCCACAGACGACGCCATGATCATCCGCAATCTGCCACTCCACCTGGCAGATTCCGCTCGGACATGGCTCGAGCACCTGCCCCCGAACCGGATCCGCGACTGGGACGATCTGGTCGAGACCTTCGTGGGAAATTTCCAGGGCACCTACGTGCGCCCTGGAAACACATGGGACCTTCGGGGGTGCAGGCAGAAACCTGGCGAGTCGTTGAGGGATTTCATCCGGCGCTTCTCCAAGCGCTGCACCGAACTTCCCAACATCACCGATCACCAAATCATCCACTCTATCCTCGAAAGCACCACCTGTTATAGCCTGGTGTGCAAGTTGGGGAGGAGCCCACCCCCCGACGCGAACCGGCTATTCGAGATAGCCTCGAAATACGCGTCGGGGGAAGAGGCGGCCAATGCCATCTTCAACGACAAAAAGGGGAAACGCCCCGAGGAAGCGTCCGCGGAGGACGATAAGGCGAGGGGCCCCTCGAAGAAGCGGAAGCACGGCAAGAAGGGGAAGAAGACCCGGACGCCACGCGGAGCAGGGGACGTCGAGGACGAGGCCCTCGCGGTCGACCCTAACCACCAGGGACCTCGAGGTCCCCCGCGTGGTGGGGGCGTTTTCAACGACCTCCTCAAGAAGTCGTGCCCTTACCACAAGACCGCAGTCGCTCACACCCTCGAGCAGTGTGAGATGCTGCGGAAGTTCTACAACCGCATCCCTCGAAAGGATAGCGGTCCGCCCAAGGATGGTGGCACCAAGGATAACGACGGATACCCCGAGGTGGAACACGTGTTCTTCATCACGGGAGGTCCTGCGGCCAACTTGAAGCCTCGGCAGCGGAGGAGGGAACGCCGAGAGGTCATGCTGGTCCGCCCAGCGACCCCCTCGTACCTCGACTGGTCATTAGAGACCATCTCGTTCGGTCGCGAAGATCATCCCGACCATATCCCGAACCCCGGGCAGTATCCTCTCGTCGTCGACCCCGTCATCGGCAACACGCGCTTCTCCAAGGTGCTCATGGATGGCGGCAGCAGCCTCAACATCTTGTACGCTCCAACTTTGGAGCTTATGGGGATCAGCACCTCCGAGCTGCGGCCCAACAAGTCCTCCTTCCATGGGGTCGCGCCCGGCAAGCGCGTCCAAACCCTCGGGCAGATCGACCTGACCGTCTGCTTCGGAACCCCGGCAAACTTCCGCAAGGAAGTGCTCACCTTCGAGGTCGTGGGCTTCAAGGGAGCCTACCACGCCATCTTGGGAAGGCCATGCTACGCCAAGTTCATGGCCATCCCCAACTACACCTACCTCAAGATGAAGATGCCAGGGCCTCACGGAGTCATCACGGTCGGCCCGACGGTCGAGCACGCCTACGTGTGCGACATCGAGAGCATCGAGCTCGCGGAGGCTCTCGCCCTCGATGAGACCCTCGTGGCGGATCTGGAAGCGATCGTCAACACGCTCCCTGATGCCAACGAACGGCAGCAGGGGAGCTTCGCGCCCGCTGAGGACACCAAGATAGTTCCCCTCGACCCCGACAGCCCCGATGGCAAGGTGTTGAGGATCAGCTCTTCCCTCAGCGACAAATAGGAAGTAGTGCTCGTCGACTGTCTCCGCGCTCACGCAGACATCTTCGCGTGGAGCCCCTCAGACATGCCAGGCATTCCGAGGGAGGTCGCCGAGCACTCTCTTGATATCCGCCCCCACTCCAAGCCGGTCAAGCAACGTCTCCGCTGTTTCGACGAAGTGAAATGGCGGGCGATCGGTGAGGAAATACGTAAACTTTTGGAGGCCGGATTCATCAAGGAAGTGTTTTATCCCGAGTGGCTAGCAAATCCTGTACTAGTGAAAAAGAAAAGTGGGAAGTGGAGGATGTGTGTAGATTACACCAGCTTGAATAAAGCGTGCCCAAAAGTCCCATTTCCTTTACCACGTATAGACCAAATTGTGGATTCCACGACGGGATGTGAACTTTTATGTTTCCTTGATGCCTACTCCGGCTACCATCAGATTAAGATGAAGGAGTCCAACCAGCTCGCGACTTCCTTTATCACCCCTTTCGGCATGTACTGCTACGTTACGATGCCCTTCGGCCTTCGAAACGCCGGGGCCACGTATCAACGCTGTATGCTCCGCATCTTCGGGGATCATATAGGTCGTATCGTAGAAGCGTATGTCGACGACATTGTCGTAAAAACCAGGAAGGCGGACGACCTGGTACGCGACCTCGAGGTCGTGTTTAGCTGCCTCAGGGCGCACGGAGTGAGACTCAACCCCGAAAAGTGCGTCTTCGGGGTGCCTCGAGGAATGCTCTTAGGTTTCATCGTCTCTGAACGAGGCATCGAGCCCAACCCCGACAAGGTCACGGCCATCCAACAGATGGAACCAATCCGCGACCTAAAGGGTGTGCAGAGGGTAATGGGATGCCTAGCGTCCCTAAGCCGCTTCATCTCTCGTCTCGGAGAGAAGGGGTTGCCTCTGTATCGACTTTTGAGGAAGACAGAGCTTTTCACCTGGACCGCGGAGGCTCAGGAAGCTCTCGACCGACTCAAAACAGCGTTAACGAACACGCCGATCCTTACCTCACCAAAAGAGGGCGAACCTCTCCTCCTCTATGTCGCAGCAACGACTCAAGCCGTCAGCGCGGTCATAGTAGTAGAAAGGACCGAGGAAGGACATTCTCTACCGGTCCAGCGACCGGTGTACTACATCAGCGAGGTCCTGTCTGAAACCAAGACGAGGTATCCCCACATCCAGAAGCTGATCTACGCCATCGTACTGGCTCGACGCAAGCTGCGACATTATATCGAGGTCTATCCGGTGACCGTTGTGTCGTCCTTTCCGTTGGGCGAAATCATTCAGAATCGCGAGGTCTCTGGACGAATCTCGAAATGGTCGACAGAACTGATGGGGGAGACCCTCGCTTACGCACCGAGAAAGGCCATCAAGTCCCAGACTTTGGCTGACTTCGTAGCCGAGTGGACCGACACCCAGCTCCCCACCTCGAAGTCCAGCCTCGACTGCTGGGAAATGTACTTCGATGGGTCGGTAGTGAAGACCGGCGCCAGCGCCGGCCTACTCTTCATCTCACCCCGCGGGGAGCACCTTCGATATGTCGTGCGACTCAACTTTCCCGCGTCCAACAACATGGCGGAGTACGAAGCGCTCCTTGCCGGCTTGAAAATCGCACTCGAGCTCGGCATTAAGCGCCTCGACATTCGCGGCGACTCACAACTGGTCGTCGATCAGGTGATGAAGGAATCGAGCTGCCAAGACGAAAAAATGGCGTACTGCCAGGTGGTGCGCAAGCTCGAAGACAAGTTCGATGGCCTCGAGCTCCACCACATCGCACGAAGGTACAACGAGAAAGCCGATGAGTTGGCGAAGATCGCGTCGGGGCGAGCCACCGTTCCCCCGAACGTCTTTGCCAAGGACATCGATGTACCCTCGATCACCCTCGCCGCCTCGACCCAAGCCTCGACCGCACCCGACGCTCAAACGTCCGCCCTCGACCCCACGAGCGCGGAGCTCTTGGCGGACGAGGACGAGCCTATGGGATACGAAGCCTGCTCGGGAGATGAGGACGAGGCGGAGGCGATGGAAATTGACGAGGTTTCGGCACCTCGAGATTGGCGGAGCCCGTACCTCGACTGGCTCGACGGACGCGTCTTGCCTAACGATCGAACGGAGGCAAGGCGCGTAGCAAGGAAAGCTAAGCGGTTCCTCATCATCGAGGGGGAACTGTACCTACGGGGGGCCTCGGGGGTCTTGCAACGCTGCATCCCGATACCCGAAGGAAAAGAGCTTATCCTCGACATTCACGCAGGCGTGTGCGGACATCACGCCGCCCCACGCACGCTCGTGGGTAATGCCTTTCGACAAGGTTTCTACTGGCCCACTGCCGTGGCTGACGCCACGGAAGTGGTACAAACCTGCGAAGGGTGCCAGTTCTACGCGTTCAAGACGCACCTACCCGCTCAAGCGCTGCAAACCATCCCCATTACGTGGCCTTTTGCCGTATGGGGCCTCGACCTTGTCGGACCAATGGCAAAAGCGCCCGGGGGCTTCACGCACCTGCTGGTGGCGATCGACAAATTCTCCAAATGGATCGAGGCTCGACCCATCAGTAGGATCAAGTCTGAGCAGGCGGTGCTCTTCTTCACCGATATAATCCACCGCTTCGGGGTTCCCACCTCTATCATCACTGACAACGGCACTCAGTTCACAGGAAAGAAGTTCTTAAAGTTCTGCGACGATTTCCACATCCGAGTGGATTGGTCAGCAGTGGCTCACCCACAGACGAACGGCCAAGTAGAACGTGCCAATGGCATGATTCTACAAGGCCTAAAGCCCAGAATTCACAACAAACTGAAGAAGTTTGGACACAAGTGGGCGCAAGAGCTACCATCGGTGATTTGGAGTCTGAGAACGACCCCAAGCAGAGCAACAGGGTTCTCCCCATACTTCCTCGTCTTTGGGGCAGAGGCCATCCTCCCTACGGATCTGGAGTATGGGTCCCCTAGGCTCCGAACGTACCAAGAGCAGCGAAATTGCCAGGCTCGAGAGGACTCGCTCGACCAAGTCGACGAGGCTCGAGACGTGGCTCTACTCCACTCGGCGAGGTACCAGCAGAGCCTGCGGCGACAACAAGCTCGAAGGATCCGGCACCGAGACCTCTGCAAAGGAGACCTCGTGTTGAGGCTTCGACAGGACAACCGAGGGCGGCACAAGCTCTCACCCCCATGGGAGGGGCCGTACATCGTCGCCGAAGTTCTCAAGCCCGGAACGTACAAGCTAGCTGACGAGGACGGGCACGTTCTCACGAACGCCTGGAACATCCAACAGCTACGTCGTTTCTATCCCTAGAGTGGCCCCGCGGCCCTCGAAATCTTTGTACATACTCTAGATTTGTGCAAGTCTTTTTGAATCAAGTGTCGATATTTTTACCCCCACAGTTTGGAAGAAAATAAAACGAGCTTTTATTCCTTTCGGGCTTCGAGGCAGGTTTGGCTCTACCCTCGGTAGAGCCACCCCTCCCTCGGGGGCTACATGGGGGTTAACCCTCGAAAAAATCGTCGCTTTTCAAAAAGTCCTTTGCGAAACCTCGAAGGAGACACGCTAGGCGTGAAACGGACGAGGGCAGGGTCGTCTGAGCCGAGTGTTCGCTTACGCCTCGAGGCTACGGCAACACCTCACTTCCCTCCGCCTAAGTCATTCACGTACGAACGATCCTAGCGACGCTTTCCTCTCGAGGCACAAGCATCGGACTAGTGCACGTCGCAAAGACATCGCATAAAAAGCAAACATCACGTTTAAAGCAAAATAAACGATGTTCAATAAGCAATTTAGTCTTACATAAAAAGTCTAAAAGCTCTAAACTACTTCTTTACATTCGGGCTCGATGGCCCGAGACTTTCAGGGTTCGCCCCCGCCGCCAAGGTCGTCCCAGCCGCCGCCGTCCTCGCCAGGAAAGAGGGCGCCCTCGAAGTAGCCGGCGAGCACTCGCGCCGTTCCATCGGCAGCAGCATCGGCCTCGTCCATCGCCGCCACTGCCTCTTCGTCGTTGAGGTCGTCGGCGACGACGTACCCAGCGGCGAGCTTCGAGAGGTCCGCTTGGTAGTGGGTCGTGACCACTCCAAGCGCCTTCCGAACTCCAAGCAGAAGGGCCTCCTTCACGAGCGAGGAGAAGTGGCCCCCAAGCGCTCGAAGGCGACTAGCGAGGGAGCTCCCGGACTGCAGGCCGGGACCAGCAATCTCGTTGCAGGCGGCCGAGGCTGCCTGCACCAGCTCGTCGAGCTCGCGCTGGGTTTCCGTCTGCGCCACCAGCACGGCCTCCTTCGACTCGGTCTCGGCCCGAAACGCCTGCTTCAATGCTGCACCAACAAAGTCAGCCAAAAAGCAACGAAACGAAAGGGTCAGAGCTCGAGCCAAATCAGCTTACCCTTGACCTGTCCCTGAGCAGCCTCAAGAGCCTCCTCCGCCTCTCGGGCCCGCTGCTCCGCCTCTCGAGCCTGCCGCTCCGCCGTGGCCCGAGCAGTTTGCTCCCGCTCGAGCCGGTCTCGAGCCTCGACCGCGAGACGCCGCTCCTCCTCGACCGCCAGCTCCGCCGCACGGCGCGCAGCCCGCTCGTTCTCCAGCCAGACATTGCTGTTCGCGAGCTGCTCGCGAAGGGCGCTGGCCGAGACTTCGAGGCGAGCGATGACCTCCCCCTTTTCTCGACCCTGGGCGAGGGCCCGGTCCCGAGCGCCTCGAAGGTCGTCTAGCTGGCGCTCTCGAGCCTTGAGCGCCCCCGACAAACGATGGAGCTCCAACAACAGCTCCGCGATCTGGTCGTTCTTCGCGAACGCCTGTTGGCGGAGCTCCTGCGAAAAAAGAGCTAAGCCTCCTTTGAAAAAATAGGGCACCCATTCAAGGGAAAGAGGTCTCGAAAGCCTCGATACCCCGCGCGGAGCGGAACCATGGAATAACGCTCGATGCTTCCGCCTCGAACTGAAGAAGCCATCGTGCTACTGATCAGGGGTTCGAACCTTGGGCCTACGAAGGGTTTCGACAAGGGCCTCAGATCAACCGAGTCAGGGATAATCAACGGTACCCTCGAAGCTCGAACGCTCGAGGAAACCAACCGATTATGTTCGAGGCCAGGCAGAGCGCCTAGATCGAGGGACCCCTCGAGGGGGAGCATCGAGCCCTCGACCTCTATCAAATGGGGTCGAGTCCCGTCTAGCATACTTTTTGCGAAAAGCTTCAACGGGCGTGTCCTATGACCATGAGCCTACCCCTATCGAATGGGGCATGGACGTCCGCTCGAACCACCCGTTACCAGCTCAACCAGGGACCCGTGGCTCGATCCCATCGAGGGAAGCACGGGTCGCCTCCCCCTCGGCACCCTCAGACAGGGAGCGCGAGGCACGAGAAGTTCGAAATTCCCCCTACCTCGGGCACGGTGGTCGAACCCACGTCTGAGGAAGCCGCGGGTGCTCTTCACCACAGGTGTTGAGACCTTGGGAGAGTGTCAATCACTCTCCCAAGGCCTCGGGGGCTACACCCGCGGGTGCGCTAGCGCGCCCCCACGGATTCTCGGAACCAACGAAGATACGAGGGCCTTGAAAGCCTGGACGAACACCAACCTTCGCAGGATGAAAACCTCATCCCTGCGAAGGCTCGGGGGCTACTGTCGGGTACCTGCAAAAGGGGTACCCCAATCTAAGTCCAAAACTACTTGGCGCCAAGGCCCACAACGACATCAACCAGGCTCCACAGCCCAGCAAAGGCCCGCCATCGCTATAAGTCTTCGGCGCCCATCCAGCTCGAGGCAAGCGACCACCCTCTAGCGGATGTTTTCCGTCTCGATCGAGGCTCGGCGGCCTCGAGGACGACCCCTACCCTCGAGGGGGTGTTTTCCGTCTCGTTCGAGGGTCGGCGAGCTCGAGCTTGCCATCCAAGCTCGAGCCCGCCTCGACGGGAACGACGCCCAACGCGCCGCGATTCGTCAGAGTCGTTGAGACGCGGTCAAAAAGCAGGATCACTACTCCACGCCATCACCTACCCTCCGGAGAAGACATCGGTCAAATCCACTCGCGACAGTGAACTCTGAGCGCCATGCTGCGCGCCAGGCCTAACCCTGCTAGTAGCACTGTGCCAACCACTCCTTTGACTTTACCCCCCGCCGGACGCGCAGCCACCCTCGAAGGCAGCCTCGAAGGAGACCATGGAACGCCGTGCGCAAGACACTCCCCTCGACGTCGTGAACTGTCACGAGAAGGAAGGACGATACGTCAGTCCCTGCCATGTCGTCAGCAGAGTTGGAAGGCGCGATTCCCGCTCACGTACGGCGCGGCATGGACGAACAGTGCACACAGCGACAAACACATGTACTCGCACCCCGCCCCCTTGTCTATAAAAGGGGAGGGAAGCCCATGCAAAGGGCAAGACACGCAGAGAACACAAGTCTCAAACACACACAGACCATAACCGGGGACCTAGGAGCTCATCTCCTTCTCCCACCTTGCTTGTAAACCCCTACCACGAGCAACACGTAACCCGGTGCGTCGCACCACTGCTGGACGTACGGCCCCGTGGCCGGAACCAGGATAAAACCCCGTCTCTCACTCTCGCCATCAGGGAAATGAGTGGTTAGCACCGCAATCACTTGTTTGTGCCGGTGCGACCAAATCAGGCACCGACAGGAAGTAATAGCAAAATGAAGGTGTTGTGTAAACTTTTTCTTCTTTTCACCTACAATATAGTCACATTGACATCCGTTACTAGTTAGTACTACATGAGGTTGAACTCCACAAAATTTCAGCCTTAAAGAATATCCTCCAACTGTTTCATCTTGGGATCCAACTCGGCAGCATTTTCCTCTACATAATCCTCTGCCGGAGTCCGGTATGCATCAGCAATCGCCTTTCCTTTGTCCATGACTTCAGATGGCACAGTTTGCAAGACACTGGAAAGACACAAAAAAGGTGAGATGTTGGTGATGATCCCTATTGATTTCAAGATGTAGAAAGGCTTTCATTTCCTAATAGTACTTGTCTAGTGCTCCAAGGGCGACAGTGATCTTGCTCCTCATGGTTTCAACGGATGCTGAGGGGTCATTCCGTGATGCATGTAGTAGCAGCGAGTCGAGATCTTCCAATGCTCTAGGAAACGATAGGCAACAAATCTCACAACCTCTCACAAGCTATTAAACAAAGAGGTGCATCCATGGATAACACAGAGAATTATGTTTACCGTAAGCATTCGTCCACAGCGTCTGATGCAGCTTTGCCTTGACCATTACTGGAAGCATATTGTGCCACCTGCAATTAAAGTTTCTTTTTCACTTGAATTCAGCTGCATCGTTTGGAGTCAAGAAATTGCATTGTGATGTACGGATGTTCTATGAGCTATCGGCCTATCACTTTGGGCATGAAAGACCACGAATCATTTTATAATGATCAGAATAGAACTTACTGCTCGTATGTTGATACGTAGAGACGATGCTGGTCCAGAGCGAAGTAATGATCTGGTCTCATCGTACCTTGGTTTCTCAAATTCTAAGGATTTCTCTGCAACGGATCATATATAGGAGAATCTCTCATGCATAGGTTGTATCATATTGAAACATCTACTAAGATGACAGACTCAATAAAAAATCAACTAAGGCAGAACATTTTTTGAGTCAAAAATAAATGTATTCCAATTTTATTTATCGGCAAATAAGCATGGTCTCCTTGTGTCAATTGTGAAGAGATCATTTGCCCTATGAAAAACTTTCATGCAGACAAACAGTCCCTGATGCAAAATTGAAGTACTTGAAAAAGGAGAGCGTGACTGAATAGAGCTTGTATGTCTGTGCCTACAGTTGTGCAAAAAAAAAAAAATCAGTAGTTTCGTGCCTGATGGTTGAGTGTAGTTTGCCACAATGCGCTCACTGTGCATCAGTCAGTCAAGGTTGCCAAAGCACTAGTTAAGACTGACAGCTGGGGTACTGATTACCGTAGTTATCACTTGTGAATTACCTAGATCGACGAATTGGTCAATTGTGAGCAGCACAGCCGGAACGTAGGTCTCCAAAGCCTCCAGCTTCTTCCTGACAGTATCAATTCAAGAACAGCAAAGAGGCAATTAGGCGTTCTGAAAATCTAAATGTCACAGACAGTGTGTGCAATCGAATGCAAATGCTCCACGGTGAGAGCAGGGCATCACGGCTTTGTTACCTCTTGACGTACTTGTCCAATGGACTGCCCGCGTCCGCCCCTGAAACAATCGGTAGTTCGTGCACAGCAGCAAATCAGCGACACGCACGCACACGGACGGAACCAGCTCACCGCCCAAAAGGAAAACACGAAGCAGCAGGATGGCACTTACGCTCGACAGCAGTGGCGAGCCAGGCGGCGACGCCGGCAAGGGAGACGGCGCGGCGGCCGACGCCGCCGGACGTCGGCGGGAGAGCGGCGGCCGTGGGCTGGCAGCATCGGCGCCGGCGCGGACGAGATGGGGACGCGCAGACGTGGAGCCCGCCGGAGGTGGTGGGGAGGAGCGAGGAAGGCATCTTAATTTGGAAGAAGAATAACTGAGGAAGCGGCGGCGTGAGCTCGCGGCAGGGAAGGGGCGGGGCTCTTCTTGGTGGCTGGCCGCTGCCGCCGAAGTGCTGCTAGGAACCGCCGCGCGACGGCGACGGCGTCAGGCAATGCGCTTGCGGGCTTGCGGCGGGCGGCTGGGGTCGTTCGGCGTGGCCCTTACCGATTCGGGCCACGCGATTACACGAGAGCCACTCGTGTGTGTCCCGCGGCAAGTTCCTGCGGCAGGAACACATCGACGTGGGCTCTCTGTTGCCAGCAGCCAAGCGAGAGGCTGAATGAAGCAGACGTTTTGGCGTGTGTGTCGTGTGGTCCAGTTTGTGTCAATTCAAGAGAGGTAATTACCAAGTAATTATCCATGCTCAGAGCTGGTAAAACACACAAGCAAGCGTACCTTTTAAAGTAGCAAGTGCACGCACTTCTCTTTTGAGGAAGAAACTGTATCAGTATTCAGTAGCAAATTTACATGCGTACAGAGCCTGAACTTCTGAACTTGCTCGATCAGGAGTCGAGATCACGGATACAACATGCGCATTTGTATCGCACAACATGTTCCGAACTTGTGATCATGCATCCTCCGGGAAAGAAATAAAAAACACGAGCGAAACGACGCGAGGGATGTTCGAGCTAGCTGCTGTACAAGCAGGAAGCCTTACACTTGAGCACGAAGCCGAGCAGCATCAGCATGGCGAGGAGGCCACCGGAGGAGCCCCAGACGCGGTGGATCCAGTAGGGGTCGAACCTGACCACGCGCCGGTCCATGAAGCACGTCACGTTGATGGCCAGGATCAGCACCACCAGCAGCGCCGGCAGCCACAACGCCGACGACACGCCTTCTTCCTCGTCGTCGTCGTCCTCCGCGTAGGGCCTCCGCCGATCGATGTACAGCGGCGACAGCACGGCCAGCACCGCCACCACCACGCACACCAGCTTCTCCGTCGAAGACGACCTCCCCATGGCGAATTGGAGATGGCGACCTACTCTCTGCTCTGTCCAAGTCTGAAACTCTGAAGGCTATGAAGAAAGAATGCAGTATGGCTTGGCTTGGTTGTTAGAGTGGCGCAGCGGAATTCGGCCCAGCTCGCTGTACACACGAGCCGGTGCCTAACAGGTCTAGGTCCACAGAGCCCAACAACAACTAAGGCCTCGGGTCTAACTCAACCCAAAAGACTGCCTTATAGTATGAGGATTGCCCCACCTTATATGTTGTGCTCTCCCACCATCAATTACCGATGTGGGACTAAATATAACAATCTCCCCCGTCACACATCGGACCCAACTCTTCCATCACAACTATTGTGTGATCTCAAAGAAGACGTTATCAAAGGCCCAGAGTATAAACTCTCCAGTCAACTTGCGTGACCAATGGTCAAATGACCCAACGGAGATATCAACGGGCTCCCCCGTAAACATGTGACCCGGAGATGTTACCGATTTCACAACCTTTGGCTCTGGTACCACTTGTTAGAGTGGCGCAGCGGAATCTGGCCCAGCCCGCTGTACACACGAGCCGGTGCCTAACAGACCTAGGTCCACAGAGCCCAACAACAACTAAGACCTCGGGCCTAACTCAACCCAAAAGACTAGCCTTATAGTATGAGGATTGCCCCACCTTATATGTTGTGCTCCCCCACCATCAATTACCGATGTGGGACTAAATATAACATTGGTTTGGTTTCTTCAGAATATATCTCTCTCTCTATGCTATAAGTTTGGCGGCTGAACCAAACCAATCTTCAGGCCCAAGGAGAAAAGAGAAAAGAACCTTTCGATCGAAATCTCTATCGCCAGAACTTTTGACTACGCATTGAGATTCCCGGCATGCAGAGGAGAGGAACATGTTCAGATTGTCCCGCATTATTATCATCCAAGGATTGGTGGTGGGCGTTGGACTGCGACGTAAAGGAGATTCTGCAGAGCTAGTGAGCACCGAATCAGATGCCCAGAGCCGGCAAGCAGCTCAACAGCTGACTCCCAATACAACTTGGCTACATTTATCCAATGGAATTGAATTGGACGGTTCTGATCGTCGTGCTGGAAAGGAAGAGTAAAAGTTAACGCCATGATCGCGTGATCATGTCGAGCTTTATCATTCTGGAAGCTGTAAAGTTGTATCCATTCGACGTCATAGGTTTTGCCTGCAGGATTAGTACAGTTGGTTTATGAATCCGTACGGCGCCATGGGTCTGCTTACGCGTGTTGCCGTGTTGGCAACTTGGCATTCGGTGATTCGGGCAAGCAATGCTAGGGAACAAAGACGTATCCGGCCGGATTTTATTGCAGTGTTAGGAGGACCTCTTTAGGAGCGTCACTTTTATCCGCTCATTTGCTCTTTGGGGAGTAAACAAGCGTCACGGTTAGGGTTGGTATCCAGTCCGATTGAACCGGTTTCAGTTCTTCTGAAATGGGAAGCAAGCAAGCCAGGAAATTCAGTGTGCGATGAGGACTTCCTTAAAAAGAAAGAAGTGGAAGTGTATTAAAGGTTAGGGGAAAATGATGGTTTATACCCTCCAACTATTATAAAAATCTAATTTTTAATCCACAACTACACCAAAAATTATCTGAGTATCCAACAATTGAAATAAAATGATATTTAATCTTAAAATTTATAACTAATTTATTTTCATATTAAAATGAAAATGTCCTAATTTTTTTAGAACGTAACCTATCTGTTGGTACGCCAATTAAAGCTACTTGATTATTATTTATTTATGTTCCTAGTGTTTAATTGCTTTTCGAAAAAATACTAGAGAAAAAAAATATGCAAATATCTTTTAATGGTGCACCAACAGATACATTCAATTTTTAGAAAAAATTGGTACTGGGTTTTTTAGATTAAACAATATTAGCGATTTTTAGAAAATTATAAACCACCTTTGAAACCAATCAAAAGGTCAAATTTATCCTATTTTGATAGTTGGATGGTAGGCAGCGTTGTTTGGTTTTTTTTGTGAAGTGTTGAAAAACATACTTTTTTTTTTGAGAATTCACAAGAGTGTTGTATATTTTTGTATTAAAATCAGGCTTTTGTAATGGTTGAAGGAGGAAAATTAGACTTTTTTTCACAAGCGTTGTGTGCTGTGTTGTTGATATATCTTGCTGACATGTTGCCCCGTCATTTTAGCATAAATGTTTTATTTGTCAGGTTTGCTAGGAGGCATCTACTTAACTTTTTTTTTTCTTTCTGGGACAAGTGATGTGCGTGTTTATTTTTTGTTGTTTTAAAAATATCGGTCCATTATCATCAACTCCTATCTCAATCAGAGTATTATACAGGCCTACATCACATATTTTCTGCTAGTGATGTTCTGGGTATGCAACAAACTTCATGGTGGTGGAGATTAGTTCAGTCTTTAGAACAATGTGCTTTTCTGAAGGAGATCAGTTGAGACGTTCACTCTTCAGATTGGGGATTACTTCAGCAGAAAGATGGGTGACAGTCAAGGTTCAATCCTTCAGGGTTCGGCCTGCAAGAAAGATTGCCAACAATCCTCCAGATACACTTGCAGGAAGTCCAGGGTCGGCCAAGCAGTTCGGCTAGAAGAGGGCAGCACCCCCGCTTCCTACGGCTGCTGCTCTTCTGCTCATTCTTTCTGCATGGGGAACCATAGACAAAGCTCGGAAGGAAGCACGCGGGCCGTGCCAATTCTTGCCCTCTCCAGAATCTGTGCTCATCTGTGACGCCGCCGCACTTGGGGACCTGATACAGTGATAGTCCTTCAGAGTTCAGACCTTGCGACAGAGTGTTACTGATCAAGAGTGACGGGGACAGAGTGTTACTGAACTAGCAGTAAGTCTCGGCACAACTGCAGCAGTAAGCATTGCTGCTAAATGCTAATATGAGCCATCTGGAGTTCTCGACTGGAGAGGTGGACGCAAATTGGCAACTCACACCTTAGCAATAGTATAAAAATTGCACCATCCTATACTGGAAGTTAGGGATAAGCTTGATTGTAATAAGTTTAAGTAGCTGGGAACTGTTCCACAATCAGTGGGTAAAAGAAGAACACGAAGGAGAAACCTGAACTGAGTCCATGGATCCTTCTTAGGAAACATAATTTTACCAATACCTCCCGTGCGAACAAAGCAAAACCGTCTTTCCTCTTGTTTCGAAAAAAAATAGACATATAGTATGATTTGTGCATAGTTTGAAGCTCTACTTGGATTGAAGACCAATTACTTGCAGTTTCCTGTCCAGTTTTCATATATTTTCGATATAAAATTGGATACCTCAACTTGGAAGTAAAATACAAAGGTGCCATGTTCTTAGTTAGGTCGAGTCCTAAATCAACTGAATTCAGTCAGTATCATGGGCTCTAGGCAGTAGGCATGCGCTGAGAACAAATGTGTGTTAGAAGGATTACTATATTTTGAAATCCTTTCCTTTATGCAGATGCTTTTATTTGCAACTCGTTTATCTCAAAAAAAAAAAATTGCAACTCGTGAATCGTCACGCTGAAATCTATCCAATCCATTCGTGGGTAACATGGTCCATCGTGTAGCCCAGTCCAATCCAATCCAATAATGTAGCCGGCCAGCCTAGCCCGTATGGAAGGCGGCGGGACCAGCGTGACTGGACTTTTCCGCGTGCGGAAGAAGCATCATAGGCCGCCGCATAGCCCTTGCAAAAATTGGAAATGGAAGTGGCCACCGGCGCAGCACCACCAGCGAACCCACACCCCCGCCGCCACCGGCCCACAGAACAGGCGAGCTAGCGGATAGAGGGAAAGAGAAAAAGGAAAAAAAAGAAAAAGTATACTAGTGGGAGACGCGGAGGAAGGAATAGGCAGGCAGGCAGGTAGACCACACCGCACGGCAGCGCGACGCGAACCCCGCTGCGCGCCGGCATTCCTTCCCCCTTCCCGTCCCTACCGCCGCCACTGCTCCGTATCGTCCGCCGCCGACGACCCAGGTGCCCCCCGCCTCTCGTCTCGCGGGCCAGGGCGCGGGAGCTGCTTCTGCCTCTTCCGGGGGCGCTGACGACCATGGCGACTGGCGCCGTCACGCCATCGCCGCTGGCCGGGGCGCGGGGCGGGGTTCGATTACGAGGCGCCCTCCACCGGCGCCTCGCCGCCTCGCCTATGTGAGCGGTTACTTCTGTTTGTTACTGTTTGTGCTTCGGTTAGTTCTGTTTGTGGTGGCGATTGCTAGAGGAATTTTGTGGTTCTAGTTGCTGATTGCAATGAAGGAAAGCGAGAATCCTGTGGGTCAAGGTCTCAAGGAATTAGGAAATATTGCAGGGATTATTGAGTATTGGACAATTGGACTGCATTATGCAGAATAGATTTCATGACTAGAAAGAGCAACCAATCAGTCGATGCAGGATCATGCTGCTATTACTATCTGGCCTCTATGGAAGATTTGGTTGGTACGGGTTTATTATCGTGGCACGTGCTCCTTCAGCCCTAACCTGAAACATAAACATGCTATGGTACTCTGTTTTCCTGGGAAAAAAAGAAAAAAAAAGTAAAAGGACGTGCTTCTAAACATAGACAACAAAGAGAAAAATATGTGGGGAAGCTTTTATAAGGTCTTGTGTGTTTGGAATCCACTGGTGGTGTTTCTGGTTTTTTGTTCATATATTCTGATATGTATTATGATTTGGTATGGTGAAGTTGGAATGGGACGCTCAAAATTAGGACTATATAATACAACTTATTATGTTTCATCATTGAAGCAAAGTCTTCAGCTAATCTGTTCTTGCTTTTCATTCATAGGGCTAGGCATTGAGCAGGACTTTGTGCTCTTAAGATCTTATGCCTGTTGTTTCCTTATTTTCATGCACGGTTATTTCTTTCTCCCAGGAAAGATGAATCTGCGATTTCCACAAATGGAGGAAATGAGGAAATGGCCACTGACAGCCTCAATGTTGCCAGAGGATTGTCTCACCCTGGACTTTCATCAAGTTTGTTCAATAAGGCTTCAGTGGTCCCAACCCCTTTACTTTCTACTGAACCATCTGATCTCCGGTTCAATCGTCTTCGGCCCTCAATTGATGAAAGTGATTGCAAATACAAAAGATTATTTGGCTGCTACATTGCTCGTGAGGCTGTAATTGATGAGGAATACTGGGTATTGCTCTTTCTAGAATATATTAGACATTGGTTCTGGTTGGCAGACGTAGCTTCCACATGTACTTGTAATGGGTTGATTGCAAACTATTAATTACTAATGTTAGTATCTGCTAGCTATTTATTGCTTGCATAACACAAATGTAGCACTAATTTACTGCAAAACTCAGTGAGATAGACTTATAATGTACTGCGTGCATAACACTAATTGCAAAATTCAGTGAGATAGACTTATAATTTACTGTACCACTATGCTTACAAGTTACATGCTTACTAATGATTGATAGATTGCTGCATGGTTGAGAGCCGAAGATCACTATAAAGATCAGTCAGGCAACCGGTAAGTCTTATTTTTAAGAGAAATGTTTCCCACTCTTCCTCATTGTTTATACTGCGGCATGTTTACTTTTAGCATGATCCTTGCCGCCACCTTATCGTTAATGTTTTTCGGTTCCCTGCAGATATGTCGAAAGGTTTAAGAGAAAGTTTGCATCTCAGGTACTCATGTGAACAACTTGTTCATCTTCTTTGTTTGCTTAAACATAATTGTGATGAAATGTACACCTTCTTTCTAAAATGTGAATGTTAAGATACTATAATGACCACTGTTCGAAAAGCTGTCTTTAGGCAATGTTACAAATTAATAGTCTGTTTTATGGTGCACATGTATCAGAGTCCATCTCATTGCAGGAATTTCATGCATTGAAGAAGCGATGCAGCAAACAGCATGGAGAAAATTATATATGTTTTGTTGCGGTATGTGACAAAAATCTCTGTTTGATATGTTTATCTAATATTTCACTACACCTTGGTTCCAGCATGCATAATTCATAAAACATGTCCGGGGAATTGGCTCTTACAATTTGACAATGATTAATGAAACATTTGATGTTGCCAATTATCTCAGTTTACATTTTGTTAAAGCTGTTTTGCTGATATTTTCCTCATTTTTTTACAGCTGAAAATATTGGTGTGTTGTGATTAATGTTGCAGGTAAAGAATGATGACCTCAGACGAACTGTCCTGAACAGTGTTGTTGGTACCTTAGACGTATGTGTACGGCATCCTCTACATGGGGAGAAATTTCCTGAGGTAATGTATAATAACATTTTCTCTATGTTTTTTCTTCTGCTGTCTTTAGAATTTATTCTAGAAGTTATCCACAGGAGCCTGGAAGATCAACTATTCATTGTAGAATCTATCAGCCAGATCAGCCGAAATTTGGGTACTTAACAAATGTATGTGTTGCTAAATATGCAAGGCGTCAAGGGATTGCCAGCAACATGTTATTATTGGCCATAGACGCTGCAAGGCTTAATGGTAAAAAAACAATGAGCTATGCTGGATGACATGCCCCAGAGATGATGCACAAACCACTGATATCTTCAACCCTACTGCAGGTGCTGAAAATATTTACATTCATGTGCATAAAGATAACTTACCAGCGTGGAGGCTCTATGATAAGATAGGGTTCAAGGTATATGGCTTGTTTGTTGTTTGTTTTATCCTGATTTTCTTTTGTAAAATTAACACCCACGTTGTTTATTTGCAGATGGTTGATCATCAGGATGGTGCACGTCATTCATCTGATCTGTGCTTGCTCTCCTTCAGTTCATAGGGTTAGCTGACTAGGATAGGAATAGAAGGAGCATGCTCCCTAGTTTCATCTCCGTGTGCAGAGAAATCGCACCAGTCCTCGCCATTTGGAAAAGCAGGAGGGTGTGTGCCAAGGAATACCTTTACCACCTTGTACATGATGGAAGTTGTTTCATAAGTTTTAAGTTTTTTTTAATTGTCACTAGTTCGGTGACACTTGTGATGCCCCAGAATGCTGTGGTATCTGAATACCTCAAAAGCTTCTGTCATTGTATAGTTCGTGAAGCATGCAACTGTTTGGTGGTTGTTACTGTGATTCTGCAATGAAAATACATAATCTTGCACTGGATACTGCAGCTGTGCTCTTGTTTCTGGCCATACAGTTGTCAAGGCATTGAGGAGCGAATGAGCATCAATGACTTAAACTGGTGATGATAATATTTCTTCCTTTTTCCAAAAAAAAAATGTATGGTAGGCACGTAAATCAAATATGTCGCTGTTCCTAATGAGGTGGATTTTGCTACTTTACTGTATCCGTGGTGACTGGTGACTTGTTGAGTTCATATCCTGGTAAAATTACGAAAGATCACTGAAATTTGGGGCAAGTCATACGGGGTCGAGAAATCGAGAGGTGGAGCAATTTGCCAACATTTCAGTATTTCCTATCAACGGCCTACTTATAAATCTGTCTGAAAATTCACAATTTGAATCGGTTCGTACTCCTTAAACGAAACTACCACAGGTGGTTTTAATACAGCAAGACTGAGCACATCTCCGGCTCGAACCCAAAGTTCCGAACCGACTCGACCCGAGCCGCACCAGGCCAACGAGACGAGACGAGGAGTGTCGCCGGCGGGAGGCGACCGAGCCCAACGCAATGTCGGCGCGCGACCGCGAGACGGCCGAGGCGCTGGTGCGCCTCGCCGCTTCGCTGGATGGGGCGGTGCTCGGCCTCGGCACGGCGGCCGTCGCCGTCGCGTCGTGGGTCAAGTACCTCGCCATCTCGGGGCAACTGCGCCTCGTCGCCTCCGCGGCGACGGCGCCCATGGCCGACCTCCGCTCCCTCCTCCCTGGCCGCGGCGGCGCGCCGCGGCTGGCGGCGGTGCGGGGGTACGTGCGCCCCAAGCCGGGGGGCACGGTCCTCCGCTCCCAGCTCTCCGGGGAATACGGCGTCATCACCAAACACACCCAGATGGTAAGTTGCGCCGATGCCTCCGTCGATCAGATTAGGGTTTATGCTAATGATGACTAATTTCGTTTTAGTATTAAAAACCTTCAAGGATTGGGTGCTTAATGATGGCTCTCGTGGATAATAAGCCCTAGTATGCGGTGTTTTGGCCATTGGAGCTGTCAGGGTATTCTGTTTAGTGTAAATTATGCTGCGCCAATTAGGTAGAGGTCTTGATTTTCTGTACAATTCTTAAACAAGAGAGCTTCTGTTCTTACTCTATTAGCTTTGGTTACCATTAGCTGTAGTTTTCTAGAGATAGAAGCTACGTTATGTCAGGAGCTTTACAATTCTTATATGCACGAATGGGTACTTTTGTGAATATTTGCTATTGATAGCTGCCCAATTGGCTTTTGTGTTCTAATTTCTGTGAGATGAGAATGGTTAAGAAAGTTTTGAGAATCCTGTTTCTTTATATGCATTAAGTATCTGACAGTTAAAGTTTGTTAAAAACAAAGCATTGAGAAGACTTTTTTTTTTTCTTTGTAGTTTTGATGCACAGATTTTGCCTTTTATTCTTCCTCCATTTTGATATCTATTTGGTATTATGTGATCTTGTACCTGTGTAGTGCTTGTTCACGGAATGGAGAGGCATCTTTGGATGGACCTTTGATCTGCATGCTCTTCTTTTCCAATCATGGAAAGAGCAAATTGTAACATCTTTTAGAACGGTATTCCATCTACATTCATACACTGTTATTATTAGGATCACTTCTACCTCAATTTTGACAATGCTTCTCTTTTCGCAAGGCTGAATTTGTTCTTGCCAGTTCTGTGATTGGAAACCCTACTGGGATGGTTTTTATCAACATAAAGAAGGAGGATCAACCAATACCTCTTACAACCGTGTTTCATAAACTTATCCCAATCGAGACGACTCCTTACACATTGTTTCAAACTATTATTGGCAATGGCTATCCGGTATGTTCTTGCTATCGCTGCATTGAGGAAAGATATTTATCTCTGCGATACTCGGCCCTGGAATATATAGTTTAAGCTGGCCCATTGTTTGTTCTATAGATTGCGTTATTGGATGAAGAAAAAATACTACCTATTGGTAAGGAACTTACAGCAATTGGACTATGTCGAGCGAAGGATGAAGGAAATGTTGAGATCAGCCCATGCCCAGAGCTACCCTTTTTCTTGTAAGATGTTATGTGACCGTATGTCTTTATATTCTTTCTTTCTGATGATGATGATGCCAAACACCATGTTTTCAAGGGAATATATATATATGCACAAGGTATTCTCTTGGTGTAATTCCATGATTTTTTAACGCTTTGCCTTTACCCTTTACTCAGATCTGAGCTGACCAAGGATGAGATGCAAGCTCAGCTGGCTTCACGTGCTAGGATACTCTTTTGGGCTAGTATTGTTTTGGGATCCTTGTCTGTTTGCTTAGTTGGTCATGCCATTTACAGGTATCTGTCATGAACCCGATTCTGTAAACCAATGGTCTGCGATACTTTGAAAATTCTTCTGTCCATCTATCAAATTATGTCATTTTCTCTGTCACTTAAGTTATGCTGATTGATAATTGATTAGTTCTAGAGATAATCCATTTGAGCAATTTCAGTTTTTGTAGTCCACTGTATGATAATTCAAAGTTTTTAATGTTGCAGAGGCTGGAAGAGAATCAAACTGCGGAGAGAGGCTAGGCAAGCACGACAGTTATTTGAGGAGGCTGAAGACGCTGTTCGAGAAGATGACTCCAGTGATGACGAAGCAGCAGATGGACAGCTATGTGTTGTGTGCTTAAGGAAGAGAAGGAAAGCGGCCTTTATTCCTTGTGGGCATCTCGTCTGCTGTTGCAAATGTGCAATAAGAATGGAAAATGAGGCTGAACCATTGTGCCCTATGTGTCGGCAAGACATCAGATACATGATAAGGATTTATGACTCTTGAGGTACGCTTAAGACTTAAGTATTTTGAAGAGGGTGACTCGTTTTTCTTATCTCGGTGCTTTAAAATTCATCATACTACTTGGACTGACGCACTGAATAAAATTGCTACCCTGTTCTCTTTGGTTGCTTAAGTAACGATAGATTTGGTTCCGGGGCGTGAAAACTGAGCTTGTTTTATCTTATTATTATTGCAGGTTCCTTGCTGATAAGATCTCTTTTCATAGGCGTCCCTTCAAACATGAGCACAGCTGCTCATCCTCCCGGGCATTTTCCTAGTCTAGGCTAGTAGCTAACTGTGCTACCTTGGATTTGTGAATATATGATGTCTTAACCCTCCTAAATTCTAAATTACGCCCCCAGTTAGCATGGTACTCAGCTTAGCTTAAGTCAACTGGAAATTTTGTTTTGTATTGCATATATGTTGGTCCACCATGTAAGCTAGCTGTACGGAAGTCTAAAAGTTTAGGTATTTCTCCGTCTGATGGGTCTACAGTGCTGTGAAATGTTTGGTTGCAAAAATTTACCCGCTCGTGCTGGGTGGGTGGGTGCAAATGCCGTGGCAGCTCCATGTCAACTGACACCGAATGGCAGCGGCGTCATGTCGTTAACATGCTCGCCGGAGCCCTGATGTCTTTGGCCAGACGTCTAAGCTCAACTCAACCCTTTACAGTTTCGTAATTACTGATTGAAATTGCCGTCTGTAGCATGAAGTTTAAACCGAAATGTCTCAAGTCTGTTAGAGAAGGCGTGCTTCAACGTAAGCTGGAGACTGGAGTTTATTGAAACACTGAAAAAAAGGAGCATTCTTGCCAAACTCATACCGTCATCCCATCCGTGCGATAGGGTTAGCATCTAAATGCAAAGCTGAAGAAAGGGGGAAAACGGTTAGTCAGGCAAAGCTACAAGCGTCATCTACAAGCGTCACCTAAATACAAAGCTAAAGATCAACTGTTTTGAAAAAAATTGAACGGCAGATGGCAGGTGTCTACTCCAGTCTCCAGCACAAGAACTGACGAACTGTACATTGCAGAAAGTAATCATCGGCTCCACTCCCGGCGCCAACTTACCGTTGCTCTCTGCTTCACCCCTCTCAACGGTCACCCCTCCCGCTCTGCATATAAACCTTCCCCACGCGCCACGCACCTCCCAGCTCTGCTCCACTCAACACCACCTCACTCCACACTTGATCACTGTCCCACTCGCACGTCAAGCAAGCACCTCACCACCCGAACACGCAGGCATCAAATGGCGCCGTCCACCGGCAGCTCGAGCCTGAGGAGCCGCTGCTCCCTCCCCAACCTCCTCGTCTGGCTCCTCAACCTCTCCCTCCTCGCCCTCGCCGCCGCGGCGCTCGGCCCCGTCCTCCTCCTCCGCCCGCGCCCGACGCCCTTCGGCTGGGCGGTGGTCTCCGTGCACGCCGCGACGCTGCTCACCGCGCTCGCCGCGCTCTGCGCCCACCTCGCCGCCGCCCGCCTCCGCCTCGCCACCTACACGGCGTTCGCGCTCGCCGCGCTGTGTTGCCACGCGCTGCTCGCCGCCGCCTTCGTCCTCCACCGCGACAGCAGCCTCCGCCTCCTGGAGTCCGCCAGGGACCGCGGGGAGCAGCTCGTGCTCGCGTTCCTGGAGGTGGCGCTGCTGCTCGCCATGTTCCTCGCGCAGGCCGGGGCGCTGGTGGCCACCTGCGTCGTGAGCCGGCGGTGGGCGAGGGAGCACAGGGAGGTCGAGACGGAGAAGGCGGCCGTCGCGAGGAAGCGCGGGAGGGAGATGGCAAGGGTGCAGGCGGTGTCCGCGGCTGCCGCGGAGGCCGGGGTGAAGGCCGTTGATGACAAGGTGATGAGGAGCAGTAGCGGCAAGGTGCATTGGGCCAATGATGATGGCTTCGATGAGTGCTAGATGAACAAGGCAGTCGAAAACAAGAAGGATCAGTGATAATCCCCCGTGTTATATTCAGAGATATGATGGCCATTATAGTGTGGCCAGAATCAACTAGTGTTGCTATCTGTTACTATTTGCAATGGGGCTACTATGTACTGTAAGAGTAGTTCTGTTTACTGAACTTCCTTCATCTGTGTGAAATGAAGCTTAGCTTGTTGCACACCACTAGACCATGAATAATAATCATAATTTGTACATTCATACGCCCCCAATGGCCAATCATCTCAGCCAATGAACAACAATCCACTTTGTTTACAGGCAGGAGGCAGCACCATTACAAATCTACAATTAACCTTATTGCCCATCTGGGTCACTAGCACACTTACTACTCTAGCTATACAAACTGTACACCAACATGCTACAACTGACAAGAATTGCTTGCTAGTTTTAGTTCGACTAGTTTCAGGCTGAGGCTTTCAGCCTGTATGTGTAAAGCCGGAGCTGGAAAACCGGTATCAGCACCCTCTATCATCCAGTACCATCCTAAGGCTGGGTAAACTTGAACCAAACAATTCAATTCAATCTTGATCTCAAATCACCCTGCCGTTTCTCTGTGTTCTGAAACGACCCATGCAGTTGCAGAAGCAAAGAATTGCTTACGACAAAGATGGAACTCAGGGCCATCAAACCCCCTGCACCATAAACCGCCAAAGGTAGTGTCATCAACAAAGCGGTAATATTAGGGAAGTACAATAGTCCTGGATCAACATTACCTGACAGAGATGGTGTCATGGCAAAATCAAATTGAGGCAGTAACACTCCAGCGGCTACTGGAATGGCTACTACGTTATATGCCACTGCCCAGGCCAAATTTTGGTGAACTTTTGCCATGGTTGCTTTTGACAGGGATAGTGCATCTACGACCTGAGCAAGAGAAAGTTCTTGATCACATCAAGACCAATTGAGTTCCTCTGATAAAGTAACAACATGGGAACAAAACCTTACCTGAGAAAGTTTGTTGCCTAATAGAACAACTGAAGCTGCATCAGAGGCGGCATTCTCTTTTGACTGAGTTCGCATAGCTATTCCAACATCTGCAGCTGCCAAAGACGGCGCATCATTTATTCCATCACCAACCTGGACAACAATAAGTACAAGTCAACATGTCAGGAACCATTGTCGGTAAAAACAGACTAATACTTTGTGTTATCTCAATATTATCTCAAATGCTGAGTTTATCAAGCTTCAGTTTTTGGACTATGCTTAACCCTTAACTTTACCATAATCCTAACCAAGAGAGTACTAGACAAAACAATTCTACGATGCCGATTTTGGAGGTACAGGAATCATAAGCAACTCTGTCACCCCCCTTGCGAAGTTAGTATTTGGGTTATCAGCTATGCATGCACCAATAAAGCATTGAATGAAATAAATTACCATTGCAACTCTGTGTCCCTCCCCTTGCAAAGTTGATATAATGTTTGCTTTGTCCTGTGGAGTAAGCGAAGACTTTATGTTTTCATTTCTGATTCCTACAGTCCTCCCAATGCTTGTCACTGCTTCTTCCCTATCCCCTGATAATAGAAATGTTGTAATGCTTTCCTGCTGCAACCTGATGAATTAACAAGAGAAGACAAGTATTAATATGCTCCAGAGCTTGAACTATACAGGCAGTCATAGTTGCCAAAACTGAATTATGCTCCAAAATAACATTAGCAATATTTAAGGATCTAGCAACATCATTTCATGGCACCTCTGAGGATAACGCTATTAGATAAGAGAAAATATATATCTGTAGCGAGGAAACACAGTTAAAATGCAAATAATTACTCCAGGAAGTACCTGTCCACAGTTAATTTTGCATCTTCTCGTAGAATATCTGATATAGCAATAGCACCTATAATTCCTTCTCCTTCACGACCAACATAAGCAATTGACTTCGACTGATTGGATGATGATGCTTCACTGGACAACATAACCTCCAGATGGTTTCTAAGATCCCTCAGTTTAGTTGGTGATGCTTTAGTTTCAAAACGATTGTGTACCCAATCCAATGTGCCAACTGCAACTAAACACCCATCAACTTCCGCCAAACAGCCAAATCCAGGCTCTGTGAGCTGACCACTTGTGATCGGAATATCCAGCTCGAGCAGTTCGGCCTTGTGAATTATAGCATTTGCGATTGGGTGCAATGCTGTTTTCTCCACGGCAGCAGCGAGACGAAGAACCTCTGACTCCTCATATTCCAGAGAAGCAATAGAAGTAACTACTGGTTTTCCTTCTGTAAGTGTCCCTGTCTAGAATTAGGATACAAATTTTAATTAAGAGCACAACTTAGAAACAATATTTTACCATGAAATATAAAATGATAAATGAACTACTGAAGACATGCGTACCTTATCAAGCACAAGAGCATCTATTCCAGCCAAACGCTCTAAAACATCACCTCCTCTGATAAGTAATCCTCTTTTAGCACCTAGTAAAAGGAAGAGGAGGTAACTGGAAGTTAGGACTAAAAAAAATATGCAATCAGGAAAAGTTGTTGTGCTTGTAGTGAGAAACTGAATTAGAGCCCCAACCCAAATGTGTCTCAAAATACAGCTATATCAGAACGGATGGATGGAATATATGGTATGGAAAATTACCCAGGGAAGTTCCTATTAAGATAGCTGTAGGTGTAGCTAATCCAAGCGCACAAGGACAGGAAACAACCTGTAGGGTGTAAGTTCATAAGATTAGCCCAAACACACACTTCAAACAGGGTTTTGTGAAAGAGAGCTATTCAACAGCTTTCCAATGATATTTTTTAGGTTTTGCATGTGCAATAGAATGGAATGCTGATTTATTTTTTCCCTTCTAATGAAGAATCTATAGCAGGAATACTTACTAGCACATCCACAGCAAGCTTTATACTCAAAAGTAATGAATCGCCGTCTGGGCCAGCAATATCATTCAGAAGAACCTCCGGAAACAAGTGTGTGCCAATGTAGTACCTTAGGCAGGGAGAGGGTCAGAAAAGCAATATTTACTAGTTACATAAAGATTTTCATGTATCATTGAATGGAAGAAAATAAAAATTAAGAGCACACCAGAAGGAAAAGGTTGCTGCAGCTAACGTCATAACAGTATACACAAATGGTCCTGCAATGGAATCTGCGAGCCTTTGAACAGGAGCTTCACGTGCTTGGGCATCCTCAACCTGTTCACGGATAAAACATATATAGTTAGACACCTTTTCCTCGCTTTGTTTTACTGTCAATAGCAAAGGGTGTGTTTCCCAACCATGCGGACTATCTTAGCAATTGTTGATGATGGTCCAGTACATGTTGCTCTGATCTTTAATGGTCCATCCTTCAAAACAAGTCAAATACTGGATAAGTTTATCCAGCTAAGAAGTCTGAAAGGCATGCAAACTTATGAAGGAGGCAGTGAATTTTGTGAAGTGTATCTTGTGAAAGCATCTGTGGACATCAATCAACATCAAGGCATGACAAAATGAGTGACAAGCTTACCACAATCCCAGTGACAAGAAACTCTGAATTCAAATAAATATGGATGACGAAAATACAAGACAGAGAAGGTAGCATTTTAGAGTAATGTTATATATATTTTTTGAAGGACTTCAAAAACAATTTGATTGGAAACATTTCGATTGCAGATCAATATAATTGACCAAAATTTCAGGCAAAAGTTATATACATACCCAGTTCACAGTTCCTGCAAATACAGGAAGCCCTGTCTCCTTGGCTACAGGCAGGGACTCTCCAGTAAGCATTGATTCGTCAACAAAACTTGATCCTCCGATGACATTACCCTGCAAGAAAGGATGTCAGATGTTTCAATGGATTGGTCAAATAATGCTATAGCAAATACCGAAAAAAAATGAAACCATGGAGTGGCTCTGTACATCTACAGGTATTGTTTCTCCTGGTAGGACCAGTATTGAGTCTCCAACACGAACATCGTCCACAGGAACTTCGACTGTGATTGCATCAGAATTCAAAATGGTGTCCGAAGAAGGGTCATCACTTGAGGAAGTGACAATTAACCTCGATTGAGGTGATAACAGTGACTGCCAAAGAACATCAGACATCATTAGTTTTCAATAAATAAATTATGATAGATATATGGAATTAAATATGAAAACTTTTCTTCTCACTGAACATTAGTTAGGTAGTATAAATCAATACTGACAATGAGCTCATTCATATCGCTGGATGCCTTAAGCCTTGCACTTTCTTCGAGAGATCGTCCAAGAAGCACAAATCCGAGAAGCATGACCTGCATGCTACAAGAAAACTTTCTTTAACAAAGTTTTGCCATGCAAAACAGAACTCGCAGTTCAATTGTTACTTGATCAACTACAAACTGGTTCGATGGTGTCAAAAGCAAATTAAGTTTCTAAGTTCAGTGGAACGACACTAGTGTTCCCACAAGTATTGTGAGATCCAACAGCAAAGCAACAGTAATCATAAAAAAACAAATCATAGATCGAAAGTAAAGTTCAATTAATAGGACTTAAAAAACGTTGGACTCACGGGTTCATCAAAAAAGGTTGAATTCCACTCCAATTCAGGGTTCAGCAAGGACACCTAAGAAATGCAAAGTAACATTAGTATATACCTAAATGGCTGGACAGGAAAGTTGAGCTTGAGCACCATAGACACACTTACTGCACTGATAGCAAATGCAGCTGCAGAGCCGAAACCTACTAGAGAGTTCATGTTGGGGGAACCTTGCTTGAACGCTCTGAAACCATCAAACAGTATATCTGGAGGCACATTGGAATCATGTGAGGAAGGAAGAATGGAGTGAGTAACCGGACAAGCAAGGTTCTGAAATTGTGATGAAGTTTCACTCAGCTTCAGTTTTGATTCTTAATTTTTAGTTTGTTACAGATCTGTGCTGTTCAGTTTTCCAACCATCTTAATTCTTAGAAATCCATCGCATATTAAAAAAAACTAGCAAAATAACAGGCGCTATTTAACAAAACAACATGTACAAAGTACATTAATGCACAATATAAGGAAATGTTGGAGCCAATTATACCTCTTCCAGGGCCAATCAAAGCTGCGGTAGCAATGCCACATTTGACATAAGAATTATGCAACAAATCCAAAAACGTTCCTGCACCATACACAGACAGATCAGAGGACCACTGGCGCCAAAATTAACTTGCCGCAAAATCAGATCACGCTCTGATCTGTCGTAGTTTTCCAACTCAACTCACCATGTCCGACATGGATGCCAAGCGAGTGGAGGATGTGTGACGCGTGCGAGCCGCAGCAGAGCGCGACGAGCGTCCACGCGAACGCCACGCGCCCCCGGCTCCGCGCGAGGAGCTCCTCCTTCCTTGCCGCCATCTCCCTCCACTTGCGCGCGCTCTCCCCGGCCCCCGCGGCGGCACCTCCCCTGCGCGCCGTGGACGGGAACCCGCACTCGGTAAGCCTCGCCGCGAGCTCCTCCCCAGCCCCGGGAGGCGCCGGCGCCCGCAGCCGCACCGCCGCGGACTCCGCGAGGAGGTTGACGGCCGCCGTCTCCACCCGCGCGTCCGCCGCCAGGATGCCCCGCACCCGCGCCGCGCAGCCGCCGCACATCATGCCGCTGACGTCGAGCAGCACCGCGGAGCCGGCGCCGACGCCCGCTCCCTCCTCCGCCGCCGCTGCCGCCGCGTCGACCGCGCTCGAGGCGGATGAGGACGGGTCGGCCGTGGCGCGGGTGGTAAAGCCATCGGGCGTGCCGCGCGCGGGGAGGAGGACGCGGTGATGGGAGTGGGAGACTGGCGCCGCGCAGCGGCGGCGGCGGCACTGAATTGGCCGGAGACGCCGTAGGGGGAGCGACGGCCCACCGCCCGACGCCGCCGGAGGCCGCGCGTGCAGGAGGGAGTAGGTGGCCGCGGTAGCCATGGAGACGATCTCGACGCTAGCTTAAGGCCTGGGCTCCGTGTGGGGCGAGAAGGGAGGAGGCTGCCATGGGACGCACGCGGCAGCTGTGGTGATGGGAGAAGACGAGAGAGGTGGTGGACTGGTGGTTGATGCGCGCCGGGATTTTAACTCGAACGGGGGAGGTCGATGGCGACGCGTCATGGCGAGATGAGGAGGGGGGCGGCTCTATAGTCCATGTCCAATGCCAAGGACTCTGACCCGATCAGAGCTGGACGGGTAGGATTTGTTGTGGATAGCCGTACTTGGGATTTTTGAGGCAGCTGTTTGTCCGTGATAAACGTGGTGGCTGGTGTTCGCTGTTTGGGAGGGAGTGGATCCAAAGGATTCGCTCGTGAGACACGAGCACGAGTGCTCCGTACACCGGAGTAAACGTGAGTGGGTGAGTGTCAGGGGGGCCTTTGTCTGCCTACTGTGCACGGCTGCAAGGTGCCAATTGGCACGGTCCCTGTGATCGGTTGGGCAATGAATGTAGAGCTTACAGGCACAGAGCCAATGAGAAGATGGCCTTGTAGGATGTTGCATTCTCAATTTGGCGCGTCCTTATCTTACCAGATGGATTTATTTCACGTTTCATTTGGAAGCCGGAGCACACGAGCGCAAAAACGAATGCCCGCGTTTCATTTCTCGTAACCCGGCCCTAGTCCTAATCGAGATTTATGCTCCAAGTCAACACCTCACTTTGATTTGCGTTGAACAGAACTAAGGCGTTGTTACACATGAAGAAAATGAGTAACCTAGAATCCGTAACACGTTGTCCGCTTAGGACGTGTGTTTACATCCATTAGTGCTAATAGGAAACTGATTGGTTCGCCAACTCTGGTTTCCGTTTTGATTGCCACTCTGGTTAGTCCGCCAACTTTGTACAGCGTTACAGTAAATCTGAATGTTTGATGCGAATTAGGAGTATTAAATATGGATAACTAAAACTCATTTCATAATCATTGGGTGAAATTGCAAGACGAATCTATTGAGCCTAATTAATCCTCGCAGTTTCACGTTCATCCATGTAATTATTTTTCTAATTCGATCATGTTTAGTCCTCCTAATCTTTGGTTATAATTGCTAATTTACTACAGTAAATTTCGTGAAGTTTTTCACCAACTAAACAATCCCTTACTCATAAGATTTGTACAGACATACTCAAATTTAAGTTATTAATAAAGCAAGCCATAACAAAAAGAACATGATATTTTATACATTTTTTTAATAAGATGAGTAGTCAAACTAAGAATCAACACAATCAAACGGATTGAAAGTCAAACGAATTGCAATTTAAAAATTAAAACGGAGGAAGTGCTATACTAGGTATTGTTCGGATCCATCTGTTAATAGGTGGCCGGATAGTTAATAGCAACCTTCAATCAATCAACTAATGGATCAATTGTTACCATGATGGGTGCTAATAGTTTAGGTGGCGACGGTATTACTAAATTTGTTTGGATTCGACCTACTAATTTTATCCGCTAAATATTAGTATTGGATGGATCAAGCAGGGCACTACCTATGACCAAGTGAATCAATGTGCTATATAATAGGGTTTATGAATTCAAAAGGTGAAAGATGACCGTACATGATGTCCACTTGCATTATGAACCACAAGGTGAGAGAATTTCTTTCAGATTCTTCCATTTGTCTTTTCAACGTCATGTTTTTTTAATATCTACCAAGCTTCTGTTTATTGCATTTGCATTTGGAATTTTCTGGATTCTGTTCTGTCTACTGGGAGCATAGATGCGACACTGATTTTGTTTTCACTCAAATGATGAACCGCCATGGAATTACGACAAATTCACTATGGTTGAAAAACGTCTAACTAGAACAATGTTGTTACTAGTGTAAGGTAGATTAAGGACTTTTGACACGGTTTCTCTTCTTTTAGAAGTAAGTTTTCGCTGCTTTCATACAAACCAGAGTTCGAAATAACTGTAACAAGCCACCTGGACAAAGGCAGCAAAAAAAGCACTGGATAAAAGTTTCGGCCTACATGCCTCAAGCTAAGTCCCTGGGTCAAGCATCCAGCTTCATCCCTCCCCAGTAATAGTCCACATGTTGCCTGTTAGAACTCAGAAGCCTTCAACACTTCCGTAACGTTTTTTAGGTCATAGGAAAAAGCATCACCACCTAATTTCATTTAGGCCGATTTGGATTCGAATGGATTCTTCAATAGTTATTACTATGATGCAATTATATATAGAATAAAATAATATAAAGGGTTCGTTGGCCTAGCCCTGCTATCAGCTCTATAAGAACAAGGTTAGTGATTTAGCCAGTTGCTGCCTGTATAAGTTTTTATAGCCTATCTTTTAGCCCACCCATATAGTGGTTAAGCCTTTCAATAAATGCAGAGACCACTTGTCACCCTCTCAGATTTTCTTAGTTCTTGTGTATGGGCAGGCTGTAAGCTTACAATCCACTTCTCCTCACTCTTCTCTTCTCTCTCATCCAACTCAGCATTTAGTCTTCTCCCAGCCCACCACTATACTTCCTCTAAGGCCTTGTTTAGATCGTCAACTTTCACCAATTTATTTTGCCAACTTGTCACATCGAGTGTTTGACACTAATTAGGATTATTAAACATAGGTGTAAAAAAACTAATTACATAGATGGACTCCACATCGTGAGACGAATCTATTAAGCCTAATTAATTCTTCATTAGACATTGTCATGCTACAGTAACCCGTCATTAAAAATGCGCTAATGACGGCACATATTAGGTTTAATAGATTCGTCTTGCGATGTAGAGTTCATCTATGTAATTAGTTTTATAATTAGGATGAGTTTAGTTTGAAAACTTTTCTCCCAAAAAAACACTATTCATCTAACTTTTCCCTATTTATCCCACCCTTTCCACTCACATAACACTATTCATCTACAGTGTTTTTTAGTCTACAGTGTTTTTTCGGAGAATCTTTCCCAATCTAAACACACCCTTAGTCTATATTTAGTCCTCCTAATTCGTATCAAAAGAATAGATGTGACATTTCGCCAACTTTACACACCATCTAAACAAGGCCTAAGTCAGGATTATATAAGTCAGATTATTATAATCCAATAAGTCATCCACATCTAGCTTAGAGCATCTCCAAGAGACTAGTAATAATACTAGTTAAATTTAGAGATTAAGAGGCTAGTTAAAAAAACAAAAAGCCTCACAAACTAGGGGGTAAACCAACAGACGATGTAAAACTACACTCTCTATACGCTAGTAGTACCAGCGGACCCACGTGCCATACTCCTTGTCTTCTTCCTTTTCCCCACCTCCTCTCTATTCTCCTCCCTCTCAAATCGACGACGCCGGCGACGGCTGGACGGCGGCTAGTGCGCGCCGCACTCCGCAGCCCACACACCGCGAACGGCGAAGCCCGCACCGCCGACACCGTCCGGACGGATAGCGCGCGTGGGGCCTGCCCATTCTCTCCCTCCCTCTTTTTCTTCCTCCTCTTTCCGTGTCTTTGTTCTGATCCATTCCAGAGCAGCGACAAGGAACAGGGGCGGCGGAGCTCCAGCGCGGGCGACGGTCGCGCGGCGTGCCTGCGCAGCCGCACGGAGGAGCGGGACGGCACAACGACCTCGGGCAGGGCTCACGACGGGCTCCGTTATCTCTCCATCCCTTTCGATTTCTCCTCTGCTTCGTATCACCATGGTGTCAAAATGTCAAATCAAACAAGAATGGTGTCAAATCAAGGCACTAGCGCCACTCAATAGGGCAAAACAGCTTCGGGTGGTGGATTGATGTGGACGAAGCAGGTCTGCGATGCGGCCTTCGAGCTCGAGGACGTCGCGGACGAGTGTTGCTACCTCTCCGGCCAAGGCCACGCCCGGGGCTGGGTCGACGCCAGGTATGGTTCGGTGTGTCATGCTGCTCCATCGCCGCCGCTGTAACATTCCTAGATTTGCATGTTTAAAAAAAATGTGGATTTAAAATTTTTGAATGAATCGTGCAACAATTTAAATTTGTCTAAGGTCAAATTCTCCTCTTATCTAAATCCTAGCAAATAATGTTTCATTTAAGGATAATATATTTAGAGTGGCATTTGGATTTTTATTTGGATTTCATTTGGATTTGTTTGGGTTTTATTTGAATTATAAATATACTTTTGAATTTGAATTATAAATTCAAATTCAAAACCTATGGGCTAAATCTCAGTTTGGGCCGACGACTCCCGGCCCATTCTCTCTCTTTCTCTCCTTTCTCCCGCGCGGGCCGCTCTCTCTTTCTCTTCTTCTTCTTCTCCGCGCGCGGCCCATTTCCTCGCTCGGCCCACTCGCTCGCGCGCGCAGCCCAGTGACGCGCCTCGTCTCTTCGCCGCGCCGCGCTGACATGTGGGGCCCACCTGTCAGTCGCACACCCCGCGGCACAGTAGCTTCTTCTTCCTCACGCCTCCGTCGCCGCGGTCACGAATCACACCCCGCGCCGCCCGCACGCGCACGCACCGGGATCGCGCCACGCCCGCTAAGCATCTACCCCTCGCCCAAGCCAAGCCCCTAGGAAGCCTCTAGAAGCCTTGGCGGCCACTCATCCCCGCCGCGGAGCGCGCGCTCGCGCTCGCCAACGTCACGGCGGGGTCACGCGATTCGCGTGACCCGTAACCGCCTTCCCTCTCGCCCAAGCCACCTCAACCCCCTTGCCTCGCCTACAAGAAGTAGCCCGAGTCCCCAATTTGAGCCCAATCGCTCCCACGGGGTCAATCCCCTTACGCCACCACCGAGAACGCGAAGCAGAAAAAGAGGAGGGAGAAAGAGGAAGAGGAAGGGAAGAATGAGGAAGAGGAAGGGAGGAGAAGGAACTCCGTTGTGAAGGGAAGCTCCGCAGCCGCCAAGGGAACACGGAGGGCGAGTCAAGCCGTACCGCGACGACGTCGGGCCGTGCGCCACCGTAAAGCCGCCGCGAACACCGACGTCGACGACGACCGCTGCTCCGAGCCGGCACCGCATCACCTCATCGCTGCCTCGACGGCCTCCTTGCTCCGCCTCACTCTTCTCGAGCCCATAGGTGAGCAAATCCCCCGAGACCTACCTCGATTCCCCTCGACGCCGCTCGCCGGAGCTCCGCCATGGAACCTAGCACCGCCGCTAGGGCTACCCTCCCATTTGCCCGGCCTTCGAGCCGCACTCTCTCTGCAGGGGCCTCGCGCACACGCACACGCGCTAGCAGCCGCGGAACCGGGCTGCCGGACACCCGCGGGCTGCTAGGCCTCGCCGCGGCCATGGCGCGGCCATGGCGCGCGAGCGCACACACCCACGCCCGCACGAGCACATGCACGCCCACGCGCGCAGCACGCGCACAAGCACGCTCGCACGCAGCCCCGGCCACGAGGCGCTGCCTCGCACGGCCGGCGAGCTCGCCACGGCCTCCGCGCGCGCCGCCGCCGCGACGAGCCGCACTGGCACGTTCGCGAGCGCACACGCGCATGCACGGGCATGTTGGACTCCACCGCTCACACACGAACACTGCACAAGTCCGCGCACGCGTGCTGGCGAGCGAACGCGCACGCACGGCGAGCCGTCGCGTCGCGCGCGTCGCGAACGCCGTTGCGGCATTCCGTCGAGCACGTCGCGCGCGTGGACTTTTTCCCCTTTGGATTTTGAATCCGGCCGCGCACGATTTAGGCCACACGGCCGCAGCCGCACCGGATCCGGTGGACGCGGTCCACGTGAGCCGCACTCACGGCTCACGGTGGACTGCGCCCACGCGCGCTGTCGCGCCGAGCCGAGTCGCTGACAGGCGGGGCCCACCGCCCAGTGGGCCCACCTGTCAGGTTGACTTGGTCGTGATGACGTCAGCCGGGCCCACGCTGACGTCATCATTACCGGACCCCTCGGCTGACGTCAGGCTTACGTCATGCTGATGTCAGCAGGGCCGCGTGGCGCGCTCTGGCGCTGCCACGTGTCGCGTTCTGGTTTTTCCGGATTTAATCTTTTCGGGAATTCGTTTATCTTTTTCAGAAAATGATTTAAACTTAGAAAATTCATAACTAATTCAATTTAAGTCAGAAAATTATGAAATCAGTTTCTATAATTTTCTAAAAATATGAATAACAGTTTGGGAGGGTATTTGGAGTCATTTGAATCTTCTATATTGCTGTTCTTTGGATTTCTTGCTATTTACCGTAGGATTTATCGTACCTTCCGTGTTCAGGAGACGACGACCGTGAGCAGCTGATTGAGGATCCGGCCGAGGACTTCGACAACTATCCGCACTCTCCAGGTTCACGCCCATCCCATCTTTTGAATGCCCATTAGGCATATGCTGATAGTATGCTAGTGCTTGCACGTGATGATTATATGATGATTAGCCATGCATAGCCCTTTATTGCCTTTACCCCTTGATGACCTACCACTTACTATATACTTGAGATATTGCTATTGCTGTGCATGCTATGTGTGGGATTGGTAGATATTCTCTGTGTGGGGTGTGGGGAAAAACTGGGAAGGAGTATGGTGATTTTGACCTTAGTAGGTCCTTGTCGGTGCGGGTATTATAATAACCCGACTTAGGCTTTCGGGGTGCCAGGGGTGAGCTTCTGAGTAAGCCCTGTGTTGTGCCTGTGGCGGGCTAGGAGTATGGCGGTTACCTGAGATGGTAACGGTTGCGGACCACTGCGGTGGATACGCTTTTGGGACGATGACACCCGTACCGGCACCTTAAACCTTGTTGACCGACCTCGTTATCGCTGTACCGTACGCACCAGCTTGCTTTTGTGGGAGGAGTACCAGCTAGCCTTTCTCGGAGCGGTATCCGGACTGTTGGCGACCACAGTGTGGTATTTGTGTCAGGGGGACTGGATGCGTCCTTACACCCCCGATCGGCGAGCTATTCCCCGTCTGGCCCACGGGGAACGTCTTCACAGCTCTTGGGGCCAAGGTTAGCGTGCTGAGGCGTTCAGACCCGAGGGATGCAGGAGGATGCCGTTTCCGGTTAGGAGTCACTAGTTGTGGGTTGTGTCTCAACCGGTTGACCCCGGTTTGCAGCCCGAGTTGGGTACAGACCCACAAGCTCTGCAGAGTCTTATGATCTATACGTATAGCCGTGACCTCGGTCTCGGAAAGCGCAGTGTTAATGTCTCGGTCGTCCATTGTTTTGGGATATGCTTTCTCTTCCCCTATAGGAGAGTGTGTGTGAGGTCGTTGGTGCGGGCGGGGAGAGGGAGGTTGAGCTCCGCTTCCCTTGTGATCCGTCCGTACCTCTTGAGATGCCGGGGATGGGAGCCCGCGCATCGCCCGAGAGATGGAGGTGTTGTGTTGTGACGGGACCTGGTGAGCCAGGACAGCCCGAGTTGTGGTAAAAGAGGGATATGGGAATGATGATACTATTTACCGCTGCTGCTTAGGAAACCTATACCTTTCCATTGCTAATTTCTTTCCCTTTAGAATTAGGCCACTTAAAGCTTGCATACAGATGGTGACATGAACCTGTTCCACTCCTTGGGAACAGTCTGTGAGTTCGCAAGGTACGAGTCCGAGCACGAGTTCAACCATGACGGGTGGTACGACTAGGCTGCAACTACGCTCAGGAGATTGCCTGTGGAGTGGAGACCACTTGGAGGACGCTTGATAGTTTCCGCTGCGCTACTTTTGCTTTATGTTGCTGTCAGCCCTTGAGGCATATGTACTTATTCCAGAGACATGTACTGGTTACTATATTTATGACATGTGATGTAATTCGATTGGATGACTGTGATATACTACTGAGATGAGTTCTGTACGCGGTAGCACTATTCCTGGGACTATCGCAATGGTACAGGGAGTCGGACTTGTCGTTTAAAAGTCCGGTTCGTTACAGCCGCCACGGCGCGCGTCGAAGTCGAGCCTCCTCCGTGCTGGATGCTCTTCGTTTGTCGAGCTGGGCGTGCGGGAGGAGGACCCGACGCGCGCGAGGACGGACCGGGTGCGCAGGATGAGGACAAAGACGTGGATGGGGGGATAGCAAGCGAAGCGGAGGGGGCTAGCGAAAGATGCATAGCGGAGGGGGCTGGATGCCTAGCCAGGTAGCGAGGGGTGGATTCTGTTGGATCTGATTTTTATCCCAGTTTTGTTATTTTTAGCTAGCCGATTTATTTTACAGAGGCGGTTGGAAATGCTCTTATAGATTATAATAATCTGGACTATTTGAGTAGGGGTGAAAACCAGCCTAAAGTTACGTGGCTTGCTTGGTGCCACCGTTATACTTATTCACTTGCTTTGAGGTGGGGGTTCACTCTAAATGTATTCTGAATTGATCCAAATCCTAACCGAAATCAACAATTGCTTGATTTAGTTAGCTTTTGATAATTTCTAAATTCTCCAAGGACCAATCTAAAAAAGATACTACCATACCATCTGATCAGTCTCGAAACGTTATCTGAACTCTGAAACCTCTCGTCTGCCATCCGCGTCGTCCGTCCCTCTTGCCCGCGCACCGCACCAATGGCCATGGCCTCCCCCAACGCCGACCCACCCCAACACCACGCCTCGATGCCGCCGCTCCTCCTCGCCGTGCGCCACATCCCCTTCCCCGGCGTCCACCGGCCACGCGTGCTCCCTTCCCCGGACGTCCTCACCCCAATCGCTCGCCGCCTCGAGGAGCTCGCGGCCGCGGCGGCCGCACACCCGCTCCTGAAGCCGCTCTTCGCCGCCCACTCCCACCTCTCTTCCTTTGCACAGGTAGGTTAAAACCAAACCGTATTGTCGAGTTCGATCGCGATACGTAGCTAATGCCGCTGTGGTCTGAATGTCTGATGGTGAATGAGCAGAGCAGGAGGCGGCTGGTGGCGGCGCGGCGGGACGCGATGCTCTCCGGAGAGCACTGCTTCGCGGCGGTGCTGGGGGACTCGGTGGCCGGCGTGGTGGTGGCCAATGGCATCAACAACTTCCTCAGCTTGTACAACACGGTGCTCGTCGTCAGGCTCGTGCTCACCTGGTTCCCCAACACACCGCCTGCCATCGTCGCGCCTCTCAGGTACTGCAACTCCCTGTGTCGCATCGTCATGACACACTTTATTATCGATGCTGTGCAAAAATTTAAAATAATTACTAGGATGGACAGCTCCTACATCGCTAGAACGACGGTATGATTTAACATCAACCGACTTTGCTAAGCTAGCTACCATATTTGATTGGTTGGGAAAATTCTATTTTTCACCCTCCAACTATTACAAAAGTCTAATTTTCAACCTACAACTACAAAACCGGACACTAAATACCCTCCAATTATCCAAACCGTGCAAAATCGGCCCTTTGGGTGGTTTTGAAGGTAGTTTTGTATTTTCTAAAAAAATTAAAAAATAATTTTGTATTAAAAAATTCATAACTAATTTATTTTGAATTATAAAAATTAGAATATGGTGCAAATATTTTTCTAAAAATGTGACCTACATGTTGGTGCACTATTAGAAGTTATTTGCATATTATTTATTTTTATTCTATTATTTTTTTAAAAAACAATAAGACAATAGTAATATAAATATATAATATCCAAATAACATTAAATGGTGTGCCAATAGGTTGGTTACATTTTAAGGGAACTTTTAGCACTGATTTCATATTTTTTGGGTTCAAAATGAATTAGTTATGGTTTTTTAAATTTTAAATAATATTTCCGCTATTTTTAGAAAATCCAAAACCACCCTCAATACCATCCAAAGGGCCAATTTTGTATGGTTTGGATAGTTGGAGAGCCTTTAATATCTGGTTTTGTAGTTTGAGGTTGAAAATCAGACTTTTGTAACAGTTGAAGAGTGAAAAATAGACTTTTCCCTATTTGATACTATGATGTGCCATTTCCCACCCCCATGATCCAAACTACGGTCAGTTTTCATTGATTTTTGCTCAGTTATTACCCGCAATTATTTTGCTTTCTCAAATAAAGAGACCAATGAAAATCAGCACTGCAAGAGCAGAAAGCTTCTGTTCTTCAGATAAAAGAAGATATATATTGAGCATGACGAAACATTAGCTGCATTTGGTTTCTTCAACTGCCGGGCTACTAGACGCTCCTTCTTGTGTTTTCTTAGACGCCCATAGTCTCAAAATGTTGTTCAGCTTTCCTGATGTGTATGTGACCATGATGCTAATGCAATATAATGCAGCACGATATGTGACCCGTACCTGAACATCTTCCGGGGCATCATCCCGCCGCTCGGGGGAACGCTGGACCTGTCGCCCATCCTTGCCTTCCTGGTCCTCAACGCCTTCACCAGCACCGCCGCCGCTCTTCCGGCAGAGCTCCCCGACTCCGCAGCAGCTGCACAGCATCATTGCCGCAGCGGCGCTTCTACATCAAGTTGCTCGGCGCCCCTTGACCTGACGGCCAACCAGAGGAAATGGATGCAGAGAATGCAGTCCCGAAAAACGCAGGCATGAGAAAGGAGATGGTGATCACTGGGTTGTTTTCGTCGGTGCCTTCATACCACTGGAGAATGTGGCTCGGATCGGACGCTCGCAGAATCTGTAGTTTTGGCACTCGGAGCTTGAGCATCACAAACAGTTCTTCATGCATGCTCTGTATCCATCGAACGCAAACTTCTCTGGCGCTGGCGATGCGGCATGTAGATTATTTTGGCCTGCAAATGTTTTCCCTTTTTTTTTGGTGTTTTTGTGTGTGTAACTCTTTTTGTAATGCGTTGAGGAACTCTATCCTGAGGGTTGTGCTTTCTGCATTTATGTAGATTGTAGAGGAACCTGCTCGACTGTTAGTATTACAGTTTCCTTGAATTTCGAATACACGAATGCAGCTTTCAGTTATAGTATAACTAATGAATCAAACTTTCAGCTATTTCTGTCTAATAACTTCAGGATCACAATATGCAACTAACGAATTTAATTGTATGACATGATGGCGACTCCAAACTTTCCACAGGCCACAGGGGGCAACATTTTTTTTTTCCAGCTTGTGGAAGAACAAAGTGGTCAATAAATGTTCCCCATACAAAAAGAATTACAACAGGCAAAGCTGTGAACTTTCTGTTCCTCTCACCATCCTAATTACTTTTCTTTGACTTACAGCAAGCAACCCAGACTCTATCAAGCTCCTTCTCTGGAGCGCCGCATGCTCTCGTCGATCAACTTAAATGTCTTCTTTACAAGTTTTTGATCCAGAGCAGTTGTTCTGTAAATCTTGAACACTCGATCTACACGGTCCGGCTTGCTGCTCTGGAAGTAGAGCTCCTCAAACTTCTTTTTCACAAACCTGTAAAATGACCCTCTAGAACATAAGCAGCAATTTTGCACAGGATAGCAAAGTGAAAAGGTTGTTTTAGGGCATGTATGTGCACATATACATCTTTATCTGACATTAATAGAGTGGCAGGGAGACAGGAGCACACTCACTCGTAGGCATGTTCAACCTCCTGTTTGCCAGGAGCAGTAGGCTGGTAGTCTTTAAACCACTCACACACACTCAAAGGAACCTACAAAAGGATAACAAGTCCGACAAATGTTGGTACACAAACCAAACTTAGTATTGCTCAGCTCTTGGTAGGTACCCTTACCTTTTGTATTTTCCTCTCAAACATGTCGAATTTGTTGAGAAATAACATAAATGAGGTTTTCTGGAAGTCAGAATAGCATCAGGTATGGCAAGACGACAAAATATTAGCATGAGAACAAAAAAAACACTGATGAGTTTACACAAACCTCAAAACACCTTTGTTTTAGCACCCAGTCAAAGAGTTCTTTTGTCTCCATCATTCTGTTCTTCGTCTCATCCTCAAATAGCATCTGATCGTACCTGAAATTAACAGCCTGGGCTCAACTTTTGTTCAAAACATACGCAACTCTCTATTCAATGGAAAATAAAACTAATGTCAGGAACACCCCAACTAAACACAACAAACACATGAATAACAAGCAAAATGTTCTGACAATCACGAAACATTGATCAGATAGTACATGGTAACTCATAAGCCAAACTTTTTGTGGTGATGTGCGTGTTGACAGAATCTGAAGAGACAATTTCAGAGTAAAATTTGGCAGTTTAGGATAAGTTCAAGTCAATGAAGTGTACTTAATGAATATGTACTTACTCGCTAATTGCAGCACAAAAGATTACAGCATTAACACCTTCAAAAAGATGAATCCACTTCCTTCTTTCATTTCTTTGGCCTCCTACATCGTACAACCTATAGACCTCTCCACCTCTTTTGCTCTCTCCTAGAGGGCTGTAAGAAAATAAAACTTACTAATTAGAAGTTTAAAGTTGTCTGTTACTCAATAATAGCAATTTAGTTCGTCGCCCAGAAAGAGTATAGCAAAAGAAATATGCAAATACCATGTCACTGTATTACCTAAACTGAATTTCTACCACACCATTTGTCCGTACTCTTGCATGAAGCACGTCTTCCTGCAAACTCAATCCATGTCAAGTATTGCTGATAAGCAAAACCTTAAGGCCTACTGTCAAATAACCATGTACATAAATCAAAATAACATGATGGAATATTCACATAAAAGGAAATTAAATCAAATGATATGTTTTAGTTCCTATACACCAGGATTTCTTGTCCAGAACTAGATCATTCCATGGAACTTTCTATGCCTCATTTGTAGCAGTCTAGTGGACCTTTCCCTCACTTCGCTAGAACTGTGCATGGAGATCCCTCCCTCTCTTCCTAAATACTAAAAGTAACATATTTCAGGAAATATATGCTAATATCAGAAAACCTGTTTTTCCCTCTTATTTCTGCAGTGATATCAGAAAACCTGTAAATAAGGCTTAAAAGACTTAGATTGGAATAACTGCGTACCTTTGTTGGTATATAATCTACTTCAGCTAATCGGTCCAAATTGTTCATGAAATACTGTGCACAGTCAGGGACTTGCAGAATACTTCCACGTGAATAAGTTTCCTACAACACATTTATCTGTAATCAAGCTTTCTGTTCAACTATCTATACAATTTCTTTAAATAAAGTGGCAATGTTTTTCACCTGAATTGCTGGATCTTGCCATAGTTTTCTTACATCCTCTACAGTTTCTTTGTTCAGCAATGGGTAATCCAAGTTAGCACCAACTTCTGATAGTTTCTCTCCAGTCTCCTGAAGTTAGGATAAAGTCTGTTAAAGTATAAATAAATAAATAAATAAATAAATAAATAAATAAAAGGTTTTACTGGTTCGATAGGGTCGACGATGAGAGCCTTCTATGAGCTAGCTAGCAAAGGCATTGCAATGCTTACATAGGAGACATTTGGTAACTGTTTAGCCTCAGAACTACGAATAAAAAACAATTGCTCAAGACCTCATGATAGATTAATTTTGTAGGCCCAATATTTCAAACAAGTCAAGAATATTAATCTTAACCGCCTTCTCTCAAGCAATCGAATACATCAGCAAGGTTTCCAGTTATCAAAATACATATACTATTTTCCGGAAAATCAAAGGTGGTATGGATAAAATGAAAGGCTACACATTGTGTTTCCCCCTCTTTTCCATTTGGTTGAATTTAATGTTCAAGGTATATCATTTCATTAGAAGTGACAATGCAAAGCATAATAATGCATTTGAGATCAGAACAGTTCCAGGCTGATTCAACTATTGCAATCATCTTACCTCAGACATACCACATTAGAATCATTACATTTCAGAACAATCAAGTTTTTTGTATTCCAAAATGTGACCCTAATTAATAAAGAAAACAAGAGCACAAACCTGATTATCTGGAGATAGAACATATTTTGAGGAATCTGGTTCCACTTGAGCTAGTTCTTTAGCTCCGTCATATAGAACCTGTGCACATTTAACTCATTAACGAGGCAAGAGATGTGCAAACACACCACCATAGGAGCAACATACTAATCTACAATCACATTTCTACTACGTAATCCCAACTATGCTGTAAACAAAAAAAATGACACACCCTTTCTAGTATAGCATACTTTAATTGTCTGATACACGTTCGCATGGATGACTGAAGTATAGCTCCTAAGTTCTGCCTCATCGAAACCAGTTTGGAAAAGGAGCTTTATCTGCAAATGAGCAAACCAGAAATATATGAGACCTGCTGATGCCATAGGAGTTATGATCTAAAAGGGTATAGCATGATCCTTACCTGTTTAAATATTGTAGACTTTCCCGATTCTCCAGCACCTTACAAAGAAAGACAGACAGGCACAGAAATTTATTGATGACCAGCATACAAAGATAGCATTTTCAAGCCTAAAAGATGCATGAAGAGTATTGACTAGGGAGAAACTATAGAGATAGCTCTTTCGATTGATTCAGCAAACTACCAAGACAGAAGTCCACACAATGACAGATACTTCACATGATAAAAACACCTCCTCAGTTCAAGTAAGTTGGCATTACCAAGAAGTAAGAGCTTGTGGATGTGTTGCTCTGCCTTTGTCTCTTGCAAAATCCGCCGGTCGATGTCAGCAGACTGTACACACACATCATGAGTATCAGAAGGAATCAAATGCAGCTAAATGGCTCAAATCCGAAACTTACTAATAACATTTATTCGTCCTAAACGACAGGCTACCTTTGCATTTTCAGCTGCTTCGGCCTCGTTTAAGGAATGAGGTCTGCTACAGGATGAGCCCATGCTTTCAATCACGCAGGTAAGCACAGACATTATTCTAGAGGCGCACTCTCATGTCTGAGCCTCTTCTCGAGCAATTCACCTAGGCCTGGATCTCGCCGTCCGTCAGTTTAAGCCAGCGGGAAGACTCGCTGTGGGCAATGGGGCTCAGTTGAATAGTTTGCAATTTTGGATGAGAAAACAAATGCTCCACCGAGCAAGAAAATTCAACATTTGGATTGCAGAGCTAGCCGTAAAAAAAAAACCTATACAGTAGCGAGGCACCCCCTCCAACCTAGGTCACCATATCCAAACAACAGAAGAACCAACTCACGGAGAACAGACTGACAGTGGCGGCGGGCGGACGGGGAGCAGGAGGACGCCGGCGGGTTGAGGGGATACCTGGCCGCGGTTTTGGTCAGGCGTGCCTGGATCTGACCGCGTTCTGCAGGTGTGGAGAGCGGCAGATAGCCCAGAGAACCGACGAGGTGCGGCGGCGTGCTTCGGCGGAGGAGGCCTCTCTGTGGACAGGACAGTGCTGACTGCTGAGAGCTCGGCGGCGCTGGATGTGAAGGCAAACCCTGCTCGGCGCTACTTTAAGTACATTAGGTTGTCTTCCAGGCTCTCCTCCATTGCACTGGACTGAGAAAGGTCAGTGACTCGGCGGAGACAACAATTATCAATTAGTATAATTTTGTTTGACAGGACAACAATTACACATGTCCTACTAGTTTCACCGAAGAAACGGGCAGGAAACGATCTCATCTTTGCAATTACACAAATTTGGGCCTTCTTTAGTTAGCAAAATTTTGCAATGACTTTTAGTGTTTAGCATCACCTTTTGCAAAATAGATCTAAACATTCCTACCAATTTTTTTTTCAAATGTAAATTTTGCATTGTAGAGTTTTTACAAAATGGATCCAAATACCCCTACCAACAAGTTCATTGGGCCACGAGGAGAGAGAGAGCAAATGTGTTTTTTTGCAAAAAAAAAAACAAAAAACAAAAAAAAACTTTTGATACGTTTAAACGCCTCATCCAAAGATCATGTAAAACTTTTGGTGCAAACTTTGATGCAAAATCTATTTAGGCCATGTTCAGATTCCCAACTATTCCCTATTCATTCCAACTTTTCACTATTCATTCCAACTTTTCTCCCTCACAAAACACGTTTCCCAACTAATGCTACAGTGTTTTTCTTATGCTACAGTGTTTTTTCCTACAATCTAAACACACCCTTACAAACTTTGGAAACTAAATAAAGCCTTGATCAGGTTTGTACGGTAAATTTTATCAAGTTATTCGAATGCGAGTGTCAGAGATTCTTTTATGGAAGTGCTCGAGCGTTCACGTGTGTACTAAGATCTGTGAAACCCCTATTTGGGCGATTCTCCACAAGTGTTACGTGTGATTCATGAAGTAGTGTTTCTTATGTTTGGCCGTAAAGTACAAATTCCACTGAGTCTGATAGGAATCAGAAACGTTTATTGCAACCAAACGGAGCCTAAGTCCTAATTTACATGATACAGCTACATATTTACATTACAGCATGCTGCTGGAACTATCATAGCGTAACAAGTTTACACTCTGTGCATTCACAACGTTAATAACATTTATATACTTCACGGATCGAATAATATCTTCGAGCATGTTGCATGGAGTGGTAAGGGACACCTTCATATGCCGCATGCTGAACTTTCCTCACCTTGCTACACGCCACTGAAGCACTGAACCAAACCAATTGGGCCTTTTTAACTGCTTCAGAGTACATATGATGCTGTCGAATTGGACGCCTTTGTTATTTCGAATAAGAAATCCAGGACAAGCTTGTTGAACCGATCCGGGTCCTCCATCTGAGGCACATGCCCTGTTTTCTCGAAGATTTCCAATCTAACATTTTCTCCTAAGCACCTGCCGCACGTGCAAAACAAAAATAATAATAAAAAGATTGACAGGTCAGTTGCAATACGATATGGCCATAATTTGGCCATCACAATAAGTAGATGTAACAACTAGCCACTGCTTTAAAGGCAGGTGCTTTTATATACGGCGTAGGCAAAGGCAAGTGCTTCAACTTCAAGTGCACACCGGCACACCGCACACGCATTCAGGTCTCGCCCTCGAATTGCATCAGGGTGGCTATGAGATTCGTGTTGTGTAGCTGTCCAACAGAAGACGTATGGTCTAGGGAGGTACGTACCTCTTGACGGCAAAAGCCTTTTCCAAGGGAAATATCTGATCATGGTCTCCCCAGATGAGCAAAACGTCCTGCCGTCAAATAATTGCAGAGTTAGAGCTCAAACACACACACACAGTTGTTCAGAAGCAAAATTCAGTGTAGCTGACTCGAATTCTCTGTTCATATTGTTGAAGGCTTCAAAGCAAAGCAGAACGCATTCACGATTCAGCGAAGCGAACTGCATGGGATATATACCTGAGGCAAGGGTGTCAGTTTGAACTCATCTGTGCCAACCGTTACAGACTTCATCAGCGCAATCTTCTCCTCCCTTTTATCCCTAAAAAGTTGCTGCAAAATTGTCGAGTTGCTGTCAGCTTCAATTGAAAAACTGCTGAATAGACACCAGTGCAACCTTTTTTTTTTTTTTGCTCCGCGGGCTGAATCGATCATGACGAATCAATCAGTTTCCATTACCTGCACGGCCTGCCGGAGCACGAAGTGCGGCAGCAAGGTGATGCCGTGCCTCCGGTAGAAGGAGAGCTCCATGAGCCGGCGCGCGCCACGGGCGTCGAGCGGCATGAGCAGGTCGGCCGTGCTGGCGATCCCGCCGCCGGCGCGTTCCAGGAGCGCCGCGTCGTCGTCGGCCGTCTTGAGCAGGTCGGAGTTGGAGATCACCACGGGTCCCACCCTGCCGGGCCCCGCCGCGCGCGCCAGGGCGTAGGCCACGAACCCGCCGTAGCTGGTGCCCACCACGGCGACGCGCGCGAGGGCGAGGCCCGGGAGCGCGTCCAGCAGCGCGGCGAGCGCCGCGGCCTGCGCCGTCTCGGAGGGCGCCGCCGCCGCCGGAGAGGAGGAGGAGGAGGAGGAGGCGCCAAAGCCGAGGAGGTCCGGGACGATGACGTGGAAGCAGCGGGATAGCGGGCCCACCTGCCGGCGCCACTGCCAGGTGGCCATGGGACCGAAGCCGTGGATGAGCAGCAGCGCCGGGAGCCTCGGCTCCGTCCCCGGCGGCGCCCAGTAGTGGATGGTGGCGCGCTGCTCGCCGGCGTCGGATGGGATGGCGATGGAGATGGTGTGGGGCTGGAGGCCGGCGCCGACGAACGCGCGGCGCGCGATGAAGTCCATCAGAGGGAGGACGCTCAAGCCCATGGCGGAGCTCCGGTGTGGCTCGGGGAGGCGGAGGTGATCGCGTGTCAGGTGTCAGCGGCTTCCTTGAGCGGCGCACGTGGAAGTAGAAGCGGAGAAAAGCGGTGGGTAGATGGTGGAAGGTGGCTGCGGCAGACAGACCGGTGCAGAAAATGAAGCACACACTCTGTCCGGATGCGTGCAACAGTGCAAGGGCAGCGTCACTCGGTACTGTGACTTGCCATGCTCTACGAACTTTTACGCAGTATCTTCACCCAAAACAGAAAACTTCATTCACTTTGCAGTTTCTGCACATACGCTACGGAGGGAATATCACATGGCTGAAGAAATTGGGAATATACAGATGGTAAATCTGTACCAGGGAATGGACTGAGGTGTCTTATTACAATTACAAGCAATCGAGGGCTAACAATCACCAATGCGTCTTTACTGCGAGCCGCCATTGACCGAGGGATCAGGCTTGTGACTTGTGAGCAGCCAGCAAGAAGTCCAGCATGACCTTGTTGAACCGAGCCGGGTCCTCCAGCTGCGGAGCGTGGCCTGTCTTCTTGATCACCTCCAGTCTCGCGCTCCCGTTCAGAGACCTGAAGAACACACATTTGCACAGGACAAAGGCAATCAGCAATGGCCATACCGTCAGTTTAATAAAAAGTGGGAATCGGAGTACCTCTGAACCGCAAACGCCTTCTCCAACGGGAACAGCTGATCGTGGTCTCCCCAGACAATCAACACGTCCTGCATCACGTATGGACCACGGCGAAAGCTCAAGTTTAACTACAGCGTGGTGGGGGCATCACATCTGGGAGGATGACAGTAACACACGGGATGAAGAAACGGTACCTGAGATATTGGGGTCACTTCGAATTTGTCCGTGCCTACTGTGATCCCCTTGAGCAGATGAACGAGCCGCTCCCTGTTCTCCGTGAAGAGTTTCTAACAGACGATAGCAAAGAACCATTCAGTACTCAACTGACTGATGACCTAACTAGCAAAGGAGGTGAAATCCAGGAAGAAGCAGACAGAAAAACTCCAGCCGTATCAGGAAACGACGATTCTTGTTGGGTCAGCCTAATTATTGCGAGTGGCACGGTTTGTCTCCGTCCCAAGTAAATGCAATGTTGGCAGATTGTTACTGGTAACTGCAGACTCCAGCAACAGCAACTGCTGCTGCTGCGAGACTACCAACCAAGCTGTTACTGTCTACGGAGCGCATCGTTCACCACTAACCACCCAAGTTCATTCAAGAACTTCACATAAAAAAAACCCAATTGTTTTCAAGAATCCAGCACTTGATTATCGTGAGATACCCACGTTTGACTTTTGTTTTATAATGCGAATTGTGATTGAAAAGACCAACTCTAATCGTCGTCCTAAAAAAATCTCTTAACCTAGGATCCACTTGACTTCCGGGCCAAAGGAAACTTCGAAGCAAAAGAATTCCGGCGTGTTTGCACCTGGATGAAGTCCCGGAGCATGAAGTCCGGCGTCATCGGCCGCGGCGGCGGGCGGTAGGATGCCAGCTCGAGGAGTTTCCGCATCGCGGCGGGCTCGGCGGGGAGGAGGATCTCGTCGACGCTGCTCCACCCTTCGCCGGCGCGCTTGAGGAACCCCCTGTCGTCGGCGGCCGTCTTGAGCAGGTCGGAGCTCGCGATCACCACCGGGCCAACCCTACCGCTCCCCGCCGCGCGGGCTAGCCAGTAGGTGACGAACCCGCCATAGCTGGTGCCCGCCGCGGCCACGCGCTTCCCCTCCATCCCGGGAAGCGCGTCAAGGAGCGCCGCCAGCGTCGCGGCCTGTGTGGCCTCCGACGGCGGCGGCGCCGCCGCGTGGGACGGGTACGTGGTGCCGCCGAAGCCCAGGAGGTCGGGGACGATGACGTGGAAGTGGCGGGAGAGGGGACCCACCTGGCAGCGCCACTGCCAGGTGGCCCGGGGACCGAAGCCGTGGACCAGGAGGAGCGGCGGGAGCCGTGGCTCGCCCGGTGGGGCCCAGTAGTGGACGGTGCACGTCGCGCCGGCGCCGCCGTCCGGGTACGGGAGCGTGACGGCGCTCGGGCGGAGGCCGGCGGCGAGGAACTCGCGCCGGGCGAAGTAGTCGAGCACCGGCACGAGGCTCAGGCTGGCACCCATGGCGTCCTTGTCGGTGGTGGCACGGAGCTACCAGCCTCACAGCACAGGACAGCGTGCCTAGAGCCTAGTACTCCCTCCCTATCGCTACCAGCTGCACGGACGACAAGTTGTGCAAATGAGCATGCTGGCGAGCGTCGAAGGCGATGGCTTTGCTTAAAGAGAGCTGGTTGGTGGTGAGGGTTCACAGATGGTAGCGGATTTGCAAGGGAAAGGTGGTTGAGTTTGAGTGGACCAAACATTTTTGCTGGGCTTGAAACTGAAGTCGTAAAGGGAAAATAACACATACAGTTGCTTATTATTAGGAGGGAGCTTTGATTGATCGGGGATGGGTGATGATGTTGACAGAATGACAGAGCTACGAAGTAAGAAGAACCGTCCGATCGTGGAACTCATACGGCGCAACCATGGCGATGCCTACACGTGGCCATTACTTATGTGTGCAGTGCAGTATTGTATTGTGCATGCATATATATACGAGAGTATTAGCGGGCAAGGAAAGTTTCCTGCACTTCCCTTTGTTTTTCTTTCCTTTTTCTGGAGGGGCTTGTTCACCAAAAGGACGATCGTTACGTAAAGCCGTATAAAGGCACGACAGGATGATATTGCATTGCAAACTGGATTACAATATCAGGTTTGTATATGATGCACAAGTGGGCTGTCAGCAACCAAATAGTCCATCAGCATCACAGGAATAATTTTGGAATATTAAAAGGTGAAAGGGCAAACCAATTCAGGCACCACATAGAAACAGCTCCTAAAATTCAGACATAGAGGTTCGCTTTTCAGGCATTATGTTCTTTTTTGTGAAAGTTTTTTTCCTGAAAGATACTTTTTCAGACGTTATTGTACAAGAAGTAAGAGCAACGCTTCTTTAGTTCTAGCGCCCCACACCCCCACGCGCACACAATTGCATGGTTTTATGGGCGTTGCATGCAAATCATTGTTGCTCTGCTGTTTTAAACACAGCCGGACTATCCGGATCGTAAGAGCATTATTCTACGACGTGTGGAGAGTTGGGAGACACATCGACCTTGGTTTTGGGCTGGAAGCCTGGAGATTACTGGCTTACTTCCGGGCTACACCGAGGCCCGGCCCATTTCGTTCACGCAGAAGAAATAATTGATAAATTTGTTCATTTGGTCCGGCACTCGCTCAAATTCCTCCACTTCCCTTTGTTTTTTTCTCTAAAAGAAGACGGGATTGCTCACCAAAGAATGAATGGAATGTAAAGTGAGGGCAGTATGATATCGCAATACAAAGGCTGCGAGCATCAGGGCACCCCACAGACAGACCTCTGATGAATATTAGCTACTCCGTACTAGTACCAAACTTCAGGCATTATAATACAGTAAGTTCAGATCATAGCTGCTCTGCTACTTTTTAATTACAGTTACATCATTCCTGGGGCTCCGGATCATATACGAGCATTGTTAAGGCCTTACTTCTGGGCGACGGCAACGCCTGGCCCAGCTCGCCGTTCGTCCAGGAGGAACGACTTGATGTACTTGTTGACATGCTCGGCCCCCTCCAGCTGCAGCGCGTGGCCTGCGTCCTTGACGATCTCTAGCCTGGTATTCCCTCCCAGATGCCTGCGTTCAGGTTCAGCCATTGCAAAAAATACTTCAGTGATCAGAAGAGAGAATTCAGTACATCGTTGATCACTGTGCGTTCAATAATACCTCTGCAGCCGGTGGCCAAGATCGACGGGGAACACCCTGTCTTTGTCTCCCCAGATGATCAGCGTCTCCTGGGAGTGGAAGGCGAAGCTTGTTTTTAGCTTGAGTGTACGAGCTATGGTATGGTAGCAATGCTAGTTAAGGTATGTACCTGGGTAAGGACCGGCAGGGGATCGAAGCCAGCACCGTTCTTGAGCAATTCCTGCAGCAACTCCGCCCTCTCCTTCCGTTGATCCACGCACATAAGCTGAAAGAGAGAAGCCGTCAGATTTTGTCAGTTGCGTCGCGTGTGCAAACTGCGAACTTGGTCGATCATCATCAGTTAAGCAGGATAACGGTCTGGCACTGGCAGGGACGACAGGACGGCTGAAACTGACATAGGCAAGGTCTCGACGAGCACTACTATGAAAACAGACAGATTCGCCGACGGAGACGGGCACCGGACTTGTTTCACGGCGCAGCATTGCTGCCTGAAACGGCAGGGGACAGGCGAGAGCGTTGCATTCATCCCGCCAAGAAGATTTCCTTCCGACTCGAACGAGCTAGTTATACTAGCTCCATTCTTAAATATATAAATATATGACACCATTGACTTTTTCCTTCAACTTTGACCAATGATATTTTATTAGTTACTTTATTAAATAGCATAAAATGGGTACCACTACATCTATTATTGATAATACTTTGGATTTAACTAGTAGACTTATCTAATTGCATAAATATTTGTAGAAAAGACGAATAGTCAAACGAAGAAAAAAAGTCAATGATGTCGTATATTCAAGAACGGAGGTGGTACGTGACGACCTAGCCCGGCACACGTGCACCCCCATGGCGTGCGGCATCCTACCACATCCTCGCCGGCGATTGCGTGGCCGGAGACCCCTCCGTGCCGTGCGGAGGAGACACGGCAGCCGCCACCAGATCGGTCGCGTGGATGATTCACCGTACCAATCGCGAGGAGAGACGAGGGCGCGAAACGCGTCGAAGAAAAGAGAAGTAAGCAAAAGCAAAAGCAAGAAGTAAAAGGGAAAAATTGGGAAAGATAAGCAGGTGGACACGATCGAGCCACCGTGCGTGCCCATGCCCAGGATATCCCAGATTCCCATCTCGTCCTGTCCTCTGATCGATCAACTGGCCTGCTCCGATGCCGTTGGAGCCGTCGTCCTTTCCATGCACTGTGCGTCGGCATGGCCGCATGGTCGACCACCGAGCAAGCTTTTGGTTCACACAAGTCTGCAGATCAAATTTGACTGTGTCCAGCAACTTGCTGTTTCGCGTCTGTACTCTACCGGTAATTTTGCACTAAAAGAGAAGGATTAAAACTCTTTTGTACTATCTGCATCGAGATGGCCAAGTTCGATCGAGCCAACAAACTTGGAGTACGTGCTGTGGATCGCCCAAGGGCTCCACACGAGGAACGTGGCGGCTGCGGACTGCTGACAGCGTTTTGGATTTAGGAGGACACAGGGAACGTGGCAGACGATCCCTGAAAGTGTTTTGGATCAGCGAATCTTTGCAATTAAAAAAAGTTAACCATCCGGCGGGGCCACGTAGTAGTGACGAACCAGCGACCAAAGGAATCGACGAGAACCGACCGCATCCACGACACGTCGGACCAGATCTACCACGTCCCCATGCCCTTTCCCCCGCTATCTGGAAAACACCACTGCTACGTTGCTTTGCATTACATTACGGACACGTACCTACACAGGTCGAAGAGTGGGGTTTTTCACGTAAAAAAAATGGTGAGAACTACTGGTGCCCAACCTTCGGTGCGTCGCGTGTGCAATGCTTACGCAGAAGTATTTTTAAGCCAAACGGTTAAGTCGAAGTACTTCATGATGAATAACAGCTACCTTTTGACCTCCGTTCATCATACTGTACCTAAGAGTATGAGTTACATGTATACCGTTGTAGAGTAGTATACATGTAGCGTGCCAAGTTCGGCCAAATTTTCTCCTAAACGTGTGCATTTTGAGACGGGTGGCAATTGGCAAGACGTGGATAATGATTATGCTCAATCTGGTACGCCACACTAGTTTTGTATATATAGACGTGGATCACTAATCCTTATGCCCTCTAGCCTACCTAACGCAATCTGCATTCTCAAGGCAGGCGATTAGGATGTGGATGCTAACAATGTTTGGGCAATTGGACGGCAATGCGCTAGGTGGTGGCCAGATTGTAATAGCATGACATGAATCAGACAAGCATGCACAGCAAAAACTACTCCACCGCACACGTCCACACAGACAAAGGCAGAGAAAGCTACAGCACATCACTAATATACACATGAAAAAACAATACAAACCATGGCACCAAAAAAAAAAGGTATGAAAAGGCTAGCAGACAAAATGGGTAGAGGCATTGGCTAACCTGGATGAAGTCGTCAAGCACGAAGTCCGGCATCCACGGCGGCGGGCGGTGCATGGAGCGTCGCACGAGGAATCGGAGCCCCTCGGCGTTCTTGGGGAGCAGCGCCTCCTCGACGGTCCGCTCCTCCCTCGCCGCCATCTCCCTCATCTCCCCCGGCGCCGCCGCGACGCCGCTGGTCATGACGACGAGCCTCCCGACGGCGTCCCTGGCCTCGGCGGCGGCCATCCGGTACGCGACGAAGCCGCCGTAGCTGATCCCGGCGACGTCGTAGCGGGACACGCCGAGGAGGCGCATGGCGTCGGCGGCGCACCGGGCCTGGAACGCCACGGAGCGGAGCGGGGAGGACGACCGGGAGTGCGCGCCGAAGAAGACGAGGTCCGGGGCGTACACGTGGAAGTGGCGCGACAGGGGGTGGAGGTTCCGCGCCCACGTCCACTTGGCGTCCCCGCCGAAGCCGTGGAGGAGGAGCAGCGGCGGCTTGCCCGACGGCGAGGAAGGGCACCAGACGCGGAGCGTGGTGGTGGCGGAGATGCGGAGGTGGACGGGGCGGAGGCGGAGGCGGGCGAGGAGGTGGAGCGACAGCGCGGCGTCGCGGAAGGCGGCGAGGCGGAGGCGGAGGAGGAGGCGCAGCAGGAGCAGCGAGAGGGACAGAAGCGCGAGTAGGGTCGAGGCCGCGCCGTGCGGCGGCGGCGGTAGCTTCATGTTCGTGGCCGCCGCCGTCGTCGTGTCGCGCGCGGAGCCCGGGATGCCGGATGGGGACGCGAGCCAAAGGGCAGCGACGGAAAGTACAAGATGCCTTCCCAGTCAGGGGGGTTGGAGCTGAGGCCTAGTACTGTGTATAAATAGGATGCTCTGCTCTGCTCGAAATTAACGAAGGGCGTGTTTGGAACTTTAGCAAGAGGGGCTAAATGGTTGCACTGTATCGCATCTACAATAACAAGACCAAAAGAATTTAGCCCCTCTATGTTTGAATGATGGGTTAAAATAGTTGCTCCATATGACAAATGGGTCCCACCCCTTCTCTCTTCCACTGCTTTCTTCCTCGTCTCTGCCTACCCACCTCGTCCTCTCTGCCGCTGCTCGACCGCGCCACCGCCCAACCGCGCCGCAACACCCACCCCTTCCTCCCCACTGCCTAACCGTGCTGCGAGCGGCAGCGGCAACGGCGAACTCCAAGTCCCGTTGGCGGCGACGACGCGGAGGAGCAGGGTCACGCCGGAGCACCAAGGTCACGGACGGCGCGGGTTCGTCGGCCGGGTTGACGATGACATGAACTCCGGCGGCGGCTGCCTCCCTCATCTCTCTGGCGGCGCTTCTCCTCCAGATCCGGCACGTAGGGGCGGCGGCGGCGCAGAGCAGGGGGGCATGGTTGGAGAGGCGACGGCGTGAAGCAGGGGGCCTGGCGGCGGCTCGGAGCAGGCGAACGCGGAGGTCAGGCGGCAGGCGGCAGAGGCCGGGCGAGGTCCGGAGGCGGCGTCGGGACTCGGGAGGGGCGGCGTCGGGTGGATACAGCGTGTGCGGTGGGGGGCGCAGAAGGCATGGTGGTGGGGCCCACACCCACTTTAGCCCAATTAGCACCTCAACTGGTGCCCTCAAGTTTGGTGGGGGGGGGGTAAATGAACTAGCCCATCTTTAGCCCCCTACTGTTTGAGCCATTGGGCTAAATGGGGGGCTAAATTTTAGCCCATCTATCCAAACACGCCCGAAGTCAGTTAATAACTACTTTCTCCTATTCAAAATAGAATTTGTTTAGCTTTTTTTTCAGCAGCTTTGTCAACTCATTTTATTAAAAGATTTTTATACAAATATGATCAAAATTAAGTTATTTATGATGTCTTTTTATTCCAAAAAATAAGCCATAACAAAAATATGAGACATTTGACACGTTTTAAATACGATGAGTAGTCAAATTTGAGTTAAAAAATCAAACGAATTCTACTTTGAAATAGAATGAGTAGAAAAACTACCGTGCTCCACCGCTACTCCGCGCCTGTGCTGGGCCCCCGGCCAGGCGGGCACACAGCCCACACGCTGACATGAATTGGCATGACCATGGACGCGGTTACTCCCTCCTCTGCTCTGCATTTTTATTCCCTGAAAAAAATACTATTTATCTAATTTTTTCTATTCATCCCATTCCTCCTACTCACATAGTACTATTTATCTATAATGTTTTTTTAGTCTATAATGTTTTGTGGGGAATTTTTTATGAGCAACAGATGGTAATTGATGGAAGAAAGTGACCATCTATTGACGAGGGTGTGGCCGTGACAACGTGTAAGGTAGAGTGTCGATGGACATGCTCTCGAGCAATCACGCTCTGGCTGCACGTTCTTGCCTCATCCCAGGCGTCACTGTCGGGGACTATAACGAGCTGGCCTACATGCATTGACGATTCAATAACGCTGCTAGTCTGCTGGTACGACGTATGCCCATCTGCGTTCGTCTATAACGAGCTTGGGACAATGTGTTTAGATTGGGGAAAGATTCCCCGAAAATACACTGTTTATCAAAAATAAACTAGATGAATAGTGTTATGTGAGTGGGAGAGATAGTATAAATAGAAAAAAGTTAGATGGATAGTATTCTTTTAGGGAATCTTTGGAAACTAAACGGGGCCTAAATCTAAGACGACCCGATCCCATCTGCCATCTCGGAAGCCAGCTTGGGAAGTCCGATGTGGCGATGTGCCGGCCAGCCTCGGCGTTCGTCTCCAGGGGGGAAAAAAGCGGCGGAACGCCGGTCACCACGCGTGGCGCGCCGATGGGCACCGACGGTGACTGCGTGAGACGGTGACCGTGAGCGCGCGCGGCCATTTGCGAGCTGTGAGTTGTCGCGGCTGTACTGGTGCCCACGCCATCACACCACCATGTGATGTGGCGGTGATAGCTCGGGCGACCATGCGCATTGCGCGTGCCTCCGAGCCACTAGCTTGTCACTCCTTTTGCACACACTGAAGTACTCTGAACCACTCAGATGTTTCCCAATTTTGGCTGTTAAAGTTCAGAATCAAGATGCACGATGAGTAGGAAAGTGAACTCAATCTCAGATTATCAGAGGCGATTGCGCAGTGCCCATCTCCAAAAACTGACAGCAACCAGAGTACCAGACAGCCGCCAAAGCAACCAACAAGTGTCCGGCGCGAATCTTCGCAAGCATATCCAGCGCGAATCCTAAAGCACTCCATCAGTTTCTCGCCCTCTTTGGGAAAGCGTCCCGTTTCCGGAGGCCTCTAAGAACCCTCCTTCTCCCCCGACCCCTACACGCCGCCGCCGCCGCTCGCCGGAGGCTGACGCCATGTCGCCCGCGGAGGCCGTCACCGAGGGCCGCATCCGGAGCTACGAGGACTTCGCGCGGGTGCACGCGTACCTGCTGGCGGCGGCCGGCGTCCCTCCGTCGCTGCACGAGCGGCTGTACCGCAAGCTCGCGGACGAGGTCTTCGACGGCGGGGAGGTCTTCGCCGTCGAGCCATGCGAGGGCGGGAGGCAGAGGCGCCTCGTGCTCGCCGCGGAGGGCACGCTCGGGAGGGAGTCTGACGTCTTCCTCGTCGACCACGCCTGGTCCTTCCGCCTCCCCGACGCGCTCAAGCAGGTGCGCGGTGAATTACTGAGTGTTGTATGCGATGCTTGGAACGAGCTGGGTTTAGTTTATTCAGGAGTTATAACCAGTGTCCCGATTTTGGACTAGCACATTTTTGTGGCGCCTCGTTGAATAATAAAGGCGAATTTGCTTTTTTTTTTTTCATGAATCCAGTCATTTGATTTAGCATGCTCGATTCCCTTGGACATTTGCTAACTTGGAATATTTAGAAATGATGCGTGCTCAAAGTGTGGTTGGTTGGATTCTATAAGACTATAATGCAATTGGTTAACTCAGACCTATGATTGCCACTACTACACTGGTTTATAAATGGGGAAAAAAATGAACACCTTTTTCTGCTTCTTCTGTTATCATCTAATGCATGGACAGCAATCAACAATGAAGAACCATATACCACTATTCACTTATAAGATTTTGTCATATGATGGTGATCTCATGCTTGTGTGCTAATTGTCTTGTAGCTGCGGGAAGTTCCAGGATTAGCTGAAAGGATGGCAGCATTGATGTGCGTGGATCTGGACCGGAGGATTGAAACCGAAGATTCAGACGAGCAAGATGGTGAGAGGAGTGGGAGCTTGGAGCATGTCTTGCAAATAGTGGAGAAAGAAAGGGCTAGCATCGAGGAGAGGGGAAGTGATTCTGCAGCATGGCTGGAACTTGAAGAACTTGGAATTGATGATGACATGCTAGTAGCGTTGGATCTGTCTACAAAGTTTCCGGTCTGATTCTTTTCTCCTTTTGTAACTGGTCTGATTTTTTCCTTTTCTGATGTAAAGTTTCCTAATTGCTCAATTATATAATATAGGAAAAATGGGTTATGTGCTTGTGCTTACCTTTGACCTTCCAACAACAACAACAACAACAACATAGCCTTTAGTCCCAATCACGTTGGGAAACGAAGCTCAAGGTTCAGGCACATTGATAGCTAGTCTCCAAGCGCTCCTATCGAAAGCTACTTCCTTGGATATATGAAACGTTTGACCTTCCCCATGAAAATAAAACAGACAAAGTTTTTCATGGTAGATTTCGTTTGTGAATTTTAGCGCTCATCTAACACTTGAATGTTACTTGTGGTGATTTTAAGAAATTAGCTCACATTTTTATGTTAATTGTCAGAAGAACTGTTTTTAACTTTTTGCTGCTCAGCTTATCTGAAACTATTTCCTTTGCATGTCACTAGAATATGGTAGCTCTGAACCTATGGGGAAACAAGCTACAGGATGCAGAGAAAGTTATGCAAGAAATCAGGAAGTGTCCAAAGCTCAAAGCACTTTGGTTGAATGAGAATCCTGCTCTTGGCAAAGGGTCAGAACTGAACTTATCATTTTCTTCTGTCGCCTGCTCAACAAAATTCTTCTGTGCATACATTCATGGCAATTCAATGGCCAAACAGAATACAAATTGAGGGAAAACCGTTAATATAGTAATATACACTGATGAAAGTTCGGAAGTAATTTGTCTTCATGCAAATTCTAGGCCCCAAATTTTGTGCTTCGTTGTTGTTCAAATGATTGATTTAAATATGGATGCATTTCAGCTGCCAAAAGCGGGTTTGGAACAGAAAACCAGTCAACCTGCTTGCCGCTTCTTTTTTAGCATGCAGTCCTCAGTATGGCAGAAGATTGGTTTGGGTTGTGTTTGCACACGGGCTAACAAATGCATTCATGAAATTTGGGGCACACATATGTATTTTACTTTTACCTCAATTACAAATGGCTACTACTTTACAATTGGTTAGAGTACATGTTTTTGGCAATAAACGGCAATGTCGTGGAAGGGGAATGCACATCTTCCTGCTTGAATAAGACTCAAGGAATCAGTACTTCCTGGATAATTGGAGTCTTTTAGAATTTTACTCACCGAGTTTTTAATAGCTATGGTATCATGGTCTGACATTCTGCTCTGCTTTTGTTGTTGCCAGTATTGACAAAGCTGTTCTAGATGGTCTCTCTGATTTGGAAATATACAATTCACATTTTACGAGTAAAGCTGGAGAGTGGGCATTAAGTTTCTGTGCAGACATTGTTGGAGCAGATAATCCCTGTTCCTCTGTGGAAAGCAAAATGTTGGAGAGTATTGTGACTATTGATCTTTCTGATAGGTGCATTCACAAGCTACCAGAGGTATCTAGTGTCCTCAACTATCTTCTATAAATAGTAACACAATTCTCAGAACACTTTTACCAGCAATTTCCCTTTCTGTGGTGGTTTCACTTCCCAGGCTTTCTCTCCTGATAAATTTCCATCTCTGTCAAAATTGAACATCCGTGGTAATCCTCTGGATCAAATTTCTGGTGAAGATCTCCTTAAGCTAATTAGCGGATTTACTCAGTTACAAGAGTTGGAGGTATTACGCATTTACACACCACCCTACATATCTTCCTGTGTCCGTTTTCAAGCAAGTTCCTATATTAAACTGAATAAGTTCATATGCTTAAAATATGGGACACTAGTGTCCCATTGACATACCCAAGATGATGTCAGCTTCGCAATGAGTGGCATATTGTGGAACATGCACTTATTCAGTATCATATTGTGGATTCTTTGTTTTATTTTGCTCTCCATAGATTCTTGACTAGGATCACTACAGTCAAATTTTACATGGCAAACTCATTTCACAGGTTGACATTCCTGGCCCTCTCGGAAACAGTGCGATGTCCATTCTTGAATCTCTTCCTAATGTATCTTTGCTAAATGGTGTGAATTCTTTAAGTATAATAGAGAGTGGGAAGCATATAGTTGACTCTGCACTTCAACCACGTCTTCCGGAATGGTCACCACAAGAATCTCTTGCTGAAAGAGTTATTGGTGCAATGTGGTTGTATCTTATGACGTATCGCCTTGCTGATGAAGAAAAGATTGATGAAACACCTGTCTGGTATAATTTTTTCCGATCTTTTTCACAATTTTTGTAAGCATTGCCGCTTCGCTTTTAGTAACCTATTGGTCTCTGCAAAAGTTTTGTCAAAAAATAATTGTGTGTCTAGAGTTAAGAGTACGGGCTTATCTCAGAGATCCGTCTACCTTTGCATGATTATAAACAGAAAGCCTGGGCTGCCAGTAGAGGATATTTTGCTGATCCATAGTGTTATCATTTGATGGTTGGTTATTTATGCAGGTATGTCATGGATGAGTTGGGCTCAGCCATGCGCCATAGTGATATTGCAAACTTCAGAATAGCTCCGTTCCTGTTTATGCCAGAAGGGAAACTAGCCACTGCTATAAGGTATTGAACTTTGAAAATCTAATTTGCCATAACTTAATCTACTCTGTATAGTTTGCTAATATTCAATATTTTCAGTTACACAATTCTGTGGCCTACTCATGATGTTCATACTGGAGAAGAGTGTACCCGGGATTTCTTGTTTGGTATTGGCGAGGAGAAACAACGTTCAGCTAGGCTTACAGCTTGGTTTCACACACCAGAGAACTTCTTTATTCAGGCAATTTTAATTTTTGATACTTCTTCAGGGATTGGAGGCTGGGGAAGTAGACTTATGCTGAGTCCAAATACTTTTTTTGTTTTACTTTATAGGAATTCAGGAAGTACAAGGATCAACTACAATCAAATAGCATTTGTTCTTCGATAAAAATAAAAGAGACTCCTTCAACCAAAAGTATACGTCCAAGTGATGGCCGTGCCCTTCGAGTGTATACTGACATACCTCATGTAGAGGAGTTCTTAACACGGCCAGAGTTTGTTCTTAGTAAGAAACATTCGTTCTTGGCTTATGATTTGTCTCTCTTTTTCTTCGAAGGATTGGCTGGTTTTTAAGATCGAACTGCACTCTTGCTATCATTCCACAAATTGTTAACCCTTCTTTGTGGTCCTTTTCCATGTTATGTTAGCTTGAGAAAAGTCATGATTAGCTTGTCGACAACAAGAATAGTCATACATATGGATAACCTTCCTGTACCTATTCACTTCACTCAAAATTCTTCACATGTTTTCTATTATTTTATCCAATGACTCTACATACATTTTTTGTGCACCCAGTTATAATACTCTCTAATATATTTCATGTGCCATGTAATTTTTTTAATAATTTGCAACTTGTGGTATTATCAACCTATCTTGTAAAATGGTCAGGAACCAGACCAAAATTAATGTGGTTAATTTGATCAGAACGTTTCTTTAGATATACTTCTATTTTCTTGCATAAATAGCTGGGTTTCACCCATTATTGCTGCAAATATATGCCTCAAAAGGAACTCTGATATATGTTCTATCTACCTACAGCAACTGATCCAAAGGAGGCGGACATCATTTGGGTAAGCATACAAGTGGATTCAGAAGTAAAGAATGCACTGGGGCTTACGGACCAACAATACACAAATCAATTTCCGTTTGAAGCTTGCCTGGTCATGAAGCACCACCTTGCGGAGACCATCCAGAAGGTGAGCTACCAACGTGTTCAGTGTGCACCTCTCCTTGTGGGCAGGGGACCCTTTACCACTAAAATATAAATATAGAACTGCTTTCAGTTTGGCAGCATAGATGTTAGTGGCATCTGAAACTGAGATCAACTTGTGCAGGCATGGGGTTCACCTGAATGGCTTCAACCTACATATAACCTAGAGACCCATTTGTCTCCACTGATTGGTGATTATTGTACGAGGAAACGAGATGGCACGGACAACTTATGGATTCTGAAGCCTTGGAACATGGCAAGAACAATTGATACCACAGTAACTGGTGATTTATCTGCTATCATCAGACTTATGGAGACAGGTCCCAAGATATGCCAAAAATATATCGAACGCCCTGTGCTTTTCCAAGGAAGGAAGTTTGATCTTCGGTACATTGTTTTGGTCCGCAGTATACGCCCTTTGGAGATATTTCTTTCTGATGTTTTCTGGGTATGGCCTGAAAGTCCTGTGACACTTGATAAATCCATTTGACATTATGGTCACCTAATGTTGATGCCTGCGGCTCTTGCTTATTTTTTTGTTTTATTGCAGGTTAGGTTAGCAAACAATCCGTATACTTTGGAGAAGACCAGCTTTTTTGAGTATGAGACACATTTCACTGTGATGGTAAGATCCAGCTCATTGCCACATATATGGGATGGCATGCACTAGTTGCTGGCTAAGATTTATTAATGTTGTATGTGCTAGTCTATTATACTAAGTGCCATAACAGATCATATCTTCTAGCTTTGTTCTTGTATTGTAATCAGTCAGTCATGTTAAATGTAACTAGCTTCCTAACTGTTCTCCTCGATCCAGAATTATATTGGAAGGATGAACCATATGAATACGCCAGAGTTTGTCAAGGAGTTTGAGAAGGAGCACCAAGGTAAAGCATCCTGAATTATATCATCTTTTATGTAACTTCTTAGGTTGATGATTTGCAATTGAACTTTTAGTTAAATGGCTGGAGATCCATGAAAGCATACGGTCTATGATACGGTGTGTCTTCGAGTCAGCTGCCGCTGTTCATCCTGAGATGCAGAGCCCTTCCTCCAGGGCCATATATGGGGTAGACGTAATGCTTGATAACGGATTGAAGCCAAAGATTTTAGAGGTATGTCTCAAATACTTCCTATCTTAAAATTAGCTTGTGTTTCTCCTCGCGACATTGTTATAAACCTGTTTTGAGCTTGCCTTGATGAACATCAAGTATAGCAATGTTGCTGACCTCAGTACGAAAATACATATGCAGGTGACGTACTGTCCTGATTGCGGAAGGGCGTGCAAATATGATACGCAAGCTGTGGTAGGAGACCAGAGTACTATCAAGGGCAGTGAGTTTTTCAACACGGTGTTTGGCTGCCTCTTCCTCGACGAGCAAACACATGTATCGCCGTTGTAAGCATCCATCTGAAAGGCTGTTGTAAGTTGGAACATGAAATTTGCAACAACATGATGACATGCTGTCAATCCTGTTGGTAATGCGAAAGGACAGATGGATTCTCTGTTTTTTCCCCGTTTCTAATCGTAGTTTGTTGAAGAATTCTGAAACGCAGCCCTTGGACTAAAACTCTGAACCATGGTCGTTACTGAATGTGCTGCTGACTGCTGTGCTGGGTTGATCGCTACGCTACGTGCGTATGTATCTGGGGTACATTTGCTAATCGGCACCGCACCGTTCTTGATGAGGTCTTGATCCTGTTATGCTGGGCATGCTGCCAGTGCCAGGTTCTGTTTGCTGGATAAAAAACACTACAGACTTTGATCAGAAGAAACATACCGCGAGCTCTGCTCCAGGAAAAGCACGTCTTGAAGGCAAGCTAGCCCTTGCCACTCTGCTACTCACACCCACTGTAACTTGGAAGCATCGTCACTCTACAAATTTTGAATGCTCGTCTGGCTTCATCTATACTGCTATTTATACGCAGCTACATTGATCCCTGGACCTGAATAAAGACATGTTAGCTAAGTAGCCAGCGCCTTCCTCCGTTACTCGCCAAAAATCTCCAGCAAGTTTAACCGAAGAGTAGCCATGAGAGCAGCGGCTGATCGTTCTGCCGGCATCGTCGCCTATCGAATCCTCCTCCCTCTCTTCCTTCTCGCCGTCCTCTGCAAGCCCGACCCCGACCTCCTCCTCGACTACTGCGTCGCCGACACGTCGGCCGCCGCCGCGTCGCTCCACCTCAACGGCCTCCCCTGCATCGACCCAGCAGCGGCGCGCGCGGAGCACTTCGCCACGGCGGCGCTCTCGCGCGCGACGAGCCCATCCGCCACGGCGTTCGGGTTCAACGTGACGCTGACGAGCCCCGCGGCGTCCCTCCCCGGCGCGAACGCGCAGGGGCTCGCCATAGCGCGCGTCGACCTGGCACCGGGAGGCATGGCGCCGCCGCACACCCACCCGCGCGCGTCGGAGGTGGCGCTCGTGCTCGCCGCCGGCAGCGGCGTCCTCGTCGGGTTCGCCGACACGTCGTACCGGCTGTACACGCAGCTGCTCCGCGCCGGCGAGGCGTTCGTGTTCCCCAAGGGGATGGTGCACTTCCTCTACAACATGGACGTGGCGGCGCCGGCGGTGGTGCTGTCGGGGCTCAACAGCCAGAGCCCCGGCGCGCAGCTCGTGCCGCTCTCGACGTTCCGGACGGAGCCCCCCATGCCGGAGGAGATACTCAAGAAGGCCTTCAAGATCAACGGCCAGGACGTGCATAGGATCCAAAGAAACCTCGGTGGATAGGGATAGTCATAAGGAGGAACAGTGAACTTTCTCTGATTTTCCAACAAGGCCATGCCATCCACTATATGGATTAATTAAAAAAGGTACAAAATGACGCCGGAAAAGGGCCGAAGTTAAATTTTGGGCCCCCACGGCCCAATAGAATATATACGCATGTACATAGAGAAACATGATTCCCTCAAAAAAAACATAGAGAAACATGGAGTGAAGAAGGTACTGTCGTTTTAGGGAAAAAAAAAGAGAGAAGAACAAGACATTGCCGTATATCACTAGGGCGACACACGTATACAAATCAAGAGGCAAGAGTGAAACACGCATCATGTTCATGTCACAGATGTCACGCTGATGCAGACAAAGTAAAGATTGATGATCTTTGCGTCTGACTTGTGAAGGTTTCTTTCTGGACGGTATCCCGGCGCATGTTTTTCACCCCCGTTAATTTGCGTGCGTATGATGCGTTGGAAAAATCCGTCGACCCCTTGTGTACGTGGCGGCGACGCCGGGCAGCAGGGGAGAATAAGAACACGGGTAGAAATTTAAAAGCACTCTGCTCTAGCGAGCGAGAAAGGGATCGATCCCTTCTTTATCCCTCTTGACGCAAAGGAAGAAGGATTCCACCTCTCTGATGCCACTTTCTACTCTACTTTTGGGGGACACCGCTGAATCCTCACTGCCATGGCTAAACTCCGCTCCGATCAATGGACAATCGATCTTGTTTGTCTTCTCCAGTTCTCCTTCTATGTGAATCTTCCATTGACAGCAAGCAAAGCAAGCAAGCATGACCCGATTTTCTACTCTGGACTCTCTCTCTCTTGTGTGGCCACCGTTCGTCCTTGGAGAGCAGGAGCAGCGTACTCTTCTGCGTCTAATACGTCTACGGTCTACTCGTGACGCGAATCCGCGGTGGTTGGCGCGACGCGAGCTTTCGTACTCCGTCGTCGCCGACGACCTCCGGACCGGACGCCATCTGAAAGCAAGGGCAAGGCGCCTCTGCTTTCTACGCCCCCGCGGTCGAGCTTTTTCCGATTCCATCTTTTGGGGAGCATCGACATCGATCGGTAAAGGCGAAGGGTGCTGGCGACATGGCGGCTGAAGAAGCCGTCGTGCCGACCATCTCATTTCTTGCGTGCGGCCGTGTGTTTCTGGAATCTGGAAGACGACTAGGGCTCGTGTGATTTTCGACGACGAGCGCGCCTGTCAGAAGTCTGAATGAACCATCAGTCAGACAAGATAGTCTGAACATGATCCAGTTGCTCACCGCAGGTGAAAACCCGTCAGATTGACGAGCGGTTCACATGATGTTCTTACAAGATGTGAATGAAGAGATCGTGGACGCAAGATTTCTCCCTCATTTATTTGGTTTCTGCCTCTCTTAAATTATACTGCGTGATACACTGCCTGATACCAAACTGTGGTAAGCCTGACAATAATACGATCCTATGAAATTCGGCAGGAATTGAACCATAAGCTGCCTGTTAGCCTCTAGCATGTCACAATAGCAGGTCTGGTATTCAAACTTCGAACGGCACGGCATGCCATTCTCTATTCTGCAGGCTGCAGCAATATAATAAGTAGAAAAGTAAAACATGAATTGAATGGCTGCATGATTTTGATATCTGAAGACTCTGTCAGGGACCACAATCACAATGGTTCAAATCACAGAGCACGAGTTGTGTACAGTACAATTACTCTGAAAAGGATATTAGACTGACAACATACAATTCATCCTGATCCTTGTGTACATATCCTTCATGGCTTCATCGTATTTTTCTAAGAGCAGACAAGGCGTACAGGCACTGCTTCAAACATGTGCCACACACGCTGCCCATCCATCGTTTTCGGTTGTTCTTGGTAAGGACCGGTTCGTCTACCTCCTAGAACGGCAGAGCCTGTCTTCGTCTCTCAAGTCATTTGGGACTGGAAATGTGCTCTCCTGCTGATGTTCAGATATGATGTCTCCCAAAGCTATTCTGCAGACGCAATCCGGTTTGCTGATACGAAGTGTTCAATCCTGCACCTAATCCCTGACATGGACATGGCAATACTACACTGATAGGTACGTCGTCTGACAGAGATAGAATCAAAAGATTGTTTTTAAAAGCGGTGGCTGCTTCTGAATTGAAAGTTTTTCCCAGAGAAGATTGGAAAGACGGTAGACTTTGCCATCTTGTACATGAACATTTCTAAAGGCGGCGGCGTGGTTTAGCTTGCTTGCTTCTTCCGGCGTTGACAGTAGGATGCTGGTTAGAAAGCCGGCTAGTTTAACTTACAATATAATCGTTAACTTGGTTTTCAGTGTCGACTGTTGTTGACAAATATTTGCAGGGAGTCAGCGTGTGCTTCAAATTTCAATACGGTTAGATCATGTATCATTGAAATTCGAAGGACGATTCAGCTCTGGTTCATCAGCAAATTAAGCATTTCTTGAATCCCCCACTGAAAAAAATGGCGTATTCATGATTGAGGTGAGTGGGACTTGGTTTACAGACTAGCATGATAACACTACTACATTTTGTCTTCAGAATATCTGTATATTTCTATCTGCAAAGAGTACTAGTCGGCAGCCAGACAAAAATGTTACTGTTAGTCGGCATGTTTGCAGTATATATCAATCATGCTAGCAGTCAGTCATACGTCAGAGATAAATTAAACCTGAAGTATTAGCTGTGATTGCACCACCCAACCCTGAGTTAATAGGGGGGAATCGCACATAGACGACGCTCTAGCTAGATGGTCTCGTCGATCTCGATCAAGATGTTCTTGTCCCTTCTTGATTTCCTGATGCACTATGCAAGCAATTTGTTCGTGTCAACTTGCTGCTTCCAATGCGTGTAAAATACTCTGATCTAATTTCAAATAGTAGTTCCTTAGAGAATTGGGCCTGCGTGGATCAGGATAAGCACCTGCGTCCAAGTTTGTGTCGGGATCACCGAGACGTTGATGCATTCGATCAAGACGCCGCCCGTGTCCGTTGCATACACCCATCGCTAACGAAACTGCATGATCTTGTGTGTCCTTTTGCGTTCAGGTCAAATGCCACCACTAGACTCTTGCCTTCCTAGATCGTACGCAGTGGCAGATCCAAGAGCTTTTCTCCTTTTCTTTCTTCTTCCTTCTAAAAAAAGAGGACTGCTCCGGTACCCCCTTCCTAAAATTCAGCACGAATCATAAAGCACCTTCAGTTAGTTGATCTCATTGTTTGCCCCGATGGCCCAGCCCTGTCATGGCCCACCCTAATCCATGTCCAGTCCAATTCATAACGGCCGTGCTGCTTTCTTCTCCGTCATCCTCGCCGCCTGTGTGGAGCTCTACATCTAAAAAGGCAGCACCGTCGTGCCATGCGTTCGCCTGCCCGCGTTTGCTGCAGGCTACAGCAGAGGCCGCACGTCTGCTCGTTGTTCAAGTGCTTGCAACAAATGGTGGTGCTGCTGTCCCGCAGTTGTGATTTGCGCCATGTCCAACCCGGGAGCTCCACCTTCCCTTCATGTCACCACGCAGGCACGCAGCGGCTTCCGTGTTCCATGTTCCAGTACTCCCTTCATGTCACCACCCAGACACAATTGTTTGGCTGTGGATCTCCTCGATCTCTATTTAATCCTGATATTTCGATGGGCTAGATATGGCTTGGGATCGGACAGGGCTGGGGCTCAAAGGTTCACAATAATTAATTAATTAATTAAAGTTGCTTTAAGATTTGTGCTGATTTTTAGGGAGTACTGGAGAAATTCTCTCTAAAAAAAATATAGGCAAGACTTGGGTGCGTTTAGTTCCCAAAATTTTCCAAAAAAAAATACTATTCATCTAACTTTTCTCTATTCATCACATCACTCCTACTCACAGAACACTATTCATATACAATGTATTTTTGGTGAGCAGTATATTTTCGGAGAATCTTTCCCTAATCTAAACACACCCTAGATGGATTTTGAGAGGTAGGGGGGCTGGAGCCCCCCGCACCCCCTGGATCCACCACTGATCGTACATGTATCCTCGGGCCATCTGATCAGGAACCGAACAGTGGGAGAAACGTTGCACGTGGAAGCTATTGCTACATGTAGATTTGCTTATTTTAAACTGGTTGGATTGCATATTCCATTCTACCTTTCGTAAAGAGTGCAATTTCTCTTAAAAAAACTCACAAAAAGTACAATCATATGAAAAATGTCATAACCTATACATACCTTCCTAATTAGGTGGTCAGATCTAATTGGCATGCTGAATCTTACTTTGGGCCACTATTTTAACAAGTCTCTTCAGTTGCATGCATCCAACAAACAACGGTACAAGTGTTTGCTTCGCATCATCACTAATCTGTTTGGGAAAAAAAAACTGAATTACACTTTTCACATCACAGGAAGTAGGGAATACATAGTAAGTTGTTTAGGCGAATTGAAATTGGGAATAGAACGACACGGTCCATATCCATGGCAGGCCAACCAACAGTTTCACGTCATGTTTTTTCCAAAGGAAAAGAGAGAAAAAAGGACGTTATTAACTTTGACGTCAGCTCACCAACCCCCATTTTTAAGCCCCCTCATGGTCGAAGCCAGACGCACGTACGCACGCACCGTTGCTTTCGGATCCACGGTACATTGGTACTCTATGTGTGTATCGATCGACGTCCAGTAGTATGTCACACGAGAACAACGCATAGTCGTATACGCACGAACCTCTTGTCATCGAGTCGGTCGTTAAAATGATCGGCTTGGAATTGGCAAGCTAATAAGAGCACAACACACAGGTGAAAACACACATATGCATCCAAGTATTCGACCAATCCTTGCACGCGTCGGAGCAGGGCCCACGAGGCCTTGTCTGCTTGGGTTCGTTTGGGTCAAGCATGGTCTGCTCGTTTCGTCCTTCTGGTATGGGCGGGATGACGGTGGTCTGCTCGTGCTCGGCCGGACGGGCTCCGGCAGCGCTGGGTCAAGCTTGCAGCGTCAGTCAGGGTACGTACGGCCTTTCAACAACGCGATCGCAGCTACTAGTAACTGTGTGTGACTCTGTCTGGCCACCCAGAATCCTGACTCCTGACACTTACCCACCGGGTTTTCGGCTTACCAAACTCTAGCCTGGTGGTTGTTACCGTTACCGCTGGGATTTTGGAACATGTTTTTTTTTTTGGCTTTGAAACGTTTGGAACATGGTTTATTGCATGCATATATATCGTAATTCATATATGCATCTTGTGGTTTCCTATGTTAATCATCAACTAGAGTAGACTAGGCCAATGAAGGGTATGCGAGTTTCGTTTTTATTTGAAAAAAATAAAATTAAAAACACCATGACGAATGTCGTCGAATGCTACTATAGCTGCTGAATTCAAATAAAATCAAGAAGGCGTGAATTTGATCCTTTCCCTTCAATTTTACCTTCTATAGACGTTCGTCTGACTCGATCCAGCATGCAGGAAAAGAGGCCAATGAACCTTCATGCCATCATGCACACACTATCTCGCTCATCCCTACGTGTACGCGATTGGCTGAGCGCGATCCTCTCTACCTGCAACGCATTGACCGTACGCACACACATCATCATCGATCGATCTCCGGCTCGCCCCTCATCGCTACCGCCACAACACCTAGTGTCATCGAGTTTCTAGAAGAGCCACGTCCATGTCAACTGCAACTAACACCACACAGAAAATTAAAGATAATCTGATGGCTTTATTTTTTTTACTTGTTGTTTAATCTGCATCATTGAGTTGAGTAGTATATCCTGTGCTCTGTGCGTGCTTTTGTATATAGCAGCGCACCTAACCGGCAGCCCCTAACCATCTAGTTTGTGTGGTGGGTTGCTTTCCTAAGGAGGCTCGGATCACCTTGCATCCGTGTGTTTCATGGCCAGCTTGGACTTCAGGAAACTTTCTGAAATTTGGTGCGCTACATGTCCTGTTCTTGAGCTGGACGTACAGGCATCGATCACATATGGGTAATTTTTTTGGTAGCTAGAGAGAGGTGACAAGCATCACATGGCAAGTTTTTTGTTGGATAGGTAGAGACAGAGAAGGGCATCTTTCTTCTAGATAACGTGACGTAAGCGAGTGATAGAATATTTAACAAGTACTGTAGTACATATGTGTGCCTTCTTATTATAGCACTATGAAAGCATATATATAGAGCGAGAGTATACATATCGATATTTTAATTATTTTCTCTCTACTGTTTCATGCTTTTTTTTCCCAATAGAACTACCACATGAGCAAGTAATAGGTTGGTATTTGTTTAGGTATCTTCCAAGACTATACGGAATACCTTGATTTATATAAGACACTGTTTGGCATTCATTTGTCCTGTTCTCACTTTCTAGTATATCATTAATTAAAAAGAAGCATTTACAAATAGTTTTTTTTAAAAAATATGTTGGGAAATTACTTTTTTATTGACTCATAATCCTATGTAAAAATACTTTTTCAGTCACTTTCGCCAGCTGTATATCAATCCTATTGTAGTAACTAGCTAGATGCTTACAACTTGATGATTAAGGGGGTTTTGGGTTTCAGGATATTTGGTTACTGGTTAGGAGTATTAAATGTAGATTAATTACACAGATGATTTCATAGATGGAGGCTGATTAGTTCATGATTTGACAACATGTTGTTACAGTAAACATGTCCCGATGGTAGATTAGTTAGGCTCAACAAATTTGTCTCGTGAATTAGCCTTTATCTATGTAATTTGTTTTATAATTACCTCATATTTAGCTAATTAGCATCCGCCTAACTATGGAGACGGTGAGTCAAACTTTGTAAAAATGATGACTCTTGAAATCCGTGAGCGCCCTATGAATCGAAAAGAGCAGTGATGAGGGCATGTATATATAGTTCTTCCTGCCATCTAGTTGAACTGTCCAGTGCGTGAGAGAAAACAAAACGCGGAAATGCCTGAAAGCAAGTAAAAGTTGCAATAAAACAAAGCATTATCACCTTTCACACTTCCGGACTCCGGACCTACTGTGGTTTTCTTTAAGGGAGGAGGTTGCATGCATGGGACTGTTCAATCAAACAAATACTCTAGCGATCTATGTGTGTCATGTACTCATGTGTTCTCGAGTTAGGGGAAAAAAAACGAAATCAAGCGAAATGGGATCCACCACTACGTGGTCCAAGCTCATATAGTATCGATCGACGCAACATGAACTGGATCGGATGAACCCCACAAAATCCCAGAGCATCGGCTGCTCGATCTCTTTTTTTTTTCCCCTACTGTTTAAAGGTCACCTTGCACGCACGCACAGTGGCGAATCTAGGGGGTGCAGGGTGGGCTCAAGCCCCCCTACCGCCATGGATTAGTGAAGATTATATGATGGATGAAGGGGAAAAAATAAAGATTGTAAAAAAAAAATAAAGAGATAGAGAACTAGGAAGAGAGATGAGCCCCTCCTAAGGTTTCATCCTGGATTCGCTACTGCGCACGCACGTACGTGTCCCTAGTGGCCACCGGCCGGTAGGAATGCGGCTGCTTGCAGAGTATTCCGAAGCATTGCTTGTTGGTGCATGTAGCCTAAAGCATGAGCTGAAGAACGGGACTCCCTCGCAAGTTTAATTAATTAATTCGGTCATTCGGTGCTACAAGCTGCGGAACGCCCAAACTGCTGTAGCGTTTCCAACAAAATCAGCACATGACTACAAGTTGCATTGTTGTACAAAGGACACTATAACGACGAGTCGTGTGGCCACCAGCGAACGAACGATCGATCCATCGATCGATCATCCAAGTCAAGTCTCAACGTGTGCAAATTAATTGAAATCATGCTTAGTTTCCCCAAGAGGAGACGTGATTCATACAGCACTTGTGGCTTCATCTAATTAACCCGTGCAGGTCATACTCTTACGTCTTTCTTCTGTACCTTCTGAAATTAATGAACCCAAAAAGCACGTCTTCTAATTAAACACCCGAAAAAGGTCATCATTACCAGCATCCACATATATACTATTACATTTCCAGCGTCGTGGCTCCATCGCCAGCCGGCCCATGAAGGCCCTGTTTAGTTTCTAAAAGATTTTCCAAAAAAAATACTATTTATTTAATCTTTTTCTATTCATCCTATCACTTTCACTCACATAATACTATTCATCTACAGTATATTTTTTTTAACAGTATATTTTTGAAGAATCTTTCTCTAATATAAACACACCGTAGACCGTCTGGCCGGCCTTTGCACGCGCCAGGTGATGGACCTGCATGGTGATCAGAACGGCGTACGTTCTGTATGGAGCGCGACCCAACCCAACCATACCAAACCACGCACGGCCTGGTCCTGGTCCGAGTCCGATCCGCCACACGGCCAGTTAATCACCCTGCCGCAACCACTCTGTCGTCTCTGGAGGAGCTAGCTAGCTTAGGATTAAGCGAGATTAACCCACCCCACAAGCGAAGCCAAGAGAGAATAGCGTCGCGCACCGCCCCGTATATATACCCCGATGCGTCCGGCCAAAGCAGCCGGTGAGCTAGCTAGCTAACGCGCGCGCGCCACAGACCACCCGTCGCCATGGCGAGGCCAGGGTGGGGCTCGCTCTTCGGCTGCTTCGGCTCCACTTCCCATGGAGGCAGCAAGAGCAGCAGGAAGAAGACGAAGAAGAAGAAGAAGGGTAACAAGCAGCAGCAGAAAGTGGCGGCGGGAGGAAGCAGCGGCAGCAGCGGGAGGCCGCGGCTGCAGAGCCGGTTGTCGTTCACGGAACTGAGCGGGATGGTGTCGCCGGAGGACCTCTCGCTCTCGCTGGTGGGCTCCAACCTCCATGTCTTCACCATCGCCGAGCTCCGTGCCATCACCAGGGACTTCTCCATGACCAACTTCATCGGCGAGGGTGGGTTCGGCCCCGTCTACAAGGGCTACGTCGACGACAAGACCAAGCCTGGCCTCCGCGCGCAGCCCGTCGCCGTCAAGCTCCTCGACCTCGAGGGCGGCCAAGGGCACACCGAATGGCTGGTACGCTAGCTACTTGTTTCCTTCCTTGCATACTAGTACTAGTATGCAAGGAAGTAATTGCTAACTCAATCTGCTTAATTATTACAGTATTAACCAACGTAGTACATGATAATAAACTGCTTCACTTGACACAATTGACCTTGATCGATGCATTAGATAGTTCTTCGATCGGATAGTCGTTACTACTGCCATATCTATTTGCATGGTCCGGATAATAGTACGTACGGCAGGTTCAACTCAGGACGAAGAGGAATTTGCTGATGACGATGAAACAGTGTCAGCGATGTTTTATGTTCACGCATATAGCGCGCCTGTCAACGACGAGCGCTTAATTTCTTCTCAAATGGTTTAATTAGCTGATGAGACTTTCTTTCCTGCTAGCTAGCTGCTTCCAAGTTAGTTGAGCTGCTCTGCTGATCCTCAAGTTTGATTCAGTCAGTTAGCTTGGAATTTTCATCGTCACCTTTGAAACCAATCAACTTTTAAGCTTGAAAGCTCTTTGTTAATACTCCTACCTAGCTTATTCAGATTAGGAAGTTGTACTATTCTGTCACCAATAAAAAAAAGAATAGGATGCACTTGTTAGAGTTTGTCAAATGAATATGTAATCTATTCCCAACCAAGTTAATACCCCAGTGATTGTGAGGAGTTATTTTCACAAAATGTTTGCAGCTAGCGAAGTAGCTAATAGATATCATCGAAACCAAAAGGGTGGGGGGGTAAAAAGTGCACCTTTTATAAACTAAATCGTCTCAATATGCACGTTTTCTTTCCCCCTTTTTGAAGCATTTAAGCATGCACTTGTGTGTGTGTGTGTTTTTTTTAAAAAAAATCTTTGACAATATTCAAACAAGTGGTCTGTTCTTGCAAGTAGGAGTTCCCTGGCTACACATATTCCACGCACCACGTACTGAACTTGTCTTGCTCCCGTTCGAAAGGTTGCCGGTTGCCAACATGGCAGAGCAGGGGTTCAATGGAACAGTGTTTGCTTAGATCAAAAGGCTCCTTCTCAGCCTAAAGAAAAGCAGCAGATTAGTGATACGAAAGATTCCCTGACATACATGCGGTTTACTGACACCTTCCAAAATCATGCAGACCGAAGTGATCTTTCTGGGGCAGCTGAGGCACCCAAACCTGGTGAAACTGATCGGCTACTGCTACGAGGACGAGCACAGGCTGCTCGTCTACGAGTTCATGACCAGGGGCAGCCTGGAGAAGCATCTCTTCAAAAGTAAGCACACGCGGCACATCCATAAATTAATACAGTTAATATTGCTAAAAACCTTTTTAACTTCATTGTTCGATCGGTTATCGATTTCCTACAGGGGCAGTTCATATTTGCCACGTCATTTTCGTAACGGCTGCTAGAGTAGTAAAACACATAGAGCCTAGAAAATTAAACACTGATGTGGCGGCAAATAAAGCCAGCAAAACATCGAGTTTGCAGGCGACAAGAAAGGGATATCCCTTGCACGTTGTTGTCAGGCTCCGATCCTTTTCTCATCGCTGCACCATTAAGCTACGAAAATATTCCAAATCTCGAGGTGCCCATCACTCGAGCTGGACGGCTCGATTCACCTCACCAACTTCTTTTTGGTCGCATAAACCTCCTTTTTTTCTTGAGAAAATCTGTGTGGCCGGATCATCGCGAGCAGAGATATCTAAGCTTGCTTTCCGTGCTCTACACCCTTCGATTTTTTCTTTCTCTTGTCCCGTTTTCCGTGATTGGTTCAAACTGCCTTTCGGACTTGCCGTTGCGGCGTCAATTGCAGTCGTGTTACATCATCTCTCGCTTCGTCTCTTCCGAGAGTCATTTTCTCTTAACCACTTTGATTTTATTCACACCATCTTGATCTGACGATCGATATCACGCCTCCAAATGTCAAGCTTGATTCTAATGTTGTAGGAGTAGGACACCTGCGGCGCCACTTGCTGCGTATCTAGTACTTGGTCTCGCTTTACCTCTTTATGCAAAGTAAATAACCTGTTTTACTGCGTGTGATTGTAATCAGTCGGAAGGGCATCTGTCGTTCTGGATTATAAGTCAAAAGGTTGTGAATTGTGTTGCCACTATATCTATATGCGATTCATTTCGATCATTACATGCACTCAAATTAAAGGGTCTAATTAGCTAGATGCTCTCTTCATGCTTTAACAGAACATGGTAGAGCTTCTATTCATTCTCCATCACGCATATGCATGGTTATTAGTAGGCTAATTAAATATAATGGGTTATTTGTAAGAGTTATACTCCAAACAGTGCCTGAATTATTTAAGTACTACTACAGTAAACAGATAGTCACTAGTAGTCAATAAGTGAGAATTGCCTGTTATGTCACACATGTTATAAACCTGAATAAATACACGTGGTTTCGAAATACAATAGCAGATACGTATCATATACTATACTGCAAGTGAGTACGTCAAGAATTAGGTGGAGTTCATTTCACCCATTATAAACAAGAGAGGATGATGGTATCAGAAATGGACATCTTCCGAACGTTTGACAGCCAGCTGTGTTTTTACTCGATCTCATCACGAAACATGCATTTTGACAGCGGCTTCAGTCAAATTTGATGAACATCAGATACAGTAGCTGTTAATTAACTAGCTTTGATTGATTACCTCAGCTGATCAAACCCCAAACCTTGGTACTGGATGCGTGTGTCTGCAGAATATGCGGCGTCGCTGCCATGGTCAACACGGCTGAAGATCGCCATTGGCGCTGCCAAAGGGTTGGCCTTCCTCCATGAAGCCGAGAAGCCGGTCATCTACCGGGACTTCAAGACCTCCAACATCCTGCTCGACTCGGTGAGTAGTGCATCCGTAACACCACACGCTATCCACATCTGCTTACCTACCGAGCTCGCTGGAAAGATCAAAGGCTCATCGTCTCATCTGTGGTTGGGTTTGGTTTGGTCTGGTCTGAATGTCTGATGGACCGGAGCGAGTGAAATATCCGTCAGAAACTACAATTCGATAGCAAGTCGCGGCGAGTGTTTCTACTGAAATATTTGGTCAGGTCTATGCCAACTGCTGAACGACAAATTAAAATCTTGACCTGATCTGCGCTGGCTTGGATGTTCTTCGTTCGTTCAGGCCTGTGAACCAGAACGGGTCAAGTGTCAACACGAGCTCGCTCCCGCGTATTGCACTGGCCTGTCATGCTCATAGGATGCGTGCCATGGGAAAAGGTTATTAATTTTTGTTTTCTTGGAGGAAACAGAATAGAAAAGAGCATCACTAGTAACAAAAAAGTAGTATGATGAATCTTTTTTAAAAAATTCTGCTGATTAATGGAGTTGTTGGGGGTTAACTACGGCTCTACGCGAGGCAGCGCTGACGTCCGCGCGCATTTGCTACAGTAGTAGTAATGCTTATCACTTGTGATCTCCTGCTTTTTAATGTTGAGTGAGTTTGCTAATCTGTAGGATTACAAGGCCAAGCTGTCGGATTTTGGTCTCGCCAAGGATGGCCCGGAGGACGACGAGACGCACGTCTCGACCCGCGTCATGGGCACCCAGGGCTACGCCGCGCCGGAGTACATCATGACCGGCACGTACACACAACACAACAACACTTGCAGTTCATCACCAAAGCTATGGAAAAAGAAAATGTCTGAAGATTTGTGCACGCAGGTCACCTGACGGCGAAGAGCGACGTGTACGGCTTCGGCGTGGTGCTCCTCGAGCTGCTGTCGGGTCGTCGGTCGGTGGACAAGAGCCGGCCGCCACGTGAGCAGAGCCTGGTGGAGTGGGCCCGGCCGTACCTGACGGACGCGCGCCGGCTCGACCGCGTCATGGATCCCAACCTCGCCGGCCAGTACTCCGGCCGTGCCGCGCACAAGGCGGCGGCGGTGGCCCACCAATGCGTCAGCCTCAACCCCAAGTCCCGGCCCCACATGTCGGCCGTCGTCGAGGCCCTCGAGCCGCTCCTCGCGCTCGACGACTGCCTCGTGGGGCCCTTCGTCTACGTCGCGCTGCCGGAGGAGGACAAGGACGGCGACGCGGGCAATAAGGGGGGATCCTCCGGCAGACGAGGACGGAGGAGGTCTAGAGATGGCGCCGCGGCGGCCGTCGTGCGGCCGGAGACGTAGCTAGCGAAATGGTAGATGGAGCATGATCTGGGTTAATTTTGTTCGCTTGGCTTTGTCTGCCCTGTCTCTGGATTGTTGCTTCGGCCTGTCGCAGCTGCAGGCTGAGCTAGTAAGGATCAAGCAGCTAGTCCAGTCGATCGGTCGGTGAAACGTTTGTGTAATCGATCGAAGCAGGGTTGCGTTTGGCATGCGTAGTACAAAGAGGTTTTGAAGAGTGTACTGTATGTGCATAGGACTATAGGAGCATCTCACACTTGCACGAGCATGCACTTGCTTGCTCTACTTTCTTCAGGGTTTGGGGAGTGCATAATGGGAGTATAAAAATATAGCTAAGTACAGTAGATATGAAACTGGATATGTGCATTGCAACACATGTCTTCATAATGGGATACATGGCCATTGCAATCTTAGGCCCACTCTGACCGAACAAATGTGGTGACAATTTGGTTGGAGGCCAGAAGCTATATGGGCCAAGTCTGTACTCTGTAGAAGGCTTGAGGATCATGGTTGATGCATCAATAAGAACTCACAAATACTTTGCATGAAAAGTAAACTACCTGAAATAATTTACAACACACTCCCATACCATATATACAGCATGTACATATGCTCAATTGTATTCTAACAGCATACCATATATACAGCATGTACACAATTGTATTCTAACAATTTGATAATGTAATGAATATTATATCTACAGTGGATATGATGAGCAGCTCTCATCTCTGCTAGCCTTAACACCTTGTGGACTCTCCATGAATGTTGTCAAGGATGGCAATCACACCGATGAGAAAGGCCTGGTCATAACCGGGTTGCACCACCACTTGGTAGAAGTCCCTCCCCGCCGTCATCCCCTTCACACCAATCTGTGGCGCATGTTAACAAAAGAACAAAAAACAGCATCACCCGTTGGACCATAACTGTAATTCTACTCCTCCTAAGATTTTGCAAACCTCATTGTCATAATGTCCTGGCTGTGGAGTTTGTACCTGAGCTGCAACGTGGCCTGCTCGGTTTTTGATGGCACACGATCTCTGGACAAAGGATCCAGTCACCTCATAGTCCCAGTGCCTATTTCTCCCCTTCGGCTCCACGGTGACCTGAACATCACCCTTCATGCAGAGGACCGGCTTAGGATCCTGCAAGCTGAAAACCAGCTTGCTCGGTTCACCATAGTCCATCAGATATCCTCTCCACCGGTTGTTAACACTCAACGCTTGAACAACACCTTCCTGCCATATCAAGTTTAATCAGTTTCTCAGCAACTTGGAATAGTTTATGATCTTTTTGCATTAAGAACGCATTCAGAAAATTTGATCGGGAATTCAGTAAAAGAAAACAAAAACTTTATTTCAGGTTAGCCCTCGAACAATATTTCACCTTCTTGTGGATGAAGAGGATGGCATTGCCATCACCATCCCTGACAATCAGCTGCCCACTAGCACCTAAGATCCCACAGCCATCAACGCTGAAAACGGCCCTCTGATTTTGGTCCGTGACGACAAAGCCACCACCGTTCACAGTGGGAGGGCGCCTGCGCACCATCAGCACTGCCTGCGACGAACTGCAGAAGATCTTGCTGACAACAGGAGCTATTGTTGTACAAGCACCCATGGTATGCAACGCATGTAGCTCTTTCTTACAGTTGAGATACAGGAATATATAATCCTATCCAAAGTTGTAGGTGTATATATATGTGCTATGCTTCTAGGTAGAAGTAGCACAGGCATTAGCTTGGCAATGTAAACAAGGAATATATATAGTCACTTGAGTATGGATGTGACTCATGACTCATCTGTCTACCGGCCTAACAAGGATTGCCCATAGAGGTTGTGAACTCGTTGGTCATTGTGAGCCAAGCAATCTGGATGATGTATAAGATTTGAAGCAACAACACACATTGTTCAGTATGCAGGTCTGCTGGATTCCACAAGAATCTTTGAAAATGTTTGCTTTAGGCTACCAAACTACTTTATCTTTACTTTTTTGAAGTGTTTACATTTACCTGGGGCTGGGAATGGATTATTGCCTGCCTAATCATGTGCCGATGCTACTTTGCTGGACGCTATACGGCAATGCTAAATGCCTTGCGATGGAGAGGTTCAACATAAACCAAGCTTATCCTTCCCATAAGTGGTATCTAATCACGCCACAGAGTATGCACAATTAATTCTTTCTTACCTCCAAAAATAGTACATTAATATATTTCTAGACAAGTCAGATGGGAAACAGAAACAAGACAGATAATGTTTCAGAAAACGTCAATACTACCAACAACTGCTACCACTGATTTTATTTCAGAAGACGCAAGCTGCAAGCAAAAGGGCAAAAGGCGTTTGCCACAGTCGAATCGAAGCAATTTCAGCTACAGCTACACAAGAACACGAATGACCACACCAACTTTGGCCAAACAGAAAGCAAAACGTGCGGTGTTTACCACATCTTCCGAGGATACCTCGAATCCTCGATCCTCATCGGGATCCCTCACAGCATAAGCCGCCCCCGCCGCCCCATGAGGCGGAGAAGGGGAGGAGAGGAGGCCGCAGTCCGCGGAGGAAGGAGTCGTCGTTGCAGAAGAGGAAGTCCCGGAGGAGGAGGCCCGCCGCCCCACGAGGCCGCGAGGCGGAGAAGGGGAGGAGAGGAGGCCGCGGTCCGCTGAGCAAAAGCAGGCGTTGCAGAGGAGGAAGGTCAGGAGGAGGAGCATGGGGACGACCACGACGAGGGGAAGGTGCGAATGGGCACTTCGAATGCGCCATCGGCCCCAGCTCGCTAGCAAGTCGATCTCGCCGGCGGCGGACAGGGAAGAGAGCGCTGCCGCTGCGTCGCCGTGGCGAGAGAACAGAAGGAATATTTTTGTAAAAAATACAGGGTCACGAATAGGGGGTTTTACGTAAGAATTCGGATCGCGGTTATTAATCGCGATCCGATTTAGGGGGTTATACGTAACAAATCGGATCGCGACTATTAATCGCGATCCATTTTAGGGTGTTTCATGTAAAAAACAGGATCGCGACTAATAGTCGCGATCCATTTTAGGGGGTTTTATGTAAAAAGTTGGATCAATCTAGGGTGCCCTTTGTAAAAATATCGGATCGCGAAGAATTAGTGACCTCTGCGCTCTGCCCACCCGGCGACGGGCGACGCGACCTCTCCCCTCCGCCCTCCGTGCTCCGGCAGGCGGCAGCCGACCGCCCGATCCCCGGCGTATACAGAAACAGCAAGCCAGCGGGATCCGCGATCGCATCAGGTTCTGGATGTGTAACCCTTTCATCAGGTATTCGCCATCTCCGAAGAGGACGGCAGCCGGTGGTAGCGACGGGAGGCTACGCCGCCGGGCGATGGCAGCCGGCATCCGTGGATTAGAGGATGAAGACGATCTGATAAAGCGCTCCACTTTACTTTTCCATCGATGCCGTTAATCAGTCTACCTGTTAAATCATGGATTGGTAATGGAATTTGGTCGTGAGGTTCATCCCCAATGCTGGTTCGCACGGTATTCATTTTAAAAATTTGATATGATCTACAGAAAATTATAGAATCTTGGCTAAGTAGGAACAGTGGCTTTATGAAATTCTTATGGTTGAACTTTCCTTGTTGAAGCTTTAGCCCTCATACAGGATTTTCAGAGCTTCTCCACCGTATTATTCTCCATAAGAAAGGCAATTAGGCAAATGGCAATTGCATAGGTTTTCACTGTTATGATCACCTTTTACAGCTTCATTTAGTTTAAATCACTGTGTATATGATCTTATAATCCTTTTTAATTGATACTTCAGACTTCAGAGCATGCATCTCTGGAACTTATTTATATCATTTGAGTTTTCTTCTTCAAATAGTTAATAACACAAGGCTTGGTGGTTAAACCACTCACACACTGTTTGCATAATTCATTTTGTTGTTTAGAAGCACTATCTAACACTATTATTGTGTCTGTCCACTTAAAATTATAATTTGTGGCCTCAGGTTTTACTGCCTTTCTTGGTTAGTTATTGTTGCTATGGTGATGGTAAACTTTCATTTGCCTGCTAGTTTCTAAATTCAAGTATGTGCTTATTGAAATATATGTGCATATTGTTACTCTTTTTTTTTTCAAATTCTTCAAAATGGAGCTGCCCTTTAAAGTTGCTGGTCAGGGCCTTTCTTTAGGTGATATCCAAGAGAAGAAAGAAATTTAGTGTGGATTTTCAGCTTATGTTCCGGCTTCTCAAATTGTTCTTGTTCATTGGATGAGGATCTGTTGGAACTCTGGCAGTTCTTTTCACTGTCCTACGTCTTACAGCTGGTGACATATTAGCAAGCTTCCTTGCATTTCCACTCAGAAGATCCGTCCATCTGCATTGCCGGTCTAATTTCATTCCTCAAGAGTCAAGACCCTACTTGTCATCTGCTGGGCCTAATGTCAACTATCAAGCCATAAAGTTTGTCAGATGAAGATGCTTTTGAACTTTTGGCCCACCTGGAATGTACCTCTGCAAGTATTCAATATCTGTGGTAAAATATGTTAAGATTGCTAGAGGAAAAAATTGACAAGCTCAATTCGTGATCTTTATGACAAATACTGTAAGCAAGTAAACCGGAGGTCAAGGGCTCAAGGCATTGGGGCTGTGTCAAGGCTCCGTTCGAGTACCTGAAAGGGGATCCTCATCTTCATCCTGGTGGTGGTGCTGCCATTGTCATGGCTGTTATTCGATCAGGCCTTCTGACAAGGGCTTCAAATCTCTCATATGTCGACTGGCGCCTGGAGCCGAGAAGCAAAGATGATGTTAGTACAGAAGGAATTAACTCAAGGATTGTTGTAAATGGGTGTTATTGGAGGCATCATAAGGCTGCTGACATGCTTAGGCTTTCAGAATTTTTGCTGTAAATCTCATACAAAATTGTTGCCTCTTGGTGCATACTGTAGGTTACACATAGGGCAAATTCCTTATATGCCATTGGCTTAAACTCTAATCCCTTATATAGATGTAGGCATTGACCTCAATGCAGAAGAACATTACCGGTCTTTAAATGCAAAGGGCAGGTTAATTTCTGTGCTTGAAGCTGTCTTTATGTCTGTCTGATATTTAAATATCAATTCAGATCCCCTTATATTTTCATGGCTGGAATTCTGTTGGTGATAAATGGGTAATGGCAAGTGAACGATCTGATGACAAAGATTTTTTTTTAGGAATATCTGATGACAAAGAATGAGGGGGCAAAAATAACTTGTGTTGGTTTTTTTCGGCTGTGATCAGAGTCGATTCAATTGTGTGTCATGATCCATCCTTTTATAGCACTGGATAACGATGTTGGTCGAGAAAAGTACAACTGGGACTTTTCCTAGCACCCGGTGATAGGCCCGCGTGTAACTTTTTTATGTTACATTCTTCTTAATGCAAAGATACGCAGCTCTCCTGCGTATTCTCGAAAAAAAGTACAACTGGGACTTTCCCCCGGCCTTATCCGGTAAGGAGGGATCATCAGCTGTATCTGCTTTCCCCAGCGATAAGATCTTTAGAGGGGGTTCAGAGTCGGGGTCTTTTCTTATCATATTGACAGTCTTTTCTGCTCACAATTAAAGGAACTGGTGGCGCGCTATTACAACACAGCACGGGTGTGGAAGCGGAATCCAGCCTTTCCACCAAAGCGGACTGGACCTGGCCATGTGGTGGGCTTGAATGGCGCCTAAAACTCTCGAGGTCAGGCCGGGCCCATGCTAGCGCTTTTTTTTAAAAAAAAATGTATATTTAAATCGCACATAAAACACATGCCAGAGGGCCCAAGCCCAAGTAGACCGTCACAACTTGATCTCTGGTGATTTCTCCAATGGCGGCAATGCAGGTCTCTATTCAGCTTCAGTCCTTCGGCAAGCTTGGTCAGTGGACAGTGGTCACGGCAGATCAAATCCTCGGATTCACAGCATCATCCTCGGTGGGAGACCGACCGACACACCACCGTCCATAAACGAGCATCATGGCCTCCGAATGCCGCGGCGCGCTGCGATCCGCGAAGGAATCCATGGTGATCCCAGACTAGTGCTCGTGTGGCGCCCACGGCTCCACCTCCACAACCAAAAGGAGTTGGGGGAAGAAATTAAACGGGTTGGATTTGATGCCGATTTGAGACGGCACCAGCAGTCCATCCAGCACCGGCAGCCGCCCAGGCCCAGTCTCACTTGCTCCCTTTTCACCAGCGCCATTACTGACAGGACTGTCGACGTCTCGCCACACGATCGTCGGCCGCCAGGGATGCCGGGCAGGAATGGCCGGAGCACGCATCGACCGGACCCAGAACAGTCTCAGCACGACGACGGACTGAAATATTCAGTGCAGGTATATGCTTCCCATCTTCACTTCAGAGCTTCAGTCCTGAATCTGAATAAGAGTACAACGTACAGTTTGAAATCTACCAAACAGGCAGAAACACGGCAGCTTGGGTGGTTGCTTCCAGTAGCAGTGCCTGCCGGGCGAGCGAATCGATTTGTTCCAAGCTCCGTAATTCTTCTGCAACATCACGAAAACAAGGTCTTGTCTTATACAATGCATTACCACCAACACGAGGACGCAATGATCAGCCAAGCACTGCTCTTCTGCCAACCCCGGATTTGGTAAGCTAATAAACAAGAACACAAAGAAAAAAAAAGGAATGTGCCGAAATGAGCCAAGAGTTTGAGGAACCCAAAGAAAACAAAAAGGCAACAAAAAAGAACCATGCTGCTACCCTTTTCTTTTCAGAAAGGGGTTTGCACGAATTTATTTGGTGCGCTGCACCAAGAGTTCAGTTCAGATACCACCCAATGTGAATTTTGGAGCTTTCGGCAGATTGAAGAACACCGTGGGCGGCTTCCTCCTTCGCGGTCCCATATGGTCATGAGCACACGGTATGTCACCAGTTGGCCAATGCATTTCTCTATCCGACACACAAGCAACTAGGGGTGGTGAGTTTTCTGAACGAGCTAGTATTCTGGTGATGGATACGGGCCGTTGCAATTTGCAGCAACGTCCTTTTCAGAAACCGGCTGCGATCTTCCCTGGTCTCAGCTCGCTCCAAGCTGTTCAGTTTTGAATTCAAATGATTATTCATTCCTCCTGCTCTGCAGATGTCTGTCATGCGTTAGAACAAGCAAGGATTCAGACTTCAGATGAATTCAGAGCCCTGCTGTTGCCGCTGCACATAGGACTAGTCGTTTGCTGGCATCAGGTCAACAAGCACCAAACAGCTTCCCTACAATGCCACCGGCTCGCCGTGGTCCATGGTCAGCCAGACCTGCCGACTACGAGATGCAAATATAAAAATTACAGAACGCACGAGGCTAGCTGCCTAGCTCGACCCTCCTAAATCCTACTGCTGCCGTTTGCAGTGCTGTGCTGGCTAGCTTGCCGCGGCTCCATCACAACGACACCAACCACCTCACCTCACTAGCTCCCCTACCTGCGCTGCGCAGAGCCAAAACCAAAGATCCCCGAGAGCGCCGCAGGCGTCATCAAGCCGAGAGCCCGACAGCGAGAGAGCGAGCGCACCACACCATGGCGGCCGCGCCATGCAGGGAGTTCACGGCGGCCCTCCGGCGAGCGGCGAGGCCGGCGCCGGGGCGCCGGGGCACGAGCGCGCTCTGCCTCGCGCCGTTCCACGACGGCGCGCCGCGGCAGCAGGGGAGGAGGCAGCGGCGGGGCGTCAAGGCGGTGGCGGCCATCAGCGAGGACCTGCCGAGGCTCGCCGCGCCCGGGAAGAAGAAGGGCGCGCCGCCGGAGGGCGGCGAGCGACCGGAGAAGGTGCTGATGCGGGCGGCGCTGACGGTGCGGCGGAAGCAGAAGGAGGACCTCAAGGAGGCGCTGGCCGGCCACCTCGACGCGCTCTGGGACATGGTCGGACAGAACGTCGCGCTCGAGCTCATCAGCACCAAGATCCACCCCGGTAAGCACCGCACCCCCGTTCCACCCCTCCCTAACTTGCTCCCAGTTGACTTTGCTCTCTCAAGCTTGAACCTTTCGGAGCTGTTAGATTTCTTTTTTACTTTATTTCGATCGTTGCTAGAGCTATCGGGGGCTGGATATGCAAAGGTCTTGCCTTTTTTGGGCAGCTCCGTTTGTTCTTGACCTCACTGACCGGTGATCGGCAGGTGGCACCAGCAAGCAGAGGAAGATGCTAGCTAGATGCACATGATCATCAGATCTTCAATAATGGAGACATGATATGGCCGTGTGGGCGATCCTCTGCATTAGTATATTCGCTCTGCATTTTCCAACTGATTGTTTAGTCAGAGAAAAAGAGAGAGAGAAGAACTAAACAACTGAAGCAGTTCACTTTTTTAACCAATGGCATCTTTCACTGGACCACCATTCCCAAAGATTATGTTTAAAAGAGAGCTTAGAACCATTGGAGCAGAGTTTTTACAAGACTTCATACGTCCCACTGTCCCAGTCTCCACTCTTCATAGATCTTAAAGAATTATAGCCGCCCTTAGCAGTAATCCTGTCCTGATCACTGAAGAATAATTCAAGCTCAAATGAGTCACTGTGCAATACTGAAAGAAACATGTTTTCCCCGTCTCTCCATTCTCTCCATGTGATCGCCTAGCTAAAGCCGTTGCAGTCGCTTTCCATGTCTCCATATTTGACTTCTCTTCTCGGGGTCGTTCTAACTTTTCCGGGTCGCGCCACGTGAATCTTTACCAGGAACCAAGAAGCCGATGCAGAGCGGCCAGGCATCGATCAAGGACTGGTGCCAAAAGAGGGGCATCAAGGGAGAACATGTCGTGTACACAGCAGAGTTCATGGTGGATTCAGACTTCGGCGAGCCCGGCGCCATCACCGTGGCCAACCGGCACCACCGTGAGTTCTTCCTGGAGAGCATCGTTGTGGAGGGCGGTCTGCCCTGTGGGCCGGTGCACTTTGCCTGCAACTCCTGGGTGCAGTCCACCATGGAACTGCAGACCAAGAGGGTGTTCTTCAGTAACAAGGTAATAAGCATTTTCTGCTTATAAGAGGAAACCAAAGGTGATATGGATTTCAAATTTTTACCAGTCCAACAACAACGTGTTGTGGGCCTATGGCTAGACCTGGACTTTATATAGTACTCGATTGTCGCCATAAGTATGTGCCTGCTACATCAATGTTGTGCTAAGTAATCGTAGGCTGGTCATCCATCATTTTCTTCGATGTTGATAGCGGTGTAAAGCCATGATTAATTGATGTCATTGTCTAAGAGCTGTTTAATGCACAGTTTTTTAGTAGACCTCCGCAGAGCATATATCTGATAAGATCTGGACAACCTCCTGCAGCCATATTTACCATCCGAAACACCACCTGGCCTTAGAGAACTAAGGGATAAGGAGCTGAAGGATCTGAGGGGAGATGGCACTGGAGTGCGAAAGTTATCTGACAGAATATATGATTATGCAACATACAATGATTTGGGGAATCCAGATCGTGGGAAAGAGTTCATCAGGCCGATACTTGGAGGAGAGAAGATCCCTTACCCACGGCGGTGCCGAACTGGTCGTCCACCAACTGATACCAGTAAGTTCTGTTATCCCTACAAAATTGTTGTCAGATAATGGAAATTAGAATTTGGCCAAAGTCAAAGCGGTGCATGTTATTTTCCAACTATAGCCACAATGACATATGTGCATGTCCAATTCTACTTTGATTAAGTGCCGTGTCACTTTCAGACTTGACAGCTTCACCCATCAGCCACCTTCACCACGTGGGTTGATGGTGTCCAAATTTTGAAAAAAAAAAAGAGGTACGACTTTTGAATTTTGTTTGACAACTAACTTGAGCAAGACTAGATATAGTTCTAGTTATATGCTTACAAAAATCTATTCAACGTACTTCATTGAGAAAAGAAAAACTGAGCTGTAAGATTGCAGCACAACGACAATTCAACAGGCTCAGATCAGGAACATGGAAATCCCTTCTCTGTCAAGAGTCCTGACAAGTACTGAACATGTCCGTTTGTTAGGTTGGATGTACATGACCAAATGGTAGTAGCAACCAGGAACACTCAGATTGTAGGCGCCACATTTTGGTTTTATTCTTTGAGTGTGCTATGCCTATACTGCTATTGCTCTCGGTTTTTTGTATTTTCCGTTTTGAGGCAAACTGTCTCTTGGATGCTCTCTATGTTACAAAGGCTACAATGAAGTACATAGAAAGTGTTCCTCATCGTTTCTCTTCATTGATTTTTCTGTTATCCTTTGCATGACACTAAGTTTCCAGCTTGTAATTGTGCCCACAACCATGTGCTTTCTGTCCACATATATATGGCAGAGAAAGGTGAAACTAATTTGCATAATCCGGTTCTATTCCTAGGAATTATTTGACTCTCTACAGGATTTATCACTGGAGGATTTTTCTTAATTTTAACTCGTGAATTATGGCATCTAAGATGGGCAATCAGGCAGTTTACTATGAATTGCTTGCGCTAAATTTTGAATATTAAGCATATCTGCCTTTCACCACATAGACACAGTGTGGCTAATTTGTGTGTTTCCCTGCGATGTAGACATGCTGGCTGAGAGCAGAGTAGAGAAACCACACCGAATATACGTACCACGGGATGAGGCATTTGAGGAGCTCAAGCAGGGAGCCTTTTCAGCTGGGAGGCTCCGGGCAGTACTTCATACCCTAATCCCATCCATGATTGCCACCATCTCAGCTGATACCCACAGCTTCCAAGGCTTCCACCACGTTGATAATCTCTACAAGGAAGGCCTCAGGCTGAAACTGGGTCTCCAGGAGCACCTATTCCAGAAGATACCCCTTGTTCAGAAGATCCAGGAATCAAGTGAGGGGATGCTTCGCTACGATACACCAAGCATCCTTTCCAGTAAGTAAAGCTCAATCAATTCAAGTGCCTTCGTTCCCAGAGAATTGCTGCTTTAATGCTCATTCTTGGATTGTACAGGGGACAAGTTTGCATGGCTTCGTGATGACGAGTTTGCTCGGCAGACTGTGGCAGGAATAAACCCAGTTAACATCGCGAGGCTCACGGTAATGAACTGAAAACATGATGTAAATGTTGATCAAAAGCAGCAGTAATCTATAGGGTAGTACTTACTAGCGGTTGTTTGGAAATGGCAATAGGTTTTCCCACCAGTGAGCAAGCTGGATCCTGCAATATATGGCTCACCAGAATCATCTATTACAGAAGCAGACATCGCTTGCCAGCTCAATGGACTCACAGTACAACAGGTACCATTGATACGATGAATTCTAAAATTATGTTCAGTTATGTACCGTTGTTTTTTCTTCTGCTGATTATGGTCACATGCCATGATTCATGAGTCTAGGCAATGGACGAGGCAAAGCTGTTCATATTGGACTACCATGATGTCTACCTGCCGTTCTTGGACCGAATTAATGTGATAGAGGGACGGAAGGCATATGCAACCCGGACAATCTTGTTCCTTACCCAAGCTGGCACACTGAAACCAATTGCTATTGAACTTAGTCTTCCTCCAAGCCAGCCAGGCGAGCCTCGGCCAAGCAAGGTCCTCACCCCTCCTTGTGATGCTACCACCAACTGGCTCTGGATGCTTGCGAAAGCTCATGTCAGCTCCAATGACGCCGGTGTTCATCAACTCGTAAATCACTGGTACGGATTCCAGAATCAACTGTTAATATGACGAACAAACATTTGAGTGCATGGCAAATGCCAGTTCAAGTGATTTCTGAACAATATGACTGTATGAGACCTGAAATGCTTACCTGGCAATTTTTTTCAGGCTGAGGACACATGCTATAATGGAGCCATTCATCTTGGCAGCACATCGGCGAATGAGTGCAATGCACCCAATCTACAAGCTCCTGCACCCCCACATGCGGTACACGCTGGAAATCAATGCGCTAGCAAGGCAGAGCCTGATCAGCGCGGATGGCGTCATCGAGTCCTGCTTCACCCCTGGCCCTGTCTCCGGCGAGATCAGCGCCGCATACTACCGCAACCACTGGCGGTTCGACCTTGAGGGCCTCCCTTCCGACCTCGTCCGCAGGCACGCCATTTGCCCCTTCCATCACCACACGCCATTTCCTGACTATGCAAAATCACAAAGCTCTGCAGTATCATGGTCACTGACATCCTCCCACTTCGGGTTCATTCTTCTCAGGGGTGTGGCTGTGGAGGACGCCTCGCAGCCTCACGGCATCAGGCTCCTCATCGAGGACTACCCTTACGCGAACGACGGGCTTCTCCTGTGGTCCGCCATTCGCAGCTGGGTGGAGTCATACGTGCAGCTCTACTACCCGGACGCCGGCACGGTCCAGTCCGACGAGGAGCTCCAAGGATGGTACCACGAGACGGTCCACGTCGGCCACGCCGACATCCGGCACGCGTCGTGGTGGCCGGCGCTGTCGACGCCCGGCGACCTGGCGTCCATCCTCACGACGCTCATCTGGCTGGCGTCGGCGCAGCACGCGGCGCTCAACTTCGGGCAGTACCCGCTGGGAGGGTACGTCCCGAACCGGCCGCCGCTGATGCGGCGGCTGCTGCCTGACCCGGGGCGCGACGCCGGCGAGTACGCGGCGTTCCTGGCGGACCCACACAGGTTCTTCCTGAACGCGATGCCGGGGGTGCTGGAGGCCACCAAGTTCATGGCGGTGGTGGACACGCTGTCGACGCACTCGCCCGACGAGGAGTACCTCGGCGAGGGACGCGACGAGCCGTGGACGGCCGACGCCGGCGCCGTGGCGGCGCACGCCATGTTCGCCGCCGACGTGCGCCGCGCCGAGGAGACCATCGAGCGGCGCAACGCGGACCAGGGGAGGAAGAACCGGTGCGGCGCGGGCGTGCTGCCGTACGAGCTGCTGGCGCCCAGCTCGCCGCCGGGGGTCACGTGCCGCGGCGTGCCCAACAGCATCTCCATATGATGCATGATGCATCGTGCAAAAAGAGACCCTTGATTTTTTTTTTCTTCTTCTTCTTTGTCCATTTTTCTACCGGTAAATGTGGTATGGTTATTTTTTAGGAAATAAACTACTATTTTTCAAGAAAGTCTGTGCGAGTTTCACTCCCGAATTAAACTGAACCATCACTCCCCAATTAAACTGATTCGTCTCTTTTGGAGAGTCCGTGATCAGACTACCCAGGAATGCATAAGAAAAAAATCTTGAACTCCATACCTGAAAAGGCGCAGCTGCCAAGCTTGAAATTTTGACATTGAACGTTGGCCTCCAAATCGGCCCTGGCGAAGCTGCACTCCCAAGTATGAGTGTATGCCAGTCAGTAGGTTACTTAGAAGTATTGAGAATATTCAAGCTCAAATTGGACTGTCCGTCGCTTTCCTGAGTCATGACTAGCGTTCTCTTTGCCTCTGTTTATCTTCTCCATTAAAATGCAGTACTGTGTGTCTGTTTCGTTGCCGGACATGCAGACATGCCAATGTGCTAGTCATGTGTAGAACGTTTTTCCAGACCACATGTATCAAATTTTGACCCGTTTGATTCTTGACAAGTTGTTTCACTCTGACTATTTGCAAAGATTCCCATTTTGAGGTTTCAAGGTTTTTAACAGCGCATGCCTCGGTATTTTCTTTCCAGAGCTAATAAATTGGGAATATATTCTGATGGATTTAGCCTTATGTGGGCAATCAAGTGAAACAGTCAAGAAAATAAAATGAGGTTACATGAATATTGATGCATTTTATTCTGTGTACCATCAAGAAGCAACAAAAGGAGATGGAGCTCTGCGAATATGCATATATATAGCTAGTTCATGGAAGACCAACAACACAAATGTGTGACAGGAAGATCATTGCAGTATTTACAATAATAATGTGAATGCCTAGAAACTTACAAATTAATACACATTTGCTGCCAAGTTTTTGTTCAGAAGGTCCAAACCCAAGAACATACATACACAGATACACTTGACACATGAGGACAAAACAGAAGGGCACCATATAACTTCATTTCATTTGTATAAAAGACAGTTAAGGACAAGTGATTTGGTGTGCATCTCATCTTTACAACACAAGTAAATTTACTAACTCAAGCCAGGCAGAGGCAATATGCCCATAGCATTGCTTACCCTAATAAAAAGAAAAACTGAGTAAAGAGCAATGAGGCCAACCCCAAGTATCTTGTTAGGCCGCATGTCCGCTCTCGGCAGCATAACAAGAGCCCAGATCAATCCAGCAACAAGAAAGCTCATTGTGTAAATAAGAGAGCGATCTTGCGGAAGAACATACAAATTGGGCGTTGTTGACCAAGCTCCGAGCAGCATGGATAATCCCAAACCAGCAAGTGTATTGAACATTGGTCCAGCATAACATCCAGACATAGCAATCTGCACTCCATCACCTCCATTCATCGCCAGAGCAACATTTGACATTAAATCACCCATCGAATTCCCCCATGCTAGAACTGTTAACCCAAGAATTGAAGGATTGATCCCCAATATCACACCAAAAGCAACCAACAGTGCAACCAGTTCATTAGCAATGATGTAGAACCAGATGATGCTCATCACGAACCCACCGAAAACCCAAGGGAACAAAAATCTCCGTGGAGGGCGTTCGCTGCTGGTGAACAGGTATGCAAGAGCAGCAAATCCAATCCCCAAAATGCTAGCAATCACAAATGCTGCTATGCTAGCTTTGGTGGATACTCCATCCTGACTGCTCCATAGAAACGCCAAAAGAACAGGTGCCAAGCAAGCACTTGCAATAGCATATTCTTTCGACCAGCGGTCTTCCTCGACTATTGGGATCGTCAACCTTCTTGTTATCGTCAAGGGCAGCTCCATAAACAAAAACAGCTTGGAGATGTTATGTGTGGAGGTATCCGCTTCTCCTTCACTCCAACCCCACAGTGGTCTTGAGCTATCAGGGGCACCAACTCTAGTCCCATGATTTGAGTAGATGGCCACATGAGAAGCCCACATCCACTGAGGCAAGGATGTGTTTATTTTGGCAGCTTCACCATCTACATCCTCCTCAAGAAGTGAACTGTACACTGAGTTATCCTCCTCTGTTCCTTGTTCAAAGATACTTCCTCTCACAGGTAGCAATGGCGCGACCACATCAAACTTGAATCTCCGGGCATGTTTCTTCAATACCTCATTTGCAGCCACCACAAATGCATAGATTGCATAAATTGACACAAACATCATAGCTCCCCAAACAGTCACCTTTCCAACAATCAGCACTAAAGACAGAGCGACCAGAGTCGCAAGAAAGAATCCAACATCCCTCATGAAGCACCTCCTGTCAATCTGCACATTCTTCTCCGCGACACACAATGACACTGCCCCGACCACAACACAAGTCACAAATACAGCTCCGCCCAACACGCTGTTCAGCCCCACATCACCTGCGCCGCTTCCCATAAACGCCGCAATGCTTGCAAACACATCAGGAGCACCATTGCCAAATGGGAGCAGGGTCACACCAGCCACTGTTGGCGGGAGCCGCAACAGCGCGGACATCTTCTCGAGGCTGCAGCAAAAATAGTCTGCCGCCGTGTTACCCAGCATATAGAATAGAGCCGCCAGGCACACCCCGAGCACGGCGTAGCCCAGCACCCTGAACCTCTCGCATCTGCAGTAGAAGAAGCCTAGGTAGTCAACGAACCCGCCGGAGCTGCACTGCGGGTGGGCCCGGAGGAACTGGCACTGCGTCTCGAACCCCTCGTGACGCGCGATGCCAGCGCACGCGACGGAAGGATCCTCCGGCTGCTCGCGGCTCAGCGTAGCGACCTCCGAGATGTTCGCGACGCTGGGCGCGGGGCCGGCAGGATCGGCGTCGGAGAGAAATCTGCGTTGCACCGGGCGCAACTCGGAGCCCAGGAGCCGCGGAGCGCGCGCCGAGCCCCCATCGGAGCGGCTGTACAGGACGAGGAGGAACAGCACCAGGGACAAGGCGGCGAGGGGCCGGACCCGGCGCGGCTGCGACGCGATCATATCCGGCGAGGTCAGGGGTTCCCGTGGACGGGCATGCCGAATTGGCGGTTGGATTTGGGGGATTTGGCGGGTAGGGCAGTGATTCGGGGGTTAGGGTTTGCCGGGAAGGTGGGGCGTGGTTGGGTTGGGGAATCGGGAGAGGACGCCGAGAGGAAGGAGACGACGGCTTCGCTTGCTTTGCGGGTGTGTTTGGAGTTTGGACTCGGACGACGCGCGAAGGAACCGGTAGTTGTTAAGTGGGCCGGGCTTTATTTGCAGAGTGGCGAGCCTTTTCAATTTATTAGATTGGGCCGATGTGTTTCGTCCTGGGCCTAACCGCCTAGGATAGAGTCCTTTCAATTATCAGATTGCCCAGAATTATTTGCTCTATATAAAAAAAACTGAGCGATTTAATGAAGTGTTTTTTTTCGAAGAATTTTTTTTATGAAATGTTTATATGGTTGTCCCTGTTTTTCTGGGGCTTTGCTCGTTTACTGTAATTGCGCCTTTGATTAGTACATTTAGGTCTCATCCTTCCTTCCACTGTTATTGTCGTCCTTAAAATGAGTACAGATATCTGCTGCTAGTAGTGGAATCTCATCATGGTACTGCCTCTCTATTAGGAGTGTAGGAGTGAAATAGTTCTCATCAAAATAGCAAATTTCTCTTCTCAGGAGACTTGCAGAGTTGTAAAGATCCGATGAAGGACCTGCTGGCCTGCTCCATCGATGGCAATACATCTAACCTGTCCTAATCAAAGCTGTTTTGGAGCAAATGTCCTTCTTAATTCCCAGTTATTGTTCCCCAAGGGGGGGAGATCAGCGACTGTCCTTGTTAACTTAAATTTATTTATCAGGCAAGTTGGCAACTTGCCACAGACTAATCTGTCAATGAGGATCGATCTTATACATGCACATCGATGGTTGCTTTCTTATTTTGTCAGGAAAAGAACACTTGTGAACAATGATCACTGCTTTCATTTCTGCAATGAATCAAACATGGCATATTTGGAACATTCCAAATAGATGCAGAGTTCAGTGTAATGACCTTTGTCTAGTAATATCCCAAAACTACTTAGTATATTTCCCTCTGAGAAACATTACTAATGAGTTACATCCATAACCAAGACAGCTCGGTCTAATATATGCAAAACTATTGTATAATCAGTCCCGCTTCTAAAAAAATTGTATAATCAGTCCTATCTAAACTAATTTGGTGCTAGTGTCAATTACAGTTTTGTGTTCCCCGGGAGAAAAAAAATCAGTAAATGTCCTTGTTAACATAAATTTATCAGGCAACTTGTGACATAAAAAGCTACCGGTGGTTGCTTTCTCCTTGCCAGGGAAAGAAAGCTTGCGAACAATGATCACTAGCTTCCTTTGTACAATTAATCAAACATGCAATATTTTGGAACATTCCAGGCTTGCAATAGCACTTAATAATGGTTTAATTGATAGTATCTCACAACACTAGTTACTATTACACTGAGTATTTTTTTCCCTGAAAAATAAAAACATTACTATTGAGTAGTGAGTACATCGATGACCAAGGCAGCGCTCTCCGATACTTCCAAACAAAAAGCTGGTATCACCTCAACAAAGATGTTAAACAACAGCTAAGATCATCATAAGAAAGATGTTAACAACAGCTAAGTGGAGAAAGTGTCCAATGCGACCGGACGCATTAGCTGATGCACTGATGCATGATCTAGAGCACAAAACCTGACAAGTGAGACGCCAAGTCATCATAATTTTTCCTTTTTCTGAAAATTGGAGGCAGGACATCATGAGAAACGAATATGCCAGGAACACTATGCGCAGAAAAGATATATACACGATAGGATCGAAAGCTACGCATATATTGGTTCTAATCCAGTGGTCCTGATTCCTGATGGAACGGGCCTATAAAATTTCCTGGTCAAGACACAAAACTTGTACCAAATCGCGTTTTAAATTCGGGGAAAGGAGATGGTAATTGGTGGACACATCATTATCTCCACGTAATTCGATGCACTTGTCTAGTGCTCCACAAAGAAGCGATCGATGATTACGTCGCGCATGGAAGATTCGACCTGGCTAGCGCTATCATGAACTCTGACCGCCAAAACTCTGAGCTGAAAAAACAGCAAAGAAGCTCTGAATTATTTCATACAAATTTGGGGTTGAATAGGACACAATCTGAATTTCTGAAGAAATTCATGTGTTTCCGTAGCAAGAGAGATGTTAAGTAAACATGTAACTCGAGAATTCATAAATGTTGAGTAACACGCCGACAAAATTAGCGCATAGGATCCGGCAGTTTATCAGCACTCACTCAATTGCATGTTTATGTGATAACGACAGCTGTCTGATTGTTCATTGGACAAACCGGAGCCCTGAATCCTCACTAAAATCACAGGGATGGATTCTTCAGTGGGCCTTGATGAAAACTTTGCGGAAGAAATTAGGATCCTTGATTAGCGGTTTTCAGCTCATTTTGGCGCACGTGAAGATGAGCATCGCAACCATGATTGGTATCCACTCCATTAAGCCGAACCATGGACGATTGGCATATCCTTCAGCCAATTAACAACCATGGGTTCCACATCAGACGCCCTAGAAATAGTTGCAATTATTGGCTGGTAGCTTCTGATCAGTTGCAAGCTTGCCTCTCCAGATTTTTAATAAGAAAAGGTGACTCTCAGAGTTTATTTTATGTTTCAGTTGACTTCATCAATATTACTTCTCTTCTGACTAAAGAATCATTTGCAAATGGTAGCAAGGAACATTAACATGGCTTCCCTTGCAGACCAGCAGATAAGAACAAATCTTACTTGAAAAGGCCAAGCACACCACTAACAATGGTTATACTTTGTGTTCAGTAGCTTACCTGAAAATCGGGATAATTTTGTATTCAGTAACTTAACTTTACTGCAATGCACAATTCAGATATCAATCCTTGCTTTGCACTACACTTTAATGGCTGGCATCTGCAAGTTGCATTGTCTGATGCTACCGAATGAGTTAAAAAAAAAGGCGTTGGTATGCAATGCAACTTTCTGCATTATTTGCTCAAAATGATCCTCGGACACTCGTATGATCTGAACAGTTGCTCCACACGACTCCATGGATTGTATTATCCTCCATACTCTGTTACTAAAAGAAATCACAGCCTGTAACCAGCACTTACAATAGCTGATTAATTTGGAACGTAAGATACTGCACTCACTTACACGAACGTTTGTCGTGTTCTAGAAGCCTACTAAATTTGACAAAGTCTCAGTTGCATGCATCTACAAATAGCTCTGTGATTTGTCTGAAAAAGAAAATTAGGTTCGTGCATCTGCCTCTGCACCGTTCAGTTTCAGTTTTTTTCAAAATAGAGTATTCGGCAAAGAGAAATCTATGCGCCAATTATTCTGTTTCGTTCAATCTGCAGCAGTGCTAAAGCATTACAAATCGGGTCAATTTGAGCTAAATAGCATATAAGATGGAATTCTCCCATCTTGTAGCTTTTATATATATGCGATTTCTCACAGCCCTTCTCTTTCCAAAATTCAGATCTCCCACACCTCCTGGGACTTCTACAAGGCCACGAGAGTTTGCAGCATTTTTTTTGTTCGAATTAAGCTTGCAAATATTCAGAGCTAAAATCTAAATTACCAGACACATGGAGAAGTTCAAAATAAAAAAGACTAGCACTATTGCTAGCTAGCAAGCATCAGCCTGCAAGAACAAATCTTCGATCCATTTCAGGCAGGTGGATCATGAGGCCTCCTGGATCTCCACCACCACCACGGCCTTCTCCTCCTTCCCGCCGGCGTTGCGGAGCAGCCGCCGCACCGCCGCGATGAGCCGCTCGGCCGCGTCCGGCGGCGTCCGGCGCCCGTCGAGCACACGGCAGAAGGCGGCGTGCCTCGCGATCGCCGCCTCCACTTCCATCACCGACCCGCCCCCGGCGGCGACCTCCTCGCCCACGGCGTCGCCGCAGAGCCCGCAGAGCCAGCGCCCGCCGTACCGGGCGCGCACCCCGGCCGCGTACGCCGGCGTGCACTCCTCCCTCAGACCGCAGCACGTGCAGACCTCCCACTCCTCCACCTCGGCCGCCGCCACCATGGCCGGCGCCGCCACCTCTTGCCCAGGCGCCGCCGCAGCAGCGGACATGGGGAGCGAAGAAGCCCAACGAATCGGGTATTCTACTTGGTGAGGGTGGGGGGGGGGGTGGGGGAGGTGGGGGAGGGGAATCAGAACTGGTCTGCGAGTCTGAAACTCTGAGTAATCCGGCGAGGGAAGAACAGGGAGGCGCTACTCGCCGGTGGTGAGGGAGTCGGGGAGGAGTGCTGGATGGAGAGGCGGCTCGTCCATGGAGGAGGAGGTGGAGGGCAGCGGAGCTGCGATTCGATTGCTGGAGCAGCTTGCTCTGTAGAGGGTGTAGCTTTTGTATTCGGCGAGCTGGAATGAGGGGGAGTTCAGTGAGGAGGCGGGGGGCAGAGCGTCGGTTAAAATGGCGGGAGGAGGGTGCGAGGAGGGGTTGGAGTGGGGCCCACGGACAAATGATTGAGGTGGGATTTGCTTGGGTTTTTTTTTTTACGAGCTGAGCTAGAAACCGTGATGCTGAGCTGGCAGTGTCAGCGATGCACATTAGGACGTGGTGAATACTATGATGCGAGTCCACAGACCTAAACTAAGCACAATGGTCTTAAATTCTTATGTCAACTTTTAGTGTGATCTCGTGTTACCTCAAAATTCTCCACAGGCTTAAATGTAGATGTTTCAAAATTAGAAACAATGAACGAAAAAAAAATAGGTAGCACCAAAGCAATAACATCTTTTCGTGCTGGACCTTGAAAGACTTACTCTCACCGTTCTAAATTACATGCCGTTTTGGTATGGTTATATACAACCTAGATGCACTATGTAGATACTATTATCTATGTATCTAAAATTCTAAATATGCGAAAAAAAACCCTACAATTTGAAACGGGGAGCATTAGTTTAAAAGAAAATGAATCGGTTTGTAGATATGTGGTGGGCTTGAACACCACTAGCTGTCCCGGCACCACATCATTACACGGTTAATTCGGTGCACGTTGGACGTTGTTGTGTACACTTACTCCCTCTGGCCTATAATAGATGACGTTATGGGATGCATGCACGTGTTATTTTTTTAATTTTGACTTGTTTTATAAAAAATATGTGTAATATTTATATCTCTAATAAATTATTTAAAAAACTAGATTCAAATATCTATCTAATGATACTAATGATGTATTATAAATATTAATATTATTTTATATATAATTGGTTAATATTGAAAGATGTTGTTTTTTTTAGAAAGCAAGAATGGCATCTATTTTGCGACGGAGAGAGTAGCTCGTATCTTTCGGTAGGTAAACATAAAATTAGACAAGGACCTACGGTGGGAACACCAGCTGGTGGTGCCACGTCAGGGGATAAGCTGGCATTAGATGCCAGCACTGGGCAGATATGCTCCACCACGGCACTGAGACATGCCCCGGTGCCGATCTGAATAGGCAAGGGCCCCACCCCCACTTGTTGCCTTGCTCTTTTATGCCCTCGCCAAGTGATTTCGTGCGCCCAAAACATGAAGTGAATCAATAGAAAGTATTGCTTTTAGCTTTTTTTTTCCGAATCACATAGGTTACACGCAGACGCTCACATACACGCACGCACACTTGCCCCTACAAACATACGCACGCAACCCTACCCCTATGAGTACCTCCGAAAGACTGGGCCGGCAAATCCTCCAAATTGACGAAGTCACCATAGACGCCTCGTTATCGACGGGCACGTCGCCTACCACTGAAAGAATAGCGCCGGTTAAATCCTGGAATAAATCCAGGAAAATGCGAGCACCAGTGCTGAGTCGAGGACTCGAACCCTGGTGGGCTGGTTCCACCACAAGAAACCTTGCCAGCTGAGCTACAACTCAGTTCGCAACTTTTAGCTTTTTTTTTTAAGCATCTTATCTAACTTTAGAAAATCTATCATAGGCACACTTTTTTGGGAAGGAATTCCTACAGATTTGCCATTTGGTACGCAAAGCCATCATATAAGTTGTTGCGAGAGCTAAGGCCAGTCTCAGTGGGAGTTTTATGGGCAATAAATAGAGTGCCACATATGCAGTTTTGGTGATGTGGCAGTGCATTAATGAAGAGAGAGGTGAAATAAGTTTTATGGTGATGAAACTCTTCCTACACAGTTACCTAGACAGTTTGTGTCTTGCATGTAATCGAGGGAACAACAATAGATGAAACTATGCATTGAGGGGTGTTTCATCCTAGTTTCAAATATTTTTAGATGATGTGGCACTCTAGGTAATCGTGTCCATGAAACTCCCATTGAGAATGACCTAATGTAAACGGGCCTCCAGTGCTCTATTTTTTTTAATCGCACAGTACAGACGTAGACGCTCACATATACGTACGCACCTTTGCTTCTATAAACATACGCACGCAACCCTACCCCTGTAAGTACCTCCGAAAGACTAGCCGGTAAATCCTTGAAATTGACTAAGTCACCACAGGCGCCTCGCTATCGACGGGCACGTCACCTACCACTGAAAGAATAACGCCGGTTAAATCCTGGAATAATCCAATAAAATACGAGCACCAGTGCCAAGTCGAGGACTCGAACCCTGGTGTGCTAATTCCACCACGAGAAACCTTACCAGCTGAGGTACAGCTCATTCGCCTCGAGCGCTCCATTTTGACTAGTGATGACCTTGAATTTCTAGCTACGTAAGCTGAGCCAGAGTAAATCAAAGGCAGTGCATTTTTCATATACTCTGTATTATAATATAACAACACTGAAAAGAATTGCAGCTCCAACATAGAAATGAGACAAAGATATTTTTTCTCTCATATATGTCCACATTCAAAGAACTGGGCCTTTGAGTGTGCTACCCATTCGCCCTCTCTCCAATCAATTAAGGGCGAGTGCGATGGCTTGATTATGGTAATTGCAAGGTAGCCGTACTATCACTACAAAATAAAAAAATTAAAATAACTGTCAACTCATCTCTTGAGCAGAAAGCAACATAAACCAATTTGTTTACTCTGCCTATGCTGCGAGGCTCCAACAATTGCAAGCAAGGCAACGACTTTTTCTACGAATTGGAATAGAAAAACGCATCAGATACAAGGTCACAGCCTCACGGGGTCAGAGACCTTAGTATCTTCTTGTGTTCATCCTCGTAGTACCGAAGAGGACCAATGGACCATAGCACCATACCACGCAGTGCCACCAAGAATGATTTTTTTCGCAGTACAAAAGGTACAACAACAACAGGATTGGGCGCGAATTATTCGGCCCACGGAACAAGGAGATAGTGCGACGCTGCTAGAGGAAAAAGAAAAAGCCGGGCACCACTGCATGGGGCCCACAAGTCAGTTTGAGAGCCTCAACAACCCAGCTGGTGGTGGTCCCACTCCCGGGTCCATCACATCACAGGATTGGTCCAAAACAATGCATGCGAGGCAAACCGGAGGCACACTCCTGTTTTTCTTTCAAGTTTCAAGTCGAGCTCTTTTGGGCTTTGGCCTTTGGCGATGGTATTTTGAGCGGAGGCACACTCCTGTTTCAGACACTCAGAGCTGTTCTGAATTCTGATTCTTCCCCTTCCCGCCCACCAAGTAGAATACCCGATTTTCGCTCGCTTGCAGTTACGTTCTCTGACGTGCAATGGTGCGTCGTTGGTTCTCCGAATCGTACTAGCTTTGTTCAGGCTGTCACTGCGAAAGTCTCCCGGACCAATCAATTACGAAGCCAATTAACCTGCTAAAACCTCTGTTCTAGCATCAGTCCAGCGCTGCGTCCACAGTCCACAGAGACTAAAGCGAGCCCTGCAAGACAATCGGCTAGCCAATAGCTTCTGTGATGGTGTTACAATATCCACGTTACGGAAGGAGGTGATTTCTTTGGAGGCGGCATTTATCGCATTAGAAGGCACAATAGGATCTAGATGAACAACAATACCAGAGTCAGGTGCAAGCCAGTGACAACATCAAACAAAGAAAGAAATATATATAAGTCCAAATTATCATTTTGTGAAATAAGTATTCAGTGGACAATCTACTAGGGGTGTGCATGGGTGGATCTAGGTGGATTTGGATGGATTTTTGACCCACCCATGAATTGATGGGATTGAATTGGATGGGTCGTGGGTTAGCCGGATCAAATTCGCAAGTGTTTCTGCAGCTCCCCGACGTGCCCCTGCAACGCGTGCACGGCCACCTCGTGTTGTCTCCACCTTCACCGCGGTGATGTGCGCCGCCGCCACCTCCCGTCAGTGAGGAGGGACGTGACGCTGTCGTGCACCGCCGCAGCTCCCGTCGCCGACGAGGGACGCACCGCCGCCGTGAACCGCCGCAGCTCCCGTCGGCGATGAGGGATGCGCCGCCGCCGTGCCCCGCGGCAGCTCCCGTAGGCGAACGAGGGACGCGCCGCCGCCGTGCCCCACAGCAGCTCCGTGTCGGCGACGAGGGACGTGCTCCGTCGTGCCCTCCGGTCGGCGAGAGCCGCGTCATGCCGCGGGAGAGGTCGCGCGCCACGACGGTCGCGACGAGGAGGAGCGTGAGCTCGGTGTCGACCCTGCAGCAGCTCCCTATGGCCGTTCCTTGCAACCACCGACTGCTGCTATGCTTCTGCCGCCATCAAGCCCATGCGATTTACTGTACCCACGGGTCAAATCGATTTTAACCATAACCACACAGTCCATATAAGAATCCTTCTCATGGTTTGGGTTGGGTTTTGGGTGGGTGGATTGAATGGATTGCTGGACCCATGCACAGGCCTAAATCAATATGAAGAGTGATGTATATGTTTGATAGGGAGCCTCTCATTTTAATTTGGCTGACCGTAAACCAGAGTCAGCCTGTCCACTGTACTGATAATACATACTGATAATACATGCATGGCCTTGTACATGGCTATGCTTAAAATACCAAAGTAACAAAGAAAATAAATGTACTCATATAAATTTTTAATAAAATGAACGGTCCTAAAAAACAAAAGTTAATAACATCAACGACAGATATTTTGACATTGAGGAATGAAACAACGGGCTTCTGATTGCTATGGGGTCAGCGGCTGTGGGCAGCACGGGTTGCCCACCGTGTTGGGATCGTGGGTGCAGCACGACACCTCGGGCTGGGAGAGCAGCGACCTCCTCGCTGTTCCGAATATGTGTATAATTTAGTTATATAAGTTGTAATTTGGTAGGTTAGGGATATAGTCTCGGTCGTACTTTGTATCCATAGGGCCCATAAATACGAGGGCACTGCCGTTATAACCGTGAGACGACTTGGCGGCTGGTGTAGGCGGCGGCGTTGCCATGGTGGTGCCCGGATACTGGTATAGCTGCTGTTTATGGGGAGGAGCGTCCATAGTCATGCCTCGAGGATGTAGGCACATGGCCGAACCTCGTTAAAAAACATCGTGCCTCGATGTCATTCTCGTTTCGTGTGATCTTGCGATTTGGTTATGTGATTCTGGGTTATCGCTTCCGCACATTTGTTCTAACACTCGCCAGCGCCATGTCATTGCCACCGCAGTGACCGGGCGCCCCACCCCGCGGCCCCGTCCTCGCCCCGTGCGCGCCCGCGGCGACCAAGGGCAGGCCAGCGCTGCGCTACCACCAGCAACGCGCACGCGCGCGTCGGCCTCGTGCCGACGCCCATGTCCGGCAAGCTCCGACGACTTGTGCTGCTCTATCGATTGAGGTCACCGAGACGATGCACTGCGTTCTCGTGCCCTTTGATGAACAGGCCAGTCAGGCCTTCGCCTTCCTGCGGGAACGTACCGTGGTCGCGAGGGAAAAGGGTGGGCTTGCAAATGTGCGGTGATTTTCGCAGACGTACTCTCCGCGAGAAGTTTGCACGATGTTTGCCCAAAGGCTCCTCCCCTTACACGAGGTTTGTTGTCAGTGTTACCGAGTCCGTACGCGCCGTGGGCATTTGCCGAGAGTTTGCAGCGGCAAGCGATGAACTTGCACCAAGTTTTCTTCTTTCGGTTTTGGAGAGAAAATGTAGGACTTGTACTTCCCTACCTACCACGCTGAACTAGCAAAATTAGCTGGTTCGTCAACTTTTAAATACTACGAGTACTTAAGCAACATACTAATACAGAGCCGAACCTTACAGGCGTGCGAATAGTTAACCGTGCCCAAGATACCAAACTACCGAGATTGAGGCCCCGTCTAGGACAACTTTTTCTCCAAAGTCGGATTCCTGTAAAAGTGGCTTCCCATGGGATCGCCAGAACAAACAGGCCGTTTGGACTCTCAGTCGGAATCGCTTCGGGGAAGAAACAATCCTCTGATTGCTCTGGCGCGAGGATGGCCGACCTGGGGGCAGCAGCAGTGGCGCGAACTCCAGGCGCACGGCGCACGGCGCACGGACGGACTAGTCGTCGTCGGGGGCGACGCACAGACGAGGCAATCGTCCGAGGGCCCCTTTCATCTTCCTCTCGACTGTTGACTCAACGCCACCGGCGCCGGAGCTTGCAGCCACCGACGACGACTCCTCTCAACTTCGACGTTCTCCGCCACCACCGTCACTCCGGCTTCCTCATCCCAGCAGCGCCAGCTCTTCTTCAACTTCATCTTCTCTCCTGCGATGTGCTGCATCAGTTGCAGATATGGGATCCATTACCTAGGGTTTCGAGTTCAAATGTTATTGATCTCTTGGTCCACCCATCTCACCCTGCATCGGATTTCATCACACTATTGTGCGTTTACACTCGGATTCATTGTAGACACGTCTGCCTCCAAGATCTGCTCCTTATGCTTTCTATAGTTATGTCCAAGTCATGATTCGACTGATGTGATTTCCCCTTTCCTCTCTGATTCTCTCCTGTTTTTTTTTTTGTGGATTTTGATTGTTCCATTGCGACTTGTTGGTTGCAGCTAGCGTCCATCTGAATCATTTTTTGTTTCTGACGGCTCTAGGTTTTGATTTCTTCTTTTCTCTCTCTGATTTGCTTGCGGAGTTGAATCATTTTCACTTTCCGCTCATAGTATGTTTCCTTTATTTTCTCTGCCTTAAACTCCCTCTTCTACAGTTGCAGATCCAACAATATTCTCTATCTCGCCCTCATACTTGTTCATGAATCATGAGGGGCTTCTTGAACATTTTATTTATGCAAACTCTTATATCTACAGAGAACTCAAGAACATGATACAGTTGGACTGTTAGATCAGTTACCAGCATTACATCAGCTTCTTTTCCGACTACTTGGTTGCCAAGTAATTTAATTATTGTTATCCTCTGTAGAAATGCAGCGGTTTCTTGTTGACAAGGTGAGGATTACTAGCTGCTTCATCGGAATTTTTTGTTCATGTGTTTTGTTGGTCTATTTTGCTCATTCAGTTTACATGTTTGCACACAGTTCTCTGAGATGAAAAGATATCACACTATAAGGGCACTTTACATGTATAAAAGATCAACTAGCTAGGTAAATTATAGTTTCTTTTCTGCTGGTGGTTAGTCGTTAAACTTTTTTTCCATTAGTTGGTCGTTAGTACTTAACTCTTTCTGTCTTACAACATCATAAATCACATCCTTAGTGGCTGACATTTCTTATTTACTTTTCTACAGACAGAACAACTTTCACAATTTTATTTAGTCTGTAGAAGTATATACATTGAGCGTGGTATCCTGAAAAGTTGAACGGGGTTGGTAGCCACTATAACCATTGTCAATATGTATTTTAATGCCATACTCTGTGTGAGTAGCTTATTGACAACCTATTGGTAACCTGCTGTCGCCGTCGGCGCCCGTGCGCGTCTCTGGTTCTTTCTCTGCGCTAGCGAGCTATCGATGTACATGCCTTCTTCATCCCAGACATTCTTCTTTCTTCATGCTCTTTCACCCTCTGCTATATGTAGTCTTCATGGTTACGGAATCTCAGTTCAGCGATGCATCTGAGAATTGTCTAATCACCTTGTTCTAAGCTCTATCATGCACCATTTTTCTATATGGCACTTATAGTTTTATTGCAAAACAGTTTATATTTTTCTCCACATGTTTGCTTCTGCTAAGCAAGGATGCATGATCTCTTTCGAGATTTGTTTCATAATCCAAGTTTAATAAATATTAGAATATCACTTTAGTTAAATTTCTCCCTAACTACTCAGTCTTGCTCGTGGTCAGTGGGTTTAGCAATTCAAACTTGAAATGCAAAAGAAAAAACTCAGTCTGCTAGTGGTTACTGTTTGTTCAAAATGTAGACATTGAACACACTCTGTTCCTGCGAATTTTCTGAAATATTTTTTACAAAGGTATATGACATGTTTATTTTTCAGTTGATTGCTCTCCATTCAGTTTGGCAAATGGGATATTAACAGGATGGTTAAAATTGATGTGCCCTTTTCTTACAAGAGATTATTATGTTGTGTTACTTAGTTTGGAGCTGGAATGTAAGCAGATTTTGTGTTACTCAGTTTTGTGTTACTTCTAAAATGCCCTTTTGCGCCACAGATGGATATAAGAACCTGTAGATAGCTGGATAGTCTCGCCATTCAATTTTGTTTCATGGTGAATTTTCAATATCCCTCTGAACTCTGTCATTAGTTTTTAAGCTGGCTCATCGCACAAAGTAACAATATTGCAGTATAATGTTGCAATACAGTTATTTTCTTTCTAGGAAATACAATCAGCACTTACTGATCTACTGATAGTTGATTATGATGTTGTCAAACAGACATGTGCAATTTTATGATGAATTGCTTTCACACGTAATACTACTTCCTACTGTAATACTGGTAGGAAGGGACTGAAATAAAAAGTAAGAATTTAAAAAAACAAGGTTGTATTCAATATGGTTTTATAAATGTGGTTTTATAAATGTTGTATTCAATATTTCAGTCACTGACTGTGTTTGTTGTCATGAGGTGGCTCATTAATAGAGATCTTTTCACCAAAAGGATATGAAGTATTTTCTGTGTCAATGCTAACTAGATTTTATGTTGTGCAGCTGCAAAATAAAAGGATGGTATAACTAACTGCAGGTTTTCTCTTTGGTATAACTAACTCATCCCTTGATGTCACTAAGTCAATCATTTTTATTTGCAAAGGTGTCCTGGACCTTTGATTACCAGCACATAACCGATGTTCAATATAAAAGTACAACTATCAAACATAATTATTGTAACTTGTTTGTCATTATCAAACAAAGTGTACATTTGTTTGATGCTTCACTCTTGAAGTGCCACTGTTCTAGGAAAAAGTTAGATTATGTTTTTTTTAAAATATTCTTTAATGATCCAAGAGGACGTATACATTTATTGTACTCTGATCCTAGATTTATATGGCTTCTCGAGGAGTTCAACGATTCCTCTTAAATCCTATTGTGTATGCAAATATTTTCAAAACCTATCATTGCGCCCTCAAGGTTATTTGCCTATTTTTGTGATCTGACATGCCTTTACTTATATGTTTCCTTAAATGAGGACTGCATCACACGTGTCATATTGCTCATAGTATTCTTGTTCAGTATAGGCTTTAACTATTTTGTTAAAAGGTTTAGATATGGTGCTTGATTGATCTGTTTGTGTTATGTGCCTGAAAAAGTGGTGGTCATTCTTCATTTTCAACCTTGTCATGAGAGACAATATTTGGATTTTTCTCATCATAGGAAGAGTATGTTATTGATTTCATTGTTGAAAAGAAAGAGTTGTCAAATTATATGCCTTAGTTTCTCATGATAAACTCTTACTCTGAATTTGCTAGTTCCTTTTCAACAATTAGATAGTGTAAAAGAGGAATTACAACTTCCGTGAATTAAACCATAGTATGGATGGATAACTTGCAATGATGCCTCGTATACACATCCATTTTGCTTCCAGTTGAAGATCTGATATATCAAGATATGTTTCCCGTTGAATTGTTTGGTTTATGTATGTTGCCATTTCACTTTTGGCCAACAAAACTTTAGAAGCACATGGTCCAATTCGTCGATCACTTGATTACTACTCCATATTATTTATTTTGGTAGATTATAGTTGAACACGTTTTCATGCTATGCAGGTGACGACTTCCTGATAACACATGGTGAGAAGCTCATATAATCATGTGTGGCGTTTTTCGTCATTCGTCACCAAAGGGCCACACAGTTCCCAGACTCGGTAAGTTCTTACATCTTTCCAAATGGGTGCAAGTGCTTTCAGCTTACTGTAAACTATCTCTCCAGTCCAATCCGGGGGTTGCTGAACCTTTGTTTCGTGGGCATGCAAAACACGGTCCTTTAGTAACCAAGTCTTCTAGTAGCAAATTTTTTTTTGCTGAAATTCTAACAGCGCCTGACCAACAAACTAACCACAATATGTGGCTTTGTCGTGCAGATGATACGAGCCTTGAAGTCATGTTCCGGTTCCTTGTGAAGATCTAGAAGGCAGCATCTGAGCATGCATCCACCGACGTCGATGAAAAAGAAGTGTGTGATAGGACATTAGATTACTAGCATCTGAACACTCATGGCACTCGTATTACAGAATATAAGCACACAACTATGTCCTGGTTATTTTTAGGCACTATCATTGTATACATGAATGAAGAATAATCATTGTGTTTATTTATTTACTTCATTTTGAATCTCTCTGAACTACATATTCATGACACGGCTGCAAGACAGCATATGCAGCTCGACCCTATACAACTTAAGTTGTATATGCACCAACTTGACTAACTCTCATGTCTACTACATGATTCAATGTTTTTCATCAAACATTCGGCAGACAAAACATCACAATGCTAGTATTTGCGATAACCATTTGGCAGCACTGACATGCACATACATACAAGCTGACAGCTAAAGCTATATACAACATGATTTCAGGACTGGTACTTGTGCCATTGCAGTGACCAAACACGTTGGTGTGTAACAAGTATATGTATTTAGCAAGTTATTATGCCCCCACTATTTGTCATGATTCTGGCAGGCACATCTGATCAAGCAAGCCAAGGGCTAAATATATAATGTAAGCCTCATCTACATATGCGAGTTGCTAAGTACAAAAAAAAAAAACAATCAGGCCATGCAATGAAAATTTCAAAGCTGTGCTACTAATCAGCAATCTGCAACCATCTCACCATGTAGAACTACTCCAATGAATGCATCTCTTGCAGCACTTGTATCTATGAGCTCATCAGGTGGTATAACTTCGGCTCCTAGAAGTAAAATGCCACGTATGGACCCTACTGCATCTGCGCTTATTCTCACATTTGCTTGAAAACAATGACAGGAGCAGAAACAAATTTATTTTTTAATTTACTATTCAGAATCGTAAATTCAAGAATAAGCAATCATGAGCTTCAGACAATGTGCTAGTCTAGAAATGAATTTTGAGGTGTATATTGCCACTTATTTTAGATCAATATCATGTACAACACATTGAATTCAACCCTCAAAGACTCCACCTTAATTACCTAAGCTAATCCATTTTGAAGCCTAATTTATATGATATATATCTGACAAATTAAAGTTGAGCTGTACTCAGATGAAGTGGCAGAGTAAATTAAAGTTGAGCTGCACTCAAACTCAACAAAATTGCAGCTTGATGTGAAACCTATGCCTGCATCTAACTTTTTCCAGAGCCATCAAGCTCTGCATTTCAGAACTACAGAGAGGAGTAGAACCGGCGGCGGCGGCGGAGGTGGAGCGGGGCAAGCGGAGGGGGCGCGACGACGGCGGGCGGAAACGGCAACGGCGCAGACGGATGAGAGATGAACGTGGGCTTGCGGGGGACTCCGTCGCGGGGGATACAGAATTAAAAGAAATAGAATACGGAGAGAATACACCGGAGGGGAGAGGAATGAGCGGATCCTAAAGCAGAATGGACGCTAAGCGATAGTGCCCACCCAGAATATAGACTCTCTTACGATTTTTTGCCTCTTTCGCGATGATTTGTGGGGGACGCGCAAAGACGGCCGAGAATCGTTGCACGTTCTGAAGAATCGAGGGTTCAAGTCGATTCCGCGTCGTAATGTAAAAGGAACGTTCTCAGAAATCGTGTTTGTAAAAATCACGTCGAGAATCCACCCGTTTAGTGCTAGAAGCGGATTAATTTCAATGACGCATCGCGGAAGCTGTCTCAAACGGGCCTTGAAACCGAACTGGCTAAAACCAAAATTTTCAGCCCGTTTTTTTTTTCGTTTCTTTTCTTCGTAACCGAATTCTTGACCTCGAACCGAAATGGACCGAGTTAATAAGGCGCGACTAGTAGCGCGATGGGCGAGCGCGTGCCCCGACCAGATTCGCTCATGATCCCAGCTTCGCAACCTCCGCTCCGTCCCGCGAGGGAAACTGCACCCATGCCTCGCTCAAGAATAGTGCATGATCCTCTTGCTCCACTTTCTCAAATCCCACGAAATCAGGCCGCCCCACTTCATCTCCCGTCGCATGCATCCCCTTTCATCTTCATGGCTGGAATACCTCGGCTCCCTGTGCGGGATAAAAGAGCATACGTGGGCCTGTAAAGAAGGCTGGCGCCGCTGGGCCTGTACGGGCCGGTCGCGCGGTAGCTTTTTCCAACCGAAATACTACCAGCCTAAGACGGCCCACTACAGCCCAACCGCCAGCCGCTGCCGCCAGCGAGCGACCGCACTCGTCGTCGTCTTCCTCTCCTCCGTTGCTCGATCTTTGCAGCCCAACCACATCTGCCGGTAGGCTGGCCGGCCCAACTACATCGCATTAGAAAGCATCTGCCTTTCCTTTTCTTTTTCTCTCTACCACTCGAGGCGGCGGCGGCGGCTGCTCGTGTATTCTGCTCCCGTCTTCCCCGCAAGCTTGTCTCACAAGCCTAGCGCCGCCGGCGAGCGGCTCCTCCGACCGACCGACCGGCTCCTCCTCACAACTCACAATTTTTCTCATTTTTGGTCCGGGTTTCCCTCGCGTACCGCTAGGTTTTTCCTCCGTGTGGGCTCCTCCTCCCTCCGCCCCACCACTTGCCCCACCGCACGCCGTCCCTCCCCTCCACCTCGTCGGCAACGTAGGCCTTCCCTACCCTACACCTCGCCCCCGCCGCCGACGTCCCTCCCCTTCACCTCGCTGCCGCCGCCGTTTCTGTCCTCTCTCCATCTCCTCCGCCGGCGAAAACTGGGCGAGCAGCAAGTCAGCGGCCGATCCGCAACGGCGACGCCTTCATGCCCTTTGCCGTCGACGAGCACCCACGAGGTATGCACGAACCTTCCCTTCCCTTCCTGCTGCGCGAAATGAAGATTTGATTCATTCTGAATTCGAATTGATAGTTTAGCTTTTCTGACTGGCGACCCTAAACCCTAGTGTTAGATGTATTCGTATCTTACCTAGTTATACGTTTTACCTGCTAACTTCGATTTGTTTGCAAAAATTATTGGGTGTACACACGTACACCCATGTCCAATGCTGGGTCCGCCCCTGTGTGTCGCTGCCCTGAGGCCAGCACTCGGGGACACTTCTGCGCTATTGTTCCGCTAGCTACCAATAACATATGCAGTATATCTAGGAATAACTATCGGTTGTCAGCTTGCATGTTTGCATGCAGACAGCGTGGCCATACTGGCTGGTAAGTTTGGTTCCGGGCTTAGCACGCCATTTACTGACCGAAATCCTGTCTGTCGGTATCAAATGAATAGTGGAGAATGATTTTCTTTTGATTCAACAGGTAGAGTTTCTGTCACTGTTTTACTGGAATAATCAATTTTGTAGCTGTGTTCCTAGCACTTCTTGTGCGAGATGATATTTACATTTTCAGGAGAAGGACCCCGTAGTTTTGAAGTTTGAACTTCCTATAGCTATAGAGCACACTAAAAAAATGGAGATGTTGAAAGATTTTTTTTTCTTTTATCAAGTTTCTACATCTTACTTCATGCAAGAACTGTTTTGCATAGGTTTGTTAGTAATTTCCTGACATTTTAAATAAAATGTCACCATAATAATTGAGATCAGACATAAAATTGATGATTGTTGAAAAGAAATGCTCTTATATCATGGTTGTTTTATCCTCTTTGCTTCACCATGTTCAATCTCTCTACTGACTTCGTACTTTTCACTACTTCTTTAGTTTTACCGTGGACTCAACAGAGCACTGATTCTTAGTTGATGTGGTGCAGATCTCCTTTTGATTTTTTAATTAAAAAATCCTTGGGTTTGCAATGGCATCATCTGGCCAAATGACATCAAGCAATCTGTTACGCACTAAAGGCTTTCCTGGAAATATGGTATGCAATCTATGAATATCACAATTTTTTTTGGCTGGCATTAGCGTGTTCTTATGTTTGTTCTCTACCCAGGGAAAGATATACGGTTTAATTGCTGCTAGAAGTCTTGGATCAAGAAGGTCACGAATGGGTCAACATTTTTTTCATCAACAGCATCTCTGTTGGCCACGTGCACAAAGAGTGAATATCCGATTGTCCTCATCTCCTGGCGCCGTGGTATCCAAGGGGTTTGACAGTCCATTAGTTGAGAAATCTGATACTGCAGTGGATGCTGGGATTATTCAATTGTACCGTATACCATTTCTTCAAGAAAGTGAAACCGCGGAGCTGCTTAGGAAAGTGAAGGCTAAGGTTTCTGCGAATATTGTTGATATAATGACCGAGCAGTGCTTCAACATTCAATTGGACAATCCACTTACTCCTGAGAAACTTTCAGTGCTTCATTGGCTCTTAGCAGAAACATATGAACCTCAGAAGTTGCAAACTGGGAGCTTTCTGGAGGAGGAAGTCTCTAGAAGTTCTTCTACTGTCATTGTTGAGGTTGGTCCCCGGATGACATTTTCAACAGCGTTCTCGACCAATGCTGTCTCAATCTGCAGATCTCTCTCATTAGTAGAAGTGACTCGTCTGGAGAGGTCAAGAAGATACCTTTTGCGCCTTGAGCCTGGTAGTGACCCACTTGATGATGGTCAGCTCAAAGAATTTTCTGCATTGGTTCATGACAGAATGACAGAGTGCGTTTATCCCACCAAGCTCACATCATTTCAGTCAGATGTAGTTCCTGAACCTGTCCGTGTTGTTCCGGTCATGGAAAAGGGAAAAGAAGCATTGGAAGAGATAAATGTGAAGATGGGGCTTGCATTTGATAAACAAGATATTGAATACTATACACACCTTTTCAGAGATGATATCAAACGTGATCCGACTACGGTGGAACTTTTTGATATTGCCCAATCCAATAGTGAGCACAGCAGACATTGGTTTTTTAATGGGAAGCTTGTAATAGATGGAGAAACCATGCCAAACACTTTGTTCCAGTTAGTCAAGAAACCCCTGAAGGCCAACCCCAGTAACTCTGTCATTGGATTCAAGGATAACTCTAGTGCAATAAAAGGATTCCCAGTAAATCAGCTACGTCCAACAATTCCGGGGTCCACTTCACCATTAGCTATCATGATGCGAGAGCTTGATATTTTATTCACAGCAGAAACCCATAATTTTCCATGTGCTGTCGCGCCATACCCTGGAGCTGAGACAGGTGCAGGTGGCCGTATAAGAGACACACATGCCACTGGAAAGGGTTCTTTTGTTGTTGCTTCCACTGCTGGTTACTGTGTTGGTAATCTTCGAATTGACCATTCATATGCACCCTGGGAGGACCCTTCCTTTTCTTACCCAGTGAACCTAGCCTCTCCATTGCAAATTCTTGTTGATGCTAGTGATGGTGCGTCTGACTATGGGAACAAGTTTGGTGAGCCTCTAATACAGGGATATACCAGAACATTTGGGATGCGGTTGCTAAATGGGGAGCGGCGTGAATGGTTGAAGCCAATAATGTTCAGTGGAGCTATTGGACAAATTGACCATGCACACATATCAAAGGATGACCCAGAAATTGGCATGCTAGTTGTGAAGATTGGTGGTCCAGCATACAGAATTGGTATGGGTGGTGGTGCTGCCTCGAGCATGGTTAGTGGCCAGAATGACGCAGAGCTTGATTTCAATGCAGTACAGCGTGGAGATGCTGAGATGGCACAGAAATTGTATCGTGTGGTCAGGGCATGTGCGGAAATGGGAGAGAGCAACCCCATCATCAGCATTCATGATCAGGGTGCTGGAGGAAACTGTAATGTTGTGAAGGAAATAATATATCCTAAGGGTGCTGAAATTGATATCCGCTCAATAGTTGTTGGTGATCATACCTTGTCGGTCTTGGAGATATGGGGTGCCGAGTACCAGGAACAGGATGCGCTACTTGTGAAACCAGAAAGCAGAAGCCTGCTTGAGTCACTTTGTCAGAGGGAACGGGTTTCAATGGCTGTCATTGGGAAAATTGATGGCTGTGGAAAGATTGTGTTGGTTGATAGCGCTGCTGTGGAGCATGCCAAGTTGAATGGCCTCCCCCCTCCTGCCCCTGTTGAAGAACTTGAGCTTGAAAAAGTTCTAGGAGATATGCCTCAGAAGACCTTTGAGTTCAAGCGTGTTTCTCAAGTCACAGAGCCTTTAGACATCGCACCAGAGATAACACTGCGGGATGCTTTGAAGCGAGTATTAAGGCTCCCATCCGTTTGCTCAAAGCGTTTCTTGACCACAAAGGTTGATAGGTGTGTGACAGGGCTTGTTGCACAACAGCAGACAGTTGGGCCTCTCCAACTCCCACTTGCTGATGTGGCTGTGATTGCACAAACATACACAGACCTGACAGGTGGTGCTTGCAGCATTGGAGAACAACCAATAAAGGGTTTGCTTAATCCTAAGGCCATGGCCAGACTTGCTGTTGGGGAGGCCTTGACTAATCTTGTGTGGGCGAAGGTTACATCCCTTGCTGATGTCAAAGCAAGTGGGAACTGGATGTACGCTGCAAAGCTTGATGGTGAAGGTGCAGATATGTATGATGCAGCTGTTGCACTGGCCGACTGCATGATTGAACTTGGCATTGCAATAGATGGGGGAAAGGACAGTCTTTCCATGGCAGCTCAATGTGATGGTGAGGTTGTCAAAGCTCCTGGAAATCTGGTTATTAGTACTTATGTCACATGTCCTGATATAACATTGACAGTAACCCCTGATTTGAAGCTCGGTAAGGATGGAATTCTTTTGCATATTGACCTCGCCAAAGGAAATCGCCGTCTTGGTGGTTCTGCTCTTGCACAAGCATTTGATCAAATCGGAAATGATTGCCCCGACATTGATGATGTTCCATACTTGAAGAAAGTATTCGAGGCCATTCAGGAACTTATCACTGAACGTCTTATTTCAGCAGGCCATGACATAAGTGATGGTGGCCTTATTGTGAGTGTCCTTGAGATGGCATTTGCTGGTAATTGTGGTTTTAAGATGGACATAGACTTGGAAGATAGGAGCCTCATTGAAGGACTTTTTGCAGAGGAGCTTGGCCTTGTTATTGAAGTACACTCGGAGCATCTCAATGTCGTGAAGCAAAAGCTTGAGGCAGCAGGTGTTTCCGCTAATGTAATTGGAGAAGTTACTGGCACACCGGAAATAGAAGTTTTTGTTGATGGTAATCTGCATCTCAAGGAAAAAACTTCAGATCTCAGGGATCTCTGGGAGGAAACGAGCTTCCAGCTTGAGGAGTTACAACGCCTGAAATCTTGTGTCAAACTTGAGAAAGAAGGGCTAAAAAGCAGAACATCACCGTCATGGTCTCTGTCTTTCACTCCCAAATTCACGGATGAGAATCTGTTGGTTGCATCCTCAAAACCAAAGGTTGCTATTATTCGTGAAGAAGGGAGCAATGGGGACAGGGAAATGGCTGCTGCATTCCATGCTGCTGGATTCGAACCATGGGATATCACAATGTCAGACCTCTTGTCTGGGAAGTCTTCTCTAACGGAGTTCCGTGGGATTGCGTTTGTTGGTGGTTTCAGCTATGCAGATGTGCTGGACTCAGCAAAAGGTTGGGCTGCATCAATAAGGTTTAACCAACCTCTCATTAAGCAATTCCAGGATTTCTACCATAGGCCAGACACTTTCAGCCTTGGAGTATGCAATGGTTGCCAGCTTATGGCTCTTCTTGGCTGGGTGCCAGGATCAGACGTTGGAGGTTCTCTTGGTACAGGTGGAGATATGTCCCAGCCAAGGTTTATTCACAATGAATCTGGTCGTTTTGAGTGCCGGTTTACCAGTGTGACCATAGGTGATTCTCCTGCTATCATGTTCAAAGGGATGGAAGGTTCTACCTTGGGTGTTTGGAGCGCTCATGGTGAAGGAAGAGCTTATTTCCCAGATGATAATGTTCTAGCTACTGTTGTGAAGTCTAATCTTGCTCCCATCAGATATTGTGACGATGCCAATAACATAACTGAGACATATCCCTTCAATCCCAATGGTTCCCCACTAGGCATTGCAGCCCTCTGTTCCCCAGATGGAAGGCACCTGGCTATGATGCCGCATCCAGAGCGCTGCTTCATGATGTGGCAATATCCATGGTATCCCAAGGATTGGCAGGTTGAGAAGAGTGGTCCCAGCCCTTGGTTACGGATGTTCCAGAATGCACGAGAATGGTGTTCCTAGTGCAGGTGGATCTCAAACTTATCACTGTTTTTGGCTTCTATTTGTAGCACTGTTAATTTTCTGCTGCAGGTATCAACTATTAAGACAACATTTCAGTAGAACCTTGCTTCATGCATCATAGTACTGAACGTGGTGTAAACTTCAATTATCCCAGGCCCACTTAGCTTGGCTAAGTGACAGTTACAAGTTAGCAAGCTATCAGTTAGTTCAAAATACCTGACGGACCTAGAGCTGCCAGTGCCTCAGTAAAAGTACCAATAGCCATGCTAGGTTTGTGTATGATTGGCAAAGCCTATTGCTCTCACTAAGCACTTAGCTCTTGTTTATTCTCTATGTTCAACCTTTTGTCCCAGCTCTTCGACTATAAGCTTTCTTATCTCCTTGATTTCTTGCTCTGAGGTGCCAGACGACATTCACTAACAGTTTCTATGGTTTTGCAGAGCAGGGATTTAATATCTCAATGGGTGCTAGCTGTTATGAATGTGGATGATAAATGGTTGCATGACCCAGTTGGCAACTCCTGAACTTCATATGCATTGCCCAATAATCCATCGTTGGAAAGCTCAATTGAAATTTTGAATGGAAAATTTTCAGTTGTTTGCAAGAATGGAATAATTGTACTTGACGTTCATATACATTAGCTAATAATGTGATGTCTTCTGATGGTTGCTGATTATGCAATGATTGTCACCAGTGGATTGTGTGTGGATCTTGCGGTCATCTGTATCTTGCTTGCATGCCAATAACCAACCAATTTTTTGCGTTGTCTTCCACATACTGACTCAACGATCATAAATACTCGTATGCTATCTGAATCTGCTGATGCTTTGGTAATATTAGTTTTTTGGTAGATCGGCAGTTCTCTTTTAGGAACTTTCCTTATGGTTTAGTCTATGGATTGGTAGTACATCTTAACTTTCCTCAATAGCATCCCAACCGTTCTAGTGCCATAGGTGTTCGAGCAGGTGAACTATAGTATTTTAATACAATATGAGCCAAAAATGTCCGCACGGTATTGGAAGAATGCAATTAAGTTCCGTTAGATTCGTCGTTCTCTAGAACTTTCTGATAGCATGTGCGGAGTACCCTGGTGAACAACGTGAACTTTCTGATAGCATGTGCGGAGTACCCTGGTGAACAACGTGAAAGCCAAAATTTGAACGCCAAATACTGTTGACCTGAGGGAGTTCTTGAATGGAACGCCGCTATACAAAGTTCACAAAATAGGAAAAGAAGGGCAACAAAAGCGCGCCATGTTCATTCAGGTACCTCATTCCCCAAAATATCCCAAGTTCTTGCAAGCAGCAGCTATTGCCACAACGTACGAAAAGTGAAGGCATCATGCCATTTATTGTTGTCTTGCCTACAAAAGGGGCTTCCGTTCATAATCCAAAACATTTGCATGCGCTAGTGGTAGTTCAACCACATGCACCACTGCATGCACCGGAGTGGAAACAACGAGGTAAGGATCTGGAGACTGGAGGAGTGGAGGGGGTAGAACAATACATGGAGGCGGTCTCGAACATGGAGGTGGTCTGGAGAGGGTGTACAAACACGCGAAGTGTACATGTAGGTGAGATCATGGCTCCTATCACTTATGTAACACGCGACAACTGCCGAGCACGCATAAAATCGATTAGTAGTTTCACCACGTTTCGAGGTTTTAACGTTTAAGATTGTACGCATTCTTCCTGCAGGTTTCTGTAGCTTCCTATATGGAAAAGGCAGCACTAAGTTATGCTGCACCTCAGCATTGCAAGTTTGCAACAAAGGCACATCGTCAAGAAACCACCATTAACGCCGCAAAATAAGGTAGTTTTCACTTCTGGTGTTCCAACTCTAGAATAACATTTTCTTGCAAGCAGTAACTAGTGCCAGCCATACAAGCAGGTGTATACAGCATACATGAGTTTGTCGACGAGACAGTGAGCCTCTGGATGGTTCCATGTACATAAATAAGTACACGCGACCCGGTTGCCAACTCGAAAGCCCCCAGGGTTTCACCAGAAGACGTCGCCAACTAAAGAAGTCCCAGGGTTTCACCAGACCAAAGCTTGTAGTTCCTAGAGCATCAAATGACTCTAGTCGTCGTCCTCGGGGAGATCAAAGTCCCTAATCTTTCACATCAGCATCTTCCCCGTACTGGATGCATGAGTCAATGGAAGATAGCACATATTGTATGCTACAGAAACAAGGGCAGTTAGGGTACCGAAACATAACAAATGGTTCACCAAAACAATAGAATTTAGCTTATCCAACAATCCCATAAAATGCACAAGAAATCTCAATACCAACAACAAAATGAAGCAATGATGCATTCCATTTAAAACTAGCTAAAAGATCATCTGCAAAAAATAATTCAAACAACCCACCTCATGCTACGGCCTTTCATGATGTAACCAGATTAAGATTTTTATTCCTATAGCATGATCTGAATTTTGGTTCAAACACGACTTCTACACATGCAGCGTCATGTGTGCTATAGCCTATACCAGAAATCTCTAAGACCCAAGATGGAAACATGTCTTTTAGATAAATATGGTATGAGCTTAGTTATGCTGTAACCATCAATCTAAGGGGAAAAACGGCATTACCTGCTCTCCTTTCTCAAGTCAAGTGGTATAAAATTAACCATGCTGTAATCATCAACCTGCATGATGGGAAAAAACATCCAGGCTGTGAATGCTGAAAGGAACTAGAAAAGTCAAATGACAGAATATTAAAAATGAAACTGATAAGAGTCAAGTAGAATCTCAGATCAGTTCACATACAGTGTATGTGCAAAAAAAAAAAAGAATGAAAATTATGTCCGTAGAATGTTAAAAAGAATGACTAAATGAACATGCTGAGATGAGTGAATCTGTTTGCCTGTACAATTTCACATCAATGGCTAAAGCATTGCACTTCCTCAGTAGATATAAAGTTCACACTGTAGTGCCGATGGACGTAATAAAAGGTAATGCACTTAAAAACAGTATCATAATCAATCAGTCTACAAGAACAGATCTTTTGGAGTCCCAAGCAACTAAGCAAGTTAGAGTAGAGTAGAGATGGAAAAAATAAAATTGAAAGAAATCCATGTGAAATAGTATAAGAAAATTAGAGTAGACTATTTCCAACACAGCCCCAGATACACATATGACAGGTGTTCGCAACGAGAGCTACTCCACAAAGCGGATGTAGTTATCTGGCAGGCAATGCTTAGGCACTAACAAAGATGCCCATGGTGATATTACATCAAAGGAACACTAGGATAAAGCTTACAAACTTGCAGCTCTTGACGTTGCCCTCTGCACCAATGTTGAATGGTACTACGAACCCCCGGTCGAGAAGCTCATCGAGGGTCGAGTGCAGGGTCTGAAACTCTGAGTAATCCGGCGAGGGAAGAACAGGGAGGCGCTACTCGCCGGTGGTGAGGGAGTCGGGGAGGAGTGGTGGATGGAGAGGTGGCTCGTCCATGGAGGAGGAGGTGGAGGGCAGCGGAGCTGCGATTCGATTGGTGGAGCAGCTTGGCTTTTGTATTCGGCGAGCTGGAATGAGGGGGAGTTCAGTGAGGAGGCGGGGGGCAGAGCGTCGGTTAAAATGGCGGGAGGAGGGTGTGAGGAGGGGTTGGAGTGGGGCCCACGGACAAATGATTGAGGTGGGATTTTTTTTTTGGGGGGGGGGGTGGGGGGGGGGGTGGGGGTTTGACGAGGTGAGCTAGAATCTGAGTTGGCAGTGGCAGCAATGCACATTGGGATGATTAGGACGCGGTTAATACTATGGTGCGAATCCACATACCTTAACTAAGCACAATGATCTTAAGTTCTTGAAGTCAACTTTTAGTGTGACCTCGTATTACCTCAAAATTCTCGACAAGCTTAAATGTAGATGTCTTAGAATTAGAAACAACAAAGGCAAAAAAAAAAGTTTTCAGGTAGCACCAAATCAGTAACATCTTTTTTATGCTCGGCCTTGAAAGACTTACTCCCACCTTTCTAAATATTATGTCATTCTGGTATGGTTAGATACATAGTTATTAAAATATACATAAATACGCTACGTCTAGATACATGCTGTCTATGTGTTCAAATATAAAAAGTGACTTATAATTTGAATTCGCTTTATGTAAAAGAAAATGAATAGGTTTGTAGATATATGGTGGGCTGGAACATCCCTAGCTTCCCCGGCACCACGTCATTAAACGTTTAGTTGGGTGCACGTTGCTGTGTACAATTAGCTCGTATCTTTTGGCAGGTAACCATAAAATTAGACGAGGACCTACGGTGGGAACACCAGCTGGTGGTGCCACGTCAGGGGATAAGCTGGCATTAGATGCCAGCACTGGGCAGATATGCTCCACCACGGCACGGAGACACGCACCGGTGCCGATCTGAAAAGGCGAGGGCCCACTTGTTGCCTTGCTCTTTTATGCCCAAAACATGAAGTGAATCAATAGAGACTACTTGCTTTTAGCTTTTTTTTAGCATCTAATTAACTCTAGAAAATCAATCTCTCATGGGCACACTTTTTTGGGAATGAATCCCTACAGATTTGGCATTTGGAAGAGGCCTGCGAGAGCTGCTAAACGGTCCATTTTGACGAGTGATGACCTTGAAATTCTAGCTAGGTAAGCTCTGAAAGCACAAGACTAGCCAGATTGATGACAGAGGGGTGTATGTTCTCCAAGTTTGAATAAAAGGCGGAGGCTTGCTAAAAAATGCTAGGTAAGCTCTGAGCCAGAGTAAATCAAAGTCAGTGCATGTTTAGCAGCGTTCTATGAACAGATACCTCCGATTATGTAGTAGCTGCAAAATGTTTAATATACTCTGTATTTTAATATAACAACACTGAAAAGAATTGCGGCTCCAACATAGAAATGATACAAAGATATTTTTCTCTCACATGTGTCCACATTCAAAGAATTGCGCCTTTGAGTGTGTTACCTATTCGACACTTCTCCAATCAATTAAGGCAGAGTGCGATGGCTTGATTATGGTAATTGCAAGGTAGCCGTACTATCACTACAAAATAAAAATTTAAAAAAACTGTCAACTCATCTCTTGAGCAGAAAGCAACATGAACCAATTTGTTTACTCTGCCTATGCTGTGAGGCTCCAACAATTGCAAGCAACGCAACAACTTTTCTACGAATTGGAATAGAAAAACGCATCAGATTTGGTCACAGGGTCACAGACCTTATAGTATCTTCTCGTGTTCATCCTCACAGTATCGAGGAGGACCATGCTACCATAGCACCATACTCCCTCCGTCCCTAAAAGGATGACGCTATGGGATGCGTGCACGTGTTACTTTCTCAATTTTGACTTAATTTTTTAGAAAAATATATGTAATATTTATATCTCTAATAAATTTGTTAAAAAAGTAGATTCAAATATCTATCTAATGGTACTAATAATGTACTATAAATATTAATATTATTTTATATATAATTAATTAATGCTCAAAGATACTGTTTTTATTGGGAAGCGAGAATGACATCTATTTTAGGACGGAGGGAGTACCACGCAGTGCCACCAAGAATAATTTTTTTCGCAGTACAAAAGGTACAACAGCAACAGGATTGGGCGCGAATTATTCGGCCCACGGAACAAGGAGATAGTGCGACGCTGCTAGAGGAAAAAAGAAAAGCTGGGCACCATGGCGTCGGGCCCACGAGTCAGTCTGAGCCTCAACAACCTAGCTGCTGGTGGTCCCGGATCCATCACATCACAAAGATGGGTCCAAAATAATGCAGAACACACTCCTGTTTTCCTTTCAAGTTTCAAGTCAAGCTGTTTTGGGCTTTGGCCTTTGGCGATGGTATTTTGATTGCCCGTACCATAGCAATAGCAATCTCTAAAAGGTTTGGATGCTAGATTCATTTTTCCAGTCTATATTCAAATTTTTTGTATGTTAAATCTGTATACTCTAAACAATTAAAAGGGTCTATTTTCTTAAAAAGTAAAATGGACACGGCAAGATCGTTTCGATTGGAATCTTAGATAAAAATAACTGTTTGCTGATAGGGTGGAATTGTATAATGACGTTTCTATTTTATTTTGAAAATACATAATTGATTATTTTAAGAAGTATAACGTATATAGAAACGGCCGCGTACGCATGCACACACATAGCCACATGCTCGCACGTATATCCTATCCATGTTAAATTATAAATATAATCTGAAGCTTTCTCAGTAGATCTCGAGATCGGCAAAGTTACAAGTCACCAAACTTAGTGACACGACAAATAGTTAGACCATTTCCCAAAAAAAAACAAATAGTTAGACCATAATGTTATGTTTAATTCCTTACAAAGAAGGCATCACAATTGCAAATGTGCATTACATTTACACACATATGTTCAAATACAAATTTCAATTAGCTAGACATTTGTTGCAAACCATAATCTATCTCCGGTGATGTCAATTTGGTTGCCAATCACATTGGCATCTTTAATTTTGAAGTGTTACAAAATGAGCAGCTCACCGTGATTACCTTGCAAACGAGAGTAGTACGAAAGAAAGAAAGAAATAGGTGCCACAGAAAATCAATGTGGGCGTAGGGCGAAGGCAACAGGTGAAGTGTCAACGTGTGGCTGCAATCCGCCTCCGCACTCACTCCACGCACACGCCGCTATACGCGACGCCGCCGAGCGCAGCAGCGCCGCCGGCCCCCTTTCTCCTCCCCCCTCCGCTCGATCCTCGGTCAACTGCTGCCGCCGCGGCGCCGCTCCTCTCACGGTCTGCTGTGGGTGGAGATCCGTCCGGGTGCGGAGCAGCCTCGCTTTCGTCTTGGTAAAGCAATCATATCCGAGCTTGCTTGGATGGATTCCCTAGTACAAAGAGCGAGCTTTGTTCAACCGAACCCTAGAATCCTTCTTCCAGTTTGTCCAGCTGCTTCTAGATTCGCGTGCTGTGTGGTGTCCTGCTAATCCGATTCATCAATCCGTGGTCTGCCTAGGTTCTTGTTCTTCTCCTATAGCGGTCAAGAACTCAAGATCACTGTAGGACCTTTTGCTTTCTTGGTACCCAATCAAGGTGTGGGTGCAGTTTGTTTTTTCTCTCTCTCCAAATTTTGGCGGTCACATGAAGTCCGCCCCTGCTCCGAGAGGTGTTCCTTTTGGGTCGCACCTGCGCTGGCTTTTATGTTGTAAAAAATGCTGGTTTTGGATGTTCCATTCTTTCAAATTTCCAATTCATCATGTTATTTTCTTATGGGCTTAATGGATGTTGAAGACTAGTAGCTGGTGCCAAATACTTTTAGATTAGATCAGTTGTGAGCATGTATATACTATAATTACCACTTGGTGCACGTTGATGATTATTGGATCCTTCTGCTTATAGTCAACAAAGAACAATGGGGAGTTCGATGGCACATGTTTTCTTCTTTTGATTGTAAACTTTAATACGGCAGCCTTTTGATTGTACTAGATATCCAATGTACTAGTGGTAGAACAAAAGGCATCTTCTCATAATTGGACCCCTCAGGCAGTACTGGTTCTTGATCTGCTTACCTTTGTCTACAGAAATGCCAATATGAAACCATGTTTTTGCTTGTTTGATAATGGATCCATCTGGAGTAGTTAGGATCTTCAGCCCAGCAACATAGTTTCTCTGCTTTGTGTATGGCTGGTATCTGGTGTTGAGTTTCTTATACACAAATCATAATTGGATCCCTCAGGCAGTAATGGTTCTTATCTGCTACGGTGCTACCTTTGTCTACAGAAATGCCAATATGAATCTGTGTTTGTGCTTGTTTGATAATGAATCCATCTCGAGTGGTTAGGATGTTCAGCCTAGCAACATAGTTCCTCTGCTTTGTGTATGGCTGGTATCTAGTGTCCAGTTTCTTATACACAAATCATAAAATTTACAGATATATTTTTTCCAATGTTGGCAAAAACTTGATTTTTCTGCTTGACATTGAGCCCTTTACTCCCAGTCATATCCCCAATGCTTCTTTCTAAGTTCATAGTTTATTTGACAGTTATTTCCATTAACTTAATTGTTTAGTCATGCTGAAGGATGTAGTATACATGGTAGCATGGAGGCAGTGATCTTGCGTTTTCTTTCTAGTTCTTTAGTGTATAGTTAGTTCTGCTTGTGAATGTATTGTGGCTAAGGCCATTTTCTTTATTCTTTGAAACAGTTTATGCTCTTGGTTTTCTATTTGCGGAAATCTGACTTTCCGACCTTGCATAATTCTATGTAATAGGCACCTTCCCAACAACATGTCTACAGAAGATACAAAGTTGAGTATGCTAAACAAGGGCACTGCATTGAATCCAAATGCAGAGGAATTTATCCCCTCATCCCTTAGATCTGCAAATGACGCCGCCTCCAAGAGATCAGATGCAGCTATGGTTGTCTCAGGGCCATCTAAAGAAACTAGCTCAGACCAGCCAGAGTCCATCATAAGGAGTAATTCTGATGAAGAAGCACATCAGTATTGGCAACAGCAGCTCCCTGATGACATCACCCCTGATTTCAAGGTCCTGGGACAAGATGAGACTCCTGGACCTGACAGTATTACATTTACAGGCCTGTCCATAAATGATGGCATTGGTGCGTCAATGTTTTCTCCAAACCAGGCACTGAGCATGCAGCACCGTGCGTACCCATTTATCAGGGACAGACTGAGTGCACGTCCGAAGAATGAGTTTTCTGGCCCAGCTTATATAGAAGAGCGTTCGCAAACTACAATAATGAGTCCAACTGCAGGTTCCATGAGCCCAACTGCTGCTCCATGGGTAAAAACTGTAAGGAATGGAGGACACTTCAACTCAAGCAGAAGGGATGCTGGTCACTACAATGGAGATTCTGTCATTGGTAATGGTAATCATTTGTGAACCTTTATGTCATGAAGATGGTCCTTTAAACCTAAGATTTTTACTTACAATATCAGGAGCTCCATTGCACAACATTACTGATGTGTACCATGGAAGCAGGCGCAGCTTAAGCTCTACTATGGATATCATGACTCAACTGGAGGTTTGTTGCTCTGTCTTTAAGTGTCTTCATTTATCCACTATGCTGTTTGTCTCAGGCCATTCTGTCTTATCCACACTACTTTTTGTCCCAGACTGCTTTGTTGAAAAGTTGCATACCTCTTGTTCAGTAACATTGCATGGCCGACGTGTTAACTATTGATGTGAAATAGCAGCATAATACTAATGTATCACTTATTAGTCGAGTAACCGAATCTACCTTGGTTGATTGGATCTGAATTCTGGAAATATCGCTTACGATTCACTTAGTATTTGAAGAACATCATATAAACTGATTTTTTTTAGAGCAGATGAATCATAGATATGGACTTGGACTGATAACTCAAGTATCATGCTTAGGTACAAGATATGCTTAGCTATTAGTTCGAATGTGGCATATTGGTTATATCCTTGGAGCCTAGGAGGAACTGAACACCTTACCCCTTCCACTTGATCTCTCTCTTTCCTTTTTTTTTTCCTCATACTGACCAGGATGTTGCCTGTCATTATTTCTGTCCCTGTTTCTCTCTTGACGAAACTCTTCATTATGTCTCCATATAGTAACGAACGACTCTTCTTTCCATCTTCTGATAACAAACTTTCATATGCCATATTTGCTGATGTATATTACTCTAGCTTTGAGCATGCTTCATCAAAATTGTTATCATCTGTGTTTACTGCATGAAATCTCCTTCATATATGAAATATGCACTAAGTGGTACTGTATCATTATTAGCAGAATAAAGTTGATGGTCGACTCAGTCAGAACCTCAGGTCACTGTCATTTGGACATTCAAGTCCTCCATCACCAGCATCATATGGGCAAAACGGTATTGGGAACTATAGTAAAGAAGCTTTTGGTCTGCCAAACAGTCCATATAGATCTCATTCAGCTATACTCACAGATGATATTGTTTCACCCTCAACTGGACGCGAACATGTATCCCTGGATGCTCCTAGAGGACGGTACAAGACAGCTAATTTGCCTGTTTCTGGTTTTGGTTCAAGCAGAGGTTCTCAGCTGTTGGGTGGCTCGTATAATGGGCATAATGATATGATCTCAACCAATACCATACAAAACATATCTGGAATTCAGAGTGGACCAGCTTGGCTTGAAAATGATGCTGCGGGTAGTGCTCTCGAATTACGATATGCTTTTATGAACTGTCACCAAATGCACATATTTTGCATATTTGCCTTATGATTAAACCTGTTTGTGATGACAGCAAGCACATATTTGGAACCAAAGGATGAAGTTCATGATTTTGCAAGCCTGCGCCATGTGTTACTTGAACAGGTAAACAAGCTACTGTGAGATACTAGACTAATAGAACATTTTGTGCTTTCGTGCATTTTTTTGTGCATGTCATTTTTAATATAAGAGAATGCGAGCCTTACTATTATCTGGAACAGCCCCGTCTAGAAAATCTGGACCAGTCCTGCATAGTGTTGAAGTTGAACATTACAATTTTTAATTGCTTTTGTATATGACAGATTCTCAGTTCAATTATGATCAGTCCCCCCTCTCCCTCCTTAAAAATGGTTATACTGCTGAAAAAGGTGATACGCGTTACCACATTGTAAAATTTGGAACTGCCCGGGAATTATAGTCAAATAGTTGTGCGAAGTAGAGCAATTCACTTGATTGATGTTAGACAGTTTATGGTATTTGGCAATATGCTCTGCACCTAATGTTTTGGACTAATTTGGTATGGACACTTGATTGCTTTTTATGGGGATGGAACAACTCGTAAATCATGTATGTAGACTGATATGAATCTAATGGTTATTTTTCACAATTAATTGTTGTAAAATCTCTTTTGAACTATTGGTATTATTTACCGACCAGTGAGCAATTCTCTATATGATTAAAATTTTAGCAGGATAGGCAGGCTTTTCTGACTGGCAACAACCCTTTAACAAAGGATCTGACGTTGAAAGAGCTATACACTATACAAAGCAGGTTGGCTCAGGATAAGGCTAGAGAAACAACATATCGACAAAGGTAAGCTAAAATTTTCATTGATGCCATCTTTATGATTAGATATATAGTGTAGGTAGGCACATATAGCTTCAAATCAAACAGTGCTTGTGCTTTGAACACATCTATTGCTTTTTTTGTGGGCTTCTGATCATTGAATTAGGCTTACTTATTGTGTACACAGCTGAGCATGTTATTCTCTGTCTCAATCGCCAGTAAGGGTTACAAGAATGTGTGTGTGGTATTTGTTTGCATGCTAACTTCACTGTCTTACTTTTCCGCACACAATATGCTTGTTCAATATTAAATCTGTAGAAATTTGTGGATGATGTTGCAACGTTCATATATCTCACTGGTCAAGTCTTCTGCAATTAATGGATAGTAACCCTTTTGAACTTACACACCAAACAGGCTTTTCACCGTTCTATACTTTTATGTCATGTTTAAGAATGGATCAGGCATACTATAGGTTATTTGCCATTCTTTCATGTTTTATAAATGGCTCGGGCATGCTATCTTCTACTTATAACATGATGACTTTCAACGCGTGTGAAAATCCTACCTTAATTTATCTGCTTGAGATGTTTATTATAGAACGGTGAAAATCCTACCTTAATTTATCTGCATGAAAAGTAATCAACTTTATGTGTTCCCACCAGATTCCAGATGCCAGAGTTGCAAGGCCTCATCCAGGATCAAAACCCCCCAATCGACTTGTGCGGCCTCCACGTCAGCGAGGCGATACACGTCCTCAACTACGAGCTAAACAACCGGAGAAAGATCGCGCGGTCCACCGGTCGCCGGCTCCAGGCTATCATCATATCGAGTGCCCGCACCCCTGCAAGGTTGAATGCCGCAGTGGAGCAGTACCTCCTGGAGCACGGCCTTCAGTACACGCAGGCCCAGCCAGGCCTCTTCCGTGTCCTGCTGCAGTGATGAGGGACGGGAAGGTCTCGAGTTCACGAACAGGATCAGATGAAAGGAAAAAAAAAAGGAGGGAGAAAGTTGACTTGTACTTTTGTATATGGCAGAGGTGGCTAGCAGAATAGAAGCATTAAGATAGCTCTGGTAATAGTCGTATATCAGGCTTTTTGTCAGCAAATGTATACATGGTAAGATTTGCGCACTTAGGGATATGTTATTTCACAATCGTTGTTTGTAACAAACCCCAACAATCTTGGGTGCATATCCTACAAAATATGCTCATGATCCATCTGCCTGTGATGTTCGTCCTGAGGAGTCGCCCCACTACTTTTTTTCCTTCTAATAAATGGGGCCAATCAAACGGGTTCCGATAAATGGAGCCACAAGCTATTAACGCTTGAAGCATCAGAGGTTTTGTCAGCAAAACATTGTAAAGTTTGGGGAGTTACTAGGGTATCACTTTTTCCCCTAACATAAATGGACCAACCATACGAGTTCTGATAAACGGAGCTATACAACCTATAAACGCACGCAACATAGTACAATCAACGCTCGTGCACACAATAGCTAGCAAAGCAATATAATCAAACCATTGCAAATTCAACCACTTGAAAGATGAAGCAACGAGTACATCAGGAGGGGCTTGTTTTCAGTGTTAGACATGAACACGTGTTCCTTTGCTGGCTATGAAATGGAATGACCGTGCCGAAGCACAACGGCACGGCACGGTGTGTGACAACAGTGATGTCGATCATATAGCACCTCAGTCCCGTTCACTAATGGCCGTCAGGTGCTGATCGATCTCCTCAGTGGTGAGTGCTCTGAACACACGGTCTTCTTTTCTCACAACACCGACCTCAATCTCAGTGGCCTTGAAATCTTCCTGAAGAACTGATTGCAATGCAGAAATTGCAATCTACAACGTATATAGGGAAGAAGTCAGCAAAGAGTCATGATGAAGTAGTATGAAATTGGGTTAATAACTGAAATATAAGGAATCATGTAGCTGCAGAAACTATGGCTACGCTACATCCTCAGCTGAATTACCAGTGCAATATGTAACTGTAGTGTGCACAACTACCGATATTTACAACTGTAGTGAGCATACTAATGTCCATACAGTTAGTCGTTTAAGTGATGCAGCATGTATGATACTTCTAAACAGAAGAACTTTGTAAAGCAAAAGACATCTAACATACCTGAACAGTTTCATCATAGGTGAATTGTGGGTCATCCTTCATTTTCTTCTCCAGAAAATTTATTGCTTCCTGCTCCTTGAGCCCGGCACTAGTTGCCTGAACAAAATTATCAGTAGATTGTTTAATTCTAAATAAATACTCCTTATCTAGCTGAGGAAAGGAAACTAGACATTCAGCAGAAATTTATCAAGGAGAAATGTGTCAACTATACAAAGGACGGTAGCAAAATAGCCATATACCTTATGTCCGAAGAAGTGACCAGCAGGGTCACACTTGAAGAGTTGGGCATTTTTCTCTTCGTCGTAGCCCAAGACCATAGCAACTGAAGAATGCAACAAAAAAAATGAAAATGATGATTGCTGGGCAACAAGCTATCATAATCGGACTGAACATTACAACACTAGAATGGCAGAAGAAGCTTAATGGAATATCTAACATGTATTGTGTGAATACTAACCTACTCCAAGGGGTCTCATGTAAGCATGCTGCGTGTAAACTTGTGCTTTGTCAGCGATCCTGAAACATACATACATCAGATAAGTTATGTATTTTCTTATAGCTACTTCTTTGCTATATCAGCAAGGCACAATTAACAATTTCACAGCTTGAATATGGAAAGCCTCAATACCATTTCGCCAACACATCTACAGGAATTTCGTAACCCCATTTGAAACGAAATTCAGCTGCTTCATTCCTTGCTTGGTAAACCAACGACCTTGCATCAGCTGGGAATAAATTAACAAAAAATCCATTACTTGTGAAGATCAAAGTGTGTTCAGGGAAATATGTGAAAATAGCAAGATGGTAACATATAGGAGTAGATGTAAGTGAACTGATAAGCATATATTAAGAGAAAGTACACAACAGAAGAAATTGAGATTTTAGGAGAGTGATTTTTACTGTTTTTGTAAGGGAAGAACAAGCAAATGCGGTAACCCATTGTTTCCTCGATTACCAAGTGATCATATATTACAACTCTAGTCCCAAAATCTCAAATTAGCAGTTAATTGCGCAATCGTAACGCCTTAACTCCTCTGTTGGAGGCTCAACCATATGATGATTCATCCAATTACTTGTGTTTGACAATATGCTACCAAAGATACAGCTTAATGAAAGAAAAAACATACTCCCTCCCCACCAAAATGTACGAGTCTTTAGTTTTTCATTAGTAAAACTTCTCTAACTTTTACTAAGTTTATAGAATGAAAATGCACAACATCTATAACATCAGATTAGTTTCACTAAATCCTCCATGAAGAATGCATTGATGTAGCATAATTGGTATTGCAGATGTCGATATGTTTTTATATAAACTTGATCTAAGTGAAAGAAATTTGGCTTAGGATAAAACTAAAAGATACTAAATTTTGGGATGGTGTAGATAGGAAGCAAATAATGAGCTATAGATCCCAACTTATGTTTCCAATTCTACTTTGAATCAGCAATATTAAAGTCAATTTCCACTGAATATCACAAAATTGGAAGTAGAACCCCACAATACAAAGAATATAGGGCAAATTTTCATGGCTAATAGTATCGAAAACGAATTCGACACCATAACAGCAGCAGTACTGACCAAGTAACGACGTGCACCAGAGCACAACAACCATACCTGTAAGGCCAGTGGCAAGCAATCCGATGAACTTGGTGATGGGGAACAGGTGCGTCACGCTCGTCTGATCCAGCAGCTTATCCTGCACGCAGAACCAAGTCAGGGTCAGGCAGGCCACATAAAACAGTCAATCAAGCCGAGCCCGCAGAAAGCTGCAATCTTTTTCAGTGCAGCGCGCCGCATCAGGACAGGAAAACAACAGAGCCCGCCGCACCGCCCCGATCGATCGAGGCGAGCGACGCTGGACAACTCACCGGCACTTTCTTCTGGGTGACGACGCAGACGCAGTCCTTGCCGCGGACGCCGATCGACGTGGCCCCCGCCGACTTGACCGCCTTGAACGCGTACTCTGCGAGCACCGAGCGACACAGGTTAGGCGCCGTCGAACTCCCGAGAGTTCCGCCAGATCTAAGCAGGCGCACAAAGGGGAAAAGAAAAAAGGCTAGGGTTTTGGGGGTGTCAACACGCACCGACTTGGTAGAGGCGGCCCTCGGGGGAGAAGATGGTGATGTGGCGGTCGTAGCCCGCGCCCGTGCCGCGGCTCATCTCGGTGGCCGCCGGAAGATCTCGCCGGAGCTGGGTGTGCTGCGCCGCGAGGGGTGTGTGTTTGTGTGTGTGCGGGGGGGCTCTTGGGTCCTCGGGGTACACGACTATACATACGGCGGCTCGCTCTTCTTATTCCGCAAGAAGAAGAAAGCCCCTTCGGGTCCGACTCAGACCCGCCCCGACACGGCCACGAGCCCGTTCGACTCGGAATGGGCCCGCCCCCAGATAGCCCACCAGGGAGATCAATCAGGCCCGAGCTCGAACCGAGGCAGCCCGAGTTCGAGTATCCGCCACGGGCTCTTGGTTTCTTTTGGATGCACCCGGACTGTGCGATTGCGCGGAAAGCATTCATCTTCCGGCCCTGATCGAAATGGGGCCATCGATTCTTGATCGGACTGCTAAACATTGATGCTTTTCTTTTTTTACCAGTGGTGATTTCTGTACTAGAAGAACTGGGCGATTTTATACTGCAACAAGCACATTTAGTATACAATGACAGAACCGATTTTACAGTTCTTGCAACCTGACAGTGAGCCTTGCTGACCCGCCTGCTTACTCACCTACGATCTGGAGGACACTTGTAGGTACCTCCATGGACGCATCGATAACACAAAAGATGGCTGCACGGAGCTTCACAAACCTGTGGCCAAGTTTGGCACACGCCAATGTTCCTTGTAGACTTCCAAGCTCATGCGATCCGTACCATACTTTGCTCGACTCTCGGCGCATACGTCCATCTTTTTTTTTTTCTTGGCTACTACTTCACACTTCCCTATACGGGATAGATCTTCCTCGATGCAGGCGTTTGCTTCCAATGAGGTCAAAGTTGGGAATGTGTGCGGACGAGCTTAGAAAATTGCTCCCCAGTTTGCTGGACACAGCACTGACCATGAGCTTCTGCTGAGCTGCAGATACAAACAGTCTTTAATCAGAATTTTCAGACCTCTGATTACAAGACCAGAGCTTGACAGCTTATATATACACTTGCATCATGCATGTTCTCCAAGCTTTCTCCTAACGAGAGTGCAGCAGTAATCATGGGGGTACGCATGCGTTCTCTGTTGCATTGCATCTGAACTTTCTATTACTGAATGATAGGTGTTGATCCTTCCTGCTGCGGCTGCAGGTTCTCCACTGGATGCAAAACAAGCTTCATGGATCGCATCATAGAAGAAGGACATCAGAGTTCGTCGCAGACTCGGCTCGGTGTAAGTGACTGGCTACAATGGCAGCGACGAACCGACGAATCCCATTTCAGAATTCCAGTCCAGAGTTTCAGCATAGCTCATGAGCTGAAAGCCTGAAACGGCATTCTTTCATGCTCAACCATATCTGAAAGACTGAAACTCACACTTATACTCCCCCTCTTGCAGCTGTTGATCCCTCCACTGACCGGCCTCAGACTGACAAGCTCAACGACGGCCTGAACACAGCGATGCTGTCGATTGGAACGTTCGGGATGAGAGAAGGTCACAGACTGAAGAACTGTGAGCGTTTTGACGAGCTCACCAAGCTGCAGGAGGAGCTCAAATCACTTGTCAGAGCCAGAGCAGCCGACACAGCCGATGATCCGGGCAGGGTACACCACCTGCAAGTCGAGAGGCCTCTGAGATGCTCTTCAAGCTCCAATAATGGACGCATTGTTAGGCAAAGATCGTTCAGGAAACTTGCAACAAGAGCCTTCGGTGGTTTCTTGCCCAGGCCAAGCTTCAGGGAAACTGTACCGGAAATGAGATTTAACGAGGTGCTATAATCTGGGAATTCAGAACCAAATTTGTTCAGGATCAGAGATACTCATGTATTATTTTCTTATTTCACAGATTATCTGGGGATTGCTCCTCAAGAGTGCACATCCTGAAAATTCGTCGTTCACTGATCCTGTGATGAGGGATCATCGAGCGGTCCAGATGGCCCCGAAAGTCAAGGCAGAGGTTGAGGACGATGGGGGCAAATGGATCAGAACAGATTCAGAGTGTAAGTTCTTTTTTTATATATATAAAAGACAATGTAGCAGGGTTTGCAAGGAAAGATTACGACATGTTCTTTCATTCTAGAAAAATCTGACATGCCCTTTTGATTCTCCAGACATCGTGTTAGAGATCTGAATTTCCAGGATGGGAGCAAAACGGGGTGAACTGGTCCCTTGTACAATTTTGTTTGGTATACATGCCTGTCTCCGTATGATTTTACCATGTGGCTTTCAACTCCAGGGGAAACATACAGTTTTCTATATTTTTTTTTGTTGTATTATGTAAAGACTAAAGAGATTCCAATACAGTACCGTAGCAAACAATCTATTGTAGTATACATCCTGAAACAATTTAGACGTGTGATCAGCAAAGAGTACGTTTTCCACTTAGGGGATACATGGTCACAGAATTGGATGAATTGGATTTGCTACGGCGATGCACATCATAGCAAGTAGCAACTGATCCCAGCAGCTGGTGAGAGCAAATTGTACCCTTTAATGCACACCTGGTCACTCTAGTACACCTATGTCTGATACACTGGAAAGAAACAAATGTCTTCTTTATGCCATATGTTGGCACATATCTCATCCACTGACCTGCAAATTTGGATATAAAATAAAGATAAGGCCTAGGCTGACGAGTGTAATCACAATACTAGTAAGCGATACTTGAGCACTTGCCTGGTTCACCAAAGGCAGTGCATTAGTTTGCCATTCCATTGACCATTTGGAAGACGATACTGTATTCATGGCACCTTCTTTTAGGGATTTCAAGGCATTGCATTCTTCTGGAAATCCCTTAAAGAGCATCTGCATTGTTTTGAAACAGCAAACGTTAGTACCGGTTTTGATGATTAAAAAAAGTTGGTACGATGCAAGCGCCTGTTTTTTCTTAAGAAAAAAAAACAAAGTTGTCATAATTCACACTCCAAATATGTCAAAGCAATCATTCAGTGAAATGGCATGGAAACTAATATACTCAAGTGATCCTCACCATAAGTTCATCAGCAAGTTCTGACGATGTTGAGAAAAGAAGACCATTGTTGTTTACTTTTACGAGCTCCTCAATGCTGCAAACAGAACAGAAATCTTTTTGCTTCGGAACAAACTTAAAATTATTTGAGCTAAATATTACAAATCAAATAAATAAGAAACTGGGTTACCAGGAGAATGAAGCAGCACAAACTGGCAATCCACAACCAAACATATCAACCACCTAAAAAACTAAGGTTATAATCAAGCTAATAAAAATTATGCATCCTTTAGTTAAAAAAAAGTAGTTAAAAGCAACCTTCATAGGCAGATCCAGCCCTGACGAAGATGTATGCAACGACACTCCTAGATCAGCTGACCCTGAAATATTTTTTTAAAAAAAAAAAAATTAGCCTTCACTCATAGAAAGCCTTCAAGTTGCGTGCGTATAATCAGAAGGTATACCAAGCAATAGAGGGTAGTCCTCTGATGCAAGCCACATTGTCCGGAAGGCCACACGCCGCAACTTCAACCTTTTTATCTGATCCTCGTATTTCTTCCTATCAGGTCCTTTACCTAGAAAATTGGGAAAAAAAATGAAAAATTAAACAATGCTTAAACTTTGGCTATTCAACTAGATATACTAGAATGGATTATACCTGTGATAATGAAGAGTAATCTTGGGTAGACAAATTGTTTTCCATTCTTGATATCGATCCAAAGTTGCCCCTCATCCATTGAATCATCTTCACCTAAGGTTGCAGCAACACGCCTATCATACATCAGAGCTGCTTCCAGAAGTATGCTGAAATCCTCGTCTGGTGTCCTATAAATATGTGGCAAAGAAATATATAACCTTTCTCATATTTGAACTATACATTTAATAATTACATGCGGTGAACATAAACAAGACTATAGCAAGGACGGCACAGTTCCAGAGAACAGACCAGCTTGTGCTGCTCACAACAAGTGCAGGCCTGTTAGGCTTCAAGAAAATCTCGTCATCAATCTTACTGGTAAAGGCAGTAGTGTTCATGTCTCCTGCTTCTTTCTCTGTAATGTAACGAACAGGAAACAAAGAAATAATCAAAGTAAAATACGCATAAAACATCAAAATGCTCTGATTGGTCCAAGAAAAACGTACCTACAGAGATGCAATCAGCATTGCCCATAGCACTACAAATGGTATCCCCTAACCTGCTAAACAACTACTACATGTCTTAAGGTCATATGCCGTACTGCAAGGAGTAAAAAAAAAACTCTAAAATATATGCTCACCCCATGTTTCTCCATCAATGAAGCGGGGTGGAAAAAATCAGGAGATTGATCATAAAGAACCGTCGCTCTGGAATTGAAAGCCATGTTAGCACATATTCCAAACTACAGAACGCAAATGGCAGACTTCATGTACACACAAAGAAAACTTGATGTTTGACCAGTCTACCTGATTCCCCAATTTTGGGCAAGCTCGTGCAGCATTGCTTTTGTGACACAAAAGGCGCCATCAGCCATCCGCCCAAAGTGCTTCTCAAACCTGGAATACAGGACTCATATTAACACATATTTCAAGTACAGGAACACATTTTAGAAGATTATGTTCAATATGCTAATCTTAACAACTGATAAACAAACAGGGTGATGTGGTATACCAGAAGTAGACTTTGACTATAATGTGACTTCTGCCATGAGATAATCCCAGCAATGTATATCCAAAGTTATGCCAATCCACAATAAATTTAGCACCTCTTAGCCAGCTTGCCAGTTTTACAGCAGCCAGTGTTGGAACAGAGGGTGGATTCTATTGGAGAAAATAATTGAAATTAGAACTCCCATTGTTTTGCAGACCATACTGTTTAAAACTTTGAGGTTATTTTTCAAATAAAAATGTAATACTGTGAATGTCAAACAAAAGGGTAAATACATTATATATTGCGCACGGTACAAAACTGCAATATAATCTGACGGAAGATGATAGTGGAGCTTCTTCCGCAGCTAAGCAAGTATAAGTTGTATAGGCCAACTTCACAGATAGCTACACTAAAAATAGCCGAAACGAATGACTATCCACTGCATAGCATGGTCTCATACTTAACCCAGGCACAGAGACATGATGCTAACTCTAGTGAGTTCACTTTGCATGAAGGGTGGATGCAATGTCTAAATTCACTGCATCCATGAAATTCTAGATATATGCGGTAAGGGACTTAGATACCAACCTGAACAACAAAGACATCGGGCCGAGGAATCTTAAGACATAAGAACCACACCAGCATAACGAACTGGATAGCAGCTTTAAGTAGAAGTGCCAGGGCACCAGATATCTTCGAAATCACAGATAACTGCACTGTTCTCTGTAGACAGAAATATTCCAAGTTAATATAGTAACTTTCCTAAAAAAATTAATATAGTAACTAAAAAAAAAGATATACATGAAGATAGAATAGTCTCCAACATAAATACCATCTCATGGATGTGAATTGATGGATTCTCTATCAATGACAGGTGAGGATCACTTCCTGTGCATATTTACATAATGTCAGATCTCCAAAGAAATTGCAATCTGTGTGGGTTGAGCGTATAGATAGATTCCTGACAACAGAATTTGAATAAACTCAAGAAAGTGAAATGATACTGAAACAGTACCTCCATTTGCGACAATGTCCACTTCCATCCCAGCCTGTGGAGAAGATGAACAAAGGGTGAACGATGATAAAACGGAAAAACATATGCTACCACACTAGTAATTTAGTGCCAGGTGTTCTGAGCAACATAAGATGGATAACTATGAATGTTCCTACTTCCTCCCCGTCACTCCAAAATCTTTCACTGCCACTGCCAATACATAAACTACTACTTGTTCTAACTTCTACGAAGAGGGACCAACCTCACCAATGAGGCTGGAGAATTGGAGATGCCATCCGCATCCAGTTCAACACAATTCCAAGGGAATATACCCGCAAAAAAAATCCAAGGGAATAGAACTAAAACAAGATTTAGAAGGGCTTACCTGGTTAGCGAGTGAGAGGGAGTGGTACTGCATCCGCGGGCTGCGGCCGATGTCTCCCAGCACCACTACCGCCGCGCGCTTCCTCCTCCCCGCCGCCGGCGCGGCCATCGCCGTCGCCCTACGGATCCAAGCCGACAGCCGAAAATAGTATGGCGCCGATCCAAAGGACCTGGCGGCGCCCACCGATGCCGACGGTGAGCCTACTACGGGGGCGCGATAGAGTTTGGAGCCGAGAATTCGACGAGGGGGTGATGAGTTGGGAGTCTCCGGCGGCGGAGCGGCGGGCGACGGCCGTGTTTCGCTGGTGGAGAGAGAGGAGCGGACAAGTTTGCGGGTCCGCAGATGATCGGACGGCTCCTGGGCATCCTCCCCAACTTGGACGGCGGATCTTGCACTATACTATGAGTATAGGACTAATTATCTCCTGATAACTCTGACGGAGAGTTAGAAAGTTGATTTGGAAATTGGGTGACAATGTGGCATTTCATATTTTTACTGTAACAATTTGGTACATCTTCGAGCGCCGTAAAATAAAAAAAATGTATGAATTCTTCGTTGGTTTCATCCTACACTGCTTGTGAGTTTATCTACAGTATCTGTGTGTTTCCCAATGCCTGATGTGTTTGCTTTTATGTGTGGGTAGTAGCCCGTACAAAAAAAAAAGACATGTTTACGTGTTTAGGCACGAACCCGTTGTCTCAAATATCATATACATTTCAGTGCATGATCAGATATGTAGATGGACTCTCTAATGCCAGTCTCAGTATGGTGTCATGGACAATAAATAGGGTGTCATGTAGGCAATTTTAGTGACTTGACACAGTATTTATAAAGAAAGAGAAGAAAGCAGTGTCATCACCATGACACTCTTGTTCCCCAGTTACCAAGACAATTTGTGTCTTGCATGTCACCTAGAAAACAACAATAGATAAAACTATGCATTGAGATATGTGTGTTTCATCCTAGTTTCAAGCTTTATTAGATGATGTGTCACTCTAGGTAATAGTGCCCATGAAACCTCCATTGAGATTGGCCTAATGCCAATTCTACCTTCTCTTCGTGTGAATCGTGTCACCGCTCCGGTAGCATGCGCCTTTACCCTGGCCTCTGCGTACGTCCACGGGAACCACGGGACGCCGCTACGAACGCGGGTCACGAGTTCACACACGCCCCGCTCGCACCAACCACCGCAGTAGCACGCCGAGCGAGCGAGCGTGCTCCCAGTGCTCCACATGAACGTCGCCGTCCGTCCCGGTGCTTTTTCAGATCAAGCTTCACGAGATACAATGCCCGAATATATGTCCGGCATTTCCTATCCGGATCTCGGAGGCAACAAACACTCTGTTGGCTTCATATCATGCCTCGTGAGTCGTGACGCCCGGTGCTGCTACGTTGGGGTGAGACAGCTGGCTGGGCCTGGATCGATCGGGGTTGGGCTGGGGTCACACGGAGCACGGCGCCTATTTTATGGGTTTTCATTCATGGATCACAGGAAGCTCGCCGCTTGCCGTGTCATGTGTGTTCGTTCTCTGGATTGATGGATCGGATCCGGCCAAAATGCATGATCCGATCCGGCCAGCACGCATCCAACTCGATCGCCACGCACCAGCTGCCGCGTGCGCCTTCCTTTCCTTCACTACCCCATCATCAAGGAGAGGGAGCTCACACGGAGCTCGCCTGGCAACTAACCCGAGCGTGTTATTAGGGGGCACACGCTTTCCTTTCCTTCCTCCTCCGAGGAGGCACCGACGAGCCAAAACTTAAAAGCAACACGACCTGATCGGCCGCTGCTAGCTCGCTCCTTTATGCTCGCGCGTCACGTTTGCGTGCGCCACACCGATTGGTTTCCCCCAGCCCATGCCCGTGCCGCTCCGACGATCGATCGTCACGTGGAACGCGCCGCACGAACGAACCCTTTTGCTTTCGCTGCTGGCCTGTGTGCGCCCTGGAGGCTGCTGCTGCACCCGGACGCGCGTGACTGCGTGAGACGAATGATGGATAGATGCTGCTGGCCTGCGACGATTGTAGACTTGTACAGTGGCGATTTCACCGGTGGGGCGGCCGGGGCTCAAGCCCCCCCTACCGGCGCCAGGACAACAGAGCCCCCTTAGCCCCTCCTAGATTTTTTTTCCGTGAAAGCAGCGGAAGGAGTCTCTGAACCCGTCCGAGAGGTTGAAGACGGTGAAGTCTTGCGATTTTGGGCCGGCCAATGAGTGGGCTCTAAATGAAGTGAAAGAGAAGGCAAAGCCAAACATGGCCACCTCTAACCACGCTGGCTTTCTCCCAACTCAGATGACCACAAAGGCGCACAGCTTCCCATTCTGTCTTCTCCTGGACTCCATCCCAGCCGCAGCCACCCAGGCACCTAGCTAGCAACAGCGGCCGACGGGCAGCGGCCGGACGATGTGCGTGGTGCGATTGCTGGCAGGCAGCAAGGGAGCAAGAACAAGACAGCACACATGGTGGAGAAGCAGCCGCACAGCAGTGGCCACGGCGGCGTCGCAGCACAGCGACGCAGAACCGCAGGAGGAGTAGGCGAGTCCTCCTCTACACCCATTCACCTTCTGAGGCTTATAATCTATACAGCCCGATAGTTGTATGCTTAGACAATTGTATGTTAATTCTTGATTTCTTGGTTTGGTTGGAGCAAAACACGCTGCCATATCATAGACCATGTGGTGTTTGACGAATTGCCTCACCAGAGAGCGAGGTCCAAGGGAAGTGGTTTTACCAGCATATGCATGCTTGTCATAACCATGTGTACTTAACGGCTGCTTCCTATCATAGTGTAAACTTAGCCCCCCCTAAACTTTTTTCCTAGATTCGCCACTGGACTTGTAGTACCTTTGGTACTTACTAGGTTGCTGGAAGTTGAAGGCGTCTGACGATTGTACAGTGAACACAAGAAAGCTCCCAGCTATTGCCCACCATGTGTGATGTTACATAGAGCTTTAGTTTATTTGTCTAACGGTATGTATAACGTGCGCTCCGCCGTCACCGGCCGATCAGCGAAAACACATTAATAATTAGGCACATCCGAAACTTTCAGTTCCTGTAGTCCCATCCCTTCCGTACCGATCCCACTGAGTGCACGCCGTACAAAAGAAGAATCAGAATCCCCTCTAGTCAAATCCATGCATCTGCATTTATTTATTCATAACATGATCGATTTGATACACTCATCCACGACAAATGGAACGCCACACAGCACATATGAAACCAATGAAGAACGTACATATAGCAATACAAATATACACAAACACAATTTTTGGAACGGTCGGTACGTAGATTAACACAGCTGAGCTGGCGACACAGCTTATTCAGGTGTGTACACACGCATTGGTTAGATTATTAGTTACATCCCTTACAAGATATACCAGCGCGGCTCAAATAACGAACGATACGAATGAAATAGTGCGGCTTCGTTTCCCTTGTGCCTCTGTGCACGGATCGGAGCACGCACGCCATGATATAACTGGCTTGATTTATCATAGCTACTAGAAGCTAGCAGTTGTTAATATCGCAACGACTCCACCAATGGCCTTGGTCGGTCGCGCGGCATGGATCGACCACGTTACTATGGTGATCGTACGTAAATTAACCAGGTGGAGGAGATCGTCGAGCGAGGTCTTCTTAATAAATTAATTTCCGGTGATGATGATCAACGCCCGTGCATGGCGCCACCGGGGCCACCGAGCCCCAGCGCGAGCCAAGACGACGACGAAGACGCCTCATCCCCACGCGCCGCTACCGTAGTCTTGCCCTTCTTCGCGGCCGGCTGCTCCGGCTCCGGCTCCGACTCCTGCTCGGGCTCCGGCTCGTCGTCGTCCTGGCGTTCGCAGCAGGCTGCCGATGATGACCTGTCCTTGCGCTTGGCGAGGAAGCGCCGCAGCGAGGCCTTCCTGGCGATGGGCATGTCCACCAGCGCTGGCGCGTCCACAGTAGCCTGCGAGGCCTGCGCGGCCGCGGCGAGGCGGATCAGCTCGGCCGCCTTCTCGGGCGGGCAGGCGTCGAGCACCACCACCCTGCCGCCGTAGAAGATCGTCAGCTGCTGCGGCGGCGCCGCGCTGACGGTGGCGCCCGCCGCATCCGCCGCCGGGAGCAAGGGTACGGGCGCCGGCGCCAGGAACGACGACGACGGCGGCGGTGGCGCGCCGGACCTGACGAACTGGCTGAGCACGCCGCACGCCACGGCGAAGCGGCGGGTGGCGCTGTCCGCCGTAATTGGCATGGACGCCATTGTTAACGGTCGAGACTCGAGAGGTGTCCCTGAGGTATGCACGCACGCACGCGCCGTGAGTCGTGGAGATGAGATGAATGGCCCACGGTGGTTGTGGGGACGGGTTTTATATAGGGTGAGCGGCGGCAAGGACGGACTGGAACGAGAGGTGCCTAGCTTGCATTGCATTGGGCGATCCATTCGGGAATGCCCTGGTGGCTGGCTCTGGCTTGGCCCTCGGGGAAAACGTGGCCGCCGCAAGTGGGGGAGACGAGACGAGAGGAGAGGAGGGAAGAAGCGGTGCGTTTGAAAAGGTCCTTTACGGTTGCGGTAGCAGCTGCCATGGCCGGCCGGCCGGACGAGTCTCACGCTCCGATCCCTAGCTAGCGGCTTTAGCCATCGCGTCGCGACGGATACGCGTCCATTCGGATTGCCGCACCGGGAGCCCAGCGGATGCCCGCCCAGTGGAAACACGCGTCGCGCGGCACTCGATTCCGATCCACTTGTGCCGAGGGTCGCGCGCGGAGACCGACCGATCGATCGACCGCTCGACATGCATGGAGCTAGTTAGTACATGTGATCGATCCATCGGCACGCCACATCTCTGCTGTCTAGGCTTCACACCTCGCACTCTTCACGTCTCGATCGTGCGTGCGTGTGATCCGTTTTGGTTAGCTTGCCGGAACGAAGAACGTGCCGTCTCTCGAAAAAGATTTCTAATCGCGCGCGGGACGTACGGGAGCTCGAGAGGGCCTAAACCGCAGCCGAACCCGGCCTAACCGTCCTACTCCGAGCAATCCGTTTCAGGTAGATTCTTGATATCTCCGGCACAAAGGCAAGCAGACCAGGAGGAGCGAGCGCCGCGCAACTAGCCGCCACATGCCTCTCGAGCACCGGCGTGCACGAGCCCGATTCCCCAACCGGACCCGGCCGGAAGATACAGGGAAGGGCACGCTGCCTCCGGGTTGCCACGGAAACCACCCGGCGAGGCAAAGACGCGACCTGGCGACGGCGACATGCAACCGCTGCCTCTCCCGTCTCGGCGCCAGAGGGCACGCACACGATCGAGGCGCCGTGCCGCGTCGACTCCGTGGGGCGATCCGCTAGCCATCCGGCCGTGTATGCAACAGGCGAGCAACGCGGGAAGCAAAAAAAGCTAATTAATGACGACAAGTAGGAGAGGTGACATGCTTTGTTTAACGTCCATCGAGACGTGCATGTTTTGTTGCTTTAATCTAACTGATCCCGGCCATGCTTATTATCATAATAACACAGCGGAGCCAAGCCAGTGGATGGACAGCTACATGCATGCGCGTTGCGTCCAATACTAAAGTGAGGAGCATGAGCTAGTAGGTTATTGGTCTACTAACTGATCGTGTTGCTGTTGCATTAGTATACTGCTGGTGCAGTGCAACGCGTGCACGCGGGCGATCGATTTAACTGTTTGAATGACCGCCGCTAGCTCTCGTCTTCTTTTAATTTGGTATTTCTTCCCAACCACCGATGGATCATCGAATGAAAGCGCGGGAGCTACCACTACTACCAGCTGGGACTGAGAGGTCAACAAGAAAGGAAGCCGCCGCAGATCAGCGTCGTCGACCTGGCGCTGGAGGGGAATGAACTTTCTCTCCCAGTTCATCGTGGTAGCCCGGTGCCGCGTGTTGTGGTCCGTGACAACCCGCGTGGACCCACAGGTCAGTCGGATAAGCTCCGCCCTCATTTTGTCAGTGGCGCCAGCCTGCTGCTGCTAAGCGCCCCTGATAACCAGGAGTCGTTGGTTCATCGGATTTTCCAGGGAACTTCCCATACTGACGACACCGCACGTAGTACGTCGACTAGCAGACTGCAGTTTTTCTTCGCCAAAAGTAGAGTAGGGTACACTATCCTTGGTCCACCACCTTTGCACGTATCATTCATTGCACTGGCCGGTTCTATATATCCATGTATCGGTACCAAGAATAATGTTGATAGCGAGATGAAAATTGGCCGGCCGGTTGAAAAGTCACTTACGTCCTCGGAAAGCAAAGAGCGATTAGCTTTTGCGAGGAGAGACAGTATGCGCCAAACTTTGCAACAAGTACGGTTTAGTTGTACGAACAGATTATTGTGAAATGTGAGGTGTACCAGAAACTATCGACCATCACTTGCTGTGCTGAATCAATTGCTGAACAATGGAGGTCTAGCGGTGTCACTTTCTCTTGTAACCAAATCATGCTATTATACTGTTCTTTCCAGAGCAATTGAAACGTACCGATGCTGATTGCTGTGGACTTGTGGAGCACAGCGCATCTGCGTATGGTGGGTGTACTTCGCACACACACGCACGCTATTACACTGCTGTTTCCGGAAGGAGCATGTGTACAGTGCGTATGTGGCTGCATCCTAATCAAATGTTAGGTCGTCGCTACAAAACAGTTCAAAAAAAAAAAAGGAAAAAAGATTACTACTTAGAAACGCTTCGATGCATCCCAATTCCCAAGTAGCCCACAGCTCGCTAGGTAGAGCGGCTTGCTATTTCCAGCGTCGTCGACCTAATTTTAACCATTCCCGTGGATTGAACACATGCACGCGTCGTCGTAGCCGCACAACCACAAATCGGTCTGTGCTGCGACTAGTAGCAGCTGGAGTGCTGTGCAGGAAGACACGGGCTCGCGGCCAAGAAATTACTACCTGCCCCGGCAGCCGCCGCTCTTGCACGGGCCGATCCGAGCCGGCATCGCACCAGAAATTGCCGTTCCTTCCCCGACCAGAGTACCTGACCACCGCGGCCACCCGGGTCGGGAGGACTGCGGTGCCCCACCCCCCCAAACCTTTCCTCGCCGTGTCGCCTTTCACGTGCTGCTTTCCCCGCCCACGCCACGAAACTTTGGCCCTGCCCTGCCCTGCCCTGCCCCCCCAAGTGTCACCACCGCTCCAGCTCTGCATCTATAAAACCGGAGGGGGAGGCGAACATATTCTACTCCTCCCTCTCCTTCCTGCTTCCTTCTGCCACCACACCACCAACATCTCTCGTCGCCTTCGTCTAGCAAAGCAACCGCCGCGTCGTCCCCGTAAAGCAACCACCGACGACCTCGCGTACGTGGTCATCCGTCGGATCGGAGTTTCATCACTTCATGTGAGCTAGTAGTTCGTTTCGTGCGCGCGCTCCTTAATCCTGTGACGATCATCGAGCCGGTCACGACGAGAGACAACATGGCCGCCGCCGCCGACCACCAACAGCAGCTTGCCAACAAGGCCGTCGGCGGCAGCAGGTTCGCGGTGACGTGCGGCCTGCTGAGGCAGTACATGAAGGAGCAGGGCGGGAACGCCCTCGCGCCAGCCATGGCCATGGGCCTCGCGTCTGTGGAGCCGGAGGAGGGGAAGAAGACCGTGCTCGAGCTCTTCCCGCAGCAGGCTGGCACGCTCAAACACGACCACCAGAGGTGTGTGTTTCTTGCTGTGATCGGTTCGGATCTTGGAAGCTTTTGACGCTCAAGCCGTGTCTGATCTGATCTTCTTTTTTTTTTTTACTGCCCTTTTAGGAAGAGGAAGGAGGCTGCTGAGAGGGCGCCGCTGACCATCTTCTACGACGGCAAGATGGTGGTGTTCGACGACTTCCCCGCCGAGAAGGCCGAGGAGCTCATGCACCTCGCCGGCGGCTCCGCCAACGCCGCCGCGGCTGCCCAGAATGCGCTGGAACAGCCCAGCCTCACAGTCACAGGTAAGAACGCGTGTACACCCCAGCGTTCACACTTGCGTCACATGCACTTGCACCTGCAGAAAACAAAACAAGAGAGTTCCCGTGTTCATACAGTTACAGAGACCTGACAGCATTTGCCCTGTGCACGTTTCTTAAAGACATGCCCATCGCCAGGAAGGCGTCGCTCAAGAGGTTCCTCGAGAAGAGGAAGAACAGGCTCACCGCCGGAGATCCATACCCGGCGGCCGCAAGCGAGCTGATGAGCAAGCCTGTGAAAGAAGAGGACGGTGGCGCGCCGTGGCTCGGCGTGACCTCCGCGCTCAGCCTGAACTGAAGAATCTGATCGAGGATGACACGCCTAGAGACCACAACGAAACTGCTACAAATTACTGCCGACTATTATCCGTAAAAATATATTTGGAATCTGAATCTTGTTTTCATTGCCCCCCTTGACATTTATTACACCGGCTACTGGTTGCTTCAGGGGGGATTAATTAGCTAGCTAATTGTGATTGGTTAATTATTAGTTTGCCCCCCTTTTTTTCTATCTGTTTGAGAATTCTTTGGTGACAAAAGAATTCTTTTTTCCATGCTGATATTCATCTGCAAGGATATGAACTAAATCTAGTCGATTGATACAAATATATATAGCTTGTAAATTCAAATAACAGGACAAATGCTATTTATTACAGTTCATTGTTTTCAGTTATTGTGCCATGTAATTTCGTCTGAAGTTAGACAAAGTATCCAAATTAAATTGTGAACTGGTTTGGTTGAGTTGTGTAAAATTAAGATAGCATGTTATGTATGTTCCTGAGATGCTATGTGCAAACCTTAATGAAAAAGTGTGGTTTATCTGCCATCTATGTTAAGATGAGACCTAATAAAGTCATGGTATGAACAAACTTTGAACAATTAGTCGTCAAGACACAATAGATAAACAACTGATGAACCACAGCACTGGCCGTCGTTGTTAACTGCAAGTTCATACGTGTTAAACTATCGGCCTCATGGCGATTTAGTTTAGTTCACACCAAAAAGTTAAAGCAGCTTCATTGTGGGGTGGCCGTGGTAGGATCGGAGTAGGAAGGCGCCGGAACACGGGAGAGGGGAAAGAAGAAACGTGCATGCATGGGTGTTTAGTGCAGTCGTTACACGTCGACCTCAGGCGAGACTTTGGGACGACGACGTCTATGTTTACCGTTTCAAACCTCGCCCCGACAAAGCTTGGAAACATGGCGCGTTAATTAACTGATCGGTCGGCGTCGTGGCACGTTTCGTGTGTACGTGGTCAAAACTCAGACGAGGTGGAATGGCTTGGGAGGAGGGAGAAGCAGAGAGGATGGAGACTGCCAGACTGGAGAGCAAGTTCTTTTGGCCTTCTCGGGCTCTGTTTAGGTTCAAAAAGTACTTTTTTAGTTTCTATTCATCCTCCTCACATAACACACATCCTTAAAAATTCCTTTTTTACCTTTCCTATTCATCCTCCTCACATAACACGTATCCCAGAAAAAAAAATACTTTTACCCATCTTCACCTGAACACAGCCTCGGTCTCGTCCCCATTCCATGTCCGCCTGGCGAAAGAGAACCTGATGAATCTGAATATTCCACTTGTCAGGTGCATGTGATGTAGAGAAATGAGTAGGCTACGCCAGCCAGAACAATCTTATCTACCGTGTGAAGATCCAATAATTTTATGAGTAGAAGATCATACATAGTTACCACTAGACGCATTGATTCAATGGATCCATCTCCATTTAGCAGAGCGTGTCGAGGTAGCAGACAGTGCAGTTGTTTACACGTTCGGCTTGTCCTTGTGCTCCAAACGCAGCACTTTCGAGGTATTCATATGGGCAAGGAGGAAGTGTCACGATTCGGACTGCTAGCTCCGCAAACGAAAACACCGGTGTGGAGAGTGTGGTCGGCGGCGTGTTGGTTAGGGCTGCCGTCCCTAGCCCCTCACTTCTATCTTATAGGTCTATTGATAACTTTAATCCTTTATGGATCGATATCTCTTTTGTACCTTTAGTGGATTCAATCCAATTAGTTTTATGGCATAATCCAAAACATGATGACCGAGGAATCTGACTCCCCAAGATGTTACTGTTCAAAAGATAAAATGATCGATAGTTGGTTGTTGCTAGCAGCTGCAACAGTTCGCCGGTAAACTAAAATCCTGATGAACCATCGATTAGAAGCATTTGGATTATTAATGATGATTAGTTTTAAAAGCAAACAGCAAGAAACCTCATTCTTGCTACCAGGAAGCGATTAACAATAGCTAAGCTAGCTACCAGGAAGCGATTTTGTTTTGACCCGGCTCTGCATTCGTGCCTAGCTCTGTCCTGAGGTCGAGGTGCTCAGCTTTCTTGTAGGGTTGTTCCTTTTTTTCCGCACCTCATTCAGAGAGTTGACCCATAGATCAAATACGGCAGCTTCCTAGCTCATCAACCAGTATTGTCCATGTGTCTGTACCTATCACAGGTCTCGCTGATCGAACACGAACCCATAATTTATTCAGTATGCATCGCGTCTGGAATTCCACGTACCAGAAAAATTCTGTCTCCGTGCCTTGTTAATCGTTCTCTCCTTTGCTTACTTGTGTACACGTATACCTGTATAGCCATGGTATTTATTTGCAGTAGTCTCCGTAGGGAACAAAATCAACCTAACGTGGAAACCGAACCAAATGGCAATGATATACGCCAGTCAGCTAAAAAAAAAATGGGTTCTCTTTGGTTGAAGTCACTGGACTACCGAGTTAAGAGTTTAAGCTAGAACTAGTCATAAGGGGCTGCTGGATTGGTGGCTTATTTTCTTTTTATATGAGCGAACCATGAACCATGCCTTTGCGGTGGACAACAAACAAAAAGTTGACTCCACTTCCCGTTTACTTTGAATTTAAAATTTTCAGCAGCGCAGAACCAAGAATCATCGTGGCAAAAATGTCAAACAAGACGCAAAAGCCCTAGCAGGCGGCTGCGACTGAATCATTTTTTTGTGGGGGGAATTGAAGAACAAGAAAGAGGATGATAAAGTTTAACAAAGACATCGTGATTTCAACCATACACAAACATAACCCGCATGCACGATCCAAAGTAATAAGAAGAAAAACAAATCGATGATCAACGCCCCTCGTCAAGTCGTAACAACCGGGGCGACAAAGCGAGAGCCGGCCGCTTATTCTTTGCTGCCCTTTTTGTTTTTTTTTTCTTCTCAATAATGCTTAACAGGCCTCGTGCCTGATTTACATTTGAGGGGCGTGCATATTGCTGCGCATGTGCCAGAATTAAATTTCGTGGCGCATGTTGCCGGTCCCCCTCGCGGCATCTTCCTTTCCTTCTGAGCCAATCCTCCTCCGGCTGACCGGCTCACCTCTGAGGTTAGATTAACTGCACGTCAACTACTCGTATAGCAGCTCTTGTCATGTTTCTCCAAACCGTATTCGTTTTCATTCCATCTTTTTTTGTGTGGTTTAGTGAATCCGAGCATGAGGAAGCACTATTCCCATATTTCTTTGTATCAACTTCAGCAATACACATCATTCTTCACTTCACACTGAAACTCTTTTGGCAAGGTTCAGTAGGCCACCATGAATATCCCAGTCCCAGAACCCCAATTCCTGGACGCACCCATATTTTAGTAGCACATCATTTTCCAGCACTGTGCACGCGGCTGTAAGAAAGCTCACAAAGTGAAGCTGCGTCTCCGTTCCCTCAAATCCGAGGATCACCACCTCTCTCAGTGCACCGTGCCTGAAGCCCGATGGTGGCTCAGGAATCGCTGGGCCGAACGCCGTACCCCACTCGGAGTCGTGGTTGGTCACATGGACGTGTAGTGTCTCGAGGAAAGGGGCAGCCTCCAGGAGGCGGCACGTCCACGAGATGTCCCATGAACGTGGCATGTCCGCGACAAGCAGTCGCCTTAGGTTACCCAGCGGTGCTCGAAGGTCTGGCACAATCCACATCTCTGGCCCGCTGAATCGCACGACAAGGCTCTATAACAGCCTGTTCGGTTAGATATAGATTGGTTGGGTTTTATGTGAAATGGGTGGGATTGAGTCTATGAGTAGTTACTCATAGATTCAATCCCGCCCATTTCTATACCTAAACGAACAGGCCCTAAGGCTGAGAAAGGGCTCGAGAAATGGAGCGCAGAATTCTCGTCTCGTGCGCCGAAGAAGGCAGCGTACTGTGGATCTGGTCCGGCATTGGGATCATCGTAGAAGCTGAGGTTGAGGTGCGTAACAAGGGGTAGAGGCCCAAACCTGAGGCTGAGGGGAGCACCCTGACAAGCCAGACCGAAATGAACATGCACTGGTCGATGACCAACTCCTTGACCCGAGAGGTCTGCGTGTCGAAACATATCCTCGCCCGAGTGAGGCAGGACTTGAGGTGCAGCACCTCCAGCATCGGGCACGCCCGGATAACGCGCCGGTAGACGCGGCCACGTACCGTCCTAGGCATGTCTTGCAAGATGAGCGGAGAATGCCGGTGGCGGCGGCGTACGCGACCGGCCGCCGGAGGCGAGCGGAGCGCACTTACTTAGCCTTAGCCTTCTCAGGCTGCTGCCGGAGCCGGTGGGAGATTTCGAGTCGTCTTCGAAACAATGGTGCGGGAATCCGTAGCTGACTTCGTCTTCCCATGGAGGAATTGGCTGCTTGAGGACGACGATGGCGAGGTCTTGGACTCCCCAGTCACCGACACCCTTGGCAATGAGGCGATTGAAAGGGGCATAGTTGTTGGTGGGCAACAGCTCCAAAGTCATGGCATGTGTGCTCCGGCGAGCCTCGCCGCCATCGGCGTCCAACAAGCTTGTTACGGCGCTGGCCAAGGAACGCATGCCCCGGCGTTCGTACCGGCCGATCAGCCTGTCGAAGGTGGAGTCGTGTTGCCTGTGTTCGTCCAGTCCGGCGTCGACACGGCGCCGGAGATACCGGCGGTTGCGCTCCGGGAGGACGTCCCGGACCTTGAACTCGAGGACGGTGATGTCGCGTGGGAGGCGCGACCAGTGCTTGGAGAGCGCAGCCGTTGCGAGCGCCGAGCGGGTGTCAAGGCGCCGGAGGATGAGGCGGAGACGTCATCGGGGAGTGAACTGAGGCGGTCCTCGCCGCCTGAGGCACAGAGGCGACGGTGCGCATCGCGGCGCGCTATCCATCGTTCGTACGCGGACTGGCCTGTTGACTCCATCTTTGATTCTCGCGCTACTTATTCTGATGGCACCTCATCTTGAGTATCTTATAACGGTAACGGCCAGTAGTGTTAAGATCGAGAACGGTGCCCTGCTTACCCGCAAAAGAGAGAGAGAGAACGGTGCCCAGGGTCGGACTTTTTTTTTTAAACCAAAAGCTTTGCCGAATTTTTATTAGAAGAGAGAAAAAAAATATATACAAAAATGACTTGCCGGTTCTCCGCCGACAAACAACTAGAAATAACTAAGATCAAACAGAGAAACGGCTAAACGAAAGAACAACTAACAAGCAGAGGAAAGGCGAAGAAAACATAGACCAAATAACAACCATGACTCCAGAAAAAGAGCTAGAAAGGTCGATCTAGGTCTCTAGTTATGAGAAGAATTAAAAGCCAATCTAAACTGCTGGATATCTTCTTTCGTTAGGTGAGCCACTTCCTCTGTCGACTTGGATAAATGATTGAACGTTCTTCTGTTGCGTTCCTTCCAGATGTTCCACCAGAAATATATCATTACGCCATCGAAAAAAGGTTTATTATCTTTGTCAAATATGTTCCTGCACTGCTTCCACCACCCGTTCAGTGTTGACTGAATTGAGGGTGGCGGCAGATTCGCAGCTCCTAGGCAGTTCACGAGCTTAGCCCAAGTCTCTCTTGTGTAGTCACACTCCTTGCAAAGATGTGTCGGTGTTTCAGGCTCTCTGTTGCAAAGCTTACAGATTGGGTCCCTTGGCCAGCCCCTCTTTTCTAAGTTATCGGCTGTAAGAATCTTTTTCTGAAGAAGGATCCAAGCAAAGATACGACATTTAGGCTCAGCTTTTGACTTCCATATTGGGTGGAAAGTCGTTGTTTTTGTGTGGCCAATGAATTGCGTGTTGTAGACGCTTTTAGTTGAGTATTCCCCGTTAGATGTCCATCTCCATACAATTTCGTCTTCGGCATTGGTGTCTCTTTCTTGAGAGTGAATCATGTCCCATAAAATAGTAAGTTCTCTAATCTCCTCTTCAGTGCTTAGCGGATATATTAGGGCTACCCAGTGGTTATCATACCATGCCTTTTGAACTGTAATGTTTTTCCTTTTGGATTTTTGGAATAGATGTGATGCAAGCGTTTTTGGTGCAGATCCATTTAACCAACTTGAATGCCAAAACAGAGCCTTGTTGCCCTTGCCGACCCGGACTACTGTGGATGCATGGAACAGATCCTTGTCAGTCTTGTCACACGGGATATCTAGCTTTGTCCATGGCCTTTCAACATTTTTCCATTGATACCATAGCCATCTGAGTCTGAGTGCCCTTGCAAGTCGTTCCAGGTCAAGAACTCCGAGTCCACCTAATTCTTTTGGTAGGCAAACTTTCGTCCATTTGACTAGGCAGTGACCCCCATTTACTTTTTCAGGCTCGTCTCCTTTCCATAGGAAGTTTCGTCTCATCCTGTCTATCTCTTTGATCAACCATTTTTGAGTTGGAAAAACTGTTAGATGGTAAATCGGTTGTGATGTGAGCACGCTTTTGACTAATGTTTCTCTTCCTGCCAGGTTTAGCATTTTTCCTTTCCACCCTGGTAGTCTTTTCCCAATTTTGTCAATCAGCGGTTGGACTTCAACTCTTCGAAGCTGGCGCGTGTGTAATGGTAGACCTAAGTATTTTCCCGGGAATGAGGAAATTTTCCCGGGGAAGTCTTGAAGTGCAGTTGAGATGATTTCTTCAGTGCAGCGAATAGGAAATATTTCTGTTTTGCTCATATTGACCTTTAGCCCCGAGAACTTCCAAAACACCTGAAGCCGTTGACTTAGGCGACTGAGTTCCTCGCAGTCTGGATTGGCAAAAAGGGCTGCATCATCGGCGTAAAGGGAGCATCTTAGTTTAGCCGCTTTCGGGAGGATCTGATTTACGATGTTTCGTTGAACTCAAGAATGAACAATAATGGCGATAGAGGGTCACCCTGTCGTACTCCCCTCGCGTGTCTGAACTTTTTCCCCGAGATTCCATTCAAAAGGACCCTGGACGACGAAGTGGCCAGCAACGTGGCAATCCAATCTCTCCGCCTCTGTCCGAAACGCTAGGGTCGGACTCTGGTTTTGCTTGTTTTTTTATTTGTTAATACAATAAGATTCGGTAAACATGATGGCCGATGGACTAGTAGAGATGGAAAGAAACACGACCTTGGAGAAACATGACAAACCGGTTTTGCTTGTTTTTTTTAGTGGCGATCGGATTCGGTAGTTGATATTCATCTGCAAGGATATGAACTAAATCTAGTCGATTGATACATATATATACCTTGTAAATTCAAATAACAGGACATATGTTATTTATTACAGTACATTGTTTTCAGTTCTTGTGCCATGTAATTTCGTCTGAAGGTAGACAAAGTATCCAAATTAGATTGTGAGTTAAAATTAAGTTTTTTTGGGGGAGTTAAAATTAAGATAGCTGCGCTATCTTAAAGGGAGCTGGGCTGCGAAGGCTGGTTGGGCCGGCCAGGGAGGAAAAGAAAGAAGGCCTGCGGGCCGGAAAGGAGGAAAAAGGAGGATGGGCCGGCTCGGGCTAAAGGAGGAGGAAAGGAAGAGTGGGCTGGATGGATTTTAGCCCAGGCTGGGTTTTGAAAGTTTAAAAGATATATTTATTTCCAAAGATTCAAACCAAAGTTTCAAATTATTTTTTTTTCCAAAAATATTGAGAAGCTCACCAAGATTAACTTAGTGCTTTGAAATTTTATGTAAAAGTTTGAGAATCCATTTTGTTTCTTTTAGCAACATCTTTAAACATGCTCAAAAACGAGTTTATGCACAAAAGACGAGAAGATCCAAATAAAAACCAAATCATTCATTTTGATTTTATTTTTATTCGAAAATTTGGGCTGTTACTCATAGGAACCACGAAAAGGTAGCCGCGACTAATCATCTACTCCCAGTGTTCCAAATTATAAGCCATTATATCACTACTTTCTCGTGGAGTCAAAGCATCTCAAAGTTTGACCAATTATATACAACAAAATACTAATATTTATGATACCAAATAAGAATAATTAGTTTCTTCAATAAATACGATTTTATAGTGTATTTATTTGGTACACTAAACCTATGTGTTTCCCTCTGTATTTTTTTTGTCAAACATAAAATGGTTTGACTCTCCAAAATAGTTAGAATGGCGGGAGTAATTGGCTTTGTACGTTTCTCCATACCGTTTTTTTTTTGTATTGGTGCAAGTTTTGATCATAGAGACCACTAGCGGCAAATGTCCGAATGACATGTTAGATTTCGTTGGAGTCACTAATATATATACTTTCTTTGTTCTCATATATATTTCGTTTATGACAAGCCAATTATTTTAAAAATAAACTAAATTGCTTGTTCTAAAAGACATATATTTAACGATGGAGAGAGTATATTTTTGTTATGGATAATATATAAAATATAAATTTGGTTACTACAGTCCAATAGCGATTTTGTCAAAAATATTACCAAAGTACATTTAAAGTCAATAGTTTCGCTCTGTGCCAAACATGGAGACACAATCAATATACTATAGATGACCATGAATTTCATGATTAAGCGCACATGAATAGAAGAAGCAGCTCACGCGTGAATCGCTCATATAACCAGGCTACAAGTCCATCTTAGCTATTCCGAGTTCATATCAGTCCCACCTTGGAGTGCTTCCAAGTTCAAACAAAAAGATGAAGGCACTGTGGCCCGGACAACAACCCGGCAGTATCGGGGAAAGAGCACAAACCAACTGGGCTAGCATATCCTATCTAATAGAAGTTCAATAGGAAGATCATGTCAGTCTTTTCAAACCAGAGGAAGATAGATAGTTATTAATGTCTTAAACAAACATCGGTAGTTTTAGGACATGTTTCATCATATAATGGGAGATTGGATACAGCCTTATAATAAAAACATGCGGGCAAAACTTCTTGTGGGGTAGCTGCTGCCTTTTGGTCCATATAGTTATCCAGAAATGATATTGTCTTTGACAAACGATCTAATGTTACTATAATGTAGGCAATTTTCAGGGTACTTATTGGGTACGCTTTTGGAGATTGATGCAAAAGGAGGACCAACAGGAAGATATGGTGAAGGCTTGTCAAGTTTGGAAGTCATAGCAATGCATGTCTTTTCCAAGCACGGCTGGCCGCTTAATTATAGAATTTGTGCCTAGTTTTGATCTATCATGCAACAAAATTAGAACTCTGTAATAAATTTTTGAGGCCGTACACAACTACGTCAAAGACCGGAACTGTGTTCCTTTATCTAAAAAAAATTAACTATTCTTAGAGTTTAGCAAGTGATAAAGTTTAGCCTAGCTAAAGTTTAACACTCCCGCCTAGTATTTGCATTCATGTTGAAGACATAGCTAATGGATGGAGCTAAAGTCCATAAAAAGTCACTATTACCCCTTATCTTCTCACTTCCCCTTTCTCTCCACTTTATGGTATTTTCACATGCCGTTAGCAGCCGGTAGTATTGGAGGGGCAAAGAAATTAAGGTCTTCTTTAGATGAGAAAGTTGGAGGTATTAATAGTGCATTGGTAAGCGTGTCTGTGAGAGAATATGTGACTCGATGTGACTGGAAAGTTGGTGAAAGTTGACGCCAAGGCCTGATATAACGGGGCAAAGAAATTAGTTTGGAGGGGCCCGGCCAACCAGAAGGTCACTATTCATGGAAAATTTTTTAGGACAGGGAGTAGTACTGTACATTCCAAAACATTTAGGCCATGTTCAGATTTCCAAGTATTCACTATTTATTCCAACTTTTCACTGTTCATTCTAACTTTTCACTATTCCTTCCTCACAAAACACGTTTCCCAGCGAATGCTACAGTGTTTTTCTTATGCTACAGTGTTTTTTCCTACAATCTAAACACACGTCGACGGATCGTGGCGGCAAATTCGGTGCCGTCCTCTCTAATCCGACGTGGAGTCGACAAGGACAGACGTTTCAAAAAAAAAAAAAACTGCGCGCTGCATCTTGCGATAGATCACGGCCACGAAAAAAATCTCGGCGAGTCGGCGTTGACAGCGACACGCCGTTGTGCCGTCGTTTTACGTGGTTCACAAACTCTTTTGACGTTTGGGGACCGGAACAAGATCTTTTACGACGCGGTGAATTTTTATCCAGACCCCTTTTTGATCTTGTGATTGAAAAATCTTCGTTTCCATCTGGAGACCATCAGCTACCATATGAGCTGACGAGCAGCAGCGGTTTTGGTTTGGTAGCCGCGTGCGTGCGACTAGAAGGGCTCTCACTCTCAGGCTAAGCTTCTAGGGTTCTCTCGGGTTGGAACAGAATCGACGAATCGCGTTGATAGCTTGGAGGACTCGGCCAGTTTCAAAGCTTCAAGCTAGCTGCTACCAAAACCCGTTCGAGGCGTTATCCGGACTGGAGACACAGCCCCCATTTTCGTTTCTTTTTCATGCGCTTTTTCGCACGCATTTTGCATGCCTTTTCACACGGCTAAACCCAGCGTCCCAGCAACAACCCGTGTTTCGACGATTGATTGGGAATAAAGATTAAAGAAGAACGGCGGGTTTTCGTGGCCTTGTGGCTACGTGGACTGCGACCAGGGCTCTTGGCGTTGACGTTGAATGATCCGAGGATTAGCGTATCGTGCGTGTCGTGACGTCACTGCAGCCAAAATGGTCATCCGGGCAGGTCTATGTGTGGGACCGAATTGGGCGACCAGAGGGAGGTGAATGGGAGCCCTTAAAAAATTCTTCCAATGAAGAACTAGGCTTATGTCCCGATTGCAACCCGAACACGCATCTCTTCTAGTCGTCAAGATGACACTAGTCAACTAGTGACAAGCTCACCCTAGGAACGACTAGGAAATCTCGTGACAAAGCGGACTCTCAAATTAGTGCGGAAGTGAACTAATTTTACAAAAGAGAGCCGCTCATAAAGCACCTGGATAAATCACTTGAACTAATGAAACTGGCTTAATTAAACAATTAAATCAAGTGCTAGCCGAGAGATATAACAGAGCTACCAAACTTGCAATACTAAATAATTAAATACAAGAGCTCGAGTTCATTTAACAAGCAAGCTAATAAAATTAGCACAGTCACAAAGATCTGCAATACGAATATACTAGTAGAACTAATCAGCGGCTGCAAAGATTAAGCAGTTATTAACTTGCAGTAAAGAACCAAGCTGAGGTTTCGTAGCTCACCTGTACTTACCGGTTGCTGCTTCCTGCTGGTTGCACCGTGCGCCTTGTGCTAGCTGGCCGGCGAGCAGAGAACCAGGGACGTGCGCGTGCTTGCTGTCGGGCTGACGTGTGGGCCACCGTGCTTGGGGCAAGCTGCAGCTTGTTGTTGCTTTCCGGCCCTTCACCGTGCACGAACGAGCTGCTGTGCTCGAGCGTGGGGTGCCCCTGCGTGCGCAACGAGCCAGCAAGGCTTGCCTGACGCGTGGGCCGGCTCCGTGCGCCAAACGAGCGAGCCAGCTGAGCTGCCGAGCGAGCCGAGCAACCAATCAAGCGCACGAGCGCTGACGCCGTACCCCACGCGCTACGATTCCCTGTGCTCGCGACCCTGCTCGAACAGAGAGGAAAACACGCAAGAACACAAAAGCAAGGCTCAACTTCGAACCAAAATTACTCCGTGAATACTCAACGATTTCAACCAAAACTCTAGCCAATGATGCAAACCGATAAGCTCTAGCAGATCTATAATTGGATTCGAAAAAGCTCAAACAAAGCTAACGAATTTGGGAAATTTCCAAAACCCTACCATGAAGAACAATTACGGAGAAAACTCAAATTCAAGCCAAATCCGCGAGAGATTTGATGGGGATCACACGAAGATTGCTCACAAGGTTCCTAGCAACAAAACCCCACAACAAATTTCACGAATTTCGCAGCCAAATCACACGAACGAAAATTTTCCAAAAATAGCTCCGAAAATAATAAATTCGGGATGAAAAGATTAGGCACAAAATAAATGATTTGATTCACTCCATATGTTCGGTTACAAGTCAATCCTTGCACTAATCCAAACTAGGATGGCTAAAAGCTCAACACAAATAGCCACTCCTCTCTCTCCCTCTCCCCCTCTCTCCAAAGGCTCTCACAAAACAAATGAGAAGCACACCTCCACTCTAGCCAAAGAGATGACTGCCCCAAACAGCCCCTCCTCATATATATAGGCACCCGATAAAAGACCTAAATGCCCTTACATGATGTGCTCAACCCAAATACCCTCTAGGGGTAAAACCGTCCAACTTTTTATCGGTATACCGGACGGACCCGGCGTCTTCACGACTTCGCTTCGCCTCGACGCAAGCTTCGCGATGGTGCCACGTGTCCTCCGATCCGATGCCGCCCGGCCGCACCGGACTCGCCCCCGGTTTTGAGGCCTAAACCGGAAAACCCGTCGCCTTAGTGATTTTGTGGCCAAACCACCTAAACCCTCTCGTCCGACGCCGCACGCCCTGACAAAGCCCCGGTTTTGGGGCCCAAACCGATCAAACCTGCCTCCGTGGTGGTTTTATTGAAAACCCCCCGAAACCCCTCAGCTAGTCACCGCACGACTTGCCGAAGCCCCGGTTTTGAGGCCAAACCGGTCAAACCCTCGGTGTCGATGCGTGTCCGGCCTCCGCCAAGTGCCACGACGCCTTCGAGCTCTTTCACGCCTCCGCCGCAACGGCAAGCCTACTCGACGCTCGCCATCGCCATCCTTCTTGACTTGCCCGACGCCATCTTCACCATGTACTCTTGCTCGTCCGTGCACCATGCGAGCCGCCCGTGACTCCGCCCGGTATCCTCGGGTCCCTCGGCCCAAGCCTACTCGTGTCACCCTTCACCGTCTCGGTCCTTGGGCCTGAATCTTTCGCTTGTCCTCCACGGCCCAAGCCTACTCACGCTCAGCCTTCACCACGATTCATCGGCGTGATCTTTCGCGTCTGACCTTCACCACGCACCGTCGACCGCCACGTCGCACCCTGCACCTGCACATCAAAGCCAAGAGCACCTGCACCTGCACATCAAAGCCAAGAGCACATCACACACGACGGTTGTCAATCACTCATCATCTCAGGGTGACCACCACTGGTCCTCACTATGTCCTTGGGACAAATCCCTGGTTCTGGGCTTCTGGGTTATGGCATTTATATTTTATTTTTATTTATTCTGACAACGACATTCTGGCTATTTGTAGCTTTGCAGCTTTTCTCATTATGGAAATCTGTCGTGTCTTATTCCAATCTCGTGTGCACAATGACAAATCTTCGTCATTGTTTTTTTTTTTCCTCGTCTGAAAATTAGGGTGCCAGCAGTGGCATCTTTTTTTTTTTCCCTGACGTGTGGACAGAGAGCTCCGTCCCGCCAGCGCCAATTGCTTGGAGTGTCGCTCAACTCTGGTCTCTGCTTATTTAAACAAACTACTTGTATTAACCCTTCAAAACTAGGGTTAGCGTAAGCTTGCAGAACTTCACCAAGCGTTTTCAAAATACAAGTTTGTGGCGTCAGCTGTTGACCTGATCCAGCATGTAAACCACGCGCCCTATGCAACTATATCCACTTAAGTATATCATATGTGCCCGGTGCATTGTTTTTAAAGATAAAGAAGTCACAGGCTATGCTCATGTTGCCTCATCGTGACGGTGCCAAATGCAGGAAGGAAAGAAACACGAGCCAGGAGGAACTCTTTTTTTTTTATCGCCTGCTAATTTTTGTCCTCAAGCATCGTGCGTCGTCTGATCAGGGATATTCTCCTACAGCCTGAATAAACTAGTATAGTGTTTGCATAAGCATCATGTCAGCAATATGGACTTTTTAGACTAAAGACAATATTATTCAATCAGTACGTTTAATTTATGTCGCAGGGGATGCTTCTGGATCGGAAGTGTTGCCTGACTAACCTAATCATGTTCATGCAGCAATAGGCCACGGATCTTTTGTCGGTGTGCTTAGTTAGCTTCTCCTATGTTAAATTGTTAATTAACTGGTGCTAATTGAGTTTGTGTTCCAAGTTTGTCCTGGCACATGCCATCCAAGATTGAACTGGTTTTTTAGGGGGTATCGTCTCGTGGTTTAGGAAACTGCGAAGAACTAGTCTGCAAATCAACGAATCAATTGACTGCAATTGAAGCCTGCAAGGCCGGTCGTTGGGTTCTGAACTGCTTTTGAAAATATGCAGAAATTGTAATAGTGGCGGCAGTGGTGCTTCAGTGCTGCATGCTAATACACGCAGGGCAGTCCAGGCCAGCACGAGCGCGGATTAGCGTGCATGCGGTGCATGGCCGGTTAGCGTTAGCTGATGGGACGACGAGACGACGTGTCGGAGGAAAACCTGCCCGTGCGCTGCGTGCTGCAAGCAGATTGGAACCACACATCCTCATTCCGCGAGGTCCCCAGAATGATTGGCACGATACGCTCGCTGCGGCATTGATACGCTCGCTACGTCGAAACGGGGGCCGTGCTGCGATCGCTTTGCTGCTGTGCACGTCATCCGGCCGGGGCTGTTGTTCATCGTCCGATCCAGAACTCGCGGTTGATGATCGAGGTCGGGTACGTTGTGGCCTAGCCGTTTCCCAGTGTCGGCCGCCAGCCGGCACCAAGTACAGTACGCCTCTCCCCATACCCCAGCCGGCCCCATCCCAACCACTTCCATGCAAAGATGGCAAAAGGGCGGCTTGGTTCTTGGCGTCTAGTAGACGATCTGCTTTCCATGGAGAACTGGCCAGCGGACCCGCGCACGTCCACCACCGCCGTGGACATCTCTCACGGGCGGCCATGGAAGGGTTCCGATCCTGGAAGAGGACACGAGTCTTGATACTTTTTGAATGGACTTACGACGTCAAAACGTAGTGCCCTTGCCTTGTGCTGCTGCCGGTAGGGCAGGCAGATTTTTGCCGATGCCCCCATGGCGAGCCCGAGCCGTGCCCCATGGGATCGACTTGACCGAGAAATAAACATCTTTGACGGCATCAAAACCTACCTCACATGCACTCCAAACCTACCTCTTTCTCCAAACCCTAGGCCTCCCTCCCTCCCCCCTCACAGCTCTCCTCCACTACATAAAGCCAGCCCTCCCCTCCACTTCTTTCCACTCCGTGCTCTCGCAAAAAATTCACCACTCACGCAAGAACACAGCCAACCACCATCCTCCCTTCCACCACCACCACTTCCAGTCCCATGGCGACCGTCTTCTCCCACCTCTCCTCCGGGGGCATGCTGGTCATGACCACCGGCGGACTCATGAGTGCCCCCCGCCTGATGCTCGTCCCGTCGGGCACGCGCCTCCCGTCGGGCGTCCACGCTGTGGTGCCGGTCCAGGCCTCGGGCCGCCGCCGCGCCATGCCCGTGGCGGCCAGAGCGGACTCGGGCTACACGGCCGACGGCGACCAGGTACTACTATCTCTTTCTCTCTCGGTAGCCTAGAGGCCGAATGCTGCTTGCCTCTCTTTCGGTAGCCTAGCCCGGCCTAGCTACAGGCCGCATGCTGCTTGCGGGTTCGCGATTTTTGTGAGCTTTTCTCTGTTTTTGGATGAAGGCCGGGGCAGGACTCAGGATAATCGCTTGTTTTCTCTTTTTCTAGGTCTCCTTCGACATGTTCAAGGCCAAGGCGTACAAGGTGGTGCCGGTCCAGGCCGGGGCTCTCCCGGGCGCCGCTGCCTCGGGCCGCCGCCGCGCCATGCCCATGGCGGCCGGAGGGGAGTGGGCCTACACGGACGAAGAAGACCACTACAAGGTGTGTACTCTCACGCTCGGTAGCCTAGAAGGCCGCATGCTGTTTTCTGTGTTCTACTAGAGCCCTAGATGTTTGAAGCTTGTTTTTCTTTTGTCTTTGGGATGATGAAGGGGCGACTGGACACACTCGGTAGCCTAGAAGGCCGCATGCTGTTTTCTGTGTTCTACTAGAACCCTAGATGTTTGAAGCTTGTTTTTCTTTTGTTTTTGGGATGATGAAGGGGCGACTGGACAGGCGGTGCTTTTTTTCTTTTCTGTTGTGTTTCGGTGCAACATAACACAAACTATTGTTTCATTCATTATTCTCTTGACTAATAAGGCTGGCCTTGTTTCTCCTTCTTTTTGTTTCCAGAACTCAGACTTATCGCTCAAGAAGTTCGTCAAGACAAAGGCATCTGAGGCCTTGGGCTTGATCCAGAAGAATCTACCGCTGGACGAGCACTTGCTCGCGGAGTGGAACAAGATCGAAGACGATCTCCACTTCGCGGCGCTCGTGGAGGGGATTGGGGACAGGAAGACACCAGTGGTGGAGTACGTCCTCACCCTGATCGGTGCGGCGTACGACATCGTCAACTACACGAACCGCTGCTACCTGAGCACACGCCCAACTCCGCACTATCAGATCAAGATCCAGGGCGCCACTTCCTCCCCTCCACCCAGCTCGGGAACCCCTTTCGTCGCCCTCAAGGATGGAACCTTCTTGGCGTTCGACTTCGGTCCGGGGAACCATGACTCCTCCAGGATGGTGCTCGCTATCAACCGGGCGATGTACCTGGCTCCCGCCGCCACCGATGCCTATCTCAACACAATATGATTGGCCAGTCGCCGGCCGGATGAAGCTCGAGCTGTATTATGCTAAAAAAAAAAGCTCGAGCTGTAACCGGCAGTATCTATCTTTATTACTACCTACTATGTCGTTTGCAAGTTGTAGTGCTAATGTTATCATCTGCCTGGTGTCTGTTTTGGGCATCGATCCAGTTCCTAGCTATCTAAGTACTTGTAGTGTTGGATGTTATCTCATCCCTGCTCGGAGATTGTTCTGCTTTGAATTTGGAATGGAAATCTAGTTATATATGTGGCCGAATCTGTGATAGATGGCTTTTGTTTGATTTGCGTGCAATTAATTCTGCCATTCCTAAACTCGAATGTGATATGCAAGCAGGGAAGATTAGTGTACTTACGGCCGTAGTGTACTCTGTAACAAGTACCTTGTCAGGCCATGTTCGGATTCCTAACTATTCACTATTTATTCCAACTTTTCACTATTAATTTCAACTTTTCACTATTCCTCCCTCACAAAAACACGTTTCCCAGCGAATGCTACAGTGTTTTTTTACTACAATCTAAACACAGTCTCATTAGCAAAGGTTCGTGCAGTTCCTCAAGGCGGATGATTCTGCAAAAGTCCGGGTGTGTGTATCTCTCCACATCGATCCTAGTGCTCTAGCCAGTCGATAAAACGCATGCAGAGCCAGCAGCAGCAACCCGCACGCGCCGTCGATCTGCCAGGCGACGCGCGTCCCTTTCTGTGAGGTAGAGCACGTGTACCGCCGGCGATGGCAAATCAGCTCCGATCCGGCTTGGACAATCGCCTGGTGCGTCCACGGCATTCGATCGGAGCCAACGACCCCACACCGGGACCATATTGTCTACTACCTTGCTCGGAGCAGGTCGATCGGCCGGTTCCCGTGCACCGCGGCATGCATCGCACTCATCGCTGGGATGAAAGCAGTCGGAGACGACGTCACCACTTTCGTTTTTATATTTTTGGACGGGAACGAGAGCGAAATTGGAATAGCTCGGTCGGGAAATTGAAATCGGATATAAGGAAAATCGAAATCGATAACGGTAGGGAATCGACATATAAAAGCGGGAACAAGCATTTTTTTTTACTCCAAATACTCAACTCGACACAAAGAATACAACCATGATAACCTGTACTCACTCTGTCCCAAATTGCAAGTCGTTTGACCTTTTTTCGCCCCAACTTTGACCACTCGTCTTATTTATTTTTTTTACCAAATATCATATCTTTTGTTATGGCTGGGTTTAGTAATAAAAGAATTTCAAGAATGACTTAAATTTGACTATATTTACATAAATTTTTTGAATAAGACGAGTGGTCAAAGTTGGGGTCCAAAAAGTCAAACGACTTACAATTTGGAACTGAGGGAGTACCATCAATAACATCGACATCTCATGTATGAAAAAGTTTAATGATCCAAATTGAAAACATGGCAGCATAGGCGCATAGTTAGATAGCCTCATAGTTTTGGAGTTTAGGTTCAGATTCATAATAGTAACACAGATGGCAGCATAGCTGCATAGGCGCATAGCCTCATAGTTCAGGTCTTTAGGACTTAATGTTCATAAAAGTGCTAATAGAGAGTAAATAGATAATACATGCATAAGAAACCATAGTGTAGCCAATGAAACGGGAATACCAACGGGATTCTTCCTGGTTAAATACGGGAACCGTGAATTCGGTCAGGAAAACCCCTGTCCTGATCCCGGTCTCGATTTTGCCGAATTATCCTGGTTTGTTTCCCGAATTCGGTTTTTTTTCTGATAATTCAATATTCAAACGGTTTACGCGGTACATGGAGTCGGTCGGTACGGGATTTTCCTGTTCCAACTTTCATCCCTACTCATCGCTCGTTGGTCGGTGCATTTTAAAATTTTGTTATAATTATATAATTTAGATTCAGATTTAGGGGCTACATTTAAGCGTTAATATATAATGACATAATTGGATAATTTATATGCAAATTTATGGAAAATATGGGTAATTCATATACATGTTTAAGGGGCCACTTTAGCCTATTTTCATAATGGCAAAGTTGGGTAATTTAGTTAAAAGATAATAGATTTAATGACTATTGTGATTAGAGTTACCAGATTGATGGCCAATGTTTCTAATTTTTTTTATTTCTCTCTTTTTTTAGAGCATCCTCCTAGGATCCTAGGTGTCATCACGTAGAGGCCTCAAAAAGAGCCTCTAATTAGTAAATATATAAGATAAGATAAGATTGGTAGGGTAGAGATTGTTGATTGAGCACTTTGGAAAGAAATGCAGGGGTTTTGGGCGGTATGTGGCGTTTGGAAAGTGGAAAATAGAGATTGGGATAATGAAAGAGAAATGATTAAAGGGCTGAGATTTAATGATAAAGGAAGATGAATGGCTAAGATTTCCCATCCTCACCTTATTTTTCTCACGACCCAAACGGCACCTCAGGATATCTCAACTCAAGTTGTTTATCTTTCCATTCCAGAGGTCATGCTAGTTGAGATCGAAGAAGAGACGCTTGCTTGGGGGAGAAGAGAAGGAGACCGACGAAACATAGAAACGTACCCGATTTGGAAACAATAGAAGGAAACTCAACTGATTAGGATCGGAAACTCACAGTGATTAAATATAGCTAGCGATAGAAAAAACCCGGCGATCCCATATCACGACGAGCGACGTACGTGGTCGACAAAGATGCGCTGCCTCGTCGCTCCATCGCCGGCGGCGTCCATGCCAACGAGGCCGCCGCCAAGCACGCTACCCACCAGCTGGGCGGTAGTAGGTCTAGGTCGGCCGGCCGCGGCAAGCTTCCCGTGCCTCAAGCTTGGACGAGGAACCGAGATGGCTGCCCTTCGTCCGCGTTGTCTGGTGGCCCGTGCGCAGATGAACCACGGCCGCAACGACGTCCAACTACTGCCCTTTCCTAATCACTTTGTTGAGGAGATGAACACCATCATTGGGCGCCGAATTAAAATCTCCGCGACTTGCGAGGGCTTCCTGGTACGTGCATGTTACATACTGATCCTATATATGATACATCTCCAGCTAGGGATATATACAAGACTACTAGTACCTCTGCAGTAGGCCTTGTTTGAATATACATAAAGTATCTTTTTTTTTCTCAAATAAATTATGAAGCACATTACATGATAATGTAGTATGGTTATACAAACTCACGATGTTGTCCAATCAATTAAATCTTATTTTGAAAGCCTAGTGTTGCTACATGTACTTCCTTATTTTTCTCCATCACAATGTTACTACATGCATGCCATACATGGTTCTGAGTTAATTTCAAAGCTGTCTTTAAACTTATGTCGAGTCCTCATACTGGTCTTGGTACTCTCAAATGCATATACCAGTCCTTAAACTTGTCCATAGTTATCATCCTGTTCAGCTACTCCTAAAATGCATAATAACATCTTTGAGCTTGTCCCATGTCCTCATCAAGGTCCTTTATACTTCAAATACACATTTACTTATTCAAGAAAATGATATCTGATTTGTTTCAAATTTTTAGGATTTCAAACTATGTTTAAATATGTATCAAACTTGATACAAAGGGTCTTTTGTGGTTAGTATTTTTACAGCAAAGGTTAAATGGTTTTTGGGAGTGATTGGACCAATATAAGAACTCAATACAAGTTTAGGTACATGTAATGAATTTTACGCTTATGGTTTTCTCAAAAAAATACTAATCATTTACGTCCATATATATATGGTTGGCAGCACCGCGAAGCCTTATCTACGTCAGCTTGTGTATGTGGTTCAGCAGGAAAAGCTGTTATCATGGCCTCCCAACTTGTGGTAAGTTGGTAAACTGGTCACACCATCGCATCAATCTCATGCGCACCCTTTTCTTACTGATGGAACCGTATTGGGGATGAATTTTTAGGATAGTGCTAGCCTGGCTGCTGGTGGTGGTCTGTCCTCAGACACGGTGCACAAGACACTTCAAGAGTATGTGAACGTTTTCCTCCGCACCGCCGAGGACTCTTACAACAGAAGGTTTTATAAGGACAATGTGATGTGGTTTCTCGATGCTCTCAGAGGGTTGGCTTCAATCAGCCACATCCTGCTTGAAGACGCTCTCGAAGCTCTCAGCCACACGCATCCTAAAGAGAGCCTATCAGAGTACGCCTTCAACAACGACGTGAAGAAGATGCGCCGTGAGTTTAACGGACAGATTGATGACCTTGAGTATGTCATTTGGAACCGTTGCAGATACAATGTACGTGAGTACGGACAACTTCAACATGTGCATAAAAGGATAATTGCATACACCTCTCTCACTACATGTTTTTTGTTTGCTAATTGTCCGCTCATGTCATGTGTTTTGTTTTACAGTTGGTGCAGCCGACGATCCAAAAAGGCGTTCAAGTTACGAAGTCCTTCTTGGGCCTCATGCTGGCTCGCCGGCAAAGGGTATTAGAAAAGGCATGTAGCAAATAGTTTGTGGTTTTCTAAAACAATTAAGCATCGTGGATTTATATTTGTTGTTATACTGAATAAAATAGTGGGTTTGGGCTAGTTTGTATACTTAGTATTTTTTTTTATACTGCCGTTCTCTTTTTATCACAATGGGTAGCTAGTACAAATGCGGAAAGCAGCGTATGAGCACTTAACACGTATCCCAAAAAAAGAAAGTAATTTTTACCCACCTCATCTGAACACAGTTTAAATTTGAGTGGATCGGAGCCAAGGAACAGTGTGGTGGATCATGTAAAAGTTGCGGTTGCAGCCGGCAGTAGCAGCACTCCACGTACCTCTCTGTTTGCAAGTTCAGATGGCAGAACGCGCACCACCGTGCATCTACACGTACTCTTTCAACCACTACAAGTATGCGTGCGTACTCGTGGGGCTTGATCACTTCTCATCCATGTCGGATTTTTGTCTCAGCAAGGAAGATACCGATGAAGAAAGAAACAAAGAAATATATGACTCTTCAAGTTTAGCACTCTAGTCCTCCTGTACGTGGGGTTTGGCAGCTGATCGGTTTGATAGGCACCTCTGTTAGAAACTTTGAAAGGTACAAGGGCAAGCCCAACGTGGGCAGTACTAAGTAGTAGCCTCATTCAAAAGTAACAGACCATACCGATAAAAGAATCTCAAGCAACTAATTTATCCAACGAAAGCTATCATGTGTGCGCTACACAGCAGATAAAGACGCATCACTGCAGAAATTTTGTTGTGCTTGGGTCGTGTGGTCCCCCAGCGCACGGATGAGGACAAGCTTCTCTGTCTCCACAACGGAGGCTCTAGCGTCTCCCTCATCCTTTTGTCAGAACAGGCCACCACTATCTCTGCAGGTCATTCTGACTGTCTGCGGAGCCACCAATTGTTATGATGTGGAGGTTGTATGCGTACATGAAAGCTGGGGCTCCTAGCTTAGAGCGTTGGGCTTAGCCTAAGTGATCTGTGTTGCGAAGAAAAGAAAATGCTTTCTTTTCCGGTGCGCCGATGCGGCTTTTCTTTTTCGCCACAGCTGCACCTGCACGCCATTGCTGCCGTAAGCCTGCAGCACGACGCCTGCAGTCCACTGCTGCAGCTGGCCAAGCATGTTTCCGTGCACTGCTGAGGAGGCCGAGGTGAATCGCTTCCTTTGGCATCTTCTCTTCTCGTTGCAAAAGTAAAATCTCAGCACACATGTAGCATGTCTGTTGGAGTGGACAGGCTTGTGGTACTGTAGCAGACGTGGAGTGTGAAGCCAGCACGATAGCCGATCGATGCAAAGGTTAGCGTTTCCTCTTTTCCTCTCCCTGCTGCCTGGTATAAAAGCGTTAGTATCTTTTTTTTTAAAAGATAGTATGAGCACTGCTCTGTCATTTAAGAAGAAGAATCAATTGTACATCACGCGCCGAAGCGAACACCACCACCACACAAACAACACACGCAAACAACGCACACAACACAACACTACACCACCACAACCTGGGAGAGAAGCCGAAAGAGAGCCACCTCGAAAAGTGCCATCGTCTCCAACGCTGTGCCACTCCAAAAGGCGCGACCCGCTGCAAGTTGGAGCGGCAAACCGGAGATCCTCCACCACGGGGTTGTTATCCTCATGCTGCACACGAACGACCGACGATCCCCCAGCTCCAGCCACGCATCAGCATAACACTCCCGCCGCAGCGACAGAGCAGACACATTTAACACACAATGTGTGGGGGCTCTCCACATCCACCGCCTCATACTCCTCAGAGACAACCACCTTAAAGTGTACGGGGACCTCGCCACCCGTCACAACTGGACACTGCTCCAAAGATCCTTGCCACCGAGACCGCATTGAGAGCAACACCAACACGAAGCCGCCACCGGGGTCACCACCGCACCATGTGTGTCAGCCCAAGGCAACCAACACCCATGGGCCCTCCACACCTCCCTGCCGCACGGACTAAACGCACCTCATCTGCCACTGCGCACGGGCAACACCACCACCCATCCATCTCTACCATTCCCACAAGAAGAGGCGGGTCTCTAGATGCAGCGCCTCCAAGGAGGGCACAACGCCAATGACGCCGCCGCCGCACGTCCACTGATGGACAAGGTTTTCACCCAGAGCGCCCCGTGCTGCATGAACATGTTGCCTCACAGTGGTGCCCCCAGCGGGGAAAACGACGTCCCAAGGGCGCCGCCACCATCATCACCGACAATGATGTCGATGAAGGCTTTCGCCCGGCACAACCATGCCTGCCGAACGCTCATGGCAATGGCAGAAGCCCGCACCCCATCTCAACCGCGATGCCTCTACTGGAAGAAGCCCGACACAGTCTGAAGCACCACCACGGTGCCACCAGCACACACCAACCAGCCACCAACCCCACCACCAAGGCGGCGTTGGACCAGAGACGCCGATGGGGAAGAGACAGGGGTAGCACCAGCCACCTCCCCTCCAAGCCCGTCGCCCGCCACTGCCACGGCCACCGGCAGCTACAGCCACGGCTAGCCGCAGGCAGCCCCGGCCGGACAGCCACGGACACCGGCAGCTGCAGCCACGGCCGGCCAGCCCCGGTCAGCCACAGCCGGCTGGCCGCAGCCACGGCCAGCCACGGCCGGCCAGCAGCAGCCACGGCCAGCCACCGCCGGCTGCCGCCATGGCCACCACGGCCACAGCAGGCCAATCATGGCCACGAGCAGCTGCGGCCACGGCCAGCCGCGGCCGGCCACGACCACCACCGCCGCCGCGCCGGCCACAGCCGCCTTCCTGCTCCAGCCACCGACGCTGCAGCCGGCCCGCGCCGTCCACAGCCGTCGCCGGCGCCGTCCGCGCTGGCCACAGCAGCCGTCGTCGCCACCCTCACCACACACAGGGGCGCGCCCCCATCGCGCGGCCACCGGATCCGGCCAGGGCAACGCCAGATCCGTGGCCAGACGCCTCCGCAGCCGCGGAGAGCCGCCGCGCCGACGAAGCACCTCCAGAGGACCAGACGCCCGCGCACGCCAACGAGCCACTGGAGAGAAGGGGGAGAGCCACGCCGCCTCCGTCCCCACGAGCCGCACGAGCTTTTGGCGGTCCGCTCGGGCGGCGGCGCGGCGAGAGAGGTCGCAGGAGGAGGGGGGCGGCTAGGGTTTGGGGGTCACTTGCGACGGGAGCGACACCTAACCGGACGCGTCTAGGAATGAATAAAAAGTGTTAGTATGGTTGTGGTGCAGTCAACACAATGTGGTGCAGTCGAGAGGTCAGGTTGCAGCCGGTCAGGTCGTTCCTGCCAAGCGGAGCCGAGTCGATAGACTTCCATGGATTTTCACAGGGAAGCCCCCAGCTCCGGCGTTGCGCGGTGTCGCACCGGTTGCGTGAAAGCAATGGAAGTCTGGGCTACTGTAAATATTGAAACGCATCCGTTAAAAGGAAAAATTGAAGCGCACTGCACCACCCCTGTATTGGGACATGACCACGGGAAGCAAGAGGGGGCATGACCTAGGCCTTACTTTTTTTTTTGTCAAACTTCACCAACTAAACAGGATGCTATTAGCCTATGAGCATGAGAAACTTATTTGGTTTTAGAGAAACTGCTGCGATGTGGCCAGAAAAAGGAGACAGACATCCCGCCAAGAGAAACTAATATAAAGGATCCTATATGCAAATCTGTAAAGCTAAATGGGCTAATAGAAGATAGAATACAATAACAATCAGCACGTAAACTAACTTGACCGAAGAACAAAAACATACATCTCACGAATGCAAAACCTAACTTGAGAAAATCGACTAACAAAGCAAATAAAACATAACAATAAGATATTACCGCTTAAAAAACATTACAAAGTTTAAGTCTTTGATCAATATGAGTTGAGCCGAAGACCTACATAAAATATAAAATAAATAAAATGATACTAGAAGGTAAGTATTTATATATGTTTTTAAATCATTTGTCCAGATAAATAAAAGGAAAGCAAATATATCATCTAGACCACTCGGTCCAAACTCGAAATAATCAAATATGGCCTTTTGTATTGTCACCCACAGCTTGCTCTACCGCAGATGGGCCACAAAACAGCAGCCAACCCTGAATATGGGCCCGAAAACGGAAGCACACATAAAACAATAGTGCGTAGAACAAAATCGATTGACATAGAAAATATTTTTTTTACTCAAAAGAGACGGTTAGGAATACCGTAAAAGAAAAACTGTTGCTTGCAGCTGCGACGGATGCATTCTTTGGTGGGGAGAAATAAAAAAAAATTGAATTGTTATATCTGAAAATGTACAGACATATACAAATCACACATGCCTGTCCTATTATGTTGACGAATAAACAAGCAAGATCAATGTACTGCGAACTATGTACATCAGTACATATACTTTTTTTTTTCTAATATCATCTGAAACCTTCTTCGATATATTCAGAGCCTAACAAATAATAAAGGAATGAATCAGTGGGTTGTTCAAACAACCTGGGTTTCACCAAAGTTGCAAAACAAATCTCGAAAACAAACTCTATGAGATTATCACCTCTTCTGAAAAGCAGTGGCCTATTGTGAGAGCTCCCACCATAGTGGAAGTCATATTTATCAAGGAAGTTCCATGAACGTTCTGTCATATGTTTTCTTGGCGCCGTGCTCTCAACTCTAAACGAATAGCACCATCTTTATTCTTGATCTTGTTCAAAGAAAGTGCTGGAATATGCTATAAGAAACAAGCGTTGAGATACACAGTAAACATAAGTTAACACTCATTGAGACTACACAAGTATAGTGTAGTGTTAGCAGTGGCAACAGACCAGCAGCAAGCAAGGTAGGTTGTAAAGTAGGCAGCCATCCACTAATAATCAAGGGCAGGTAACTATACTTCACAGCTAGTGTTATGTTGATCAGCTATATTGCAGTAAATTACTTAGAAAGTATAATACGATTGACTCCATTTCAAATTTCAATATGACATTGAAATAAAAAATTCATTGCAAAAGAGCTCACTAAGCACTTAATAACTTGAATTCAAAAACACAAGAACAAAAGACTTAACAACACGAAGAGGTGCACAAATGAGAACCCGGGGCTATATCAGTCATATAACAGAGGAAGGTAGTTGAATTTGAGACATTGATACACTTGATTTCAGCTTAGGCATATATTCCCATTATTCCATATCTCTACATGTATCAGTAACCAGTCCAAAGGTTTCTATTTACTTCAAGGCAGAAGAAAGAAAGAAGATGACATCGGTGTGTACCCGGCAATAGAAGAATGATGTAACTGACACATTTTTTCCATTGTTTTGTTTAACATACAAACGTGAAATGTGTCTCGTAAATAGTAAGCTAAAGTAAAGCATCAAGGTACAACAAACAGGTTCCAAACAAATCAGGTAAACATGTATTGAGAAATGACAAAGTAAAGTTACATTGTATTGGTCAATAGAAGGCTACTGAAGCAAAAAAAAAAAAGGATGTATACACAACATATGCATCTAGGGTAGACATAAAACCAACTCTAAGTAGCATCCACACAAATCACCACTTCCCCAGTATGGAATTTGAATCAGATATGTCACAACCGTCAATAGTAACTAATCAAATAGGCCAACTGAGCCTGGGAATAAACATGTGCCTATGGGGAAAGCAGCCGGCTGGACAGCTATATTAAAAGTCAAAGGGGAATTCCCCAATTTGATGTGCAAGCTACTTACATTGATAGTCACAAAAACATCACCTCTCTGCATCTAGTACTTTGTTCAAGAATTAATCAGACAAATCGCTCCACCAACTACGAAATAGTGCCATGTGTACAAGTTACAATAATAATGTTTCATAGCAAGTTTTAAGGTACTTACCAAAACATGATCAAAGATACCTGGTAAATTGGACTGATCAAGTTCAGCCTGAACATTTAAGTCATTTTTGGATCTGCTTTTTTGTTTCAATACCTAACTAATTGGGCAACGGGAGTACATAAATGAAATGGTGAAGTGCAATACCAAATCTGATTTACTTTATCCATAATTTTAACAATAATGGTGGATTAGAGTCAGATCATGCATTTTGAAAGCAGAAAAGCTATGCACAAAGAAAAAAAATTGCATCTCAAAATTCGAAAGGCTCATCCAACTAAAGTCACCATCAATTCCCAAAATATCACGCTCCTTAACCATGGGACAAAAAACCATTTCACCATCAATTTGCCCCTGTTCAACTCTGAACTAAAGCATGGCTTGTCATATTAATTTTGCCCATGGATTTATGACTTGTCATATTAGTTTTGCCAATGGATTTATGACTTGCCATATATAATTTTGCCCATGGATTTATGACTTGCCATATATCATTTTTGATAATACAAAGGGAAGATGAGGATTCTTGGAAAGCTTAAACTATCATGTCAAAATCATGGTCCGGGGAGTCTAGTCGGAGCAACATCTACCAAACCTCCTCATTTGCTTATAGTACTTCGTCTCTTCTCCTAAATTGGCAGACCAATTTCTTGTGGACTAACAATTAGATCATAATAATAGGAGAATTTGTTAGCAAATACATTTGTTTTTTTTACTATCTACTTTTGATTGTTCGTAACATTTGTGGTATGCTCATATTGTGTAAATTTCAATTGTCAACGACACTAGTTGATTACAATGAAACATTACATATTAAAGATTTGTTGGCTAGTATCAATAGACATGTTGGGAACTTTTGGGGCTCATGACCTCATGCCTAAATTTAGGAAATGACCACTTGAATCTATCAAAGTACTAATCATAATATTTGATTGACATATGTACAATAAAATGGACTACAGGAGTTATATTTATTAAAGGAAAGAAACCATCACATCAAACCAAGTTTGTGGAAGTTTTCACATCCAAATCAAGAATATTTGTGGAAATCTTCACATCCCAAATCAAGAATATTTGTCATATTTACAAAAGTAGGTCCAGGGCCCTTAACTGTGTCATTTGGTTTTGTGCATTAATTTAGTGGTGTACATGATGTACATATAACTTATAATAACTCTTAGAATTCGGGTTGCCTAGTACGGATTCATCTGCAGTCCCCAAAGCATGAAAATCAAGAGCAAGATCATACTGATTTGTTTCATATGACCTGAGCTTTTGGATTTCCCTAACTATTATGTGGCTCCATAGTTGGCTGTCACCTCCAAAACAATTAGCTTGTCCTACAACTCCACAAGATTTTGAATCAGCACTCTGTTATCTGACTAAGCAAGCAAAAGAATGAACCTAACAAAATATGCTATATTTCTTCAAAATTAAATGTATGAAATGTGTCTTCCACTTAGAACTAAGATCAAGTATTATGTTATCTGACAATGCGGCATATGTTACATTGACATTTCATCAAACAGGAAAGGGGCATTGCAAATGGTGAAGAATGTTACTAATCACCAGACTTTAGCAGGTTGAGCTGATTATCCAGGAGCTATTGATTGAGATGTATCCATCTCGGAGAGGGAAAAAGAAGGAGAAAGACAACTTACATATGTGAGATTGATCCATTGCTGAAGACTTTTCTTTACATACCTGGAGCTGAATATGCGAGGTGGCTCGGCCTAGAATTGGAAGTAGGAAGGTGATGCCGGAGAGGAGATGGCGCCGTCGCCCCTCACCCTTACCTCATGGAGTCACGGCTGTCGCCCCTCACAATGTCATCACGCAATGGAGATGGAGCTGCTTGTGGGCAAGGCCGAGGTGGCCATTCCAAGCCTACCCGACCTATTGCGTCCATGCCTCCAGGGAAGCACCTAGGCTTGGGGTGGATGCTGCCGGCACCACCGGCGAAACAGTCAACCCCACCATCTCATTCTTTTTTCAAAGGCGGTAGTGGCGGATCAATTTCATGTACGTAGATTTAAGATGTAGCATTAGTGTTCGATGTAGCATTAGCAAGTCACCGAAGACGCGGTTTTAAGACGCGTCTCCTATAAGCATGTCCTCTGTCAGCTTCTTACCTAGTGTTTTTATCCATTCAAAACATGGTACGTGACACTGTTTAAAACGAAGGACAAAAAAGAAAAATAGAGCAGACGGCTTCGACTAAATCATTCTTTTGTGAAAAAAGAAGATGCTTATTGGGATAAGTCTGTTTTTTTACCTTTTTTTTAACAAAGACATCGTGATTTCAACTATACACAAACACAAGCCGCCTGCACGATCCAAAGTATAATAAGAAGAAAAACAAATCGATGACCAACGCCCCTCGTCAAGTCGTAACAGCCGGGGCGAGAAAGCGAGTGCCGCTTATTCTTTGCTGCCCTTTGTTTTTTTTTTTTTTGTAATAAAGCAATATATATTTCCCGCTTAACAAGCCGCGTGCGTGATTATATTTGAGAGACGTACGTGATGGCGGGCGCATCTTCTTTATCCCCCGCACGTTGCTGAGCATGTGACCGAATTAAATTTCTTCATGTTGCCGACCCCGCCCGGCATCTTCCTTTCCTTGCGAGCCAATCCTCCGAGCCGCGCGACAAGGTGGGCAGGTGCACGTCGCTGTCCGGCTCCCCAGTCTACACAAAACGTGTTGGGTTTGCGCGCACACAACACTTCTCCAAACCACATGACAGCAACTCTTTTTTCTCCCGAGCCAAATCTGAATAATTGCGATCGGCCTCAATTAGCAGGGTACGAAGGCCTACTCATTTGGGCTGTGTTTAGTTGGTCGAGAGAGAAGAACTTTTTTTGAGAAGCGTATTTTGTGAGGAGGATGAATAGGAAAGTTGAAGGGAATTAAAGAGGAACTTTTCCGGGAAGCGTGTTTTCTGAGAGGAATGAATAGGAAAGTTGAAAAGATGTTTTGCAATGCAACTAAACATGGCCTTGGCCTCGTGATTCACACGTCTGCGGTGCGAAAAAGGAGATCGGGCCGGGCGGGGAATAATGATCGGGTGGGGTGGTATGGGCGTGAATGATGCGTGGTGCCCCTGTGGATGTGGGAGAGATCTTTCTCGTGAACCATGACGGGGGAATGGCGTGCACGCAGCCCCGCACGCACTCGCAGCAGGTGAGGTGAGGCCGGCCGAACATTGTGAAGGACGTACGGTTTCATTTCCCTTTCGATGGGATTCTGCTGTCGTGGTGCTGAATTTTTTTCATTTTGACAACCGATTCAACTGGAAACAAAAATATGAAAAAGTTCAGTCTTATACACAGGTTGGATATTTCTATTTCAAATCGATGAAAGTATGATACCATTTTAAATTAATGCGGGATTCACACAATTTCATCGTCTACTCTACTATCTCCTCAGAGTGCATGAAAAAAGAAACCATTTCTAGCATGTCCAATTTTCGCAACATGCCGGTGCCGACCAGAGACTGAGAACTCCAAGTGCGCCCCCAAGGTGCACAATGGTACAGTACAATAGCAGGCAGGTCTCGATTTGCAGAAAAGAAAGGGATTTCAGATCGTTTTTGAAAGGAGCTCAAGCATCCCTCCACTTTGATCCCTGCCAGAAAAAAGGCAGCTCCCAAACTCGCAGGCACGTTTTCGCGGTGCGGGCGAAGCAAAGCAAACCACTGGACGCAGCTAGTAGCTGATGGTCGACAAAGGAAAGAATAATCATACACGTCTCCATCCGCCAGCGCCCAGCGACCGTCCCACCGCACCCAACCTGCTCCCTCCACACGCACACAAGAATCACGTGTTCTTCGTGCCCCCCCGCGCGCACCACCGCGCCGCGCCTCACGTCTCCCCCACCCCTTCCTTCCCCGCCGGAAAAAAAAACTACTCCTCCCAGTCCCACCACGTCTCCCGCTCCGATCCATCGAGCCCCACCCCACCCTCCTCCTATAAATCAAGGCTCCCCGCGTTCCCCCACCCCACCCATCAATCAATCCCCACAGCACCATCGAGAATTCATCAATCCTTCGAGCAAGCAACGCCACCGGAGCAAGAGAAGCGGAGGAGCCAGCGGTCGCCGACAAGCAAGAGGAGTAAGAGAAGCGCATCGGTCTCTGTCTCTGGTGATATGGCCATGGCTGCAGCAGCGGACGGCAAGAGCAGGAGGTTCGCGCTGGCCTGCGGCGTGCTGAGCCAGTACGTCAAGGCGGAGCAGAAGATAGCGGCCGCCGTGGCCCCTGCCCCGGCCCCGCGCGCGCCGGCGACGACGCTCAGCCTCATGCCCGGCGCGGAGGTCGATTCCGCCGCCGAGGCCAGCAGGCAGGAGGAGGCCGGGCCCGCCACGGCGGCGGCGGCGCCGCTCACCATCTTCTACGGCGGGAAGGTGGTCGTGTTCGAGGACTTCCCGGCGGAGAAGGCGGCCGAGGTGATGCGCCTGGCTGCCGGCGCCGAGCGTGCTGCGGCGGCCCCCGCCCCTGCCCCGCGCGACGACCTCCCCATCGCCAGGAAGGCGTCGCTGCAGCGGTTCCTGGCCAAGCGCAAGGACCGCCTCGTCGAGCGCGCCCCCTACACCCGCCCGTCCCCCGCGGAGGAGGCGGAGAAGACGAAGAAGCCGGCGGCCGCCTGGCTCGGGCTCGGGAGCGCCGACGCCGAGCGCCTCACCATCGCGCTCTGATTTGGAGCTCGCAGCGTGATGAGGATTCGATTAGTAGCTGGCTGTCTGGATTGGATTACAGAGAGGCGGAGAGGGAATTGTAGAGATGATGTATTCTTGTTTGCCATCTTCATTTGACAAGAGTGCTTCGCTCTTGTATAATTCGTTAGGAAAAATCACGATGATTTAACAAAATTTGTGTCTTCCATCCTGCTTATTTTTTCCGCTGTACAAGAAATCGACCCTGATTTACACGCCTAGCATTGGAAATTTTATCGTTGAAGAAAAATCGTAAAGACATCCCAGATGGAGCTCCACTTGCAGCCTCAGATTGGTACGGTGCGCCTCATCAGACGAGTAGTTTATTGTTGGGGAATTCAAAAGTGGTCCAAACGGCCACCACGAAAACGTGCCCACAAAACCGCGTACGCGCCAATACTTTTTTTTTTTTTCGGAGCGGCATCCACCACCACCACCACCTGTCCACCTCCCTCTCGCCGTTTTCGCGCGTGGATTATTACTAGCTAGGGCCATCGCTGGCAATTGGCACTAGTCTATCGCCCGCCGGCCAAGTGGGGGCCACCCGCGCAATTCACATGTGCCCGGCCGAGCTCGACGACCCGACGCGAACCTTCCCTTTCCTCCCTCCCAACCGCAATGGCCCCCCGCTAGTGCTATTGAAACCAAGCCGAGCCACGTCGAGTGCGTCGCTTTCCTTTCTTTCCCTCTGGCTCGGCCCGCGGCATCTGGACGGAACGGGCAGGGCGTGCCGGCACAGCTTCGAAAGGGCCTGGCTGTACGGGCCCAGAATGGGACAGGATGCGATGCGCCTGATTCAGTCACGTTTTCGACCAGCAACTTGCACACGACGTGAAGACGCAAGCCGAGTCAAAAGTGGCGCAGCGGTTTTGCCGGTTTCACTCTCTTCTATTCGACAGTCGACACCAGTACTGCGTGTGTCTGTTTCCTTCTTCTTTATGAAAATAATTATACCAGTATTCTTTTGACACTAAGCCTAGACTAGAGAGCACGTAAACGTATGATTTTGATGCAACACTAAGCTAAATCCCCCCACGCAACATACTCCTTCCTACTACTCCGTTTCAAAGGATGCGGGCGGCGGCATAGACTTCCTACTATGTGCTAGTAGGCTGCTACTAGCTAGGAGCTGCTCCGTCGTGCACGTGTGTGTTTGACACATGGTACGCCCATGCGAGTCCAAAGTATCCACGACGAGACCAGCGCAAAGTCAGAAGGCGTTTGAAAACCGAGCACGAGCAGGAGGAGATGGGAGCAAGTCAATCACGCGGCGCCGTCCCCGTCGGACCGTGTCGCTGCGTCCGATCCGACACCCATCGTGGATTCTTTGCTGGGGCCTGGCCTTGGGGAGACAACGCGATGGAAGACCTGGTGTGGTTCGTGCGCTCCAACTACTCCTCTTCTTGGTTGTTTACAGACACTAGTCTAGGCTCGGCCGTGTAGAATAGAAACGCCAGCATCGAAGACGAGATCTACGGAACCTCTTATACAAGCAAGCCCTAAGATCGGGGAGCCCCAACAAAACAGTCCAATAAGTTCAATACAGAAATGGGCTGCGAAATCTGTTGCTGCTTGTCTCTGCCTCCGCTGTACGGCTGGGCCGTGGCTGCGCTACTGAGGAGCTTTGGCCCATGGGCCGAGAGATTCCTCAAAATTTCCAACCACCGCCGCGCGTGCAACGAAGAAAAGAAGCCACGCGGGGCCCTTTTCGCTTCTTCTGCTTCCCTCCTGTCATCCCCGCCCTCCTCCTCGAGGCCTCTTCGCCGCCGCCGTCTCCTGCTGTCCCCCTCCTCTTCCTCTTCTCGCCGCCGTTCACCGGCGCGACTACCTTGTCCTCCTCCCAGCTTCCTCCTTATATACCAAAGCTATTACTGCCTCTGTGCGATCTCTCCTCGTAAGCAATTTCTGTCCCGCCTCACACGCGATGCACGCAACGTGTTCGCGCAATTGCCTGGGCGAGCTTCTTCGCTGCCGGGGCCAGGGGCAGTGGCAACGCCATCCCCCGTACTACCAGCTTTCCCCCGCTCGAGGCATGACGCGCGGCCGCAGCGTGATGGAGCGGAGCAAGAAGAAGCGCGTGCACGCGCTCGAGGTGGCCACCGAGCGCTGGAAGGTGCTCTCCAAGGTGCTCACCGTCGTCGAGGCGCTCAAGAAGGAGGACGAGCACGTCACCCCGCTGAAGCGCCTCGAGATCCTGCGCCCACAGCTCGGCCTCGTCAAGCCGCACAAGGTGGCCCACTTCGTGCGCCGCTCGCCGCGCCTGTTCGAGGTCTGCCGCGACAGCCGCGGCGTCATGTGGGCAGGCCTCTCGCCGCAGGCGGAGGCGCTCGTCGAGGAGGAGGCGCGCCTGCTGGAGGAGCACTCCCCCATGGCCGCGCAGTACGTCACCAGGATGCTCATGATGTCTGTGGACCGGCGGCTGGCACTCGACAAGATCGCCCACTTCCGGCGCGACATGGGGCTTCCTCATGACTTTCGGATACGCTGGGTGCACATGTTCCCCCAGCAGTTCAGGGTGGTCAGATTGGAGGATGGTGAGTATCTAGAGCTGGTCTCTTGGAACCCAGACTTGGCAGTAACTGAGCTTGAGAAGAAGGCTGCTGCATCAGCTGGTAATGGTAATGCCAATGCCAATGCCAATGCCAGTCCTCCAGGCGAGCTATCGCTTCCATTCCCGATGAAATTCCCGCCAAATTTTACAAGCTACTACATATTTCGAGGAAAAGCTCAGCATTATGTGAAAACGGGCAATACCGAGCAGTTTCAGAAGGTCACCTACCTCTCCCCTTATGCGGATGCAAAGGGATTGACACCTGGATCGCCAGAGTTTGATAAGAGGGCTGTTGCAGTGATGCACGAGATACTGAGCTTCATGTTGGAAAAGCGGCTGGTGACCGATCACCTAACGCATTTCCGCCGTGAGTTTGTAATGCCGCAGAAGCTGATGCGGTTACTCTTGAAGCATTATGGCATCTTTTATGTTTCTGAGAGGGGGAAGAGATTCAGCGTGTTCTTAACGGAGGCATATGATGGGACAGAATTGATAGAGAAGTGCCCGTTGGTGCGGTGGAGGGAAAAGTTCCTTCAGCTTACTGGGTACAGAGGGAGGATGAAGAATATCGGTAAATTTGACTTGTCTTCTGATTCAGAGGATTACTTATTAGGTGGTCATGGTGATGATGTATTGGACATTGAAAGCGACAATTCGGATGACATCATAGATGGCTGCTCTATTTCTGATGATTCTGAGATGGATTTGGGGGATACAGATGAATTTTGCAGAGACTGAATTAGTGCCTGTGGGTGTCTTGCCCAGAAGAGCAATTTTTTGCTTTTGGTTTCGTTAAAACAAAGTTCAGAAGAAACTGCTCATGAGTCTTGACATTAACATTTCTGGTATAACTGTAGACTATTTATTAGCTGCTGGCATTTTAATAATTTCCTGGTATTAGCCCAAGCTTCAACAGATTGAGGCAGCAGATTGGACTTTGTCCTCTTCCTACTAACATATTCAGACTTCCAAATATTAGTCAAATCTCAAACGAATCACAATGATTGGATATGGCAGGCATATTGCGTATGCCATGTTCCATTCGTGTTACAAAACCAGATCATTTGCCTGTAACATCTTTGAAAGAAAAAGGGATGAGACGAAACAAGAAATGTGATGTACTCAAGTTAAGATATCTTCATTAAACAGTCGTATCTTTCCTTTGAGCACTTCAGGTGGCAGGAGGTGATGGATTAGAAGCTCAGATATGTCATGACTACCTCCTGCTGTCATTGATAATCTTTATATACAACCAATTTTGTAGTTGCACGATTGTGTCTACTGGAACTGCTCTGCACTCCCATTTTGTTAATTTGACATTGCTGTGCAAGACATGGTACGCTAACCAATAATAATTTCCTAAATGACTAATAACTGTGCAGCTTCTGTATTCATGCTTCTAAATCTCATTTGGTTTGTGTTGTGCACGTTGTGGTTGTCAATTATGCTATAGCTTATGAGCCCCTCCCTGTTTATTCCTCTCCTTTTATGCATATAGATATATGTTCAAATTGTGTACTTTGAAGGACACACTAACCTTCTCTGGTCTATTCCAGTGCTGGCGAAGTTTGAAAGCATGCACATAGACATACATTATACCTCTTTTTTTGAGAAAGGGATTTATATTACATATAACTGAATTTCTTTTCTTCTGGCTGGTATACATTTTCCCCGATTTGGCGAAAATAATGAGTATGTGGAGTTATGATATTAACTGCCAATCTGTATCTCTCTTTCTGTCCTCCCCTGATAATGTGTCATCTCTTACATTGCCCAGCAAATTCTTTGGCTGCCTTCGTGAAACTAGCAGTTATCTGTGGTGATAGTATGAGCTGGTTAAGTTTTTTTCCCTTTTCTTAATGGGTGGGGTGATGGTGGTGGGGTAGGGGGGGGGTGTTATATCGTGTAGCAGACAGAAAGGAAAACCAGCCTGTATCCTCTACTCTCCAGGTGAGATAACTATTCAACACATATCTCTTTCTGCAGCCATCTTAAATTGCTGGTATTGTTTATGTATTTCATGTTACCTTCAAAACAATAAACTGGTGTAACATACACATCCTGTTTATTTCTACTGATAATTTGCAATGCTCTTATCTGAAATACTACCTTCTCCTTAGCACTTGTTTTTTTGTCCTTTACCAGGAGATATTTCTGGTGTGTTTAGTTGGTGGGGGAGAAAAATAACTTTTTCTGAGAAGCGTGTTCTGTGAGAGGGATGAATAGGAAAGTTGAAGAGAATTGAAGAAAAACTTTTCTGGAAAACGTGTTTTCTGAGAGGGGTGAATAGTAAAGTACAAAAGAACTTCTGGAACTAAACACAGCATTCAGTTCAGCATTCACCGGCTGGTCCTTGGAGAAGATCCACCACTTTGCAAACATGCTCACATGGCGATCAGAGGCGCAGCTTAATGCAACCACATGGGAGCAAGACGCCCCCATTTACTTCCTCCCGAGTCGTTGCCACCATGAATGTTGTTCCTGCTCTACAGATCTCCCGTCCGTCCATCCTCTTGTGCTTTATTTGGATGGGTGCCCTGCTCCTTATTCAAGGCTCTGCATAGCAGCGAGTCCCGATTGTTCAAGGACATAAGGCCTCCTCCAATGGTACATTTGTGCTAGCTTACATGCTAGCTTATAGATTGTTTAATCGATGAACAGTGTCAAAACAGTACAAAATGGATTGACTTTTGCATGTGGGTTGGCTCTTTGCTAGCTCTTAGCCGTCTCATATTCATTGAAGAGTGCAAAAGTGATGTGACCGGCTCTTGTTCACACATCAAAAGATGCATTGTTCAATGAATACAAAATGCTATTGAGCTAGTTAAGAGCTAGCAAAGAGCCAACCTACTTGCAAAGAGTCAATCCATTTTGTACTGTTTTAGCACTGTTCATCAATTAAACAATCTATGAGCTAGCATATGAGCTAGCAGACATACCATTGGAGAATGCCTAGCAATGCCGGTGCTGTTGAGAGTTCACAGGATTGACAAATCGCTTTCTTATCGGGGTGGTGCGGGAGCGGGATGTTCTCTCGTCGCTCAGATTTGTACAATTTATACGCGGTATGGCCTGGCAGGCTGGCACTGCTCGGAGCACCGACCATCTTTACTTTGGATACTGAAGACAGAGTATATTCTTTTCATCAATAAAAATTCCTAATTTCAAGCCATTTCTGTTCTGAATTATTTTTTTTATCTTTGGCAAAAAATGTTTTTAGGGTGCAAGAACAAGGTGTGCCATGCTGGAGGTCTGGACCATCAGCCCCTCACCATGAAGTCGGGATACATCTCCAGCTGAAACTGGTGCAGCAGCACCATTAAGAGGTACAGTGTGAACCGCCATGTCAATTTAGGGGAGCTGGCTGGAAGTAGTTGCCGGAATCCAATATAACACAATAATCTTGTCCCTATCACAGCGCTTGATAAATGAAAAAAAAGGAAAGTACATGTATGCATTTGACTGGGCAAAGCAAACGTAGCATTTTGCTTGTTCAATTGTTTCTTTTTCTAGTGTCGTTATTAAGCCATAGTTATTCTCCTGATGGTGACTAGATCTGAACGCCACTGCACGCCCTCCTCTCCTCCCACGGGAAGCCAAGATCGCGAGTGATGTCGCGAGCTGAACCCCCAACCAACTGCTCAGATGGATGGATGTGTAATGTACTAGAGGATAAATGTCACTAGCCGGGTGGTTAACCCTTGCGGACTGGGGTCAAGCTGTCGCTTTTGCCATGAATATAGGAAGCACTGTGTCACTCTGCCTGTCACTGTCAGTCACTGAGCCTGAGGTCTTCGTGTACTGTACTGGCTCGCAGAGTACTCCCTCCAAGATGACGTTATAGGATGTGTGAATGTGTTATTTTCTCAACTTTGACTTGATTTATAGAAAAATATATGTAATATTTATATCTTTAATAAATTTGTTAAAAAACTAGATTCAAATATCTATCTAATGATACTAATGATGTATTATAAATATTAATATTATTTTATACTCCCTCCGTCCCACAATATAAGGCGTAACTCCTTCAACACAGAGACCAATAAACGCATTTAATTCTACTTTAGCAGCCAATAGAAAGAAACAGAACATAATAAATATGTTATTTACACCCAATAGTCATTCATTACACGGGAGCCAAGAAGGAGACGCCCTGTATTTTAGGACAGCAGAAAAAAGTAGTTACGCCTTATATATCAGGACAGAGGGAGTATATAATTGGTTAATGTTGAAAGATGCTGTTTTTTTTAAGCGAGAATAACATCTATTTTGGGACGGACAAGGAGCCGCGTTTCCTGACTGTTTCCTTAACTGTCGGTAATCTTGTAAACGACGGTGTAAAATAAAAGCTTCATCCCTATCAGTAAATTAGTGATGGCCAGAAGGTCATGGCGTTCTGAAATTCTTGGCTGTGTGCCTGTGTGTGTGCGAGGTATTAATGTAAGCTGTCAAAAGGAAAATTGAGGCAGCTGAGTGTGGTGGTATCGTGCGGTTTCAATGCCAGGAACGATCGAGTCTGGTTAATGATCCAGCTGCGGAGCCGCGTACCACAACCACCAACAGCTTATTAAGAGGCCGTCCGTGGGATCAGATCGTGTGTGGCCGTCGGCACTCCTTGGTTCTACCATCTCAGCTCAGGAATCGGAATGAATGAAGTCCAGCTGCGTGTCTGGCGGGCAGCTCCAATTCATTTCACCCCGGCGAGGTTAGGTGCATCAAGCATGGTGCCCCATCCCAGCCGAGCTCCTCTAGCATCCATGGTCCTGGACTCCTGGTGCCCTGCCCCGGCCCGGCACTTTCAGCTAGTGCAGCAGTATCTCATGTTCTCGGCTGTCAACTGGCCCGATTTTTTCTTCTTCTTGTCCAGTCAATTGTCCTGGGTAAGGCTAAATGCAGACCCTGATCAATGCAAGCCGACTGGGACACCATTTGCGCGTCATGGTTGTTGATCGAGCCAATCCCGGGCGTTCTCGGCCGTAAGGGAAAACCAGGCATGCCTTGCTCATGTCATCCAGATAAAGCACGCTTATCTTCTTCCCACAAGTAACAAACATGGCGTATGGTCACACGCTACAACGAGCTAGCGCAACAGCAATAGCATGCAACATATATTACAGCAAAAGTGCTCATCATTACGTCCAGTGTTTTAATAAACTAAGTGTACGTCTTAAGTTTGATGGAGTGAAAGGTGTCCAAAGTTTACAATCCTAAGCCGGCCTCATACAGCATCATACTACATGCTATACGGTTATAGCCACCATTATGTACAGTCAAACCAGGCAGGCATGCAAAAAGCTCTTGTGCCTCATGGCAGCTTGCAATCTGGGGACGACATGTCAGCCTCACACAAGTACATCATCAAAGATGAATGCATGGAATGGAGGAAAGCATGGGATGAACCATGCCTCAAGTGAAATGAAAGTGATCTCCTTCCTCTGTCACTGGCCTCGCCTCTAATGGCATTAACTGCCACCCACCCACCCCCCATCGCCTCCCCTACCCGTCTGCTCCTCCTGCTACCAGTATATCAGTACCAGCTGGACCCTTTTCCTTCCCTCCTCACTCATCTCCCCACTGCTCCAGCAGCAGCCAGAGCTAGCGAGCTCCCCATCCATTCGCAGCCATGGCGCGGGAGGAGCAGGCGCTGCTGTCGACGGAGATCGTGAACCGCGGCGTGGAGGCGTCGGGGCCGGACGCCGGGTCGCCGACCTTCTCGGTGCGCGTGCGCCGCCGGCTGCCGGACTTTCTGCAGTCGGTGAACCTCAAGTACGTGCGGCTGGGCTACCACTACCTCATCAGCCATGGCGTGTACCTGGCCACCATCCCGGTCATCGTGCTGGTGTGCGGCGCCGAGCTGGGAAGCCTCAGCCGCGACGAGCTGTGGAGCAAGGTGTGGGGGGAGGCATCCTACGACCTCGCCACCGTGCTCGCCTTCCTCGCCGTCCTCGCCTTCACCATCTCCGTCTACATCATGTCCAGGCCAAGGCCCGTCTACCTCATCGACTTCGCATGCTACAAGCCGGCCGACGAGCTCAAGGTACTTACCATGCATCTCCCTCTGCACCCTGCAGTATATATGATTCGCATGCAACGACCAGCACACCTGTCGATCTGTATACGTAGGTGCAGCACAGATCTCAGGCACTTGCTGAGTTTCCTGCGTTTCCTTACTTGACTTGCTTTCTTTGCCTGTTTAATATGCATGCAATATATATGTACACATTTCATAGTCATATAACGAGCACTTAATTACATGCCACTCAACACATGTACAAGAAAGATGCGCAAACCGGCCACATCTCTGATCTACTATGAGAAACATGGATCAGGCTAATATCTTGACTTAGGTGTGTTATCTGTGGGTAGTATTGTTAACATAAACCTAATTAACCGGTACTGTAGGAGATTATGCAATCATGTCACGTGATATACTTTATTAGACTTAAAAGGATATGCTCCCTCCGTTCCAGAATATAGCAACGCTTAGCTTTTTTCAAAGTCAAACATTAATAACCTTGACCATAAATAGCACAAAAATTATAAAAATTTGGCAAAGCAAGAATTATGTTTATGGATCGGTCACGAAAGAAACTATTATAAAATATACCTTTTCACTTAAAATAAATTATATTATTAAAAATAGTGTTGGTCAAAGTTAATAATGTTTGACTTTGAAAAGGTCTAAACGTTACTATATTCTGGAACAGAGGTAGTATGTACTATTGTTGCAGCTTGCAAAGTGTGTGTGACTCACGAACTTAGTCCAACAATGTTTCCGTCTGATTAGCTCGGTGGATCCCCAGTGTGCATCTGATGCTTGGTCATTCATGGCATCGATCTACTACTTGTAGATTAGCGCATATTTTGTGTATAAAAAACCCCTCAGTTGCTAAATTCGCTCGTAATAAACCGATCAAGAACCATAGGTCATGGGCTCATGGCTCTTTAGTTTTGTGCTGTCAAATCTGTTTGGATAAATGGACAACAGCTAAACACATAATACTAGCTAGGGGTATACAGATAACACATCCATGTGCATGCTTTCAGATCGATGCACGTACCACTACCATTTTTACACGCTTACAACTTTATACAAGCACCATCGCTGTGCCGCCGGTCCTCCTTTAATATGGTCACAGTCTCGGCCAGCTGCCTCCAATTAAATGTTGCTGAAACCAACTTCAGAAAATAGCATTCATAAATACGTACACTGACAGATTTCATCCACCGTTAATTCCACTTGACTAGAAACTCTGGCCTCTGAATCTAATCCTCGATCAACACATTATTATCATCCATCATCAGCGTGAAATGTTACTTTTCCAAGTCAGGTATAACACAAGTTCGCCTTAGATTTTGTTTGGTTCAGTGTTCGTGATCGGTCATGCATGAAATGTTTTGGAACACGCGTGTTGGCGGCCTCGGGGCCCGCTGGTAGGAATGGGTCGGCCTCTGGGGCACGGGGCAGGTAGAGCCGTAGAGGATGGAAACGGTTTCCGTTTGGTTGGGTCAGTCTGAGTCAGCCAGCCACTAGTCACACTTCTGCATGCGGTTGGGGGCTCGGTCAATAAATGAGGCGTACAAGTATGGTTCCGTCTACTACGTCTAGCTGTACACTGTAGCACTGGCATGTTTCTGTATCTCTGCATGAGCTAGTCGGTAGGATCACTATAGAGTGCTATGCTTACTTTGCACATGATTGCAAAGATCACTCTCATATGTGACAAAATCAGGATCTGTTATAGCAATTTACAGGTTTAATTAGTAGCCTGATTTGTAGTGCACGTAATAGAACATCACGCTGCAAGATACTACGTTCAAACAGAATGGATTAGCAGATGCTAATTAATAGCTGATGCAATTGTATATGTGAATATGATAACGCAGGTGTCCAAGGCTGAGTTCATCGAGCTGGCTCGCAAGTCGGGCAAGTTCGACGAGGACAGCCTGGCGTTCCAGTCGCGCCTGCTAGCCAAGTCAGGCATCGGGGACGAGTCCTACATGCCACGCTGCGTGTTCGAGCCCAACACCAACTGCGCCACCATGAAGGAAGGCCGCGCCGAGGCGTCCACGGCCATGTTCGCCGCCCTCGACGAGCTCTTCGAAAAGTGCCGCGTCCGCCCAAAGGACGTGGGCGTGCTGGTCGTCAACTGCAGCCTCTTCAACCCGACGCCATCTCTATCCGCCATGATCGTCAACCACTACAAGATGCGCGGGAACATCCTAAGCTACAACCTCGGCGGCATGGGGTGCAGCGCCGGCGTCATCGCCGTCGACCTCGCCCGCGACATGCTCCAGGCGAGCGGCGCCGGGCTCGCCGTCGTAGTCAGCACCGAGGCCGTCTCCTTCACGTGGTACCCGGGGAAACGCCGCTCCATGCTCATCCCCAACGCCTTCTTCCGCGCCGGGTGCGCGGCGGTGCTGCTCTCCAACCGCCGCCGTGACTTCCACCGCGCCAAGTACCAGCTCGAGCACGTGGTGCGCACGCACAAGGGCGCCAACGACCGGGCGTTCCGGTCCGTGTACCAGGAGGAAGACGAGCAGAGGATCAAGGGCTTGTCCATCAGCCGTGACCTGCTCGAGGTTGGTGGACACGCGCTCAAGACCAACATCACCACGCTGGGGCCTTTGGTGCTGCCGTTCTCTGAGCAGCTGATGTTCTTCGCCGGCGTGCTGTTCCGGCACCTGTTCCCGTCCAAGGCCTCGACCCCGGCGCCGGCGGACGGGAGCTCGGCCGCGGCGGCGCCGTACATACCGGACTTCAAGAGGGCGTTCGAGCACTTCTGCATGCACGCGGCGAGCCGGGACGTGCTGGAGCACCTGCAGGAGAACCTGGGGCTGCGCGCCTCCGACCTGGAGGCGTCGCGCGCCGCGCTGCACCGGTTCGGGAACACGTCGAGCAGCAGCATCTGGTACGAGCTGGCGTACCTGGAGGCCAAGGGGCGCGTGCGCAGGGGAGACCGCGTGTGGCAGCTCGCGTTCGGGTCCGGGTTCAAGTGCAACAGCGCCGTGTGGCGCGCCGTCCGCCGCGTGCGCCGCCCGTCGCGTAGCCCATGGCTCGACTGCGTCGACCAGTACCCGGCGCGCATGGACGCCCACCAGTAAGCACCTTGATGACGATCTGCAGGGCAGGAAGGGCACTGGAACGCATGCATGCGTGCACCAAGCTAAGTGTTCGTTGCTGCTTGAGGTATGGTACGGTAATGTGATGGAGATTTGCTTTGTGTTGGTTATTTAATTAGTGGTTACAAGACAAGAGAGAAGAGACACTACTTAATTATTAGCACCATAATTGTATGCGCATGCATGTGTACATGCGCGTCGTGGAAGTTGGGCTGTGTGCGAACCTATGTATTACGTGCAATTTTTATCTGTTTTATTAAGACTCCATGAAGTTGGTAATAGATGTTGTTGGTGTTATATCAATGGTCGTGTCATCAAGCTTGGATTGGATGGTTGCTGACAGTGCAAGTATGCCAAGTTGCCAACGAATCAACGATGCAATGCGGCAGCACAAAATTACACTCTTTATGTGACGGATTACCACAACTTTCGATCACCGAGGTTTTGCTCCTCAAAATTTCAAAGGGACATGATACGCTACAAAAAAGGACAAGACAATATTTGGGAGCGTTATATTTCAGAAACGTTGCCACACGGTGGCACACTAGTTTCAGATATTCCCTACTCTCCTTTTCTAGTTTCTGAGCACAACAATATTTCCATCTGACTGAATTGAAATATCAGCTAGCTTGTCATGACCCTGATGTGGCCCAGGAGAAGCTCAACAGATGCCAGGCCCATCGACCCAAGTCTTAGCCCAAGTGCAGCACAAGAATCAACTCTATACAGGGAGGTCAGCAGCATGGGAGAGAGCATAGAAGATTTCAGAAACAGAAGAGGAACGGGAGAGCTTTTTCCTCCTCCGCCTCGAGATCCTATTTTCCCTCTGAATCCCTGGTGATTACTCACGCTTCCGGATCGATCTCTCCGGTGAGCCACGGGTTGTTACATAGCTAAATCACTGGCGACAAGTTCAACTTGGCACACAGACAGAGACAATATTTCAGGCTGAGACGCAAAATCAGGGACAGACAACACCAGTTGACAACAGGATTCAGGGCTGCTAAAAGAGGCCATGATTCTTCCTTGCTTGAAAAGTGCACTCGAGTTCTTTGTCAGCCGGCTGCTAAAGAGCGAAGTGCATGATGATCCGGTTGAGCGATGCTAATAATGGCTGGTCAGCCGCAGCCGGCGGCCGCCTTCTGAAAATACTGGTTTGAATGTTCCAAAAAAGGAAATAAGGCTTCACAAAGTCTCCGACTCACATGCAGAAAAATATAGTCAACTGCATTTGCATGGTACAACACGGAATTCCTACATACATCAATATAAAATACCTTATCCTGCAATTATGCAGCTACAGAAAACACCAATCAGTGTATCTTGTACTTCTCCCATTAGTTTCTATAAAAGGCGGCCACCTTACGGTTCACTCCATTCCATCAGGAGATTGCCTAGCCAACATTACTGAACAATTTTGGTTTGGAGATGCTGCATTGATCCCAAACCACATCCACACACCTCCGTGCACTCTTTACGCCTCACTCACTTCCATTTCCACCAGCCAAGCTTTGCACCCTTATTTAGACACCGTTTGAGAATCTGAGATGTCACATGGCGCCATGCAGTTCATGCAAACCCTTTTGTGTCTCCTCTTCATATCATCAGGCCTTCAACTCCAAAGCATCGATGCGGCTCAACAGAAGAGGAACCAGCCCTCACTGCGAGCTCAGCAGACGGCCCTCCTGAACTGGAAATATTCTCTCGGGAGCCCGCCAGCTCTGAGCTCTTGGCAGCAGCGAGTCCACACCTGCAACTGGACAGGGATCATGTGCAATACACACAAGGCAGTGACCAACATCTCCCTGCCAAATGCAAACCTGAATGGCCAACTCGATGGGCTCAATTTCTCGGCGCTCCCATTCATTGACTACATCGACTTGAGCTTCAATGATATCCACGGTCAGATCCCCACAAGCTTTAGCTCTCTGGCAGCCCTCTCATATCTTGATTTCACCAGCAACGGGCTGTCAGGAAGTATACCATATGACTTCGGCAACCTGCAGTCTCTCGCTGTTCTGGGGCTCTCTTTCAACAACCTCAGTGGTCAGCTCCCAGCATCCATGGGTAATTTGACAAAGCTAACCTATTTTTACATCCACCAAAACATGCTCTCAGGGGAGATTCCAGAAGAGATAGGAAAGCTCACCAACCTAGAACTTCTGCAGCTAAGCAATAACTCCTTAGCTGGCCAGATACCTGCCAGTATTGGAAACTTGACCAAGCTGAACTCCTTGAGGCTGTACAACAATCAGTTGTCAGGAAATATACCATCGGCGCTGGCCAATCTAATAAACTTGCAGGAGATTCAGCTTGGTGCCAATAATCTTGGCGGTGCCATCCCTGAATTTCTAGTTAATCTCACCAACTTAAACATGGTTGTCCTCTTTCAGAACCAAATCACAGGTGTTATTCCACAAGCAATAGGGATGCTCTCAAATCTAACTCGTTTGGAGTTAGGGACGAACTTCCTTGTCGGCTCCATTCCTCCGAGCATAGGGAACCTTACCAGGCTCACCTTCTTGAATCTGGTGAACAATCAAATCACTGGATCCATACCAACGGAGATCGGAAACCTGGTAAATCTCATCACCTTGAATTTGTATGGAAACCAGATCTCAGGTTCCATCCCTGCAACCATTGGCAACATGAAAAGCATCAGATACATGAGAATGTTTGATAACCAACTGTCAGGTCCCCTACCCCCTGAATTTGGAAATCTGACTGACATGATTTACCTTTCTCTAATCAACAACTCCCTGGTGGGTCCTTTGCCTAGAGATGTTTGCAGAGGCGGGCAGCTTGAATATTTCAATGTTGGTATGAACATGTTCAATGGTTCCATTCCTGCAAGCTTGAGGAGGTGTAAGAGTTTGCAGATAATTGAAATAAGTTATAACCAGCTCACAGGAGATATATCTCAGTTCTTCGGGATTTATCCTAACCTTACCACTGTGGATTTCTCCTCAAACATGCTATATGGCAAGCTCTCCCCAGATTGGGCTGCAAGCACCAGTATGGTATGGTTCACTGCAGCGAACAACATGATCACAGGAGGAATACCCAAGGAACTATCAAAATTAACCAATTTGGAGATACTGTCACTCCATTCCAATCATCTAAGTGGTAACATACCATCAGAAATCTGCAATTTAACCAACCTATACCGCATCAGTTTTGCAGACAATGAGTTATCAGGAAGTATACCTTCTGAGATTGGGAAGCTAAAAAATTTACAAAACATTGATATATCTGGGAACATGATAAGTGGATCCATACCAGAATCTCTGGGAAACTGCGTCAGTCTAGTATCCTTGAAGGTCAACAACAATAGCTTGACTGGAAATTTGCCTGATGCAATTGGAAATTTGGCCAGCTTACAAACAGTGTTGGACTTGAGCAGCAATGATCTCAGTGGACCTCTGCCGCAGAGTCTTGGAAACTTAAAAATGCTGGAAATTCTAAATATCTCCCACAACCAATTCAGTGGAGCCGTTCCATCTTCTTTTGAGAGCATGCTCAGCTTGGCAACCCTTGATGTATCATACAACAACTTAGTTGGGCCTATACCGATGAAATTATTACTTCGCAACTATTCTGCCGAATGGTTTCTCCACAACAAGGACCTCTGTGGTCCTCTCTCTGGCCTACAACCTTGTAATTCAATTACGATACCACGTCATCACACAGGAAAGCATCATACCCTAATATTAGTCATTGTTCCTCTGTGCATAGTGATTGTTCTTGCCATTGTTGCTGTAGTTTTTATGGCTCGTCACAGGAAGAGGCGTCACGAAACTACTAATGTCGGCAGAGGAGATGTATTTTCTATATGGAACTTTGATGGAAAACTAGCATTTGAAGATCTCACAAGAGCAACAGAAAATTTTGATGATAAGTACATCGTTGGGGTAGGTGGATATGGTAATGTATATAAAGTGGAGCTCCAAGATGGGCAACAGATTGCCGTGAAGAAACTTCACCCAATCGAAGAATGGGCATTTGATGAAAAGGGATTCCACAATGAGATTGACGTCCTAACAAAGATTCGACACCGTAACATTGTCAAGTTGTATGGATTCTGCTCCCATTCACAATACAAGCTTTTGGTCTATGATTACATCAATGGAGGAAGTCTTCGTGCAACCTTGGTGAATGAACAATTAGCAACAGAATTGGATTGGAAGAAAAGAGTTGCAATCGTAAGAGATGTGGCTCAAGCTATATATTACTTGCACTATAGCTGCAATTCTCCAGTAATTCATCGAGATATAACAAGCAATAACATATTGCTAGACACAGCTTTCACAGCTTATGTTTCAGATTTTGGCACGGCACGGGTTTTAAAATCCGATTCATCAAACTGGAGTGCACTGGCGGGGACATATGGCTACATAGCCCCAGGTATATGATCTCTTATAAGCAAGCATGCTCATTCATATTTATCTTGCTCCTAGGATTAAAGTTGTCCCCATTGTGCAGAGCTTTCCTATACATGTGTGGTGACTGAGAAAACCGATGTTTATAGCTTCGGTGTGATTGTGCTGGAGGTTATCATGGGGAGGCATCCAGGAGAGTTGCTGCAGCCAGGAGAGTGCCACATACTGCTCAGTGAAATTCTGGACCAACGCCCCAGGGAGCCCTCAACAACAGATGAGGCAAGTGTAGCACTGCTCGCCAAAATAGCTTTTGCTTGCCTGCAAGCTTCTCCTGAAGCAAGGCCAACAATGCAGGAGGTGTGCCAAAGTCACCTCGCACAGCGTCGTTCTATCGATCCACAACCAGCACCTTTTGATGAGCTTACACTTGATGAACTAAGAAATGCATAGAGTGGTGGCAAAAGGGAGTATTGAGCTTCATATGCTCTCACACATGAGTGCGAATAGGAAGTTCAACATATCATTAATCATTTATAAAGTATTTTAATAGAAATTATTCCCTCGAAGTCAGTACCTCGTTGCTGTATTTCCCATATTGTAACCACCAAAGGCAATTAGAAATTTTCGCCATCAACTGTGGCTGAGCAGAGGGTAAGGACCCTGTGAAATATTAAGAACTTAAAAGATCAAACACAATTCACTTGTTTTGAAGTACAGTAGAAAAGATTCTTCCTGGGATTTCTCCATAAGCATGAACTGGAAACTAGAACCAAATATTGGTTTCCACATTAATTTACAAACAGATTGGTTCTTGAAAAACGCATAGATCACTCCAAGAAATATTAACAAGTTGTAAGGATAGGCCCGCTTCTGTAGCTTATAGGGGTCCAAATTGGTGCCCCAAACCCAGGGTCACCACTGAACCTCTATAGTTCAAATTATTGAGGAAGTTTTCTACCAAGTGCTAGTAAAAGGCAATGTTTTGTGAAAATAGGTACACTGATGAAGCACGACCATACAGCAATAACTAAATTAATGACTTACTGAGAACATTGTATGTTCAAGACTAATCTGTCATTCATCGCATCAGCCTTATTCATAAGACCATAGACAACAAATCGAAACAACTAGTACTACTTTAGACACAGTCAATGTCACTCTTGAGTTAAAACTAGGAGGTAAACATAAACAGGAAATCACCAAAGCCAGACTGCCTGAACATCTAATAAAAAAGGGGTGCAAGTTTTACTGCACTTCGCACTGGTCATCTGTTTCTATTTATTGGAATTTTACTCAATGATGATACATACACTAGGAACTAGTGCAGCCATCACCGTAGCACGCAAATCACATAAAAAAAATCACCACAGCAACGGCAACTGAACAGCACAGGGCGATAAATCCAGTAACAAAACATTCATTGCGCGCGCAGCATCGCGTACCTTGCAACGCGCGGACGGGTGCGTCGAACCCCCCGCGGAGGCCGAGCGGAACCCAGGCGTCGCCGTTGATCTCCTCCCCCTTCCCCCCAATTCCCCATCTCGAATGAATCTGCTCTGCGCCGATTAAAACCAAATCGAGGTGAACCCGGGAGCCGGGAGATAACTGATTCTTCTGAAATAAATGTGAAATCACCAACCAAAGATTTGGAGAACTTTGCTCCCAACATCAGAGTGTAGGTTTCCGTCTCCTCTAAGTTCGGTCCAGGTTCGGCCCATTGAGGCCCATCTAAGATCCATAAAAAGAGAGGACCAGTGGATACGGACGGCGGCGACTCCTCGGCTTCCCCCACATCGCCTCGACCGTCGCCGCCGGAGGAAGCCTGCCCCGGGCGCCGCCGTATCGACACGGTTGGTCTCTCCTTCTACTCCCACCCCTTCGACGAGCTCGAGTCCTTCTACTCCCACCCCCTCGACGAGCTCGATTTCTGCTCAGTTTTCGAGCTCCCTCCCCTCGCCTCTGACACTCGCGACGCTCCAGAATTGAATCGCGCTCTGTTGATGGGCAGCTTGCGCGCTCCGCCGGCGCCGGCGCCGCTCGTTGGGAGCGCCAGGGTTTCGTTTGGTTCTGGGTTCTGTTTTGTCTCCGCCAGAGTGCTTAAACCCAGAGGTGCGCCCCCCTTGTTGGCTTACATCTTTTTGGACGAACAGTTGGCTTACATCTTGTTTTTGGTGGCTAACAAGTTCCTTGAATGGTGCGTTCCTTCCTAATTTTCAGGGTTGACTACCAGTAGCGCGATGAAGTCGTATAGGCTTTCTGAGCTCAGCGACGCCGAGGTTAGCGGCCTCAAGGCTCGTCCCCGCATTGATTTCACGTCCATATTCGGCACGGTAAGATGGGACGAGGATTAGTGATGGTATTGAAGTCCAGTATTTTTTCATCGCCTGAGAACAATGTGTTTCGTTACTATGCAATCAGGTGAATCCAATTGTTGAGGATGTACGTGTCAGAGGCGATGCTGCGGTTAAGGAGTATGTGTTGCTGTTTTGTTTGGTATTTTCTCGGATGAATGAAAGATTATGCTAGATTTTCTGTATTTTGTTTGTTCAGCTATACAGAAAAGTTTGACAGAGTCACACTTGATGATGTTGTGGTGTGTGTTAGCGATCTTCCAGATGCACAGGTAGTTATCCTGTTATATACAACTTTAGTTCTGTAGTTTCATTGGTACAAATACTAGATAAAAGATCTGATAGTCTCCGTGCATCATGTTGTTTCTTCTCTTTGGACTTCTGATCAGGTGTGATACCTACCTGTGCTGTGTTAAACATGTAATTCTAGGATGATGTGATATATAGATTTTTTTATTTCTTCAATACCTGCACTCCAAGGCTTTAGCAACTTGCATCGAATACTTAAATCCTTATGCTTACATTGTTTCGTCTATTTGGCATATGAGCTTGATTATCTTACCTACATAAGTACTGTAGCTTGATCCAGCTGTGAAGGAGGCCTTCGACGTTGCATATGACAATATATATGCCTTCCATGTTTCACAAAAATTACCCGAGAAGACAGTGGAGAACATGAAAGTAAGAGTTGTGCCAATGTCCAATGTTTCCATTTATAATTTTTTCACCTTTCCTTTATGATCTTTGTTAATAATTTATGTCCATTCATGAATATATGAAGGGTGTAAGATGTAAAAGAATAACAAGATGCATTGGTTCTGTCGGGCTGTATGTCCCAGGTGGCACTGCAGTCTTGCCTTCAACTGCGTTGATGCTTGCTGTGGTATGCTTGCCTCTGCTCAAATCCTCTTAACTGAACTAATTTTAATGATTGACTGTTTGAAATTTCTCACATGATTTCTCTTTCTGCCAGCCTGCACAGATTGCTGGATGCAAAACTATTGTTCTTGCCACACCACCTAGTCGTGATGGTAGCATATGCAAGGTATAGTTGTGGGACATGAAACTACACCACTATTTTTTTTTTCAGAAATTGTTTGATAGAGAATTAGAAACTTTTGTTGACTGCAGGAGGTTCTTTATTGTGCAAAGAAAGCTGGTGTCACACACATACTGAAGGCTGGAGGAGCTCAGGTAGTTGAGATTATCTTATGCTGCATTATTTAGTTGAATGCTCTTAATGTTAGTTACTTTCAGGCAATCTCAGCTATGGCATGGGGAACTGCATCATGTCCAAAGGTATTAGATGTACATAAGCTTCTTAATACCTCCGTCCTTAAATATATGATGTTTCAGACATGCTAGTTAGTTAAAAAATGAACTAATTTGTTTGTCCAAAACATCATGTATTTAAGAACAGAGGGAGTACATGTTTAAAATCAATAGTGATTTCTTTTCTGTCTAAATCTCGCCTCTATATAATTGCCTTCTGCCTGTTAAACAACTCTAGTTCTTTAAACTCTTTTCAATGCACCTATTGACATGGACATCTTGGATCATCATGCTATATCTGTTATTTATTTGTTTATGTATTGACTGTATGCAAGGGTTGCATAACCTTTTTGCTAACTGTATTCCTTCCTATTCAGGTGGACAAGATTTTTGGGCCTGGCAACCAGTATGTAACAGCTGCCAAAATGATTCTTCAGGTTTGTTCTGTTCTTTTGATCTTGTAAAAATCCAACCATTATCTGCCTTTTGAGCACATCTTCTCTACATGCACTTTTTTTGGGTTGTGAATTCTGATTATTGTTTGACTGCAGAACACCGAAGCTATGGTATCTATAGACATGCCTGCTGGTCCTTCTGAAGTTTTAGTCATTGCTGATAAACATGCGAACCCAGTCCATGTTGCTGCTGATTTGCTGTCTCAGGTACTGATATTCTTAATTGTTCTGATATGATTTGCACTACTAAATAGACATAATAAATTTTATTTAGGGTGCTAAAACCTCTATTGGTAGACTTGGTTTATGATATTTATCCTTACAGTTAGCACTCCTTTTTTTTAGGCAGAACATGGCCCAGATAGTCAGGTTGTTCTAGTTATTGCTGGAGATGGTGTTGATTTGGATGCCATTGAAGCAGAAGTTAGCAAGCAGTGTAACGCTCTTCCAAGAGGTGAATTTGCTTCGAAAGCACTTAGCCACAGTTTCACTGTGTTTGCCAAAGATATGGTTGAGGTAATTTCATTCCTGCTTGCAGCCATATATTACACTTGATTTATCTGTGCTGCAAGTGCATGTCATTCAACTGTGACCTCAACACCCAATTCCGACCTTTGTATGTCTCTTTTGCAGGCCATATCATTCTCAAACTTGTATGCCCCTGAGCATTTGATCATCAATGTAAAGGATGCTGAGCAGTGGGAGGAGCTCGTCGAGAATGCAGGTAGGCATATTGTCTGCTGCTTTGTTGGCATTGATCGTATGCAACCCCTTGTGCACATCAATCTCGATCTAAATATCCAGTTTCCATATGACAGGTTCAGTTTTCTTGGGCCAATGGACCCCAGAGAGCGTGGGCGACTACGCGAGTGGAACGAACCATGTCCTCCCAACCTACGGTTACGCGAGGATGTACAGTGGAGTATCACTGAGTTCTTTCCTCAAGTACATTACCGTCCAATCCCTAACGGAGGAAGGGCTGAGAAAGCTGGGCCCGCACGTGGCGAAGATGGCCGAAGTCGAAGGGCTAGAGGCGCACAAGAGAGCTGTTACTCTCAGGCTACAAGAGATGGAGGCTTCCGTGACCGTCTAGCTCCTGCCGTGATCCTACCGGAATTGAACTGTGGGCCAGTCTTCCAAAGCGCGTGTTAGAGAGAGGTCTTTCAGCTTATGTCAAATAATGAAAAATAATGCTCATGTCATTTGATCGGTTTTGCAATAAGCTCGAGCGGTACGTGTTGTATCTCAAGTGTTCTTGTATTTCCACCAATTTTTTTACTGTGCATTTGTTTCAGTGGCCTGACAAGTATCTCGAGTGTTCTGTCATGATTTTGGAACAAAAAGAAAAAGAAAGCAAACTGCGATCAAACGCCTCTCTGTTACTACGTGGGCCAAAGAGATGTTCATCGGGAAGGCCCATTTCTGCAAGCCCAGTCAGTCGATCTCACCCGCATCGCACGCATCTCTCAGAGACTCTTTCCTCAAAAAAAAAAAAAAAAAAAGAATTCTCTCAGAGACTTGGACCAGGTGGGAATCCAGCCAGGCTCGGCGGCAGCAATTCGAAGCTCAACGGTGACGGCCAGGCGCGGTGGCGATAGGGCGGAGGCGTTGAGGCGGGGGACTGCGGGGCGGAGTCGAGTCCTTCAGACGCTTCTGCCGACGGGTTCCTAGCGATGGCCGATGCGCAGGCGGAAGGGGATGCGTAAGCCACACAGCTTCCCCCCCTGATACGAACCTTGCGTGAAATCCTTTTTGCCGTCTGTGTGTGAGCCGTCAGACTCTGAATGCCATCCTTTTTTGTGCCTAGGATAACTGCAAGGCTGTTGCTGATCCCTACATCCAGTGCGAGTTCATGGCACGGACCCGGAGGCAGCAGAATTTGACGTGCGCGCCGCTGGGCTGGACGCCGTGCCTCTCAACTTGGTGATGGCGTTCAAATACAAGTTTTAAAGCTATCAATTTTTTTTTACTTAAAAAACGCTATCATTTTTTCCATTTAAACACTGAATAAAAAAAAATACATAGTTCGAATCATGTAAACGGGCACTGCATCAATGTGTGCTAACTTTAATTGGTATTTTTTCAATCGTGTAGATTGGTCAGGTGGCTGTAGTCGGTATTTGGTCGGCGTAACAAACGCATGAAGTAAGAACTGGATGAAGCGTAGATTTTCTTTCAATAATAAATCCTGAGTTCATACATGGAGTTCATCAATGGCACACCGATCGGACTTCATATCTGGATCAAGACCTCACATATTGAAATGAGTGCACACAGCTCGGTACAAATCGGTATAATGACTTCACATATTATATAGCAGCATTTCAGCCAAAATAAGACGAGTAATAGTAGCATGAAGAAAATAAGTAGTGCTCGGTACAATCCAGCTGAATTTCATAATCACAAACATGCAGGGCACAAACATAGGACATAGCTTATGTAACAGAAAGAAAGCAATGTCAGCGTGAAGAAAAAACATCAAGCAATTCAAAATGAATGGCAGCAAAGCAACAAACACAATTTCTTCACTCTGCAATACCAAAACAAAAAAAATACAACAACTATTGTTGCAGCTGATTTTGTCAAAACACAGTTCAATTCCTCCAGGACCGAAGGCCAATGGAATAAATAGTCAGTTCTAATCATCACAAACAAATGAAATCAATGTTACACGCAAAACAAAAGAAATGCTTTCTAGTAGTATTATATAGAGTTGGACTAGGAAGTCTAGAACTAACTTGACAAAATCCAATTATATGACATCAAGCAACAGCTACATACTTGCATAGCAGATGAACACAAAGATTTCATATAATTCCACCAGCAATATACAATCCAATATATACATTATACATACAACAGCTACTACCAACGTCAGCCTAAGACCACAAGTTTCACTGATCAAATAGAACTATAGAAGCAACATGAATTATGATCAAAGCTTAATGTACTAACAAATTGTAGCTTCAAGAAATCAGTAAGCAACAATGTCAATCTTATCTGACTACTTTCAAGTACATAACCTAGTAAACAGCTACAAAAGAAAACATTGCTCGAGTTACATTTTTGCATATCAACATTGTATGCAAGTTAGCTTCAACATCATAAGAATTGTACTAAGAAATCATCACTTGTATTGTATACCATTAAAGGCTTTCATTGTTTAGAATTGAAAATGCTGACAACCAAAACGAACATGTTTCTGACAATACGAGAGAACTGCATGGCAAAGTTGCAAGTGAAAATGCAATCACCAGAGCATAATATGAATCAGATGCTCATGCAATATTAGCAAGAAAGCAGTAAATCAACTACAATTAAGAAATGCACAAATTGCATAAAATTTTTTAACAAAATCATGTAGCCCAAACGACAAGAATTCATAATGATCCTAGGTAACAGCTAAATAAAGATACCAATGGAACTAACAGCAACACCAGAATACTACCAACTCACGAATTCATGTCATAGGCACCTAAACTTTAATGACCACAGTAAAACGAGCAAGGACATTCCATCTGACAAGCAAAAAAGCGTAGCAACATCTGATTAAAATTTATAAATTGCTCAAAATTTTCATTGGCGCCAGAATATAAATTCGAAGTCCATCACATGCAGACGAAGACACTTCAGAATTTAGAGCTTAACAGATAAGTTCAAGACTTAATCCCCACAGAAGCAACCACAGATCTAAAACAAGTTTAACAAGTAATAGCATCATAACTACGAGAGGCAATGCGATCTCGATCACTGCGACAGGATGGGAGCCTAGACGCGGTCGCGGCGGGGGCCACCGTACTGCGGGCGGCCGTATGGGGCAGCGCTGGAGACCTCAGCCTGGCGCTCAACGCCGGGGAGGTCGGCCATGCCGAGGGACGCAAGCATCTCCATGGTCTCCTTGTCGACGCGGATCTCCTCGACCTCGAGCGCCGACTTCTCCGGGACGAAGTCCATGCGGCGCTCGCGCTCCTCCTCCTGGAGCTTGAGCGAGATGCCACGGACGGGGCCGCGCTGGATGCGGCGCATGAAGTGGGTGGTGAAGCCGGCCACCTTGTTGCGGAGGCGCTTCGACGGGAGGATCGACACCTCCTCCAACACCTTCTTGTTGGTGTGGAAATCGAGGGTCATGCGGGAGTAGTACTTTTCGATCACCTGCCTGGAGGTCTTCTTCACCGTCTTGGTGCGGACGCGACCCATGGCTGCTGGCGGTGGCTCCCTCCTCTGCTCCGGCGACGGCGACGGCGGCGGCTAGGCGCTGGCTGGTGGCGGCGGCGGGGCGAGGATTAGGGCAAGGTTTTTGGGCAGGCGAGAGACGAGAGGTACTTATAACGGAGGCGGACGTGTGGGGGCTAGGGTTTGCACGGTAGGAGGATATCTCAGCCGCTCGTTCAAGATGGGCGGATGATATTGATTGGGCTGGTAATGGGCCTGTTCTCCACGTCCGAATTTAGACCCGTATCCAGTTCCTGCTGCCGTTTCCTCGCGACCTCGCGCGAGACTTGAGTTGACCCATATTCCTCTTTCGTTCTCTTCTCCGGTCGCCGTCCGGCGAAGCGGCGACGCCTCAGCTACTTGCTCCCGGTTTTCCGGTCATCTCCCCCGGCACCACCTCCATACCCTCTCTACCGAGCGTGGCTTCACCTGTACACCCGTTCGAGAGCCACCTCTCATCTCTATAGGCTTCCTCCCTTTCCTGCCCCCGCACCCCCTTGACGCTTTCCCCATTCCTTCAATTCTCGTCGGCTCCAAATTTGGCCTTCCTTTCTGTTTCTGGGAGGGAGGCTCGGGTTCGTTCAGTTTGTTGCGGATTTGGTTGCGGTGTGGTGCTCTGCTGGAGTACTGAAAGCAGGCAGGGTTAGACTGAACCCTCCATGCCCAAATTCAGGCCCAGCCTGATTTGTAAGTTATGGAGTTCGATGACGACCGAGACATTGGTGTGGGTGGTGGCAATGGCGAAGTCGATGACAAAGTGGACGAGCCTGTCAGGTGAGGAATGACACGATCTTCAACAATGAGCAGTCCTATTTAGCAATATGATTTCATTTTATGCAACGGATTTTGGCATGGACGGCACTTTAAAAATTTGGAATCCTGCATGAGCCAGTGTGATTTTTCCCAATTTCCTATCGAATTCATCCATTCTGGACAGGCCTTAACTTGATATACTCTCCGTGATGTGTGATCTGAGCAAGTTAATGTGCAAACGTAGATAACTAAGTACTGTAAATGTACTAGCTAGGAAATGAGACGCATGAACTGGAGACACATTTCTGCGGGCAAAGGTTGTTTTGGATTTTTCGTTATTTATGATTAGCGGAACTGTGTGGGTCTTAAGTTCTAGAAATGTGCCAAGATCCATTTTGCCTTTCCTAGGTTTGAATTATGTGGTAGTGGGACCTGCGTTTGGATAGATCAATGCTGCACCTGATAATTTATAATGCATTTACCTCGTATGTGAAAACAATAAAAATTCTCCATGATTGTCCTATTCTTATGCATTAGGCAGGACACTAGTTGACTTGCTATTTTGGCTATTGCACTACCACTTGTCGTATAATAGATGGATAGGAAGGTCTAGCGCTACGTCAGTGCTCCCCTGTTGTGCTCAACAGCATGTCTTGAGACCAGAAGTATTCTGGTTTTATTTGTCTTCAATTAAGGACAGTAATACTGCATGGCAATGAGATAATTTCTAAGCTCTGTGTTATAGCTGTTCAGATGCCTACGCTGTGGCATCAGTGCAAACGCAACGCCTCATATGCGCCGTGGGCCGGAGGGACGGAGGACTTTATGCAATGCGTGCGGCATAGCATGGGCAAAGGTAGGTGCCATTTATTCTTCACCACTTATTTTTTGTACTTCCTTTTGTACTTATGTTGGCTGTATCCGTAGCTGTTAGGCTGTAACATTCTTGCTTTCATGGTTTATGGGACTAATTGCAAATTTCAATGCCTGTTAGTAGATTTTATCAGATATAAAGTCATGGCCATTTGCTTTTGTTGTGAATGACACGAGGACTTGTTTATGCTTCTTCATAATAGAACTCTAGTGTTTGCACGGACCACACTGTGTTTTACTAGATTAAGTTTGGCCAGTGAGGATCAGGAGAGCTTCTTTGTTCAGCTCACATTATTTGTTCTTTTTTTCTTTGAACACGCAGGAGAACTGAGTGCCATTGCACTAGAATTTTGTTACATCTTCCCTTGCAGTTTTTAGATTACATTGGCTCCTGTGTAGGATTTTAAATAACTGTGTTATACTACAGCTATCCTCTGGCAGCCTCCAACACCCCTAGGCCCTTGACGCCGGCCAGGCTCTGCTCCACATGTGCACCTTGTCTTCCACCACCTCAATTTACTTTTCAAACTTGCAGATGCTAATGACAGTCTTGCCACTAAGATACCAGTACACATTTTGTGTGAACACTCCATGGACAATGCCCTACAAATTTAAAAATGTTTAAATGAATCTGTCATTTTTCTGCTGTGGAAACAAATGAAAACGATTTTATGTTAGATTTTACAATCTGCTTTTGTGTAAATTTTAGTCCTGTTAGCTTATTAGTCATTTGAATTTCATACAAACAGGGGAAAATGAGAAAAGTTATTGATTCTGATGCCCACATAGAGGATGCAACAGTTGCAAAAATGGTGCCAGAAGTTGGCATGGAATTTGACGATGAAGTTAAGGCATATGAGTTCTACAATAGGTATGCTGGACATGTGGGCTTTAGTGTTCGTAAGAGCTCATCAGATAAATCTGCTGAAAATATTACAAGGTCAAGAACTTTTGTATGCTCAAGAGAAGGTTTCCGTAAGGACAAGAAAGGAGCTAAAGAAGTTAAAAGGCCTCGACCTGAAACAAGAATAGGGTGCCCTGCACGGATGACAATTAAGATTACATCAAATGCGAAATATCGTATCGCAGAATTTGTAGCAGACCATAACCATCAGCCTGCACCCCCATCGACCATGCATATGCTGAGATCTCAGAGAGTACTGACTGAGCTGCAAACAACTGAAGTAGACTCTTCAGAAGATTCGACAACACCATCAAGGTTTTCCAGTGGTTGTTTAGTCCGGCAGGCAGGACCAACTACAAACATTAACTTTCTCCCTGCTGATTATAGGAGTTCCCTCCATTCAAAGCGTATGAAGAATATGCAGCCCGGTGATGCAGGGGCCGCTGTGAAGTACTTTCAGAACATGCAGATGAATAATCCTTCATTCTTTTATGCTTTTCAGCTTGATGAGGATGATAAACTGACCAACATTTTCTGGACTGATTCCAAATCTAGAACTGACTTCACCTACTTTGGTGATGTTGTTTGTTTGGACACAACTTACAAGATAAATTCGCATGGCAGGCCATTAATGCTCTTCCTTGGAGTAAATCACCATAAGCAAATTTCCATTTTCGGCGCTGCTTTGCTTTATGATGAATCAATGGAGTCTTTCAAGTGGTTGTTTGATACATTCAAGGTTGCCACTGGTGGGAAACAGCCTAAAACAATCTTGACAGATCAGTCAGTGGCAGCTACGTCTGCCATAACTGAAGCATGGCCAGGCACAGTTCATCGCCATTGTCCATGGCAAATTTACCAAAATGCGGTGAAAAACCTCAGTCACGTTTTCCAAGGTTCTAAGACATTTGCGAAGGATTTCAGCAAATGTGTTTATGAATACGAGGAAGAAGAGGACTTCTTGTTAGGATGGAGTACTATGCTAGAGGACTATAATCTAAGAAACAATGAGTGGATTTGCAAGTTGTTTCAAGATCGAGATAAATGGGCTTTGGTGTACAATAAGCATGTGTTTACTGCAGATATAAAGAACTCATTGCAATCAGAAAGCGTATGCAGTGTCTTGAAAAAGTACTTGAGTGCACAGTTTGATTTGTCATCTTTCTTCAAGCATTTTGAAAAGGTACTGGATGAGCATCGATATGCAGAGCTACAAGCTGATTTTCATGCAAGCCAAAGTTTTCCAAGAATACCTCCCTCCAAAATGCTAAGGCAAGCTGCTAGCATGTACACCCCAGTGGTCTTTGAAATTTTTCGCAGAGAGTTTGAGATGTTTGTGGATTCAGTGATTTATAGTTGTGGTGAGGCTGGGACTGCATCCGACTATAGAGTAGCAGTGACAGATAAACCTGGGGACCACTATGTCAAGTTTGAATCCAGTGACCTCTCTGCTATTTGCAGCTGTAAAAAGTTTGAATCAATGGGTATTCAGTGCTGTCATGTGTTGAAGGTTCTTGACTTCAGAAATATAAAGGAGCTACCACAAAAGTATTTTTTGAGAAGATGGAAGAAGGACGCAAAGTCTGGAAATACAGCAAATCAAGAATTTCTGAATGATGGAGCTTCACAAACTCCAAGCTCTTCCTTAAATGGTCCAGGGCCATTTATAGATCACCAACATGTACAAATAAATGATCAACCTAACCATGTAAGTTAACTGAGTACACTGTACACCTTCTAATTTAGAAGCTCTTCTGTTTCGTTTCCAACTGGGGTTGACATGTGACCAATCACAGGATTCCTCTGTTTCTAACTTCCACCGGCAAGGTCTTCATGGCGATGCACAAGGAAATCAGGTTTGACTCAAAGATCGAACTGTTAGTTTGATACACTTACCCAATCACTCAGCAGTGGAACTTTTCATAGTATTTTTCTACAATTATCCAATAAAATTTATACTGGGCAAAAAATTGCTGGTAAAATATATAAAACCCATCTTGGACCCATTTTCACAAAAGAACATGATCCATCCGTTCTGGATCTGGAAAAAATAAACAGTCACTAAGTTAATATGGATTATTCTGCAGTTCTCACATTTCTGCTGTACTAAGTCTCAGTTTGGGAGAAGATTATTTTCTCCGCATTTCTGACCTTCAGCTATTCGACAGGGTTATACCCCACTAGCTGGGATGCAGCCACAAGAGTTCATTGGGAACTTCCACCTTAACAACAGATCAGGTTTTTGATGCAAAAATGGAACTGAGCTTTGTCCCAGCTGGTCCAAAAGACCAAAAACCATTAAACCAGCGATTGTTTTCAGTTTTTTAGTATATTTTCTCCCATGAAAGCATGACCAATGCAAATCTCTTGTAAATTACAATGTATGTTTCTGTAGTTTCAGAAATGTAGAATGCAGCTAGTTTTCTAGAAACTTTAGACTCTTTTAGTCGGATTCTGGTATCAGTATGTTTTTGCAGTAGGAAGTTTGTCTGATGTTATAAGGAAGGAATGAGAGTTCCATTGACTTCTGCGTCATTGGTAAAAAGGATTCAAGTTATGAGCATACATGCGTTTGTATCTGTGCGATTAACAGGAAAGAATTACTCTCACTTCTGCTGCTGAAATGACCATTTGAAACCATTTAAGAGGAAACAGCTACTCTCACTTCTGCTGCATAAATGACCATTTGAAACCATGTTTTTTTTTACTTTATTTGTGAGCATTTCTGATTTGAAATATCGGTTTGATGTTACATATTGGTGTCTTGTCACCATTTCCAGAATCCTAAACTTTGTATGGTGATGTCATTGCTCGCCTAATTTCCGAGGGAGGATCATCAAGTTTATCAGCTACGATGTCATCGCAATCTCCAGCAATTTGGACATCCTGGTGAATCATGTTGGTGGTTGCATTTCATTTGAACTTTTCAGCCATGCTGCCGAGACCACGCCACGAATAAAATATGGTTGCAGAAGCTCATAAAATTATGAATCAGATGGGATGTCCATGTTGACATTACATGAGCTCCGGACGCCTGACAACGATACTAGCAAATCGAGAGGGGTGCATTGCAGCAGGAAAGACGAGAGATCCCTGTTTGACATGACCGGCGAGCTGCTGCTTCTGATGGCATTTCCGAAGCCGGCAAGCCGGTTGATGTGGCCATGCTATCGCCTTGCAGCTGCAGAGGTGGTGGATCCGGTGAGCTGCCTGGATGGTTGAACCGTTCCAATGGATGGTTCGAGTAATTTTGTTTACAAACATGGTAACGCTGAGCACTACGTGACAGAAACAAAAATAAATAAATAAATAAATAAATATCGTGTACCTGCACCACGGATGTAATGCGCTACTTGCATTAGCGTGATGTTTTTGGTGAAGAACTGAAGATGGTGGAGTTCAGTGGAAGGTAGGTTGGCGTCACTGTTGCTGTTGAGGTTCGGTACACGGGCCACTGTGTCAGTCACGAGGATAGAGCATCATGCATGGCAATGCACAAGATGAAAAACTCCATGTAGTGTGCTTCTCAGAAGCAAAAAGGAAGTGAAGAGTCGTTTTCGATTTATCGAAGTTGACATTTGGTCTCTTGCCGCCGCGGGCCACCAGACGTAGCTCGTGCGGTCACACGTCACAGGCTGTGGGTCTGACCCTTGTTGTACCAACTTGTAACACCAATACGATTCCCTGAGCATTGTCCTGAATCAGTACAACTCGTTTCGTACGTACACTGATTACTGATACACACATCGACCCAGCTACTGGTAGTGCAAGATCACTTTCTTTTTGCAAGGATTAGTAGTAGGACCTGTAACGATCGAGAATACTTGTGCGAACAAGTTTTCCTTGAGAAATGCCGTTATGAATTGGAACAGCTTGCACGCTACCACTTACATTAAAAACCCGAGCTTTGGCTTGGCGATGTTGATCCTGTCATCCTGACCTCGCGTGCGTGGCCTCCACTAAACCCCAAAGCGAGAGCGCTGGACCAGATCAGCAATCGAGTATAGTATAGGAATCTTTCGCCTTTCCTGTTGTTCCTGCCGAATACCCCAAACGAAGATCGCCGAACAGCTAAAAACCTTTTCTTTTAACGAACTGAACAGCTAAAAAGTTGCGACCCGGCACGTTGCAAACATGCGGGGATGAACTCGCCGGCCGGTATGGTCAACCAGCCGAGCACGCAGCGGGAGCCAAGCGGATAATACTACTACTCGTGCGCACGAGCGCGGCGCGACGACGGTCGCCGGGGAGAGGCCGAGGTGGCCGAACGACCCAGCCAGGCCAGGCCAGGTCAAGTCGACATCGGCCGCGACGCGGACCAGGCAGCGGCTCTCCGCCTCGCGCCGTCGGGCGTCGCTGCCGTGCCCCCGACCCACTCCCACTTCCCCCCAACTCCAGCTACGTCGTCGTGTTCTGGTTGGGCTGGGTGGGGCCCGCCGTGTCAGGGGCGGTTAGCGGCGGTTGGGCGCGCCGCGCCCGCTTCCTCGGCTGCTTGTTATTATGCCGCCGCCCCGGCTCGGCTGAGGGGGAAGAGAGAGGACCAACCGCCGCTTGGGCTCTTCATCTTCCTCTTCTTCTCCCTCCCACGTCGTCTTCGCGCGCGCCTCGAAAGGTAACCGCGCGTCCCTCCCCCCGTCTCTTCTCCTCCGCTCCTTTTCCTTCCTTCCTCGCTTCCCCACCACCTGTTCGCCGGAACGCCCGGGCCGCGGAAAATCCAGAACTCGCTTGTTCGCGCCTCTGCGGCCACGCTGTAGGTTCGGTGCGGGCGCTTCTAGTCCGGTGACGGAGAGAGCGGTGCTCTGGCTTTGGTTGGAGTGTTATGGCGGCTTGTTCGAGGAATTAAGGCTCTACCTGTATAGCCTCTGCCCTCTGCCGTCGTCGTCCTGTCCTTGCTCCTGAACAAGGCCCTTTACTGCACACCTGCAGTCCTGCACATGTGAGTTTGTTAAGGCGATGTTCATGGTTTTCTGGCTACCTCCGCCTCCTGAATTTTAGTTCTTCTCCTTTTCGATAACCCTGCTAGTCTACAAGTGATGTGTAAGCTACTACTAGCTTGGATTTTCTTATCGTGCCCTCTCAGCAATATGGCACCTTCTTCAAATATGGAGGGATGAAAAGGCGAGCAGTCTATGCAGTTACTAACCTGATATATGGTCTTGTTGGGTGGGTTATGTTTTACCCTTATATGACCGACATTAATCGCATGTTCCTATGCTATGCATAAACTGATACGAATTTGTTCTGTTTTTTGGTCTAGTATCAAATTAGCAAAGTTGTTTTGCTCATGACTTCACATTACCTTGACCTACAAGTTTAGGGTTTATTACTCAATTCTCGTCCCTTCCAGCAACACATGTTTCTTGGCCCGTTAGGTTTCACATTTCCTGAATTCTAAGCCAAGAAACTCGTAAAGGACGGCTTACTATGGCAGGATTTTGGAAGGCTGTTAGTTCTTCACAATCCCTTTCTTTGGGGGATGAGACGCCAAGGAATTGGGAAAGTTGGTGGTGTTTGTGTGTTCCCTGTTCATGGCCACGGACCTACTTCTACAAAAAAAAAAAATGGCCATGAAGCTGGAGCGTTGCAAGAATGATTGGGTTATCTTTTGGTTGAGGAGGGGGTCTACACCACTAATCTTTGCTGGAAAGCTAAGGAACATAGATACAGTCCCCTTTTCCTTTTCCCAATGCTTGTACTTATTCAGTAAAATATTTTTCTCCTGTAAACAGAAAACTATTTTATTCTTTCATATTTGGTAAGCTTATACTGTCAGCAAATTTCGCTGCTGTGTGAAAGGACATTGTTTGGTGTTGAATAGCGTTGCAAGTGTTTTCTTCTTTTTGTCTGTTTGGTTGTTGTTTCCTTATGTTTCAATCATCTTGACATCTGTCCAAATTTGGATATTTGGGTGTTACAGCTCCATGGTTTGCTAATTGCATGCCCATATTGCCTCCTTTATGTGTTTTTGAAGCATTAGCCAATCCATTTTTGTCCTTTTGTTCTTTAAAATTGCCAGGCTTGTTTTTTTAAAGTTTGATATTACTTTGGTGGAGCTTAAACATCGACAATCTAGCAATTATTTCTTTATATTGGACCACGACCAGGAAGCTATTTACCTAACTTAACTATTATTAATCCACATGTTAGATACAATAGTGTCAGTAATGTGGAGAATAGTTCATATAAAAATATATAATTAACTCCCTTTATTCTTTATTTCACAGAAAAATAATAAGCTGGCTCAAAGATTATGGCGTCTCTAACTCCAGGGATACTGTTAAAGGTTCTCAAAAATATTAACTCTGATGTGAAAGTTTGTGGAGAATACCGGTCCATTCTTCTCCAAGTTATAAGCATAGTCCCTGCAATTACTGGTTCTGAACTTTGGCCGGACCATGGCTTCTTCATCAAAGTTTCAGATTCATCGCACTCGACATATGTTTCCTTGTCTAAGGAGGACAACGAACTCATCTTATCAAACAAACTACAACTCGGACAGTTTATATATGTTGAAAAGGTTCAGTCAAGTATCCCTGTTCCGGTTCTTGTTGGAGTCCGACCAGTTCCAGGAAGGAACCCTTGCATTGGAAACCCAAAGGATCTTATGCAAATGTCAACTCCCTCTGGCGTTATGGAAGCACTGGATCATCAAAGGAAGACTTCCTCAGCTGATCTCTCTGAAAGTGAAAAGGAAAATTTGCAGAGGAAGGTAGTTATCAAAGAGCAGAAGTCAGTTGTTGCTTCCCGTTACATGCTTGGGGTATCAAGCAACAATGGGAAAATTACCAATCTTAACTCCAGCATTGATAGTGACAAAAGTAATGGAGGAAGTAGCATATGTGAATCAAATCAAAAGTCTGTTGCCCCGAAAATCAAACAAGAGGCTAAACCTCAGGTATGCTTAAAGCTCAATCTCATTCTCTACATAGTTGATGTTAACAAAATTATGACCCTCGTATCTCGGCAATCGAACTACAAGCATCAATAATTTGAGTTGGCAAATCCTTTCTAATATGATTTTAAGAAGTAGTAGCGATATGATACATGAGTTCTTGTAAATATTACATAAACAAAGCTAAGCAAAAAAACTTCTCTAATTATCTTTTGGAAAAAAGTTTAAGGAACCAATGGTTAATGATTAATTGCAGGAACGGCCAAATAATACATCTCCTAGTCATGCTAAGTTAGTTTCCTCAAAGCAAGAAACTAACAAGGACACACGAAAGAATAGTGGAACTTCACCTAGTACAAATGGTTCCGCTGCAGTGAAGAAGCAAATGCAAAAGGAGAGCAAAAAGGAACCTGCAAATGAAAGAAGATCACCGCCAAAGCTTTATAGAAGTTCACCAACGCCAGCGAGGACTTCACCAACAAAGCTTAGTTCATCAGCAAAGCAGAACGGAAGCTGTGCTCCAACTCCTCCTGTATCTAGTGTTAAGCGAAGAGTTACAGAAACTATCTCCTGGGATTCCCTCCCAACAAGCCTAATCAAATCAGGCAAGGTATGTGTTACAGCTTTTGGTGATTTTAAGCCTGTATCGGGTGTTTGGTAATTTTATGCCTGCATTGAGAGTGAGATTCTCATGACTTGACAATATGTTTTCTGTTCTCTATATTTTGCGCACGCTCATTGGAAGCCATTATTTTGAACTATCATTGTATACACAGAAAGACACTTAGTTGTAAGCCAAATTTACTACATTGTCTTACACTATTTGGATATTCATTTATTTTGTGTGAACAGGCTGTTGTCAGGAGAAAGAACATTGCGCTTGTAGCAGCAGCTGAGGCTCAAAGGGAGGCTGCAGCAGCTGCATGTCTAGTAAAAGGCCTTGGGTAAGTAGGTCCATAGCTCAGATATTTCTTATTATTATAGCTGTGCATCTATTTTATTGACTACAATAGTAAGTTTAGTTGCATAAGTTGGGAAAGACATTCCAAATTGATGAATTCGATGTGTTGCAACTTCACTTTGTATTTTGTCGTTTAGCACAAAGAACAAATTGCTGGTAGTATATTGTAAAGGAAAAAGTCCATGTTACTCCCCTCAACTATAAGCAAAGTCCACATAACACCCTAAACTATTTTTTGGTTTATTTTACCCCCCTAAACTATGTTATTTGGTCTATTTTACCCCCTAATACAATTTCTCTTTTTTATTTTTCCATGTACAAGTATCATATTGCGTTCAAATTTTGGGAGATGATAGTAGACATCATAATACATGATAGAAAAATATAAAATTATTTTTTGTCATTATTTTGATGGGGGTAAGATATTTAATAATTAATTAATCCTTAGGACACGATATTATACAAAAACTAGTGACAAAAAAATTATAATATATTTTTTTGACATACATTGAGATGTTCACTACAATCATGCAAAATTTTAAATTAAAATTCAACTTGTGCATGGAGAAATAAAAAAGAAAAATTGTATTAGGAGGTAGAATACACCAAGTGACATAGTTTAGGGGGTAAAATGAACCAAAAGAAAGTTTAGGGGGTTATGTGGACTTTGCTTATAGTTGAGGGGAGTAATATGGACTTTTTCCTATTGTAAACTCAGCATTGTAGATTCTTAAAATGGTCAGTTAAAATGGTCGTTAAGGCTTTCATGGTTTTGAAGGCCACGATTTGTTATATGCTCATTTGAGGTATGTGTATGTTATGACAGAAGCACCCTCCCACTGCAAGTCAAAGAAATATGATGAAATTAGAGTACTCTGAACAGAATAATTGCATGGTATCAGATTTTGGAACGCGCAGCAGTATCTTGCTTCTGTGAAGCACATGCTTTGCTTTTATTTTACCAAACTTTTTCTCCTTTGTGGGAGCCACATGCTTTCCTTTGGCTCATGAACTTGACGAATAAATCTAATCTCGTGTGGGTGCTTTCACCCTTTACAGAATTTTTGCCGAGATAAGGGAATCTTCTGAAGTGGATCCACACGCTGCAATTACCAAGTTTTTTCAGCTGCACCGGCTTATCGTTCAGCAAAGCGCTGTCTGGAAAGCTTACTCCCCAGAGCCTGGCAAAGAATCTCGAGCAGAGAAGGAGAAACCATCAAGGAAAGTCTCTGCATCTCAGAACAAAGCTGCTCCATACAACGCAGCAAAGAATTCCGACGATGCCCAGACAAGCGAAAAGATGGAATGGGCCCGGGAGGATGGCTTCAAGGAGATCTGCAGGTCATGGCTCGCTCTGAGGAAAGAATCCCAGTCATGGTTCCTGAGCTTCTTGGAGGACGCCCTTGAGTCAGGGTTCAAGTTTGAGGATCAGAGCAAGAACACCAGGGAACGCGCGCGGGGGCAATCCAAGGGTGGAGATGGGAGGATCGCGGTCCGGCTGTCGCAGCTCAAGGAAACAAGCAACTGGCTCGATCAGCTGCAGGACGAAGCGGTCGAAACCGTGGAGCAGCTGAAGCAGAAGGTGTACAAGTGTTTGCTTGGAACCGTTGAAACGGCAGCTTCGGCGCTCGAAGGAAGGTAGCGCACCAGAAACACGGCCGCAAAAGGGTGAAGATTTAAGTTATTTCGGTTGTGTACAACATGACGTAGCGGGGCGGAGACCAACCGAAGATGGTGAGAGGTGTAAATAGTCGATCGGGTTGCTGATTTTTAAGTTATGATGAAATGAATTTATTTTTTTCAGCATATGTTTTTCCTGACGTTGCGTGTGAAGTGGCAATTGATGGCTCGGTCTTTAAGTAGTGTGTTCATCGGAATGGTTGAATCTTTGCGTTTTGCATCGAGTGATGTCCGTTTGGCCTGCAGACAGTAGGCGCAATGCCGATTTTTTTATGATCTTCTTCGAGAGAGGTTAATTAGTTGGTGTGTTTATTAGAAGCGGTGGAACACAATCGGTGAGCTATTCTATCGACGTCGCAGTGGGTAGGGTGAGACATCAGTTGTCGCGTCAGGCGGAGTGAGACACAACACAACATGTCCACACGATTGGGTGGAATTCAGACAGTGGTGGTGTCTTTGTGCGCGCCGAAATTGTGTCCTAGACTGCGGGGGGTGGCCTGGGCGCTGCTGGGCCTCTGAGAGCTTGGGCCGATTCGTGTGGTGCTGTAGCCTGCAGCAAAACAAGCTGAGCGGGTCCTCTAAAAAAAAAAGCAAGCTGAGCGAGTCGCACACGAGAGCCCAGAGCCCACCAGAGACGTCACTCAGGAAGTGGGAGGAGGAAAGAGAGTGGAACAATCGAACCGACGAACGGCCGGGCGCCGCAAAAGCAAGCGCGCAAGGAAGGAAAGGTCACATGGCCGAACGCGCCACGCCTACTTGTTCTTCGTTCAATCGTTCGTCGGGGCACGACAACCCAGCATCACCAGAAATCTTCCGAACGAACGAACCGAACCGCCCTAGCAAGGCAATTGACGCAGCGAGCGACCAATGACGCCAGCTCGCTCCATGAATATTGACTCAACGGTGAACTCCATCCTACTACCACCATGCACGCATAAGCATGTTGACTCGTGTATCATCACGTACGCGTCGCAACATATCCACCGCCTGCCGGTCGCCCCGGTGGCCCAATGCAAGATCTCCGACGACCGCCGGACCACCGCCGCCGTGTCCGGCAGCCAGCCAAGATATAGCTAGCCGTGGCGGATCGATGTGATAGCAGCTGTATGTTCTCACCATGACACGCGTCGTAGGGAAGAAAGACTAGACTATACCACCTGTCATGTGTACTAGTATCTCACTCACTCAGATCAACGACTACTACATGCTGGTGCCGATCCGTCCGACAACCAGCCGGCCGAGCAATTGCCGCGCGCGTGCCCCCAAGCCGGATTCGGCTAACATGCATCGCACCGCCGGCCGCCGGCCGCCCGCCGAATCTGAGCCACCAAAGTACCAAAACGACCGTCGACTACTCCATCATGCATGTCTTTGGCGACAAGAAAGAAAGGTGCGGCCGTGGCAGGGATACGGTATGGAATGATCAGTAGTTGATCACCGCATGGGCGGCGTGACCTCTTGTGGTCTCGGTCCCTGGTCGAGCCATGCATCGAGGGAAGTTTCGCTGATGCAAAGGCAAAAGGCCGGCGTCGTGGAACTGCCGTGCATTTTCCTTGCTTCATTTCGTACGTGGCTGCCCCCTGCTGCTGATGAGAACTATGCATGACGAATGAATGTAGTAGTACAAACTAATTAATGTGACCGTACGTATACACATTTACACACAGTCGTCGTAGACTCGTAGTACATGTACGCTTCTGTTGATCTGGACGTAAATGATCGATGCACTGCCACGCGTTCCATAGGCTGTGCATGCATGGGCCTAAATTCCCTATTCTCTGCTTCCAGCCCAGCAGTATTACCCCCTTCGTCCTTCCTCTACAGGACTACAACTCTTGTTTCCATTATATATCTTCCCTTTTCCCTTCTTTAAAAAAAATACAATCAGAGATACCATGATATATAGTTATATGGATCGTACTAAGTACGAAGCCACAAACCATGCATGATATATACGAGATGAAATACCAAGTGTTATCACCAACTGAGCATAAACGTGCCATGCAGCATATGCTCTGACCGAGTCTCCAAAGTCGTCCACACCAAGTCAATAATATATAGAACATGGCAGTGCAAGTTTACACATAACATATGGGGGCCTGTACCATTGATATGCAACAATAATGGAGCACAGCCTATGAAACTATACAAGTGGCTCTGCAAATTGCAAGTGCCAAAACAAATAATGTGCATATATATATTTTGCAAATTAAACCACTCGGTCCATGCAATGGACATTGCCTCAACGGGGGACTGCTGAATTGAATCTGCTGGGTCAAGCTAGGCTACCAACCAGGCAACCACAGAGATACTTGACCGCCTCAAACTCTCGGAAAACCTTGTGCGTAAGAGAGAGCTGTTTCGGTATATCTTGTAGTACATAGTTTATTGCCAAAAGGGTAACCAGCTTATTCTATTATCGAGTCCTCCAGTCACGTAGATTGCAACTTCTTCTGCAGAAGGTCGGCTTGGACGACTGCCGAGCAAATAAAATATTTAAATGGCATTTCTTTAGCTGGTTATGATTGTGATTGGAGGAAGTTCGTTGGCGTGCTATTCGTTAATCGAGTGGTCATACATCGTCGGACAAACCAAAACTGCTGGGAAATGTCGGAGAAAATATGAACACAGCGTACATACACATGTAGTATTAGTCAGCTTCAGGTACTTTTACTTGATCTAAGTCTTATCATGTCTGTCATTCGTGTTCCCTTTAGTAATTTCTACGGTCCAAGGGTCCAGTATGGTCCTTAAGACTTCAAAGTTTTCTACCAAATCCATTCATGCATGTCATTGTTCAATGTTCCAAGTTGAAAAATCACAAGCTAATGAAGCTAGATAAAATACTATTGTCCATGCATGCATGTTCTAGCCCTTTTGGGCCGATCTATCTGTACTCTTTAGATATCTCAGTTGAATGGAGAATTCAATGTAGAAAGCTCTATATCTTTACTGCGTAGGCCGATCGATGATGCATAAATATATATGCAAGCCTCACCCGCACACAATATAATACAAGAAAAACAAGAAGCTAGGGTGATGTGTAGAAGAAATGTAAGAGAAATTCGTACCAAGTTTGACGGTAATTCACCGAGATTATTTAACTAGCGCAAGGACGCAACAAGTTCAAAAAACAAGAGTTTTATTTCCGCCCCGATCTTTCTTTGAGATTATCTTACGTGTATAACAGATATATTAAATTAAATGAGCAGTCAAAGAGTGGATGCAGCGCTAGCACAGTGCACACGCATGCGCGATTTGTTTACATAAAAATTCAACGTCGTTTGCACGCCCGTCTGTTGAAATTCAATGGTCAATTTTACTTTCAACAGGCTAGCACATATAGCACCCCCACTCTCTAGAACTCATTAGAATACTCTGAATCTTCGCGAGTATATTTTTGCTCGTTGTGCAGCTAATAATCCAAGAACTGACGAACTGTGCATGTGTGTGTGTGTGTGTGATCTCTTCTGTCTACACGAATAAAACGAATGAATTCATTTCTCTACGTTCCTTTAAAAAACAAACTCATTTCTATACGTGCGTGCGTGCGTATGCACATGGATCTAGCTAACTCGTTTATTTCTGGGGGAAAAGGCACGAAAAGTAGCTCAAATTTCGCGGCAAATGCATGGAATCCGACCGATTACTACCATACAGTACTGTGCAAGTGTATAATCATTAGTGTACCAAATATGTCGATTAATCAATTAGTTATACACATTTAATTACCTCTCTGCAATGCAGGCATCATGCATGTGTGTAACCAATAGGACTGGACCATGTGGAGGAGTTTTTTTTGTCAGCCATGCATGTGACCCTAGATACTACTATACGCTATACTCTGATCAATATAATGCATACTACCTACTAAGGCCCATTTGATAGATGATTAGGTTATAATTATATGGTCTACGCAGAGGTCAAACCTAAAAAAAATATGGTCTTGAAAACCGGTCTTAGACGAAGAGCTTAGATGAAATATAGTACATTTGATCGATGCGTGTTTGCTGATCGATCAACCTACTTAATATTCTTTGTACTGTACTGTTAGTTATATACTACCGGCCCTTGGGTGTGCATGTTCAAGGTCAGCCCTAGAGCCAGTCTTGGTTTGGTTTCTTGAGTTCATAAGTGCGCGTACATACACACGGCCACAGTACCGGGCACGCCGGCACGTAGATTATAGGCAGCAATAATGCATGCACCAATAATGATAAAAACAAATTAATTAAAAAAGGGTGCTGATAACTCGATGTCGTTACGTACAGAATTGCGGTCGAGGTTCGTATTCGTATAAAATTGAGAGGGTGCATGACAGGGACTGTTGCTTCCCTTGTCTGAAAAGGTGTGAAAGAGCCGATTGTATTTTCTTTTGCACTGGAAGCCCAGAATATACGGTGTAATACCAAACGTGTTCAAATAATTGGACCACAATATCAATATTCGAGCTGAAAATAATAATAATAATAATAAACTATTTTTAGCTAAAAATTGGATTAATTGTGTGGTCATAAACGCGCAACACTGTTAATTAGGAGCAAACTGATTAAACCTAGCATAATTTTTCCCTTAATACCACAAGGTATATTATATGGAGCTTTTTTTTAGTTTTGTATATACCTAAGTCCAGTGTTTCCCTACTTCCATCAACTTTATAGAAAGATACATTACTACATTAGCATGCACAATAACTTTTAATACATTTTCAAGACTGGTATGAATTAAATTAATTGTCAGTATATCTCTCTCTATAAATTAAACCTGATCAACTTATGTCGAACCACTATTTCAAATAAGCATATCTCTCTGTAAATTATACTCCGATCAACTTATTACGCTTTGGAACCGAGGGACTAAATACAATACAAAAGCACAATGAAAACAATGGGAATGTTTTCTCAGGCTGCTGGACAGCACCACCCGGTTTGTTGCTTCCATACCGCGCGCAGTGACAGGGATAGAAGAATAGTCCGCATGCAGGCATCACCCGCTAGCTAGGCAGTGATATGATGCGATGCGACAGGCCATGGCGGCCGGACAAAGGACAAGAAGCACAAGGGTGCATGGCGGTCTATTTCAAGAGGGGACAAACAAGATATAGGCGTGGGCACGCAGCCAAAAATGCCCAGGCATGTAGTATACTGCTGCCCTGCCTTTTCTCCGGTCTAAAGCTACGACGTTCAAGTTCTCAAGCCCCTGGCCTTGAACGGGACGAGGTCATCGTTCCCGTGTCAGATTCATGAATCCATCGTCGTGCTCAAAAGAAGCCAGTAAAAATATATGACTAGGTCTGCTGCCCCTGCCCGCTTGAAATTGACATGCCCAATTTAATTTACTGTTCCTCCCCTATCTCAGAATATAACGACATTTAGATTTATTATTTGGCTGTTGTTTGTAGATCAAACATTTTTAACCTTGAGCAGTAATATTAGAATGATTGGCAAGTACCACAACACTTGCAAAATACTGAATCAGACAGTGAAAAATATATCAAGCACGTAAAAGTACCAAAATAAAAGTACTTAAAAGTACCAAAATTGTGGGACAAAGCACCAATTAAGTGGGCTCAGGAGGTAATTTAATTTAACCTTCTCGTAAGTACCATTAAGTACTAGCAAAAGTATTTCAAGTCCCTGTAAGTACCAGTTAGTACTTGCCAATCATTCTAAAATGACTCATTTTTTAAAAGTAATTTAGTTTAAATAGAAAGGACTACCTATAAAAAGGAACATGCTAACATCATTTCCATCAACCATCTTCATGATTTTTATTTATTTGTAGTCAAAGTTAAAATTATAATGTTAGATTTATGTGATAAATCTAGACGTAGTTATATTCTGAGATGTGAGATGGAAGAAGTAAATGCTTGTGTAGTTGTATTATAGATTCTTTAAAATTATTTCCATTGACCATAGATCGATGAAGAAAACAAAGTTATCTGGATGAAATTAACACGAGTATTACAATTCTCACGGAGTCGGTGCATGTATTGTTGTGTTGATGTCAATGTTTTAAATAGCCGGCTAAATTATCGCTAAAGCCTGCTATAGCTGCTAGAAAAGAGCTTCCGCTATGGCATTTAGCCGGCTATATCCCGATATAGCCGGCTATATCCTGTAACGGCAGCCTTGCCGCTAAACGTGTTAGCCCGCTATTTAAAACACTGGTTGATGTGCATGCATGCATATATGGGCCCACTTGTTCGATCTCCTTGGAGAGTTTTTCTATGCGATTTTTCTCTGGCAGTGTTTCCCTCCGTTTTCTATGATACGTTATGGAAACCTTCTGGCCCAGCCTCTCTCGCTCACTAGCGTGTGGCACAGCCCCTATAAATATAGAACCTGCCGGATGCCCGCCACTCACACAGCCATATATAGCTTACAGAGCCCTAGCTAGCAGCTTAACTCTCCGATCAATCAGGCGATCACATCGATCCCTCATCAACCTCCTCCGATCCATCACCGTCGACTCGCTCGCACACACACTAGCAAGCTCTAGCTGAACGCGACCGGCGCTCAGCTCGCGCACCGACCCCATCACCAGCAACAACTCATCACCCACCTCGATCATCTCATCCATCATGGCGGCGGCGCAGCAGCAGCAGCAGGAGCTGCAGCGTGCACGGAGCACGAGGCAGTCCGTGCCGGCGTGTTCGAGGGTGGCGATCATCGGCGGCGGCATCAGCGGTCTCGCGGCGGCGAGGCAGCTGGCGTCTCACGACCCGGTGGTGTTCGAGGCGACGGCATCCGTGGGCGGCGTGTGGAAGCACTGCGTCTACCGCTCCACCCGTCTGCAGACGCCGCGCCCCGACTACGAGTTCTCCGACTACCCATGGCGCAACCGCGAGGACCCCACCTTCCCCACCCACGCCGAGATCGTCGACTACCTCGAGGGCTACGCCGACGAGTTCGGCCTCTGGAAGTACATCGCCTTCGGCTCCAAGGTCATCGACGTCAAGTTCCTCGGCGGCCATGGCGACGCCGACGCCGACGCCGGCTTCTTCACCGAGAAGAAGGAGAAGATGTGGAGCTGCACCGGCGAGGCGCTGCAGGGAAAGCCCATGTGGGAGATCGGCGTCGCCACCGCCGGCTCCGACGAGGTCAAGTACTACAAGTTCGAGTTCGTCGTCATGTGCGCCGGCAAGTACGGCGACGTGCCACGGATGCCGGTGTTCCCAAAGGGGAAAGGGCCGGAGGTGTTCAAGGGGCAGGTCATGCACTCGCTTGACTACTGCAAGCTCAACGAGGAGGAGACGGTGGAGCTCATGAAGGGGAAGAAGGTCGTCGTCGTCGGGTACAAGAAGAGCGCCATCGATCTAGCGCTCGAATGCGCGGAGGCCAACCAAGGTATATATATACCTTTAATTTAGGATTTCTTTGTAATTTTATTTAGCGAATTAACATTATTCGAATTATTACTAGTACATGCAAAATTGCTAAAGTTTATATGAATTAATTGTACAAGAAACCAGCCATGCATGCAATAATCAACTAGCTGAACTCGTAATATCAAGGAAATAATAGAAAAAGAATATGCCTAGCAAGTTCACACACAAGTGCTTGCTAATCAACTACTACTGCTACCCACGTATGTACAACTAGCCCCCCAAAAAATATTTTTTTAAAAAAGAACATTCGGTGAATGAACAAGCAAGACCGTACTGGCCGGAGAGGCTGCACAGTAGGTGACAGCAACGTGCATGTGGGCAACGATATGATCGAGTTGGCCAGTTGGGAGACCCGATCCTAGTCCCAGAAAAGGCCACTCTTGTCATGGTCCGTCGTACACTCCATCTAGACTGTGTAGCTCCTACTACTGTCCTAGTTCAAAGTACACTGAACGCAACACGTACGCACCTTTTGACTTTTCAGACTCCCCCCCGGGTTCGCTATACGCTTGCACTGCACGTACCACTTGATCGATCTTTCTTTCTGTTTGTGTGTGTCGTTGACTGTTCTTTTACACGGGTGGCATGCAGATATATATATACATGTATAAATGTGATGTAATAATGCCTGCTAGCTGATTGATCACCAATATACTAAGAAGAGAACTGTTGATCGACAATGTTGCAGGTGAGGGAGGCGAAGCGTGCACGATGCTGGTGAGGACCCTGCACTGGGTGGTGCCATCCTACTCCATCTGGGGCCTCCCCTTCTTCCTCTTCTACTCCACCCGTCTGGCGCAGTTCCTCTACGAGCGCCCCAACCAGGGCATCCTCCGTTCCATGCTCTGCCGCCTCATGACCCCGCTGGTAAGTGTACGTGTAGAGTCACCATCTATCGTACGTACGTGCAGAGGGCACGATCAACACATCACAGATTATCGGTTTGCAACTGACTGATGGGCATCAATGCAACATCAACTTGCTTGCTGATGGCGTACGATGATCGATGTGCATGCAGAGGGCCGGCGTGTCCAAGTTCATCGAGTCGTATCTGGCATGGAAGCTGCCACTGGACAAGTACGGGATCCGGCCCAGCCACCCCTTCGTGGAGGACTACGCCAGCTGCCAGATGGCCATCCTCCCCGACGGCTTCTTCGACATGGCGGACCGTGACATGATCCGCTTCAAGAGGGCCTCCGGCTGGTGCTTCTCCGAGAACGGCGTCGTCCTCGACGACGGCACCGAGGTCGAGGCCGACCTCGTCTTCCTCGCCACCGGCTTCGAGGGCAAAGACAAGGTCCGCGCCGTCCTCCCGGAGCCCTTCCGCGGCCTCGTCGTCGACAAGTCCGGCATGATGCCACTCTACCGGTAAGTAATTCAATTCCAAAATTTATAATTATACACACACACACACACACACACATATATACATATATGTTGCATGGTCATCCATATATAGATGCACATTGCATTATTGACGACATCGATTCGACTCGCTCATTCGTGTTATTGATGCAGCGGCACGATCCACCCTCTGATCCCGAACATGGCGTTCGTGGGGTACGTGGAGAGCGTGTCCAACCTGCACACGTCGGAGCTGCGATGCCGGTGGCTGGCGGGCCTGCTCGGAGGCCGCTTCGAGCTGCCGAGCGTGGAGGCCATGGTGAAGCACGTCGACGACGAGGCGGAGGTCATGCGCCGGACCACGCGCTTCTACCGCCGCCACTGCATCTCCACCTACAGCATCCACGACAGTGACGGCATGTGCGCCGACCTCGGCACCAGAGTGCTCCGCAAGGGCAACTGGCTCGCTGAGCTCTTCGCGCCCTACAACAACCAGGACTACAAGGAAGAATAGAATGGGCCCATCCATCCATCCATCCATCGACGACTCCATCTGCAACAGAGAGTTAATTAATTCAGCCAACAGATATATTTATACACTTTATATGGTACACCTAATATACGTGTGTGCTTAGTATTAATTAGCTTATTGATAAGATTCGTTATTTGTTTATCCTAGCATGATGATATGGTATGATTACAAATAAGTTAAGGACCGTAGCTGATAATGATCAGGAGATCCATGTAAGATTATTAGGTCATGGTCGTGTCATGTGAACCCAGGAAGTGTTTGGTAGAGGACTTTGATCGGGGTCTTGTCTCGCCGGCGACCGCGAGATCTCCGGGGAAGCTGCTGCTGCCACGACCATGTGGAGCCAGGTAGCTACAAGTCCCCGTGTGCTTCTGGCACCAACACAACTATTTTCATTCCTACCCCTGTAATACATTCTTTTTGTAATATTCTTGTAACAGCAATGTATGGAATATCAACAATCAATAAAAGTTTTGTAGTCCATTCTTTCGGTATAATTTGCATTGGGTCCAATGTCTGACTGTTTCCAAGTACAGTACCCCTACATATGAGTATTCATTTATGTGCGAATCCAGAGACCATATAGTTTGAATTTTGCAAAATGTTGGTACTGTATTGGTAATGCCTCACCAAGAGTAACCCGGCTTCAGTATTATGCATGCTAGCCGGGCAAATCGAAGATGTGTGTAAATTTAACCTTTCCCATCTTACTGTGATAGTCCCAAGTTGCATCCACACCTTTACCAGTTTGTACTATTCTATTCTAGAGGTGGGTAACTTCTATGTTTTTTGAGCTTTCTTCAAAATTGATTTATTTTCCCTTATTACACCGCCTGTAATTTGAGAGGCAACTTCAAGCTAGTCAAATGATCTAGAACAAAATCGATTTGTTCATAATCATAAAAATATTACAGGATAAAAACGAGTTTAACCAGAGTAATTTTCAAATTAGTCACCAATGAAGCTTAACAAGATGTTTTGCCAGGCCTACTTCATTTTCTCAAAAGCCTTTTAGGGATAAGGGTGGTCCAGCAGTGATTCATCAGTAGTGGAAGTAGTTCTCAAATGGCACTTTGAGATAGAATGATGATGAAACTATCAGCTGGAACTAAACAGAATTTGTGGATTTTTTTTCCAATTATGTTAATCATAATTTCTTTATTTCAAAGTTCAAACCTGACCTTCCTTGGTTAGAGCATCTCCAGTTTATATGAAATAGCATGGCTCTCATGGTGATTATTCGAAGCTATTGTACTCTTATTAGGTTCCATGCATGTTTCACCATTTTCTAAGAAAAGTATGGATATTTACAATTGTCGATTATTATTGTTATTATTTGTGCCAACCTTAAACTCAAATATGGAATAGTAAACTTTCATGTTTTTTCTCTTTAAATTAATCTGACCAAATTTGAACTCGAGACATCTTGTTCTAACTATTACCAATATATTGATATATTATTAATCACCCGCCTATTGACTACAAACACTCAGTACTGTTAGACAGAGGGAATGATGTGAGATTGATTCATACCTTAATAATAGTAGTATTGTTGCCTAATCTTGTGTTCATTTTTTACAATAGTTAATCTATCAAAACATATATTAAGCTTTGAAATGGTAGACACCATTGGTGGTCTTGCTGATTCTTGGAAGGCCAAACAATGTGTTTCCCATAGGCATCAAACAAATACATTGTTTCCCACAAGCTAGCCAATGTCAATGACTCAAAAAAGGGACAAATGGTACCTAAAATATAACGAATCCAAGTCAAAATGGTCAAATTATTTGATACTAACTACAGACCATTTAGCCACACTATTTAACTAGGAATTGACCTTCTTACTTCAAGTATACAGCAGACCAATTCGATTGCATATAATCAATACCTAGCTAATAATCAACTAGGTAGCTAGAACTAACCTAGAATGCTACTCGAGCCCCTTTCACCTACACATCATAAAAATCAAAAGTCAGCTTCTTAGTTATATTAGCACTAGTGTACTAGTTGACTAAGTGTTGTTATATATCTATATTTCATTGCAAAGTTATAGTGTACTTATATATGATGAATGTATAAAGGCAACTTGACATATAGATGGTGGCAGATAAGTAATTGTAGGCTGCAAGTTGCATGGTCTCGCATGTTGGGACTTGGGAGAGTCAACGAGCTAGTCAAATCCGTGGGTTGCATATAGCAGCCTGCGTGCATGGTTTTGAGTTGTTTGACTATTCAACCATACGTACAGCATATAGCTATCAGGTGATTGTCTTTTAATTTAGTAGGCAGTTGAGAGCTTGATCAGTTTGACTCCCAAAAGTTAATAATTTGCAATCAAACGCGTCGAAATGCATCGAATGACAATCCTTGTAGTGATTATACTATTTGGAGTTTGGACACCCACATGTACTAATCTAGTTTATCCTCCAAATGCATGCATAAGAGCTACTCCTAGATAGCTAGATACTAGGTCGTATTTAGACACAAGTGGAGTTTTATTCCGGAATAATAATAATAATAATAATAATAATAATAATAATAATAGCCAGCATGGATATATGAGTTTTTTTTCATACATGCATATAGCCAGCATAGATATTCCTAGTAGTAGTAATTACATTTTGAAAAGCAACATATGAATCTAAGCATGGATATATACAGGTCGATCTCCATGCATTGTCCGGTAATTAATTAGATAGGTTAAACTAGTTGGACTGAAATGTTAAATCTAAATATGAACGCATCATCCAATAATTTCAAAGCAAGGGAACAATCTTTCTTGCGCTACCAGAAGAGAGGAATGCCCGCTGATCGAAACTAGCTAGAGCTTATTGGAATTCATGCAAAAATATTTCTCACGTGAACGTAATACGTGTACGTGCGAAGATTCAACAGGCGTCCGGCGGAATGGAATGGAATGAATATGAACGAAGTGGGAACGGTTAGCCTTGACGAATTTGAAATCAATGCAAACATATGGTCCCACACAGCCGTCAATAACCTGGTGTGCGTCTCTGAGTGGCGACCGATCGATGCCCCCCTGATCGATCAAACCCTAATGACTAGAGAAAAAATGTGCATCGATCAGGACTAATGGACAAGAGAATTTGCAATTGCATTGGTTTGGTTTCGTCAGGGCGCAGGTGGTCCAACTCTGCAGATTCCCTGCAGCACGTCCGTTCGTGAACCGTGATCTTCTAAGCATTTTAACTCGTGTATACGTACGTTAATCCTACGTACGGCACACACCATCGATCATGCATGAATAAGTACTACACGAGTGGAAAGGCGGTAATGTATATGCTTGGAAAACAAGTTAATTAATTATACTCGTAGCACCGTATCTCTCTCGTCTGCCTTTGAATTGGAATGCGCGTAGCGTATTAGGACCTGCACGTGCGTGGCCTATAGCTGATTAAAATTCAACACGTACGTACGAACGCACGCCGGAACCGGCAATTAAAACTAAATCCCGGCGCACGGCTAACGAGTTTCAGATGCGTCGTACGTGCAGGTGCAGTAGTGCTACTAGAACGGAAGCAGCTACTAGCAGCGACAGCCCGCTGCCGCCTTCGGGCCGCTCGAACGCCGGCGACCGCCGCCGCCGCCAGGTTTTGACGCCTCGCGCGGGCCATCTTACGAGTTTCCCACGGTGCAAAAATGGGCTCCCCCTCTCCTCTCTTTCGCTAGCTGGACCGGGCTGCCTCTGGCGGCGATCCGGTCCGGACAAGCACCCGTTTTGTTTTTTTTTTCTTTTTGCGTGTAAAGCCCGTTTGTTCATCGTCCACTTCTTCAGGCAACGAACGCTGCATGCAACAACTAGTAAATGTAGCCATGGCGGCCGCGACAGGACGTGTAGTTTGAGTGCAGGACCAACCTGTTCGATCATCATTAACACTTGTGGCATGACACATAAACACCACGTATACGAAGCACACTGGAATCTAGTGAGTATTATCATGGTCGTCGTCGACGACGTCGAGTCGAGTCGGCATCCGCATGGACCACTGCGTGGACCGTGGAGCCATCGATCGGCCAGCCCGGAGAGACGCGTAAATCGATCAGAGGCGTATACTTTTTCTGTTGAGGCAAGGTCTGATAAAACAAGAAAATTAAACGGGCTGTTTTTCCTCTTCCGTGGGCCTATCTTGGCATGGCGGCCCGGTCCAGATCCCTTGGCTTAGAAAAAGCAGCGATAAGCACGACGGGCTCATATGCTTTAGCGTCGTTTTCCTTGCCTCTTTGGGGACGGGACCATGCCAAGTGGATAAGCATGGCTCGTCAGTCGTGACCTAGCAGCGTCTGTTTCTTCAGGTAACGAAACGGTGCCTTGCAACTGAACTACCTAAAGCCACGCGTTTGGCGCACAGGCAATGACGCGAACAAGCTTGGGGGTCCAGCCAGTGAGTGAGCCTGATGGCCCTTATTGCTTCGCCGTAATCTTTCTTTCTCCCTGCTGATGGAGCACGTACACATCACCCTACCCCTGCCCGCAGCCATCCGCCTGCTCGGGATTTATGTGCTGATCGGGACGCGATCATGACTGTGATTACACCAGTGTCTCTGTGTCACAGAGGCAACTGTCACAGCAACTGCAAGCCCGATCGATCGATGCACGTCTAGCTCGCAGTCACAGGCGACCTGCTAGGAACGGAACGTGTCGTCGTCTTCGGTCGATCTCCCGGCTCTCGATCGTGGACTGCGCGTGGCATCATTGGAACTCAGTTGTGTTAAGCTACTGTTTTCAGCTTAAACATAAATATTCAGAATCAGCTCCTCATGCGTCAGCTGAGCACATGCCGCGACTTGGGTTGGTTGCAGGTACGTACCCAACTGTTTATGTTAACTGTTGATGGCAGAATCTTTAGTACACCCACCCAACCACAAGAGCATGCAGACTGGTATGTATTCGCCAATCTTCAGTTCCGGCACAAGTTGGCACGATCATGCATGAGCCTGCTGTCAAGGTGATGATGCCTTGATGATCATGGGCGCCATCGAGCTGGGCCAGCTGTCCGTACGTTGACGCCACCCATCCCCATTGGTCCAGCCGACCCCCCTGCCACGTCAGCATGCAATCCCCCAGTCCCCAAGGAGTGCTAGTACAACATGAATATATGATGGTGGTTAAACTAAGGCCAATGTGTACGTCACGGCGTCCTCTGCGATTAGCTCGATCGGCAATTAGTTATTAATTCCGTGTGGTGGACGGATTCGGGTAATTAACCACATGTCAGTCCGGCTAATCGACGGCCGGCGGCTCCGAGCACGACACGCCGCCGGTTCCGTCCAAGGGACGGCCAGGTCAGCCGTGCGTGGATTTGGCTTCCACCATCCCCATCCTCTGTGTCTGGAGGAAATTGGATTAGTTCATCAGCGAGCAATGAGGGGGCATCGATCGCATCGATCGGCGTCATGTGGATCCTGCCAGATTGGCCTCTCACGCTACATGCCTTATTCCAGAATTTTTTTTTAAAAAAAATGTCTTCCCCCACATGCATGATCAACTTGAGCTACTCTAGTTCATATATGAATGCAAATAAAAAAGCTGCTAGCTGCTTTCCGTCAGTAGTGAGGACTGAGGAGGAGTGAGGACGACGATAACAACCGCGCGTTTGGCGGTTACGTTTGTCGGAACTGTTAGGCATATATACGTGCTGGCCTTGCTGCCTCACTAACCGTAATCAAAGACTGCAGGATTGAATCACATGGTAAATTACAACCAGAAAAAAATAAGGAATGGTGGGATTAGCTAGGTCAGTTGCTGTTCAGCAGCAGCCGGGCATCGGGAGACATTGCAGGATACCCATCGTTTGCGTCCAGCCTTGGTGTTGTATTTTCTATCTTGACGTCAAGTCATGCACATTTGTACGTTTTCTTTTTTGGTTTGGCGTGTCCTCGAAACAAAGGAGAAGTCTGGGGATACTAATTAAGCATTTACGATGATAACAGTTGGAGTTATTTACCGAGTCCCGGCCGTGAATCATGTTTTTTATTTGCTGGAAAATATGCATGCATGTAGTAGCTACATGGTCATGGGCATGCTGCACTAACTCCGAGCATACCATCACATCAGGCTAGCTAGGGCCCATGAACTCTTGTCTAAACCACCCAAAAAGATTGTTTTATTTATGTTACAGCAGGGAAGAATTATATTAGCCAGCCAGTATTGACTTGACCATGCAATCCGAAAGGGACGCAAGAAGCTAGCACACAAAACAATTTCATTAGCGCGAGTACGTGACGCGGACAGGTCGATGGAGCATGCCGTGGTAGTTGTTGGGCGAGCTGAATCGGTCGCTAGCGACGCTGGGATTTCGCTGGCTCGGTTAAATTAAGGGACTAAAGATTAGCAGACTAGGGTGAGCCAATGGTACTCGTTTAAGTGGCTGGCACGACACACACACATGATATGACATCCACAAGATGTTTCATGTTTATTTTGTTCTCGATTAATCCGGGTCTCGTGTCTCGGTTTTTAATTAGCAACGCAATTTCACATTGCTGACACACATTGTTTGTTTGTTTAAAAAAAATCTAGATAGTGTCTTATTCTTAATAGCTAAGCAAGCACGTAATGTTTCGTAATACAGCTAGTGTTCAGACCTGATTGTTTATTTGGATCGGAGGACGTGAATGGCTATCAAACAGTTACATTGACTTCGCCATCTTGTCCGAAACCGTTTCCATTGCACTGTTATGCAAATCTTCTTCGTCGGCTAGATGGTGCATTAATACTCCACAACGATCATGACATGGCACTCGTTTTTCTCCTGTACGCCGTTCAGATTAGTTACTTGCAAATCTGGATATCATATATACACGTTTTCTCCGAAAACATAAAGGAACATTTATATCTGGGCCGTGTTCAAGTGCAAAAAGTACTTTTACTTCCTATTTATCTCCCTCACATAACACGTTTAATAAAAAAATTCATTTTTCAACCTTCATATTTATCCCACTCACATAACACGTTTTCCAGAAGAAATTTTTTTTCTCCACTCCATCTGAACATCACACAGGATCTCTGGGATGCAGCCATGATCCTTGTACCAGTATCCTGCAACGAAACGAAGCGCGACGTCAGGACGATCGGAGGACGCGATCACGCCGAGTCGTTCGGCAGGCGCTACTGTTCCTGAACATTGGACAGCACATTCAGATTGGCAAAACAAAAGGATCCTTTTTCGCTGCCACTCCCTCAACAGTTCGGCTCATCCCTCCTGACAAAACTGTGAGTCTGTGATCGATGCCATACGCAAGTACTCTACGCATGTATTTCCATGGCCCGCGTATGTATACGTAAACATATACTACGTATGCATTGCACGTCTGAACAAGGGAGACTACTCTCTATTAATTACCGGCGGCACTTGCTAGGTGGAATACTAGAGACGCATGTTCCACGTGCTCAACTGGTGATGAACAGAATGGCGATCGATGAACCCTATGTGTGTGAACTGGAAGGCTTGTGACAGGTGGAGCTGGCAGCTTGGTGAGCCATCCAAATCAGCATCTTCCTCGTCGTCATTGCCACCTCATGAGACGGCCGAACCCATTCACGCTCAAAGCATTTCTTTTTCTTTTATATAACAAGCTTATAGCAAAAGCGTGGAGGGACGTAAGCCGTCTCGTCGTAATGCCATGGAGATGGAGTAAGCTCAAGGCTGTTGCACGGCATGCAACTGGTCTGTTGGTTTTGGTGCTAGAAGCTTTCTGCAGATTCTGCTATTCTGGGACTTTCCCACTAGTCAGCATCTTTTCGACAGTCTTTACAAAAACTGAAAAACAGGCAATAGACCAAAACAAAATTCCCCTTTCTATCTGCAAACTTCTGCATATGTCAGCGCTCGCGGGGCGAGCAAGAAACACTTCACCAACCTCGGAATTTTACTGTCCACCAGTCTCTGGAAATTAAGAAAAGTGGCATGAAAAACAGGTGAAAAGAAAAGAAAGTCTAGTAGATATATATAATTGTGGACTTGCTACATCCAGAGCTACCTACCAAAAAGGGACATGCAAAAAGGAGGCTCTCTGCTCCTGGATGGCATGGTGTCCAATTGTCTATCACGCTATGCTACATGACCATGCTCCCGGCCACTTATTCCCCTTCAAATCAAATCCGTGTGGAAAAGAGGGAGGGGGACGCACACCTACCTAATATAGCCAACGCAGACGTTCTCACACTCCACAGTGTCAGTTCATTTCATCACAGACGCAGCAATCTTCAGAGGACAAAAGAAACCACAGGCAGCAGGTCAAAAGAGAGACGAAACAGGAGCCCAAAGGAGACGGCCGCAACCAAAAAAGGCTAGTCGCCAACGCAACGCATGTACGAGATTCAGAGCTCGTGTTCGAGTTTCCCTGCAGCCCAACACCTGTATGGAGTCTGCTAGCAGAGACAACCGATGGGGTTAAACTGTAACCATGTAAAAAAAAGTTGTGTTTGGATCATGCACGACGATGTTGATGTGCTGGTTTGTAGATAAGCACTGTGTCTAAAGGCTCATTGATTGTCGCTAGGTTTCTCCATCGAATGGCTGAGATTAGATGCTGGCTATCTTGAGCACACGTCATCGATCTGCTGCCATTTTTCCCCTCTCAGAGTTGAGAGCGAGGAAATGATTTTCAGTGGTCCTGGGGAACAAATAGACCGGCGGTGCTGTTCGCTCCACACATGTAAAAAGGAAGGCACAAGACTCTTCCTTGTCAATTTAAGTAGTTGAGTGATTTGATGGTGAACGGCAATAAACAGTAACAACGAAGGATTTCACATAACTGTCTGAAGACTGCAGTAAAATGCTCCTTTTGAACAGGCGTAAGCTGACCAGCTGGTTGTAGATGTTTACCATCTTATTGGTCAGTGATGTACTCTGCTTTAGCTTTTGATGGGGAATTAAAGATGAAGTTATTTCCAGTTCTTGGTCCCTCTTGAGAAAGCTAACTGGCGTCTTGCTTGCACGCTTCCTCTCACAGTCTCACTTGTCTGGCGGCATTGCATTAATAGTACCATATGGGATGTTTGCTCATCTACGACCCTGAAACCAACTTTCTAAATCTAGTGTCCTGGTGTGGCAGTTCAATCCAGGCTTATACTACTGATCAAGTTTCAAAGCTTGCCATAGTCTCCTTTCATTTTTTATAAAAAATATAATATAACACCTGATTTAATGGTTGTTTCATGAAAGCTGTTTCCACCGTTGATAGTCACTGGAAAAGTTTTAAAAAGGTTAAGCAACAATAGTCAAAGGCTCGAATTGGAAAAATAATCGAAACTTTGTATTAGGTTATTGAATTCCTCTTTAGTAATCAATCGTAAGAAGATTAAAAGGAAGAATTCTTCTCTGTTACAGCTAATAACGGAGTGGCATCGTTTTACTCCGTTATGGTGCAAAAAGCGGTCATTTACCGGTTTCCTCTTGGACGAAACGAAACCAAAGTTGTTCGCACTTCGCAGGGTCGAACCAGCACCAAAAGATACCAAGAAAGATACTGTTCCTTCAATGATTACACGGCTTTGCCCTCGTTGCCGGGCCACTCCGCTCACCGTTGCGTGGTGTTTTTGTGGACGACGCCGTCGTCGTCGCCATCCAGGTTCCTGTGGCTCTGCGCTGCCCCCCTTCCTCCCTCCCCGGCTCCCTGCCCCTCCAGAAAAATCCATTCTTTTAATCCGAGTATTTAGCCTAGCCATTTGCTGACACAGCTCTCCCGCGGGCGTTGTATGCGCGGAACCCTCCCGTTCCACTCCACAACAAATCTCTCGCTGCCCAGGTAAGAGAAAGGATTCTCCTCTTTAGTTTGGTTTCCGGGTATTGCGCCGTGATCAGATCCAACAGCGCGGGGATCTCTCATCGTGTGGTTGAATTGGATCGATTTCATCCATTTGTTCGCGGTCAGGTCGTTCTTGATCCGAAAGGTGGTAGCTTGATTTTGGGCTCTCTCCAGGAGCATTTGTGGTGACAAGGATGCTCTACTTGAAGCAGCCGACGAGGAGCTGAACAACCAGGCACTTTTCCTCGCCACCCCTTCTCCACCTCGTCGGCGCGGCCGGCCGGTACTCGCGGCCCGCTGCGTCCCGCCGCGCTCCCATCCCGCGCTGCGCGCGTTTCCAGGCCCCCTCGTCATTGCCCGCCTCCGCCTCTCCAGTCCTCCACGCTCCCTTGCCCAGCTGCAGCTCGAGTCCAGCTGGTGCGGTCCCACGACTTCTCTATTCTTTCTCTCGGCCTCGGCCTCGGTCTTCCTTTCCGCTGCCCGTTGTTCATCGAGCGACGGGGGCTTCGCCGGCGACGAACATCCGACAGGGGTATGCCTGCCTATCCCCCTCCCTTCTCATCCTGCTGCTGTGCTGCACGAAATCAAACACCCAAATCCCTAACTTATTGTATTTGTTTTCGGATCTGACCATGATTTTACCTACTAAATTCGATCTTTTTGCAACGTTTTCGGATCTGACCATGATTTTACCTGCTAAATTCGATCTTTTTGCAACAGTTATTGGGTGTACAAGTCCATGTTCTAATACTGGGTCCGTCCATTGATGGAGGCTATGACAGGTGGCAAATTCCTCCAGAAGTTTCGGCTCTACGAAACCAGATCGGTACGGATCTCTCGCAAATCATGTTTCCTTATTCCTGCTTCATTCGGTCGCGACTGGAGGTTCTCTGAGATCTCTATATCTGTAGACATCCTGTGTTTGACTTTGTTACAATGGGTTTGTGTTTCTTCGGCTATGTACTCGATTGAATTCTTGTGTGCTTTAATGCTACCTTTACGATAGGTTCACAGTTCAATTAGGTTACTGGATAGGGTAAAAGGCTGCAAAAAGGTTGAGAAAGATCCTTCCTTTTGTTTCTTTTGCAGGGAGACAAGACAATGAAAACTAAAAGGCTGTTTTTTTTTTGCTATTTCTCTGCAATTATTTCAGAACTATTCAAAGTTTGCTGGATGGATGTTTTGGATTTTTTTTTTCTAAAGTTTCAAGGATAGCTAGCCCTATGGTTTAGACATGAAGATTTGAATATTGGTACATTAGACGATATGCATTTTTCAATATTTGTCCCTATTTCACTGTTCCATTGATTTGCTGAAATGGTCTTGATGTTGGAATCTTATATGGGTTCTATCTAATGTCCAATTGTTATTGTTAATATGTGTGCGCCTTTTGGTGTAGAAATTTTATCTTATTGGAAGAGACAAGAGCAGGACTCACTGGAGGGTGCTAAAGATTGATCGGTTGGAGTCTACTGAGCTGGGTGTGGAGGAGGATCCAACTAGTTACACAGAAAGTGAATGTCAAGAATTGCTTTGGCGGATTCACGAGGGGAATAGGTTGACTGGTGGACTGAAATTTGTCACAAAATGCTACGGAATAGTTGGTAATGCAACATAAACCGACACTCCCTGAACATATCAATCACAATTCTCTAGATTTTACCTTCAAATTATAACATTTAATTCTTTGCTTATTCAGGTTTTGTAAAGTTTCTCGGTCCTTACTACATGGTTGTAATAACCAGGAGAAGGAAAGTTGGCACAATTTGTGGCCATGAAATCTATTCCATTGGCAAGAGCGAAATGATCGCAATTCCAAGTGTTATAGTATGGCCCAACGTGGCTTATTCTAGGGATGAGAACAGGTCTTTTATTTTTTCTACATGTAAATATTGTGTAATTCCATCAGTGGTTCTTAACAATATTACAAGTGCCAGCTTATTTTCTAGCGTACATTTTCTAGCTTTTTATTTGTTTATATCATTGTTCACCGTTTTCTTTACCACGTACTTGACTTTTGAGCTTTGGTTGCTATGTTGTGTTAAGACGCAGTTTTGGTGCCTATGTATTTCTCCCACTTGTTTGCATGGTTTCACGTAAATTTGCATGATGGCATTTTCTTTATTATTCACGTTCCAACGGATCAAGGGCAATTCATTTGCATGATTTTGTTGGATTGATAGAGTATTTTTTACATCCCTCCTATGTATATACATCCAACTCATATAGTCGGTATATATTAATGGGAATTCTGGCAGTCCTGAGACTTGTGTAAGGTGTTCATGTGGTTGGAGGTATATAGAGAAATTTCAAATTTTCTTGCTCCAGTAGTATTGCATTTATAATATTCATTTTCTGATATACACTAAGTTTTAAATTGTCTGAAAGGATTTATATTCTTGTCTCTCATTTCCTGTAGATATAAGCGCCTACTTTGCTCGGTTGACCTTTCGAAGGATTTCTTCTTCAGCTACTCTTACAACATCATGCGCAGTCTTCAGAAGAACATAACTGAGAAGAATACTGGGCAGGTTGTTTATGAAACAATGTTTGTCTGGAATGAATTTCTGACTCGAGCAATTCGGAATCATCTCAAGAATACCAGTTGGACTGTTGCCTTAGTCCATGGATTTTTTAAACAGGTAATTCGTTTTTAAACTAAGCTGAAAGTTCTTTTGTAAGTGGGTTAATTGATCACTCCTTTAAAATTCTGATTAATGAGCTTATCCGTATCACCAGTACTGTCTATTCATCAACGAAGACCACAAGTAGGGCTGCTGCTAACTCAATGCCACCCAACTAACTTACGTGTTTCACTCCACGTTTCATGATCTGATGTATAGTGAAAGCTTGAAAAAATGGGTTTGCAAAGGCATGGCTTTGTATAACCTTCTGACATTTTCCAGTTTGAGCTGCTTGAGGCTTTCCTGAGTCGAACTTTTGCTCGTAAGTCTCAGCAGTCTGTTATTTTTTCTTTTTTGGTTCAGTTCTTCTCATTTAACTTTTGTATGTTGCTGAAACAGAGTAAGATCATATAGTCTGAACAATTTAATCGCTCTCTCATAATGTGTAGTTATGAAATTCCATTGTTATATGTTATATATCTGTTTTGACTGTCCTTGGCAAGTAAGTTGTGGGACGGTCTCTTGATCCTAGTTCGAGCACCAAAGCGCATCGTAATATTGATGTTACCAATCAAGTCCATATGAACTAATACACTTGTTTTGTTTTGACAGTCGAAGCTCTCAGTATCTGGGAAGGATTTTTGGCTAACACTTATAGCTAGGCGCTCACGCCATTTTGCTGGAACAAGGTTTGTTTTACGACTTCTAATCCTTTAGATTTATAGCTTCATTAGATAAGAATTACATTCGTAATTGCCAATTCCACAATCCTTTCATCTCAACAGTAGTTTCTGAACCATTTTCTGAACACTTACTCTGTTTGGAATTTTAGATTCTTGAAACGAGGTGTCAATGAAAAGGGCAGGGTTGCCAATGATGTTGAGACTGAACAGATTGTTTTTGAAGACACATCTGATGGAATCCCAAGTCAGATGGCTTCTGTTGTACAACATAGAGGATCAATACCTCTTGTCTGGTTTCAAGAAACTTCAAGAATTAATATTAGACCAGATATCATATGTAAGTTCTTCTGTTAAATTCGTTATGAGTTTGGATCTTGGCTATCTCACCTGATGTTCCAATGTCCTCGCTGTTGCAGTAAAACCCGATGTGGACTACAAAGCGACTCGCCTTCATTTCGAGAACCTAGCACTTAGATATGGGAATCCGATAATCATCTTGAACTTAATAAAGGCAAGTGCAGCATCAATATTCATACTTTGACATGACTTGTATGTCTTGTCTTCTGTTTATACTGTCACTGCCTTTTATTTCTAAGGGTTTATTCGCCAACTTGATAGATTTTTGCTCTTTGTTATAAATCTGAATGTTCCCTTTGGATCCCTTAATTGCCTTTTATCAGACCCGCGAAAAGAAGCCTCGTGAGTCTTTGCTCCGTGCAGAATTTGCAAAGGCTATCCATTACATTAATAAGGGGCTAACAGAGGACAAGCGTCTAAAATTTTTACACATGGATCTGAGTAAGCTTTCTCGAAGGTAATGTATTATATTCCAAACTAATCCTTTATAAGATTGCTTGCTATGTATGTCAGTTATCTTGTAAGTACCTTAATGCGAAGTACAACATGCTACTTTCAGGAAAGGCACCAATGTACTAGCACTGTTGAACAAGGTGGCATCAGATGTGTTGGATCTAACTGAATTCCTCCACTGCAAAATAAGTACATCAGCAAAATCTGAGGATGCCGCAAGGTAGCTTCTGGTCCCCTTAGGAACATCCTAAAGTTCACCAAGAGAACTTTTTCATAGGAAACCATAGATGTAGCTTACAAATCATAGAAATTTACAGTTCACCAAATTCCTTAACGAATTTGTAACTTGAAAATTGATTTTTACAACTTTTTGCAAGTCTTTTATGTCAAATTCGTTTGTGAGATTATAATATTTTGCCTATTTGTGAGTGTTCATTTGGTAGTCCTAATACCTTTTATCCATTTATTACAGTGGTGAAAGAACCGTTGCCAAACCACGTGATGACAAAAGTAACAGCGATCAAAGCGAATGTGTAGCTAAGTTGGTACCTCTTTTGTTACAGAAGGGTGTGCTCAGGACAAATTGCATAGACTGCTTGGACCGCACAAATGTTGCACAATTTGCATACGGTTTAGCTGCTTTAGGGCGTCAACTTCATGCGCTGGGGCTTACTGAAGCACCTAAACTTGAATTGCATGCTCCTCCGGCTGATGATCTGATGGATTTCTATGAACGGATGGGTGATACATTAGCTATTCAATATGGTGGTTCAGCTGCTCACAACAAGGTATCTGTTGTCATAAACATTCACCGCTGAAGAGTACATACAACTCATAATGCTGCTCTTATTTCCTTCTTAACTGTAAACACCTTAAATTTCTGGCATCTGACCACTTCGAAATATGTGTAAAATACTCTGAAGTACAATTCTTTCTTCTAAAGCGATTCCCTTGTATCAAAGAATATTAATAGTCAACTAGTTATAAAAGTCTTCCTAACTGTTCCAGATCACTTGTTTGAATTATGTCAATCTAAATTTCCATGTCACTCATGTGCCACAGATCTTCTGTGAGCAAAGAGGCCAATGGAAGGCAGCGACCCAATCTCAGGAGTTCCTTCGAACTCTTCAACGCTACTATAATAATGCCTACACTGATCACGAGAAGCAAGATGCTATAAACGTGTGAGCTTCTCAATATATTGCAAAATAATATAATGACAGAACCAATGGAAAACATTGACATTTATATGTTATTATATTTGCACGTTTATAAAAAATGCAGGTTCTTGGGTCATTTCCAACCTCAACAAGGGAAACCTGCATTGTGGAAATTGGACTCAGATCAGCATTACAACATTGGGAGGCAAGGAACTTTAAAAGAAGAAATTGGAAGGTGCGTATTTTAAGCTTTGATTACTTTTTGAAATGGCTGTATCTTATACCCGAATTTTATTTGATGGTGGTTTACCACTTATGGCAACTTGCAAGTTCTTTTCTCTAGCTGTGAAAATAGCATATTGCCTCACAAAAATGTAGGAGGGTTGTTGATGTAGACATTACTTTAAAGTGTAAATTCAAGCTTCGAGAACTTAGATCAACAAAAGCACATGTTTCCTTGTTTCAAGAAATAATGAGTTATCATTTCATGACTATGCAACTGATGCATTAATAGGAGACCAATGGGCATTGTTTGAAATTGCAAGATGTAGGACAACAAGAACTTAGGAGTTAGGACAACGACTAGATATGTTTCAGCAGTCTAGATTGGGCTGGTACTTGGTAGTTCTACCAAATGTACTATTGTATGTGTTCGTCAGACTGTTCTAATTTAGCAACCCTCATGTTGTTACATCAGATCATTCATCAAGAGGTCACTATCAGATGGTAATATTCTGTTGGAGAACAGCTTACCTGTATCTAACTGCAACAATGGCGAAAGCAACACTGTGTTGCTCCCGATGCAACAGATGGATGATATTAGAGAGCCTTCTGATTCTGCACCTGATATCTCCATATGTGACCCTAACCCATGCGCCAGGTGCGTCAATCCTTGCACAAAATTGAAGGTTGCTAGAAAACTTGTTCGTTCCATGAATGCGATATGAACTAACCGTGTCCTTTTTTGTATATTCTCAGTATGAACTATGGTCCAGTGTCTGGAAGGCATTCCATGTCAGAAGAGCGGCAGAATTATTTGAAAAGATTAGGTTATCCTGAGTTGCATTCTTCAAATTTCCTTGACCTTGATTTGTTGTCATCTTCGGGGAATTCCTGCGATGATGAAGTTTTTGAGAGGTAACATATACTGCCACAAGTTTGCATATCCTAGTATCTTACTAGTCTTTTTGCATTGTTAATGTGTTTCAAATCATGAGTTGCAGGTCGTCACTGATCAATTCGCCAATGGATGAGGTCAGTGTTGAATCATCTACATCATACAGCGAGCAAGGACACATTGAGGAGGTTAGCCACGTTTCTAAACCTTTCCTTGAGAGTGGCAATGAGAATTATAAGCAACTGAGCTTACTTTCGCACTGCTTTCCCTTACATCCGAATTTCATGCTGTGAACCTTTTCAATATTGCAGGGAAGGGATGACATGGATCTGTCTCGCTCGAGCAGCCAGCTCTCGGACGTTCGGGACTATTCTGACCGCTTTGCGCACTGGGTCGCTAATGGAGGCATGCTTTGCTACTAGGTGAACATTTTGTCTTGGTTACAACTCTGTAGGAATTTTGACGGAGCAGGAAATGGCTGACGACTAGAGCAGATCAAACGGCCGACGGCCAAGTGCATCTGCCTGCGCAAGAGGTGGGACCGAAAGAGATGGCAGCCATCGTGGTTATGATCACTGGAAGGCTGATAATCAGAGGAGATGTCGGTGCTGGGCTGGGTACAGAATTCAATTCGCTATGGTGAAGAATTTGACCATAGTTTAGCCAATAAATAGGCCAAAGTATTTCTGATTCTTTTAGCTTAGCTTGCCTTTTCCCTTTTCTCCATAGAAATTATCAAAAGAAAAAAAGAAAAAAAAGAAAAAAAGAAAAGTCGTATTTGGGAAAAAAAAGAAAAAAGTGACCTATCGACTATTGTTGTAAATAGTGAGTTACAGGAATATAAATATTTACTGTTTATATCACTTCAGTTTTGGAGGGCTCTGTTTTCGTTTGTATTCTGTTACATATTCATCTGATTCCGTGTTGTGACGCGTCAGCGGTCACGATCTACGGCTCCATTTCTTTTCGCATGTATGGTGCTTGTGTCATTCCCATTTCTTCGTTAGACCCAGAGACGCTGCAGATTTTGTCCACGTTTGAAACTCGATTGTACATTTATGAACTATTTGTCCACTACTAATACAGTGCAACGCATGTGCTGTGAGACATTATGAAATTGAGACATAAAGGGATGCAATGGCACGACGAGCAAATAGTCTTACCTTTATTTTGCACCCAATATTTCCATCACCCAATTGAGCTTGAGACGAAACTATTCCTGCTTGTAGACTCCTCAACTAAAAAAATTCAGCACTCATTCTCTTCCCAATGGAGGAACCGTGTAACCTGCACAAACAAATGCAATCCACGACAAAAATAAGTGCATGACATGCGTAATTTTGACGAAGAAATGTCCTCGGGTATATTCTTCTATCGTGCAAGTCCGTGGCTTCCGTAGCTACACACGAGGGTGTCCTCACCGTTGGCGATTGGCGCGCGATGGAATCCTGGAAAAACGACGGATTACATCGTCGTTACAAACCAGTGCCAGATTTGTCGATCATGGAACCGCGTTTTCCGAAACATGCAGATTGAGGATGCGGACACGTTACTAGCATTCAGATTCCAAAATATGGAATTTAGTAAAACGGCAATCCTTTATTTATGATTCGGAGCATGAAAAGCTAGCCATTCTCAACTCCACTGAATCAAATTTCAAACAAACTCGTTTCACGAAAAAAGATCAAACAAACTCGGAGAATATATTTATATATAACCATGCAAAATCCAAGACGACCAGATCTCCTCAACTGATTGAATGTATTATATGGAGCCATCAGCCCATCACATCTCACAGGTCTATGGAATATAAGCAACAATCAGGAAAGCTACTTATACCACATCTTCGCAAGCTCTCTTCCGGCGCCAATGTTAAAAACAGCAGGGGCACAAGTTCAGCTAGAAAGCCCTAAAACAAGTGTTCGATGCATAGCTATAGATTATGCCGTCTCATTTTGGACATACTTCAGAAAATATGAATTAAGCCGCAGACGACATGCCGCAAAGCAAGGTCCTAGGCCTACTCCCAGCCTTGAGCGGGGGGTTGGGTTGCTGGATCCCAACCAGTAGGAGCAACAACCGGAGGAGCAACAGCAGCATCCACAGGTACAGGGGCCCCGACTGGATCCCAGCCATCGGCAGCAGAAACTGGAGCTGCAACAAAAAGAAAAACAATCTGTGTTACCACAACAAACTATAAGAGCAACATAGGGCAGCTCAAAGGTGCGAGCTATAGAATCCATTTGAACAGACATAGATTTCTCCACGAACTCCATACAAAAGATGATGAAATTTTATCAGTACATACCTGCAGCAGCACCCCACTCGGCACCAGTGCCACCAACAGCAACAGGCTGTGCAGCCACATCAGAGGTCCATTGGTCACCACCCCACTGATCTGCTGCTTGGTAATCAGTGATTGCAGCAAAGTCAGGGGCTGCAGCAGCTTCCTCCTCCTGCTCCTTTGCTTCCTCAGGGTCTCTGTAGAAGAACAAATCAACCTGCAAACAGCATTATCACATGAGAATGCTAAGGATAACAAAAAAAGAAAAATCTGCGCCTGTTGCATGTCCAATGTCATTTTGAACTGTATCCCAAGACTGTGTACCATGACTTCCCACTTGTGCCCAGGGAGGATAGTGCCCCTCATCTGCAGAACCATCCTGGCCAAGAGCCAGAACAGGCATCCAATGCTGTTTCTCCCCTTGTTGTTTGCTGGGATGCCAATATCCACATACCGCATGGGGGAGTCAGTATCACAGAAGGCAATGGTTGGGATGTTCCCCAGAGCAGACTCCTTGATTGGCTGCAAATAGTTACACATAACAGTTAGTTCACCATCACCTGTTAATGTATGGTCAAAGCTTATGCATGTCTCAGAACATTGAAATGGAAATTATCTTCACCTGGTGGTCAGTCCGCGGGTCGGTGAGGATGAGCAGGCGGGGCTCACTGAAGGATGTCTGGAGCTGATTGGTGAAGGTACCTGGGGTGTGTCTCCCAGCAATGGCATGCGCACCAGTATACTGTGCAAACTTGAGGACGGCGCGCTGGCCGTAGGGGCGTGCTGACTGTACAATGATGTCCTGAGGGTTCTCGATGGCAACAATTACCCTTGCCGCAAGCTGGAGCTTCTCCCATGTCTTGCCAAGGTTGATGATGTAGATGCCTGACAAAAACATCAACAGGAACGTGTATCACAACTAAGCACTACTTGCGAGTTACCTAAGGTGCCAAATAGGCAAATAGCATACTGAAACGCGGATCACAACTAATACTAGATTTACATTAGAATTTACAAGCCTCGTGCCGAGGAAGTCCGAGCATTCCGCAAGTTGAATGACTAAGAACATCTAAATCTGATAAATGCTAAAAATTTAGCTTACGATACAGGCAGGATGGTAAAAGTTCGCACTTCGCAGCCCAACTACGCACAACCGGAACACTGGAGCGCCAGAGATTGCCTATCTGTCTAGTGTCTACATGGATTTAGATGCGGAGGGGGAGACAAGAGATGCTCCGGAGTAGGCACATACCGTCGGTCCGGCGCTTGAAGACGTAGCGCTCCATCTGGAAGTCGCAGTTCTTGGTGCCCAGGTGGACGTCGGCGGCGAGCATCATCTGGATGTCCTGCTCCTTCTGTGACAGCGCCCGCGGCGCGCCACCACCTCCCGCCGCCGCCATGGTGGATGGGTACGCAAGTGTCTGGTGGTCGCCCGGAGGGGAGGAGGAGAGGGCTCGCGCTGAGCTCGGTATCTACGAGTGGCGGCGCGAAGGGGAAGATTGGGAGGAGACTGCGTCTCTTATCTGCGGCGCCTCAAAACCCTAGGAAGCTTGTGCGGCAACGAGTAGGGATGAGCGTTGGGCCGTGCCAAATTATGGGCCTCCCAATTAGTCGGCCCATCGTACTACTATTTCGTTTTCCCCTTGTTTTTTCATATGATTTTCAAACGAATAATCACCGTGGGGTTTTTTTTCCTCTCAATTTTTTCTACTTCTTACGGTATATAGTTTCGTTCCTCTCATTTTTTATATTTTTTTCATAATTCTTATAGAGCACAATTTGTTATGTAACATGGATGTTACTTTGTTTAAAAAATGTAAAGGTTACAAAGATAGCCTAGATTGGATACATGATTTGGGAAAATGTAGTCAAACACGTAGTTTCTTCCCTCAGATGCACGGCAAATGTAATTGCACTACGCTCTGTCATGCTAAATAAATTCTCACGCTTAATAATAGTAAAAACTTAAAAAGTCTGCATGTGCATGCGTTAACACAGTCAAAACACACAAACTGCTCCATGCATGAGACTCTTCCTACACAGTACACGTGCGCTTCCTCCTGACCGATCGGTGCAAATGCAAGATTCTCTAGTGTCCCCTAAGTTCGACAATAACTCGATCTTATGCCAGTAATGCCACCATTCTACTCTTCCATAAGCAAACCCAAGATCAGAGTGTGACATTCAGGAGGGAAACAACGACCACCTGCTCAGCTGATCACAGAGCGGTGGACAAGAGAGATCATGGCTATGGCGCCGCCGGGTACAACGACTGTGATGCCGGACGTGCGGCGGTGGAGCAAAGGCCCAGGCTCTTCATCGTCACCGGTGACGACTGCTATCTTCCTCTTCTTCTTCGTCGTCGTGGTCGGCGTCCTCGTGTCCGCTCGCTGGATCACCACCACCGTGAGTGCTGCAAAGTCTATATTCCTCCGATCCTAAATTGCAGTCTGAACTTCCCACATCAGATGTTCGACATTGGACGATATATGTCCCAAAGAGAAGAAATTATTTGATGATGCATTTCATCTTTCACAATTTGAGTATGTTTATCCGATTAGTGCAAAGATTAAGATGTAATCAATAATTAGCATTTAATTGAACATATGTGCAGAGTCATCTGTCAACAACGAATCTGGATCAGTGGCGCTCAAAGCCGGTAGGGTAAGCGCCATTTTGTTTTGTTTCATAGAAAAAAAATTCCAATCTCATAGAGTAACATATTTTAAATACAGTAAGTTTGCAACAACATAACTCATATTACAAAGAAATATCAGCGTAGTCATCTTGAGGTTAGATTCGATAAAATAATTTTTTTCATCTTTAGAAAAAAAATATCAAAGATAGTCATAACCTTAGAACATAATAAACACAAAAAACAACACAATTAAATTCCCTTTTCTGTTTATTTTTAAAGAAAACTGATGAGCTGAGCCGTTGATCGTCGTCTTCTCTTCTCCCCCTGCAAGGCGATCCTGACAGCGACGAAGACCATCTCTATCCCGGCGATCCCCGCCGCGCCGCCGCCGCCGCGACCGACCTACTCCCTCTCCTGTTCGGCGGCGCCGCTTCCCCGCGACCCGGAAATACCCAGCAACATCTCCCAGACCCTCGGCCTCGCGCTCTCTCCCAACGCCTCCTCCACCTCCACCTGCGCCGCCATCCCCGACCCGCCGCCGGTCCCCGCCGCTGCCAACGCCTCCTCGGCCTGCCCCGCCTACTTCCGCTTCATCCACGAGGACCTCCACCCATGGCGCGCCGCGGGGGGCATCACCCGCGCCATGGTCGATCGCGCACGCGCCACCGCCAACTTCCGCCTCGTCGTGATCCGTGGCCGCGCCTACGTCGAGCGCATCGCGCCGGCGTTCCAGACGCGCGACCTCTTCACTATCTGGGGCATCCTGCAGCTGCTCCGGCTCTACCCCGGCCGTGTCCCTGACCTGGACCTCATGTTCGACTGCGTCGACTGGCCCGTCGTGCACGCTGACCAGTACGAGGGGGAGAACGCCACCGTATTACCGCCGCTCTTCAGGTACTGCGGCGACAATGAGACGCTCGACATCGTCTTCCCGGACTGGTCTTTCTGGGGCTGGTGAGCAACTGATCCTCAGCTCCCTTTTTTCCCACCACAAATTAGTGATGTTTCTTTCGAGCATTGGCATGGTTATATCAGTATTCACTGCATTCCTGGTTGATAATTGTGAATTGGACCAGAACGAATCGCAAAAGTTGCATTTCTGATGTTTGTGTTTTTGGGCTAGCGAAGTGGTACTGTTGTTGATAGTCTGCTGTGTTGTGTTTTGATGTCCATGATGACTGGTGACAGGCCTGAGATCAACATAAAGCCATGGGATGCTCTGCAGAAGGAACTGAGCAGTGGCAATCAGAGGGTGAAATGGATGAATAGAGAACCTTATGCTTACTGGAAAGGGAATCCAGATGTTGCAGCTAAAAGGCAGGAGCTAGTTAAGTGTAATGTCTCCGGTGAGCAGGAATGGAACGCACGGATTTACAAACAGGTACTTTGCTTCCCTTGTGTTGCATTGAAATTGAAATGTCCCATTCTGTTCTCACGAGTTAACTTCCATCACAGTGCTATTCGATTCCATCCCATAACCACTTTTTCAATGAAACGGTTTCGGTAATGGAGATTCATCATTGTTTAGCTAGTTCATTTTTATTATAATATAGGATTGGGTCAAAGAGATCAAGGCTGGATACAAGCAGTCAGATTTGTCCAGTCAATGCACCCATAGGTATGCTTCTTTTTAAAAATTTCAGTTGTTCTGTCAGCAATTCTGACCGTATTTCTTTGAGTGCCAGGTACAAGATTTATATTGAAGGATCAGCATGGTCAGTCAGTGAGAAGTATATTCTAGCTTGTGATTCAATGACACTAGTGGTTACACCAAAATACTATGATTTCTATTCAAGGACTCTGATGCCGATGCAACATTATTGGCCAGTTCAGGATGACAATAAGTGTAGCTCAATCAAGCATGCTGTTGATTGGGGCAATTCTCACAAACAAAAGGTATTTTCTTTCATATGCCTTTTACGTATCGGTACTCGGTACCAATGGCATACTCTTGCTTATTTGTACAAATTGATCAATTGACGCACATTGTTTGTAAGATGCATTGTGCCATCTGAACTCTGGAGATATATTTGCTTTCACCTATATTAACCAAACCACCGTGGAGTTAACATTTTTTTTACTCTTCTTGGAATGTACTTTTGTAAACGTTTTTCATCTTTTGATAATAACCATGTCCATGTATCTCCACTTCAAATATAGGCTCAGGGAATTGGAAAGCAAGCAAGCAACTTCATTCAGAAAGAGCTCAGTATGGACTATGTATACGACTATATGTTTCATCTCTTAACTGAGTACGCCAAGCTCCTAAGGTTCAAGCCAACGAAACCACCTGAAGCTGTTGAGGTCTGTTCCGAGTCTTTGTCTTGCCAAGCTATAGGCCGTGAGAAGAAGTTCATGGGGGATTCCATGGTGAGGTCTGCCAGTGATGCTGGCCCTTGCAACCTGCCACCTCCTTTCAGCCCTGAAGAATTCAAAGCGCTACAGAATAGGAGGGAGAAGACATCGAAGCAGATTGAAATATGGGAGCAGAAAGCTTCCAAACCAGTGGATAGCAAGCCCAGAGAGCTTCATGCATTTCCCTCCCCAAAGAGATTCATATAAAATGCTTGGTACATACCCAAATTTTGTATTCGTAAATCATAGGCATTTCTCATATAATGATGATTTCTTAATTGAATATGTTGCATTTAGTGAAGTCACTTGGTTTTAGTTCTTCTCTTCAAGTCTGCTTTGTCTTTTATTTTGTTGATTTTTTTCTATTCTCTAGTTTAGCTGTACTAATATTACTGAGTTAAGCCTTTAGAATACCTTAGAATCTTGTCGTAAGGTAACCCGAGAAAAAATTGGAAACAAGTTCCTTGATCTCTGCAGCATGTTCAGAATTCAGGCTGATACTTCCAACATACGTCAATGCCCTCCAATCAATTGTTGTGTGTCGTCGGAAGACCACTTTTTTAGCACCTGGGGTTGCCAGGCCTCTACTCAGCGCGCGTTCCACCAACATGGGCGCTGCAAGTTCTTGTGGCTTGTCCTGAACAAAGGATTTCGTATCTCCATGGACGAATTTGTAGATGGTTAGCTGATCTCTGCAAATCTACATGCCCATAGCCTCCGTGTTAAATTGTTAATATTCAGAAACAAGTAATGAATTTGGTGCATCACCACATTTTTGGAATTGGGGATTGGTCTATTAATCTGTCAACAGAAGAATAAAATTACTCTTATAGCATCTCTTAAGCAAAATGGTGACTGGCCAGTGCTTGGTTTGATTAATACCCAAAGCAACAAATTGAAGTTGCTGAATTGTCTTTTTAAATGCATGGATGATGTTGAGATTTTAGAATGTGTTTGGCTTCATCAAGAAAGTTCCGTTGGTCTATCTCTACTCCTTAAAAGAAGTGCAAGGGATGTTGTGTCCCCAGCTTCACCACGGTACGTCCCCCACCACCCATTCGGCCTCACCACGTTAGGCCGCCTTGCCCCACGCAGATCACCTTCCATCACGCCCTCATTGCCTTCCAAAAATCACGGCTCCTCCTCTCTGCATCATCCTCCTCTCCGATCCAAACCGCGTCTCCTCCTCTCCGCATCCTCCTCTCCGATCCGCGTATAGATGGGCGTGGTTCGGTTCGGCCCATAAGTTTGCCGAACCGGCCCATGAAAATGATCCTACTGGGCTCCTGCAAAGGTCCACAAAATGTGCTCGGTTCGATAGACTCGAGCTCGAGGGTCGAGCGGTTTGACCCGCGCCGCCGGGTCCCCTTCCATCTCATGGCGCCGCCGCCTCCTCTTCCATCCCCGGCTCCCCCGCCATCGCTGACGCTGCCTCCTCCGCCGACGACACGTGCTCTCGGGCGGTCGCCCTGGGCCCTGGACTGAGCTCATCGACCCCGTGTGTCCCTGCCCGGACACCATCCATGAGGCCACCTCCTGCCTCTGTACCTCGCCGCCGCCATCGCGTTCTGCCTCGCTGCCATGGTCGCCGTCCGATTCCCAGTCGGCATGCCTCCCATGGAATCTGGCGTCTCCACTGGCCACTGCCATGGCTACCCCCAAGTTTGCATCCTCGTCAATTGATAGAGTAGTTCAACTACTGTAGTTGTCCAGTCTCCATTATCGTTCCTGTAATCCTGGATCGTTGTCCTGGATTCGATGAAGCAGCATGCTTGTGCTGTGTGGTTCTTATGGTGAATTGATGAGTAGTTGGATGGCGAGAAGGTCTGAGTCTGGATTAGCTCACTGATTAGTTAGTGATCGAAGTGAGGTCGCAAGCTTCAGCCTTCAGTTTACCGTTCATGTTCATACGGAATACTTTCTGTATTGGACTGAGTAGTATCTTGCTAGTCTCATGACATGGTTCCATGAAGCATTAACTTCGAATTGTAATCCGATTAATTTGTAAAGCTTCATGTGGCCTTTGTCATCAAAAGCAGTAGGTAGAAGATATATGTTGGAAGTGATAATTCTTTTGCTGTTGGTGCTCGCCCGTTACATAATGGCAGCAGTTGCGAGTGGAGCGATCCAATCGACCCATAATAACCGTGGTGCACCGTTGGATCACTAGTAGTTAAAACGTATAGTCCAGGTGCACATCGACGGATCGGTTACTGTTCGCTCCGTGGTTGAACCACGCCCATCTATAGATCCGCGACACCCTCGAAGACCTCCCTACCCCGACGCCCCTCCTCCTCTCCGCGCCTCCCGCGACCTCCGTGGCACCCCGCCTCCTTTCACAGCCGCCGCCGCCGCACGACGGAACTTGTCCACGAAGACAGCCGGCCATGGCCGTCACCAGACGACGCTGCCATCGGACGGGATGCTCTCACGGATGAAACGCCGGCCACCGTCCGTCCTCCACCAGTCCACGTCGTCACAGGCCACGCGTCGACGCCGCCGCCGTCCGCCGATCACCATCACCGCCGGCCTACGACGCTGCCGCCGTTCCATACAGAGTCGCAGCTATTATGAGGAACCGCCGGATCGTCCATCCGTCCACGTCGCCCACCCGGCAGCGCAGCTGCGCATGTATATTTTTTACTGCAAACTCTGAACTGCACTACCGGAAACCAGCTGGTCACATGTTTATGCATATCAGCTTGAGATCACGTTAATACTTTCTTATGGTTAAACAGAAGAGAAGTGGCGGTAGCTGGTAGCCATGGAAGGTGATTGCGGCATCATCTGCCATGTCGTTACGTTTCTCCCCGCGACAAGCCAGACAAGGCGCTGGAGTTCTGAAGATGTACTTAAATAGTAGGAAGATAGACTAAATGTTCGCAAAATCTTTCACTCTATCTGTTAATAGGCTACATGTTTTCCAATGTAGGTTGCATTGCTTCACTCTATCTGCTAAGAAATTGCATGAGATCATCTGTATCGGAGTCATATCTGAGGTCATGTTAAAATGCTAGGTATGTACAGATAATTCTTCAGGAATTATGATGGTTGATAGAAATATAGGTAATATTAAGAACTATTTTGTTTATTCACAAGAAGGTGATCCTTCCATTATGCAGAATGATTGTGTCTCCAAAGCTTAACAGTTGCTGTAGTTACTAACATACATCTGAAGTTCCAAATTGCATTTCTGAAGCTTCGGCTGCAATGGGATGCCTCACCTAATTACATTCTAATGATTGAGTGATGTTAACCATTAAAATGACTTTGACATCAGCGACATATATTTCAATGGTCTTTTAAGCATGGTTTTCTCTTCAGCTTTAGTTCTGCACGTCCTTTAGTAGTAGAAGAGATAATGATTCTAAACGGGAAGCCTTGTATTGCATCCTATCACAAGTAATGTAGTTTTTCACCTCTCTATATAGGAGCTCTGAAACTGCCAGTATTCTGTTTCAAGGCCAACAACTTTTTTCTTTTGGCTCAGGCAACTGCAGACTCCATTACAAGTTCTATCAAGTAAAATTCAGTTGTGCATTCAAAATGGATGTTGCTTGTCCAACTGCATCTGTCAGACTGTCACTTTGTCAAAACGGATACATAAATGGCAATGGCTGTTTTTAGTAATAGGAACTTTTGAATATTTATTTTGCCAATTTCGACAACTGACATTCACGTCATTTTCTGTTTGGGATTTAGGAGAGCTTTGCTAACAGACAGGAACTTTCCCTAAAACTCTAAAAAAAATCTTGTTAAAGTAATGATGAAGCATTTATTTTGATTCTGTGAACCTTTTCTGAGCTAACAAAAAACTCTATGATTTCCTTGTCTCTAAGGTTTGTTTGAACATAAGTTCCTAAGGTTGCTGTCTTGATCTTCTTTCATGTGCCTTTTCACGTAATGTTTGAGTCCAAATCGGACTTTATAAAGTTCACTCTGGTTTTGTCTAATCTGCGGGTTTAGACCATATAATTGAATAGAGATCTTGTACCCTATAGATCGTGAATTCCTTTTTGCTAGGACAATAGATTAGTCAGTGAAAGGGAAAGCTTCTTGCAGTTTGTACATTCCATGATAAAGCATATATTTTCACTAGATTAGAATGAGATTACTAATTATCTCAAATTTGATATCTTCCCTCTATTGCAGTTCTTTTGGAGAGACCGAGGGCATTTGGAAATTTATATCCCCTGGACATTTTATTGAGTTTAAGGAAATTTTGGAATTTATATCCCCTCAACATTTTATTGTTCGTGTATTCAGAGATAAAAAAAAATTAAAATTGTTTTCTCAGTATTTACAATCTGCTCAACATTTGATTCATTTTTATTCTTTTTGTATCATACTATAAATAACTTGAGAATTTAGCTTATAGATGTCAAAATGGAGGTCAACGATTCAAATTTTGTGTAACAGTGTGGATGGTGATAATACTCGGGTACTCGGCCGTTGTACATATGTATTGTTGGGTCAACAATGTGATTCGGTCATTTGTGTATCATGTAATAGGTAATTAGCTGTTACATGTCTCAATTCAGTTTGGAATAACCATTGTTTTATCGCACTCCAATAATGTTATTGATTTACATATCCCTTTTGGTTATTTGATTTGTATTGCAAAATAATTCGAGTTTGGTCAAGTTAATCACCAACCATTGTGTTTACCCGTAGCAACGCGCGGGCACGATCCTAGTATTCTGACAAGGTTAGCTGATCTCCACAACCTGCATGCTCAACAGCCTTCATGTTAATAGGTAATGAAACTGACTGTCTGTCGCATCACCACATTGTTGGAATTGGGAATTGGACGGGTAGTCGTCAACAGAAGACCAAGAAAACCTTAACATCTCACAAGCAAATTGGTGACAGGCCAATGCTGCATTTGATGCCCAATCGACAACAATGCCTGACGCCTATGTCAAATTGAAGTTGCTGCAGCCTGCAGGGCTGGGATTCAGGAGCTCCCGTATGCTGTCGCCGGCTTCGGCCAGCTGCATGACCCCCGCAAGATGGCGGCGGCGCACCATCTTTCGTCTCGTCCGCCTGCATATGCCCGTAGCCGTAGCCAAGCCGACAAGGAACCCCGGCCTTCGACGGCTCTGCCCCTCCTCGGATCGACGGATCCTCAGAAGCATTGTGGAGTGCTCCGCCGGTGTCACTTTTGGCCTGTAGAGCAAAGTGCCCAAGCGGGCGAGCCTGGCCTGTAGTAGAGCACAAGGTCCTTGCCCAGGCACTCAATTCACTCTTGCAGATTTGCAGAGATCAGCTCAAGTACGAAGTTCTAGCTCTTCACGTCCCGGTTGAGCACGAAATTACCTGATACCGGACGCCCTAGGGACGAAGTCATTAGATTTCAAGTCCTGGCCGAATGAAAATGGGATACTGTTTCAACCAATGGCAGTTGTATATATTTGAAATGCATCAAATTCAAGGAATATTTCTATAAATGCGGTATGATTTTTTTATTTGGCCAATTCAGATCTGGCATTCTGGATCCAGTTTTGTCATAATCGTTTTGCACAACTTTAAAGTACCAGTCTTCTCAGTAACATCATTGGCAGTGCACAACTGCACATGTAGCATTAGGGCAGGACAATCAGATAAATGGAGAAACCGAGAAAGGGGTCACAAACAATTTTGACATAACTGGTCATTTCCTCAACGAAGTGCAACCAGAATCTCGAAATCTCAAAATACAGTACACCACAAAACAGAGGGCAAGCCATTTTTGACATATAACTGAGCATTTCGTTAGAGTAATAGAGTACCCAACATCAGTTGCAACTCAGCCAACAACAGGTATATTAAGATAACCTCGAAAGCTCAAAATGCAGTACACCACAAAACAGAAGGTACAAGTACTTAGATGCTCGCTCTGAGTTCGATATAAGTCTCTCAATACGCCTGAATCAGCTAAGGACAGGGAATATGCGTGTTACGTGCTCAAATGGAACACTATCAGCTGTGTTCTTCTTGAGCTCTGGGTGATTAAACTCGTTGCGTGGAAGAACAATCACTTGAGACTGTCCACCCTTCTCAATCACCCAGCCTGAGTTTGCGGCATGATACTCCAGAAACTTGTCCAACGCGAGACCTTCGATATTGATAGCCTGAAAAGAAAAGTGTCGTGTTAATATCAAAGAGAGATTATCCGATACACCACGTAAACAAATAATATCGAGAAGAAATTATCCAATACACCATGTAAACAAACTACAACTTGGACGACCTTCATGATCACATACAATTGACATCAAACATATTCCCACCTATTGTCTAATCTTCTTACATTACCAGTGTAAAAAAAGTATCGTGCCACTTGTTGACGATGTTGAAATATTTACTGAACAGGGAAATATATTACCTCTGCAAGAACAGGCCTTGGCACTTTCTGGTATGTCAAGGAAAGCAAATGAATCGCATAGGTTTGGATTGCCTGCTCAAAACCTGCACAGAAAACATGTTATCAGAACAACTCAGGTTATATAGATCAAAATGCTGGCCTAAAATGTCATCCAACTGAACATCTTTGAATAAGTCTATAGAAAATTGAAAATTCTCACCCTCCAGCATTCTTCCCATAAATGAAGTCACCATAAGACATCATTGTATAGTCAAGCAAGTGTTACAGTCCTAATAGGTGGCCCATTCAGGCCCCCAGAACGTCCATGGGTACTACCCAAATAAATTGAACAGTAACACCCCTCAATTCTCCCCCTAAATGGCTAAGTCCCCTATCCAATATCTGGTAATAGTAATACATGCACATAGCAGTAAACACCTTAAGAATAGGAAAATACAGGGTACCATGCACCTGGTGACAGGAGATGACGGTAACAGAAAATAATTTACTCGGGAATGAATATGCAATTGAATGTTAAACACGGACACCTACGGTGAAAAACACAAGCCACAATAGAAAAAGGAAGAACAGGATCAACATCATTTTGAGCTTCTACTGGGAATCCCATGTTAAAACTGAAATTTTAGAATGCCTAAGGATTCATCTAGGTATAAAACTTGCATCGATGCAAAAAGTTCACTTCTAATAGACAGATAATGCATATCTTGAGTTCTTGGCTAATGGCTCGAGAAATCTATTTACCTGGAACAACTTCCAATATGTGGCGGTTCTTAGCCGCTTCATCCCAAAACTGACGGAATCTAGCAGTCTTTAAGCAAAGGACAGGATTTAGCTATAGGTTCCACGCTAGTTTATCATTTCATGATCGGTACTGTATGTAAGATGGACCAAATATTTACCTCCAGGTAGTGAGAAAGAACTATCAATGTCTTGAATTGCTCCTCCATTTGCTACAACAAACGTGTAGACAAGTGAGCTCAAGATACTTTCAAAACAATTAAGTGACCTAACATAAAAAAATGTAGCCACAAAGACAGATGGCAACAGGACAGCATGTTGGACATCTGATACATTTGTAAGATCAATCTGTCCCAGGAAAAAAAAAAAATCAAACTCTCAACAATCACAATATATACTTCAAATATGGTTGCAGGGCCTCTTTAGCAAGCGTATAAAGATAAGAGACTATGGATATTCTTCAAGAACAAGCCATCATTAAATATTGCACATCCCAGTTCTAAGCATATCTGATAATATTAGTAAGGGGCAGGATGCAATTTTCCATACCACATGCTCAGGGATTAAGAATAAGCACAGACTGAAGTCAGGGGCTGGCATTGCCATGAGAGCCTGCCAACAGAATATCATGAACAAAGCTATAGTCAGAAAATGAACCAAGATATGCTACTGATAAATAAAACCAACGCAACCATTAGATGTTATGACCTTAATCAATATGCGGGCTACAATCTGTATGCTCATCCTTTCTGGCTCAAACTGCATAAGGAAACCAGTATTAAAAAACAAATATAAATGAAACCATGGTATTGGCAAAATTGATCTCGCTGATGAAACATTGTTACCTGGTACAGGCGAAGGAGGCTTAGATTTGCATCCAAGTTATATGTTTGAGATGAGACCTAAACAGGGGGAAAAATGGAAAGATTAGGCAACTAACGCTATAATTAAACAACAGCACAGGCCTGAACTTGGAACTTTTTTTTCAGCCAAGGAATTGTTAAAGCAGTTCATTCTGTTGGTATCATACACCTAAATTTTCATTTTGCATCAGCGGGAACATTAACCACAGAGCATACAAACTGAAAATGGCCTCTTCGTCATTATCGCATGTTAGTGTGCCAGACAACGCTTAATATTAGCAGCGGCATTATGATCATAAGAATAGTCCTCTTTTTTAGTCACAACAGAACCCCTCACATAGTACTCCTACGAAGTGAACCTATATTCTATATTCTAGAACTCCTGCTCTCTCATTGCATACATCCATTGAATTCACCACTCCAGAAAAAAAAAATACATTACAAGTAGCCTGCGAAGGGTTGAGGGTATTACTAATTTCCTATCATCATTGAAACCAAAGCGGTAGCCCCATTCGTCTCAAAGCTGCGCAGTTTAAAAGTTCAATCTACCATCCAACTAGCCGATTATTTCGCCGCCGTTCAAACGTAGACATGACACATGAGAACGCTCCATTCAGCAGCCCTGAGAAAACAAGCAGAAGAAAGAGCGTCCCGGCGTCTAGGGTTTACCTGCTCGTTGACGAACTTCTCGAGGTCGTTGAGGATGTCGGGGTTGTAAGGATTCAGGGCCACAAGGTCCTCCACCGTGTAGTTCTCCGCTGCCTGCTCGGTCGCCATCGCCGCCGGTCCCGGGAACCAGAACCCTAGCTAGATCTCGCACAAAACCGTGGGGAGCTCGCGAGAGAGGAGGGAAGTGGCGGCGCGGAGGAGGAGAAGGCGATGGAAGGGTTTTCCGGGCTGCGTGAATTTGTTATTTGGGTCCCTCGAATGTTTATGTCACGCATATAGGGACCTGAGCTGTAGAATATGACAGGGGAAAATACATCGATGCCCAACTAGAATCTAAATATTGCAGATAACCCCTTCGTAGATATATAAAAGTGCTAAGTGGTTATCAAATTGCTGAACGGGATCATTGACAAATCTAAAGTTCGACCTGCTAGCATTCGGACGTTCGATGAGAATTTTTCTATCGAACACTCATCGTAACATTGAAAGTTGATTATACAACATTAGAAATCATTGTTTGCAAATAGGAAAAAAAACATATAAAAATACTTCTCACACAATTCTAAGATTCAAAATTCCCACCCGGTGGCATGTTTGAAGCAAAAATTGCAATAAGTGACGGCATATACATAAACAAAGTTTGCAACATCAGTGTTTACCTTTTAGGATAATTAAAATTATATTTTGTAACATTTCTAAACTACAAAAGTAACTTTCTAAAAGCATGTTTTTTTAAAGGATATAGTAAAACCTCCTGAGATTGGTCTATCCTCATGTTGTAGCATGGTCGCATGTCTATCGCAGCAAAACTAGATGTTTAAAACTCCCACTGCAACAATGTCATTGGGGTCAGGGCGTCCGATTTTTGGTTGAGCACCGGTCGCCCTAATCACAGCATTCGAGCTTCAGGCTGACGAAAAGGTCGTATAGTAATTTGAGGATTCAAAATGTTTGTGTCTATGTGGATTATTTTTCTTATTAAGCTTTTGCACTTTTAGTTATGACCACTCTTCTCTAATCTTATATTCTTACACACGAATTGAATCACCTATGTTTAAATTTCTATAAATAAATCATTGTACATCTGGCACTTAAGATGTTCCATCCTCGCTAAATATCCAACAAGCACCAAAAAATTACAATCCTTAGAAGGATTGTACACTTCCATGTATGATTTAAACTGTGTTGAAATAGAACCTTGATCCTTAAATATATCATGTTTAGGATAACCTAGTTAGTTTGTTATTCTAGATGTCATATGTTGAAGGATGGGAGAGTACGTTAGCGTCAGAACATGCATAACACTTCCATTTCGGTTGACTGGATTCTTGTACATGTAGTGCTTTAATGTGTAGGTGTCTGATAAGTCATACCCTCGGCTCGATGGCATGTGGGTGAAGTTTTTGTTTATCATCTTTGCAATGTGTGGGGTGGGTGTGTGTGGGGGGGGGGGGTCCTATGGAAGAATGCATATTATCGTTATCGCTTTGTATTTTGAGGGGAAATATATATCTTAGAAGCAGTACTGTTACACACGAACATTTGCTGTTTTTTTTTGTCAAACGTACAGTAAAAGTTACATTCTTATAAGAAGTTGGAAAATGTTTGCCCCAGACCCCAGGTTATCATAATCTTGGGAAAATCTTTCCCGCCCATAACCAAACTTTTACCTGATGCATAGAGTCCACAACTGTTCTAGTGATCTTCTATCACAAATATACATCGTTCAAACATCACACTTCATCATCACGCGATGTGCTAAAGTTTCCTGAATCTGCAAGCACGCGAGAAACCAGTAGGACGTTCGAACATCATACTTCAACATCCGTGCTCCTTGGTCGACGTTGGAGTGATCAACCAAGCACGCGAGAAACCAGCAGGACGAGCTGCCTCTCGCGGTTCTCAAGGTCTCTCCGCAAGGCAGCGATCTCCTCCATCTGACGGCTGCACTCAGCGAGCAACGCCCCCGTCGCTCTCGACATCTCGTCGTCAGGACCCCGCGTCGTCAGTTTCTTGATCCGTGCCAGCGTGCTCTGCACCGCCTCACTGGCCATCTCCGCGAAGACATTTACTGCAGACACGAGATGCCACTGTATCAGTTCTTTGATCCATGCCAAAGTTTTTGTTTTTGTTTAAGCATTCTGTGCACGAGACATTAATAACTACCTGCACGGCGAACGTCGGCCGCGTCGTCGATCGTGTCGTCGCCGGCCGTGGCGTTGAGATCATCGGAGACGGCCGGCAAGTTGAGGTCGATGGCCACTGGCGGCGTTGTTTGTCGTCGCCTGGAGTCCTCGTCGTGCAGGAGGGGAAAGTTGAGCCGCGCGCTCTTGCCGCGGATCCAGCGGGCCTCGCGGTCGTACGCCCTGGCGGCCTCCTCGGCGGTGCAGTAGGTGCCGAGCCACGCGCGCCGCCCCTGCGCCGGGTCCCTGATCTCCGCCGTCCACCTGCCTGACCGCCGGTACCGGACGCCCCTGTACTTCTTGCAGCTGCTTGTCGCTGCTGGACCTTCTGTTACGCGCGGAGCCGGGCTCCCGGCGCCTGAGCCTGAAACCGCGTGCGATGAACGGAAACACAAAGGAAAGCGAACTCAGGCGACTCGAAAATGGGCTGGTCATGACGAGATTATTCGTACTAGCAAGAGAAGGCGCGGCCTTGGACTTGGACGCCCAGCTGCTACCGGCCTCGTTGCCATCGTCGTCCTTGAAGAGCTGGAACTCGGCCTCGAACTGGTCGTCGTCGGTGGTGGCCTCGAGCTCGTCGTCGACGACGTCGCCGCCTTCCGCTTGCCGGAGGTGGTGGTGGTCCCGCGCTCGGCCGCCGGTTGCGGCGGCAAGAGCGTGGCGGCCGTCAGCCGACGGTGTACCCGCTCGGGGATGAATCCGGCGAGGATCGCTCCCCCGCACATATCCTCTCGATCGTTTCCTTACCCGAAAAAAAGCTTTGCGAGCGCGGGAGAGCGTCCGAGAAGAGGAGAGTCATACGCATGGGAATCGTAAATAGAGGGACCCGGTGACGTGGGCCGCCCAAAAACCACCACATCGCCGCGCCCGGTTTCTCTCCCAATCTTGTGGGCGCCCACAGATCCTGTGACTGTGGGCTTCAAGTCGAATGCTTTGCTGTTATGGCGAGATACCATGGGCTCTTTCCAGCCCACGGAGCGATGGGCGGTCCGAGTCTCCTCCCGTGGGTTTGCTACTTTTCTGCTCCCGCAGAACTTGCAGGGTTGGGCAGTTGGCTACTTGCTATTTGTGAACACTGAACACACAACAGAATCTAGAGGCGTATCATCCATACCATACTTGTACAAGACCGTTCCAATCAATGCCTCTATTTTCCAGAAAACGTCGGGAGCGCTGCGGTTTGATGCGTATACACATGACGTGGCATTGCTATTTATAGCAACCCAAGCCATGAGCATTGCTTGTCAGTTGCCAGATGCTGCCCCTGTCCAAGGTGATGCCCGATTCTGAACTTCTAGGTGATGCCTCGATTCTTAAGCTTAACTTCTGAAGGTCTGAATTCCTCCATCGGCTGCTTATGTTTCGTCAGAAAGAAGTGAGTTTTGCAAGGCTCGTGAGCTCTTCTTTCTACACGTAAGTGATGGATCATTTACAGTTGACCTCTCCTTTTCATGTCTTGCCGTGAATAACTGCTGTTGTTTCCAACCAATTTCGTATTATAAGAATCGACTAATTCTTGGAATGTGTCGTATGCAGGGCCGGCCCTAAGGGGGGGCGAGAGGGGCGGCCTGCCCGGGCCCCCAACTCCAAGGGGCCCCATCCCATGTATAGTATACGTATGTATAATGTATACGTCGCAAACGAAAAAAAGAAGAAACGGACACATGTCTCCCGGCCTTGATTGAGTTGATTCCATCTATCCTTCGCACGTTGCCTTTTCTCGACTACGACTCCACGCACGGCAGTCTCATCGCTGCCAAGCCGCCGAGGAAACCGGGACGTGGGACGCTGCATCGCTGCATTGCCGCCCGTCGCTGCCGGCTCGATCGATCGTCCTGCACAGCGCCACAGCAAGAGCTGCTCAGCTGTGCCGTGAGCACTGCCTGCCCCTACGTCACGCCCACGTAATCATCCAATCAGATCACTAGTTCAGTATCACGTGAGGTTAGTTTTCTTGATTCTTGAAGCTAGTCTTGACTTCTTGTATTGCATGTCTGATTTATTTTTCTTTAATTTGCAGAGCAAATCAATATCATGTCATCTAGAAAATATCAATCTGGTAGTGAAAAAAGGAAGAAGATAAAGAAAGAAGAAGAGTTTATACAGTCACAAAGAGGAGCCCTTGACAAGTTTGTTCGTAGAAATACAAGCACTTCAAGAACTCCAGATGAATTGGCTTTGGCTATCGTTCCCGTGGAAGAACATCCCAATATTAACCTACAAGATGAGGATCATGGCCCTACAATGGAAGAAAATGTTGACATCAACACAGATGACAATAATGGTAGTGATCGTGAATCAATGTTTAATTCATCTCCTGTACACAGTGCTAATCTGGACGAAGAAGAACCAGTTGTTACTGAGGATATCTATAATCCAATAAATTGGGGTATTCTTGATAACAAGGCAAGGGACATATTAGTAGAGAAGGGGCCTATAAGAGAAGAAAATATTGTATTTCCTTTGGATGCCAATGGGAGACATTTTGCATACAAATATTACTCTAGAAAGATGAGCAATGGAGAGGTTCGTGATAGAAAGTGGTTAGTTTATTCAAAACAAGTGGACAAGGTGTTTTGCTTTTGTTGTAAGCTTTTCAATCCTGCTAGCTGCAAGAGTTCATTGGGGCATGATGGGTTTAGCGATTGGAGGCATATCAAGGAGAGGCTTAAAGAACATGAAGTTAGCATCGAGCATATTACCAACATGAACTCTTGGACTGAGCTGAGAGCTAGACTCAACAAGAATGAAACAATTGACAAAGAATTGCAGCACCAAATCACAAAGGAGAAAGAGCGTATTAGGCAAGTTTTACTGAGATTAATTGCTGTTGTGAAATTCCTTGGTAAACGCAATCTAGCATTTAGAGGATCAAGTGAGCAACTTTATAATGATCATAATGGGAATTTCTTAGCTTCTGTTGAGATGATTGCAGAATTTGATGCGGTAATGCAAGATCACCTAAGGCGTATTCAAAGTAAAGAGATCCATCATCATTATCTTAGTCATAAAATTCAGAATGAGTTGATTTCTATTTTGGCTTCTGACATCACCAATTCTATCATAAAGATTGTTAAAGAGGCCAAATATTTTTCTGTAATCCTTGACTGCACTCCAGATGTGAGTCACCAAGAACAAATGAGTTTGTTGGTTCGATGTGTTAATATGTCAAACGGCCAAGTTGGTGAGTACTTTCTGGGTTTCTCGAAGGTAGATGACACATCTGGTGAGGGCCTTTTCAAATCATTGCTTGATGCTGTTAAGTCCTTTGGTCTAAATATTGATGATATTAGAGGTCAAGGTTATGATAATGGATCCAACATGAAAGGAAGCCAAAGGGGGTAAAAACACGTTTGCTTGAAATAAATCCAAGAGCTTTATTTATGCCATGTGCTTGCCATAGTCTTAATCTTACTATTTGTGACATGGCTAAATCTTGTACCAAAGCTATTTTATTTTTTGGAATTGTGCAACGGATATATGTATTATTTTCCAGTTCGACAAAAAGATGGAATGTCTTGCTTAAGCATATTGAAAGCTTAACTGTGAAATCATTGTGCAATACCCGTTGGGAGAGTCGGATCAAAAGTGTCAGAGCAATTAGATTTCAATCTCGTCAACTAAGGTCTGCTTTGAAACAATTAAGTAAAGATAAGGATGTTGAGCCAAAGGATAGGAGTGATGCAAAAAAATTATTCGAACTGCTTGGTACCTTTGAGTTTATACTTGGTATGGTTATTTGGTATGACATTTTATTTAATGTAAATGCTGTGAGCAAGAGGTTGCAGTCACCATCCATGTGCATTGATGCTACCTTACAACACATAGAGGCTACATTGAATTATTTTCAAAACTATAGAAATGAAGGGTTCGCTTCTAGCTTGATCACTGCCAAGGAAATTGCAGCAGAACTGGGTGTGCAGCCATTATTTCCAATAAAACGTCGTGGTTCTAGGAAGAAACAATTTGATGAAATTGATTGTGAGGAAGCAAATCTAGAAGGTCAGAAGGCATTTGAAGTTAATTATTTTTTGGCTATGGTTGATATTGCAATTGCTTCATTGGAAAGCAGATTTGAAGAACTCCAATCATTCAAAAGTATATTTGGATTTTTGATGAGCTCAACGACCTTGAAGTCAATGGATAATATTGAAGTAAGAGACTGTTGTGCTAAATTTGCAAATACCTTCTCTCTTGATGGCTCATCTGATGTTGACTTAAATGATCTAATTTCAGAGGTACGTATTCTACAATTGACTTTACCTGATAAAACAATGTCCGCAATGGAGATATTTGATTATGTCAGAGAAATGGATTGTTATCCTAATATTTCTATTGCATATCGTATCCTATTTACTGTGCCTGTCACTGTGGCATCAGCGGAGAGAAGCTTTTCAAAGTTGAAGTTATTAAAGAATTATTTGAGATCCAAAATGTCTCAAGAAAGGTTAAATGGTTTAGCAATTCTAAGCATCGAGAAGAAATTATTGGATGCAATTGATATTGATACCATCGTTACCGACTTCGCATCCAGAAATGTTAGAAGAAACTTCTAAGGTACTATATGTAAAATTTCTTTATATGAATAGTTTTTCAAGTTGCATTTTCATTGGTGATGTTTTCGTGTATAAGCTAATTTTTTTAATCATTATTATTACAATAACGAAGAACGAAGGGCCCCTTAATGGTGTCTCGCCCTGGGCCCCAAAAATCCAAGGACCGTGCCTGGTCGTATGCTCTGTTTCTTCCAGGCTTTACTTCCAAAATCTCTTCTAGCCGAGGCTGCAATCCAGTGACAGACTTGTTGGAAGTCTTGGACGAGTAACACTGTAACAGTGCTCTGACTTACTGAGGAGTGAGGACACAATGGCAGTGTGGCACTGATTAGCCTTGTCGATCTTGAAGCTCTCGCTGTCTGTGCCAGGAGTGGATAAGCTTGTGAGGAACCTCTTTTTTTTGGCTGAAAAGAACTTTGCATCTACTCGTAGACGATTTCAGCAACTAGATCGACAATCCTATAATTCTTCTACACAACGATGTGCTGGTGGTGGTGGAGTTCTCCAGCTAACGCAACGGGTGAGGTGAGGAGTAGCCAAACAAATTATTGAAGATGAGGAGTAGCCAAACAAATTATTGGAGACCTAGGCAACTAATCTATCAGCAACCATGCTGGGAAGATCCAATCGCCGCGAAGAATCATGGGCCGCAAAATCAGGCCATCATCACGGGCAGGGGGCAGACGATGCAGAGAACCGAGCCGATGCAACTGGCAGTTTTCTGAAGGCAAGAAGACTATAGGTGGTGCCGACTGAAAATGGCATGGCCCTCAGGGCAAGTTGCAGCCAACACAAACGCGAAACGATTGCCTTTTTGCCTCAACTTGTGAAATGTTATGTCTTTGCTTGGGAACCCTGCAACTCGGCTCGGTTTGGAATTTTGGAACGTAGCTGAGCCGGGTCGCCGTCGCGGCCACGTCGGGGCGAGCAAGATAATGGCAACATGTGCAAATTGCAGGTTATTAAATTGTCTCGCCCGGAAACTGACGAAAACCAGTGGTGCGCCCACGGGATCGCGAGGCGGTTTCCGCATCCGTCACAGGACTATTTCTGGCATGAATATACTCCTAGGAAAATGAAGGCAACATTTGGGGGTGGTCAAAGCTGATGACATCAAATGAAATAGCAAGGAACTGTTGCCAGCGCAGAAGAACACTATGGTGTTGTGCTGTGTGAAGTCTGAAGTACTCCTTTCGGGGGTTAATTAGCATCATAGCGTGTCAATTTTTCTTTTTTTGCAAACAAAAAATTATAGTCAGGTGTTCCAAAGCCTTTTCTTTTTCATGTTTGTGGACAGGTAATTTCGCAAGCTAAGGTTTAATCGACATAACCTACACAGGAAGCAAAATTGTTGATATGGCTGACAGAAATGATCTCCTTAGTCCTTACATACGACATATTCCAACTCGAAGATGGCAGGATGCTTAGGTCACACACAAACGGGATACTGTTATACAGAACGGAACAAGGTTCACAAACTTATTTGGCATTACAATCACAACCGTACAATATAGATGACCATTACCGACATGATCAAATTCATAGGACTATTGACCAACAGTAAAAAGCACCAAACGAGTAGTAGTGTAATACAAATCTTCAAAGTAGAGTGCAGTTTGATCAGGAGGCCGGCAATATAAGTACAGAGCGTAAACATACAGAATCTAGCGAGCAAACTCAAGCAGTACAGTACTCTGACATCAGATTACACGCCAATCAACAGGCAAGCGATCGTGAGTCGCCCTCAGCTGCATCGATCGTCCGGTTCAGCACCGTCGCCGTTTCTGAACCAAGAATCGGAGACCGTCAGCCTGACAAAAGGGTGATCATGGTGATGAGCAGTTGAGCACAAGTGCACAAGGAACAGAAAGCCATGTTGTGATGAGTTCAGGCGCTTATTACAATGTACAACTGACCGCAACAGGGTAGGATACGGTCAGAAAACAGCGCTGTCGGCGGGGAAGTCGTCGAAGCTCCACAGGCTGCCGCCGTCCATGCCGTTGTTGTTCACGACGTTCACGTCCTGGACGGGTTCGTCGACGGCAAACAGGCCGTCGAGGGATTCGTACCCACCCGAGTAGGGCAGCTGCAGCAGCATGAACGGATCGAACGCCAGCTCATCATCGAGCTCCAGAGCAGAGCTGCCACTGCCGCTGCTTATCGACGAGTCGTCGTATCTTATCTTCTTGGCGGGGCTACCGGACTCCGGCTCGGTGCTGCCGGTGAAGGAGCTCTCCATGGCCGGCGTCGCGGAGGGGAAGGCCGGGTCCGGGAAGCTCATGTCGAAGAGGCTGTCCATGTCGAACGACTCCGTAATCTCAGGCTTCACGGCGATCTTCGTCGGCTGTACTACAGCATGGTGCTGCGGCTTTCTTGCGTTGCCGCGGCGTTGGCGCGCGCCGCCGGTGGCGGGGAAGTTGAGCTTGGCCTTGGTGCCGCGGAGGCGGCGAGCCTCGACGTCGTAGGCACGGGCGGCGTCCTCGGCGGTGTCGAAGGTGCCGAGCCAGACGCGGGTGCCCTTGTGCGGGTCGCGGATCTCCGCCGCCCACTTGCCCCATGGCCGCTGCCGGATGCCGCGGAAGTCGCGGCGCTTCTTCTTCAGGCTCGCGCGCCCGCCGTGGGCTACAAGCAGAGAGTCGTTTCTTTCCCCTTTGAGATTACACTAACAGCTCTCCGACGGAGCACGTCACGATCACACCCAAGAACGCGCGTGAACATTCCATCGGCCGATAAATAAATAAGATTATCTGCAACCTCGAATGAGCGGCGATGTCGATTTGATACCTGGGGAGAATGCGGATTTGGCCGAGAACACGAAGCGGCCGTGGTCCTTCTTCACCTCCACATCCTCGTCTTCCTCCACGTCGAAATCGTCGGCGAAGTCCTCGAAGGCGGCCTCGAAGTCGTCGATGTTGGCGTGGTGGCGCCTCTTGTTCCTGGCGCTGCCGGCTTTCTTGGGATCAAGGTGGCCGGCGGTCACCGGCTTCGACGACGCCGTGCGCCGCTGCGGCGGGATCAGCTCCGCGAGGATGGCGCCTCCGCACATTGTTCTTCACAGTTCTGTGAACTTTTTTCTTGGGTTGTTCGTGTTGTTTAGAATCATGGAAGGTTGGCGACGGAGGCAAGGGATTTATAAACTAGCTAAGACCGTTGATGGATGACTTGGCATGGTGATCAGACTGCCACATGTCACGCGCCTAGCGGAGCTTTAGCATTTACGCGCCAGGTGGTAAGGCACGTCGCAGGAAGGGTAAGTGAATCTGGATGGAAGGGTCCATTGGCAGATAGAGCTTTAAGACATTGTAGATTTGAAGGAACAAAATTCAAGTTTTCAAGTTGGAAATGTTATAATCTGAGCATTAGCGACTAGCATGACTGAAGATAATTTTGCCACGCTCCACTTAATGAAATATGTGTCTACTCGAAGATATAATTTTGTATCGTATGCTAAACGAAATTAGCTTAACTAGACTTGGTACATATTTTAATTCTTATATGCAGTGCCACTTAGTTCTTTGGCTGCGTAGACAAAAATTAAAAATCCAAAAAACGATGCAACCAAGTATCATAATTCATAAGCCACCCCATAACGACGATTTTCTCGACAAAAAAAAAATCTAACGAGCTATGGCTACTGCAACTTTGTTCAAAAGACACAAAGTAGATGATTTCAGATCGACTATATTTCAGAGCTCTCGAATCAGGACGATGCCAGGACTACCCTGTTTGGATCCACAAGGATTATGAGAATCCAAACCATGGATAGGTGTTTTGAGAATCCGAATTCTAGATAGTAATAATCCAGCTTGTTTGGATCTCTAGATTATAATCTAGGTAGTCTGTAGTATAGAATACGAGAATATGTATTGTTGGACTTTAAAGTATTAGGTAGAATCTAACCTGTTTGGATTGGATTATGATTATCTTTGCTGAATTATACCTAGGATCCAAACGCCACAACATATAGATGACTGATCACAACTCATAAGCCATCTCATAACGACAACATTTTCAGAAAAAATGAAAAAAAATTCCTAGCAACAGTCCATGATTTCAAATCAACTATACCTTGATACTTCAGAGCTTTGGTGGGTGTGGCCGATGCCTGGGCTAAGCATGAACTGACCAATCTAGCACTAACGAAGAGAATCATGCATCCTACTGTGAAGGCTCCTGCAATTTGATGAGGAGCATCTTATGCCATTCGTCAGTTAATGCCACTTGCTCTACACCTACCTGGGGTAGTGTGAAAGAGCATCTAGGTCCCTAATTCGGTTTTGGCGGTTAATGACAACATTATCATTGCGACTAACAAGTGTTTTGCAGAAACTAAGTTAAGTTAGTGCAATGATGGGCTTTCATGGTATTCTTGGCCCTCATCATTCGCGAATGATTGTATTGGTGCAAAGGATATGATCGAAGATTAAGGATAGGCTAGTCCTAAGTGCCGTTTGGATGATGAGAGGCACTTAGAGCAGTTTAGGTCTTTGTTTTCCTTTGGCCGTACTATAAAGGGGGTTAAGGATTGGTAGCTTGACCTAGATAAAACTAGAGTTTAGGTGTGGTGCACACTTGTGAAACCTAGTGCTAGGTAGCTATGTCAAAGCCCTTGAGAAGGTTGGTAACTCAAAGAATTTGTATTGGACGAGTTTCAGCCTTAAGAAGTTTGAAACAGTTTGCTCTGTAGGGACCGACTATTTCGGTGCTCACTGGGGCAGTGACCGAATTAGTCGGTGCTCTGTTTGCTTTGCGAGGCAAACAGAGGCACCGACTTATTCGGTCCGTGTCTGCAGGGCTCACCGAATTAGTCGGTCATTCTGGCTAGTAATGGCTGTTAGATACTGAGTGAAGATGGAGGGGGACCGATTGGTTCGGTGAACCCCATGAAGACCCACCGTATGAGTCGGTGGCCCTCGAGATCCAGCTCTAGCCCATGTCCCCAAGGGCGACCGACTGATTCGGTGAGCAACACCGAATCAGTCGGTCATTGTGGCTGGAAATGCCAGTTCGATACTGGTGCGCACCGACTGTTTCGGTGTAGCACTGGCGGTGGCCACCGGATCAGTCGGTGGTCACTGGCTAGCCGTTGGAAGTTCATTTCAAAGGAGGCACCGACTGTTTCGGTGGCCATCTTTGGAGGGCACCGAATCAGTCGGTCCCTCTGTGTCAGCACTAACGGCTAGGAGCTTTTGAGTGGGCTATTTATAGCCACTCTTCTCCTACTTGGAGACTCTCTTGCCACACGAGTTTTACTGTTCATCCAGCTGCTGCTTGAGAGTGTTGAGGGCAAGAGAGGCACTTGGATTGATTGGTGTTCTTGATCTTGAGAAGATTAAGGACTCTCTTTAGTGCTTGGGAGTAGCAAGTGTGCATCCATCTAGCTCTTGGTCTAGTCCAGGTCAAGTAAAGATCTTTGACTTGTTACTCTTGGTGATTCGGCATCACTTAGACGGCTTGGTGGTGTTGATCTTGGGAGCTCACGGTGGAGATTGTGTGAAGCCCCAAGAAAGTGTACACGGTTTGGAATCCGCCGTCCCGGAGTGGGAAAAGGATATCTACTACGAGAGCACTTGATCCTTGCGCGGATCAAGAGGGAGCTACACCCTTGCGCGGGTGCTCCAACGAGGACTAGGGGGGAGTTGCCGACTCCTCGATACCTCGGAAAAAATCGGCTTTCTACTCTTCTCTTTACTTTGAGCAAGTTTACTTTCCGTGTTTCTATTCCTAGAATTGCCATGTTAGAGTAGGTTTGAAACTAGGTTGTTAAACTCTTTTCAACACTAGCCAGGCACAAACCACACTTGTAGGCACATGGGGTGAATTGGCTTATTGCATAGGATTGTTTTTATTGCTTAAATTTTGTAGAAGCCTAATTCAACCCACCTCTTAGACATCTCGATCCTTTGATGGTGTCCCTTCAGCAGTTGAGCTGCCGGTTCATCCTCCCCGTCGCTCGGGCCTGACAGCCATCCAGAGCAACTTGTGCAAGAGGCTACGCACGTTCCTCCCCACTTGGCCGTCAATGATAAACTTACAAAAGGACGACGACGAGCTCATATCTCGTCCACCGCACCATCCCATGGTGATTAACAGAGCAATGATGTCACTGTCGCATAACAACAACTATCGTCCGGCGTCACGCCCAACAACTTTTTTTTAATAAAAGCTTATGGTTTTGAGGTAGAGCAAACAGATCAACAAACAGCTGGATTAGAACGGGCACATCAGCTAAACCAAAAACCTTAGCTGCCTAACACACTTTATTAAGCATGTGTCCATCATAATGAAGTTGTTACTTTTGACTACTTTATCCCCAATTGCAAGTTTAGTGGTCCTATGTTTGGGCGTGGCTTGTGGCCACCACGCTCCGTTTATACTTGGGCCAAAGCGAAGGATATATACCCGTCCTTTTCTTAATATATATGTGGTGCGTATTGGGATTTAAAAAATGCTGAAATTTACAAAATCAATATCGTATTAAAATATATTTGAAATGAGGTCTATGATACAAAGTCATAGATTTGAAATGAGGATACTTGGCCTGGGAAAAAGCCCTTGTATCATCATCATCATCTTACTTTACTTATTTTCTCTTTGTCAAAGCGATGATCCAAAAATTTTGTTGGTATAAAACAAAGTGATTCAATACAAAATCAATTTACAACTAACTGGGAAAATCCCTAACCTTCTAGATAGTCATATGATTTACCAAACCACCATAGCAGCCGTCATATGTTTGGTATGCCAGAAACTTGTATTGCCGCACCGCTCTTTTGTTGTTTGCATGACTTCATCCTAATCTCTTGCTAAGTGAAATTATGTTCACGTGTTTACTAAAATATATAAACTTGTCACAATGTTATTTTTTTTTTCTAGGGTAGCATAGCGTTTGTGTGTTTTTTAATCTGCAATCAAAACAACCGCCGCGCCATGTGTCTGTACTTCTGTCCCTGGTATTGCCAACCTGGTATTCCCAACGATGGCCTGGCTGCTCACCTTTGGGAAAGATCATCGGTGACTTTATAATATCTACACTTGCTTATAGCTAGGTGGAATGTGAAATGCCTATACCCATTTGTATTTGTTAATTATGAGAGAGAACATTATGCCCTATGTTCCAAATTATAATTGTAAGTCATTTAAACCTTCTTGAAGAGTCAAACCATTTTATATTTGAATAAATTATCGAGGGGGCACAAAGATTTATGTCATCAAATATATGTGCTATGAAAATATATTCAGTAAAGAAACTAATGACACTTATTTGATATCATAAATATTAGTATTATAAGTTTTTTCAAGACTCCCCATGAATGTTGGAATGACTTGCAATTTGTTTTTGAATGGAGGGAGCATTTTATACTCACAAGAGTCACCTTTTTGTCTTATGCTATATTATATCGTGGCAACTTGCTGAGATGCAAGAATCACGAAGCCTCGATGAGCATTACATGGCGTGCTAAAGGTAGCTAGTGTAAGTTGCTTTACATTATTTAGTTACAGTTTGTTTCCCTTTTTTTTCATATTCTATTGGCATCCCATTCCCTGTGATAAGGGATATAAGTTATATCTACTCTGGATCGTTGTATCTTTCCAAAAACAAATAATAAAAATGAATTACAATGGCATTGTATATAATTAATTTAGGAGTACAAACAAAGTGGCATACAACATAATTATTACCCAAAAGGCAATAATTTTCCATTCTTACCCATAATCAATCCTTGGAATGATAAAACTAGACCCAGTGCGGTAAAAATCTTACGAAAAAGTTTTCTTCTCCGGGTCAGACAAACAGACCGTAGATGGCGCACGGCAGGAAAATCGCTGTTGCATCTCCGTGAGTTCACAGTGCGACACCAACTTGTACGACTGTGTGAGGACGTCGACGCGCCCAACTTGCGTTTGGATTTTCGTTAGGAAAAGGACCGTGCATCGTCCTAACGTTCATGCACCCAAGGCCGAGGAATCTGCAGTTGGGCTTGGGTTGGGTGCCGACACGACAGGGCAGACAGCATGAGGACGTCGTCGGGCATTCATACATGCTTGGCTGTTGGCTGTTGCCTGCATCTGGGGACTACGTCCCAGGCCAAGCACCGTCTTCAGAATCTCAGAGATCAACGCCGGCTAGCAGTCGATGAACGATCGATAATCAGCTTGTAACGGGAAAATCATGCTTGCAGCCTTCAGTTGAGATGTTAGCAGCTCACAGTTTGATCAGTTAAGCTCATGGGAAATGAAGATGAGGACTTGAAAAACCTCATGTATGATACATGGTGCACAGAATTATATAAACTGCAATTGCTCATGTGAACGAGAGCATATGTACAGTACAGTACATACAGTACGAGAGCTTCTCCATTTTTACAAAGAAAACGTGGGGCGAGACTAGCGAGGATGAAGGGAAGTCTAATAATAGCTTATCGCAGTGTCGTCGAAGCTCCAGAGTGAGAGCCCCACGCCCTCGTTGCTCAGCGACGCGTCGCCGCCGAACATGCCGTCCAGCGACCCGTACGCGCCGCCGTCGAAGAAGCAGCTAAGCTGCTCGCCGAACATGAGATCGTCGAACAGCACGTCGTCGGATTCCTCGGACGCCGCCGGTTCGGATTCGGCTTCCTGGGGTTGGGTACGGCCCCGCTTGCTGTTGCTGTGACCATCGTCGAGCTCGACGTTGTTGACGAAGTCAACAGGCCGCGTCGCTCCATCATCGTCGATCGCGGACATGCTCTGCCACGAGAAGTCCGGCAGGGCGCTGCAGCCGCTGTCGCCGGAGATAGCGTCGCTGCTGGTCGTCTCGGCGTCCTCGTTCTTAACCGACGACGGCGCGCGCGCGCCGAGAACAACCTCGTCGTCGACGACGAGGTCGACGTACGGCGTCGCCTTGGGAGCCTCGGCGCGGCGGCGCTTGCGGACGGCGCCGGAGCGGGAGGGAAAGTTGAGCTTGGCGCCGGCGCCGCGGAGGTCGCGCGCGGCGCCGTCGTAGGCGAGCGCGGCGGCCTCGGCGGTGGCGAAGGTGCCGAGCCAGACGCGGACGCCCCTCACGGGGTCGCGGACCTCCGCCGCCCACTTGCCCCACGGCCGGCGACGGACGCCGTGGTACTGTCTGGTTGTGGGTCGACGCCTCCGCCGTGGCCCGGCGGCGCCAGACGCGAACGCCCTGGGCTCCGGCGGCACCAAACGCGTGACGACGTCTTCCTCGGAGTCGGAGTCGAAGTCCTGGAAGGCGGCCTCTAAGTCGTCGTCTCTGGGCGCGGCGGGGGCTCCCTTCTTCCGGCCCTTGCCGCCCGCCGGCGCGCTAGGTATGAGCTCGGCGAGGATCGCGCCGCCGCACATCTTGTTTAGTTTGTTGTCGGGTGCCTAGCGTGCTCGATGTGTCGGAGGAGTGAAGAAGAAGGCTGAAAGCTCTGTGAAGCAGGTGTAGCTGCTTGGTGTGATGGCTGATGGTGTTGTTGGTCGCCGGCGGTGGTGAGTTTATTTATAGGGAGGCCGGGAGCTGCTTGGGCGGGACGAGGGGTCGGGAGGAGAAAAGAAATCGCGCCGCCACGCGACCACGACGGCGAGGCCGGCCTCGTCCCGAACGAAGAGGGAAACGATGGAAAGGGGCCTAGCGACTTTCCAAGTCAGCACGTACGCTACGATACGATTAGCCGCAACCGCAAAGGCGCGTGGCTCCAGAACTGCCACTGATGGGTGGGACCGCGAGACGAGTTCAAGGCTCGTTCAAAGGCCGGCCTATGGCAGATGCCATGGGCTGATGGGCTTTCTAATTTGCACTCCAGGCCTTCACCAACCCACAGATCAAGGCATGCCTTTCCGATCAGATCAAGGCTAAGCACAACCTCGGCTAAACCTGGTATCATGCGACACCTAAACCTGGTACGGCCTGCCAGTTTCCAGGACGGCTGTATCGTCTACCACCACCAAGTGGACGCCTGAATTCACTTTGTGTTACTTAAAGCTAGTTCATGTGATTGGATGGATCATGCTAGTTTTATGTTGCCACGAGCATCAACTGGGCGCTTATATCATTTACCCACCAGTCATCCTGATGCCTTTTTTCCGATAGGAAGTAGCAATCGCGACTTTCCTGAGTCATCGTGCTAAGGTGCTACCTACCCTGCGTACTATAATCTCGCGTGTCTGGACTGGACTGCATACAGAGTCTTGGCTACTATGCCTGTAGTTGTTTACTCATGAACATCCTATCAGTAATAACCTGACAATTGTTATATCAACAATGCTGCTTACCAGCTTTGCCTTTGAACAACGCACTGGGCAAAGCACAAAACCATGGGTCAAAGGTTTCAGTCCAGGTATCGACGGAGAGCGGTATCTCTCAATGAGCCGGGAGTTCCGTTTATTGGGACGAAGAACAGTTTAGGATGATGAAAAAAAGGGATGAATAGAGTGGAGTGAGAGAAGTAACAATTCTAGCTATGATCATAAACAGCTTATGTTGGTGAAGAGAATGGAGTGAAGACTGAAGAACGAGGTGATGATAAAATTACATGCAGTAGCAGATTCGAGGCTTAAGTTGGGTAACACCCATCGCCGAAAGATGGGCACTTCCCACTACATACACATTCAGACCCATTTCTACCTTCACACCGCAGTTCTTCTTTGGCAGTGTCCTGCATGACAAAACCCCGAGTCCGAGTATCAAAATAGTCCTGAAGATACAGGTGCACTGTCCTGAAGATAAAGCAGGAGGCTGACCTATGGATCAAGGCAGGGGCCAAGCGCCTTGGCTGTCTGCGTGACGAGTAATCGGGCAGCAGATGGCCGTTAGTTGTTTCTTTCATGTGGTGCCTTAACTCATGTATCATGTTCTTCTTATGCCAGTCTCAGTGAGGGTTTCATGGACACAGTTACCTAGACTGAAAATTAGGTAACTGTGGTTTCATGGTGATGAAACTCCCCTCACATCCCACAAAACTCCACCTCTTAATTACCCTGTCATGTCAGCAAAACTGATGATGTGGCAGTATATTTAATGCCCATGAAACCTCCCATTGAGACTGACCTTAGTATGTGTTTAGATTGGGCAAAGATTCCCCTAAAATATATTGTTTACCTAAAAAACACTATAAATGAATAGTATTCTGTAAGTGGGAAGGATGTGATGAATAGTGAAAAGTTGGATGAATAGTGTTTTTTAAAAAAATCTTTTAGAAACTAAACGAGATCTTAATGCAATGATACGCAAATATTAGGGCTTCCACAATGTGTTGCAAAACCAGTCTATAGGGAGTAAAATATTCCATTCAGCCCACTTCAACATTGTGCATGTAGTCCATAAAGTGGTCTATAGCTAAAGGTACCCATATGCTTATGAGCTGCCCATAAGAAATAAAATAATAATATATCTATATCATTCCACACATCTATCTCTCTCAACTCTTCTCCCACCACTATTGCTTACTTTTGGGCTGCACATCGAAGTTCACCATAGCTATAGACTACTTACACATGGTCCCACCGCTAAGGACTACTTGGTCCAAATACATTGTAGTTGCCCTTATGCGTATTTAAAAAAAATACGTGCACTGTGCCTGTGCACACACGCAAACAGCCGGGCATGGCCTGGAGTATCGAAATAGTCCTGGTTCCTGAAGATACATGTGGACTGTGCACGTACGCAAACAGCCGGGCTGGGCATGGCCTAGAGCCCTGAGAGTAACTCCAACAGAGTAGGTAAACTGAGATAGATATGCAAAAATAGAAAAAGTCCAGTAAAATTGCCTTCCAACATAATCGCTATCTTCGTCGTCCCGGTTCCTCGTTCGGCATCACGTCTCCGTCGGGAGCTATCTTTGCCTATCCTTCCCCGTTCGGCATCGCCTCTGCCCATGCGGTTTCTTTCCGTTCCTGCTCCCCGTCGTCCTCCCGTGCGTCCCTCCCTGCAGTGGAACAACAGAGGACGAGTCCACCGGCGTGCGATGCGAGGCAAGCTCCACGACGTGCGTGGAAACTCCGCCGGCGGGAGGGCAGCTGCAGCGGGTTCGTGAAGGAGGACACCGCTAGTCTGTGAAGGAGGATGCCGCCAAGCCAGATCGCCATGGATGACCACAGATTGGGGAAAACTCCACCCGCCTCCAAATCCTCCATGTGTCAGCCACCCAGTTCAATTCCTTCCACAGGGAGCTAGCTAAAGACCTCCTCCACTTATCTGCTCCCTCCAATCCTCCATGGCTGCCAGACAATGCTGCGGCAGAGCTCGCTCCGGTCGCTGCAAGGGTGTCTGCGGCGTGGCTCCTGCGGCCATGGAGCCGCGTGGCGGGCGCACGACGGCGGCATAGCGGCTAGCTTCCAGCGGTGCGGGGACCTGCTGCGTCAGGCCGCCATGATAGAGCATGCGGAGGCCCATGGTGCTCAGGTGGGCAACGGGCACAGGAAGAAGGCCAGCACGACATAGTTGGGACTTAGGATTCCATTTACAGAAACTGTTGGATTGCATCACATTTTGGTAGCTGTTTTTATTTTACATAGTAGCTAAATCTGAAGTTTAGCTATTCATGTTTAGAGAAACCCTTGGAGATGCTCTGATGGGAAGATGGCAACATCTTGCTGTGCGCCTTGTATCCAGGGTTCACAAAACAGTTTAAAACCGACCGGTTCCCGCGGGAAGCGGTCAAACCGGTCTGGTCGGTTGCAAAAAACCCCGGTTATCGTTCCCAAACCGACACTATAAAACCGCTACCACCGCTTAGCCGGCCGGTTTCATCGGTTAGTAGACCATTTTTTTCTTAACAAAAACCGGTCAAACCCTGGTTCTGTGAACCCTGCTTGTATTAGGGTGATGGAGCCCGCATGTCGACACCTTTTTTTTTTTTTGGTTTGGAGCTGGGCTGGCTGGCTCTCTCTGATGGCGAGAGTGTGACATATAGGATTGAAAAATTTGCAACTTGAGCGACGCCCTTGCAAGCAAGGAAAGCCAAGTTCAGTGTCTCCCCCAGGGTTGCCCATAAAACAATATCACTGGCAATAAATAATGAAAATATCTTCCCTATCATTTGGGGGCTTATGGTGCTCATGCTTGCAGCTGGCAAAGTTTATCTTATCACTTTCTCTGTTTTCTTTTTTGTTTTTCTCCGTCGTCATGAATCTTCAACAACAATATCCTTTGTCATCACTGAGTGAATTATTGACTTTGTAAAATACAAGATGTTGAACTCTGCCTCCACCCGCGTCAATTCAGGAGCGCAGTGTTGTGTCACGTTTGCATGGCCGCCGAATTTCCAGCACTGAAACTATATATAGTATAATTGTATATATGCATATTAAAATGCATGATCTTTAGATAGCATAAGTCAACTGTAAAATAAAATTCGAATATAAAGTTTTTTATTTTCAATACATTTATTTGATTCTCATAACTTGAGCGCACGTATTCATGTTGTTTTCAATTTGATGTCATTTTTAGATAAAATTCAATCATAAGCCGATCATTGAACAATCACAACATATACCGTATTGCATCATTCATTTAGATTCTTATTTGAACAGTTTCTCTTCTGAAACAAAATCACTTGTTGAAATTATTTGTCTACCAATGGTGTTTTAGATTCAAATTGTTCCTAAAATATGCTAGAATCGGTGTGAAACGCCTATTCCTCCTATTACATAATTTCAGGTAGTCAAGATCATAATTCTTCAATGATCCTACAACTCTTGAGATCATATAGGACTCTCGGCTAGGATTATGTGATTACGATAATTTTTTCAGTGTGGCGCCAAGATCCTTTTGGCTTCTACTAGAATACGATCTTTCAGGTAGGATCATGCAATTATGATACTACAAAATTAGTTAAGATGCGGGATCGATATCTTTTTGCCTTGAAGTATCACGAGAATCCTTAAGTAGTAGGATACAATCTTTGCTCCGGCTGGTTCTAGCATCTCTGGTCAATCCATGTGGATCAACCGTCAACGTGCTAATTGGTGCACGCGACTCTGCAGTCTTCGCAGGACAATCAGAGAAATCAGCCTCGCGATTTGCAGGCCAATTTCGACGGCGTTGCTCGACGGTTTACCCCTAGATACACACAGAGAGCCACGTTCATCATATCAATTCCCTGGTTCCTCCGATTTCGTTCCAGGTGTTCTTGGATCAAATCCTTTTTTTTTTCCTTAACGAAGCAGTTAATAAGACTGCGGTGACTATTAACGCTTGCACATCAAGTGAGACGCGAGATGTTTTGCGAAAGGTGATTCAAGATTTGAAGCTCTTCCTCGATCCAAAGTTACAAACTAGACAAGCTCACAAAACCATCCGTAATTTACAAGACAAGAAACGCAGGCGAAGAAGCCTTAAAACGACAGGTTGTCCTCGACGAGGCAGCCGTCGTCGAAGCTCCAGAGCCCCATCCCCTCGTCCACCGCCGCGGTGCCCTGCACGGCGTCGGCGCTGAACAGGCTGTCGAGGGACTCGTACGCGCCGCCGTTGAAGTAGGAGGCGAACTGCTGGTCGCCAAAGAGGAACGCGTCGTCGAACAGCGCGTCGTCCGACGACTCATCGGAGTCGGACGCCCGCGGCGACGCCTCGTCCGTGCTCTCGGCCTCCGTCCTCAGGCGCTTGCTGGTGGCGTCCTCGACGGCGACCTCCAGGGCGGGGCGCGCCACGGGGGCCACCTCGTCGTACGCCGAGACGCCCTGCCACGAGAAGTCCGGGAGGGCGCCGCCGCAGTCGGAGCCCTCGCTCTCGGTGGCCGTTGCCTCGTGCTTGATGTCCTCGTCGGCGACGAGGTCGACGACCTCGACGGCGCGGGCGCGCTTGCGGCCGGCGGCCTGGGCGTCGGCGGGGGAGGGGAAGTTGAGCTTGGCCCTGGGCCCGCGGATGTCGCGCGCGGCGGCGTCGTAGGCGAGCGCGGCGGCCTCGGCGGAAGGGAAGGTGCCGAGCCAGACGCGGACGCCCTTGACGGGGTCGCGGATCTCGGCGGCCCACTTGCCCCACGGGCGGCGCCGGACGCCCTTGTACTGCGCTGCCTTCCGGCGCCTGGTGCTCGGCTGCTCCTGCTGCCTCCTCCTCGGCTTCGTAGCCGCGGGGGGAGCGGTGAAGACGAACGGCTTGCTCTCCACCTCCTCCTCCTCGTCGGAGTCGGAGTCGAACTCCCGGAACGCGGCCTCGAAGTCGTCGGCCTTCCGCTGCTTGCCCTTGCCGCCGGCCGCTGGCCAGAGGTGGCCCGCCGTGACTCGGCGCGCCGGTGCGCTCGGTATGAGCTCGGCGAGGATCGCACCACCGCACATCTTTGCTTGCTTGCTAGTACTCTCCTTTTCTGGCTGTCGAAGAGAGTCGCCGCTAGCTCTTGCTTGTGCTGTGTTTGTGTTTGGTTTGGAATGGTGGAGGTCTCGGCTGGACGGGGCGGTGTTAAATAGGCAGGGGGAGGTGGCGAGGTCGAGGACGCGTGCTAGGCGGCGTCAAGTTGTGGTTGTGTGGTGGCGACTGGCGACGGGACGGCGTGGGGGGCTCCCAATTTCGCGGGGCGATCCAGAGCAGAGCAGGCAGCTTCATCGGCCATCGCAGCGTGTGAGAGAGAGGATAAGCCCGGCCCGCCGCGCACGTCCCCGCCTCCGTCGCTGTCCGGTGGTTGGACCCCGCGAGGAGGTGCGATGCATCTGCCTCTTTCCTCCTGTCCCGATGATGATCACGCCCAAGTTGCGCTGCGTGTGCGCCCGGCCGCTGCTGTCGCGAAGCGCGGGCGCGGCGCGGCGGGGACAGCGACGGCAACACCCCAGCCGCGTGTAGACCCGGGCGGCCGGGGCGGGATCAAGCTGGCCGCCGCGCGTGGCTTTCCGCGGTTTTGAGCTTTCCCGGAGATCCCAGGCGGACAGTCCACTCTGCGGGCATCGCTGTTGCCGCCGCGCGCGCGCCGTGGGAGGGAGGGAGGTCGTGTGCCCGCCACGCGCCGCCGGGGGAGTCACGCGTCACGGCCATTGGAGCCCGTGGCGAGCCGGCCACACGCGACGCTCCAGAGACGACGGGGTGCCCCGCGTCGCACGGGGCCAAACCGAAACCACCTCGCTCGCTCGCTCGCTTCGCCCCCCAGTTTGTGGGAAAGGCTGTATCGGCAAGTGGGCCCTGGCGCCCCGGAGCTTATTCTAAAGCAGGTGTGTTAACCACTCCACTAAACCCTTTGCTAAACTAAGCAAGTGGGGTCGTGCTTTGGTGATAAGACCGAAGATTAGGCCTGATGACGATTTGACAAAGTTAGCAAGTGGACGTTCCCGAGTGGGGCCCGCATTGGGGAAAAAAAAACAAAGGGCGTCATCAATCGTCTTCTCTTACATAAATAAAGGTTGAAACAAACATATCGCCGCAACTTGTGAAATGTATCGGTGTTGGATACATCGTCTTCGGTCATGAGCCGCTGCCAAAAAGTCCAAACCAGGGTAGCTCCTCTGGCCTGCCCAAGTTTCTAGAAGACCGGTATTGGCGTTGCGCTGGACTGGATTACCAGAAGGATCACGACGGACCTGCGCTTCGTCGCTCGCTGAGCTTGAAATCTAGTCGAGCTCACCGACGCTGAGTCAGCGCTCTCCGCAGGATACACAGCTCCACGCAAACTCCAAGCTTTTTTCAAATAGAATTTTAATTTTCACTTCCTGCAAGAACAAAAAAAGGCAAATGTTGGGAGAATGCAAACTCCAAGCCTTTTCAAATATAATTTTAATTTTCACTTTCTGCAAAAACAAAAAAAAGGCAAATGTTCGGATGAAGTGGGTGTTGTTCGGCCCTAGGCCCTTCCATGAGCTTGTTAGGACTTTTCCTCCGTATTGTTGGGCCCTTCTAATTGAGTAACATTACAACTTTACAAAATCCATAACATTATGCTTTATAGAGTAAAATAAATGGACTCAAAAATCAATTTTTCTAATTTTCTAAATCAAATAATTTATAATTTTGTAAATATTTCGTAATTCACAGCTAATTCATGTTAAAATAAAAAAAATAGGAATATAATTTTTACCATGCAAAGGATATCATTATGAATACAATCAAGTTTATTTATATTAATTGGATATGTATTTATTTTTCTATGAATTTTATAAGATCCTGAATACACAAGTTATACATTACATATGGTTTAATTTGCTTGTACTGTAGTGCTGGGTACCTAGCTGATAGTTCGACAGCCATAGTCTGTGTAATGGAATCCCGGCAGCTCCCTTGACGGCTTTTGAACCGCCGATAGACTGCTAGGCTAGAGGTGAAACTTCTAGAATTTAGAGTCTAATTTCTATTAAAGTAATATTATTTTTTAAAAAAAAAATGAATCTGTGTGATTGGAAAACAGGGAAATAGGAGGAGATGGGTCTACGTAGGTACTAGGAACTGGGCTGGTTTGGTTTATGGCCCAAACGTGTCTACTACATGCCTTCCGTTGCAGCCCATTCGTTCTTCATCAACGTGATCTTTTAACTTGACTGATTTTTTTTAGATTAAGGAAATAAATCCGGTTTTGAACATTCACAATTGAATGTCTGACCACAACTGAATGTCTGACCACAATGGTACAAATCCGGTCGCACGGCCATAAGATATAAGAGCACTCAGATTCTAAATCTCAAATTAAAAACCATAAAAAATAAGAAAGAAAGAGGCTACGAAACAAAACTAAAGACTAAGCTTCAGCCTTCTTATAAGTACAGTAACTCCGTAAGTACCAGCAGCAATATGCCAGTATCCATGCCACAGTACGTCACAGCTTCCTCCAATTCATTCATTATACGGAAACACAAGGCCTTCCTAACATGTAAAACGGATCGGAAGAAGACAACAAAATTTGCACCATTGCAGTAAATTTGCTGTATATGAGTCTACTACAGTACAAGTCCTCCTCAGCATGTGTCTGTCAGTACGTCATCGTGCAGCAGTGGTTTGCAGTCTCAAGAGCCGATTTGAGCCTGGCATCCTCGCCGCTCCAGCGTGCCGGCGGTGGAACGCGTCACGGCGCTTCCTAATAAGCGCTTCGATCTCTCGCCGCTCCTCTCTCGCCATGTGCTGGCACCGGCGCTCGGCGCTGCAGAACGCATGCTCTCCTCTGCAAAAAAACCACAACAAAATCGAGACCCACATGAGTAACTCACTCACGATCACAGGCTCGAGACTGAACGAGCATCTAGAAAGGGATCGTTGAGAAATGTTATTAGAGAACGAAGTGGTATGTCTTACTTGTAGACGAAGACGTCCATGGTGGCGTCCAGTTTCTTGTGGCAGCAGAAGCAGCTCTTCATGAACTCCAACCCCACGAACACCTTGTCGTGGCACCTGGACGCGGCCGAGGCCGGGATCCTCACCGCGGACCTCCTCAGGACCATCGGCACCTGTTTCCTCGGCGAGGGCTGTATGATGAGACGGAGCCCGACGAGCTCGGCTGCGGCGGAGGCCGCCGCCATTGGCGTCGTCGAGGTCGAGGTTCCCACTCCTTCCTCGAGGTGGAAGAGGCTTGGCGCTCTTGGGATCATCCTCCGTGCTTAATTTGCAAGTATCTGCCAGTGATGCCGAGACAGAGAAAATATTGCAAGAGAGGATGAAGAATGCCTGGAGGTGCTTGAGCTGCCTGCAGGTGCTCGCGCTGTTATATATAGAAGCGCACCACTTCACTGTCGATACGCGTTTTATGAGTTCTTCTTGTGGTTGCACTTGAGTTAATTGGGGCCCGCGACGAAAAGCTCCCGTGTCCTGATAGAGGAAGAAATATTTGTTTTGTAGCACAGGAATACCGCCACATGCTACACATGCCCACTCCGCGGTATCAGTTTTCTCTCTCCCCTCCCACGGTTCCACCCCGCACGCTGTTTTTTTTTTCTGGGTTTTGCGATCCAAAAGAAAAATAGTTCACGTGTGGTAGTCAGCAATTGGTCCACGCCTACATACGCAACGTGTGCATGCTTGATTCACCAAAAAATGAAACGTTCCATGTTTTTTTTTTGCGGGTAACAACGTTTCATGCTTGGTAGTCCCCATCGGGAAAAAGTTCAATAGTTGTGTACATATATCACCAGGCCAATATTTGTGAACAGATTGTGTACAATCTATCATCCTGTTAATCTCAGGATAACAAAAAATATTATACTGCTAATTTCACGATCTCATATAATAAATCATGTTGCAAAAATCATATTATGTTAGAGATACCAACATACATTTCTTCTGTGTCGGTTCACAAATACCATAAACACACATGATTATCATTATTTTCGTCATGTGCCCAGGGTTTATAAAACCGCTACAGTACCGATTTTTTTAAATAAAAAAATCGGTCCGGCTAACCGGTGAAACCGGCGGCTAACCGATGGTAGCGGTTTTATAGTGTTGGTTTGGGAGCGGTAACCGAGGTTTTTTGCAACCGGGCCGGATCGATTTGGTCCGGTCGGTACAGACCGGTTTCCACCGGTTTTGTAAACCCTGCATGTGCCACGCCGAACATACATTTTTCATAAGAATCTGCCTGAAATGAAACTCAGGATCTATCTACTGTACATTTGAAGCTCTCTAAACAAAATCTATCAAACGATGAACAGTGGAAACTGCGCCAAAACACCTATTGGTGATGAACTCTGAAAGATGGCTCTGTCAATGGAGTCATGGAGATCATAGATTCATAGCTTCAACCTCATCTCCTGCCAAAAAAGAATTGAATATTCTAGCGTCAGTTTCATAGATTGACTTCCTGAGAATAATCTTTTGAATAAGCATTTTACAGATTGGGCAACGCCAATTGACAAGCTGAGGGCTTGACTTGCATAAACAAGGAATTTAGGCGCATGGTCTCAAAAAGAAGAAGAAGAAATTTAGGAGCAGGAATTAAACCATAACCTGGATAAGATAAAGAAAATTCCATAGACTGGTTTAGCCAGAATATTAATTTCATTTTGTTCTAGCTAGTCACTGGTCCAGTGGAGGTAGGTAAGCAGCACCATATCCTCTGACTGAATTTCACATGAATCAGCAGTTGATTCGTCTTCTTTCTTAGGCTTTGTTTAGATCGTCAACTTTCGCCAACTTATTTCGCCAACTTATCACATAGAATGTTTGGACACTAATTAGGAGTATTAAACATATGTGTAAAAAAACTAATTACATAGATGGACTCCACATCGTGAGACGAATCTATTAAACCTAATTAATTCGTCGTTAAATACTGTCATGCTATAGTAACCCATCATTAAAAATGTGCTAATGACGACACATATTAGGCTTAATAGATTCGTCTTGCGATGTAGAATTCATCTATGTAATTAATTTTATAATTAGTCTATATTTAGTACTCCTAATTAGTGTGAAAAAGATGAATGCGACATTTTGCCAACTTTCACCATCTTTATTACACCCCCTCATCTAAACTAAACAAGGCCTCGTCAAACAGAGTACCAGCATGTATGTGGAACAGCAGCTGCAGCAAGGCGACCGTCAAGCTCAGCGTCGCCGACGCCATCCTCCACCACGTCCCTCGAGGACCTGCTCGCCGAGCTGCCCTGGACGAGAGCAGTACCCCTGCCTGCGCGGCGTCATGCATGTCCTCGCCGCGCCGGGCGTCTTCGCCGAGGGGAGCAACAGCGACTACCGCCGCATCACCGTCTCGTCGCTGCTTGTGGACCAAGGCAGCGGCCGAGGCAGTCTGGCGCCGGCGACGTTCCTGTTCCTGGCGCCGCCATTCGTGACTCTCATGTCTATGGCGCCGCTCTTCGTGACATCGATGGGGAACGAGTGGGCCATCACCGTTCACCGGTGCCAGTGGGAGCGATGGGCTCGACACACATCCGATCTGCCAAGAAGACTGAGCATTTCCATACGGGGCAAATGACAAAACCGAACATTCAGCAAAATAAAATAAGCTAATGATGGGTGCATGCATAAATCGTAAAGATTCTCCACTGGAATTGAACAAAACAAATGATTTCACCTCAACGAATAGGAGAACTCATTCGCATTTACATCAGAAAAAAAAAATCTTCAAGCTTGATTTGAAATGGGGGCAATACATCGGACTATAAGGGTGTGTTTGGTTGGTGGGATGGGATGGAGCAGCTCTGTCCTTTGCAGCGTTTGGTTGAGGGGCAAAGGGATGAAGCGGTTCCAACGATGGAATATTCGGTTAGATTCGGGGACGAGCCCGTCCCAAAAAAAAAAGGCCGGACGAGCTCGTCCCACATGGACGGCGTCGGAGCGCGTCGTCTCCTTCCTCTCGGCAAGCACTTCTGGAACAGCTGGGACATGGGCAGGCGGAGGCGCCGAGCACCTGCGAATGGAGTTGCCTGCCTGAGCAGCGCAAGCGGGACTGGCTGAGACGCTGCAGATGTGGGCAGTCGGAGTAGCTGTGAACGAAACAGCCTGCGAAGGCGTCGGCGCCGCCGAGGCTCCGGCCTCCGGGGCTGGCGCGAGCTGCAGCTGGCTGCAGGGAGGGCGTACGGCCATCTCCTCCCTATCGTGATTTGGCCATGGAAATCTCTCCCGTCCAGGCACAAATATCCCCTGCTCTTTTCGATTTGACATTGAGAAATCTCAAATCCATGCATGCGAATGTAACACAGTTGCTTGATTGGTACCTTGGTAGCACTGCAGCATGGCAGGCGAGCCGTACAGCAAGCGGGCAGCGCAGCTAGCGGCGGGTGCTCATGTGGAGATTCTTTATCCGCTTGAGCTAGAGGTGGAAGAAGGGAGGGGAGCGGCTGGAGTGACTGTGTGGTGGACCCCACTGTAACGGTGCTAACGGAGTAACGGAAGGCATCAAATCTCAGTTATGGTCCCTCCAATCAAACACAAAATGGAACCACTCCATCCCTCGAACCAAACATTAGCATAGGCCATGTTCAGATTCCCAACTATTCACTATTCATTCTAACTTTTCACTATTCATTCCAACTTTTCACTATTCCTCACCACAAAACACGTTTTCCATCGAATGCTACAGCGTTTTTCTTATGCTACAGTATTTTTTCCTACAATCTAAACACACCCATAGAATCATTCTATCCCTAAAATCTAGAATGGAGCCACTCCATCCTACGTTGCTCTCCAACCAAACGCACTCTAATAGATCTCGGCAAGGAGGATGCACCACAGTGCCTATATTCAGCTCTGTCCTTCGGGCGCTGAGAGGGGAAGGGTGCCGCCGTAGCTTGTGAGCCCGCCACGGAGGTGACCTTGGGCAGGCGCCGCCGGGGCACGACCGCACGAGCCACGAGGGGAGGACAGATTTGTGCTCGCCGTCTGCGCCGGCGATATGAACCAGCCGCCACCGCTCAACTAGACGATTTGATGGGGCCGCACTGATGCCGAGTTGCCAACGCTGCCGCCACCATGGACGACGACACCCTGTGGTCACGCGCCAGTTCTTCACGGCTCCACGGCAGTCAGCGCACGCACGACTTGTTCGCCGCCCGCTGCCAATGGAGCGACGGCCGCCAGCGGCGTAGCAGTAATGGCCTAACGCCATTCTCAGTCATTGAGGAGTGTCATAGCATTAAATATCATGTATTCATATCACATCAACAAATTTTGCTTATATGGCAGGATTATTTATAAGGAGAGAGAGGAGGGAGAGGGTCATGAGATGAGAGGAGAGGGTCATCACCATGACCCTTGGCTGGCACGGGTCTCCAAGTTTGCAGTCTTGGTAACTGTGTGATGACCCTCCCACTGAGACTGACCTAAGAGCAAGAACAATAAGAAACGCCGGCAGCCAGCTGGGAGAAGGCAAAGTAGTGGTGGGCCCCGCGGGTATTAGGGTTTGTCCAACAACAAGAGACCCATTATTGCCCTGCGCCCTACCTAAAATTGGTTCTCTATTTGGGTCATCTGTTGGACCTAAATTTTTTGCTGTCGAGTAGGCATTTTGGGTTTGGGTATCGTGATGCATAGGCTGTTGGAGACAGCCTTAATGGTGCAGCAGATGAAACCACCAATGGCGGATGCAGCAGACCGCATACGCCCGCTCGGCTGGGCGTTTCACCAGCCGCTCGCTCCATTCTCTCCCATGTTTTCTCTCCCTTCCATGTAGGATTTAGCCCACTCTCAACCCTTTATAATACTTGCTCTAATAGGAAAGAGGAAACTACCGAGAAACTGCAACCTCCCTGTCCCACGACCGAGTGGTAGTGGGCTAGTCTAGTGGCAGATATTTCGACGACACGTGTGGCGCCCTGGCGCTGTGGGTCGGCGGAAACCGAATGGAGCAAGGTGGTGCGTTAGCGTGGCACGGGCTCGCTGTCTGGTGCGGTGGGCTAGGGTGGATGGCTCGGGTACCGAATATTATTCAGGGGGGTGTTTAGTTTCTTCAACTTCACTATTCCTCCCATCACATCGGTCCATTAAAAACCGTGATTCCCCTCACTATTCATTGCTACAATAAAGTTGCTCCCTAACTTTCACCATCTAAACACCCTCCCCAGGGTATTATATAGAGCTACTATATATAAATCCTTTCTACACCCATGTGTAGCTACACCCATATCCAAAAAACCATGTTAGGGATGTGTACATACTCATTTATCATTTTGAGTATGTACACATACCTAAGATAAGATTTATAAAAGTGCTAACCATGAAAAAATTTGAGTAGAACTCATATGTTTTTGCACCTTATGATATATTACATTTCTTGTATAGGAAAAGAAGTATGTCCACATACTTCATTAATAAAAAAAAGTATGTCCGCATACCACTTTTAAAAATCGTGTATGTGTATATACTTTATTTAGAAACGTCAAGTATGAAAAAATACCTTGTAATTTGTGAGAGACACATATGGGTGTAGCTACACGCGGGTGTAGGAAAAACTCGTCATATATATATATATATATATACATATATATATAAAAGAATGAGTATTGAAAACGTTTCTCACCCAAATCGGACCCACCTTACCCCTCACGTCGGATCCACCTGTAGAGGTCAACGGAGGTGGAAAGTGGTCCAAACCCACCAAAACCAAGAGTTAGAGAATGTTTCTACCAAAATCATATTTTTCTTTTTAACCCACGTTTGCCATGTGAGGCGCGCGTTAGGATCGGACTAGTAGTTTATTCGCTAGGCCTTTTTGGCACGCTTAGCAAGCAACGAAAGGCAGGGCGTGCGTGTGGACGTCGACGTGCGCTACAAAAGCGTGGCACATGGGGCGCACGCCGTGGCACATGGCATTCGATTCTTGTTCTCCACCAGGGTTAACAAAACCGCCCTATTGCCGGTTTTTGAAACCGGAAAAACCGGTCCGGTAACCGGTGAAACCGGACCGGTTTACCGGTGGGAGCGGTTTTATAGTGTATTTTTTAGGACCGGTTACCGACTGGTTTTGGAACCGGACCGGAGCGGTAAGACCGGTTTTCGCGAATACCGGACCGGTTTGTTCGGTTTTTTTAATCCTGTTCTCCACCCTCTGGTCTCCCGTGTGTCGTGTGTGTTTATTCTCCCTCATCCTGCATGCCCCCGATCCAACGCATAAACGACCGCACCTGCACGCACGGCGGAAATGTACGCGCCGGACGTGTATCCCGGATGCGCCTTTCCTTTTGTGAGACGCGTCATAGAGGGACACGTGGGTGTGAGAAATCCTAATGTTTCGGTCTGTCAAACTAGGCGGTAACACAAATCAGCTGAAACTCAGCTGCATATATACTTATACTTTCTCGGTCCGCAAAAAATACAATTCTAAATTTCTTCACGTAGACTAAGAAAGAAGTAAAATGACACATATATTCCTATAGCATGGTCCCACATAAGTAGTAAGTTGGTCCCACCTAACCAATATGTAGGTCCCACGTGAGTTCACGTGGGCCCCACCTAAACAACACGTGGGTCCCGCCTAAACCATACATGGGTCCCACCTAAACAATAGGCGGGTCCCACACAGGACCACAGCTTATAGATTAAGCAACTATAGATGGGCCCCATACTAGCTACTAGGCTAGAGTTGCATTATTATATGGACAAAATTTGAATCTTAGTATTGCATTCTTTTGCGGACAGAGGAAGTACTTTCATTCAAGGGGTGCGCGAAAACCGTTCCACATCGTAGCTGGAGGAGAGAAGGGCACAATGCTTCCATGTGTGAGATGGTAGGCTCCTATTTGCGCGTGGCCAATTCACTCATCCTTCAAGTTAGACTGTTGCTATCTTTTTTTTTTGTTATGTACAATTATTTAGATATGTCCAACAGTTTAGATGACTGCTGCCCCTTATTTAGATATATATGGTTTGTACAAGTCAACATACAAAGTAGTCAACAGGCGAAATACAACACAAGACCCTGTTTGATCCAGGGCTTTCAAACATTACTCTGTCACATCGAGTGTTTAGATGCTAATTAGGAGTAGTACTAAACTTAGTTGAATGTTAAAACTCATTTTATAACCTCTAGGCTAAATCACGAGACAAATCTAATACACGTAATTAATTCATAATTAGACAATGCACATGTGGTAATCATGGATTCGCTAGGGTTGTAAGGTTAGTTTCATAATTAACTCATATTTCATTCTTATAATTGGCATCGAAATATTCTAAAGTTTAGAGCTCCAAACACCTCCCCATGTAAAATCCGTGGTGGAGCAGTGAGAAAATAGAGAGAACTGAGCGAACGATTGGTGAGCGTATGCGCTGCTTTTTGGTTCCCAGCGTGGCAAATTAGGGTGCGTTTAGTTTTCCAGAAAAAACACTATTTATCTAACTTTTTACTGTTATCCCATCTTTTCCACTCACATAATACTATTCATCTACGGTATATTTTTGTTGAGTAATGTATTTTTGGGAAATTTTTACCAGGCGCGGGCCGCGTGCCCCCTCACTGCGAGGCGCCGCAAGGAGCGATTCTAATCATTGTTTATTTACGTCCCACATCCCAAAGCAAAATTTATTTACGAGCAATTAATCATTGTTGGTCTTTTGGCCATACCTGACACACACGCCCCCAAACGCCTTCATCTATTGCTCTCTTCCCTTCCCTTTACGGGTCTCGGCTAGATCTCCATCCCTCACCTCCTCCCGGGACCCCCTCCTCCCTCCCCGCGCACTCCCCGCCCCGGCTACCCCCTCCTCCGGCGACTTGCCTCTGGCACCGCTTCCCCCACCGATGAGGTCCCCGATCCTGTGTCCCCCGCTGCCGGCCTCGGTCCAGCCCGGGGCCTTCTTCTCCGTCGCGGCGGCCGCCGCCCCTACGGGCTCCTCACACCGGCGCATATTCATCGCCGTTGATCTCTCGGAGGAATCGTCCTACGTCGTGCTCTGGGCCATCGCCAACTACCTCCGCCCAGGGGATGCCACCATACTATTCCTCGCACGCCCCACCTCCGTGCTCTCCCTCCCCAAACCTAGCGCTGGTGACGAGGACGGCGCCGAAGCCACCGGCGGCGACCCCGAGGCTACCACGCGCATAATGGAGGACGAGTACAACGCCTCCACGATCTCCAAAGCGGATGGCATCGCCACTCCTCTCCGAGACGCCGGCTTCGCCTATGATATCTACCTAGTCAAGGGTGATGAACTGCAGAAGCGCCTATGTCTCGAGATCAAGAGGCTCGAGGTCAAGGGGATCGGGCTCAACGCGCTCATCATCGGAGGCAAGACCTTCGGTTCCGCGCCGGGAACCAGCAAGGGGACGCTCGACCACTATGTTCATCTCAATGCCTGCCCCGTGATAGTGGTTCCTACCCTGTTGGAGGCTCGGCGGAGGATGGGGGAGGCCGGTGACCTGTCGTCAGCGTTGGACACAGTGGATGGGCTGCACCCTGTGCCCGAGGAGAAGGTCAAGTACCATGATGTTTCATATCCACAACAGGGTAACTGATTTGGCACCTTATTAGCTTTACTTGATTTGGTTGTCCTGTTGTGCATGTGTATTGTCTTCCTTCATCATCTATAACAAATGTGCCGAAATTGACTACCAGAATTTTACAATCAATTGGTTGGAACTTCCAAACTGTAGATTATTCTGCTTAAATTAAGTAGTGAATGCAAAGGATTGCAGTGAATATCTTTAGTACATTACACATTATTTACACTCTTTCTCAGTATGGACTGTATTTGATTAGTTGCCTTTTAGCAAGCCCACTTTGCGTGGTAACATATACTTAACTGTGTAACATGACATTTTGGGTTGAGGTTTCGTGAGTAGTCAATGCTAAGTGAATATACATAATATGTGTCTGTAGATTATTCTGCATACAACTAATTGTCAAAGCAAAGTGAGTATACATAATTAGCATGTGTTGCAGTGAGTAGCCTAAGCATGGTACGCCTTTTCTCAATATGGCCTGTATTTGGTTAGTACAGCAGGCCCAATTTGCGTGGTAACATAGACTTAGCTGTGTAACATGACTCTTTGCCGTTTGTTGGTGCACACTAGTATATTAACATGACTCCTTGCAGTTTGTTGGTGCAAACTAGTATATTGTGAACAGTTTTGGTGGTTGTAGGACCTCTTTTATCATGTACAATTTTGCATTTAGGTTCTCAGTACACGCATGTATGTTCTCTTTTCTTCAATTTTGTATTATACATCATACATGGCTGTTTGCTTTGTTTCACATTTTCTATTGATGGATCTAGAATACAGGTAATTAGTCGTCTGCTTTTCTGTCAACCCTCCCTTTGTTTTTCTTTTTAAAGTATGGAAACAAATTATTCTGGAAAATTAATTAGTCGTCTACTATGTAGCCTTCTTCCTCATATCATCCAGTAATGCTGTGTTTTTGTTGTATTTGCAGAAGATGATACTATTGCAAAGAGCGCGGATAGTGGTGCACATGAAAAAGTCAAGAAAGCACGATCTATAATTATCAAGAAGAAGAACATGCAATGGTCTGCATTCCCGGCTATCGCAGCTAATGGACAGCCTCCAAAAAAGGGAACTCTTGTGCTGAGGAAAGCCAGTAAGTTCATGTTGACCTCTCCTGCTGTACAGTAAAAAAGCAAGTTCCTGTTCAGGCCATAATAGGAGCATATCATCCTAACGCAACCCACTGATAACAACATGCATTTTATAGTACTCTGCAATCGCCCCAATAGTTTATACTATTTTCTTTCCGAACCAACATAACTACACCTCCCCACCCCCACCCCCTGTCCAGTGATACATTTTGAAATCTGCTAGACGCCTATATTGTAATATGATAGCGTTCTACAGCTCTGTGATAATGCAATGGCTTTATGCCTTTTCAGGTGACAATGCTAACGAGAAGAATGAAGTGCAACCAAAACAAAAAACAGGTGGTGCAACAGCTGTTTGGCCTTTACGCCGGTCAAACAGGCTGACAAAGCCTCCAGCACAACTTTCTGCAAATGGTACCCCCGCCCAGTGATACATTTTGAATTCTGCTAGACGCCTATATTGTAATATGATAGCGTTCTACAGCTGTATGCTAATGCAATGGGTTTATGCTTTTTCAGGTGATAATGGTAACAAGAAGAACGCAGTGGCACCAAAACAAAAAACAGGTGGTGCAACTGCTGCTTTGTCTTTACGCCGGTCAAAGAGGTTGACAAAGTCTTCACAACTTTCTGCAAATGGTACTTCACCACCTGTTAAAAACTGATGAGTTGTATGGTGCCAAAATAGTCCTCTGTTTAGTGAAATTACATTTTGATGTCTTCTCCTGATGGGTTAACTTTTTTACTTGACATTATAATCTGCAGAGGCTGTATACATCATTTATGATTCGAGAATGATGCAGCATAGGCCAGATGGGTTAACATATGAAGTACCAGAGCGGATATCCAGTATAATAAAGAGGCTTGAAACAGATGGGTTGCTTCAAAGGTTGCTGTTCCTTTACTTCTTTTCCCGTCTTTTTACATGCAAATAAATATGCTGAAGGAACTCTGATTTTGTTTTCAGGTGTCGAGTTGTAACAGAAGCTGTGCCTGTAGACTTAAAGTATGCAAGGGCAGTTCACTCAGAGGAATATATCAAATTTATAGAAGCTCTGCCACTTAGTGAGGAGGAGATGTATTCTTATAAAGATTTTGTTGGAATCGATGTGTTTTCAGATGTTGGGACAAAAGATGCTATATTGCTAGCAGCAGGAGCTGTTGTTCAGGTGCTTTTAAAATCATCCTTGTTTGCTTTGATGTGCATCAATGTAATTTTAAATAAATTGGTCTGGTTATTTATCTGTTTAAACCATAGTTCAGCTTACTAATTGCCGTGGTTGTTTCTCCATTAACAATCAATATCTCATGAGTATGTGGATCCATTATGGTCAACATTGTAGATCTTTCTATCTGTATCTTCTATCTCATACAGCTATGTGGTAATACTTGCTTTTGTAATATCTGTTAGGCCTGCCATGAGATGGCGACAAACAAGTGCCTGTCTGCCTATGCAATAGTACGCCCTCCGGGGCATCATGCTAAAAGGGCTATGGCAAATGGATTTTGCTTCATGAACAATGTTGCCATTGGTGCTCGATATCTACAAATGGAGCATGTTAGTTTCTTCGTGACCTTGCATGTCTAATATTTTGCTATTGAAATTTGAATTTTATAAACTGAACTTTATCTTCGCAGAATGTGAAAAAGATTTTACTTGTTGATTTCGACGTGCACCATGGTGATGGAACCCAGGATATATTTTATGATGATGATAGCGTGATGTTTATATCTGTTCATAGGTATGGTTTTTTTAAAGTTATTTTACTTGAAAAAGTAGATTTTCTTCACATTTGTCTTATATGCTTAGATGAGTTCTGGTAAAAACTCTTGCATCTTGTAGTTCGGAAATATTTCCAAAAGATTCATTGAAGGAAGCAGAGCACATTGGGGATAAGAAAGGAAAAGGGCATAATGTTAATGTCAATTTGCCTATTAATTTTGAAGATGACGATCTTTCTGCTGTGTGGGACTACGTCGTATTACCTCTTGCCATGCAGTTCGAACCTGAAATTATATTGGTTTCCGCAGGCTTCGATGCCGGTATTTCCTTTGTTCTTTTTGTATGCAATTTCATGCTGCTCTATAGATCAGTAATTTCTTGTGCATAATATAGAAGCCTGATGTGGTAGTATCACCTTCAACTACACAAGAATCGGCGCATACTTTCATTTTTAAAACTACATATGGCCACAATATTTCCTTTTCAGACAATCAAAAGCCAGAAAAGTATAGTACTGATGTAATTTGTTCTTTCCTAGCCCGTGGCGATCATTTAGGTGGATGCAGAGTGACACCTTCATGCTTTGGTCTGCTTGTTGCAAAGGTAAGATTCATTCTTGTTCTCTTACAGTATAAAGGAAATCATGCATATTTGGCCCTTCAAACTGTTTCCTTTGTTTAAATCTCATCCCCTGACCTACACTCTAAATCAAATTCCTCAATATTTTTTTTTTCTAGAACACGTACGAAAATTGCATATCATTATATTAATAGGAGAAGAGCCCAAAATTGAGTTTTGGTAGTAAAAGGAACCCATGGATAGTCCACATAATAAGTATGGACTTCCTTTTTATGAATGCATGGACTTTTGCCCATTATAAACAATCGTAGCTATGTTTTTTTTTTCTTGAACAGCATTGATATGTTTTACTCATAATGTTCATATGCATTGCAGTTGAGGGAGATCAATAATAAGATATTATTGGTACTCGAAGGTGGGTACAACCTCCATGCTATCGCAAAAGCTTCATCAGAATGTGTTAAAGCCTTGTTAGGTGATACTGTTGAAGTGGCAAGAGAGTATTCACCTTTTGAACAAACATGGCCGACAATTGTTTCGGTATGCAACTTAACCATAATGTAATTATCTTTATGTTTTAGCTGATACAATTCTAACCATTCTATATTATCTAGATTCGCCAGCAGCTGAAGTGTTTCTGGCCAGTGTTGGCTGCTGAAATAGATGGACAAGTATTGGCCAGGTGGACGAAATACAAGCACGACCCTGGAAGAAGGGGGGGAGGGGGGGGCTAGCTGAACAATTATGAGCTGCGCATGGGAATGTTATAGCACACTTGTTTCATCCTATTAAGTAGAACTTATCAATTGAATGCGACATTGTATTTCTTTTATGGATGGAAATGAACGAAGTTCAGGAGTTAAATGTTTTTTATGGTGACAGTTAAAGTTCATTTTTTTTGGGGTGCAACTATGCAGTGTTTCATGCAGATCCGTGACCTGTGTGAAATATGCCTATTGAAATTAGGAAGAGTATGTATCTGCACGTAGTCTTATATTGCCACCTAAATTAGATGAGCGTTACTTACCATACATCAGTAGTAATTGTTCTGGAATTCCACGATTACTTGCAATCCCATTTATTTAGTAATTGTTGTGCAATTATGAGGCCACTCTCCACACCGCATGCACTCCACAGTCCTGCCCGGTGCCGCGGTGTTGGCCAGTCCTGTACACCGCCTCGCCCCGCGTTGGCGGCATCGCCGTGCCCCGAACAAGCTCATCCATAGCGGTGGCCCCCATGATTTTTTAATTGCAGTGGAAGATAACCTTACCCGGTTACCCACCAATGACCCCCTATTAGGCCTTGTTCGGCAGCTCGGGTCTTATTCCTGACATAGGCCAGTTCCATGCATGGATGCCTGAGCCAGTTCCATGCATGGATTGAGTGAATCCATACATGTCACTCTATCCAGGCCTGCTACAAACCATGGGCCGGATTCAATCCCATTCCAGGCCTGCTAGAATTTAAGCTATTCGTTTTGGGCTGGATAGGAATAGAGCCCACACCGAATATTTCCTTTACCAAATACTTCCTTTCTCTGGTCTAACATGTAACAAATTCAAATATTCAATAGTATAAAATTTAAATACGCACAGTACCATGAATCAAATATTGTTGCAAAATTTGAACACCTAAAAAATTACGTGTAAATTGCAGTTAAAAAAAATCTCATTCCCGCAAAAAAAAAATCTTATTGGGCAACCGCACACACGCCAAATGCCTTTTAGTAGCATAGTTTATGGTACAGTTCAAGGCAATCTAAAGTTGAATGAAAAGGACAGAACGAATCTTGAAGAAGGAAGAAACAACATAATCATTTGGTGAACAGACATCTCCATAACAGAAATAGCATAATCCATTTTCCTCCATCTGTCACACCCTGAAATTTAGGATTTTGGGATGTGATTTTCACAAATTGTTAAAAAATTTTCAACATTTGTTTAATTATCAATTTTAGTATAGGAAAATAATCAACTTTCTAAATAAAATAAACATGCTTTTCTGTTGTCTTAATTAAAATGTTGCATTCATGCCATTGCATCCAATATTCCTTGAGTGTGAGATTTCAAAATACGTTTAGATGCCGATCAATCTCCCCCGAGAATTTTCCTAGATTTTTCTAGGAATTAATTCTTTTTTCCTAAAGTCAAATCCATTTATTGGAAGGCTTTAAATTCTCTTTTCATGATCTCCAAATATTTTATTTTGGTTCAAAGTCTCCAACTCTATCTCTAGAATTTTCCCTAGGATTTTTGGAGCTTTGGAGAGAATTTTTTTTTGTGATTTAAATGCATATCTAGAATTTTCTGGATTTGTTTTTGAACTAGAAATGATTTCCTGAAATAAAAATCTATCCTTTCCTTCTTGGGCCGAATCCATCTCTCCGGCCCAGCTTCCTAACCAGTCTGGCCCATTCCCTCATAGCCTAGCCCAGTTCTCCTCCTCCTTCTCTCCGGCCCAATAGTGCACAACGGCCTAGCTCCCGTTTCTCTCCATCGGTCACTGACCGTGGGCCCCACTCGTCATCCCTGAGCTCTCGCCGTCTCCAAGCGGGACTCAACAGAGTCCGACCTTGCGCCGCCGTTCTTCTCCGTGGCGCACACGCCAAGGTTAGTTCTCGAGCCCCTATAAAATCCGAGCTTCCTCGCTGCCCTATCCCCTCGCCCTCGCTTTGCCCCTTCTCCCTGCGCAAGCACCGCCGCCAAGCTCGCCGAAGCCGAGCTACCAGCAGAGCCGCCGGCGCTGTCTTCCTTCGATTCCTCGCAAGCCGAGGATAATAGCGAAAACCGACGACACCGCAAGCTTCGTGAAGCCAAGCTGCACCTGCGCCACCGCCTTTTGAGCCTCAATCGTCACCAGAGTGCCGCCGCCCCGTGAACCTCCGGAGTGCCGCCCACCTCCTCCGATTCCGGCCGCTACAGATCACCTCCGCCCATGGTGAGCACTCCAACGAGTTCCTCTCGTCCTCCTCTCTCTTTTTTCCTACTTCGTTGAGCTTCCCTCTCCCTGAATCGCCGCTGAGCCGAGCCGCTCAGAGCTCTGTCCGCCATGGACAGGGAGCTCTTGAGCTTTTGCAGAAACACCCTCATCTTTCCTACAAATAAACCCACAGTCCACCCCAGTTGAAAAGTAATTAGAGATAGGTCTTTTTCTTTTTGGTTTAACCCCTGGGGTTCGGCAGATTCAAACCCGCAGTCCTTAGTCGCCTCTTTTGCATGCTAGTCCTTTGGTTTACTTCAGAAATTAGGTTTTAACCCCTGGTTTCCTCTGTTTAAACCCCTGTTAGTTTTGTTTTCTCACAGTTAAGCCCTTGCAGCCTTGTTTAGCTCATAGTTTTCACGTTTAGTCTCCGTTTAACCTCGTTTTTGTTGCGTTAATCTTCTAAAAGCGTAGACTTTAGTTTAATAGTGTTGTTTACCAAGTTTCATCTTTTGAGAATAAATAAAATATTAACTTGCTTACTATTTATATGCTTTACAAATTACATAAAATCTAATTAGAGCTCCAATTCCATGTTTTATAATTTATTTAAAATATTAATTTGAATAATGTTTACTTCATATGCTTTTACAAATAAAATCTAATTATCTCATATTTTGGTTTTCATAAACTAATAATTAATTTGCTTAATGTTTAGTATTGAATCTAGTTTTCTGAATAAAACTTGACTAGGTTCGAGCATCGATTTTTATGAATAAATGTTAACTTGATTAATATCTATATCTTCTCCACTAGCTTTTCTAATTAAAAGGTTAATTAAGGTTTATACCCGTTGTTTCATAAAACAAACATGCTAATTTGATTAATAATTTTTGAACTATTTTTCCTAATTAAAATCTATTTAGAGATAAACATCGATTTTGTACAATCTAAATTGATATGACTAATTCACAACTTGAATGTGTTTTCAATAAAACTTGTTTAGTCCAACACGATACATTATGTTATTCGTCTAAATGCTCCCTCATGCTTTCTTACAAGTTAAAATATTTAATTGGTATAATCATTATATAAATATTTGCAAATAAAATTGATTAGGCTTTAACCCATCTTTTCATATCAAAGTATAATTTGATTAATTTAAATAATGAATATTTCTCTAAATATTTATTACATGTATTTTTCTTAATTAAAATAAATAAAGCACATAGTCTTTACTTTCTTTTGTAATATAAATTATCCGATAGCTATACCTTTCCAACCGTTGTTCTGTTTTCAACGTTTGTTTCGCCCTTGTGATCGTAGTAGCCAGCCCTATCGTTTAGTGCGTTCTTTTAAAGCTTTTCTTTTGATTGGTGTATTGTTCTTAGTTGTATCTATTTCTTTGCTTGCATGTTTGTGCTTGTGCTCGATGTTTGCTACGATTAGAGGAGCATCGTTCCGAAGCTGTCAAGAACAAGAGTTGAAGACTGAGCAGTGGTATTCTTTTGCGGAAAGGCAAGTGTCCCTAACCATCCTTCTACCTGTGCTTTATAAGATTATATATGTTAATTGGAACATGGAGAACCACCCAGGATTATCCGTACAACCATAATACTATATGGCTCTGGTCTTGGCTAATTAATTAGAAACCTTGGTTAGGAATGATCTTACCGAAAGGGCATGGGGGGTGGCGGTTGACGGTGTATAGCCCGGTCCTCTCGGGAAGTGGGCTTAGCTAAGACACTATGCCCGTTAGGGAGGGTTATGCCTGCTTCTGATCCGGAAACCTTAGCGGGTCGTTTCTAACTAGGGAATCTTTGTAAAGGTCTCATAGCGTCCTTATGCAATCACACCTCGGAAGTGTGGTATGCGCCTTTGTGGTGCAGCATGGTTGGGTCTAAAGTTCTTTTGAGCTTTTACGCGAATTGTGGTGAAAGTGTACAACCTCTGCAGAGTGTAAAACTGTTATAACAGCCGTGTTCGCGGTCATGAACGGCCTGGACCCTCACATGATTAATATACTTGAAGTTGATGATTAAATTGTTCTGGTTATTTCCGTGGCCTTGCTGAGTACCAACCATAAGTGTACTCATCCTTGCTTATTGCTGCTCAATATTCAGAAGGTGTGTGAAGTTGTTGAAGATGATGCTAGGCGTACGCAACCCCCAGTCAACTGCTGCCTGTGGTGAAGAGTTCAAGATTCCGCTGCTAGAAAATGTTTGTATTGCATTTATTTTATTATTTCCGCTGTAATTTTATGTTCGGTTTATTCATGGAGTCTATCATATGTGTGAAACTTGATCCTGGCACACATATGAGATGCATCTGGTTTTCTTGCTAAAACCAGGTGTGACACCATCTAAACTGCAAGCTACCACACACACTTCTGATCATTGCACTTGATGATGAAGGCAGGAATCTCTACAAACTCTCCTACAAAAGCAATCGGTTAGTAATTTAAATTAGAATATGTACATATTTATTTTTTAAAATTCATAAAGAATAAAACACTCCTAGTTTGGTGGGGAAGATAATCCATGAAAATATTGACATTTACATGTTGTCCCTTTCTATTGCCTATTTACTTTCCATGTTTCAAAGGTTATACAAATGGGTTGCTAAAAAGATGGTTCTGACTGTTCTACTATTACCAATTTACAAGTAGTAAATAGTGCACTCAGGATTATCAGCATTGCTGATGATGCAAATGGAGCTAGCTCACTCTACTTACTTAGCTTGCTCATTCAAGGAGCAGTCTGGTAGACATGTTGTAATGTTAATGCACTCCATGGCTACTTGGCTTGTGGCGTGTGAATAATCAAGCATATATGGATTAGATAAGATGGTCCTGCCTAGCTAGGCACACCCCTAGTTAATACTACACAGCACACTAGGGACCAATGTTCCTCTGTCAATTAATCCATTCAGTGCTTGAGAGTTTCCGTCTTAGATGAGATTCCAATTGGAGACTTGTACAATTTAGTTCTAGCAGTCGTGCACCAACACAGATGCTCTAGCAGTTTTAATGTGCTCTGTTAACGAGTTACTCATTGCAAAGCTACAAATAATTTATAGATAACAACAAGATAAAATAAATGTCACAATAGGTCACAAAAAATAGATGACAGTAGGTTAAACTAATCATGTCACAACAGGTCACAACAAATAGATGCAAGCATGTTAGAGCAATAGATCACAACAGGTTACATAAGAGTGTATCGAGCTAGCAGCCATCTGTACCTTCCAGAGTTAGCACTGTGTCCCAAGATGGTGGGGCTTCGTCTTCTCCGATCCTAACCGGCGCAGGGATAATCTAGAAAAGAGATATAAGAAGACAGTGAGAATAACAGTGAGATCCCAAGATGATGGTGTGGCCATACAGTGAGAATGACAGGATACAGTGAAAATTAATGAAAGGATAGAGATTTGATGTTCCAAGTTCACCCATCAAACTGACATCTTGCCAACAATATTTGAAACACAAGCAACTGAAGTATAGGAACCAAAGATCGACATCAGTTGAACGATAGTAAGGGAACTGAACAACGCAGATTTAAATACATCAACAATATTTCATGATTCAGTGTGAACAAGTTTCTTTTTCAAACCTTGCATCTGGCCTATTACTCTTGCTGTACCTAAACCATACATGAACAAGTACAATCGATGGTCCAGCTCCCAAGGGTAGCCACACAGTGCGAGGCCATGGCTCTAGGAGCAGCACAAGGACATGGCTCGGCTCCCTCAGCTCCAATTAATGAAGTCGTGAAGTTAATAGTGACAGTATTTCTCTCGAGATTAAAGGTAAAACTGTGAATTAGTCATAAAGATAAAAAATAATCTCCTATCAGTAATGTGTGGCCACCTGTGTGTTGCAAGTTTGCAAGTTTGCAAGTTCAGACATATGTATGTACACGTCCCTCAGATCAGAACTAAAGATTTAAAGCTCTATACATGATCCTGTATGCACGGGGCTTTATTTAGTGCTCGTCGTCGTCGACATCTTAGCCAGAAGCGCACGGGTGATCTCCACGCACAGCCCCGTGTTCCTGACAGAGAAGCCTTCATACTCAGACGAGAACACCACTTGCTCGGCGTGCTCCAGCACGGTGTCCATGGCGGGCTCCCTGAGCACCTCGGATGGCGCCGCCGGTCTTCCTCTTCCACGGCAGATCAAGAAGTACACTAGCTGTTCACCCTAGGGCTTGAATAAAGAAGAGGGGAAGAAAGAAGAGGTCAGTGCCAACCATACCGGGGAGAAGGTGGTGGGGAGGTCGTCGTCGCAGTGGGTTGCACTCCTTCCGTCGCGGCCTCGCCCTCGAGCCGCCGGTAGCCTCCGCCCGTGCGCCGCCGGCCCTGCCCGCGTGCAGACCTGCAGCCTCCGCACGCGCCGCCGCCTGCTGCCCTAGCCCGCGCTGCCAGATCCGCCCGCCCGCCGCCTGCGGCCTCCGCTTGCGGATGCCGGGATGCGGCACCCCGAGCGCCGACTGGTTCACGGTAGCGGTTGGCCCCGAGCGCGATGGATAGGGATGGTAGGAGTCATGGATCGCTAGCAGGCCTCTTTGGCATCGAATGTGCCGAATGTTGGCCTTGTTCGTTTAGGTATGGATTGGTTTGATTCCATGTGAAATGCGTGAGATTGAGTCTATAAGTAACCTGATTCCATGTGAAATGCGTGAGATTAAGTCTATAAGTAACCAATCCATGCCTAAACGAACAAGACTAAGTTTCAATCTATTCCAGGCCGAGCCGAACAGACTTTTTTGGTGGGCTGGGATTTATTCCGGGCCAAAATTTTCTATGTGGTTTGAATCCCGATCCAGGTCTTTTCAGGCCGAAACGAACAAGGCCTTAAGTTGCCATCAAATATTCATACTCCAAAGATGACTGCATCTACTGCGTCAGTGCTCTGCTCTGCCTCGCCCGCTCTCCCGCCCGGCATGCATCTCCATGAGACCATGATCGCCATGGTTGTTGTCGTCCACATGATCGCCATTCAAATCGAGGTTGTTGTGGGTCCACCTTGTTGCCACGCTCCTCAACAACAGCTCTCTCTATGTGCTGACTGCAGATCCTCATCGTCAGCCTTCTTGACGCCACTCCAGCGGTCAGCACATCTGGATCGTCCGCTCAGCTCCCACAGGCAGTTCCGCTCAACAAGAGCACCGCCTGCTTCGGGTTTTTTTTCCGCCATCGTCTTCCTCGTTGCAGAGCAGCGCTTCCCTTGGCCACATCACTGCGGTGCTCTTCGTCGTTGTCGGACGCTGCCGCACTGTGGCGTGCACCTTGAGAGCCTTTGGCTTCCGCACCTCACAGGTTACCACCTCCACGGTCGCTGTCCGTTTGTCTACCTAGAAGGCTAGAACTACCGTCGTGCCGTGCTCGGATGCCGGCATGCCACTTCGCCCGCTTAGTACTGGTGATGTACTTACCTCCTCACCGATGCGTGCTGCTCAAGCATGGATGAGGTGGAGAACCCAACGAGGCAACGAGCCCCTCGTCGCATGAGCTCCTGCCGCAGAGTTTCTCCCTGAAGGCTAATATGATATGATGAAGCCTTGCTTTATTGTGTCGAACTAACGAAACAGAACGATCCGTTGTACTTTTAAGATGCAGATGTTGTTTTGATACATGCAACTTCACGTCTCCTTCGTTCAAGACAATGTATCCTATGAGAATTCAATTCCTATAAGAACTATGAGAACTCAAATATGAGCCATTGGATCAAGATCATGTGGCTCATATTTGAGTTCTCAGGATCAAGATCATGTGGCTCATATTTAAGTTCTCATAGTTCTCACACAAATTAAGTTGAGTTAATTGCACCTCCCATACAATAACTTGTCAGGTGCGTGTAAATAGGTCCAATAACTTGTAGAATGTTCAATTTAGTGCAACAACTTGATATGTAGGTGCGGATTGGTCCATAATTGGTAAAATACTTAATTTTATGTAACAACTTGGAAAATTAGTGCATACAAAGTCCAAATGTTACATTAACTTGTATTTGGCCACGGCAAACAGCAAATACATGGTAAATTCGCATTCAAACAAAAAAATTGACCATTGTGCGGCCATTGATATTCACGTTAACAGTGACGATATACTTATCCAAGACAAGAACCTTTATTATGAAATTAAAAATATACTCACGTTAGAAAATAAGAAATATTTTGCTTTCTCCATATAAAATATGTTTCTTCTAAGTCTCATAGACAATTCTATAAAGTAACATCAGCTTGATTTATGCCTATTTATGTTTTTAAGTTTACGTAAAGAATTTTTTCCCTTTAATTTGAACTATAATTTTTAATAAATAAAAACCATTAGGTAATTCACTAAGGCAATATTACATCATGTACATGAATATTCAGTTATGAGTACATTTATATGAATCATTTGGTGTTTTTATTAATCTTTAAAAAATTACTTCTATTGTGGTTAGATGAAAATATAAAAAGTGAAAAATTATAAGAAAATATCGGAGAATCAAATTAAAATAATATGATCAAAATCAGAATTAATTTTGGTCATGTTATCAAGAAACTAATAAAAAAAGTGACACAATACATGCCTTATACCCTCAAAGTAACATTCAGACTGCATATGCACCTTTGCCAAGTTATTGGACTAACTTGCATTTTACAAGTTGTTGGACCAATATGCACCCATCTGCCAAGTTGTCGTATTAAATTGAGCATTTTACAACTTGTTGGACCAATCTGCACCCACCTGACAAGTAGTTGCATGGTGGATGCAATTTACTCAGTTAAGTTCTCATAGAATACGTTGCCTTTGATTAATGCCATCTAAACCTATATATCTATTAGGAAGATTGGCTCGCTTCGTCTCCTTCAGCGGTTGCCTATGAGTGGCCTCCCTGAGTCCCCTGACTACGGCGACCTCAACATCGGCCCGTGCAACACTGTGGGTGTCGTGAACGAGGGTTGTTCAGCTCGAACATGCGGTGACCATTCCGCTGCTCTAGTGCAACTTGGCTACGGATGCTCCACTCCTTGCCTGGGTTAACCAAACCATTCAAAACCGGCCGGTTTCCGCGGGAACCAATCAAACCGGTCCGGCCTGGTTGCAAAAAATCCTAGTTACCGCTCTCAAACCGACACTACAAAACCGCTACCATCGGTTAGCCGGCCGGTTTCACCGGTTAGCCGGACCGTTTTTTTCATCTCAAAAAATCGGTACTGTAGCGGTTTTGTTAACCCTGCTCCTCGCTGAACTGCCCTAACAGAGTCCACTACCAGACCCCCGCACCCTACGCGGGGTTCCGGTGCCACCTCTTCCAGACCTTATTTGCCATGAGATCATTGATGACCTGCTCATAACTGAGAGCAACTCCAGTGGGGAAACCAAATTTGAGCCTCTATATTATTTTTAGGGGCCAACAAAAAATAGTTTAGAGGCTTCAAACTTTAGTGGAGTGACTAAATTTGGAGGGCCTCCAAATCTAGAGGCTTTGAACCAAAATTTGGTGGCTTCCCTAAAATGGGGGCTCATTTAGAGGCCCTGCTGGAGAGGCTTCTTCCAATGGGAGACTAAATCAAGGGATAGAGGGCCATTTAAGGGTTCCGGGCCCTGCCGCAGTACGGGTCTCAAGGCCAAAGAGACCCCCATCCGTACGTGAGACGGTGGCGGAGGCCCCTTGCCAGTTGCCACCTGCTGCTGGTGAAGGCCATCCCAACTTGTATAAGCGATCGCGGGGCTTATTCCGGGGCTGCGATTGCTGGTGTGTTTAGATGGTGGGGAGAATTTTTTCTTTAAAGCGCGTTATGTGAGGGGATGAATAGGAAAGGTGGAAAATGATTTTTTGGGGAAGCGTGTTATGTGAGGCAGATGAATAGAAAGTAAAAAGTACTTTTTCAATGAATAGAAAGTAAAAAGTACTTTTTCAACTGAACACGGCCTTACTCTAGTTTTCTTGGTGGGCCCGCTTGCATGCTGCCTTGTTGCTGCCTTTTCTATTTTTCTATTCATGCGGGCCCGAGTGTGGTCAAATCAAATCTGCCTCATCCCGCCCATCTTTGCCTCACGAAGCAATGCGAGCGGCCAAATTGCCTGGCGCCGTATGCCAAAATGAAAAGTTCCCACTCTTATGTTTTGAACGACCGCCCTGTCCGCCCCATCTCGCTGCGCTCCCCCTGATTAGGGATGAAAACGGTCGGGGAAAAGTCTCTAACCGTTTCTGTTTCTATTTTTTTTTTATGTCGGGACCAGGAAAGACGGACGGGAAAACGAAACCGGTATTACGAGATACCGGGAACGGATTAATTTGATCGGGAACATATCGGTTACGACCGGGAAAATATCAAATACGATCGGGAACAACGACATAAACCACTCAAAACATTTAGCTCGACACAATGATTCATATGCAAATAAATACCACAACAGTTAACAGGCAGCACACAAGAAAATATTAAACATGCACACAACGAGTGCCAACAACCAGTAGCAGTACATCATACATAGGTAACGGTCCACCATGCAAGTCCACAAGACCACAACTCCACGTGCATACAGTACAGATGCATACAGTGATACAGATACAAATGACAAGTCCATAAAGCATACTAAGATAGCAGCAGCTAGCAGCCAACTCCAGCACGCAACAGCCAACAGCAGCCGATCAGATACCACTAAAAGGTCTTAGTTTTTTTTTTAAAAAAAGATACATGCCAGTATACCGGCCACACATTGACATTGGCCAGAACTAGCTATTGCCTAGCAGGCAGCGGCAACCAGATCAACAGAACACAAGTCGACAGCTTCACTAGTAGTCATAAAAATTCAGATTATCAGCGTGTGGGTCATCAACTTCTCCATCACTGTCAACAACATCGTCATCCTACAAGTCAACTCAATTAGTCAAATATGCAGCCATCACATGAAAAAAAATATAGATACTTAGCATGTTGGCATACAACAACTTCAACAAGTAACAGGAAGCAAAATATAGTTATTCTTAGCATGTTGGCATTATGGCATACAAGTTCAACAGATAACAGGAAGCAAAATATAGTTAGTCTTGGCATAATTTGTATACCTTGCACTTCAACTTTGATGCAAGGGCCTCAATAACTTCAAGATCACCAACAATGGAACCAATCTTCTTATCTGAAAATAAGAATTAAACCAAGACACATAAATCAGCAAATATTTTAAGTATTTTATTTTTGTACAGCAAACTAGGGAGCTTTTCTAACCTCTTCTTCCAGCAGCAACCCAATCCTTCATGCAGATCAAAGCTTCAACCATTTTAGGATCAAGACGGCTGCGAAAAGGATCAACTACACGTCCACCGGCACTAAAGGCTGATTCAGAAGCCACGGTTGAGACTTGAAAAGCTAGCAGATCACGAGCTATTTTTGCAAGAACAGGATACTCCTCAATCTGATTCTTCCACCATGCCAAAATATCAAACTTTCCGCTAATCCTCAAAGGTGAATCTGCCATATATTTGTCCAACTCATTCATAGCATCACCATCATGATCACTAGTATCATATAGGTAGTTCTCTACTTCATCATCTCCATTATCCACTAATAGATCAGTTGTATCAGTTTGCTTAGGTGCTTCTGATATACTCTTAGGCCTTGAAGTTGAAGGTGTATCACTAACATAAAACTGATACAACTGCTTGATGACATTAACAAGCTCATCAGCATGATTTTGAGATGCACTGCCGTGGAATTTTCTCATGTAAAACTCTATAAGCCTTTTCTGGTACCTTGGATCTAAAAAGCAGGCAATAGCCAGTGTAGTGGATGACTTCTTCCAATATTTTTCAAACTTCCTACTCATAGAAATAGCCATTGTACTGATTGTGTTATCATCACTAAGACACCAATCATCAAGCAAAACCTTTATCTCACAAAAGCGGTATTCGATCCGGAAAAATGATATACGGTGCCGGTGGGAACGGGGTTTTCCCATCCCGTTTTCATCCCTACCCCTGATGGCCACGACGACCACTCCACAGCTTGCGGCGTTGGGCTCCCCGGCGAAGTTTGCGCCCCCCCCCCCCGCCGCCAGTCGCGCGGAGAACTGGCGCCGCCTAGTGCGTCGGCCGCCTTCCATTGATTCGCGGTGGATTGGGTCCCGTGTACGGCCTTGTTCTTTTTGGCATGGAATGGACTCCAAACCACATAGAATATCTTGGCATGAAATTAATCTTAATCTACCTAAAATGTTTGTTCGGTTAGGCATGGAAGGGTTTGAAACCTAGCATGGTTTGGTCCCGTTCCATGCAAAAAGGTCTATTTCATTTCATGAGTATGATCTCGTGGAACCAAACCCCACAGTTTGACATGCATGAAACCATTCCAGCTTGAAAGCAAGTCCTGGGTTGCCGAACAAGTCCTACGGTGGAGGGCCGGCGGGGCACCCTGGTGCTCGCCTGGTCATTGCGGCCGGAAGTACAGGCGTCAGAGGATTCGCCCTAGGCCGTGGAAATGCCACCATTGAACCGACACCGGTCGTCAGAGCCCCGCAGGCATTCGAGGCGGACGAGCACCTGGAGTAGTCGCACCGCACGCATCTGTGCGGTGTACTCGTCGGCACGGTCGCCGCCGGCGCCATTCCCGTGGGTGGAAACGCCGACTCGCACCTGATCACACCCTTTTCCTAGGTACACCTTCAGCTTAGCTTCAACTCTTTGTCTGAATACGCCTACTTCCTCAATTTCCCAATTTGTGGGATACTTCTGGTAATCGACATTTTGTTTTCCTGTTTGCATTTCGCAACTTTTGGTGGCCGTTACAGATTCTATGCACCATTGTTTTGATGGGTTGGCAGTAACTAACCAATTTCGCGGTATTCGCAGTTTTGCAGCAGCGGATAAAGTTCTGGACTGATTTCTTCTTGGCCAGAAGTGCATCAGAACTGCTGTTCTATTGTTTGGTGATATGCCTTCCGCTCTTGCGGAGTTTCTTACTTTGTATAGGCCTAGGGTACAGAAATGATGAGATGTGTAGAAAAACCTCTATCCTGGTCCAACTCGTTGTGCAAACTGTCAGTTTTAAGATGAACAATATACGTGTAGCTGTATGTTAGAATTTTGCATCTACTGTTAAACCTGTTATGGTCTTTGCGTGAACAATATATCTGTAGCTTATTCTATATAGTGGACCGGCTGAATATTATGCATGTACCTTACAGTCTCTCATATGAACTTTGTCTTGCTGCGCTGCACTGAAGGTCATGAACATTATATTTGTGATACTGCAAGGTATAACGTCATGGGGGTCTGTTTTGGGAATCCTGCAAACTAATGGGAGGCAAAGTGTCAATGACTATATTGACAAGTTTGTACGAAAACTTAAAGTATGCATGTCGCCATGTCACTTGTTTTCCATTTGGTGGCTATGAACATTTATGCACTAGTATATAACTCAGAATCTTAAATGTCTTCTTGTTTGTTTCAACATGATCTATGTGGTTCAGATTTCTCATGCTAGTTTACTAGTTCTAATGCTTCCTGAATTGCATCACTTAACTGTGTATTGTCACATTGTTTTTTTATTATATTACCATAGCATTCCCTTGTTGCCTTCACAAATGTTGTGTTCCAGCAACAAATTGAGTGCATATGGAACACACAATTAGAATTATCATTTATTTGCACTATAGACTGATTTAACCCTCTATCAGTGTAACACCCAGATTTCCAAGAAATCCGAATGCTTCTATATGCGTGCCCAGGATGTCCACAGAATACATATAGATTACAAATATTGAATCACAAAGAACACAATGCTCGAATAAAATAGTTTACATCAGAGTTTAACACAAGACATAGTCTTAAACAAATAACACAGCGGAAGTCTTAATATTATTAAACGTCTTAACTAGGTAGAGCCTTAAGTCCACAGGGACACCAACTGGTTGAACATAGCTTAGAAGTACGGCAGATCCTCCGGAAACTCAGCAAGCGACTGATCATTCAATGCTCCATCTGTTACCCATCCGGGATTTTGTTGAATAGTTGCAAGTGTAAGTAAACCATCTTACTTAACAAGTATAACACGGGTTATGCAAGAACAAAAGGCTTGACACGGTTATACTGCATTAGCACTTTTAGTTGTTTCATTTTATTATCATCCAATTTACTACAAAAGAGTAGAACCCAAGTATAAACCCGTTAATAATAATGTATAAGTAATTATAAACCAACATCAACCACTAATATCATCTTCTAATAAAAAAGGATCCAGGTCGCTCGTATCCGTGAGCACGGCTATCATGATAGATCAACACTCTGCAGAGGTTTCGCCCTTTACCCGCCGGTCACATAAATCCAAAAGAACTTATGTTACGAGGACTTTCACAAAACACCCTAACAAGCACAGTAGCCGTTTTGGTTCAACATAGGCAGCATAACCCGAGGCATCGAGATTGACGTACGCTCAGGGCGCAACGTGAGGGGGTCAATGGCGTCCAGAGCGAGAGCGCAATCATCGCAACGTGTGAAGCTGCCGTACATCGGGCGCTTACATCACGGGACTTTGCCTAACGAGACATAGCCAACGGATAAAACCGTCCTCGATGGATCAAACTATACTCTCACGAATGTTCCCCACATACGTCTTTTGGTAACCACTGGCAAGCTAGAGACGTACAAGCTAATTATCCAAGACCAGAGCCATTATAGTTCCAACGGTGGCGAAAAGGTTCCTGGGTTGCCGCTTTAAGAACCGGACCTTACGGAAAGACATTAGAACAAAGCACGAAGCACATGCTCTAATTCCCTAGACCAAACCTTATAGAGACACTAGAACAAAGCACACAACACATGCTCTAGTTCCCCGAACCATGTTGCTAAAAAGCATCTTTTAACAATCATTGAAGTGAACCATTAATTCCATATTGACATTAAAAATAAATGTTGGTTGCAGCGCGTAGCATAGACTAATCATGATGCATAAAACCCGGGTAAACAAGGAATAAGGTAAAGACTAGGAACATCCGTATGGTATAGCAAATTTAGACACATGCACATGAATTAGATGATTAAATGGTGTATAGGTAACAAGGATTGTCCGTGTTATACTTGCCTTCCTAACTGAACTGCTGCTGCACCTGCTCTTCGGGAACGGGATCGTCGGCGAACTCGAACGGCTCGTCAACTACTCACATCGATCACCACACAAGCATCCACACATACATGCAAACAAAGTATTTAATTAGAAAAGTACACCAAATATAAACAAAAGATGAAAAGAAGGCTTTGGAGTTACTCTACGCTTCACTACAAACACATGAGCGCGAAAATCACCCAAATCGGAGTTAAAACGAAGAAACTATGCTTAAAACGGGCTCTAGGGGCTTGCTGGTAAAAGTTTTATGCTTCCAGGGGTGTTTTTGAAAGAAACCAGGGACCTAAAACATAATTTCATATAAAAACCCGAGGCTACGGTGTAAAAACGTCTCTTGGGACGGCGGGCACTATTTTTCAAAAGAGCAGGGGCTAAACCGAAATAAAACGGACTTGGTTGTAAATACTTTTGAATAGGGATGGACCGCGGGTCGATTTTCAAAAACTGCAGGGGCTCTTTTGCAAAATTGCCACGGCAGCGGCTAGATGCTGACGTCACGGTCTACTGTGCCGTGGACCGGCCATGAACCGTGGTCCACGGGTTCACGGTGAACCGGTTCGGTTTAACTCGGGTTTTAGATCTGGGCCGTTGGATCTAGATCGGACGGCTCTGGACGTTTGGGGGCTGAGGTCACCGGAGCGCGGCGGCTCGCGGCGGTGCACGGCCTAGACTTCACCGGCGTCGAGCATATCCGGCGCTAGGGGCCTCCAAACCTCGCCGCAGTTGGTCCTGGAGAGAGAGGAGACGACGGGGAGTCGATTTAGGGGGTTCTACTCGAGGATCACGCGGCGGTGACGACTGGCGACGAGCGGCGGCGGGTTGGGAACTCCGGCGAGGTCGTGCGCACGCGACAGAGCGAGAGAAGGAGGGGAAAAGAGCTGCGGGGCTTCCTCACCTCGCGGCGAAGCTCCGGGGCTAAGCCTTGGCGGCAATGCGACGGCGAGGCGAGCTCTAGACGGTGGCGGCGCTCGGGGCTAGGTTAAAGGCAGCGGCGGCTAGGGTTTGGGCTGCGGCTCGAGGGGGGGTTGGCAGCGGCTTATATAGGCCGGCCAAGGTCTCCTTGGCGTGCGCGCCAAGCCACGCGGAGGCATGCGCGAAGCGAACTCGATGGCGGCGCGGAGGTGGAGTCCGGCTCGGACGCGACGAGAGGAAGAAGGAAAGTCTGACGAGTGGGCCCGGGCGGTCAACGACTCAGGCGGAGGAGAAAGGCGCTGACAGGTGGGGCCAGCGTGTCAGTCGCAGAGGGAGGCGCGGGCGCGCGGAACGGGCCGCGGCGGTGGGCTGCTGCTGGGCCGCGCGAGGAGAAGACAGAAGATGCACCAGCATGAATGCAACAATAATGTTTCTATACCTTATATTTGCTTTTAATTATTCAAAATTTTATTTTTCCTGCATTTTTCATGAGCACTTGAATATAAAAAGCCAATTAATTACTAAATTTTTAAATAGGGCATTTTTAGGGTGTTACAATCAGCTATATTGCATCCCTTGGTTTATTTTTGTTACACATTTTTACACGGTAAGGATTCCATATATGCCTGTGAAATTGATGATGAGGAGAACACAACTGGGACGTTTGAATTCCCTATATGGTGCTGAAAAGTCCAGTAAGAATTCCGAATTGGCTCTCCGTGAGTGGCATACAACTTCAGATGAAATAAACAAATTTTCTACGTCTCTGAAAGTACATGCAAGGTTTTATTTTGAGCAAAGTGTAGATAGAAATACCTAATATGGAGCGATGATAAAGAGACCCAGTGTAACGACCCAAAATTTCTAAGCATAACATGAAGCATTCATAAGCATCATCTTTAGCATCTATAAAATTGTTTCCTATTTTTAGGAGGCCTCTAGTTGGTCTAAAAAAATATTTTTACCAATAAAATGTTAATTTTCCGGATCATCCGGCTCCGAGTCGGAAGGTCCGGTAGTCCACTTCGACACGTCGACTGTTGCATGGCCATCACATGTCCTCGCGGGCCCAACTCGTCAGCTCGTCCCAACCTAAATGGGCAGCAGCTCCAGCTCCCCTCCACCTCTCTCATTACTGCCACACCCCCTCTCTCTCTTCTTTCTCTCTCAACTAGGAGGAGAACCCAAGGTCCTCCACCATCCCCTCCAAGAGTTCGCCGGAGACCTCGCCGGAGCATCGCTGGAGCTCGACGCCGGTGAGCTGCTCCACCTCGACGCCATCCCCTTCTTCAAGCTTGGACCAAGGAGGAGCCCCCCCTTTCTCTCTCCATTGTTCTTCTCCAAGTTCAAGCTAAGATGGAGTCAAGCTTCCTCTACTTTCCCCTACGTCGACCTACAACTCTCACTAGAGTTCATCTCGTCGCCGGTGAGCCACCTTCCCTCCCCAATCCGGCCCCCTTTGCTCTAGGGTTAGGGTTCTTGAGTTCTTGGGACCAAATCACCATTGGTGACCTCAAGCTTCAAAACCTGAATGCATGTAAAATCCATCACTTGAAATAGAAGCTTGACACTCCCACGAACCCATAGAAACAAACGGCACCCAAAACGGAGGTCGGAGCCGCCTCCGGCGAGCTTTTCTTTCCCGGTCGCCGGGCTGTTAGGAAGATCCGGGAGAGAGCCGGAAGATCCGATTTTGGGTTCCAGAAAATGTCCGGAAGATCCGATTTTATGTCTGGAAGATCCGGTTCTTCTCTGTGTAAAACCGGATGACCCGATATTTTGAGTCGGAAGATCCGAAAGTTACCTAGTTAACTTATATACCTATGCTCCCAACTTAAAGTATGTTTATGTATGATTTTAAGGCATTCTAAACACATATTTAATCATGTCTTTTGCATATCATTTTGTAATTTCAACCATGGCATAACCTATTTAATTGAACTCTCTAATCTTGGTTGTGACTAAAATAAGTTTGTGACAATTGACCTATCAACTAAAGAGATAAAGTAATTTATTGGCACCCTCCTGTTATAGTTTGTATTAGAATCCTATATATGTGAGCATGTGTGAATATTTATTTTGGAACATTCACTCGGTGCTATGTTTGTTTGCCTCAAATGCCAATATTCAATCACTTGCTAGATAATTCTAAATCATATTTGCCTTGCCTCATGAGTCATCACATCTCATATGCATATACATTTGCATTCATGACATATTTTCTAATTTATGCATTCATCTTTTCCATAGAGAACGACGTTTCGGAGAGTTGCATTGTGGAGCACCAAGTCTCAGGCATGCACCGTTTTCCAACTATTTTCATAATGTTAACTTGCTTATTGTTTGTGCATAAGCCTCCCTCTAGCCGTTCATATGTGATGATTAGAGTAGAACCTAATAGACATAAGCCTTAGCTCTAGACCAACTTCTAGCTAAGTATGATTGTTGAATTATATGGACTCAGTTGCTTAGCCATGCTTAGCCGGTAGAAGTCAAGAGGTGACAAGGGCATCACCACTCGCGAGATATAGGAATTTGTCTAATCATACTTGGATAGTTGGAAAAGTGTTAAAGATGATCAACCATGAATATGAGACGAGATTTGGGCAAGTAATGTAGGGCCATGTTGAGAGTGGAACTCAAATGGTTAGGCTTGCTTGAGTTGATTAAGGACCGTACCGTTGATAGCCGCCCTCTTGAGCACTTTTCCGTACAAACCACATGCTTAGTATGGGATGAGCAAGCCAAGTACCATAAGCCGGATCTTGCTATGGGACGGTTTGACACGGGTTGTGATGAGGGGTAGATGGCGGAGTCCGTTACCCCTATACATCTCCGGCCGCCCTCTCATCGTCGGGTGTGGGTATGCGAACGGTTGAAGGCATGAATTAACACTTATCCTAGGCCGAGGGTATGGCTGTTGATCTTGCACCTCGTGTGGGAAAAGTTGTACACCCCTGCAGGGTTTGAATCTATTGAAATAGCCGCGTTCCTCGGTCATGGCACACGCTCTATGAGGCTCGCTCCAATGTAGAGTTACCGAATGAAGTTCATGGAAGATTGAGCTTATATTCATGATGATCATTTATTAATTATGCAAATTGCTTGATGTATGCTTAGTTAGGCTGAGTCTTTTGCTTATTCACTTGATAACCATGCTTGCGTTTCCTAATTGTGACATCCCCGATTTTTGAAAGGAACGAAGTTTGACGAAAGTCAATATTTGGTCAAAATTCGACATAAATTTGAAGTAAAAAAATGTATAATTGATCAGAAAGATTGGAGGAGAATGTTTGACACAAAATTAGGATGAAAAAGAGTATGGAAATAGAACAATTAAATGGAGAAAGAAAATGAGAAGGGTTACTATTTCAAATCTGAAAATAGGAGTTGGAATTTCAGTTTTGGCCATGTTGAGCAGCAATGTTTGAGTGATCATAAAAATTTCTTGGTTGATCTTTTGATCATGCTAGAAAAACAAAAGTTGTAAAGTAAGGTATAAATAAAAACTTTGTTTTTGGGATAAGCTTGAGGTTAGATGCAAATCAAGGAGAAAAACTGGGTTAAAGATCGAATCAGAAAAAGGTTGAGGAAATTCAGAGTTAAAAGGGCTGAAACCTTCAGTTTCAAATTGAGCTCAAACCGTTGAGAATTTGAAAGAGGTCCAAAAATAAGAAATGAAATTAAAGTCAAGGCAAAGAACTTTTGTGTTTTGAGGAAGAGCATGTTCTATTCAAAATTTGGGATTAATTTGAGTTTGAATTTCTGAACCAAGTTAGGGTTTCAGGTTCAGACGAATACCCTAACCCGACCGGGGATCAAGGCTCGAATTCGAGTGATTTATCGAGAATTTGAGTATGGTGCTAAAATAGAAAATAAAATTGAATGTGTTACGGACAAGTTTCATTTGGGGATCGAGGAGAGTTTGAATGGAAATTTGAAAGTAATTTGAAGAATTCGATGTCGGGGTCTGAAAATGGGGAATAGAGTCGGCCGACATTGGAGCTTCGATTCCGCGTTGCACACTGCTTGAATCGAAAAGGTTGCAACATGAAAGTTGGAGTGCTATGTTTCCTCTACAAGTTTTATGTTTGAAGTTGGACAAGTTTAGAAGAGGTTTTGGGAAAAACTTGGCCGCAATGTCTCGGCTCCAGAGCTCGGTTAGGCGGCAATGGCGGTTCGACGTCGGTGGCCGAGGCCACGCGTCGTCGTGCATGATAGCGCCATGGCGGTGTGTAAGCAGGAGGTGGCGGTCGTCCTGGGGCGGTTCTCGTTGATATATACCCGCCCTACACCTGCGTTCTTCTTCTTTTCTTCCTCCTCCTCGCTTCCGGTTCCTCTCGGTCGCCGGCGAAGCTCATCGTCGTGCACCCTTGTCCAGCCATCTCCATCCAATTCCTCTCGCATTTCTCGTTGAGTTTCAACCATCTCTAAACCGAGCGCCGCCGTTTTCCTCGTCGCCAACAGCCGCCACCCGCCAAGGACGCCGGCGCACGTGAGCAGCCTTCCTCCGTCCATCTCGGTCCAGTTTAGTGGGTGAGATAGCTTCCCCTTGGTTCGCTGGTGCTCATAGGCTAGAGGTTTGTTGTTTCTCCGCCTTGGTTTGGCCGGCCGGCGAGGTTCTGCCTTGCGCCGCCGCCTGCTCCGTCGCGGGTAGGCCTCCGAGCTGGAATCGGGGGAGTAGTAAGGGGAAAGAGGTGCGTTGGTACGTGGGGGTCCTGTAGATGCCTTTCCAGTGGTCGGAGGAGCTCGCCGCCGGCGAGGCGCTGGCAGTCAGGCCGGCGGGCGCCGGTCTGCGCCGCCCTCTGTTTTGAAACAGAGGGAGGGGCGTCGGGGGAGAAGGCGGGTTTTTCCAGGGGGTTTTGTGCAAAACTATCATTTAGGTTTTGAAATAGATTTAAATTTCGAGTATTTCACCTTTTAATTCATAGAAAATTATAGGATAGCCCAAAAATGTTGAAACCAATTTTGTTAATCTTGTTTTAAAATTTGTTATCCATTAAAAATGTTAAATAACCTTGTGTAGATAATTAATTTAATTCCTTTGTTTAGATTATTAAATAAATGTTTAATAATTTCTAAAAAGGTTAAAATTATGAATAATTCTTTTATAATTAGAAATGATTTCTAAAATTGTTTTATGTATTTATTTAAATGCTTTATCATTTTAGAAAATGATTTTAAATCATTAAAAATAAACTAAAGATGATTTAAGGCAAGTTTTATTAAAGGAAAAATATAGGTGTGTCTTTTAAAAATCTTGGGGTAGTTTGTGTTGGCTTGCAACTTTATCGAGAAGGGAAAGTTGCTTAGCTTCTTTGAAAAGTGTTGCATATCATATCGCTAACTTGCATTACGTTTTAGTATCTCAAGCTTCGGAGTACGAGCTCGTTGGAGTCGCGGAGGAGCAGCGGCAAGTCCAAGAAGTGATTATCATCGCTCCGGAATTTTATATCACTGAAGGATCTAACCTGCTCGTGATTCCAGGCAAGCCCCGGAGCATCTTTGAATCACCTATTTATTTCATAATATACCTGAGTCCAAATCTTATGATTTTATGTGCATTAGGTTAGGGATTGGTTGAAACCCTTTGTGGGTGTAGAGTCCTGACGGACTAAACAACCCTGGCGGCCTATCCTATGGGCCGGCCCATGTACAAGACTTGACGTACAAGACAAGGATTAGTTCTAATCGGTTTGGATAGACTGTATTTGGGAATTAGAGATAAACTTGTAAAAGTCTCCTAGTCCTATACGGTTCCCATGTAACCCTGCCCTTCGGACTATATAAGGGGAGGCAGGGACCCCCTCAAAACAATCTCATCAATACAAGATACACCATACAGGACGTAGGGTATTACGCTCCGGCGACCCGAACCTGTCTAAACCGTCTCTTGTCACCTTCGGCTCTAGATTCTCGACGACTTCTCCCTAAACCCTTCTCTCGGGGCACCCCCTCGAGAACCTAGTCAGCATAAATCGCCGACACTTTGGCGCCGTCCGTGGGGATCTACTCGTCGAGTCTTCATTAAAGAGTCGATGGCTTCCTTCAGCGCCTCCATCGTCACCAAGTTCGAGGCAGGCGCCTCCTTCGTCTTCGGCTCCTGGCTTTGCATCGCAAACCAGGAAGGCGAACTCCAACACCAACTGCGCGACGAGGTGGCTGCACCAGCTTCGCCACGCGCGCAAAACACTCCGCGAGGATCTCGAAAAATCTCGAATTTCGACACGATCTCTGGATCGTATCCTACTCGGAGGAGTACATGGCGCCCGAAGCAGATTCAAACCCGGGCCGACCACGTCAACTCGACCCCTGTCAAGGGGCAGGATCAAGCCACGTGTCCACGACTCCCCGGCGGACTCCGGATCACTTCTGAGTCCCGCCAGGGTTCAACGATCAGGACCGTGACAGCAACCCCGCGGGTACCCAGGAACCCTGGTTCCAGCCCCCGCGGGACGAAGACTTCACCACGTGGATCGCGCGCACCTCAGTTTCCCTTCGGGTTAACGAACTCAGCCGCGATCCACCAGAAGCACCTAAAGAAGAAGGTTCTCCAACTCCGCCGAGCAACCTCGGATCTTGTCATGACCTCAACTCCCTCGGGGGTTATCGTTCATTGGCCTGACATGGATCCCGAGGTGGCTCTCCTCGAAGCAAACGTACCCTCCACGGTACGGGATATTCTACCTCTGCTTCCCTTCCAAGAAGGCAGAGAACTCACTGTTACCATGAGTAACAGACAAACTGGGCCTAACAACCCCGGTCGCCAGTCCTGCGTGATCCTCAACGATCACAGCGACGAAGAAGTTGTCTCCGACGACGCTCCAACAGAGGAAGGAGAAACCGATGCGGACCGAGAACTCCGTGTCGAGCGCAACCGCAACCGTGCCCTCCGACGTCGCTTCATTCAGAGGAAAAACCTCAACTCTGAGTTCGACAAGGAAGGCATCTTCAACTCCCCTGTGGCCAACATCTTGTTCGGGGTCAGCGTCTTCGAGGGGTTCCAAACTACCCCTGAGATCAACCTCGCCAAAGCCCGCCTAGAAGCCGCAGCGGTCATGGTTGATCGCCTGGACGGAGGCCGCTCAGCCTCCAAAAGCAAGAGTTCTTCGCGCCACCAAGCACCGTCAGCTAGGCGTCAGAGCAGCCACTACGGCAGCTCCGCAGGACGAACAAAGGACATGACCAGGCCTCGTGAAGAACCCCGCCGTCCTCGCGAGGAACCCCCCAGGTCCCAGCGTCGCGAAGAACCCCGTCCAGCCCGCTCTCACGTCACACCGAACGACGCCCGCAACGACATCATCCGGATCCGAGAGGGGAGAGCTACCTCCCACGTTGTGGATTCTGCAGGAAGATGCGACGCCCCCAACCCCGATGCTCTGCCGTGCTACACACGAGCCATCCGCGTCAGCTCTTTCCCGCGAAAGTTCAAGCCGCCAGGCATCGCCAACTTCGACGGGAAGCAAGACCCAAACATCTGGCTGCGCAGATACTCTTCTGCAATTGAAGCATTAGGGGGCGACGACATTTCCAAGATGCTTTACTTCCCAGTTGCGATGGAGCAAGGTCCTCTCACCTGGCTCGAGTCCCTTCATCCAGACTCCATCGACAGCTGGCACGCGCTGAAGAAGGCTTTCGTCTCCAACTACCAGGGTTCTTTTGAGCGCCCTGGCAGCAAATATGAACTTCGCGCGTGCAAACAGAAGCCAGACGAGTCCCTGTGCGACTACAACAGGCGATTCTTCGCCATCAAGGCATCCTGCGCTCCCATCCCCGACTCAGAAGTCATCGACTACTTTCAAGAAGGGATGATCGACCGCAACCTCTTCCGTGATTTCGGTCACAACCGTCCTCGTGACCTCGAGGAATTCCGCGCATTGGTGTCCAATTGGATGGACACCGATGATCAAGAACGGGAGCGCTACGGCAAACGACCCAACAACCCTGGTCGCAAGAATCAGGAAGACAACAGGGATCAGCCGCACGACTCCTTCCTGCGTAACGGCAACAACCCACGGAAGCGACCAAACAACACGGTCGCAACCGTCCAGACCGTCCGTGCTGCCAAATCTCCGCAGCAACGAAGGGAAGAATTCAACAAACTTCTCAAGAAGCGCTGCCCCTACCACCCCGACAGCAAGCACACCATGGGCGAGTGCACGCTCCTTCGGGAGACGTTCAGCACGCCCAACAAGAAGCAGAAGTCGGATGGAGACGGAGACGACAAGCACGACAAGGGAGACAGCGGTTTCCCAGACATCACCAACACTGTCAACGTCATCTTCGGAGGCATGGCAGTCAGCGACACCTCGCGCAATCGCAAGAATGCGCGGCGCGAGGCCTACGCAGCAGAACCAGCGGTGGTTACACCGCTACGGTGGTCGGACACCACCATCACCTGGTCCCGAGAAGACCAATGGACGGAGATCACCTCTCCTGGACAATATCCTCTCGTCCTCGAGACCGTGGTGGCAAATAGCAGGCTCACCAAGGTCCTGATCGATGGAGGCAGCGGGCTCAACCTCATCTTCGCCAAGACGCTGAAGTCCATGGGCCTCGACACAAGTGCACTACAGCCAGCAGATACTCCCTTCTACGGCATCGTGCCTGGGAAGGCTGCCATCCCCCTCGGGCAAATCACCTTGCCCGTTACGTACGGTACTGCATCCAACTACCGTACAGAGTTCATCAAGTTCGAAGTTGCAGACTTCGACACGTCCTACCACGCCATCCTCGGGCGACCAGCATTGGCCAAGTTCATGGCCATCCCCCACTACACCTACCTGGTGTTGAAGATGCCAGGGCCTCACGGCGTTCTCTCCCTTCGCGGTGACATCAAGCGCTCCTACCTCTGTGACAAAGAGGCAGTAGAGTACGCCGTCAGAGCCGCGTCCACCATAGATCGCCAAGAGCTTCAACCCCTGGCCGCCACCGTCGTCGAAGAAGACGATGATGCCCCGACGCAGAAGAAGACACGAGCTATCAAGCCTGTGGAGAAGGTCGCAACAAAGACAATTGATCTCCAAACAGGAGATCCATCGAAGACAGCAGTGATTGGCTCCACCCTCACTCCTGCATAGGAAAGCGCGCTCGTCGACTTCCTACGAGCCCAGGCTGACATCTTTGCTACAAATCCTTCTGACATGCCCGGAGTTCCCAGAGAGTTGATCGAGCACAAGCTAGACCTCAATGAGAGCGCAAAGCCCAAAAAGCAGCGTCTCCGAAGGTTCGCCACCGAGCATCGGGAAGCTATCAAGAAAGAGCTAGCTAAGCTATTAGCAGCCGGCTTCATCAAAGAAGTCTTCTATCCGGATTGGTTAGCCAATCTGGTTCTTGTAAGAAAAAAGAATTCAAATGAATGGAGAATGTGCGTTGTTACACTGATCTCAACAAACATTGCAAAAAGGATCCTTTCGGGATTCCTCGCATCGATCAAGTTATCGACAGCACCGCTGGGTGCACCCTACTCTGCTTCCTCGATTGTTACTCAGGATATCACCAGATATCGCTGAAAGAAGAGGATCAGATTAAAACTTCATTCATCACGCCATATGGCGCGTATTGTTATACAACCATGCCTTTTGGCTTGAAAAATGCAGGTGCCACATATCAGCGGGCGATTCAGGGTTGTCTCCAAGACCAACTTCACCGAAATGTCGAAGCCTACGTTGATGATGTGGTAGTCAAGACAAGAAATCCTGAGGATCTCATCGCTGATCTCACCGAGACGTTCGATAACTTACGCAAATGGCGGTGGAAGCTTAATCCCGCCAAGTGTGTTTTCGGAGTTCCGTCCGAAAAGCTCCTTGGGTTCATCATCAGCGAACGCGGCATCGAGGCTAATCCAGAAAAGATAGCAACTATCATGAACATGGAGCCGCCGCGCACCGTCAAGGATGTCATGAAGCTTACGGGCTGCATGGCTGCACTCAACCGCTTTATCTCCAAACTGGGGGAACGCGGGACTGAGTTCTTCAAGCTACTCAAGAAGCAAGACAGATTCCAATGGACTCAGGAAGCTCAAGTTGCCTTCGACAAGCTCAAGTTGTTCCTGACTACACCACCCGTGCTCACAGCACCGCTCCCGGGCGAAGATCTCTTGCTCTATATTTCAGCAACCACTAACGTCGTCAGCGCCGCCATTGTTGTTGAACGTGATGAGGAGGGTCATCTTCAGAAGGTTCAACGACCCGTGTACTTTGTGAGTGAAGTCCTCTCGGACTCCAAATCCAGGTACCCTCAAGTTCAAAAAATTCTATATGCTGTCTTAATGACATCCAGAAAATTGCGGCACTACTTCGACACCTACAAGATCATCGTGGTTACTGGTTATCCTATTGGCGAAATTCTCCATAATCAAGATGCTACAGGGCGTATCGCCAAGTGGGCCGTTGAGCTCGGAACATACAACATCGAGTTCCGTTCTCGCACAGTCATGAAGTCTCAGGTCCTTACTGATTTCATATCGGAATGGACCGAGCATAATCTCCCAGTCGTCACCACCAAGCCTGAGCATTGGATCATGTATTTCGATGGGTCACTCAAGCTAGAAGGTGGAGGCGCTGGAGTACTGTTGATTTCACCTCGAGGGGATCAACTCAAGTATGTCCTGCAGATTCAGTTTGCTGTCACCAACAACGCTGCAGAATACGAAGCACTTCTTCACGGATTGAAGATGGCCATCACCCTCAGTATCAAGCGTTTGCTGGTGTATGGGGATTCAATGTTGGTCATCAAACAAGTCAACAAGGACTGGAATCGAAACCATGAAGACATGGATGCGTACTGTGAAGAAGTTCGCAAGTTGGAAAAACACTTTCTCGGCATTGAGTTCCATCATGTCGAGCGAGATTACAATGTCGCTGCAGACGTCCTATCAAAGCTGGGTTCTTCCAGAGCAGAGGTGCCTAGTGGGGTGTTCGTCAATGAACTCTCCAAGCCATCAATTTCTGCAGTGGCAACTTCTGATGATACAACCTCAGCTCCTGAGGTTATGCTCATTGACGTCACTTGGAGCGCTCCGATTATAGACTACATCTTGCACGACAAACTTCCTACCGAGAAGGCAGAAGCTCAACAAATTGTCCGCCGTAGCAAGTCCTATGTTATAATCGGCGATACACTGTACCGACGTGGCGCACGCTCCGGCGCATTGATGAAATGCGTCTCACAGCAAGGAGGAGTCAACATCCTAGAGGAAATTCACGCAGGAGAATGTGGCAATCATGCAGCTTCCCCGCACTATCGTAGGCAAAGCCTTCCGTGCCGGGTTCTACTGGCCTACAGCTCTACACGACGCTGAGGAAATTGTTCGTCACTGCAAGGGTTGTCAATATTTCGCTCATCATTCACATCAGCCTGCTCACAAAATCAAATTGATACCTCCGTCATGGCCATTTGCATGCTGGGGGCTTGATATGATTGGGAAACTACCCAGGGCGCCTGGTGGATTTGAATATTGTTTCGTCGCCATTGACAAATTTACAAAGTGGATAGAAGTCTTTCCGGTTGTTAAACCAACCTCTGAGAAAGCAGTCCAATTTCTCCAAGAGTTGATTCTTCGCTTTGGGATACCACACCAAATTATCACAGATTTGGGTACTACCTTCACAGGCAACAAGTTCTGGGACTACTGTGAAGATCGCAGCATCGAGGTATCCTATGCCTCTGTTGCTCATCCTCGTGCCAACGGACAAGTTGAAAGAGCCAATGGCATGCTCCTTGATGGACTTAAGGCTCGCATGGAACGAACCCTGAAGAAAGCAGAAGGCCGGTGGATGAAAGAACTCTTTCCAGTTGTCTGGGGCCTACGATCTCAACCCAGTAAAGCTACAGGGCAATCTCCCTTCTTCCTGGTGTATGGATCAGAGGCTGTTCTACCTGTTGACGTCATGCACGGTGCTCCTCGCGTTGAGGAATTCCAAGAAGCCATGGCAGACGAACAACAGATGCTGGAGGTTGATACGGCTGAAGAAGTACGACTGGCAGCTTTGTTACACAACGCTGCGTATCTTCAGGGACTCCGCAGATTCCATGACAAAAATATGAAGACAAGATCATTTCAGATTGGAGACTTGGTGCTACGCCGAATCCAGAATACAGTCGATCATTCCAAGCTTACTTCACCTTGGGATGGTCCATTTATTCTTTTCAAGGTCCTCAAACCAGGCACCTACAGACTTCAAACAGAAGATGGTGTAGAACTACCAAATCCTTGGAACATAGAACATCTACGCAAATTCTACGCGTAGCTCCTTCATTGCAACAATGCTTCGGCATCGCAATAACCAATTGCTTTGGCATCCAGAGTTCTTCCGTAAACATCGCTCCGGCAATATATGAACTTATTGCTTCGGCATTACATGTTCTTTGGTACCGTTGTTCCGACAACGAGATATATTTCAATAAAGCTCCCTTTACTGGGTTGTTTATTTGTCTTCGTGACATCATTCAAAACTACCGTGTTCTTTTTAGACTTGGACAGTTTTTCCTACATGCATTCGGAGCCCATAAATGAGGCCTATCCGGGTTCTTTCGGGGCCAAGAACGGATCTGTTCCTCCTATTACGCTACTCTGTGATAGTTTCCAGCTTAACGCTGTCGCTCCATGGGTCTTACTGGGTTCTTGCTTCGGCAAACCATATACAGTTAGTTCCCAAGTATCCTCCTGGGGTACATTCTATTAGATAGCTTATGCTATAAGAAATCTCCCTGGGTTCCTTCGAGTCCTTAACAGGGCTGCTTTTCACAAGTTAAAATCTACGCAATGTACATTTCGACTAAGTCCTGGTCATTGACACAGAGACAACCCAGGAATTCATAGAAATTCTTGGTTTTTCTTCATAACATGGAAATAATATATTTCATTGCATAATACTTATATTACAATAACATTTGTTCAAATTACAGCCTAAGGCTCTAAGCAATTGCTTCAGCAACTGGCTCGGCCTCTTGCTTCAGGTCCCTGAAGGCGGCTTCGGTACAATTCGGCTCTGCGCCTTCTACGAGTTTGCCTATATCTACTTCAGGGTACCTGGACCTAATTACAGCAAGGACATGGACCAGACAAGCTTTTGACGACCTTTTGATGTACGCCTTCAGCTGTCGTGGCATGGCCTTCAGGCGCTCCAGGAAAGATAACGGCGATGCAGGGTCTTCCGGGACTAGGGCCTTCACCACCGGGTTCGCTGCCTTCTCTAGCAGTGCTATCCGGTTTAAGGCTTCGGCCAAGTCGTCGTCTGACTTCTTCATCAGCCGCAAGGACTCTTCCAGCTCTGACATCCTCCTGGCCGCCTGCTCAAGCTTCTCGTCCAGCACCTTCTTGTCTGCAAGATGCTTCTGTGCTTGGACGAGTTCCCTGGATAGCTGATTATTCTCCTCGCGAGCATCCTCCAGGTTCTTGGCAAGCTTCTTTTGCTGCTCGAGGACTTGAATTAACTGCTCGTCAGCATCCTTGCGTTGTTTGACTGCTACTCTGAGTTCTTCTTTGATGCCTTCATGTTCGGCAGAGAGGGTCTTCAATGATTCTTCATGACGGTTGGCCAAGTTGGACCAATCCGTCATCTTGCTCTGGGCTGTTGCTAGCTGCTGTTGCACCCCTGCTCACACAAGACAATGACAGAGTTGTTATTCAACAAAGGCAACGGAAATTTCGTTACAAGATTTCGGTAGCGACAGAGTACCTTTGAGCTCTGCTTTCGCCATTGCAAGCTTCTTCTTCATGTCCTCCTTCTCCGCGGCCAATTCCTTGGTTCGCAGATGCAAGGTTCGGATCAAGTTGGCGTCTTCCGCCTCCTAGAGTTTCCGGTCTTCGCGTTCACGCTCCAGCTCCTTCTGGAGATGGTCCGCCTTGGCGTGCATCAAGGAAATGTTGTGGAGATACTCGGTTTTCTTCCATGATGCCTCGCCAACAGCCTACAAAACAGTTATAATGAGATATGCTCCAACAACACTACAAGAACAGGGTTGTTTCACTGACCTTGAAGTAGGCTACTGCCCTCTCGGCGTGGTACAATCCCCTGTCAATATGTTGCTCATCCTCCTCCGCGTCCAATATGTATTCGAAGCTTTGCGGATTTGGATTGAGCATTGGGTCGTAGCTCCCGATGCGGAAGCTACCAACCTCTTCTTCAGCTCTAGTACCCCTGGGTACTCTGGGAATTTCTTCAGTTCTTTGCTCCTGGGTTGATGCTTCAGCTTGTTTGCCCCTTGAGCACTCTGCCTCTGCCCTGGTCTGGGTTGTTTCTGTGACGCTCGGGGGCTCCGCAGAGATCAGGTCATGGCGTTCTTGTTCTGACTCTTCAATCACCGCCTGAGTGACCAGTTGTTCAATATCCGCCAGCACCTCAGCAACTGTTTCTTCAACTTGTGCTCCTTCTGGTACTGGCGGGTCTGATGGCAAAGCTGTGTGAACCTCCGGCAGGGTTGTTTCTGGTACTCCCCTGGGTTCTTCGGGCACTGCGGCCTCTGGTTCTACAGCTACATGATCAACCGGGGGTTCTTCCCTGGTTATCGCTGGCGTTTCTTCAATTCTGGAACAATGAAGTTTGTTAGTCACAACAGTATATTACGACGGTACATTATGTACTGCTCGACAAAATACTTACATGGTTGCAGGCCGCATGGGGATCTCTGGCTCCCCCAAGGTAAACTCTTCTTCAGCTTCCTGCTCCGGCGTCGACGGTGCTGCTGGACAGGGTTCTTCAACTATTGGCGTTGTCCTTATAAATGGCGCGGAGACAGGATTGAAGATGTTGTGCAGGATTTCTTCATCTGATAATGGTTGCCGAGCAGAGCTGCCTTGCTTCGGCATGCTGGTTCCAATTTCTCCAATAGATATCCCCACTGAAGATGATGTCTTGGGTTGTGGGGATACCTTTGTCCTCTCCTCGGGGATGGTCCTGGCTCGGGGCTTGGGCAGTGTGCGTGCTCTCTTGGGCACAGGTGCTTGTGTCTCTGTTGGTGCCGGCCTCTTGGACCTTTCACCTCCCTTGGAGGTTGCCCCTGCTTTGATTTGGGGTTCTTCAGGGACCTGTGGTTCAAGTTTTGCAGTTGGCTCATCAGGATCTTCAATCATAGATTGCTTGCTTGGGCGACCCTGATCTCTTACCTTTGGATCCACACACCGTGCCAACAGAGCGGCTTCTTCGGTGTTGGTTGGGTCCAGGGGCGGCAGACTTACATAGAGTGCTCGCCGGGCTTCATACTGTGATGATCATGATATTAGTTCATAATATTGTTCAATAACAAGGCAATATATTGCTTTCAGATATAGTTCTTACCTCAGGTGTCATGGTGATTGCAGAAATTTCCATTATCTCTGGAAATTGTTCGTCATTAACCACCAGAAACTTCTTCAAGAGTTGGTTAACCCTCTTCTCTGACATGTCTCCGGTGGCATTCCTGGAGGGGTCAGCTTCTCCAGAGTACAAGTACCCTGGGTTGCAGCGTTGTTTGCATGGTTGGATTCTCCTCAGCAGGAATGAACGATATACCATGGCTCCTGTCAGCCCTTGTGCTTTCAAATCTCTAATCATATTGAGCAGCTCAGGGATCTGCATTGCTTGATTCACTCCAACTGTTTCGCTCCAGAATGGTTTCATTACTGGAGGATTCCTGAGCGGCTCTGTAGCTGTGGCTGGTGGTTCCATGCGTAGAACCATTCCTTCTGCCAGTCCTTGAGGCTTTTCTTGGTTGTATAATCCAAATAAACTGGCCTCATGCCCTGACGGAACTGGATGACTACCTTCCCCACCACTTGCAATGGTCCGCTTGAGGTCTTCACCCTGAACAGATGGCGGAACAATGCAAAATGGGGGTCTATCCCAAGGAATGCTTCACACAGATGGATGTAGATGGATAAATTCAAGATGGAGTTGGGATTCAGATGACACAATTCAATCCCGTAAAATTGCAGCACACGGCGGAAAAAATCGCAGGTTGGCATACCAAAACCAACTTCATAGAATGCCTTCCATACCGTGATTTCCTCGGTATCTTCGGTAGGGTATTCATGTCCGTGTGCGCTTCTCCACCGATTGATTTCTTGGGCTGCCAAGAATCCATCTGCCTCCAGAGCCTTGATGTGCTTTTCCTTCAGATTACTGGTTGGCCAGTCACTGATAGGATCTTCGATGATAGGCATGTCTCCCGCGGACGCTGCCTTTTCGGTCGTGATGACCTCCTTCATGGCTTCGGCTTTCCTCTTCGCGCCTTTGCTTCGGCTGGATCCTTCACCACCGGCCATTGGGATCTTTTGTGATTTGGTGTGGATTGGATCTAAGTTGGGGGAGGATGTGGATGATTCTGCGCGGTCTCTGGATTGCGAGTAAAGCAACTGTCGCAAACCCTAGATCTGTTTTGCGAAAGGCGTACGGATACAAAGGGTCACGGACGGTTTATATGGGCTTTTCGAAGCGTTACTTCAGTGATTTTCAATTTTGGTCCTTTCTTGATCCTATATTTGAATTCGTTCAAATTTAGGTTCGGGGGCTGTGGACATATTTTCAGGAAATATTTTTCTGAGAATTTTCGGCTTCAATTGATAAATTTATGAGGAATTCTAAAAGAATTCGGGTTTCTTCGGAAATTGATTCTCTTTTGGTTCGGACTTCGAAAGAGCCTCGAATTTCTTCTTCAAAGATAAACGAGGCTCGGGGGCTGCCCAATTGGGCGCACCTAATCGGTGCGCACCAATCCGAACTTCGAGAAGACTTATGAGCACATCATTACCTATTAAACAGCATGGTTGCAACTTCCAAGATCAAAGAACCCTGTGGGTCTCAAAGAACCCTGGCGGATTTCAAAAGAACTCTGGAGGACCTCAATGAACTCTGTACTTTCAACAAGGCTGTTCTTCAGGAGATAAGGTGCTCGGGGGCTTGTGGGTGTAGAGTCCTGACGGACTAAACAACCCTGGCGGCCTATCCTATGGGCCGGCCCATGTACAAGACTTGACGTACAAGACAAGGATTAGTTCTAATCGGTTTGGATAGACTGTATTTGGGAATTAGAGATAAACTTGTAAAAGTCTCCTAGTCCTATACGGTTCCCATGTAACCCTGCCCTCCGGACTATATAAGGGGAGGCAGGGACCCCCTCAAAACAATCTCATCAATACAAGATACACCATACAGGACGTAGGGTATTACGCTCCGGCGACCCGAACCTGTCTAAACCGTCTCTTGTCACCTTCGGCTCTAGATTCTCGACGACTTCTCCCTAAACCCTTCTCTCGGGGCACCCCCTCGAGAACCTAGTCAGCATAAATCGCCGACACCCTTTGATGCATGAAATATTCCTTGATAGAACTATCCTTGCCTAGTTAAGAAACTTGTTTAGCAATGTTTACTCTGGCTATGCTTAGTAAGTTAAGTTAAAAGATGTTGATCTAGGCTATCACCAATTTTATATGAATCATGAACGGTTGGGGTTGAAAGATAATGGGCAGAAGCTGGTAGGAGAGATTGAGGTAAGCTCGATCCATAGTTCTGCCTACTCGTTTAAGTGACTAAGGACCGATCCGTTGTTTAAAAGATTGATCAAGTGATTCTACCTGGTTTCTTACTGGGTTATAGGACCAGTAAAGCCAATTAGATTAGTTGGTTCACTGATTGGAAATATCGCTTACCCGTGCTTGCTAGGTCGGAGAAAGGCGGGGCCGTAGCCGGTAACTCACGGGGTGGTCGCCAGACGTGGGGCCCACGTGGGGGTGCGTTCCCGGGTTCGAGTAAGGATATTTCCGGTCGTTGGCCCAGCTGATTGAAATGTTGTTGCGTACAGTAGGTACAACTGTGCGTGACTGGGGGCTAGGTATCTCCTGCAGGATGTACATTGATCCGGATCGACACAACTCTTGGTTATGAGTGCACTTGATCAGGTGTTAAACATCGTAGAGGAAACAAGTTGAACCAGATCGGTTTGATTCATAAATGCTGGTTGAGCTTAGTACAACCTATATGCAAAATATTTTATAACCTAGATGGATAAGTAACAACTCAACTGATCTAAAATAAATAAAATATAAGGATCAAGTTTTAATAATGCTTTTGGCAAAAGAGTCGAGTCAACCAAATACACATAAAGCCCACTCATCTCCCTTGAGAGTCTTTTCTTTGGTAAGGCGGGTAAGTCTTGCTGAGTACCCTCGTACTCAGAGAATCTCCCTTTTGTTTTTCAGAGACAGCTATGGAGGAGATCACCAAGAAGATCCAGAAGACCTAGATTATCGTGGTCCCGGTGATTCTAGGGTTGAGCCGGAGGGTGTAGATATTTGTGATATAGAACTACCTAGACTGGTTTGTATTAAACTCTTAGTAACGGCTTGACTTTGCATTTAAGTTCTCTTCAAAACCTGGCTTGTAATAAGTAAGAATCTTGGTATGTGATGTAAAAAAAAATGGTAATGCTCGTTGGGTTCTCCTTACCGAAAACGATCCTGATGTATGGTAAAGATATGAGTTAACGTGGTTTATCGAGGAGTCCGAGGGACACTCGACAGATCACCAGTTTAAACTGTTTGAAGTGCGTCCGATGATCGTAAATGGTCGTTATGACGCACTTGAGCCAGTTTAAATTGGCAGTTCTGCCACACTAATTAAATGTTAAAACTTAATTTGCCTCATGCATCCACCATATATAAATGTTTGGGATAAGTCCTGCTAGTACGAAATGTACTAACGGTGCTGCCGATAAGTTGTTTTGCAGGTTGCCTACTTGGAGTGATGGCCACGTTCATCCCGCCGAAGGCGGCAAAGCGGATGAGTGGTGTAGTCGCTCAAGCTTAGGCAAGTGGTGTCCATTGGGCAAGGATATCATTTTCTTCATAAACTTATCTAATCTTTCCGCTGTGTTATATCTATTCATCTAAGGAAACATGGTAGGATAACTACATAAACCTAGACTACATTCTAGTTTAATAATATTATCACCTTAGTTGATAAAAACTCCCAAGTACTAGTTGAACTAGGTTATAGTTTTAATTTGAGAAATTTTTGTAAGGTGATCAAGACTTGTAATCCAAACTTTTAAAATTTGATCTCTCATCCTTGTGATGGTACTCATGATGTACAAACGGTATGCGGGTTGATCCTGGGCGTTGCTCGAGGCGCATACCAGGAAATACCGGGATTATCTTGGTTAAACTGGGTTGGTCAACGGATGATGACCCGGTTTAGGCAAGGTAATTTGGACGGCTCCTTACACCCAGCTATCTACAAATTCTATTTGTTCAACAGACCTTAGTCCATGGGAATAGAATACAATTAGATACAAAAAAAAAGAAATAAAATAAATACTTTTGTTGGATTGGCACGACATTTGAACTCCATATATGTCATTATATTTTTGGTTTGGTTTTTTAGCTATCTGATACAGTTCAACTTAGTATTGCATCCCGATGTGTTGTGAAATAGATTGACATTAATCTTCCTTAAAGATATACTCAAATGTCCTTTTACTTGCATTGTGGTTAGACAGAGTGGTGATGTGGCCTTTTCATAGAAATATTTCTGAGCTATTCTATTCGAGTTATATGTTGGTTTCATGAGGATTGGTATCCCTCATATATGACAGCAGAAATATTATTTTCAAAAAGACAGCAGAAATATGCTTGAGTAGTTCACATCTGTAAAAAGATGGTCGTCTCTGTTTCCATGTCTTGAAGGGAGCATTCCTACATTTGAATTCCCTATATGATGTTGAAAAGTCCAGTCCTCAACCAATAATAGTGTTCTGAAATATTTCACACAAAATATAGGAACACATTGGATGACAACACAACTATCAATAATATTGTTCTGAAATGTATGGAACATTTTACATAGTGAAATGTAGTGCTCCTTTCTTGCAATGGTTGCAACTCATGATTAAGAATAACTGAGCATTTGTGATAAAATGCCAATCATGAGTAGAGATATGAGAAATTATGAAGTACAGGAATACAAGATGGCATGGTTGTGTAGGATAAAGCTATTCTATGTCTTCACTACAGAAATTGTATTCGTTCACAATGATTTCATAAGTCTTGGACGTGGTAGGTTTTAGATAATCTTTCTGTCAATTCCAGGATGTGGTAAGTTTTAGATAATTGTTGTGACTATTTTCATTAAACGAAGATGTTCTATTTGCAATCATTTTGGCTGCGTTGATTGATTGAGTCTCAAAAGAGTCAAAGACCTAATCAGGGTAAATCTTGTGTGGTACTTTCATGGATGTAATTTAGTCTACAAAACAATTTGTGGCCTGGGTGGGTACCCTGGCTGGTAATTTATGTAGGGATGGCAACGGGCCGGGTTCGGATCGGATGTGCTGTCTGAACATCCAAACCCGAAACCCAAAGTCAAAACCCGAACCCGAACATGGTTTCGGGTGGAAATCCAACTCCGAATCCAAAACCCGCGGATATCCGAAACCCGACGGATAATCCGTAACCCACAAAAAAATACACAGACAAGTTACAAGTATTCAACAATCAACACAAGTTATTTTTCCAACAACATTATAATGTTTTTTTCCAAGGAGACAAGTAAAAGCATACAATTCAACATTCCAAAAGCATAGTCCTGGCTCCAACACTTTGTCCATATTATTACAAATACCGAATACAAGCATACAACACACAAGTTCAAAATAAGAGGAAAACAACACAATTCAACATTCATATATGGGCTGCATTTTCTGGAGCCCCGATGGAGCTCCACGGGCGAGATTCAGAATCCGACCCGAATCCGCAGTGTTTCGGATATCCGAACCCGAAAATCCGTGGGCGAAAATGTGACTCCGAATCCAATACCCGAAAACCCAAAACCCGCGGATATCCGCTCCGAACCCGATCCGCTGCCATCCCTAAATTTATGTAAAACTAGATAAAATGTATTGGATGATACATTCTGTTCAGTCCATACAGGTAGAAATGGGCTTTTAAGGGCAGCTGTTGTAGCAGTGTATGGTTTAAACTAGTTTCAGTCATGCTTCACGATATAGCTTCACGATATAGGAGACTAATGATTACTATGTTAACTAATAAAACGTGCCGACCATTTCCAACTAAAATTCAGCAGCCAAATGGTGATGCATGAACTTAGTAGTGACCAGTGGACGTTACATTCCATTTATTTAGTCAATAGAAGGAAAGACAAGCTCGACACTTGAATTCTTTAGATGGTGTAACTGTAGTCTAACTTGTGATTTGTGTACTGGGATGCAAAGTGATTTTGTAAGTGGTAACTGTGAGGCCGTGGCAGAAAAATGTGAATGACACGTCAGGCCAGAATTTCATGTGCAAGGATGGAATCAAATTTGAAAACGTGTGCTGCTCCCCGAAACAATGGAGTAAAGGGTAACAAAGACTAGTATCTACTTGTACTAGCTATCCATATTCTGTCTAGAGGATCTCCTGAACTCATGTAGTAGACCTGTGCTGAAATGTACCAAACTTATGAGTGCGCAAGGTGCAGTTGAAATATCTCTGCTGAAATGTACTGAACCTTTTGAGCAAGTAAAATGTTTAGTGACCAACTGAGGACCTTGTTGCAACATAAATGTTCCATGCATTGTATCATATTATAGTGCCAAGTGCCATCTAGAGAACAAATGGTATTAGAAAGTTCGCCAGTATTATGTTTCAAAATGGTACTACAATGCCGTCTAGAGTACATAGCAATGACGCTCGTGGCAGTTGGGCCAATGTAACACCCTAAAATTCATCACATGCTTGAATTATAAATTCTATGAAATTTTTTAAAATTTATTTGGAATTCAAATTAAGTTTGTAGGAATATTGCTTTGAATACATACATGATTATTTTTTCCTAAAATAAAAATAATAAAATCTATATAGGACCACATTCTTTTAAGCATTCATCCTGGTGCATTTTTGTTTTGCATGTTGAATTCAAATTTGCCTTGAATTCAAATATATTTGTTTGAATTGAAAAAACATGTTTTCTTTTTCTTTTTCCTCTTTTTTCTCCTGGGCCCAAACCTTCCTTTCTTTCTTTCTTTCTCGGCCTAGCCTGCCCTGCCATCTCCTCTCACCCGTCGGCCCACTCGGCCCATCTCCCATCCCACAGCTCTCTCTCTCCCACCCCCTCTCACTCACCGCCAAGCGGGCCCCAACCGCCAGGCCTTTCTTCCACCTCCACCGCTCCCCTTGGAGGCGCACCCGACGCGCCACCGCTGCACCCGCGCGCCGCGCCTCGCCTCCCACCGCTGCTCGGCTCCTCCCGCGGACGCGCTGCACCATCAAGCACCATAAAGACGCCGTCACTCTCCCTCTTCTCCCCTGCCACTAAATGCCGCCACCATTAATCCCCCTTTCTTCAACGCCATTAATGGCCATTTACTGCTCCACCCCGACCGCCTCTTCTCCTCATTAGAACCGCCTCAGCTCTCATCTTCCTCAGTCAGTAAAGCTTCTGCGCCCCCTCCAGAGCCCCCCTTTCCACTCCCTGCTGCACTTCCAAGCTCGCGCCGCCGCCATAGGTTTCCTTCGGCCGCCGGTCGCCGTCTCCGATTCGCACCCGCGAAGTTCCGCTAGGCCAAGCCTACACCACATAGAGCATCGCCGGTCCAAGCAGCATCTACTCCACCCATCCTCGTCGTCTTTCCTTCGCCGGAATAGCTCCGCCATGTGAAGCACCGGAGCGGACGCCATCGGGCCAAATTCCGGCCGAGCTGCCGCCTCCCTGCCGTTGGTGAGCACCTCCCCGAGATCCCCTAGGTCTCCTCTCTCGTTTCCTCTCCTTGTCCGAGCCCCGTGACAACCGAATCGGCGGCGAGGCCGACGCCCTGAGCTCCCGCCGCCATGGCTCTGTTCTCAGAGCTTTTCCTCATAGACCCCTGCAAAATAGGGAAAACTACTTATCCCTTCCTTGTGTCTTGTAGACTTTCACTCGAAACCCCTTGCAAACATTATAACTTCCCAATCCAGTCCAAACGAGCCTCTTTTGCATTGCTGACCCTGAGATCAGTTATATTTACCTAACTTTTCTAATTAAAAGCGAATTAGGCGCATACCTCTTTTTTATGAATAAAATTAATGCGATTAATACTATTATAATTTATTTCTAAATAACAATATGACTAGCTGAACACGAACAATACACTTATTCGATTAGTTATTCATATATAAGTCTTTTCTAAACTTAATTGTTTAATTGATATAATATACACATAAACTTTTGTAAATAAAATTGTCTAGGCTTTAACCCATGTGTTCAAATGCAAGTATAATATTGGTTAATTCAAATACTAAATATTTTTATGAAATATTTATTTCATGTCTTTTCTTAATTTAAAATAAATGAAGCATATAGTCTTTTCTTCTTTTATCACCAAAATTCCTTCGATAGTTATATCTTCACAACCGTAGCGCCGTTTTAAGCGTTTCTCGTGTCCTCACGATCCTTGTCGAAACCTCTACCTGTTTTATGTTTGTTCTATATTGTTGTCCATGTTTGGTGTATTATTATTTATTTGTGCGTTTCTATGCTTGTGTGATCGTGTAGAGAGTGTGTCGATCGAAGAAGAGCAAGGATAGAAGTTCGAGGAAGAGTCAGTGTTTAGCTAAAGAAGGCAAGTGGTTTCCCTCTCTGCATTTCTCTTTGAAACCTATGCAAATCCATATCATTAAAATTTACTTTGTGTATTCACAGAATTAATGTGATGGGACCTATTAAGGATGACTAGCCTTTTCACCCGAACCTCGTACACCTGGATTTACATTTATGTTGGGTAGCTATGCTAGTCGCTCAACTATGGTTATGGATGGTTTAATGAAACATGATGAACATGATACATGATATATGTATATGATGAACTCTGGTAATACAAGACCATATGATTAATGGGAACATGGAGAACCACCCAGGAGTTTTTCCGTACAACCACAATACCATAATGGCTCTGGTCTTGGCTAAGTAATTGGATGAACTATTGTTTGGACTGCCTGTTGGGTGGATATGATAATGTGGATATGGTTGTGCGGGGATCGGAAGGCTAGGCCTTCTGTTGAAACCGTATGAGCTGGGACCAAATACAGTATAGGAATTCCTTGGAAAGGCCTTGTAGCGTCCCTTTGCAGCCACACCTCGAAAGTGTGGTACGTGTCTGGCCCGCACATCATGGTTGAGTCTAAAGTTCTTCAGAACTTTTACGCGAATTGTGGTGAAAGTGTACAACCTCTGCAGAGTGTAAAACTGTTATAACAGCCGAGCTCACGGTCATGAGCGGCCTGGATCCTCACATGATAATTGAACTTGAAGATGAGAATTAAATCATGGTTCTCAGCTATGGAATGATATGAGATGAGATATCTCTTTATATGCTTAATTGGGTTGGTATAAACTTATACCTTAGTAATTAGGTGCTTACTAATAAAATTTGACAAATTAAAAATGCTGACTGCTTATAGCCAAGCCTATCCTTGGAAGCTTGTATTCTTCCTCCACTTGTTGAGTACCAACCATAAGTGTAATCACCTTTGCTAAACATTGAATAAGAAAGAGAAGAAGGTGTCGAACATCTTAGTGTTGAATAAGAAAGAGAAGAAGGTGTCGAGCATCTTAGTGTTGAAGATTATGGTAGGCGTACGCAACCCCCAGTCAACTGCCTGTGGTCAAGAGTTGAAGATTCTGCTGCTATAGAACAGTTGTAATGCTTTTATTTTGTTCTTTCCGCTGTAACTTTGTGTTTTGATATCATAAAGTCTATCATATGTGTGAAACATGATCCTGACCATTTATATGAGACGTATTTGGTTTGTGTATGTAAAACCGAGTGTGACAGCCAATGTCGTCACCATACGCTACAACGCACCCAGGCACCTAGCTACACATCACTGCAACTTGCATTACCGGAAAAACAGTACAGAAAACTGAAAAGTTCTTGTTCTATGCAACTACTACCACGTGTCGAGCAAACAACGAGAAAGAACATTATGTGTTAGACTCGTAATATTTGCGTGAATATTTCAAGCATCTTTTCGTCATGAATCAGATCAATACACGTGTACAGATGCAATGAAACCCAGAAGTACAGCACATTTTAGAATAACCATAAGGAATTAAAGGTTCTCATCACCAATGAGTGAGGTAAAAGAGAATTAAGAAACCAATAATAACTAGGAGGGTGTAGGAACATCTTATTAGCCCAGTGATTTCGCCTTCAGAAGGAAAAGGAAACTACAATTACTTGCAATTTCTGCACCATCAGCAACCGTTGTGAAGCCATGCTAAGTGCTAATTTGCAGCAGGAAAGGTCATATACTGTTCCAATGCTGGAAAAATGTACATACTACAACAAACTGATGCATGACCTTCTGTTACAAAATACCACGAAAGCCAAAATGTTCTTGGTGTGAGCAAAATAAAACAATTCCAAATCTAGTTTTGATGTGAACAAAACAAAGCAGTACTGTACAGGCCTTCACCATTGCAGTTTTGTACTCCAAAAAGCCAATAATCCATCAAATCAAAACGCCTAGGACATCAGGTTTCTCCTCGCTACAAGTGAAATGTACAAAGAAAAACAAATTAGAAGAGAGATTTCATATCTAGACTTAGAATATCCCAAAGCAGAGCACATGAAAACCAGAACCGCTTCAGTCTTTGATTGGTTCCATAAACTTTAGCAGCATGCTCTTAAAGGAGATACCGATCTGCTCTATGCCTAAATGAAAAACATCATAGAACTGTAAGAAAAAGGCAACATAGGGCTCGAAATGCACGTAGTAGTTTAGCACCATGTTGGTGAAGATGATTAAAAAACAAAATATTCCTAAATCAAACAGCACAGGACATTTGATGGCTATCGTAGAACCTGAAATGTTTCTAGGCCGCACTTCTGTTCTTGTATGAACGCATAAAACCAAGATTCAAACTTTTAAATCTTTGGCCAATAAATAGTCTAAAAATTTGTACATTACGACATACAAATCAATGTGCCCCAAAGTACAACTCGGTGGTTTTACCATCGTGGCTTTCACTTGGTTGCCTAACACATCTAGTGTCAACTAGACACCACTAGACTAGATACCAATAAAATGAAGAAATGAAACAATTTAGAAGGGAGATCTCATGATTAAATTATGATGTTATGTCAGCTGAACGCTGCAAAATATTCTCCAGAGGAAAACTGAGCATACAACAGTAGACATACCTTCAACTCTTCCAGTCAGCAGCTTCTGTTACAAAGTCATATCAAAATTTCTAAAGATGATGAATCGTACATTTAGGCTAATATAAAGCTGCTGAAATGTGCCAAGAACACAGCCTAAGAACTACTTATGGATCATCTTGTTTCCTGCCGGAAGTGTAAAAAAACATCTACCCAAAGCAAAATGAAATGTTCATGCATTGAGCAGATTTGTAATGCAAGCAGACATAAATGAGACACACTCCAGTATTTTATTTATTACGACATATTCATGTTAACCAAAACAGTACCTGTGATGAGGACATCACTCATTCGGATGCACATGACATGCCTACGCCTTTCATTCAAGGTCCAATCACAAGAGCTCGTGCGCGACAATTAAATTTAGAGGTGAGCTCGCTTCTAAATGTTCCTTTTAATAGATTTGAGAATAGATCGCTACCTATTGTTTATAATGTTATTAGGAACCAAGGAGAAGACAAGGAGACGCATGGAAGGAGGCTTGGAGGCGTGGGGAACAGCCAAGGGTCGGCCAAGCATCGTGGAGGTCCATTACAACTCGACTTCGGGTCCAACTCGGAGTCCAGGAACAGTCTGGAGTAAAACGGACGCCCAGGCCGCATACGGACTCGGATTTTGACGTTCTATATATGGTTGGAAAGAGAATTTCATAGAGCTTCCAATGGAACCAGAATCAGGCCCAAATTCACTCTGAGTCGACGGAAATCGTCCGAGGAAGGTGGCGTCCAGAATCTGTTCCGGTGCTGCGTCACCGATATTTGGCCTTTGGGCCGTGTATCTTCGTTGAGCCCATTAGGGGCGCGTGCAGGGGGTCGACCACGACCCTAACCTTTATATATCAGTAGCCGCCGCCCTCGTTAGGGTTTGGGTTTTGCTTAGATTAATCTGTCTAGAACAGTTTCGCCGTCATCGGTTTGTGAGACCCCAACTCGTGAGATTAATCATTCATCTGCAATTGTGTTGCATCTTTCTGTGTTCTTGCTTGTGTTCTTCGATTCGCAGGCAAGGATTAGCCTTCTGGGCGAGGTCGACTTAGGTCGATAACCTGAGGAGACGTGGTGCTGCGGTTGCGGGGTTCAGGACGTGTTGTTCGGAAGCCGGATCGATTTGTGTCGTGACTCCGCCAAAATCGTCGTTTATCTGAACCTTTTGGAAGATCGGAAACCCTAGTCCACATCAACCTGCACATCTGCTTATTATGATACAATGTTTGCTCAGTATTCACCAAAATTTAGTCAGAAATTTACATGCCAATAACAGCAAGAAAAACATAGCAAATGTTATAATACATATTACTTCATCTTTCTGATACAGTTCTTACATATGAATTAAACTGGGTGAAGACATAATCTACAAACTAAAAAAAATGCATCTTGCACCCATTACAGTCAGCTGCTGGGCCAGGCCGACCAGTGCTCCTACCTACACAACCTTGCAACCTTGTTCAGCTCCACGAGACTCACTACCTTTCAAGCTGCTTCCCGGGTGGTTCCCTTCTCTCTGGCTGAGCTCAAGACTATCCATTACAAAGGCTACTAAACACAAATTTTTGCTTCCATTTAAATTGAAATAAAAAATCTAATATTAAATTTTTTTTAAAAGCTAGCAATCCAAGCTATTTGTGCGGGGCACCTAGCTAGTTCAATAAAAAATAGTACATACATACATACCCCAGCTAGGGGTGGGCATAAAACCCGTAACCCGAAAAACCCGAGCCCAAACCCGAACAACCCAAAATCCGAAAACCCGATCACTTCATCGGGCTGTGTTGCTAGGAACCCGAAATTATTACGGGTTTATCGGGTTTTATACCCTGAAGCCCGAAAACCCCGAATAACCCGAAACCTTCCTGAGCAGCCCATAATCAAATTGGCCCAGCAGCCCATCATCGTGTACCCTAGATAGCCTTCCCCCTCTCTCGGTCTCCCCCATCCAATCGACAAACTTCCCCACCCCGTTTCCCCCATCCGCCGCCACCCTCCCCTCCAGTGCGCTATCCCGATGGCCTGACTCCCCGGACCCCGAGCGTGCATCGAGATGACAAGCCCCGAGTCAGCCTCGGGGACGCCCCAACCTCGAGTCGGCTCCAAGCAGGCCAACGAGTTGTTCTGTGATTTTTTTCTGATATGGTGACTGTTCTGTGGCTTGAGGAAAATCATTGCCCCGTGATTGTTTTGTGTCTACTTCACCGAATTTGATGGTTCTTTCCACTCGTTATCCTGTGTGCCATGATTTTTCCTCTTCTCAATCTCTATATTGGTTGTATGCTCGGGTATTCGGGATTACCCGAGCCCGAACTCGAACTTTACTTTCGGGTACCCGAACCTTCGGGTTTTGTTTCGTCAGGTGCTCATCGGGCTCTGATTTTTGGGATATTTAACTTTTTACCATTATAACGGATAACCACTCCTCATATAGCACTCTTGCAAATGACGATACAATAATACCAGCGGAGAGAGAATTTACATACGTTTTTACCATATTTGCTGACGTGCCACCTTGGATCCTAGTCAGCGCAAGCACGGGAAAAGACCCCCTTGCCCTTGTCGTCCTATTCACATCAACACACATTTTTACCATACATAATTTTCTTTTAACCACATGCTACTTTCCGTCACTTGAAGGTAAAACCGTTAATCACCCTCCTGTGGGGCCTACATGTCAGCCTCTCCTTGTCTTCTTCCATCTTCCTCCACTGTTTGTCTTCCTCCCGACGAGGCCACAGCGTTGCCCCCCGTCCGTCCGCCCCTGATGCCTCCACCTTCCGCGCCAGACCACACAACAGCAGCAGCCGCACACATGCACTCAAGCAGCAGCAACCGCATGCACGCAATGACGAAGCAAGCAGCAACTTGCATGCGCACGCTGCAGTAGCAGCAGCAGCTCGTAAAGCCGCACGCACGCACGTCACACAGCAGCAGCAGCCGCACGCGCGCACACACTCAGCAGCAGCTCGCAAGGTCGCTCGCACGCACGCAACCAGCAGCCCGCAAGGCCACGCGCGCAGCAGCTCGCCGACGCGTCGCGACCCTGCGAGGCCGCGCGCGCAACAGCAGCTCGCCGCCGCGGCGTGGTGGTGGTGCCCCGAGTCACCGACGATCGAGGAGTACGGACGCGTCGTGCTCCTCGCGGTCGCGGCCTACTCGTGCGTGAAGGCAGGGACGGCGTACGGCGGGGACAAATTGCATCACCCGGCCGCGGGCTAGGCTCCAACATCACGCTTAGGTGAGGAAGAAGAAGGGGATGGTCAGAGGTTGAAGATGACAGGTGGGTCCCTCTGGTTAGAGAGATAGAGTGAGAGAAAGAGAAGAGGGAAGGAAGGGGCAGAGGAGTCTTTTCCTTACGTTTGCCAAGCTGGACCGTAGATGTGGCGTGCCACGTAAGCAGATGTGGTAAAAATATATTGTTTTTCTCTCTCAAATGGTACAAACGTATTGTATGCTATCTGAGGAGTGGTCATCCGTTATAATGGTAAAAAGTTAAATATAATTTCGTAAAACCCGAATAACCCGACCCGACGTTATCGGGTTACCCGAATGCCCACCCCAACACCCAGCCATAAACATTGGTCGTGTGGCTATTGCTGCACAACCTTCAGAGTTGTCATGTTCCACACACACACAAAAAAAAAACTTCAGAATTGTCAGTATAGCCACTTATACTGACTTACATAAGTAGATAGAAGATCAGTGATAGTCAAGGGATTTGCCCATATATTCTGCGTGTCGTAGCTAGATGGCTCAAAGCTTCCATCCTTGATACTGTAGGCGCCAGTAGTACCTAGGAGACCGGCTCCCGGGTAGACTGTGTCTGCGCTGATGCACGGGAACGTCCGAGGGGACACAGAGAGCGCACAGTAAGAGCCAATGAACACGGCCTGCCCACCGAGGTGACGGACATGGATCATCTTCCCTGCATCCAAGTCTACCCGGTAGGCTTCATACTTCCTCTCGAGCCACCAGTCTTCTTCGCCGTCGGAGAATTGGTACACCTTGTTGTGCACCAGAACGAGACCATCACCCTCGCCATTGTCCACAAGGTGCACGGTGTCGGCCATCGCGCTGAACGACTTGGCCAACCTCGCAACCACCACCAGCCGCGGCGGGAGGCTTCCTCCTCCTCTCATGTCCACCGCCACGACAGCTTTCGTGGTGACGCCATAGAAGCGGCCTGCGTATGACATTGTTGCCATGATCAGCAGTTCGTCAGTTTTGACCAGCACCCATTGCTCGTCACCAGGCTTGGCGAAGGCCAGTGTCTTGGCCCTGCCGAAATAGAGCAGGACAGTGTGCTCATCGGCAAGCCCAGCGCTGTCGTGCGAATAGGGTCTGAACCCGGAGGCCAGATCGGCGGCGATCGGCGGGAGCTCGGTGACCTGTCGCGTGAGCGGGTTGAGCACTCGGATGAGGTTGGTGGCCGCGTGGAGGAGGACGAGGAGGCCCTCGGTGGTGCACCGGAGCAGGCGGTGGTCGAGGAGCTCCGGAACGTCGATCTCGACGCACTGGCCGCTGCGGAGGTTGAGGAAGCGCCGGCGTTGTGGGTGGTGGATGGGGTGTTTCTCGCAGACCTTGATCCATCCCCGTGGGTGGAACCGACGGTCGAGGGCGCCGAACGCGTGTGGGTCGGAGGAGCACCGCCGCCACGCGCGGCACACGGCTCGGAAGCGGATGTAACCGGACAAGTCGTCGGCGAGGACGAGCTCCGCGACGAGACCCGCCGGCCCGTCCCCAAGGTCCGCCCAGTCCCTGCTGCTGCGACGGCGAGGATACAGATCAGGCTGGGATTCCCCAGATGCAGAGACAAATGAAAAGTGAGCGTACCAATAAGGGCGCCGGCGTGCGGTGCCGGTGCGAGCGCGCTTCGCCCCCCACCAGGGCAAATTGATATGCGCGGTGCCGGTGCGCGCGCGCTTCGCCCCCCACGAGGGGACATTGATATGCTCGGTGGAGCAAGCGCCGCCGCGCGCGCAGGGCGCGCCCTTCGCCTCCCACGAGGGGAAATTGATATGCGCGGTGGAACAAGCGCCGCCGCGCGGGGCCTTCTTCTGCTTTGGCAACCGAAAAGAAGGGATCTTGCCGCGCCCGGATCGCGAGCGCGAGCATGGCGGCGCGTCGTCGAGTGCCCTCTGTTGCTTTAAGGGCGGAGAGGAGGAGCTGATCTGCGCGCGACTAGCTGCCCGCACGGTTCTCAGCCGCTTCGAGGGCCGGGAGGCGGGGATCTCGGCGTGGCCGGAGCACGATAAGAGGCCCGGCGGCGCGCCGTCGAGCGCTCTTGGTCGCTTCGAGGGCAGGCAGCAGGAGGGAATCTGCGTGCGGCTGGCCGCTCGCGTTGCTCTCGGCCGCTTCAAGGGCCGGGAGGAGGAAGGGATCGGGACTCCGCTGCCTGCCCGCTTCCCCATGCCGCCGGCGGCGGCGGTGTGTGTGGGGCGGGGTGGGGGTGGCGTGGGGTGTTCGGGTTCCTGTGGGCTCTGGCTGTGGCAGCGGCGCATGGGCTCTGCGGCCGGATAAGCGCAACCGCGCAGGTCTCACTCGCTCTCAGTGCGCGTTCCTTTTGGGCTGTCTTGAGGCTCCAGAGCTTTTCAGAAAGATCCAAGCCACGGTGCGTTGTAGAGAGGCGGGCTGTAGTTTTTAGCGGGTTGGAGTCCGATTCCGCTGCGGGTACGGTATTTCGGGTTCATCCAAATCGGATAGGAAGTAGGACATGTTTAGTTCCCATATATTTACTATTCCTCCCATCACATTATTCCTCCCATCACATCCTTTCCTCACTATTCAGTGCTACTGTACATATCTGCTACAGTAAATCTCCATCTATCTCCACCATTTAAACACCCCCTTAACACGAGACTACTGTAGGAGCTGAAGTGCTAAACCCCAAGATATATTTTTTTTCTTTTTGGCGAACTTAAACACCATGAATTTTGCATCAAATGTACTCTGATTCAAAGCGTTCAACAATGGCAAAGTAGACTGTCAATACATTGTACCGTCAATTTGCTACTATTATGTTTTTAACCGGGACAATAATTAGTTACCAGAGAACGAATCTTACAGCAAAATGAAACTTATCCCGTACCGTCCTCCGCATCGCTTCTCCTAGAGCGGCTCGGGCAGAAGCGCCTCCAGCAAGCGCCGCCGGCCCTCCCCAGCTCCGCTTCCCTCCTCGTCGATGCCTGAGCGGCCACCAGAAATCTGCGCGGCCGTAAGGAAGACGGCGGCTGGGCTCCAGCCCCACTCCTCTCCTTTCGTCCCCCTGGCGCTCTCCTTGATGTCTGCTCTTGTTCATGGCGACTGCTGATCTGCCCTGTGTGGGGTTGGATCCGCTCCTACGCCTGCTGGATCTACCCCGTGGTTCCTCGACACGATGGTCTGGGTGGCAGCAATGGCAGTCAGCCTGGAGAGTTATTTGGCTGCGGCGGCTAGGCTGCATTGTGTAACATCTGTAAAATTTATCAAATAAATCGCTTGCTAAAAATCATTCAAATCCTTTCTGGCTTTTTGGTCGTTCCTCTAACATCCCATGTTTTTATACAAAGAGGAAATTTGACCAAAGTCAAATTTTGGTCAAAATTCAACAAGAATTTGAAAGAAGGAAATTCAAATATTCAAATGTGACCTATGAAAGGAATTGGAATGGAAGTTGGGACAAAAGGGACTTGGAAGCATCTCAATTAATTGGATTTGGGAAAAAAAGAAATGTTACTGCTCACCATCTGAAAACAACAATTTGGAGTCAAGTCAATTTCTGTTTTATATAATAAACAACCAATTTCGGTGTCAATTTGAGAGCAAACTCATGGTTGTTTGAGCAAGGTGTAAAAAGGAAAGATGTTAATAAAAGTACACTAGACAACTTTTATGTTTGGGTCAACTCAAGATTTTGTTTGAATCAGAGAGAAAAAATCAAGTTAAAAATTGAAACTTGAATAAGATTCAGCTTTTAAGGTTTAAAAGGCTGAAAACTTCAGATTCAAATTGAGGACAAACCAATGAGAAATTGACAGAGGTTCAAAAAGGAGAAATGCAATTCAAGTCAAACCACAGAACTTTTGTTTTTCGAGAAAGGTCAAGTTCTATACAAATTTTGGAAGTAATTTTAGTTTGGATTTCGGGCTGACTTTAGGGTTTCAATGAGGAATGAACACTTGAACCGACGGAGATTCAGAGCTCAATTTGGAGCATTCTATTGAGATTCCCGACATGGGTTAAAGAGGGAAGATGAAATTGAAGTAAACTCGAACAACTTAACTTTGGGAATTGAGAGGAGTTTGAATGTAAATTTGAGAGGAATTTGAGAATTCAAAGCTCTGAAAATGGGGAATAATGGCGCCAAGATTTCGAGGTTGATTCCTGACCGAACGGTTGCTCGATTTGATCGAGTTAAAAAGGGAAGTGTAGGGTTTGGATTGAAGTTTAAGTTCTATGTTTGCACTGAGATGAGTTTGGATGGGAAACATGGAGAATTTGGGCCCACAAAATCACGGTTTGGAAGAGGAGGAGAAGCAGGCTGCCAAGCAGCTCGCTGGCAAGGGAGGTAACTCTGGCCACGTGCCATTGTGCATGCTATCTGGGGTGTCGGGAGCTGCAGTGAGTGGTGGTGAGTCTCTGGGTTGGCAACTCGTCGATATATACCCATCCTTCGCCTCCTTTCTTGTTCTTTTCCTTCTCCTCACCATTTCCGGCTCTCTTTTGGCCGCCGGAAAATTTTGCCATCGCGCACCACCGTCTGGTCACCTAAGCTCGATTCCTTCCGCTCATCTCTCTGCCACGATCTCCTCTACCTCCTCGACCAATCCTCGTTGAGTTTCATCCACCGTAGAGCTCTCAAATCATCTTTTTTCTCGCTTCCGACAAGGCGTCGCCGCCATGGCCGCAACCACACGTGCACAGCCTTGCTCCGGCCATCTCAGCCCGTGATAGTGGGTGCGATAGATTCCTCATGGTCGCTGGTGCTCGTAGGGTACATGGTTGCTGCCTTGTCGCCACTGCTTGGCCAATCGGCGAGCCAAGCCTTGGCGCCACCGCCTGTGCCGTTGTGGGCTGTTTTCTAGGCACCAATCGAGGAAGAAAAGGAGGGGGAATAGGTGCGCCAGATCTTGGGGAAGCTGTAGGTGCCGTTCCCATGGTCTGGGAGGTCGCCGCGGGCGAGCTCCGCCGCTGGTAAGTGGAGCCGGGGCGGGTCAGCGCCACCACTCTGTTTAAACATAGGTGAGGGACCACGGGGAAGCAGAAAGGAAAGCTCATGGGGTTTTGTGCAAATGTCTTTATTAGGTTTTGATAATAGATTTAAATTTCTAGTTTATCACTAATTAATTCATAGAAAATCATACAAATATCCAAAATTCATGAAAATAATTTTGTTGATCTTGTTTTAAATTATTTTATCCATTAAAAATGTTAAATAATTAAGTGTAGATAATTAATTAAACTCCTTTATTTAGATTAATTAAATAAATGCTTAATAATTACTAAAAATGCTAAAATTCTGAATATTCCTTTAGTAATTAGAAATGATTTATAAAATTGGTTTATTTATTTATGAAAATGCTTTATCCATTTAGAAAATGATTTTAAATCATTAAAAATCAATTAAAAATGATTTAGGGCAAGTTTTATTAAAGGATAAATATAGACTTGTCTTTTAAAAATCTTGGGGTAGATAGTGTTGGTTTGCAACTTTATCGAGAAGGGTAAGTTGCATAGCTTCCTTTGAAAATGATGCATCTCATATTTAACTTGCATATCATTGTAGAAGTGGAAGATTCTGAAGCGGAGCTCTTTGAATTGGTCGGCGAGCAACCGTAATTATACGAGAAAGATTTGATCGTTGCTCCGGAATCCAAGGATCTCCGTACCAACCTTAATCACTTTGTGACAAGGCAAGCCCCGGTGCATTTCTACCTACTCCTTTATGAAATTCTCACGAGTCCAAATATTATGCTTACTTGTTGCATTAAGTATAGGAGTTGATTGGAACCTATATTTGGTGCATGAAACAATGGCAGAAAATAGAGAATGCACAAATAAATTAAAATATAGTTTTAAATTTAAAACTTAAATGTTAGTATAAAAAACTAGCTACTTGCGTTATTTACGCGGGCAGCTGCCTGGTTTACATATACTCCCTATGTTTTTTTAATGTATAATGTTTAAGACGTGCAAATTAGCTTATTTAAAATAAATGGTTTGTCCTAAATAATATATATTTAAAGACGAGGGAGTAAGTCATTTTAGGTTTATAGCCGGTCAAATATTTTTTAACTTATGAGGCAACTACCGTAAGTACCAACATCAACATGCCAATATCCATGCCACAGTAAGTGATAGCTTTTTTCGATTCGTTCATTATACGGAAACAAGGCCTTCAGAACACGTAAAACGGATCGGAAGAAGACAACAAAATTTGTACCATTGCAGTAAATTTGCACCATTGCAGAGAGTCTACTACAGTACAAGTCCTCCTCAGCATGTGTCTGTCAGTACGTCATCGTGCAGCAGTGGTTTGGAGTCTCAAGAGCCGATTTGATCCTGGCATCCTCGCCGCTCCAGCGTGCCGGCGGTGGAACGTGTCGCGGCGCTTCCTAATGAGCGCTTCGATCTCTCGCCGTTCCTCTCTCACCATGTGCTGGCACCGGCACTCGGCGCTGCAGAACGCATGCTCTCCTCTGCAAAAAAAACCACAACAAAATCGAGACCCACATGAGTAACTAACTCACGATCACAGGTTCGAGACTGAACGAGCATCTAAAAAGAGATCGTTGAGAAATGTTATTAGAGATCGAAGTAGTATGTCTTACTTGTACACGAAGACGTCCATGGTGGCGTCCAGGTTCTTGTGACAGCACAAGCAGCTCTTCAAGAACTCCAGACCCACAAATACCCTGCCGTTCTCGATCTCGTGGCACCTGGATGCGGCCGAGGCCGGGATCCTCACCGCGGACCTCCTCAGGACGGTTGGAAGCTGTTTCCTCGGCGAGGGCTGTATGATGAGACGGAGCCCGACGAGCTCGCCGGCGGCGGAGGCCGCCATTGGCGTCGACGAGGTCGAGGCGCCCATCCCTTCCTCGAGGTGGAAGAGGCTTGGCGCTCTTGGGATCATCCTTTGTGCTTGATTTGCAAGTATCTGCCACTGATGCCGAGACAGAGAAGATATTGCAAGAGAGGATGAAGAATGCCTGGAGGTGCTCGCGCTGTTATATATAGAAGCGCACCACTTCACTGTCGACACGCGTTTTATGAGTTCTTCTTGTGGTTGCAATGGAGTTTAATTGGGGCCCGCGACGAAAAGCTCCCGTGTCCTGAGAGAGAAAGGATATTTGTTTTGTAGCACAGGAATACCGGCACATGCTACACATGGGGCAAAAGCTGGGCCAGTTTTCACAGCGTGTGATCGCGCGGTTGGGTTGGCCTGCAGACTGCAGTGTCGTCGCCCTGGCCGTGTGGGTGGTGGTGCCACTTGTACCCGAATAACACGTCCTAGTCGTGGCTGATGTGGGTTGGTGTTATCTCTACCGTTTCATAAGACAACAACGTACAAGGCGCCGTTTCGTTTACAGTATCTTATTGCTAGCGTCACTGTCCTGCAGGCACAATGGTCAAGCACGGTAATTAACAACTGGAGCCACACACGCACTGCGGGTTTGGATTACGGAAACTGTGGCTACTGAGCAGAGCTAACCACCCAAACCAAACTATATCTAGCATATGCTTAGACATGGAATGTACGGAGTAACGGAGTAGGCAACAAGCCACATCGGCTTTGTCTTAAAAAATTGTCTAGAAACGGGGCAGGAGGTCCAGAGTCTAGATAGCCACAGATATAGATGAATATTAAACCAACAATATTATGCCATGTGAGGCGCGCGTTAGAATAGAATCCGACCATAGTTGTAGTTTATTAGGCCTTTTAATTTGGCACGCTAGCAAGCAACGAAAAGCAACGCATGCGTGTGTATGGACGTCGACGTGTGCGGCACATGGCGCGCAGCGTGCACATACGGGGGGCATTCGATTCTTTGTTCTCCGCCCACTGGTCTCAGGCCCGTCCACGCCCGTGTGTGTCTCTCGCTCATCCGGCACGCCCCCAATCCAAGGCTGAAACGACGACTGCAAGCTGCACGCACGGCAGTGGCAGCCGAAATGGGCTTACGCGCCGCACTTGTTTCCCGGGTACGTCTTTTTTTTTTCTGAGACGCGACGGAGGGACACGTACTAGTTGTGAGAAATTCTCAACGTTGGGGCTCAATGGTAGCCGCTCACGCAATCAGCTAGAAACTCAGCAGCATTCAAAGGGGGTGCCAAACCACTCCACACATCGTGGTTAGAGGGCTCAATGCTTCCATCTGCGAGATGATATGCTCCTGGCTATTTGTTCATGGTCTGTTCTCTCATCCAAGTCGAGGCCAGGGCACACTGTGTCCGCTCTAATGTTGGGAAACACCCGAGGAGACACAGAGAGCGCACGGTGACCACCAATGAAAACAGCTTGCCCACCGAGGCCATGGACAGGGGTCGTCTTCCCTGCATCCAAATCTACCCGGTACACCTTATACTCTGTCTCGAAACAATCCTCCGCGTCAGGGATTTCACGTATCGTACGGTGCACCAGCATGAGCTCGCCACCAATGTCCACCAGGTGCACGCTGTCTGCCATGGCGCTAAATGGCTTGGCCAGCCTCCGCGGGAGGCTTCCTCCTCTCATGTCCACCACCACGACGGCGTCCGTGGTGACGCCGTAGAAGCGGCCTCCAAATGACATTGTGGGCACGAGCGGCTTGTCAGTTTTGAGCAGCACCCATTGCTCGTCGCCGGGCTTGGCGAAGGCCAGCGTCTTGATCCTGCAGAAATAGAGCAGGACCCTGCGTTCGTCGGCTAGCCCAGCGCTGTCGGGTTGGGCTGGGAGTAGAAATGGACCGGCGGGATTTGCGAAAGGAAGTTGGGCTTGCGGATGGGCTCGGCCCAAGAAGGATAAAAGATTAAGGTTTTTATTTATTTATTTGAGAAATCATTTCCAGCTCAAAAACAAATCCAGAAAATTCTAGAGATGCATTTCAACCACGGAAAATATCTCAAAAACTCCAAAAATCTCAAGAAAAACTCTGGAGATAGAGTTAGAGACAAAGAACCCAAATAAAATATTTAGAGTTTAATAAAAGGGAATTTAAAGCCTTCCAATAAATGGATTTGACTCTAGGAAAAGAGAATTAATTCTCAGAAATTCTAGGAAATTCTCAGGAGAGATTTGATCGACGTCTAAACGCATTTTAAAATCTTACACTTATAAACACATTATCCACTTCGGCATGAATGCAACACCTCAATTAAGACAATAAAAAGCATTTTTATTTTATTTCAAAAATTGATTATTTTTCTACACTAAAGTTGATAATTAAACAAATGTTGGAAAAGTTTTTAATAATTTGTGAAAAAAATTTATTTAATTTCTCTTCTAATTCAGATCCTGAAATCTCAAATTTCAGGGTATGACACTTACGCCCTTGTGATCGTAGTAGCGAGCCACATTATTTAGTACGTTCTTTTAAAAGCTTTTCTTTTGATTAGTGTATTGTTCTTAGTTATATCTATTTTTTTGTTTGCATGTTTGTGCTTGTGCTCGATGTTTGCTACGATTAGAGGAGCATCGTTCCGAAGCTGTCAAGAACAAGAGTTGAAGACTAAGCAGTGGTATTCTTTTGCGGAAAGGCAAGTGTCGCTAACCATCTTTCTACCTGTGCTTTATAAGATCATATATGTTAATCGGAACATGGAGAACCACCCGGGATTACCCGTACAACCATAATACTACATGGCTTTGGTCTTGACTAATTAATTAGAAACCTTGGTTAGGAATGATCTTACCGAAAGGGCATGGGGGTGGCGGTTGACGGTGTATAGCCCGGTCCTTTCGGGAAGTGGGCTTAGCAAAGACACCATGCCCGTTAGGAAGGGTTATGCCTGCTTCCGATCCGGAAACCTTAGCGGGTCGTTTCTAACTAGGGAATCTTTGTAAAGGCCTCTTAGCGTCCCTATGCAGTCACACCTCGGAACTGTGGTACGTGCTTTGGCCAGCACAACATGGTTGGGTTTAAAGTTCCTCGGAGCTTTTACACGAATTGTGATGAAAGTGTACAACCTCTGCAGAGTGTAAAACTGCTATAACAGCCGTGTTCGCGGTCATGAACGGTCTGGACCCTCACATGATTAACTTATCGAAAGTTGATATTAATTAAATTGTTCTGGTTATTTCGGTGGCCTTGCTAAGTACCAACCATAAGTGTACTCATCCTTTCTTATTGCTGCTCGGTATTCAGAAGGTGTGTGAAGTTGTTGAAGGTGATGCTAGGCGTACGCAACCCCCAGTCAACTGCCTGTGGTGAAGAGTTCAAGATTCCGCTGCTAGAAAACGTTTGTATTGCATTTATTTTATTATTTCTGCTGTAACTTTGTGTTCTATTTATTCATGGAATCTATCATATGTGTAAAACTTGATCCTGGCACACATATGAGATGCATCTGGTTTTCTTTCTAAAACCAGGTGTGACAGTAAGGAACGTTGAAAACGAAGCTGGCGGTGTCGTCGGTTTTCGCTCTTATCCTCGGCTTGCGACGAATTGGAGGAAGACAGCGCCGGCGGCTCTGCTCCCTCGGGCTGGCTCCAGGCGGCGGCGCAATGCGGATGGAGGAGAGGGGAGAGGCGAGAGAGAGGCAGCAGGACATCGAGGGCTCAGGTTTTATAGGGTTCAGGACCCGACCTTGGCGTGGCGCGCACGTCGAAGGAGGCGGCGCGTGGCGGCGGGCGCAGACCGGACTTCTCAAGTCCCGGTCGTGCACGACGAGAGGAAGGGGATGACGAGCTGGGACCACCGGTCAGTGAGAGAAGAGGAGGCTTGAGGGAGAGGGATGACGACCGAGGCCCACGGTTCAGTGAGAGAGGGAGGATGACAAGCGGGGCCGGGTTGTAAGTGAGGGGAGAGAAGAGGCCGGGTTGGGCTGGGAGAAGAAATGGGCCGGCGGGATTTGCGAAAAGAAGTTGGGCTTGCGGATGGGCTCGTCCCAAGAAGGATAAAAGATTAAGGTTTTTATTTATTTATTTGAGAAATCATTTCCAGCTCAAAAACAAATCCAGAAAATTCTAGAGATGCATTTCAACCACGGAAAATATCTCAAAAACTCCAAAAATCTCAAGAAAAACTCTGGAGATAGAGTTAGAGACAAAGAACCCAAATAAAATATTTAGAGTTCAATAAAAGGGAATTTAAAGCCTTCTGATAAATGGATTTGACTCTAGGAAAAGAGAATTAATTCCCAGAAATTCTAGGAAATTCTCAGGAGAGATTTGATCGACGTCTAAACGCATTTTAAGATCTTACACTTATAAACACATTATGCACTTCGTCATGAATGCAACACCTCAATTAAGACAACAAAAAGCATTTTTATTTTATTTCAAAAATTGATTAATTTCCTACACTAAAGTTGATAATTAAACAAATGTTGGAATCGTTTTTAATAATTTGTGAAAATTGTTTATTTAATTTCTCTTCTAATTCAGATCCCGAAATCCCAAATTTCGGGGTGTGACAACGAATCGGGGTCGAACTCGGAGGCCAGATCGTCGGCGATCGGCGGGAGCTCGGTGACCTGGCGCGCGTGAGCGGGTTGAGCACTTGGATGAGGTTGGTGGCCGCGTGGAGGAGGACGAGGGAGCAAGGAGGATTAATTAGTTGCAAACAATAATTAATGCTCTAAGATCATCACGACAAGGGAGCAAGGAGGATTCCTTGATTGCAGGCACAGATGATCAACCATACAACGGTCAAATAAAATAAACAATAGTACATACGACGATAAAACACGCCCAGCATAAACATTGGTCGTATATATAGCTATTGCTGCACAATCTTCAGAGTTGTCAGACCAGCCACTTGTACTGACTTACATAAGTAGATAGAAGATCAGTGATAGTCAAGGGATCTGCCCATATATTCTGCGTGTCGTAGCTAGATGGCTCAAAGCTTCCATCCTTGATACTGTAGGCGCCAGTAGTAGCTACGAGACCGGCTCCCGGGTAGACTGTGTCTGCGCTGATGCACGGGAACGTCCGAGGGGACACAGAGAGCGCACGGTAAGAGCCAATGAACACGGCCTGCCCACCGAGGTGACGGACATGGATCATCTTCCCTGCATCCAAGTCTACCCGGTAGGCTTCATACTTCCTCTCGAGCCACCAGTCTTCTTCGCCGTCGGAGAACTGGTACACCTTGTTGTGCACCAGAACGAGACCATCACCCTCGCCATTGTCCACAAGGTGCACGGTGTCGGCCATCGCGCTGAACGACTTGGCCAACCTCGCAACCACCACCAGCCGCGGCGGGAGGCTTCCTCCTCCTCTCATGTCCACCGCCACGACAGCTTTCGTGGTGACGCCATAGAAGCGGCCTGCGTATGACATTGTTGCCATGATCAGCAGTTCGTCAGTTTTGACCAGCACCCATTGCTCGTCACCAGGCTTGGCGAAGGCCAGTGTCTTGGCCCTGCCGAAATAGAGCAGGACAGTGTGCTCATCGGCAAGCCCAGCGCTGTCGTGCGAATAGGGTCTGAACCCGGAGGCCAGATCGGCGGCGATCGGCGGGAGCTCGGTGACCTGTCGCGTGAGCGGGTTGAGCACTCGGATGAGGTTGGTGGCCGCGTGGAGGAGGACGAGGAGGCCCTCGGTGGTGCACCGGAGCAGGCGGTGGTCGAGGAGCTCCGGAACGTCGATCTCGACGCACTGGCCGGTGCGGAGGTTGAGGAAGCGCCGGCGTTGTGGGCGGTGGATGGAGTGGTTTTTCTCGCAGACCTTGATCCATCCCCGTGGGTGGAACCGACGGTCGAGGGCGCCGAACGCGCGTGGGTCCGCGGAGCACCGCCGCCACGGGCGGCACACGGCTCGGAAGCGGATGTAGGTGGCCACGTCGGCGGCGAGGACGAGCTCCGCGACGAGACCCGCCGGGCCGTCCCCAAGGTTCGCCCACTCCCTTTCCCTGCTGCTGCTGCTGCGATTGCGGCCGCGCTTCGCACCCCACGAGGGGAAATTGGTATGCGCGGTGGAGCAAGTGACGCGCGCGTGGGGGGTCCTTCGCTTCGGTTGTCGCCACGAGCACGACGAGCCTGGCCCTGGCGGCGGTGCGGCGTCGAGAGCCGCCCTCTGTCGCTTCAAGCGCGCAGAGCCCATTCGCCCTCGATCTGAACGTCCTCTCGAGAGGGAGAGAGATCCATGTCGACGATGCTTTTAGCGGGTTGGAGTCCGAGTCCGCCGCGGGTACGGTGTTTTCGGGTTGATCCTAACCGGATACGGTTATATGAAGTTAGCACGAGACTACTGTAGGAGCCAAAGTGCTAAACACCAAGATATTTTTTTTCTTTTTGGCGAACCTAAACACCAAGAATTTTGCATCAACACGTACTCTTGACTAGCTTCAAAGCGTTCAACATTCAACAATGGCAAAGTAGAGTGTCAATACATTTTACCGTCCATTTGCTACTGTTAACTGATTTTTAACCGGGACAATAATTAGTTGCAAACAACACACATCCTTTGGTGGTAGGTAAGTGCACGCCCTTGACCTTTTTTTAATCGATGGCTAGTGCGGACTAAACATAAAGGCTGAACACGCGTGTACTGCCACAATCATGTCAACCTATTCCGTGTTACGCGCCACAAATCATGGCCGGTAAACCTTCAGATACAAGCCTCTCCTCTCAGCTTTTTGCTTCATAACAACTGCTGGTCTGCTGCAAACACTGTCCTAGCAGCTTCGGCCATCGTTTGCTCCGGCGTTGCCCGTTGGCTGTTGCCTTCAGCCTCCGCGCTCCGGCACCTGCTGCGCTGTGCTCATCCGCCGCTTGCATCTGAGGTATCAGGTAACACTGCTGATGCCTTGGGGTACCTGACGATTTCCGTCTAGATTCTTGAATGGAACTGGTCTTCTTTTGTCTCTCCTGTTTTTTTTTTTAATAAAATAAATCTGCAGGTTTGTTACGTACTGATAGGTGAGGATCTAAAGCTGGTCAGAGAAGATGAACGAGAGGTGCAAGGATCACGGGGTTATTTGTGCTCAGCACCTTGATTGTTGCAAGGTAACGAGATTCTTCATTTCAAAGAGCAATGTAAACTTTTTGCTGGCAAAATGAATTCTTTCAGTTCAGACAGACATTCTGACCACCTGGCAACATGAATCTGATTTTCTGACTATTCAACAACTCAGTAGTCAGGAAAGCATGGATGATTCAGAAATTCAGATAAACGACCTGCCGTTAACAAACTGGCAATCTGGCATGACAAATGATTATGACATTTTGTTGTGTTACTCTGTCTATCTCAGTTCACAGATGGAGAAGCAAACCAGCAACGACTAGACAACGCAAACATTCAGATACAAGCCGCGGATGGAGACTTCAAGGGAAGGTACCTGAAGTTTCAGAACAAGGCCACAAGCTCGTACCATGCATTCCTCACCTTCAGCAGGGAGATGCTAGTCAGAGAATGCGTCAAATTGGCCAGCGCGATCAGGCGAGCAGCAGCGGGCTGTGTCACCCCATCATCTGCCGCTGACGAGGGTGATCTCCCTTACATGCAGCTCGATAAGGTAACGCATACAGTGAGCAGGGAGACATTTGGCCCGATTTACTTGGTCACATGATGTTGTTGAGTCCGAGATTTAGTTCGTCGGCGCCTCTCAAGTTGCTGTCAGGTTTCAGTGTGATTTTTTTTTTTTTGGAGACATTGTCACTTGTCAGGTTTCAGTGATTAGGCATATAGCCATCCCCTTTAGTTTTTAGACATTCTCGGACGCGACGTAGTAGTGCTGCTAGTGTAGTACTGGGCTCATTTTAGTTGGGCCTATCCTTCACTTATGCGGCCCATATATGAATTTAAGTTAAATGGACTTGGAAAGAAAAAGATAAACTGAAATTATGCTTCAACCAAAATGATGTTAGGGATGTCTAGTTTTCTTTTCGGCCCATATATGGCATTTTCCTTTTGAGGAATAAAGGTGAGTGAGAGTGTTTTCCTCGTGTATTTTATCAGATCACATATCCAGCCTACGTGGGCATCCCTCCAGGTGAGTGCGTTTTATCTTCCCTCCTCCATGTCTCTGGATCCTGATTGCGAGCACGTTACCATCAACCCATGCGTGATGCATCACACTACTGGCTGCTCAATGGAAGTTAGTTGGCGCGTCGAGCTCAACGCAACGTCCCAAAAAACGAAGAGACTGGACGAAAAAGATAAAATCTAGTGCAACAGATTCCATTAAATTTTCAAAAAAGAAAAGCTCTAGCCCAATAGAAGAGAAGAACCAAGACAACATGATGGAGTCCAAGCTTGGAAGTTGCAGCATCTCAAACCAGATGAGCAACCACAGCGCTAACAACCTCACGAGTCGATGCAGATGTCAGTCCGCCGAACCTAACCTGTACGCTGTTCCGTTACGATTACGAGCAATCCAGCATTACGGACAGACAGAACGGCATGTGCATCATTCAAGGAGCGCACGTACCATACAGGCTATACAGCTGTGTTATCTCAGCACGTCGTGGGCAGAACGGCTCGTGGACACGGATCTCTCCTGCATACACTGACGAGGAAAGTGTAGAAAGTAGGGAGGTGTTTGGTTCGGCGTTTTGTAACGCAACCTGTTTACGGAGGCAACCGATTCCATTAGATAATGTTTGCTTCGGGCATCGGTGTAATCAGATCCCATGTAATCAAATACGGACACGTACAAAATCATCGCAATCTGTTACCGCTGCTCGCCGAGCGTAATGGATATCGTGGTGGCGGCGTCCTTTGTCAATCCGTTGTCAGCACCTTCTGAGCTTCCTGCATATCGCACTCCAGGAGGCAGGAGAACAAGGCAACGCCGCTGACTGCACCTTCATTTTCTCTGTGCTATCTGAGCATAACCAAACAAATCAAGTGATTGCTTAACTCGTTAACGTTTACAGAGATTTTTTTAGTTCCCTTTACGTTACCGTGTATTCTACCCAACCAAAGACCTCCTAGAAAGCAGAAACTGAAGCACAGTAGCAATGTACTGTCATACCCGGTTTTAGAAAGAAAACCGAGTACATCTCATATGTGTGCCAGGATCAAATTTCACACATATGATAGACCGTGAGTGAATAGCAGAAACAATACTCAAACGAATATTTAATAAATAAAGTATTTATTACACTCACGAATATGGCACAAAGGCCAAATTAAACTGGTTCACACGATAACTAAAGACGATAACTCCAAAAGCACTCCACAGGCATCTGACTGGTGGAACACACGCCTAGAACTCATCAAGATCGCTGAGGTACTCCGCTCCATTATTGCCTTCTGATCCAATATAAGCAAGGATGAGTACACTATGGTTGGTACTCAGCAAGTGGGGGAAATATGCAAGCTATCAAGGAAAGGCTTGGTTTGCAGCGGTCAACATTTTAGTTGATCAAGTTTTATTAACAAGCAACTATTTACTAGGATGTAAGTATATACCAACCCATATTAGCATAAAATAAACAATGAACATAACCAATAACATATGCATGCAATGATTTGATTTCATGTTTCAATAGATTAATCACGTGAGGGTCCAGGCCGTTCATGACCGCGAACACGGCTGTTATAACAGTTTTACACTCTGCAGAGGTTGTACACTTTCACCACAATTCGCGTAAAAGCTCCGAAGAACTTTAAACCCAACCATGTTGTGCAAAAGTAGGCACAATATCACACTTCCAAGGTGTGATTGCATAGGGACGCTACGAAGCCTTTACAAAGAATTCCTACATGTGTGTTTGTTCCCAGTACTTACGGTTTCAACAGAAGATACCCTCTTCCGATCCCCGCACCAACACACCCTCAAATGAATAACCACCCAACAGGCAGCACAAACACAGCATGTAGTTCATCTAATTATTCAGCTAAGACCAGAGCCATATGGTATTGTGGTTGTACGGTAAATCCCGGGTGGTTCTCCATGTTCCGATTAACATGGTGATCTTGTATTATCATGACAAGATATAAATAATAAGGATATTCATCAATGTTGGATAGAACCCATCATGCCAAGGTTAAGCAACTAACATAGCTACCCAACATAAAGGTAAACCCGGTGTATCAAGGATTAGGTGTAAAAGACTAGTCATCCTTACATAGGACCCATCAAATTAATGCATCGCGAACATAAATATAAACTTTGTTGTCATGCAATGTGTATGGGTTCAAAAGAGTATGCAGAGGGGGACATCCACTTGCCTTCCTCAAAGTACTGCGGTGGCTCCTCCTCGTAGACTTGATCTTGATCTCCCTCGAACGGACCGTTCTCTACACGATTCGCACAAGCATTCAATTAATAAAAGCAAAACAATGCACCATACAATTTTTAAAGACGCAAAGACGTGTCTAGAACTATTCTTGATAAAGAGACGATCACGTGAGCGCATAGATCACTCAAAACGGATTTAAAACGGTTAAGATATGGCTAAAACAAGGTTTAAGGACTTCTTTGAACTAAATCTAACTTTCCAGGGACTTAAACAGAAGAAACCAGGGACCTAAAACGTAATTTTATATAAAAACAGAAGGACTTTTGTGAAAAACGACCAAACCAGACGGCGGGTTAGATTTTTAGAAAGATCAGGGGCTAAACTGAAAGAAACAGGACCTAAATCTAATTATTTTTGAACTGGCTTGGACCACGGGTTGATTTCTATAAAACCGAGGGGCTTTTCTGAAAAACGGCACGGCTGACCGGTGCGGCTCGGTTTGACTCGAGTCGGGCCGATTCTCAGCCGTTGGATCTCGATCTAACGGCTCTGGACAGCCCTAGAACCACCACGGCGGCGCCGACGGCCGGAAACGGCGGCGCGCGGCGGCGCTTCGCCGGAGTTGGGCGTAACTAGAGCTAGAGAGCTCGGTTTTCTTCGATTCGAGGCTTGGGAGAGAGCTTGGGATACGGGGAGTCGGTTTTGGGGGTTCTAAACGAGAGTTGAGCAACGGAGGGGGCTCGCGACGACGAACAGCGGCGCGGTTGCGACGGCGAGGTTGCGCGAGCACAAGAGAGCGAGAGAGAGAAGAAGAAAGGTTTTGAATTTAGTTTAAACTTTTGCAAATTCTTTTCAAAAATTCAAACCACATTCAAAACATACGCAAATCAGCATGAATGCAACAAAAACTTTATTGACTCTAATTTAAATGTTATTTAAATATTTAAGAGCCGAAATTTGAATTTGCAATTTAATATTCCCTAAAGACTAATAAAATTAGTTGCCTACATTGATTTTAGTATGATGATAAAATTAGGGTGTTACATGTACCCATGTCTGTGCCGGTGGTTGCAGTCTCACTTTTCTCAAGTCTGAACGACTGAACCTAAGCTGAAGACTAGCACTAGGGGTTCGAATCCGGGAGAGATACATACAGACACGGACGTGCGTGTGCTTTTCAGGGCTTCGCTCTTCTTGCCCGTACTTGCTTGGCCTGCGTTCCAGAAAGATATTCACGTCTATCTGAAAGAGAGCCATTCCAGCATTGATCCCTCCATCCCAAGTACGACGAGACATGATCCAAACCCCTTGTGGGCCGTGAAGCGGCGCCGTTGGTGGAGCCGTTGCCCGTTGGTGTCGTGTCAGTCAAGGGAGGGAGATTAGCAAATCCACGCTGCGCCGCTAATGGCTCTGTCCGGGGTGTGGTTGGTTGGTCGCATGTTGCTGTCGGAGCTAACATCTTGCCACGAACGATGAATGGATCGAGCTGCTTGCTAGTTGCATTGCAATGCGATAATGGGAAAGCATCTCTCCCTTGTGTGACGCGGCGTGGATGGTTAACAGGACATGGTCCTATCATTAGCCTGTGGCCGGCCGGGCAAATGGGATTGGTCCTAAATTCCGCTTCTGCCCTCACTCTGAAACTGCCTCTAGTCTCATGGCCGTGCGGCAATGCTTCGTCGTCGTACGCAGAGCCAACGGCAGCTGTCCTCCCGTGTTCCTGCCTCGCGGCCCGTTGGATTGACCTTCTGCACAGGGGATATGTAATCTGTTTCAAAGATCCAGCTTAATGGAAACGCACGCGTAGATTGGGAGGAATACCACGTTATACTCTGTGTTCGGTGAAAAAGTCCCTCCAACAGAACGCGTTTTTTTAAAAAAATTCTATTCCAACTCTCCTATTCATCCCCCTCATAGAATAAGAAAAATTCCTATCATAACTCTACTATTTATCCTCCTCACAAAACACGTTTTCAGAAAAAAAAATTTCCCTTACCTTTTTAAACAAAACACAGCCCAGCACCGTTGGATCATCACTGCAGGGGCCCGAAAAAGAGAGGCCGAGAAGAATCCAGCCTGCATTTTCATAGCATCCATCGCAGGCATAGAATCTGGCAATGTTTTTAAGCTTGTACTTGTGCAGTAAACAAAGGGGCCTGTGCTCACTTTTCCGGGTCCCAGAAGCATGTAACCTTGTCACATGTCCCATGCTTTAGAAAAAAAATTGAGAAAGGGGTATAGCCTGGAGAGCTGTACTGAACTGCCGATGCCACGACGGAACGAAACAAACATGACAGATTCAGAATAATCTGCGGCGGTTTGTGCACTAATTTTTCATATTGTATTTGCACATCTGCCTGTCACAGCTGACAGCTGGGAGACAGGCCAAAATTCCATGCCGCTGACCACAGCACAGCCGATACTGCCAGCTCAGGTTCCGGCTGCAAGGCACTTGCCACGTTCTCATTCTTCATCAAGAGAGAGAGATACGATCACTCGAGGAGTTGAGACCTAAACCCCATGTTAATGTAACGATCACTGTCCATCTCAACCCAATAATTTGCCAGCCTCCGTCTGCTGCTGATTGTCCTATGAGCTGCATGGTAGGTGTCCTAGCATTATTCTCGATAATAAACAAACAACCCGCTCGAATTTTCATTTCCTTGCATTTTTTTCACAAAGCAAAAGCTCCATTCTCTTTCGAACGTTACCTTCCCCGGCCACCAGAATCACGAGAGTGCCCCCTGACAGTGACACCAGCAAAGCTATTGACCTCATCACACCCGGGTTCTTGTCCCGGCGCTCTGTTTGCCAGCTGCTGCCGTGCTAGCTTCCAATGCGCGCACTGCGCCCACGCACAATTCATCGTCCGGGTTGAAAACAGGCGCCACGATCTGTAAAATAAGGGATAAATCGGTCGGAATTGGAGGAGCCGAGTAAACAAGAGAGCTCCTCATCCCGGTCCGGCAAGCTCTTCCCTTCCGGCTCCTAGCATTTTCGCTGTGGGGCAGGAGGGGAGAGAGCATTACTGCCGCGCGAGATGACGAGGAGGAGGAGCGGAGGCGGTAGCGGGGCGGTGGGCGTCGCTTGGCTGGTGCTGCTCCTGGGGTGCTGCTGCTGCAGCAGCATTTGGCCCGCTGGACGGATCTTTGCTGCTGCGGACACAGACCCCGGCGATCGTAAGTTACAGACTTGTGCTTCTATATACTGCTATTCTTCTTTTTGTTTCAGTAACTTTGACTAGAGCTCTGCTTGCTGTTTTTAGTTCAGAAAGAAAGGTGATTTCTTTTTTTTTTTCCAAGGGGTGAATTTTCCGATTTCTTTCATTATTTCGGCCAGATGGGTACCGACGTACCGTGCTCTGGTAGATTCGATTATTCGGTTTCGGAATCAGGAAGTCTGCGGAAACCCGCTCTCTTCCTTAACTAATTATTGGTTTCTTCTCGCGATTTCCCCCGTTCTAGTTATTATTTAACGTTATTTTTAGAAATTAGGTCATGGAGGTCTTTGCTTTGCCTGAGATTTGAAATGCTCGCGATGTTGATCCTTTCTACATTGTGGACCGAGTGTTATCTGAATTGGGCTGTTTGTTTGCTAACAAGCTCATGAATGTTTAGTATGCGTCCGGAAGTTTCTCCCGTAGAAAGCAGAATGTTGCTAGCAGGCGCCTGATTTTTTTTGGTGGATTTAGAGGGATAATTCAGCAGTGGATTCAGAGGAAATTTTAGTTTCTGCACTGTTTTTTCTATTTGCTGCCTTACTCGTTCTGGTTACCCCCTTCGTCAAGGACCTGTTTAGAAATCGGAAAGGCCTCTGAGAGAAAATTCTATTGTTAGCTGATTCTTCTGAACTTAATACCTCAAAGTAGCACCACCTGAACTCAAAGTACTACTTTTAGATTCTTGAAGTGTTTATGGAGCTGGTGGTTGGAGGAGTGCCATTGTGGGAGGGACATTTTGAATTTAACAGTCCTCCCTAGTCCCTAGAGATCACAATCGTTTTTCCTTCAGGCAGCTTCTTCATTTTACTACCATTCTCCTTTGTATTTTACCTTATCTCATCTTCAAGTGGATCATCAAAATTATCTACTGATTCTGATAGGCTCAGTTTCCCTTATCAGCTATGGACCTATGGTGATGTTTCCCCATTAGAAGCCATGCTATGTTAACCTCAATCTATGCATATTCTTACTGTTTCCTTTGCAATTGAATTGAGATTTCTAAGGACGTGCCCTATCTTACTATTCTAATCCATGTCCTCTCTTTCATGCAGTTAATGTCCTCAATACGCTCTTTACTAGTCTGAATTCTCCGGGACAGCTCAAAGGTTGGCAGGCAAATGGGGGCGATCCATGTGGTGAGTCATGGCAGGGTGTCACTTGCTCTGGATCAGGGGTCACTAAAATGTGAGTTTGTGACGCAATATTAGTTGTTACTTGTTACCTGTTACCAGACTAGCACAGTTTTTTTTCCTTATCCCCAGTATTTCCCTTTGTCTGATACTGTAGCATACTGTCGAACTTGGGACTCACCGGGAATTTGGCCTACAACATGAATAACTTGGGTTCATTAACTGAGCTGTGAGTCCTCAATTATAGTTTTTGCTCTCCTTCGCTTCCTGTGGGACTTTCTAAATCAATTTTTGATGCAGTGACATGAGCCAAAACAGTCTTGGAGGTGGAAACCAAATACAGTACAATCTTCCCAATATGAAGCTTGAAAAACTGTAAGTTCCCACACTGAACACATGCATTTGTAATTTTATATAACTATTCAGGTGGCATTACTGTTACATGATTCTTCTGTTGTGCAGCAATCTTGCAGGAAATCAGTTTGGTGGCAATTTACCCTACTCGATCTCGACGATGCCTAATCTTAAGTATCTGTGAGTATCATTGCATCCAGGAGTTGATTTTCTTTGGAATATGTATCATCTGAATTCTGGAGGTCTGAATGATTTTTTTCCTTGGCATATGCAGAAACCTTAACCATAACCAGTTACAAGGAAATATCACCGATGTTTTTTCCAGCCTTTATAGTTTGACAGACTTGTAAGTACTTTGTAGGCATTGTGAGATGGGTCTTAATTTGTAGTAAAGTCCCTCATTTTTTTTTCACTTTCTGCTGTTTCGATTCTCATTATTTTCTATCTAATGTGATGCAGGGATCTCTCCTTTAACTCTCTTACTGGTGATCTACCACAAAGTTTCACTGGATTGTCAAGCCTGAAAAATTTGTATGTAGGATGCATGTGTATTTATTTTTGTCTCCTAGACATGCCTCGTTAGATTTTTTTTTTGTAATAATCCGTTCTTTTTCTTTTCAGATATTTGCAGAACAATCAATTTACTGGTTATATCAATGTCCTAGCTAACCTTCCCCTTGATACTCTGTGAGTAATCAACGCTGCAATTAGATGGTGCTTTATTTGCATGTTCAGTACCATATCTCATAACTTTCCTACCTATAGGAATGTTGCGAACAACCGCTTCACTGGTTGGATTCCAAGCCAGCTTAAGAAGATAAACAATATACAGTGAGTTACCTGGACTTCCTGACATGAAACTGTTAGAGAGCTATATCTTGGACTAATGTGCTTCTTGTGTATAGGACTGACGGAAATTCTTGGAGCACAGGACCAGCGCCACCGCCGCCTCCATATACAGCGCCGCCACGTCCAAACCGTCAGAATGGCCCAGGCCAGAACGGTGATGGTTTGTCAAGTTCTGGTGGAAAATCTGGGATAGGTGGTGGAGGTATAGCAGGAATTATCATATCATTGCTGGTTGTTGGAGCAGTTGTTGCATTCTTTCTGATAAAAAGAAGAAAACGCAAAGCTTCTGTGGAAGAGCACTTTGAACAGCACCAGCCATTCACTTCCTTCTCAAACAAAGTTAAAGGTTAGTTAGCTTGAAGGCTGTCACACTTGAGATATGTTTTCTCGGGTTTATCTGATTATGTGAGCATCTTCTTATACACATGTTGCAGACATGAAGCCTATTGATGAGTCTACCACAGTAGACATAGAGTCTTTGGCTTCACCTGCTTCAATCAGCCTGAAACCACCCCCGAAGATAGAGCGCAACAAATCGTTCGATGATGATGAATTTTCAAAACCCGTTTCAAAGAAAAACATCATAACACCTATAAAGGCAACTGTTTATTCAGTTGCAGACCTACAGATGGCAACAGATAGTTTCAGCTTCGACAACCTTGTTGGAGAGGGCACTTTTGGACGAGTTTACAGGGCACAGTTCAATGATGGAAAGGTATACTACATATCCTCATCTCACAATTCCTATTTATTTTGAAAGGTGCATGAGAGGTTTCTTCTCATAAGTACTGTCTGTAAGGTCTTTGAAACTGGGGCTAATATCTTCAATCTGCCACTAGGTGCTCACATGTCCACAATGGCTCTTATATCACTTTTTTGTAAATATTATAACATTAGTGAAAGGTGGCAATCATACAAAGCTAAGAAGAAATTATATTTTCGGAGCAAGATGTTTTAATGGGGAAGGACAAAGTAGCATAGAAAAGCTCCTGAAAAATTGGCTACATCCTGTTGCATAATGACAGCATCGTCTTTCCTGTTGTAATATTTGTCCTTTTTAGAAAGTACTTACGTAGTGGAATGCAGAGTTGGGCTATTTAAATACAACACACTTACTTTTCTTTACTCTGTCTAGGTTCTGGCCATCAAGAAATTAGACAGCACTGTGATGCCATTCCAATCATCTGACGACTTTGCTGAACTGGTCTCAAATATTTCAAAATTGCACCATCCGAATCTTAACGAGCTTGTTGGCTATTGTATGGAACATGGGCAGCACTTGCTTGTGTATGATTTTCACAAGAATGGATCGCTTCATGATCTACTCCACCTTTCAGACGAGTACAGCAAGCCACTTAGTTGGAACTCTCGTGTCAAGATTGCACTTGGCTCTGCCCGTGCACTAGAGTAAGTTGAAATCTGGATGTTGCATATATTTGTTAATCGGAATGGCATAAATTACAATGTCGAGTCTGCATATGTATTGTATTTTAGATGATGGAATAAAGACATCCCAGAATAAACTTTTTTGTTTATGCATGCCTTTTTTACTCTTTCAGAATAATCGGTTTCTTATGCATAAACATTGTCAAAATATGTTAACTGAATGATTGAAGAACATAAAGAATGATCATTGAGCTTGTCGTTACTTGATATACTGTAACACTCTATGCTTTTGAAATGCATAGTCCTTATAGTTTCCCACTAAAAATGTAATCTGTAGGTATCTTCATGAAATATGCTCTCCATCCATCATCCATAAGAATTTCAAGTCGTCAAACATTTTGCTGGACTCGGAATTCAATCCACACCTTTCAGATGCTGGACTTGCAAGCTTTATTCCTGATGCTGAATTCCAGGTAATGGCCAATATAACATCTAATTCAAGAACAGTAACTTCATAGTCGAGTTAAACAAATTTCAGTACATGGATAACTCTTTGGTACTAAGCTACTGATAGCCCAGTTCAATGAGCCTACAAAAGTTCATGCAACTATTTACATGTACCTACAATTATGGAAAAACAAATATCTTGTGTCCTCTTGGTTATCTAGGTGTACATTAGCTATGCAATTCTTATCTGATCTTTCAGATAGTATGGCTCACTAACCATCTTTGTAATGTTTACTTCCAAATAAATTTGTTCAGGCAGCAGAACAAAGTGCGGGATACACTGCCCCAGAGGTGGACATGACCGGTCAGTACACCCTCAAGAGCGATGTCTACAGCTTTGGAGTTGTCATGCTTGAGCTATTGACGGGACGTAGACCATTTGACAGGTACACCCATCATCTGTTTTCACTTTTTTAATTATAAATATGGCAACTGATGGTGCTATATACCATTGTATAACTGTTTCCATTACAGCTCTAGACCCAGGTCAGAGCAGTCACTTGTGCGGTGGGCGACTCCCCAGCTGCATGACATCGACGCATTGGACAGGATGGTCGATCCTGCACTGAAGGGTCTATACCCAGCCAAATCTCTATCCCGATTTGCTGATGTGCTCGCACTATGTGTCCAGGTAGGAGTTCCATTCTTCATTTATGCAGATTAGCCGTAAGAAACAAATGTATCCATCCAAACAAAATCTGAACCTTGTGAACAAAATTCTCGTTGCAGCCCGAACCAGAATTCAGGCCACCGATGTCAGAGGTGGTACAAGCATTGGTTCGACTTGTTCAGAGGGCCAACATGACGAAGAGAATGCTCGACGGAGATACTTCTCGGCGACCAGATGACCAGGATCAAGATTTCATATGATAAGCAAAATCCGAACCATTCAGCCTGTATTTATTTCATCGGACTAGCACACAGCAGAGGGAGAAAATGGAGGAAGAATTCAGAGAAGTTTGTCGGTTTCGCCAGTACATATCCACATGTTTTTTATGGTAACAGTAGAGTTGTTTTCTATGGTCCATGGTTGTATTGTGTCTGCAAAACATTACCTTAATATTAGATTATACCATTCTGTTGTATTCTTTGGTTATATTATTTATATGCAAATGCACCTGATAAAAAACTATGGTGTCAATTTTGCTGAATGTTAAAATAATCAAGTAGTCTCAGTACTACTACATGTCAGACTAGCATACACGACAACCCAATCTAGTTTACTGAATGACGCCTGGCAATGAAAGATCCTACTTGATTGATTTATCTTCCATTGATTTCAGGGTGAAGTTCAGTCTTCCATTCTCATTCATAGAGAGCATCAAGCCCAAAACCCTTTGTATCCTATGATGACTTGGTTGTTACATTACATCCAGAATGCAACAGGAATTAGGTACAGTGTCGGATTCTTGTTATCCGCGGCCTGGTACGAGATCGATGCATAAGCTCGGTAATGGGTGGTCCGCTCTTGTCGTACTCGAGGCCAAAGGAGGTCATCATCAGCACACGGAGACGGAGGTGAGGGTTGGAGTCATCGTCCTCCTCGGGCACCCGGGACTCGATCAGGTAGAACCTGCCGTCACCCATGTACACGAGCGTCGCCGCCGCGTGCGTGGCCAGGCCCTCGTCAAAGAGCTCGTCCTTGCCCAACTTCCAGGCAGGCTTTGCACCCTGCGGCTGGCGGGACGTCGTCGCAAGCACAGGTGGCCCGCTCCTTCCTCGAAGCGACAGATGCGCGTCGAGCTCCCGGTCGTAGTGAGCCTGACCTTTGAATGGCAGAAGCCACTCGCCTAGCTAGGTGGGTCCACTCCGAAAATGATCTAGGCGTTCCGTGTCGAAGGTGTAGGTGCCGCACCGTCCGGGTGGAACACCCATCCGGGTGCAGCGCGTGACACGTAGTTAAATAGGATGCCATGTATGAAGAAAGAGAAAAAACAGTACCAAGACAACTTGTGTCTTCTATGTAACCTAGAGAACAACAATGATGAAACTATGCATCCTAGTTTTAAACATTTTTAAATGATGTGTCACTCTAGGTGATCGTTTCTATGAAACTCCCATTGAAAATGGCCTTAGCTTTTCTGAAATCAGATATGTGCTCGGACGTTTGTCTCTGTACTCTTCTTCTTTCTTGTCATTATATGTTCATTTGGATTCCATTTGGATCCTCATATGTCAACTCATGCCACCAAAAGTGGCTAAGGTCATGTTTTGTAGCTTAGCTTGCCCTCGTAGGGCAGCTTCTGTCTCATCCAAAAGTTTAATTTTGGGTTGTGAATAGAAATCATTAAATAAAAAACTACTTTATAATTTTCTCTAATAATGTTTAACATTTATTTATGTTTTTACAATGTTGCAGATAAAGAAAGTAAATGGAGGGTTTTAAATTTTTAAATCAATTTTTTTAATGTTGCATTCTCATGTATTCTCTTGTTAGATTATATGCAAATACACTTGTAAACAAGACTATGGTGGTGTCGCGGTACTATTGCGTGTCAGCGTAGCTTGGGCAGACCCACGTTGAGTCCAGTGAGGGCACATGCCCCCACTCTAAGTCTGGCACTGTTCCACCTACAATATCCTGTAGCAAACTTATAGGCCCCCAGCCGATTTTTGCCCTAGGTCCGCCTCAATGTCGGATGTCTGTTAACTTGCGGCCTGATATGTGTAAGCTCGGTATGGGTCGTCACCAGTGCACCGCTCTTAATTTTCGTACCTGAGACTAAATGAAAATCCATTGGATACGATAATTGTTACCGTGCAACAAATCAAGTTCGAATCGTCGTCGAAACCGGGCACTATAAATAACGAATACAAATACATCCAAATTAAAGCGAGACTGCTCTCCATATATTTATTCTCTCTCGGCAAGGAAAAAAATCATGGTGGCAATAGAAATAACGAATCTAAATATATCCAAATTAAAGCGAGATTGTTCTCCATATATTTACTCTGTCTCTCTCTCGGCAAGGAACCAAATGATTGCGTGCTCAGGTGATCGACCTCTTTCCATGAAATGCTACTCCTATGTTACGTGTAGTATATATAACCCATCCAATAGATCAGGTATATTGCGTTTTAGCTGCCAATTACCCAGCATCGCCTTGCAGTTTACAGTACTCTCTAATTCATATTCATATATAATAATATGAATATGAAGGACATGGTTGTTGGAGGTCTGGCGTACATGATTGCCATAATCTTATTCCTCATGGCGTCACCAGTAGTTCAATGTAAGTAGTATTGTACATTATTATTTGTGTCTTTATCAATATTTCATTTGTTGCGGATCTGGTTATGTGCTGATGATTGTAACACAATATTGAATCATCAGGTCGTCCCCACGAGAATGTTAGAATAAGCCACGACACATATGGCCTTAAGAACAGGAGCGAATTGGGAGTAGTAGCTGAGAGCAAGGTGGACATAGTGTTCTGCAACAGGGCTCTGTGGAGTTTTGAAAAAAGAGTGCTACTGTTGCATGACTGAAAAGCCGGAACCTTTTTGCTACGACACAATGGATGAGTGTAGGAGTGCCTGCCCTCATTGATGACGAGTGCCTGATTTGGTCGCACCGGCACCAACAAGTGATTGCGGTGCTAAACCACTCGTTTCCCTGATGACGAGAGTAAGAGACGGGGATTTATCCTGGTTCCGGCCACGGGGCCGTACGTCCAGCAGTGGTGCGATGCACCGGTTTACGTGTTGCTCGTAGTAGGGGTTTACAAGCAAGGTGGGAGAAGGAGATGAGCTCCTAAGTCCCCAGCTATGTGATGCGTGTTCTGGTGTGTGTGAACTCGTGTGTGAGTGCCTGAGTGTTGTGGTTCCGTTGCCCTGTCTTTCCCTTGCCCTTTGCATGGGCTTCCCTCCCCCTTTTATAGACTAAGAGGGCGGGGTGCGAGTACATGTGTTCGTTGCTGAGTGCACTGTTCGTCCATGCCGCGCACTGTGCGGGCGGGAATCGCGCCTTCCAACTCCGGCTGACGACATGGCAGTGGCTGACGTGATGTCCTTCCTTCTTGTGACGGCTCACAGCGTCGAGGGTAGTGACTTGCGTACGGCGTCCAGATCGAGCTTCTGGAGCCTCCTTCGAGGGTCTCCTTCGAGGGTGATGGCGTGCCCGAGGCGAGTGAAGTCAAAGGAGTAGTTGGCACAGTGCTGCTGGCGGGTTAGGTTGGGTCGTGCAGCGTGGCGCTCAGAAGTCGCCCTACGCGCAGCTCGCTCTCTTCGACCGAGCTTTTTTCGTGTCGCAGTCGATCTGCCTGAGTCGGTGGTCGAGGAGGAGCAGCGTCTCGTGGTCGAGACTCGAGACCAGCTCGAGCTGGAGCAAGCGGCTCAGGCTACGGCGGAACGGCAGGCTCGAGAGGGGGAAAAGGCCCTCGAGGCTGCCCAGGGTCAAGTCGAGGGTAAGTCGATCTTGCTCGAGTCTTGACCCTTTTGCTTTGTTGCTTTTTCGTTTCTGACTGACTTTGTTGGTGCAGCGTTGAAGCAGGCGCTTCAGGCCGAGACAGAGTCGAGGGAAGCCGTGCTGGTGGCACAATCGGCGACCCAGCGCGAGCTCGATGAGCTGGTGCAGGCAGCTTCGGCGGCCTGTAACGAGATTGCTGGCGCCGATGTACAGTCCGGCACTCTGCGACCTGTCAATCCAAGTCATGATGACGTTCCTCTGCAGTCAAAAAGAGATCACTGCGCCACGCGACCACCCACGCCCCGGAGAGGACACCGGTCAAATCCACTCGCAACAGTGGACTTCTGAGCGCCACGCTGCACGACCCAACCTAACCCGCCAGCAGCACTGTGCCAACTACTCCTTTGACTTCACTCGCCTCGGGCACGCCATCACCCTCGAAGGAGGCTCCAGAAGCTCGATCTGGACGCCGTACGCAAGTCACTACCCTCGACGCTGTGAGCCGTCACAAGAAGGAAGGACATCACGTCAGCCACTGCCATGTCGTCAGCCGGAGTTGGAAGGTGCGATTCCCGCCCGCACAGTGCGCGGCATGGACGAACAGTGCACTCAGCAACGAACACATGTAGTCGCACCCCGCCCTCTTAGTCTATAAAAGGGGGAGGGAAGCCCATGCAAAGGGCAAGGGCAAGACAGGGCAACGGAACCACAACACTCAGGCACTCACACACGAGTTCACACACACCAGAACACGCATCACATAGCTGGGGACTTAGGAGCTCATCTCCTTCTCCCACCTTGCTTGTAAACCCCTACTACGAGCAACACGTAAACCGGTGCATCGCACCACTGCTGGACGTACGGCCCCGTGGCCGGAACCAGGATAAATCCCCGTCTCTTACTCTCGTCATCAGGGAAACGAGTGGTTTAGCACCGCAATCACTTGTTGGTGCCGGTGCGACCAAATCAGGCACCGACGCTATCTGATATAATATAGTATATATTTATTTGGATTTGTTTGTCAAATGTCTCGTTCACCTTAGTATATGTTTATTTTCAATAAGACGAATGATCAAACATTGATGTCTGAAAGTAAAAAAATATATATTTATTTTGAGGCGGAGGGAGTACTAATATATCTACCAGATGTGCGAGGATCGACTTCGGGCCAGGGTATTGCATCTTTCTTGGGCAGAATATATAGTTGTGTGGCAAATGCCGTTCCGTTGAATATACTTTCTTCGTTCCAGAACTACAAATGTAGTTTATGTGACCTTTTTTACTATAAATTTGACCACTCATCTTACTAAAAAAATTAAACAAAAATTCAAATTTTTTTGTTATGACTTGCTAATCAAATTTCTTTAAAGATAACTTAAATTTAATTATATTTGCACAAATTTTCTCAGACAGCCAGCTCTTAGTTGGACGCGCTTGGACAGCAGCAACCGGCGGTGTTCTGTGACGTGTCAGCACTATATAGCAGCCAATCAACAAGTGGGTATGGAGTTGGATAGTACGCACTCTTTTTTCGTACGTGAACGTGTGGCCCTTCGTGATCACCCTCCGTGTGCTACACACACGTTCCCACTAATCAACAATTTACCGATCGACATTATGGACTACCTTCATCGACCTTCAGAGCTGCTTTCACGAACAGCCTCGATCAGCATCACCGATGGGGGCGCAGTACGTACTGTCTGCAGCGGGGTGTTAGCAGCGTGTATGTAGGCAGGCGCGTGTACATCGTAACCTGACTAGCTAATACGTAACGTTCAGCTATTCTTTAGCTAGATCCTGTTGACTAGGAACTAGGAAGGTAGTCACCGTGTGCACTGTTGTCGTACCGGGCCATCTCGAATCGGCACCGCCGCGCGGTCCAAGATGCCGCACGTACGCGCGCTGTCTCCGCCTCCACACGGACGGCGGCGGCCGGCCGGCACACACGGCTCGGAGCTTCGCCAAGCACGTCCTGCCGTGCCGGCCAACGTGTTGGCGCTGGCCTTGACTCTCGATGCCGCCGCCTGTAAAAAATGACACCACATGGATTACAGGCGGTTATACAAATCAATGATGGAATTGTTAGACTGATGTAACATTAAAATCTTCACTGATTTAGATAATCTATTTGATATCATGCAATCCCGTAATCTAGAGTATAGGTGTTGACTAGTCACAACTTTTGTCTTATGGATGAGATTTCCAAAAGGGAGTACACAATAACTCTCACTACAGAATTAGAGAAACTCGACAAAGAAGATTACGTGAAGTTAGGTACTTCCTATGAATTGTACAAATGGAATCACTCTCCCAGCCTCTGGCATCTCTAGATCTACAATATGTGATGGATTCATATGTTGGTTGTTGGCCTATTGAGCACTTGATGGGCTAGGTACAAAACATCTTACACAACCGCATGCCTGTGCTCCTGCTTGATACATATGAAGGGATCGGGTGTTAGAAAAAAATACAATTTGGGAGAGGGGGCGTGTCGCCACCCCTCTGGTTCCGCCGTTGGATTCAAGAGCCGCCTCTAGTTCCATCGTTGGAGGCAAGAGAGGTGTTCGGGTCCTTGGGAGTCATTGTTGTACCTCTTCTCTTGTTCTAGGTTATGAACCCTAACTCTTGTTCTCTTTAGAGGGGCTGCAAGCCCCAACTCGATCACCGAGGGAAAAAGTATGCTAACTCATCTAAGGGACGTGTTGCCAGCCCTAACTCATCGTAGGTGTTGATGGCATGCTAGCCTGACCTAGTATGCCACCACCGATCGACCACAACACCAATGCGGCCTATGTTGACTAGTGCGCTATACATGTTGATCGATCTATACTGAGCCACAAGCTAGTTATATGTATCTAATAGAGAAATAGTAAAGGTAAGTGGAAGCTTGTGAGCGCATGTTGTGTGGTAGACTGATAGTCATGTTTTCGTCCTCCATTTTCTTTCTCTACTGCGTGCTGCCTCGGATTTTGCTTATCATATGAAACCTTGATCCTGGTCATAGTATCTCCATCAAACATTCTCTTCATCATGTTGTTGGCCATAAATCGCAAGTCATGATTACATACGAATGACGAGAACGAAAGGATTGCTGCATGCAAGTCCAGGGCTCTCAAGATGTAAAGCAAAGCAACCTCAACTCCCCACGCGCTCTCCTTGTTAAAAAGATAAAAATGATAGAAATTCCCTGTAGTCACATCACATGTAGGGTAACCATCAGAGAGCCAATGAATTTTCTTTTTCTAGACTGAAAAGAGAAGCCTTTCCAATAAATAACAAATCAGTATCGCGATTACTGAAAGTAGAGGTCTTCTTCCTTATTCTTGTGTCATTCATGACAAAAAGTATCGGATGGCTCATGGAGGGATCTACGTTTTAGGAGGGAAGGGGGCTAGCATGTGCCACTATCTATGACATATATAGCATCCTTGTACCGTTGCATCGTCGCCCACAATGGAACTGAGAGATCGAATGGTGCCTCGCTTTGCACCAGCCGCGCTCAGGACAAAGACGGGGGAGGTGGGGGAGGGATGGAATGAATGAGATGGCAGGTTACACAAAGAATGAGCTGCCATTTCCACGTGGACTCAAATCATGCTGCCACGTGTTGGCAAGTTTTTCTAAAGAAAAAGAAAAAGGCACGAAGAGGAAATGGGAGAGGGTGATGTGGCGGTATATACCACGGAGACGTAGAGCGCACCAGGCGCCAAAACGCCGGCATCCTCCTCCTCCACATCCTCCTCACCCCGCCTCGTCGTGCTCTTGTCCCTTTCCACCGCCCCAACAACTCAAGTGCGGAGGAGGCCGCCCGCCTCCCCTTATCATCGGGCTCGTTGAGACAAGGCTTCCTCCCCACCTGGGCTCCTCCGCCTCCACGCCGCTGCGCGCTAGCCGCTGCCACGCCTCCCCTAGTCCCTCCCTTCTCCTCATCCGGTGAGTCCCCTTGCCTGCTCACTCTGCGTTTCCGTTTAATCACGCGGGAGTCAGGTCAGGCACAGGCAGGATCCGGTTCCTATGGGGATGGGGGCGGCTCTTGTGTTACCTGCGGCCGGAAATTATTAACGGGCTATAAAAGAAATGGGGGATTTCTTAGGGTTCGTGCTTTGAAGGCACAGGAAATTTGGGATTGGTTTGGGGAATTGGCAGTTACAACATACATGGAGTAGGCTGCAATTGTTGGGCACAAAGTTTTAGCGGTGTTCTGGTAGTGATTGTTGAGTATGGTTCACATTGTATAGTATAGGGAGACTTGGTTCAGGTTTAATATTAGATGGTCATGCTACAAAATGGGAGGTCCAAGTTGTGTATCCTGTTTCCTCTTGAGTCATTGTTAACTCATTACTTGTTATCGGCATAGAATAACTTCGTTAATGTGTACCAACCATGATCAGTTTACTTGCATATACTTGGAAAATGCGTATGAAATGATTTCATGAACTGCCAGTCTAATAGCTCCTCTTGGCTATGCAGTAGTCTGCCTCTGTGTATTGGTTGAACCAGAGCTGACAACAATCTACCAAAAGTTGCTTCCACATGGATACTGGCTGCCTGTCATCTATGAACATTACTGGAGTGAACCAAACGAGATCTTTTGCACAGCAACTTCCTACTCAGAGATGCTTTTCAAGTAGTCACCACGTGGGCTTTTCTGTGAAATCTCTTGTTGTGAGGAATAAAGGAAGAAGGTCACACCGTAGACATTCTGCTTTGCAGGTTCTGCTTTGTGTTCATTTTTTCTCATACTTTCAGGTCATTCCTTACTGAAAATATGATTGATTAGCCGTTCTGCAGATTGTCTGCAAGGATTTCCCAAGACCTCCACTAGAAAACACAATAAACTATTTGGAAGCTGGACAACTCTCTTCATTTTTTAGAAGCAGCCAACGCCCCAGTAAACCATTGCAGGTCGTGATTGCTGGTGCAGGTTCGACGTAATTTGTGATTAATGTTTTCACATATCATTTTGTCAGTTACTTCGAGGGCAACAACAGTTGACTTCTAGCTTTATTAATTCGTGGTGTAAATTTTGTAGGATTGGCTGGTCTATCAACGGCGAAATATCTGGCAGATGCTGGCCATAAACCCATATTGCTTGAGGCTAGAGATGTTTTGGGCGGAAAGGTCTGAAAGATATTTACATGATTGTTTGCAATTGTCTTAATTGCGTGCATATGCTGTTTTCATCATTTGTTCCTTTTTATTATTTTTTATGCATTGAACAGATAGCTGCTTGGAAGGATGAAGATGGAGATTGGTATGAAACTGGGCTTCATATCTTTTGTAAGTTACAGTTTCTGGTGCTCGAGGTTCTCTTCATGATATTCAATTTTCTAGATTATTTCTGTTAGAAACATACATTTAATGTATATATGTTAACAAACTGTTAAGGCACACCAGCACACAAACTTCTAAACCACAGTTGTCTATCGTGCTTGTTTTTCATTATGCATCGGAATTAAGGACTATTTCTTTTATTTTGCAAAATCATTATTGAGAAAGGTCTGAAAGGAGTTTTTTTAAATACTAATAACAGTGTCAGAATAGCCTGAAAAGTTTGCAGATTACTAAAGCATACATCAGTGCATGTTTTAATGTTACATAAACCATGTTGTGTACTCCATAGTATCCATAATGGCATAGTTGAATATATGTTATTCTGTTCACAAGAGCATTTGATTGCTACCATTCCCTTCCTAGCATATATAACACTGTCACTGTGTGTATGTAACCATGCATTTTTGTTTAAAGTTGGAGCTTATCCCAACATACAGAATTTGTTTGGCGAGCTCGGTATTGAGGACCGTTTGCAATGGAAAGAACACTCCATGATATTTGCCATGCCAAACAAGCCAGGAGAATTCAGCCGGTTTGATTTCCCAGAAACTTTGCCAGCACCTGTAAATGGTATGACTATACATGATGTTGGAGTTTTTTTCAACTGATTTTGCAGAGAATCCAGAAATGCATTCTAATCTTAGTCCACTCAGTTTGCTAATATATGGACAGCATTAACGCTCCCAATTGATGCTGTACTATGATTCACCATTGTACTTTTAACAGGAATTTGGGCCATACTGAGAAATAATGAAATGCTTACCTGGCCGGAGAAGGTGAAGTTTGCTATTGGGCTTCTTCCAGCAATGGTTGGTGGTCAACCTTATGTTGAAGCCCAAGATGGCTTAACGGTTTCAGAGTGGATGAAAAAGCAGGTACGAGTTCAATTCGTCGATAGACTAGTCTCTGTGTCAAAGAAATACTCCATGTTATTAGTACTGCTAGAGAGCTTTTAGTTTGCCAATAGATTGTTTCCTATTTTCTTATCTTCCTGAAGTACAGGTAGCTCCATACATGAAAAGCATATGCTCAAATTCTTTTCTTATATTTGTTGTAAATCTCTTTCCATGGTGATATATCTTTCTATTTTCTTGTGGAGACATGTGGTGCCTGATACAATTATTTGATCAGCACAGGGTGTTCCTGATCGAGTGAATGATGAGGTTTTTATTGCAATGTCCAAGGCACTCAATTTCATAAATCCTGATGAGCTATCCATGCAGTGCATTTTGATTGCTTTGAACCGTTTTCTTCAGGTACATCTGTTGTTGCTCTATGTGATTGTGCAATATATATTACTTGCCTGTTCTTTTTTTTGGAGAAATAGCTTACATATGTTGATTCTTGCTTTCTTGCCTGTATTATTTTTTACCTGAGAAAGATGCTAATATCTATTTGCATGTGGATATTTTGAAAAAGATTATTTTGTGTAATCGTGCAGGAGAAGCATGGTTCAAAAATGGCATTCTTGGATGGTAATCCACCTGAAAGGCTGTGCATGCCTGTTGTTGATCACATTCGGTCTAGGGGTGGTGAGGTCCGCCTGAATTCTCGTATTAAAAAGATAGAGCTGAATCCTGATGGAACTGTAAAACATTTCGCACTTACCGACGGAACGCAAATAACTGGAGATGCTTATGTCTGTGCTGCACCAGGTGTGATTTATTACCAGTAAACCTTGTTTCCTGTGCAGCTATTCAACTGAACTGACTAGTCTTTGTATTTAGTTGATATCTTCAAGCTTCTTGTACCTCAAGAGTGGAGTGAAATTTCTTATTTCAAGAAGCTGGAGAAGTTGGTGGGAGTTCCTGTTATCAATGTTCACATATGGTTGGTTGGTTGAAATATTTGGTTCTGAATTGGAAATGCTTCATTTACTCATATGGTTATGCTTCTTCCTTGAGATATTTATGAAACTTTCCTGAGAACATCTTGTTGTTTTGAATGCCTCAGGTTTGACAGAAAACTGAAAAACACATATGACCACCTCCTTTTCAGTAGGTACATCTCCTGGCCATATTCTTAGTTCATGCATTTTTTGTGCAATATATCTTGATTATGATCGTATCAAGATATTTCATGCGCTGTTCAGGTTGCGCACATCATGTGTAAATGTCCGTTTCCTTATTAGATATCATATGGCACTTGTTGATCTTGTTTATTTTTTTTGTTCCAGGAGTTCACTGTTAAGTGTCTATGCAGACATGTCAGTAACCTGCAAGGTACCAACTTGAGGACAACACCAGTTTTCTTCAAACACTAGCATACTAATACACTGGCCATGATACCTTTATTCTAGAGGCTCAGTGACCTTCACGTGTCATATACATAAAAGGTCCTATGATTCACATGATTAAGAAGGAATGTATTATTAAGTGGATATATAAAATTTTAGACATCTGTGCTAGATGTATTGAAGTGTGGGACTTTGTTGTTGCGAACATGTTGGTGGTCACTGTGTTGTATTGTTGAATCATGATATATTAGGTAGCGAAAGACATGGATGCACACTCACCTTTTTTATTTTCTTTTCTTGTCTAATTCTTTACAGGAATACTATGATCCAAACCGTTCAATGCTGGAGTTGGTCTTTGCTCCTGCAGAGGAATGGATTGGACGAAGTGAAGCTGAAATCATTGATGCAACTATGGAAGAGCTAGCCAAGTTATTTCCTGATGAAATTGCTGCTGATCAAAGTAAAGCAAAGATTCTTAAGTATCATGTTGTGAAGACGCCGAGGTGAGGATATTTGTCAGACACTCCTGATAGATAAGCACGATTAGCTCTAGCTCTGATAGTTTTCCTTTTCTCCGTGTGTTCATATTCTGCCTTGCTTTGACAGATCGGTTTACAAAACTGTTCCAAACTGTGAACCTTGCCGACCTCTCCAAAGGTCACCAATCGAAGGGTTCTATTTGGCTGGCGATTACACAAAGCAAAAATACTTGGCTTCCATGGAAGGTGCAGTGCTATCTGGGAAGCTTTGCGCCCAATCTATAGTGCAGGTAAATCCTTGCCATGTTCCTGGTTGGACATAAAAGCACCAGATAACCAGATTGCTTACAAGTTTGATCATTTTGATGTGGTACGATTTTGCAGCTAATTATAATTATTAAACATCTGCTGCTTTCAGGATTATGGCAGGCTTTCCCTCAGGAGCCAGAAAACCCTGCAATCCGAAGAAGTTCCCGTCGCATCTTAGGTGTAGTTCAGACTCTTGCTCGGCGTGTCATCTTATCGCCTATTTCGTGGGAACCCACCAACTGCTCATGTGGGAGCTGACCTCTTGTGCTCCTTTGACAATTCCCTAGAGCTGAATTGTGACAGTAGTTGATATCATATTGGGAAAAAGTTGATATGTATGTAAAACGACCTGCATAGCAATTCTTAGATCATTGCAAAAGGAAAAGCGAAGAAGAGATCTCAGATATTATCTTGTAACACTTTCAGATGGTGCCCTCGATTGATCCATCCCACGTGGGAAGAATTGTCCATTGTGCGCTTGAGGTAAGCCGGGTCAGCAGAAGCTACTGCCCACTGGCTGATTTTTACGAGAGGTGCTGTGCACCAATTAAAAAGAACATATTCTGATACTTGTGTCATGAAAAAGAGCAGATAGGAACATAGACAATCTCGAAGTTGTGTCCCACTTCTCTTGTTGGGCATACTATATTTGCCAAGTTGCAGTTATTATACCAAAGGAAGTTCAGATTGGACTTTGGCCACAAGATATTTTTCATCAGATACCTGGCGTCTCAATAACTATCCTTTGAGCCTAGATATTATCGCTGGTCACATTTTCTCTTATCTGTTTGTACTGGCATCCTGGTTGTGTGCACCTGATGTTACATCCAGCTGAAAGAAGCTGCCAAACTTCCTTTGTGCAAAACTGAACAAAGAAAGCATCCGAACAACTTACCTTTTTATTGTTCAGATTTGTATTACCACAGCCCACGGAATCATCTGGTGACTTTGCTTATAGAATAATAACAGAATAAAGCGTGCTGGATTATTCATAGTCACACGTCAGCAAAGTCAGGACGGGAGCTGAAGATAACTATTGACTCCAGGCTGTGATGCCTGCGCCCATTGCTTCGTCCAGGTCCAGCCGAGTCTTCATCCGGCAGCGGCGGCGGCGGGCCCGCAGAGTCCCAGGTGGTGCTGCAGATTTTTTCTCGCCACCCTTTTCCCTTTTCTGGCTGCGAGGGAGGCCAACAAATATCTGAGGCCAGATATTTTCCGCGCCCCGCCACGTGTCGGGCAGCCACGTGGAAAAGCGCCGGCACGTAGGCGTAAAGCTCCATCCAGAGGGTCCCGTCGGTTGTCGATCCCTTTTAATCCTTGTCTTTAATTGTCCTTGCGTTTCAATGGCCATTCTCTCCTCCGCGGCTACATGCCTCTCTCTGTCCCCTTCCGTCCTTCGCCGTTTATCCAGAGCCTGAGCCAAATCGAGGAGCTTTCCTCGATCTGCTTTCCGAGGGTGGTTTGATTTTCTGGGCGCGGTCAAGAGCCCACCTTGAATTCCGCCGAAAATTGGTCGTTTTTCTTGCCTAGGTGGTGTTGTTGATTTCTGTTGCTTGGGGACTTTCTTGGTTCTTGAGTTGCGATCCTCTCTTGCTCTGTCTCACTGATTTTTTAGGACCAGTTTGCCTCTTTGGTGATCTTCTGCGTTTTCTGCATCTTTGTTACAATTTCACAAGGGGGAAAGGTTTCTGTTCATCGAGGGAACAAGGAAACACTTGTTTCATCATCGGACAAACAAAGCCCGAGGAATACAGGCAAATCCTTGGAAGTTGCATCCTTTGCTTGTTCCTTGTCTGACTCAAAGAATACAATGGGAGATGTGTCGTTGAATCGATCCATTAAGGCCGAGCCAGCTTCCGGTGGCATTGCCAAGGTACTAACAAACATAATTTTCTTTTTCCCTTGGCATATCGTGTTACTTCTTTAGTTCCTGTAACTTCATTACTGTCTGCTGAACTGTTTGCACGTGATCCCTCTCTCTTTACAATGATATTAGGAGTCGAGCTTGGTAGGATGATTGCGAACTTCTATTCGGTAAACTAAAGTGTCGAATCTATGGACGATGAGACCTGAGTACCTGACTAGAGGCAGCATGAGTTTGTTCGGTGCTGTAAACGCTTTTGCAGTGCAATGAGACTGGGATCAACCCTTTGGCTGGATATGAAATGTTGTTGCAATGTTGCATACATGCTCATTCCAAGTCAGAAAATGTTCCCTGACCGTGATAAAAAAATCACCCTTTTTAGGATTAATAATACATTTTTGAAACGATATGTCTTATCCTGTTGCACACATAATTTTGATCATGGAATGGAAATAGTGCTGTTGTGACTCTTGGTCATGGCTTCTGTTTTCTTTCTTATTTTTTTTTTGTTGGCCAATTCCTACAAAAACTAAATATAATGTTCATCTGATTTGTTGACAGGGAAATCGAATTCTGGACATGATGTCGGCCGGGTGGACAGATGAGAGACACATGCTGTATATAAGCTCTATGGAGGCTTCTTTTGTCGATCAACTATACAATCACGGACACCATCCGCATAATACAATTGGCAATGGCTTCAAGGTTCTCCGCAGGGGTGTGTGGGAGTACATCAAGTATGAGAAAACTAATGCTCGTGTGCAAAGTGGGACCAAATGCTGTCTACCTGCAAGTCCCTGGATCCAACATTTCAGAGCACGTGACTGTGGTAGTAATGCACAAAGTGATGGGCTGGAGGCTTCAGTGGGCGATCATGAATCGGGTACTCAGACAAACACGGAGAGGGTTTCAGTATCTCGCGGAAGGGAATGGAAAGCTTCTAAAGGAGAAAACCAGCTTCTTGCTGAAAGTACAGGTTGCTAATTTGATTCTTATCTCGTTGTCGTTGGTACATTTTGACTCAATCCTCAAAAATTTTATGTAATTGTCTGAACGTCTCTGCTAAGTGTCTGAACATTTAATTAGCTATTCAGACAGTTCACAATTTGATGCAGCCCATCTATGCTAGCTTTGCATGACATGTACTGAGATTCCCCAACCAAGCCATAAAAAAACATTCATATCATCATACGTTATTGAATTCATCTAGTACTGCCCAGTAGCAGCAGCATGCAGTAACCTTTGTTTCTAATGCCAATTTTGTATCTTTTCTCCCTCTCCAGAGGTCTCTGATCAGAATTTCGCTGATGATGAGGCAGAAGTTGAAGCAGAATCAAGTAAAGCACGCAAGAAAAGGAGATTAAGCAGAACGTCCCACTACGGCGATGAATGATGAAGTAAATTCGCAGGACCAGTTAGCTTATTAGTCTGTTGCATGAATGGAGATGACATCCCAAAAGATGATGTTAAGATGATTTCTCTGCAGCCGCAAAAGCTGTTGGAAGCCAAGATACTTTGATCAGAAGGAAGGCTTTGAAAGATCAGTTATTAGTGATTTTGTAGTCTAAATACCGGAGCAGTTAGTAGAGGCGTTTTGGCGGATCAAGTTCTTTCTATATGTATCTGTGTTTTTTTCAGTTTTAATCAGTAGCGCTGTTTACTTGTTTAGTGCCTCTCTATCATCAGAAGGATAATTGGCTAGCTCTCTATGTATTGGCTGATCTTGTGAATTTAATGCCTTTTGCTGTTGCTTTGTGGGGCAGCTACTATGAAATTTGCAATATGAGTGGGGTGTGTACATATTTGCTACATCATGAGAATCATAATAGATTTCCAATTCCCAAACTATTTTTGTTGCCCCAACTGTGTGCGCACACATGTAGCATGTTCCCGAAATCAAGGTACATGCTTATCGTTTGCTGTTAAACGAGCATCGTTTCTTTTAGAAAATTCTGAAAAATAAGCTAGAACGGTCATGATTTGTCTGCTTTTATATTTAATTAATGGAACTGTTGGATCTGAAATTTAACCATTTCTCATGCGCATAAGTTCTTAGTCACCTTAATTCTCAGCTACACAACTGGTCCTGCTGCTAGGATGGCACTGTTACTACCAGCTTAATTCTCTCACTATCCTAAAAAAAAGCTTGATTCTCTCAATATAGTTCATAAAAAAAGTTACAGAGCATAATAGATTAATAGGCGGTATAGTTGGTGGGAAGAATTGCCTCAATATTAATGCCATATTTATCCTTCGTAGACCAGTAGTAGTCGTTGCCACCCGAGCCCACAACCAGAAACGAATACTCTTCCCGCCTACGAGCCACGCCGCCCTTCTCCGCTTCTCCTCTGCGATCTCTCCATGGCATGGCCACCCGCTGCGTCAATCTCTCCAAATTCTTCAGGATCACAAGGATTCGGTACCAATCCAAGCAAACCCGCGCCAAATCCTTCGCCACCTCAGCTCCGACGAGTGAGCCTCCGCACCTCGAGGTCCTCACCGTGCTCCTGCACAGTACCTGTTCGTTGAAATGCCTCAGAGCGCTCCACGCGCGGCTCGCCGTCGCGGGCGCGATATGGGACACCTCCGTCATCATGGGACTGGTTAAGAGGTATCTTTCTTTGGGGAAGCCCTCGCCCGCGGCGTCGCTTTTCGCCGAAGCCTACCGCGGCCGACCCACGGTTTACTCGCTGAATCTCGCCGTCCGCTGCTTCTCTGGCCATGGGTTCCACCGAGAGCTTCTTGATCTGTACAGGGAACTGTGTGGCTTTGGGTCCGACAACTTCACGTTCCCGCTGGTCATCAAGGGTTGCACGGCTGTTGGTTGCCTTCGACTGGGGAGGGAGGTGCACTGCAGGGTTCTGCGGACAGGGCATGGGGGCAATGTCGGTGTTCAGACTGCGCTCCTTGATATGTACGCTAAGGCTGGCCAGATTGACGTGTCGAGGAGAGTCTTTGATGGCATGGCGCAGAGGGACTTGATTTCTTGGAATGCTATGGTCTCAGGGTACTCGCTCAATGGTTGCTTCCAAGAAGCTGTTGAGGCATTGCAGGAGATGCAGCAGGGTGGCATGAGGTTGAATGCAAGCACACTTGTTGGCATCATTGGTATGTGTGGTGGTGTCAAAGCAAAGGATCTTGGTAGTTCGCTCCACGCATTGGCAATGAAATATGGGACCATCGCTGATGAGTCCCTAACATCTGCATTCATTTCAATGTATTCTGCATTTGATGATGTTTTATCATCTCGATTGGTTTTTGATCTACAGCCTGTGAAAGATTTGGTATCTTTCAATTCCATGATAGCAGCATACATGCAGCACAGCAACTGGAAGGAAGCTTTTGATATCTTCAGGTTGATGCATTGTGCAGATCTAGAGCCTAATCTAGTCACAATGGTGTCTATCCTTCCATCTTGTAACGAATTCTTTGGTATAAACCAAGGCGAGTCTGTGCATGGTGTGATTATCAAGTTTGGCCTTGCAGAGCAGGTTTCTGTTGTCAGTGCTCTTGTTTCCATGTATTCAAAGGTTGGGAAGTTGAATTCAGCTGTGCTCCTTTTCTGTTGCATTACCGAGAAGAACAATCTCGTGTGGAACTCTATGATTTCTGGATACCTTGTGAACAATGAATGGAACATGGCTCTTGATATGTTCTGCAAGATGCAGATCGAGGGTGTGCCTCCAGATTCAACAGCTATCATTAATGTGATATCTGCATGTAGACACACAAAGGATTTCCATGTGGCGAAGTCAATACATGCATATGCTGTTAGGAATAGATTTGAATCAAACCAGAGTGTAACGAACGCACTCCTAGCTATGTATGCTGACTGCGGAGATATATCAACTTCCTATAAATTATTTCAGAAAATGGAAGTACGGAAGTTAATATCTTGGAACACTATGATATCTGGTTTTGCTGAAATAGGGGATTCAGAAACTTCTCTATTGTTGTTCTGCCAGATGTGCCAAGAAGAAGTGCAGTTTGATCTTGTAACTCTGATAGGTGTTATTAGCAGCCTTTTCGTGTCCAAGGATGCAATGATTGGGGAATCAGTTCATTCTCTGGCAATCAAAAGTGGATGTAGTTCAGATGTTTCTCTTACAAATGCTCTCATTACCATGTACACCAATTGTGGTATTGTTGAAGCAGGCCAGAAACTTTTTGACAGTTGTTCTGATAGTACAATCACATACAATGCTTTGATGAGTGGATATCGTAAAAACAATGTTTCTGAGGAGATATTGCCTCTGTTTTGCCAAATGGTAAAGAATGATGTGAAACCAAATCTTGTAACCTTACTGAATTTATTGCCTGTTTGTCAGAGCGAGTTACAAGGGAAGTCTATACACAGTTATGCAGTGCGAAATTTCACCAGGCTGGAAACACCGTTCTCAACATCAGCAATATGTATGTATAGTAGGTTCAACAATATAGAGTACTGCAGAAAAGTTTTCAGTTTGGTTGGTGAAAGAAACATTATATTATGGAACGCCTTCTTATCAGCATGTGTCCAATGCAAGCAGGCTGATATGGTAGTTGATTTCTTCAAGAATATGCTCTTCCTTAATGTCAAACCTGATTCAATAACCATGCTGGCACTCATCTCAGCATGTTCACAACTTGGAGATGCAGATTTTGCTGCTTGTGTTATGGCTGTCGTTCTTCAAAGGGGTTTTAGTGCAAAGGGTTTGGTTGTCAATGCTCTTATTGACATGCATTCAAGGTGCGGCAGCATATCGTTTGCAAGGGAGGTCTTTGACAGCTCAGTGGAGAAAGATTCAATCACTTGGGGTGCAATGATCAACGCATATAGTATACATGGGAATGGTGAGGCTGCCCTTGATCTTTTCTCGATGATGACAGATTCAGGTACGGATCCAGATGACATAACTTTTGTTAGTATCTTGTCGGCATGTAGTCATAGCGGCTTTGTGGAGCAAGGAAGAACATTATTCAAATCACTACAGGCGAATTATGGAATTACACCACGAGTAGAGCATTATGCATGCATGGTGGATCTATTGGGCAGAACTGGCCACTTGGATGAAGCATATGATATTGTCAGATCAATGCCATTCAAACCATCGGATAATTTGCTTGAATCGTTGCTTGGAGCATGCAGATTCCATGGTAATTCTAAAATTGGCGAATCTGTAGGGAAATTACTCATTGAATCTGAGCATGGCAAGTCAAGATCTTATGTCATGCTCTCGAATATCTATGCTTCAGCTGGTAAATGGAGTGACTCTGAGCAGCTGAGAGCAGACATGGAAGCAAAAGGATTGCGAAAAGATGTGGCGGTTAGCTTAATTGGGATGACATAGTAGCCCTGATGAAACAAAGGTCTAGAGTTTGAGAAGCTTTGGGTCACACATTACACTTTTGGGCGATGTCTTGAAACTGTGTTCATATCTAGTTGACTTCTCTTACAGGCAGTCGCCAGACCATTTATTTTCGTTTGTGCACAAGAAAACTTTACATCATTCTTCCACGACTCAATATTTTGGAGTGGCCAATTATTGTATAAACATATAAATATTCCTACTATGTGCAACAAGGTGCATTTAAAAGCTGCTATTATAGTTTTCAAGGAAGACAGGTACGTCTAAATGGTAAGGCACTGCATGGTTGAACAGCTGTGCTGATTGCTACCATGTCGGTAACTGTGAAAAATTATTTGACCTGATTTTTTTTAAGATGATGCAGACAGTATCAAGACAATCCAGTTATTTCCAAATCTGATATCCGTTACATGAGCACAGCAATATATGCAGAGAATTGAGCAGATAGTTGAAGATTTATAGTGAAGACAGGTGCCTTTATTTTCCAGTTGTCAGGTAAATGTTCAGTTTGCACAATCTTGTTTATAATTTCCAACTGTCATGGGGTTATATGTGTGTATTTGCCAATACAGCTGTTCCTGCTTCATGGTGGCACACAATTTCCTTAGGCTATCCAGCTTGTGTCAATAGCACCAATATAAAGAATAGGCTACAGAATAAATCAAAACAAGCATTTGATTACGGAATGAGTCCAAGTCTTCTCCTGTAATTATTGTATGGGTTCTCCCTCCACCCAAATGGCTCTCCAGCGCTTCAAGTCTTTGCTCTGCCTCCAGTTTTCTCCCTGAAACATCATGCATACATTGCCCAAAATTTCTCGTCCTACCTTTAGTATTCTGCTGCAATAAAAACGTACACACAAGAGTGTTAAGAGTAAGGTTTGGATCATGCTTTTGTATTTATATTTTGATTTAGTTTCTGATTCATGTAGTCTTTATTATACTTTCCTTTCATGTGTTGTTTTAGATTGCCTTCACTTTTTCATTGTTCTCACTCATTGCAGGTTTCATAAGTTGTTGAGTTCTTTTGTGATGTTCTTTTGGTTCTTGTGTTTGTCATGGGTTTTGCTTACATTTTGTGATAAAAATTACTGTGGAGGTATTCATATGTTTAGCAATTGGATACTCATTTTTGAGCCATGGTAATTAGCTAAAAGAAGCTTTGTCCTGACAAATAATTGGGCTAATGATTTGTGTCTTAAAAAGATGATCATGCACCTAGGACCAGGTTTTATCAAGCTCTGCATTTTGATCATTCCTAATGTTCTTTTTGAGCTACTTCTTAAATGAAGGATAGTTTCTCGGTAACACAGTGCTATAATTCAGGATCTGAGTCGATTTCTTTTAGTAAAATTAATTGTAACTCAAGTCTAAATTTTGACTATTTTGTTATCCATCCTTGATTCTCTTCTTCAATGTTTCTTCTTCAGGTTAGTAACAAATCTGTTGAGTTGCAGCTTGAAAGGATGACAGACAAGAATATTGAAGAAGCCAATTCATCTCTTAGTGTATCTCCACCAAAATCTTTGCAAAGTTCAGTAGAGCCTGAGCCAATTGAAGGTTCTGATGAAGATTATCATAATAACTCTGAGAAGACAGTACGTGCCAATTTTGAAGCACCAATGCATCAAGATCATCCTATGATCCTTGTATTAGCTGAGAAAAAAAGCAATTTTCAAGATATTTCAGTTGATCAAAAGGTTTCTACTGGTGATCCTATCAACCTTTCACCAAAAGTGGACTGCAGCAAATTGCCATCTACCAATGAAGTTCATGATGGTAATCCATCTTCCTCTAGCAAAGACCATGATGGTTCTGACACAATGAAATCAGATACTGCCAGTTCGATGTTTGGGGCATCAATGCAGCAAGACCATATGAGGCTCACATCGACTGACGAAAAAGGTGATTTGCAAGAGATTTCAGTTGAACAAAAGGTTACTGTCGGCGATCATGTCGCCCTTTTACCAAAAGCAGACAGTTATGAATTGCCATCCACCAACGAAGTTCCTGGTGGCTTCCCAACTCCCTCTAGTGATGCTTATGAATCGAAGGAAGCCCAAGATGGTTGTATCAAAATGGAAGCTTTGGAAGTAAATGTATGTGCAGCTTCTCAGTCTTTGCTTAGGTTAAATGAAGGGGTCCAAGATGGTGCTTATTGTATTGAATCTGACAAGGTTACTTGTGGAGCACCACCTGCCATCCTGAAAAAGGTGGAAGAAGATAAACCACGGACTGTTAGCAGATTTCATAAGCGCCAAATGAGCTTAGGACACACACAGCAAAAGGTACCTGCACCTTTGAGCAGATCAAGCACGGGCAAGTACTTGGGAATGGATCACACCGTTGTGGATACTACGACCCCCATTGAATCAGTAAAGGTTGCAGCATCAAAGTTTGGTGGTAGCATCAACTGGAAAACGCGCAGATCACAGACAGCACAGGTAACTAAGAGTTACCTTCCCTTCGTTTTATTTTTTATTTTTACGTTGATTGTATCTGTAGCAACTCTGTGACATACTCTCCATTTGTTTGAATAAGCAGGAGAGCAACCATATCATACTTGAGCTTGATAAACTGAAAAATGAAATTTCAGAATGTAAATGTCAAGCAGAAGCTGCAGAGGAGACAAACTTAGCAGTATTCAGTGAGCTTGAGAGAACAAAGAAGATTATTGACGAGATGGAACATGTCCTCGAGAGGCAACAAGCTATAGAGGTGGATGCCAAGGAGGACTTGGAATTTTTTCAATTTATTTTACAAGAGATGGATGCGGGAGTTGCCTGTGACGATAGTATTATGGTTGAGGAGAAGTTGAATAATATTCAAGAACGGCACAAATCATTGGTTGCCAAAGTGATGTTAGTGAAAGATGATTTCAGAAAAGTCCAGGAGGAATATGATTCTTTGTTGATCGAAACAGATATTTCCGTTCGAAAAGCTCAGAGAGCCTTCGCAATGTCCATAGATGCCAAAAAGCAAGTAGAGGAGCTCACCATAGAGCTCCAAAGACTGAAAGAGTTGTTTGATTTGGCTCAGGCCACATGGCATGATGCTGAAGAACACAAGAAAGGCACATTGATGGCGCGTGATGAGGATTGCCTTGCATGGGAAAAGGACCTCAGACAAGCAGAGAAGGAGCTCAATCAAATCAGCATGTACCTTTCTTCTGTTCAAGAATTGCAATCAAAGATTGATGCATCCTCCAGCATGTTGCTGAATCTAAAGAATGAGCTAGCCACTTGTTTGGAGGCAAAGCTAATCGAAGAAGCACGAGAACAAGAAGGTGGAACTCATAAATCCATGCAAGAAGAAGCCATCATTCTGTCGAGGAATGAGCTCGAGGAGCACAGGAAAAGCATAGCTAAGGTGACAGATGAACTCTGTTCTCTGAAAGCAACTGCTGCAACACTAAAATCAGAACTGAACAAAGAGAAAGCAGCACTTGCCGCCATTCAGCAGAAGGAAGCGATGGCATCCATAACCATCCAATCTCTGAAGGTGGAGATTAAACTGTCTCAGCAGGAACTTGAAGCAGTTCGTGCCAAGGAGAAGGAGCGCCGAGATAAAGCATTCGAGTTGCCCAAGGTTCTCCAAGACGCAGCCAAGGAAGCGGACGAGTCTAAGTCCGTCGCTGCCAAGGCCCAGGAGGAGCTAAAAAAGACCAAGGAAGAAGTGGAGCAAGTGAAGGCTGCTCTGGGCACTATGCAATTCAGGCTTGAAGCAGTTCTGAGGGAGGCAGAAGTTGTGAAAGAGTCTGAGAAGCTGACGCTGAATGCCTCCAGAGCATTATTGGTGGACACCAAGGTTTCAGCAAACACAGAAGAACAGGTTTCTTCTCAGATGATCACTATTGACTTGGATGATTACACATCTCTGATTCAGAAGGTCCATCATGCAGAAGAGCTTGCGCGCAAGAGGACAGCTGCTGCTATTGCACAGATCGAGGCGGCCAAGGAGCCCGAATCACACACCTTATCAGCACTGAATGAAACGTACAAGGCCTTGGAAGAACGAAAGCAGGCATTGCTCGCCGCCACAGAACAGGCCAACAGGGCCACAGAGGGCAAGCTCGCCATGGAGCAGGAGCTGAGAAAATGGAGAGAGGAGCACGGAAGGCGCCGCAAGGCTGGTGAGCAAGCTTCCAAATCTGAAGCCAAATCCTCAAATAATACAGAGATCATCGTTGGAGATACAAAGTGCAGGAGTAAAGAAGACAGCTGTGCTGGCTCATCAGTTCATCCAGTGTCCGATGTGTCCGGGAGGAGCAGCCCCAACGATCTGGCCCTGCAAGTGAAGAGGAAGAAGGCAAAGAAGCTGTCGTTCTTCCCTCGCGTCATCATGTTTCTTGGAAGGAGGCGGCTCAAAGCTGCGAAGTAACAGAGTGCGCTTTCATTTCTCCTTTCTGTTTCCCCCTTTTTTTTCCCTTTGATGTTCGTCATCATTCATCAGTACCAGGGATGTGTATTTACAGTAATTTGTTGGATGGCACATTGTCTGTGCTATATGTGTTGAATTGAAGTAATGAGATTGCTGGTGTATTCAGTTTGCTGTACAAGATGCTTCTGTAACACAACTGGATCCGTCGTACAATATGCGTGCAGTTGGTTTGCTCTTGTAGCCAGAAATTTTCTCCTTTCTTTGGAACTGATAAAAGGATGTATTCCATATCGTCTTCCTGATGCTGTAAGGTTTGAACTCGCGAGATGCTTGTACTGGGTTTTGGATGTCACGGCACCCATGTCAGAAGAAAAAAAATGGTACGATCACGCTTGGTGAGAATTGGAACTACCGAATCGGCACGCATGATCGCTGGAGCAGCACGACGTGCTCGCAACATTTGGGTAGTGTTATAGTTGATTTGGGTAGTGTTACAGTTGATTGGAGGAGAAAAGAACTTTTTTTTTGGGAAGCGTGTTTTGTGAGAGTGATAAATAGGAAAGTTGAAGGGAGTTGAAGGGAAATTTTTCTGAAAAACGTGTTTTCTGATAGGAATAAATAAAAAAATTAAAAAGATCTTTTGCAACTAAACATAGCCCTGTGCAGCCAGGCAGCCAGCCGTACAAGAGCTGCAGCGTTGACAGTTGACTATGGACCCTGTAGATGGAGGCCTCCCTCTCCCTCACGGCTTGCCCCGAGAGATGCGTGCAAGCTGGCCCAGCTAGCAAATGTCGTGTGGACTCAGACGACGACGTCGCCGACACGATATGCAGGCCATGGATCAGACGACGAGGAGTTTGGCCAGACGACGGACGACGAGGACGAAAAAAGAAAACAAAAACCCAAATACTACTCACATGGGCCAAAAATGGGCCCAGTTTTAGTGTGCTACTGCCTTGCACTCGAGTCGCTACAGTAACCAGTGCTGTGGGGACTGCAGGGGTCAGCCGGTCAGGAGTAGCACGAGTTGGCTGGCGTCATCGCGTGGCGAGAGACCGCCGTTGAAGCATCTCGTCTCCGGCGGCCTCGAAACCCGTCGAGCCAAGTCGTCGACCGCACGCTAGCTTCTTCCCCCAATCCCCCGCGAAGCGACGCACATCCACGGGTGGTTTTCAGCCGCCTCAGAGCGGTCGGTGGCTGCCTGCCTGGCGCGGCAGGTGCGCCGTCGGCGAGGATCAGATGGGCTCCCTCGCTCACATCCATGACATGATCCGTTCCTTAATCGGTTGCCAGCGCGGCTGCCGTCGTCTCACGCGTCCCCTCGAGCCCCTCCCCCGCAGATCAAAGATGCCGAAAGCAACCGACCTCAGTGTGTCCCTGACCTCCGGCTGGCATTGCCACAACGACCGACGGTGGCGGCGCGTCTGCAGACTGGCCGCGCCGCGCCGGCGCGTCCTCGATCGGCAGCAGGTCCCAACCAATTGTTCGCGGGATAATCCGACCCCAACAAATTAACCGTGACGGGGTTCTGTTCTTTAGCTTCAGACGAGGCAGCAGAACCTTGCAGTTCTTTTTAGAGTTATAGAACCTTGCAGTTTATACTGAAGAATAAATCTTCTTCCTCTGAGTCTCTGATTGATTACCTGCAGATCGATGCGCGTACTGAATTTGGCGCAATGTACATGTGGGTGTATAGAGTCCTAATGGACTAAACAACCCTGCCGGGACATCCTATAGGCCGGCCCAAGTACGAGACTTGACGTACAAGACAAGGATTAGTCCTAGTCGGTTAGATAAGCTGTATTAGGAAATTAGAGATAAACTTGTAAAAGTTTTCTAGCCTTATACGGTTTCCATGTAACCCTATTCTCCGGCATATATAAGGGGAGCATCTTATCTCATCTATACAAGATACACCATACATGACGTAGGGTATTACGCATATTGCGGCCTGAACCTGTCTAAATCGCCTCTTGTCACCTTCGATTCTAGATTCTCGGCGACTTCTCCCTAAACCCTTCTCTCGGGGCATCCCCTCGAGAACATAGTCAGCATAACTCGCCGACACTTTGGCGCCGTCCGTGGGGATCTACTCGTCGAGAACTCGTTAAAGAGTCGATGGCATCCTTCAGCGCCTCCATCGTCACCAAGTTCGAAGCAGGCGCTACATTCATCTTCGGTTCCTGGCTTTGCATCGCAAACCAGGACGGCAAGCTCCAACATGAACTGCGCGACGAGGCGGTTGCGTCAGCTCCGCCACCCGTGCAGATCACACCGCGAGGATCGCGGAAAACTCCCAACTCCGACACAATCTTCGGATCGTATCCTACTCGGAGGAGTACATGGCGTCCGAAGCAGCCTCAAGCTCGGGCGAACTACGTCGACCCAGCCCCTGTCAAGCGGCAGGATCGATCCACGCGTCCACGACTCCCTGGCGGACTTCAGATCACCTCTGACTTTCACCATGGTTCAACGATCAGGACCGTGACAACAACCCCACGGGCACCCAGGAACTCCAATCCCAGTTCCCGTGGGAGGAAGACTTCACCACGTAGATCGCGCGCGCCTCAGTTCCCCTTCGGGTTGACAAATTCAGCCGCGATGTACCAGACCCATCTGACGAAGAAGCCTCACCAATTTTGCCAGGCCAACTCAGATCTTGTCATGACCACAACTCCCTCACGGGTTATCGTCCATTGGCCTGACATGGATCCTGTCATTGCTCTCCACGAAGCAAACGTACCCTCCACGGTACGGGATATCCTCCCTCTGCTTCCCTTCCAGGAAGGCAGAAAACTCTCTGTTATCTCGGATAATAGACAAACCGGGCCTAATAACCCCGGACGCCAGTCCTGTGTCATCCTTAACGACAACAGCGACGACGAAGTTGTCTCCGACGACGCCCCAACCATCGACGGAGAAACAAACGGAGACCGAGAGCTCCGCATCGAGCAAAACCGCAACCGTGCCCTCAGGCATCGCCACGTTTGGATGAAAAATCTCAACGGAGAAGAAGGCATATTCAAATTGCCTGCGGCTAACATCATGTTCGCGGTTAGCGTCTTCGAAGGATTCCAAGCTACTCCTGATATCAACCTCGCCAAGGCTCGCCTCGAAGCCACAGCAGTCATGGTTGATCGCCTGGATGGAGGCCGCTCCGCCTCTACAAGCAAGAGTTCTTCGCACTACCGAACACCGTCAGCAAGGCGTCAGAGCAGCCATTACGGCAGCTCCGCCGCAAAAACAAAGGATACAACCAGGCCTCGCGAGGAACCCCCAGGTCTCGCGAGGAACCTCCTCGACATCGCGAAGAACCCCGTCCAGCCCGATCTCACGTCGCCCCTAATGATGCCTGCAATCAGATCAACCGGCTCCAGGAGGGGAGGGCCACATCACATGTCGCGGATTCTGCGGGGAGGCACGACATCCCCAATCCGGATGCCCTGCCATGCTATACACGCGCCATCCGCGTCAACTCCTTTCCTCGCAAGTTCAAGCCGTCAGGCGTCACCAACTTCGACGGAAAGCAAGACCCCAACATCTGGCTGCGTAGATATTCTTCGGCAATTGAGATAGCAGGAGGTGATGACATCTCCAAGATGTTGTACTTCCCTATCGTGATGGAGCAAGGCCCACTCACTTGGCTCGAATCCCTTCGCCCAGACTCCATTGACAGCTGGCACGCGCTCAAAAAGACTTTCGTCTCCAACTACCAGGGTTCTTTCGAGTGCCCTGGCAGCAAATATGAACTCCGAGCGTGCAAGCAGAAGCCAGACGAGTCACTGCGCGACTACAATCGGCGATTCTTCGCCATAAAAGCATCTTGCGTTCCCATCCCCGACTCGGAAGTCATTGACTACTTTCAAGAAGGGATGACCGACCGTAGCCTTTTTCGTGATTTCGGTCACAATCGCCCCCATGATCTTGAAGAATTCCGTGCAATGGTGGCCAAATGGATGGACACCGACGATCAAGAACGGGAGCGCTACGGCAAACGCCCCGTCAACACTGGGTGAGGATATCAGGAAGACAACAAGGACCAACCGCGCGATTCCTTCAGGCGCAATGGCAACAACCCAAGGAAGCGACCAAACAACACGGTCGCAACCTTCCAGATCGTTCGCGCCGCTCAGTCTGCGCAACAAAGAAGGGAAGAATTCAACAGACTCCTCAAGAAGCTCTGCCCATACCATCCGGATAGCAAGCATACCATGGGCGAATGCTGGCTCCTACTGGAAACCTTTAGCAAGCCTGCCAAGAAAAAAAAGACGGATGGCGACGGAGACGACAAGCAGGACAAGGGAGATAGCGGTTTCTCAGACGTCACCAACACTGTCAATGTCATCTTCGGAGGCATGGCAGTCAGCGATACCTCGCGCAACCGCAAAAACGCACGGCGCAAGGCTTATGCAGCAGAACCAGCGGTGATCACACCCCTGTGATGGTCCGACACCCCCATCACTTGGACCAAAGAAGATCAATGGGCAGAGATCACCTGTCCCGGGTGATATCCTCTCGTCCTAGAAACCGTGGTGGCAAACAGCAAGCTCACCAAGATCCTGATTGATGGAGGCAGCGGGCTCAACCTCATCTTCGCCAAGACTCTGAAGCATATGAGGCTCGACACAAGCAAGCTGCAACCAGCTGATACCCCCTTCTACGGCATTGTACCCGGGAAGGCTGCGATCCCTCTTGGGCAAATCACCTTGCCCGTCACATACGGTACGGCATCAAACTACCCTACCGAGTTCATAAAGTTTGAAGTTGCGGACTTCGAAACATCGTACCACGCCATCCTTGGGCGTCCAGCGCTGGCCAAATTCATGGCCATCCCCCACTACACATGCCTGGTACTGAAGATGTCAGGACCTCATGGTGTTCTTTCCCTTCCCGGTGACATCAAACGCTCCTACGTCTGCGACAAAGAAGCAGTGGAGTACGCTGTCAGGGCCGCATCCACCATCGCTCGTCAAGGGCTCCACCCCCTAGCAGCTACCATTGTTGATGAAGACGGGGATGCCCCGACGCAGAAGAAGACGCGAGCCATCAAGCCTGTGGATAAAGTTGCCATGAAGACATTCGATCTCCAGACAGGAGACCCAACGAAGACGGCGGTGATTGGCTCCTCCCTTACTCCAGCATAGGAAAGCGCGCTCGTCAACTTCCTGCGAGCCCAGGCCAACATCTTCGCTACAAAGCCCTCTGACATGCCTGGAGTCCCCAGAGAGTTGATCGAGCACAAGCTGGACCTCAACGAGAGCGCGAAGCCTAAAAAGCAGCGCCTCCGAAGATTCGCCACCGAGCGTCGGGAAGCCATCAAGAAAGAGCTAGCTAAGTTATTAGCAGCCGGCTTCATTAAAGAATTCTTTTATCCGGATTGGTTAGCCAATCCGGTTCTTGTAAGAAAGAAAAATTCTAATGAATGGAGAATGTGTGTTGATTATGCCGATCTCAACAAACACTGCAAAAATGATCCCTTCGGGCTTCCTCGCATCGATCAAGTTATCGGCAGCACCGCCGGCTGCACCCTTCTCTGTTTCCTCGATTGTTACTCAGGATATCATCAGATATCTCTAAAAGAAGAGGATCAGATTAAAACTTCATTTATCACGCCATACGGCGCGTATTGCTATACAACCATGCCTTTTGGTTTGAAAAATGCAGGTGCCACATATCAACGGGCGATACAAGGTTGTCTTCAAGACCAACTCCACCGAAACGTCGAGGCATACGCTGATGATGTGGTCATCAAGACAAGAAATCTCGAGGATCTAATCGTCGATCTCACCGAGACGTTTGACAACTTACGCAAATGGCGTTGAAAGCTTAATCCCGCCAAGTGTGTTTTCGGCGTTCCGTCAGGAAAGCTCCTCGGGTTCATTGTCAGCGAACGCGGCATCGAGGCTAATCCAGAGAAGATAGCGACAATCATGGATATGGAGCCGCCGCGCATCGTCAAGGATGTCATGAAGCTTACGGGCTGCATGGCTGCACTCAACCGCTTCATCTCCAAACACGGAGAACGCGGGACTAAGTTCTTCAAGCTCCTCAAGAAGTAGGACAGATTCCGGTGGCCACAGGAGGCCCAAGACGCCTTTGACAAGCTCAAACTATTCCTGACTACACCACCTGTGCTCACCGTGCCACTCCCGGGCGAAGATCTCTTGCTCTACATCTCAGCAACCACCAACGTCGTTAGTGCTGCTATCGTTATTGAACGCGACGAGGAAGGTCATCTTCAGAAGATCCAACGGCCTGTGTACTTTGTGAGCGAAGTCCCCTCGGACTCCAAATCAAGGTATCTTCAAGTTCAAAAAATTCTATACGCCGTCCTAATGACATCCAGGAAATTGCGGTACTACTTCGACTCCTATAAGATCATTGTGGTTACTGGATATCCTATTGGCGAAATCCTCCACAACCAAGATGCCACAGGCCGTATCGCCAAGTGGGCTGTCGAGCTCGGAACCTACAGCATTGAGTTCCGATCTCGCACGGCCATGAAGTCTCAAGTCCTTACTAATTTCATATCGGAATGGATTGAACGCAACCTTCCCGTCGTCACCATCAAGCCTGAGCACTGGATTATGTACTTCGATGGTTCTCTCAAGTTGGAAGGTGGCGGCGCTGGAGTTCTATTGATTTCACCTCGAGGAGATCAACTCAAGTATGTTCTGCAGATTCAATTCGCCGTCTCCAACAACGTTGCGGAATACGAAGCACTTCTTCACGGGCTGAAGATGACCATCACCCTCAGTATTAAGCGCCTACTGGTTTACGGGGACTCAATGCTGGTCATCAAGCAAGTCAACAAGGATTGGAATCGAAACCATGAGAACATGGATGCATACTGTGAAGAAGTCCGCAAGTTGGAGAAGCACTTTCTCGGCATTGAATTTCATCATGTCGAGCGAGATTTCAACGTTGCTGCAGACATCCTATCCAAACTGGGTTCTTCCCGAGTAGAGGTACCCAGTGGCGTGTTCGTTAATGAGCTCTCTAAGCCGTCTATTCCTGCAGCAACACTTCCCGCCACTGCAACCTCGGCTCCTGAGGTTATGCTCATCGACGCAACCTGGAGTGCACCAATTATAGATTATATCTTGCGCGACAAACTCCCTACGGAGAAAGCAGAAGCCCAGCAGGTTGTTCGTTGCAGCAAGTCCTACATGATAATTGGGGATACATTGTACCGACGTGGCGCACGCTCTGGTGCATTGATGAAATGTGTCTCACAGCAAGAAGGAATCAGCATCCTAGAGGAAATCCACGCGGGCGAATGTGGTAATCACGCAGCTTCCCGTACCATCGTTGGCAAAGCCTTCCACGCTGGGTTCTATTGGCCTTCGGCTTTGCACGATGCAGAAGAAATTGTTCGTCACTGCAAGGGCTGTCAGTATTTCGCTCATCATTCACATCAGTCTGTGCACAAGATTAAATTGATACCTCCGTCATGGCCATTCGCATGCTGGGGGCTTGATATGACCGGGAAACTACCCAGAGCACCTGGTGGCTTTGAGTATTGCTTTGTTGCAATTGATAAATTCTCAAAGTGGATAGAAGTCTTCCCGGTTGTCAAACCAACATCGGAGAAAGCGGTCCAATTCCTTCAAGAGTTGATTCTTCGCTTCGGGATACCGCATCAAATCATTACAGATCTAGGCACTACCTTCATAGGCAGCAAGTTCTGGGATTACTGTGAAGATCGTAGCATCGAGGTGTGCTATGCCTGTGTCGCTCATCCTTGCGCCAATGGTCAAGTCGAAAGGGCCAACGGCATGTTACTCGATGGACTTAAAGCTCGCATGGAACGAACCTTGAAGAAAGCTGAAGACCGATGGATGAAAGAACTCTACACGGTTGTCTGGGGCCTACGATCTCAACCCAGCAAAGCTACAGGGCAATCTCCCTTCTTCTTAGTATATGGATCTGAAGCAGTCCTACCTGTTGATGTCATGCATGGCGCTCCTCGCGTTGAGGAATTCCAAGAAGCCATGGCGGACGAACAACGGATGATTGAGGTTGATACTGCTGAAGAAGCACGACTGGCAGCTTTGTTACACAATGCCGCGTACCTTCAGAGTATTCGCTGATTTCATGACAAAAACGTGAAGACAAGGTCGTTCCAGATTGGAGATTTAGTGCTACGACGGATCCAGAATACAGCTGGTCACACAAAGCTCACTACGCCTTGGGATGGTCCATTCATTGTCTCTAAAGTTCTCAAGCCAGGCACATACAGACTTCAAACAGAGGATGGTGCGGATTTACCAAATCCCTGGAATATAGAACATTTACGCAAATTCTACGAGTAGCTTCCTTATTGTATCATTGCTTCGGCATCACATGTATTGATCGCTTCGGCATCATGATTTCTTTTGTACCGTTGTTTCGGCAACGAGATATAATTTAATAAATCTCCCTTTACTGGGTTGTTTATATTACTTCATCTTTATGACATCGTTCGAAATTTCTCCATGTTCTTTTTGAGACTCGGGTAGTTCGCTTTTTACGCATTCGGAGTAACTATATGAGGTATCTCCGGGTTTCTTCGGGGCCGTTAACGGATTTGTTCCTGAATTTTTGCTACAACGCGATAGTTTTCAGCTTAAAGCTGCCGCTCCGTGGGTCTTACTGGGTTCTTCTATTATGGATTACAAACAGTTTGTTCCCCAAGTATCCCTTCGGGGTACATTTATTTTAAAGATATCCTATGCTATAGAAATCTCCCTGGGTTCCCTCGGGTTCTTAACAGGGTTGTTTTTCGATAGTTAAAAATTTACGCAATACACGTATGTTTTGACTAAGTCCTGGTCATCGACACAGAGACACCCAAGGGTTCTTAGAAATTCTTGGTTTGTTCTTCATATGCGGAAATATCAACATTGGATTACATGAAACTTACAATTACAAGAATACTTGTTCAAATTACAACCTAAGGCTCTACGCAATTGCCTCGACAACTGGCTCGGCCTCTTGTTTCAGGTCCTTTGAGGTGGCTTCTGTACAATTTGGCTCTACGCCTTCTATGAGTTTGCCTATATCAACCTTGGGGTACCTAGACTTTACTACAGCAAGGACATGCACAAGACAAGCTTTAGATGATCTCTTGATATAAGCCTTCAACTGTCGAGGCATGACCTTCAAACGCTCCAGGAACGGTTGCGGAGATGCAGGGTCTTCAGGGACCAAGGCCTTCACCACCGGGCTCGCCGCCTTCTCCAGCAGCGTAATCCACTTCATGGCTTTAGCCAGGTCTTCGTCCAACTTCTTCATCTGCCGCATAGCTTCTTCAAGCTCCGACATCCTCCTGGTCGTCTACTCAAGTTTCTCATCCAGCGCCTTCTTGTCAGCAAGATTCTTCCGCAACTGGATGAGTTCTCCGGACAGCTATCTCTTTTCTTCGTGCGCGTCTTCAAGATCCTTGGCAGCCTTCTTTTGCTGCTCAATGACCTGAATTAGCTGCACGTCAACGTCCTTGCGTTGTTGGACTGCAACTCTGAGCTGTTCCTTGATGCTTTCATGCTCGGCAGAGAGAGTCATCAACGTTTCTTCATGACGGTTGGCCAAGTTTGACCAATCCGTCATTTTGCTCTGGGTTGCTGTCAACTGTTGTTGAACCCCTGTTCATACAAGATCATGCCAAAGTTGTTATACCAAACACGAAAGGGATACTTCATTGTAAGACTTTAGCAGCGTCAGGGTACCTTTGAGCTCTGATTTGGCTGCGGTGAGCTTTTTTTTCATGTCCTCTTTCTCTACGGCCAGCTCCTTGGTACGCAGGTGCAAGGTGCGGATTATGTTGGCGTCTTCCGCCTCCTAGAGTTTGCGGTCTTCGCGTTCGCGTTCTAGTTCCTTTTGGAGGCGATCCGCCTTGGCGTGCATCAGCGAAATGTTATGGATGTATTCTGTCTTCTTCCTTGATGCTTCGCCGACGGCCTGCAGAACACAGTTATGAGATATATACTTACAATGACAACATGTACATGGTTGTTTTCCATACCTTGAAGTATGCCACTGCCCTCTCGGCATGATACAGACCCCTATCGATGTGCCCTTCATCCTCCTCCGCGTCCAAGATGTATTTGAAGGTCTGCGGATTTGGATTCAGCACTGGATCGTAACTTCCGATGCGGAAGTTGCCGATCTCCTCTTCAGTTCCAGTACTCTTGGGTACTCTGGGGATCTCCTCAATTATTTGCTCTTGGGTTGATGGTTCGACTTGTTTACCCCTTGAGCATTCTGCTTCTGGAGCAGTTTCCGCCCCCCTAACTTGGGATGTCTCCATGTCGCTCGGGGGCTCCGCAGTGTTCTGGTCACGGCGTTCAACTTTGGTTTCCTCTATTACCGTCTGCGTGACCAGTTGCTCAATTTCCGCTAGCACCTCAGCGATTGTTTCTTCAACTTGCGCTTCCACTGGTGCTGGCGGGTTGGATGGCACAGCTGGCTGAACCTCTGGAAAAGTTGTTTGTGGTTCTTCCCTGGGTTCTTCGGGCACTGTGACCTCTGGCGCTTCCCTGGCTGCTGATGGAGTTTCTTCAACCCTGTATCAATAACTTCACAAGTCAGCATGGAGTGTTACGAATGTACAATTTTTAACTTATGTCAAGATTTACAGAGTACTTACATGGCGGACGGCCGCATCGGGATTTCCGGCTCTCCTAGGGTGAATTCCTCTTCAGGCTCCTGCTCCAACGCCGATGGACCAACTGGGCAGGGTTCATCTACCATTGGTATTGAACTTGAAAATGGCGATGAGACAGGGTTGTAGATATTATGAATGATCTCTTCTTCTGATAGAGGTTGCTGGGCAGTGTTGTCTTGCTGTGATCGGCTGGTTCCGATTTCACCAATTGCTATCCCACAGAAGATGAATTCTTTGGCTGTGGGGATATTTTCTCATTCTCCTCTGGAATGACCCTTACCCGAGGCTTGGGTAGGGTTCGTGCTCTCTTGGGCACAGGCGCATTCAGCTCGGATGCTGCAGCTCTCTTTGACCCTTCACCTCTCTTGGAGGTTGCCACTGCCTTGGCACGGGGTTCTTCAGACACCTGATGTTCAGCATGGGCATATGGCTCGTCAGGTTCTTCAGAAGCAGGTGCCTTATCAGTACATAGCTTGTGTTGGCGAACCTAATCCCTTACCCTTGGATCTACACAACGGGCTAATAAGCTTGCTTCTTCGGCATTGGTCGGATCCAGGGGAGGCAAACTCACATATAGTGCTCGTCGGGCTTCATACTGTTATGTACAAGGAATTCGTTAATACTATGCTTTCAAGAAAAAGACAATGTGTTGACTTTCATATATGGTTCATACCTCGGGTGTCATGGTGACTGTAGAAACTTCCATTATTTCTGGAAAATTTTCATCACTGATGATCAGATATTTCTTCAATAGCTGAATGATCCTCTTGTCAGACATGTCGCCGGCAGCATTCTGTGAGGGATCAGTTTCTCCAGAATAAGAGTACCCTGGATTGCAGCGTTGTTTGCACGGCTGGATCCTCCTCAACAGAAATGACCTATATACAAGGGCTCCAGTTAATCCTTGTGCCTTCAGATCTCTGATCATATTCAGCAGCTCTGTAATCTGCATGGCTTGATTGATTCCAATGGTTTCGCTCCAGAACGGTTTCATCACTGGAGAATTTCCTGAGCGGTTGGGCAGTTGGGGTTGATGGTTCCATGCATAAAACCACTCCTTCTGCCAATCCTTAAGGCTTTCCTTGGTTGAATAATCCAGGTAAACAGGTTTCATGCCCTGACGGAACTGGATTACTACTTTTCCCACCACTTGTGATGGTCCGCTTGATGTTTTCACTCTGAATAAATGGCGGAACAAAGCAAAGTGTAGATCTATTCCGAGGAACGCCTCACACAGGTGAATGTATAGGGACAGATTCAGAATAGAGTTGGGATTCAAGTGACACAACTCAATTCCATAAAATTGCAATACTCGACGGAAGAAGTCACAAGTTGGCAAACCGAAACCAACTTCGTAAAATGCCTTCCATACCGTGAGTTCCTCGGTTTCTTCAGTGGGGTACTCATGCCCGTGAGCGCACCTCCACCGACTGATCTCTTGGGCTGCCAGGAAACCATCTGCTTCTAGATTCTTGATATATTTCTCCTTCACTATACTGGTTGGCCAGTCACTGATTGGATCTTCTATGCGTGGAATGTCTCCACCTGGCGCTGCTTCATCGGTCGTTACGACTTCCTTCATGGTTTTTGCTTTCCTCTTCGCGCTCTTGCTTTGGCTGAATCCTTCTCCACCGGCCATTGCAGTTTCTTGAGGCTTGGCATGGATGGGATTAGGGCTCGAGGAGGTTGCAGAAGTGTTTGCGCAGTCTTAGGATTGCTAACAGAGCAATTGTTGCTAAACCTAGATCTGTTCCGTAAAAGGCGTGCGGATACAAGGGAGGCGAACGGTTTATATTGACTCTTCGAATCGTTACTTCGGTACTTTTCAATTTTGGTCCTTCCTTGATCCTATATTTGAATTTGTTCAAATTTAGGCTCGGGGGCTGCGGGAATATTTTCAGGAAATATATTTCTGAAATTTTTTTGTTTCAGTTGATAAATTCAAAAGGAGTTCTAAAACAACTCGGACTTCTTCGGAAATTGATTCTTTTCGGGTTTGGACTTCGAAAGAGCCTCGAATTTCTTCTTCAAAGATAAACGAGGCTCGGGGGCTGCCCAATTCTGAACTTCAAGAAGATGTATGGGCACTTCATTGCCTATTGAACAGCATGGTTGCAACTTCCAAAAGCAAAGAACCCTGCAGGCTTCAAACAACCCTGGCGGATCTCAAAGAACTCTGTATTTTCAACAGTGCTGTTCTTCAGGAGATAAGGTGCTCGGGGGCTTGTGGGTGTAGAGTCCTAATGGACTAAACAACCCTGGCGGGCCATCCTATGGGCCGGCCCAAGTACAAGACTTGACGTACAAGACAAGGATTAGTCCTAGTCGGTTAGGATAAGCTGTATTAGGAAATTAGAGATAAACTTGTAAAAGTTTCCTAGCCTTATACGGTTTCCATGTAACCCTATCCTTCGGCATATATAAGGGGAGATAGGGACCCATTCGAAGCATCTCATCTATACAAGATACACCATACAGGACGTAGGGTATTACGCATATTGCGGCCTGAACCTGTCTAAATCGCCTCTTGTCACCTTCGATTCTAGTCTCGGCGACTTCTCACTAAACCCTTCTCTCGGGGCATCCCCTCGAGAACATAGTCAGCATAACTCCCCGACAGTACACATCACTTATATCAAGTGACTAAGTGAGATGAGTCAGCTCACAACTCACAACTAGATTCCCACAGGCCAGGGCCAAATAAGAGATAACCTGTAGGACGACAGTCACGACACAGACACAGCAGGGTCAAGTCCTCCATCAATTCTTTCTTCTTTCCCCGGGGTTGGCATGATATGTATATAGCACAAACCAGTAAGCTTCTTCGCACATCCCAAACTTTCTTAACGGAAAGACAAAGAAATCAACCATAGATTTGGTGAGAAATTAAACACGTTCGATGTTCTAGCGATCGAGCACCGACGTGGAAGGCGAAGAAGAAATAAAGCCCATGATCAAGAGGAAAACGCGCCGGAGAAAAGTCTAGGGTAAGTTTGGCCATGAAGTTGCCTTGAAGGATCTGTAACCCCTACTGCCACTCGGCACTTAATCTCTTGTAGTAAACCTCACTCTCACCTTTTTCATCTCTCTTTCTCCTTTCAAATCGCGTCGTGAGCTCTAGAGGCACTCGGATGATGAGTCGGATCGGACCGGCCAACCAACGGTGTCCGATAGCCTTTTATTTTCTCGTACCCCGGTGCAAAAGAGCTCTTTGACTGTAACCTATAGTGGCTCCAAATGCCTGTGCCATGTCTTCTTCGATCAGCGGTACACATGATTAAAGAAAGATGAAATTCGCCTTTGTTCGGCTTACTAATCAGTAAAGCGAACGAGATTAGACCTGTTAAATTTTATCAAGGACGTACTACTCTGAAATTCACCTGAAAAAGATGATTTGTTTTTTTTCCTTTTCTTCGAAGCTTTTTTGGAAAAGATATTGTCGGCCATTTACCAAGATCCATTGCACACCACATCAAAACCAAAAGAGAAGTATGGAGCCAAGAAGGGTTTAGAGTAGGGTAACATCATATATAAAGTGCAAGCAAAGCACAACGTTTTTCTTTCCAATTTCCAAAGACGACCACTCAAGAAGACCATATTTTTCAGCAAACAGTTGCAGTGGTTTTCTTTGGTAAAAAGAAAAGATATACAGTAGGAATCAGAAGTGGTGTGTACGCAATTTTTTACCAAACCTAACTAGCACTTCAAACTTCAATGTGCTTGTCGTATGCTCTAAATCACTTCTTAAACCTCTTCTTTTTCTCTCGAATTCAGGTGAGACGTAACGTCACAGTTTGTGATCCCCCAAATGGCTCTTCGTTTAGCAGATCCGTCGTCTCGCAAATCGCCTGACATTACAGTGGAGTAAAGCTACTGAAAGTGTCACCGGATACCGAAAGAACAGAAAAGAAGAACACGAGGGAGAAACCAAAGTGGGGAAAAAGGAGGAGCAGAAGCCAAAGTGGAAAGGATCGAAAACAAAAAGGATTCTTTGAAGCATTCGGTCCAACTAATTGGTTGTTTTCGTGCATTGCTAAATGCGTATAGTATTCCTTCCAGCACCGCGACGCGATCGACCCGTCGTCGTCTTTCCACGTATGACGATCATGAAGGGCATGTACGACCCGAATCATCACTGAAACAACATAGATTTGTTGGATTCGACGGCCTGTAGCTGTAGCATGGATGGGAGCTCCTGATCTGATGCGATCTGAGCACGCATTCTCTATAAATTGAACGTCGTTTTTAATCCAGTTCTGTGTTCGACACACTTGACATCATTGCTCGTTCATTGAACCGGCAAAGAAAACATCATTTTGCAATTTTTGCCAGTATATATATCTCTCTTTCTTTATTAGCTGGTGCCAAGATAAGGTTAGACTGGACCAGCAAACAGTAGTCTATGCTATGCTTGGGGCATTCCTCTGAACTCTGAAGTGCGAGGGATAAGTCAGGTTGGTATGCAGTAGTCACTAGCCAGTAGGATTAAGATGAACTGAATGGTTCAGCTAAGGTATGATCTCTTCGATCAGTTGCACATCGAGGACAATCGAGACGTTAAAATCATGGGCGCGCGAGCTAATTGGATGGCTAATGATCAACACGGTTGCTTTTTGTTCATGAGTTTTGCTCCAGTGGTCCCTTCCATAAAAGTTACACTGATCTTAAAGCATTCTGAGCCTAATTTTATTTATTTATTTATCTGTCTGGGTAACATTTGGGCCTGGGCCTACCTGTGCCCCCAGCCCAGACCAAGGCCCATGACTAGTCCACGTTAACGAACCCCTACTCCATCTATGCAGCCACCGCAGGTCGTTCACTGCTGATCCGTTTTACGCTCGTGCTCGCCATTAACTCCTCTCAGGCTCTCAGCGCCGGTGCATAAGAATGGCAGCGGCGACTGCCACATCTCCCTATCGCCAGTTCACCGCAGCCGACGAGCGCAAGCAGACGAAAGTCTGATTTCTAATTTCTTCATCATCAGAAGCGGCGGCTCCCTCGCTGTTTCAAAATTTTCCTGATCGTTTGCTCGCGTTCGATCGTTATGATTTTCGAATGATGATAAACTGTCGAACGATGATAATCTCTGTGATTCATTGTCGATGATACTAACCTAAGATTCATGTCCAAACAAGAACAGGGCAAGATCCATGCCCATGTATGTTACTTCTTAAAATCAAAACAATAACATGATGTTTTGTGTAATATTCTTTCAGACCACAAGAAACAACGAAAAGCAAGCTCGCTGTTGTGTAGTAAAAAATTACACATTTATTTACAAAGGACTACGTACTGACTGAAGGAGCTTAAAGTTAGACTACCAGTTAATCCTACAGAGCATAGAGCCTGCACCAAGACTGAGTGAAGTAGTGCCGTCGCATACAAATGTTGCTTCCAACCTCTTCTCCTTCTCATATAAAGTCTCTTCGAGCTTCTTTCTTCAGCATCTGTGCCATGATGCATGTATGAAGCAAGCAACCCAGGTTCTTCATTGATGTGAGTAAAAGTTGGACGTATGTTGGAGTTGTTTACTGTGAAGCTTTCCATCTGCCCGAAACCGTCGCTGCGCCATCGAATGTCGCCCAGCATATGCCCGCCGCCGCTGCCGACAAAATCGGATCAGGATGAGGCCGATGCAGCGGCATTAGTAGTCGACTCGTCGTCAATGAAACAGTTGTGTTGATTATCTCCCCGTCGCCTTATTGCTGTGCGTTTGCCGATTCTCTCCCCAACACCGTGGTTGTAGCCGCTAATGCTCGTCGCCGCCATTGTTCGTTCTCGCAGGGAGATTCGGGGCTTTGGTCTGGATTGGGGCACGGGTAGCAGCGGGCCCAAATATTACCCAGATTGATAAATAAATAAATAAATAAAATTAGTCTTAAGATGCTTTAAGATTGGTGTAACTTTTATGGGAAGGACCATTGGAGCAAAACTCTTTGTTCATTCCCGAACGCGCAGAATGTAAAGGTCCGGTAGCACTAGTGTCACTGTCAAGTGTCGACTGCATTTCGATCTGCATCTGCTAGCATTTAGCGATTTCTGTCCTCGAAATCCTTACACAATATATAAGGACAACTTTTACTCTCACATCCCTAAAATTTCACGTGAATATTCTGCGTCCCAAAAAAAAACAAAGCGTTGTCTTCCCTGCAGGCGTCAGGTGAAATCACAATGCTAAGGGCAGCTCATAATGCCGCTTGGTTCAGGGCGACTCGAGAAGAGGAAAGGAAAGAACGCCCAGGATCGCACCGACTCGAGCAAGTTGTTTGCGCAAGGCGGACGACAAGGAAGAGGACCTGCAGGTGTCCTTGCTGGTCCTGATCGAGCCCGGGCAACCGAACCGTACCTTGGTGTGCAAGCGCCAGCAGGGACACGGCGGCATTCACCATCGCTAGCGATCGTATCGGGAGGAGCCTGACGACGAGTTGCTATCAGGAACAGCACCAAGAAAATAAAACCATGACCAAATCACTGATAAACTAAACTGATCGAGAGGCATTCAGGTCAAGCATCTATACACCGCAGCAGATCAGATCATCAAGCAATACTACATGGCTTCTGGAGGATCAATGCATGCACCAACCCAACAGACAGATCGTATCGCAATCGCAACGCCTGCATGAAATGGGATTGTGTGGCTGTGACCTAACCTGACTGAATTGTATATGCAGGAATGGATGTTAAATTGTCCGGGTCACTGTATTTTAATGGAGGGGTATGTACTTATGTGTGAAGGTTGCTTGTTATTCCATGAAACTAGAATAATGATAATGAATGTCACCACCATGTAATAAGGTAGGAAGGGTATGTCATGGATACTGCTGCTACTTGCAAAGCAGCTGTCCTACTACTAGGTAGCTAGAAACGTCTCTACTGACGACTGATACTGAACAAAGTAACTAATGATACAATGGCAACACTGCACTAGCTAGGAGTGTTTTTGAGGATTCATCGACGGGTCATCTCGGTCCTCTAATTAGGTCACTAGATTTGCATCAAGAGAACCCCCTGCTAAATGTACCATATGTTTCACAAATCTTTACAGTTTGAGTTTGGAATCGGACGACTAAAAAGAAGAAAAATGCAGTCCATTTGAAATAGCGCCTCCCATATTTTTTTCTGAACAAATGTACATAGACCATCCATGGAAAGACACTAATATTTTTTGGAAGAACCATAAAACACTCATCAATGTTGCAGGGCACAGGCAACCTATCTAGCTAGCTAGGCGAAGTTAAGCTTAATTGTCATCATCATAGGTTCATAGGAGTGTACTTTGGTCACAAACTGTACATGATCTAGCTAGGATGGTGAAAATTCATGCATGACTGCAACAGCGCATCACCAAGTACGTCATCAATGAAAAACCATTACTGCAAAGTCATTCTTGAAAGAACAAGCTATCTGGCCTGCTGGGACTATATCACTGCGACGAAGCGATCGACATGCCAGTCGTCCTTGCGGCCGAATGAACCGTGACACGTGGACCCTCGTTCGTTACAGCCGTCCTTTCAAGCTCACCCCCACCCCCAACCACCGCTGATTGGCCGCCCTCAGATCACACCCTTGCCGCGCACTCGATCACACCACACGGACCGGACGGTATCCCCCAGCTTCACCCGTCACGAACACATACCACCTCCCTATATAACCCTTCGCATGCAACGCGCCTCGGCTTAGCCAGCTCGATCTTCGATCAGCACCGCCCGCGACGAACACGACACGGCTGGTTCGGGCGCCGGAACGCGAGTGGACGCCCGGGATGGGGGTGACCACGGCCGGGGATGCGGCCAAGTCCCCGTGGCGCGCGTCGGTCATCGTCAAGCTCAACGCGTCCTTCCTCGCCTGCTTCCTCTTCGCCTACATGGCGCTCCTCCTCCACCCCAAATACTCATACCTCCTCGACCGCGGCGCCACCTCCCTCGTCCGCTGCACCTTCCGCGACGCCGCCGCCTGCCCGCCGTCGTCGACCCAGCTCTCACGCAAGGTAAGGTGAGCACGTACACGTCCACCGCCACGTCACATACGCACGCACGACGTGAGGTGACCGGCGGCGTTCTTATCAATTGCTCCGGCCAGGCCATCACCACCTGACCCATGATCGTTTATTTCGCGTACGTGCAGCTGGGAGGCGTTCCGGCGAACAAGAAGGTGGTGTCGGAACGGGTCGTCAACCCGGGGCGAGCGCCGGCCATGTTCGACGAGCTCCGTGGCAGGCTAAGGATGGGCCTGGTGAACATCGGGCACGACGACGAGCTGCTGCTGGAGCTGGGCGTGGAGGGCGAGGCGGTGAGCGTGGACATGGAGCGCGTGTCGGACGTGTTCAAGTGGTCGGACCTGTTCCCGGAGTGGATCGACGAGGAGGAAGACGACGAGGGCCCGTCGTGCCCGGAGCTCCCTATGCCGGACTGGCCCCGCTACGCCTCCGGCGGCGACGTGGACGTGGTGGTGGCGTCGCTGCCGTGCAACCGCACCGGATCGTCGTGGAACAACCGCGACGTGTTCCGGCTGCAGGTGCACCTGGCGGCGGCGCAGATGGCGGCGCGGATGGGCCGGCGCGACGGCGAGGGGGCGGTGCGCGTGGCGCTGCGCAGCGAGTGCGGCGAGCCCATGATGGACCTGTTCCGGTGTGACGAGGTGGTGGGACGGGAGGGAAACTGGTGGATGTACAAGGTCGACGTGGAGCGTCTTGAGGAGAAGCTCCGGCTGCCCGTCGGATCCTGCAACCTCGCGCTGCCGCTCTGGGGATCAGGAGGTATGTACGTGCACACGTGATGACGTGAACGCATCGATCGATCATCGTTGTGGTTCGTCTGTTTCATCGTCTTTTCGTTTCACCCCCTATGCATGCAAATCAAACAAAAGGCATCTAGGTGAACCTACGCTAACTATCATGATATGCAGGCATGCGGTTTGAACAAGATAGATGATGATAGCATTATTAGGATTTTTTTTTTCTCATGGCCTATGGTGCTCCTAGGAGTAGAATTACAAGTAGATTATTGACACAGCCAAAATATATTATTACATATTTTGTGCTGTGCTTTCTTTCAAACAAAAATGGTGTCATAAAAAAACATGTATTCAGTATAGTATGTCAACAAAAAAATACTAAATTTAAATTCCGAAACCTTGAGTAGGAAAAAAAAAACTAAGAGAATAAGAGCATTTCATTATATATTGCTACCACATCGTCCTAGTAGAGCAAATAATTATGTTTGGAACATGTGCTTCTAGGACTGTGTTAGGGACATAACGTTCCACCTGCTAATTAATGGATCAAAGCACATAATCATCGAGCTAAGATGCTGATCTCGGGGCATATATGATCAGTAGGGACGACTAGCACAACGAGGGGTGTGTAGGGCAAGCCATCAAGAACAAAATGGGGAATCTGGTCGGGAGCTGTGGCAAAAGGCCACGATCAAGCCTGTAATGCATGAGAGTCGATTATTCTCACCAGCACTCAACGCTCTCCCTATCTTTTATGCATGAGGAAAGAAACAATTTGAACCAGCTAGCATAGCCCCACATGTATTCTTACCCAACTTGAAGAATAATCCTGACCACAACACGCGCGCTGGACCTAATTGGCTAAAATCAGGGTAGGCTAGGAGGAAATGTACTGGTGGTGATGGACCTATCAGGCTATCACTGTCAGTGTATCATTGTTGTTATCCGAAATAGAGCCCAAATTAGCCTGTCATTGCAAGAAGCAGACAGATAGAGGCATTAGGTGTGAGCCTTCCGATCAAATCCCAGGTCCGGCAAGAACCTGACAGAGGATTGCCAGATAACAAACCACAAATAACAGGTGCTCATATCCAATTTACACGCATGTAAATTAGAATAGTAAAACTTGGTCAAAAAAGAAGCAGAGGAAGAAATGGGAAACTAGAGTTAGAATACCGGCAGGGCGCTAACGTGGTTGGGGCATTTCGCTCCCACCCGTCTGATGGACCGATCATTCGAGCACACGCACGACATGATGGCACGACAAATACGTCGACACGATTGGCATCCGATCGATTGAACTGGATTCATCGGTTGGTGAGCTAGCTGCCCTGCACGCTGCTGCTGCTGCTGGCTAGCCACCAGCTCGTGCACCACCCAATCCAAAGCTATGCTAGTGTGTGATACTTGCATGCTACTGCATTCTACCAGGTGGATTGGACTGGATCACTAACCGTACGCAACGCCGCAAAGTTCTCCCTTTTTCCCGGAACATTCGTGGCTACTCTTTTCTCAGTAGTTTTGACTTGACGAACACTTCAATATAATCTATCTGCTACCAATACTAAAGCTTTCTTTTCGGTTTCTTATTTAATTATACAAATTAATTAATACCATTATGTATTAATGTTTGCAGCAGGCATCCACGAGGTGCTGAACGTGTCGGCGGCGCCCTCGCCGGTCACGAGTCGCCGTCCCCGTCGCGAGGCGTACGCGACGGTGCTCCACTCGTCCGACACGTACCTGTGCGGCGCGATCGTGCTAGCCCAGAGCATCCGCCGCGCGGGGTCCACCCGGGACCTGATCCTCCTCCACGACCACACCGTCTCCAAGCCGGCGCTCCGGGCGCTGTCGGCGGCGGGGTGGACCCCACGCAAGATCAAGCGCATCCGCAACCCGCGCGCGGCGCGCGGGACCTACAACGAGTACAACTACAGCAAGTTCCGCCTGTGGCAGCTCACCGACTACGACCGCGTCGTCTTCGTCGACGCCGACATCCTCGTGCTCCGCAGCCTCGACGCGCTCTTCGCGTTCCCGCAGCTCGCCGCCGTGGGCAACGACGGCTCCCTCTTCAACTCCGGCGTCATGGTGATCGAGCCGTCGTCGTGCACGTTCGAGGCCCTGATCCGGCGGCGGAGGACGGTGAGGTCGTACAACGGCGGCGACCAGGGGTTCTTGAACGAGGTGTTCGTGTGGTGGCACCGGCTGCCCCGGCGAGCCAACTACCTCAAGAACTTTTGGGCCAACACGACAGGGGAGAGGGCGCTCAAGGAGAGGCTGTTCCGGGCTGACCCGGCTGAGGTGTGGTCGATCCATTACCTGGGGATGAAGCCGTGGACGTGCTACAGGGACTACGACTGCAACTGGAACGTGGCGGATCAGAGGGTGTATGCGAGTGACGAGGCGCACCGGCGGTGGTGGCAGGTGTATGACCAGATGGGGGAGGAGGTCATGAGCGGGCCGTGGTGTGGGTTGTCGGAGAGGAGGAAGGTGGAGATCGCTTGGGCCAGGCACGTTGCGGAGGAGGCAGGGTTTGCTGACCAGCATTGGAGGATCAACATCACCGACCCGAGGAAATGGGAATGATAGAGAGTTCATCACCTGTTCAGCTGGCTACGAACTCTGCTACTAGCTCTTGGTAGTCGCCACATTTTGATTCGTGGGTTCCTTTTCCATTTATCTCTGTTCATATACACACACGCATGCATAAGAGAGAGAGAGAGGAGCAGGCACAACTTGGATCGACTGAATAATGAACAATTCTTCAGTTCACTTGATTTGCTCAAGTCAGTCGCCGGTTCGTGAGATGTTTAAAAGTTGGTTTAGAACCAGTGCAGAAGATGGGGCAGAAGCCACGGCCCACGGCCCAACATGATGCCCACGCGGTTTGGCCCGATCTGTATTTTCACCTGGGCCTACACGGACTCGATTTCTATACTCTTGTTAGAAACCAAAACCAAGTCCCTTTCCTTTCCCCAAAAAAAGGACAAGTCCCGTTGTTTTACAACATGGAATACAGATAGGTACAGTAAAAAAAGGGAAGGAGAGGACTATAGTCAGTTCGTCGGAGACGATAAAAGAAACTGTTGCTGCTGTCTCGACGAGGGAGGTGGCCGTGCAGAAGAAAAGAAAGACAGAGACAACATGGCAACCCCAGAGACGCCTAGGAAGACGAGGACGGTTAGACTGTCTCAATCGCAGATCGACCTCTTCCTATCGTACGACCCAAAGCCTGTTGCTCGAGATCCAGATATCTCTGAAGACCCGCTTCTGGCTGAGGCATATGACATGATCGATCAGTGCGAGAAGGAATTCTTGGAAGACAAGGAGATGATCCAGAAACAGTACGAAGAGAAAGGCTACGTGGAGTACGAGGTCTTCGACGACGACGACGACGGAGAAACTCGAGCTCGGCCTCCTCCGAGAAGGAGGAGGAGCCGTCCAGGGGTCGTGAAACGCGGGGGAGAGATTAAAAGACTGAACTAGTTTCTCGTCGTCAGGGAAGGAGGCCAGGGATTGTGAAACAGAGGATTATATTCCTTCTAGTTGGCTTCAGAGTTCAGAATTCTGCACTCTTTTCTATTGAGTATTCCATTAGGTGATTTGAGGTTTTAGTCAGACTATCTCTCTGTTCAGTGATTTGAAGATTTGCTGGTGTTTCCTGAGTTGACTTACATTGGAAATCTCGTTTGATCTTAGTTAAGAGTTGTGGGCTTGATTAGAACCATGTAAGAAACTTGAACTGACATCGATATTGCTTCTAACTTTATGTTGGTATATCGATTTGCTGCATCTCCACAGCATATAGATAAATAGCTTAAAAAAATTAGCTTTCTCAGTATGACCAACTTTTCTGAAATATGGTCACTACTGTTGAATTAGCAACAACCATGGTGCTGGTAGAGAGCTAGCTAAAACACACACCAGGTCATCATCAGACAACTAAATCGCATTGTATGGTTGTGTTTGTAAATCTGATTCCACTGTATCGAGCCTTCTATTGTGAGTCCGAACAATTTCACTGGAGTCAGATCAGATTCACCTCTCGCTGCTGCATATTCAGAACTTGAGATGGTTCGCTGCAGTACCTCCAGAACTTCAGATCGTTAAAACATCCGAGAGAAAATAATTAGACCCGTTTAGCCACAACATTCCACAATGCATAATTTTCACATCATTCTACACTTTGAACGCGCTCGCCATCGTCCAGTCCAAGCCTCCAAAGCACCCCGAAACGCCATTACTAATTCAGCTAGCCTCTTCAAACCTTTGCTATATTTGAGCACAAACCAAAACCATCCATCCAGCCACCCCCGCTTCGTCGTCGTGCAGCTGCCAATCTGCCATGCAGCCAGCCCATAAACATTTCTCTCCTTCCTGGCTGGCCTCCCTTTCCTCGCCTCTTGTCCTTCCGGAGCCTCCCCTTCGCGGGTGCTCCATCCTCCTCCCACCATTAATCCTAGTATGTCATTACGATGCCAAGCCGCATCACGTTCCCCTTCCTCGCCCTCCTCGTCGCCGCCGCCGCCTTATTCCCCTCCTCGTCCTCCCAACAACCGGCGGCCCCGCCACAACCCAGAGGTAAAATCGACATCTAGCTTGGTGACTGATTGATCATGACAACAAGATCATCTCGATCGTCGTCGTCTTGATCGATTTTTTTTTTTGGCTGACCTGACACAACACGACAGGGTTTTACATAAGCTGCGGGTCGATCAAGGACGTGCAGGTAGGGAACGTCAAGTGGGTCAAGGATGAGGGCTTCACCGCCGCCGGCAATGGCTCAACCATCAACAAGCCCAACCTCCTGCCGGTGCTCGCCACCCTTCGCTTCTTCCCCGACGCGACGGCCCGCAAGTATTGCTACGAGCTTCCCGTCATCAAGGGCACGCGCTACCTCGTCAGGACCACCTACTTCTACGGCGGCTTCGACGGCGGCAAGGATCCTCCCGTGTTCGACCAGATCATCGGCGGCACTCTGTGGAGCGCCGTCAACACCACCGACAACTACCGCCGCGGCATGTCCACCTACTTCGAGATCCTCACCGAGGCCCAGGGCAAGACCCTGAGCGTGTGCCTGGCCCGCCGGAACGACACCAAGTCCAGCCCGTTCATCTCCGCGCTTGAAGCCATCGACCTCGAGGGCTCCATGTACAACACCACCGACTATGGACGGTACGCCATGAGCGCCGTCGCTCGCAGCCGCTTCGGCAGCAAGGGCGAGATCGTCAGGTACGCCGCCGTCGTGTGTTCGTGCGTGCGTGCGTGAGGAATCGAATCCTCCTGACCTGACGTGACGTGGTTGGCATGGCATCAATTTCAATTCTAGCTATCCAGATGACGAGTACAACCGGTACTGGACGCCGTACGTGGACGCCAACCCGGCGGTGGAGAGCCACTCGGCGATCTCGCCGGAGAACTTCTGGAACCTGCCGCCGGCGAAGGCGCTCAAGGCCGGGGTGACCACGAGCAGGGGGAAGAAGCTCACCGTGCAGTGGCCGCCGGTGGAGCTACCGGCAGCGACCTACTACGTGGCGCTCTACTTCCAGGACCCGCGCACGGCGAGCCCTTACAGCTGGCGCGTCTTTGACGTGGCCGTCAACGGGCAGGACTTCTTCCGGGGGCTCAACGCCTCCGCCGCCGGCGTCATGGTCTACTCCAACATGATGCAGCTGTCGGGGAAGACGGAGATCTTGCTCACGCCGAATCAGACGTCCCCTGTTGGCCCGCTCATCAATGCCGGAGAGATCTACCAGATTGTCCCGCTCGGCGGCAGCACGGCCACCAGAGATGGTATGTCTGCATGCATTTTCAGATCATTTGCAGTTTCGGTCTGTGAGATAAAAATGCCTAGGACTTTGTCCCTTGTGCAGTGGTTGCAATGGGTGATCTTGCAGGGAGCCTCAAGAACCCGCCTCCGGACTGGGCTGGAGACCCTTGCCTGCCGCAGCAGCACTCATGGACTGGGGTTGAATGCTCCCAGGGATCACCCGTGCGTGTCTTGTCACTGTAAGTGCTCACATTACAATGGATCAGTTCTCATCATTTTGCAAAATTTCTTTGGCTACATTCGGCCAATAATGCATTTGTATTCATCAGTTGGCAGCAGTGTTCAAACTGTAAATTTGTTTGGCTAAATTCGGCCAACGCATTGGTGTTCTACTTCTTAAACCGATGGAAGAACAGCATTACAGTTCAGTAAAATAAAACATCACGGAAAATGTTTCATGATTGCTGCATTCATATGACCGATTTTTCTGCAATACAGGGATCTAAAAAACCGTGGTCTTTCAGGATCGCTTCCCGACAGCATTGGAAATTTGACAGGGATGAAAACTATGTAATAAGATATACATAAAACTAATATCTGTGAACAGTATATAATCGTACGCCAATCCTTCTAATTGTGCCTAGGATTTGGCTGCAGCTATCTCAGTGGAAACAAACTCTCAGGCTCCATACCTGATTTGAGCGGCATGCGCACCTTAACTGTCTTGTAAGCTCAAGCATACTCTGGCTTGTTCTGGACAATTCATCCTACAATTTTACTAACCGTTTTCATCACTTGTAAAGGCACCTTGATGGCAACCAGTTCAGTGGAACGATCACACCTTCGATGGAAAAACTCATCAATCTTAAGGAGTTGTAAGTTTCCCATGTTTTTAATGTATTTCAGATAATATCCCCATACAGTCTTTGTCTAATGCATTTTCTCTGGTCAATGGCAGATACCTGAACAACAACAATCTCACGGGCAAGATACCAGACGGTCTGAAAAACAAAGTCGGGCTTGATTTGAGGTATGAAGAATGAGGGTCTCTTCATTGGGGTTCCTTTTCCCCCATGAACTCACGATGATATGGTTTGCATGAATAATTTACAGAACTGAGGGGAACAAATTTGGATGAGGCTGGCAAGGACGAAATGCCCCCATGCTAATTGGCTACTTCTCAATCTGATGCTGTACCCATGCACGCAGATACCACAGTTGAATGATGAAGGGAGAGGACTGAAGGCTTGGAAAGTTGTAGGATGGTATTGGTATCTGATGTATGAAGCTGAAGATTGATGTTATCTTAGCATTCCTTGAGCCATCTCTATTCTTAAGAGTTTTGTTGTACATGTGCATCAGAAAGCATCAATTTAGGGATAGGTGTTAGGGGACAGAAGTCACAAACGTGCATATTCTGAAGCTTCGATTAGGACAGCATCAAACAGCAGCCAGAAAATAGCTCATAATGCATCTTACAAGTTATGATCTCTGGAACTTAGGAATGTCACTAGTAGTACTGACAGACATACAAACAAAATACATAACTAAGCCAGTTCTCACACATAAATCCTAAAGCATACCCACCCAAAATCCCATTTTTTCACACCCTGACTGATAAGTTAGTGCTTAGTATGGCTGTCTTGTGATGCTGTCACTCATCTTCATCAGAAGCTGCTCGGATGATATGCACCTGGGAGATAAATTCATTGATGAATGAGCACTGAACATCATACAGACAAAAATCATGCTTTGAGATCCACACCACACTACTCAGTATCATGCTGAACGTATATTGTACCTTGAAGGTTGTGGGCTTAATCAACTGAAAAACAGCAGCGTCTCCATCCTGCATCCCATGGCATATGGCAAAACCAGCCCAGCCACCACTTAGCCCCTTCTTGTAGGCAAGGTAGTTCGTGTCGAACTCTTCATCTTTCTCATCCACCAAGGTGACAATGGAGTCTTGCTTTGGCATGTAAGTGTCACAGAAATGGCTGGGGAGACCCTTTTGATCATGTCAAACGGGGAAAAAAAATTAGTACACGTGACAGGAGCCAAGTTGCTGGGAAGAGCAAACGGTATAGCACTCAGTACCCACCAGCCAAAAACCTCGAACCACATGTGAATGCAGCATTGCCTTCACAAAGGATGGGAATTCAGGGTCAAGTTGCGATTCTAGCTCCTCAGCCTTCCTTGCTGCCTCCAGCCTAGCTTTCATGGAGATTGATCCACGGCTCACCAAGTAGAGGAGGTCAGTTGGTTTTCTAGGAGACCTGCCGAACAAATGCAAGAACATGATTGTTATTTAATAGGAGAAGAATGTGTTTATAGCTGCTAGGTCATGCTAGCAAATATCCACATACCTTGTCATTCTATCTGCACTGTGTGGTGCTATCTGTTGACATGATATTACTTATCAGTAAAAGCATATGGATTCCAGTTGATAATGACATGGATGCTAGGCAAAATGACGCGATGTAACATGCTCTTAATTTTACCATGTTAAATTACAGGATGTTTGTCAAAGAAGCACTCGTAGACAAACAATTTTTCCAAACAGTTATGCCATATTGATATTCCGAATCTCAGTTTACAGTGAAGTGATTGTGATACACAGTACACTACATGGTTGATAGGCAAAGAGCTGAACAAAACAAAGGGCTGCCCTGTTTCACATGGAAAATGGGCGGCGTTGAACTACCATGCTGACCAGCCACAGACACTTATGGTTATGGAACCAACTACAAATAGCCAAATAGGTAATTGTTGAGCCCAGAAAGAAAACAGAGCATGCGAAAGAAAAATGGGGGGAAAATGATACCTCTGCGTACTTGACCTCAGGCAGGTTGGCAAGCCGGCGGGACCTCCTTGGAGGCGAGGGAACCACGACTGCATCCTCGATGATCCTTCGCCTCTTCTGCTTCTGCTCAGCCGCAGACAAAACAAAGCGTCAGACAAACGGATGCACCAAGATGGCCGGGTGTGGAGGGCGTCACTGACCATGGGGGAAGGGGTCTTGGGGGGCTTAATGGCGGCGGAGAGGTGGCGCAGGTTGAGCGCCTCCATCTTGCGCTTGTTCTCCAGCACCGTCCGCTCCCGCGCCGCCTCGTACGGTGACATCCCCTGCTTTGCGACCGCCTCCATCTCTCTCTGTCTCTCTACTACCTCTCCCCTTCCTAGTTCCCTTCAATGAAGTGGCCAGGCGGCGCCGTACGTGGAGGAGAAAGGATTGGAGCAGCGCAGCCGCGGGTTCTGTGAGGGTTTAAGGGAAGTGGGTGCGCGGCCGAAGGTGAGCGGTTTGAAGGAAGGCGACGGGAACTGACCCAGTGACCGTTGGAGACGACGAGGGGTAAAACGGTAAAGTTCGGGAGGCGGCTTGCTCGCGGTATGGGGAAATGTCTTGTCGTCCCGTTGCCCCCTCGGGAAAATACCTGCTGGTATAGGAAAACATGGGCCGGTATTGGAAAAGGAGAATGTTTTTTTGCCGGCCCGTCCAGAGACACGTTCAGCCCATATACTTGCTCTTGCGGTAGTAGTCTTGCCTCCTCTGAAGAAAAAAAACAGAGAGAACACTGGCTACTTATGTTTTTATAGTATTTTTTTTAGAAAAGGAACTTTATGTTTTTCTACTTGTGTGAAAAAAATGAAACTTTGGTGAGTACAGATAGGAACACCATGCCCGAGACGGCATAATATTGAGTAAAATTTAGTGGAATTATCCGGAAAGAAAAAAAAAACTAGTGAAAATATATGAGCGTTGTACTCCTTTCATAGATAACTAAGATAAGTAGCGTTGCTGTTACATAAAAAAAATAAGGGCAAAATGAACTAATCGTTCGAGTTACTTCCCTTCCCTGTGACCCAGTGACCCGGCCGGGCTGTTGATTGGAGGGTGGATCGCAGTACAAAGTGACCGACTGCATGGTGCTTGTTTTGGCACGTGTCTGGTGAGTATCCCTACCACATTTATAAATGGTTTTCTCCATTTATATAGGATACATAGATGAATATCCCCGTGGCTGGATTGTATGGTTTTTGTCGTTTTAGGGTTATCAGGTTCGATGCAAATAGCTGAGTGCCTGAGTGGCAACGCATCAGGCTTTATCCTTAGTCCTATATAGGTGGATATGTTTGCCATCTGACGTTGACAGTGTCCCTTATCCTTCGTGTTGACTCTCTCGTTTCTTTCGTGCGATTGGTCTCTGCAAGAACCTGTTCTCCAAGCTGTGATTTTCTCTACAGAACACAAAGTTGCCAGACCAGACCTACTATTGTTTGATCTAACAGGATTTGTTTTCAGGAAATCTACTGGTGCAAGCCTACCACACTGTTATTTTCTGGTTGGTGTCTTTTTACAGCGGTGGTTTCAGGATTGTTTTCTACAGGGAGCCTAGAGAAGCTGGGTGATAATCATGATTAGAACCTTTGCAGCCATGTGCTTAAAAACCTGTAATGTGGTAGACTGCAGGTCTCTTAGTCGTTGAGTTCCTTTGAAGCTGAACAAGATCTGTAAACGACAATGTAGAGCTGGCAGAAAATCTAGAACCAAGTTGCCGGATCGGATCGCTGCTAGTAGTTCAATACTCCCCTACTAGTTGCATCGGATCAGGTTCAGCTCCAGGCTCCAGCTATGAGGATGAGGATGAGGGGTGAGGCCACGAGGGTGGTCATGGCCAGGCTCCCGGCCCTTCCATGGAAAAACAAAACAATACGTAATCAAATTGCGGGCTCCCAATTATTTGGCAGTTGAATGCCGCGCCCCCCTACATTGAGTACTCCAATTTGCAAGACCGGTGGCTCGTGTAGTCCGGGTGGACATCTATAAATACTGAGCCCGAGCTACCACTCCGCGTGTCACTCACCTTCGAGCACCACGAGAGCAGGGGAGCTCAAAGCTGCCGTGCACTGCGATTCGGATCAGACTGGAGCTTTTGATCGGCCGGTGGCCATCATGCGGGTGGTGGTGACGGGCGCGACGGGGTTCATGGGCGGCCGGCTGTGCGCGGCGCAGGCCGACGCCGGCCACGACGTGCGCGCGTTCGCGCTCCGGGGCGTCGACGCCTCCGGCCTCCCGCCCTCCGTCGAGGTCGTGTACGGCGACGTCGCCGACGAGGAGTCGCTCGCCAACGCCTTCCACGGGCGCGACGTCGTGTTCCACGCCGCCGCCGCCGTCGAGGCGTGGCTCCCGGACGCCTCCGTTTTCCACACTTTAAGACACGGCAATTGACCAATTGACACGGCCTTTGGTTATTACAGTGACACGATTTGTCGTCTCTATGCCCATTGCTGGATATTATTGCTATATTGTATTTAAGTGTTAACATGAGAGCAAGTCCGATAGTATAGCCGGATCACCCGATTATATGGCAACCCATGTCTACGTATAATAGCCAAGGCGCCAAACAATAAGGATAGTTCTTCGATCTGCCTATGAAGAAATTCCATTTTACTCTCTTATCTATCCACTTTGTCCACTTAACCCCTAAACAAAATTTTGACTCGATCGCTTTACTCCCCCTAAACTATTTCATTTAGTCCAATTTACCCCTTAATTAGATTTTTTTTTATTTCTCTGTGTATGAGTTGAATTTTGATTTCAAATTTTATGAACAGATACAAAAACATGATGCTTTATGCTAAAAAATTATTCTAAGACTTTTCATGGTTATTTTCATAGGTTAGGAATATGTAAAACAAAATTGATCTTAGGTATATAGAACTGCACAAAAAGTAATCATGAAAAAACACTAACATATTTTCTAACATAAAGCACTATGTTATAAGTCAAATGACAAAATCTAAAATTAAAACTCAACTTTTACGCGAAGAAATAAATAAAATAAGAAATCTAATTAGGGGATATGCTGACCAAATGAAATAGTCCAGGGAAGTAAGCGAGTCTAAATTTTGCTCAAGGTGTTAAGCAGACAAAGTAAATAGGTGGGAGAGCAAAATCAACTCTTCCCCCTGTCTATAGCAAAGTCCCATAATTTTCTATAACTTCACCTTGGCCACACACTCTACCAACACTTGGTTTATTGCCCAATATACATGTGTTTGTGTTTTTTTTCTAAATAAAATTGTATCTCCACAATAATATTGTTGTCATCTTCATATTTTTTAATTTCTTGGCATGTCATTATGTCAACAAAATTTATAATTGGATGTAGCCTTCTGACACATACTCTCACCGTTTAAGAAATAATCAATTCAGGGTATTGATTCAAACTTTCTTAGGTTTCACTAAGCTCATAAAAATTATTATGACCTTTTATAAATTATAACTATATGATATGAAAGTATATTTCACAATAAATCTAATTATAAATATTTGGTTTCTTAAATAGTATTAAGTTTGTATATATTTTATCAAAGTTGAGATAGTTGTGCAAGAATTGCATTCTTTTTTTTATAGAGTTGGTAATGTCATACTCCTCATCTTTTATGGCCAAACAAACATGATTGGTGGTTGTCATGTCTACCTCATTTTTTCTAAAACTTTATACAATAGGCAACCTCTAGTAGGGATGAAAGCAGGATGGACTGTCCAGTATTATTTCTGCATTATGATATCATTTTCGTTTGAGAATTGGGATTGTATTAGTTCATTTCATAATATATATAGAAAATCCTAACCTGATCGATTTCGTTTTCTATATTCTGATTCCAATTCCAATTGTTTTCATCACGTCCTCCAGCGGTTAGAATCACAAACTAGCTATAATATTTATGTGGCACCTCCATATTAACAATGGATTGTACTCCTATAAAGCAACAATTCTAATGGGTGAACTTTTTAGCACATGACACAAATTACAAATAGCCACACGTGCATTAGCCCCATGTGATTTGGAAGCGTGTTACTATCTCTTCATTAAGAGATAGCCTCTCTCTTACAGGTGGACAAAAAAAAGTGCGAGGTGATGAACGGGCATTGAAAACGTGTGCATTTTCCCATCGAATTTGAGTCGCCTTCAAGAAGCATGTGCATTTAATTACCACTGCAATTTACAGGTCAATGTGGGGGGACTTGTGAATGTGTTAAAGGCTGCCAAGAGAACACCAGAAGTGAAGAAGATAGTTTACACATCGTCATACTTTGCGATTGGTCCAACCGATGGTTACGTAGCTGATGAGAAACAGGTATAAACTTGTTTCATGATTTCTTTATTTTCAAGTTTGAAATTGCATTATTTCCTCGCAATTGTACTAGTAGTGGCTCGTTTGAATAATTTTGTATCTCCGTTTTTTCCCCATTCGTCCTGTTCAAAGTCGATATATTGCCATACCTCATATATTTGAGTTTTTCGTGTTTATTCAGAAATGCTTTGAAAACATTACATATTGCTTTAGATTGTGATTGACACATTACTGAATTGTTCTTAAATCTCAGATCCATCAAGTGAAATCGTTTTGTACAGAGTATGAGAAATCAAAGTTTCTAGCAGACAGAATTGCACTGCAGGCAGCAGCAGAAGGGGTGCCAATCACCATAGTCTACCCAGGTGTCATGTATGGCCCTGGAACGCTTACAGCTGGAAATATTGTCTGCCGCGTTGTAAGAGATTTTTCCATTTTTTTACAGTTACAGACTTTCTTGACCATGAATATGTTGTCAAAGCTCTGGTTATGTATATTAGTATTACAGCCATGTGCAGAAGCTGAACCAAACAACATATTACTGCAGTTAATCGAAAGGTTCAGTGGGCGTCTACCTGCGTACATTGGAGATGGGTACGACAGAGAGTCGTTCAGTCACGTCGATGATGTGGTTAGTGGTCACATAGCTGCTATGGAGAAGGGCAGAGTGGGTGAAAGATATCTCCTCACAGGAGAGAACGCGTCATTCGTGCAGATTTTCAATCTGGCTGCGAAGATTACCAACACAAACCCACCCAAATTCCACATACCTCTCTGGTCACTTGAAATCTTTGGCTGGATTTCAGTTTTCTTTGCTCGCATCACTGGAAAGCCCCCACTTATTAGCTACCCTGTATGTCTTTTTTTATCCCTTCCGTTTTTAAGGTTTCAGCTTGTTATCATATAATGATGCTGCCTGTTGATATATAGTTGGTCTGTAATTTCTGTATGGCAGGGAGTGGATTGTCTCAGGCATCAATGGGCATACTCATGTGACAAGGCCAAGAAGGAGCTGGGCTATAGCACTATAAGTTTGACTAAAGGGTTATCAGAGACGCTCTTGTGGCTGAAGAACGAAAAATTGATCAAATTTTAGAGCTGTATATCCATTTTATCAAAGTCCATTTTGTGTTACTTTTTATTACGCCATACAACAGAAGTATACTAGAAGATAAATAAAAAAAACGTTCAACTGAATCAGCTACGAGGTTGGGGGTTGCCCCTCTACCAAATCAGCTACCATGTATCTCCTGTATACTATCTTTGCCCACAGGTCATGCATAATGTGTTTACGCCATGGGCTTTGGGTGCATTTAGTTTTAAAAAAAAGATTCTATTCATCTAAAATTTCCCTATTCATCACATCCCTTTCACTCACGTAACACTATTTATCTATAATGTTTTTTCGGAGAATCTTTCCCAATCTAAACACACACTTAACCTATTGTTGCTGAACGACGAATGCTGAAGGATGGGAAATTGATAAATCTTAGAGCACTGCCACTATAGGAAAAAAGGCCCCCAATGTCGGTTGCCGATCGGTACCAGTTGGGTACTGGCAGTGGTAAAGCAAGACGGAAATGGAGGGGGTGCGACAATAAAGAAGTAATATATGATTTTACCAAAATGAAATGTCATGTATATGGCCAAAAACATTAACATAGGTAAGTTTGAACATATTAGGCAATTTAACAACCTAAAAATTGCAAATAAATGCTTGTATTTCAGTTTTATTTTTCAAAAAAATTATCAAAATAAAAAATAAAAACAAGTGTTACTTTAATCTTCGTCACTAAATCTACAAGCAACAAACCACAACCTCATTCCTTACGTTTATTATATCTTCTTTCTTTCTTAACATGACATTGACACATGGTAAGTCTGGAACCCAACAAATATGGAATACAACACCAAAATAGGGGCTTCAATGTGAAGATATAAGACAAATTAATCAAGAAATTAAAAGCGAAGCACAAAGCATCTAATTGTTACGTTGGAGAGTGCTTTAGATCACTATTATTTTGGGGGTTTTAATTCATCAAAGACGCAAGCTTGGCGGTGGGGGGTGTAATACATCGGACCGTGGGGGGTGCATACAGGGCCAAAGCATAGGATCGATAACTTGAAAACAGAATTTAGGGGGGTGTGGCTGCACCCACATGCTCCAACACGGCTTCGCCTCTGGGTACTGGTTGTAGCAACCGGTACTAGCTTTCCGGTACTGATGGAAAGCCATTTAGTACTGGTTGTTACAACCGGTACTAAATGATTCCCAGAGGTACTGACCAATCGGTACTAAATTGACATTAGTACCGGCTAAAAAACAACCGTTATTGATGGATATAAACGCCCGGTTTTCCTATAGTGTGCCCTCTTTAATTTTAAATGGTAAAAATGGATAACCGTGAGATCGAAACAAAACTTCCATGCAAGTCGGCCACATACGAATATACATCTACGGAAATGAAATTTTCAAATAAGGTCCATTTTTAATTTTAATAGCCAAGGAAGTATAGAGTTTAGGATTTGTCGTAGAGACGAGTCAAGACCGCACGTAGCAGGCCGTGGCCCGTGGGTAGCAGCGGGCCCCCTTGCTGGGCCACCAACCCAGCAAAGGATTAGAAATTTCCAGCCCAGCGGCCCAAACCTCGTTAGTCGCCGTGGTCTTGATTGAGGAGTTGACTAGCTCGACTAGCCTCGGCGGCGAGAAAACCTGGAGCTCCTCTCCGGCTCTTGCTCGGCAGCAAATCCTCCGATCCCGTCCAGTTCTTTTTTTTAAATCCTCCGATCCGAATCCAGTTTATTAATGTCTCACCAAATTGTCGTTGCAATCGGCAGCCATTCTTCTCGCCTCGCCCGTGGCTGACTTCTCCCGCGGGTTGTTTGCTGGGCTGGCTTCGAGCAGGACAGGGGAGAGTGCGTAGTCCTAGCTCGATCGGATCAGGGGCTGCCGCGCTGCGGTTGCCGGCGGCATGAGGGTGGTTGTGACGGGCGCGACGGGTTACCTGGGCGGCCGCCTGTGCGCGGCGCTGGCCGACGCGGGGCACGCCGTGCGCGCGCTCGTCCGCCGCTCCAGCGACGTCTCCTGCCTGGGCTCCGGCGTCGAGCTCGCGTACGGCGACGTCACCGACGCCGACTCCCTCGCCGCCGCCTTCGACGGCTGCGACGCCGTGTTCCACGCCGCTGCGGCCGTTGAGCCCTGGCTCCCCGATCCCTCCGTTTTCCTCAAAGTAAGACGTTATCCTTGTGTTCACCTGATTTTTCAGTTCATTCATATCGCAGTTTTTTTTTTTTTGGCCGCTGCTTCTGCCTGCAAGGCTGGAATTGGATGGGAGACGCCATGTTAGAAGGATATATGTTCACAATTGTTCAATTAAAATATGCACGAATCATTCAATTATGATGTGGCTACAATTTCATACCACCAACCAGTTTCAGTGTGTAGCATAACAAACTCATTTATTGCTAGCCGATACATGAGATCTGCCGAACTGTTGGCAGTTGCTGTCATACTCAAGTCTATCAGATCTCTGTGTAGGCACTAGTATCATTGCTTATGCCCACGAAGTAAAGGTAAAGAAAATAATTCCGGAGATAGGAAACTGGAACACATATATTTGATAAAGATTGGTATAAAAAATGCTCATCTTTCTGCTGTGGTACAGGTTAATGTGAGAGGACTGGAGAATGTATTGAAGGCAGCCAAGAGAACACCAATGGTGAAGAAGATAGTTTACACATCGTCATTCTTTGCAATTGGCCCAACTGATGGTTATGTTGCAGATGAGACACAGGTAAAACCGTAAATTGAATTCTGTCTTCTAATGATTGGTCCTAACCAAGCTCTCTAATCGTACATGTGGATTTTTTTTTAGAAAAAAGATAGTGTTTATACAGAATGACTTACATAGTTTCATGGTTCTATATCCGCAGACGCATCCAGCGAAGGCCTTTTGTACTGAGTATGAGAAATCAAAGGTTCTTGCAGACAGGATCGCGTTGCAGGCAGCAATAGAGGGGGTGTCGATCACCATTGTCTACCCAGGTGTCATCTATGGGCCTGGAAAACTTACGACTGGAAACCTTGTTTCCCGCATCGTAAGTGAACTTTCTTCCACATTCATACGCCAAATATCTGTTATTTATTCTGAAATTGTTTGAGTTATAAAGATTAGGAATATCTACTTGCATATTGTTATGAACATAGCCGTGAACACAACCTGAACCTCAGAATTTCTTGCAGTTGATCGAAAGGTTTAATGGGCGTTTGCCTGGTTACATAGGAGATGGCTATGATAGAGAATCGTTCTGCCATGTTGATGATGTTGTTAGTGGACACATAGCAGCTATGGAAAAGGGCAGAGTGGGTGAACGATATCTCCTCACTGGAGAAAATATGTCATTCATGCAAATTTTCAATATGGCTGCTAATATCACAAACACAAAGGCACCCCTATTCCATGTACCTCTCTGGTTGATTGAAGTATATGGATGGATTTCAGTTTTTGTTTCCCACATCACTGGAAAGCTCCCACTTATCAGTTACCCAGTAAGCCCATTATTCTCTGTGTTACACGATCAAGTTTATTATTTGCATTAACACATGGTTTAGGAGTTTGGGTTAATATTTTGCCCTTAACATGTATTGCAGACTGTGCACGTTCTTAGACATCAATGGTCGTACTCATGTGACAAAGCAAAGACGGAACTGGGATATACTCCAAGGAACTTAACTGAAGGTCTATCAGAGGTGCTCCTGTGGCTCAAGGATGAAAAACAGATCAAATTTTAGTGATACACCCTTTTTACTTCCACTTGTAACATTTCACATACACTGCACTTTAGATGTACTGTTTATTTGCCATGTATATACTTTGAGTATCATACCAATCAGAAGTAACCATGCAATGTTGGTATCACTCGATAAAGGAAGAGCCAATACTAGAATCTTGTGGCACTACTGCGGCCCTCCAGTGAAATGTCGCTTGGGGCCGAGGCAGACAAGGGCTGGAGCAGCGGCAAGGTCGGCTGAGGACCACACTGCTCGAGCTTCCTGCAGCTGCGGATCCCTCCACCTGCAAAAAGTAGTGATAGCTGATAGCCAGGCTTATAGACGAAGATTGCAACGATTCTGTGAGCAATCCTAACAGGATTGTGATCATCAAGCTGACGATGAGATTGTCATATATAGCTTTAAATAGGTCCTTCCAGAAACAAATACATCTCAGAGTCACAAGTATCAACAAATATGGAGAAGGTATACATTGTTGTGCTCTCATTGAAAGGCACTCTGAAACTTGATAAGACAGGGCTGTGCCATTCATGTGTAATTGTGTTTATAGACAATACTAGGACTAACAACATATTTGAGATCTTGCACCAGATTCTGAGAATACAGATGATGGTGGACATTCCCATGGTTTTGCATTGGCTGTTCAATACCAGGAATGGAATTTACTCGGCAAGCACATCCAACAAACAAACACAAGCCCTTGGAAATGATATGCCAATAAACAAACACAAGCCCTCGGCAAGCACAGCCAACAAACAAACACAAGCCATTGAAGGTATTTTGAGCATGATGTCTATCACTTTCAGTTCCATTGTGCCAAATAGATATGCCAATAAATTGGCAGTGCCAACTCAGAGTTCAAGGTTAAATTTTGAAGGAAAAGAAACAAAACCAGCCGAGCATAGCAGACCAAGGCATGCAACATGCTGCCAATTAAGGGAGGTAATAGACAATCAATGTACAATCACAGAATACAGACTGTAATGCTCATCAGAGTTCTTTACAAGGTGATATGTTTTCCTAGCAAATTTCAGGAATCTAAGTCTACAATTCTTGCAGGATGTCAAGCCAATTCTTGCAGCAATTTCTCCAATGCATCAGAAACAAGAGGAATCCGGAGGCAATCTTGGCCATCAGAGTGCTTTCTGACCTTAACCAGATCATGATCTTTAAACTCTGTCAGGTGGGAGTTCAATGTCACTTGGCTGCTTACCAGAAAGCGCTCACGGCATTTTGTATACAAGCTACTGACAGGCATACCTGGAAACAAAGCAAAGTATAAGTAGTACATCCATCTGAATTTTCCAGGAATCCAAGAAATATATATCCATCTTAATTTCAGGAATCTAAGTCTACAATAAACTCACCTTCCTCTTTTTCATTTGCCAACTGATATTCGGCAAGAACTCTGAAAACACTTTGTGCATTTGGTGTCAGACTCTGCAGAACAACTAGAGCAGTTTTTGTGGTTTGGGCGTGGCCACCACTAGCAAGTATTAATGGGTAGAAAACACATTCAACTTTGTAAGGTGCAAACGTCGGGACGTGGTACCAGCTCCACTTGTACTGAGTATGCACCATCTTCTTGTCCCACACTGCAACAGTTTCCAGTTTAGGATATATTTTATAATGAGGGGTTTAGTGAAGATGAAGCTAAAAATGCCGAACAAACTTACACAAAGGTGCATTAACATGGTCGATTGATGCAACAATATGAACTTGTGGGCAGCAAGAAACTTGTGCTAGCCACTGCTGTGCTTCAGCATCACGCAAGGCAGGTCCATCAATATTGTGTATAAGAAGGCACACCTGATCATCCACATCATCTGATGTCTGGCTCTTTAGAAATGAGATGATATCATTGAATGATTGTGAAGGAAAAGGCTGCGATAACTGGGACCTAGTACCAGGTTGACGTTTGCGCTTAGATTTAGCTTTATCCCAGAACATTTCAGCTATTGTTACTATGACCTGGAAATGAAATAATTTGAACAAAATTAATGGATCATTTTCAAAGCATATACATGTAGAAATCAACAATTGTTTAAAATAGTACATGAAATGGAAATATGGAAGCACTTCCTGGATTGAAATTGATAACCAATCCAAATCAGGTGCATGTTCCAGGTGTAAGATTTGATAAATCAAACCAATATAAACCACTAAATGTTCTTGGCCTCAGCTTTTAAATAGCAACTGAAGTCAAGGAATTGAAAATGCAGGGCGCACATGGGCAAAACTAATCAGGCCTCTTTAATTGTTCGCTTCTTCCATTTTTCAAACTTATAATAAAAGCTAAAGCTGAAACGAGCAAAAAAAAAAAAAACTAAACCTGCACAATAACTTCGCTGTTTAATTTAGCTTTTCCACATGGATTGGACTTAGACTTCAGAGCAACTCAAGAACATGCTTAATAGATTAAAGCACTTGAACAGCAGCAGAATGGTGCAAGAAATATTTAGAGATCAGTACTGGGCAGGCAAGGTCACACCTGCTTCAAATTGATGGACGGAAGGTAACCATTGATTACAATTACAGTGAAATCAGTCAAAGTAGTGGAGGCAAAATCCTCAAGCAGCTGCTTCTTAGATCCAAACCCATACATCAAGAGACCAAAACCGCATCTACATCGGACCAATGCATCGATTACTCACTGCAATCCACCATAACGTTAACCAAACCCACTCTAAGATTGCACTGGTGCTGCGAATTTCGAAAGAAACCTTAGCTCGAACAGCCAATTGCGGTACTGGTCCTTGTAGCTTCTGGTGAGGGCCTCTACCTCTTCCTCGTGCTTCGGGGGGATCTCGGCAAGGGATGCACGCAACACCTGCAGAGGGTCGAGAAATCCCAAATTAGCCAATCGTACCCACGGAATCATACCGCGCGAGGCGAGATATTGTTGGGAGATGCGGGGTGGGATGGCACCAGACCTGCTCGTCGACGAGGTTGAGGTCGGAGAGCTTGCCCGCGGAGGCGCGGGCGCGCTTCTTGCTGGAGGAGGGCTCCTTCTCCTTGGCTAGGAAGTAGCTCCTGGAGTACCCGGCCTCATCTTCCTCGTCCTCAGAGCCGGAGCTAGCTGCCGCCGCCGCGCGGCCTCCTCTGGGGGCCATCCGGTTTCGCTTCCGCGATTCCGCCGCCGCCGCAAAGCTGTAGAATGGAGAGGCGCGCAGCAGGTTTGGTGTTTCCCGCGCAGTTTCTATCTTTTCGCGGGCAGTGGATACATGGGCTGGGCCTATGGCTCAGCAAGGAGCAGGCACAAATGGCCCATTATTGATCAATGCGAGTCGTAGAGATGTCAGATGTGAAGATACTGATTGTTCTAAAAAAAAAGAAAGATGTGAAGATACTGATTCAACTTCAAATGCCCTTTGCCCCTTGGCACAAATCCTCACGTAAAATATCAACTTCAAATTGCAGTAGCCCCTTTTCAGCTACAATTTCACAGGGTATTCTCATCTTAACTTGAAAACTTTTCTTTTTCAAAAAAGAAACTTAGACTGGCAGATGAAAATCATGAAATACTTTCCCATCAGAAAATCTTGCATCACCCTTACGACAAAATAATTTGGCTCTTACCCTCAAAACATAAAACGAATTTAAAAAGGAAAAAAAAAAGAGTCTTATTTACCACAGTATGCAGGAATGTAGGGACCCAATACTTCTTTGCCTCTGTACGACTGTACGTGGTAGAATTATATACAATCTACAAAGGTGAGGGCACGTCTGCCGATGCTAATGTGAATAATCTTTCTGTGATAGGAACATTACTACTCCAACATGAGCTGATCCAAACAGACAAGTTAGCTGGAACGTGAAAGATCTTCTTGTGGAAGCTCTTAGCTCTGCCATGATGTTTTTAAATCACAAATACTTCTGCTCATGATGGCTTGCCAGGGAGATGATTTATGCACGACGTGGGAAGGGCAGTCCACAGTTTTTACTCGATTCCTTCATAGAGAACTTTTATTTTGCCTTCATTTCCTGTGAAGCAATCAGAATATCAGACTACATGTCGTGGTAACATATGCTAATATTCATATTCAATCAGCTTCATAACTGCTGAGCAAGGTAACTAGGAAAGGCCAGAGAAAATGATAAACTGCAATAGTAAGTAAAACCTGCTACACTATGCTGTCGAATATCAGTCTGCAGGATGCCGTGCCAAATTACCATAAAAACATATCGGCACTTGACTTTAGATCATATGCTTGTAGCTGTAGGCTCTTTGTCTTGCTGCCATCCTTGCTCACAAACCAGCATTAACCATTGATAATCTAAAATCAAAGGTAGTTTTCTGTGTCAATAAATTCTATTATTTTCGCCAATCAGGATGGCAACAGGTTTGTTGAGGACTTTTACGGTGCCTTATACTACCATATACTACTGTCAAAAAGGACTAGTATGAAAGGATCGGACGGTCCAGAATAATTGTATACTACTTGCAAGTTCTCCGATAGTATAGATAGTATATACATGTAAGTATGTGTAGTATAAGGGTATTATGGACCAAAAATTACAATGAAAATTATGTAATATTTTAATAAAAAAATAGAATATTATAGTAAAAAAGAATGACATTTATGTAACAATTAAGTGACTAACTATTACGGGCCATTTGATTACATCACTCTTGTCATCTCTCTTCCGTTCATAATCAGAGACTGGCGGACGGCAGCGGATGGTGGCACGGCGGCGGATGGTGGCAGTAGATCGGCGGCAAACGGAGGAAGAACAGTGCACGGGCGAAAAAAATCCCCATCGCCTCTCCCTTCTCGTCGCAGGCCACCGCACTCCACATGCAGACACACTCCTTCGTTGCGAATCCTCGAATCCCCATCCAATCGGCCCTCCAGCAGCACGCCGGCGACGCGGTGCTCCCCGTCGCGTCACTCTCCATCCTTAGGCCGGCGACCCCTCTCCCTCTCTCCATCCGTCGCTGCCGTCGGGGAGAAGACGAGTTAGCTAGTAGCACTGTGGTTGCTTTGTGAATTATGTCTGTGATTGGTGTTATTGAAATATTGAGAACGATGTAATCTGTGATCTTGTCCAGAATGGATGTTTGGATGAATCGAAAGTGCTTGCATGCAATGATCCCACGCACACGAGGTTGTTGTCGTCAATAACAGACAAGAACTGCACAGGTGAAGGAGGTGATTCCATCTTCTCCATGGAAGGGCAGCGGTGCCGAGGGAGTCGAGCTGCGGTGGAGGACGGCAGACCGGAGTCGCGGGGGCGGCAGGGCAGCAGACGAACGGGAGGAGAGCGTTCCAGGACGAAACGGGTGGAAGAATGGGCCGATGGGCTTCCGCAAGTGATAGATTACTATACTATCCTAATTAATAAACGGTTAGATTTGATCTATACTTCATACTACCAAATGGTAGTATAAGGCACTCTAAAAAAGCTCTCGACTTCAACACAGCTTTGTCCAGAAGGTTTCGCTAACTCTACCCTGTCAATCATCATCCGCACTCTCTTTGCATCCTCTACCATTCCTGCCTTTGCATATATATTTGACATAGTCACAAAATTCCCAGCATTCTCTGGCTCCACCTGAACCAGCTGCTCAAATGCGATCCTTGCAAACTCCACATCGTGATGCATCCTACTTGCAGACAGCAGAGCACCCCAGACAACTGCATTTGGTCTCATTGGCATCCGACCAATAAATTCCAAGGCCTCCAAGAACCTCCCAGCACGTGCAAGCAAATCCACAATGCAGGCACACTGTTCCATTGTTGGGATGAGACCAACAACTGACACAAAGCGCTTGAATAGTTCAAGTCCTTCATCAATCAAACCGCAATGGCAGCATGCCATGAGAACGGCCGTGAACGTCATAGAGTCTGGCTGCATACCACACCGCACCATCATGTCCAAAAGCTCAAGAGCCCTTGGTCCATATCGCAAATACCCCAATCATCACGTTCCATGACACGACATCCTTCCGTTCAATCTCCAAGAACACTTGCTCTGCATCGCTGACACAGCCGACGCGTGAATACATGATCATCAGCGCATTCCACAAAATTGTTTTGGAACCACCACCATGGATTCTCAGCATGTTCCCATGGACCTGCCTTCCAGAATCCAAATCACAAGCCCCCAGCACCGCCACAGCCGTGCGGGCATTCCCTCGAACACCTCTCACGCGCATCTCCCGGAAGCAATTCCACGCCTCCCTGTCCCTCCCACTCCCAGCACTAGCGAATCCCCCGATCATGGCGTTCCAGGACACCACGTCCTCGCCGTCCATGTAAGAAAACACTCTCCGGGCAGCGCTGACCTTCCCGCTCCTCGCATACAGCGCGACCAGCGCCGTACCTGCCGAGGCGTAGAAGACCAGCACTGCCACGTTCTTGACGCCGTAACCCTGCGCCGCGCGCGCGGGGAGCAAGGCTGACGCGCGGCGGCAGCACGAGACGAGGCAAGAGAGGAGCTTGGTGTCGGGGCGACCGCGGAGGCGGAGAAGAGCGGGAGCGCCTCGTGGGGCCGGCCGTGGCGGGAGAGCACGGCGACGTTGTTGGTGTAGGAGGCGGTGGACGGGGAGGGGAGGAGGTAGAAGGTGCTGAAAATGAGGCCCATTGTAGAAATTCCAAAGTAATGTGTATGACAAAACAATAGTCTCATTCTGCTAGTTTGAGTGGTTGCAAGCTAACTTAAATAGAAAAGTATCTTTCTTATGTTGAACGATCAACAAAGGGGATAATGGGCTGGCTAGACACGAACGCCGCACATATGTGGACGTTTTTCGTGACGGACCGCATGACTTGTGACGCAGCAAAGTCAAGCCAAGTTTGTTGTAATGTTTTGCCACTACGTATTAATCTTTTGACAACGGTCATTAGAGGAGTTAAGTACGCACTCAATGCTATTATCCCGAGATAATTGGACGGTTACTGCTGCCATTTAGTGGGGCGTGTAAATGGGAGATCTGGTCAGCAAAAAGTCGTTGCAGCCTCCCCTATAAGAGTTTCTGGAGACCTCCAGGATCAGATACACGAGAAACGCCCACGAACTCTCTTTACTCTTTTTTTTATCCGGTGATTGTGCTGTGGTACTAAGCTGCTGAAGTCTCGCCGGCTCTTCTCCTTGGCGTGCACGAGGAGAAGGGCGAGCAGAATCTTCGAGCCCTTGCTGTCGTGAAGCCTGCATGGGGGACGACAATAGGGTTTCTGGGCAGCACAACTGCGCGACCGCTCTAAGCCGTTCGTCTACGTTTCTACGCTGCCTCATCTACGACCTGCACTGTGTCAAATCTTCACGAGGACGGAGCGCTGATCTGTAAGTAACATGGATTTATATACCATGTATATGATTATGTTTAGATTCTTTTAGTATGCCTGCTATTAGATCTGAATCGTATAACATTTAAATTGGTTCATAAAATTTGCCTTAAATTAAAATCTGGTAGAAGTAAAACGGAGAGACCTCTCCATTTAGCTTAAGTGGAGAGCCCTCCGCACTTTTTATATTTGGAGAGAATTATGAACATGTGGTAGGGAGGAGCGAGGGAGCAGGAGAACCACCGAATGTTTAATGCATGTTTTATGGAGATTGTGGTAATTTTTCTACTCCGCTGGAATTGAAGTAATTTTCTACTCCGCTGGTATCTTGAAATAGTAACTTCGCAGCCAATAAGCATCGGAGAAAGTACATCTTCGAATGTTTTGTGATGTGAAAAGCAATTTTTCCCTCTGAAAAAAGTAACTCCGCCATCTTTCATCAAAACATACTCGACTGAGATCTTGTTTTGAAATATTTAACGAGACGAATATAATGGTGCAGTCTGATTTCTGTTTGTATGTGTGCTCGTAAAGTTACGGCTTTTTTAAGCTTCGAGCTCCACTTTGCATACGGTTACACATGGCCCCCCACACGCACCAATGGTGCTCCCAGGCTGACTGGCGGCCCCCTGGTTAGGAAGTAACTTTGTGCTACGCTGACGTTTTGAAAAAGTAACTTTGCGGCCAACGAGTATCAGAAAGTAACTTCGTTGTATTACGATATAGAAAGTAAGTCGTGCGATAGAGAAAGTAAGTTTATTTCTCCCAAAAAGTAACTTCGTCGTTCGTCATCAAAATATAGTCGATTGATATCTTGTTTTAAGTTTTTATCAAGACAAATATAGTAGTGCGATCTGATTTTCATTTGAAAAACTTCGTCATTCGTCATCAAAATATAGTCGATTGATATCTTGTTTTAAGTTTTTATCAAGACAAATATAGTAGTGCGATCTGATTTTCATTTGAACGTTTGATAGTAAAGTTAAGATTTTTTCTCTCTTCATTTCATTTTGCATGCGTCCCCATCCCACCCTCGGACTCTTCCTAAAATAGAATGGAGGCCTCTCCCCGTAGTCACACTGCGCTCGAAGATCATGTTTCTTTTTTATTTTTTCTATATCACGTCCTCGCGCAGTTGTCTTGAAAACTGTAGCCCGAGAAGCAATGAAGCACTGCATGCAGTCTAGTCGCCTATCTTTGGCAGTTCTTCAGCTCCAGCTTTTGAGCAACCAATGTGGATTCAGATTATGCTTTCTCTGAAGTTCATGGAATAGGAATTAGGAAGGTCCATTGTATAGGTAGATAGTTTCATGCAATATAGAATTTACGTAATGCTATGATCTAATTATTTTTAGCTACATTGTGCAACGATATTTAATGTGTGTATCCTCTTTGCTTAATAATATCGACTATCTTCTATATTTCGGCCGATCACAACTTCGATGCAAGTAATAGCAAGCCTGCCCTGCTTGGAATTTCTAGATTTCATCAATTATAATAACTTAATCTTGAGTTGCTAAATAAAGTATCTCTCATCCTTCATATATTGAAACTACACTTTCTACTATATATTCTTATTTTACTCTTGTTTTCAAATATCTGCGTGCCGCATGTACACCCTACTAGTCCTTAAAAAAAACCAAAATTTTAAAAAGTCGAGCAGGCTCGCCACCATGTCAGGGAAGGCAGGTCCATCCATGTCGGATAATCTTTTTTTTAAAAAAACAACTTAGAGATATTGTTCCTATAGTGTAGACTGTAGAGCTTCGGCGCTTTTTTTATTATTATTTTTGTTTACATTGTACAGTTTTAATCACCTTCAATATCAACTAAGCACACATGCTCGTCCGTTGCTACGGACCCTTATTCATTCATCTAATTTATCTATATGTTGTTCGAACATAGATTCCTCGTTAAAATAGACTAACATATATAATTTTGGTAAAAGGGTTAGAGTCACTCATCTAATTTATCTATATGTTGTTCACATAGATTCCTCGTTAAAATAGACTAACATATATAATTTTGGTAAAAGGGTTATATTCACTCATCTAATTTATCTATATGTTGTTCGAACATAGATTCCTCGTTAAAATGGACTAACAATATCATTTTGGTATAAGGATTATGGAAAGAGAGCGAAAGAAAAATAGAAGTAATCCTAAAGTTAAAATGGGATTATACCGTATAGCCTGACTGCCTGTGTCCTATGGGCTGTCGCATGAATGCGCTCCGTGCCGTGTGATCGCAGCGATGCTAACTTGCGCAGTGGTCTACGGCAAGCTGGGTGAGAAAAAAAGTATTTTTTCGATACTGATGGAGATGAATAAAAAAAAGGTGAAAAAAAAATGTTTTAGAGGTATGTGAGGAGACAAATATTTTGCGAACTTGCTCGCGTCCGTTGCCCCAACCGTCGGAGGAGGCCTGCGACGAGGAGCCGACCACCACAATCCGCCAAGAGAGGGAAAGAGAGAAATCGCCAACCAAATCAAGCTCCAACACGGCCAAATCAACAACAATGGAGGTCGAATCGAAGAACAAATAAAGCCAAATCGAGGTCCTCGCAAAGGGCTCGCCGGAGATCTTGCGCAAGCCGCCGTCCGCACCTGCGCACGGCGCCATCCGCGCCTGTTGCTTCGCCGCCGCCCGCGCCTGCGTACGCCGCCGCGGAGAGAGAGCAGAGGGAGAACCGCCAGATCCCGCCTCCGCCGGACCTCCACGCAGCGTCGTCGAGCTCGATCCTCGCTGCCCCGTTGAGCTCGACTCCGCAGGGGCTGCCGTGAAGCTCGGGGACGAGGAACTGCAGCAGCTCGCGGAGAGAGAGCAGCGGGAGGCGGCCATGGCACGCGGCGTCCTCGTGCCTGGATCGAGCAGCACGGAGGAGGTGGCGTGGGCGTTGCGCTTCAGCTCGCTGCCGTCGGAGATCGAGAGGAAGAGAGAGAAGGGGAGAAACGAACGAGAAAGATCGAGACGAGAGAACAGTCGGTGGCCGGTGGGGAACGAAGGAAATAGTGAGAAAAAAAGGAAAAAGATAAGAAAAAAAAGAAAAGAGAAAAATAGAAGAAAAAATAAAAAGGAAAACGAGAAAGAAAGAGATTGGAGGAGATAAAAAAAGAAAATGAAAAGAAAGTGATGAGTGAGAGGAGTGGTAGTTGGGATGGTTGAATAAAATATATGATAGTTGGGATAGAGAAAGAATACAAAGGAATGATGGGTGCAGGAGAAGTTGATATAAAGGGAAGAATCTTGATAACTAGGACATAATGATCCTGTTCGGGGCAAATATTTTTTTTTAAGGGTAAATATACAAGCCAGCCGAGCAGGGCAAATATTCTTTTTAGAGAGGCCGGCTCCACCCGTCAGCCCCTCACCAGGGGCTAGCTCTGGCTAGCTTTTAGCCAGCTGAACTGGACAAGTATTCTTTTTAGAGGGATAGCAGTGCAGACGGATGACAAACGGTGCTAAGCTCAAAAGGCACCTATACGTTATTTTTTTTAAAAAAACACCCATACTTTATACTTATGTTGTTATACATGTAAGATGTAACAATGATCCAAACACGGGCAAGCGACGAGGGTGGGTGTGGGGACATGCTGCTAGTGACCCCTAGTACTTCCTCACCCCTCTCTGTTGCTCTCCGTTCTCCCGTCTGACCAGTAGCCAGCGCAGAATCAAGGCCCACCATATATATATATATTCTCTCAGAATAATTATTCTATTCTGTGGCCAGACCCAACCAATGAGTCGAATCCCATCAAACCCAACCGAACCTCCACCGAGCCGGTTGCTATCGGCTCCCTAAAAAGAAAAAGTCTATATTACTCCCCTCAACTACAATTACTCACCTCAACTACAAGCAAAGTCCATATAACTCTCTAAACTATCTTTTAGTTCATTTTACCCCCTAAACTATGTTACTTGGTGTATTCTATCCCTAATACAATTTGTCTTTTTTATTTCTCTATACACAAGTTGAATTTTAATTTAAAATTTTACATGATTGTAGTGAACATCCCAATGTATATAAAAAAAATATATTATGATTCTTTTGTCACTAATTTTTTATAATATCGTGTCCTAAGGATTAATTAATTATTAAATATCTTACCCCATCAAAATAATGACAAAAAATAATTTTATATTTTTCTATCACGCATTATGATGTCTACTATCATCTCCCAAAATTTGAACGCAATATGACACTTGTACATGGAAAAATAAAAAATAAAAATTATATTAGGAGGTAGAATATGCCAAATAACATAGTTTAAAGAGTAAAATAAACCAAAAGATAGTTTAGTGGATTATGTGGACTTTGTTTATAGTTGAGGCAGTAATTTGGACTCTTTACCTCCCTAAAATATTGCCCGATGTTTCGCCGCCTCAATCCTTGCATAAATTCCCGATCTGTTTCACCGCCGCAGGAACCGAGCACCATCGCTGGATGGGACATACTGCTGCATCTCCTCCGTTCATGGCTCGCATCGCAATGCAGCTCTTCAATTTGCCTACGGAAGCCGATGATTTCTTTATCATTGATGACTGTTGTAACTGTTGTACGGTAAATTGTCTTTTTTATATAGTCTCAAGCATGCACTTTCTGGTGCCTATTTCATGGTAAATTTACCACGCCATTATGAAGTAAACTTTCTTAGGAAATATATTGATGCTAAATCGTGCTAGCTTCTCAGTCTAAGTATAGTAATTATTTTACTATAAATAATGTAATCATCTTGACCATTGTATTTCCTAGAAAAAATAAATCTTGACACCAAATTGTGGTAACACTAGTTACTGCACATGGGTTTGAGCAGGACGCCACTAGCCCACTACGGCCGTGTGTGTTTACCGTGCGTGCTGTGGAAACAAAGGTCGTCCAATTACGTGACCTCATCATCATAGTTATCGTAATTATTTAATGGTAATTACCATAGTTTTACATGCCCTAGCCGTAGATGTATGCGTACTGTTCTAGCTTGCATTATGGTAACACGTGCATCATGAGAAAGAAAAACAGGTAGATGCAAATCCGTGTACACTGTTCATGTATTATCGTAACTCAGTCGCTAGCTTGCGTCAGAGCACAAGCGAAAACTAGAATTCCCAAAAGCCCGTGGACTAATCAACATTGATTAATTACTGGTTATGTCACGTTAATTTGCTATAATCACCATAAGATCATTAATTAAAGCGTGCATACGACACACGGGGAGGCTGGTTCGGTGGTGGGTGGCCAGTCAAATGGTTTGGCTATAGGATAACTTATTCTATAGCTAGCTACGTAGTATACCCACTGTATATATATAGTATACTCACTATATATATGTATGTGTATGTACATATATACATACTGTTGCGTGCCGCCTACATATAAGCCTCCCTGCTGAGCAATGTATCTGTGGTAAGCCGTCCTCTCCGTGAGCAGTGGTTAGCAAGATAGGTGCTTAAACGTAACAGGCTAACTACCCGGAGAAAATATGCGGCCTAACAAGATCAAGACGCCCAATAACTTTTTGCCTTTGCGCAATGCGCAATATCTTGTCGGTTCGTCGACAAGACTGAATAAATTTCAGTTTTTCAAATATTCTTCAACATTTGCTACATAATATTTTTATTTTTGCAGACCAAGCTTCGGCACACCATCTCAGTTCCGCGCACTTTTGTGCTAGGGGCTGATGCAAGCCGGGTTCTTTTTTCAACAAAGAACTCGGACCACTACACCAGCTGAGTTCTTTTTCCATGAAGAACTCGGACCACCATGCCAGCCGGGTTCTTTTTTCAACAAAGAACTCGGACCATGATGCTCGCCGAGTACGTTTTCAGCAAAGTACTCGGACATCTTCGCTCCATCGGAGTTACATCAGATCTTCTACAAATCCTGGAGTCCAGATCCTTAATCCGATTTATTAAATCGGATCAAGGCTCGGGGGCTGCGGGTACGTCATCAAAGATTCTTCGGAATTTTTTGGTCAATACCGAATCTTGGAGGCAACGCTAGGGTTCAAAAGAACTCGGATTCTTCGGAAATTGAAGCTCTTCGGGAAATATTCATTGAAGACCCTCGAATTCCTTCTTCAAAGCAAAACGAGGCTCGGGGGCTGCCCAATTGGGCGCACCTTTACGGTGCGCACCAATGAGATTCTCCACGAAGTTTTTGAGCACCTCAAAGTCTTCATACAACCAAGCTGAGAGAACTCGGATGACTTCAGAAGAACTCGAGTTGGCAAACAACTCAGCAATATTCCAAGACTCACAGCAGGGTTGTACTTCAGGCAATGAAGCGCTCGGGGGCTTGTTGGGTATAGAAACCCCAGGTTCCCTAATCAAGCTAGACTCCTACTAGGACACCTTGTCCTACTAGGACTCTTCAATTGTAACTGACTAGGAGACTTACCATGTAAACCTCGCCCCCTGGGATATATAAAGGAGGGCAGGGGTCCCTAGATTAGAGGCAACGCCGCCAGACATTGCAACATATCATCAATACAAGATACACCATACAGGACGTAGGGTATTACGCTCCGGCGACCCGAACCTGTCTAAAACCGTCTCTTGTCACCTTCGGCTCTAGATTCTCGACGACTTCTCCCTAAACCCTTCTCTCGGGGCACCCCCTCAGGAACGTTGTCAGCATAATTCGCCGACACATACGATGAGTTTTTGCTACACCTGAGTTTTTTCTACACAAACATGTAGCTATACACGAGTGTTATATATACATACGATGAGTTTTTGCTACACCTGAGTTTTTTCTACACAAACATGTAGCTATACACGAGTGTGTATATCTCACAAATAAAAAGATATTTTTTCGTAATTAACATTTAAATAAATAAAGTATGTACACATACATAATTTTCAAAAACGTTACGTGGACATATTTTTTTAATTCATAAAATATTTGGACACACTTCTTTTCGTATATAGAAAATGTAATATATCATAAAGTGCAAAAACATATAAATCTGCGTGAAAAAAAAAAACTCCGGCGTCTCTCCCACGCATGTGCGTCGTCGGTGTCCGACAAAAATTTCCGCTGCCGCCGGCGACGACGACGAGGAGGCGAATAGGAGGCGACGGCAAGCAAAAGTAATTGTCGGTGCCCGACGTAAATTTCCGCCGGCGACAGCGACGAGGAGCCGAATCGGAGGAGGAGGCGGGCAGAAGAAAAAAAAAAGAATGGAGTCGAATTGAATCCAAGCACAAATAGAGTGGAATCGAATCGACGCACAAATCGAGAGGTAGGAGCACAAATCCGAGGCCAACCGAAGAACTAAACAGTGTAATCGAAGAACAAAATAGCCACATCGAAGCAAAACCTGAGCGCGACCTAGACAGGCGGGTCCGGAGCACCACTGCTCGCCTCGCCACCCGCGGAGGTCGTGCAGCAGCTTCTCTCCCGCCGGGAGATGAACGTGAGAGATGTAGGCCGCGCCTCGCGAGCTGCGGTGGCGATGGCGAGGTCGACGAGGAGGTCGAAGCTGCGGAGGGGAAGGGCCTTAGCCCCGACCTCGCATCGCGCCCCACGCCGCGTGTGCAGGCGCAGCTCCGCCCTGCTGGACTACAGGTCCGTACGCAGGGGATCTGTTGCTGGTGCCACCGTGGAACCGCGTCGTGCCCGCGTGCAGAGAGGAGGCCGTGGAGCAGCAACGGAGGAAGAGTAAGGTGAGCTCGCCTCGGAGTACCGCTCCTCTGCCTTCGCTGCGCAACGGCAGCTTGCTGCTCGCGCCACTACGCGGAGGCCGGATGCCCGCGAGTCCACCGCTGCGTGCTTGCTGCTGGCGCCGCAGCGTGTTGACCACGACGTCGGACGCCCGAGCCCGCCGCCACGCACTCGCTGCTCGCGCGCAGACCGCCACGCCACACGCCCATGAGCAGGGGCGGTGTGCGCAGGATACGGAGAAAGGAGCAATGCAGAGAGGAGAGCTCGAGAAAGCTCGACGGAGAAAGGGCGAGCGAGAGCCACCAAAGGATAAGGCCGTCGGAGAGATCTGGAGGATGGGAAATAAAAAAAGAAAAGAAAAAAAGCCTCATTACAACTGCATAAATGAAAGGGTCCAGTATATTCATCGGGCTGCCTGTTACGCCTACGAAAAGCCCATTAACAAACTACCAACCACAGGGCCCAAAAAGACCTGTAATAATTAAATTAAAATGGGCATGTATACCTACCCTCCATGACATATCCCATTTCCCAATAAAATTATGAAGCTACCTGTCATCAAATAGAGCATTCACGACAATTCTCAAGCACACACACAAAAAAGAGCAAGTGCAAACACATCAAACAGTGGAGACACCTATGTCCCGAGATGCACATCTACCAAAACACTACCTTTGCCAATGCCAAAAACTATAAATATTTTTACATTGCCACAGGCGCATAACACAAATACAAAACCACAGACTCCGTCATAATGAAGAACAAATATATAACATGACATATTACATATATAAAAGTTAAACGACCATAAAATATACATCATACAAGTATGTGGCCAACAAGACTGTAACAACAGGGTCACACCACATCCAAGTATTGAAAAAATACATAGACTTCATTTTGTTTCGGACCAAACTATATCTCAGTCGAGGAACCCAAATTGAACATGTATCTCCGCAAAACTAGCGGAGATAGACTTCAAGAGCATCATGTTCTGCTTGCTCTTCCACGAAAAAAAATAGACGACACATTTATTTTGTGAGCATGGTCGTTAGCATCCCAAGCGACTCACTATATATTGTTTCTTCAAAAGTTTGCCCAAAGTTCGGACCCATAATTTCTCTGCAGCACTAATATGGTACATCACACTCAAGCATGTAAACTTGCCATTCCATGTTTCCAGACGAACCCATCAAGCTGGAAGAGGCTAATACCCGAAGCCCGACTTATCACGAAGGAAACATTCACAACATATACAAATAAATAAAAGAAGGCCACCATGAAATCAAAAGGAAGTCAACTCTATCGGAAACCACGACCGTAAAGAAATATTACCATCATACTCACGTAAACGCGACTACTCCTAAATCCCCAGCACCACTCGCCAAAAAAAATGTCTCGCGAGACTCGAGACCAAACATGAAAAAAAAACACGAGCCAAGTGACAACATGACAAGCAACCGCTAGAAAAGATGCCACGCTGCGCCACGTACATATATACAGGTTTCATGCCAAGGACACGGACCATGGGGCCCTTACGCACGGACACATCCACGCCAACTCGATCCAATTCACGGGCGCGGCGAAGCGCACCCCGCTACCTAGTAAGCTTGGTGCTTCTTATTGTCGGCCAGCACGAGACTTCTTTTTGCTGGGCCGCATCACTTCTTTTTGAAAAAAGTCCTATTGAGGTCCCCCAACTATCCATCAAGTTCGATTTAGGTCTCTAAACTCTAAAACCGGGTAAAATACATCCTTCAACTTGCAAAACCGTTTATATTACATCCCTGAGCGGTTTTGGATAGCGGTTTTGCTACAATAGTAGTGGTTTTGTCATTTCCTTTTACTTGTTTATTTCGCCAAATCTTTCAAAAATTATAGTAAATCGTAGAAAAGCTATATAATGAAAATTCTATTTTTTTGACCCTTCTGAATATAAAATTTTTATTACAGTTTAAGCGTACAATAATTAGTCTACCATAAAAATTTCACCACAATTGGAATATAGAAACAACGGCTATAAATTATTCCAATTAATTACTAAAAATAATAATATTATATCATATATATAACTTAGTTATTTTATTTATAGAAAGCATAGATCTAAAGGTGAAACAGAAATTTTGTACTAAAAGATACCATAGTATATATTTAACGGGTAGATCTACTCATATGGAGTACGATAAAATTATTTATAATTTTTCTATGGTTTTTAATAATTTTTAAATAATATTTCGCAGAAATAAATAGGAGGAACAAAACAAAACAACGTTACTATAGCGAAACCGCTCTTCCGAACCACCCAGGGATGTAATATGGAGGGTTTTGAAAGTTGAAGGATGTGTTTACCCGATTTTGGAGTTTAAGGACATAAATCGAACTTGGTCATTAGTTGAGGGACGACTTTTTCTCTTCTTTTTTCCGTGTTCCTGGGCCGTGAGAGAGGAGGACTGGTTCTTAGGCCACTCGGGAGGAAACAGTCCACGAGGTGGGTATCAGCTACCAGGTTGTGCAGCCACGAGTTTAGTGCCACCTCGCCAATGGACGCAAAGAAAGACCTGTTTATAAACCGCAAGGTGGCCATGGCTACAAAGTCGACTGGGCAATGATGGGGGTTCAGGCAGGCCTTCATGCATTCGCGTTTGCTCAGCTTGTGGGCGTCTTTTGCCAGAGTGTACAATTTGCGAAACTCCGAACCTGGCATGTGGGCCTGTCTTGGCAGAGAGATCAGACACGTCATCTGACATGTGGGCCCATGTACTTAACTATCGTCCGCTTGAAAAAAAAGGGATGTGACTGCATTTCAGTATAGAACTGATTACTCCAGTATAGAACTGAGTCCCTGCTTGGCTGCTGTTTCTATATTTTGTTTTGATTGTAATATGAACAGTATTGACAATTTTAGTAATTCTACTGTCAGCTTAGATAAAAAAAAATTGATTGGCTAGGTCTGCACTGGAAGGCATTCTAAAACTTGATTGGTCATTTAGGTGTGTCTGCACTGGAAGGCATTCTGAAACTTGATTGGTCATTTAGGATAATCGCTTCATAAAGACGCGTGACTGCATTTCAGTATAGAACTGATTACTTCAGTATAGAACTGATTATCTGCTTGGCTGCTGTTTCTATATTTTGTTTTGATTGTAATATGAACAGTATTGACAATTTTAGTAATTCTACTGTCAGCTTAGATAAAAAAAATTGATTGGCTAGGTCTGCACTGGAAGGCATTCTAAAACTTGATTGGTCATTTAGGTGTGTCTGCACTGGAAGGCATTCTGAAACTTGATTGGTCATTTAGCTGTGTCAACTGAATATGCATAGATGACTGCATATTTGTGATGGCTGCATATTCGACTTTTTACAGTTTGCATCTAACTACAAGATTTACTTCAAGTTGCAGACATACAGATATAATACTAATGAACATTTCTGTTTCTTTTTTCTTTCCAGATTTAAAGAAACAGGATCCTTGGAGTAAACTACTTTTCTAGTTGGGAGTTTAGTATAATTAGTGTAATATATTCTTATTTAATTATCCTTAGTTCCTTATTGTTTATTACGAGATCAAAAGACCCTATGAGTTATCTGAACGTGAATGCTCCTCTTTGATTGTCTGAATATCCGTGGTGCATTGGCGCAGCATGCTGTATGCACTAACTATCCTAATCCTCCGTCATGCACATTGATGCATGATTCGATCATGCACACCTTCAGTCGTTTGATGAATTGGATCCAGTTAAATTAATCAGTAATCTCTCTGCTTTTGATTAATTTGCATTGAAATGTATGTGAATATTTGTTTCATAGCTCTTGTTTAATCTGCCTGCATCGTCCCGTGATGTAGCATGCTTGGATCATCGATCATGCAGGATTTTACAAGCTAGCATGCTTTGTCTCGATCTGTGCGGCACCATCGCTGGTGCGCCACCCATACATGTTTATATATTGTCGTTAGAATTTGGCTCCACTCCATCTTCTCTCATCAAATCTTTGCCTCTTGTAATAATGGTCTGTGCGGATTCTAGTGGTCTTTGTGAGCTCAGCTGCAAGACCCACAAATCAACGAGGACATGCGCATGCGGGTTAGTGGCTACCGCTAAACTCTCAAAATTTGTTTGCGGCACCTGCATGCGGGTTGTGGCTGTCCACAACCCGCCCCGCCTGCACCCCTCTAGCAGTCGTGGTCACCGTGACAACCCTCCACTCCTCCAGCCCAGTCCACAGCCCAGCCCACTAGAGCAACTCCTTCAGCCCAGCCCACTAGAGCGCAGCGAGCTGGCTTGCTTCTACTGAGTCACCACAAAACAAAGTAATTCAAAAGAAAATATCTCACAAGGTCCCGCACGCTCTCATTTCGCCTAGGTTTTCGGATATTCTCGCCACCAGCCACCGCCGCCTCGCCCTCCTCGCTCGTCGCCCGGCGCCGCATATCCCTCTTCGTCGCCCGCCTCATCTCCCGCATCGTCGCTCGGCGCCGTATTTCCCTCTCCGTCGCCCGCCTCATCGCCCGGCGCCGCATCTCCGTCGCCGGCCTCATCGCCCGGCGCCGCATTCGTCCGGGTCCGCCTCTCTCGCCTCCACTCGGCCTCGTCGTCCGGGCCCGCCTCTCCCACCTCCATTCGGCACGAGTCCATGGCAGGTTTAAGGGTTCAGTTGCTGAATATTTTGGAGAATCATGAGAGGGGAGATAGATCTGCCGCGATTGAGGATTCGGTGGCACTTGTGAGCAGTCTGGATGCGGAGGGCAAGGGTTGTGCCCTCGCATACAACCTTGCTGGGGATTTGATGTTCGAGCAAAGTTCGGACATGACGGATCCAAAGCTTGCAAAGTTTTGTATCGAAGATGCTGTGTTCTATTATAAGAGCTCTGCAGAGTTGGTTCCCTCTTGTATTGAGACTGCCGCCAGTTATGGAGCTGCACTTCTGGCGCTGTATGAGTTGGATATGGCGCTGTATGAATTGGATATGGCTGAAGTGGAGTTGAGGAGAGGGATGAGTATCAGGGCTGAAGAGTGTGTCCATCCTTTTGTCCATAACATCAAGATCAAACAAGGGGCTGGCACAAAGGAGGAACTTATTGATGATGCTAAACGACGCATGGAGTCTGACTTATCCTACATCAAAGTTTGCAAGGCAGATTGGCAATTTGCTAAGATAGTGAATCAATTTGGCAAAGCCAATGTTCAAGCCACCAAACTTCTTGATGCTGCTAAGAAGCTGGCTCGTAAGCTGCCGAATTCTGCCCGTGCCAAATCCTTATACCCTCAGGTGGTTTTGGGTCTGCTGCGGACTGGGAAGTTGAATGGTCAGGAGATTGGAAGGATTCTACAATCCGCGCTCAAAATTGCCCATGAGCTTACAATATCTGAACCTACTTCCTTGGTCTTTGCCATGTGTTACGCTAAATTACTCATAAGTGTGGGTTTCTATGGTAATGCTGAGAAAGAGTTTTTGAGGGCGGTGAGTATAGAGAGTCCACATGACCCCAGGGATCATGATATCCCCTTGGGACACACAAAGGGGGTAAAGTACACTGACAGGGTTTTGGTAGCTAAAGAGAAAATCAGACGTGGGCTTGCTTCTATTGTAGATCAGGTGTGCAAGCACTTTTGAGGTTCTTGGAGAAGACCTGAAATCTCATTTTCTTTCTATAAGTGTGGAGAAAATCTTGGAGAATAATGAGACTGATCTGGTTAGTGAAGCATTGGAGTACTACAGAGCTAGCATGTCCTGGGTTCTGTGGAAATGCCCCCTCAAGGACCATGTGTGCCAATTATTTGCTGCATCAACTCCACAAGATATGCTTTTGCATGTGAGTGACCATGCCACTGCCTGTGGCAAAGCTTTGTCTGCAATGGTAGGTGACACACTGATAGCATGTGCATATGTTCCAAACGATGCCCCCCACTGTGGCCTTTATTTGACAACAGATGATGAAGGCCGTGAGCTAGTTTGTGTTAAGAAACTCGAGTACCTATTCAAAGGAATAAATGATGTCGTTGTGGGAGTTAAATCAGAAACCAATCCCCCAGATGTGGCCCTTGCCAATTTCCTGGATCACTTATCTACAGTTGAGGTTTGTATTTGTTTGGCAATGCTTCCATGTTTTTGAACTTTTGATTGTTGACTGCTGATAAATACAGTCACCAATTTAAACCTTAAGGTTTTGTGCTTCCAGTGTCCAGAGGTACTCCATATTCTGGAAAATTTATGGTTGGAGTTCTTGAAGAGCGCTGCCATGGACAAGCGTGAGGCCCTGATGAGAGTGATAGCTGCACTGAAATGGGTATGGTTTATGCCAACCTTCCATGACAGTTTACGTGGGGCTTTTCTTGTTTTTCTTGGTCACATGGGTACCTGATTTTCTTTATTAGTATACTGGAGCTATATCCTCTGGTATTAATTTACTGTTTCCATATACTTAGCCTCCTTAGCTAATCTACCAAGATCTCCATTTACCATTTTTGTAGGAAGATCTAAAAGAGATGGTAGAAACACAGATCACAGGCACCCAGGTTTATTTGTTTTTCCTTTTCACTTCAGTAATTGTTTTCTGTTAGTACTTATAGTTGGGATAGTAGACATATACTATTGTATTATTAATTGATCCCTTCAAATGGAATGGTTAACATGCAGATGCCTAGTTTAGATGTTACTATGGAGAGTGAGATGGTAATGGATGAACCTACACCAGAACCCAAAGGTGACGCTCTCAATTGCAGATTCTTCTCCCAGAATATGTATCAGCACAACTAAAATTGGTGACACTGAAATTTCATTCCAACACATATGGTGTCATACTAATTTTGTTTTTTAAATCAAATTCAGGAAAGATAACTGGAACACCTTCATGCCATTATGCATTTAAGTATAAGCATCGTGCCCTTCATCATAGGCTCTCAGTGATAAATGCTGTTACATCATCTGCTATTGCGAAGGTCTGTGTTCATTTATCGATAGGCTCATAGAACGGAAGTTTTGGTGTTAATATATTTTAGAGCATGTAATTGTACAGATGAAGGAAAAGGAAGAAAGGTTTGATCTGTATGACAACGAATCTCTTCACAAGATGTATGTTAAAGATCTTCCACACATGGTACCTCATCTTGTACTGTGCTCAGCATGTTACTTTGAAAGAGCAATAAATAGACGCTTCAGTCAGGTATAAATCTTAGTAAACCATTTTAATTATGAATTATTGTCTTATAATGTGATCCCCCTTTTTTTTTCTTGTGCAGCTGTTGCATCACTTTTCTGTACTTCATGGATCAAATGGTGTTAAATGTCACATCTGTTCAGCTAGATTTGCTACAGCAAGCGCATTGGCTTACCACATGAAATATTGCCATGATGTCGATCCAGTTAATCAACAGGTAATTGTTGGTATGTTGAAACATACAATCACCTCATCCTATATATTATGTATGTATGATGAATAACAAAACATTCTTTAAAGAAAAAAAAGGTATGAGAAGTGAGATAATAATGACTATCTTGTTCCTGAAACCAAGCACCCTATAGCAACCAGGGATCTTGTTCCTAAAACCAAGCATTCTATAGCAACCAGCCAACCAGGGATCTTGTTCCTAAAAATGTTTTGGCAGGTTCAAACCTCTAAATAATCCCCCCCCCCTCCCCCTACAAAGTGTGAAACATTTAGTCTTGTCGTAGGCCAAATTTTTCTAATTTTGATCAAGTTTATTGAAAAGTACACCAGCATATAGGTCAATTTAGTTTCATTAAACCCATCATGAAATATGTTTTCATATTGCATTTATTTGGTATTGTTCAAAGCCAACGCACCTAGTTTGACCAAGCTTCAGTTTTGTTTAGCAGCAGTTCAAAATGATTGCTATAGTTTGACCAATGCACAATATTACATTCAATTAACATTAGCTGTCTGTTTTTATCTTGGATATATGATACTATACTCATGTATGCTATATGTTTGCTGGTTTATAGGTGGATGGCGTGCCAGACTAGCATCTTATCAAGTGACTAGCCTTCCTAAAGGTACTATTTTTTGTTGCCTCAACAATATCATGGTTTATCTGAGATGCGTGCGATATAATTATGTTGAGGTGAAAGCTATTGATGACATGTTTTGTCATTATTGAAGTCTTTAAGAACTAGCTTTGCAAAGCTGATAGTTGGCCAGTTTGTTGATTTTTGTGTGCCTATTGTTTTGTGGTGCTTCCAATGTATTTTTTTTTCTGCCTCAATGCTATTTTTTCCCTGGTTGTTAATTTCATTTTTTTTGCTAACATTTATGGAAATAGTTATGTCATTGGATATAATTAGTTATTGGATATGCCATGGTTAGTCATTTATTGGGTACAGTTAGTTGATAGTCTGAGCAGATGAAGCTCCTTCTGTTTATACTTGTACTTTTGAATGATAGCATGGACTTTGTTGCTTTGTTTAAGTTTCCTTTTTCTACTGCTTTACTTTTAACTAAACTTGTTTACGATGCCAAGGAATAAAAGGCCCAACCAAATGGATCAACTATTAATTTTTGAACAGCATCGCTTGTAAGCTTAGTCGATATTATTATTAACCTCATTCATGCCATTGTATGTCTACCAGACTAGCATATAACCATGCAGTTAGCCTTCCTAAATGTTCTCTTTTTTGCTGCTTCAACAATTTCATAGTTTATATATGATATGTGCTAGTGGTACATAAATATGTCAAGGTGACTAGCGATGAGATCTATTATCATTGAATTCTTTAAAACTAGCTTTGCAAAACTGATAATTGCCCAATAATAGTGTCAGTAATATGGGTGATTTGTGGTTGTTGTGTGCCTGTTGTTTGTGGCACCTTCGATGTATCATGTATGCTTTGTTCTGCCTACTCAATGCTATTTCCTGGTTGTTAATGTAGTCATTTTTCTGCCAGTTATTGGTCCAGTTAGTTGATAGCCTGAGTAGAAGTTGTTTTATACTGGATAACATGGACTTTGGTGCTGCTTGGTTTTCCTTGTTGTACTGCTTACCTTCTAATTGAACATATTTAAGATGCAAAGGAATAAAGGGCCCAACTAAATGGACCGTCTATTAATTTTTTGAACTGCATCATAGGCAAGCATAATTGATTCTATTAACATATCCATTTGTCTTCCCAGGTGAAAGAACCAAAGATTTCATCGGCAGTACCTTGGGAAGCGCTGGGAAACATGTTCAAAGTTCAATGATTTTTTCGTTAATTAGAAACTACTGGACCCTATGTATGAACCTCTTTGCATTAGCATCCGAATAAACATTGAGAAGCAGCAAACTCAGCAACATATGTTAGCGTCACTTGATGTCTGTTTTTTTTTTCGGCCGAGCATGTGTGCATCCCGTTTTTTTTTCTTGGTGCAGACTCGTTGGTTTTTACTGCCTCATACGGAGTCACGTCTGGTCTGGTAGTGACGCAGACTCATTTTTTTCGGTGATGTTTTTTTCCTTAGACGTTTGGTGCAGTTTGGATGTTTGCTGGGTCAATTCAATCTTGACATGTCATTGCAGAGACGTTTTAGTGTATGAATGGAAAGAAAGAAACGAACTTGAGTTCACGGACAAGATTGTGTTTTTCTAAGTTACAACAAAAGTTGAGGGACTGAATATGCTATTTAGACCTTTTTATTGTTTGATTTGAACTTACGTACAGAGACTCCCATCAACTATCTAAAAGAGCAAACATATATGAATAAAAGCGAAAAAAAGAAAGGATCAACATCCAGAAAATCTGAACGAAGTATGCATGAAAATTACACCATCAGTTCATCATAAGGACTACAATCTTTGCTAGTTTGGCAGCGGGGGCTTAATAGGCCAGGGAAGATGGCCCCGCACTGAAAAATCCCTGCACCGTCCATTCCCCCCCCCCCCCCCCCCGCTCCACTTCCCGTTGTGGATTTTGGCCTGCTCAGATTTGGCAGTCACGGTCGCAGGTCGAGGAATGTCACGAACCTTCGGCGTGGTGAAGGAGCATCTGAATCAAACCAAACTATCCCTGGCCGTGACTCTTCTTCCCCGAGATCTTGATTGACCTCCATGCCGGAGTTGCCGCAGCCGACGACAAGCACATTCTTGCCTCTGAACTCTGAAGTATGAACTCGTCCCCTTCCTGTAGCAGCTCGTGTGCATGGCGACGCCGCTGTAGCCGTCCATCCCCTCGAGGCCCTCAGCCACTCCGGCTCCGCATTCTCGCCGGTGGCCACCGCGACACGAACTCCGTGGTCGTGGCGCCGCGGGCGCCGCCGTCCACGTCGTCGACGACGACCGTTCAGAACCCGAAGGCGGCGGCGCGGACGCGCGCGCCGAGGCGGAGCTCAATGCCGAAGGCGCGCTCGTAGCCATCAATGGCCTGTTTATTCATATTGCGTGCCAGTATTGTGATCATTTCGTTTTATCGGCTAAAAGTTGGATAATCAATCTGAGATATTTTAATGTATGAAGTCTGAACAATACACATGCCAAGTAATGATCAATACACAGGCTATCTGATTGTCAATACACATGTAACGAAAGATTACTAGAGAGATACACAAGATCAGTAACCCATTCTAATGTCTCAACCATTTTACTATCAGCAGTCTGAACAATACACAAACCATCTGATTGTTAAAAAAGATGCTAATATATACTCACTCCGTCCCCAAAAATAAAAAATAAACGCAATTCTAGGATCGGGCACGCAAACCAATGCTATGGTAAAATTACAAAATTGCCCAATCCAAATAGCACATGGGTCCCACATAGGTCCCACCTAAACAATATGCGAGTCCCACCTAAACAATATATGGGTCTCACATCGGTCCCGCCTAAACATGACATGGGTCTCACCAAACATTAGGCGGTCCCACATGGGCCCCACTAAACATTACGCGGGTCCCACATGTGCCCTACCTAAATGGGCCAGCCCATAGATGTACAAATGGACGTCCTGGCCCGGCCCGCATGGCCTGCAGGCCAAGATGACGACTGTGCCGCACGTCATGTTTGGGCGGGGCCATGCAGGCCAGCCCGACCCGGCCCGCTAGAAGGAGGACGGCCCGGTCAGGGCCCGGTGCCTGCTCCATCCGGGGCTCCTATCTATCTTCAACATTTTGATTATGTTAACTCAACAACGTGGATGAAATATCTAAACATCAGATTTGAACATGTTCAACATTTGAGACTCAAAATGTTGAAACTGCACATATAGGATGTTGAAGTAGAAATAAAAAAATGTTGAAACTAAAAATTTAGAATGTTGAACACTGAAACTTTGTTTTTTTTTTTACTATTTGCGGGCTATGGTCCAGCCCGGCATGGTTTTTGTGTCCGGGCTTTCCGGGCTGGCCCGGCCCAAAAACGGCCCGCAGGCCTGGGCTTGGGCTATCGCCTCAGCCCGTAGGCCAGCTCGGTCCGGCCTAATGGGAGGTAGGGTCGGGCCTGGCCCGCAGTGGCGGATCTGCGGCTCGGGCTGGGGGGCTGCAGCCCGGGTCGAGCCCATCAACTCCTTTGTATGTGACAGTATAAAGCAGCCCAAAACAGCCCATGTAACACTAAATTAGCCCAAGCAATACACATACATATCAATGTATCTTGGCCCAGCCCCGGCCCATGTTCCTTTCTGGATCCGCCCCTGCTAGCACGGCCCGGTTTTTACCGGGCCACCCTGGCCTGGGCCTCCCATTTGTACATCTATATGCAGAACTATCTGTTATTGATTTGTATGTGTGTTGATCTCACGCAAGAACACATATGCTCAGCAGTGAATGTTTCCATTGCACAAGAAACAAAGATTTGTTACTTCTGAAAAGCGATTTGTGCACAAAAGAAGCTCTGAACTCTGCTGTGCTATATGCTCTCTGTTCTTTTCAGAATTATCTGAGACAATGTCATGTTGGTTTGTGCATAGTACATTTCTTTTTGTGTTTTGAGCAACCAGTTGCTGCAGGAAAGCCTTCTCAATAGGTTGTTTTGTGATAGTACAAACAATGTGTTTTTAAAGTTTATGTGGGATAGGTTGCTGGTTCCTTATCGAAAAAAGGTTTCTGGTTGCTTCCCATCTTTGGGAAATTGAGTTCAGTTAACTAGATATTGTGTTCATTCTTACTGCTATAAAAGATGTCTTAACTTGTCGTGTGCTGTTTGATAGGATTTTGTATGGTCAAATGACATAGTTGTTTTTTCTCTTAGGTTTTGTGCTTCTTTGGTCAAATGACAAGACGTCTTTTACTTATAGCAGTGTTCATAACACAAGCATAGTTCAGTTACCACCGATTTTACTTATAGCAGTCTTTCCTTGCATATTTTCTCTGGTACTATATGCAGAATTGCAGATAGTAGCTGGTAAGTTGTCATAGCTTAGATAACCATATATATATATGTATGTTCTTTGGAAATTCAAACTGCTGGCTGTAGTGAGAAGTATAGTTCAGTCACAAGTAAAGATTTTTGTATATTTTAATGGCTCCTTTGTGGTGTGACCACTCTGTTGATCTCATCAGTTCACAAACAAGTATAGACTATAGTTCATAATGAAGTATGGTTCACTTTGTATCAATGCGTTAGTAATGGACTACAATGTCAGTGAACAGTAGGTACTGGCTATAGCACTGAGGCTGTGTGCATCTGGTTGTAACTACTTTTCATTTCTAAGAAAAAAACTAGCTGTAAAACTGGTTAAACAAGCAGCATATTAAATAAATTTATTAGAATGCCTCTTGATGTTAGATAATATATTGATACATGCCTCTGATTATAGTCCTTTGCTTATGACAATAAGTAGGTATCTAATTTCTTCGGTCAATTATATTTTGTTGATTTATTCGGATCGTTTTGCAGGAAACTCATATATCAACTACTTTGATCGACATGTACAAGTCAAATATAATGAAGAATCAAATTCTTATTTGTTGTTAGATGACATTTAATCCAAATTTTGTTATAATTTAAGTTCATTGTAATATATTAATTTATGGGGACATTTTAATTTAAAACTTTCCATCTTGACTTTTTTTGTGACTTTTTTATATAATGTTTTTGTGACTTTTTTTTATTTTTAGAATCTTTCTATTTTTATATGCATGTATTTGTTTAAAAGCATATGGACTGGTGGTAGCAATTGGTGTCAAACGCCACCACCACCGATGGATCAATGCATGCCATGTTATGCACTGGTGGCCAGTTTTCTACGACATTGTTTTGTTTTTTAAATCTCCAATGCGATTCTCCCCTTCGATTCTATCTGATGCCAGACAGGGGAGGGGGAAACGGCACCCCACTTACTCCCTTCGCCCCACGAAAGTTGTTTTAGAATTTTTCCAACATATTATGTGTACTTATTATTGTTTTCATCTAGCGGGGACCAACTTTCAGAGACCAAACGCCGTTTTACCCTGATTTTAGACATGTCCTGATTTTGGCTTTGGACAATATTCGGTGAGAACTTTCTTTCAGTATTTCCATGTAGAAGTATAGAAAAAAAAAACTCATTAAAATGAGCACAATGTACACCTGGTTAGCTTGTCATACTCAGGGGTTACCATTCCAACAAGACAACAACAAGCTAGGATTCACTGCATCTAATTTACCCAGAATAAAAAATACAGAAATCATAAGCAACTAATAATTATAAATAGCCCTAATAATGGTTGGAAAACAATAAAGATGTAAAAGCACTTTCGATTCAGTACAAAGCAACAATTTATGCCAGTACAAAGTGGCCCTTAGCAAACAATTGTTGAAATCACAGAAGAGGCAAAAAAATACTCTACATTTAGTACAAACTAAAAACAAATTTCTTCCCAACTTCCGGCAAACCCTGCCTCAACCCTGCCTCAACGCAGACCATGAAATGTTGCATCCATCTTTCTGGGATTTGGTATGATCAGCAAGGGAGCCATGCAGCCAGACCATGGCGCAGGAGATACAATTTCATCCATGATCTTGGTTTTTAAGTTAAGCATGCCTATAACAAGGCGGTAGCCCCAGCTGCATTTCAAAGACACAGACTTGGCGTCATCTGTGAAATAGACGTGATTCGGTTTCACCTGTGGATATTCCTCAGCACCCAAACAAAGTGATTGGTTATGCCCTAGAAACAAGACATGATTATCTAAGCTATTTATTTGCAGTAATTTTTTGGAAGCGATGCAAACTTTATATATTGCAATCCTCCAAGTTCTGTTTCCGAATGTTGCCTGTCTAGCACAATCACCGTTCCTGGGCCTGGGTCCAGCCGGTGCTTCTTTTACCCAAACTTCCGGTCTCCGAACCAGTAGCAGATCTCCCAATGGATCCTGAACGATGTAAACCCTCTCAACCCCATACGAATCCTTCCTATCCATAATTATCTTCGTTGTGACCACAGAGCCACTGACATCGAAAGTGATAATTTGACCAAGTAATGTTACTGCATATAGTAGATTGTCCTTATAGATGCAGTCCTCAAAGTTTGAGTGTGGTGGCAGCCATGTCCACTTCTCATCCCCCAATCTAGCAAATGAAAGCTGCCCAAATGGATTGTGGATCAAAACCACCAAATAGCTTTCTGTGGATGTATCAAAAAATAGGTGTGCCTTATGAAAGAGATGGTCCCGCAAAGTGCTTAGAGAATATGTACAAGATGGTCCGAGAACCGAGTCTGCCGTATGCATTGAGAACCAATATTTGCACAATATACCGTTTTTCATCCAAAATGGGTGTCACCTGCTCAATGGTGGTGACTGATGGGAGAGAAATTTGTTCACTGGTGATTGGATTGACAAGGTGCATCTCACAACGCTCATCAGCAGTAACCAACCACCCATTTGATGATCCAATCAGATACCTTCTATGGATGGGTGGCTCTGGGAGAGTTAATTTATAGACCCTCTTTTCCGCTAGGCTGTGGAGGAAAGCAACATTGTCATCAGCTGATTCAGAGGTGTAGATGAGGCATGGTGTTTGGGGCCATTTGCATTGCCCAAAGCTGCATATGCTGGAATACGCCAAGTTCCAGGAGCCGCAGACGGAGCCCGCGCGCACTAAATCAGGTGTGTCCAGAAGGGCAAATATATCCATCAGGATTTCCTGAGGCAGCTCTGCAAATTTACCTACCTCAACCTCCAACAGTGGTTGTTGAAGTTTTCCATATTCTAGGAAATAGCACAAACTTCTCGGGCGCATAGCTAGGGTCCATGACATCATTATCCAGACTATGCGGCCGGCATCAGTTGGTGCAAGACTAGGACTCTTAAAAGGTGAGTAGCTTCTGCAGGAATACCTGCAACATTGCAAATTTGAATGGAACACACCAAAGGTTGGCTCTTGGTTAAAGACGTCATGAATAAATTCTGCTATTCGTTTATATGGCATATCTCCAGTAGTTATATTTAATCGTCTCAGAAACTCCGAATGTTTCTGTGATGCTTTAACGAATAGTCCCCCAGCAAAACTACATGATGAAAGAACGTCACATATCAGCCATTATACGTTAAAGAGATTGATAAAGAGGCCAATTGAATATAGAAGATGTACCAATGTTTTTCCTTTTTAGTGTCGTAGAGTCTGACAAAAAGAAGAATATCTCCTTTCCTCTTCTCACGAGGGAGAGGCCACAAATCCTAAATAAATAATTTAATATAATTAGAATCTTGCATCTGGAAACCATAACACAGATGCTAAATCAAAATACAAAAAAGGAAACAATATGACACCAAAAAGACCATTACCAGAACCAGCTCATGTTCGGCATCCATAAAGAACTTGATTGCATTGTGAACCTTATTTGATGACAGCTGTCCAACCTAGCAGTGAACAAAAGCAACACAGTAAACAATTGATAACAGAATACATTGATTTTAATATGGCATTTTTGAAACATCTCAAATATTAAGCACGATGTATTGGAACAGTGAATTGTTTTCTGGGAAGCAAGGCAATTCATATTTGACTCGAGAAGAAAATAAAGGTGTCATTACAGACAACTAAAAACAAGAAATTATACTCAGTGCATCTCAGCTGTTGGATGAAGATCCAAATGCTGCTCTCTGTTCTCTGGCAACGTCACCTTGCACTCATGTCTCCGACCACACTCGCTCTGCTGGATGTGGCTCCAGCCACCCACTGCCTCCTAACCCACCCACGCCACCACCCTCCTACTTGACATGTGGCTCACCTCACCAGTCCCTAGACCTCCTCACAAAACTAAACCTCCCAGCTTTAACCCCACTGGTGCCACCAAGTTTAATTAATGTTCAGTTGACTAAACATGTAGGAAATGTAAGGATGGATACAACAGCAAACACTCACAGCTCCGAACTAGATTTGTTACCTTGGCCTTATCTTCTAATTTCTCACATATCTGTCTGGTAATCCCTTTTAAATCTTTTGTAACTTTACTATTATCACTTTCAGACTGGAACTCCTTGAAAAACTTGTGCCATCCCAAGCAGACATTCTTGAAGTATGATGTGAGGTCCAGTGAGTCCATGTACCTGCTATCTAGTTCATTTCTTATATTTCTTATACAAACATGACCCATCTCCTGTCTTGGGTCACATTCCCAATGATGAACCAATCTGCTGACACCAACATTAGCATTCATCATAGCACAGATAGGATCACAGAGCTCACTCAAAGGCATAAAGTATGTGAAACCAAATTGCTGAGCCTGCATGTGCTTAGACAGACAAAAAAAAAAAAAAACTGCATCAGTGATAGATTGATCCCATAAAAAAACTGCATCATGATACACCAACTTAAAGAAGATGATATTCTAGGAGCTATTTGTCATCAGTTGATAAGTGGAACGACACCTATAATTCTCCAAAATAAAAAAAAAAGAACGAGTAAAACAATGTGATCTGGTATATGGAACCATATGGATCCAACCCAAGCTTCATCTTAGGGAATGGAGCAAGAGTCTTTGACCTTGTAACCATTATGTTACCTTGAATAAAAAGCAAAGCCTAAAGTAAAACAATGTACAAATATATAAACCAAATGATATGGTGACCTGATAGGAATTCATCCTTCAGCGTGCTACATAGAAACAATGGTTTTTCATGTGAGAAACCTTATTTCCATGGAGACCAGAGTCTCTGCATAGATATAATGGAGACCTAGTGCCTACTAAAGTTGGCAGAACCTAAACAAAAGAGGAGGAAGGAGACCAATAGGACACTCACCTGACTATGCTTTGGGGTTTGGATACACTTAGGTATTTCCTGAAAGCAAGTGACACATCAACAGCATTAGAATACTTGCTTAAGAACTTTAACAAATTTACTCAGCAATTAGTGCATCTTACAAGGGAATCAACTATAGATTTTCACAACTGTAACCAACATGTAGATTAAAAAATTATTGCACATGCAAATATCCATATGAAAATAGATTCTGAACAGGGGCTTTCAAAAGAAAAAAAAAATGAACATGAATTATCAAGAAAAGAAAAGGATGTCGGAAAATAATTCAACAGAGAAGCTAGATTTTGTACGTGGGTTTGATGAAGCCGTAACACAATACGTGATAGAAAGGGAGCCAAGAAGCCGGGGTGTCGTTATTGAGAAAAAGGCTAGCTAGCTATATAGAACTCAACATATAAATGAACGAAATGGTTGCATATGTACACATCCATAGAAAAATTAGATAACAAGGAATCGACTGAAAAAATAGATATTGACATGAATTTGGAAAATAAAGGATTTTGAACAGTAATTTGATGAAAAGCTACATGGATTCGATCAAGCAGAAAGGCAACACATGAATCAAAGCAAGCGAAGAAGTCAGGGTCACCTTACCATTGTTAACCAATTGAACCGAAGGGTCAGTGATGCAGGATAGGAGAGACAGAGAGGCGGTATGGTGGTATAGGTGGCGCCTCCGGTGGGGTCAGTGACGGGCAGGGCCGGAGGTAGAGGGTGCACAGGCCCACCCTAAAATTTAGTCCAATGCAATTTTAGAACGGTAATAGTGCAACAGACTTGTTTTTTTTTTCCTTCTTCGGTCCACCCAAACAATTCTAGAGTAATAACATTTGGCTCATCCTGTCGTTAGACCCTAGCTCGGCCACTAGTGAGGGGGGAGAGGCACCGTAAAGGTTAGTGTAGGGCAGGGTGGAAGCGGCCAATGGTAGTGGCAGAGGTCAGCGGTATCGGGGGTGGCAGGTGTGGTGTCGATGCTCAGCTCCGTCAACCGCACGGCAGAAGCCTGGAAAATCTTATACGCCAATGGGATAGCAACGCACAGTTGAGTCGAGGGTGACACCGCCCGGAGTCAGAGACTGCTTGGAAATAAAGGTTAGGGGTTTGGTTGGTTGGGTGGGGGTGATTGGAGAACAGGGAGTCGACAAAAAAAGGGTGCAACTACAGGGAGAGGGCTCTCCCGATAAGTGTCGGTGGAGAATACAACACCCCCCCCCTCCTTCCTTTTTTCGTGAGGAAAAAAAAACGCTCCTGGCCTTATCCTCGTTAGGGGTGGGCACAATTTCCCGAACCCCGAACCCGAATTACCCGAACCCGATCCCGAACTACCCGAACCCTAATTACCCGATCACTATTTCGGGTATCAAGTTGAGAAACCCGAATTTATTATGGGTAATTCAGGTAGTAATCTTGGGTACCCGAATTCCCAAATTACCCGAACTTTACTAAAAGTATAATCTATCTTTACCTCCACATCAAAGAAACATAACATATTTGGTTGCTAGTTCATTTGATTTATAAGTTTACTTATTTGTTTGATCTATGCCATATTGATTTGAGTTTTTCTTTGATCCATATATCATTGAGTTGTTGTATGTTGGGGAGATATGAAGAGAGAGTGCAATATATTGGGTAGTTCGGGAAAACCCGAACCCGATATTTCGGGTACCCGAAAATTCGGGTAGTTGTTTTTTCGGGTTAAGTTCGGGTAGCAGTTTTAAATACCCGAATTACCCGACCCGAACTACCCGAATTACCCGAATGCCCACCCCTAATCCTTGTCTCCGCCGCGCATCGTCTTCCACCGCCGCCACCACCACAATCCACATCGCCGGCGTCGCCGCCGCTCTACCACGCCCCCTGGTGAGTCTCCTCTCCTTCCTCCTACCCTTCCCCTACATCCTTCCTCCCCCATCGCCTTCTTCCTCCTCTGCCCGCCTCCCTCCCCACCACCGCCCACGGCTGGCGGCGACCTCACCGCCGGCCATCCACCCACAAACCACATCATCCCTTTTCCCCACCCTTCCTAACCACTCCTTCCTCGCCCCCATCGCCAGCCCTTCCCAACCGCCTTCCTCCACCACCCGGCCGGTGGCGCCGTCGCCACCTGGCCTCGCCGCCCTCCAACCACTACCACCGCCGGTCCGGCAGCCACCCCATACATCCCTCTAAGCCCGATGGCCATGGAGGACCCCCCCCCCCCGACACCAGCCCCAGAAACCCCGAAACCCTAACCTCGCCGGCCTCCACCACCACCCACGGCCGGCGGCGACCTCGCCGCCGGCCACCCCGCCTACCTCCCGCCCGGAACTGAGGGGCTGTCGATGTAGTCAATTTAGCTTTTGCGAAAAAAAATTAGATCTTTCATGTATTCGGAAAAGGTAGGTTTCACAATGAACTCTGCCCAAAGCTAACACCAACTCTAGATGACGTACCTGTCGCTGTCGAGAACCCGGGAAAATCTCGCTGAGATATTAGGGAGGCTCCGCCTTGTCGCTAAGGCCGTCGGAAAAGGCCTCCGCCGGAGCTCCACGCCTAGGCAGGATGAGAAGGGGAAGAACGGAGAGGGACCTCCACCAGGCTTGCGCTCCAGTACTCCCCGAGCGTTGGGAAGGGCCTCCCCGTCACGTGGATGCTGCGGGGGAAGAGCCGCGCGCCGGAAGCTGAAGAGCGCCGCCGCCTGGATGAGAAGCGAGGCTGCGACTGCGAGCTGTTAATGCGCGAAGCCGTGAAGGAGCAGGTTTGGGCCTGAGATAGGGTAAGGAGCAGGGGCAAGCATGTCTTTTTCCTTCGCCACCGCGGGCCCCTCTGCGTGCTGCCACGTGTTCCTTCGATATTTTGCAAAAAAAAGGATATCCAATTCGTTCCCGCAGTCCATCTTATCAGAACGCGGCCCAACCGCTCTCTCCACTCCGTTCAACTTTTTTTTACAGGGTCAACGGCAGGGGCGGATCCAGGTAGCCCGCCCCCACTGGGCCCAAACCACAGACCAGTTATAACTATTAAATTTTAGAAAAAGTCCTTCTGACCTCTATATTGGACCGAGTTCAATATTGCTCCTTGGACCATAAAACCGGGTATTTTGCCTCCTTTAGGTTGGTCGCACTGAGGTGCGCTACCCCAGGATGCAGCACCGGTATAGCGTTTTTTGCCCCGCAGCGGGGTGCGCTATCCCGTGCTGCATCGTTGCGCACCGTGTCTAGAGCGCCAAATCTGGTGCGGTAGCGAACGGGCGCTACCTGCGTACATGGCGCGAGGCCCGTCGGTGCGCGCGTTCGGTGCCGCTGGCGAGGAGGCCCGCCGCCATGGGAAGCCCGCCACTAGCCACCTCCTATCTTGCTCCGCCATCCCGCGCAGCAGCCACGCCGGCCCGCCGCCGCACCAGCCACCGCTTGCCGCGCCCGCTGGCCACCTCCTCCACCACGCAGGCCTCCTCCTCCACGGCGAGCTCGAAGCCGCGGAGCTTGAGGAGGAGGCGGCCATGGTGGATCTCGTCGCCCACGGCGAGCTCGAGGCCGCTAGCTCGCAGCTGCCCCTCCCCCGCTGCTCGCCACCGTGGATGCCCGACTCTCGCTGTAGAGAGAGAAGAGGGAAGCTGACCGGAGATCCACGGTAACATGCCATGTTCTTATACGACCAAAGTGAAATTTTGGTCAAAATTCGACAGAAATTTGAAAGAAAAAAATTCGAATATTCAAATGTCACTTATGAAAGGTAGAGGAAGTGAGTTTGAGACAAGAAGGAAATTTAAAGCATCTCAATTAAATGGAGAAAGAAAAAGAGAAAGATTACTGTTCCTAATCTGAAAATAGGAAGTTTAAATTTCAGATTTTGGCATAGCGGATAGCCATCTTCAGAGCTAATTTGTGAGCAAACTATTCATCATATGACCAAGGTGTAAAAAGGAAAGATGTTAAGCAAAGTACAATAAACAACTTTTATGTTTGGGTCAGATCATGATCGGGTTCGGATTTATGAGAAACATTGAGGTAAAAATTGAATCGGCAAACAATTCAGCAAATTCAGAATTTTAAAGGCTGAGATGAAATTTCTGAAATTGAGGTCAAACCGTTGAGAAATTGAGAGAGTCCCAAAAAAAAGAAATGAAACTAAAGTCAAGGCAAAGAACTTTTGTATTTCGAGCAAGGTTAAGTGCTATACAAATTTTGGAAGTAATTTCAGTTGGAAGCTCGGGCTGACTTTAGGGTTTCAGTGAGGAATGAACACTTGAACTGACTGAGATTCAGGGCTCAATTTGGAGCATTCTGTTGAGATTTTCAACATGGGTTAAAGAGAGAAAGTGAAATTAAAGTGTTATTCTACAACTTTGATTTTAGGATCGAAGAGAGTTTGAATGTGAATTCAAAAGTAATTTGAGATTTCAAATTGCCAAGTCTGAAAATGGGGAAAACTTTGTGCCCGAAATTGAGGCTCAAGATCTGAGTTAAACATCGACCGAATCAACAAAGTGTCAATATGAAAGTTGTAGTGCTTGGATTCAATGTCACGTTTTCCTTTTGGATCGAGATAAGTTTGAATTCGGATTTGGGATTAATTTGGAGTTGAATATCGGACTGCAGGAGAAACTGTAGCAAAGAGGAAGAGTTGGGGTCGGTTGTCACTGGCCAAGGTCGGTTTCCGGCCATTCCACGCGTCGCCGTCGCGTGAGGCCAGCACCGAGGAGGTCCTGCAGGAGGTGGCGACCTCCATGGTGGTATCTCGTCCATATATACCAAGCCATTGCCCTCTTTTCAGTTGTTTTTCTCCCGCTCGTCCTCTTTTCGTCTGTCGCGGTCCCCGGTGAAATTCGCCACCATCCGAGCTCCATCTTTCTATTCCTTTCGCCCACAACTTCGCCTTGAACCCCTCTACCTTCTACTTCCATCGTTGTCCATAGTAAGCCACCACAAATCTTTTGAAACGTCGTTTTTTTCCTTCATCTCAATCCACCACCGCCGCCATGGCAGCAACCGTACGTGGACGGCTCACCTCAGGCCACCTCCGTCCGGGATAACACAAGTTGAAGCTTTCCTTGAGTTGGCTGATGCTCTCGGGCTAGAGAGGAGCCCTCAGCTCGTCGCCGTTTGGCCGGCCGACGAGCCTCTACTTGGCACCACCGCCTGCTCCGCCGAGGACCATCGTGCAGGCGTTAATCCAGGAGAAAAAAAAGGGGGAATAGGTTGGCGAGGTTGAGGTGATCCTGTTGGAGGTCTTTCCGCTGCCGGGGAGCCTCGCCGCCGGCGGGAAGGCGCCGGTCAAGGCCGGCAGTCGGCCAGTCAACAGGTCGCCTTCTGTTTGAAGAGGATAGGGATCGCGGGGGAGAAGATGTGAAAGTCTAGGGGGTTTTCTGCGAAAGTGTTTAATAGGTTTTCATAATATATTTAAATTTCATGTTTTTCACTAGATAATTCATAGAAAATCATTGCAAAGTCCAAAAATGATGAAATTAATTTTGTTAATCTTGTTTTAAAGTTTTCCATCCATTAAAAATGTTAAGTAATTAAGTGTAGATAATTAATTTAATTCCTTTGTTTAGATTTAGTAAATAAATGCTTAATAATTACTAAAAATGCTAAAATTCTGAGTAGTCCTTTAATAATTAGAAATGATTTATAAAATTGGTTTATTTATTTATTTAAATGTTTTATCCATTTAGAAAATGATTTTAAAAGTCTACTAAAAATGATTTAGGGCAAGGTTTATTAAAAGAAAAATATAGGCCCGTCTTTTGAAAATCTTGGGGTAGATAGTGTTGGCTTTCAACTTTATCAAGAAGGGAATGTTGCATAGCTTCCTTTGAAAGGTATCGCATATCATATCACTAACTTGCATTATGTTTAGCATCTCAAGTTCCGGAGTGCGAGCTCGTTGAACTCTCGGAGGATCAACGGCAGTTCAAAGAAGTAATCGTTGTCGCTCTGGAATCGCAAGAATTCGCTGAAGGCTCTAACTTGCTTTTGCTTGTGATCCCAAGCAAGTTCCGATGCATTTTACCTATTTAATTTACAATGATCGCATGTGCAAATGTTATGCTTATTGTTGCACTAGGTATATGAGTTGATTGAAAACCTTTGATGCACGAAACATTCCTTGGAAGAAATACCCTTGCTTAGTCAAGAACTTGATTAGCAATGTCTTCACTTCATATCCTTTGCCGAATCAAGAAAAGAGCGATGTTGAAAGAAAGTGGGCAGAAGCTGATAGGGGATTGAGATGGAGCTCAATCCTATAGTTCTGCCTATAATGATTATGTGACTAAGGACCGATCCGTTGTCTTAACTTATGATCAAGTGATTTTACCTGGTTGCTTACTGGGTATGGGACTAGCAAAGCCCGGTAGGTTGACTAGATTCTAGACTGGAAATATAGCTCCTTGTGCTGTCTGGAGATGTGGTGAAGGCGGGGAGTAACTTAGAACTCACGGGGTGGTCGCTCAGACGTGAGGACCCACGTGGGGGTTATGTACCCCAGGTGTGGGGGTCTATAAATCCAGTCTTGAGCCTTGTCATCCGAAAGGTTGTGACGTGTAGCCTGGACAGCTACACGTAGCTGGGAACTGGGTATCCCCTGCAAGGTGTAAATCGGTCCGGATCGCCACAACTGTTGGTTATGAGTGCACTTGATCAGCTGCTAAGCTCCGTAGTAAGACAAGAGGAATGAGATGACATGTGATCCAATATGCTGGATGAAGCTTAGTACCACTTGTTTGGAAAAGCTTTTATAACCTAGATGATTAGCTAATAATTTAACCGGAAGTAAAAACCTATACATCTTTTTGTGAAACACCTCCTTGTCCACAACCCTATTTATGAGTATAGAAATTTATGGAGAATGATTTAATGCACTTACTCCACCAATTATTATCACTCAAAATGCTCGGGACGAGCATTCGTCTAAGCATGGGGGAGGGTGGAGTAAGTATGCATTATGATTCTAAGGGTTCTAGGGAGCAAAAATAAAGCAAAAAGAGAGGAAAAAAAGAGAAAAATATATGTATAGAAATAAAAGATGTACGCCAAATGTATGCCATATGCTCAAGGGCATGTTATTTAAAAAAAAGATAAAAAAATATCATTGCTCCCTAAACTCTCTTAGTTTCATTTAAATCAAGGTACTTTCAAAAGCTATTCCATACTCATTATTCCAACCATGTGCAATCCGATAACAAGACTTCACTAGTGCCTTGGGATCACCTGTTGCCACTTGCACATGTCTACCATCTAAAAGTGTGTGTTCATTTTCCCCCTCTCCACAAACATTTATTCTCCATGGTCTTTTGACGAGTCTTGGTAAACCCATGAGATGTATTTCTTGTTTTGATAATACCTTGGTTATAATAGCTTGTTAAGACTAACTTTCCCGTAGCTCCATATATTGCCTACATATACGTGAGGAAAGGAGGAAGAGAGTTCTACATTTGAGAGTTTAAGGCAAGACGAGTGATTCCATGAGCAATTGCATTAGGTTTATTTTTTTACTTTGGCTTAGCAATTTATTTTGGGACTCATTTGTCATACTTTAAGACCCGTTTAAAATGGAGAGCATGTTTATTTAATCTTTGTGGGGATGCACATAATTTATATCTATCCATCATACTTGAGAAAATCGGTCTCAACTTGAACCATTAAAAGCAGAATATCTTTGAGAGCATTATGTATTCTTGTGTATGACTAAAGTGTAGGGATTGAATATTTATGGTAACGCTGATTTTTATTGAAGACTTACTCGAGGACGAGCAAGGTTTAAGCATGGGGGGATTGTTGGTGCCATTTAGCTATACCACGAAGTGTTCAGTAGCATGGAGGGTGTTCGTAGCATGCAAAGCCGTCACGACACCGCTCCTGACTGAGAGCACTGCCTTGCCACCCAGCGAGAGTTGCCCCACGGGCGCGGCCTCGCGGCTGAAGTTGTTGACGAGGGTGAGGCGTGGCGCGACGCCGGGTGTCGCCGGCAACGCCTCCACGATGAACTCGAGGCTGCCGAAGCGGATGCTTGCGCCAAGCCCTAGCTGGTGGTCACAGAGACCGGCCATCTCGTACCGAGTGTCGACGAGGACGAAGACGTGCACAGGCCCCTACCTAGTGCGCCAACTGTCGGCGGGCAGCACACGGGGTACCTCACGCCAACGAGTTTCGATCACAAAACACGCACATTACGATGGAGAATGGTTCAAGAGACACAAGACAAAGAGTTTATACTGGTTCGGGATGAATTCATGTGTCCAGTTGAGTCGACTCGTGGCTGTATTGCTCTCTTGGCGGTGTGTAACAACGAAGGCCAGTTCAAGCGTTGGATGTATGATGCGTGTAGGGGACTAAGTGCTCTAGAGACGAGAGTCCAAGAAATTGGAGTCGGATCCCCCTCGCAGAGGGTGGCCTCCCCTTTATAAGTCAAGGGGTCGGCCCTGTATAGTGGCATTTTACATCTCTACCCCCGAAGACTGGCGCCCCCGGTGGTTGCTCGTTGTCGGCTTAGTGCGTCCGGACGACCCTCTTGCTGGTCGCCACGCGTCCTTGGCTTGCTTCCAGGCAGCTTTCCGGTAGCTTCCTCCTTGGCTGCTAGTGAAATGGAGTGCACACGGCTACCTTTATCCCTGACGCAGGGCTGCAGAGCAGCTTTCTCGGGTGGCAGGCTTGTACATGCGGTCGGGTGACGATCCGGAGAAAGCTTGGATCGCACGCCTCTTACCCTCGTGAGCTCAGTCTGACCCTTGGCTCGGTCGTGGGGCCTTCTCCCTTTCTATTCTTCCTGCTGGGCTGGGCGGCACGGGGGTCTTCCCCTAGGGTCAGACACCATGGTCTCGCGGACCAGGGGTCGGACGGGGCGGAAGTCTCTGACTCCCGCGTCCCCCGACCGCTTCGGGGGTCGGGCGAGACGCAGACGTCCGAATCGCGGCCATCCGTGTCATTTCCGTTCGCTGTCGGTCCTTTCCAACGTTCGTTCGCCGTTAGTAGGCGTTGGGTTGGTGGGGCGCCCTAATCCATGATCCCCACAGTTACTCTTTGAGAGGATATAAAAGACATGCATTGCTCTCTAATATCTACTGGATTTGTGATTGAGCAATGACCATATATATATGTCATATCATTTTCTTATTTTTCCCACTGGGTTTGAAGGAGTTTTAGTGACCTATGTATGCACATCTTCCTCAATTTTTTCCCATAGGGTTTTTATGGAGGAACGTGGATAAGACAATGGCTTACATAAGACAATGTCATATCTCGATTTTTCCCCCAATGGGGTTTTTCTAGGGAAAAAGTCTATTTTTGGCCATCCAACTCTTGCCTCAGTTTGATTTTAGCCATCGAACTCCAAACTGGGTATCTTTGGCCATCCAACTATCGAAACCGTTCAAGTTTGGCCATCGGGCTGTTTTGATGAGTGGTTTTCACTTTTTTTTGTTTACAATTTAGTCCTTAGATCTTAAAATGATTATTATTTTTTGCTCGTACCTCTGATTTTGGTGATTCTAGTGGTCACGTGTTCCTAACGGTGAACACTATATTTTAAAGTGATCTTTATATTATTTTATCACCATTTGTTATATTATTTTTTTGTCGTTGTGTAGAAACAACATTATAAGAAAAGTAAAAAAACAATTATAAAATAATATAATTACCATTTTAACAGATAAAGTTCATCGTTACGAATGCATGACCACTAGAATCACTTAAATCATGGATAGGAGAAAAAACTAATAATCATTTTAAGATCCAATGATTAAAAAGGACTAATTTACTGCTCTTTAGTCCTTGGATGTTAAAATGATTACTATTTTTTTCTTGCATCTCCGATTTAAGTGATTCTAGTGGTCATGTGTTCGTAAAGATGAGCTTTACATTTTAAAATGTTGATTATATTATTTTATAATTATTTCTTTAATTTTTATTATATTATTTTTTCTACACAACGACAAAAAAATAATATAACAAATAGTGACAAAATAATATAAATATCATTTTAAAAGATAATGCTTGCCGTTAGGAACACGTGACCGCAAGAATCACCTAAATTGGAGGTACAGACAAAAAGTAATAATCATTTTAAGATCTAAGGACTAAATTGTAAATAAAAAAAGTGAAAACCACTCATCAAAACAGCCCGATGGCCAAATTTGAACGGGTTTTTGATAGTTGGATGGCTAAAGATACCCGATTTTGAAGTTCGATGGCCAAAACCAAACTAAGACAAGAGTTGGATGGACAAAAATAGACTTTTTCCTTTTTCTAGAGATAAACAAGGTATAAATTACTTCTTAAACCCTCAGGTTTATATTAGAGTAATCACTCGACAAACTATTCCTGTTTTTTTCCCACAGTGTATTTCAAAGGAATTAAAGAACATGATGATCTCAAGAAGGACTCGATCAAAAGGGGAAGTGTTACAAATGGTCTTAATTTGACCTCGTCAATGCCGCCATCATGGGGTTTAAGGCCATAGTAACAGCCATAGTTAAGGACCATGAATCAACCTTATGGCTGCCAATAGCTAGATGGAGAATTAAGGGTTACACTAATGCTTAGTTGTAACTTCTCTATTGTAATCTGCCTATAAATAGGGACCATGAGATCAATAAGAGATGGCTGGATTCACTGTTTCATTTGTCTCTCTGTTTTTACAACTTCGATTCACAACACTATTGATGCAACAACGTGAACTTGTGGGCAAAAGGAAACTTGTGCTAGCCACTGCTGCGATTCAGCATCACGCAAAGCAGGTCCATCAATGTTGTGTATAAGAAGGCACACTTGATCATCCACATCATCTGATGTCTGTCTCGTTATGATATCATCGAATGACTGTGAAGGAAAAGGCTGTGATAACTGGGACCTAGTTCTAGGTTCACGTTTGCGCTTAGATTTAGCTTGATCCCAGAACATTTCAGCTATTGTTACTATGACCTGGAAATGAAATAATTTAAGCAAAATCAATGGATCATTTTCAAAGCATACACGTGGAAATCATCATTTGTTTAACATAGTACATGAAATGGAACTATGGAAGCACTTCCGTATCAAAATTGATAAGCAATCCAAATCAGGTGCATGTTCAAGGTGTCAGATTGAAGGCTTCAGCCTTTAAATAGCAACTGAAGTCAAGGAAATGAAAATGCAGGGTGCATAGGGGCTTCCTGTGCCAAACTAATCATTCATACTTTAATTGCTCTCTTTTTCCATTTTGCCAAACTTATATTCTAACAAAACTTAAAGCTGATTGAAGCAAGGCAATATATCCTATGAGATCTAGGTTCGTGTGAGAACTATGAGAACTCCAATATGAGCCACATGATCTTCGTCCAAGGGGAGCACGTAGGGAGAGGTGGGAGGGGGCATTTGCAAAATCATCGCCCCCTTGGATTTGCAAAATCATACTTTTGCAAATTCTCCTCCCACCTCTCTTTTGGAGGAAGATCATATGGCCCATATTAGAGTTCTCATAGTTCTCACACGAACCTAGTTCCCATAGGATACGTTGTTATTAAAAAAGTAGAAGAAGCTCAACCTGCATAATAAACTTTGCATATCAAATTCATGCCCCGGCACCTAGCTGTTTAATTTAACTTCACATGGATTGGACTTCAGAGCAATTGAACATGCTTAATAGATTAAAGGAAAATTTGGATATGTACCATCAAAAGATCACAAAGTTGGATATATACCATCACTATCACACTTACATGTGGAGTTCACATGAGTCAATTACATGTGGATCCAATGGTACATATCCAACTTTACAATCTTTTAATGGTATATATCTATTTTTTTTCTAAATTAAAAGCATTTTAACAGCAGCACGGTTATTGAGCTGACAAGGTCACACCTGTTTCAAATTGATGATCGGAAGGTAACCATTGATTACAATTACATTGAAATCAGTCAAAGTAGTGGAGGCAAAATCCTCAAGCAGCTGCTTCTTAGGCTAGTCTCAGTGGAGAGTTTCACTACACAGTTACCTAGACTGCCATGTCATCTTTTTAGTGGAGTGAAACTGTCACTCTCAATGCATAGTTTCATGGCACTGTTTCATTGACAGTCTACAACATTTAAACATTGCAGGTTGTTGTGATCAAATGTGGCATAGAAACTATAGCCTTTTGTTATTGTTGTGATCCATCGTGGCATAGAAACAGCGAGGATTTGTACAAACACAACATAGATTTGCTTATTCCCAACAACAAAGATACGTAGAGTAGTGAAATGGATTAACAGAAAAACAAAGAGAGAGATTCACATAAATGCATCCTTATAGCAACAAATTAAAAAAAAAGAACAACTAGTGCTGAAATTTACATTTATAAAAATAAAAAGGGAAGAACTAATATTGAAATTCACATAGGTGGCGAGAACTAGTACTGAGATTCCGAGAACCACGGGGAGGGGACAGTTTGAAACAGAGGATAGCAGTCAAGAGATCACGAGAGAGGGAGAAGGTGCCGGTCGATCCGATCTCCTCCCTAGCGACGGGCCCCCCGTGGTGATTGCGATGGTGCTGTTCGTGCATCTGACGATGGTTCGTGCAGGAGATTGGGGGCGGGAAGAACTGCTCTGCACTGGAGATTCGGGCAAACAACGCACGTCACGGCCGATGCAGAGGATCCCCTTCGCTGGGCTGGATGAAATCCAAAGGAGTCTCGTTGGGGTGTCGTATGTTTACCTAGAAACCAAGGAGTTTTATGGTGATGAAAACTGTTTTTTTCTCTTTCTTCATAAATATAGTGGTAAGTCATCAAAACTGCCTATATGGCACCGTATTTAATGTCCATGAAACCCCGCTACGACTGACCTACACAACCAAAACCGCACCTTCATCATAAAACTGCATTTATTACTCACTCCAATCAACAGTAACATTACCCAAACTGGTTCCAAGATTGCACTAATGGTGTGAATTTTGAAAAAAAATTAACCAATCATACCCACGGAATCATACCGCGAGAGGTGAGGTATTGTTGGGGAGATGCGGGTTGGGATGGCACCAGATCTGCTCGTCGACGAGGTTGAGGTCGCGGCTTCTTGCTGGAGGAGGAGGAGGAGGAGGGCTCCTCCTTGGCCACGAAGTAGCTCCTCGTGTGAGAACTTGAACAGGATTTAGGCACGAACATCAATAGAATTACCTAGCCATGCACTAGAACACCAAGACATCATAGATCGGGAGATGCAATACCTGAAACGTAGGTGGAAGATGAGCTTGACGCAGCCATGACTTGTAGTTCGCGTGTTGCAGAGGCGTCGGCGCGCACGCGAGATTGATGGATCGCAATGGGAATGTGGGGCGCTCGCGGTGTCCTCATGGAGAACCTTGGTCTTCAGAGGGAGCCAAGGCCTTCCCCTTTTACGTGCGCAGCGCGACGGGAGACTGAAACCACTCGTTGGTGAGGCTTCCGTGACCAGGGCGCGTGAACGAGTCGTGGGAGCGTATGATGTCTAAACATAGGCTTGCTCCTCCTAGAAACTCGGTCTTTGAACTAGCCGAGATTGACCCAACACCTGAAGTACCCGGCCTCATCTTCCTCTTCCTCGTCCTCGGAGCCGGAGCTGGCTGCCGCCACCGCGCAGCCTCCTCTGGGGGGCCATACGGTCTCGCTTCCGTGATTCCGCCGCCGCCGCAAAGCTGTAGAATGGAGAGGCGCGCAGCAGGTTAGAACATGGCTTATGGTTCAGCCGGCAGCGGACTAAAAAACACCAGCCTAGAGTGTATTTAGGCTATCTCCAACGGTCTATGCAAATGGGAACCCAAACCTATTTTTGGGTCGGTATAGTAGATTTGGGTTCCAAAGCATGTCTTCCAATAGAGGACCGATACAGGCTACCCATTTTGCGTAGCCTCCGACGGAGGACGCAAAAATAGCTCTCTCTCTCTCTCTCTCCTCGACCCATCCGCCTCGGCCGCTCGTCCCTGTCCCTCGGCCTCGGCTCGTTCCCATCCGCCTGCCCCCGCCGATTTCCTCGCCCACCGCCGACCACCACTTTTCCCAGCCATCCACCCCGGCTGCTCGCCCCGGACGCACTGGATTTGCCGCCTGTGGGCGCGAGGAGCTCGAGCTTCCGTGAGTCGAGCTCCGACGGCGACGGATCAAGCTCGAGCTACCCCGAATCGAGGTCGAGCTGCCGTGAATCGAGCTCCGGCGGCGGTGAATCAAGCTCGAGCTGCCGCGAATTGAACTTCGGTGGCGGCGAATCGAGCTCGAGCTGCCGCGAAATCGAGCCGGCGCTCTCGCTGCTCTCCGCCTACCGCCGCGTCTCCGCCTGCTCGCGAAAGGTGGGTGTTCCTGCTCTTGCAAGAACAAAGCAAGTTCCGGCTATTGGTAGCAGTAGAGGTGGGCGGCGGCGGCGGCATGCTCGGTTGGCGGCGGCGGGTAGGAGCTGCTCTGCTTTTGCGTGTCCTGTTGGAGACTCCAATTTTTTGGGTCCGCGACCCTTCACTGTAGGCGACGCAAATCGGGCGATGGGTCTCTCATTTAGGTCTTGGCTGTTGGAGATAGCCATAAAGCAGCAGTAACAGTGGCACAACGCATGCAGCCAATGATGAGCTAGCGCAGCAGGAGTCTGACCAATGAAAATTACATGCACCGCTCATCAGCCTGGTTGAGCCGGCGTTGTGCGAGACGCCCGCTCACCATTTCTCTCTCCGCCAGCAGTGAAAAATCTGATGTGGCTCTGCTCCCAGCCGGCCTTGCTCGGTCCAGAATGGAGAGGCGCGCAGCAGGTTAGGTCTTTCCCGCGCAGCTTCTATCTTTTCGCGGGCAATGGATACATGGGCTGGGCCTATGGCTCAGCAAGAAGCAGGCACTAATCGCAATGGTTAAAATCCCCTCCGGTTTACTGCTCCCACAACGCTCCACGGCATTTCTTCGCGACGTGTTCGAAAACACGAAGTCCACGTCTCCTCTTCCGGACCCGAACTTTTTCTTCGACTGTTGTTTTATCTCTTTCGCGTCCGCCGTCCGGGTTGGCATCTCCCTCAATCCGAACCCTACATCCCCCTCCTTTCTCTCTCTCTCGCTCTCTCCCCGCCGCCGCCGCCTCCTTTCCCCTTCGCTCTTCACCGGCCTCCACTCCGCCCGCTGCCTCGTCGCCCATCTCCCCTTTGCTCTCTGCCTCCTCTTGGCATGGTGGCGCGGCTCAAAAGGCGGCTTCCTCGACGCAGGGGAGCGTTGCATCGTGTTCGTGGTGCTGGTTGTGGCGCCGTCGGCGAGGCATGACCGAGCGGCATGGCGGTCGTCGCCTCGCCTCCCGTACGCCTGTTCTCCCCTACCCTCTCCCACAACGTCTCCTCATTCGCTTCCTGCCCCGACGGAGCCACGAGGTTCGATGGCGAAATCCACCTGAGACATGACGGATCCTGGCGAGAGAGCATGGCCTTCTCTTCAGATCTGGTAAGTCAGGAGCATGCCCTTCTCTTCAGATCCGGTACGTAGATCGAGAAAATTTGACGGCATAACAAAAAATTTCATGCAGTGGCGGCTCCGTATGGTCATGTGACGGCATCAAGTTCATGCAGCAGCGGCTCAGTTCCTTCCGTCCAGCACCCTGTGTCAGGTTCTCTCCCTTGTCCTCCTTGCATCCCCTCCCTCTCCACTTCGTTTTTTTTTTAAATTTCGTTAAAGAGAAATCACTTCACCAACATGACCTGCTTTGGAGAACTCTTGGCTATCCAGTTAAGGCAGGCTATCCAGTTGAGACTTGTGATTGGATTTGGGGCTGCTTCTCCCTTTTTTTAGTAGAATTATAAGTATCATTAAGAATGAAAGAAAACAATTATTCTGGGTGAGAATGTCTAAACCTATATCCATGCGAATGATCACAGTTTGGTGCCTATAAATGCTATTGACCGCCCATCATGACATCATGTAATTTTGCCTATCTTTGAGAAATCAGAGCACTTGTTTGTAGAAAATGATACTATGCCTATGCCTGTTACCATCCCTCGATAGTCCAAGATTGACATGGCGAAATTTCTGCTTTGCAGCATTCTTCGTTTGTAAGCAAATAAAGAGTGTAAATCAACTCAGGATCTATCTATGCAGTAGGATACCACTAAATCTTCTATCTGATTTATGTATGCAGCAGGATACGTCAGTCTTTTCATTACCACCGTCTGGCAATTTATCCCATGAGCTTCAGGTTCAGTGATCCTTATACTTTGTATGTCATGATCCAATTTATATTTTGATTTTCCTACCTGATCTATAAAAAATATTAATTAGTTCTAAAGCACTATTTCCTTATCTCCTGTATCTGCCAGCAGAATAATTCCTCATAGGCAGTTCTTACCTGCTCCTTGAAGAGGAAGTTGCCTACACCGGTAATCATTTTACTTTTGCTTGCTTAACTTTTAAGATTGTCAGCAACATGAGTTATTCAATATATTTTTATTCACTACGAGACCTGATAACCTGCAATCAGATAGGGAGGATGAATATCTATCTGCATACGGAGAAACAAAACTACTACATTATGCATATGGAGGGTCAGAATTTGAAACGAACAGGTTTGCATGTTTCCTGCTTCCATTTCTAATGTTTTGTCTATGTTTCTTGTGAAAATGGAAAAATCCTCCTTTTGTGATTAGAGCTACTCTTGCCTTAGTCTTGGAAACTATGAGAACTCAAACTTGTTTTGTGCCATCAAGGAGGGTCATAAATAGAAGCAGCGGGATTTAGACATTTTAGGTGGGACTGTGCCATCTTCCTTAACTTGCTTGTGTTTGACTCATTCCTTTGGGCCCTCACTGGATTTATTTTTTCTTCGCTGGGTTTGCAGGATTAGCTGACAGGTGGAGAAGAAACTTTCCTTGGTAAGTCCGACACTCAATTTGTGGAACAGACATGGCTCTTGCCTTCCAAGACAATTGATATACATGTGTGATTTTTATTAGACAAGTTTCTTCTCACTATTTGCACCTACAACCACAAGCAACCTCTCACTTGCTCGTGATTGGGCAATCATTTTTAAGCATGCAATTTTTACCAGCGATCTTTGCTTGGTACTGTATTATTTTTTTTTTCTTTGGGCATACTAGATGACACCCTGCATATATATGAGTGGATAGAAATGTTTCAATTGCCGTAATCATAGAAGTATCACCATGCATATATATGATCAGATCAAACCACATTACAAATCAGTTTTTGTAATCATTTACTTCAAAAAGTATTATCTGAAATTGCCATAGTGTAGATTCCTTTACAAATGGGAGAAGCTTTCTTTTGTGTCACTTCTCAGTAAAGCATCACCTGATAGACAAAACGGATTGAGTTTTGTTTATATATGCTTGCATACATGTTCTTATTTTTATCTTTATGCTTGCAAACATTAACTCATTTTCTATAATTCCATTCAGATCCGTCTGTAATAAAACTAGCACTAGAAAAAAAAACTAACAGTTGTTTCTTAACCATTATATTTACAGTTCAATGCTGATGCTTAGGAGGAAGAAAGGGGTGCTGGTGTCGTGTTTATACAGTTGCAGCCACAATTCGACCTACATCGAATTACCTGCTGCTCAATGCTCATCATCAGTTTCCGTTTTAAAACATGATGATCTAATCATCAGTTAACTCTTGAAAACCTTGTTGCAAAACTATGTAATCCCCCCTACAGATGATTTAATTTGTACTAACACGTTTAGTACTCTACTCTTATTCGTGTCACCCGAGTACCTACTAAAATGTTTGGTAGCTACTAAAACAAATGTAATATTTGGTTTGACGGAACATATAGTTTGCAATTCAATCAACGTCTTATTGTTCTCAAAGTTTATTTTTCTACTCTTTCATTTCGTCATATGATTTTGGAGGACATAAATTGTGGCTGTTGGTTTGAATTTGATGAAGAAAACAAAATCTGAAACTAGTTGTTTATCAAATACTAACATTTGCTCTTACATTTAAAGAAATAAGACTCATGAGAGGGCACGCGATAGCGCGCACCCTGTTCTAGTCTTCTCTAAAGACCGAAATGCGGCACATGTTCCCTGTTCTAGTCTTCTCTAAAGACCGAAATGCGGCACATGTTCCTCGAAGATGGAGCAGGCCACGTCTACAGCTATGCACGGCCGTTGGATCATCTGCCATGCAAAATTGAGCCGTCGATCCTGCAGCCCTACGGGTACAGTTTCGAGGCCCTTCTTGACCGCTCGGGCGAGGTCTGTGGTAGGAGTATATGTTTCTAGCGCCACGTACGGCCGATGTAGCAGTACGTATTCTTTTGGGTTAATTGATACACACCACCACAACTTTTGAAGTTTTGGGTCACGCCATTACTTTTCGCATAATAGGAGGGAGACCATTACAATTTTATAGATATTTGAGCTATGCCATTATATACGTATTTGATGCCATTGGGCCCACCCACAGACGTACAAACACTGTTCATATTTCCATATTGACGACACTACCCTTCCCACATCTCCTTCTCCATTTCACTTACATTGGGCCCCCACGTCATCACCTTCTTCCTACTGGAGCCGGAGGTCATGCGGGTGGAGGTGTAGACGGAGGCCACCGTTGCACGGACAACAGGCGGAGCGACGGACACGGGTCAGCGTCGTGGTGGCCGTTGGCTCGCCGTCGACGGGTGGAGGAGCAGCGACAATAGCCTTGTACGAGAACCACCTCGCGTCATCCGCTTGCGCCCTCGTGGTAGCCGTGGGCTCGCCTATGGATCTGCTGGATGGAGGAGGAAGAAGGGGCACATGAAGGTATGACAGGTGGGGCTGCGTGTCAGTGGGATGGAGGAGGAGATATCATAAGGGCATTTTCGTCCGTACGAAAATATGAGTTGTACAATACGCGTGCGTGTGGGTCCAACAACATCAAATACGTACATAATGACATATTTCAAATATCTGCAAAATTATAATGGCCTCTCTCATATTATGTGAGAAGTAATGGCGTGGCCCAAAAACGTAAAAGTTGTAGTGGCGTGTATCCCATTAACCCTATTTTATTTTTCCGTCCGGCATTAAACAAGCGAAGGCCACCTAGTAGGTTTCGGGCTCTCGGCTGCTCCCCTACTTGCTCCATCCAATGATGGCTCCAGCCTCTCCTATGATCCGACCCACTCTGAGCAATTAATCTTTGTCTTCTCACTTGCCCCTCTAACAAATTATTCACTGCTTCTTTATGCTTAAAAATTAAGCTATTTTCTCTATCCAGATTTTAGAAGACAATGATTTTTCTATATGCCATAAGAAAATTAGATTCGTGGCCTGTTTAGCTGGCGGAAAAACTTTGTGAAATTTACTGTAGCAATTATAAATCAAAGATTAGGAGGACTAAAACATGATCTAAATAAAAAACTAATTAGATGGACGTGGAATTACCCGACAAATCTATTAAACCTAATTAATATGGTATTAGAGATTGCTTATTGTAGCATGACATTATCAAATCATGACCTAATTAGAATTGATAGATTCGTCTCGCAATTTCATCCAAGGATTATGGAAGAGTTTTGTCAATTATCCACATTTAATACCCCTAATTCAATCTAAACATTCAAATTTACTGTAGTAATGAAAAAAGTTAACGAACTAAATAGAGCCTACCCCCATCCCTTATATACCATTAAAAATATAAATGTTGACGAATTATCTCTTGCAACAGTAAAAAGCCTATATAAAAAATGCTAGATAAATACTTCACCTTGCTCACCACAATGAGGGTTTCAAAATTTCTAACAGATAAATAATACTCCCTTCGTTCCAAATTATTACTCATTCTGGGTGCCATTTTGAGTGTCTAAATTCATGACATCTTCTATGAGCCTAGACATATAGTTGTCTAAATTTATAACCTCATCAACGAATCTAGTAAAATACTAGAATGACTAATAATTTGAAACGGAGGGAGTAGATAAGATCTGACACAATATTACTTCTTAGGTTCATCTCTCACGACGCCTATTCATGTAACGATAAATATAAGTATACAAAAGAATTTGCTATACAGTATCAAGTTATCGAACATTGTAGCTTACTGCTAAGTTTCAACTTTTGCGTTGATAAAGATAAAATCAGAGCTTGACAAAGTTTTTTTTTTTAGAATCTTGACAAAGCTTAAATGGATTGCCAACTCAGAGTATAAATGAGAAGGTTACATATAACGAACGTCAAACAATGGCCCAACTTGACAAGGGCGCGGCAAAGCCGCGCCAGAGTTTCTAGTGGCCCATTATTAATCAATGTGAGTCGTAGAGATGACAGATGTGAAGATACTACAAACGGATTCAAACTTCAAATGCCCTTAATTTGCCCCTTGGTACAAATCCTCACGTAAAATATCAACTTCAAATTGCAGTAGCCCCTTTTCAGCTACAATTTCACAGGGTATTCTCATCTTAACTTGAATTTTTTTTTTCCAATATAGAAACTTAGACGTCACTACGTCAGCATCGAGTTTGCGCTCATACTTGCAGATGAAGTTCTTTCCCATCAGAAAATCTTGCATCACCCTTACGACAAAATAATTTGGCTCTTATTTGCCACAGTATGAAGGAATGTAGGGACCCAATACTTCTTTGCCTCTGTACGACTGTACGTGGTAGAATTATATACAATCTACAAAGGTATGAGGGCACGCCGATGCTAACATGAATAATCTTTCTGTGACAGTAACATTACTACTCCAACATGAGCTGATCCAAGCAGACAAGTTAGCTGGAACGTGAAAGATCTTCTTGTGGAAGCTCTGCCATGATGTTTTTAAATCACCAATACTTCTGCCCATGATGGCTCCAGGGAGATGATTTATGTACCACGTGGGAAGGGCAGTCTACAGTTTTTACTGATTCCTTCATAGAGAACTTTTATTTTACCTTCATTTCCTGTGAAGCAATCACAATATCAGACTATATGTCGTAACTGCTGAGCAAGGTAACTAGGAAAGGCCAGAGAAAATGATAAACTGCAATAGTAAGTAAAACCGGCTACATCTATGCTGTCGAATATCAGTCTGCGGGATGCCGTGCGAAATTACCATAAAAACATATCGGCACTTAACTTCAGATCATATGCTGTAGCTGTAGGCTCTTTGTCTTGCTGCTATCCTTGCTCACAAACCGGCAGTAACCATTGATCTGAAATCAAAGGTAGTCTTCTGTGTCAATAAATTCTATTATTTTCGACAATCAGGATGACAACAGGTTTGTGAGTAGTGAAGTAGGAAGTAGTTGAAACCTACCCTTTTCGTATGTACAAGTCTCAACAATCAATGAAGTCTTATACCTTATCACAAAGCTTCGACACAGCTTTGTCCAGAAGGTTTCGCTAACTCTACCCTGTCAATCATCATCCTCACTCTCTTTGCATCCTCTACCATTCCGGCCTTTGCATATATATTTGACATCGTCACAAAATTCCCAGCATTCTCTGGTTCCACCTGAACTAGCTGCTCAAATGCGATCCTTGCAAATTCCACATTGTGGTGCATCCTACTTGCAGACAGCAGAGCACCCCAGACAACTGCATTTGGTCTTATTGGCATCTGACGGATAAATTCCATGGCCTCCAAGAACCTCCCAGCACGTGCAAGCAAATCCACAATGCAGGCACACTGTTCCATTGTTGGGATGAGACCAACAACTGACACAAAGCGCTTGAATAGTTGAAGCCCTTCATCCACCAAACCACAATGGCAGCATGCCATGAGAACGGCCGTGAACGTCACAGAATCTGGCTGCATACCACACTGCATCATCATGTCCAAAAGCTCAAGAGCCCTTGCTCCATACCCGTTCTTCGCAAACGCCCCAATCATCACGTTCCATGACACGACATCCTTCCGCTCAATCTCCAGGAACACTTGCTCTGCATCGCTGACACAGCCGATGCGTGAATACATGCTCATCAGTGCATTCCACAAAATTGTTTTGGAACCACCATCATGGATTCTCAGCATGTTTCCATGGACCTGCCTTCCGGAATCCAAATCACATGCCCCCAGCACCGCCACAGCCGTGCGGCCATTCCCTCGAACACCTCTCACGCGCATCTCCCGGAAGCAATTCCACGCCTCCCTGTCCCTCCCAGCACTAGCGAATCCCCCGATCATGGCGTTCCAGGACACCACGTCCTCGCCGTCCATAAAAGAAAACACTCTCCTGGCAGCGCTGACCTTCCCGCACCTCGCATACAGCGCGACCAGCGCCGGACCTGCCGAGGCGTAGAAGACCAGCACCGCCACGTTCTTGACGCCGTAAGCATGCGCCGCGCGCGCGGGGAGCAAGGCTGACGCGCGGCGGCAGCTCGAGACGAGGCAGGAGAGGAGCTCGGCGTCGGGGGCGACCGCGGACGCGGAGGCGGAGAAGAGCGAGAGCGCCTCGTGGGGACGGCCGTGGCGAGAGAGCGCGGCGAGGACGGTAGTGTAGGAGGCGGTGGACGGGGAGGGGAGGAGGTAGAAGGCGCGGAGCGCGGAAGGGAGGTGGCCGGTGTTGGAGTAGGCGGAGATGAGGGCGTTGGAGGCTGGCAGGGAGGAGGGGAGCGCGCCGAGCTTGAGCCCCGCCGCGTGGAGCGCGGTGACGGCCGGTCCAGCGGCGCTGGACGAGGAAGTGGCGGCGGAGTAGAGGAGGCCAGGGAGGGAAGCAGCGTCGAAGGGGACGGAGCGGCGGTCGCCGGCTGCGGGCGGCGAGATCAGGCGCGCGTGGTGGCGCTCGAACATTGGGTGCGTGCGGGCGGCGCGGCCTGTTCGCTTCTGATTTTTGGGCAAAGGCAAAGCCCATCGGCGGCTGCAGCCTGCAGGCCTACAAATAATTTTGGGAAAATTTCTTCCATGTCATTGCCTTAAAACTCTAATTTCTCGTCTGCCTCTAAAAAACCCATATCTCTTCAATGCAATTGATCTTAAAATCTAATTTTCTACATGCTATTTTTGTCTATTAGCTGAGAAAATTCCTTCTCATGCCTGAAGGTTTCGTGAAGCAAGAACAGCAAGAACGTTGTAATAAGCTCTATTAGCTGGTGAGGTCAGCCTTGAACTAGCTTAGAGGATTCATCGCCGTGGAATATTATGGTGGCAGTATGTGATTGCTGCAAACATTGATGCAAGACAATCGCTGTTATTGTTTTTTTTAGGAAGTAAATCGCTGTTGTTACTTCAGCATTTTCACTGAAGTGTTTCATCCAATCCAGTGCCATTATCTTCTGCCAGCGTTACTTTGGACAAAATTTAGTTGATTTGATGGCATCAGGTCGTCGCAAATTGGCACAATGTTTGGCTGCTGTCACAAGACTCACGACACACGGCAAGTAAAAAAGAACGTCAAGGTCGTGCCGGGCAGCCTGTGCTATTTGGACCGTTGGCAAGGCCAAGGGAGATTTTCGTTCTACGATTGATAATCATATAGGAGTACGTATATTTGATCCGCCAGGTTGCATTATATGTACCCGATATGTACGAGTTCGAACGACCGCGAGTGTCTACTTGGCATTTGCGTGGTTCATTCACCAAACATGAGCTATATATAATCAGGCGATAATGCAGATGCCAGTCTGGGATGCCTTGCTGTATTTGCACACGCAAAGCCAGCTCGATCGGCTGTGTTGGCCACAAGCCCACACAACTAGTACACAAGTGAGCAGCCAATATTTGTTTTTTTTTTCCCGGAGCAAGTGAGCAGCAACCTTCCTAGAAAGTTTTGGTGATCCATATCCTCCAAATCAGTGATCATATTAAACATCAGTCAGTATCCCGTAAGTAGGAATTAGGCTTTTGTTGAAAATTGAAAAGTCTGAAATGACTAATGAGTGGTCGTTGCTACAGTACAAAACAAAGTGCTAAACTCTCATCAAGGCAGGCAGGATTGCAGGAAACGTTAAGCCTCGACTCGAGTCTCATTCCGAAGCTTCGAGTCAGTTGTATCCAGCCCAAACTCAGGCCAGCCCATCACGGAAGAAACCAAGCCCAGCCCGCCTCGCCCTCCCGTCTCCTCTCTCGTCCTCCTCTGTCTCCCCCTCTTCTCCGGCGGATATTCCCCGCGCCGCGTGCCCTCGCGCACCTTCCTTCCCACGGCAATCCGGCAACCGCCGCTCCGGTCGAACACATCGTCCAATCAACCCGGGAAATCACACCCTCACCAAGAGGAGAAGCCACCCGCGGCGCTCCCCCCTCGCCGGCGATGATGCGACGCGCCCTCCTCCTCCGCCGTTTCCATCACCACCACCGCCGCCTCCGCCAGCTCTCCACCACCCCGACTCCCCCCGCCTCCCCCACTGCCTCCGCCCCCTCCACCTCCGCCTCCGCCTCCGCCTCCCTCCCGATCGCCGCCAACCCGCCCCCGCCGCACCACCTCGCGCCCCGCCGCGGGGCGGCGCGCCGCCTGGCCCCGCTCCTCGCCTTCTCCACGCTCTCCCTCGCCGCCGCGGGCACGGTCTACCTCACCACCGACAACCTCGAGGAGACGCTGCAGAGGTCGAGGGACTCTGCGGGGCGCGTTGTCGAGCGGATGCAGCACACGCTGACGGCCGCGCGGATGCTCTGGAAGTCGCTCCTGTCCGTGCTCTCGTCGGCCAACCAGGAGGTGCGCTCTGGGTTCGAGCTGCGGGTGGCCGCGCTGCTCGCCGACATCACCGCGGCCAGCGCCGCCCGCCGCGCCGCCATTGTCTCCGCAGGGGGCGGCGCCGTCGTTGATTGGCTGCTCGACAGCGTCGTGCGTGGGGCCACACAGGCCGAGGCTGCCAGGGCGCTCGCACACCTTGTGGCTGACCCCTGGGTAGCGCCCGTCGTTCTCGGGCGCCCGCACGCCGTGCCCTGCCTCCTCAAGTTCATCTTCTCGTACCAGCCCACGCGCGGCAAGAAGGTAATGCTAGGTGTTCCACCTTTTTTTTTTGGCTTTACCATATGGCCGTAATGTGGTTTGGTAGAAGCTTGCAATAGTTTAATTCTATGGAATTGTTTATAGGCAGCTGTAACCACTCCACAGAATTAATATGCTAAGCTGCAATATTTCTTATGTACCCTGATCATCAACTGATATTTAACTTAGGTTTCCTAGCTAGGCATATTGATTTGATGTTGCCCAGTTTGTAGCAAGGAATGGTTGTTGCCCAGTTTGCAGCAAGGAATGGTATTCATATAGATCTCATCTCGCAGTATTCAGATGTTGAGATCTTGAGTGAGTATAACTTGTGGCCCAGCACAAGCGGAAATAAGATCATACTCATATTTTGCTAGATTAGGATGTCGATGCCATGCCATATTTGTGTTAAATTTATAGGTGTACTTGTGCTTTAGGTTGCTTTTCTACACAATGTTATGGAATGTGCTTTGCATTTTGAAAACAGCAAATTATCTTTGCAAACCTGCCGTGTTTATTGTTCTGCAAGGCCCAGGAATTAGATTAAATGTCATTGACTGTGGTTTGGACATATGGCTCTTAAATTTGCCTATACTTTGTTTAAGACTAGAAAGTTGATGTGACCTGAGGTCAGCATATTTGTCTATCCTTTGTTTAAGATGTTTGATATGCTACGAATGATTCTAATGCTGCAGTATGGAATTTCTACTTCTTTCATGTGGCTGAAAAAGATGTGCCATCAATAGGGGCATACTGATATTTTGTTCCACGTATGCCAATTAGATGCAAAATAAACAAATGACTTAAAGAAGTTTTCTACATGTTTCATTTAGATACGAGGTAAAAATTCAGAGAAGATTTTTGTTGCTGACCACTTCATTTTCTTAACCTTAACTTTTTCTGTATATATGCTATGAAAATTAGCAGCCTAAATTTCTTAATGTTCTAGCTCTATGTGGACACAATTAGTTCGCTGTACCTAAAATATTTTCTTTTTTGAGACAGAAATCTTCATTCGATGGTTCAGATCATTCTAGAGGGAGGAGCATGCTTGTGGCTGCACTTATGGATATTATTACTTCGAACTGTGATAATGCAGACTACTCGTCATTTCAGCCTTTGCTTCCTGCAGATGCTGATACAAGGGATATTGCAGCAGTAATAGAAGTCATTGAACAAGGGGGGATGCATTTTGATGATCATGACGATAATAGCAGCCGTGATGGTGATGGAGGATTAAAAGGGATAGGTATCAAAGTGCTTGGTGGAACCACTATATTGGGATTCTCTAGAGGAAATAACTCCTTGGAGTTGGACAATTCAGATGATGATATGCTGGAAGTCTCACATAACAGTAGAAGATTAGTGGCGCAACAGAGTGCTATTGATTATCCACTGGTTGAGAAATTAAGTTCATCTGCTGTCCCAGGCCTTTGGGATGACTTGCAGAGGGAGCACGTAGCTGTACCTTTTGCTACATGGGCTCTCGCAAACTGGGCTATAGCATCAGATCTGAATCGCACTCGTATTCAAGAACTTGATAGTGATGGGCATGCAGTTTCAACTGCATTGAAAGCAGCTGAAAGAACTGTAAAGTGGCATGGAACTTTGGTGGCCCGAGCTCTTTTAGAGGACCAGAATTTGGCCTTGGCTCCATCAGTTCCTGATTGGTGCTCTAGTCTTCTTTCTACAGCCTCCCAAGCTACCGAGAACAATGACATGCCATTGGGTCAACTGTCATTATCAACTTTCCTATTATCCATGACACGGTGTAATGAATCAAAATTTGTGATAAGGCAAAAAGGCCTTCATCCACTTCGAAGTATTGCAAAAAAGATAGAAAATCAGAATGGCCAGAGCAGTATGAAAGAATCAATAGCAAGCGCGCTGAGTTTGCTTTATGCTGGTGAAGTTCCTTTATCATTTGAGGAATCTCAAAGATGGTCTGGCATTCTTCTTAGATGGCTTTTTGATAAATCTGTGTCAGATAAAACACATCTTACAGCTGTGAAAATCCTTTCATGCATACTTGAAGATTATGGTCCAGCTTCTGTGCCAATTTCTCAGGGATGGTTAGCTCTTGTCCTTTCTGAGATTCTTGGAGACAGCAAGGCCCAAAATTCAAAAGGAACTACACAACCTGAACCAGAGAGGGTGAAGGTACTCGTTTCATTTCTTTTACTAATACAAAAATAAATTTTGTATGAGTATTTTCCCAGCGCAAAGATCTTAAGCGCACACAATCACACCATAAAAATGGATAAGTTCTACCGCTGACAAAAGTACTACATTTGTTTCAATATAGATATTATTTTAGACATAATTACAGTTTGTAAGTACCTTTGCAAGTTCTTTAAAACACTCATGCTGTTACCTGATAAAATTGTGGAAGTTAGGATGTTACCTGATAAAATCCTAATGACTTATACTGGTACCCTTTCTCATTCGCATATCATCCTAATACAGCTTCTGTTATTGACAGAATCCGGTTGATTACCATAATGCTTCCACTGCAACTCAAGTCCTGAATCAATTAGGCAGCGCTGTTGTGAAATTAGCATGTGCTCAATCGGGCTATGAACCGGGATCTGATGACAAAGGCAAAGTACCACTTGCCGATTTTTTATCTCTTGAACCATTTGCTACAGCTCTTAAGAATTTGAACAAAAAGAATCCACCCAAGTTTGATGCTGCTGACTCAGCATCAGCTATGCTCAAGGGAATAAAAGCTCTAGCTGAACTTTGTTCTGAGGATGGTGCATGCCAAAAGAGAATAGCTGATTTAGGAGCTCTTTCCTTGCTGAGGCATATCCTCCTCGGTGATGACTATGAGAAACTTGCTGCAATTGAAGCATATGATGCATCACGTGTTCGAGAAGTGCAAGACAAGAATGTTTATGCTTCCAACACTTCAACTACTGATACTAGTGCTGATCCCTCAAGTGTACGAGTTCCTCCTGCTGCACATATCCGAAGGCATGCTGGGCGGCTGCTTACAATTCTCTCTCTTCTACCCAATTCAAAGAAGGAAATTATTTCTGATGATGTATGGTGCAAGTGGCTTGAGGATTGTGCTAGTGGGCGAATTCCCTGCAACGATATAAAGCTAAAGAGTTATTGCAGGTTAACATTACTCAACATATTCTGTTCTGAGAATACTAGAAGAGGCTCCGATGAGTATCCTGGTCCAGAAAGTGAGTATAAAAGAAACTGTCCCCAGTTTGGCGATGCACTATTCTTGCTAAATCCAGAGTTGCCTCTCGAGGTTCATCTGGACAATAGTGGTTTTAGGATATCAAGTGTTCCAAGAGATGATTGCAAGGATGTTGGAGGCATTGAAGACTCTAATGAAACTGGGAGCTCTGAAGATGGTGCAGATGCTGCATCAAAAACTACCCCTTTGATGGATGTTGTGTTTGTCCATGGCCTCCGTGGTGGCCCTTTCAACTCGTGGCGAATAGCCGATAACAAATCATCAACTACCAAAGCTGGTTTGGTGGAAAGCATTGACGAGGATGCTGGAAAAGAGGGTACATGCTGGCCAAGAGAATGGCTTGCAGCAGATTTTCCTCAAGCACGTTTTTTTACAGTCAAATACAAGGTTTGTATTCTCTTCAATTCCCTTTGCCTTGCTTTTCTTCTCACTCTGACCGACCTGTATTGATTACCTTCCAATATGAGTTGTTCTGGTACATTTGAATATTGCCTGTGATACCATCCTTGTTGCTTTTATCTCGTAGATATTCTTATTTGTTTCAAATAATTTATGCAGACAAATTTGACTCAATGGACTGGAGCCAGCTTGCCCCTTCAGGTTATAACTTCTGAGACTTCTTTAGTTTTCCTGCTCTCCAAATTTTCTTCCATGCCAATTAATAATCTTGAGTTTTTGCGGGTTGGCTATGTACTCTTTATGTGTGAACCTGAACCCAGCTTGTCAACATTATAAGTTAAAATACCAGGTTTTGAACTTTGTAGCAGTGTGTATGTACACACTATTGCTGCAATTTTTTTTGTGTTGTGCTACTGCAGCTAAATTTTTTCCATAATTCTAACTTGCAAGATTTTGTTTGATGTAGTATATGTTAGTGTCTATTTTCATATTATTAATTAATTATTTGTTTTATACAGGAGGTGAGCTCAATGCTGCTGAGGAAAATGGTGGCTGCTGGGATTGGTAGTCGGCCTGTTATTTTTGTGACACACAGGTAAGGGTGGTTGTTTCGGCTCTGAGATGCTACCTCACCCTTGCAATTTCAGTGGCGTGTTGCTGATGTGCTAACTTTAATAATTGTTGACTAAAATAGCTGATAACTTGCTTTCTGCCCATTTTCATACTCAGCATGGGAGGACTGGTGGTTAAGCAGCTGTTGTATCAAGCAAAGCTGAATAACTATGACAATTTCCTCAATAATACTGTTGGACTGGTATGTATTTGTCTGTTAAATTTTGTTATAATATGTGCGACTGAAATCTGAATAGGGGCTAACTATGTCTATCTCAGGTTTTCTATAGCTGTCCGCATTTTGGCAGTAAACTTGCAGACATGCCATGGCGTATGGGGTTGGTGTTTCGTCCTGCTCCTTCGGTATTGTCTTCAATTCTTCACAAGACAATTGGCAACATTTTTTTTTTTGCCTTTCTTGTATATGATCTGACCCTAAATTTCAATAGATTGGGGAACTAAGAAGTGGATCTCCAAGATTAGTTGAATTAAACGATTTTGTGCGGCAGCGCCATAACAAAGGACTTCTTGATGTTCTTAGCTTTAGTGAGGTAATAAAGGACTGCAAAGTTTCCACTACCACAATTCTAAGTTGTATTGCTAATTGTTCTCATGACAGACCCAGGTCACACCGATTGTTGAAGGATATGGTGGTTGGGCACTTCGGATGGAGATAGTGCCAATCGAGTCTGCATACCCTGGTTTTGGGGAACTTGTTGTAAGTGTGTTCTCTCAATTAATCTGTCCAAAATGTTATATGTTTTAAAACGGAGGGAGTATCATGATTCATGAGTGATTAACATATCATTCAATCACATATGGTGCAGCAGTTAATTCCTGATTATGTCAATTACAAATTTATGTTGATAGGAAATATCTAATTTTGAAATAACAAGGAAAAACAAAGGGCACTATTGATAATTTTTTAGATTACGTAAGCAGCTGGTAAACTTCTATACTGAGCTATGCATTTTTCCACCATTCCTGCGCCACTTGCATACTTCCATAAATTCCTTGTTCTGTGGCAGTTCCAATTTGTGCAAATTTAAAGGGCTTACCATGTTTTGTTTTTGGGCAGGTTCTACCGTCCACTGATCATATAAATTCATGCAAGCCAGTGAACAAGAACGATCCTTCTTATGCAGAAACCTTGGCATTTATGGAGAAGAACTTTAAATTGCGTCTAAAAAGCGCTGAATCCTAGGTTTTATTCCATAGGTGGCTGTCCTTAAATTTTGGGCGCTGGCAGAGGCTTCATCTTCCCTTTTCCTCAGGAAACTGATCTGACGAAGCGATTTGGGCGCGCTGCGTTTTATGAAGCTCGCACCCAACTGACTAGTATACTTTGCACATAGCTGATAGACTGTAAATAGCTGTCATGTCTTTGCCTTTGAGACAGTTGGCCCCATCTCCCATGTAAGATAAGTCATAGTACTCCAATACCAGTATCATTTTATAATAGTTTCTCCATTCCTCCCTTCAAAGTTCAGGAAAGCGTGTATATTCGAGTTACCAAATACCGTTTTACGTGTAAACTTTGAATTACTGAATGCTATATTGATGGCCAAATAACAGAATCCACCCCTTAATCCATCCCTTCTTTTTATATAGTTGTAAAATGAGGAGGGAAATGTTTCGTAGTCTAGAATTGAGGTGGACCTTGCAATGTTCAGTAATATCTTAAAAAGGTTGGTTAAAAAATGAAGTCCGAACAAAAATATAGAACCAAACACGCCCTAAATATCTTAAAAATGACATTACTCCTCTAAAAGGGATAGAGAAAGACACTTCTCAGGTCAGGATAATCGCCTGATTAACATTCAGCTAATCAAAATCCGTTTGCAGATATGAAATAGTATCTGGACAAGGCACGGTAAACGATGAACCAACCGCTCCTCACGCCAGCAGTCGGAAGCGCTGGGAAACAATGTTCAGTGGTTCTTTCGTTGAACTATTGGATTGGACGTATGAACTTCTTCAGTTGTCAACGACAGCGGCGACTTTGTCGGGCGGCCTCCTGTTCCTCGCCGCTTGACCACAGACCAAACGCCGTTCTGCCCTGATTAGACATGTCCTGACTTTGCCTTTGGACAACATTTGGGAAGACTTTCTTTTTTTCTCGAATACGCAGGAGAGCTGCGTATCATTGTATTAATAGAAGAGATAAGAGCCATACAGAGACCAAAAACGCACACCAACACACCCCTTACATCCTGAGACTAATTACCAAGGACAATTATAAAAGCCCTGACCACCCTAACCTTCTAGCTCTCCAACATGGCTGGGTGCCGGGACAGCCCCTTTGCACCAGCCATAGACCAAGCCATAGCCTCCTCCCTGGCCATACTTAAGGCTGAACTCAGCCTAGGCTGAGCCCCATTGAAGACGCAATCATTCCGATGTTTGCAGATGGTCCAAGCACCTAGGATAATAAGGGAATTCAATCCCATCTGTGCCTCTCCACTAACCGATTGAATTGCCTTGGCCCACCAACCATCAAAGCATTCTCCTTGCAGCGGTGCAAGGACTGCAAGACCAAGGCTGTTGAGACTTTCAAACCAGAATTGTCTTGTGAATACACAGCCAAGGAGAAGGTGTTGAATGGTTTCCACTTGCTGGTCACATAGTGGGCATTTATCCGGGTGGCGGAGACCTCTTGCGCCAATCTATCGGCTGTCCAACATCGATTATGGGCCACTAGCCACATAAAGAAACGACATTTGGGTGGCGCCCAAGTCTTCCAGATGCGCTCATACGGTGCAAAACTGGTGGCCTCCACGAAGAGTGCATCATATGCAGATTTGGCTGTGTATAGCCCGGACTCTGAAAACCTCCAAACATGGTTGTCTGGTACCCCTTCCTGCAGTCCAATTCCCTCCAAGATATCCCAAAGTTCAAGAAATTCCATGAACACCTCAACTGTTTGCTGGACTTTCTATTCTTAGTATTTCTATGTAGAAGATTAGAAAACGTCTCACCACAATGAGCACAATGCCACAATCTACATCTGGTTAGCTGGTCATACTCATGCGTTCATACCATTCAACTGGACATCTAGCTATGATTAGCTGCACCTAATTTACCCAGAATACAAAATAAAATACAGAAATCATTTATACAGCAAGCAACTACTAATTATAAATAGGCCTAATAACTGTAGAAAACGGTAAAGAGGTATAAGCACGTTCGATTCAGTACAAATTACTACTCAAATAGCAATTTATGCGACAATACAAAGTGGACCTTACCACAATTGTTGAAACCACAGAAGAGGCATAAATACTGCATTCAGTACAAACTAAAACAAATTACTTCCCAATCAAGCCCCTCTTCACAGGAGACCCTAATGCTTTGAATGCTGTGTCCAACTATGAAATCATAGATTCATCTTTCTGGGATTTGGTATGATCAGCAAGGGAGCCATGCAGCCGGACCATGGCTGAGGAGATACAATTTCATCCATGATCTTGGTTTTTAAGTTAAGCATGCCTATAACAAGGCGGTAGCACCAGCTGCATTTCAAAGACACAGACTTGGCGTCATCTGTGAAATAGACGTGATTCGGTTTCACCTGTGGATATTCCTCAGCACCCAAACAAAGTGATTGGTTATGCCCTAGAAACAAGACATGATTATCTAAGCTATTTATTTGCAGTAATTTTTTGGAAGCGATGCAAACTTTATATATTGCAATCCTCCAAGTTCTGTTTCCGAATGTTGCCTGTCTAGCACAATCACCGTTCCTGGGCCTGGGTCCAGCCGGTGCTTCTTTTACCCAAACTTCCGGTCTCCGAACCAGTAGCAGATCTCCCAATGGATCCTGAACGATGTAAACCCTCTCAACCCCATACGAATCCTTCCTATCCATAATTATCTTCGTTGTGACCACAGAGCCACTGACATCGAAAGTGATAATTTGACCAAGTAATGTTACTGCATATAGTAGATTGTCCTTATAGATGCAGTCCTCAAAGTTTGAGTGTGGTGGCAGCCATGTCCACTTCTCATCCCCCAATCTAGCAAATGAAAGCTGCCCAAATGGATTGTGGATCAACACCACCATATAGCTTTCTGTGGATGTATCAAAAAATAGGTGTGCCTTATGAAAGAGATGGTCCCGCAAAGTGCTTAGAGAATATGTACAAGATGGTCCGAGAACCGAGTCTGCCGTATGCATTGAGAACCAATATTTGCACAATATACCGTTTTCATCCAAAATGGGTGTCACTTGCTCAATGGTGGTGACTGATGGGAGAGAAATTTGTTCACTGGTGATTGGATTGACAAGGTGCATCTCAGAACGCTCATCAGCAGTAACCAACCACCCATTTGATGATCCAATCAGATACCTTCTATGGATGGGTGGCTCTGGGAGAGTTAATTTGTAGACCCTCTTTTCCGCTAGGCTGTGGAGGAAAGCAACATTGTCATCAGCAGATTCAGAGGTGTAGATGAGGCATGGTGTTTGGGGCCATTTGCATTGCCCAAAGCTGCATATGCTGGAATACGCCGAGTTCCAGGAGCCGCAGACAGAGCCCGCGCGCACTAAGTCAGGTGTGTCCAGAAGGGCAAATATATCCAACAGGATTTCCTGAGGCAGCTCTGCAAATTTACCTACCACAACCTCCAACAGTGGTTGTTGAAGTTTTCTATCTTCTAATTTCTCACAGACAGGTCTGGTAATCCCTTGTATAAAATCTTTTGTACCATTGTCACTTTCACACTGGAACTCCTTGACAAGGTCGTGCCGTCCCAGGGAAACATTCTTGAAGTATGATGTGAGGTCCGGTGAGTCCATGTACCTGCTATCTAGTTCATTTATTATACAAACATGACCCATCACCTGTCTTGAGTCATATTCCCAATGATGAACAAATCTGCTGACACCAACCCCAGCATTCATCATAGCATGGATAGGATCGCAGAGCTCACTCAGAGGCAAGGTATGTGAGACCAAATTGCTAATCCTGAATTTGCTTGGACAGACAAAAAAAAAACACTGCATCAGTTATCGAATGATCCCATAAAAAAAATATCATCATGGTACATCGGAATACTTAATAAAGGAGATAATGTTTTCAGAGCTATTCATCACCAGCTGATAAGTGATCTGGTATACAGAACCATATGGATCCAACCCAAGCTTCATCTTAGGGAATGGAGCTCTTTGACCTTGTAACCATTATGGCACATTGAATAAACAGCAAAGCCTAAAGTAAAACAGCATACAAATATATAAACCGAATGATATGATGACCCTGATAGGAATTCATTCTTCAGCGTGCTACATAGAAACAATGGTCATGTGAAAAATCTTATTTCCATGGAGAACAGAGGCTGTGCATAGATATAAGGGATACCTATACTCCCCAGTGCCTACTAAAGTTGGCAGAAACTAAACAAAAGAGGAGGAAAGAGACCGATAGAACACCCAGCTGACTATGCTTTGGGGTTTGGACACACTTCGGAACTTCCTGAAAGCAAGTGACGCATCAACAACGTAAGAATACTTGCTTAAGGACTTCATAACAAATTTACCCAGCAATCAATGCATCTTGCAAGGGAATCAACTAAAGATTTTCATGACTATAATCAACATATAGATTAACAAATGATTGCCCATGCAAACATCCATAGGAAAAAATAGATTCTGAACGGAGGTTCAAAAGGAAAAAATGAACATGGATTATCAAGAAAAGAATGTCGAACATTAATTCAACAGAGAAGCTAAATTCTGCACGTGGATTCGATCAGGCTAGATTCTGTACACAGCACGTGATCGAAAGGGGGCCAAGAAGGCTGTGGCTAGCTATACACAACTCAACATATATATTAACAAAATGATTACATATGTATACATCCATACTCCAAAGAAAAATTAGATAACAGGGAATCAACAGGAAAGAAATAGATCTTGACATGGATTTGGAAAAAAAAATTAGGTTTCACAATGGACTCTGAAGAAAAAAAATTGATCAGTAATTTGACGAAAAGCTAGAGCTTCATGGGTTCGATCAAGCAGAAACGCAACACGTGAATCAAAGCGAGCGAAGAAGTCAGGTCGCCAATGGTTAATCAATTGAATCAAAGCAAAGGGCCAGTGATGCCGCAGGGTAGGAGAGACAGGGAAGCTGTGTGGCGACGGGCCGGCCGCGCTGTGGTGGTACAGCTGACGCCGCTGGCGGGGGTCGGTGACGGGGGAGAGGGGTGGTGGCAGGGCAGAGGCCGCGGCGGTAGTACCGGGGGCGGCAGCTTTTTTTTTTTTTAAAGAACAACCGGGGGGGGGGGCGGCAGGTGTGGCAGGGTGAGGTGGTGCTCGGGTTGTATTCCAGCCCAAGTCCGAATAAAACTGAGGTGGTGCTCGGGTTGTATTCCAGCCCAAGTCCGAATAAAATTTCAGCCCATTTACAGCCCGACACCGAATACAGCCAGCCTCTGTTCATCTCCCCCCACCCGCCGCACAACAGATTGGATTGGACATTGGAGTCGGAGAAAGGGAGCGGCGCTACCTCGTCGTCCTCGCCTAAAACCCTCTCGCCTCCCCTCTCCGCCACCCGACGACGCGTCTCGGCGAGCAATCAGTTCATCCCAAGGTGCCACCGTCAATCCCCCGCTTCTTCTTCCCCTTGTCGCCTCACGATTTCGTCATACATCTCTGCTGCGGCTCGTGGGGGACTCGGCCAAATCTGACCCGTGCAGACCGGATTTCCGCGCAGGCCCGCGACGCGATGGTGGACGCGTGGTGGCCCCTTGTGGGCGCGGCGATCCCGGCGCTGGTGGCGGGCCAGTTCATCCGCATCAAGCGCCGCCGCGACGAGGAGCAGCGCCTCAAGGCGGCGCGCGGCCGCGAGAAGAGCTCCGACGAGGTCTTCGTCTGCGAGCGCGTCTGCACCTCCAAGAGGATGCTCAAGAAGGTGGGGGCCTTCTCCAAGGACCCCATCCCGGAGACCTGCGTCACCGTCTGCGGCGTCTCCGAGCTCGACGCCTGCGCCGACGCCTGCGCGCGCACCGTCTGCGTCAACCAGCACCAGGTGCCCAACTGGAACGATGTCTGCCTCAAGAGGTGCCAGAGCGAGTGCCTCAAGCTCTCCTCAACCCTCATATAGTGCCCATCTCGCAACTATGCTGCGCTCCTTAGGTACCACCCGGTAGGCTTTTCACTCCTGCTATCCATCTCGTGGCTGAGGAATTTAAGACATTGATAGCTGCGGCTTATAAATATCAAGGAATTGGAATGGGCGAATGTAGCTGTTCGTGGTTATGTTGTTCATTCCATTGGCTCATGCACATTTCTCAGCAGAAAATGCTTTTCTTCGCTGATTGTGATTGCTAGGTGCCATATCCTGATTTTGTATTGATACCTGAACCTGTGTGGCCTCCTAGGGTGACACGTTAAATTAAATGCGGTATGTATTTTCCATGAGGTTGGTGGTATTCATTTCAGTAAGATGCTTATGGCTTGGCTTCTGATGAGGGGAATTGATGTGTTCTGATGAATCAATGTTAAGTCTCCTTGCTTGGGTGGGGTTTGGTGGATGTTGTATACTGACATGCATTACCCTTCACAGTTTAAGTTAAGAACTCTGAAATACTTGTGAGCTTCATATGCCAAATTTTGTAGCTGTGGTTTCTAAGGTTTCTGATAGTTAAATTTTGTGAGCATTATGAGAGGGCAGTCCCTAGTTGGAGTTTCTACTTTGTAGTGCAAATGTCCAAGGTTGTGTAATTTTGGTTTAATATAAGTTGTTCACGTTATGTCATGCCTCATTTAATGTAGCATTCCTGTTTGTACCTCATCTGTTTCATGTCGAAAAGCAATAGCAGCACCTTCTTTAGATCATCATGTGTTGAGGTAGGAGTAACAGGTGGGCCGTTAGTTAACCTTTCTACAAATATGGTTTCTGTTTGTTGTTGCGTTCAGATAGGCATATGATGTGTTCAGGTAGGAGTCACGGGGAAGGGCTTATCCTGTTCGTCAGGGCACCCGCCTTGGTGACAATGCATGCCTAGCGCACACCTAGACCTTACTGCCTGAAGAACATTGCATCTGCCAAATTTCAGTTGCTTTAAACATTGTCGATCGTTTGCTTAACGTTGCTCAATAGAACTGGGAATATAGAAGAACATGAAGAATATAAAATATGGTGTTACCTACTCAAGATAATCAAAGACAGAAAAATCATTTAATGCACAATGAAGTTTACGTATTTGGTACTTGAAACTTATGAATGGAGTGTGCAGATCGATGATAGGATCTGATGTAAGGTGTTACAGAGTGTATGCTTATGTAAGGGAACTGCACTTGTATGCAGTCTTCTTGACAAGAGTTTTCTTAGATTTTTTTTGTGGGGGGCTAGATTATCAGACCTGTTTTCTTCTATGATGTTAAGTGAACGTAGTTAATGTAGTATTAGATACTTATTATTAGGCATCCACATGACAATGTTGGTGCATTGGGTTTCTCTACCACATTTCTCCATTGCTGGTGTTATTGATCTAATCCCCAGTTTTCATTTGGAATTGCGACTCCATTTTGAAACAATTTCAGTGAGGTAGAGCGAGAAAAGCTAGTGTCATGGGATGGTCTATGAGGGTCTGTTTAGTTATGGTTCCTTTCCTTTCTGAACAACTGGTGTTGGTGGCCCAGTCTTGAATTCCCATCGGACTTTTGGCGATGGTTTGCAAAGTTTATCTCAAATTTCCAAGGAATTTCACCAAGGCGTCGTGCTCAAGGACCAAGACTTCATAAGCAAGTGATAGGGATGTCCCATGCTGGAGCTCGTAGGTGAAACCGTGAAAGTGAAGAAGAGGGAATGTTGGTTTAGCGACAAAATGCACCCATTAAGGAATCCGCATATGACATAAATATCCTAAATACGCATCAGCTCAAAAATATACCCGGCACAGGCAGAGAAAAGGCACTCCTCAGCATAGTCGATTGATTAAGCTTCAAACCATCATATATTGTGGCCTTAAATCTGTTTGCAGGTATTTCGACAAGTCACAGCAAAGGTAGTCTGTCCTGATTGAACCTAATCTTCCCAGAGACATTAGTTCCACATCCACCAGTGTCTTCTTCTCCATGTCAACCGCGACGGCCCACGTCATCGTATCCGTGCCTCTCACCCTGGACATGATGTAAACTACATCGCCGCCATCGACGCTCAGGAAAGGCACGTCCATCTCCAGCTTCGCCACCGTCAAGTCCGGCTCGCCGCCGAAACCCCCCATCTCACGCAGCAGTGAGGTGTGGCCAGGGTCGTTCTTGAGTATGTCTGCGACATGAACTAGCCGCTCCTTTCGCCAGCAGTCCGAAGAGGCCGCCCTGTGCCACGTGACGACCCTCCAGCCAAGGTACTCGTACCGGACCGACGGCTACTTGTCGTCGTCGCAGCACCGGTCCATCGGCAGGTCCGAGTCGTGGAGCACGTCGGCGGCCGACACGTCCACAATATCCGGCAGCGACCGCCTCATCTGGTGCTCCATCTCGACGCGCCTGATGGAGCCATCGGCGGCGCAGACGACGACGTCGCGGTACTCGCGCGCGGGGCGGTGGTGCTCTTGGTGACGGCGCCACAGCTTGAGCCGGTTGCTCGGCAGCAGCTTGGGCAGAGGGATGGCTCGCGTTCTCGGGCCGAGCTCGTCGTCGTCGTTGAGCACGTCGACGACCAGGATGCCCCTGCGGAGGTCGACCCAGCCCAGCTCGCCGCCACCGAGCGCGATCACCTTCTCTAGCTCCACCGTGGTGCTCTCCCACCCGCCCCGATCGGACCGGAACACGTGGAGCATGTACGTCCCTGCTGTGCCGTCGTGGCTGGGCCATGGCGTGACGGTGGCGACGACGAAGTGCTCGCCGGAGGGCAGGACGCCGACGGCAGCATTGTGAAGGTGCAAGGAGGGATCGAAGTGAAGGTCTTGCAGCAGCTGGAGCGACGGCCGCTGGGGCCCGACCCTGTAGATGAAGTGGTCTGTCACGTCCGCATGTCCCGGTAGAGGGACGCTGAGGAGCACGAGGTCACCCCAAGAGTAGAGGATCCTCGGCTTCATCCCGATGATCGTCTTCCCCTGCACGCACAGGTACGAGTCGCGCGGCGGGTCGGCGGCGAACAAGGTGACGTGGATGGCGTGGCCCGTGCTCGTCAGCGCCGAGGCCGTGGTCGCGTTCCGGCGGTCCGCGACGACCGCGTCCATGTCGAGCAGGATCCACGCAGGAGGGGGACCAACTTGTTGGCCGGAGGCGCCGGAACGGAACGCGACATGGATCTGTATGTAATCTTGTGCAGTTGTGCGGATGCTCGGCACGGCCACGAAGGAAGAAGAAGCGGAAGGAGAGATTGATACATGCTTATAAATATATATACATCGGTCGATCGGTACGACGACATCGATGCGGATTGTAGATATTGTCCTTTCCTTGGTATGTCGCCGGCGTGTGCAGATACAGACATACAGTCCTTTGCGGCGCGCCCGATGTGCAAACATTCAAGGTTATGATAAGTTTTTGACTGATTTATGCCATGCCTCATTTAATTTAGGCATTCCTGTTTGTACCTCACTACAACAGCTTTGCGATCTTGATTAGTATAGGAGGAGTAACAGGTGGGCTGTTTAGAAAACCAATATGGTTTCTGATTTTTGTTTCATGCTGTAGGAAAGTTGTCTTTCTTAAATCTCACTGGTTCAGTATATATTGTGATAGTTTAGGGATTGGGGACAGTAAAGTGCCACTAGTAAGGTTGACACGTGATGTGCGTCTATATAGAAGATGTTGACTTAAATAGTACTAATTGTTATCTTATCGTACTCAATAGTACGTATTTAATTTAGACAATTTTCATGTATAACCTCTTTCTTATAAATTCATTGACTTTTAGGTGCTGGTAGAAATACCTTACGGATTGATTGTTATGTTATGCTGATTGATTAATGATTTTCAAGGAGTAAAAGATAAATTAGTAAAAAAAATTATGATAAGGTACTCAATAGTATTGTGGGTCCCACCAAAATAGTTTGCGGGTCCTCGAGGATCCTGGCTTTCGTAACAAAGAACTTATCAAAATCAACATATGCCTGCTGTCCTGAATATGATTGGAGCACAAGGTCCCTGAGGCTGTGATCAAGACAGTCGACTAGAGCAGATGGGTGTGCACAGCATCTTTCAGACTCGTCGTGCATTTGTTCCTAACAAACTGAAAAACAACAGCAACATATCATACGAGCCAGCAGTGGGTGGTGAATTAAGAGTAAAGCACATCAGCTGTTGTCAAACTTGTTTCGATGTGTTACTTTGCCCACCTCGTGATACGTGGGCTCTACTACCACGTCATCCAAAATCACCTTTAAAATTGGTGAAGAAGTAAAAGTGAATGGATTAGATACATAAGGGACATCGGATACCTAGTTTTATACGTGAGGGACGAAACTCAGACTAGGGCAGTAGTTGAGGGACGATGAAACGACTTTTTCCTCTCAAAAATCATCTTTGACCTTCCTACTGAATACTGGGCCGCTACTCGTTGTCTCGTTGGGCCTTCATTTAAGAAGGCCGGCCCATACCTCTTCCTCTCTCGGTCGTCTTCTTTGTTTCGTCTCGTCCCAACCCAAATGTGCGTGTGTTGTTCGCTCACCACAGCTCCCCACCTCCTCCTCCACGGGCCCACGGTGGCCTCCCAGCACCCGCGGCCATGGCCAAAGCCTTCTCTTCGTCACTGGCGCATTTAGGAACCTTCCGAGCCCATCCCGCCGGGAGGCTCCGGGGCGGCGCGTCCGGGAGGTTCGTGGCGTGCTCCTCACCCCCGCCCGACGTCGTGGTGACGCGCGAGCGGGGAAAGAACGCCAAGCTCATCGCCGCGCTGGTGAGTCCCCCGCCCCCAATCACGGGTCCTTCTTCCGTTGCACTTCCGTGCTGAAATCAATAGCTAGAGTCCGGAGGAGGTGGCAGGACGAATGGCTCTGACGCTGCTGCTGTAGACCCCTGCCTGACTCTTGAGTCCTAACCAATTTTTGGTGAATTGTATAATTGGACGGAGGATTGTGAGATGTATGGACTGTACAAGGACGAGATTGGGCGGTTAATCTCATTTCTTACCCCCGAACATTGGAATCAAAGGCATATGTTACTAGATTGGGGAATGAAACTTATTTCCTTCACAGGGAGGTTTAATTTGGGGGCTGATATAGAGAGCTTCAGGCATACGCTTATAGTTTTGTATGGTGTGGTTGGTGGTTCTGAATGCTAGTGGAGATTGCTGCTTCTCCTTCATTTAAGAACTGTTATTGGGGGTTTAGGTTCAGTCAGCATCTCATATTTTCTGTGATTGAAATGTAGCTTTCTTTTCTTGAAAATTTTCTCTCGTGTGATACCATAATCATTTATTCTCTTTCAAATGAAGCCTAATTTCCGTGCTACATTGCCAATTCAGGTTAATTTTGACTTTGAAAATCTTTCGCTGGTCAGTTGAATTGTGATGATGTTATATTTCTCAAAACAGCATAGTTCCTTCTATTTATTTGTCTGATTGCTGATTTGCATTTACATCAATTTTCTAATTGGATTATGTAGGAAAAGCACAATATACACTCTCTGGAACTTCCTCTTGTTAAGCATGCTGAAGGCCCTGATACAGATAGGCTTTCAGATATCTTACGTAGTAAGTGTTCCAATCTTTGTTTTCCGTGATAGGTACATCATTCATCTGCTTGATTCCATTTTAGAGTTTCATTCTTTGGATATGCTGGAGATAAAGTTTTGTTCTTTCACTTTTGTTTTTATTCCATTTTCTTCAGCAGGTGTTATTGTAACTTATCCTAGAATATAACTCCTCTGTGCACTTTGTTTATAAAAGTATAAAACTACAATGGCAAATTCATGATTCGGTAAATGCTATTCTGTACTTGCAGATGACAAGTTTGACTGGATTATCATAACCTCTCCTGAGGCAGCTGCAGTGTTCCTTCAGGGATGGAAGTAAGCGTAAGCAACTATGCAGCTATGTGCACTGTGTTGTTATATAAGTAGCAAATTATGCCTTAAGTGTTGCTTCAATCCTTGTAACCTCTTGTGCCATAGATTTGTGTACTGTCTATGTCTATCAGTTTTGTTTTTCTAACAAAATAAATTGCATATGTTATTTCTATAATGTTTACAGGCATATATTCCTTGAGTTCAAATCATTGTTGCACCACCAGCTCAAAATAATCTAAGGCTGCCATGTTTATGCAAATTACGTAATGATTGAATGCCAGGGCTGCTGGAAGTCCTAAGGTTCGAGTAGCGGTTGTTGGAGCAGGAACTGCAAGGGTTTTTGATGAAGTATCACGGTCTGATGATCGATCTCTTGAAGTTGCATTTTCACCTACCAAAGGTATCTTACCTTGTCATTTCTATAAAATTCCTGTATTTTCAAGACTTTGTGCTCTTTGGTCTATCGTAAATTATTTATTTATTAACAGTGAGCATTTTTCTTACTTGCTGTTTATCAGCTATGGGTAAAGTATTGGCTTCAGAACTTCCAAAGAGCAGTGACAATACATGTAAAGTGTTGTATCCTGCATCATCAAAGGCTGGCCATGAAATTCGTAAGTCAGTTTGGTGTACACGTTTAGCTTTTATCTTGTTACTGTTTTCTTATTCTTTCAGTAAAGCCACATGTATCTCGCATTCACTCTTCCCAAATGGTGTGCTTTCTTTGGGATGTTGCAAATTGTTTGTGATCTGCAGTCAATCTTCAGTTGTCTAGTTGAACTTTTATCTTTATGAGCATTTAAATTGTGTGCAAATCTATGAACTTGATTTAATCATTTCTTTCTTTTTCTTTTTTACTCAATTCCTGTATACATTCAGAGGATGGATTATCAGAACGAGGATTCGATGTGACGCGACTGAATACATACACAACTGTAATTTTGTCACCTGTGCCTTCTGACTCTTTTTATTTACTTTATAACTATACATACACAGACAAACTAGTCTTGTGCATCTTGTCCAGGAGTCCATGTTACCTGTTTTTTAGCATAAATCTTTATGTCATTAGACTGTCATATTTATTTCATTTTGTATTAGAAATGGATCTTCTTGTGAACTGAGTTTTCACAATAATGAATAATCTAATTGAATCATGCATGTTTTTTCAGTTAATTTCTGTATGTTAAATTCTAGTGAACTCTTGAACTCAGTCTAATCTTGGCCAACTACTTAAATGTCTACATGCTTAATCTCATGCACTTCGAACCTGATACATGATATTGAAACATTCATGTCTTATCTTCTTTCCTTTGGAAGTGTCATTTAGTTCTGTAAGTTGACTGTGAAAGTTGAACAGAGTAGAGATTTTGTGTTCTGAGAACTAGAAAATACTGGCTTATTTTCCACAATGTCTGTGCATGAATAGTAGTCTTCCACTAACATATGAAGGTGTTGTATATGCAAGCAGGTCCTTGTAGAAGATGTCGAACCACTATCATTAAATCTTGCTATATCAGCTCCAGTTATCGCAGTAGCTTCTCCTTTTGCACTGAGGTAATTGTACAGTCCCATTTTGATAATATTTTTTACTAACTTTTTCATGAATTATGCGAGAAAGCTGCGGCACTGCAGATCTGGATATACTAGCATTTAAGCATCAAGCGAATACTTTAAAGAGAGCGCAGTTTAACTTTATAATAAAGGATACAATTGGCATTCCTTGAATCAATGGATCGCTTTCCATTTTGCCATGATTTGCTTTTATGTTTGGTTCCGTTGTTCAGTCTTCTTTTGTTGTCGTTGTGATGTAGGGCTTGGTTAAAGCTGATTTCAAAAGTAGATAATTGGAATAATTCCATCGCCTGCATCGGTGAGACCACTGGCTCTGCAGCGAAGAAACTGGGCTTGAAGAGCATATATTATCCAACGACCCCTGGACTTGAAGGGTATGCACACATTATGGTGCCCTTTGAGGTCTTGAGTAACATTATCCAATTCCCATGTACACGTCGGGGACGTTGAACATTGCGAACTGGTGTCCTTACCATATATTGTGCAACCCTTGACTACTGCCTAATCTGCTAATATGACTTCCGATGCTGCTTTTCACAGGTGGGTTGAAAGCATTCGTGAAGCGCTCAGAGTCCACAGGCAATCAAAAGAGGTTCTTCCCTTACCCTTGCAATGAGTACACTTTCCTGTTTTTCCTTGGTTTCTGTCGTCATGGCCTTCCCTGTTTCTGATGTAGGCCCCAAAATGTTGAAATTGGGCAGCTCGTTGTACCGGACGACTGAGCTTCTTGACGCTAGTGGCCGGTTGTAGATTGAAGAATTATTTACTTCTTTGACCAAAATCACGCCTAGTGTTGTTTCATCCGTGGAACCGCATCGTCAGCCACGTAGTGAAACTAGATGTAAATTGTGAGCTGTGCATTGTAGCATGTCAACAAGTGCTGAATCGCGGTTCCATGATGTGAGTTTTGTTGACGGTACATTTTTTTTTCTATCAGAAGATTTTTTTTAGCATATTTTTTTTCTATCAGAAGATGAGATCGTTTACTTTTTTGTCCCCTATTTTTTTTTGTGTGGAAACCTTTTTTGTCCCCTGTTGTCGAAAACTATTCTGGGATGAGCTGCACGCATGTTTCTGCGTCTCCATGGTCCAAGTTTGAATTGCTTCCTGGGCTACAGGCCCATTTCTATACCTGCAATTCCTTTTTTTTGAAAAGTCTATTTTCCACGCTGGAACTGTTGCAAATGTCTTATTTTCAACTACAACTACAAAGTAATGTCTGATTTTCAACTACAACTACAAAGTAATGTCTGATTTTCAGCTACAACTACAAAGTTGGACATTGAAAGTCATCCAACTATCTAAACCGGGCAAAATTGGACATTGGGTCGTTTCAAATGTGGTTTTCTCAATATAAAAATGATAAATAATTTATTTTAAATTGTAAAAATATGAATCTAGTGGAAACTTTTTTCCTAAAAATGTGACCTATATGGGGTGCACCATTTAAAGTTATTTGCATATTATTTATATTGTTTCAAGTATTTTTAGGAAAAAAATAACATTGGCAATATAAATAAATAATACCTAAATAACATTAAATAGTGTACCAATAGGTTGGTTAATTTTTTAAAAAAGTTATCACCATTTCATATTTTTAAATTTAAAATGAATAAGTTATGAATTTTAAGTCTAAAATATTTGTTTCTAATTCCATAAAATAGAAAACTATCTTCACCACCCAAAGGGTCAAATCTATGTGGTTTGGATAGTTGTATGGCCTTCATTGTCTAGGTTGTAGTTGTATATTGAAAATCAGACTTTCGTAACCATTTCAGGGTAAAGCATACTTTTTCTTTCTTTTTCCTGAGGTTGTGGGTGTGTGTGATACCTGCACTTGTTTGGCAATCTCATAATTTGTCGTTCATTGCAATCTCATAATTCTCGTTAGTCCCTTTCGCGGAGGAAGCAGTGCCGTCTTTGTTTGCCAAATTGCTTCCTGTCGTCACGCTAAGTGCGGCCGCCGTTGTACTTGCTGGCGTTGACGTATTTAAACATTCGCAGTTAGAGTAATGATAGGAGATCCCGAATACCGCGAGGCTACGGAATCTCCGCCCACCAAAGATTCCGTCTCGCCGTTGAATTGAATCTAACACCAATCGTAGCTTGCAAGTTGCAAGAAAAACCCTCCGCCATGGATGGAACTGTCAGCCCACACGCTAGTGGAAACCTCCCAACGATAAGTCGATAAGTACAGCGATACTCAACTGCCTGTCACGTTAGAGCTTGTATTTTCTTCTCTCTTTTACCCTCGTAGATCCGGTAAATACGGGGGTGTCAGCGTCACGAGCCAGCCCTAAGACTAGGGCAACTGCAGAGGATCTCGTTGGAGACTATTACTGCAGCTGGTAATTTTATTGGTGCAGAAATTTCCGAGTCCAACAAAGGGGCCAATCGTGACCAGTGTCGCTGTCACTTGTTGCATGTCTAAGTAAGCCTACAGCCCCCCTCCTCTTGGTTCATCGACTAAACTAATCGCGGTTGGTCAAAAGCTGCCTGGCGACGGCGACGGGGAGCCGGCCGGCGAACGCTTCGCCGCCGGCGATCGGACGCCGCACGGTTGCATACTCGCATGCACTGCACGGAGCGTGGCGGCCGACACCGACCTAGCAGAGAGCACCACCCCGGCTAAAGGGGGAAAAAAATGCAGCTTTGCGAATATGCGCCTCGAAATCTATGGCGAATTTTGCCGTCGTCATTCCTCAGTGGACGACGGATTAGGGCACGTACAGCGGGCGTCGACTGCCGTCGACATGCAGCGGTATTTTTTTAGAAAACCCCCTGCACGACGGGTCGAGTGACGCCCTCGTCGTCTCGCTTGTCTACGAGTGCAGCTCGTGCTCCCAGCTGGCAGGACGACGACTCGGCGCGCCGTTGTACAAGAGCGATGCGCCGAGACGGCGGCTGCAGGATGCGTTGCGCGTGCGCGAATTCCCTTCTCATCTTCCGTTCGACGTTGAGCTCGAGCCCAGGGACCATGGTGGCCCGGCGGGTGGAGCATGGCATGGAGGGGTCGGAAATCACCAAATCGAAGAACAAATCATCGATTGGAAGCACAAATAGCCGAATCGAAGTACAAATCGCCGAACCGTGGATCAGAGAGAAGGACGGGGAGGAGGCAGAGCGCGAGCATATGCTCCGCGCGGCCAAATCCCCGCCGCGCCTGCCCCTGCTCCGCGCGGAGATGACGAGGATGAGGCGGAGCTCGAGCATCTGCTCCTCCACGCTGTCGTAGCCGGAGGCCGCCTCGAGGCCCGCCGTGAGGACCTCCACCTGCAGCACCTGCTCCGTGCTCACGAGTGCCGACGAGGGTGCCGCCGGCAACCACGGAAGCCGTTGCCGCAGCTGCAGCCGGCCCCCTCCGTCGCTGCCGTCGTCACTGCAGCAGCCGGAGAGGGAGGCGGAGCTCGAGCATATGCTCCGCCGCTGCCGACGCCTGCTGGAAGGTGCGAGATGAGAGAAATATCTTCGCGTGGTGAGACCGTGAGAGAGAAGGACGAGAGATACAGATAGATCGAGAGGCTTCACGTGGAGAGAGAGAGGAGGACGAGAGGTACAGAGATAGATCGAGATGCGTCAGGAAAAAAGGAAAAAGAAAAAAGAAAAAATTAAAAAAGGAAAAGATAAGAAAAAAAGGAAAAGATAAGAAAAAAAGGAAAAATAAGAAAGAAAAAGATAGAACAAAAAAGTGATTAAGGAGTATTACAATAATTACTATATACATCTTTATTTTGCATATGACGCAGAATATTTGAATGTACTGAGTATTGTCTCATGTATGCAACAAAATGGCTACAAAGATCATGTATGCACTAGATTACCATGATTTGTGTTTCAAATGATGAATTAAATATCCTGTAGACAACAAACAGACAGCTCATTGTACAAGATGTCTGTTCAAGCTGTCTATTCGTGTTGAACAGACAGCAGCCGTAGACACCGTTGTACTTGCCCTTATTCCATTGCAGTGCAGCCGACTTTTTACCATGCGAAAAGATGGGGATAAAGGAGAGGCATGGCAACTTGGCGTAAAGATGTGGACTAGAGTTACCAACTTTCCAGTCACATTGAGTCACATCTTCTCTCAGACACGTTTACCAATGCACTATTCACACCTCCAACTTCCTCCAACTAAACAAGCCTATAGTACAGCTACTAGTACTTGATTAAGAAGACTAGCAATCAGCGGTAAAGAACAAACGCTCCCTTTTTTAAAAAAGAAAATATCAGCGGTAAAAACAAATGCAAGGTTAACAAATAACAACTAGTACTTGTACTAGTATATTAGCAAGCATGAGCCATGCAAATCACTGCGTTTATTTTATTTTTTTTACTAGCATTTTAGGAGTAGTAATACTAGTCATGCTCGAGAAAGGGCGATCAGATTCGGTTCTCTGGTTGTCTGGCCTGTGATCACTTCGTGGTTCACGACTTCACGTATGGTGGAGCCTGGCAGATGCTACCTGACGCCTGTTGGAACCGAAGCAGCTTCATTTGCCCTTGGAGACATCAGCCAACTGCCTGCCTGCTGTTTCTTCGCGTGATCCGAAGATATCTTCCGATTCCGCGAGGACCTGGCAACAAGGACGATCGATCAGTACGATAAGCTTGGAGTGAGCTGTTGGCAAAAAGCGTGGATGCAATTGGAGCCTACTGCAATCGTATTCCAGTAGAGCAGGGGCTGCCTTGTGCATTGCACTGTACAGGCACAGTACGTTTTGTAGGTACCGTGTCGCCGTGCCAAGACGCTGGAAATGGACAGCTGATCCAGCTAGCGCTGCACCGGTGCACTTGCACTCGTTTGTTCCAGCGGCTGAGATCTAGTAGTACTGACTATCAACAGAGAGAGAGAGAGAGAGAGAGAGAGAGGACCACCAGGCGCAGTAGAGGCATGAAAACTGTTGGCAACTGCAATGAAAGATACCAAAATGGGGAGAACGAAAGGCCATCGCGATTTGGCTTTGGCATCGCCTCACCGCTACATTCTCGTGCAAAAGACAACGTGAGCGTACGTGCGTGGTTATCTTAAGCTCCTAGCGCATTTAAAAGGCACTGCACGCGCGCGGTTGGTGCAATGCAAAATGCATTGACTACTACACGTATAGAGTACTCTAACACTTGTATGATCTGGTGACCACTCCATGTTATCATGCTTCTTTAGAGCAAGTAATAAACCCCAGACTGATCCAAGGAGGAAAAGATGGATAACTACCGTTGATGTAACGTAACAGATCTCACTCGGATGCGTAAAATATGGATGGCAAAGCCTCCCAATTGGATGGCTACATGTGTGTCTGTTCGGTTGGCATCAGGAGGACTGGAGCAAGTACTCTAGCTAGTCGTGCTCGTGCCCTGTTCTATTGGTGATAAGCACGGACGCGTGTAAGGCCTTGTTTAGATCGCCAACTTTCGCCAACTTATTTTGCCAACTTGTCACATCGAATGTTTGGACACTAATTAGGAGTATTAAACATAGGTATAAAAATAAACTAATTACATAGATGGACTCCACATCGTGAGACGAATCTATTAAGCCTAATTAATTCGTCATTAGACACTGTCGTGCTACAGTAACCCGTCATTAAAAATGCACTAATGACGGCACATATTAGGCTTAATAGATTCGTCTTACGATGTAGAGTCCATCTGTGTAATTAGTTTTATAATTAGTCTATATTTAGTACTCCTAATTAGTGTCAAAAGGATGGATGTGACATTTCGCCAACTTTCACCAACTCATCTAAACAGGGCCTAAATGCAGATATGAGCTTGTAGCAGTACTAGCGCCCATGGTCCACGGTTGGTGACTGAAAATCGACACCTCCCAAGTAGTCAAAAAGGCTGTTCGACTGAAGAACATTTGATCCTCGCTTTTGCTTCTTTCAGTGATGACAGCAGCAAATGCCTCGAAGACTAATATGAAAAGAGGCCAACTGAAGTTCGATGCAATTCGATCAGCATTTCTTTTCAGCTCAGGTGTCTCATTACTGCGACTACTTTGACACGTCCGGAAGGCGAAGAAATTCGACACAATGCGCACGAGCAACTTGCCTGCCGCACTCTGAACAGGGTTCACAAATCCGCGGTAAACCGGTCCGGTTACCGCGGTAACCGGTCGAACCGCCCCGGACCGGTAGCGGTTCGGGGCGGTTTGAAACCGGTTGAATTCAAAAATTTCAAATTTGAATTTAAAAATTTGAAAAATCGGATAAAAATTCTTAAAAATACTTCATGGTGTGCTGGATCTATTGGTGTCAAAATTTCTCAAATATTTGGTCATTTGCTATTTTTTTCACGAATTACAAGTTAAATAAAAAAAGAAAAAGAAAAAAACAGCTCGGCCCAACTCGGCCCAACTCGCGTAAACCCTAATAACCACCCCCCTCGCCCCCCTCACCCCCAGAACACCCCCTCACTCCCCCCCCCCGCGCAGCGCAGCTCTGGAGCGGGCGAAAAATCGCCTCCAGCTGCGCAACCGCCGCGCGCGCCTGGCAACCACTCCGGTACGAGCGGTTACCGCTCGGATTGAGTGGTTAGCCGCTCCGGTTCCCGGCGCCGCGGTTCCCGGCTCTCTACGCCGGTTTACCGCTCCGGTTTCTTCGGGTCCCGTTCGGTAACGGCGGTTAGCCGCCCGACCGCGGGTGAGGTATGGATTTGATGCGGGTTTCAATGATTTAGGCTATTGTGATCTATGAAATTATGAAATGGATGTAGTGATGGAGATATTTAGGTATATTTTGATTGCATCCAAGTGATTTTAGAATGTATGAAGTGGATCTAGTGATTTGTAGCCATGTATGTACATTTTGATGTAGGGTATTGTGATTTTGGAAATAAGGAAATGGATGTAGGATTTAAGTATTGTGATATAGCTATGTGTTGTCAAGTTGACATTGATATGTTTATGTTCGTTCCATGTTTGCAGATACGCAATGTCTGGTAGAGATAGAGATGTTGTATGGGAACACGGTGAAAATCTTCACCCCGGTTGGAGATGCAACTATTGTCATAAGTCCAAGGGAGGCGGTGGTGCCACTAGATTGAAACAACATTTGGCAAGGCGCGGGACGGAGGTCGTCCATTGTGATAAGGTTTCAAAGGAGGTGCGTGAGTACTTTCAGCGTGAGCTTGAAAGGACAAAGAAGCTAACTGCTCAACGTGCTCAAGAGAAGTTGAGAAAGGAGAAGGCTGCAGCGGAAGGTAACTATCCTGGTGGAGGTGAAGCGTATGATGAGGAGGCTGAGCTGCAGCGTGCCCTGAACCAATCAAGAGCGGAAGAGGAGTTCCGTCGCGGGGTGCAACAGAGAGGAGGTGCATACGAGCATGGAGGGGGTAGTGGTACGAGGGGAGAGGGTACGTTGCAGAGGATGCTTCGAAGGGCAACTTCAGCGAGGCAGACTCCTGGGGTGACGGACTACAACTTAGGTTCGGCGCGTGGATCGACGCAGCCAAGGATTGACACAGGCTCATGGACGCAGAAGGGTAAGAATGCAAAGGAAGCTATTGGGAAAGCTTGGTCAAAGTTTTTCCATACTGCGGGAGTTCCTGGAAGACAAGCTGACAGTCCATACTTTGTCAGTGCAGTCAGAGAGACACAGAAGTGGGGTATGTTTTCTTTGCAGCCGAAATAATAGCTACGCAACTACATGTTTAGATCTAATCTCATGAGTGCCATATGTTTTGCAGGTGAAGGTATCGCGTCACCCACTGGTGACTTTGGCACACAATTGGCACAACAAATGGCGCATGACCCAAAGACAACTGCATCTTCTTGGTGGATGATGAACGGGAACAAAACTCCCAGGCTGCAGGCCCTTGCTTTGCGGCTTGTTGCTCAATGTTGTTCGTCAAGTGGATGCGAGCGGAACTGGAGTACTTTTGCCTTGCTGCATACAAAGGTTCGCAATCGGTTGTCACACAAAAAACTGAACAAGCTTGTCTATGTCAACTACAACCTACGCCTGCGACTTGCGGATGTTGCCGATCCTCCACGGGATCAAGAAGATTTCATTGAGCAGCTAGCCCATCTTTCATTCTATGAGCCTAAAAATCCAGTGCGGGAATGGATGGAATATGAAAGGTCAAACAAAGCTCCTGTTCTAGACGAGGACGACGATGAAGGTGACACGCCGCTTCCCTCTAATATTGTCGCTGATAAAATAAATCCGGCGGACCTCCGTACTTCTACAGGGGAAGATTGCATCAGTGATTGGGCACGGCGACATGTGGGTGACACTCATGTAGGGAGCGGAAGTACCACATCGCGCCTAGCAAGGTTATCCCGAAGCGCCAACGAGGCCAGGCAACGGGAAAAAGGAAACAGAAAGAAATAGAAGTTCTGAGTGATGAAGACATTGATGATGGTGAGGGTGATAAAAGCCCAGAGTATCAGGAGTCTCAGGACAGCAGCTCTGGTGATGATGGTGATGATAGTAATGATGGTGATGGTAGCAGTGATGGTGATGATAGCAATGATGGTGGTGGCAGTGGTGGCGGCAGTGGCGGTGCTACTGGCGGTGGCGGGGGCGGAGGCGTGTTACCTTCAAACCCACCTGCTGGTCTCCATTTTACAGGTACCAAGTGTACGTATATATGAACATGTTTTTATTATTTTGACTTATGAGTATTAATTATACTATGTGGTTCATTGCAGGGGAGACTGAGTTCACACATGCAACCCAGGACATTGACCATGGAGCACCGATGTCGCAGAGGAGAACGGTTGGACCGACGGATTACGACTCTCCACAGTTCTCTTCTAGCTCCTCCTACAGGGAATCCTCACAGTCTAGTTATCACTATCCTATACCGGAGTTGAGCATGCAGCCACCGATGAGATGGGTGTACGAATGGCAAGATCCTCATTGGTATAATATGTTACTTCAGGAATGGCAGACGACATCGGCCTGGACGGGCCAAACTTGGCAGGAGTTCAAAGCTGAGTTGCTTGTAAGGCAGGGTTTGAATGTGATGTCCACCGCGGAGTATGAAATGGCCTCGCGATGCTACCGTTGAACAATTATTTGTATGAGAGGACTACTAAACTAACTATTTGTATTAACAATTATTTGTATCAGAGGACTACTGAACTATTTGCATGGACATTTGTACTATGTTTGTATGTACAATTATATGTATGGATGTTTGTCTATATTTTTAGTTATTTTTTTCCTTAATTTACGCATATTTCATGCTAAATTTTTGTTGTCCATCGAACCGGTTCAAACCGGTCGGTAACCGGTTCAAACCGGTCGGTTACCGACCCAAACCGAGCGGTTTGGGGTTCCACAAAACCGGCTCAAACCGGTCGGTAACCGGTCAAACCGAGCGGTTAGCCGCCAAAAACCGATTACACGGGGGATTTAAATTTGACCGGTTTCCATCGGTTACCGGTCAAACCGGTCCGGTAAACCGCTACCGCCGGGCGGCGGTTACCGGACCCGGTTCGGTTAGGTAAACCTGACTCTGAACTGAATCTCTGAAGACCGCAGCTCCTTGCTGTTGCCTGAATGAAACCAGTGGCAGACTGGTAATTAGCCTCCATCACGGAGCCCTAAGTTACACCAGGACAGGCCCTCCAACACCAAACCGAAAGCGACACGGCACCACAGCCACAACACACGGACCGTGCGGCCCACCGGCGGATTCCGCGGGCCCCGGCCCCTCCTGTGGTGGGACCCAAGGCACGCATCGCCGCCCGCGCGCTACGCTCACCGGGGGGAATCCGCTACCCACATAAGCGCGGGCCCACAGGGAAGAGCCACCGCGCAGGCATGGCGGCGGGTAAGGCCTGCGCCCGGTGCGGAATCCTGAATCCGGGAGGAACGGCGACAGCGCCGCCACCAGTAGATTCCTGCCGTTAGGTCGACCGTTAGGTGGACGCGTGTCGACACCTCAGGTGAGGGTGGGAGCCTCGGGGGGGAGTTGAGGAGTGAGAGACTGTGAGCTGCTGCCCAGCAAGTGCAGTTGCTTTCTAAAACTATTTTTAACTTGGATTTTTTTATTACGTTAAAAATGGAATTTTTCCTCCCCGTTTTGGGCGCATGAATCGGCACGATCGCAGCTTGGGGACTCGAGGTCGAGGCAGCAAAGCATCATGCAAATCACGGAGATTGGAACTCCATTTCACGTCATCCGATGCTAATCATGGGCAACCTGAGAGAAAAAAAAATTATATCAGCCCTACTACAAGCCAGGGGCTGCCTGATGCCACTTTTCTTTTGTTATTGTTATTATAGCTCATGCACATTGTGACAAGCAACTCATGAGCATGAACCTAGCCAGTTTTTCAGCTGTCTGTGTGATCCATTCGTTCTATTTCTATCAGCATCATTGTTTCGCAAGATAATACCTCCACCAACCTGTGTGTGCGGAGCACGGGCTGACTTGTATACAACCATGATGACGTCGAGTGGTTGGATCATGTGCGTAGATTTTTCAAAGATGGGAAATGTTCTAGTGTGATATTGGCCCCACACGGCCACACAAACGTACGCATGATCCAGACGCCTTTTGTCAATTCGGGCCAATGCTTCCCTAGGAAGTTGACGTGAGAGATTAACAAAACATCGGCATGCCGGACACGGAGGATTCCTCCCAGCCAGCAGCCAATGCCAGTTTTAGGAAACTTGTTTTTAATTGGAATTATTCTAAACAAAAGCCTAGTTCAACCAATGCCTAAGGAGGCCATGTCAGGAAGCAAGCTGACATTAGTGGCGGCCACGATGCACCCCAACCACGACAAGGCAGCTGTGCCACGTCGTACAATTCTCCTTTCTTATTTTTCTTATGTGGGATCAACTAGCTCCTAACGAAAAAAAGTGGCTGGTCCCCAGATAGGGAGAAAAAGGATGAGGTTGACAAAAATGATATGCATAAGCAGCTTTTAAACCATGGGATTATTGCCTTAAGCCTTATTGGGTTTTCACCTGATTAACATCTAGAAAAGTCAGTGTTTTCTTGGTGGAAAAAAAGGTGAATTGGGAATTGGGCTTCATCTTGATCAGGCAGCACCGCAGCAGTGAGCAATGCCACGTTACGTTAGAGAAGCAATTGATATTGGGGGCCAACATAGTGAGATAGACGCCGGTGCGATAACCCGCGCCGACAGCGTGCCCACCTGCCGCGCATCCGAGCTATGCTCGGTTCTCTCTCTCACACACATAATACATGAGAAAACTTAAAAACGGAAACCCACGTGGATGGAGGATAGGACGTTGTGTCACTCTAAGAAATTCTATGATGAATTGTAACCTATGCCTGGAGAAGAAAATCAGGATGTGTGACGGTTTCTACCTCCCAACTCCTAAGGGTGTGTTTAGATTGTAGGAAAAAACACTGTAGCATAAGAAAAATACTGTAGCATTCGCTGGGAAACGTGTTTTGTGAAGGGGAGAATAGTGAAAAGTTGGAATGAATAGTGAAAAGTTAGAATGAATAGCGAATAGTTGGGAATCTGAACATGGCCTAAACATTGGTTGACCTCTATATAAATTTCCAAAAAGGACATGGAAATTATTCCTCCCTAGACCAAAATAGAACAAGACCACATTCTATTATGACCAGCCATCAACAAACAGGAGGGAAAAGCGGGCAAGCATCTTCAATTTGTAGTGGTGAGTGTCTATTAAACTTAGATTTTTTTAGGTCAAAGGACCATTATGCCCTCATCTCATTTTGGAATAGACCTGAGACACCCATATTGGGAATAGAAATGTTGCGGCACTCTACCAAATTCTAGGTTGAATTGTACTCTATGTACTCTATGCGTGTACAAGAAAAATAAGAGGTGTGAATGTTTTTACCCCCTTAGCAGCATTGGTTGACCTATAGATAAACTTTTAAAAGTAAAAGGGAGAGGGCAACTATTCCCATCTTGACCAATATAGAACAAGACCACATTCTACTATGACCAGCTAGCAACAAGGAGAGAAATCAAATTCCAAAAAAGAAAAACAGCACATGTTTTGTGGCCGTGTAAAATGTGGCGAAGAACACAGGTGTAGAACAACCGAGACGTACACATGCGCTGAGTCGTTTTCAGAGGTCGGGATCACAACACCCCGCCGTCATTCCGTCAAGGTCTATCGTCTCTGGAGTTGAATTCTGATTCTTTGTCCTGAGGCGCCGTTAGAGCTCAGGCTGCCGGGTCATGCCGTTTTTCGCGAGTCCAAATCCATCGAGCGTCCAGGTTCACCAAGTGCTCCCCTCAGAATACGTCTTCGTTCAGTGTTCACCGGCCGAGTGCTCCCCTCGCAATACGTCTCTTCCGACTGACTTGTTTGTGGGCAGACCAATTAAAGAACAGAAATGGAAAACGAAAAACATCCCTGCCACGACGACAGCAGGAACCGGGATCAGATTTTGTATGGGCCACTCGTGTCACACACACACACACAGGCCGTCCAATCGACGACGTGCAACCGTGTGCAGGCAACCAACGATGGAGCCACGAGTTCACGTCACGGTGCGTCGCCATGGCCCGGGCCCTCCCTCAGCCGCAAGGCAACATTCGCAACAAGAACCCTCGCTCTTCGGTCTCGCTGTCAAGGTCACCTGGTGGACGTGCCTGGCCGCTAATAGCCTGATCTTGTTGCGTTGCGACTTGCGACCCGTTCGTGATCTCGACGCCTGGAGCATCCTCACCCGTCGAATCCGCCGGAAAGGGATCGGAGTTGCTGGCTGCTGCAGGCTTATCTGATCTCCCCGAACCGATCCTCCCATCACTTGCCGGCTCCGTCTGACGGTCTCGTCTCGTGGGTCGTGGCCACGACGAGCTTGGCGACGACATGTATATAGCCGTCGGCTCTAGCGGTCGAGGAGTCACCTGAGCCAGACCACGCTGGCAATGGCATGGATCTTTACTTTTTTTAAAAAAAATAAACACTGGCATGGACTTCTTCCACTGATAGATGGGTTGTTCTTGTTCAGTGTGCCAGTCCCTAGCCGTGTCTGCGCTCCTTTTGCTTGGAGAAGTGGAACCGTGGGACGAAAAACCAGACACGTCGCGCGAGGAAGCGACGAAGGGTTGAACGAAACGTGCATTGAGCGTTTCTTGTTTGGGCATAGTCTTTTCAGGAAATACTGTAGTGGTGTGTTTGGAACACATTGCTATATATAGCACCTTTTGTGGATAATACATTAAGTGCGTTCTAGTTTAAGTTTTGCTGCGTATGTGCGTGAGACATAAACCTCTGTGTGTGTAGCATACGATTGACGGGAGTGTGTTGTACACTCAAACAGGAAAATTGTTTGAATTGAGTGTTATAGTTGATCAACACTACCCCTTCGGTTTGAATTATGTGGATATCATGTTTTCTTCCACCTCCTAAACCCTCTTGATGATGATGCTTCCTAAATCTTATAAACCATATCAATAGCTCCCCCAGACACATCGATATGGAATCATATATCGTATATTTATTGAGGTCACGATCACAAAACATAGAGAACACGTAGAGGTATGTGAACAAATCGCTATATTCGGTTCAATAGCCATGTCGGATAAGGTGGAGTGAAGAGGTGTCAATGATGCTGCCAACTACAAGCGATGAAGCATTGCCAATCGCGAGTGTTAGATACACATGAGCTCTAAAATGAAATAGTGTTGGCTTAGTGTGTTGTGAGTGACTTCAATGGCATGGAAGGTGGCAAAGACGGGTGCCTACGAGCGAGAAGCGAGAGCATCAACGTGCGAGAGAGAGTGCGCATAGCAAGACACGGAGACGGAGCGTCCGCCCGAAAAAAGACAACGGGCAGCTGTCGCCTTGTCCGGACAGCTGTCGCATTGCCTGAACACCTTCGGCGGACAGCCGATTTAGGCTGTGTTCACGTTTACGAAAAAGTACTTCTCTAACAAGTTTTTTCTATTCATTCCACACACAGAATATTCTTTCCAGTGCACTATTTATCTAAAAAAATATTTTACTTTCAATCTAACATAGCCTTAGTGTTGGATGTACGCCCGAGGAATCCAAAATAGATCGCGCGACCGTCGTGTACTGTGGGGCCACATCGGTTACTTTGACGCGCGGAGTGTGTGCGTGAGCCGCCCATTGTCTCTGAGGTACATAAGGTGTGGTGAAAATTTCACAAAAAACAGTGCTACTCCTTTTATTTCCCAGGGGCAAAAGGGTCATTTCCAGCTTATTTTCTTTTGCTCACCAAAACCAACCAACACCCAACTCATTTGTTTTCGCTTTTCTTTTCGCCTCCCTCTTTTTTCATTCCCCGCTGCCTCTGTCCCTCCCCTCCTCTCCTTTTCTATATTTTTCTTTCTTTTCCATTTTTCTGTGTGGATTCCCATGGTCACCACAGTGAAGTCTCGACCGCCGCATGCCTCCTTCGCCATGAGCGGCCGCCGCCACCGCGCTTCGCCGGCGGCCCCTTCCTGCTCCTCCTTTACCGGGTAAGTTCCACTCCTCCAACTCCCCTTCTCATCCGTTTTGCGCAGTTTCTAGCAATCCTGAGGCGAACGAACTGCTCTGCCTTTTCCCCTCTCTCTGAATTGTTTTCTTGAGTTCAGCAGTTCAAGCTTGATCCGTGCTTGAACCGGCCCAAAAGCATCAGTTTTTTCCCCTCTATGTTCTTATGTTTTTTTTCTCCTGAGGTTTTATTCGGCGATGTACTGCTGTTCACAGCCGCTTTTCCTCCCTACTCGGCGATCAACTGCGGCGATGTGTTGATTGTTTTGCGGCGTTTTGGGCTTCTTGCAGGGGTTCGTTGCTTGCGCTGTGCTGCTTGACCGTGGTGCTCCTTGCGTTCTCCGTGTCGGCGGCGGCGGAGGATTGCGCCGAGGAGAGTGACGGGGCTGACGGCGACGGTCGCTGTCTCGGCTTCCGGGATGCCTGTGCTGAACAAAGCGCCTTCTGCTTCTCGTCCTCGGTGGCTCAGACGCTGCTTGCAAGCGAGGATGGCATCAAGGCCATGGATTTGGATATGTCAAGTGACTGGGGGCCGTCGTCTGCGCCATTGGGCTTCCCGATGCCCGGCGGCGCAGGCGTGGTGTCTTGCTCTTCTGTTGACACGACGCTCGCCCGGGGGCGCCATGGATTGGGGCGAGACGGCGATGCTGGTGTGGGCTACAATGTAGCGTGTTGCCAGGCACCGCTTGTGCCTGATAATTGGATGCGGGCATCAACCGGGGTGCCGATGGAGTTGGATGGCCCAGCTGCAGATATCCACCCAAGTGCTCTTCAAAGTTCCTCGTCGATGAATGTGGCGATTAACCCGCCGGTGCTGGATTGGGGCAGGAGTGACTTGTATGCCGCCTCCAAGGCCACTTTGACCATGGTGAATTTGAACAATGACAGTGCCCTGCGTCTGTATGAGCCATTCAGCACTGACCCTCAGTTCTATGTATATGGTTATGAGGATCTGGAGCTGCAGCCTGGGGATAATGCGACAGTTACCTTCGTTTTCTTGCCAAAGTTGTTGGGCTCTTCATCAGCACATCTGGTTGTGCAGACAAATTTTGGTGGATTTATTATACATGCAAAGGGCATGGCTGTCAGTTCGCCCTATCAGATACTGCCATTGACAGGGATAGATGTTGTAATAGGTGGACAGCTAGAGAGGAACTTGTCGATATACAACCCTTATGATGATACTCTCTATGTTCAGGAAGTGGCCGTTTGGATGTCTTCATTGGAGAGCACAAGGTATTCTTCTCACCTTGTTTGCAAGCCTGGTCCATTTGATGGAGCATTGGAGCTATCTTCTTCAAGTAACAACTGGTATACAGCAAGCAGTGAAGAATTTGGATGGCCAGCAATCTATATTAGGCCTAGTGAGCAATGGGAAGTGCTTCCTTCAAAGAGGAACTCTGTTATAGAGCTAAAAGTGCAAGCTCTTTCTGAAGGCAAGGTGTTTGGTGCTATCTGCTTGAAACTAGGCAATTGCACTCCTGGTACAATGCATACTTATGTGATACCTATTGAGCTAGAGGTGCATACGCGAACCTACTATGATTCCAGTCGCTTAGTTGCTGTCACATTTGAGCATATATCGACTTGTGATGAAAGTGGTTCAATTTTTTCACTTTCTTTACGGAATGATGAACCAAAGTTACTGAGGATTGTAGGTATTACTGAGGATGACAGAAATGTCCCAATGATCTTTCAGATTAAATACCTGGATGGATTGATACTGTTCCCTGATACTGTAACAGATATAGCTTTAGTAAGATATACTTCTTCAGTCCCAGAGGACATTTCATTTGACAGCTGCAATATAGTGGTAGAAACAAACAGTACCCTTGGTAGTTCAATCATAATACCATGCAAAGATTTAGTGCGTGCATCCCGTACAAGTACTGCTATAATTGCTGAATCTGATGAACCTTTTGCCACACCATTATTTGAGGAACAGATAACTACTAATGCAAGGACTAGAACTTTGGGCAGCATGCTGCAAGTAGAAGACTTGCATAATGTGAAGGTATTCCTCCTTACATGTTTTTTTAACAATTGCTTCAATTGATATTAAGTGGCTTTTCACATTGAAGTGCTAAATGCTTAATAGTAGTTGTACTTGACATATGGCCTAGTATGAGTACTACCTTATGCTATTTGCTAGTACCTAGCCCACTGCATTGTTCTCTCCCTTTTTTTTATTGTCGATCCTGCATTACGCATTTAATTGGTATGCCAGGTTTACTCATCTGGAGCTTGCTTTATATTCTATTTATTTAAGAGAATATGTTGGATACCTATCCAGCTAGTCCTAAGTCTTAAAACTCTTGAACAGTTATTTCAGATGAACGGCTTGATGTTATAGAGAAAACCTTTTATTAGTAATTCTTCATTTTTATGCTGCTAAGGGTAATATAAATTATTTGATGTTGATATTGATGGTATAGCTGTATAGCAGCAAAAGTACCTTGATAACGTGAGTGCAAAACTCATGCAGAGGCCTGAATGGAATTTGAGTTTATGTCCATGTTCCACATTTTTTGTGTCATCCTTATGCTAAGTACTGGCAGCTGTTTGATTACTTATTTCAACTGTGTTATACATCTGTGCATCTGTATCTTTTCGTTGGTAAATTTGCTGATGAAATTTTCATAAAATGATTTGTAGCCAATGATCATGAGAGCAGTCAAGGCTGACGATACAATACTTAGACAATGGAGATCGCATGGAATAAGTGATGATATTTCTGTTCTTATGGATCATGAAGTTTTGTTTCCTGTTGTGCAAATTGGTTCACAGTTTTCTAAATGGATAAAGGTTCATAACCCAAGCCTGGAGGGTGCAGCCATGCAGCTGGTAGTGAACTCTGAGGAAATCATAGACCATTGCAAAACTGTAACTGATGTATGCGAACTCGCATTCTCAAGCAAATCTCCAGAGGTTAACTCAACGGAGACTAGATTTGGTTTCTCGTTAAGTGGTGAAGCAATCACTGAGGCCCATGTTGGTCCTTCGGAGACTGCTTTGCTCGGTCCTATTATCTTCCGTCCCTCAAATCGCTGCATGTGGTCAAGCATGGTTTTGATCAGAAACAACCTGTCAGGAGTGGAGATGCTGCCTCTTCGGGCATATGGCGGACGCCAATCTATTGTTCTTTTAGAGGAATCCGAACCTGCTTGGAAGCTAGAGTTTAACCTTGCCTCTAATGTTCAGAATAACTCAATAATGACCAAACAAGAGGTTCCAAGTTCTTTGTGCAGTCAACAATTAACCAAGGAGATACATGTTAAAAACAGCGGTGACCTTCCTCTTCAAGTGACAAAGGTTAAAATTTCGGGAGCTGATTGTGGTGTGGATGGATTTACTGTAGAGAACTGCAAGGGATTTAGCTTAGCTCCAAGTGAATCAATAAGAATGCTCATTTCTTTTCAAGCTGACTTCTCTTCAGCTATGGTTCAGAGAGATCTTGAGTTGGTCATGACAACTGGCATCTTTCCGATCCCTATGACTGCAAATATTCCAGCCTGCATGCTTAACCAGTGCAGAAAGTCTTATATCAGATCTGCTCATTGGAAGCTGTTGGTACTCTTCTTTGGAGCTTTAACACTGCTTGTTCTGGTCTTTGTCCGACATGCCCCACATTCTCTGACAGCGGGCTCTCAAGACCATTACATCAAAATTGATGACGGGAAAAGTACCATTTTTGAGAGCAGGAAAAGTACCATTAGCAAGACTCTTAAACCCTCCTTCCTTAACCAAAGCAGCAAAAGGTCAAGGTAAATTTTTTGACCAGCACCAATCCTTTTCATAAGTCCGCTTCAATTTTACATTATCTTTTTTGTAAACTTACATTATCCTAAGTTTGATCATTTGTGGCTTGTCCACAGGGCCATGAAGGAACACAAAAGAACTGAAGAAGTTCTTACTGAGAAATACTCTTCCAGCGTTATTGATAGCTCCACGAGCACAGTTGATAAGAACAGTCCAGATGAACAACTGCATACAGCTACGACTGTATCCGTGTCCCCAGCCAATCCAGTTGAAGACAAGACCTTAAGAGAAGCTCCACAAACTAGTGAAAATCTCACTATCAGGATTGCTCGAGACAAAGGGAGACGAAGGAAGAGGAAAGTTGGCGGTTCAGGACTGGCAGGGAAGTTTGAGGTTTCTAGCAGCCACAGTGGGAACTCAACACCATCTTCACCTTTATCACAATGTTCAACCCCAAAACAAGTTTGGTCTTTTTCTGGGACACCATCAGAGCTGAAGCATGAAAATAAACTCGAGACTGGAATCGATGTTGAGGCAACCACATCATCTACCGGCAGTAACCGCGAGAAGAAGACTTGGTCGCAAATTGCTAAGGAGCAGCCTCGCTCGCGTTCAGCCTCACCTGGAACCACATCACCTTCAGCTCCTGCACTGACCACCACCGCATGGCGCTCACCAATGTTGGCCACTTCTTCCCCAATCGCGCCACAAGCTCGTGCTCCTGGCTCCAATCTGGTGAAAGACAAGGCTGTGAAGAGAGGTGAGGGTGCCAAGCTGAAGAAAGACTACACATACGACATATGGGGAGACCATTTCCTTGCAAACCTGCTGGGGATAGCAAGGAATGGCGCGCCATGCAAGATGCCTGCTGCTTCTGAAGGGGCTCCCTATAGCTTGTTCGCTAGAGAGCCCCCGACCCTCATGATGAAGCCATCATCTGCACCGCCCGTGTCCCGCGGCCGCGGATCGCCGCCGTCTGATGTAGCAACTGGTTCTGGAATAAAGTGAGCACAAAAGTTTGAAATAATTTGACCCTGGCTTGCCGTTGCGTCTTGCATGCGTCCCTGCGCTCTGCGTTTCTACTAACCATGCGTCCGTGCTGGGCAAATTGTGACAGCGTACATAAAAAAAACTTCAAATCTTGAAGAAAGCAAAGCAAATTAAAACCTACTTCCAGCACTGACAATTAAACTGTTCTACAGTTCATAGACTGAAAAAAGAACAGTAATGATCTGATCATCTGATTGCAATGTTAGAGAAACCCTTGGTCTGACTGCGTTTTTGCTTCTGACGAATGCGAATGCGATTCAGAGAAACAGAAACGATCTCATTGCTACGGACAAGCTTTGTCCTGGTCCTTCTTTTTTTTTTTCAAATCCGTGCCACATGATTAGCAGCTAGTCCTGACCTTTTTTAAGCCGACACAACACATGATTGGCCTGAGGCCCCAGCTAAAGATCTAAGATTCTAAAAGTGTCATGTCTCACTTCACTGTCATATGCAGACACGAGAGAAAGTATGTTCCTGTATAAAGCAAGCAGGGGAGGTGCTTGAATGCTTTAGGGCGTACTATTACACTATTAGTGGATGTCTCGGTCATTAGCGCCCAAAAAATAGTCGCCCTTATGTTAACACGTGCAGATTTGGCAGAAAGTTTCGTTCGCATCAAGTTCTTTCTCCGGGCTCCGGCAAAGAATGATCTACATCCTCTTCCTCAAAAAGCCTCTGACCTGACAGATGCCTGATGAGCTTGTGAAAATCTGGAATGCTGAAGGTTATTTGCAGCCAGATGATGATCTTGCGCGCTGTATTACAAAAAAGGGTATTGCAGGTAACATGTAGTGCAGGGAAGAGTAATCAATACAGAGGACAGAACACGGTTTGCAGGTAACATCCAGGGAGTGAACCCATTCTTTATCACCATGCTGTATAACAAAAGCATGTCATTTTCAGGTACAGTGATACACACATCATCCAGCACTCGATAATGCCTCTTATTTTGATGCGACGCGTTGTTCGCTTTTCAATCCAGGAATCCTGCTCCCGAATTCACAATGGAGAGGGGCCAGTAATCGGCTTCACTCTGCTCCAGAACAATTCGGTTTCCATCATTTCGAGTTGAAGAGTGGTAACCTGCAGCGTCCAGATTCATATGGTTAAGTGCTATTTCCCTGTGCATTATCGCACGTGTAATCTCATGTGTGTTGGCTTCGATGTGAACAGGCTATAAGGCGTGTGATCTGCCGAGCAAGAACTCCGAACTCACCCGAGCCTGAGCGATGTATCGGAGCCGCCGTCGTCGGTGTCAGCCGGTGGGCGCGGATACGATGCGTTGGTCACGGATTCAGATGACTGGCCTTCCTCATACACAACTTCTGAATCCGCGCCGAGCTGCCTCTCTATCCTTGCCATCCGGGTCACCTGCAGCTTCAGCCACCGTGGATTAGACGGACATGTCACTGGAAAGAGAAGAACATTGGAATGGAAACCTGATGCAGGGAACAGAAATTTACTTGCTCCTTTAGCCTGGAGTTCTCCTCGATCAGTTGCATTCTCTGTTTAACAACACAAGTGAAGCTGTCAGAAGGCAGGAAAACAGTATTGGACTGAATATAATGTAAAAGAATTCATCTGCATCTTTTAGTAGCATTTTAGAGTGTTGCTCTGAAGTTTTCCATGTCGTTGATTAAGCTGCAGTAGGTCTGAAGCAACTGAAGCATATTACATTTGAAATAAATTAACATAAGAGATTTGAAGAGTTGTGCTCGCCTTTCTTTCGAGACCGTTGATCTCGTCGAGGATTTTTTGGCTCTACAAGATTTGCCAGTAAGAATTAGTTAGTTAAGGTATGCAATTATACATTATTGTACAGTCTGATGCTGGCACGTATATAGTTCTGATGGACTGATGCTGTCACAAGTATCAGATACCTTGGTTTTGAGTACAGAGCCCAGGCCGGATTCGAGGGTCTTCTCCAACTCTTGCAGCTGTTGGATGCTCAGCCTCTGGAGCTCCTCTCCTCTCATCTGTCTGCAGTAGCCAGTAGGAAATTGACAGCGAGCAAATAATGACCATACTTTAGGTAATAATGTAACTTCAGAGCAGAGTTTTTTTAGCAGAGTTCTGTCCCAAAAGAAAGACTAGCAGCTGCCTGCAGGTTATACTGTCCTACGCTAGATGTTCACCTGAGCTTAAGGCTTGATTCGGCAAGCTCCTCCCTTAGCGTTGCGCAAGTGCTGTCGTCCACCTGACATACGCAGCAAACCAAAAGCTGTTAGTACCCAAAATACATGGTACCATAGCCATTGCGCCTGTCTTTTGATTTGGAGCAAATTAAACGCCGATGGAACCTGCAGAGCATGGATTTAAGTTAGCTCACATGTGACTGCAGCTGAGACGGCGCTTCTGACTTCTGCAGCGTCTTAGAATGTGAGTCATACCGGTCGATGATCTGCTTCATGCTTTCAGAAAAAAGAAAATGGGGCAGAAAAACAACAGATCAGACTACAACAGCATGAGGATTACATAATGTATATATCAGAGTATAGAAGGTATTCTGTCTCTATATAAGTTATAGAAAAACCATATAAAGTAAAGCTGTGCCTCTGTAGGAAGGTACGCTACAGGCCAAAGACCCGCTAGAAGGCTAGGCGCACATCATATTGTTGTGTCACTATCGATATTTCATGCATGAGTCCGGGGCCAGCTTACAGTATACCAAGAGAAGCCTCATGACGTAGACGTAATAGGTGTTAAAAGACATGAAGCAAATCGTCTTCTAATCTAAACACCCGCTTAAATTTATGCAAACTCACTATCAAAATGGTGGACTTCTCCTAGTGTTTTTAAGTAGTAATAAACATTTATAGAATGCTAAAACACTAAGAGAGTATCACTATGAGGAATTTAATAGGAAAAGTTTCTACAAATCTTCGAATACTAAAACAACATGAGAATCCCACACCACTAGAAGAAATTTTAAATTCCAGTTGTGACTGTAAGAATCAGATGACACATACATTTTCTTTAACAAAATTGATATTCCTAAAATATAATTTTAATAAGAGTAAAATCCATCAACTTGTACGGGGTGTCACTTAGGTCCACGAACTCCCACTTGCATTTTCGAGTCTATTAACTTGTTAAGTCATTCATCACAGGTCTATAATGGTTCACATATGCTTCTAACGATGACGTGACGTGCTAACTTGGCACCTCAAAGCACCTCCTAGTTGAGGCATTTCATCAAGAGGGTTACGAGGGGTTAGGGGAGCTCATTGACCCCGCCAGCACCCCGATCTCGCTGATCACCAAAGCTCACATTGCCACTCACTAGAGTTCGCCTCGCCACTCACTGGATTTCGCCTCGCCGCTCATAATATGCTCGATGAAATGCGTCAACTAGGAGATGTTTTGAGGAGCCAAGTCAACATGTCATTTCAGCGCTTGAAGCACACATGAACCGTTATGGACCTGCGATGAACGACCGAACAAGTTTACGGACCCAAAAATGCACTTTGAGAGTTTATGGACCTAAGTGACACCCCCTTATAAATTGATGGACCGCTGATGCATTTTACTCTTTTAATAATTTGCCTCGAGAAATAAAAACATGCACTGTGTAAAAAAAAACTATCAAAGGAGACACTATCATAGGAGAAGTCATAGGAAACATGAGTTGGTAATATGAGTCTCCTATGTGAGGGTTATTGGAGACGCGGGTTAGTAAAAACGTCTCCAATGACTTGCCATCGGATACGTAAATTTGAAGACGCAAAAAAATCGCTTCTACATGAGTTAATCTGTGTCTCCAAAGAAACTTCCTAGCAGAGTAATGTCCATGTAAACCTAAAGCCCGTGTGTGTGACATTTTTTTATAAGTAACATAAAACGTCTGCCCGATCGAAGCGAATTACGCGAAAATATACACGTGCATGCAGTGATCTATTTCAGTTACGCGAAACAAAATGAATTGCGTTCTTGGTATCTTCACACCAGATCGCTCAGTCGCGGCCAGCAATTAATCTTTAACCTTCCCGGCGGCTAATTTTCACTTCTCGAGCAAAATAGGGAACGGAACTCGATGCATAAATTCCTCCCGAGGCGTAGGCCGATCTTAGCCATCCTGATGAATCATGTCATATGCACAGGCAATTAGCATGTAGCTGTGTCAGTGGTTCAAAATCACTGCGTGTGCCATATGCATGAAAAGACTAAATGATCTGGTCTGGCATATTTGTGGAGGCATGATGCACTACTAGTGGAAACCCCTCCGGTTTTTTCTTAACTATAATGCTATATAGGGCAGTGTACCGTAAATCACACCAGTTATACTAAAAGTAGATGATGAGGATTTGAGGATGGAGAAATGGATTTAGAGGTCTCCCTAAAATGAGAGCTTTAGTAGAGGTCCCGTTGGAGTGTTTTTTTTCACCTCTAAATTTAAGACACGGGCATGTCATCAAGGGGGCTATTGAAGTTGTTGTAACACTGCCGACCCTTATTTTATAACTATTTTTTTTACTTTACGATTATAGCAGCATATTTATGCCTGCTAGCTAGTTGGGTTATATATGTGTTTTCTTTTTATTGAAACATTGCAAAAGATCAATTCATAAACACAAAGTCTTGATATCTGTCATGCTAATGACCCCTCCACTCCCTTTTTAAGGGCTACCTTCATTTCAGCCTATTAGTTGATCTAGATAGGATTTAACGAAGGACCCATGCTTTCTTCTTCCTCCTAACACCCTTAACCTATCGTCCTAAAACCAACACCCTCAAGCACTAGGATTTGAAATCCAATAAACGGGCCAATGTTTTATCCACACTAAGGCATTGGATCTGGATTAAGTCGAGATTGTTTTTAACATATATTTAGACCTAAATTGGTGGAAAAAGTGGCAACACATTGATACACTTCAACATTATCTGCATTTTCTATGTAATCCAGTTTTAACTCAATTGAAGATACATTTTCCAACCTCATCATCGTCAAATTAAAGATTTTTTTTATAAAAAATGAGTATGTAGAAGCCCACAATTAAATGGAAAAAAATTAACTTTATTAGAAATTAAAAAGCAATTATATGTACCCTTTAAGCTTATATCATGGAAATGAGGTATCATTTTACTTTCCCTTTGAGGCTAGCTGCAAATGATTTCAATCATGAAAGTCACATGAACATTCCAATGAATTTCCTGGAAAGCCTGGAATACATATGGAAATAGCGTTGATTAGGTAGAAAGCATGCAATTTCTAGGTAGGATGTCCGAATTTCTCAAAAAAAAAAGAAGGGTAGGACGTCCGAAATCACAGGTTGACGGTAAAGTCAAAAGAAATGTAAAAGTGAGAACAACGCCAATAGAAGAAACTTGCATTGGAAGTTTTTTGAACGTAAAAAAAAAACTTGCATTGGAAGTTGGAAATCGAAGTGGAGAGAAGATTTCTTTCAGATCAGAACGAAGACCTGTGACATGTACTTTTTCTCAAAGAGAATCTGGTTTTACTGGTCACACACTCACACGCACTGCCAAAAGAAAACTGTCCATCTCTGTCTAGTCTCTTCCACATTATTTCAAGTTTTAATAGAAGAACATCGGTGGAGAAAAATCATTAACCCTTGCATTTACTGGTAATTTATATCGAATATAGAATGATTGTGTTTCATAACAAAGAAAAATGGAACCCTGCATGAGAAATAAGATTTTATGAAATCACAGCATCAGGTCAACAGAACCTTTCATCAATCACTAATATTTTGGGTAGATTACAGATATAACCTAATTATCATTAGCCAGATATACAAAAAAATTCTGAAATACTTATTATCAACATCAAGAAAACTTGGATCTGCTGGGCAGCAACAAGATAGTAGTGAATTAGCCTTGTACTGTGTATGAATGAACTATGAACTTTTTTTTTTTTGCAATAAAAAGGTTTTCCAGCTAGAAGAGACGATGACCTACAATATAGGGAGCATATGAAAATCTCTGGGAAATGTGGGGAAAGGAGACCCCAAAAGACACAATCGAATTATCAACCAGCAATGCTTCCTGTTGGGGAAGAACTGAGCAGTCAAACAATCAACTAGTACGCTGCTTCATAAGTGGAGAAAAACTTAATAGCTTGAACAAGCAAGGACTTTCTCCTTCGATTCAAGAAAACAAGAAGCAATAATTGCGTGCAAAGCTCCAAACAAAGTTCATAAGCTACTTGTTATAACGAGGCATGGATCAAATGATTTAAGAACGACTTGTGAGAACTATAATACATTCAAAAATCAACCATCAAATATCAATCCACAATAAAAGCGACAAGCTTGGTTCCAGAAAAGAAAGAGCCAGATATAGCTGGAAGACAAGGATCCCCGATCTCAAGAAATAGGGGCATCACAGCAGGTTTCTAAGTCTGGATTTAACCGATTAATTAACTCAAACCGAAATTAAAGAAGAATTTAAACACGGAATCGAAACTAGGGCATTCAATACCAAGTTGCAGGTCAATTAATCTAAAGCCCTAGACCAGCTGTCGGTATATATATATATGTATGCAGAACGAAAAAGCCAAAAGAAAGTCAAGAGTTGCAATTAAGCGGATCCAAGTAGAACAATCGCAGAGGCAGATCGATGACCAGACGATACCTGGAGCTGGCGAAGTTGAAGAGCTTGCCGGTGGCGGAGAAGACGACGAGCCCGACCTCGGCGTCGCAGAGGATGGAGAGCTCCTCGGCCTTCTTGAACAGCCCACGGCGCCGCTTCGAGAAGGTGACCTGCCTCGCCGCTAGGTTGTCGATCCTCCGTATCGCTATCCGCTCCCTCTTCCCCGCCATCGTCGTCGTCGTCGTCCCAGCGGCGGCGCTACTAATTAATTAGCTGCATCAGCCACCATGACGACACGGGGCACACAAGAAGCGCACATGTTTAATTTGACCGACCATGCTAGTAGCTTAGTAATTAAAGGGGGAAAAGAGAGGAAAGATCAAGCAGCAGCAGCAGCAGCTCGTCGCGGGAACCCTAGCAAGCTACTGCCTGCCGGCCGGGAAAGCACAGCAATCGCTTACAGGTGCGGTAGATCTGCCGCCGTGCGTCGGTGAACAGTCCGGAGGATCTTTGTTCCTCTTTGCGCTACTATTTATGGAACAGGTGCATAAACTGACCAATGGCGTCGAGAGAGAGAGGAGGACCGACTGGAGGTGGAGGGAGATGAGGACGGCCGCGTTGGCTGGCGTAGCAGGAGCGCTAGCCTAGACACCACTGGAGAGCGCCGTACGGAGGAGCAGTAGCTTTTTATGGCAAAGGTCTGGTCATGGTGTGGCGCAGCAGTGCAGGCCGGTGGAGCCAAGTGTCTGCCACGAGGTGGTCAGGAGCCAGTGAGCGGAGCCCCACCCCCCCCCCCCCCGCCCCCGTGCTCTGCTCCCAACGCCATTGGTCCGCGCGTCAGCTCGTCCACTGCTGCTGTTGCTTGCCGTGCTGGACGGCCTGCTGCCTTGATGAAAGGTCACCGTATCCGTTCCACTGTACCGTCTGCGTGCGCCTCTATGTTCGTGTTTAGTTACAAAAGTATTTTTTACTTTTTATTTATTTTTTTCACAGAACACTTATCTCTAAAAATTCTTTTTTACCTTTTCTATTCACCCTTCTCATATAACACGTATCTAAAAAAAGTATTTTTTATTCGTATTCATCTCTTTTGGAGCGCTGGCCGGGCTGGTACGACTCGGCTCGAGCTCGGCCTCGGCATCTCTCCTTTTTTAACGCTCTTCCGACGATACTGTTTTGGGGTGTTTTTCTCGGGAAGAAGAAGGGGTGCCGCGGATGGACCGATGGGCATATGGGTGGCGCCATGTGCGCCCTGCTGCATCCCGCCTGGCTTGGCTTTCGGGCAGCAGGACTAGCCGGCGAGGGGGGGAGGGGGCCCTCCGGTTTTTGGCTCTTTCAAGACAGTAGTTGTGGTGCTGGTGTTAAGGTGCGTTTAGTTAAAAAAAAATACTATTTATCTAACTTTTTCTTATTAGTCTCATCTCTCCTACTCACAGAACACTATTTATCTATAGTGTATTTTTGGTGAACATTATATTTTTAGAGAATCTTTTCCTAATCTAAACACACACTGTTTTGCTTGAATTTCTATGTGCGCTGCTACGAGAGGTAAACCACGGTTAGATTGCCGTCCTTGTTGCTTGATGAGCCATAGTGACCATTTCAAAAGTATGTACCTTTTGTTTTGTCGTAAGCTAAATAAATTCAGCTTTCACCATTAATGCTATTTTCTTATGCTTTGATATGTTAATAGCCTCACCACGGAATGTATTTTCAATATATTGTTGAAAAAATATTTTTATATATAAATTATAATTGACGGGAGGGGAGTGTCAGACTATACTACGGACTCCGCTAATGTCAACGACTTGTATTTTTTACGAGCAAGAGAGATCTTTATTAGCTCGAGTTTGCAGTGTTTTTACAATGGCACATACAAAATACACGTGCGTAATTTCTCTTTATCATTTCGTTTGGGCCGAGTCAGGATCGTCTGCTGGGCCCAAACGAGCGTGGGTCGGTCTTCAGCCGCGGCCCAAAGGCGACTCGGCGAGGGAGACAGAGCTCAACGCGTCCGCGTCGCTCCCGGTTTTCTCCGTCGCGAAGCAACCACCCAAACCTCCTCGTTTTCGCACGCGCAACGCTGCTTGCGGCGAGGTAATCACACATCTTCCATCTCCTCGTCCGTGCCGGCACGCGGTCGCCCGCTCTCTCACCCGCATCAACCAAACCTTCCAAACCTAGGCAGAGTCCCAGCGCGGCCCTCTCCGTCCCTCCGCCGGATCCCCGCTGGTCGCTCGTCTGCCCGCCGCCGCCGCCGCCGCCCTCCTCCCTCGGTCCAGCGGACTGGGCCGGAGATCCGCCCGGGCGTGGATTGATTTGGTACGTGATCGACTCTCCCCCCAAGTTTTCTTAAGAGCTGCGGGGTTCGCGTGCCCCGTCAGTCCTTCCCTACGAATCCGATCCACCCAATCCATCTCGCGATTAGGTTCGTTTGCAGCGATTAAGGTTAATCCACGCAGGCGCCGGCGCATTTTGTTTTGCCAAAAAAAAAAAAATCACCTGAACCCCAGTGTCCCTTCGTGTGCCCCCAGGTGCTTAGTTAGCTATCCCGGCTGGTGATTTCACTGGGTAGCTGCTGGCCAGTGCACTCTGTGATAACATGATAGTAGCAAGTTACCACGGCCACGCATGAGCATGGAGTACATACCCACCGTAGCATAGACAATTTTACGGTACAAGTGATAGGTCTACAGGCTACAGAGGAGATGTTTACATAGTATGCTACTGCTAGCAATAGAAACCATCACACTTTTTTTTTTCATGATGATCAATCTTCAGCGTGGTACAAATCGAATGAAATGATTGTGTTTTATGATGCAACTGATTGTTATTACCCTGCAATCAATGAATACCACTGTTATGTTGTTTGCGTCAGAATCTATTTAGAAATTCACTTCGATGTTCACAAATTATTGGGGCTCAAGCATTTCAGATTGCATCACTGACCAGTTTAAATGTTAACATGTAACCTTCGCTTCCATCGGTGCAGATTTCGCTATACAATGAGCTGGAGAATTCCTCTCTTCGGGTATGTTGGTCTTATTGAAATAGTCAGTATATGCTTTATAAGCTCTGGCTTCTTGCTTATCTGTCTAAATTATTTAGGTGTGGCATGTTCCTTTATACATTCGGGTACCTGTTTGTTCAGAACCTATTTCAAATAAATTGTCTGATCACGGTACTTTGGTCATTTTTAGTTTTTTTTTCTGTACAACCCTACTGGCATCTAAGACATTATGAAATTTTGCACTGTTTTACTCCAAAAGTTCATTTGTTAACCAAGAATTTACCGAATTGCAATGTGTTCCCTTTCCTGTGGATGCATTTTATATTGTTATACCAAACGACTAAGGATAGCAAATATGAAATATATATTAAGAAGTTCTGAAAATTTTGCTTTTCTTGCTTACTGCCATTGACTCTACTAAATGTGCTTGTAGCAGCTCTCAACAGCAGCAAACAGAGCCAAATTTCCAGGAAAATTTTGCTTTTCTTGCTTACTGCCATTGACTCTACTAAATGTGCTTGTAGCAGCTCTCAACAGCAGCAAACAGAGCCAAATTTCCAGGACATCCCTACGCAATCATGGTACCCTCCTTCAGTAGTAAGCTCGTCTTCACGTCCATCCACACCAACCTCTTCTAGTGCTAGCCCACATCAAAGAGCTTCAGATCATCCACATCCATCCCGAGGGCAACCATCTCCTGCTGAGGCTGCAGGGATAATTGCACGTTTGAAGGACAAGAGGTTAATACATGGCCTTATTTTTCTTTCATGATCTACTCCTTTCTTTACATTCAAGTCTCGTATCTTATATTTATTATGTGTTGTAATTGAATACTTTGTTACGCTTTGCCACAAATTATAGGTTCCTGGGGTTATTTCCAAACTGGTTGATTTAGCAAAACTGTCTCCAGATCCATACCATGTGGCTGATCTAATACCTTAACTTTATTATAGTAGAGCATGGCCGTTCAACTTTCACCATTATATAACAGATTGGCAACACATATTTGATAGAACTGTGCAAGACAGTAATATAATTTAATATGTTGTACATTTTAAAGCAAGGCTGAATGACCAGAATCAGGTAGTCTGTAGGGTGATCAGAGGGAGAAAGTAGATATGACAAAATGAACTTCTAAAAAACATGGCAATCAATGTGATTTGGAGATGTAGTTAATGAGTACTGTAGAATTTTGGAAGTTCTGTTTATTCATGGTATATTTGTTGAGCTCTGTTTCTGAGTTATTGAGGAGTCTACCACCTTGTAATATCTTACTCTTCTTAATCAAATCTTTTTGTGCAGTATTGAGGAGCTACAGAGGCTATTGAAAGACAAAGAAGTATACAATGCATTTTTTAATTCACTTGATCAGGTGAAAACCCAAAACAATGTAAGCTACTCTTTCTCATTACCTTTTTTATTTATTTACGGCATGTATCTCTAAGCTTACAGTACAATTGAAAGCTCACATGTTGTAGGTGCTCCTGTTGTTCTAACACATTATATTCCTCTGGTCTTTCATCCATGTGTTGGTGATTGTTCTGCAATACATATTGTGGTGCTGAATGCTGTTTATCTGTATTAGATTGTTTCGTCTCAATGCTTTATATCTGGCAGACCCACATAGAAAATTCCTGAAAGCCTTGTGTGTTTCACTATTTCATTACTTGGTGCAATTTCTTAATGTTCAGGTGCGTGATGAGCTTAGAAAGGAGACATTGCAACTTGCAAGTGAGTTACATTCTGTTTCTTTAAACATGGCATTTCAATTGATTTCAAAGAAATAATGGTGTTTCAAAAGTTCCCTTACTAACTTCAAACAAGAATTATGTAACTCATTATTGGTTTCTCTTTGTTTACAGGAGAAAATTTAGAAAAGGAGCAGCGGATTTTGGAGCTTAGGAATCAGGTGAAGCACTGTCAGCTGCATCTTATAAAGAAAGCTAGCAAACACTGTAGTCTTGCTATTCATTATTAAAGCAAAGTAGAAAGCACCAGGGATAACTTAAAATCGTTGTTAACATACAACAGCCTGTGAAGCGTTCTACTAATATTCTCTGATATGTTTTAAGTGATTCATTTCTTCGCTGACATTTCATTTGCATGTCTAATGTGTACAGTGCACGATAATAAGAACTTCCGAACTGGCTGCTGCTCAAGACAGGTTGACTGATTTGGAAAGGCAAAAGGATGATATTATGAGGTCCTATTCTCCTGCTGCGCTGCTGGACAAGCTCCAAAGTAAGTACTCTGAACAATAGCTTCTTCAGTTCCTGACTTATCAGTTGCCTACTTGTGTCTTAGTTTGGTTATTTTTCTGATATTTTTTTACCAGATACAATGTGCATATATTATATGCCACTCTGTTTGTGCATATTTGATCATGCTCAACATGATCATGCTAGAATTTTTTAAACTAATCCATTTTTTGTTGATGTGATCATTCGAAGGGCATCGTTGCCACCTAGTGGATATAACTTATAAGGCAATACCAGTTCAAAGGGAAAAAAATGATTCCATGTATTTGAATTTTTGTGAAATGTCTGAACTCACCACGTTGTTGTTTGCTCAGCATCAATGGCCAAGCTGGACGAGGAGTCAGAGGAGCTGCACCAGAAGTTCCTCGAGAAGGATATAGACCTGCCTACCTTTGTGCAGAAATACAAGAAGCTCCGCACTGCTTACCACAAGCAGGCGTTGCTCCATCTCGCTGGGCAGACATCTCTCCGCTGATATCCCTGGGCTGTCCTGTTGGACGGACGGTCGGTTGGAGGCCAACTCTGTTGTATGCTCACTTCACTCGATTCTTGTTACGCTCTGTTTGGCCCTGTTTTCTGAGTGCAGCTTATTGTAGGGCCTTTTGACCAAACATCAAACTGAGATTGCCTCATTTGCATGTATAGTTATGTCTTGCGAAACGTTTTACCTACGCTGTCCTGCCGAGTGAACAAGTTGGGTTGACGTGCGGTGAACAAAACTGTCAAACCCGTTGCCTAAAACCTCTTATAAAGCTTTCTCGTGCCTTGCGGGCACATGACACCATGTCAGTCTAATGTTTGGCAAACGTGATTGAAACACAGCCTTATGAACGGAATTTGATTTCCCTTGCTAAAAACGGAAAAGAAAAAAATCGTCCGATTGAGCTTCTAATGCACACAAAAAATACTAAATACACTAATATCTGAAATTTTTTTGACACCATTAGATTCTACGTATCTTGTAATATTTTTAGGGATTTTTTTTTATTTTTTTAGTTTTTAATTAAATTTGAAAACATTACAAATTCTGTATTGAGCCGGCTTACAGACCAAACCGCTCAAACCGACTGAACTAGGGATTCATATAGATTTAAATTCAAAATTTAAATTTATCTAGTTTCCACCGGGAACCGCTCAAACCGCTCCGGTAAGCCGCTACCAGAGGGCGGCGGTTCCCAGTTCCGGTTTGAAATAAAAAAAAACCCTGCTTGGAAGTAGGGTTCCAGCAAAAACATTCCATGCGCGACAAGAGAATCAAATCTACCAGTTCAGTGGGTTTGAAAAATCAAGCTGCTGTATATTTTTTTACTTGCACGCGCGTATGGCCACGGGCGCGCACGAGACGCTAAAAAGGATAAAATCACACATGTCGCTGACACCACGGATCTCCTGAAAATAATTTTGAGCTGCGAATGCGAGAGCCGAGAGCCATACTCTACTGACACTCCAGGTAAGCGCCCCGAGAAGATTCCCAGATGTGCATCTAGATTGCCAAACTGATTGGCCTCTTCCGTAGCAAATTCATGGCGCAGCGGAACGCCTGAAGCCCTGAACTCCTTCCTTCCCTTGAGAACAACTCGTACGGGTCGCACCCTTTTGTTCGCTCGCTAGCTTTTAGCTCACGAGCCCTCTGCGCGGCTGCCGTCGACAGAGTTGCTGTCAATTCACGCTGCGCCTTTGGGATTAGCCGCAAGGTTGGCGAGCCTTGTCGGCATCGCTGCGGATCCGCAGACCCGTGACCTGGTGGCGCCATTGGATCCGGTGCAGAATTCCACGGAGGAATCGTATTCGTCAGGGAGATCAGTCGATAATAATTCATTCGGGAAATGATTTGTCTGGTTGGACTTACGAGAACGGGGGATGGTTTGTTTTTTTTTTACAAGAGTGAAGAACAGGTGGATGGTTTGGCCTCATGCTCCGGCCGACACTCGCCGGGGGTTGCTCAGGCGCTCGTCGATCATCTCGTTCGCTTCCGCCGGCGTGTTTAGAGCTCGGTATAGTTTTAGTGCTCCTCCATTAGGGATGCAGATTTTTACGGGTTGACCCACTTACCCAATACCCAAAACAATTATTTTGGTATAAATACCCGTTGGGTTGGCCCATTTGATTTTAGTGCCCATCAGTGCTTTAGTTTGTGGGTCATTGGGTAACCCAGTCGAACACTTCGCTAGTCTCGTGCGCGTCTCCCATCTCGCGGCGGCGGCGGCTGCTGCCTAGGGGCATGGAGCCGACACCGAGCGGATCATCCCCAGCCCCACCGTACCGATCTATTCACTCAGCGGATCGTCCCTCGCCGGAAAGAGGGTACGAGCGCAGTAGCAGCCGAGCTGCGGCGGCGCTAGGGGATCCGCGTCCGGTCGGCGTCGTCACAAGTTCATGCGGCGCAGTCTGGAGGGGCGAGGCTGGAAGTCCCGATCGCTGCGGCGCTGGCGGTTGCGGTCGGACGAGCAGCTGCTGATCCTCTGCAGCAGCAGCAGCACGCGCGGTGCACGGACGGAGCGTCCGTTCGCCGCCCGGTTCAACCATGAAGGTGAGTCCTAGCTTTGTCTGTATCCCCGAGATTTCTCTATCCCTGATTAGCCATGATCTACAAATTAGAATATTCTTTTTCCTCTCTCTTGCTTCGATTTGATCCACTGCCGGTCATGGAGCAGCTGAATTTCTTCAATCCGTGAATTCGTGATGGTGATGAAATTCGTGATGGTGATGGAGGTGGCCATTGTGGAGCAGATGCGGCCAGAGTTCTTTCGGCCGTTGAGTGCTCTCTCCTGGCTCCTGCATACGTGCCCTCCCCCATCGGACCAGACCTGCTGGAGCTCGACCAAACCCGCTGGAGCTTGGCAGGAGTCCATCGAAGGCCATGGCGCTGCTGACTGGAAAAAACATTAACGATAGGAGCATTTTTTTTTTAACCCACTGGGTTTTGGGTAATCCTTGTTCTGTTTTTTTGACCAACCCATTGTTACTACTTCACTTTAATGGGTTGATTGGGTTGGTCACTGGTTGACCAAAAAACAACCCACTTGCATCCCTATCCTCCATACATGGAGATACGTTTTGTCCGTAGCCATGGAACTAGTGTGACTGCTCGTGCCGTGGACAGGTGATGCCGTGATGCTCCTCCGCATTTCTGGCGCAGTGTTGTTGACCAATGACCAACATTTCGTGTGTCAAATACTACGGTCAGACGAACTCTGGTGTCTGTGCACGTCCTCTGATGTCATCCCCAGGAGAGGGGAAAATTAAAACTATGGCCTGTTTAGTTCGTAAAAGTCCTTTTTACTTCCTATTCATCCCCCCACAGAACACGCATCCCTAAAAATTCCTTTTTTACCTTTTCTATTCATCTCCCTCACATAACACGCATTTCAGAAAAAAAGTACTTTTTACCAACCTGAACTAAACACGGCCCTAACCTTTGGACGTTTAGCTCTAGTACAACATCTTCTCGACAGAATTATCCAGGTTCCAGGACGACAGGACATACAAAATATAAAATGAAAGAAAAAAACAACAAAAACAGGCCACAGGCAGACCCGTAGGGCTTGTTTGGTTGCTGCCTGGCAGGCAGCGATGTCCACCGCAGGCACACGAAATCGTGCGCTTGGAGCGCTGCCTGCGTGCTCAGCTGGAGATGCCGCTCGTGAAGTGGAAGACAACAAAAGCGCATCACCTTGCACTGTTGATCCATGCAGGGATGAGTTTGGCGGGGCGCACCGTGCCCCCGCGACACTACGACAGAGTGGCGCCTGCTCTGCAATGCTTCATCCATTCCAGGCTTCCAGCAGCCAAGTGGATGCAAGCTACTTTGCCAATCTCTCTTGGAATCGAGGTACATGGATTCAGCCTGTAATTAGTAAATGCTAGGCGCAAAGCACCTTAAAATGGAAAGCTAAACAAAAAGCACCTAAAAACGGCGAAGCCGATATCTGATCCATCTCCTCGTCTGTACACACACGATGACACGATGCGCATGCGCCGCTGCTTATCATTTGCCATCTTTGTATCATACTCCCTGTAGCATTGCGAAGGCGGCAGTATGCCGATCGATCGGCGACTCGTGCCTGTCTGTGGTCCTTGATCGCTCACATGTGCCGCCCACCTCACCTCCGGGCCGTATACCGGCATTCCGGGCGGCGAATGCACGCGATGGATAAGGTAAGGTTATACGTGGTCGTCGGTTAACCTCTGCTACCATCTTGCAATTGCGACGCTGCAAAGCGTCTCTGGTAATAACAGACTCAGAATTCGGAGACGTTTGTGAATTGTGATGTTGTAGTACACTACATGTGACGTGAGGCGAGGAGATGTGATGATCTTTGTCCTTGTTGACCCGTGAAGAAGCTGTCTCGCCCCGGTGGTCAGACTTTTTTTCAGGTTCCGATTTTACAAGAGGTACAGCTGGAGGTAGCAAGGCCATCTCCAATGTATGCAACCACCCTCGGTTCTATAGATGGACTCACAGTGATTTGATGTCATCTGTTGTACTGGCTGCAGTGTATAGAAACAGGGGGTGGATATATAAATAGGACCCACGTCACTCTTCTCTCTCTTTCTCTCTCTCACCTCTCTTTATTTTATTGCCTAGAACCAGGTCCTATACATGGAACCCGGTTCTATATAGAAACCACTCCTGCAATATATAGACCCTGGTTCTATGTCTGCATTTATTGTATGGAACCACCTTAGGACCTTCCATTGGAGACGCCCTAATTTACATCTCCACAAGTACAGCTCTGGCCTAGCTTTGGATTCCAGTCCAGGTCACCATACTTTTTGCCACTGGACATGTCCACTTGTATTCACCACCGATCATCAGTCCAAAAGTACGAGCGGCGAAACAAGCAACAGTAACACTACTGGTTAATAAAAGGAGCTAGCTAAAACAAGCAAAGTCCTGTCTAAACCCCTATATAAACCCCCACACTCCGCCTCACTCACCCACAAGCACTGCCAGTCTGCCACTCCTCATCCAGCTCGCTCTCTCACCATGGCGTCCACCACCACCATCCTTATCCTCCTCCTCCTCCTCGCCGCCGCGACCGTCGCCTCGGCCTCCGACCTGCCCGTATACCACAACGTGCACCCACCATCCCCATCCCCGCTCGAGTCCATCCTCTCCCTCGCGCGCGCCGACGACGCCCGCCTCCTCTTCCTGTCCTCCAAGGCCTCCTCCTCCCCCGGCGCCGTGACCTCCGCCCCCGTCGCCTCCGGCCAGGCCCCGCCGTCGTACGTCGTCCGCGCCGGCCTCGGCACCCCTGTCCAGCAAGCCCTCCTCGCCCTCGACACCAGCGCCGACGCCACCTGGGCCCACTGCGCCCCCTGCGACACCTGCCCCACCGGCAGCCGCTTCATCCCTGCCTCCTCCTCCTCCTACGCCTCCCTCCCCTGCGCCTCCGAATGGTGCCCTCTCTTCCAAGGCCAGCCATGCCCGTCCAACCTCGGCACCAACGAAGCCATGCCGGCGTGCGCCTTCTCCAAGCCCTTCGCCGACGCATCCTTCCAGGCTTCGCTGGGCACCGACACGGTTCGTCTGGGCAAAGACGCCATCCCCAACTACGCGTTCGGCTGCGTCGGCGCGGTGACCGGGCCCACGACGAACCTCCCCAAGCAAGGTCTCCTCGGCCTCGGCCGTGGTCCCATGTCGCTGCTGTCACAGACGGGGAGCAGGTACAATGGCGTCTTCTCCTACTGCTTGCCAAGCTACAAGTCGTACTACTTCTCGGGCTCGCTCCGGCTGGGCGCCGCCGGGCAGCCTCGGAACGTGCGGTACACGCCGCTGCTGAGCAACCCGCACCGTCCGTCGCTGTACTACGTGAACGTGACGGGGCTGAGCGTGGGGAGAGCGTGGGTGAAGGTGCCCGCGGGTTCGTTCGGGTTCGACACGGCCACCGGCGCGGGGACGGTGATCGACTCCGGGACGGTGATCACGAGGTGGACGGCGCCAGTGTACGCGGCGCTGCGCGAGGAGTTCCGGCGGCAAGTGGCGGCGCCGAGCGGGTACACGTCGCTGGGCGCGTTCGACACGTGCTTCAACACCGACGAGGTGGCGGCGGGCGGCGCGCCGGCGGTGACGCTGCACATGGATGGAGGGGTGGATTTGACGCTGCCGATGGAGAACACGCTGATCCACAGCAGCGCCACGCCGCTGGCGTGTTTGGCGATGGCCGAGGCGCCGCAGAACGTTAACTCCGTTGTTAATGTGGTGGCCAACCTGCAGCAGCAGAACGTCCGGGTCGTCGTCGACGTCGCCGCATCGCGCGTCGGCTTCGCCAGGGAGCCCTGCAACTGAGAGGAGCCTCCGTTCGTCTGGTCCGTGTGTTCTTCTTCCGGTGTTGTGTCGTCGTGCAATAAGGCCATAAGGGACGTGACGTCACACGAAAAAAATTGGTTCGTCACGTGTAGCTAGTTCATGTAAGATGTACTCTGCCAGAGTGTGTACTGCTTTGTTTATTTTTCTTTTTTTTAATTGTTTTGTATGGCCGAGATTGGTTTGCCAAAATTCGATGGAGGACGTGTACGTCGATGACCGTGTCACGAGCGTGCACACTGTACATCGGTACAAAAGATGGTTCATCACGGAGCGATTCACGAGCTGTCACTTGACCGTAACTGGACGTGTGTCATTCCGGCCCAGGCCGCTTGCATCGTCTTGTTCTAGTTCTAGCGTTGGTCCTTCATCTCAGTAATACCCAGTCACCCAGACACAACACCTGGCTCGCCGGTTTACAGAACTTGGCATGCACTCCGTGTGATTTTTTTTCACGTGGAACGAGTGAAAACCGGTTTATTACCTGCGGCAGGACAGCCCCCTCATCAGAGTCATCACGGGCTCACGGCACGGCGAGTCGGTGACACGGCCGTCGTCCCCAGTGTGTTCATTCTGACGAGTGGCGAGCTCTGAGCTGTTGCAGCAGTAGAGGGGAGCTGAGCTGTTGCTTCGGTCTCAGCTCTGAAGCCCTGAGCGCCTTCAAGAATTCCACTGCTGACTGGCCCCAGGCCGCGCCGTGGTGCCTTTTGCAGTAAAAATATCTCACTCTCTGCTCTCGACAAATTTCGCATCCCAGATTTGAGGGGAAAATCACCACGTAAGAAACGTGCAAGTGATACCAGGAGTAGTCCTACAGCCGGTGGATGAAACGTGAGGTTCAGGCACACGCATCAGCAGAAAACTCGCCCTCAAATAGTGATCAAGAGCAACAATATAGATGCTTGAATATGTTTAGGCAGCAATGTGTACCGCACACGAGACACCCAAATTATTTGTCACAAAGAAGACGGTAAATACTCCATATTAATGTGGTACAGTAATGTGACTTGATATAAGTAGGTCAACGAAGCAAACTCCATTGTCCAAGCCACTGGAATAACTGACTAGTCACTTCATGTTCCTGGGGCATTTTGATCTTCATTGAACACTACACCAGCTGAAAAGAAGATCAGTTTTCCCTAGTGCTATTCTTGATCCATTCCAGGTACTTGGTGTTACCACCGGTTATGGGCAGAGCAATAACTTCAGGAACACTGCATGGGTGAGGAATTAGTAAGCAAGAGCAATGTTGCACACGGAGTCCTATACTTGGTTTCACTATCTATACTAGGATCAAGAAACACAAAATCATCAAACCAATTGGAGCTTACTCGTATTCATGGTTGGCTTTGACATGCTCAGTCAAGGCATCAAGAAGTGATTCCCTAGTCTTTATGATGAGCAATTCTTCAGCATCAGATTGCACCTAAGAGTGTGTTTAGATTGTAGGAAAAAACACTGTAGCATAAGAAAAACACTGTAGCATTCACTGGGAAACGTGTTTTGTGAGGAAGGAATAGTGAAAAGTTGGAATGAATAGTGAAAAGTTGTAATGAATAGTGAATAGTTGGGAATCTGAACATGGCCTAAAAGAGGGTAGAGATGCCAGAGAATATCAGTCCACTTTAGAAATTTCCGGCAACAAAAAAGAAAACCTGAAGATTGACTTTTTTTTTTTTTTACCTTTCCCTCCCACCAGTAAACGGATTCAATGCCTGAAAGGATAAGCATGACTTCAGTTTGGTGAATAGTAAGGAATATATCATACAAAATTACACTGACAATTCTTGTTTATGGCTGCCTAGGTTGCCTGAAGCTAGATGTGCAAAGTAATTTTATGACATGGGTCCAACTAAATCATTTCAGTGAGCTCTGCCACAGTTAGTTCTTACAGCCTATGCTGGTAATTCAATTATTTCAAGCTCATATCATGTACAGATCGATGCATGTAGCCTAACTTCACCTGGTGCTAACAGAGAAACCTACTAACCATTTGAGAAGTAGCACTATTTTGTGTTCAACATGAGCAGTGATATTTTGTGGGAAAACCTAGGCTAGGGAGACCAGGAGGCTATCCTTGCACCTTGGAAATATACAAGTAGACTGTAGACCTACCCAGTCCAGTGTCATTATTTGAATAGAATACAATATCCCGTTTTAGGAAAATAAATAATTGAAATGAGAAGTAACATTTTTACATGCACTGAGGTCATAATGTCTACACATGGACAAAAAATAAAAGTGAGGAGAAAATCAAATTCGAACCAGGTACTATATTGACACAGGCAGCAAGCTTCTCGCTGATGATGCTCTGTGACAGCTTCTTGCCTGCATTAGATGTCAGACACAGTTATTCAAGACTTCAAAGGCAAAAGCCAGGAAGATTATACAAAATGTGAACAGGAATAACAATAAAAAAGATCAAACCTTAAAAGAAAAAAACTAATCAAGCAAGCAAAGATAGAATGTTCACAAGCCGATACATAGTAATCTGACCCTTTTTCAATTGAGACAACTGGTCGCAATGATTAGCGAGCACTTAAAGTGGTGAATAAATGATCAATAGCATAGGAAAAGAGGTGCCAGTTACCTGCTTCCCTGTTTGGAACGGTCACATACACAACGATGGAGGGCACGGTCGTGGAAGCCGACTCCATTCGAGCGGCACTGAGACCTCTTGCCCTGCAAAGTTTTACATAACTGAAATTTCTTAATCTTGGCATCACAATATGAGCAAGGAGATACAAAGACGGACATGAGACTCAATATTTCTACCATCCAAGGTTTGCGTACTTAACTCGTCATGCACTCATGCTACACTGAAAAATTGGATCAAATTTTGCTGTTATTTTTCCTGCAGAACCTTAACGTGGTGCCACAATTCACTACTCCAATTGTAGCAGCGTGCGTTGTAAACAAGGCATCGTGGCAACGAAATAGACAAATAGTGCGACGGTACTCCATATGATCTTATCAATCCTCACAATCACGAGATAGCTACTTCAAGTATGTGATTCTCAAACTAAATGCACACCGATTACTAGCACAGGCAAGTGTGAGCCGGATAAGCCAAAATTCGATGGGAATGCGAGTGCCTTCCTCACACCAGCTAGACGAGTTCTAGTAGGAGGGTGGGGGAAGTTACCCGATGAAGGGGAGGCCGCACTGGGGGAAGGAGTACCCCGAACTGCAAGCGACCGCGGAGCTGGCAGCGCCGATGCTGAATAACAGGAGCGCTCCCGCGAGTGGCGCGCGGCGCCCGTAGATCAGCGCACGCTGAGCTCCGGCGGGACTGGCTGCGGTGGCGGCGGAGGGTGGGGAGAAAACCCGGAACGGCGAGGGGAGTGGCATCTCCGGCAGGTTCGGTAGCCGTTTATGTACTCGTCACCATCGGAAAAGCGCATCCCCTTCCTTCCTTTGCCTCGGTGGCTCACGAACCTTCCCCCGCTGCTGGGCCACTCTTGGGCTCTAGTGGGCGACTATGGGCTTGACGCAACCTCATTGGGCCTTCCCGTTGCATTGTGGGCCACGAACGCCGCAAGCGGGCCTTTCTACTCCTTTCTTAACCCCTCCCTTCTCTCTCCCTCGGACGGAACGGAAGCCCCGAGCCCCAAACCCTACACGAGCGGCACAGCCTCCACCCCCAGCGCCGACACTTCGAGTTCTGCTTCGGGCCTTCCCGCGTCTCCGACCATGGCTGAACCCGAGGTGGAGGTAGCAGCCGACGCCGCAGCAGCGATGGAAACCGAGGCGCCGGCAGTTGCTGGTCAGAAGAGGGAGCGGGAAGAAGGGGGTGATCCCGCTGCTGTGGGCGGCGAGGCGGCGGCGGCGGCTGAGGAGGAGGAAGCCGCGGCGGCTAAGAAGCCGAGGGTGGAGGGAGATGCCAAGGAGGAAAAGGAGGGGGAGACGAAGCAGGAAAAGGAGGCGGATGGCAAGCCCGTCAAGCTTGGGCCGAAAGAGTTTGCCTCGGGTGTCGAGATGTTCGACTACTTCTTCGCCCTGCTCCACTCGTGGGCGCCGCAGCTTGATTTCAATAAGGTGATTGGTTCTCTCTCGAAGCCTCGAGATGATCTCTTTGTGCTAAAGATTGTTCATGTATGTTGATTTGCTGTGCGTGTAGTGCTCTAGTATGGCCTGATGAATTGTTAGCCTTGTTGCAGTAGTGAAAAGGTAATAGTAGTCTAGTAGTAGGTATATTTCATATATGTTCTGGGTGTGCATTTAGCTATTTACTTGTTTGCTCCTCGTTTGGAAATTATTTGGCTTGTTAAATCTATTGTTAAGGATGCGATTTCGCAATCATTTAGTGTGTACTAACAGGTTCGAAGTTGGAGCTTTTATTGTGCCATGTGCCATCCAGCTCCTTTGTTTTGATCTCTCGGAGCTGTGGGCAGAGGCTGAAAAAAATATCTTTAGTATATTATTATGCATATCGTGATGGAGCGTGCTGTTCTATAGTTCCATTATTGCTGAGGAAGTCATAAGACATTTTCGCTTGCTTGGATTAAACATGGCTGGTGTTTTCTTAGCTTTGTTTTTAGTTTTCTGTTACTGGTATGATTTTTTAGATAAAGTTTGGGATTAAACTTGTGTCCCCGACATATAACTTATTTGGTGTGATTTGTTGGGAATGCATGTGAGTACCCATATTGTGTTTGATTAACTTGGATGGCTTGCATTGCTTTCAAGTGCATATTAGATTTTTTCCCCCTTGTCTACAGCATTAACATTTTTATAATTCGTTGGTGTTTGACATCACTATCATAGCCATACAAAACATGAGCTGATGTACTTTGTTCGACTTGCTTTGTGGTGCTTCAGTTTCGATCTGGATTTCCAAATGTTTTTCTGGTTTTTTGAGTAAGGACTTTTCTGCTGTTAGCTTGGAGCTATTCTCAAAGTTAGAAATCTCTGTCCTAGCATGGTTGTTAACTTATTGCTTCAAGTTTCAGTGCATGTGTGAGACTTAGGAGGGATAAAGGTTCTTCCCCTAACCTTATTCAGAACTCCAGTCGATGGTCTTACGCCATTGGGATACTTTGAATCTCATATCTTCAGTGTGTCATAATTCATAAATGGAAAGCATTAGAGTAATATTTACGTTTCTGGTGTTGGTGAAACTTTGTTTACAAACTTACATTTTATCATATTTGCCCTTTTTCTATTTAATGTCTGAGTTGTGATTTTTGCCTCATTCACCACATTTTGGATTTTTTGCATTATAATTTGCACTTTATGATGTTGTGTTTGCATTAGTTTTGTGTATGTGAGACCTTAAAGCAAAAAGATAATTAAACTGCAGCCGTGGTCTGGTTGCACTGAAAGTCAAGTGGATGACTTTCATAATTTGAAGATGCTTGGTTGTGCAACCGGGATGCTTGATGCGATAGGTCAAACAAATTAATACAACTGCAGTTTAGTTTTCCTGAATATGCATATATGACTCACATGACAGAAACATCTGTTAATTGGCTGTTGTGCTTTTGGGAATGATTACTAGGTACATAATGGCCACCAGATTTCTTGGCTAAATATATTTTCATTGTTCTTTGAAGTTTCCCTAGATAAAGTCATTGCCACCATTAAAATATGCTCTCTGGCACATGGATTTCTTATTTGCATATCAACTTTTGCAGTATGAACAAATGGTGCTGGAGGACTTGCTGAAGAAAGGGCATGCTGAGCCTGAAAAGAAGATTGGACCAGGCATCGAGGCATTTGAGATCCGCAACCACCCTGTGTGGCAAAGCCGCTGCTTCTTTGTCCGCAGGGTTGATGGATCCGCGGATGATTTCAGCTTCCGCAAATGCGTGGACAACATACTGCCTCTCCCTGAGGACATGAAGATCGGCAACGGCAAGAAGTCTGGTGGCCACCACAAGGGTGGTGGCGGGGGCCGGGGAGGAGGGCGCGGCGGAGGGGGCCGTGGTGGCTGGCGTGGTGGGCGTGGCCGGGGCAGGAGAGGCGGCTAGGAAGTTAACCGGAGCCCTGCAATTTTGCCCGGTTAATGCTGGGGTGGGTGGTCGTGAAAACGAAGGGCATATGTGTTGTGTTTTTATGTGGGCTTGTTTGCCCCTGTCCTAGAGACCGATGGTGCCCACTTCTGAAACTTGGAACTCGGAGATGATCCACGGCGAATGCTTGCGCCTTGCTGTTCAACTGTGTTCCATCCGTTCTGATTTGGTTCAGTCATTTGCATTGCGTTTGCACTCACATATGACATGAACTGGGGCCAATTTTAAAACACGTTGGTAGCTCGGTGTACTTGCTAGTCTCAGAAACTCAAAAGGGGTAGCGGACAAGTCGGTTGGTCTTGTCGAGTCACACAATTCCGCAGACGCTGTGCGGCCGGCGAGTACTGGAAGTGGAACGCGTTCCTGGTCATCGCCTTATGTACGTCTACGCACACATGTTTCTTTGTCACCTGTGAACGTGGCCGGAAACCAAGCTCAGCTGTTGCTCCCGGGCCGTGTTTAGTTCCAAAAGTACCTTTTACTTCCTATTCATCCCCCTCACAGAACACGCATCCCTAAAAATTCCTTTTTCCCTTTCTTAGTACCTTTTACTCCCTCCGTCCCAGGATATAAGGCGCGCACGTAAATCAAGATTCAAACTTTGAAAATTTTGACCTACGATTAATTTTGTATAATAAATTTTTTTCTAACAACCATCATATCATCGAATTTATGTTTAAAAGTAGTTTCATATTAAAATAATTTTTTAATATAAATATTATATTATAGGAGATATTAACAGTCAAATGTAATTGTTGGAGACTGTGCCAAGTTTGACCGTGCCTTATATCCTGAGACGGAGGGAGTACTTCCTATTCATCCCCCTCACAGAACACGCATCCCTAAAAATTCCTTTTTCCCTTTCTTATTCATCCCCCTCACAGAACACGCATCCCAGAAAAAAAAGTACTTTTTCTCCACCACAACTAAACACGGCACCGGTTTCTCTGCAGTGCAGTCTTACTGACTAGTTGACTCATTAACTTGTGGGTTGTCCTACATGGCGCATGTTTTTTTTCTGTCACCTGTGAACGTGGCCGGAAACCGAGCCCAGGGGTGTGTTTAGTTGGAAAGGGAGGAAAATAACTTTTTCTGGGAAGCGTGTTCTATGATAGGAATGAATAGGAAAGTTGAAAGAAGTTAAAGGGGAACTTTTCTGGGAAGCGTGTTTTCTGAGAGAGATGAATAGTAGAGTCAAAAGAACTTCTGGAACTAAACAGGGCCCAGCTGTTGCTCCCGGTTTCTCTGCAGTTTACTGACGGCCAGTTGACTCACTTTGTGGGTTGTCCTACATGGCTCGCTGCATATACCTTGGCTGTGTTCAGGTGGAAGAAGTACTTTTTAGTTTCTATCCATTCTCCTCACATAATACGCTTTCCAGAAAATTCCTTTTTTATCTTTTCTATTCATCCCCTCACATAACACACATCCCATTAAAAAAAAGTATTTTTCTCTCCTACATCCGAACACAGCCCTTGCCTTTTCGAACGTGGCCGGAAACCAAGCCCAGGAGTCTCGTCCTCCGCGCGTGGCTGAGCACCAGACCGGAATATTTGGCATCCAGATGTGTCTGCCGATGGTCTTTACGGTGACGGTTTGCGCAGGAATAATGCGATGAGGGGGCTGGGCATCGGTACCGTCAGAGCCCAAAGTCGTGAGGCCACACCACCTCTGGTGTCTGGAAAGGGAAGGGGAGGAAAAGGGACAGATGCTTTTGCCACTTGCGGTGTAATCCAATAACCCATCCACTATCCTGTCACGCTACCAGCACTTGCGCTGCTGCTGGTTGCGTTGCGTGCTTGGACGCTTGCTCGTCATCAGCCACCGGCCCACCGCGATCCGCACTGCCGTGTGGCCTTTCGAAAGCACTATGAGCTCATCCTCATCGATGTTTTCCCAAAAGAAACCAGTCAGAACCGGTACTATCTTCTCCTGAAACTGGCCTGCTTGGCGTCGTCATCGCAAGCGTACGTGCGTAAATAACACACCCTGCGGACCACCCCTCAAACCGGGGTGCTCCCTTTCACCGTTTCGTGACTCCATCGGCTGCCACTCGCGGTTCGCAGAGCGTCGTCCGCACACGCCCGTCATCTCACCCCAAAACCACTCTCTTTTGGGGAAAGGGGGCAAGATCATAGATCAAATCACACGACACGGCGACGAAAAAAGCGATGGATCCGATCGAGCTGGGGATATGCCAGTGCCACGGCCACCCTATGCGGCGTCGTGGATCCGACGTCGCTGCCGCAACGCGGCGATGTTGCGGGCTGGCCTGGCCATGGACGCAACGCAACGGCCCTGGTGGATGCTCGCCTGCCTTCTGTTTGGTAGTATCTTCCACCGCCGAGGCCACCGTACCGCGACTGTGTCTCCCCGCCCGTAGTCCGTAGCTGCGGTCTCTGGCGCGTGACGAGGATGTTTTCTTCTCCCGGTACCCGTATTAGTGCAAATAGCTTTCACCGGCAGCGTCGTGGGGGCGGGTAGGTAATGTCAGGTTGTTATTAGCTTCCGGTGGTTAAGAAGCGCAAGGTAAACAACGCACAGACACGCACCTGAAACCGTGGTCCATATTAGTAAGGCCTTGTTTAGTCGGTGAAGTTGGGAAAAGTTGGAGGTGTGAATAGTGTATTGATAAGCGTGTCTGTGAGAGAAAATGTGACTTGATGTGATTGAAAAGTTAGCGAAAGTTGGCAATCTAAACAAGGCCTAAGATTTACCGAACAAGGGTTTGCTGGTTTGATGCCGACGACTGCGATAACCCAATCATATAGTGAGCCATCCACTAGCTGATGTCATGGTCAGTCCATCACTACATGTGGCAATATTTAAAAGATGCAGATGTGTGTACAGCCATTGATAGGATGCAACTTCAGCTTATAATACCGATCCGCGGTACATTGATGATGGGGTCTGTTTGGAATGAAGCAATTTCATAAAAACCGGTTCAATTTTACAGAAAAAAAAGTAAGAACAAGGTATAATTTTCACGTTTGAAATATGTCCTAAACATGTATAAATTTCCGTGTTCTAAACATACCCAAAAATGTATATTCCTACACACAAGATATTTGTGCTTTACACAACACTTCAATAGAAAAAAAAACATGCTAATGGAGAAAATGAAGGAAGTACTTAAGATCATCATGTCATAAATTCACAACCTTTTATAAGAGTCTGCTGACGACAAAAATATCTATAATAGATCTTATACATTTACATTTGTGTGTTTCTCCCGTGTGGAGTGATTTTCACCTTAGTAATACAAATTTGGCACGTCTATAGCCCCGCGGTACGACTAGTATATCTGTAAGCTTTCGGCTATATCTGTATGATTTTGTCCACATCGACACACTTATTACAATCTACTTTTGATTTGCCTATGAAATGAGTTTTTATGTCGGTTTTAATATCACAATATCTTTTTCTCATACTCTAAACTTCTCTCGCGTATAGCCGTATAGGTACTCCTGTAATATTCACAGGTATCTTCGTCTGAAACAAAGTACAGTACATGCAGAAAGAAGAAGAAGAAACAACTCTGGCAAGAAAATACAGAAGGGAAACCCAACCAAAAAAAAAGAAAAAAAAAAGGAAGAAATTTCATACGATTTCTGCGCCCTCTCCTTCGGCGTCTTCGCTCGCTACTCTCCACCAGCGAGCCCCGATACGACCAGCCCTCCCGCCGGCGCCGGCGCGAACCGCGGGCCATGTACAAGCTCGGCGGCCGTGGCGGTGGGCGCGGCGGCGGCGGTGGCGCGTCAAAGCGCCCGCCGGCCCCCCACGGCCGCGGCCGGGGCGGCTCCTCCTCCATCGGCGGGATGGGCGCGCCTCCCCGCGGTCGCGCTGCCGCCGCCGCGCAGCCGGCCGGGCGTGACGAGTCGTTCCGCCTGGAGTCCAGCGGGCCGCCCGCCTTCGCTGCTATAATACGCCTGACCCCCGACCTCGTCGACGAGATCCGGCGGGCGGAGGAGGCCGGTGGCGGCGCCCGCATCAAATTCAACCCTAATATGTATAACTCGTCGGAGAACGTGAGCACCCTCTGTCGTTTAGTTCTTTCCATGAGTCCCAAGTTTTAACCTAACAAATTTGGATAGTTTTTCCACTAACAGTATATCCTAAATACGTTTTCCTTTTAGCCTTACTTTTACTGGGGTTGAGTTAGTATTTTCTGTAATTACATTCAGATTAATCAAATTTATTTACTGCATGCTACTCAAGAGATGTTTGGATTGTTAAGTATCTCTTTAGGATCAACAATTTTCTCTTCATATTGTGTGTTGGTCTTTGGGTTGCCTTGGTTCATATAGGGCATTGAGCTTGCATTGTTCATTGGACCCTTTCAGTGTACCATTTTGACACTTGTTTAGAATTTGTACAAAACATGCTGGCATATAGTTGCTGTATCTTGTGGTCTCAAAGATTTGGTTGTTACTCTTTATTTAGTTTGATTTGTTGGGCACAATGATGTATTACATTATCATTGGTGTTTTTTTATGGTTTTATTGCGAACAAGCTTAGTAGTGTTTCCTAGGAACCTAGAGTTTTTCCATGCACTATGGGCTATGACCTGGACTCAGAATGTTACTTTTGGATGACTTTGGATTTTTATATGTTAAGGTCCTGCTTGAATGCAAGATATTTTTGCAGTATAGAAAAAAATGGTTTTATAAAATACTTTGGTTTTGGAAAGCCATGAGGTGTTTGGAACAAACGTTAATTTTTTGAAAGCCATGGCATTGTTAAAACTGTAGTCTTTTTCGACTTTTAGAAACTTTACTTTAGATCTCTTTTTATTCTTTTCTCTAAACTGTGGTTTAGCACATCTTCGGGTTTTGAAAGAACAGTTTCTTAATACCACGATTTGTCAAAACTCTGGCATACAAACAAGCCTTGAGTGTTGCTCAAAATCTTCCCAAAATGGTGATTTACACTAAACAATAAGAAATAATTCAATTTTCAATTAGCCTGTTGTTGTGGAGCAGTAGCTGAAATCTTAGTTTCTAAGGAATAGCCTCCCATCTGGTTTCCTTTGACTGGATGAGCCTCTCCTCTTCCAGGCATACATTTTTTTTTCCTTTTTGTTTGTTTATGATGAAATGTTTATCTTTCCTATCTATGGAATTACCACCAAGCATGTTCCAGCCCACACAAAAATTGTGGAGATTGGTGGGAAATGTCTGGTTCCCTAAGGTGAAGTATGCTTTGACGAAATTCAAGGTTATAATGGTCGATCTTAGATTGTCCTACTAGGTCCAGCTATGATTGGTATACCAAGAGAAATTTGTTCTACATGGCAATTACTCTTGTATGTTTAGTTGATTCTGTACAATTCATGCTTGTTTCATTGAGTGCTCAAATATCTTTTCCTGCACCAGGTTATAGATGTTAATGGTAAAGAATTCAAGTTCACGTGGGCATCTGAACGAGGCGAATTGTGTGATATATATGAAGAACGTCAGAGTGGAGAGGATGGAAACGGGTTGCTTCTAGAGTGTGGCTCTGCTTGGCGCAAGGTGAATGTGCAACGCATTTTGGATGAGTCAGCAAAGAACCTTGTCAAAATGCGCTCTGAGGAGGCTGAACGTCTCTCGAAATCTCGAAAGTTTGTCTGCTTTCCCCATTCCATAGCCCTCTTGGTCTCTATTGATTTAGACAATCCTAATATGTAGATTTTCGTAAAATCTATGTTTTACGATATGATCAAATTTGCTTATGTATCCTTGGTAACATTTCTGGCTGTAGATCAATTGTGCTGGACCCAGCTAATCCATCTGTCAAGAGTCAGGCCAAGTCAATGGCTGCTGCAGCTGTAGAAGGTCTGTTCTTTGAACTATGAATCATGTTTTCTGTCTTAACATTATATTACGAGTTTATTTTCTCTACTTTGATTTTGCATTCATAATAGAAAATGTGTATTGTCGCATGGTTATTCTAAGCAAATTCAATGTATGTTAATTTTCTTGTATTGCCAGGAAGTATGCGGAGGATGCCCTGGAAGAAGAATGAATTCTTTAAAAAGAATAAAGGTTTTGATCTTGTTATTCATATTACTGTTTTTCAATTTTTTTTTATTTAAAACTAATTCTGAGTGTTGTTCCTTGCCTGCTCCAGCTGCTGCTATTGCACCGACCAAATCAATTTCTAAAGTGAAGTTATCTAACAATATTCCCAAAGGAAATTTCTCAACTTCACCTGCACCTTCTCCTGAACAACCTGGAGCGAATATTCCTTCATTTCCCGTTGGATCGGATGCAAATAATGAAGTCATAACACCTTTTGATTTGAATAAAGAGGAAAACAGTAAAACTGAGAAAGCAACACCAAATAAGATGTCTAAAGGAATAAATCGCCGAGCAAGTGCTCATTCTGCAAGTGTTGATGATAATACAAATGAAGTGCGGAGCCTCTTGATATCTGTACTCTCAGAAAATCCAAAAGGAATGAGCCTAAAGGTAATCCCTCCCTCCCTCCCTCCGTGCATGAGGCCACATGATATTAATCAAGCTCCAAATGGAAATAGAGCCCTGAAAATTCCCTGTACTTTGTAAATAAATCGAACACAGAACACTTAATTACAGATGTTGTCAAAATTTACAGGTCTGCAGATTTTGCAGTATGATAAAAGAAGGTTTTTGAACTTGACCCATTTGTATCTTGGTGCTTTCATCGAGTGGCATTGTAGCTCGATCTTGTTGTTCTCTGGCAACCTTAACCTTTTGATTTTTTTGGGGGGTTTGGTCTGATACTACAAATACTTTCATCTGTCATCATAGACACCTTAATTTCCTCCTAAATTTTTCTGAATTCATAGTTCAATTACCCCAAATTATTATGTGACATCCTTCTCACATGTAATCATATGCAGGCTTTGGAGAAAGCTGTTGCCGATGTATTACCTAATGCATCAAAGAAAATAGAGAGCAGTATCAAGAATGTGAGTAATGAAACATGTTCACGACCTCTTTTACCAAATAGTAAATGTAGGAAGTAAGGAGTCAATTCACCTAACATTTTGATTGTTTTTCCAGATTGCGAATTACCAAGCTCCAGGGAGGTATGTGCTCAAACCAGAGTTTGAGGTAGAAAACTCTAAAAGGCATGTCGAAGGTGGAAGGTATAGCCTCTTGTATTAAAATTAAATTCCTTGTCTTTTTATTAATATTGCGGGGAATGGTTTGTCATGTTGCTTCAGAAGCTTTGTATAATATTTCGACATGTCTGCAACTCTACCGCAACACCTTAAGAGATATCTTTGTGCACAACAGATCTATCAATGAGAACACTGAGGAATTTGCTCCAAGCTTAAAGATTGATGATCCTGATATATTTGAGAGTATTGATGTTGTTGGCTCCCCAGCTACTACTGCAGGAGATGGAAAGGTCAATAATGGCAGTGAAGATAAGGCAGGAACATCTAGTGAGAGCGGAAGTGATAGCGATAGTGACAGTGACAGCAGTGACAGTGGAAGTGACAGTGGGAGTCAAAGCAGAAGTGCTGCAGATAGTGGCAGTGGGAGCAGCAGCGATAGTGATAGTGATGCTTCTTCGAGCAGCAAGGACGGCTCTGATGCATTTGTGGATATTACAAGTGACGATGACAGAGCAAATACTGCACAGACAAAAGTTTCAGATGATCTTAATTTGTCTACATCACCGAGAGATTTGACAAGGCTTGATGTCGATGATGAACAAATTGACATTGGAACAAATATGGATTATAGGACTGCATCACCACATATTGATTTGAACAATTTTAATACTGATAATGATGATGCAGAAGCTGAGGGATTTGCTGCAGGCAACCTGAAGAAGCCATCTGAAATTCCAGGAAGCAAGAACACGCCAAGCACCAGAATGGACCCTACCCATGTTGATAGCAAGTATAATGAAATGTCTTATCAAGCAGACCTTTTTGATGATTCCTTGAAAACAATCAGTGAGAACTTACCCAACGAAGAAGCTGGTCAATTAACAAAGCAGCATAGTAACAGGAGAAAATCAACATCAAAGGATGGATCAAACCATGGCCCGATGAGTATAGCCGACAAAAGTGCCAAACCCAAATTGAAAAGGTCTTCTGGTAACGAGAACTCCACAACAAAACCTGAAAGTGCCAAAAAGATCAAAGTTGACGTAGCATCTCCAGGCATCACAGGTCCTTTATCTGAGCACAGAAAAGGCTTACCGCCTGAAAAACATTCCAATGATAGATTGAACAAAGAGGCAGGAAGTGTTAGCCGCAATGTTTCACGAGATAGCAGTCCTGCCATGAAAGGAAGACCTTTGGCTTCTGGAAATATACAAAAGATAGATCATAGCCCAAATGTACCTATCCCAACAATGCACTCCGAGAGACCGAAAGAAAATATTGAGAAATCAAGTTTGAAGAAAAAAACAGAAAAGATGCAGAAACCATGGCATGGTATTGATGGTGACTTTGGTATAGGTTACTCACATGGTGAAGGCCACCATGCCAATTTTGATGGCTCTGATGATTCTTCCGCAAGAAAAAAGAGTAGATATGGGGATCCTCTTGATGATAAAATGCTCAAACGTTCAAAGGATGCTAATCCTAATATAAATTCTATGAATTTAACTAAATCTTCCAGTGGAAATGCTGGACCTGATGAGATCGCTGCTTTTCCTGGACTAAATGAAAGTAATGGTGAGCTATCAACTTCGCAAAGAGTTAATGTTGAGAGATCACCTCATGGTAAGAAAAGGCTCCAGAGGGAGCTTTCAGATCTCGAATTGGGTGAATTTCGTGAGACTTCTTTGGAAAATGACAATGAGAGGACAAGGAAGCAATTTGAGAGAAATAATTCATCCAAGTCACTTGATGCTAAATTAGCTAGCATAGATAATTCCTACCCCGGTATGAATAATAGGAAGGCTCATGTAAGTGGCTTTCATGATAGGGGAAAACCATCACCTCAAGAATATGGTGTTGGAGGTCAGATAAACCAGGAAGCCTTTCCCAGGAAGGCAGCAGGATATGATTTTGATGATAATGGGCCTCAACAAAGAGGAAATATTCCAGAGAATCAGCATTTTCCAAGGACTGATGCTTCAGATTCTGATAACATATCATATAGGCCAGGAGAAAAAACAAGCAAAAGGGACTCAAGGATGGCGCAAGGTGGAGTGCTAGAGCATGCAGAAAAGAAGAAGAAAGCAACCTCAAGGCTTCCACAGAATGGTTATAATAATGCCACTGTGACTCGAACACAGAAATCAATTTCCCCATCAGATAATGAGGAAAGAAGTAGAAACAACTCTTTGATCGAGTCCGAGACAGGCAGGAAGAGAGACAGTTCTTCAGATGATGATAACTTATTTTTCTCCAAGTATGACAAGGATGAGCCAGAACTCAAGGCTCCAATAAAAGATTTCTCACAGTAAGTTCAAATATCCTCCGTGCAGTCAGTTTATGAAGTATTTTGTTTAGTGCATTTTGATTTCCCCTTACTTTTATGGGTAAACTGTACCTGAGTACCCCTGTTCTAAAATTATTTGATACAATCATGGTATTCCTAGCTATCTTTTTGTATATAGTATTTACATGACTGGATTACTGCCTTCAGTTTTCCTATGGGTTTCCTTGGAGTCCAGCTTACCTTATATAGATTTTTACTTAGAATCTGAGAATGGTATATATATTTGTTTTGAATTTTAAGCGTATTTTCTGTATTACAACTAACTGATTATATACTTTTGCAGATACAAAGATTATGTGCAGGAGTACAATGAGAAGTATGGGGTTTATACTTACTTAAACAGTCAGATTGAGAAAACTAAGTATGTGTTCTGTTGTTCTTTTGCACTTCATGTTTCTTCCGTTGAATAATTCCCAACTTAATAATCTCCTGAAACTTGTTTTTCATTCTTTTTTCTTAAACTTTTTAAATACAGGTCTGAATTCTTAAAGGTTCAAGAAGATCTCAATGTTGCTAAAGAAAGAGACAAGGAGCAATATTATAACATTGTAGGAAGACTCAGAGACATGTACCGTGAATCAGGAGCAGTATGTTTTCTGCCTGATCTTCCATATGCTTTAACATAACTGCCTTTTTTCTCATTTCCTATTTTCTGTCTTGAAAATTCTAAAAATTGCTACCAGTATCCTTATGACCTTATCAAACAGATTGTTCTGCTCAATTGACATTGGGATATGAAAGGATACTATTAAACAACCTAGCTATTTAATTTAAGTATTGCTAATGGTTGAATCTCTCCCCGAATCTGATTGTGAACATTGTCTTCTGCAGAGGCATAAATTAATGAAGAAGGTATTTGTATTGCTTCATGAGGAGCTGCAGGTATGTAAATTGCGAGCAGTAGTTTATTATGCAACTGATTGCAGCAACTTCCATACCATTGTAGTTAGTATCTGCATTCTGATATTTTGCTTATTTCCCCTCAGACTATGAAGCAAAGAATTACAGACTTTACAGAGGCCTATTCAAATGAGTAGTGGCTTTACACTCATAACATGTGAGTTTTGTCCTACTTGATTATTTCCCTGAAGCACTGCAGAATAATGTTCGACTGAAGATGGACGGTATTATAGTTTTGTGGTAACCATGCAGGGAATTTGTAACGGCTTTTGAGGAGCTGTCACTCATCGTCAAGTCTGAAAATGCCGGGACACCGACATTAACTTGCCTTCGTAGAATTTTGCTTGGCTCGGACATTCAGCCAAGCGCACTTAGCTGTGACAGAACCTGAGAGAGTTCGTGATTACTGGGATCACTGTGCTGAGTTCCTCGGTAATCATGCGGAAGTGAGGCCAAGGCTGTTCGAATATCAATGACCATTGACGAATTCCTCCGGTGATGCGAGACCCCTGAGCCAATGGCACATAACTCACGAAACGGAGGTTTGATGTCTGAGGCAACGTTACAACAGCAGTTTTGCAGCTAGTTTGGTACTGTGACCAGGCGGTTCTCTTTGTAGATGTTTTGTACTTCTTTTTACCCCCTGGCGTTGTACATTGCTTTGTATTATTGTGATCCATGTCAACTGAAGTAAATCACTAACCCTGTACATATTTGTAGACCCAATAGAGAAGTTTTGAATTAGCGAGAGAAAACTCTGGGGATGTGTTGTTAGTACAGATATTAATTTTTCAATATCACCTGTTGATGAAGTTCTGTTTCCAAAATATGCTAGTCTCCTCATCAAAGCCCTCCGTTTTACTTTCGGCTGTTTTCCTATCGGATCAAGATGTCCCTCTCGCCACGCCAAAAAAAAAAGTCCCTCTCGAAGTAACATGATGCGCCAATGCCTTTTCACAGAAAATTGACATTTCTGTGACCTTAAAGAACGTATTGGATAAAAGACAAATGCAGACGTAGCCAATGGCAAAATGGCATTTCTGTAGTTTAAAGGAAGTCTAGGAAAAAGACGAATCCAGATGTAAGTTTTCTGGTTCATCCTCATCCCATCGAAACTCTCTGGTGTCAGCGTGAAGATATACAGGCTGTTGTCAGAAAGCGAAATGATACCTTTTCTTTGAAAAAAAAACTCGAATACTTTGCGCGAATACGTACGCCCGAAATTACTGAGTCAAAACATGTCGGACCCTTTTTTTTTTAACCTTTTCAAGCTTTTTCTCGGTGTGTCCTGCCTCCTGCGAAATTCCAGCGCGCAACGTGTTCACCTTAACCAACCTCACACGGTTGGCCTCTCATCGGACGGCTATCGCACGGCTTACCCCGTCATCATCATCCACAGTGGGAAAAAGGGCACCGGGCTGGCGTCGTTGGTCCCACCTGCCAGTCCACGTCTCGTTCAGCCGTCGATCCACGCGTCCCTGGCAATGTGGCCCCATTCACCCGCTCCCGACGCGGGGGCGGCCCCCCTGTCTGGAAACCAGAGAGGCCCAGCCCCCTCCACCTCCAGGGCCTGCACCGCCCCACGCCCACGGGCTCACACCACAAATGCGACCCCGAACCTCGCACAGAGCACAGAGTTTCCAGAAGCATCCCCCAACCCCGAAGGCTCGCGGCGATCGCGTGGAGGCTGGCGGCTGGCGACGAGGGAGAGGCGCGGCGGCGAGGGTTAGCCGGAGATGGACGCAGCGGAGAAGTTGCGGTGGCCCTTCTCGGACGGCAGCGTCACCGATCTTCTCGACGCCCGCAGCCTGCACGGCTCCCATGTAAGGCCCCTCGGAGCAGCCCAGCCCTGAGTTTGTTCCCCATGGCGGTTTGGGCAACTAGGCTTCATTCGTGCTTAGCTCTGGGGGCTAATTGACCGATTCGCCGGGGTCTCGCTGGGACATGATAGATTGCCGAGGTGGTTTGGGTTTGGGTTTGGGATGTGAGCTAGTGGGACCTCGGGTTGCATTTCCGGACCGGTCCTCCTAAACTTACTAGGGTTTATGGACGTGGAGAACCGGTTGCTGTTCCAGTGCTTTGGATGAGGCAGCTTGATGCCAGTAGTTGGATTGGAATGCTTGTTTGGTAATTGGTATATACTCGTAGCTGTTTGTTTAGGGACCAGAATTGCTTCTGAAATGTGGCAGTATCAAGATGACTGCAGCATGCTTGCTCTTTGTACGGTGCAAACCTGAAACCCAGCTCTTGAAAGTTGGAAGGTGGAAGTGAACATTGGTCTGTGCTTCATAATAGCGAGATATTGAAGCAATGATGATGCAACTTTTTGTACATAGAACAGAGCCAATGGCTTATTAGTTACTTGGGGATATTGTTTTGAACTGTGCGTGCTGTGAGCAGTATGTACATACTTGGCTCTTCCTTTGAAGCTAAACGCTGATAGGGTACCATCAAACTTATGAAGTATTCATTCACAATACCTGTTTTCCTCTCAATTTTTTTTTCTCGAACACATAGGAGAGCTGCGTATCAATACCTGTTTTCCTCTCAACTTACATCCATAATTCCATATGGTGCATTTGGATGGACCAATTGTTAAATACACGATCCTCGGGATTCTTATTTCAGCAAGAAAACTGTATCTAGGAATAAAAGGAGGAAACCAGCATCGCATAGTCTTTGGAGAAACTGATCCACCATCTGAAACATGTCATCCATGTTTTCTCTTTTGCAGGACATTAAGAAAAGAATGCAATTCCATTCTTCTCTAGTGCAAAAGCTTGCTTTGGAAAAGGAGATGGAGGTATTTAACTAACTGTTTGGTTTGACCATTTCATCATGTCCGTTAATATATGTGAATCCCATGCTGGCATGTTAAAATTTCTCTGTGCTCTTGAGGATAAAGGTGAAGTTTCTTGCTCTTTGCTTGATTTTCATAATGTGTATCTTCTCCTATGGTGTTTAACAGGGCCACACTGGTTGCGTGAATGCTATTGCATGGAATTCAAATGGTTCGCTTCTTATATCGGGATCAGACGACACTAGAGTAAGTTTCTGAACTTAGATTGGTTTGCTAACACCATTAACTTGTAATATTTCCTTCATCCATTTATTCGGACTCTTACCTCTCTGTCAAAACTCAAAACTGTAGTGCCCTGGAAATTGTTTTGAAATAGAAATGAACATGTTTGTTTTTCGAGTCTGGCTTTGGCATGCTTTCTCGCAGGAGGACTTGGCCATATGTTCAAGTGGAAACTATGTAGTTGATCCTTTTGTATTTGTAGAAATATGGTAGTGCACGATTAGTATCTGCCTTCACAATTTTTTCGTACCTCTTTACAGGAGGACTGAACCACTGTTGTTAATTATGTTGTGGAGTTCTTTGTCTTTTAAAAAATACAATAGTGTGTGTATGCGCTTACAAACTCTGAGAACTTTCCATTTGCATAATTGAACTTTAATTTGTTGACTAAAGAGAAAGAAGAAATTTGTATTATACAAGCAAATGAGACCCCTCATCTTTTTGCATATACATTGCTCCACAGTGACCTGATGCACTTAGTCATGAAATGTTTCCTATCTGACTTGCTTCACTGTTTCATGATATGAAGACACTTTATCATTGATTATTTGGTCTGCAGATTAATATCTGGAGTTACAATAATCGGGAAATGTTGCGTGGTATCGACACTGGACATTCTGCAAATATCTTCTGCACAAAATTTGTCCCAGAAACATGTGATGAAGTAGTAGTCTCTGGAGCAGGAGATGCAGAGGTACAACTTTTATTTTCCTTTTTCCAAAAAGAAAATGCTTCTTATTCCTGTTATTTCCGGTCTTCCTTCAGAAGAGTTACTGGTTCTTTTCAGGTTCGTGTTTTCAATATGTCCCGTTTAAGTGGCAGAAGGCGAAGAGAAATTTCTATGGAACCAACAGCAGTTTACCAGTGTCACTCAAGAAGGGTCAAGAAAATAGCTGTAAGTCATCAGAATGTTGGAACATTATTTGTAATATGAAATTCTATACAATTGGGGGAAAATGTGCATTTAATTTGACATGAATCTGAGAAAATTGAAAAAAAAACTTTTTTATTCTTTAGGAGAGCCAATATCATGTAAGACTTGTCATTTGAGATGTGTTCTCCATATCTATATGTTTAGACATTGATGTGTTGCATTTTACTTGTTGTCATATGTGATATGTTTTGCAGCTTTTGCTCATCCATGCACTTCCATTCTTTGCTTTTGTCTACCTCTGCATGGTTCAGTTGTTAATATTTTCATTTGTTTGCCAAATGTAGGTTGAAATTGGCAATCCTAATGTAGTGTGGAGCGCAAGTGAGGATGGTACTCTGAGACAGCATGATTTTCGTGAGTGTAGTTCCTGTCCTCCTGCAGGATCTGCTAACCAGGAATGCCGCAATGTTCTTGTGAGTAATCCATACTTCTGATTTTCTTTTTTCCATTAGTTTCCGTGTTCTAGGTGTGGTTATTTGGCTGCATTGATCATACAGAGCTTGCTATTCTGTTGGCCTAGCGCATCATGTTATTAAATATTTGTCAGTAATTTTTTCTTCCACATTTTATGATCTTTAGAGGCTTAAGAACGGCTACTCCCGGTGCATGTTTCATAGGGGTTTCACGCGCATTAAATATGGTGTCAAGTCAGCATTTTTTTTATGATGTGGTAAAGTTAATGAGAGATGAAAGGGGTTTCATCCAGAATTCCAGATGAAACCATGTGTGCATGGTTTCCATTTCCAGCATAGCTTGTCTCTTGCATGTATTGCCCATGAAACACCAAAAGAAATATAATGCATTTTATGGGTTATTTCATCCATCAACTATGTTTTTTTTGTTATTACGTGTCTTCCTAGGAAACACGAAAAATAAAACCTCACATAAGGAATGGCCTAATTAGGCAACCCAAAAATTTCCTAGGGGTTATGTTTGTAATTTTCTTAAGCGTTTCTGGATCTGAACATCACTTTTTCTACTGTGAGATGGTTGAATCCATAAATCTAAAAAAATGATGTATTAACTTATAATGCTCATTTGTTGGACAATCATTGCATAATCAGTTATGGCTTTGTGATCAGTGTGATGTGCTTCTCATTCACTTGCTTTTTAATTACTCCCTCCATCCCAAAATACTCTTCGTTTTGGCTTTTTTAGATACATAGTTTTTTATATGCACCTAGTTATGCCAAAACAATTAGTATTTTGGGACAGAGGGATTAGTTTATACCATTGAATTTTTTTTTGCCCCTTTCAGATTCTATTTGAAATGTATGGATAATTGATGTTTTGATATAAATGATTGCTAATAATATAGCTGATTTAGTTTTAGGATTGGTTCTAATATTTATATTCTGCGCTACACATTTGTGGCAGCTTGATCTACGTTGTGGAGCAAAGAAGTCTTTAGGTGATCTACCTAAACATCCATTGGCACTGAAGTCTTGTGATATTAGTTCTGTTCGTCCCCATCAAATCCTTGTTGGTGGGAGGTAACCTTCTTGTCAAAGTTGTTATCCCTAGGCAGTACATAACATAGCAAGCCTCTCGTGTTCTTTTACTTGATTAACACAACTCTTATATGATGTTCATGCAGTGATGCATTTGCCAGGCTGTATGATAGGAGAATGCTGCCACCATTGAGTTCATGTCGAAACAAAAGGAAGCCACCACCATGCCTTAAAATGTTCTGCCCTTTACATCTTGCTGACAATGTGAGTTCGCTCTTACTTTTGATTGTTATGCATTGCTGTTACAGTAGGGCTATGGTAAAGTTAGCAACCATAGCTAGCCTGTACGAAGCCAAAAGATGTCAAACTTTTTTAATGCTATATTTGTGTGCTAAAAAGTTATCATGAAACGGTAAAGATTTAGCAGTTTTTTTCCTGATCACCTCTATGTAACCAGATGGCACATGTATAATGGTTGCGTCAGTATCACTATTCTGTCAGCATTCTCATTCGGTTTTTTTTTTGTTGTTAAGTCCTTCTATCCACGAGCTGTGGATGAGTAATGGTTGTCCAAACATTCTATAGGGAATACCGGAATAGGTTTAGTGCTTTTATGTTTTCCCAGATACTTGAGCTAGAGCATCTGGGCCAGAATATGCGCTTGACTTTCTCTTTGTTGTCATCTCTGAACTACGCTAGTGTTCCTTTTGTTGACTTGTTAATTATTTGTAATCAGAAGAAGACATATTTGCACCTTACACACGTTGGATTCAGCCCAAATGGGAAGGAGGTTCTTTTAAGCTACAGCGGTGAACATGTTTATCTATTTGATGTTGAGCCAGGTATGATCACTTTGCTCACATCAAGCATTTTCTGTCTTCTTTTCAAACATGTGGAACACATATCTTTGCATTGTAGAAATAAACCTCAGTCATAATAAGAACTCTTCAAAAATGAAGATTACGACAAACACATACTCTTGACAGTCCAAATCATATGGGGCAGGTTACAGAACCTAATGTGCCATAGGGCCCTTGGCCTCTTTACCCCAGCCTACCTGCCACTGTTGATAGTTCTTAAATACTGTGCTGATCAAATTTTTCATCAGTTCAGATGGTAATACGAGTTCAATGAGATACACAGCAGATTATGTACGAGAACAATTATTTGTACCTCCTTTTCACAAAGTACCAGCAAAAGAACATGCAAAACAAAGGAGGGTTTTGGCAAACACAACTTCAAGAAAACTATCTAGGGTCAGAAACTCTCTCTCTCTCTCTCTCTCTCTCTCTCTCTCTGTGGGTGGGCGTGCGCTTGTCGTACCTTGATCTGCTACATGCATTGAACCCCTCTGCCTTTCATGGCGCCCGTTTCAGGTAGATCTGTGCAGCAAATTTATGCAAATCGCAACAACATCTCTGGAGACGGGCAAAAACTTAATGTGTGGGATTGAAGCTTGCACTGAAGTACTTGAATCCGTGGGACCTGATATCGACGATAACATGAGGCATGCCTGCTTGTGTACTCGAGCAGGATTGTACCTGAAGGTTTGTCTGCTACATTGATTCACTTGTGAAATTCTGTTCCACAATAAATGTAGGGATCACAAAATTTTGATCCACAGAGGAAATGGAAAAATGATGTTTACATGGCAATTCGGGATTGCAACCGAGCGCGGAATATTGATCCCACATCATATCAAGCACATTTATATATGTCAGAGGCCCTATTACAGGTAAGCATCTGTGAATCAGTTTGAAGAATGTGAGTGTATACTGTCAAATAGCCGGTATCTCTGTTATGTACAAAATTGTTCATGCCTTCTCGAGTTTATTCTGTATAATATGTCAAATTTCACACTAAAACCAAAAGTTCAAGAAATTACCGAGTTTTTAAACCTTTATATTCTTTTTTAACTGAGTAGTTTCCTGTTCCTTTCCATTTCTTTTTTTTTATCTGAATATTTTCCGATTATTTTCTCTAGATAAAGTTTAGGGGTATAAGTAATCTCTTATACATGGAGGCTTGGATTGTTTCGATGATCCGATCAGTCATTGTTTAATCTTATTGTCTGCTTTGTTTACTTTTTGCTCATGCTTATAAATTCAGTTATCCTTTAAATAAAAGTTCTGAATCAGATGATTAGCTTCTTCTCTTAAATAGTCATGCCATGTCTTGTGTAGGTAGGAAGACTGAGGGAGGCATCTGAGTATGCAGAAGCGGCAAATAGTCTTCTTCCGCCTCATTCTGAATTGAGGAAGCAGGTGGATGATATAAAACAGCGTGTTGCGTCAGGTGAGTATATTCACCAACAGCAGAAGCTATTGTTTTTCACATAACTTTAGCGTATGAACTTATTATCACATTTTATGTAATATATTTGCGTGCTAAATGATTAAAATGTTTTTTCCTCTAGTCTACTGTTCTGTCACCCCTTATTATTTTGCCTTTTTTGGTAGCTGGCTAGCTGCTGCCATGAACATATGTTAGTTCTTCGTTGATAAATAGACGACCTATGTTGGAAATCACTCTCTATCGCTCTCTCTAAGTGTTTATCACAAACACACTAGCTTTTCTCTTGGTTGACAGCAACATTAGTATTTTGTTGATGCGGATCACACTAGTGTGTGTATAGATAAACACTTAAGAGAGAGGGAGTGGTTTCCTTTTTGTGAACATATCATGGTAATACCCTTTTTGTTTGTCTCTGTCCGTTGTGTTTTTTTTTTCCTACTTTCTACCTCTGGCCGTTGAAGTAGAGGAATTATAGTTTAAGATGTTGCCCTCTTCCATTTCATGATATATTTCCTTTGTTCAAGCAGCTGAACTTGAGAAGAATAGGACAGATCAGAATGGGAATGCTAAAGCTAATACACAAGGAAAATTACGCTCATTGAGTGATATATTGTTCAGATCCGATGTTAGTGGTTCTTCATCGCAGGAGGGCAGAGAAGATTCCGATAATGATGATGAAATGGAATTAGACTATGAGACATCAGTATCTGGTGACGAAAGCCGAGAGAATGATCAAGGTGTCCTTCGTGGTAGTTTAAGTTTTAGATTTCATCAAAGAGATGATCAAACTAATGAACACGCTGGCGAGAATGGATCGACCAAGTCCACTCATAATGATGATTCGAACTCCCAGGTATCTACCTTTTGTCTTTCTATGTGACTCCTAATGTCATATGCCTCATATACTGTTCATTCATGGATTTTAAAATTTTCCCTAATCATGTAATGCAGTCAGATGTTGCCATTGATATGAAGCAAAGATATGTTGCACACTGCAATGTGGGGACAGATATTAAACAAGCTAGCTTTCTTGGTGAGCAAGGTTAGGCTATTCATCATGCATTTATGTTATAGGTCTGCTTTAGGAGAACTTCCATCAAGACACTTTCATTTTCATTTGCAGATTTTATATTAACAAAAACATGCTAACCTTTTTGTGTAAGAGTAAGACAGACCTTGTGCTGAGGTGCTGTACTGTAGCCTGTAGTTTGATATGGTGTTTTTGAAAGTAACATATACCTTGCGTTATGGAAATCTGGAGTCTTAACTTTACGGTTGGCCCTCAAATTGAATTAATTTGCTTGTCCTAAAAGTCATATGTTTAAGGATTGGACATGTATGTAGAAGCAGCCTGTGTTGACCCTTCACGATAAGAATAGTAAATGTTTCATGTTGTGTCCCTTTACAATGCCTGGAACTTTTTTATTCAAATAAATAAATAAAGGCCTAGAACTTCACATGAAAAAAAAACTGAATTGGATGCAAAATTTAGATGGTGATTTAAGCTTACCTGTGCGGTTCTTGATTTTTCTTGTGCTTTATTCCCATTACAACAGGGGAGTTTATTGCCAGTGGAAGTGATGATGGTAGATGGTTCATATGGGAGAAGAGAACAGGAAGGCTTATTAAAATGCTTGCAGGGGATGGGGCTGGTAATTAGATTTCACTTCTGTTTTCTTTTATCTCTTAACACTGCCTTCTCACACGTGTGATATTTTCGTTAGTTGTGAACTGCATACAGTCACATCCCTTTGATTGCGCTGTCGCTACAAGTGGAATCGATAATACAATAAAGGTATAATCTGTACTTACTGCAATCAATAATCAATTTTTAAAGCTATTCTTCACATGCCACTAAATGACGTCTACGTTGACGTATGCTACAATTGTATTACTGACATGGGACCCCAGCCCTCCCATGTCGGCTTTACAATGAGCAAAAGGTTGTGAATCATGTCATATTTTGGTGCTATATTGTGAATTATCTGTAAAATAGCCTCATATGTTCTAGTGGAAGTAATTCAATATTTGACTTGTTCGTTTCTTTGTTTCTTTGTTAGCTATGGACGCCTGATGCAAATTCTACATCTATGGTCGCTGGACCAGAACTTGATGTGCTGAGTGTCATAGAGAATAACCAGAGGAAGTTATGTCGGAACCGTCAAATAGTGCTGTAAGCCGTACAAACTATACAAAGAACCTGACATTTACCATGATATGCTCTAAACTACCATACTTTCCTTGTGCAGGCCTTTCGAATTTTTGGAACGATTTCGGATGCATGAGTTTGCCGAAGGCCTCGAGTGTGCACAGAGTTGATTTACTATTGCTGGAGTTGCTGAGGTACTGCTGTTTAATTAGGATCTATTACAACCCAAGGAATTAACACTATAAAATAAACTGTGTGCTAAAGTCAGTTACTACCTTTTTCTTCCAGTTTCTGCGAAAAGGGTAATAGATGAAAGGATGATTATTTGCATCCAAGGTGGCCCATGTTTCGACATGAAAGGAATCACAACGTTGTTGCGATCTTAGAGTACTGGAATTATTACCTGAGGTGTCAAATAAACAATGCAATTATGTTGTGGTGTGGGAGCTTATAATGGTTCATATATGTAATGCACTGTGGATTCATTCCCTTGTACAGATTGTAGATAGGTGAAGTTATGCAATAAGTGAAAGTCACTGGGTACGTGTCCATGAACCTTGAGTCGTATATTCTTTTCTTTGTGCTGCCTATTAGGTGATGCTAGTTCTTGGTTGGCGACTGGGAATGGTCTCGTTCCCTTGAGCATCGAGACAATGTTGTATAGTGTTGGAACTCCCTGCTACATATTCCAATCGAGGTTACAGCTGAGCTCTTTTACAATTGTTGTGGGTGGTACTTTTCCTGTTAAAATTTTTATACCGTGATATGAAAATCATAATTAACGAAATAAATTTAAAAATAAATTAGCTACCGTACTCATCATTTTGGTATGTAGTCCCACCTATTTAAGTACTTTTGGGAGGGGTTTGGTTCGTTTAATTGTAACGTAACTTGATTACGTAACACATCACGTTACATGTGTTTGTTTTTGTTTGCAGTCATCTGGAATCAGTTGACTCTACAATTGAATCCCTTGTCTATATAAGGTTGTTACCGCTCCTTCCCTATCGTAATCAACAATGTTACTATCTGAAAACCAGATATCATTGACCATTCCACCATCTATTACAATGTAATTTTGTTTCCCTTTATGTTTGCATTATCATTACACCAACCAAACACCTCCTTGGTACTTTTGTCTAGGTACTTGGACTTTATTTTTTTCACTGTAAGATTCCCTAGATGGATGGTTCTCGTTATTTTCAATCACTGTAAAAATTCTCAAGGTAAGGTGGTTGTGGCACTTCCTTTTTGTGTTTAGAAATTACCTGTGTGCAGGGGTAAATAAGATCACCATTTTCTGACGTGGACGAATAAAATCAACCGATACGGCAACTCTTACGTAATGCTACGTTTCTTGCTTGTCTAATAGTCTTAAGAATGTGGTGGTGTAAAACTTTCTTAATTTTGACCACTTATAATAGCGGTCAATTGGAATTATTGCAAGCATTGCTGGACTTGCTATAAGAAATGGGCTATAGCGGTTTTTATAGAGCTGATCGTTGAACATCATGTTTATATTATAAAAGAAGCCCACTCTTGCACGGAACGAAATGTTTGGAGTTCGGACCGTAATCAATGGTAGACTAGTACTAGTCGGCAAGGCAAGCAGTCTGCCTGTCAATAAGTCATGATGGTCAGCATCACGTCTTTCGGTGGAAAGAATCATGGTTAGCATCACGCAGCAATGGCTAACGTGAGCAGGACCTCAGGCACGCACGACACTGTAACCCTATGCTTCCAGGCTTACACCTGAGCTGAGTGTCCAGAGGCGGTTGGTTGCACATCACTCGTGATTACTACGAGACGAACCATGTGCAGCAGCTTGCTTGCCGGTCCTATCCGGAATGCTCGAACGGGTACTTGAGAGATAAGCATGCAGCCGAGCCGGCCGATGCCGCCACGTCCGGGTTTATCAGCATTCAGCTGCCCACTGGCCACTACCCTATGCCGGCTGGCGTGTCGGCGTGCCGAGGCAGCCAAACTGCCGGCGCATTAGACCCCCGGTTTAGATACCGCCGGTCTCCTTTGGACAAAGCAAAACTCTCTCCAACTTGTATCTCTCTCCACTTGCAGAGTCATACCGCAATTGCAACTGGCTAGTTCCATCGACTCCGAGAAAAACGAGTCGGATGATGATATTATGGTAATCCGATGTATACGTGCAGGCATCCATCACCATCAACGCAAGAATAGGAAACAGGAACTTGGCCATTAAATTACCTCTACGTAAAGCACTAGGCCGCCGTGTCTGATGGGGGCCGCCGGCTCTCCTCCTCGACCTCCCCGTGGCAACCACATGCATGGACGCACCGGGACACCTGCCACGTCGGATCCACGTGGGCCCCCGTGACTTCCTATTGGCGGTCGCGGTCGCCGGACGTAGAGGGGTCAAACGCGGACCCCACTACCCTCTATCAAGCCAATCACCCCCGCATTTGTCGTCAATTTACACGGGATGCCATTGTCTGGTCTTCTTTTTGGCCCACCGACAAGCTTGCTCCCACGCGGTGCAGGAGCAGGTCGGCCACCTCCTTCCCAACCACGTTGCCTGATAGGTGGGCCTCGCCTTTCTGGGCCCCGCGTAGCAGAGGGACGACGGTACGTTCGCAGCTCGTGAACGTAGGCCCACGCTCGCCCGGCCGTCCAACGAAGCCCATCCACCCAGCTGCAATTATTCCTCAGCGGAAAGGGTTCGCCCCTCGATGCCTTGCCATTCACGGTCTTGCCACTGACAGGGACGTCTTGTTTGTTCTGCGATTTACATTATTTATTTCTGAAGGTGTTTTTTGGTACTGACCCTTCTTAGATGTGCTATTCGTGATTCTTTTTTAGTCCCTGGCCGACCTGCCCGCCAATAGATGTTACTTAAATTTTAATTAATGTTAATGAGGGTTCATATTATAGGGATACTACCCTTAGTGTTAAATTATAAGGGGCATATTTCAAAACAAATTTTTATGTACCCACAAAAAAAGCAATTTTTATATGTAACCATTCTTTCAACAACCTATAAGGCTACAAGCGCTCATGGTTTTGATTAGAATAATACTTGTCCTTAGTGACTCAATACGGAAATACTTGGATCAAATCTTGCATTGAAAAGTGAAATGATCTTACTGCACGGAGACTACTATTCAAAACCATGAGCGCTTGTAGATCATATATATATTGAAAGTAAATTATACCAAACCTTTGCTCAGAATTTACAATAGACTATTATTTCTATTTTATATAGGATACAAAATTATCAAGCTTTAAAAGAAAAAAGTTCTTCCAAATAAAACCACTGAACTTCAAGGCCTAGATTGCAAAACTAGACCAGTGAATAAAATATTACAGGAAATCTTTACCGGCCATGGCAGGAAGAGGTGGACAAAAGGGGCAGCTTCTGCAGGACCTTGAGATGTGTGAAGACACCGCATCAGCCGCCGCCACCACCACCACCTTTAATTGCTGCCTCCCCCGAACATCCATCCACCTCCCACAAGTTTGCCACCGCCACCGTCTCATCATCGCCACCATCATCCACGAGGAGCGGCGGCGCGCGAGATCAATCGATCGACGCCGACCCGGCAGCGGCAACGCGCATCAATCGATCGACCAGTTCGGCACCAGCCGACCAGATAGCTAGCGTGTTGGCTTTGATCCCGTCGGATCCATCGCATGCGGCGCCGGCTCCGCCCATCCATCTGTGAGATCTCCGGCGGGAGGCTTCGAATCCATGGGGAGCGGCAAGGAATCCCCAGGCGCCGCCGTATCCGGCGCGAGCGGTGGCCCGCAGCCGCCGGGAGCCACCGTCTGCTGCATGTGCGGCGACCGCGGCCTCCTGCCCGAGCTCTTCCGCTGCTCCGCCTGCTCCGTCCGCTCCCAGCACACGTACGCGCATCCATCCCAACCCACCAGCCCTCCTCCCCCAAATCAATTTCCTTTCTCTTAATGCACGCGTCGTTCATGTAGGTAGTGATGAACATGTCCGTACGTGCCACCGATCCCTAAAATTCGATCTGCACTTGCAGTAGCATCGAACATCAATAGGTACTTGGGTAGATTAAAAGGCCATCGATCCATATATTCTTGCTGGTGAGCGTGCGCATCGGGGATTTAATCACTTTGTTTGTTCTAGTATTATGCTTGAATCGAATCAGGTCCAGATTCATGCGTTCCTTTGTTTTCTTTGACATAGATGAGCATTCCATTTATAGTTTTATAATTTCTCCAATGGAAGAAATAGATGCATGGTTCTCCTGCGCGTTCTCGAAAAAGAAAAAGCTATCGAATTTGGAATAAATATCTAGGAACCACTCAAATATGCAGATTTTAGTAGAAAAAAGAGGAGACATATGCATGCATCATGCTGCTTTGAATCTAGAAATGGTCACCACACGATCGAGCTGATAGTTCATCAGTTGATTTCAACCTGCACAAGGTAACCTTTGTCTTTCCCTTGATGAAGAACACGTGAAATTCTGCACAACTGCATGCTCATCAGTGCTAGCTAGCTAGCTACTCCCAGAATTTGTCTCTATCCAAAAACTCAAAAGTTCCATCGGTTGCGTGCGTGCTTTTTATTTGAGTTTGGCATATTGTTTCTCCGATACGATCCTTTTCGTCACCGCTGTCCTTCTAGTTTATTCCGGACACATTTACTTTCCGCACGTCGCCAAATTGTCAAACGAGACGGGGCCTTTGCACATTCGCACGACGTTGATTTGCAAGCCGTGCTGGGCTTATTTGTACCTGAATCCAACTGCACCACTGTTTATCAGTTCCGGTTATTTAAAATCTGATTGGTGATCCCACGTGAATGCACGTACATACGTCGTCTGTACCTCACAATTTTGCATGCAATAACGTATACAAGCATATATGTACTTTTACATGAGCCTGGCTAATATGTATTCTGGGCACGTATGTACATACGTGATCGTATACAACAGATACTGCACGGATCGGTACCCGAAGGTGGAGTCGTACGGCACCTGCAACTGGTGCCTGAGAGCCGACAGAGGCGTGGCTTCTACTTCGTCCTCGCCTAAATCCACCGGCAAGGCGGCGACCGGCCGCCAGGCAGCTGCTCATCACCAGCAGCACGGTGAGACGAGCGGCGGCGGCAGGTCGCCCAAGGTCGCCGCCCGTGGCGACTTCGCGTCGTCGAACCTGAGCAAGCCTATCAAGAAGCAGCAGCAGCAGCCGCAGCATCAGCGGCTCCTGCTGCGGCGGTCAGCGTCGGACCTCGGCAGCCGCGTCCGCGACGCGCCGCCGCCGTCGCCCGGCGTCGCGCGCGGCAGGCCGAGGGTCCGGAGGTACAAGCTCTTGGAGGAGGTGATCACTAGCTAGCTAGTATATACAGCCAGCTGCATGCCCGCGTGTGTGTCGCCGATGATGTCGTGGATGACACGTGTACGTAGATCTTCTGCTGCCATGCATGCATGCATGTGGATCTAGCTGTGTGCTGATCAGCTGCTAATCATATAGCGCGCCGTGTGCATGCTGTACATGCGGAATAATACTCTGCTAACGTGTAGCTCGATCATGCGATACGAGCAGCTTCGCTTGATTGATCGTCTATATATGTAGAGAGAGTTCTGTACCTGCAAATAAACTTATTTCTTGTGATTTATGTACACTTATAATCCCGAGCTTAATCAAGGTGACCAAAGAGAAGGCTTGTGTTATTTTATGCGTGCATGTGATTTTCTTATTCCTTTGACTACGGAATCAAGTATTTTGCCGAGTGCCCGAAACACTCAGCAAAGCTCTGAAGACTGCAAAAACTTTGCCTGAGTGTTGCACACTTGCACTTGGCAAAGGCCACTCGGCATCGATCCATGCCAGCAACACCGTCCTTGCCGAGTGTTTCTCGTCGGACACTTGGCGCAAAACTGTTTGCCGAGTGCCAAGACGGCAAATAAAGTGCACAGAGATGGTGGAATGACGGAATATCATGTATACCAAATGTTTTGTGTTTGTCGAGTGCCCGATGAAATGCACTCGACAAACAGAATTGCACATGACAAACATCTATTTTTCGGTAGTATTTCCTAGTGCAGTGGTTTATTAATTTCTTGTTTTGTGACGAGGCTCAACTTTATTCAAAATTTTTCTTCTTTCACTGAACTGTTGGTGTTAGGGTCAGCATTGAGCCCTTATCTGTTTGCTTTGGTGATGGATGAGGTCACTAGGGATATACAAGGAGATATCCCTTGGTGCATGCTCTTTGCTGATGATGTGGTGCTAGTCGATGAGAGTAGGGAAGGTGTTAATGAGAAGCTAGAGCTATGGAGACGCACATTAGAGTCGAAGGGGTTCAGACTTAGCAGGACCAAGACTGAGTACATGATGTGCAATTTTAGTGGGACTAGGCACGAGGATGGAGACGTTAACCTCGACGGACAGGTGGTGCCCAAAAGGATACTTTTCGGTATTTAGGATCGATGTTGCAACAGGATGGCGACATTGATGAAGATGTTAAGCATAGAATCGCAGCAGGCTGGATGAAGTGGCGTCAAGCCTCTGGCGTCCTCTGTGATCGGAGGGTGCCACAAAAGCTGAAGGGGAAGTTCTATAGGACGGCGGTTCGACCGACGATGTTGTACGGGGCGGAATGTTGGCCTACTAAAAGGCGACATGTCCAGCAACTAAGTGTAGCAGAGATACGGATGTTGCGATGGTCTTGCGGGTACACAAGAAGGGATAGAGTTCGGAATGAAGACATTCGAGAGAAGGTCGGGGTGGCACCCATTGAGGAGAAATTGATCCAACATCGGCTGAGATGGTTTGGACATGTCCAACGGAGGCCCCCTGAGGCGCCGGTGCGTATTGGGATCCTAGGGCGGGCCAATAATATAAAGAGAGGTAGAGGTAGACCTAGATTGACTTGGGACGAAGCGGTAAATAGAGACCTTAAGAAGTGGAGTATTTCCAAAGAGGTAGCTTTCGATAGGAGCGCTTGGAGAATAGCTATCAATGTTCCTGAGCCTTGAGCTTTGTTTCTTGGGTTTCATCTCTAGCCTACCCCAACTCGCTTGGGACTAAAGGCTATGTTGTTGTTGTTGTACTGAACTGTTGGTGTTCCTTGCCTATCACTGAACCTGCAAATTATTGAGTTCCAAACCCACCACTGAGTGCTAACGTTATCACGCATTTATTCTGGGAAGAAGCTAAGCTAGCTAGCCGGGTACACGGTCATGGTCAGCTCCGTTGTGTAAGGTGGTGTGTACAACGAATCAAAGAGTGATTTAGTGGAGGATTATTGTGGATTTCGTCAGAGTCTGGCTGACCCAAACAAGAGGCCCTCCTGAGGTTTTGACAAATAGTTAATCAATATGTATGGATAATTATGTTAGTGCACAAAACATATATCAACAGATTCGTACCTTTTAATCTTTTGTTGATGATTCATGGCAATTGATAATCTAGTGTGCTTTTTAAGATTTTTAAATCCTAATATGGACTATACAAAAAGGATGGAGAGAGTAGTATTGAAAACCCTACCAGATTTGTTGATCAAAAGTGTCCAAAAAGATTGACCTTATATTATTACCTTCGACAAAGTCATTGGAAGCTCCGATTCCTTTAAAAAAAAACCGAAATCCTTTGACCTATCACAAATTCACAATATATATGACAGTGCAAGCTGTTGACAATTAATACGTGTATAAAGATTACGGTCTTATATAGCTGCTAAACCCAAAAAAAAACAAGGTTGGAGTCTAGACTCTTCAAATCATAGTTCTGACATCCATGACGATGACAGAAGATCCTTAAGTCTGACATTGCAAATAAGCGACGTGAGATGTCGTCACTGATTAGCTATGTGTGCGTCATGAGATAAAGAGTTATTATTAGCAGCCATATAGGGCAAATTGATGAAAGGCAAAGAGATCTATCGATATATATTTTGTACAGCCTTTAAATTGTTCGGGTACCAAACTTAACCAACCTTTTGTATTCAGCACAGCAGCTAGCTGCTTTCTGATCACGCCAAATTTCATCATCAGAGACGTACATGTAGGACTGCCCAATCTTGCCAATCCTCATTGTAGCAGTTTGTTAGTGTACGTCGATCAGTTAGGTATTTTACCATATATACATATGTCGGCACATCACTCTGAGGGAAAACGGCATTACATTCCTCTGAATTTTTCATTGTCCAACTGAAGACTGAACCATTTATCAGTCAGGTGCCCGTTATCCGCGCGCATCGAATTTATCGATTGTTTTCGTGGCACCTTTTCCGTGTCTCACAGGATCTGATTTCTTGAGTAGTAAACTATGGTTCTCCCCATCCAAATGTGCGTACCTGAATCGCCATTGCCTCCAGTGACTCAAAAAGCTCCATGCATCTTTCAGCTGTTGTCGGATGAGCCATCACCGTCATCAGTACTGCAATCCCTGGTAAAGTGTTAAGGAATCTGTTCAGAAGGTTCCAGAAGAAGAATCTGCTGAGAAATACTGCACGATGAACGGCCAGCTACTACGGAGTACTAGTATTACTAGCTTCTTGCGACACTGACAGCTGATAAGTGCTGATCATCACTCATGCTGACCACCTATACGTGGCACAGATCAAATCATCTTCGGTTCACTGCCAACAGCAAAATGGCTGCTGTGCCAATGCAAACACTGAGCTCGGTCGATGTGATGTCTCTCGATCATCGCCACTACATTAGCTCCTTCGCGTTGTTGGAATACTGCAATTATTTATGCAAATATCATGCGTTGACACTGAGAGACACTATCTTAGTGCGCATGATCATATACTTCTATGCAGCAGCTCCTAATTACTAACTTTTCAGAACGATAGATATGGAGCATATCAGCAGTGCGGTCAGAAAGTAGGTAAGCCTAACCTACTAAAGTAAATTCAGACCATTCTTAATCTGCTTTGGACCTAATTTAGAGTAGCAAAATCATTGCCTTCACCTCTTGCCGCGTTGTCACTCTGTCCCAGCTTGTTGACCCATTGCATGCAGTGGTGAACACAGATGTCCATGCACGCATGCCACGATTCTTCAGAATCCAATCCTTACGTTCAATACTTCGCTACCTTTAGAACAAAGTTCAATGTTGAATACTCCATCAGTTTTCTTGAAGGAAGATGAAAGTATTCTCTAATCCAGTGAAGTATCTCCAAGTCCGGGGGTGACATTTTCAAAGTTTGGCACCGTGACCATTCATCTCTAAGAGCTGTTTGACAAATGGATGATCGTCTTGCTCAGTTGATCCTGCTGTTGTTTAAGCTCCGTGCATCTCTCAGCCTTTCCACGGATTATGCACTGAAGAGTGGAATCGCTTTCTGAGAAGGTGAACTGGATGGCATTCATGGAACCAGTACAGCAGAATCTTATCCTGGCATGCAGATCGCCATGTTTCTGCTATCCTGACTTCTGAAAACACACTCTACCTGTCAGGATTTAACCTAGACTGGATATGCCGACTTTCTGTCGATAGATGTACTCTGTCACTCTCATGTGTCAGTGTGGTTTCTTAGAGATGAATGATCACCATGTGCCGTTAAGATGAGGCGTTGCCACGTAGTACGATTCAGTGACTGCATTGGACGATCGATACAAGGTGAGCGTTCGAAAATGCGGGACAGAAACGTTATCCTTCAAACGAGAAGAGGAACTGCGATATATCATGTGACGAACAACCTGGAGAGTGATGAGCTGCAGAGAACCAGATCGTGGCAGTACCTGCTGTGGATCTGGGACGAGCAATGTGATAAAAGACTCGGCATGAAACCAAAGCTGTTCTCCCCAGTGTCCGTCTGTGATGGTCCTCCCCTGCTAGGAGAGTAATGCGCTGCAGACTATAGCAGTAATGAAAATACAGTGCTAAAATCCAAGTACATGCGTCCAACATGTAGACCAACTTGTTTTCATGATTTTCTGTCCAGATCAACACCTCTTCATATAATCTGGCACCGATTTCGAACTTCTGATGTAGAGTATACTAATAAACGTTTCAGAACAAAGCCGTGAAAGCGAAGCGGTGGGGACGAAGTGATGCCTGAAACGGCAAGGAGGCCATATATGGTCATGCCGTCATGTATCATCTTCAACCATGGCACAAGATTGCAATGATAAGGGAGAGGACCCCAGCGCAGCGCCACCACAGGCCCTGAAGAACCAGTGGCAAGACGCAGAGCTGAAGAACCAGTGGCAAGACGCACATACGAGGCAGAGGCTGTGTTCAGATTCAGGAAAAAGTATTTCTCCAACAAGTTTTTTCTATTCACCTCACTCATAGAACACGCTTCTCAGTGCACTACTCATCTAAAACTTTCACCCACTCCTTTCAATCTGAACATAGCCTCGTTCTTTTGAGGTCTCTGCATCAGCGAGTCACTCTCTCTCTCTAGCCACAGAGATGCCTTGCTTTCTTGCTCTGTTCATGACACTGTGCAGCATTCACTTGTGCCCTTTTCGTGATCACCGCTGACCCTTTCCACGACCACAGAACTTTTGAGAAGGAGGAGGAGGCTGTGGAAGCTGGTTCTGGTTGGAGTGGATCTGTCACACCCTGAAATTTTGGATTTCGGCATGTGAATTAGAAAAAGAAATTAATAAACAATTTCACAAGTTATTAAAACTTTTTCCAACATTTGTTTAATTTACAGGAAATTTACCGTAGGAAAACAATCATTTTTTCTAAATTAAATAAATATGCTTTATGTGGCATTAATTGAAGTGTTGCATACATACTGAAGTACATTATGTGTTTTTGAGTGTTAAAGTTTTCAAGATGCGTTTAGATGTCGATCAAATCTTTCCTGAGAATTTCCTAGATTTTCTAGGAATTAATTCTCTTTTTCTAAAGTCAAATCCATTTATTGGAAGGCTTTAAATTCTCTTTTCATGAGCTCCAAATATTTTATTTTATTTCAAAGTCTCCAACTCTATCTCTGGAATTTTTCCTAGGATTTTTGGAGCTTTGGAGAGAATATTTCATGATTTAAATGCATATCTAGAGTTATCTGGATTTGTTTTTAAATTGGAAATAAATTCTCAAATAAATAAAACCTTATTCTTTTTACCCTCCGTTTTGGGCCGATTTATCCCTTGGCCCAGCATCGCAAGCCTAGTCTGGCCCATCACACCAGCCCAGCTCTCCCTCCACCCTTTCTCCTCTCTTTCTCGCCGACGCATGGGCCCCACTTGTCATTCTCCCTCCGCCTCCTCTCTCCCGCTGCTGGTCACTGACCGGTGGGCCCGCGTTGTCATCTCCCTCCTCAGGCGTTCCCGAGCAGGACTCAGCAGAGTCCGCATGGCCGCCACCGCGCCGCCGTTCCTTCTTGGCGCGCACGCCAAGGATTCCTCTCCTGGCCTATTTAATGCGCCGCCACCCCCTCCTCGAGTCCCTTCGTCTCGAAGCCCAAACCCTAGCTTCCGAGCTCCTTTGCGCCGCCGCCATCGACCTCGCGCCGCCGCCGTCGATCCGCGCCTCCGCTGCCTCTTCGTCAAAGTGATATACGCCTGGAGCTTGGTAAGGCGGTGAGCATCGCTACCGAGCCTTTGCCCCCTTCTTCCTCGCCCTCTCGCGCCCTCGCTGCCTCACCGTAGCGTCCGAGCCGCTGCTGCGCGTCGCCAGCCACCCCCGCCGCCTAGCTTCGCCCTAGACCCCCCAAAACGAGATCCCCACGGCCCCAGCTTGCTCCTGCGCCTCGATCCAGTCGAAACGGTGGCCTCTAGCCCCGTTTTCTCTCGACTCCGGCGACGTCCCGGCGATGCGCCGCCGTGCACCGCCAGCAGCTCGTCCTCTTCGGCGAGCCGATCCGCCCAGACGAACCAGAGCCGTCCGATCTGGATCCGGCGGCCACGTTTAGATCCAGTCCAAGTCAAACCACGTTCCCCCGGTCGGCCGTGGTATTTTGCAGAAGAGCCCCTGCTTTTGTTGCAAATCAACCCGCGGTCCAACACAAGTCAAAAGTAATTCCACTTTAGTCCTTTTCTTCACGTCTAGGCCCCTGAACTTTCATAGATTCGAACCCGCCGTCCATAGGTGCTAGTTTTACGCGTTAGCCCTCGGTTTCTTTCAAAACAGTCCCTGAAAGCCCTGTTTCCTCGCAGTTAAGCCCTGCAACCTTGTTTTATCCCTAGATTTTACGTTTTAACTCCGTTTAACCTCGTTTTTGTTGCGTTAATCTTCTATAAGCGTAGAGTTTAGTTCACCAGTGTTGTTTACCATGTTTCATGTTTTGAAATAAATTAATAAATATTAATTTTCCTAATTCTTATTTAACTAGTCTTTCCAATTAAAAGCTATATAGGATATACCTCGGCTTTCATAAGCTAATTTAATATGGTTAATGAGCATTCACCTTGTTTTTATGAATAAAAGCTAAATAGGTTATATCCGAGCTTTCATAATCACATGTTAACTTGATTAATAATTATTGAATTAGTTTTCATAATTAAAATCTAACTAGGTTTAAACACTGGTTTTGTGCAATCTAAATTAATATGGTTAATTCACAACTTGAATAAGTTTTTAATATAACTTGTTTAGTCCAACGCGAGACATTATGTTATTCGTCTAGATGCTCTCACATGCTTTCTTGCAAATTAAAATATTTAATTGGTATAATCATTATATAAATATTTGCAAATAAAATTGATTAAGCTTTAACCCGTCTTTTTATATCAAAGTATAATTTTGATTAATTTAAATATTGAATATTTCTCTAAATATTCATTATATGCCTTTTATTAATTAAAATAAAAGAAGCATGTAGTCTTTTGTTTTTTTTAATTATAAACCTTACGATAGTTGTATCCTTTCCAACCGTTGTTCCGTTTTCAACGTTCCTCACGCCCTTGTGATCGTAGTAGCGAGCTCCATCGTTTAGTGCGTTCTTTTAAAAGCTTTTCTTTTGATTGGTGTATTGTTCTTAGTTGTACCTATTTCTTTGCTTGCATGTTTGTGCTTGTGCTCGATGATTGCTACGATTAGAGGAGCATCGTTCCGAAGCTATCAAGAACAAGAGTTGAATACTGAGCAGTGGTATTCTTTTGCGGAAAGGCAAGTGTCCCTAACCATCTTTCTACCTATGCTTTATGAGATCATATGTGTTAATTGGAAACCATGGAGAACCACCCAGGATTATCCGTACAACCACAATACTATATGGCTTTGGTCTTGGCTAAGTAACTAGATGAACTATATGTTGTGTTTGCACTGCTAGTGGTGGAATTTGGGGGCTTTACCGGGATGGCAGGTGCGGGGATCGGAAGGCAAGGCCTTGCCGTTGTAACCGTGGTCTTCGGGGAGCAAACACATACATATAGGGAGTCTTTGGAAAGGCCTCGTAGCGTTCCTATGCAATCACACCTCAGAAGTGTGGTATGCGCCTTTGTGGTGCAGCATGGTTGGGTCTAAAGTTCCTCGGGACTTTTACGCGAATTGTGGTGAAAGTGTACAACCTCTGCAGAGTGTAAAACTGTTATAACAGCCGTGTTCGCGGTCATGAACGGCCTGGACCCTTACATGATTAATTTATCGAAAGTTGATATTAATTACATTGTTCTGGTTATTTCGGTGGCCTTGCTGAGTACCAACCATAAGTGTACTCATCCTTGCTTATTGCTGCTCAGTATTCAGAAGGTGTGTGGAGTTATTGAAGAAGATGCTAGGCGTACGCAACCCCCAGTCAACTGCCTGTGGTGAAGTGTGCAAGATTCCGCTGCTAGAAAACGTTTGTATTGCATTTATTTTATTATTTCCGCTGTAACTTTGTGTTCTGTTTATTCATGGAGTTTATCATATGTGTGAAACTTGATCCTGGCACACATATGAGATACATCTGGTTTTCTTTCTAAAACCAGGTGTGACAGGATCCATCACCTTGGATTAGATGTGCATTGGCCCCAGCGAACACTGATAATAACTGGAGACCATGGCAGCACAGTGCTTCGGCTTTGCAAAGAGAAGCTGGCCCCCACAAGGGGTTTGAATGGGCACGCCCGTGCCCATAACCAACATCAAAGACCGCTCTCTTTTCTTTTCTCGAATATGCAGAAGAACGATGCATCTTTGTATTAAGAAGAAATAAGTTTTAGTACAACACGCGATAACCACCCAAGAGGACGCTACGAATTACATGAGAGCAAAACGTAGCAAAGCCGAAAGCAAGCAAGGGTGGTTACATGAATGATAAACAACCTAGAAGACCGCTCTCTTCAAAACCTGAGTTATCAGTTGAGGACCTGATCTCCCGATCAAATATGCTTTGGTGTTGAAGCTGCTTGCAAGATCAAAAGATTACATGAACCTTACGAGATTGTGAAGTAGGATGAAGTAAAAGCCGATACTTGTGGGAGCAAAAGTTTTCGCTTGGTACGACTAGTTCAGAAATGGTGAGTAGGGATAAAAGGCAAAATGCATCTGCAAGTTACCACTTTGGCCTCCGCAAGGGTAAGGCAGCCTTTCCTCTTTAGAGAGGAAAGGCTGGTCAGTTTGATGTGGTTCGTATCCCAACAAGTCCATGGTTCTTGGGGTTCGAAACGAAGAACAAGATCCCCCTCCCTAAAAACAACAGAGCATAAAATGTTTAAACAGCCTCGCTTACTTCAAGTAGAAATAGCCTAACCCTAGAGGGCATCAAATATGCACAGCACTAGAATACAATAGTTGCCATATGATCAACTGTTTGGCTGTCTGTCAATCAGGCTTGTGCTTCAATAGATCAATCAGCAGGCCAGCATTTGCGAAATGGGTGAGGAAAAAAAAAGAAGAAGACCTGATAGAGAGAAAGAGAGAGAGATGGGGATCGATCAAAGAATCGATTCAGGTTTGTCCTGGCGTGCTGCAATCTAACTAGACCCCTTGTTTTCTTCTCCCCAACCCCTTGTGCCCTGTTCGTCTAGTGGCTGTCACCTGCTCGCACACCCTCTGCCTCGCTGTAGATCTGCCAACATTGATGCACGCATGCCTTTACGAATCTCCCTCTCTCTCTCTCTCTCTCTCTCTCTCTCTGATGAAGTGATGAGGAGCCCTCAATCATGTGCTCCTCCTCCTCGCCTGCGACTGGCCGGCCGGCCTCTGGAGGAGATCACATGGCGAGCCGCGAGGGCGAGAGCACACGTACAGCCCCATCGTTTAGCGCCAACGAACCAGGACGGACGCACGCAGCTCCTCACCTGCCGCTTTGCTCGGGCAATGGCTCGGCTCGCCTGTGCTGTGCCTTTGCATGTTCGACGGGGAGACCGGAACTGGATTGGTCGGGGCGGTCCAGATCCGGAACTGAGTTGTCCTCTCCGGTGATTGGCCGCTGGACGGCCCGGCAGCAACTTGTGGATCGCCATGTTCATGACCCGGGAGCAGTGCGTGCAAATGCTCGCCGCACTGCACTGCACTGGTTAAAAGGTAGAAACAGGAGTTGGTTTGATGAACAACAAAGTGCCTGATTGAGCCTCCAAAATCATTCTTTGATGCTAAATTATTCTTTAATTTTTAACCAACTCTTCACCTAAGAAATAGTCTCTCCGTTTTTAAAGAATTGCAATTTTCATATTCTAAAAAATCAACACATCTAAGATTGACCAAATATAAAAAAATCAATACTAATCATGATATTAAATCATTATAATTAGATTTACCATAAAAAATGTGCATATCAGATATATTTGTAATTATAAAAGTACATAATATTTTTTATAAATATAATAAAATATAAAAAAAAATCGGTCTATATCCTAAATTTTTTTCTGAGAGTAGTAAAATTCAGAAAGTTTTCTATGGGAAGGTACGCTTTTCGGCATCTGTTTGTAGATGAAAAATATCCACCAAGATTTTAGGGAAGATCTCTCAGATATTATGTCTGCTGACCAGCAATATATCTAGAGAGTATCAAATAGGCAGGTAAAAAAGGTCCCTAGAAAAAAGATAGAGGCGGGAACATTTCAATTTCTCAATGTGACGTGAACTAGGTTCAAAACCTGATTCTTCACGGTTACGTTGAGCATGATCAATCACTTCACTTCATCCAGAAACACTGCACGTACCAAAAGCCGTTGACTAACCTCGCACGCGGTTCAGGTTACAGAATATGTTCTCGCAATCCAGCTTCCACAAATACAAAGCCGCTTTGCTTTTCCTTTTTCCTATAAAGCAAAGGTAATATATCCTCTGCTGATGTTTCGACAAAAGATGCGCTTCTCGCAGTGCATTTCATCTCGCCAAGAACTTTGATATTTGCTTGCGGTAGGCGAATGATGATTCTCTCCCGGTACAGGTTGCAGGCTCGTGTTACGGGAGAAGAACGAAGCTCATGAAGTCATGAGCTAGGTTTTTTTAGTGGAGAGCACTCCTCTTTCTAGGGTTCTTCAGATGCATGTGGACACGCTGGTCATGTGTTATCTTGGGATGTTTAGGAACATGGCCCTGCTACCTCAATCAACAAAGGGTGAGAAAAGGTGACAAGACCCCTAAAGTTTTTTTTTAAAAAAAAACTAAGGTGTTGACACTCTATAAATAAAGTAACCCTAGAAATCCAATCTCTTCACTGTTCGCATATTCACATGATTGCAAAGCTCTACTCGCCATGGGCCCGCGGTGCAGGAGAAAGAAGCAGTTCGGAGTTAAGCTACTCTTGATCGCCAATCATGAGTCGCAAAAGCGATAACTGGCCACGCTTTCTTTCTTCATATGGAGGCAGTTCGGTTGAGCCATGAAGTCTGACAGGATCTGAATACTTAAACCCGCTAACGCCTCTGCAGATTTGGGAACACATGCCTGCCTGCCTGCCTGCGGCTTTGATCCATGTCCTGAATGGGCGCCTAACTTTCAGAAGAGATAATCGAGTGGCCACACACACAACAGATGATCCATGTCCCCGTGCCTTTTGCTAGTTTTGGACCCGGTGAAGCTGTTAAATTAGGCGAGCATGCAGCAGCTACCGCCACGGTGAATCGCCTTTCTGCCATCATTTTCCATCCTTTTTACCCGGCATAATGAGCCCGAGAAAGGCGTGGTTTAGGACGTAATGAGGAGAGGAAAAAGGCACAGCAATCATAAATTGCACATGAATTCTCTCACCTGCCCGTTTCTGAAACTGTTGAGCCATACGTACCTTTGACCGAGCTTTTTACGTTCTTCCAAATTACTTACCATTCAGTAGCAGTGGCCCTCGAGCTACTAATGTACACTAGTAAAGGTTGCACATACCAAGCGCTGTTCCACATGGCTCATAGCAGTTGCAACTTTCCCGCGGGGTGAATCCATCACAGTCTCCCTCATCAGGCGGCCACCATCACAACCCTGCACAGCATCTCGAGCAACTAGCAGGGGACCCTCATCTTCTTTTCTTTCTTTTTTTTTTTCCATGGCCGCTTTGCATGCAGTCGAAGCATGAGGTCCACTAGATCTGCCGGATTTCCCGATCTTTCAATCCTGAGGCCGAGTTGGAACAGCAGCCAATTATTTGACATGATGCCTCAAAATGGAGAGAAAACAGCGACGGATCCCAACCGCTAGGCCTCCAGGCGCCATCATGGGGTAACTCAGTCCGGGTCTCGGACGATCAGAATCGATGGGGATCTCCTATTTTGGGGAGATCGCCATCACTGGCGTTTGGACACTTGCAGGGGGCGATCGGTGGCCGCAGCTTTCAGTAATCCACCTTTCAGTTGTGTCATTCAGACCTGGTTTAGATATTTTTTTTTACCAGAAACGACGAGGCAGGATCACCACCTGCACTTGTGGTGGTAAAAACTTCGATAAGTTCCTTTCCTAATCATGCATTTATGCATTGCACATGCTGTAGAGCTGGTCGTTGGCTCAGAAAAAGAAAAGGTTGTGGAGCTGGTAGTTGGTAATTTCGTGCGCGCCTTCCATTATCGACGACGAACAAACATCTTAGGGCATGGCTAACAATAGCGCCGATCACCGGTTGGGAGGTAAGTCATGATGGTGGTGGGACCTAGTAGCTCAGCCAATAGCAGCGGATGCAATGCCTTCTCCGTCTGCTTCAGCGGGTGCATGGTGAGGCGCCAGCAGTGGATGCATGCCTTCTCCGTCAGCTTCAGCGGGTGCATGGCGAGACGCCCGCCTTATTCTCTCTCTTAGTCGCCATGCGCCCGTCTTATTCTCTCTCTTAGTCCACGTAGGCTCTCCCTACCACCAATAATACTTGCTCTTACAACAAAGACCAACTGTTGGCGACAGCAAAACGGTCAAGGAAGCCAATGAGTTTGCTGGGGAATCCCTTTCACCGGCTGCAGATTTCACTGTCCTCTCTGAATCTCTAGTCCTCCACGCTCGCTTGGCATCTACTGCCCCCCATTTCACTCTCGCCTGGTCACTCAGCCAGTCAAACGATGGATCGATCGATCGATCTCCATCGCCATCGACCGGTCATCACTCCCTCATCATTTGCCATCTCGGCTCCGTCGTCTTTTCCTCCTTTCTCCACATCCGGATCCACCCGGGCTTCAATTCGCCGGAGGACTGGTCTCCATCCAGGCTTTTTTCTTTCGCCGAAGCTGTGATCGGCCGGGCCATCGGGCAGCCAAAGGAAAGGAAAAGAGAGGCCATGGTGGCAGCTGTTACGCTCACAGCGAGCGTGCAAGAGCATCAGCATGACACTTGCGTTGGGGCAAAACAAACCTAATCATCGAGTAATCATTCATCATCGTCACATAATCGCTAAGCTGTAGGAGTTGATGGTGGAAGGCTTACTCAGGGTGTGTTTAGATTGTAGGAAAAAACACTGTAGCATAAGAAAAACACTCTAGCATTCGCTGGGAAACGTGTTTTGTGAGAGAGGAATAGTGAAAAGTTGAAATAAATAGTGAAAAGTTGAAATAAATAGTAAATAGTTGGAAATCTGAACATGGCCTACTGTCACCGGCCTACTGTGGACGGCCAATACGTCGGCGAGGAACTGGGGCTGTCAAGACAAATGGACGCCAGGCAATCATCACTTGATGGACCAGGGGCCTAATAAGCATAATGACCCTTTGCTGACCTTTCAGTAAGGATAGAGCTTTCAGGTTGTGACTGTAGGTCCTCCAGTAATGATAGCAACAGCCAAAGCTCGGGATTCAGATGAGATAACGAAAAGACAGGCGCGGGCACTTTCCAAACATCAACAGAGATCACAAAACTTTGAGATTGGAAATTTAACAACATAAGCTCAGTTCAGGAAGTTTTGCTCATAGTTTGCGAAAATGGAACGGAAAATGTGCGACAACAACAGAAGGGAAAAGTTCTAATGAATTTAATCTGACAACAAGCTTCACATAGAAAAATCAGAGAAAACCATGGTGATTGCGCCGGTATAGAAACATGATCCTCTAACTGGAGTCTCCCAGAGCAGCAAACAAAACTGAGACGGCCATGACACCCCCTCGAAGAAGCCTGCTCTGCTGCGTTTATGGTCTTGCTTTGGAAAACTTTGCATACACTGATCAACTCCTACAAGCACAATATTATTTGAACACCCCGCCTGCCGCTTACAGTGCTCTGATATCCTTCTCTAGAAATTGAAAGTGAAAAAAATGTACCGTATCTGCAGCTCCAACAACTTACATAGATTGCATTAGATCAGCACTAAGCATCATACTCCCAGACAGCCATTCATAATTCATACCATGCCTCTGCGGCAGAAGCTTCACAGGATTTTCACAAATGGCGGTACGTCTTCCCTTGGCCCATCAAGTGAACGATACATGTATAAGATGTCCACACCTTCGTTCCTTTCATTCTGCGGCTGGCCATTTATCAACTCCACCACCATACGTGGTAACCCTCGAGCCACCTCCTTGCACCCTTGCAGTGTCAGGTTGCAGCCTGACATCCAGACGAACCGCATGTTGTAGAAATGGTGCATCCCTGAGAGGAGGCCGGCATCACCGAACGGGCAGTCTCTTATCTCAAGCTTCTCTAGCTTTGAACAACCCTGGAGGATGTATTGCAGAGCCACATCACTATTTCCAGCAAACGCCACTGAGAGCGTCCGCAAGGACTTGCCATACCTGCCAATGTACTCAAATGCGCGATCAGTAAGGTGCCCCGACGTGGATAGCCTGGTAAGCTTGCTGCAATTCTGAACAATGGCACCGAACCCTTCATCCATAGGCTCCCCAGTCACATGGTCAGGCTGGTGCCGTCCCATTATACATAACCGGAAGACCTTGAGCTCGGGGCAGTTCCGCGACATGGCGATAACAGCAGCGTTGGTCATTGTCTGGCAAAAATATAATATCGAACGGAGCTCAGGGCAGCCCTGTGAGATGGCAGTAAGGCCAACCTCTGATACCAACTCTTCGGCGTCCTCATGTGCATCCAACGGGAGCACACGGAGACAACGGAGCTTCTTGCAGAAATTTGCCACGTTCTGAAGCCCCTCGTCGCGCACTGAGTCAAGTACCTAGCAAAGAAGTCGCCATCAGCAAAACAGCAGCAGGCAGATAAACCAAGCCAAAGGCAGCAATCAAGGTCATTACCCATAGTGTCTCAAGGTTGTGGCATTGCCCGATGAACATCATAATCTGATTGGGGGTGACCGGGGTGTAGCTTAAGTCAAGGCTCTTCAGGTTTTGACACACCACGGTGATGATCGGCAGGTACTCCTGCGCGAGCTCACGGAAACCAGACAAAGAAACAAGTGTGCGCGCTCGCCCAGCGGACGCGAATGCAGTGAGAAGGTCCCCGAACCCGAGCCCCTCCTCGCCGCCCTCCGCTGGGCGGAACGAGCCGGTGCCGAGGTGCGACAGGTGCGGGGCGAGCGCCATGAGGCGGCGCAGCTGGCCTAGCGTGACGTGCTGGTTGACCCGCAGGCGGCTGAGGCGCGGGGACCGCGCCACGAGCGCCTCGAGGGCGTCGAAGGCCACCGGCGGCTCGTAGCACTCGAAGGAGAGCGTCTCGAGGTTGGTGGGCTCCGGCGGGAACGCCGCCACCCAGTCCACGACCTCCTGCTGCTCGGCCATGTCGCACTCCACGACGTCGAGCACTCGCAGCCCCCTGTGGGGTGGGGAACACCCGTCAGGTTCCAGAGAACAACGCATCGGAATGGCGCAGAGGAGGACGAGGAGGATGGATGGATATGCATACATACCTGCAATGGGAGGCGATGGAGGCGAGCCCGTGCGAGGAGAAGCCGTCGCAGAGGTGGAGAGAGAGGTCGCGGAATGAGGCCGGGAGTGAGCCGGCGAGGAGGTCGAGGTCGGCGTCGGTGACGGGGATGCGCTTGAGGTAGAGCGAGGCGAGCGCGGGGAAGGCGCCGGCGGCGACGGCGGCGGCCCAGGGGCGGAAGGCGGACGCGTCCCATCCGTGCGGGAGGAGGTTGAAGTCGGCGAAGCGCGGGCGCCCCTTGAGGAGGAGGCTCCGGGCGTTGGGGAAGCGGCGCGCGGCGCGGGAGGCGGAGGCGGCCAGGAGGTTGCGGACGGCGACGGACTCGCGGGTGGCGGACTCGGCGCGGTGCCAGGAGCGGCAGACGAGCGACGCCGCGCTCCGGTCCCGCGGCGCGTCGAGGAACTGGAGCACCGTCTCGAGCACGTTGTCGAGCACCTGGTCGGCCGGCGGCGACGCGCTCGTGGGCCGCTTCGGCGGCGGCTGGTCCTCGTCCTCCTCCGACATCGCGCGCGGGCTGGCTCCCCCCGACGACGTCGCGCGCGCTGGCTGGAGAGCCCGGCCTAGTCAGAGGAGGAGATGGAGGAGCACTGGAGCAGGAGGGTGGTGGAGGTGGAAGGGGGGAGGAGGAGGAGAGGGAGAGGGGGGAGCAGCGCGGCGGGCTGGGTGGTGGGGTGCGGGGGGTGGGTGTGAGGTGTACTTGTGTTCGCCTGAGTCAGTCGACGCAGCCGCCGCCCCTCGCGTGGCGTTGGATTGGCTTGGGTGCCGTGCTGGAGCGGTAGATCTCTCTCTAGTCTCTCCCTTCCCTTTGCGAGGGAGGCGGTAGATCTGTTGCCTTACCCGTGTCACTGTGTGTCACTTTTCAGGTGCTAGGTGAAAGAAATCTAAAAATACACTGTTCATCGAAAAAACACCATAGATGAATAGTATTCTGTGAGTGGGAGGGATGAAATAAATAGTGAAAAGTGGGATGAATATTGCTTTTTTGAGGAATTTTTAAAACTAAACGGACCCTTATTATTCACGTCAGCGCATTTTCACTGACAAGGATCACTAGTGGGCGGTGAACTCATCAGGCCACTTGCGCTGTGCTGAGGAATCTGCATGGGGGTCATCGCTAATAGCCGTTTTCTGTTAAAAACTTGCCAACTTCTGAAATTGGTAAAGAGGAATTTGGCAGGCCAGGCGACGAAGGAAGCAAGGTTTGAAAAACCCGTCTCCTGCTGGAGATAACCAAGGGTTGTGGTTGATCTTGAACGAGGCAGGCCCGGCAGTGAGCGGAAAGCAGTCCAAAACCCAGCGCAAAAACTAAGCCACTGTTGCCGAGTCCACATGCATGAGGGGCTTAGTTTACAAGGCAGGCAGCGCAGCGGTAGGAAAGAGCGGGAGATAGGCCAAGGGGTGCGCCCGTTTGTTTTTGTTTCTTCCCACATCTTTTATTGCGCCTGGTCGGCCCTTTCGGGCAGGGATTGCTGTCAGTCAAGGCATTGGGATTCTTAGCGCCACGCATTTGTTTAAAATCCCCCTGTTAGAAAACACTAAGCACAGCTCATAATGTCCCGGCTGGCCCGTCCGTCCCGTGCCATCTCTCCTCAAGTCTCTCCTCTCTTGCAAATAAATATTGCAAACGCCATTGTATGCAGAGATGCCGATTTGAATGGTAGTAGCAACTGAGAACCCTAATTTAAATGGCTGCCTGAACCTGGTTATCGCTTGCCTCCATCGCAGCAGCGTTTATTCTTTCACTTCTCTTTGTTCCAAAACAACTTTCCTTTTTTTTTTTTGCTTTTTTTCCGAGTGACATGCCAGGAAGAACATGGCAAAGTAATCGATGCTGCAGCAAGTCGATATGGCCCGATCAGCAGAGGCCCTCCTACCGTCACTCGCCTCAAGCTGTGCAGAATGACCGAATGAGCATTCGGTGCTGCAGTCATCTCAGAGCCCAGTCATAGCTTTCTGTCATGTGTTGTGACGGTGAGCGAGCTTGCAACTGCTGCTCGTCCAAGCAGCTCGAGATGCCTGCCAAATGCCCAAATTTCAGGCACAAGCTGTTAGTTGTACCACACAAGTAACAAAGCACTCATATACCTTCAGCATCCATCCATTCATCCTTTCAGTTCAGTTTCATCAGATGAGATAGTTCAGTTTCTTCGGATGAGATGACGAGAAAAAAAATGGAATGAGCAGCCACACCTAAGGACTTGTTTAGATTGGGGGTGTAAAGTTGACGAAAGTTGGCGAAATGTCACATCCATCCTTTTGACAGTAATTGGGAGTACTAAATATAGGCTAATTATAAAACTAATTACCTAATTACACAGATGGACTCTTCATCTCAAGACGAATCTATTAAGCCTAATATGTGCCGTCATTAGCGCATTTTTAGTGACAGATTAATGTAGCATGACAGTGTCTAATGACAAATTAATTAGGCTTAATAGATTCGTCTCATGATGTGGAGTGTATCTATGTAATTAGTTATTTTTTATATCTATGTTTAATACTCCTAATTAGTGTCAAACATTCGATGTGACAAATTGGCAAGTTGGCGAAAGTTGGCGATGGCCTAAATCTTCAGCATTGCAGCCGCTGCATGATTAATCGATGATATAGGAGTATATATTTTTATTCCAATTGCAGAGAGCAGTTATCACATCATGCTTGGACACATCACGTTGGCCGGTGGTTGTGGCATTAGTTTACTTGCGATCCGCAGCATCAGCCTAATTACTTTACCCCGTCTGCTGCCGCCGCTCCTTGTTTATTAGCAAGAGATTCAAAAGGCCCAGATCGCCGATCGTGTTTCTACGAGCAGGGCGCTGCGGATTCTTGATCGGAGTTGCAGATGAGCTGTCCGTCCTCCAAACACCAAAAGGCCACGCACTATAATTTGACCTGACGATATCATATAAGCAATTGCCCCGCACGGAGAAACGGAAACTGGTGCCAAAACTCGGCACCTTTCTCAGTGGACTTCCTGCACGGCATATTCTGGTTCAACTTATCATTTGCAACTCGAGCGCCCAAAAGTACCGGTGGACCATGCGTGCATTCAGAGAACTGGGCACGGTTTTCTGACCGATGCTGCTGCTGTCTTACAGTGTAATGTGCGTATTCGTCCTTGCTCGCCTGATCTCAAGTACAAATCCACTTCGATTAAAGGCGTTGCACCTCGCACATGTGGTGGAAGCATTCTGATTTCTTCTTCTTTTGACCAGGAGAGGCGCCTCGTTAGATATTCCTGATTTTGTTCTCTGATTAAAGTCAATTACCTTGCTGAAAGATGGTGGTAAAGGCACTGCTAGCAAGGTCAGATTGCCCCCCTTTGCTACACCCTGGCCTCTCGCCGCCATATAGAGAGGCTGGAGTATCTCTTCCTCTTGCAGAATGAAAAAAAAGAAACTATTGATCTCAAATCTTGATTTTTTTTTCTCAATAATGTTTTCTGCCCTCCATGTCCATAGCTGATTGAGTTGTCCAGTGAACTTACGCGGACTTTGCAGACGTTTTTCCTTTTTAAAAATATGCCGCACTGCACGGTGCCATGTGACTCCATATCAACCTCTGTACATGAAAGCATATTATTTTCCTTGAGTATTTGTGATGATAAACTAGTTTATTTCATGGTGGGAATACATTTTGATCTGTCCCATGTTAATTGCTATTATATAGTGCTGACCATACACTGTACTTTCTATGATTTGTTTACAGGCTGGAATCAAAACCATCTGTCCAGGTATCCCTAATGCCATAACCATCTTGTAGCACTGCACTTATGCCATGTATCATTGAAAAGCTATAAACAACGGAGCTAAAACCAGCCAATTGATGTATGAGTAAGTGTACGCCTGAAAAGTAGCCTCCTTTTCTTCTCAATGTCTCCGTTTCATAATTCATTGTATCCTCAACATTGCTAGGGAGGAAAAGATAAGGTCGAAGCAAAAAAGAGGTAGGAGGATCATATAGTTGGTCTCGGACGTTGAGGTCCATCTATTTCTCGACACATGGATAATGGGGGTGGGGGTCGGAGGAGGAGCTACAATGACGTTTGCTTTGATATCAGGCTGGGCCAGTCATCATCAAACAAAACTAACAAGGATACGTCTTCTACGACTACAGATATGTGAAGTTTCTCGGTGCATGGAACTTATGTTAAACCTAAAAACGGAAATAATTTCCTCCATTTCCAATGTAGAAGTTCATTCACTAATAAAGCCTCTCTGATTTTCTTTCATGGATGTGAAAGGCCATCCCTCTTTCCCCCAGTTTTCCTGCCTCTATCTCCCTCCTCCGAAGGAAAGCACGTTGCCTTTTGCAGCTTACATGCTCTCAGCCGGCCCGGGGTTGCTTCACCCCAATACTGGAGTCCAATGTAAGCAAAACCAAAGATGGGTGGCAAATAGATATAGTAATGGTCATCAAAAGGATCCACAGGATTAGGCTAAAGCGATCCTACTAACCCTTGGGTCAGTGTGTGCGGAGCGTGGGTAGCCAACGACCAATCGGCGCCCTGGCTTTTGGCGAGGCCCCCTGTGCACGCCCAAAGGTGGCTCCCCGATCTTTAGTTGGTGGTAGGTCGCGCGGCCTCGGCCGACGCCACGGGCGCGTGTCGGGCGGTTGGATCGTCGGGGCGTGCCGGAGAGAAGAGGGAGGGAGGAGGTGCAGGCGGCGGCGTACCTCTCGCGCCTGGATCAGCAGCGTCGCCGCGACACCGTGCTCCACCCCCCGCCTGATTCCCGCACGGGCCCCGCCGATTCCCGCACGGGCGCGCGCCGCCGCCGCGGCGAGATTCGGCAGCCTGGAGAGAATTTTTTTAATTTTTATATTATTTATTTTCTGAATTTTCAAAAATAAATACCTGGATACTTATTTTACACAAATGTCATCCTGCCGCCAACTCATCCGGCGAAAACAACATTCCGCCGGTTCATTCGGCGAAATGTTACTGTAGCAAAAGCTACTGCCGGATGAATCGACGGAATTTCCCTTTTCTGAACAGCTTATTTTCAAAAAACCATAACTAATTTATGTGAACTCGGATCAAGACAAACCTTATATGAAAATTGTAGCTCTCGGTGACATATACAACTTTGTAGTTTAAACTTTTTTTATTGGAAGCCATCTTGCTGCTCAAAAAATCAAATCAAATTTCAGATCTCAAATTTTGAATTTGGGATCTGAAACTTTGATTCGATTATTTGAGCAGAAAGATGGCCTCTGATGAAAAAAGTTTGAACTACAAAGTTGTATATATCGTCGAGAGCTACAATTTTTATATAAGGTTTATCCCAATCCGAGTTCATATAAATTAATTATGATTTTTTAAAAGTAAGTTGTCTAGGGAAGGGAAATTCCACCGATTCAACCGGCGGTAGCTTTTGCTACAGTAACATTTCGCCGGATGAACCGGCGAAAGGTTGTTTTCGCCGGATGAGTTGGCGGTAGGATGACATTTGTGTAAAATAAGTATCGAGGTATTTATTTTTGAAAATTCAGAAAATAAATAATATAAAAATTAAAAAATTTCGCCTGGAGACGACGCGAGAGTCGAGACGCCCCGCCCCCCAACCACGCGCGCGCGGGGCTCGAAGGGCTCAACAAGCCCGGGCTTTTACTGGGCTCTCCTCCTCCTTATTTGGTGAGCGGGCCGAGATTCAAATCTTGTTTGTATGTGTGGTTCCCTCGCGGGCTGGGCTGTTTCGCTAGCAGGCCAGCGCCATGGGCTGGCAGCGAACGGCCTGATCTGTGTGTGGGCTGGGTGGGCGCGGTGGGTTGTTGGAAAAAGGGGCTCACGGGCCCCCGTTAGCCTGTTCGGTGGGTTCCGAACCTTCCAGAATCCCAGATCCACGGGCAGAGAGCGTGCCAGAGTCGTCCAGTCCGGAATCGAACCGTTGTAAAGTGGCCCCATGTGGGGCCAGGGGCTCACCTGGAGGACCGACGCGACGACAATTGGGTCCGGTCCTGCAAACGTTAACGCGTCCGTCGGGTTGGGGCCGCGTCACATCACGCGGCGTCAGATTTCGAGTTCCGAGTCTGGAAAAATTCGCACGCCGTAAGAAATTTCGATTGTGCCGAGGCAAAGAAAAACGAAAACGCCTTCGTGGCTAAGGCATTTTGGAAAGACGAAAAGTCGAGTTTCAACTCTGAAGTGCTGCGCTTAGCGACGACTCCACCGCGTTACCCATCAGGTGATAAATATAGTTGTAAAAAACCACACTATATATATTCTGGCACCCGAGTAGGCACGGCAGATCACCAATAAATTCCGTAACCGAAACCTGGGCCGGACATCCCGTCCACGAAACGTCCGAAGCTGCGGACATCGACCCCAACGCCATCACAATTCACACCACCGCACCGCGCCGACCGGCGACATGAACCCGCCCGCAGCAGCCGCATCCACCGGCGGAGGAGACCGCGCCGCGGCAGCCCCGCAGTACGCGCCGTACCCGAGGCTCTCGCCGGAGGACGTGGCCCCTCCTCCGCCGCCGCCTTACCATACCGCCACCGCCGCGCCGCCGCCTCCCTACGGCGGCAACCCCTACGTCTCCTCCCCAGCCGGCAGCGCCGCGACCGCCCCGAGGAGTACGTCGCCCCTCGCCACAAGTTTGGCCCCGTGAGGCCGCCGATCCGGTCGGCTGAAATTCGGATCGTTCCTTAATTATCTGGGTGCTTTTGTGTGGCGTGTTATTGCAGATACGATGGACTCGGTGAAGGACGTGCTCGGGAAGATGGGGAAGAGGTTTGGTGAGGCGGCCCGGAAGACCGAGAACATCACCGGCAACTTCTGGCAGCACTGTGAGATTCAATTCCATAGTCCTATTTTCACGATATTCAGCTATGATGAAGTTGTTGCTCTGAGTTTTCAATCAAATTAATGATTGTGCTGTTTATCTTCAGTACATTTGTTATCGTAGGATTAAGTTAAGTTGTCGTTAAGTTGCTCATTTGCTTGGATACAATGAAATTGGCGTGGAATTCATGTTGATGGGCTCGGACAAAAAGAGGGGCAACCAATTTACTTTACTCTAGTTTCACCTTATTTCATCAGTGAGGCTTGATTCGGATTTCTGATTAGCATTGTAATGATGATAATGCTGAATTAAGGTTCCCCTGTCCAATAGACTTGTTGGCTGTTCTGCGCAAATCCTTTGGCGTCATTTTGTCATTCCATATATTTCTTTATAAGATACTCCTATTTGAATGTTGTGTTTGTTTGCGGCTGATTGAATAAATTCTATGTTTATAACTACATTTGTTCACAATGTAGAAAGGCTGAGGGATGGTCGCATCTTCCTGATATTTTTTATGAGCATATCTATTAATATAGCTGTGTTGGAAAGAAATGTCATCTCAATATGATTTTATGCATTCTTGTATTAAATCAAAGCTTTGGGTTCTCATGCAGTATGTAACGATGTATAATTGAACGTGTTTGTCTTTAAACAGTGAAAACTGGACCAAGCATTACTGATGCAGCAATGGGCAGGATCTCCCAGGTCACCAAAGTCATTGCAGAAGGTGGATATGAAAAAATTTTCCATCAAACCTTTGAGGTTGCCCCTGGCGAAAAACTCAAGAAGCCATATGCATGTTATTTGTCAACCTCGGCTGGTCCTGTTATGGGTGTGCTTTACCTGTCCAACGTAAAAGTGGCTTTCTGTAGTGATAACCCACTTGCATACCAGGTCGGAGACAAAACTGAGTGGAGCTACTACAAGGTAATTATGTTGATTGCTTTCTTTTACTGTGATCCAGGAAGAGTATAATGTTTCTTTGAGGAAATGCAGTTCATTCTGAAGCTATTCTTTACGATAATGTATTACAGAATTTTCTTGAAACAATGTCTTGCTTTAATGTTTTCTACGAAAAAATAAAGTAGTAGAATTCCTTTAACCTTTGGTCATTCTACTTTAATTATACCTGTCGCTTCAGTTCTGTCTTTGCCACTTCGGTTTGAACACTGTTGTCATCAGTGCACATATGAAGTTTTTTTTGGCAATCTCATTTCCTGATATTACTCATAGTGAATACATAACTTACAGTTTGTTTGCTTATTTGAAACTAGGTGGTCATCCCCCTCGCTCAACTGCGATCAGTCAACTCCTCGACAAGCAGAACAAACGCATCTGAGAAATACATTCAGGTTGTTTCTGTGGATAACCATGAGTTTTGGTTTATGGGCTTTGTGTATTACGACAGTGCTGTAAAGAATCTGCAGGAAGCACTTCAGGAGGCTCAGAATTTGCGTGCTTAGTAATGCCCATAGGTTGGAAGTAGCATGTCTCAGTTGTAATATAATATACTTGTGTTTCGATTGTTCTTCAGATTTAGTTGGATAGATTTGGCTCCCCTGTGATTTGTACCATGTTGGATCATATTCCAGTGTGATATCATGCACATTCTTTCATGTTTGCTCTCTACCGTGAATTGCCTCTGATAGTTTGAGCCCATTTGCTTCGGTAGCAATTGGAATGTCTGTCTTAAGGTGAAATGGTAGCACAATCACAATGAGATTGAAGCAGTGGAATGGCCCAGCTGATCAAAACAGATTGGTGATTGAAAATGAACTTAATTATTCGATTTATCCATGATTTAACTGATGGAACGTTTTGACGCAGCATGTCGTTAAGTTGTGAACTTGTGGTATGCTTTGTGTTCGACAGGTGGAAGTTGTTGCAGTTTAGTTGTGCTTTGTGTTCAACAGGTGGAAGTTGTTGCAGTTTAGTTGTGGTTTCTGTTCGACAGGTGGAAATTGTTGCAGTTTAGTTGGATAGGTGTTGGCATTTGCTCCGGTTGTACCAAAATGAAAGTGTGGCACGGATTTTTGATCTACGACTGTATGCATCCTGATCTTGCCGTTTTGCCCTGCGGCCACAAAGCCAGATTCCATTTTGTTCCGTGCGTAGCAGCTGAAACACGGTATATGCACAACCGCAAGCGGAACTGGGGGTTCGGAAATGGTCTGAATGAACATCTCATCTATGATCTCCCTGATGCGGCAATCGAGACTGTTTTAGGTCGATACAATCATACAACACTATCATAGTATCATGCGTTCAATCATCGATCACTCAAATGAGACTATCAGCTCTGGGTTAGGGCTTGTTTAGTTCACAGCGTCAGCGAGTCAGCGTGAACAAGTTACCCCCCGGTCAGGCGGTCAGGGGTCGCAATCGCAAGCTGTCCATCAGAGCAGATGGAAAAAAGATCTGTGCTCGGCACGTAAACGAGCCGTGGCAACGGGGGTTGCTTCGCCGCAGGAACTTTCGTGGATGCAGTCGGTGACAACCGACCACGGCCGGGCGCCAGCAACAAAAGCATCGACACGGTTTGCCACAGTCACCGAGTGACTTCTCCGGCGTCCGATTTGCCACGTCCCCTCTGGTGACTCCTCCGCCGTCCGATCTGCCACGTTCCCCTCTGTTTCCCCAACCACAACGGTCCCACGGGCCACGGGAGCCACCGCCTGGATTGCTTGGCTGTCGGCGCGAGCAGATTTGCGTTGCCGCCGATCTCGAACTCCGTTCGTGCTCCAGTGCCTCGGAGGTCGCCTCTGCTGCGTCCGCCATGGCGAGCAGGTCCTACGGCTCCAGGTTCGCCCTATCGTGTTTGTTTCCCCTCCTTACGGGCTTACTGCTTGATTGGTTTGTCCTGTGATGCTGATCCCCAATGTCCTAGTGATCTATTTCTGATTTTGGTTTCTCGCGGTGCTCGACGTGGCCTAGTGTTTCTTAGGCGCTTCTCGAATGGAGGATCCCTGCTGTCTGTTTTAGTTAATACTCAATAGGTTGGCCTAGGTTTCAGTTGATGTTCTTCCTGTCTGGCACTTTGGCTATCTAAAAACACGCCGCATTGCAGCTGCGATGCTTTTACCCTATAAGCATATTCTGGGACAAATTGCTGCTTAGATTACTCGAAGACAATTATTGTACGCTAAGCATCTCAATTCCGTCTTGGTTTTGGCCGAAATATTTGTTGTTGAGTAGTTCTGTTACTACCTATACTGTTGTTCGTTTCAAAGTTTCACCAATCAGGACGTCAAATTATTATCAGTGAAGCTCTTTGTTCTAATTTTTTTTCTCTCCCGTGGTTTTGATCTTCTTGGACTCCCCGCTGCCTCTGTTCTGTCATACTTATGTGATTATGTCTGAATATTCAATTCTGCAGGGAAGGGTTGACGGTCAGGCCTGCTGCATCATCAGGCTCCAGCGAGATTTCGCTCCAGATCGACCCAATCAATGCTGATTTGGATGATCATATCCTTGGACTTCGTGGACAAGTCCGCAAGCTTAGAGGAGTAAGTACAGTTGAATTTCCTATGAGTGGAACTCATGCCTCAGAATTTGCCCAATTTTATTTGTTAGTGCTGAATGTTACCATTCCAGAGTGCATGATATACCTGTAATCTTTCCCTTGTACTTTTAGCAAGATGCTTCAGACATGAATTTAATTTTAACATAAGCCATCGATTTTGTGCTGCAGGTCGCTCAAGATATCCAATCAGAGGGCCAAGTACCAAAATGATTTCATATCTCAGCTGGTAAGTAAAATCCTGAAGAAAGCTCAATGGTTTTTTTCTGTAGGAATTCTTCATTTTTAGCTAGCTGCTAGCACATGGTTTATTTGAAGGTTCAAAACACCTAGTTGCTACAGTGATGTACAAATGGTTTTCGAGTGACATATTTCCCATTGCTTATATGCTTCTATTATATTACATGCACATTTTAATGAATTGTTCATCAATGAACCATATATTACTATTGTTATTCTTTCTCAAATGTATTTTTCCAGTCATTTCTCTCTAGTCGATATGTGCCAAAAATGGTCTCATAAGTAGTTATTAATAAAATCGAAGTTGAAGTTGGAGGAGTTTGTATATTTTGTGGTAACTGTGTTGACTGAAGAATATGAACTTTCTACTTATTGAGTGGCCAAGATTAGCGATTCCTTGCACCATGTGTGACTGTCTGAAAACCTCAATAGTCTGATTTTAACCTACTTTTATCGGTGACTATCTTGTCCAGGTTGTCCTTGTGCAGCCACTTTATGTTGAAATTCCACAAAATAGTTGTTTATAAAAACAAAATGGTTAACTGAAAGCATGTGTTTTAGTGACATATATTTTGAACCACAAGCCTTAAGTGTTTGGTATTTTGTCATTTCATTCTGACGTAATGAGTTTTAAAAGAAAATGATTTTCTCTATATTAGTTTATTGTTCAGTTCTGTATGTGATGTGCACTTGATTTAGTATTAGTTCATTTCAAGTAACTTGATACTTTGGAATGAAGTATATTAAAGACTATTTAGTAAATGTAACCAAAAAGCGTCATTCTTAATTGTAACTTTCTGGATGGCTTTGTTTTCTGGTTTTTTCATGTGCTTTTTCTATAAATTGTTTCCAACAGCACCGCAAGCTACGTAGCTGTTATTGTGTTATCTTCCATATTTGTTATGTTTGTCGAGAGCATGTGAGTGATCATTGATCAACAATGAAACATGGTGTCTGTCTTTTTGTGCTGGAAACTTGGAACATGTCCCTGTGATAGTCTTATTTATAACTCTTTTTCTGTTGCAGCAAATGACTCTCACTAAGGCCCAGGCTGGAGTTAAGAACAACATGAGGAGGATGAACAAGAGCATCATACAGAACGGTTCAAACCATCTTGTTCATGTGGTCCTGTTTGCCCTAGGCTGCTTCTTTCTAGTGTACCTAGTGTCCAAATTCTCCCGGTGATGAAATACCAAGAGTTCTGTTTCAACAACTGAAATGAGAAGAAAGATACCTAGTGACCGGTAACACTGTAGCTGACTCTATTCCAATCATAGTAATATGGCACTAGTGAAGGTAGTTGGACAAGGGATTGTTGTTCTCTATGTTGTACAGAAATTCGGTGGTGCTGTTGATATGCCAATCTGGATGCTCTTTCACGTTTGCTGGAGGCAGTTTCTAAATCTGATTTGTACAGACGTCTAGATAAAGCACCTTTTCCCCTGCCAAAACTATTGTGTGGAAGCTCACATTGTACTTAAGATGGTCGTAAATTTTGTTTGGACATACAGGACGTTCTTTGTACTAGCCGTAAGAAACCAAGAAGAAAGCTCATAGTGTTCATAGTTTATTGTATTCTGTCGCTGCTTGTCGTCTACAGGTATATCTTTGTTCACTTGTGAGTTGTGACATATATGATTTTTCCAGAGGACAAGAAAGAGTTGCATTTGCGTAACATTGTACGCAGTTTATTAATCTTTGTTTGATACAAGAGATACAATACAATCGTACCACTTAGTTTTTTTCCTCAGCTACCTTACAAATGAATTGATGTCGTAAAAAATGCATATAAATGTACCAATCATGACATGAGAGCCTGTTTCAATTATATACCATAGACAAAATAGAGATCTAGTATTAACGATCCTCAAGGAGCAGCTGACTCCACGTCTCCAATCTTCTTAGCCAATTCCTGCTCGTTCTTCTGAGCCTCCTGCTTCTTCTGCGCCCTCTCACCGTAGAGGTAGGATGCAAAGCCCCAGAGGGAGAGCACGAGCGCAATGCTGCTTCTTCTGCGCCCTCTCACCGTAGAGGTAGGATGCAAAGCCCCAGAGGGAGAGCACGAGCGCAATGCCCTTGGGCCCATCGAATTTCTCGTGGAGGAAGATGACGGCGAGCACCTCCGATAGCGGCGGGAGGACGGCGACCATGATGCCGGCGAGGAGCGACGATGCGCAGGTGATGAGCCCCATGATCCCCAGGTTCATCATCTGCCACGCGACGGCGTCCCAGATGAGCACCAGGTAGTAGTTGTTATCGCCGAGCCCGAACGTGGCGGCCTCGCTCGGCAACGCCTGGAAGTCGCTCTTGATGGCCATTCCAAGCAGGCACACCACCGTGCCAGTGGCACCCATCACGGCCTGCATCTGCATCACCGTCACGTACGGGGGTGTCACTCTCGCCGCGGTGGTGGGCCCGGTGCGTCGTCGGCCGCCGGAGCGCGCCATGGCGACCTCGACGAGCGGCAGCACGAGGCCGGCGAGCGCGGCGGCGGCGATGGACTCGCAGAACCCCGTCCAGTACGTCCTCGACGCCTCTCCGGCAGGCTTGCCGGAGCCGGGGCCGACGCCGAGGACCGCCGGGCCGATGGTGAGGAGCATCACGGCGTTGGCCGAGAATGGCGTGAACCGGAGGCCGACGAAGAGGAGCGCGAACACGGCGGTGAAGGCGAGCTGGGTGGCTTGCAGCAGCGACGACGTGGACAGCGGCAGCGCCTGCGAGCCAAGGGCGTAGACGAAGCAGGAGATGGCGTAGAACGCGCCGAGCACGGCCGCGGCGCCGGCGAGGCGCGCCGGGATGAGAAGGTTCGACACGCCGTGGCTTCGGCGGCGGCGGAAGAGGGAGACGCAGATGGGTGGGAGGAGGAGTGGCCAACCGGAGATCTGCAGCAAGGCGGATAGGAACAGGCGCGTCCCGCCGTGGACGAAGTAGACGCGGAGGAGGAGTGGGCCGGTGGCGCCGACGAGGACGAGGCAGGCGCTGAAAATTACCAGCAGCGACGGCTTGTAGCGCGCCGGCGATGGCGAGGGGTTAGTGGTGGGAGCCGGCGACGTCGTGCTCGCCGCCTTGCTGCTGGTTTCTTGCATGGTGGCTGGAAGTGGACTCACAGTACACTAGCCGTTATGGTGGCCATCATGGGGATATGAAGAACTTGTTGATCGCAGCGAAATTCTGGACAGCACACTTCTGCTTTTACGTACTTAGCTTGATTTCGCTGTGTTTTTGCATGACTAACCTCTAGGGTTTATATAGAACAGAACTACAGAAGAGGGAAGAGGTTGAGGTCCATCAAGTTAGGGATTGGTGAGTCAAGAGTCAACACAAAGCACGTTATGGGAAGAGCAGAGAAGTATATACACTGCAGCTGGGCACAAGTACACACGGAACAGTAAAAAACTCTGTGTGGTTTTTGGCTGTTTGTTTCTCGGGTTTTGCTAAGGTACTCCTAAATGTCTATAGAAGGAAAGTGTAAGGACATGTTACCTTCTATGAGGTAATATATGTGTAATGTATATTGTTTATATTTTTAAATTTTGGAATAGGAAAAATATCCTTTTATCAGATCTAACTTGATTGAGTTAGATTTAACTTTTTTTTTGTCTCATAACGGATCTTTTGAACAAAATAAAACATGGACGTGACATGGTCTTATGGCCAACATGCATGGCTGCTCTTCACATCTCAAGTGACAAATAAAAAGAATGTGACACGAGAAACATTTGATGGTGGTTCATGAATAGATGTAACGTTTCTTTTGGGAACATAAAAAAAATGTTGAGTTTGTATGCTAATGTGACTTAGCGTGTAGTATTATTCTTAACATGTGACCAAAGGAAAACATGTGGCTTTTTTTTAACATTTTTTTTACATGAACATGACAAATACATAGGCACACACACATCCGCATGCAGGGCCCGAGGTGCAAGCCGGGAGCCTGCCATGCAATGCAGTGCGCAGGTCAATGGAATTTGGGCGAGGATTGACCGGATATGGGGGTTTTTTCTTTTATTTCTGATTGCTTTATTTTTTTAATTGTTTTATTTACTTTAAAAATTGATGGTTGTGATTTGTTTGAGCTCTTACCTTCTAAGGGGTAATGGGAGTACTGTAGCATAGCCCTTGTTTCTCAAATTTGTCCTCCGAACCATTGGTCTGTAAATGCTGCGATTGTCAAGTACTGCTGCATATATATATATATATATATATATATATATATATATATATATATATATATATATATATATATATATATATATATACACTGCACGTGCAAAACAGGATTCATAGCAACATCATAGTCGTCTGATGTTGGGCCCTTGGGCGTGATCCCTGTTAAATCTGAAGTAGTACGTTCAGTTTGCAAATTCACTGGATGTACTGAACTTGTTTTCTTGTGAAACTTTGGATAAATTACAACGCTCACAAGATCTTTTCTGCGATATTTTCCGTTTGCGTGGGATTAGTTTGGCTTTACATGTTGTTCTCTAACAACTCCTTTCGACATGACATGACCTCTCTCATTCCTGGGACACAGGGATCAAGCTAAGATGTGAGCAAATCGGTCAGCGTTCTTCGGGCTTGGACCTCTTGCTCTGTTTGAGACCCGCATGGTACGTAGTACTAGTCGCCCATTTCCGTAGCCAACCACCACCCACGTAGGACCAGGAGTTGCTGACGTGTGATTGGTCTACCACTCCACGTCGACACTAGCATTGATTATACAGAAACCAAGTTAGCGTTGGACTAGTTGCGTGCTGCCAATCACTTGTTCAGTCTTTCACACACGCGTCTGAATGCACATAGACTTGACCGTTGTCCCTTGTCCGCGAAACAAAACAAAACTGAAGCTACTCTGAAGAAAGTGCAGCAAGCTCCTTTCGCGTTTGGTGTATAGTACTCCATAATAAGGCTGTAAAGACCGGGTAATTAACACATGTGCGCTGCCCTCGATGGGCTGTTTGATTAAGGTTTCGTTGGAGGAAATTATGACTGTAAAAATGTTTGATCTGTTCCATTCTGCTGATACTGTAGACGTTAGTTGATTCAGATGACGTTTCATTCAGATACGCAGGCACAGTTGCTTAATTTAAATGCCAGGCTGTATATGAAACATACAAAGCTATAAGTGAAGCGATGGCCTATAGGCAGATTTAGTTGGAGCGTGCAGTTACAGATTTTCAGCTGGACGATATCGTTTCAGTTTCAGACATCATTACTGCTAGTAGACTCTCGCAACGCAAGGTTTGAGAGGGGACGATCGTCATTGAGCTGGTCTGGTTGACGATGGTGACCGTAGTTCATATATTGCTGTTGGTAGCAGAAAAGACAGTTCGGATTAGCTTGTAAAAGCTACCTCTCTTTCGTTTGGATTTTCCGGTGTCTCCCCCAACTATACTGGGAAAAGTGCTGCTGCCTTTTCACTTTTCCCGGTCTGCTTTTGTTGATCCTGCAGACTTGCAACGATCCAACTCCATCACAAGCCCTAGTTTCTCTGAACATTCTCTCCCGATCGAGGTCGTCAACGAAGCTAGTGTTTAGTGTAGTATTCGATTAGTCGTCGTTAGCACACAAGATCGTATCTTCCAAGCTTGGATTGATCTCTTTCTTGGTATGGTAGGATAAAGCGCTCGCTTCATTCGAGAAAAGGTTTGCAGAAGTGGATGGTTGCAGGTAAATATGTGATGTGATGCATTGATGCTATATAAATTTTCTGAATTAACGTTAACATCAGGAAAGTTGTAGACATGCGGTTACGCTATGACTGTATGTTGCCTAGTTGAATAGCACTGTGTTGAGAAATCGGTGCCCCTTAACCTTGACACCGATCTCTTCTGTGGACCCTTACCCACACTACTCACTCTTTGTGGAGACTTTCACCTAACACCGATACGGGAGACCAACTCTCTACAAAGAAACTTAGGACTTTATTCACAACTCAACTTAATACAACACGAGAGGACTCTTTACTCTTTAGGTGGCTACCCTACCAGAACAACCATAACAACTACACTAGTGCCTCATGGCAACCTTGCCATGCTACCGCACCTAGACCCATATGGCACTCTATGTTATGGCACCTTATGTGACGGCTTACGTATGGGGATGGAGGGCACCCCTATTTATAGGCCTCCATGGCTCATGAGGTGGTGCCATATGTCCACCTTCTACACTCTTCCTAACAAATATGTAGCTCTAGAAAATTCTCTCATCCTTATCTAATATCGAGATATTTTTGTCATACATAAATATCTAGCTTCTAGAGTCTTCTTTACTTTGCCATGGAGCATGGCTACTATGACTCTTCCAAACTCTCCAACATTCTAGAAGCTTCTCACTTTGCCATGAGTTCTATCCTCATGCATGGCAAAGTTCTCGTGTCTTCCGCAATCTTCTAGAATGTTCTAAGTATGCATTGCATATTCTCAACACACTGTAATACTACGTAGTAGATGGAATGAATGGCAGCAGGTCTACTGATCTACTTATCTGCTAGATTTTCAAAGATCAACGTTCAGTATTGGCAGTCACATGGTTTAGAAAAAGAAAAAAGTATTGTCAGTCACCAACTACCAGGAGAGAAAAACCGAGCCGCCTGCAGCAAAAATTCTTTCAGACAGTCTTCGAGGAAACACAATCAAGTTGTTTCAGAAACTTCAAGGCATGTCATTATGTCAAGGTTCAGAGTAGTTATTTGTAGTAAAATAATAGCACATTGAACAGGGGGGTATGTATATATTGCCAAATAAAGTCTCTGCATACTCGCAGCCTCGGAGGTCAAGCTTACGCCTTGCAGAAGTTAAATGTGCCCGCAGCTATATTCCTGTTGATGTCATGCAATATTCATGCGCGCGGTAGGAAGCTTCTAGGAACATTTACGTACTATACGTGCATCGATCGATTTACGCCGAAACACATATTGTCATACGTGTTGGTGAGAAACACGACTGCCTCATGCATTATCGGGACTATATATGCCTGCTCTGCGCCTCAACGCATTAACCCTCCCATATCGAGAAAACTAATACTCCGGCTCCGGCGTCAACATGTCGCGCTACAACAAGTCCCTCCTCCTCGTGCTCGTCGTCAGCCTTCTTGCGTCGTGTTGCGTTGTGCACGGCAAGCAGACGCAGGCAACTCCGTGGAGCATCCACTCTCCGAGCGGCGGTTCCATAAAGAGCCTCGCCCTCCAACGCATCCCGCTTCCCGACGGCGTCACCGGCGCTCTCCGCGTACCTAGGGTTGATGAAGGTTGGACCTAGCGGCGGTGAGGCTACGGTGCTAGCGACAGAGGCAGATGGTGTGCCCTTCAACTTTGTCAATGGCGTGGACGTCGATCAAGTCACCGGCGATGTTTACTTCACCGACAGCAGTACTACCTACACGTGGGAGCACAACACGATGATTTTGATCAACCGCGACACGACCGGGCGGCTACTCAAGTACGACACGCGCAGGAGGCGTGTTGTCGTGCTTAGGTCCGGCCTGCCATATCCCAACGGTGTCGCCGTGAGCGCTGACCGGACACATGTCGTGGTGGCGCACACGGGGCCACGACAGGCATTCAGGTATTGGCTCAAGGGGCCCAAGGCCGGCCACTACGAGCTCTTAGCGACATCGCAGTGAAAGATAGCACAATGTCGCTAGGTTCCGTGGAACTCGATTACGTCGGCCTGGCTACGACTATATCAGGCTAGTTTTTTAAGTAGTTAGTTTTTAGAAGTACTCATATATGCATTAGGCAAAGGTTCAATTAAGTCTTGCAAGGAATTTGTAGGCAGCTACAGCCCAGCGTGTAGTCTTTCATATTATTTGAATAATGAATTTTCTTAAGATTTGTACGTGTGATTTTTTTAAAAGAATTTGTATCATTTTGTCCAACATATTATTGATGTGATGTAACACCCCGTCTCCCAAGGCCGCACCGCCCTGCCCTTCCGTAGGGGCGGACACGCGTACACATAGCACCCTGCTTACACTTTCGTCCTCGCTTCGTGTAAAAGGGTCAATCCGAAGGTGCTATGGCTGGGGGACAAAGGCTTATAAGTTGGCTCCACCTTCTCTAAACTAGCAAGGTGGTACTAAACTTGCGCACACCGCGCTCATGGGCCACTATGGGCCATATCAACTTGGGCCGGGTGTCACAATACACCCCCCCTCAAAGAACCCGACGTCCTCGTCGGTCCAACTCACCCGTCTAGTGCCGACCCATATGCCGTGTGTCCTACCCGGCCCACACGCACCATATGTCCGCACACTGACCCGAGCAAATGTCCAGGAACGTTCCCTCTTAGCGCACGACCGTACGTCCAGTGCCGACCCATATGCCATGCCGTGTGTCCTAACCGGCACACACGCGTTATGCGCCCTATGTCCGCACACTGACCCGTACGCGCAACCGCGAGGGTCGGCTCTGATACCACTTTGTCATACCCGGTTTTAGAAAGAAACCGAGTACATCTCATATGTGCGCCAGGATCAAATTACACACATATGATAGACAGTGAGTGAATAACAGAAACAATACTCAAACGAATATTTGATAAGTAAAGTATTTATCACACTCACGACTAAGGCACGAGGGCCAAATTAAACTGGTTCACACGATAACTAAAGACGATAACTCCAAAAGCACTCCACAGGTATCTGACTGGTGGAACACACGCCTAGAACTCATCAAGATCGCTGAGGTACTCCACTCCATTATTACCTTCTGATCCAATATAAGCAAGGATGAGTGCACTTATGGTTGGTACTCAGCAAGTGGGGGAAATATGCAAGCTATCAAGGAGAGGGTTGGTTTATAGCGGTCAACATTTTAGTTGGTCAAGTTTATTAACAAGCAACTATTTACTAAAATATAAGTATATACCAACCCATATATTAGCATAAAATAAACCATAAACATAACCAATAACATATGCATGCAATGATTTGATTTCATATTCCGATAGATTAATCACGTGAGGGTCCAGGCCGTTCATGACCGCGAACACGGCTGTTATAACAGTTTTACACTCTGCAGAGGTTGTACACTTTCACCACAATTCGCGTAAAAGCTCCAAAGAACTTTAGACCCAACCACGCGGTGCTGATCAGGCACGTACCACACTACCAAGGTGTGACTGCATAGGGACGCTACGAGGCCTTTACAAAGATTCCCTAGTTAGAAACAATCCGCTAAGGTTTCCGGATCAGAAGCAGGCATAACCCTCCCTAACGGGTATAGCGTCTTAGCTAAGCCCACTTCCCGAGAGAACCGGGCTATACACCGTCAACCGCCACCCCCCATGCCCTTTTGGTAAGATCATTCCTAACCAATGTTTCTAATTAATTAGCCAAGACCAGAGCCATGTAGTATTGCGGTTGTACGGTTAATCCTGAGTGGTTCTCCATGTTCCGATTAGCATGGTGATCTTGTATTAACATAACAAGATATAATAATAAGGATATTCATCAATGTTGGATAGAACCCATCATGAACCAAGGTTAAGCATCTAGCATAGCTACCCAACATAAAAGTAAACCCGGTGTATCAAGGCTTAGGTGTAAAAGACTAGTCATCCTTACATAGGACCCATCAAATTAATGCATCACGAACATGAATATAAACTTTATTGCCATGCAATGTGTATGGGTTCAAAAAAGTATACTGAGGGGGAAATCCACTTGCCTTCCTCAAAATACTGCGGTGGCTGCTCCTCGTAGACTTGATCTTGATCTCCCTCGAACGAACCGTTCTCTACACGATTCGCACAAGCATTCAATCAATAAAAGCAAAACAATACACCATACAACTTTTAAAGACGCAAAGACGTGTCTAAAACTATTCTTGATGCAGAGACGATCGCGTGAGCGCAAAGGTCACTCAAAACGGATTTAAAACAGTCAAGATATGGCTAAAACAAGGTTTAGGGGCTTCTTTGAACTAAATCTAACTGTCCAGGGACTTAAACAGAAGAAACCAGGGACCTAAAACGTATTTTTTATAAAAACATAAGGACTTTTGAGTAAAACGACCAAACAGGACGGCGGGTTAGATTTTTAGAAAGACCAGGGGCTAAACTGGAAGAAACAGGACCTAGATCTAATTATTTTTTAACTAGACAGGACTGCGGGTTATTTCTAAGAAACCTAGGGGCTTTTTTGCAAAAAGACACGACTGACCGGTACGACTTAGTTTGACTCGAGTCAGATTCGATCTGGACCGTTGGATCTTGATCTAACGGCTCTGGACAGTCCTAGATCGATCGCGGCGGCGCCGGCGACCGGAGACAGAGGAAAGCGGCGGCGCTTCGCCAGAGTTGGCGCAAACTCGAGCTAGAAAGCTCGGTTTTCAATGATTCAAGGCTTGGGATCTAGCTGGGAACACGGGGAACCTATTTTGGGGGTTCTAAACGAGGATTGAGCAACAGAGAAAGCTCACGTCGACGAGCGGCGGCTCGGTTGCGACGGCGAGCTCGCGTAAGCTCAAGAGAGCGAGAGAGAGAGGGGAAAACGACTCGGCGAGATCCAAACCTTCACGCGAACCTCGACGATGAGCTCAAAGCGACGACGGCGGCCTAGAAAGCTTGTATTGCGGCGGCGGCTTTACCCTAGGGTTTGCGGGCGACGGCGCGAGCTATGGTGACGGTGGAAGCTTGGGGCTTTGGTTTGGGGGTTCAAGGGCTCGGGCAGCGCCTTATAAAAGGCCCGGGAAACCAGCTTGCGCAGGGGGAAAGACGACGCGGCGTCGGGGTTGGCGCGGACTCGCCATCGAGTAGTCCTGCTCGAGGACGACGCGAGGAAGAAGAAGGCGGCTGACAAGCGGGGCCCATTTGTCAGGGAAAGAAAGAGAGAGGGAGAGGGGAGAGCAGGCCGGGCCACTGGCGCGCAAGCGAACTGGGCCGGGAGAGGAGAAATGGGCCGCGGCTAGAAAAGAGAGGGAAAAAGGTTGGGCTAAAAGAGAAACGGGCTGGGCTAGAAAAGAAAGAGAGAAGAGAAGGTTTGAAATCTATTTTAAACTTTTGCAAACTCTTTCAAATTCAAACCATCATCCAAAAAATATATGCAATCAGCATAAATGCAACAACAACTTTATTTGATTCTAATTTAAATGTTATTTAAATATTTAAGAGCCAAGATTTAAATTTGCAATTTAATATTTCCTAAAACAATAAAAACTAAGAAAATTAGTTGCCTATATTAATTTTAACGTGATGATAAAATTAGGGTGTTACATGTGACGTAGTGGTTCTTCATCGACTTTCTCCTATACCTGCACAAACAGTGCAGGTAGCCAGTTTTATCATTTGAGGCTTTTTAGTTGAAAATATTTAGTATTTTTTACTATGGTTTATGATGATGATAAGCATAAATCTATTACTGTTTGAAACTAACTAAATAAGTAATTTACTTAGACGATAATAATCTAATAGATAGAGAGAGAGAGTTGTGCGACAGAGAATTCAATCGATTTAAAAATAAAATAAGATATACTCAATAACTAATAATCCCATGAAATAGGGTGGATAGATTCTCAGATCATGCATCTCGAGATAATTAATAAAAATTAACAAGTTGCTATCAAAGGCCAAGTGATTGACTTCATGTCCGCATTTCCCTCTGCCACCTTCTTGTGCTCTCTCTCGCCGTAGAGGTAGCAGACGAAGCCCCAGAGGGAGAGCACAAGGGCAATGCCCTTCACCCCGTCGAACTTCTCGCGGAGGAAGATGACCGCTAGTACCTCCGAGAGCGGCAGGACAAGCGCGACCATGATGCCGGCAAGGAGCGACGAGGAGCAGATGATGAGCCCCATGGTCCCCAGGTTGAAAAGCTGGAACGACACGGCGCCAAAGATGAGAACCAGGTAGTAGCTGCTCTCGCCCAGCCCGAACATGGCCGCCTCCCTCGGCATCGCCTGGAAGTCCTCCGTGACGGCCATGCCGACCAGACACACCGCCGTGCCGGTCACGCCCATCACGACCTGTATCTGCATCACCGTCGCGTACGAGGGTGGTGCCTCCCTCGCGGTCCGGCGACCGTACTTGGACATGGCGACCTCGACGAGAGGGAGCACGAACCCCAAGAGCGCCGCCGAGGCCATGCACTCAAAGAACCCTGTCCAGTACGCCGTCGAGCCTTCGCCAGCCGTCTTCTCCGACGACGGGCCGACGCCGAGGACCGCCGAGCCGACGGTGAGCAGGACGATGGCGTTGACGGAGAAGGGCGTGAACCGGAGCCCGGCGAACAGGAACGCGGAGAACGCGGTGGAGGTGAGCTGGATCGTCTGCAGCAGAGACGACGTGGACAGGGGCACGGCCTGCGACCCCAGCGAGTACGCGAAGCACGCCACGACGAAGGCCCCTCCGAGAGCGGCTATGGCGGCGGTGATACGATGCGGGAGGAGGTGGTCGCCGGCGGCGGCGCGACCTCGGCGGAGGAGCAGGGAGACGCATAGGGGCGGGAGGAGGAGAGGCCAGCCGGAGACCTGGATCAAGGTGGAGAGCCAGAGGCGGCGCCCGCCATGGACGAAGTAGAGGCGGAGGAGGAGCGTTCCGGGAGCGCCGAGGAGGACGAAGAACGCGCTGAAGACGACCGGCGGCGACAGCCAAGAGCGCAGCGCCGTTGGCGCATTATTGCCGATGAGTTGCATCGAGTCACTGATTTGACTGCTACGGGAGGTCGGTTAATAACCTCTGTTAGTTGATGCCTTGTCTGATGTCTCTTGCAGGTCTACTTGTATTTGTAGAATCTTAAGGATTAGATGGTGCCTGCACTTGCATAGATAATAATTCCTCCGGGTTGGTAAAGGAAGACGTTTAGAACATTGACACGGTCTCCAAAACACAACTTTGACTAATACTTTTTAGTATAAAATATTTGTAAAATATATTTTAAAAGTACTTTTCTAAAACTATATTTCAATACAAATCTACTCGTATTATTTTTATTTTCTAAACATAATACTTAAAAAATTATTTACAGTCAAAGTTTACAGAGTTTGACTTAGGACCATCTGAAAACGTCATCCTTTACCAATACGGAGGGAGTATAAATTCAGATCAGAGCATGTGTGCAATTCTGGTTTTGTTCTCAGCCAGGAACGTGGCGGCGTTGGCAACTTGCACATTGCCGATGACTTGCATCGAGTCACTGACTTCACTGCTATGGGAGGGAGGGCGCTTAGCATATGTTATTGATGCCATGTCTCATGCAGGTCAACTCTTTTTTGTACGATCTCTAAGATTAGGTGGTGCTTCCGAGCTTGCATAGATAAAGTAATTCAAATCAGAGCATACATGAACCAGAGCATGCTGCATGTGCCGTCTGCAAACGGCAGCACTGGGCCGTTTGTCCGTTCGCTCGCCATGAGGTGGAATTCAGGCCCATCAGAGGGGAACCCAACGTTGTGGTGTTTTTCTTTTTTCTGTGATACAGACATACATGAACCAGTCACCAGTGTCAGTGAACAGCGATGCAAACGTAGTCAGGAATATATTTTTTTCTTTTTAACTTACCACCTGATGCGAGATCTTCTTCGGTTCTGATTTTTTCTGCGCGTTCTCACCGTAAGGGTAGGAATACTGTGCGAATAAGTGTTAGCATCTGTGGACAAAGGGCAAGTGAATAAAAGAGATCGATAAGAGTACCCTGATTTGTTGTATGACCCTGCTAAGCCCTGGTTAGCTTATGGTGTTAAGCTGCATTGCAAACTGAAATTCCTACATGGTGCACGCTAATATATTAAGACCAAGTATTAGACAAATTACCTTCCAAAAGTGGAGCCTTGCCATCTTTATGATGTAGAGTAACCGACTATTTAATCGATCCTTGCTTTTAGTTATTCTCCGTAACCGGCAACCGATGTACTCCACATCATATTTGTGTTCTGGTAAGTGGTAACATTGTAGCTTTTCATACAGTTCTCAATGCTGTCTACCAGGTATACTGACAGAGAAATGTGGGTGAATACATGAACCAGTAGTGGTTCCTACATTTATCTCTATTTGTCTATAGATGAATTCTACAACACAAAGCGCTAGAGAGAGAGAGAGAGAGAGAGACTGAAGTTGCTTGTTAATATATTATGTGCTCTGCATATTGTCCTTTTTCTTAAAAAACAAATCTCTGTTTTTTCCCAAAAACTTACTTTAAACAAGTTTGTCGAAGAAATTGAATCGAGAAAAACTTAAGGGTATAAATTGTATGAAAAAATATGGTACTAGATTGAATACATTATATCATGATTTATTTGAATTACCTGTATTGATAAGGAATTGGTGAGTTTGAGATTTTAGTCTAACTGTTAAGGTCAACAAAAAGTTTCTTTATGATGCTCTTTAGCTGGCATAGTTGCAGTACAATTTGTCATGTGATTTGGACAGGGTAGACAGATTCTCAGACCAAGCACGTTTAAGTCTCGAGATAATTAAAAAAATTAACAAGTCGCTATCAAGGGGCAACTAATTGACTTCAGGTCCTGACTTCCATCTGCCACCTTCTTGTTGTGCGCTGCCTCGCCGTAGAGGTAGGAGACGAAGCCCCAAAGGGAGAGCACAAGGGCAACGCCCTTCACCCCGTCGAACTTCTCGCGGAGGAAGATGACCGCTAGTACCTCCGACAGCGACAGGACAAGCGCCACCATGATGCCAGCAAGCAGCGGCGATGAGCAGATGATGAGCCCCATGATCCCCAGGTTGCAAAGCTGCCACAACACGGACCCAGATATGAGCACCAGTAGTAGGGTGTGTTTAGATTGGGGAAAGATTCCCCGAAAATACACTGTTCACCAAAAAAACACTGTAGATGAATAGTGATATGTGAGTAGAAGAGGTGGGATGAATAGGGAAAAGTTAGATGAATAGTGGATTTTTGGGGAATATTTGGGAAACTAAACGGGGCCGTAGTTGGCCTCGCCGAGCCCGAACGTTCCCGCCTCCCTAGGTATTGCCTTGAAGTCCTCCGCGATGGCCATGCCCACCAGGCAAACCACTGTGCCGGCCGCGCCCATCACGACCTGTATCTGCATCACCGTTACGTATGAGGGAGTCACCCTCTCCGTCGCGGCGGCTAGGTCGTCGCTCCGGCGCCCGTACTTGGACATGGCGACCTCGACGAGCGTCAGCACGAGCCCCAACAGAGAGGCTGAGGCCATGCACTCAAAGAACCCTGTCCACCAGTATGCCATCGACGACGCCGCCTTCTTCTCCGACGACGGCCCGACGCCGAGGACCGCCGAGCCGACGGTGAGCAGGACCACTGCGTTGACCGAGAATGGCGTGAACCGTGTTGGATAATCCAGGCTCGGTCAAGTAGTTTGCATTGTTAGCTAGAATAAAGGGGCTCATTTGAGCGCGTCTGTACAGGCCGTTTGCTGCATGAGTTCATGCACCGGCTCTCCTTTCTTTTAGCTGAGTCTTAGACTAGGTGGAGGTGATGGCCAAGTCTCTGAATCGTGGGATGGCGCGGTTCTTACGGAGGCGAGGAGATCGCAGCGTCGTGGACTTGTGCGCCACAACTTTGCTTGTAATTTGTTTCTATATATTGTTCAATAGAGTCAGAAAACGCCGGTTAGTTCGGCACCAATACGTGTGTTGCATCTGTGTCTCTTCCACCTCGCGTGCGTGTGTATTCCTGTGCTTCTTCCACCTCTCCGGCAAAGGGTGTCGAGAGGAGTTTGGGCAACAAGTGGTACTAGAGCGACGGTTACGATTCCGGCGAGGTGATGTCGTCGCTGCCAATTCTCGGCACGGGATCGAGGTCGCCTGCGGGCGGCAGCCGACGACAATCACCATCGCCACCGCGACGCCAGGCGCGTTCGCGGTATCGCGAAGGCACGATCGTGGTGGAGCGCGTGGTGGAGCGTCGGGCCAAGGAAGTCGGGGGAGCCGGTTGGCCGATGCTCACCAAGACGAACTACGGCGCATGGGCGGCGATGATGAAGTTGATGCTGAAGGGGCGCCACCTCTGGGACGCCGTCGACCGTGGCGGTGGTGACGCGGACGACGACTTGATGGCGCTGGAGGCCATCTGCAAGGGCGTGCCGGAGGAGATGCGGGAGACCATGGCGAACAAGTCCAGCGCGAAGGTGGCGTGGGACGACCTCAAGACGGCGAACCTCGGCGTCGAGAGGGTGCGCCGGGCCAAGGCGCACACGTTGCACAGGGAATTCAACTCCCTGGCGTTCAAGGACGGTGAGTCGATCGACGACTTCAACTTGCGCATCGACGGTGTTGTGCAGCAGCTGAGGACCCTCGGCGACGAGATCGACGTCGCGACGGTCGTCCGCAAGTTTCTCCAAGCACTGCGGCCGTGCCTTCACCAGATCGCCTTGTCAATCGAGACGCTCCTTGATGTGGAGGAGGTCTCAGTCGAGGAACTGGTTGGGCGTCTCAAGGCCGCGGAGGAACGGCATGGGCTCACTGGTGGCGGTGCCAGCATTGCGCAGCTCAACCTCACCGAGGACGAGCTGGTGGCGCGGCTGTCCAAGAAGATGCAGCTCAGCTCCGACAAGGGGTCGGGGAGCTCGAGCGGCTCATGGGGAGGGCAGCAGCGCGGCCGTGGCGGTGGACGAGGGAAGTCCGGCCGTGGTGGAGGCCAGAAGAAGGGCGGCGATGGGTCACGGGATCGGAGGAGCAACAACGGTGCTCGCGGCAAGGGCGGCGACGGCGCGCGTGGTGGGAACGGCGACGTCGCCAGTGACCAGTGCCGCTACTGCGGTAAGACAGGCCACTGGGCCCGTGAGTGCCCAAAGCGGAAACGCGATGGGCTGGCCCTAGCGGCCCAGATCGAGGAGGAGCCGGAGCCCACATTGTTGGTTGCTGCGGTGACGGCCCAGGAGGATGTCCGCCTTCCTCTTCCTCCCATCGCGGCGGCGGCGGCGACCATCCACCTCAACGAGGACAGGCTCTTCGTCCAGCTCGGGGAGAGAAGCGACGGCGACACCACCCGATGGATCCTCGACACAGGCGCCACCAACCACATGACGGGCGCCAGGTCGGCGTTCGCAGAGCTTGATTCGGGGATCCGCGGCTCTGTTGGATTCGGGGATGGATCCACCGTTGGAATCGAGGGGCGTGGGACGGTTCTCTTCAACTGCAAGACCGGCGAGCACCAGAAGCTCACCGGTGTCTACCACATTCCCAGGCTGACGGCTAATATCATTAGCCTAGGCCAGCTAGAGGAGGAGGGATTCAAGATCCTGCTCGAAAAGGGGGCGCTGAAGATTTGGGATCCGGAGCGGCGACTCGTGGCAGCAGTGCCACGCGGAGGGAGTCGGCTCTACGTCCTCAAGGTCACCGTCGACAGGTCGGTGTGTCTCGCAGCGCACACGGAGGAGGCGTCGTGGCGGTGGCATGCGAGGTATGGGCACCTCGGTTTCCAGGGACTCCAGAAGCTGTCGAAGGGGGAGATGGTCCGTGGCCTGCCGCGGATCGATCAAGTCGACAAGGTCTGCGATGGGTGCCTCGTTGGCAAGCAGCGACGGCTCCCGTTCCCGGCGGCGAGCAATTACAGGGCGGAGCGGCAGCTGGAGCTGGTCCACGCCGATTTGTGTGGGCCGGTCACGCCGCCAACGCCGGGAGGCAAGAAGCTGTTCCTGCTCGTCGTCGACGACATGAGCAGGTACATGTGGCTGGTGCTCCTGGCCGCGAAGAATGAAGCGGCTGTGGCGATCGCTCGCCTGCAGGCGCGAGCAGAGGCGGAGGTCGGGCACAAGCTGGGAACGCTGCGCACCGACCGCGGCAGAGAGTTCACGGCGCGGGCATTCGGGGAGTACTGCGCCGGCTAGGGAGTCCAGCGCCACTTCACCGCGCCGTACACACCACAGCAGAACGGCGTGGTGGAACGGAGGAACCAGACCGTGCTGGGGATGGCACGGTGCATGCTCAAGACCATGGGTGTCCCTGGGCGCTTCTGGGGTGAAGCAGTGACGACGGCGGTGTTCATCCTCAACCGCGCACTGACGAAGAGCCTTGAGCACAAGACTCCATTTGAAGCATGGTATGGAGTAAAACCAGCTGTCCATTACTTTCGTACTTTTGGTTGTGTTGGGCGGCCATCTGCGGAAGCTAGATGACAGGAGCAAGCCAATGGTGTTCATTGGGTATGAGCCAGGGACGAAGGCGTACAGGCTCTATGACCCGACCACTGATCGGGTGCACGTCTCGCGTGACGTCGTGTTCGACGAGGCACGCGCATGGGACTGGAAGCAAGGCGGCGCAATGGCGAACAGGGACAACATCAGCGACACTGGAGATGATCCGTTCGTGGTTGAGTACATCTACATGCCAGGCGCCGCTGACGGGGGAGCTTCACCAAGCATGGAGCGCACGCCACGTTCGGCATCGTCGTCACCAAGCGCGGGCCGGAGTGTGTCTTCGGGGCCACGCGCGGCATCGGCTGCACCGAGCGCGACGCGAACCACGACATCGAGTGCGCTAGGAGGCGCGACGCGGAGTCTGTCACCGGGGCGGCCTCAGACGGTGTAGGCACACCAACGCAGCTGGTGGAGGGAGGCGTGCCCAACCCAGCTGCACCTGGAGCCGTGGAGTTCGTGTCTCCACCAAGCCAAGGCGTCGACCTCGACGTTGATCATGGTGTGGGTGATCCTTTGCGTTTCAGGTCACTGGAGGATCTCTATGGGGAAACTGAGGAAGTAGAGCTTGCCGGGGAGTTGTTGGTGGCCATGGGCGACGGGGAGCTGGCCACATTCGAGGAGGCGAGGCATGAGCCATGCTGGCTCAAGGCCATGAAGGAGGAGATGGTCTCCATCGAACAGAACGACACCTGGAGGCTGGTTGATCTTCCCCGAGGGCACAGGGCAATTGGTCTGAAGTGGGTCTTCAAGATCAAGCGCGATGAGAAGGGTGCCATTGTCAAGCATAAGGCCCGGCTCGTCGCAAAAGGTTATGTTCAGCAGCAGGGAGTTGATTTCGGGGAAGTATTTGCACCTGTTGCTAGGATGGAGTCAATCCGTTTGCTGTTGGCCATTGCTGCTCTGAAGGGCTGGCTTGTGCATCATATGGATGTCAAGTCAGCATTCCTGAATGGTGAGCTCGAAGAGGAGGTGTATGTTCAGCAGCCACCTGGTTTCGTTGCTGGTGGACATGAAGGCAAGGTCCTGCGATTGATCAAGGCCTTGTACGGGCTGCGACAGGCTCCACGAGCGTGGAACGTGAAGCTGGACAGCAGTCTGAGGAAAATGGGTTTCACACGGTGCTATAGTGAATACGGAGTGTACACCAGGGGAATTGGAGCTTCGCGAGTGGTGGTGGGGGTATATGTGGATGATCTCATCATCACTGGTGCAAGTGCTCGAATTGTGGAAGTGTTCAAGAAGGAGATGCAGCGGGCGTTCCGCATGAGTGACCTTGGTCTTCTCTCATATTATCTGGGGATTGAGGTGAAGCAAGGAAGGGGTGCAATCACTCTTGGTCAGGCAGCTTATGCAAAGAAGTTGCTTGAGAAGGCTGGACTGCAAAACTGTAATCCTGTTCACATTCCAATGGAGGTACGGCTTCAGTTGTCCACTAAAGGCACAACACCAGAGGTGGATACAACAATGTATCGCAGTCTGGTTGGGAGTTTGAGGTACCTAGTGCATACTAGACCGGATATCTCTTTCACTGTGGGTTATGTCAGTAGGTTTATGGAGAAGCCACGACAAGAGCATCTTGCAGCAGTTAAGCACTTACTGCGCTATGTGGCAGGCACTGTTGATTTTGGGATTGTTTACCCAAAGATGTCAAAGGGTGACAACAGGCTGATGGGCTACAGTGACAGTGATTTTGGGGGAGACATTGATGACAGAAAGAGCACTACTGGGGTGATTTTCTTCATGGGTGACATGCCGATCTCTTGGCAGTCACAGAAGCAAAAGGCGGTGGCTCTTTCAACATGTGAAGCTAAATACATGGCTGGTGCAGTGGGTGCATGTCAAGCTGTGTGGTTAGTCAGGCTGCTGAGTGACATTGCAGGGGACAAGGTTCAGCCGCCTGTGATGAAGATGGATAACCAGTCAGCAATCGCCCTAAGCAAGAATCCTGTTCTGCATGATCGAAGTAAGCATATTGAAACTAAGTATCATTTCATTCGTACTTGTGTGGAGGATGGGAGGATTTGCTTGGACTATGTGAGCACTCAAGAGCAACTTGCTGATGTCCTGACGAAGTCTTTGGGGCGTGCGAGGTTCTGTGAACTTCGTGACAAAATTGGCGTCGTCAAGTTGAAGTGAACCGAGCGTGAATTAGGGGGAGATTGTTGGATAATCCAGGCTCGGTCAAGTAGTTTGCATTGTTAGCTAGAATAAAGGGGCTCATTTGAGCGCGTCTGTACAGGCCGTTTGCTGCATGAGTTCATGCACCGGCTCTCCTTTGTTTTAGCTGAGTCTTAGGCTAGGTGGAGGTGATGGCCAAGTCTCTGAATCGTGGGATGGCGCGGTTCTTACGGAGACGAGGAGATCGCAACGTCGTGGACTTGTGCGCCACAACTTTGCTTGTAATTTGTTTCTATATATTGTTCAATAGAGTCAGAAAACGCCGGTTAGTTCGGCACCAATACGAGTGTTGCATCTGTGTCTCTTCCACCTCGCGTGCGTGTGTATTCCTGTGCTTCTTCCACCTCTCCGGCGAAGGGTGTCGAGAGGAGTTTGGGCAACAAACCGGAGGCCGGCGAACAGGAACGCGGAGACAGCGGTGAAGGTGAGCTGTGTCGCCTGCAGCAGCGACGACGTGGACAGAGGCAGCGCCTGCGACCCCAGCGAGTACGCGAAGCACGCCATGGCGAAGAACGCCCCGAGGACGGCCACGGCAGCAGCGAGACGACGCGGGAGGAGGTGATCGGTGGCGGCGCGGCCGCGGTGGAGCAATGAGAGACATAATGGCGGGAGGAGGAGAGGCCAGCCGGAGACCTGGATCAAGGTGGAGAGCAGGGGCGGCGGCCACCGTGGACGAAGTAGAGGCGGAGGAGGAGCGTTCCGGGGGCGCCGAGGAGGACGAAGAACGCGCTCAACACGACCGGCGGCGACAGCCAGGAGCGCGGCGCCGTTGGCGCGTTATTGCTGATGAGTTGCATCGAGTCACTGACTCGACTGCTACGGGAGGGCGCTTAATAACCTCTGCTAGTTGATGCCTTGTCTCTTGCATTGTATTTGTAGAATCTCTAAGATTAGATGCATGGTGCTTCCATAGATAATTGTAATTCAGATCAGACTGAGCATGTGCCGCGGCGCGTGCAAACGTGCGGCAACACCGGGCCGTATCGTGCGTTCGCTCGCGCCATCAGGAGGGATTGAGGCCCATCAGAGGGCAACCCAACGTTGTGGTGTTTTTCCACTATTTTCCTGTGATACAGTCATACAGACATACATGAACCAGTCACCAGCTTCAGGATGCAAACGCTGTTGTTCTCTGAGGCGACTATCTCTAAGCATATTCCACCTGTTGCGAGATCTCCGTCGCCTCCGCCCGGTTTCTTCTGCGCATTCTAGGTAGGAATATTGTGCTAATAAGTGTTTGCATATGTGGAGAAAGGCAAGTGAAGAAAAGAGATAAGAGTACCCTGACTTGTTATTACCCTGTTAAATCCTGGTTAGCTTCTGGTGTTAAGCTGCATTCCCAACAAAAATTCCTACATGGTGATGTAGATGTATATAATGAGACCAAATATTCAGACAAATTTCCTCAATGAATCATAAAAATAGTTACATTTGCCTTTCAAAATTGGAGCTTATCATATTTATGATGTAGAGTAAGCTGGACTATTTAATAGATCCTTGCCTTTAATTATTCTCCATAACCAGCAACCGCTATACTCTCTACATCATATTTCTGTTCTGGTAAGATTGTAGCTTTTCATACAGATTTCAGGTGTACTGACTGAGAAATCTGAATATTCAGGATGAAGCAGTAGTTGTTCCTGCATTTCTCCCTATTTGTGTACAGATGAACTCTACAACACAGAAGCTATAGAGTCTGAAGTTGCTTGTTACTACAAATTGAATATTAATATATAATGTTCTCTCACAACAAATCTCTGTTTTGCCACAACATGGGTCCTATTGGTGCGACAAAGGCACGCCCTCTTTCTAGCGCAGCACTTATTTTGATGTGCCATCAACTCACAAGCTACAAACCTGTTTGGTCGAATTGTTCCAAAAAAAAAATAAACAAGTTTGTCGGAGAAGTTGAACTGCGAAAAACTTATGGGTATAAATTGCATGAAAAATATTTTAATATTAGATTGAATCGATTAACATGTTTTTTTTGGGATACTGGAATTAAAAAGGAATTGGTGAGTTTGGGCTTTATTTTGTAGTCCAACTGTTAAGGTCAACAAAAAGATTCTTTATGATGCTCTTTAAATGGCAGATTAGGAAAACTGCTGTGCCTCACGGTAGAGAAGCTAGTACAATATTGGCCTACTGGTTGTGTTAGTATGCCTGCCACATGCAGTACAATTTGTCATGTGTTTATTTGGACAGTGTGGACAGATTATCAGATCAAGCGCGTGTCTCGAGATAATAATAAAAAATTAACAAGCCGCTATCAAGGGGCAACTGGTTGACTCCAAATCCTCACTTCCCACTGGCACCTTCTTGTGCGTTCCCTCGCCATAGAGGTAGGAGACGAAGCCCCAAAGGGAGAGCACAAGTGCGATGCCCTTCACCCCGTCGAACTTCTCGTGGAGGAAGACGACGGCGAGGAGCTCCGAGAGCGGCAGGACGAGCGCGATCATGATGCCAGCGAGGAGCGGCGACGAGCAGATGATGAGCCCCATGATCCCCAGGTTGGAAAGCTGCCACAGCACGGCCCCAGATATGAGCAGAAAGTAATAGTTGGTCTCGCCGAGCCCGAACATGGCCGCCTCCCTGGGAATCGCCTGGAAATCCTCCGCCATGGCCATGCCACCCAGGCAAAGCACGGTGCCGGCCGCGCCCATCACGACCTGTATCTGCATCACCGTCGCGTACGACGGGGACACCGCCCTCGCCGTCGCGGCGGCGCGGCCGCGGCCGCTCCGGCGCCGGCCGTACTTGGACATGGCGACCTCGACGAGCGGCAGGACGAGACCGAACAGCGCAGCCGAGGCCATGCACTCAAAGAAGCCTGTCCACCAGTTCGCCGTCGCCGACGAGCCTTCACCCGCCGCCGGCTTCTTCCCCGACGACGACGGCACGACGCCGAGGATCGCCGGGCCGGCGGTGAGAAGCACCACCGCGTTGAGCGAGAATGGCGTGAACCGGAGCCCGGCGAACACGAACGCGGAGACAGCGGTGAAGGTGAGCTGTGTCGCCTGCAGTAGCGACGACGTGGACAAAGGAAGGGGCTGTGATCCCAGCGAGTAAGCAAAGCACGCCACGGCGAAGAACGCCCCGAGGACGGCGACGGCTCCGGCGAGGCGATTAGGGAGGAGGAGGTGGTCGGCGGCGGTGGCACCGCCGTGGCTGCGGCTGCGGAGGAGCAGGGAGACGGATAGTAAGGGTGGGAGGAGGAGCGGCCAGCCGGACACTTGAATCATGGTGGAGAGCCAGAGGCGCTGACCGCCATGGACGAAGTAGAGGCGGATGAGGAGAGACCCGCCGGCGCCGAGGAGGACGAGGCACGCGCTGAGTAAGACCGGCGGCGATAGCGTGCCGTAGCGCGGCGGCGGCGTTGCCGCATTGCTGATGCCTTGCACTTGCAGCATGGAGTGTGTGACTGATGCTTGACTCTGTAATCAACTTGATGCCATGTCTCTTGTAGATCTACCCACATTTGAAGGATCTCTTAGATTAGTTGGCGATTTGCATAGATAATAGTAAATTATCAGGTGGGATCATCGTTTTTAGATTAGATGGAGTGATTTGCACTGATGTTCCTTTTGTTTTTGTTACTGATCGAAAGCATGTGGCGCTGCTGTATTGCCTTGGGCCTTGGCACGGGAGTGGGCCTATGGGCCTGCAAAGAGCATGAACAAAGCGTATGGGCCGCATCGTCGGTTCGCTCTCATCATCATCCAGGGACCCATTTGAATTAAGGCCCATGGAGTGTGTGACTGATGCTTGACTCTGTAATCAACTTGATGCCATGCCTCTTGTAGATCTACCCGCATTTGAAGGATCTCTTAGATTAGATGGTGATTTGTATAGATAATAGAAAATTATCAGATCGGATCATTTTTTTAGTTACTGATTGGCGCCGCTGCTGCATTGCCTGGGTGGCCTTGGCACTGACACAACCACACAAAAAAAAGGACATTTTGTGAAGGGAATTTTGTTTTTTTTATATGGAAGGATACCTTGTAGGAGTTAAACATCACCGTGTAGACTTAATCAACAGGATCTTTACATCTAGAACATGAACACCACTAAGAGAAGATCAAGAAGTCAAACCGACAGCGAAGTCGGAGGTAGATCCGGCCATCTCGTGAGGTCAGTGGATGCCGTAGCCCGTGGTCGTACCCATAGGTGTATTCGTCGTCTCCTCTAGAATAGGAACGACGAGGTGGTGGCGGCCTTCACGTCATCGGGATGGTGTGGGGCGCCCTTAAGGTTTTAGGTGTGCGTTAGCCTACCTAGAAATGAGTATGATACCCCTTATATGTGCACTGTGTGACCTGTGGCCGCAACCGTGGGCTGGGTTGTGTCTCCGATCAAGGCTTGAGTGGCCCACGGATTTACGTTCTAATCTCGTTAATAATCCTTTGACTAATATGTTTTTAATCACTCTAAAGATTTATTTCCAACACACCTGTTATATTTTGAACATGAGCGACAACTGGAACATGCATTAATAACTGATAGTCGCTCATCTCATATCAAGCTCTTTGGAGAGATGGGGAAAAACCTACTGTGTACCCAGTAGCATAGCATCCCATGGCGCATTGTGATCTCTGTCCTGCATGGCTGCATGCAGATGGTGACCAGACTGTGACTTTTGTGGCGGCGCGCGCGCGGACGAGCGAATATCGACCGTCGTTTGTGGCGGCGCGCGCGCGGACGCTGGGTGCATCACATCACATCACGGCACGCCCGAGTACCCTACCAAAAGGCTGATCTCCTTCGTTTTCATCGCATATAAACAAATATAGTATATCACAAAAAGCTGATATCCCACGACGCGCACACACCAGCAGGCACACCGGACACGGTGGTTACACCCACACGGTCCGCGCGCGTGGGCGTGTGCCCCACAGCCCACACCCACACCCACGAGATCGAGGAGATCAGTCATCAAATTCATCATCACTGTATATATTATGGATCATGCCCGGCGGCGGATCTCGACGATTAATTAGGACTCTGGGAGAGGATGCCTGGATGGCGGTGAGAACAGGGAGCGAGCGAGCTGACCGGCCGGCGGCGAGGAAAGCCCGTGTGGGACGTACGACGGGCAAGGCCCCGCCACACGCACCGGGGAACCTCCAACAACTACACGAGGCCAAACGCACGCAGGTGCGTGGCCCGTCTCAGGACACACGTTCTCGTCTCGCTTCCGTCGTCGCTGACGCTGGGGTGCTGGGTTCCGCCAAGGCTGGGACTCACCAACACAGCCACGCAACTTATTCCCAACGCCCACAGGCCTCTCAGCCAAATAAAAGCCGCCAATTCGGAGAGCGAGCCAGCCAGGAAGGCACAGGCAGACACGAGTCCTCCTCTCACCTATCCCCCACCGCCATCAAAATCTATTCGTCGGAGACGACTAGCATCTTCGTTTCTCTCTCCGGCCGCGACACGAAGATGGCGACGGGCACGCAGCTGCGGAGAGGAGGGGACGAGGAGAAGGACGACCACGTGACGTCCCGGGTGGCGCTGCTCAACGCCGACGTGAAGAAGGATGAGTGGCAGGTGGCGGCGGCGGCGTCCGGCGATGGCTCCGGCGGCGGGCTCGGGCGGAGGGTGTTGGAGGAGTCGAGGAAGCTGTGGGTGATCGTGGCGCCGGCCATCTTCAGCCGCGTCGTCACCTTCAGCATGAACGTCATCACGCAGGCCTTCGCCGGACACCTCGGCGACCTCGAGCTCGCCGCCATCTCCTTCGCCAACACCGTCGTCGTCGGCTTCAACTTCGGCCTCATGGTACGTGCGTGCACCCACCCGCCGCCGCCTCCATTATTACCTAGGGAATAACTTTCCTTCTTCCCTCGCCTCCGGCCCTCATCCGGCGACCCATCCAATTCGTTAGCCGCTGGCTCGTCTTTCGATCCTTCTATTTCCGGCGGCCAGAGGGGCTCTCTACTATTATTTCCTTCCCTCTCGTATTAAAAAAATAGTGGCACAACAAATTTAGGACACATACGTACAAATTTGTTCACGTGATCCTATAGCTTTATAGTGCATGGGCTGCTATCACATATATGTCGGACATGTGCAACAGTGCATGGAATCGCAGAGGCTAGATCCAGGCATCGAGCAAAGCTGTACATTGCCATGCAATAGCAATATTAAAACAAGTCCTATTAGTTTTTTTTAATTATAACACTTGCAGAACAAAATAACTTGTATTGTTTTACACGGTGCACGTATGCCCGGGCTCATGACAGGCTGGTGTGGTGTATGCCGTTTTTGTCGTAGACTAGTTTCTGTCAGCTACTGTTACCATCTCGATAGATCATCCCTTGTACACACCCAACACACACATCCATAAATGCCGTCGACGAAAGGGAACTGATTGATGACTGCATAGCACCACTTGCTCGATCTCTTGTGGCAATTCTTGAAATAGTATTCTAGATTCCTCGCCAAGATAAAGAAACCGTGGTGTTCTAGATGTGAACGTAAAATGCCAAATGCACGGATGGATGAGTGGAGTGGACGAGTCCATTTGCGCTACTTGGATCGCGATCGACTGCTGATCGGGATCCTTCCGGACAGCGTACTGAACGAAGTTGCCTACTTTCTCCTTCAGGTGCCGTCACAACTCAGATCGTCCAAAGACATTTTCAGTAGAAAAAGGAAATACAGCGACTCAGCGAGCGAGCGACGCCCCTGACTTGGGATTTCTAACACCCGCTGAGTGCCTGATCAGTAGCCGCGCTGGCCTGCTGTTTAGGATTCGCATCCATTAGTTTATTTATTCACCTCTATCTATTTAGTTTTTCCCGGGTTCTTGATCGGCTTTTTAGCCTCAGTGGGTGATCTGATGGTTGATGGATCGACAGAAAGATGGTTTTGTCGTTGACACCACCTGACTTGGACAAAATTTAGCCACACCATAGCATTTAAAATTGTTAGTGGTGTTTGGTACTGTCAATATTGGGATGCGTACGTCTAGCCTGCATCTTAGCTTCTTCACATGTACTGTACCAACTTTTTTTTTGTTGGACATCAATTCTTGGCTTCGTCAGCATGCATGAACTCTATCGTGGTAGATGAAAATCGACATGGGGTTAGCTAGCAGCTGTCATTCCAATTCCACACGGACAAGGTCGTGCCACGCGCAGCACGAGTTTGGTGCCAGCTCAGTTCAGATGAATTTTCTTGTGAATTCAATAGATGCATCGTCTCTTTTTAGAATAGATTGAGTGATCCGGCCGTCTTCTTCCCCCAGCTGGATGTAGATCGATGCGTACATTTTTTTTTCCCCTTGGGCCAGTTCGGTGTTGATGATATATATACTCGAATATGGCGGTACTGAACAGTAGTACTTGTGTCCCTAGCTATCGAATTGTATTGTACCGCTACTCCACTAGCTAAAGCGCGACAGAAAGTTGAATTGATTCTGTGATCACAATCACATAGGTCCCGAAAACGAGGAACACGGGAGCGCTTGGCTGCTTGCTTCTGGAGCTGGAGCCTGCTTCTCTCCACTCCTGTCGACATCTCGTCAGCAAGAGTAGCACAAGAGGCTACGAGCCAACCGCCACCACATGATATATCGATCAGTCAGTTGGTTTATTGCTCCGTCGGTTATCAGCCACCTTCAATAACGAATCAATGATTACCATATGTTTTCCATAAATAATAGTAAAGATATAAAGAAATTAAAAGACAAATGACTTATATTATACCGTGTGGCATTTGACTGACGTGGCGCCACGTGGATGAACCAGCTGGGCATGGCGAGCGCGCTGGAGACGCTGTGCGGGCAGGCGTTCGGCGCCAAGAAGTTCCACATGATGGGTGTCTACATGCAGCGGTCGTGGATCGTGCTCTTCATGTGCGCGGTGCTTCTGCTGCCCATGTACTTCTTCGCCGAGGACGTGCTGCTGCTGACGGGGCAGTCGCCGGAGCTGTCGGCGATGGCCGGGCGCGTCTCCGTCTGGTTCATCCCGCTCCACTTCTCCTTCGCCTTCCTCTTCCCGCTGCAGCGGTTCCTCCAGTGCCAGATGAAGAACTTCGTCAACGCCGCCGTCTCCGCGGCCGCGCTGGCCGTCCACGTCCTCGCCAGCTGGCTCCTCGTCTCCAGGTTCCAGTTCGGCCTCGTCGGCATCGCGCTCACGCTCAACTTCTCGTGGTGGGCCACCGGCGCCATGCTCTTCGCCTACGTGTCCTGGGGAGGATGCCCGGACACGTGGCATGGATTCTCGATCGAGGCCTTCGTCGGCCTCTGGGAGTTCGTCAAACTGTCCACAGCGTCGGGCGTCATGCTATGGTATAGTACTACTACTTTTGTGCATGTGTGCTCCCGGCGATCGTCGCTTTCCATGCACATGCATATTCAGCTGCACTGATTGGTATTGCTTTTTACTGAACGTTTTTGTTTGGGTGCAGCTTGGAGAACTGGTACTACAGGATCCTCATCTTGCTGACCGGAAACCTCAAGAATGCGGCCATTGCCGTGGACGCGCTCTCCATCTGGTAATTATATTAACCATTGCTTAATTTTACCACTACAAAGTACCTACTGGGATATCTTTCCATAAAAAAAAAAGAAAAAAAGAAGAAGAGGGGTAACCACTGGAATTAGCAAAGCGGTTTCATCCGACAAGTCATCGTTTTTCCTGTGTGTGCCTGCAGCATGACAATTAACGGGTGGGAGATGATGATTCCGCTGGCATTCTTCGCAGGCACCGGGTGAGTTTATTTCCTCTTTCTACATGTCGTACGTACATTTAAACATTTAGTACATCATCCATTATCAGCCAGTTGTTTCAATTCCAAGACGCGGTAGGTCAGTTACTTTCATGATTGGCGATAAAGGATGGGCTTGCTTTTTTAAAAAAACTAACTTTGACCTTTTTGGTTAAATTACGTTAATAAAAAATAAAAACTAGGACCTTTTTGGTTGATCGGCATCTGTGGAGACCAATTCATCCCCCTTTTCGTCCTTCCTGTTTTCTCGTCGAAACACGCCGTGCCTTGTGGCTTCTTCTAGTTGTCCTCGTCGCCGTCTCTAGCTCGTTGAGCACTCGTCGAGAAACCATGGTGTGGACCAGCAACCTGCGCTAGAATAATGCCGTAGAGAGGCGGCCGCGCGCGCGTGACAACTGAGAACTAGACGACGGGTGTGAAATGGTGGTCTAGGTTTTCGAGAATCCAGAGCTGATGGTACAGCTGTCCAGTGCCCGGCCGGACGAAAGGACTCCGGACGAAGCTCGGCCAAGGGTTCCCGAAAGCGACGAGCATACCATCATTATATGCCTTGGCAGCCTTGCCATGCCGGACTGCTGGTGCGGATGCTCCGAGCTAGTCTGCCGGCTTATCGTCTTGTGTTCAGTATTCTTGTGGCGGGCAAGCTCTGGGGTCCAGTGGCCAAGCAAGCATCTGGTCGATCTAGCGAGTTGGCTGGTCCTGTCTCAGGCAACCATGCTTCAAGAAGCGTCACGTCTTGTGCTGTTTTTATCTTGATTGTTACCATGCGGCATTAGCATACGCTACTGATGGAGCTGTTCAGTGTACCATGGATAATTGTGCCTGATATTCTGATCTGGTGGTCCACTATGTGTGTGGTTGCAGAGTGCGTGTGGCGAACGAGCTCGGCGCCGGCAACGGCAAGGGCGCCAGGTTCGCGACCATCGTGTCGTCGGTCACCTCGCTGGTGATCGGGCTCTTGTTCTGGGTGCTCATCATGGGCCTCCACGACAAGTTCGCCTTCATCTTCACCTCCAGCCCCGTCGTTCTGGACGCCGTCGACCACCTCTCCGTCCTCCTCGCCTTCACAATCCTCCTCAACAGCATCCAGCCCGTCCTCTCAGGTAAGCACCAAGCAGACTAGTTGTTGTGTGTGTCAGTGTTGTGTTTTTTTTTAGTGTGTCACTGTTGTGTTAGAACAAGCAGTATGTAGTACTGTGCTTTCACAATAGCTTCGCTAGCATTTATTTTCCATGGGCCAAACCCTACCGTGGGCTGGCTAGCCCAAACAGGCCCATCATCCAGGTCGGTCTGTACTGAGCCCATTCCTCCTCGTCTCTTCTGTTCCAAATTTCAGGTGTTGCCGTTGGGTCCGGCTGGCAGTCCATGGTGGCGTACGTCAACATCGGTTCCTACTACCTCATCGGCATTCCCCTGGGCATCATGCTCGGATGGCTCTTTGACCTCGGCGTGCTGGTACGTTGTCAACTCTCTCGCCGGCAGCCACTTTCAATTTTCTCTTCGCCGCCTGAAATTCTGGAACGCTTTTATTGGAACCTTTCGATTTGCAGGGAATCTGGGCGGGCATGATCGGCGGCACCGCCGTCCAGACGCTCATCCTGGCCATCATCACGGTCCGCTGCGACTGGGAAAAGGAGGTGAGCTACCTGCACACTACACACGGCTTTCGGCTAATGCAAAGAGGCAAAGAATTCATTTTTGTGCCTGTTGTTCGCCGAAAGGTAACGATTTGGACACTCCTTTTGCAGGCCATGGTCGCGAGCACACGCATGGACAAGCTGTCGCAAGTTAGGTAACGGCAGGATCATCTGGTGTACATAAATGCACCCGTAGCTCTCTTTTTTTCTTTGGGATCGATCGTACTGTGTTGGCCTGTTACCGATTTTTTCTGCCGAATGGAAGAACAACAACAAGAAGTTCAATGGAAGCCATGTAACGGGATGGACCGTTGCTAGCTAGCATGAAGACGGAAGTTGGCTTGACTCTGAATGCTCTGTCAGTTACCTGTTCTGCTCTGAATTTTGTAATCATCGTCCTCTGGTTAGGCGAGAACTAACATTTTCTCGTGTCCAAGCATGCCCCGTCCAAATTAAAGAAAAGTATCTGAATTGTTTTTCTCCCTTTCGGCTTGTGGGCTTGTGGCATTGTATGTTTAATAGCATCCCATTTCGCTGTTTGAACTTGCTCGAGGCCACGGTCAAGCGATGACCTTTTTGGCTAGTGTTTGATGCCTTTTGTCAATGCCATTATAGTCGCCATCTTGCAATCGCAGATCGGCACATGAGCTCTGGATAGCAGCTGACCCTTTCGTGTACGACTATCGCGGACATTGTTTTTGACGGGCTGCATTCTTTAAGGAGTTCTCTTTGACCACTAGCCAAAGATGCTCCGGCCACCGGCGGTGCGGTCTAGTTTTTGTTTTTAGACGCCCGTGCCATCTCGTATTCTCGTGCCTGAACTCTAATCTCTGTTTTACTGAGTGTCACAGGTGGAGGTGATCAAAAGACTTCCAATTAACCAATGCTGTAATTTCTAGTCACTAAGATACTTCGTTTGACAAATATGGACTGCTATTAATGGCCATTTTAAGGAGCATTACTCGATCGCAAAAAAAATTCATACAAATTTTGGTATGATTCAAATCCGGATCGAAAATTTTATTATGTACACTAGCAGAACCCTACTGATCTTGGCGCAGTCACCCGGAAGAAAGCATGAGATCGACATGTTGATTGTACATTTGCACGGTCTTGTACCACACCGATCATCCTTTCAAGCACGCAAAAGTAAACCAGGATTCAGACCTGGTTTAACGCGACGAAGTCAGATTTCTCCTTGTCGTCGGCATCAGCCCCCGATCCGCTGGGTGCTCCGGTGATCGGGACCACCCGCTTGCTGCCGCCGTGCTCCTCCGGGACGACGAGGTCCGTGTCCGCCCGTCCCTGCCGCTGCCACGACACGGATCGCCAGAGCGTCGCCAGCCACCGCGGCGTCCTCTCGACGGCGTCCGGGTATCCGGCGAGGCTCGCGGCTCGCCGGTGCCTCCTCACGGCGGCGAGCTCCTTCATGACGTGCTCCGGCAGCCGCAGGGTGTGCCGGTCCCGCGTGTCCATGGCCGACTGCGTCCGCCGGTAGTGGTGGTGGAACTCGTGTGACCTCGCTGCGCCGAAGCTCATCACGGACTCCGGCGTGAACGCCGCCGCCACGAGGCACGCCTCGTCTCGCTCCTCCTCCTCCTCCTCCTCGTCCTCCGGCTCTTCCCGTGCCACCGTGAGGTCGGTGATCGCCGGAGCCGGGGCAGCGGTGAGGTCGGCGCGGCAGAGCGGGCACGTGACGGCGCCGGCGAGCCAGGGGTCGCTGCAGTCGGGGTGGAACACGTGGCAGCATGCCGGGAGGACGCGGAGGTCGTCGTCGTCGTCGAACGCGGCGAGGCACACGGCGCACTCGAGCGGGCCCGACGACTTGGACGCCATGCGCGCCTTCACGTCGCCGTAGACCGCGGTGGGGAACGACTCCACGGTCTCCTTGTCCAGGCCGGCCCGAGTGCGCCGCTCCGCCGTCTGGTGAGGGTCAGGAGCGTAGGAGCGGAACGGACGGCGAGGGGGAGGGCGGCCCGGCGCGCAGCGGTTGATGTAGATGGAGAAGAGGGTGAGGACGACGAAGGCGCAGATGAGCACGACCAGCACGATCACTGTCGTCGGCGTGAACCCGCCGGCGCTTCCGGAGCGGCGGTGGCTGTCGCTGGTGTCGTTGCTCGGCTGGGCGAGGGACGGCCGCGCGGCAGCGGATAGAAGCAGAACCAGGGCGATCAGTGCTGGAGTGGCGCCGCGGCGTCCCATCGCCATGTCCGGCGAGGGGTGCACCGCCGGCGGCCGGACAGACGATCTGGTCGCGTGGTGTGTGGGATCGGAGGGACGGGGCGAGATGAAGAGGGAGAGGTTTTGAAGGAACTGGAAGCGTTAACCACGCGTCCACGCGGTGTAACGCACGCACGCGAGACGGACGGCGACGCCGCGCGTGGCGAGCGACGAGCTCACGAGCGGGGCCGGCAGGTCAGTGGCTGGTGGTGATCCGGGCGATGGGGACTCGGCGGAGGTGGTCAGGATCGCGTGGGTGGCTGTGCCGCTGAGTCAGCGGCAGGCGGCAGCTCCGTGGGTGACTCGCGCGTGCATGCCAGAGCGGTGACCTCGCCGTCTCGGCTCAGGCATGTAATCGCGCCATTACTGATGAATGCTGGCGTGCTCCAATCTGCACCCGGGTTTCATGCCTGCAATTTGTCGGAGCTGCTTGCGTCTGCATAACAATTGTCTCGTTTAAAGAGTCAAATCGGCGGTAATACAATACAGCCACATGATTTCAGCTAATTAAATTTTCTAATGGCTTCATACTTCTATAGTTTGTTCGTGGTCTCATAACTCTCTAGTTGCTCACGGATGTCACCCTCTTGGAAGAAACTAAAAGAAGCCAAGTCTAATCCAGTTCTCCTGACTAAATTTTACTCCTACCTGCCCATGATCATCAGAACATGCGTCCACTCTGTGGCACAAAGCGAGCACAGGTCACAGTTGCATGCCACCGCGCACCATCTGCAGGCGATCTATCTAAACCAAACTGCGGTTGCAATCAACACAACCTTTTTCAAGTCATTTTCCACCGCCACTTCAATGACGAGCTGATCTCTTTGTCAAAAAGAAATGAAACACGAGCTGAACTTCTGGCCGAAAGGCTCCCGAGAGGCCAAGACAGCGATTGGACGGCAGTGGCTGTGGCTGAATTCACCTGGAGGCAGATCGCTTTTCTGACCAGCCTGCCTCCCTGCGTCATGCATGGTCTGCGTGGGCGCAGCTGTCACTCCGAGTAGGCTTGCAGGCGGGGCGGGCTGTGGCCAGCCACAAACTCGTCAATCTTGCCACAAACAAATATCCAGCGGGTTTGCGGCAATCCGCTACAGCAACTAACCGTCTGCCACAAACTTTGTGGGCAGCAACGTAAACCCGCTAGCACCGCATTCGCGAACTGCTCAGATTTGGTCGCTGCCCGGCCTCACATCGCGCCGCCGCGGCGTCCCCTGCTCCGGCGGCCCTGCCGTGGTCCCTGCGCGCGCCCCTGTTGCTGCTCCCACAGAAACGACTCCGCTCAGGCGCCCGCGGCCCCTATGCCGGTGGCTCGGCGCGTGGCTCCTGCCTCCGCTCGCTCCAGTGGACGGATGGCCGAGCTCCACCACAGCATCAGCTGTTCCAAGACGAAGACATCCTGCTACTTCTCCGTCTCCACCGTGAAATCAATTCCTCGATGCTGCCTAGCTGAGCTGCTAACCATGTAGAAAACAACGAGGAGTTGAAACACGACTACACGAGGACCTAGTAAAGAGGAAGCAGCTGCTTCTGGGAACCAGATGGACCTCCGTAGCATGCTAGCAGCAGATGACGCCTCATTAACTGTGCACTGGATTGAGAAAAATGCAGTCACTAGCTTGCTGTTGCCAATCCAAATCAAACTATACCTTCATTGTAAACCAAGTAGGACAGAATCAAACTGTATTAAAAAGATGAAATTGATTCCTCACTGTTACTACCGAGTTGAACTGCTACCCTGTGGCAAAAACAAGCATGCTATCTTTGAACAAAACCCGAAGCAACATCAAGACAGCAGAGCACACGCATCTCCCGAGCGCCCGAGCACTTGCAGAAGGGAGCAGCTGAGGAGGTCGATGGCGGTGACCGGGCTTCGAAGTCTACGGCCGCGGCTGCTGGACTTGGACGTCTTCGGCGGCGGCGGCGGCCGGGCTTCGAAGCCGACGGCGGCCGCCGACGCCGCTAGGTTTCGCGAGACGAAGGATACCCCGGGAAAAGGAAGCGCTACAGTATTTTAGTGGGTGCGGGCGGGCTTTGCGGGTTGGTACTTATGTCCGTTGGGCCTTGCGAGCTTAAGTCCACATGTCCGCAAAAGAATTATAGCTGGGCCACACAGGCCACAAAGGCTGATTTTGCGGGCCGGGTTTGCAGGCTCGTTTAAAAACCCGCCCCGCCTGCATCCCTGACAGGCTACCAGCATCTATGGTACGTACTAGTACTAATCTGTATCCCTTATTCCCTTAACCACACTCAAGCTGAGGTCAGAAGCGTTGCACATTTCAGTTTGGGAGGCTCTTAATTTCTGAACAGTCGGAACCTGAACTGGGTACGTTTCAGTCTTTCAGATAACACGCGCCGTGAAGCCGTCCGAGTGGTCCGACGACGATGGTTGGTTGCGGTGTGAAATCTAAAGTTCAGTTCGCCAACAACCGCTCTCGAGTATAGATGGCCATATGGCCCGAGGTCCATGGGCCGGCCTACAGCACGGGATTTTGACCCGGTCTAAGCCCAGCACGGCACGGAGGCTTTGGGCCCGGACCGGCACGGCCCGTATGTTGGGCCGGGCCTGGGCTGCCTCCTCGGCCCAGCGTGTTGGCCCAGCACGGCACGAAATTGGCTGGCCCGATGTGGCCTGATAAAATTGCTAGCGGCTCATCACAAATCTCCCTCCCTCTCCTCTTCAAAGATGCAAATCTCCCCCCTCATCTCTTTGGCGACGTGAATCTCCCCCCTCGACTCTTCAAAAAGTGCAGATTTCCTCCCTCTTCTCTTTTCATGGGCCTTTGGGTTGAAAAGGCACGATGGGCTGATCGGGCCATCGGGCCGGCCCAGCACTATAAACAGGCCTTAGTGTCGTGCGTGGGCCGGCAAGTTTGGCCCGATGGCGTAAGTGGCCCGGCACGATGGGCTGTCGTGCCTTGTCGGGCTGGGCCAAGTCGGGCTAGTGCCGGGTTGGGCTGGGTGGCCCATTTGGCCTTCTATACTCTCGAGTGTTGTCGAAGTCGTTTTAAAACGTGACGTAGTCACGTTATTTTGAATCGTTCAACGTTGCATCGCTTATGGAGTCATGGTGATCTCTCTTTTTGTGTCTGTGTGTCCCGTAGTCAATATGGATTTCCACTGGGTGCGTTACGCTATACGTAGCTTGGCAATCATCATGCCGTATTTATTTTGATGCAGGTTGAGGATGACGACCTCCCCCTCAACTCAAGGGATACTGGGCTCTTTACCGTCGCTGCACCGGTTCAGTTTGAACTTTCAGTTTAAGGACACCACCACAAATCCACAATACAGTATCTCCAGCCATCCATTTAGATCCCGTAGTCACAATTTATCTCCCATACCTCCAAAACCTAGAAATCCTAGCCCCAAATCCCAATTCGGAAAGGAGCTGCTAGAGTTGATTTGTCTTTTGAAGAAGCTGAGATGTCGCCGAAGGAGGTACTCAAATAATATTCCATACGAAGGTGACCCCAAGTTTGTCATTTCTCTATTCTCTCCCCAAGCTAAAACCATGAGCTCTCTATTTAGATATTTACTAGTTTAATTAAATAAAATGTGTCCCCGGGTAAAGTCGTAGTAATCGCTAGGTGGTCGGGCTCATCAGCGTCGCCCAGTATATTTTTTTTTTTCCCTTTCTTTAGAGAAGCCCAGTACAAAACTAGATATGATGGGCTGGCTCGTCCGTCAGCTCAACGTTTAGTATGGGGTCGGTTAACCAGTTTGAGGACACGTTTGCACTTCTTGGGAGAGAGATGCATCGGCCCAAAGGTTGAGATGAAAAACCTGGCCTTGGTTGTCTTCAGTACATTATCCTTGTTTATTTTTCCCGAACCACTTGGGCGCACGATGGACTTTCAGGTGTTTCCTTCATTTCAATGAGTTTGATGAGCACAAATCAGCTGTGGATACCAAAAGGGGTACACCAGAGCAAAGATTGACGTCTGAAGTCCGAAGCGTGTCCTTAACTTGCAGATCGAATAATTGAGTGGAAGGACTGGCCAGAGAGAGCATCGTATTCCCTGGCTATAACCAACGCACGAACCTCATGTTCGCAAGCACAGGCTGATCACTGATGGAAGAATATCTCGATCCGTGCCAGAACAGGCGTCCGGGCCCGCGTCACGAGCCGCACTGCACATCAGCACGGGTATGTGCAAACACAATGCGCGCACGGCGCATCATCATGGACTCATGGATGATAATACCTCCGTGGTACGCGCGTAGCGCACGATGGAATCAGCTCAAAACCCTAGCCTAGCAACTTAGCAAGGGTCCCGTCCCGTCCAGCAGCGGCGCCGGTCCGGTCCATCATTGTGCTGCTACGTGGCTCCGCCGTGGCCATCGGAGTGTGGTATCATGTCACGTAGGAGTACTAGGCAGAGAATGCAAGATGCCCCGGACACGACGCGCACGGAGGCCTAAGCTAGCGGCTACACGTAAGAACGCACGGTGGTGCCCCCGCGGGGGCGGGGGGCCATGGTGCTCTCGCGTTCATTCGTTCGACGATCCGGCCGGTCCATCCGTCCATCCATGGGGAGCGAGAACGAACCGCGACGCTGCCTGCCTGCTGCTGCGCCGGGCCGGACCTCTCTGCGCGCGCCCAGAACGTGCCCAGGTGGTAGGTGTTCGTAGGACGCAACACGATCGATGCCGGCCGGGGCGCGAGATGGCATGATTGCGCCGATAGATCATCGTCGATCCGCGGCCTCATCATTCCTTCCTTCCGGTCCGGGGGGCCGCGAATAATTTGACGACGACGTCGCTGCCGTGACCGGGCCTGGGGAATTGAAGCCGCTGGAGAGCGCGTACGGTCTGCTTGCTATGCTATGCTAGCTCTCCCGCGCTGGGTTGCCGTCGCCGCTCCCCTTTCGCTTCCTGTCCCCGGCCGGGGCTCAGCGCTCCGGGTCCGCCTCCGTGTCACGCCCCGTTCTTGCCGCGATGGGACGAAACCCTCGGGGCGCATCGCTGTGGACGCTGGCGGTGACATCGCGTCGCACTTCACGTGCCGTCCGGACCGGCTCGTTCGCCGGCGAGCATGGACGCGGGGCCCACACCGTCGCCGCCCGTGGGAAGCTCGATCGATAGGGGCCGTGCGGGGCACAGTGCAGTGACGGCCAGCAGGGGGCGCTGCCGGTGGCCGCTGGAACAGGAACACACCAGTCGCAGCGCTGCGGCGGCATGCTACAGCATCTCTCAGGGACAGCAGCAGCCGATGGTGATTATTTGGCAGTAGGCCAGCCAGCGCCGCGCACGAGCAGAGCTCGCCGTATTTGTGGCTCGAAAGCCCCCCGGCGCACGGCACAGCCAGACGCGGTCACCCGCCCCGCCCACAGAACTACGATTCTGTGTGCTGATGTTTTTGTCACGTTAGGCTGGCTACCCTGCTGCTGCTGTCCATCGCAGTACTACTGTTGCCACGGGCAAACGAGTACGTACGTCCTCTTGTGTGCGTGCTTTACGAAATGTGTGCTGTGTGCATGAACCGAGCTGACGCAGTGTAAACGGAATCATGTGTGATGTAACCTCAGCCACACAGAGCCCAGAGAGAATGTACTAGCAGGAGTCCAGGGACACATGTGCGGCTACCAACACATGCACGGCGGCGTAGGCTCGACGCATTAGGCGCCACCAAGCTAGCTAATAGAGGTTCATCAGTGTCGACAGAGCAAGGAATTAACAATAACGCATTGACAAGAAAAAAAAATCCCTTGTGACTTGGCATGTGTTGTGTGCAGCCCGGCCGGGGCAGGATTCAGGAAACGAGGGGGGATTCCCGTGCCGACATGGGTTCCAGTTAACAAACCAACCCTACACGCCTTTGGTTACCTGGCCCAAGTTTGTTAGTGCGAGCTGAGAGCAAGTGAAGGACGATCGTGCTTGTCTGTTTGCATGACTTCGATGACTTGAGCGTTTGGATTGGTTAGCTGGCATGCATGCGATGGCGGTTCTCCTTCTCACCCTGCTACCTACAGGCTACATACAACACTGCCCGATCCAAGCAAGAAGTGTTATCAGCTGGGAACACTACCCGTCTCTGTCTTTGTAAGAAACCTGACGCATACTCCTAATAAAGTACAGCTCAGCTCGCTTTTCTGATTGATCAAGGAATTCTGAATGCTTATTTCCAACAATTGACATGATCAAACTTTATTCTTGGCTTAAAGCTTTGCGTGGCACCAGCTGCATGTGTAAATAGGCAAAATAAAAAACCCATACGAGTGGACTAGTACACACCTGATAAGCTGAAGCTCGGTGTCAGTCCAAGACTTGCGGTGCATTGCCTCTGTACATAATACGTACAAGCACAATAACAAGCCCACAAAAATAATGGAAAAATACAAGCATCACCAGAGGACATTCTTTTTGTCAAGAACACAATATGTACATGCTTGAAGGCGATTAGAAGAATCTTTGAAACGGGCAAGCAAAAGGCTGAACATTGTTATGGCAAGTTGCAATAAACTTGGTGAGAGGAAATGGTTGCAATAAACTAGTACTCCCTCCGTCCCGTAAATATTGCAGTTGTAGGAATGAGAGCGGATACCAATGCAGTATGGCAAATTACAACAATACCCCTTATAATTGATTTGCCATATTCGTAATCATTGCATAAGCACAGAGCCTTGCAACCTGTAGAACAGAGACGTATTACACGTGTCTTTGCCCAAATTGGCACACGTTTTGGCCAGAATTCTCTAGAATAAATCAGAATAAACAAAAGCTTTGCCTAACCAATTCCAACCACTACTCCAGGTGATTTCCCGCCTGTGCCACTAAACCAATTTGAACGAATGGTCCAGGTGATTTCCCGCCTGTGCCACCCCTTCGTCCCCTCATATAAGTGCAACACAGTAAGACACACTGGATAATCCACCATTCTATTTCCAGAAGCCATTCTCATCCTCAGCCATGCCCATAGATCTAAACACTCTTCCAGTTCCATATCATCATGGAGAGCTCTTACCAAATCTCAATGCCCAACCTGCATATGAGCAAGAATATGAAATCAGTCATCTCCAACAAGATCAGCTTTATGAAGATGGAGCCCATCTCCGAGATCAACATAGAGACCTCTTACCTGATCTCAATGTTGATGCTTCCGAGGGAGATCAAGAACAACATGAAGGTGATTCCTTCTCTCTTTTATTCCACCTGGACAGCAAAAAGAACAAGCTGACTTTTAATTATCTTATTACAACTACATTCATACTAGAAGTACATATTGTGACTCACCTCGTTGCAGCAGTTCGAGTACAAGAACAACATCCACAAGATGCACCTCTCAACTTTGGTGGTCCACATGAATTTGATCTAAACTCTGAACCGTCTGAGCTGCAGCGACAAATGCATCAAGTTCACAGTAAGCTTACGACCATCTAACATTTTCCTTAGTCATGGATTAATAGGCCTGTAGTAACAGTTATGTCTGACCTCATTGCAGGACGTCATGAAGATCTTAACTTCAACACCTTGCATGTAAATGATGAATTTGATCTCAACACTCAATTTTCTGATCACCACCAAGAGATGCAACAAGTTTTCAGTAAGCTTACCATCATCAAACCTTTTTTTTATTTAATTTTTCAAAGCATATTGAATTACACAGTTCAAATATTAAGAGATTTCTTCATATCTGCTATCTAATTGAACGCATACCCTTTACTTAAATTGGTTTTGAATGCACTCATTTCCTGATTGGTTTTATATTTCATTTTACTTAAATTGATCTACAAATTTCCACTAATTGATCTACAACAACTCACCTTTTAATTTCTTTCTTTTATAGACATGATGGATGATATACATGAGTACGGTGTGTACGCTAATACTGTGGATGTACACTTCGAGGAAGAGGAGTTGGAGGATTCGGATTTTGAAGAAGATCACCATGCTAATGCTCAGAATGCACGTCCAGCCAGAAATTTGACAGACACCGAACGACAACAAATCTATGAAGCATTGCTTGTGAGAAGCAATCATGGAATATTAAAGAGAAAAAGCACAGCTGAAGTTGCTCAATTGTTCCAAGTTAGTAGGTATCGAGTGCAGCGAATTTGGCAAAGAGCAAAGCAATGCCGTGCACAAGGAATACCAGTGGATGTTAGATCAAGAATGCCCAAGAAGTGCGGCCGCAAAAGGATACCAGTAGATCTATCTATGATTCTTAGTGTTCCCTTGCATAGAAGGAGCACTATTCGATCTCTAGCAGAAGCCATCGGTGTAAAAAAGAGCACTCTACATAGGTGGTTCAAACAAGGGCTTCTACGACGCCACTCTAGCACACTTAAGCCGTTGTTGAGGGAAGAAAACAAGAAAGAGAGGCTACAATGGTGTGTTTACATGCTAGATCATCGAACATTGCCAAATGATCCTAGGTTCATTGACATGGACAACATCATCCATATGGACGAGAAGTGGTTCAACATAACATTCAAGAGGAGGAAATATTATATGCTTCCAGATGAGGATGACCCACATAGGACTGTGCATAATAAGAATTCCACTCTTAAAGTTATGTTCTTGGGGGGCGGTTGCAAGACCTATGTATGATGATGCAGGCAATTGTATTTTTTATGGGAAGCTAGGAGTGTGGGCATTTGTCAGAAAGGTAAAACACAGGGTTCTTGTTTCACTGTCTTACATTAGTTTTTGCTACTCATTTTGTTATCCTTACTTTGACTCATTTACTGCAGGAACCAGCAAAAAGAAGAAGCCGTAATAGAGGGAGAGGGGTCCTAGTCACTAAGCCCATTAATGTAGATCGGTCTACTATGAGGTCATACTTGATCAGCAAAGTTTTAAAAGCTATTGTTGAACGGTGGCCACAAGAACATAGAGGGAAAACCATATGGATTTAGCAAGACAATGCCCCGTCCCATGTGCCAGTAGATGATAGAGAATTTGCTGCTGCTGTAGCACAAACAGGGATGGACATAGGACTCATCAACCAACCTGTAAATTCTCCAGATTTGAATGTATTGGACCTAGGATTCTTTGCTTCTCTTCAGTCCTTAACTGATGGAACAATCTCAAGAAACTTAGATGAGTTGATTCAGAATGTCCAAAATGAGTTTGATAACTATGATCCAGATACTCTGAATAGGGTGTTTCTAACACTACAAGGGTGTTTGATTGAGGTGATGAAAGATAGAGGAGGAAACAGATACAAAATTCCTCACATAGACAAAGATAGGCTGGAAGCGCTAGGCATGCTTCCTAAAAGCCTTAGATGTGACCGACAGCTATATGAGACAGTGATGCATTCCTTAGATAATTAATGCCGGACATAAGTAAAAATGAAGTGATAAGCATTTTGCTGCTGCTGTAATTATGTAAAGTTTTAAACTTTAAATGTCTAGTGGCTACTATTTCCTATGGTGGTGGTGTTTTAAACTTGTACTTGCAGAAACCTCTCTATGTCTAATAGTTGAGATCACATTATTTGCTAAAATGATAAGTTTGGTTCAGTCTACATACAAAGAATATAAATATGCACGGCAGAAACCTCTCAGCAATTCGATGATTTATTATAGTAACAATTCTCCAAACAATTATCCATGTGGGCCTATCTGATGAGAAACTACAAACTGTACAATATATAAATGGGAATGTAAACATTAGATTGACCATGATGAACTACTGCCATACATAAAAAAAATACCCACTCATATTAGAGAGACCCAAAATATGTAAATTACAGATTTATAAGAACACCAATTGCATTATACATGGAAATTCTTATATTTACCAAATAGCAGCATTTTATCATCATGCATATACAATAGTTCATCATTTTGTACACCTAAATAGCAGTTCATAGTAGTAACCTAAACCTTGGATAACAGTACATCGCCCCTGAACAAAAGTTCCGAGATCAAAAGCATGCACCATAAGCACTCCACCACACATGAAAAACATTATATGAACTATGGGCGGAATAATGCAGGGACCAAAACCTTGTACATACTGATGCAGACGTCATGGTAGATTGGATCAGTGTTGGCAAGGACTTCCTTCAAGCGGGCAGCCACCTCCGGAGCCATGTCCATATCTTCAGCCTTGTATGTAGGCACAAGAAGAGGCCCCTTGGTGGGCAGATCGTCGGCCGGAGCCCCTTCTCCGACCACCAGTGGAGGCCCCTTAGGGGGCAGATGCTTGACGGCAGCCCCGTCGGCGTCCGCGTCCACCATCAGATGGTCTTGCACATCGTAGCAGCCATCCTGGTTCAGGTTTGGTGCCCCTTCAAGGGCCACCAAAACGCCATCTGCAGCGACCTCCATGTCCGACTCTTCATCCTCAGAATCAAGGACATACAGGTTACCTTCCGCATCGATGCGCAGGCGCCCTTGTCGCTCACGCCCACAGATGGTTCCTTCACCACCAAATTGCATCCCAACACCAGCCGGTTTGATGATGTGGTTGATGTCGTCACCATCCACACCTATCTTGGCGCCAACCCCGTGCCGACGGCGGATGCATCTGGCACGCCTAGAGCACCTGCCGCCGCCTCGAGACATGCTCGCGTCGAGGTCAAGGATGAGCGCTGCTAGAGGAGATGAACTAGGAACGAAAATCTGCAGGGATGGGGATCGATCTGGGCGTGGTCTTGGGTTAGGGGTCAGGATTGCGGATGGATAGGGAAGAAGGAGCTCTGACGAGTGCGCTTAGCGGAGGATAAGCTGCGTGGACGAAAGGAGTGGCTGGAGGGCGCCGGCGCCCGCGTCCGCGTGAGGTGTGCGGTGTGGCTGAGTGATTTCTTTTTTTATTTTTTTCCATAAGATGTGCAGGCGTCCCTGGCTGGATTAAGCCACGAAGGCCACGTCAGTGCGGAGAGCCACGAGCTATGCGGTTTCTTTTTTTTATTGGCCTTCCAGAGAAATCCGTGGCCAGGCACTTGAATGACCCTGAGGAAGAGCAGATGGCCAGCTTTCTGTACGGTAGCTTATAGTGGCAAATTTTTTAGGAAAAATTTGGGTCCTATAACTGCAAAATTTACAGGACGGACATGGAACTGTCCAGATAGCAGACAGCACGGAGTACTCAAGTGCAGTTTGTTTAAAGCGCGTAGGACCCGGGCAGAGACTGGCAGACGTTAGCAATGCTTCCAAACTTTGCATTTCACACTTGCAGCAATTTTTTTCAGCAAATCAAATCCCGTTGCCTGCCTATGCACCCAAACTAATCCCCACACGAGATCTCCCAGGATTTGCCACTGACTAATGATCTTGTTTGCACACATCGTACCATCACTGGTAATGCGGCGCGGAGGTATTGCTTTGCGTCCTGAGATGAAAAAATAGTGCTGTGTCAAGAGACTGCGTTTTGACTTTTCTTTCTCTCTTTCTTTCTTTCTTTCTTTCTTTTTTTTTTTTGGGTATGGTTTGGTACAAGATGAAGCCATAAACAGGATAGCAACAAGATCGCCGAGAATTGCGTTTGGCGCAGAGTAGATGCCTACCTAGGTTGTAGGAAGTGCACGACGGAATTGACGACCTTCTTTCTCTGTACGTGCCAAACAGCAAGGTGTGCATATAAATATGCTTGTCTTCTCGGCTTATCTGGCCATTCTTTCATGCATGATGGCTGATCATCAAGAAGAAACAAATGGAAACAAGCCTGTTTTCTTGAGGAAATGCCAACGGTGATTTGCAGCCTTGCAGGACTGGTTAACATGAGAACATGACTGCGCATGCTTGTATCCACGGCACGACGACATATCTTCACTGATACGTAACGACATCACACCAGAGGATTAAGTGATTAACGTAGTAACATGACAACTGGAACCGTAGGCTACTTCTTTTCTCGCATAGCATCATTTGCTCGACGTGGCATGTTAGTTAGCACTGGACTTAACTAGATCAGTACCACTAACCTCCTTTGAGGTTATTGTTGCGTTATGGGAGGATGCGTTTCTAAGTGAACACACTTACCTGTATATACCATGACTCTTTGCTTCTTGATTCGTTCTCCTGACAAAAATTAGGCGTGCAACGAGATCGCTTGCGATTGATGTCACGTTCACGAAAGACCACGAGAGAATAAAGGGTAGTCCAATCACCGTACAATAATCAAAGCTATTGGATATTCATTATTTTCATCTTTGAACTTGCTAGATATGCCTAGTTCTGAGTTTCGGTTAAATCTAACTATGGAATACTATGCCTACAAGCAAATATATACCTTAATAGTCCGGTTTATAAAAATATATAAGAACATACATCTTAAAGAGAAGATTGATTATTTTGTCCGCAAATAAAATGGAAAAATGTACATCTAATTTTAGTTGTATGACCTAGTGCTCCAATAATACAGGAAATTATGTTAGCCTTGATTAGAGGTTTGAATTTTTGTTGACACGTTAATTACAAGATCACATCAGAGCCACACATTTAATGTAATGTGCCAAATGCAACACTGGGGATTTTTTTTTATCTCGTAGCATAATTTACTCAACATGGCATGTTAGTTAGCACTATACTAAACCAAAATGTAGTACGTTAGTGTCCTTCTTGATCATTATCTCAAGAGGGAAATGCATTTCTAAGAGAACACACTTGCATGCCATGATTCCTTACTTCTTGGTTCGTATCTTCCAGATAAAAATTGGTGTGCACCGAGATTGAGATCTTTGATAATTGGTGTACGTTACATTCACAAACAGCCACACAAGTTCCACACAGGCTAATCTGTTCACCACATCAAGATCAAGTCACTTGAGCTTCATTATTTGTGATTTTGTCCCGATAGCTGATACACCCACATGCATATATATTCCTAATGGCCCAGTTTTACAAAAATAAGAACCTCCATCATACAAAGATAAATGATGGTTTTTGTTCATAAATAAAATAAAAAGGATACATTTAATTTAATTGTATAATCCAGTGCTTCAAGAATAGAGGAAATTTGGCTCGATCAGAGAGTCATGGACTTGTATTTCTATCTTACTGAATATTGATACGTAACATAAGCACATCGTAAACACACGATTAACATAATGTGCCAATTGAAGCATTAGGATTTATTTTTAATTATATAGTAACACCATTTGCTCAACATGGCATATTATTTAGCAATATGCTAAACCAAATTAATTAGTATAGAATAGTACTACTGATATCCTTGTATATTAGTACTGTCATGGGAAAATGGCACACTTGCATGCGTCCCATGATTCCTTCTTTGATTCATGTCTTCTAAAAAAAAATAGATGTGCATCATGATTGTTTGTGATTGATGTTACATTTACACACATAGATTCCATATTCCACACAGGCTAATCAGGCCATACTATAATAAGATTACTGGAAAAAAATCATTAATTATTTGTGACATTGTCCTGGATAAGTTAGTTCTGGCTGAGTATTAGACCTTTCATTTTGCAGAAACAAATTACATTTATTTTTTTTCAAGAAGTAAAATGAAAAAAACTATATATATATATATAATTTCAGTTCTATTAGCGCTCCAAGAATAATAATGAGTTTGGCCTCGATCAGAGGCATAGATTTTCGTTGTATCTTTAATGATACGAACTTACGAAGTAAATAAAACATCAGAACTCCATGCCTGACTTAATGTGCCAACTGGAGCATTAAGATTTTTATGGGGGCATGTTAGTTAGCACTAGTAAACCAAATTAGCGTGCAGCAACCACACTTGCGTACCATGATTCCTAACTTTGTGATTCGTATCTTCTGAGAAATTAAGTGTGCAGCGAGATCCTTAGTGATTGATGTCACATTCATGAATCAAATGACTACATATATATCCTAGAGAGGCTAATCTGGACATTGCATAGTAAGTATGATCAAGTTAATGAAAATTCAATATATGTTTGCAACTTTGTCCTGGGTATCTTAGTCTCAACTATTTTTTTAAAAAATAAAAACACTTTGAGATATACCTAAGGGTATTTGATCACACTAAAAATCTAGTTAAAAAGGTAGAAACTCAAATCTTACATAGATAAGTGATGATTTTACAAAATGAAAATAAAAGATGAAAATGAACAATTGATTTTAGTTGTACAACCTAACGTAAGACTCCAAGAAAAGAATTACTTTGCCCTCGATCAGAAACAATAGTAATTTCCTTTATCTTGTAGCATCATCTACGTGACATGGCATATTTTTTAGCACTACGCTGAATCAAATTAATGGTATTAATTCCTTCTATATTATTATTGTTGTTGTTGTTATTATTATTATTATCAGGAAATGTATTTATAAGATAACAGACTTTTGCATACCAAAGTACTGACTTCTTAGTTTGTACCTTCTGGAAGATCAGGCGTGCAGCAATACCATTGGCGATTGAATATTCATTGATGGACAACTGCATAAGTTCACCACGGGCTATTATATTCCCAATCACTGTGTAATAATAATCAAGCTACTTTGTTACATAAAGGAATACACCACGCATGGGTGTGAAATGGACACAAGAAAGTAGTGGTCAGACTACAAGGACCAATAATACTGGTCAATGATCCTAAAACAAACCATAGAAGGAGAGAAAGATGAAGCTAATTAGGCTTCAATCTTAAAACTAGACTTCTGACCAAATTTGTTGTTGAGTAATTCCTTGACCGGTGTTAGTTTCCAATTAAGTTCGGGAATCCCAACTTCAAAGCATCTCTGTATTCATCTGCGATTTGGTTCCTGTATCGATTCAGTTCAAAAATGGTTTTCAGCTGAATCTGGCTCTTAAATACCTACAATAATATATGGCCTCGCCTCTAACAGTACAACTTTAGAACAGGGATGAGGTCTCTATTTTCTTTCAAAGAGATGAGGGAAGATTGTGTGCAGAGACGAAACCGGAACAAACGCATATAATACTAATGCTAGTTGTACAACCCAGTGCTCAAATGCCCAACAAAAGAAATTAGTTTGGCTTGGACCGGAGCATGAAAAGCGATAGCAATGCATCGCTGGCATGTATTGCCAAATTGACAGTCTGTCGAGAGCAAGGCAGTGGTGTCAAAGGGAAAAGTAAAACATAGGTAGTATTAAGAAGTGATTAGTCACTTGTGTCCGTACAGTTTTAGTAATTGAAGCATTTCAGTCTCCATCTGTAGAGATTCTCCATGGAAGAGCATCCAAACATGACCATTGGCACATCCATAGAACACCATGTATACCATAATAGTATAGTAGTAGTAGGCTACTAGCTCACAGTCTTAACTATCATATATATATATATATATATATATATATATATATATATATATATATATATATATATATATATATATATATATATATATATAGTTAAATACACCAACGACCTTTAAACTTGTCTCAAGGTGCTACTTAGATCTATGAACTCGCAAAAATTAAATTTAGCACACTAAACTTGTTAAGTTATGCCACTTAGGTCCATACCCCTTGATGTGACGCTGAAAGGACCGTGACACCCTAAGAGGGAGGTGTGAATTAGGTGTCTCTAAAAACTAAGGCTCCAAGCACGTATAAAAATATATTTCAATTTCTATCTAAATGTACCCTAGGTTTTTTCTATTTGTTGCTGTCTCTACCGCTACAAAGTTTTGCACCCTAGGTCCAATCTTATACTAGCATGACAAGTCTAGAAGAGGTAAATACGGAAAGTAGTGCAAGTATGAAATGCAGAAGCTTAAACGGTAGAGAAGAGCAAACTCCCGGCACGACGATTTTTACCGAGGTATCGGAAAGCTCATGAGCTTTCCACTAGTCCTCGTTGTTGGAGCCCTCTCAAAGGGAATGCCCGCGCAAGGGCATAAACTCCCCGGTCGAGTAACTCCGTGGTGACTACGGGACTTCCCCACGCGCAAGTGGGTCTCCGCTCGTCCCTCCCTGGATGCTCCTCGCTGCCTTCACTTGGTAGAGCTTCGGCCAAAACTGAAAGTGCATCTAGGCCCCTAAGTGGATTTTGGTAAATTGATGACAATACGATTAAATGTCTAATGTGTTTATCTAAGATTGTGAGCAGGTTGAGATTGTCACATCTATATTGCAAATATTGTCTCATATGTTGAATACAAGGTAAATGGCTCAAAATATGGGAAAGCAAGCAATCATATGATCTCGTGGTGATATTATGAATATAATGTCAAGCAAAGATTGAATTACACATAGAGATGGATTTTTATAGTGAAGATACATATTGATAAGTCTCTAGAATATTGATAAGCTTAATTGACTAGTGAAGGTATCATAATAAACATTGCAAGGCTTCATGAGTTCAATGTACATGGACATAGTGATATATCTTAGTTGATGGTCTAATTATTGGAAGCTTGCAATATATGGTTTATTCTCTATCAATCAAGAACAAGTGTATGAAGAAGGCTCTCATATGCATATATATTATATTGCCATTCATGTGAAGCTTAGTTGGCCGAATGGTGAAGGTATTGTCTAGTGCATTGAATCGATGGACGAGGCAAGGGTGAAGGGCAAGTGACGACTTGGCCGCGAAGAACCTAGCTAAGGTGAAGAGTCAAGCCAATAGATAATCACCGAGGGATCAACGGTCAAATGAGTATCATTTTGAATAGCAAAATATGTTATGATTGGTAAAGTGGAGTGACTTGTGATTTAAGGATTGTTAATCATGCAAAATAGAATATCTCAAGTCACTAGCTCAAGATTGGATTTGCTCAAGTGTGATAACAATGTTGGAAGCCCTCAAAGTGGATAAAGATCAAAGTATGGTAGTGATAAAGATCAACAAACTCAAGTGGATTTCATGTATTTATTCCTTGACTTGAGTATAGGTATGCCGTACTATCAAGAGGGATGCAACATTTGCTTATTGACGAATATCAAAAGTGCTCTTAGGAAACCTATGAGAGAATAGCCTTTGAGTGACTTAATGAGAGTACTAAACATCCTAGCTCTTCTAACTATGGTTGGTTCAACCTTTGGGATGAACTAACAATCCTTTTGTGAGTTTTGGGTGCTAACTGGTACAGGCGGTCAGACCCCCTGTTACAGGCGGTCAGACCCCCTGTAGGGCAACGGCTAGTTTTTCAAATACAGGCGGTCTAACCGCCTATGAAAGGCGGTCTAACCGCCTGTCCAACGGCTAGTTGAAAAATGGCTGTTTATTTATACCCCTTGGCCCCTCTTTGAGTTGCTGCTGGTTCCCTTGTTATCCTACACGCCCAAGAACACCAAAGAAGGCAGCCAAGCTCTCTCCAACCTCTCTTTGTGAGATTTGTGAAATTCAAGCCATATCTTTGAGTTGGGTTGAGAGAGTAAGCTTTGTGTGAGCTTTGTGAGTTCAGTGAGCAATAGAGAGCTGAGAAGAGCATTCCATAGCTTGAGCACTTGTGTTTCGCGTCAACAAAGCCATTGGTGCATTTGTTACTCTTGGAGGTTCATCCTCCTAGACGGCTAGGCGTCGCCGGCTAGCTCCCAAGGTGTGGTGAGCAGCGGGAAGTCTGTGAAGGTTGCGCTTCGCCTCCGCAAGGGAAGAAGCAAGCTAGTGGAAGTGAGGAGTGGTTGAAAGAGACCCAACTTGAGTAGGAGGAGTTGAAAAAGACTCCGCCCAAAGAGTTCCTCAACGGAGAGTAGGATCCTTCGTGCTAGGCACGTGGTGGATCCGAACTTCGGTAAAACAAATCTTGTATCTCTCCTTTACATTTGCATTGCCTCACTTGTGTATTTCTAGCAAAATATTGTGCTTCCGCTTCGATCTACTTGGGTGTGGTTATATTGTGTGCAGGGACTCTATTTATCATATATAGAAGTCACTTCCCAAGTGGTGTTGTGCTAGAAGTTGTTTTGCAGCTCGAGGTGGATTTTGGTTCCTCTCTGTGACAGGCGGTCTAACCTCCTGTACAGGCGGTCTAACCGCCTGTGCCTGGCAGCAAAGCAAAAGAGGGAAGAATTCGAAGAATTTGTTGGTAACGCCTATTCACCCCCCCTCTAGGCGACATCTCGATCCTTTCAATTGGTATCAGAGCCGAGGTCTCACTCCTAGGCTTAACCGCCGTGAGAAAAGATGTCGGAGATGTGTGAGGTAACATTTGAGCTTCTCGCTCTAGATGGCTCAAACTACTCTTCATGGTCTGCTCATATTCTTGATACTTTTAGTACCATGAGTTCTCTTGGAGAGCAGGTTGTAGTTGCTAGCATTTTGCCCTCTCAATTTAAAGAAATGAATGTTGACATGTCAACTTTATCTAAAGAGGAGTTAGAATGTTGGCAACTCAACTTTGAAGCTACTAACCTTTTGTGGAGATCCTTGAGTTATGATGTGCAGGGGCTTGTATATAGACTTTGGAGTTTAGATGCGCACATCAATTGGGAGTTGATCAAGGATCTATACGATGAGCTTGATAGTGATGATGAAGAAGAAAGTAAGGAGGAATCACTTGAGGAATGCTCAACATCATCAACATTCATCAGTGAGCCTCAAATGATATCTCTCAATGAAGAAGAAGACCAAAAGCATCAAGTTTTGGTTTCTCTGGAACAGGCGGTCAGACCCCCTGTAACAGGCGGTCAGACCCCCTGTAACAGAGAAGCTGAGTCCATATGTGTTGTGGGCAATTCTCAAGATTCGAGTCAAACTCTATCATACTCAGAAGATCATATGTCTCATGATGAAGTTAATTTATGCTTGATGAGCAAAAAGAAGAGAATCAAGTCAAAGAAGGGTGAAATTCAAAAGATTGAAGAATCAAGCTCTTCGGCCAAAGAACTTGATTTACTCAAAGCAAACTACGCTTCTTTGGTCTGTAAGTATGAATCATTGGAGAAAGATTATTCTTGTGCTACTCAATCTCTTTCTTGTGTAGCTCTTTATGAAAAATCCAATGAGATGCTCATAGCTCAACTTGACAAGATTACTAGTGAGCATAAGATTTTGCAAGCAAATTACAAAGAACTTGAGTGCTCTCATGAGAAGCTTGTAGAATCATATGCCACACTTGACATAGCTCATGAGGTTGTTTTATCTTCGGTAAAATCAATTAAACCTCTCTCACACCAATGCACATGCTCACTTGTCAATAATGTTATATCTTGCTCTAACTCATGTTGTACACAAGCAAGCCAATCTAGCATTGAGCATGTATTTGTAGAAACTTGTGATGACCTCATTACACAAGAGAATCAAGAGACTATGCAAGAGGTCAATGTGCTTAAGGGAAGTTTGAGTGAGTTGGATGGGAATAGCAAAGTGCAACCTTCTCAAGATAACCATGATAACATGGTGAACAAGCTTGAGGAGAGATCAACCGCACCTTGCTCACCCCCTCAACAACACCTCAAGATTAGCAAGAACAAGGTTGAAGAGAATAACAAGCTAGAGCATATCAAATGCTCTCATTGCTCAACCTTGGGGCATTATGCATTTTCATGCCCCACCAAGCTCAAGGGTGAAAAGACACTCTCTAAGAAGAAAAGAAGCTTATCAAAGAAGAGAGTGTGCTATTGTTGCAAGGAGAAGGGACATCTCATAGCCGTGTGTCCAAATGTCACAAGTGTTGATGCCACTGGTGACAGGCGGTTAGAACGGCTGTCACAGCCGGTCAGACCGCCTGTAACCCAAGGTGAACCTCATCAGGGCAGCAACAAGAAAGAAGCTTCTCATTCAACACATAAGCCCATAGACAAGCAAGATCAATTGATTCAGAAAGTAAAAGTGTCAATGAAGGTAAAATGTAGAATATGCTACACTTGTCGTCAAAAGGGTCACATGAGCAAAGATTGCCCAAATGGTAACACTATCAAGTCAAATCTTATTCAATATGATTTCGATAGACTTGGGAGAGACAAAGTTGGTACTTGTGCTACTAGAGAAATTTCACCTCAAACTAGCATAAGGACCATTTGGATCCCTAAGCATCTTGTGACTAACCTTTATGGACCCAACAAGGTTTGGGTACCAAAGAACTCTTGCTAAGCTTGTAGGACCATCGAGATGCATTGGACACTTGACTAGAAGATATGAAATCAATGTTTGATCAAATGGTCAAGTGACGAGCCTCTATGTGCAAAATCCTACATCCAATGCTATCTCGGTAACAAATGCTAAATGTCAAGTCATATGATTCGTCATTCCTATATTAACATGCTTACATCTTTAATTTCATATTTGTTTGGCATGTGAGAATGACCTTGACATGTTTATGCAAAATCTACTCTCTTTTCATATGATGCTCTTAATGGCTCTCTATGAGAGCATATGTCTTGTTAATGACAGAATGTATATACACCATTTTTTTTATTTGGAACAAGAAAATTGGAAGATCATCAAATTGTATACCATCTGACACAGGCGGTCAGACCGCCTGTGACATCCGGTCAGACCGGATGTGGCCAGATGAACTAAAAGTGCTCAGTCAAGTGTGCTTCTCTTGTCTTCTAAATTGGTTACACATGTAGCAATCAATTGATGATCATGCATCCATGGTAAAGAATCTCTTGGCATAATTTCGATTGGCAAATTATCGATATGCTTTTGACCAAGTCTTGTGAATAGCACTCCTCTATGTTCATAAATGGATGAAAGTGCAACTAAATTGAGAAATTCAATATCTCTTGCACTAACTGAGGGGGAACCTATTTCACAACTTGTGTCACTTGTGGGACTAACATTTCTTCTAGTGAACTTGTAGTCTCATGTTTTGTGCACCTATATGCTATATCTCACCTTTATGTCACAAGAAAGAAAATCAAAAAGGGAAAGAGTTAGCTGAATTATTATATCAAAATATGCACAAAAATAGATGGCTAGAGGCAAAGGTATGTGCTTATGCCTTCATATTCTTATCCTCATGCATCTAGGCCACCTTATCATGCTAGTGTGTGCATTTGTATGTAATTGCTTCATCTCAATAAATTTATGGATATCTAGTTGATGCCTTCCTTTAAAACTTGATCTAGCGTCATGAATGTGGTACTTGTGTAAGGCATGAGCTAAATATGCCACGAAAAATATTGATTTGGAGTGGATGCATGCTCTATGTGACATAGGATAGAATTTTGCGAAAAACTCAACTAGCATGTATAGGAAATGTGAAATTTGAAGACTATCTGGTTCTTGGTCTCTATGACTCAATTGACCCTCTTGTGACTATAGTTCTCTTTGAATGATTGATGGCTAGTCACAAGTGGTGAGATTTTTTTTTCAAGTCCATAATTATCCTTTATCTCTTGGAAGTATCAAGAAGTGCATTCACTTTGGATTATCCTATACTCTTCCAAGAAACTGAAAATTTGGATTATATTTCATCTAAAATCTTATGTCCTAATTTTGTGAAGAAAGGAAAAATCTAAGCTTTGGATCAATGTTCATTTACATATCTCATATCCAAGCTTTATGGAGAAAATTTTGAAGTACAAAAATTCTACACCTTGATCTACAAATCACCTCCAATTGAAAATCTTCCAGAAAAACCAACATCTGCCTGTCTGGGCACAGGCGGTCTGACCGCCTGTCACAGGCGGTCTGACCGCCTGTCCCAGAACTTACCTTTCTACCACCCCGTGAATCTGCAGTGGAGATTTCATCCTCATTTACTCCTCTACAGACCAACACCTTCCTCCTCTCGTCCTCCCCGAGCTCCAAGTCGCTATCTCTCTCTCCATGGCGTTTTGAGGATTTCAACCAAGGAAAAGGCGCCTCCATTGAAGAAATCAACTCTCCTCCATCGGTTTAACCGGCCCCCAACCGGTTGCATCGATTCAAATTGAGTTTTCTCTCCCCAAGGTACTTTCAAACTTGTTTTGACCCGATCTATCTCCTCCATGGATTAGTTTGAAAACCCCTTGGTGCATCATCTACTGACAATGCCTAGAAGCTATTCCCCAAGTTTCATTCGATTCCATTGGGTACATTGGTGGGAACCGAATTTTTGGTGTCACTGCAACAGGCGGTCAGACCGCCTGTGCAGGCGGTCTGACCGTCTGTGGTTTTGAAACCCAAAATTCGATTTCTTCAATTTATTCAACTCATCTCTGTCTAGGATTGTATCTTGTGCCTAAATGAACCAATCTTACACCTTAGGTCTTCCGAATTTGGCCAGAGCAACTAGGTACGCTCTGGGCACAGGCGGTCTGACCGCCTGCTACAGGCGGTTCGACCGGCCGTGTCCAAGCAGACCGAATTGCTCTTGTTCCTTATCTTGTCAATCTCTTATTAGTTCTTGTGTCTCATATACATCATGTTTGTATCCTTGGTGACACAGGACAGCAGCCATGCCTAAGAAAACTCATGCAGAAAGATCCAAAAAGGCAAGGGCAGATAAGTATAGTGGACAAGATGAAGGAAGAGTTTTGAGAGAAAGAAAAAGGCCTCCGGTTGATGATCTGATTGAGGAAGAAGGAGATGACACCACAAGTTCAAATGAAAATCCTGAATATGTGGCGTTGACTCATAGTGGCAGGAGACTTGGAGAGGATGATACTGAGGATATCACATGTGGCGGACCTGGTAATGCAGGAGATGAGAGCAGCAGCGATGGTGAACATGGAGATGATAGCAGTAGTGATGGTGATGGTACAAATGATGAAGACAGTGATGATGCAGGTAATAATCAAATGCCCGCCATTCGCAGACCTTTCTATGCCTATGGCAGAGCACCAATAGATTATATTGGTGATCGGATGGCAGCTACTGCAAAGAGGCTTAGAGGTGAAAATCCTTATGAAAACCCAAGGTTTGGTGGTGAAGCAAGGTTTTGGTCTCAATTTCAACAAGACTACTATACTTCAGCCATCATCAGAAAAGCTAAGATTACTCATGAGGCTCAGTTTGTTGATTGGCCATATATGAGCAAGAAGAACAATGCTATTTTTAATGAGGTAATCAATGCTTGTGCTGAAAAGAGGATCAAACATATTATGGGTTTCAAGCAGAATTGGAACAAAGAAATCATTGCACAGTTCTATGCAACGGTTCACTTTGGCCAATGGAAGGGAGAGAGAGCTATGCTATGGATGACAGAAGGTGAGCGCTATCACATCACCTATGACCACTTTACTAAACTTCTTAAGCTAGGGGCAGATGATGCTGATTATCCAAAACTTCATGATGCAAATGTGCTTGAGAGTCATGAGCTGAGCTTTATGTATCCTAGAGATAGAAGAGCTGACTGGGGCAAAGTCAATGGTCTTTACTCATATTATGGAGTGCTCTATCGTCTCTTTAGAAAGACTCTCACTCCTAGAGATGGGAACACATCTGATATCACTCTTTATCAGAGGAACTTGATGGCAGCCATGAGACCTGGGGCACCTCAATTTAGTATTGGGGATTTCATTTGGCAAGAGATCAAGTATGTGTCGGAGACTCCTCAGAAGACTTGCAGCTACAGCCCAATTCTCATGCTCTTGTTAAAGAAGGTGACTGGAATCAAGTATCCAGCAGATGTGAAGCACAAACCCTTGAGGCCATCAGTTAGCAAAAATCCAAGGGTTCCATCACCTCCAGCAGAGATTCTAGAAGAACCACAGCCTCAGCCACAGGTACAGCAGCCAGTTGTGCATGGAGATACAGGCGGTCTAGACCTCCCGTACAGGCGGTCTGACCGCCCGTTGCAGGGAGAGCGAGAAAAGTCCACTTCTCCAGTCAAAAAGTTCTTCAGCTACTTCATGAATATTTGCAAGAGTCAGAGGGCCATTCAAATTGAGCAACAGAAACAATGGAGAGAGAACAAGAAGACTAGGGACTCGATCAAAATGATGCATAACTCTATGGGTGTCAGTCCAGCTCGCTCACCTGTCTCTCCCATGCCTCCTGAAGTTCAGTTTCCCTCAGAGGAAGAAATGTTAAAAAGATATGAAGACTCAGGGGTTCTTCATCAATATGGCAGCATGCTAGCTCCTTACATGAGTGGTGCCTTTGCTTCTCAACCTCCACCATATGGACCTCCTCCTTCTTTTCCACCTGTCTATGGAGGTATACCAGCTCCTATGTATGGATCATATCCTCAAATGCCTCCTCTTCCAGCTTATGACAGTGTTCCCGGACCTTCTTTCCAACATCCGGCTCATGCACCTTCCTCATCCACTGATGCACCGGGTGATGCTACTATGGGAACTACAAGCGAGGACTTTGCAGCAGCAGCTACAGCTTCATTCTTTCAGCCCTCCGGTGATGCTTTTGACAATGAATGGCACATGTGATCTATGGATGCTTTTGTTCTTCTCGAGTCCCTTTTATTGATGTTTGATGACAAAGGGGGAGAAGAATATGGATTAAAGCTTTGTGGCAGTTCAAAGTTCATTTTCATAAGTTTATTGTAATATCTTTGGTGAAAATGGAACTTTGTAATAATCTAGTACTCTAATCTCTTTGTGGACTTGAGAACATTTGTAATGTGTGCTATTATGTGTGGTGAACCTTATTTATGTATCATAAGTGACTTTGTGTTAGAGTGATATGCATATTTGATTGATGATTGTTTTTGTACGTGGGTGCTGTCTGGGCACAGGCGGTCTGACCGCCTGGCACAGGCGGTCTGACCGCCTGTCACCAGACAGCAGCACACACCTTTTTCTTATGTGGATTTTGTCATATGTCATATGCATCACGTTTTATAATGTCATACACATCTGATGCATCCATATATTCTGAGATATAGGGGGAGTTTCCATGTTTTACATATAAATGTGTGTAATTGGCATTTGAGGCCAAATTTGAAAATTTCACTCAAAGCACACACTTAGGGGGAGCTCGCTCTATGTCTGAAAATCTGAAACAAATTCATTGATATATCTCTAAGCTTTAATCGAGTTGTCATCAATCACCAAAAAGGGGGAGATTGAAAGTGCATCTAGACCCCTAAGTGGATTTTGGTAAATTGATGACAATACGATTAAATGTCTAATGTGTTTATCTAAGATTGTGAGCAGGTTGAGATTGTCACATCTATATTGCAAATATTGTCTCATATGTTGAATACAAGGTAAATGGCTCAAAATATGGGAAAGCAAGCAATCATATGATCTCGTGGTGATATTATGAATATAATGTCAAGCAAAGATTGAACTACACATAGAGATGGATTTTTATAGTGAAGATACATATTGATAAGTCTCTAGAATATTGATAAGCTTAATTGACTAGTGAAGGTATCATAATAAACATTGCAAGGCTTCATGAGTTCAATGTACATGGACATAGTGATATATCTTAGTTGATGGTCTAATTATTGGAAGCTTGCAATATATGGTTTATTCTCTATCAATCAAGAACAAGTGTATGAAGAAGGCTCTCATATGCATATATATTATATTGCCATTCATGTGAAGCTTAGTTGGCCGAATGGTGAAGGTATTGTCTAGTGCATTGAATCGATGGACGAGGCAAGGGTGAAGGGCAAGTGACGACTTGGCCGCGAAGAACCTAGCTAAGGTGAAGAGTCAAGCCAATAGATAATCACCGAGGGATCAACGGTCAAATGAGTATCATTTTGAATAGCAAAATATGTTATGATTGGTAAAGTGGAGTGACTTGTGATTTAAGGATTGTTAATCATGCAAAATAGAATATCTCAAGTCACTAGCTCAAGATTGGATTTGCTCAAGTGTGATAACAATGTTGGAAGCCCTCAAAGTGGATAAAGATCAAAGTATGGTAGTGATAAAGATCAACAAACTCAAGTGGATTTCATGTATTTATTCCTTGACTTGAGTATAGGTATGCCGTACTATCAAGAGGGATGCAACATTTGCTTATTGACGAATATCAAAAGTGCTCTTAGGAAACCTATGAGAGAATAGCCTTTGAGTGACTTAATGAGAGTACTAAACATCCTAGCTCTTCTAACTATGGTTGGTTCAACCTTTGGGATGAACTAACAATCCTTTTGTGAGTTTTGGGTGCTAACTGGTACAGGCGGTCAGACCCCCTGTTACAGGCGGTCAGACCCCCTGTAGGGCAACGGCTAGTTTTTCAAATACAGGCGGTCTAACCGCCTATGAAAGGCGGTCTAACCGCCTGTCCAACGGCTAGTTGAAAAATGGCTGTTTATTTATACCCCTTGGCCCCTCTTTGAGTTGCTGCTGGTTCCCTTGTTATCCTACACGCCCAAGAACACCAAAGAAGGCAGCCAAGCTCTCTCCAACCTCTCTTTGTGAGATTTGTGAAATTCAAGCCATATCTTTGAGTTGGGTTGAGAGAGTAAGCTTTGTGTGAGCTTTGTGAGTTCAGTGAGCAATAGAGAGCTGAGAAGAGCATTCCATAGCTTGAGCACTTGTGTTTCGCGTCAACAAAGCCATTGGTGCATTTGTTACTCTTGGAGGTTCATCCTCCTAGACGGCTAGGCGTCGCCGGCTAGCTCCCAAGGTGTGGTGAGCAGCGGGAAGTCTGTGAAGGTTGCGCTTCGCCTCCGCAAGGGAAGAAGCAAGCTAGTGGAAGTGAGGAGTGGTTGAAAGAGACCCAACTTGAGTAGGAGGAGTTGAAAAAGACTCCGCCCAAAGAGTTCCTCAACGGAGAGTAGGATCCTTCGTGCTAGGCACGTGGTGGATCCGAACTTCGGTAAAACAAATCTTGTATCTCTCCTTTACATTTGCATTGCCTCACTTGTGTATTTCTAGCAAAATATTGTGCTTCCGCTTCGATCTACTTGGGTGTGGTTATATTGTGTGCAGGGACTCTATTTATCATATATAGAAGTCACTTCCCAAGTGGTGTTGTGCTAGAAGTTGTTTTGCAGCTCGAGGTGGATTTTGGTTCCTCTCTGTGACAGGCGGTCTAACCTCCTGTACAGGCGGTCTAACCGCCTGTGCCTGGCAGCAAAGCAAAAGAGGGAAGAATTCGAAGAATTTGTTGGTAACGCCTATTCACCCCCCCTCTAGGCGACATCTCGATCCTTTCAAAAACGCCAAGGGCTTCTTCTCTCTTGCACAAGCACCGGCGGCCTCTCCACAAACTCGGTTGGAGGGTCTCGCAAGACTACAAGCCCCAGATTATAACACTTGGTGCGCGCAAGCACCGGGTAAAGCAAAAGGTATGCAAACCTCGCTAAACTCTAGACTAAATACCTAAGAGATGCGCTAATGGGTCTAGACTAGCACTAATCACTTTGCTAATCACCTAGATCTTTTATTTAGCACTTTGGTGGATTGAGCACTTAAGAATGTGTAGAACACTTGCCAATATCTTCCCTGAGCCCAAACATACTTCAAATGGCCGGAGCACCTCTTATTTATAACCCCAACCAAAGAAACTAGCCGTTGCTAGTCGTTGCCACTTTCCTGCATACCGTCGACTGATTCGACGGGTGCAGAAGAGAGACCGTCGAAATAGTCGTCGCTCCCTTTATCATTTAATTTTTGAATTCCAACGACTATTTGCACCGTCGACTGATTCAATAGGCACCCCGTCGAAATAGTCGTCGCCCACAAGAGACGAATGCACGCCTGTCTTCAACCACCATCGACTGATTCGATGGACAGTTGACTGATTCGACGGGTGCCCCGTCGAACTAATCGTCGCGTACTAGAGACGTGCGCATCTTCGGCCTCTTGACACCATCGACTGATTCGATGGGCCATCGACTGATTGGATGGGCACGCCATCGAATTAGTCATTGCCTCTGCGTGTTGCAATTCTTCCTTGTTTTTTCGCGGGTCTTTTCTTCTATCTTCATTGCCATCTTTTGGATGTCCATGAATATGACTATCGGCGAATTATGCTGACAAGGTCCTCGAGGGGTACCCCAAAAGGAGGTTTTAGGGAGAAGCCATCGGGAATTTAGAGCTGAAGGTGACAAGAGACGATTTAGACAGATTCAGGCTGCAATATACGTAATACCCTACGTTCTATTTGGTGTATCTTGTATTGATGATGTGTTGCAATGACTGACGGCGTTGCTCGATGGTCTAATCTAGGGACCCTTGTCCTCCTTTATATATCCAGGGGGTAAGGTTACATGGTAAGTCTCCTAGTCGGTTACAACTGAGGAGTCCTAGTAGGACAAGGTGTCATACTAGGAGTCTAGCTTGCTTAGGGAACCCGGGGTTTCTATACCCGTCAAGCCCCCGAGCGCTTTATTGTCTGAAGTACAGCCTTGCTGTGAGTCTTGGAATATTGCCGAGTTATTTTAATGTCAACCCGAGTTCTTCTGAAGTCATCCGTGTTCTCTCAGCTTGGTTGTACGAAGACTTTGAGGTGCTCTAAGAACTTCTAGAGAATCTCATTGGTGTGCACGAATAGGTGCACTCAATTGGGTAGCCCCTGAGCCTCGTTGTGCTTTGAAGAAGGAATTCAAGGGTCTTCAATTAAGAATCCGAGTTCTTTTGAACCCAGACGTAACCTCCAAGATTCGGTATTAACCAAAAAATTCTGAAGAATCTTTGACGATATACCCGCAACCCTCGAGCCTTGATCCGATTTAATAAATCGAATTAAGGATCTTGACTATAGGATTTGAATAAGATTTGAAGTAACGTTGTTGAAGGGAAGATGTCCGAGTACTTTGCTGAAAAAAGTACAAGGCTAGCGTCATGGTCCGAGTTCTTAGTTGAAAAAAGAACTCGGTTGGCGTCATGATCGGGAGTTCTTTGTTGAAAAAAGAACCAGGCTTGCATCAGCCCCCGAGCACGAAAGTGCGCGGAACTACGATGGTGCGCCGAAGCTTGGTCTGTAAAAATAAAAATATTATGTAGCAAATATTGAAGAATATTTGAGAAACTAAAATTTATTCAGTTTTGTCAATGAATTGATAGGATATTGCACATTGCGCAAAGATGAAATCGACGAGCGCGTAGATCCCGCATGAAAAAGTCGACGAGAGCGCAAATTACGCGAAGTGTCTCAATATGAGACTGTTTAGGTGTCTGTACCTTTTCAAGATCATAGGTCCGAGTAGTTTGTCCCGCTAGCTGTGCCCCCCACGATACCCTGGTCAATAGCACATCGGCTTGGAAAAAGCACGGTTTGCATCGTCAGACAAAAACTTTCGATACACTCGATTTTAGAGATAAAACAGAACACAATGAAGAAATCAGCGAAAGCGCATAACGCGCATGAAGAAATCGATGAAAGCGTGGATCACACATGAAGATATCCGCTTGTAGATGCGAGATAAAAAATAAGAAAAATAGTTAAAACATGTGACTTAGCTTGATTCGTGGACTATTTGTAGATGAAGTCGTGCCGGGTCTGAGTTCTTGTCGAAAAAAGAGCCCAGTTGGTCGTCGTGTTCCGAATTCTTGTCAAAAAAGAACCCGGATGGCATCGCAGAGTCAGCCCCCGAGCATGAAAGCCCATGGAACTGTGCTGGCACGCCGAAGAGCCTGAAGAATTATTTGCTTCAAAATCGATGATGATGAAGCTGTGGCGGTCGTCGATGAAACCGGACTAGTCGGAGTTGATTCCGAGTAGTCGTGAACCAGTTCCCGAATTGTTTCGAGATGATCCGAGTTGTTGAAGTAGTCGCTGATGACTTGTCTGCGCGGGCGGCGGAGCTGACGCGGCCGTCTCACCGCGCAGTTCACGACGGAGCTTGTCGTCCTGGTTTGCAGTGCAAAGCCAGGAACCTAAGATGAACGTCGCGCCTTCATCGAACTTGACGTTGATGGAGGCGCTGAAGGATGCCATCGACTCTGTAACGAATTCTTGACGAGAAGATCCCACGGATGGCGTCAAAGTATCAGCGAACTATGCTGACAAGGTCCTCGAGGGGGTACCCCGAAAGGAGGTTTTAGGGAGAAGCCATCGGGAATTTAGAGCTGAAGGTGACAAGAGACGATTTAGACAGATTCAGGCTGCAATATACGTAATACCCTACGTTTTGTTTGGTGTATCTTGTATTGATGATGTGTTGCAATGACTGACGGCGTTGCTCGATGGTCTAATCTAGGGACCCCTGCCCTCCTTTATATATCCAGGGGGCAAGGTTACATGGTAAGTCTCCTAGTCAATTACAACTGAGGAGTCCTAGTAGGATAAGGTGTCCTAGTAGGAGTCTAGCTTGCTTAGGGAACGCGGGGTTTCTATACCCGTCAATGACTAAGGACACTTTTCCACGTGAATTGGATGACTTCAATTCGGATAACCATTATGTGGATATTGATTATATAAGTATTTGGATGGCTTCCAAAGTATCCTTGGGACCTAGAAATATCTACAAATATCATCTAGATAAATTGTTAGTCTCATTGGTTATGTTGTCAATCAATCGTCAAAATCACAATCTATGGCCTAGGACCATTTTCCTTACAGACGCCACATTACATGAATATATGAAACAAAACCCTATATGTTATCATATTGCTATATATATGTGACACGCGGAGCACGGGCCCCTTGGCTAGGCCTGCGCGGGGCGGAGCAGGGAAGCGCGGTTGAGCAGAGCAGGGGCTTGGCACCCACATGGCGGAGTAGGGGGGCTAGCGCAGAGCAGAGCAGGGAGGCGTGGCGGTGCGTGGGCGCAGAGCAGAGTAGAGGGCCAACCACCCTCCATCTGTGGCGCAAACACCGTAGCCATTGGCGTTCCCACCGTCAACGCCGACACACCCGACTATTCCTTGAGCATGATGAAGGTGCGTGTCGGCGACCTCCAAGGCAAGCGGCTGTGGACGTCGAGGCCAAAGCGGCAGCCACCAACGAGAGTAGGGCCAACTGATTGAGAGAGAGGTGAAAGAGACGAGGGCCTAGATATGGAGGATGATAATAAACTCAAGCGCTTTCTTACATATATTCATCCCACGTGGCGTCTCATAAGGGTATGAACTTATGTGACATAAGTTGATAAGTTTGGGGTGATAAATTTCGATTTTACGAGTTCATGGCGTATTTAACATTAGAACAAGTTTAAGAGCCACTCATGTATTAGACTTTTTGTTTTTTTGCTACTGCCTCGCCACATCTGCTAGGTTTTTTTTTTTAGCTTTTGCCTCCTCGGCACACATCTGCATCCACAGATAGATGTCACGGGAAGAATTGTCTAGGAAACAAACTGGCAGGTCTCACTAAAATCCACAAGTACAATGGCAGCCGGAAAGAGATTAAGAAAAACAGGGAGAAATAGGGTACAGAATTATTTTCTCCGGGACCTGAATGTCACTAGAAAAGAACAAAAACCGCACGCGTTTGGACAACCCGGTGTTCTGCGGCCCACGGTTTCACTGGCTTTGTGGAAATATTCCCAGAGAGCGGTTTCAGTTTTCCCTTTGGACAGTTGGACTGGATCTAACGTGTGCAGATCAACAATTAACAAATTGCAAGGGAACATTTGTTCTTATTTCCCAGCACATATATGTCCGGAACAGTCTCAAGTTGTCTTTTTATAGACTATTAGACAGTGTCCAAATTAATGATTGATAGTACCTTATCAGCAATTTCTTGGGAGGATTCCAATGGCATTTTGGCATCCCCGTCTTTCCACTATTTTTCAGAAACAAGTACGCGTCGTTGCAGTATTTTACTTATGTGCAGAAAAAACGAGATGTTCGGTCTTAAATCTTTTTTTATTTACATGCATGCACACGACACTTTGTTCAAAAAGTGCTGTCCAGGGCCAGACATCTAAAAGTCCATGTGTGTGAGTTTACGAGAGCCCTGCATGCCTAATGCAAGTGTACCCTAGGTAATTACTAATTAGGTTCAGCGGGAATCATCAACTGCTTCACTGAGAGTTAGGGGTTTTTTTTCCTACGCATTTGCATTAGACAGAGTCGAGAAAAAGGAGCAGCTGGGATCGATGAAAAAGTGACAGCCAGATTCGATCGGTCAGAGAAACTTTATGCATGCACCTTTCGCTTTCCTTCTCCCTGTCGCTGACACGGCTATTTCTGCTCCCTCTACACGGCGGGGAGGAGCAAGTTGAGCTCTGCGTGAAAGCGTCCTTGCTCTAGTATGCCCTAGTTAACCCCGGCCGGCCTCGTGCTGTCATCAGCAGATCAGCCAATGAGGCCACGATGCATGTAGCTAGCCATTTAGCCAACGTACTACATATACATCGACACCATTTCCGAAGAATCGGGCAAGAGATGCTCGATTGCATCACGCCGTAGTTAAATTACCACCCGAACATGTACGAGCCACGGCCTGTCCTGAAATCACGTAACTAACATGTACGAGTAGTAAGTAGTTAGTGCCACTGGACTGGAAGATGAAGATCGACGGCAACGCGATCATAGTCGAGAGAGTCTCTGCAGAAACAATAATTCCTCTGGAAAGAGACGTTAGAGCTTTGCTGCTTGCCGTGGACGTGGAAGGATCACATGTTCGCCAGCGTCCAGCGTTCACTGTCCGGGCTCTCCGAAGAGAACAACGAGACGGGCGAATAGTAAGACTCCACGCAGTCACGCGCGGGCAGAAGAGGTAGCTAGGGCACAACGGACAGGCTCACAGGCAGGCAGGCAGGCAGCACAACCCCAGTATGGTATTGTCACGCCGCTCCGCCACCGTGCTCGCAGAATCTCTCGATCCCTGCGCCCGCTTTGACCACCCCCCACCTGTGGCTTTAAAAAAAACCCATCTTCCGTACAATCATCTTGCAAATAACACCTTCAACTCGATCTAATTCCTAATCCCACTCACCCCGGGCTCGACCACCTGTCCCGGCAACGAACAAAACCACCAGACCGCGCGCCAAATCGCCCTCTTGCCTGCTCGCCCCCCTCGCCCCTTGGCGTCGGAAAATCATTGCCCCGTCGTCCATCCCCCCCGAGCGCAAAAGCTGGCGACCATGGCGGGGCCCCCTCCCCCCACCCCGGCGCCGCGTACGTGTCCGCCTCGCCCACCTCACCCAACCCGAACCAGCCTTATAAAGCGCGCCTCGGCACACGCCTCGTCGTCTCGCCCCGGCCCTCCTCAGCCACACACACCAACACACGGCCGCCTCGTTCCCGTGCGCGCCACCGCGCCCTAGTAGGCCGCACCGCTCGCATCCATCTATCACACGCACGAGCGAACACCAGGCAGTTTGTTGGTCCCCTTTGGCGACGTTCATGGCGCTGGAGGCCGTGGTATTCTCGCAGGCGGCGGCGGGCCACTTCGGCTACGGCTGCGGCGGGGACTCGCCGTACGCGCTGCTGCCCTGGTGCGATCAGCTGGGCGGCCTCGGCGACCTCGTCGGCGCCGGGGGCGACGGTTACTGCTGCTGGGACAACGACATGGTGGACGCGTGGGCGCCGGACGACTGGGAGGCGGCGTCCACCATGGACCAGTCCTCGGAGGACGCCGCCTCCACGGATCACCACCACCAGCGGCGGGGCAACAAGGACGACGAGACGGCGCCGCCGCCCGAGCCACCGGCGGCGGCGGTGAGGAGGAAGCGGAGGCGCGCCAAGGTCGTCAAGAACAAGGAGGAGATCGAGACCCAGCGGATGACCCACATTGCCGTCGAGCGCAACCGCCGCCGCCAGATGAACGAGTACCTCGCCGTGCTCCGCTCCCTCATGCCGCCCTCCTACGCCCACAGGGTACGTACATAGTAATCCCTCGTTAATCTGTTATCTCCCTCCATGCATCAGCCAAATGATCCCCCAATAAGATGATACTATGTTGGGACCCCTACTATGTTTGGCAACGCGATATATAATCTGGTTCTTTTAATTTCTCTATAGGGGGACCAGGCATCGATCGTCGGTGGCGCAATCAACTACGTCAGGGAGCTGGAGCAACTGCTGCAATCACTCGAGGTCCAAAAGAGCATCAAGAATAGCCGTAGCGGCTCCACCTCCACGGACGCCTCCCCGTTCGCCGGCTTCTTCAGCTTCCCGCAGTACTCCACCTCCACCTCAGCTCACCACGGCTGCTGCAGCTCCACGACCACGAGCCTCGGCAGCTCATCACCAAGCAATAATGATGCCATCACCAGCGACGACGCGGCCGTCGGTGGCTTGGCCGAGAGCTGCCGGCCGGCGGCGGTGGCGGACATCGAGGTGACCATGGTGGAAGGCCACGCGAGCCTCAAGGTGCTCGCGCGGCGGCGGCCGAAGCAGCTCCTCAAGCTCGTCGCCGGCCTGCACCAGCTGCGCATCCCGCCGCTGCACCTCAACATGACCAGCACCGTCCACGCCATGGTCTTGTACACCTTCAGCCTCAAGGTAAAGTACTATACGGAGCAATAAGTTTTTATTATATCTTTCCGTACGGCTCCATTGGTAGTAATTTATAGAAGTGGCACGCCGCGCCGCGCAACCATGCATGATTCCCCTACATTTTTTGTCTATATAACGAAGCCGGTGATGGCATCGCTTTCCCGTTTGGACGATGGCAGGTGGAGGATGACTCCAAGATGGGGTCGGTTGAAGACATCGCCACCGCTGTGCATGAGATTCTCGGCAGCATACAGGAGGAGACCGCCGTCATGTGAAGCGCTGCAGGGCAGATATGATAACTGCAGACTGCAGTGCCCCGGCCTCCTCTGCCAACGGAATCCTTAGCCTGTACATGTGACCGTGATTGGACCCTAGGCACCTGAACCTCAGTCATGCAGCAACAGCATTGTCGTCCATGGGCATATATGTCAAAGATTTTAATTAGGCTGTAATCCAATCACCTATTCACCTTCATTCACTTCCTTTTGGATTGAGAATACTACCTGTAGATTATATCTTTCACAGAAACAAACTCCAAATTTGTTGCCCGAAGCTGCCACGAATGGATGGATTCACGTTTCACTTTTTACGTACGTACTACCATGGTACAGTATCTGTTTAGTGATACGTTTCTGTGAACAGGCCTAGGGGCCAGACAGAATGATGGCCCCATGATGTGTGTGGTCAGTCGTTTCCTTCTTTTACCTCAGGTACAGGTAGGAAGTCTTCTACACTCGTAGTGAATGAATAGTCTACTGTAGGATGTACATCCGTCTGTGAAAATGTTCTGCAGACAAAATGCGCAGTCGAGGTGCATGCTAGCGCGTACACGGACAGAATGAGTGTGGCTTCGGGCTCGCTAGGGGTTCGAGATTCCATTGACCGTGAAACAGTACACTGCGAGTGTCTTTCTGTCTGTCTGGATGTCCGAAGCACACGACGACGGTCGACGGCAGCCGTCTCGTGTCCTCCGATAAGCACGTGGATTTCAGAGATGTTCGTGTTCATTTTTCATGCGAACAGCCTCATTTACTACTGCCTCAGGCGGGCCTCAGCTGTCTGATGAAACTAAAACGTCCCAATATTTAGGAGACAAGAATAAAAAAAATCATTCCAGGCTGACCATTTCAGCAGAGAAAAGGTTATGGGGCTGTTTAGTTGGTGAAGTTTAGCAAAAAAAGTTTTCACGCTGAAAAACATGATGCGAGATAGGAATCGCGTTTCTCAAGTTGAAAACCTTTTTTTGACAAACATCACCAATTAGATAGGCCTAATGGAGCCGTATACATGTTACTTGACTGCTTCGGCACGTCTCATGCATTTATCTTGAGACATGGGAACAACCATGCAGAGAAAGGCAGAAAGTACTCGATCGTTTGATGGCCTCTTCTGCCTGGTGTCAGAGAAACGGGGCCTTGTTTGGACGATTAGTTTTGTAGATAAGACTGTCAAGAATAAAGAATACATGCAAAGCATCAAGCCATCAACTCATGTCAAGTATGTGCTGTAGCAATGTCATGCAGTGCACAGTCGCTTATCCCTTTGTCACGTGAGGGTGTGGCCGGCCCGGATCTGTTGACTCTCTGTGCAGTGCGAACTGAAAGCTAGTAGCCTGGAATCCTCAAGAGAGCGAGGACTTTCCATTTCTTGCAAGCTTCAATTAGCTGATCGGATTAACAAAACCAAGTCCAGATGTTTCTACTTCACTGGGTCACAGTTCACAGGCGATGCACCGGAATTTCCGTGCTGAGATCAAGAGCCGATACCTTGAGAGCTAAGGCTTTATCGCTTCAAGCTTACTGACAAAAGAGGAGGCTCGCTTGCTTCAGCAGGTTACCGACACGCTTGGGGCAAATTGCCAGGATGGGGACGAAGGCCCTGGCAAAACTCCAACAGCACACACTGTGTTTCATGTCATCAGGTGAATACGTCCACTAAACTATGGATCGATTGCAAGCATGCGTGTCCATGGTTCCATCAGTTTTTTTTTCCAAGTTTTACGAATGTTTTATACCAATTTATTGACAAGTATGAAAATTGAACAAGTTTTTTTTTTAGAATCATTAAGCAAGTTTTATTGGACGAGGGAATTTCTGCCAGTGATCTATAGGCCTCCACAGATACGAGGCCTACTAGCCCAGCCTTTTGAGATCAGAAGAAGCTGGGCTGGCGGTCTTTCTCCCTCCTTGTCAATTTGCACCACTGGGCAGTGCTGCCCCCATCTATTTACTTTTTGTGATTCTCAAAAAAAAATCTATTTACTTTTTGTTTAAAATCGCTCAAAAAATAATTTACTTAAAAAACTAATTGTATCCGAGCCCATCGCTGTGGAAGACGCCCGGCCCACTCTCCCTGCGTGGTGGGCGGTCTCCATTAGTTTGTGCCGTTTGGGCCGTGGTCTCCCTGGGTACGTCTCCATTAGCGTGTACAAACACAACTGCTTGGGCAAACACAACTGCTTGGGCATGGCTAGAGTCCTAGTCTAGGCGTGTACAAAAATGTAGGTCAGGGGACACCGCTACAGCTACATACAGAGGAGATTCAAAAAAAAAAAAGAAGAAGAGGTACATACAGAGGACACAATAGAAAACTCAGTCACATGGCAGCGGGATCCAGAGCAACGGGAAAGGAAAAAGAAAGAAAGCTACGCTGCAATTCTGCAGATCAAGATGCCAAAGCCGAGGCAGCATCATCTCGTGCGACCATGTGACTGTTTTTATGGAAAGGAAAAGAGCAACTGAGCCCCTTCCTCCACTTTGGATCACCGCACCAATGCGTACGTTGTTTCACAGAAACGCGGTCCCAAATCCACAGCGAGTTCAAGTGCAGATCGTGAGCGACATGCTGTGTCTCGCGCAGGGAAAAAAAAATTGGCGAAATTTCAGGAAATTTCCGAAATTTCGCTGTTATCGGTAAGTAGCGAAATGAGCAAAGATACGGATATGCAATTATTTTATTGTTTTTAGCTCAAATTTAATTAATTTTGAAAAATAAAATACTACAGTGATTACCGAAATTACCGGTGACCTCCGAAATTTTTTTCCCCGGTCGCGCACACGCACTGTGTAAAGTGTGTATTACTGTGAAAGCTCTTAGCATATTCATGACAATATAATGTAGTAACAAATAAAAGAATTCCATTAATGATCATCTCAGATGTATCTAACGGAACAAAAAATCGCAAAAAGAATATAAAGTATAAACAACCACCACCCATGACATCACACCGGCCGCATCTCATCTCATCTGGTCATCATCATCTAGAACACGACGGCGGCGGCGACCGCGCCAAGGACGGCGACGAAGCTGACGGCGGAAGAGGCGGCGCCGTTGCCGGCGGGGGTCCCGGTGGGCGCGCCGGCGGGGGCGGAGTCGGAGGAGGTCGGGGTCATCGCGGAGGAGGGCGCGGTCGCGGAGGGGCCCTCGGTGCTGAGTGGGGCCGGTGGGGAGGCCAGCGGGGACGGCGCCGAGGCGGTGGGCGGCTTCGCGGCCGGCGCGGGGGCCTTGGCAGGGGACCTCGCCGGGGGAGGTGGCAGCGGCGCCATCTTGGGCGCCGGCGTCGGGGTCGCCGCCGGGGCCTGTGCGGCCGCGGCAACGGCGAGGAGGGCGACGATGGCGGCAACCACGGCGAAGCGAGCCATTTGGACTGGATTCGGCTCCGGTGAAGGATCCTAGCCTTTGGAGATGCAGAAGTTGAGAAGAAGATTGGGAGTGTGACTGCAGGTGAGTGTGATGAACTCCGGTGGGCTCGAGATGCGAGTGGTGGACTGGAAGTGGGGGGCGAGGCAGGTATTTATACTTATAGCGGCAATCGCATTCGCATCACGGCTCATCAACAGCTGTATCCTACTACCGCCAACGTTCCAGATGTGTTCCCTTTCGACGCGGACGCCTCTGCGGCGGGCGTACCGGAGACGGCGACTGGCGCGTGGGGTCAGAGAATGTGGGGCCGAGCTGTCATCGAGCGAGGCGAACGGGTCGCGTGTCGGCGTCGCCCACGCTGACGCCTTGGGACGGCGGCAAACGCGTCGCGGGGCGGGGAGATCTGCCCGGCCCGCCGGGAAGGGGACGCGCAGTCCAACGACTAGTTTCCGCGTGCAGGTGGCGTCGCCTTCGCCGTCCGATCGGGTGATGGATGGGTGATCGGCGCCATCTGCGGCTTGATTTCCGGGGTCGTTCGCTGGCTGGCACGGGGGCAGCCCACACAGCCCGACGACAGCTAGCCGTTGTGGTCCGTTTGAATTGTTTAACGGGCAAGGGAAGATGCGCCCCCTGACAGGTGGCGCGGCGTTACTGCAACGCATCTGCGTCACGGCCATCGGGGGGTTAACTACCATGTGACCGTTCCCTTTGTTTCTATACAGCGCCTAGAAACGTGGCGGGTCCTCGATAGCTAGCTGCTCGACGCCACTACGTGCTCGCCACGGACGTTGAGTACCTACCTGACTCTTGGCACATGGTGCCGAGTAGGCTGGCCGGCTACCTGCGTTTCCGTTGCACGGCGGGACGGCGAGCCAACGTGCGTCAATATGGACCGGAGTTACGGGGGGTGATAAAAGCAGTCGAGAATGACGGCGTCACTGGTGTGGGGGCGCGGTTTGATGGGTTTGGTTAGCTGGGAAGGCTCGAGGGGCGGCGATCCGAGCAGAGTGGTATTTGCGTCTACCAGAGCAAAAGAAAGCAAAGTTTGGCAATGGCTGGCCACGGCCTTTGTTGTCTGAAATCTAGCTCGACGTGAGCTGCGAGACGTGTGAACACGCTCGGATTCGGCCAGGGGCGGTGCCCGTGCACTACTAGAGGCCACGGCCTACAAGCAATCGCTGAACCGCGTGTACTGTCTTGTTGAGCTGTGCATAGCGGCTGCCACGGCCTCCGAGGGGCTCATCGGGGCCTTTCAAATGTCGGTGGGCCTTACACTGCGTGTTCGTAACGAAGTACGCACAACTGTTGGCCTCCACACATCATCAGCATTCAGCAAAACCCTTCTCGATGCTAAAAAAGAAGAACCAAGATGCTACTCTCTCTCTCTCTCTCTCTCTGGCAGCAGTAGCGCTTTTTTTTCTCCTTTTTGATTAAGAGCAGCAGTAGCACTTTGTTTTTTTAGAACAGTAGCTCTTTGTTGTTGGACTTGGTCACTTGGACGCGCTACTCCATGGGCCATTGCTATTCCAACCCAGAACAAAGGCCCATAACAGGGACGTAAGGCAAAAATCCCCCGCCCCCCCTCCCCCCAACCACCACCACCCATCAGATCCATCCATGTTGTGATCTGAGCCACCCTAAAAAAAATGTTGTGGCCCAAGCGATTTGGAGGCCCATTCAACATGGGCTTTGTCGCAAAAAAACCATGTTATGGGCTATGCCAGCCAAGAAACCCAAGACACGATTTGGACAATACTGAATGTTTCGCGCGATGAGAAGTTACAGTGCAAGATCTAAAGATCTCAAGCATGGCGCCTTTATTCACAGCTCACACACTATAATTTCTCGGTCGCTAGCAACGATACACTAGTTGTGACGGTAACGGTTGTATAAATAAAACGGCTACCTGAACTAGCAGGCATCACTTGTGCCATCGGGGCACCATGTCCAGGCCGGACCACATTTTCCAATTTTCAGAGCATAGCATATCATAATTTTATACAAGTACCGAACCCCTCGCTACTTTATAGGGTTAGCAGCCGAGCACCACGGCACCACCAACTAGCTAGACTACGAAACTTTCGCTGATTGAGATGGCTCGTATATTCGATATCAAAGAGCAATGGTTGTGCTAGTCAGCTAGCTAGCCATATGTAGGCTATCAGTATAGGCATCCAGTAGACCCATGACGTACGGGTGTGCTAGCGCTACACTGCTACTACTACTCTACTGTTGGCTTGAAGGCGATCCAAGAGCCAACACGTCTACAAACGCTAGATGATCTGCTCAAGGAGTGGCGAAGAACTGAACACATGATGTCCGATCCTTTGCTCATCGGTTTCACTTGGTCCGCGCCGTATTTGCGCGTGCCTTCCACCCACGATCGATCCATTCGCACGTCGTCGGCTGGAGACGTTCGCTGTTGGTGAAACACGACAGTGTCAGTGCTTATCCAACAGTGGAAGTGACCATCCGACCAATCGGCCTGCGATGTGTACCGTTACTCGCCCGGAAAGCACGGCTACGTACTCGGGCCATGGCACTTTCCTACGGGCGTCTGGCTCAAAAGCTTGCATGCTGGAGCGTAGTGCTCGATATCATCTCGCTTATCAGCAGCAGCGAGGACAGCACGTGGTGAGCCCTCGATCTGAAGCCACATGTTTCGTTGTCATCCACCCAGAAACACGCACGTTTAATTTCTGAAGGACGGCCGCAGCGCAGCAATGTCAGGCTAACAACCAATCGCCGGTGGGCACCAGTTGAGACTGCACACTGGTCCTTTCAGCTGATCTGGTGATTTCGTCAGAGCATGAGAGGGATGAACCACGGGAGAATGGTTGGATGACTTCATCGCGTGTGAAGAGTACGTCCAAAAACGTCACAGTGTACAGTGTACACGCACGTACTCACTCCATTCCAAAATATAAGCATTCGTTGACTTCTCCGGACTACGTTTGATCATTCGTCCTATTTAAAACTTTTATAAAAATATTATCTATTTTGTTATAATTTGTTTTATCATTAGATATACTTTAAACTTGGTTTTATTTGTTTGGATGTTCTCATAATTTTTCTAATAAGATGAAAGGTCAAACATGATATTAAATAGTCAACAGTTTCTTATATTATGCGACAGAGGTAGTATACTATCGCGCGCATCCGTGCTCCTTGATGTGCCGACGACACGGATTGAACGACTCGGGAAGCCGTACCACGCCTGCACCTCCCGGGGACAAAAGAAGGCAACAGCTGCCGGAGACAAAACTGGCTCCGATTCGTCGGTTTCGCGACTCCGGCCAAAACACTTTTCACGGCCGTGGGGGCGCCTCTCGCGTGCAGTCTCGTCGTCGGAGGAGGCGACTGAGCTCTACCCAGCGCGGCCGGATTCATTCGGCGACATCTGCTTCTTGCTCGTGCTCTGCACAACAGCTCGACCGCATGCTCGCCGCCGGTGCTTGCTTGGTGGGCGAGACGAGCGGAACGCCGAACGCGTACGACCCCTCCGCGCTGCCGTCTCCATCGCGAACACTCCCCGTCCGGCCCACGGCGGCCGCCATCGTTGACGCTGGCTCTTCCACGCGGCGTCGCGGTAACGGCATCAGGGCAGGCTGACACGGTCGCTTGCGCGCGCGGGGTCCCCGAGCTCCCGACCCCGATGCCGACGCCACCACCGGGCGTGAATAGCAGTACCCCGCAGCGCCACTCGGCGAGATTTCTGCTATTTTCAGATTCAGGAAAAAGTATCTCTCTAATAAGTTTTTCATATTTATTCTACTCACAGAACACGCTTCCCAGTGCACTATTTATCGGTGCCTGATTTGGTCGCACCGGCACCGACGAGTGATTGCGGTGCTAACCACTCGTTTTCCTGATGGCGAGAGTGAGAGACGGAGTTTATCCTGGTTCCGGCCACTGGGCCGTACGTCCAGCAGTGGTGCGATGCACCGGATTGCGTGTTGCTCGTAGTAGGGGTTTACAAGCAAGGTGGGAGAAGGAGATGAGCTCCTAAGTCCCTGGCTATGGTGTGTGCGTGTGTTCTGGAGTGTGTATGAACTCGTGTGTTTGTGTCGCTTGCCCTTTGCATGGGCTTTCCCTCCCCTTTTATAGATCAAGGGGAACGGGGTGCGAGTACATGTGTTTGTCGTTGTGTGCCCTGTTCGTCCATACCGCGTACTGTGCGAGCGGGAATCGCGCCTTCCAACTCCGCTGACGACATGGCAGGGGCTGACGTATCGTCCTTCCTTCTCGTGACAGTTCACGGCGTCAAGGGTGGTGTCTCGCGCACGGCGTTCCATGGTCTCCTTCGAGGCTGCCTTCGAGGGTGGCTGCGCGTCCGGCGGGGGGGTAAAGTCAAAGGAGTGGTTGGCACAGTGCTGCTGGCAGGGTTAGGTCTGGCGTGCAGCATGGCGCTCAGAGTTCACTGTTGTAATTGGATTTGACCGATGTCTTCTCCGGAGGGTAGGAGATGGCGTGGAGCAGTGATCCTTGCTTTTTGACCGCGTCATCATGACTCTGGTGAATCGCGGCGCGTTGGGCGTTGTTCCCGTTGAGGCGGGCTCGAGCTTGGATGGCAAGCTCGAGCTCGCCGACCCTCGAACGAGACGGAAAACACCCCCTCGAGGGTGGGGGTCGCCCTCGAGGCCGCCGAGCCTCGAACGAGACGGAAACCACCCGCTCGAGGGTGATCGTTTCCCTCGAGCCGGATGGGTGCCGAGGACCCGTAGCGATGGCGGGCTTTGCTGGGCCGTGGAGCCAGGTTAATGTCGTTGTGGGCCTTGATGCCAAGTAGTTTTGGGCCTAGATTGGGGTATCCCTTTTGTAGGTACCCGACAGTAGCCCCCGAGCCTTCGCAGGGATGAGGTTTTCATCCTGCGAAGGCTGGAGTTCGCCGAGGCTCTCGAGGCCTTCGTTTCTTCGTGGGTTCCGGGAGTCCGTGGGGGCGCGCTAGCGCACCCGCGGGTGTAGCCCCCGAGGCCTTGGGAGAGTGGTTGTTACTCTCCCAAGGTCTCATCACCTAAGGTGAAGAGCACCCACGGCTTCCTCAGGCGTGGGTTCGTCCACTGCGCCTGAAGTAGGGGGGATTTCGAGCTTTCTACGTGCCTCGAGCCCCTGTTCGAGGGTGCTGAGGAGGAGGCGACCCATGCTTCCCTCGGTGGGATCGAGCCACGGATGCCTGGTTGAGCTGGTAACGGGTGGTTCGAGCGGACGTCCATGCCCCATTCGATAGGGGTAGGCTCGTGGTCATAGGACACGCCCGTAGAAGCCTTTCGCAAAGTATGCTAGACGGGACTCGACCTCATTCGATAGAGGTCGAGGGCTCGATGCTCCCCCTCGAGGGGTCCCTCGGTCTAGGCACTCTGCCTGGCCTCGAACATAATCGGTTGGTTTCCTCGAGCGTTCGAGCTTCGAGGGTACCGTCGATTATCCCTGACTCGGTTGATCTGAGGCCCTTGTCGAAACCCTTCGTAGGCCCAAGGTTCGAACCCCTGATCAGTAGCACGATGGCTTCTTCAGTTCGAGGAGGAAGCCTCGAGCGTGATTCCATGGTTCCGCTCCGCGCGGGGTTTCGAGGCTTTCGAGACCTCTTTCCCTCGAGGGGGTCTCCTCGAGCCTTCGAGCTTCGAGGTCCCTCCTTCGAGGGTAGGCGGCTTGAATGCGCCCTCGCTCTGCGCGAGTCATGATGACCCGTAGCGAAAACTTCGCGGTTTCGTGCGATCGTGGGATCGTGGGAGAAGTGGGCGCGCTTTCTCAGGCGAGGCGTGCGGGCGCAGTTTGACACGACCGCACGTCTGCCGCGCCAGACTCCTCGAAATTTACGGCGCAGTTACTCGATTGCGCGGTTGACGCGGCCCGTGCCGTTACGTCTCCCGGGGCAGGCCTGGCTGTCAGCCTACGGGCTGTCGTATCAAGGCCGGCGTCCTGCCGTGCCTAGCTCCGCGGGAGGAGTATAGATAGCACGGTAGTGCCCCAGCCAAGGGTACGCTTCCCTTAGCATTTTGCCTTTGCCTTCAGCTCCCTTTGCCCAAGCTTTCGCCTTCGTCTTCTTCCTTCGTCCGAGTTCTCCCCTCCGCCATGGCCCAGTTCGTCGATCCCGCGCCAGGGAAACCGTCCAACGCCACCAAGCATTGCTTGGACAGCCTTGTGGAGGTCGGGGTGCTGCCGCCCAACGTCGACGGCGAGCCGCCCGTCTGGATCTCGCCGGGGGCTGCTACGGAGCCCGATCCTCCGAGGGGCTACGTCGTCAGCTTCGCTCGTTTCCATGAGCGGGGCTTTGGAGTTCCCGTGGGGAGGTTCATGCGAGCGTTGTGCTTCCACTACAAGGTGGAGCTGCACAACTTCTCGCCGAACGCGATCTCGCAGGCGGCGGTCTTCGTCGCCGTCTGCGAGGGCTACCTTGGCATCGAGGCCCATTGGGACCTTTGGTGCCACCTCTTCCTCGGTGAGCTTTTCTTGGAGAACGTCTCCAAGGGGGTTCGACGCCCTGCTCGCGCCGGTGGCCTGGTGCTCCAAGTTCGGAAGGGCCGCAAAGACCTCTATATCCCAAGCTCCATGGTTTCCAATAACCAGGACTGGGATAAGGGATGGTTCTACCTCCGCAACGACGGAGGACATCTGCCGCCCTACACCGGCCTGCTACTGACGGAGAAGCAGCCCGACTGGCACTTCGGTGTGTCGCCGCCGTCGCGGAAGAAGAAGCTCGATCCGCTGGTGGAGGCGCTCCAGCGGCTTTCGAGGCTCGGCCTCACCGCAGGTGGGGTTATCGCCAACTTCCACCGGCGGCGGGTGCTTCCCCTTATGCGGCGGAGGCTCGCGTTGCACCAGATGACCCCCGGCGCTGACCTCACCGGCACGGTGATGGCGGCGGAGCCATTGCCCGTCGCCACCGCGGTTCAGCGGGCGCGGCGCGCCGTCGACAAGCTGCCAGACGACCCGTGGACGGTGCCGATGCGGCCCGAGGATGGCTACGTTAGCCTTGTGAGTGACCCTTGATCTTTGCTTTTGCTTTTCTGGTTTTGTTCTCGTGTTTCTGACCTTGCAAACGGTGCTTTGCAGGGCGTATCGCGCGGCCATTACTCCAAGCCCCCTGTCCCCGAGGACAAAGCTGTCAACCGTGCCCTCGCCGAGAAGGCGAAGGAGGCCAAGGCTCGGAGGGAGGCTCGGTCGCAGCGGAAGGAGCGGAAGAGGAAGAAGCTCGAGGCGGAGAACCGCGAGCGGACGAGGCGAGGGCTCTCACCGCTCCCTGCGCCGGAATCCTCCACCGATCCCGATGGATCCGATGGGGATGGCGGGGCGAGGAGCCCATCTCCGCTCGAGCTTCGCATCGGTGGGCCCGCCCCCGCTGTGGCGTCTGGGGGCGGTGGCGAGGAGGTCATCGACCTCGGGACACTGCCGTCGACCGCGGTGCCCCCCGTCGAGCGTCCGTCGAGGGCGGCCACGGCTATTCCCGAGGGAACCCAGGGCCGAGGCGAGGCCCCTCCATCAACCGTGGGGCCTACCTCTGAGGGTCCGTCGGGGGCAACACCGGCTGCCCTCGAGGAAACTCAGGGTCGAGGCGAGGCCCTCGAGCGGCCGAGCGCCGCCGAGGAGGCCCCGGCCCGTGGGGCGGAAGCGGAGGTCCCCCAAGTAGAGCCCGTCGACTCTACGAGGGGTGAGGAGGCCTCGAGGGTAACCCCCCAAGGGGAAACCGTCGTCTCCGCGGGAGACGAGGCCTCGAGGACGGCTCCTCAAGGGGAAACCGTCGCGGCCACGGGAGGCGAGGTCCCGGGGGCAGCTCCCGTTCCGGCCTCGAGGCCAAAACGGAAACTCCCCTTCGTGCGGTAAGTTTTCTTTGTTGCTTGCTTGTCGTTGGCGTTTCGTTTTTGTCTCTAACCGAGCTCTTTTCGTGTCGCAGTCGATCTGGGGGGCGGAGCACGCCTTCCCTCGCGCCAACCAAGGCCCTCAAGATCGGGCCTAGCTCGTCGCCGCACCCGTCCTCGCAGCTCCTGGGCCCGACAAACGAAGTCGTGCAGGACTTCGTTACGTTTTTCGACACTCAGGCGGAGCTGCAGGCCGGGCGGCAGCCGCGCGAGGAATCGCCTCCGGTCCTCGAGGAGCCAAGGCCGCCTCTGCTCCTCGAGGGCGCGGTCGAGCCCCACGCCGAGGCAGCTCGGCTCGAGGAGGCCAACCCCGCGCCTGGGGAGGCTCTTCGCGTCGAGGAGCCGTCTGCGGCGCCCGTGGAGGCGGGCGCCGCGGTGGTTCCTCCGCATGAGGGGGGAGAGGGGCGGACCCATGGCGGCGGGTTCCCCCACTTGACGGAGCTGGCGGAGGCTCTGGGGGTTGGAGCCCCCGTGACGCAGGGGCGTGAGAGTGGCGGGGCCGCGCCATCGACTCTCATCACGGTTCAGCCGGGGCCAGCGGCGGCCTAGTCCTACGAGGCACATGCCCGTGGAAGCGCGGACATGTGGCAAGCCCGCAGCGTGCTTCCCCAACGGTTCGTCGACGAAGCCGTGGCGGAGGAGACTCTGTGGGAGGTCCAGTCGTCGCACAGCCTGGATGTTCGCAGGGCGCTGCAGGACATCCTCCGTCTTCACGACGAGGCCGGCAAAGTCCACCAGGTACGTTTCGGTGTAAGTGGTGTTTTTGCCATGCCTTATTTTTCAACGGAGGCTTAGCTCTTTTTTCGCAGGAACTCCGCCAACAGGCGTTCGCGAAGAACGACCAGATTGCGGAGTTATTGCTGGAGCTCCGTCGCTTGTCCGGGGCGCTCGAGGCTCGAGACCGCCAGCTAGGGGTGCAAACGGATCGGATACGGACGGATACCTTCGGAAATGAACGGATATCACTATTCATTTCTCGGAAACGGATACGGAAACGGATGTCTCGGATAAGATATGGGTTGACATCGACATCATATATATCTGATTTTAAGTTTCCGGATACGGATACGGTACGGATATTGAATGCCCGGATTCGGATACGGACGGATATAGTGCCCCCTAAACGAATTCGAAATCGGATACGGACGGATAATATCCGCACCGTTTGCACCCCTACCGCCAGCTGGACGACCTTCGAGGTGCTCGGGACCGGGCTCTCGCCCAGGCTCGAGAAAAGGGCGAGGTCATCGCTCGCCTCGAAGGCTCGGCCAGCGCCCTTTGCGAGCAGCTCGCGAACCGCAACGACTGGCTGGAGAACAAGCGGGCTGCGCGTTGCGCGACGGAGCTAGCGGTCGAGGAGGAGCGACGTCTCGCGGTCGAGGCTCGAGACCAGCTCGAGCGGGAGCAAACTGCTCGGGCCACGGCGGAGCGGCAGGCTCGGGAGGTGGAGCAGCGGGCCCGAGAGGCGGAGGAGGCTCTCAAGGCTGCTCAGGGACAGGTCGAGGGTAAGCTGACTTTGCTCGAGCTCTGATCCCTTCGTTTTGTTGCTTTTTGGCTGACTTTTGTTGGTGCAGCATTGAAGCAGGCACTTCTGGCCGAGACCGAGTCGAAGGAGGCCGTGCTGGTGGCGCAGACGGAGACCCAGCGCGAGCTCGATGAGCTGGTGCAGGCAGCCTCGGCCGCCTGCAACGAGATCGCTGGTCCCGGCCTGCAGTCCGGGAGCACCCTTGCTAGCCACCTTCGAGCGCTTGGGGGCCACTTCACTTCGCGCGTGAAGGAGGCCCTTCTGCTTGGAGTTCGGAAGGCGCTTGGGGTGGTTACGACCCACTACCAAGTGGACCTCTCGAAGCTCGCGGCTGGGTACGTCGTCGCCGACGACCTCAACGACGAGGAGGCAGTGGCGGCGATGGACAAGGCCGATGCTGCTGCTGATGGAACGGCGCGAGTGCTTGCCGGTCACTTCGAGGGCGCCGTCTTCCCCGGCGAGGATGGCGGCGGCTGGGACGACCTTGGCGGCGGGGGCGGTCCCTGAAAATCTCGGGCCATTGAGCCCGATTGTAAAAAAGTAGTTTAGGATTTCGAACTCCTTTTATGTAAGATTGATTCGCTCGTATCTTACTAAACATCGTTTGTTTTGCATTAAACGTGATGTTTGTTTTTTATGCGATGTCTTTGCGACGCGCACTAGTCCGATGCTTGTGCCTCGAGAGGAAAGCGTCGCTAGGATCGTTCGTACGTGAGTGACTTAGGCGGAGGGAAGTGAGGTGTTGCCGTAGCCTCGAGGCGTAAGCGAACACTCGGCTCAGGCGACCCTGCCCTTGTCCGTTTCACGCCTAGCGTGTTTCCTTCGAGGTTTTGCAAAGGATTTTTTGAAAAGCGACGATTTTTTCGAGGGTTAACCCCCATGTAGCCCCCGAGGGAGGGATGGCTCTAACGAGGGTAGAGCCGAACCTTCCTCGAAGCTCGAGAAGAATAAAAAGTTCGTTTTATTTTCTTCCAAACTGTGGGGGTAAAAGCATCGACACTTAATTCAAAAGAGGATGTACAAAACTAGAGTATGTACAAAAGATTTCGAGGGCCACGGGGCCACTCTAAGGATAGAAACGACGTAGCTGTTGGATGTTCCAGGCGTTCCTGAGGATCTGCCCGTCCTCGTCAACTAGCTTGTATGTTCCGGGCTTGAGAACCTCGGCGACGATGTATGGCCCCTCCCATGGGGGTGAGAGCTTGTGCCGCCCTCGGTTGTCCTGTCGAAGCCTCAACACGAGGTCTCCTTTGCAGAGATCTCGATGCCGGATTCTTCGAGCCTGCTGTCGCCGCAAGCTTTGCTGGTACCTCGCCGAGTGGAGTAAAGCCACGTCTCGAGCCTCGTCGACCTGGTCGAGCGAGTCCTCTCGAGCCTGGCAATTTCGCTGCTCTTGGTACGCTCGGAGCCTAGGGGACCCATATTCCAGATCCGTAGGGAGGATGGCCTCTGCCCCAAAGACGAGGAAGTATGGGGAGAACCCTGTTGCTCTGCTTGGGGTCGTTCTCAGACTCCAAATCACCGATGGTAGCTCTTGCACCCACTTGTGTCCAAACTTCTTCAGTTTGTTGTGAATTCTGGGCTTTAGGCCTTGTAGAATCATGCCATTGGCACGTTCTACTTGGCCGTTCGTTTGTGGGTGAGCCACCGCTGACCAGTCCACTCGGATGTGGAAATCATCGCAGAACTTTAAGAACTTCTTTCCTGTGAACTGAGTACCGTTGTCGGTGATGATGGAGTTGGGAACCCCGAACCGATGGATTATATCGGTGAAGAAAAGCACCGCCTGCTCAGACTTGATCCTACTGATGGGTCGAGCTTCGATCCATTTGGAGAATTTGTCGATCGCCACCAGCAGGTGCGTGAAGCCCCCGGGCGCTTTTGCCATTGGCCCGACAAGGTCGAGGCCCCATACGGCAAAAGGCCACGTAATGGGGATGGTCTGCAGCGCCTGAGCAGGTAGGTGCGTCTTGCGCGCGTAGAACTGGCACCCTTCGCAGGTTCGTACCACTTCCATGGCGTCTGCCACGGCAGTGGGCCAGTAGAAGCCTTGTCGAAAGGCGTTACCCACGAGCGTGCGTGGGGCGGCGTGATGTCCGCACACGCCCGCGTGAATATCGAGGATAAGCTCTTTTCCTTCGGGTATCGGGATGCAGCGTTGCAAGACTCCCGAGGCTCCCCGTCGGTACAGTTCCCCCTCGATGATAAGGAACCGTTTAGCTTTCCTCGCTACGCGCCTTGCCTCCGTTCGATCGCTAGGCAAGACGCCTCCGTCGAGCCAGTCGAGGTATGGGCTCCGCCAATCTCGAGGCGCCGAAACCTCGTCAATTTCCATTGCCTCTGCCTCGTCCTCGTCTCCCGAACAGGCTTCGTATCCCATAGGCTCGTCCTCGTCCGCCAGGAGCTCCGCGCTCGTGGGGTCGAGGGCGGACGTTTGAGCGTCGGGTGCGGTCGAGGCTTGGGTCGAGGCAGCGAGGGTGATTGAGGGTACGTCGATGTCCTTGGCAAAGACGTTCGGGGGAACGGTGGCTCGCCCCAACGCGATCTTTGCCAATTCATCGGCTTCCTCGTTGTACCTTCGTGCGATGTGGTGGAGCTCGAGGCCGTCGAACTTGTCTTCGAGCTTGCGCACCGCCTGGCAGTATGCCGCCATTTTTTCGTCATGACAGCTCGATTCCTTCATCACCTGATCGACGACCAGTTGTGAGTCATCGCGAATGTCGAGGCGCTTAATGCCGAGCTCGAGTGCGATTTTCAAGCCAGCGAGAAGTGCTTCATACTCCGCCATGTTGTTCGACGCGGGGAAGTTGAGTCGCACGACGTATCGAAGGTGTTCTCCGCGGGGTGAGACGAAGAGTAGGCCGGCGCCGGCGCCGGTCTTGATCACCGACCCATCGAAGTACATCTCCCAGCAGTCGAGGCTGGACTTCGAGGCAGGGACCTGGGTGTCGGTCCACTCGGCTACAAAGTCAGTCAAAGTCTGGGACTTGATGGCTTTTCTTGGCGCGTAAGCGAGAGTCTCCCCCATCAGTTCCGTCGACCATTTCGAGATTCGTCCAGAGACCTCGCGGTTCTGAATGATTTCGCCCAGCGGAAAGGACGACACAACGTTCACCGGATGGGCCTCGGAATAATGTCGGAGCTTGCGTCGAGCCAGTACGATGGCGTAGATCAGCTTCTGGATGTGGGGATACCTCGTCTTGGTCTCAGATAGGACCTTGCTGATGTAGTACACCGGTCGCTGGACTGGCAGAGAGTGTCCTTCCTCGGTTCTTTCCACTACTATGACCGCGCTCACGACTTGAGTCGTTGCTGCGACGTAGAGGAGGAGAGGCTCGCCTTCTTTTGGTGAGGTAAGGATCGGCGTGTTTGTTAACGCTGTTTTGAGTCGGTCGAGAGCTTCCTGAGCCTCCGCGGTCCAGGTGAAGTGCTCTGACTTCCTCAAAAGTCGATACAGAGGCAACCCCTTCTCTCCGAGACGAGAGATGAAACGGCTTATGGACGCTAGGCACCCCATTACCCTCTGTACACCCTTCAGGTCACGGATCGGTTCCATCTGTTGGATGGCCGTGACTTTTTCGGGGTTGGGCTCGATGCCTCGTTCAGAGACGATAAAACCCAGGAGCATGCCTCGAGGCACACCGAAGACGCACTTTTCGGGGTTGAGTCTTACTCCATGCGCCCTGAGGCAGCCAAACACGACCTCGAGGTCATGCACCAGGTCGTCCGCTTTCCTGGTTTTTACGACAATGTCGTCGACATACGCTTCTACGATACGACCTATATGATCCCCGAAGACGTGGAGCATACAGCGCTGATACGTGGCCCCGACGTTTCGAAGGCCGAAGGGCATCGTAACGTAGCAGTACATGCCGAAAGGAGTGATAAAGGAAGTCGCGAGCTGGTCGGACTCCTTCATCTTGATCTGATGGTAACCGGAATACGCATCAAGGAAACATAAATGTTCGCATCCCGTCGTGGAATCCACAATTTGGTCTATACGTGGTAAAGGAAATGGGACTTTTGGGCACGCTTTATTCAAGCTGGTGTAGTCCACACACATCCTCCACTTCCCACTTTTCTTTTTCACTAGTACAGGATTTGCTAGCCACTCGGGATAAAACACTTCCTTGATGAATCCGGCCTCCAAAATCTTGCGTACCTCCTCACCGATCGCCCGCCGTTTCACTTCGTCGAAAAGGCGGAGACGTTGTTTGACCGGCTTGGAGTGGGGGCGGATATCAAGAGAGTGCTCGGCGACCTCCCTCGGGATGCCTGGCATGTCCGAGGGGCTCCACGCGAAGATGTCCGCGTGAGCGCGGAGGCAGTCGACGAGCACCACTTCCTATTTGTCGCTGAGGGAAGAGCTGATCCTCAACACCCTGCCGTCGGAGCTGTCGGGGTCGAGAGGAACAGTCTTGGTGTCCTCAGCGGGCGCGAAACTCCCCTGCTGCCGTTCGTTGGCATCAGGGAGCATGTTGACGATTGCTTCTAGATCCGCCACGAGGGTCTCATCGAGGGCGAGAGCCTCTGCGAGCTCGATGCTCTCGATGTCGCACACGTAGGCGTGCTCGACCGTCGGGCCGACCGTGATGACTCCGTGAGGCCCTGGCATCTTCAGCTTGAGGTAGGTATAGTTTGGGATGGCCATGAACTTAGCGTAGCACGGCCTTCCCAAGATGGCATGGTAGGCTCCTTTGAAGCCCACTACCTCGAAGGTGAGCACTTCCTTACGGAAGTTCGCCGGGGTTCCGAAGCAGACGGGCAGATCGATCTGCCCGAGGGTTTGGACGCGCTTTCCGGGCGCGACCCCATGGAAGGAGGACTTGTTGGGTCGCAGCTCGCTAGTGCTGATCCCCATGAGCTCCAAGGTTGGAGCGTACAGGATGTTGAGGCTACTGCCGCCATCCATGAGCACCTTGGAGAAGCGCGTGTTGCCGATGACGGGGTCAACGACGAGAGGGTACTGCCCGGGGTTCGGGATATGGTCGGGATGGTCTTCGTGACCAAAAGAGATGGTCTCCGACGACCAGTCGAGGTACGAGGGGGTCGCTGGTCGGGCCAGCATGACTTCCCTACGCTCCCTCCTCCGCTGTCGAGGCTTCAAGTTGGCCGCGGGACCTCCCGTGATGAAGAACACGTGTTCCACCTCGGGGTATCCGTCGTCATCCTTGGCGCCACCATCCTTGGGCGGACCGCCATCCTTTCGAGGGATGCGGTTGTAGAACTTCCGCAGCATCTCACACTGCTCGCTTATGGTAAGGGCACGGCTTCTTGAGGAGGTCGTCGAAAACACCCCCACCACGCGGGGGACCTCGAGGTCCCTTGTGGTTAGGGTCGACCGCGAGGGCCTCGTCCTCGACGTCGCCCGTCCCGCGGGGAGCCCGGGGCTTCTTCCCCTTCTTGTCGTGCTTCCGCTTCTTCGAGGGGCCCTTCGCCTTATCGTCCTCCGCGGACGCTTCCTCGGGGCGTTTCCCCTTTTTGTCGTTGAAGATGGTGTTGGCCGCCTCTTCCCCCGACGCGTACTTCGAGGCTATCTCGAATAGCCGGTTCGCGTCGGGGGGTGGGCTCCTCCCCAACTTGCACACCAGGCTATAGCAGGTAGTACTTTCGAGGAAAGAGTGGATGATTTGGTGATCGGTGATGTTGGGAAGTTCGGTGCAGCGCTTGGAGAAGCGCCGGATGAAATCCCTCAACGACTCGCCAGGTTTCTGCCTGCACCCCCGAAGGTCCCACGTGTTTCCAGGGCGTACGTAGGTGCCCTGGAAATTTCCCACGAAGGTCTCGACCAGATCGTCCCAGTCGCGGATCCGGTTCGGGGGCAGGTGCTCGAGCCATGTCCGCGCGGAATCTGCCAGGTGGAGTGGCAGATTGCGGATGATCATGGCGTCGTCTGTGGCGCCGCCAAGTTGGCACGCTAGGCGGTAGTCATTGAGCCATACCCTGGGGTCCATTTCCCCAGAGTACTTGGTGATAGTGGTAGGTTGTCGGAAACGAGGGGGAATCGGGGCGGTGCGGATGTTGTAGCTGAACACCCGCGTGCCTGCTGGCTCTGGGGCCGCATCCCGGTTCCACCCAACGTCGGTGCGCCCGCGCTGGTGGGTCCGGGCTCCCTCTCGCCGCCTGATTTCGTTCAGGGTATTGCGAGCGTCGCCATCATCGTCCATGCCACGGGTGTCCCGGAGGCGTGACCTCGCGGGTTCCCTTGCTGGAAGTGTTCGTGCTTCGAGCGCACGTGGTTCGCCGGCGTGGCGTCACGCCGTGTCGCGGTGGGAGTTGCCCCGGGATTGTGCTCGCGCCCTGCCGTTGGGCCGGGGTGAGCGTACCGAGGACTCCCCTCCTCGTTCGCCTTTTGAGGCTGAGGAGCGTCGAAGGCGGGAGGCTGAGCTCTCGGCATGCTGTCGGGCAGCATGCTCGACCAGCTTTTGAGCCTCGAGGTGCAGTTTCCGCCCTTCGGGGGTGGCTGCCTCCGGCATGGCTCGGAGCAGTGCTGCCGCCGCGATGAGCTTCTGGCTTGTCCTGGGAGCGAGCTCGTCATCTCTGCCCTCAGCAAGGATGCGGGCCTGAGCCACTCGTCCTGCGTGTCGGGCGTCCTTGCCGTGCTCGTCGTCTTGTTTGGCCGGCTCGTGGTCGGAGCGCGCCGGTGGTGAAACGTCACCACTTGTTCGCGGTCGGTGACGCGGATCCCGCTCGTCCTCGGAAGGAGAGTGATCTGATGGGTCCGATGGCTGCGCGCCTATTGGATCCATGCCGTCGTTGTCCCCCTGGTCGTCACCTCCGCCGTCGTCGTTGGACGTCGATCCCTCGCTGAGCCGTCCGTCGTTGATGACGAAACACTCCTTGGTTGGGTCATACTCATCATCGGAATACTCGAAGCAGTAATCCGCCGCTGTTTGAAAGGCAATAAAGGCCTCTGGGTCGCGGAGACCCGAGTAGTCCCAACCAAGGTGTGTACGCGTAAATGCGTGTCCATCATTGGACTCTGTGCGGGAAACGGCGGGCAACGGATCGGCAAAGTCTTCCTCGGAGACGGGGTGGCAACCAGGTTGGTCGCCATACGCACTCATGGTAGTGCGGATGGAGGAGGCGTACGCATCCGCGGAGTTGCGTAGCCCGTAGGGATAGAAATGCGTCGTCGTAGCGCGTGGTGCAGACAGGGGCTCTGGGAGGAAGGGGGCAACCCTCTCCCGTGACCCTAACTGCAGGACGTCCCCTTCCCTTGTGGGACGGGGGTCGCCGACGTCGGCGACACGCCTCGCGGCGCGCGCTCGTCGTGCGCGAGGTCCGGGACGACTCCGCCGTCGCGGTGCCGCCGGAGGCTGGTGATGAGGCTCCGGTTGGTCGCTGGGATCCTCCTGGAGGATGCGCATGTGGTAATCGTCGCCACATGTCTGGAACCGTAGGCTCCCAAACCGGATCTCCTGCCCCGCTGGGAGCAGATCGCTCTCGCCCAGCGGAGGCCGTCCTTCGCCGGAGTTCGCCATCGGGAATGGGAGTAGCGCAGCGCTGGTCCCCTACCTGGCGCGCCAACTGTCGGTGCCTGATTTGGTCGCACCGGCACCGACGAGTGATTGCGGTGCTAACCACTCGTTTTCCTGATGGCGAGAGTGAGAGACGGAGTTTATCCTGGTTCCGGCCACTGGGCCGTACGTCCAGCAGTGGTGCGATGCACCGGATTGCGTGTTGCTCGTAGTAGGGGTTTACAAGCAAGGTGGGAGAAGGAGATGAGCTCCTAAGTCCCTGGCTATGGTGTGTGCGTGTGTTCTGGAGTGTGTATGAACTCGTGTGTTTGTGTCGCTTGCCCTTTGCATGGGCTTTCCCTCCCCTTTTATAGATCAAGGGGAACGGGGTGCGAGTACATGTGTTTGTCGTTGTGTGCCCTGTTCGTCCATACCGCGTACTGTGCGAGCGGGAATCGCGCCTTCCAACTCCGCTGACGACATGGCAGGGGCTGACGTATCGTCCTTCCTTCTCGTGACAGTTCACGGCGTCAAGGGTGGTGTCTCGCGCACGGCGTTCCATGGTCTCCTTCGAGGCTGCCTTCGAGGGTGGCTGCGCGTCCGGCGGGGGGGTAAAGTCAAAGGAGTGGTTGGCACAGTGCTGCTGGCAGGGTTAGGTCTGGCGTGCAGCATGGCGCTCAGAGTTCACTGTTGTAATTGGATTTGACCGATGTCTTCTCCGGAGGGTAGGAGATGGCGTGGAGCAGTGATCCTTGCTTTTTGACCGCGTCATCATGACTCTGGTGAATCGCGGCGCGTTGGGCGTTGTTCCGGTTGAGGCGGGCTCGAGCTTGGATGGCAAGCTCGAGCTCGCCGACCCTCGAACGAGACGGAAAACACCCCCTCGAGGGTGGGGGTCGCCCTCGAGGCCGCCGAGCCTCGAACGAGACGGAAACCACCCGCTCGAGGGTGATCGTTTCCCTCGAGCCGGATGGGTGCCGAGGACCCGTAGCGATGGCGGGCTTTGCTGGGCCGTGGAGCCAGGTTAATGTCGTTGTGGGCCTTGATGCCAAGTAGTTTTGGGCCTAGATTAGGGTATCCCTTTTGTAGGTACCCGACACTATTCTTCTAGAAAAAGTACATTTTACTCTCAATCTAAACACAACCTTCCTTCGGTGGCGATGCAGGTGTTTGTGATCATGCACGGCGAGCACTGCATGGGAGTTAGTGCCGCGACCGGCTAGCCGCACGCGACTGCTGATGAGCGAGACTAGCGGCCAGTGTGGCGAACAAGGCTGTGTTTTAGATGGAGGGAGAAAAAGGTATTTTTTTCTGAGATTTTTTTTCTACGAGGAAGGATGAAAAAAAGAATTTTTAGAGATGCGTGTTCTGTAAGAGGATGGAGATGAATAGGAAGTAAACATGGCCAAATGTCCGTGGTCCGTGCCGATCGAAAGCTGCAGCTGCACCTGCACGCCGATGCGTCGTCGTTAAAGACGTCGAGTCCTCAACAGTTGCTTCCTTGTTGTTACGCGGCGTCTCCGTCCCTGTAGCCTGATAAAGCTGGAGAGACCGGACCAGATTTGACCCGTACAGGATCTCGCACTGTGCTTCGTCCCCAACCAACCATCGGATCGCCAACAAACGCAGTTACGCTGCGCTGGCTGGTTGCGGTTGGGCTCCAGCATTGAATCCTCCAACCGATCACGATGGGCACGGCACACGGACGCGTAGTACACAGATCGATGTCGTCTTTACCACCGCCCTCCCAAGTCCGAATGGATAAACGCCACGGAGTCGGCGTGTCGGGTCGTCGTCGTCGTCCTCGCACTCAGTCAGTTGGTACTTGGTAGTGGTACTTGGTGGCAGCCCCGTGCAGAGGAAAGTTGCGCGTTGGCTGCGCGTTCACCGCGACGGCCATTGCTCTCGCCTCGCCGTGCGGCCTCGTGAGCTCTCCCCAACTTGCCCTTGTTCTCTTTGTGGGAGCAGTCGGGCTGCGCACGAGAACGCAATTCGCAAGGGCCGTCCTTTTCCTCCCCCACGACCACGAGGCCACGAACAGTCGAACACGAAGGCTGACAGGCGCCGCGGCGCATCACTTTCCGTCGCTCGCACCAGTCCCCTCACCAGCTTTTCCCCTGACAGGATCGATCACGCACTCTCTTGCTATAGTGCTATCCCATGCCTGGGCTGGGCCATGGCCACCAGCACACACCCCTCGTCGCTTTCCCCAAGCTTTCTCCGGGAGGGTTCAGGCGGCAGGCTCAGAACTGGGAGCAGACTGGATGGCATGGCGCCGCGGCTGGCCAATGGAGCTTCGGATTCATGGACGTGGGGAAAATACGCCAAGGCTGGCAAAGCAACGACGTCGCTGTCCTAGGTACGGCATGGCATCTGTGGTCCTTGTGCTAGTAGGGAGTGAAGAGTGAGCTGAGTGTGCTGAAGTAGTTTGATATGCCGCAATCCATCAATCAATCGGCTATTCGGCTGTGGCTACGACTTTTTTGGGCCAAAAGAGGTTGCTTCTCCGCCCCGCTTTTCAGAGGTCTAGGAATAGATTCCCGGGCGGCCCCCATTTTGAGGGGCTGGAAAAATTTGACGGAGTGGTTGGGTTTTGTTTCATACTTTGGTGAAGCATGACATTGCTTTCATGCTTTGCATGCTTTTGGGTTGAGCTGCTTGTCTCTTCCTTCTCCTAGTTACTTACTTGTGTCGAATTTGAAACCCTTGCTTTCAGTTCAATCAAGGCTTCCAACTTGAAGGCACATGCTAAATGATACAATCAATTTGTTCAGTGCTCAACAATTTGTCTCTTTTATTGTTGGACGATCAGTAGGACAATGGCACACTAGCAGTATCTGCAGTTTTCATGTATCCTACGATGGTTTGGCAGAGCCATGCAAATATCTAACGTTTCCAGATGTTCTTGACGTTAGGTCATTATCAGTGAGTAATGTAGCATCAGGTGATGGACACTGCATCGGTATCTCTTGACAGCGGACCTACAACAAGTGCGCACTACCGCTGCATTCAGCAAGTCAAGAGTGCCCATGACTTCAAGGCACCCATCGCGAAAAGCATGCAGAAAACGATCCTCATGGGTAAAGAAAGTTGGCAGCATGGAGAGCACAGGGGCTACCTTTCCGGAGTTGCGATCTGCAGACAGTCTCTCTCAGTCATCTGTGCGGAAGGACTTACATACACGGGCACGATCGTGATCGGCCGATAAAACAATAGCCTCCTGCATGCAGTTGATTGAGCTAAGCATAGGCTTCTACTAGGCACTAACTGTCCCAGTCAGTCGTTTACTGCCCGACACACACACACACACACACACACCGAGAGACACGCGGGTAAATTAAAACCATCACAACCAGCGTCACCATGATGTTGATCAAACTTCAAACCCGCCCGATCACGGTGTTGACAAGATCACGTTCACAACGGATAGGATAAGATAAGCCTTGCCGGACCTTCCCAAAGCTGAGCCTCGCGACTGCACGGCCATGCATGACACGAGCAGAAAACGTCGTTGCCTAAAGCCACGCACGGACATGGATCATGGATGGAGTGGACATCGCTGTTGGCCGCGGCGATATTTTTCTCGACTGCCCTGCGAAAGACGAACACGTCGGGAGGAGAACGGAAGGACGCCCGGCCGTGGCGCACGAATCTCGCCTAGGCTTTCAAGCTCTCGAGTAGCCTTTAGGCTTAACTGCAGCATCGCTAGGCCGCCGCACTTTAGGACGGGGTCGTCCTTGTTTTAATCTGCCGGTGGGCCCCGTGGAGGTTCCAAAAGCGCGGCCCTGAGCTGGAGCACCGGCCCGGCGGCGGCGTCTCCGCCAGCACAGTGGCCGCCACGTTTCGCCACCAGGTTCATCGCGCCAGGGATTATTCCTTCTGTCTCCGAGCTCGGGAGCTGAACATGGCCAGCGGCTGGCTCCGGAGCCAGCCTCCGGTGGTTATTCAGAAAAAAAAGGAAATAAAAAGAACATTGCTCTGGCTTCTATAGAACATGCACCGTCATCCGCGGCAAATACTCGGCGCATCCAGCAGTTAATATTCCCAATACAATACGGTTACGGGAGGGACAAGAGATCGATCGTGTCGTAGATGTCGTGCACATGCATCCATCCTTACGGGCTACGGCACTGAAAACCCCAAAGAATATTGGCGCTTCGGACAATCGGACCTGTGAGTTTAGATTGGAAGAAAAAACGTTGTAGATATAGAAAAACATTGTAGATCGTGCTGGGAAGCGTGTTCTGTGAGTGGGAGGGATGGAATGAATAGAGAACAGTTAGATGAATAATGTTTTTTTATAAGCTGGGTGAACTAAACTCACCCTAACGCGTGTGTGAGGAACCGTTCGTCGGTTTCGTGGAAAAGAACTTGGCGTGACGTGGACGTCCAAGCGTCCAGCGCTTAATGGTAGACTACGGTAGCTTGGGTTCACATCTGGGGGGTCAGGATTTCATACACTGTGCTGTCATACTTACGCGCCAGTTGGCGTTGTTGACAGCAGACAAACTTTCTGGCGCGACATTTCTTGCTTGAAAGGGCAACATACCTGGAGGAAAAGCAAGTCTTCTTTTCGGAAAGAAAAGAAAAACTCATTGGAAGAAAAAGGATGTACAGTGGGTGGAGAAACATTAGGAATATTTTGGTTTGGTCCAGTGTTGCATGTTAACCGGACTACGGCAAGTAACCATGGTTAGACTATTGGGGCATTATATATTTTTAGATACTTTGTGGCTATGTGTTCTGTGTATATGAGTGCGAGGTTCTTGGTAGTGGTGACGTTATTTTGTAAAAACCAGAATATTCTTTTGATTTTTTTTTAGTCTGTGCATCATGCTTACCACAAATGTTGATGCTGTCCGGAATTTTGCTAGCAATTGCCCAATAAAAAAAATGTTGATGCTGTCCTAAATTTTGCTGGCAATTGCCTAAGTTCAACATTTGTTTTTGTTTTCATAAAACAACTCTTTGCTCATTATAATTTAACATGTGAGATGTTGTTGTAAACATTTGATGTAACTCATTAATGTGTACACAAAACAAATGATATAACATGTGTTCAAGTAACAAACTACCACTACTTGTAGACAAACACAAAGGCATACATGTCATACACTGTAAACCAAAGCGAGTTGGTTTTACATATTCATACGAAATGGCCTCATGAATCCCAGAATTACAAAACAATCTTTTGCTATTGTTTTAGAAAACACCCCCGCTGCCACTATAATCTTTTTCGATGAGATTGGCCAACTTATCGAAATTAATATTGTCTTCAGTGTTAGCCTGAACTATTTCTAACGTGGAAGTTGAAAGCAAAAGATAGCCTTTTCTCTTTAATTTAGTACAAGTCTTCGTTCAAAAAAATTTAGTACAAGTCACATAAAAAAGATAAATGTATATTTTTATAAAAAACAAAAAAAAGACAAAGCGGGGACCAAATTTGAGTTCACTTCTAAGACAGAAGAAAGAAGCGCCATTGGCCCCAGCTGGCAATGCCAACACATGGATCCTACAAAAATCTCCGGCACATGACATCGCGGCGCTCGCCAGCCGGGGTTCCCGGTCCGGCGAGCTGCCTGCTTTTATTTATACGAGCCCCATGGCCGCTTGCATCAGTCGTTTGCCCCTGTGGCCTCTCTCTCCCCTCTCTCTATCTCTCTCGCATCCGTCCTGCACTCCTGCTCGGCAAGGAAGAAGAGGGACTCCACCACTTGTTCATCATCCATCTTTGGAGCACGACTTTGGAAGAGCGCCGACCAACAAAAGGGCTCTCGTTTATGCGTGCAGGTGCAGCTCGGCGCCTGCCATCTTTGCTTTCCAAAAGACTCTGCCCTTGCCTCAGTCGTCTCCGAAGTAGAATCACCGCCATTTCCAATTCCTTCCCAAGCTCCTGTGGTTGCGATCGCAAATGAAGAGGCAATCGAAGAGGCCCGCCAGCAGCCATGAGTCCACAGAAGCAGGTACAGTACAATTGCTTCGTGATCTCCTCTGTTCTTCTTGCATCCGTGATGTCCGTGACAGAATACCAGTATACTTAGCTGCAGTGGACTAGAAAAGTAATGTGCGGTTCTATCTACATTCCATTTTTAGCATTTGATAATCTTGATGTCGCACAAAGCTGCAAAACGAATGTTCTTTGCAAAATTGGGAATTCGAGCAGGATTATAGTCGTTCTTTCTTAAAACGGCATGCCCATATCATTGCAGGGGACAAGCTGGCGTTCGCGGAGGAGGAGGCACTAACGGCGCGCACCACGGAGCACGACGAGGCCGAGCTCGACGACGTCGACGACGACGACGCGTCGCGGCCGTCGGCGTGCGGGCTGGGAGAGAAGAAGCGGCGCCTGGCGCTGGAGCAGGTGCGCGCCCTGGAGCGGTGCTTCGAGACGGACAACAAGCTTGACCCTGACCGCAAGGCCCGCATCGCCCGCGACCTCGCCCTGCAGCCGCGCCAGGTCGCCGTCTGGTTCCAGAACCGCCGCGCCCGCTGGAAGACCAAGGCGCTCGAGCGCGACTTCGCCGCGCTGCGCGCCCGCCACGACGCCCTCCGCGCCGACTGCGACGCGCTCCGCCGCGACAAGGACGCCCTCGCCGCCGAGGTCCGTCTCTCATCTGCTGTACTCATCTTTGCATCGTGTCGATCCTGGCCAGCTTGTCACTCACTCATGTGTTACTGGGGTTGATCTCAGATACGGGAGCTGAGGCAGAAGCTGTCGAATAAGCCGGAGACGGAGGTGAAGCTGGAGGCGGCGGCGGCGGCGGTCGCCAATGACGCCACGGAGGAGCGCCACCAGGCGACGACGGCCGGCGCGTCGGCGACCGCGGCGGCGGTATACAAGGACGGCTCATCGGACAGCGACTCGAGCGTGGTTTTCAACGACGTCGAGGCGTCGCCGTACTCTGGACACGCCGCGTTCGAGCAGCCGCAGCTATCGGGCTTCGTGGGGTTCGGCGCGCCGTTCTTGGACACGACGACGAGCTGTTCATCCCTCCCCATGTTCGAGACCAAGTGGCAGCAGGGGCCGACATACCCGTACGATTCGTACAAGACCGGCGGCGGCGGCTATGGCTTCACGGAGGAATGGCTTGCAAGCTCCGACGTGATCGGCAACGACGGCGGTGCCGGCTTCTTCTCCGAGGATCACGCCTCCAGCCTCAACTTCGGCTGGTGTGCGAGCGGCGCGGAGGTGTGGCAGTGAGCGAGGTTTTGATCTCGGTGGTTAGTGTAAAAAAGCAATGTTACGGTGGCATTGTACAAGCATGCAGCTTAAGCTCCAAGAAGGCACCAGGTGATCTGGTGGCGAAAGCTAGCGAGCATCCAACGAAAGGCGGGAACAACGGCATGCAGTAGCCAGTAAAAATAACGGTGAATTTAAGAGTCAGGCTAATGGAGGATGTAAAATGTATAAAATTGTAAAAAGAGGCGATCCTGCTTCACCGCCGGTCCTTTTGCGGTGTTCCACTTGGATGCAACGCATGAGGGGCCAATGTTAGATGACAAGCAGGATGCAATTTAGGGTTTTTGTAATGCCTGAGGAAATAAAGCATATCCTATCTTTCTGCAATTAGTACTAAATTGTATATTCTTTTGAATTTCCATATTGATCCTCATAAGAAAAAATAGAAAAATAAATAAAGTCTAAAAAGTATTAAAAAAGAAACACCGGGCCATAAATTAAATAATGCTAAGTATTATAGCCATTTTATATACTATTTTTAGAAATTTATTTGCCTTTCTCATTCTAAAAAGAGTATAAATAACCTCGTATAAATAGGTAACTAAATTACCCACCTCCATTATTGTGAAGATAAATTAGAGTAACCTAGCTAGAATTTGTTCTTAGAACATAGGGCACAATGGCCATAATTCTGTATATCATGCCGTTGCAGAGTCAGTCTAAGGTGCATCAACTACTAATGATCCTGAAGTAAAATCAAAGTTGAAGACGGCACGAGGTGCATAAACGCTTGTACATAACAGTCCTGAAGTAAAATTGAAGTTGAAGATGGCTCATGTGTTGGATTGTAGAATCTATCCCGGCCTCTTATGGTACCAAGCACTAGTCTATTTGTTGCAATTAGTCCAGCTCTTGGATTGAATCCATACTCTACCGAACAAGTTTTTTTGTGAAAGGAAATTCAACCTTTAGAGAAATAAATTAGAACTCGATCAATGCCTGGAATCATTCCCAGTCCGAAATTAGTTGTATGCGACCGAACAAGACCCTAGTGAGCCTAATCTCTTCCACCAGACCCAGAGCCCAGAGGCACGATATTCAGCCAATACTGGAGATGTGATGGGCTCCATGATATCTCTAATCGCCTGGTATAGCTTTATATGTTAGGGTCCGAGTCGATCATGGCTGCCTACATAGATAAAGGCTGATATATGCACAGTCCTAATTGTGGTTTGTGTAGCAAAAGTGTTGGCATGTCGCTTGAAAGTCTTACATGGCTTGGAGATATGTGTTGTTAGCCCAAAGTCGTGCAAGAGCTTGGCTGTATCTGAGCATGGTGAACGGACAACGATCGATTGATCAGTAAAGAAGGTGAATTTGGTGTTAGTTCTTGAAATGATGAAAAATGAAATGTTTGTGAGCATTGATCAGGCTACTTGTTTGAAATAAAATTCAGAGGTCCCAGTAAGGACCGGTTTTGGACTCGATATTTCATAATTTGGAACAAGTTTTGCTTGAAAATTGAAAATCTAGACGAATACAGCTGGCTGGAAAAAATAACAGTATGTTCATTTAGGGATCCTCAGTTCCTCACTGTATAAGATAGTAAATCAATAAAATCTGGTAAAAACTGGCGAAATTCAAAACCACGTTGGTGTGAACTATCTACGTCGGTTGTTAATTGGCAATTGAAATGGGTCAAGGAGGAGGTGGCACAACAGTAGGCAAGCAAGCAAGGCAACTCTGTGCTCGATGACATGACAAATTATTCCTATATTGTACTGTGATATGCTAAACAGCAAGGAGAGAGGTTTTGTTAATAGCTAAGTGCAGAGATTATATTCCCAATTTTTTATGGCAGGACATAAACAACTTTGGTGCTCATGGAAATGAAGAATATTTATACTCAACAAGACAATCAAGGTTGGCAAACCTAGCCCGAGGCAGTGGTGGCAAAGTTAGTGGAAGATTCATGGCATGTGAGTGAGGCAGCTTGGAGGTCGAGGCTACCGGCTGGCTAACATGGCGGCATGTTCCCTCTCCACCGCGCAGAGGACAAGTAGCGTATCCTCTTTTTTTTAAAAAAAAACAAGAGAGATACTATACCTGCCAATGCAAAGAAAAGAAGCGTCGTAAAAACAATTGAAAACATGTCACAGTTGCTTTGAGAAAAAAGAGGGTCGAAAGCGAGACGCGAAAGGGCAAAACTTTCTCGAGAATTAGCATCTGTATATATATTCCCTACTAGGGGCAAAAGGAGGCGTATAAGAACCAGAGGATGGCGCTTTGTTTTCCGTTTATGGGAAGCTCGAGAGAATTCCCAATTGCAGGTGTCGTCCGGGACGTCGACAAGTCCGGCTTTCGCATAGAAAAAGTGCCCGGGGAGGCTTTCGTTCGTGTCGACCCGCGGCGCCAAGGTGCCAAGTCGCCGATCGGGGCCCCAGGGTTTGGTACGCGTCCCTGTCGCGCTGTAGGGAGTCGGTCGCGGCAGCGGCGATGTTTCGCGCGGACGAGACGTCACGAAATAAAGAGGGAAAGGGACGGGTCGCACACCCCGTTGCCCATGCGGGAAGTTTTATATTAGCGACGGGGGCCTGGCATGGCATGGAACGGTAGGACGCCGGAGCAGGGGCACCAACGGCCTCGAGCTGGGAGCTAGCGTTACGGCGTCCAGAGCGTGCGATCACGACCCTAATTCTGCAGAACATCCTGCGCACGTGAAAGTAAAGAACCAGAAACAGAAACAGAAACAGGCTCACGAATACCATCAAAATCTACTGGAGGAGCAGCGATCAAGGCGAGGGTGATCACACCGGACTGCGATCGCGCTGATGCGCGCGCGAGGCAAGTCGTTGCAGGAGTCCTGAATGTCGGCGCCGTCTCCTCCTCTGCACTGAACGCTGCTCTTCCGCTGGGAACACATCGGTATCGGTACAAGTCAGTCCGTCAACTGGCAAATTGCTAGTACGCTGTGTCGTGAATGCACTCAAGACGCGACATCTTGTCGTCGAGTTGGAGCCTACTGGGCGGTAGTGGCGAGGCGGTCTCCTGTGCGGGTCGCTGATCGAATGTGGCGAATGGCTCCGATCACGTCGTCTCGCATCGGAGTTCGGAGATTCTGACCGTCCGATGGCGACGGCGTCTTCATCCTGTTTGGAGCTGACAGTCTCGATTCATTAGGCGTGTGATCGATGATGACCTGTTTAGGCAGGCCCCATTTGCCTCTTTTCCCCTTTCGGATTCGGAGAGGGGAGAGACCGGAGGGAGCCCTTTCTTGTGTTGGCCCAACACAAGGGGCCGAAAATCTGCTGGACTCCCCATGATTTTGATAGTGGCGCATTAGCGCTTGTTGAGTCGTGTGGCCCAAAATCTGCTGGACTTCCCCAGAAAACATACAACATGGGCACAGGACGCCCATTTTCTTTCAGCCCGTATAGTATATGGCCCAAACATCGTAGCCGCGTCGGTCGATGCGTTTGCTTGAAAGCCCACTTATTTCTGTCGTTCCGGCCTTTTTTTGCGTGGTGTGCCCTACAATCCGTTCTTGGCGAAAAGCCCATAAATTTTAGTTTCTTTTTTGTAGGCACAAACCAAAAAAAATATACTAACACAGAATCGTGACCACCAATACAGCATGTCAGCATCTAAACAGAACGGAAACGGAAACAGCCCGGCACGACTTTGGAGAGGCCGGCCGGGGCATTACTACATGCTCAGCGACCATCAATCGCCACCACAACACGCCCAAAACCCCTGAACATTGACCTGCGTCGATCTCGTTTCCCTCCAGACCAACAAACACACACACAGACATGAATGCACGTCAATGCGACGGATCGTAGTTGCGAGGCAAACGCTGGCTGGCCGACCAAGTCCAACCGCTGACGGCACGGCACGGCACGGCCGCAGGCCGCACAGCACAGGTAAACGCCGACCAGCGTAGCAAATTAACACTAACGAGGACCACGAGGCCGGCTCGCACCTTGCACACGTGGAATGGAACCCCCCGTCGGCTCATGTCATCTTGTACAAGAGGACAGAGGAGGCCGCGTGGAATGGAACCCCCCGCAGCGCACGGTGCACGCGGTTGCGCTCGCGGCGGGCCATGGACCATGGTGGTGGCCACTGTCTGTCTCCCACGACTAGCCCCCGGCTCCGGCCATATCTTTTCCTCCTTTCGAGCCTTCTTTTCTTTTCTTTCTGCTTTTTCCATGTGTAGAATAAAAGCGTTTCAATTCAACAAAAAGGAAATGTGTAGTGTGTGATGGAATAAAAGCAGCAGGAGCCAAATCCCACTAGGGGAGACGTGCAACGAAAGGAAGCCAGGTGCTGCTAGTCTTTTGACCGTGCGTGCGTGCGTGCCTGCGTGGGTCACGCTTATCCCTCTCGTGTCTGTCTGTCTTGTTCCACTGGTGGCGTCAGCGACGCGGGTGCGGGAATGGAATCGTTACGTGTGTGGTGATGCATGGCCCGCCGGGAATGGCCGGACACTGCAGACTGACGACTGATGAATTGATAGCGTTATAGGATCGGAGGCGCTCTGGGTTTTAGATTTTGGGTGTGTTTAGATTGTAGGAAAAAACACTGTAGCATAAGAAAAACACTGTAGCATTTGCTGGGAAACGTGTTTTGTGAGGAGGGAATAGTGAAAAGTTAGAATGAATAGTGAAAAGTTGGAATGAATAGTGAATAGTTGGGAATCTGAACAGGGCCTTAGGAAAAAGTATTTTTTCAACAAGTTTTTTTTATTCACCCTGCCCACATAACACGCTTCTCAGTGTACTATTCATCTAAAACTTCTTCTTACTTCTTCCAATCTAAACACAACGCTAAAATAGACGACCGATTCTTCTCCTGTTCATCATGCAGCTGAACCGGCCCTTGGCTGCGTTTAGATTCAGAATAGTGGGTGGAAGTTTTAGATGAATAGTACACTGGGAAACGTGTTCTGTGAGTGAGGTGAATAAGAAAAACTTGTTGGAGAAGTACGAATCTGAACACAGCCCTTTTTATGATAACTGAAGAAAATTTCTCCTGCTCGTCATGCGGCCGAGCCGTTCCCGAACTGAACCAATTCCTTCCAAAACCGTGCCTGCTCGTTGCCATAAAAATGGGTTTTTGCACCATATTCTCAGGGGCTGATCAGCGCAAGACGCTGTTTAACTTGGCTTGGCTTAACAAAAGACAAGAATTGCTGTAGAGTCCTGTTGCTCCTCTATTCGCGACAAATATGAAATGTGTTTTTACAATACAATGGCCATCCAGCTAGTAATCTCACTGTGCAATTCTTGGCCCTTGTTTTTTTGCCGTGGCTCGCTCTTCAGTCGTCTTCAGTCCAGTTCCAAGAAAAAGATTCCTAAACAGAGACGAGTCACACGATTCACGAAACGCGGACGCGGCTTCAAAACGGAAACCGAAATGGAGCTCCGATATATCCCCCGCCCTTTCCAACAACCTTCCCCTCCCCTTCCGCCTCTTCCCCAACGGACCCCCACGACGACTTCGCCTCCGCCTCTTTACCCCGTCCAAGCCGCGCGCGCGTGCGTGCGTGCGTGGCAACACCGCAACAACAACCTCCACGGCCATCGCCACCCGCGATTCCTCAAGCGGCGTAAAACCCTAGACACCCCACCACCACCCAGCTCGCGCCCAGCAGCAGCAGCAGCAGCAAGGACTGTGAGGTTTCGATCGGCGGCGGCGCGCGGCCATGCGGCGGTCAGAGTGGGAGGACCGGTGCAAGCGTCACCCGGAGCACCGGGTGTCCAAGGGCGTCTGCCCCTACTGCCTCCGCGACCGCCTCGCCCACCTCTCGGCGTCCTCGTCGGCGACCACCACCACGCGCGCCTCCTCCTCGTCGGCGACCACCTCCCTGTACTCCTCCGGCGGCTCGTCCCCGCCGCCCCGCCACGCCGCCGCGCTCTCGGCGGACGTCAGCTCCGTCCACTTCGGCGGCGGCGGCGGCGGCGGCGCGTCCTTCGTCAACGTCGCGGCCTTCTCCCAGCCGCTCATGCCCACCTCTGTAGCAAGGGGGAGGCAAGAAGAGGCGGCGGCGGCCAAGGGGAATAATAATAAAGGAGAGGTGAAGAAGAAGAAGAGCGGCAAGAAGAAGAAGATCGGGAGGTTCCTGTCGAGGCTCGTTGGTGGGGCAGACAAGCGGCGGCAGGCCGGCGACGGCGGCGGCGAGCTCTTCCATTCCAAGACCATGAAGGAGAAGACGGCGTCCAAGTGGGTATTCTTCTGAATTATCAATCTCATCAGATGGCCCGCTGCAACAACCATGCACAACACGATTGGGTCGGTTCCCTCGATCGATCGACCCATCGGCTCTTCAACGCTAGCTCCTTTTGCTCTCTGCTCTGGTATATATTTCCTTTTTTTTCAAGTACTTTTGTGCTTGATGCCATGATCTGGAGTTTTTGCATGGTTTCTTAATTGGGTCATGTACAAGAGATTAAGCCAAAACTGTTGATCATTTTCTACTGTTTGGGAAATTGTGTATGCTTATGTTCTGTAAAATTATTAGAAGGGAAGAAAAAATAACAACAAAGTGTATCTGGAGTAGTGTTTGATTTGTATAGTTTGTGCCATGGATGCACGATAAATTCTTTTGATTGGCAAAGAATCCGACCTATTCTCTTTTTATAGAAACAGCTAATTGTCTGAAAACTAGTGTCTCTATATGCTTATTTTGCATATAAACTATTTTCTCCAATAGAATGTGAATAGTTCATATACTGACTGGCTAACGACGACACGTATGCATATGTATCATTTATTGACTAGGCCAAATCGATCAAAGAAATGGTCAGGGGATGATTGTAGTAATGGTCAGCTGGTCATACAGCTATTGAGCTACTATACCACAAGCCAATTTCTTCGGTGCTTATTTCCATTTCCCAGTTTCTTTTTTTTCTTATCAAGACGAGGTATACTCCAAGATTATATCTTCTAGGACTGCGATTTGTGCTCCTTTTCCTTTGTTGTTTTGCTTCTCCTAGCGTCCTGAATCCTCTGCCCGTCCCTTTTGCTTTTTTGATATCTTTTGCTGGTGTTATATCGTTTTGATGTGATGCTGGCTTGTCATGATCCGGAATTGTTTGCACCTGGCCCCTACTCCATCTGCCCATCCTGCTTGGTTGGGCCGCGTAGCTCAACAAAGCATGCAGAGCCATCGGCATGGCAGCTGCCGGCTTGGGAGGAGACGGATTTCCTTGTTCTGGGATCGAGCACATTCTTCCCTGTGGCATCTGCGTTGTTATGCGTGGTTTTGAGACGAGAGCCTATGCTTGGAACGAGAAATCACCACATGCGCGAGCAGGTCACAAAAAGGTGTCATGTGGCGGTAAAAGCGTAAAAGGTACTGCGGCTCCCTGGTTCTACTCGCTGGGTTCGAGAAGGAATTTTACTAACATGGAACTACGACTTTGACCGCAGTTATTTGTAGAAAAGATACAGGTAGATTGTGATATGAACATTTTAAATAGAGCTTCAACGTCTCGGTCAAAGTTGAAATAAGGGCTGGGTAATTAATTAATTAATTAATTAATCAATTAATCAATTAATTAGGGATATTGAGTAATTAGGGCTGCTTGGCAGGTAACACAATCTTTATATATCATTGTTGTCCTTGTTAGCGGGTAGCAAAAGGTGTGTCATCATTTCGTGTCAACTGTATTTGTTGGTATTTTGGTAACCTGTCTTAAGTACCCTGAAAAGGAAAGCTAAATCAGGTGTTGCTTCTGATGAATTATATATTTGTCATGAGGGGTTTATTCAGTGAAATAAAGTACTAGTTGCTTGTCCAGGCAGCTTGCACCTAAGCCATAGGTTAATGAAATGGCCAAACAGTCTGCTGTTTCTAGAAAACCAAGTCAGAGTTGGATGAACAATTGTTCACATACGCAACCCTGCATCCACGACGAAACCAGAAAGAATATTCAGACTACAAGCGTGCATGACGGAAACAAAAACATACACCCGGTCAAGGAAACAATAAGAAAGAATCTGTGGCGAAGGAATGCTTGCCCTTCGTGCAAGCCTCTAGATGAACAAATGAAAACTGAGTTGACCATCCTCTGCATCTGACCAGACTGACTGGTTGAACACTATTGGATGAAGCCATTCGCAGATACAATAATTCTAGGACTTGAGCAACCGTCACAGCCAGCTCGATCCTACGTACTCGACGGGACGCACACCAGCTGCTGGAAGTTGGAAACTGATGGGAGTGCAACTGCAATGAAATAAGCCTGCAACTGCCATCAAGTGAGCTAGCAAAGGGCTGTTGCTCAATTCTCGTGCACGATTCAGAGTGTCGGCTGCGGAGGTTGCACACCTGAAACTTGGACGGATCATCACCGGTGTAACCGGATGTGGACTTGGGAACGACCTGACGAGGGAGTCCTTCCCTTGACGTGGAAAGCCGGGCAGTCACCGCACGCGGGGGGGGGGGGGGGGGGGGGGCTTTGTCATGCGGATTCTCGGAGACCAATGGCACCACCATGGCAGATTGGCAGCAAGTGGTGGTGTATGGCGGGTCGGTTCGTCGACTCCCGTTCCTGTTCCTGGCCCAAGCGCTGTGCAGGAACACTCGTAAGCCGCTCGATTTCCATAATCTGAAGTGCTTTCGTTTTTTTCTCTCCTCTGTTCTAACTCTTGGTGTATGTGAAGCTTTTTTTTATTTTATTATAACAACGTTTAGTGCTATAGAAAACTATATGGCATGGAGGGTTAGCACTGCTCTGTATCAGCCTGAAGTCCGAGCGACATGCCAGCAATCCAACGGTGATGGCTTCTTTCTGCATCTGCGTACTCCTCTATGGCCCTTTAGTACAACGGTGGAGAGAACCGCTTTTTAGATAAAGTTCACACATATGAAAAAAATGCTTTCTGAAAAATAAGTTGCAATTTGTTAATTTGAATATTTTCGTATTAAGTGGGGTCAGGATGTTACACTTTTGACTATAAATAACATTTAAGTTGCATCATGGGCTTGATATTGCTTCATGAAATCATGTTGAGCTTTGCTGTTGTGCTTACATGGGCTTTGCCATTCCCACACTTTCTATAGCACGGAAAATAAATAGCCCGCGAGGTCCTCACAGGTCACGTAGACACGGAGTACAGCGACCACACGACAGAAGAATGACAGATGATAACATTGGAGTAGTATCATAAACGAAATTTGAAATGTCTATACATTAGTAGGAACGACGAGCTCAAGCTTATATACTGCGTATAATTTTACAACGAATGTTACAACAGATCCTGAAGGGCAAGAGAGTGATCCGACCCCTGCATGCAAGCTAAGATCGCTGAGAGGCCGGCAGGATCACTTGTTTCCGGTGATATTATCAACACATATCTCACACCATTTATACATACGTCTACCATTACCAGTTTCATGACTCCTGGAACCTGATCGGTATCTGCGCTATCTGGGGCTGCTGCTTCCTCACCTGCAGATCGTGCATTAAAAAATAAAAAAGTGTCTATGCTTTCTAATCCATGCAAACTACTACTACTACTCAAAATGGGAAGGTTGTGAGCACCTTGACACCAGCCATCGATAGCAGCCTGTGAGAGGCAGCATAAGCATGAGCTGATTTGCCAGTCCTTTTCTCGATAAAATAGATGATCTCAGATATGCCAGACTGTAAGAAAGATCATCATGCTGTTAGGAAAAAAAATACATAAACAAGGCATTTTGAACAGACTTTCGATTGAAGCAGAATTGCTTGAGTGGGGAATTGAACAGATGTAATGTGTATGCAAGCTAGCGCTTTCTCCATTTCGAAATGTTTTTCCGTTGAGTTTTGAACATAATGTTCGACCATTCTTATCATTAAAATTCTAAATAAATCTTCTTTTTCTGTGGCTCGTTTTAAACTGCAAACCTAACATCGTGTGATTCTACAAAGGGACAAACCTGAATGATAATCTTAGCACATTCATTGCATGGGAACATGGTGACATACAACTTCTGTGAGAGAAAAGAAACACATAAGAAACATTAAGGCTTCTATTAAAAAAAAGGAGAACGAAACGATACTGATATTAGAGACTGAAACGACCAAACCTGTCCAGACACTGAAGCATGGTTTGTATTTAGAATTGCATTTACTTCAGCATGAACAACATAGCTGCCAGGATAACAAAATTAAAGTATACAAAATCAGTTGGAATTTAGCATATAGTGCATAACAAGCTAGAAATTGTAAAGGCCCAGTAAAGAATAGGCCTAAGAAAACCTCATAGCCGGCCCAATTTGTCTGTGCTGTACTTAATTTTACCTTGGATTTGTTAGACCTTGGATTTATTTGGAATTTCTTAGACCTTGGATTTGTTTAGAATTTTTTAGCAAAGATTTTAAGCTTTGAACTTCTGATTTTCCCTTCTATTTATCCGTCATCGAGCCAGCTCGAGCTGGCAAACGAGCCGAGCCGAGCCGAGCCGTACTTCTAGCTCGTTAAGATAATAACGAGCCGAGCCAGCTCGTTATCTAAACGAGCCAGACCGAGCCGAACTATAACGAGACGAGCTGGCTCAATATCCACCCTTACCTACAAATAAGTATGGTAACCAAACTAGGAATGATGAGAGAAATTCATTACTCACGGAAATTTTGTCTCTAAAGGGTCTCCATTTGCAGATTCCTGGAATAGAAGACAGTCAGCAAAACAGTTTTTCTTGCTTAATCATATGTAAAAGGTGCAAATTATTCAAAGTGAGGGGGTTAATCTATGAATTCTTTGTGAAACTGGAATGCGGTATTTAACTATATTATGAAGTAGTCTTCTATGTCTTGTTATTCAATGGATCCCAACACTAATAAATCTAAAAATAGTCTTTCAGACAAGAGAAAACGTACCTTTGCCCAAGGAAGCTTGTCATCAGAACAACCTCTAGGGAAGCCATTGTAGCCTATTCCTGGTTAGACAAAAGCTGAATTGAATTATCAAAGACACTATGTTTTTTTTTTAAAGAAAGTACATGGCAACTATATTCACCACAATAGGCCCATCAAACAAAGTACAGCAAGTACAGAAAGTACAGCAACCAGCGAACAGGGAACAAGTTTATGTAGAACTAAGGTGCATATTGTCAAGCTTTACCAATTTACAACTGAAAAGATACCACAAATTCCATATTAAATTACGAATCGGTAATAAGTATCAAAATTATTTAGTGCTCCATTATTTTTAAATAAAATTCAGCCAGCTCTTGGGTATATATAATTGGAATAGCAAAGTTGGCCGGGATGAAAGGATCAAAAGTATGGGTAGAGAGCAAAAGAATTAAGTTATAGAGTATGGGTAATGAATTTCGGACATGAAGATAGCACATGAATAAACATTTCGGACGTGAAGGTAGTGAATTCACGCTCTAGCATTTCTCAACACACATGATGGCTCCAAATCTCCAATATACCTGGCTCTCTCATGGTAAAATTAATACAGAAACAAATGCACGGTACCAAGAAATATGCTTTTACACATGGAGAGAAGACCCACGGGCACGGCATGGTCTAAATAAACTTTTGAATTGTCAACTGTGTACACAGCATTCTGCAGCTTCAATCTCACCTAGGATTATTCCCTCTTGGCTAACCAAGCATGCTCCAACCTGAGTGATATGGATGATCAATTCATAATTTGATCACAACATAGGCAAAGAAAGAAAGAAAGAAAAAACATTACATACTTTTTTAAAAAAAACATTACATGGCAATGGCACACACATTATTTTTAAGCCCACCGCAAGTGTACTTTACCTGCCGATTAGGATCCTTGGACCTCTCAGCCGAGAGGAAGGCGATCGCCATGAAGTAATCGTCCCAGGAGATATACCTGCAAAAACAGAGGATACTTATGACGAGCTGAACTCAGCTACGGACCACCAAACAGAGCAAGACAATGAAGACGAACCCTTCCCTCTTGGTGGGGTCAAAGGGAGACTGCCTTGGCCGTCTCTCAGTGGCAGATCCGTTGGTGGCCAGGGACAGGTTCTGAGGCCTGACGGAGGATGTCCTGCAGGAAGAAGACAGGAAACGCAACGCTGCAGCGGCAGCAACAGCTCCGGCCGCAGCCGAGAGAGAAGCTACGACTAGATCCCTCGTCAAGGCCATCGCACTGGAGGTGTTGCCGTGTTGGTGCAGGGACACGGACTCTGGTTGCATCCGAAGGCAGGGAGGCTGGGTTGGGGACGACGAAACGCGCGAAACGTTTCGCACAAAATAGCATCTGCCTCATCAGGCTGCAGGAGGCCAGTCAACGCCCACAACCACCTCCCCAGCTGCAAGTTTCTGATTACTGTATAATCAAGTCTACTATTAAAGATGGACTACGGGTTTTTTCAGTCATGGATCTAGTTCCAAAGAGATCTGGATCTGGAGGGATGCAAACAGCCCATGTTACTGGAACGACGAACATGAACGGCGCGGAGCATCGACCCCAACGTCGCCAGACAACTCACCAGATTTGCATACCACGCAGCGTTCATCATTATTTACATTTTTACAGTGCCAACTGCAGATCAAATGCACCTGCTTCGTGAACATATCATGTATCATTGTACTAGTAAATTGATTATGATGACCTAGGGCACAACGGCCATACAACATATCATTAGGAGTATCTGATATGAGAAGGAAATTTGAAACGCCTATACATTACCGGTAAAAATCCACGTTTATGATTTTTACAGAAGTTACAACAGCTTCCTGAAGGGCAACGGCTAACGGGAGTGATCCGACCCTGCATACCAGCTCAAAGAGCTGAGTGGCTAACACAATCAACAGACATATTACGCCGCTTATTCGTTCACAAGTACCAGCTTCATGGCTCCTGGAACTTGATCGGTATCTGCGCCATCTGCGGCTGATGCTTCCTGACCTGCAGAGTGCAGATGGTACATGAGAAAGTGTTTGAGGACCAACATCGGTACTACGACTCAAAATGGGCAGGTTCGAGAACCTTGACACCAGCTATCGATAACAACTTGTGAGATGCAACATAAACATGATCTGAGTTGTCAATCCTTTTCTCGACGAAATAGATGACCTCAGATACGCCTGACTGTAGGAAAGATCAGCATGATGTTAGAACTCAAGAAATAAATATTAGATAACATGAACAAGGTTATCTTTTGTTCTTTTGATAGACATTTTATTCTTTTAATGGAAGGAGGCTAAATGAGCTACCATGTGTATGCCAAACTAGTAAATCATTTTGCTAAACTACAGGGGAAGCCTGCAGTGGTCCTTAAGTTTCTTAAATTGAATAACCAAGTTTTAAAAGGTTAAGCTCTCAATATTTCAGCATGCATAGTACAAAACTTGTGGATACATCTTACAAACAAAATGAGTCTTCAACATATTTGCGTACAAAGGTACAAACCTGAATAATAATCTTGGCACATTCATTGCATGGAAACATGGTGACGTATAATTTCTGGAGAGAAAGGAAACATATACAAGACAGTAAAGCTTCTGTAAAAGTTGAATGAAATGTATTACTTATATTGAAAACTGAAAGGACCAAACCTGTCCAGCCGCTGAAGCATGATTTGTATTCAGAATTGCATTAACTTCAGCATGAACAACATAGCTGCCAGGTTAAAAGGAAAATATATACATAATTGGTTAGAATTTAACATATAGCACTGCTACTGGAAAGTCCTTTTGGAGTATGAAAATTCGTTTCCCATATAATGAGAATTACGTAACATAAATCCATGATTCAAACCACAGGATTGTGCAAGAAAGCCAGATTATGTATAGATAATCAGTCAGTGCAGAATAATCTCACAACGTCTAAAGCAACAAAACTGAGGTAGGAACTGATAAAGTGGAAACTAGCAAGAACATGTTCATGGATGGTAATTCAGTCAAGATGCATGGCTTTATAGGTTTAAATCATCCTCATCGTGTTGTACTATTGTGGTTGTTTCATGACTCGTTTCATCAACCATTTATTGTGCAGTGCACACTTAAAAAAAAAATATCCAAGTATACATTTACATATAAGACTTCAGCTACATCATCAAATATTCAAAAGTATCTTGTATACACTTATTATCAAGATCAAGGAATAATGTTTGGTTAAAATCACAAGTTAATAAGTGATCCCTCCAATTCAAAATATAGGTCATTTAGGTTTAGGACATCGACACAGTCTACTAGGTGAAGCTTTGAACAATATATCTATGAAAACATGACGTTTCCATGGTAATCAAAATATAGTGAAAGTACTTTTCATTGTGACTCTAGTAACATCTATCTTATATTGTCAAACCATTTTAAAAAAACATTTTGATGGTCAAAGTTAAAAAAGTTTGACCAACAGGAATCCCAAAACGACCTACATTTTGAACTAGAGGGAGTAAATTTTAACTATTTTGTCCATACTAAGTACGACGTCCCTATAAGTATAGAAACTATTGGTGGCATCAATGAAAAAAATAAAAATAGAAATGGGACTAGAGATTATGAGAAACTCATTACTTACGGATATTTTGTCTCTAGTGGATCTCCATTTGCTGATTTCTGAAATAGAAAAATAATTGGAAAAAAGCGTATTGCTTGCTTTATCATACGAAAAATATGTCATTTCCATAAAAATGAGTGGGTGAATCTGTGAATGCCTTTTGAAACTGGCATGTGGTATCTGACTAGCTTATGAAGTAATCCTCTATCTTTTGCTATTAAATTGACTACAGCTAGTAATATATTCAAAATAGAACCTCAGATATAAGAAAATATACCTTTGCCCAAGGAAGTTTGTCATCAGAACAACCTCTAGGGAAGCCGTTGTAGCCGATTCCTGGTTAAAAAACAGCTGAATTACATTATCAAAGGCAATATGCAGCTGTAAAGAAGTGGGGATTTCAACTATATTCATCACGAACTCACAATAGGTCTATCACAGAAACTACAGCAATCAGCAAACAGAATAAGTCTATGTAGAGCTAAGCTGCATATTATCCTAATACCAGATAGGTTTTATCAATACCACAGAAAACATACTCAAAATGCACCCGGCAATCCAAATAGCAAAAATGGTATGAAAGCATAGGCTCAATAGCTAAAGATAGAAATTATATAGTATGGTCGTGAATTTCCAACATGAAGGTAGCACGTCATACACCTGGCCCATTCATGATCAAATTACTGCATATTATCCGGTGTTTTTTAAGGCGTCGCCTAGGCGACAAGGCGGTGGGGAATCGCCTTGCCTAAGGCTCCGCCTTAGGCCGCTTTATCCCGCCTTAGCCCGCCTAGGCGTCGCCTAGGCGATAAGGCGGTGGTGGCTCGCCTCGCCTTAACGCTTTAAAAACCATGATATTATCGAGAAATAGAGGATGTGCTTTTACATGTTTATCATATGGATTATGCAGAACACACACATACTTGTTCAGTGTATATAAAAATTTGGTCTGTGAACTGTATACAAAGCATTCTGCAGCTTCATCCTCACCTAGAATTATTCCCTCTTGGCTAACCAAGCATGCTCCAACCTGAGTAAATGGATGGCATATAAACCAATAGGTAAAGAAACAAAAAATTGCATTACATGCTATACTAAGACAAATATATTTCATTTATACACAAAGGATGTAAATAAAATGATCTTAAAAAAACAAGCATCTTTCCTTCTCGCTTTTATGACAAATTGAGCAGAAAGTATCAATTTTTAACATTGAGGCTGTAAAAGGTTTGAGAAATTCATTTTGATGATGTCACGTAAAGTACACATGATGTCTATCACGGTGCTTGTTATAAAATTTGAAGCTTCAAAGGCATTCAGTTTGGAAAGATTTATTGAATTGCTCACCAAACGGATGTAAGGTTTCACAATAAAATAAAAAACATGTCATTGACAAATCTGGTATTTTTTATTCATCATGAGTTTAAGGATCAAAAGAGCATCATTCAATCAGAAGTATAAATACTACCTAGCAGATTCATCTGGTACTAACTTCTAAGAGGCTCTATCAGTACATTGTTACTAAAATCGGAGGTCAATAGAATTTGACCATTTGATCATATATCAACAAGCATTCGGTCCTAATCCTACCTACCTATTGCCTTTGGATGTTCCAACGTCAATAAGGAATTTGCACAAACAACTCTGGCGCCAGCACAGATGTTCATATTTTCTTCAAGCCGAGCACAAATGTACTTTACCTGCCGATTAGGATCCTTGGACCGCTCAGCCGAAAGGAAAGCGATCGCCATGAAGTAATCATCCCAAGAAATATACCTGCAAAAAACAAGCGCCACGAGTCCACAGAGGATATATAGACAAGCTGAACTCAGCTATGGACAACCAAAGAGGGCAGGACAACGAGGACGAACCCTTCCCTCTTGGTGGGGTCGAAGGGGGACTGCCCATGTGGTCGATTGGTGGCATTTCCGTTGGTGATGAGGGACAGGTTCTGGGGCCTGACGGAGGATGCCCTGCAGGACAGGAAGCGAAGCACCGCCGCGGTAGCAACAGCGCCAGCTGCAGCTGAGAGAGAGGCTATGACTAGATCCCTCCCCGAGGCCATTGCGCTAGGGCAGTAGGAAAGGGGCGCACCAGAGGTTCTGAGTGGATGCGGCGACGAAGCTGGATCCGGAGGCTGGGTTTCGGTCTTTGGGCAGACTAAATGCAAGAAACTACAGGGCTCCTTTTGCCTTCCTCTCCTGTTCCTGTGCAAAAGAAGAAGACCATGAATGACACATCAGAGGTTAATTTTTCTTAAGACAACTTGCGGGTGAATGTTCTTCAATTATGAAATTAGCCATATGGTACACTCAATTATGGTTGATAGAGTTGTAGAAACCCCTAAATAAATCACTTGAAGTTCGACACTAAATCCCATATGTCATTGTGTTGCAAATGCAGAATTTGGGAAGGAAAAGCTCTCCCAAACAGGGCCAACCTATTGGGTTTCGTTTAAAAAAATATTTGCTGAACTTAAACTCGGTGTTACTCTCATAATGGAGTTTTATACCCCCCCCCCCTAAACTTAGTTTTCGGAAGTTGTTTAGGTATAGATGGGATTAGGATCCGTCCATAGACAAACGTGGTTGCCACCTCCACTCTTCTCTCCCCATCCAAAAATGAAATCCACGAGTCAATTCTACCTAAAATTGGTCAACCAAAAATGCTGATCTCACTTTGCAACGGACTTCCTAACTTTTCCATCTAACCACAACACAAGTCAGCGCTGAACCATTTCTAAAATTGCTACACCATACTCACAAACTTGAAAGCCTGCACCAAATCAACGGGCATTTCTCCATAACAACAATTTGCATTCCAAATCCCAAGGACGAAATGATGTCGCAGTAAATGAGAAGAGGAAAGTCATATTACCCTGATCTGCAAGCACCTCAAGGGGGCCGCAGTTGAAGGGCTGGAGCCGAATCTTCAGCTCCCCGGGTCACCGCGCCACCGTCGTCGTCCTCGAAGGGCTGTAGGCGAGCCGCCGGGTCGGTCGGAGCAGGCCCCCGTCTGGAGAAGCAGGCTGTCGGGCGTCGGTGGTTGGCTCGCCTCCCGGGGGACGCGCGTCGGCCGGATGGGCGAAGAGCACGCGCGTTGCAGGCCAAGCCGGCGGGGAGGCGTCGCCAACGGATAAGGATGCGGTGCGCCGACGGCGGCACAAACCCTAATCGCCAGGCGGCGGCGCACCGAGCGAGCGAGAGGCGAGCAGAGACTCGAGGGGGAAAGCGCGGGCGGGAAGAGCAGCGAAGCGCGCCTAAATTTTTGGGACGGGCAGCCTCTGATTTTGAGTGACTGCCATTTGGGCTAAACGTGATTAGGCCCGTTGGCATTTTTTTCACTGGAATTGGCCGCTTCAATTTTCTTAACAGTCTCAAACCGACCTGCGGCCACATTCTGGACAGTGGACACGGTGTCCAACATTGAAGTATAATACACTGGTCAATATCGAGATGTCACATGTACATAGTTTGTACTAATATATAGGAGTATACACCAAACAGAGTCCAATATCCCAAAATTCTTTTTCCTCGGCGACTATTTGTTAGTGAAGCTCTTCCACCGGAACAAGCTGCCGACCTTGCGCAGCACCACCCGCCGCCTGCCAGGCAACCTCGGCATGCCCGAGAACACACCAAGATCACCCTTCTGATCCTCCATGGAGCCGAAGATATCGTACGCCGACCCCTCGAATGTCTCCGACAACCGCCGCGGCCGCGTGATCCCCGCCGGCGGCCTAATCTTGGAGTCCGACGGGTACTTCTCCAACCCCGGCGGCCCCACCCTGATCACCCGCGGCGACGGGCTCTCCTCCGCCTCCGCCTTCCCCGCCGCCGCCGCCGCTGCCGCCGCGGCGGTGGGGCTCGCCGACGTGGCCACCAGCATGCTCTGAAGCTCCTTGACGCTGTCGCGCGCCGCGGCCTCGCTCATTTTGAGGCACTCCAGCTCCTGCTTGGTGCGCTTCACGGCGTTGTCCTTGTCGCCAACCATGGCCCTGAGCACGGCGCTCTCTGCCCTGGCTTCCTCCAGCGCCTCCTTGGCCACGTTGGTGTCCCTGACGGCCTGCTTCAGGATGTCACGGAGCTTGGCCACCTCGGCGCGCCACGACCGCTGCGACTCGATGAGCCGCGCGTTCTCGCGCCGGGACTCGGCGAGCTCGGCCTCCGTGGACTTCATGCACGCCGTGAACCCGGCCTCCTTGCCGCGCCACGCCGCGAACGACTCCTCGGCCTCGGCGCGGAGCCTCGCCGCCTCGTCGGACACCGCGCGGAGCCTCTCGTCCTTGCGCTTGGCCGACATGTGGAGCCGGTCGGCCTCGAGGCGGACCGCCTCGGCCTCGTGCTGCGACCGCGCCAGCTGCTGCCTCGTCGTGTGGAGCTCCGCGTTCACCTCCTTGAGCGCCATCACGAACTCCTCCATGGCCTTCTTGCTCTTCTCCTCCGCGGCCAGCGCCACGCGGAGCTCGCCGTGGACCCTCTGCACATCGCGGTCGTGCCGGCTCCGCGGCGTCGACACGGGGGTCCTTGGGGTGGAGCAGGCCTCGAGCCTCCGGGAGGCGTCCTTGAGCGACGCGATCTCGAGCTTGGCTTCCTCGAGGGAGATCTTGGTGAGCTCCAGCTGCTTCGTCTGCAGCGCCAGCGAGTCGAGCATCCGCTTCTCGGATTCGCGGGACGCCCTCAGCTCGGCCTCGAGCGCCTCTATCGTGGTGCGGTCGTTGGCCGAGGCCAGCGACTTCCACTCGTCGGTCACCTCAAGGACACGGTGCGCGCGGTCACGCTCGTCGCGCGCCTTGCGGAGCTCGCCACGGAGCTGGACGACCTGATGCTCCATGTCCGGCCGGACCTGCTGCATTATTATCTCCTTCCCGCCGCCGGATTATATTAAACGGCTACGTACTGAAATGCGGCACGGCGGCCGGAGCTGCGGAGCTTGGACTCCGGAGGATCGGCTAAAATTCGAGGCCAGCGGAGGAAGGAGAAGGATAAAAGGAGAGGTTGCGTTGCATGGACAGCATGGATCTCCAGGGCATGCTTAAATATGTGGTGTGAAATGGGAGTCTATATTTGGAGGGAATACCAAGTTCATCTGAAATTCTGAACTAGTGGTTTCTGCTACATTTTGGACGTAAGCACTAGTACTATATTTGGAGTAATTGAGTTTCACGTGTTGATTATGCCACCCAAGGTAAGCCTTTGTGAGCATAGTGGCATGATGATTTCATGACTATTTAACTTGTTGCTTATTTCCATCTAAAAAAAACTTGTTGCTTATTTCATATTCGATGATGTGAAAAATTATTCCATTTGTCAGCGTTCTTTTGCTATTCTCTTTATTCCAAATTACAAGTACTGCATCTTTTTGTATACAAAACTGATGTTCTCAGGTTGATAGATACTTACTGATGAATCATGATTATGATTTTGTACCACAAAAATGAAATAGTAATACAGATTAGTTGTTGATAAATTATTTGTCCTAACAAAACGAAATATGCCTTGTCTTAAAAACAGAGGAAGTAGTAAACATTAAAAATGTTAAGAACCTGTACTTTTTTCCAGGGTTCTTACTTTTAAATTAAGACAGTGAGATAAATAGAACTATAACTTCTGAAAGCTGTTAAAAGAAAGTATGGCACTTTTCAGCAATCAAGTTTCAGAGTTCATGCAGGTGGAGAATTAAAGACAACCAACAAACACAATACACAAAATTTCTTTGGCTGCTGCAGACCAATTATTTCCACTGAGACGAGGAGCAAGCATCACATGGCAGTTTGGGGCGTTTAGGATGCAAATCCCGGTTGCTTCAAATCACTTGTCCATCCATATGGTGCACCTGAGACTCTTCCCTTGTTGCAGCAGGTCAAACGCCTTGTTGATGTCCTTGAAGCCAACTTCATGGGTTATGAACTTGTCCAGCTCCAGCTCCTGTAGTAACAAGCCAGAAAATTGCTGGTGGGTCAAAATCTCAGAAATCCATGCGCTGAATGGTAAGAAACAGGCACTCTCATAGGTATATCTGAAACTGACCTTGTTCAGGTACTTGTCAGCGATGATGGGAATGTCCTGCTTAGGCTTCACCCCTCCGAACATGGACCCGATCACAGATTTCCCGTGGAGGATCTCCCGAGAAGGTATGGAGAGAGGGGCACCGTGCATTTCCACTCCAAGAATGATCGTCTTGCCCCAACCCTGCAACAACAAAAAAATGGATTGGACATTCAGAACACATGATCAATCCTCGTAAAGTAGTATGGCACAATGAGTGCGTGTACCTCTCGGGAGCTCAGGAATGCGTCGCTCATCAGCGCCGCCAGACCGATGCACTCGAAGCAGTAGTCCGCACCACCGTCAGTCATCTCGACTATCGCCTGTCGACAATGCAATTTTTTTCATGTTCATGTTCATGTTAATGCAGAATTGCAGATTGCATATAAACGTTAGCAAAAAGGTAGGTGATATGTTAGGAGAACATGGGGGTGATCACCTGGCTGACAGGTTTCTCACCAAGTTCTTTTGGGTTGATGAAATGTGTCACGCCGAATTTCTTTCCTGCAGGGAGAAACAGCGGATGGAATGCGTCAGACTCATGGCTCCAGAATAGTTTAAAGTCTTAAAGTTGAGGACAAATTCAGGGTATAAACATGAGGACTTGCCTAGTTCATGTTTGTCAGGGTTTATATCCACGCCAATTATCATTGACGCCCCACAAATTCTCGCTCCTTCTGCCACCTGAATGTTAGAAACTGCACATTCAGCAATGCACTGCTTTTCTTAGTGAAGAAAAAATAGCATCTTCTGAAGCAGGATATATACTAGTATGAGTTCTGAACAACTGAATTTTTGGACAAGTTCAACTTCAGTAAATGCAGGTGTCAAACTCTGAATCTCTCGTTCTTCAAAAAAAAAACTCTGAATCTCTGAAAATACTTATCAGGGTAAGTTTAGTTGGGGAATATTCACTGTAGCAAAACTGTACTGTAGCAAAAGTTTGTGAGGGGGATCACGATTTTCAATGGAACAAAAAGACTAAAGAAATAGTGAATAAATCTGAACTAAACAACTCCTCAATTGTAATAAATAAAGAAAAAAATGAATGTGTCACTTAACCGCCAATCCTACACCGCCGAGGCCAAATATTGCGACCGAAGATCCAGGCTCAACTTTCGCCAGCTTCCATGCGGCTCCGACCCCTGCAGTTTTTTCAGACATGAAGTAAACAAATCACCATTATTGTTTCCAAGCTGCAAGTCGAAGAAGCTGTACAAACAAAGCATGCCAATTGCTGCACTGACCAGTGGAGGCGCCGCAGCTGAGGAGGCAGGCGAGGGCCGGCGGCATGGCGGGGTTGACCTTGACGGAGTGGTTGACGTCCACGACGGTGTACTCGGCGAAGCTGGAGACGCCCAGGAAGTGGTGGATCGGGCGCCCCTGCGCGTCGCTGAACCGGGTGGCTCCGTCGCGCGGCATCCCCGGGCGCACCGCGAACCTGTACCTGGAGCACATGTTGCTCCGCGGCGAGCTGCAGTCCACGCACTCGCTGCACTGCCCCAGGAACGTCGGCACCACCGCGTCGCCGGCGGCGAACTCCTCCACGTGTTCCCCGACGCTCTCCACCACACTGCACAGGCATGGCACATGACTGTGTGAGCCGATCATGGCTGCGAAATAGCAGGCACCTGATGATCAAATAAGCAGCTACTAGTCGTTTAGCTCTGCGAGATTCGTTCAAAAAAAAAATGCTCTGCGAGGAACACAATGAATTTCTTTACTGGTACGGATCTCTGAAGCACCAAATAAAGTTATCTACGAGTACTATGTTAGTTACTTTGAACATATTATTTGGAGTGGGGAGTGTTAGAGTATGAGCTGTACTAATAGTTTTCCACAGGGAGTAAATGTTAAAGAAGAACACTAGCGTTTGTCAGAAGTCAGAAGACTTGCTACTTCTCTACTACACATAGTCGTATTTTCGACAAAAAGAGAAGTCATTCCGACATAAATCCCCTTCGTACTTTTGTGCAATTTTTATATTTACGATGACGCATTGACGTATCCCGAGTAGCTAGTAAGTCTTAGTCAACTGCTGATTCTCATCTTAAAATTTAATCTAAAATCAGTACCTTGGCCACCTAGTCTTCATTCAAAATTGAGATGACAAAAAAAAAACAGTGGTAACAGGAAGTCAATTCCGGTAGCAGAAGTATCTCCGTTAGCTGGATGATGCAGTATACTCTTTTCGGTAGGTGTTGCTTACCTATCAGCATTTCAGCTACTACATTTTTGCAATTAAAAATCTCCGGCTACCTAAAATCAACAAAAATATTAACTTAGGGCTTGTTTAGTTGGTGAGACTAGTTTGCCAAATTTGCTGTATCAATTATAAACCAAGTATTACGAGGGCTAAACATGATCTAATTATAAAAGTAATTACATAGATGGATGTAAAATCGTGTGATGAATCTATTAAGCATGATTAATCTGCCCGTAAGTAGAGATTGTTTACTATAGCACAACATTGTCTAATCATGTCCTAATTAGACTTATAGAATCATCTCTATAGAATGAGTTTTAGCAACTATCTTAATTTAATACTTCTAATTTATGTCCAAACATTTGAATTTACTATAACGTTGAAACTAGTTGGTGAACTAAACAGGACCTTACCGGCAACAACATATTTCTTTCCGTAACTGTGATTAGGTGGAGCAAAGTCAAATGCTGAGTCTCACATCATGAAAATTTAAACTAAAATTTTAATGATATGATTCTGTCTCTAATGATGGACCTATCTCTAGTTTGTTGTTTTGACCTAATGATTGGTAACCAAACAAAGTTTACTACTTATCTTCCCCGTTTTCTGAAAATAAAGATGTCCTACTGATATATTTTTCAAACAAAAAAAAGTACAAAGATTTCAGCAATTCATTATAAAATATTAAAAATAAAAAGAGCCGACCCATTTTATTAGAAAAATAGGGCTCGAAAACCTTACAAATACAAGGTTAACTAAAGGGAAATATATAAAACCCCAGCAACAGCACAAGCCAAGATGACTGCAAATGATGGAGCTGGGCTGGCAGCCGGCATAAGTCATTGTTGCCAAGCTTGCTGCAAATACGACCCTAGCTACTAAGAGCGAACTCGTTGGGCGTCATCGTAACGTGTCCTACTGATTTATAAACAAAGAAAAACAAAAGGATATCATCTTTTACAGAGTTAACTTCAATGAGAATTAATACATCACTACAAACCCAACATCGCCACGCATCATGCTATTGGTCAACAATAGCCTAAACGTGAATGGTGTTCGGGAAAATGTCATTTTCTGATCACTTTGACAGTACCATGATGTTGTAGTTATTCACACTTTCGAGAGGTCAATTCGTGAGTCCAACACATCAGGCATCAACTTCGATTCTTTTATTTTTTTTTTATCAGCGTCAGCAACAAAGACAGTCAAGTAAGAACAAGAAGACACACATGTGGGATCCAAATATCACCACATGCCTGGAATTTTTTTGCAAAAATCGACAGTCTCGACGGGAATGCAAAGACAAGATGTGTACATGCATGTTTGATGATACTCTACTCCGGATGTGCAGATTTTTCAACCAATGCGATGAAATATGAGTGAACAAAAAGACTCGAGTGTGTGGTACGTGAGCACTCACCCGAAAGCTTCGTGGCCAAATATTCTGGGGAAAATGCCAGGGAAATCCTGCAGAATCACAGCAACGAGCGTACATTAGTACATGCACGCAGACGCAGGGAGACGTACACTTGTGACTATGGCACTGAGGCGCTCTGCAGTCTGTACGCTACGGGCTACACGGCGATAGGCGGAGAGGCCGGCCGGCCGGGACAGCGAGAGCGAAGGAAACGGACAAAGGAGCCAAACCTTCATTTGCCAGAAGGTGACATCACTGTGGCAGAGCGACGTGCAGATGATTCTTATCCGGATCTCGTGCGCCTTGGGCGGGTCGACGACGATCTCCTCGATGGCCAGCGGCTCCCCGGCGGCCCTGCACACGGCCGCTGCTCGTCGTCGTCGTTGCCGCCGGAAAGGAAACCGATCAGGAAAGAAACAAGAGGCAACGGCAACTGTTGCTCCGGCGCGAAAGCCACCAAGCGGCGGCGGCGGCGGAGGATCGGAATCGACGCGGCGGATCGGAGCTCGAGCGAGGATTCGGCTGCGTGCGTGCGTGCGTACCTTTGCATCGGATGGGTTTGGGGCCCTGGCTCTCCATGGAAGACTCGCTCGGTGTTGGTGGTGGTGCCATGTTGATGCGTTCCAAGGGCGCGCGCGCGGTGGAAGCGAGCAAGCAGAAATGGCTGGCAGAGACAGAGAGAGCTTTGTCCTTTATACAGTGCTGACAGAATGACAGTTGATGGGTCTAAGTCTAATTCTCCGAGGTTTTTTTTCGCCTCCGGCTTTGTTTGGTAAAGGTAGATAGGAGTCTAAAATGAACTAAATTCCTCATCAATTTCTTTGATTCCACCTTAATTTATAAATATCTAAACAAGATCAGATTACGACGGCGTTCTTCTCCTTGTTTTTCAAACCATCGAGAAATCCGGGTGGGAGACTGGGAAGACGCTCTCGCCTTTCCGTAGTCGTTGACACGTGATGTATGGCAACCGGTGAAAAGTAATAAATGTTAAAGATGTCCACAAGATTTCCCATTTCCAGAAGAATTCCAAGACATTTACTAGCAGATCCTTTTCTAAAGTATCCAAGAGATTTACTTTTATTTTTAGAAAGTCCAAAGCAGGCCTAAGGCCGAATTGGGGCAAAATTAGCAGAAAGCCCAACGGGCATCCTACATCTGTAACCGCGTGCGTGCGTACCGTTCCGCCAAAAAAAGCGATCCCAGCCCAAAGATGGCCTGCGTTGTATGCTAGTTCGTCTGGGTCTGGCTGCCACAACTTAAAAACGATGCTGATGCTAAAAAAAAAAAACCTTAAAACGATGCTGCAATCAATATCGATGAAAAAATGTTTATGATAGTATTTGCATCCAATTGAGCCTCACATCAGCAGTACATTCAAAACGAAACACTTTTGTTTTGGGTAATTCAAACTGAAACACTGGGACAGTCTTATTCATCCTACAGTACTAGTCATCCACCCTTCTTCAGAAGTTCATAGTCACTTGCCCATCCATATGATGCACCTGAGGCTCTTCCCCTGCAGCAAAAGGTCAAAGGCCGTGTTGATCTCCTGCAGGCCTACTTCATGCGTGACCAGGCCATCCAGCTCCAGCTCCTTGCTCATGCACTTGGCGGCGAGGACCGGGATGTCGGTCTTGGGCTTGATCCCTCCCAGCGCCGATCCGATGATGCGCTTGCCGAACAGGAGCTCCAGCGCCGGCACGCGCAGCTCATCCGTGTCCTTGCCGAGCCCCAGAACGATCGTCTTGCCGTTCCCCTGCAGCGGATACGATCATACGAGTGGGAGTGGCAATTAGCACCAGTAGATCACAGATGTTTGCTTTCCTCGTTAACCTGGGTACAATGGATATGTAAGATGGCGATTGGTGACTCACCATCTTGGTGCTTCTGAACGCGTCGGTCACTAAAGAGGGCACACCGACGCACTCGAAGCTGCACTCCACGCCACCGCCGGTCATCTCGCCGATGACCTGACATGGACACGGAGAAAGAAAACACAATTAACGTCGCGGGTGAGTCAGGGTACTATGTATTTGGACTAGTTTATGATGATTAGGTTGGATTTTATCCTGACCTCGTTTATGGACCTCGTGCCAAGCTGCGATGGGTTAAGAAAATCCGTCACGCCGAACGTTTTACCTGTGATGGCATTAGGGATTTTTTTTCTTGTTCAGATTTCAAGGAATGTATTGACTTTTTTACGACACGGTATTACACATGGAAAATTGACTTACCGATTTTCTCCTTGTCAGGGTTCAAATCAACACCGATTATCTTGGACGCTCCACACAATTTTGCACCTTGTGCTACCTGTGCAAAAGTTGATTTTCACGTGTTCAGGGTTCAGACACTTTCTAGTACCATTTTAACTTGGTACTACATTGTTTGGTTTCAAAAGGAAAAAAAAAAAAAAACTTTACTGCAAGAAGAAAGAAATGGGAGAGAAGAAAGAGACGTAAACACTAGCTTATTACCGACAATCCAACGGATCCCAGTCCAAAGATTGCAACTGAAGAGCCAGGTTCCACCTTGGCCAACTTCCTCGCAGCTCCCACCCCTGAATTACACATTGAGCATCAGTGGAGAACAACAGTTACCTGTAAAAAAAACAAGGATAGAGTAGCCAGCTGGCTCACCGGTGCCGGCGCCGCAGCTGAGGAGGCAGGCGATCATGGGCGGGACTGAAGGGTCGAGTTTGACGACCTGGTTCACGTCCACGACGGTGTACTCGCTGAAGCTGGACACGGCGAAGAGGTCGTGCACCGGGTTCCCCTGCGCGTCATGGAACCGGGTGGTGCCGTCGCGACGCATCCCGGGGGCCAAGCTCACCGGCACCGCCGTGCAGAGGTTGTTGTCCTCCGACAAGCAGCTGGGGCAGTCGTCGCACTGCCCCAGGAGCGTCGGCGCCACCGTGTCGCCGGCGGCGAAGCCCTCCACGTGCTCTCCGACGCTCTCCACCACCCTGCATCATCCGCGGAGGACGACGACCGTCAATGTGGTGCTGCAACTATTTCCAGTGAATGAACAAATTGAACGTACCCGTAGCCTTCGTGGCCTAAGATTCTCGGAAACACTGGCGCTACCTACAAATGAAGCGAAGATGCACACGCTGGGATTTATGATCAGCACACTGGATGGTGAGTGGGGACTATATGCTTACCTTGGCTTGCCAGAAGGTGATGTCGGTGTGGCAGAGCGAGGCGCAGACGATCTTGATGCGGATCTCGTGCGCTTTCGGCGGGTCCACGACGATCTCCTCGACGGTCAGCGGCTCGCCGGCGGCTCTGCACACCGCCGCTGCATGTCGCCGTTCAATGGTTAGAGACTACTATCTTAATAACTGATAGCACCATAGTACAGTAATGCAGTACGTCGCATACATGGCGAGCGGAGGAAGCAGAACCAGCAGCAGAGGTACCTTTGCAACGGATTGGCTTGGGGCTCTTGTCCTCCATGGCGAGAGCTGGAGACCGCAGAGGACGGCGCTGAAGAGAGACGAGTCAGCGGAGGCGAGTAATCATGAAGAGGACGCCCAAGGTGCCCTATATACACTGTGACGACTTGATGAAGAATGGCATGGCATTATCGTTTCACGCAGCTTAAAAATTCTCGCCATGTGCTGGGCGAAACCGATGGCAGTTGAACCGTGCAAGTGCGCTGATATTTTTGACGCGCGACGGCTGGCGGGGCGAGCGTTGGCCGCCCGGAGTGTCCGACTCTAAACTTGAAGGCGCCGTGCAACTTGAAACTTGAAAGCGCCGTGCGTGGAAAGAAAAACTGAGAGCGCATTCGTGTGGGCCATGACTGGACAGTCGCGTTGAACTGGCGTGGCTCGAATCAGTTGAACACATGTTACTGACTAGGGCAGAGGGAAGAGATTGAAGAGCTGAAAGCAACAGGCACAAGCAGAGATAGCGACTGGTGTGATATGGCCCCAAGCGCGCTACATGATCGCGTGGTCGAATCGGTGCTTTCAGTGCTGAAAATTGTAGGGGATCATTTGAATCCAAACCAAAGAATATGTATATGGTAAAGGAATTGATCAGGCACAAGGTCCGAATATACATGCGATTTCAAGCTTGGAATCTCGCTGAACACATATGAGAAACCTGTTTGATGGACCTACATATCATTCTCTTTGCTACTTGCTAGCAAATATTTGTGATACGGTAATGCTACCGCCCGAACATTCAGGGTCAGTTTGAAAGCAGGGGGGAGGGAAAACCGGGGAAGATCAGCGGGAAGATCGGCAACTGCAGAAACCTCTATCGTCTCCGGCAGCAAAGCAGGAAACGAAGCCGGCGGAGAAGTGATCAGGAAGCAGGAAACGACGCCGACAACGAGGATTTCCACGGGGAGAAACGCCCGGTGTCCAGAGGTCAGGGACGGCTCCCCGTCTCACTTGCTCCGCTCACCCGCGTGCCAAACCAGGGCAGGGAAAAGAACGCCGGCGGTGCACTCACTTCCGCGGCCTTCCCTGGGTTTCTCTCCCCCTGGCTTCCAAACTAAGCCTCAATGGGGGTGTCTCCCATTGAACACCCACGCGGGGACAGTGGCAAGCTCCGCGCGGGGGCAAATGGGAGCTCCACACGAGGATGGCGACGGCGAGCTCAGCAGGGGAGGAGGAGAAAGAAGGGCGCAGGCCGACAGGGGAGCCGTCGGAGGAGGAGAAGGAGCAGGCGAGCGGTGGCGCGCGAGGATGGCAGCGACGAGCTCCACGTGGCGGCCATGGCGGAGCTGGCGATGCCGTGTGCACGGGCGTTCGATGGGAAACGTCCCCATGACCCCATAGGACGTCCGGACAATGTCATCGCCGTTTGTGATACGAGGCATGCTTGTATGGAGGGATAAATAGCGCTAATGGGCAAATTTACCCTAAATTAACCTAAAGCGTCCCAAACATGTAGGGGCAAATAGGGTGAGTCTCAATTTTATTTGCCACTCAAGGGTGTCAAATATAGAAACAAATTCTATACGGGGCAAATTATGGTGGAACCAAAAAAAATGTACTCAATTAATGCACTATCTCTCTTCTAGGCAACTCTCTCTCATTTGCCCACCAACATTTGCCCCTCCAAACACCCCCAATAGGTCAAATTTATTGAGGGCAAATATGGGGGGCAAAACATTTGTCTTGGAGCAGATATTTACCTCGATAATCCAACACGGCGTGCCATGGCGCGACCTTTTTTTTTTAAGTGAGTAGGACTCCATGTCAGTTGGGTTTTAATCATGAAATGTGCAAAATTCTAGATGGTCCCCACTTATCAAATAAAATATGAGATATGTCGTGGCGAGAGAGGACAGCACACAGCAGCAGTGTTGTGGCGAGAGAGATGGAGAACAGAAAAAAAAATTATATGGGCTGCCAAAGTGCCAATATGGTAGCTGAAACTATTTCTTTTGTATGAACCAGTTGCACAAAACGTGTTTGGACTAGTTGCAAACATTTTTTATTCCCTGTGGCCTGATGTAGTTCTTGATCATTATGATCCAATTGCAGGTCTTGAGCTCCTCTGCGCAACAACGACCACACAACTATTTTTCAAATAACATAACACACGACCTTGAGAAGAGCACACCAGCAACGCATGCAAACTGAAAGTCTGGAATACGGCGACTTTCTTATTCAGCTACTTCACCGTTTTCTCAATTCAGAATCACAACTCAGCGGCCGTCGTTCACTTCACTTGTCCATCCAAATGATGCTCCTGAGGCTCTTCCCCTGCAGGAGCAGGTTGAAGGCCTCGTTGATCTCCTTCAGGCCGACTTCATGAGTGATCAGCCCGTCCAGCTCCACCTCCTGCACGTTTTCACATCAGCCAAAATCGCCGGCCGGGCATGCATGCTCCCAAATGGCCAAATGCAAACTCTGTTCATATATGCTTATCGAACCTTGTTCATGCATTTCTGGGCGAGGATTGGGACGTCGGTCTTGGGTTTCAACCCGCCGAAATAGGAGCCCAGGACGCACTTGCCGGTCAGGAGCTCCAGCGACGGCAGGGAGATTGGCTCATTGTTCTTCTCCAAGCCCAGGATGATCGTCTTCCCCTTGCCCTAGTGTCACGAATGCCTAGTATCACTAATCTCGTTTGAATGCAGTTCTTGCCTCTGAAACGATGCATTTGTTGGAGAACGGAGGATGCATCTAGAGAGAGGATGAGATGGCAACCTACCGGCTTGGTGCACATGAAGGCATCCGTCATCACTGAGGTCACGCCAATACACTCGAAGCTGTAGTCGGCGCCACCGCCAGTCAGCTTCTGTATTTCCTGTAATTCAGCAGGGAACACGAAGAAGCGTGTCAAGATCTTTTTGAATTAAATTTCAAGTAGTCTTTCTTCTTCGGAGCAATCTGTTTCATGCAATACCTCAGTGATTGAACTCTTGCCCAACTGCAACGGATTAACAAAATGGGTCACGCCGAAGGATTTCCCTGTGATACGAAGAGCAAATATTTTCTTCAGAATTCAAGTAAAAGGTGTTCTAAATAAAATATACTGCAACGGAAAGGGGACTTGCCTACTTCCTCTTTGTCAGGGTTCAGATCAACACCGATAATCTTGGATGCTCCACACATTTTTGCACCTTGTACCACCTGTAAAATGATTTAGTCCGACCAATCAACTTATCAGACAGGTATCTCAGCAGAAAGGAAATAGCAGGGACACGGGCTTACCGCTAATCCAACGGATCCCAGGCCAAAGATGACCACTGATGAACCTGGTTCCACCTTGGCCACCCTCCATGCAGCTCCCACCCCTGCATTTAGTTTCAGTGTCAGTTAACTGAAAGCTCAATCAGTAGAAGTACTACAGTACTACACCACCAGCAAGCATATCTACCGGTGCTGCCGCCGCAGCTGAGGAGGCAGGCGAGCTTGGGCGGCACGGCCGGGTCGATCTTGATGACCTGGGTCTCGTCCACGACGGTGTACTCGCTGAAGCTGGACACGGCCACCAGGTCGTGCACCGGGTTCCCCTGCGCGTCCCGGAACCGGGTGGTTCCGTCGCGCCGCATGCCGGGGCCGAAGACGAACGGCACCGTCGTGCAGAGGTTGTTGTTCTCCGACGCACAGCCCTGGCAGTGGTCGCACTGGCTCATGAACGTCGGCACCACCGTGTCGCCGGCGGCGAAGCCCTCCACATGCTCCCCTACGCTCTCCACTACCCTGCATATATGCGCGCCTCAGCACTTGGTCGAACCGTGTGGAAGGAAGGAGCGGAAAAAATCGTTCGAAAGGAATTCACATCGACGTACCCGTAAGCTTCATGGCCTAAGATTCTTGGAAATACTGTCGCGAACTATTTGAAAGGCAAAAAGGGGAACCAGAGTATCAGATGAATGAACAGTTCAGAGTAGTAGAGTACACCTGAATTGAAGTTCAGGCTGCAAATTAAACTTCGTGGCGGCAAACAGTATGTATACTCGCCTTCCCGCGCCAGAAGGTGATGTCACTGTGGCAGAGGGAGGTGCAGACGATCTTGATGCGGATCTCGTGCGCTTTGGGCGGATCCACGACGATCTCCTCGATGCTGAGCGGCTCGCCGGCGGCTCGGCACACCGCCGCTGCTTGTCGTGCGTGACCCGGAGACGCAGATGGTTAGAGATTGAGCAGTAACCAGGTGCATAGAGAGCAGCAATGTAGCACATGCTTGCGAGTAGAACAATAATGCAATATTGCGTACTGGACTAGGCCTACCTTTGCAGCGGATGGGTTTCGGGCTCTGGCCGTTCATCGACATGGAGTGGAGTGGAGTGTGTGGAGAGCTGGAAACTCGAGTGGGTATCAGGGGACTGAAGAGTAGTTTGAGGTTGAGAGCTCTTGCTGAAATAAAACCCACTAGTCGCAGCCTCGCAGGGAGAAAGTGAGAGCCACAATGCCTACAAGTAGTAGCGGGACGACGACGGAGTACGACGGCTATCTACGTTAACCTTTGTTCTTTCCTTCTCAAGCCGAGCTGGAGATAGAAACGGAACGTGCACACGGTGATGATGTGGATCGACAGTGCTTGTCGGGTCGTAGTGGGTAGATGTAGATCGGGGCGTGTTGCATGTGTCGTTGTATCAGTCCCACTGTGGGTTCAGTTGCTGCCAAATTGCTGGCGTTTTTCTTTTGTCCCGTGATTTGTGGCCAAAGGCGGGAGGGTCCCCCTGGCCCCTGGGGCCTCCGGATATCTTTGGTATTGATCAGCGGACGAGCGCGTGCCAGCGATAGAGTTCGTACAAAGCCCGGACATTGGTAGATGTGTTCACGTGCTCCCTCGGGTCCGGGGTGCTGCAAGCCTCCAAGCCTGACAGCCCACGAGAAGAACGCTGGTGACTTAGTTGGCAGTGGCTGGCCATGAGACAAAACATTGGCAGAGGGAGTACGGAGCATTGTATTGTAAAACATTGGCAGTGACGAATAGGATTAGGATGTCTAACAGTCGATCACATACGTGACACCAAGAACACGTTCCACCAAACGATGCAAATTCTTAAAGAAATCACACGCAAAAATCCTAAAAATATATATTATTCAAATATGAGCCGTAGCTGCATACAACCGACTAAAAGTTTGTTGCTAATAAAATCTTCTAACTCTAAATAAACATTGCTTAATGCGGCTACTTCTTAAAAACTAATCTATTCTTTTTTTAAAAAAAAACTCATAAGTACTAAAAAACTAGGTCGAAGTAGTCGTAGCTACACCGACGTAGTCGAGTTCGACGGAGCCAAGCCACAACACGCCGTTCCTCTATGCGATGTCGCTGAGCGTGATGCCCTCAGGCGCCGTCATCACCTGAAGCTCCGTGCCCTTCGCGTCCACCCGGACGCCGACGAGGTGATCGGGAGAGGTTGCGTTGATATCCTCACGGTTAAGTGCGAACCAATAGCCTCTGCTAGCGTCGCGCCTGATGTTGTCCGCATACCCTGGAAGGTCGACGAAGAGCTCGTAGTGCCCGACCTTGGGTCCCTTACCTGAATGCCTGGCACGGCCCCGTGTGCGCCACCACGACGTGGGTCCGGTCGGCGCTCACGGCAACACCGTTGGGATACGGCAAGCCGGCCCTGAGCACGGTGACGCGCCTTCTCCGTGTGTCATACTTGAGCAGCCGCCCGGTCGTGTCCCGGTTGATCAGGATCATGTTGTTGCGCTCCCGCGTGTAGGTCGTGCTGCTGTCGGTGAAGTAGACATGCATCGCCCGTGACCTGATCGACGTCGATGCCGTTGACAAAGTTGAAGGACACGCCATCTGCCTCTGTCGCTAGCACAGTAGTCTTGCCACCGCCCGGTCCCACCTTCATCAGCCCAAGGTACGCGTCAGCGTAGGGTCCCTGACCCCTGCGGTCGAAAGGGAGCCTCTCGGCGCTTGCATCATACTTAGAGGAACGCCGGCGTAGGGTCCCTGACCCTGCGGTCGAAAGCGAGGCTCTCGACGCGGCCGTCGGAGACGCCGGCGTAGGGTCCCTGACCCCTGCGGTCGAAGGCGAGGCTCTCGGGTCGAAGGCGAGGCTCTCGGCGCTGGTGACGCCGCTCAAGGGAGAGGCTCTTGATGGCGCTGCCGGGCTTCGGGGCTTGGATGCCCCATGGAGTTGGCGCCTTCGTTTGCTTGGCGTGCGCAGCGTAACACGACACAAGAAGACAGATGAGTAGGAGAGTCTGGTAGGGCGACATCTCGACGCTGTATTAGCTTTCTCGATATGGTATAGATAGCTAATGTGCGCAGCTCTGCATATATATGGCATGATGATGAGGTGTTCGTGTTTAACGCGAATACTTTTGGTGGTGACAGATAGTTATGTGTTTCCACGTTTCGGAGTCAGAGTTCTAGCTATATGCGTGTGAAAAGAGAGTCCAGTTTAGAAGACATGGACATATGGCATATGCTTTCGTGTTTCCACGTTGAATTAGGAGTCCAGTTCCAACGTTTTTACTTCCTCTTCCACAGTCCCGTACCGTTTGAACGTTCTTTGTTCTGATTGTGTTTCTACATTTAGGTCCAGTTGGTATGGGTAGGGTGGCCACCTCGCCTCGTTTGTGATTCCGATCATATTACTAACGCGGTCGCAGAAAAGACACAGTCAGAGACTCGGCGTAGGGTCACGTCATCCAGCTCGTTTGTTCATCGACATGTTAGGGCTAATATCTCTTATATATATTATTATTATATTATTTATATATATACTACTAAAAAGACCAATTGGGATAGTCGTCGACCACTAACCCTTCGCGACCGTCACCCCCTTGCCGTCCGCAAGAAACGAAAAAACGTCCGCGCCTGCCTCCCCCTCCCCGTTTTTGAAAAGTCCCGTTCGCCATCAATCACGCGAAACCCTCGGCCCTCTTTCCCATTGTATAGGAGATCGGCGTCCATCCCATCGCGGCGTACGCGAGATCGGCCCTTCCCATCGGCACGCGCACGGCAACTACGGCTTCCGTGACCGCCCGCCCTGCTCCCTCCCGGAACCCGGCGACCTCTTGTCCAGTCCGATTGGCGTGCCCACGGCAACTGCGGCGCCTCCCCGGAAACCGGCGACCTCCTGTCCAGTCCGATTGGCGCGCCCTCGGCAACTACGGCGCCCACGATCACTCGCCCTGCTCCCTCCCAGAAGCTACCACCCTCCCGTCCAGTCCTCCGCCAGGCAATTGGTGTACTCGCGGCGAGCGGTGACCGGCCAGCGATCCCGTCCCGACGTCCGCACGGCGATCGCCTCCCTACTCCCGTGAACCCTCGGCCCTCGTGATCCTTCGTTCGACGAGCGGGGTGATTGCAGCGAACGACTTCTGGCCAGCGACATACCGGTGATCGGCGCTCTCTTGATGACCATCGTCCGCCCATCGATTGAAAAGGAACCATCACCACCCTCCCAACGAGAGCACCGAGTATGACCTTCTCCTTCCTATCCATCGTGATTCTGAGTTTTAGAAACGCTACATCTGATGAGTTAAAGTTCAGAGTTTTCCTGTGTGTGACGTTGTCCCCGTTTCATAGTGAAGCATCCTTTACATGTCTCTCGTGGTTTATACTTGATCTGCCAAATTTTTCTGTTGGCATGCAGCACTGAGAATGCATCCACTTTGATTATTTTTAGCACTATAACATCATGCTTACCATCTGATTATCAATCATTTCTGTTTTAACTCATTTAAACATTTTTTAGTATAACTCATTTCAACAATTAGGTTAGACTAAGAGATGCATACAGTAAGTTTGTCAACACCCAGAATTCTTACATGCAGAAACTTTGATTGTTTCTAGCACTAATAACAAACTGAAGGTATGTTCGATTTTTCTGTTTTAACTTTGATTGGTTCTGCAAAAATATATGTCTAATGTGAAGCTTGTTTGCGAACTGTATCAAGAGTCAGGAAGCCTTGAGCCAGGATAAACAAAGAGGAGCAGCAGACCAAGACATTTTTTCACAGTGTCGGTTCATTAATGGTGATATCTACTAAATCCAAGAGAAGACAATCATTTGATGACTACTTTTCTTCCCGTCAAAATTCTAATGGTTCTTGTATTTTGCAGAGGGGACAACCATTAGCTAAGTAATGTTAACAAAATAAGTTGTTTTTTTAATGGTTTGTGTATTTTGTAGCAGGAAGTATGATGACATGTCTATAGTTTGCTTCATAGGAATGCTTCTCCACTGGGGAAGTGCTTGTTCCATTTTAAGATTTCACACTCTTGACGATTAGGCATGATCTATTTTTTCCCTACCAATTTACACACCAAATAAGCAGGCATGTATTACAGATATTTCATAACATAGAAAGAATTTGTTTATTTACAATCAAACTATGCCATTGGATTATTCCTAGCTTTCCTCAAGCTGACCAACCACCAATGCGTTCACCGAGTCGTGCAGGTCCAAGCTTTGTCGGCGAACACGTTGCCAGCTAGAACGCGCCAGTGAACCGGCCGCCCATGTGAGCAGCCGCCGCACGGCGCTGGCTATGCCCGGTCAGCTTTCCTCGTGCAGACCAACCACCAATGTATTCGCCAGGTTTAAATATTTAATAGAACATATTGGTTTGTTGTACAACAACAAAACTAAATCACTGATATTATCTTTTGCAATGTTCTATGTTGTTTTCCATATAATTCTTCTTGTCCCGTAGCAACGCAGATATAGTGGTAAAAAAAGATAGAAGCGTTAGTGCTTATAAGGGAGAAAGAAACGTCTCTTACTGTATTGCTTTCCACACAACTATGTGGAAGAGAGAAGTAATTGTTTTATTCTTCTAATAAAAATTATGGCAAATCTTTTGTCGTTCCCTTAAAAAACTCTCTCGTCTTATAGATGTGTTTATTCACAGTTATAGAAGGAGCCAACCTGCCCCCTGCGGCCTCTGCCGCCCGTCGTCGTTCGCCTCTCGCCCTCTCCGCCTCTAGTCCACGTCCCCTGCCGCCCGACGCGGCGATGCTGCCCCAAGGCACCAGCCTCGCATCAGCAAGCAAGATGTCGATCGGTAGCTGCAGGGGCGAGGAGCTTCTCCGGCGGGGCAAGAAGAGAAGTACGAGCCAACATCAGAGGAATCGTGCAACACAATTTTTTTATCATGTCATTTATCCTAGAAGATGCAAACCTACAATTCTAGAGTTCATTTTGCAATGTTGGGTTATACGGGTTAACCCGAACCCGGAATATCAGGTACCCGAAATGTCGGGTTCTAGTTATTTTGGACACATCTCGATCTGCATTTTGACAAACCAAAACTTTCAAAAACCCAAAAAACCTGACCCGAAATTTTTGGGTAACCCGAATGCATTCCCCCACGCTAGGATTATGCTTCACCCCTTGGAACCGCGCTAGCTTTGTACTGCCTAAGTGACTAGCTTTAAATAAAAGTTCTCACTGGACTATGAAGAGCATCAGATTTTCTTACTAAAAAAAGCATCAGATTTTCAGGTCGTAGGTACCAAATCCTAATTATTAGAATACTTTTAAGATTAGAATTAGCAGAACTACATCAAGTAATTATCACGAGTAAAAATATGAAAGTTACAAAGCAAACAGAAAACACACACCTAACTGAACCAATCAACTCAAGGTTCAGATGTGTTTTGGTCGTCTTTTCAGAGAGTGATACTAACTACAATACTTGCGATAATCTGTACTAACTCTCCACGTCCACTCAACAATGGCATTGAATGTGATGTGGTGGATAGACAGTTCTAGCATTAAATGACGCTCTTCCCATTTCTTGCGATGCGAAATCACATAAAGAATTTGATAACATCTTAATCCCTCCCTACTTGTCAAAGAATAATGTGTGGAACAACATTCACATTCTCACCAAGTGTTAGCAAATAAAACCCATCTTTTCAGAAGACAAGACCAACAAATTTCTTATTAAACATAACCTCACATTGGCTAATCACCAAAATGCTAAGCAAATCCATCATTGTCTAAACGCGAGAAACTTATCAAATTTCTATGCAAAGAGGGTAGATACAACACATCTCGAAGATGAAGACAGAGCAATTAATCATTTGTAACAGTTCTCCAATGGATTCAACTTCAACTTCGGCTCCATTTTCTATTCTAATGTGTCTTTCTCCTCTTTGCAGGATTCTCCTCATATGGAATCCCTGTAATGAATTTGGAACATGAATAGTTGCACCTAAATCAATCCACCAGGTAGATTTTGCATAACTTAAATACAAGGGCTCAGCTATGAATATAATAATACCCTCACCATTTCTTATCAGGTGCTTAAGGAATTCCGGACAATCTCTCTGGTAGTGTCCTTTCTTCTTGCACCACCTGCAAGAGTCCTTGTCCACTTCTTGTTTCTGTCTCTTCTTCTTGTTTTGCTTCACATAGTTGAAAGAATCACCATGTGAAACCTTAAGCCTCTCCTCTTCCTGCACACACATGGCAATGACCTTCCCAATGCTCCACTTGTCTGGCTGTGAGTTATAATTAACAGCAAAGACCTCAAACTCTTTAGTCAAGGAGGCAAAGATCAAATAAAGTAGGAACTCATCCTTGAGCGTTATGTACATAGGCAGCTTGTATGCCATGCTGCACATCCTCAGTATGTGTTCTCTTATCCCTCCACCCGTGTATTTCTCAGTTAGTAACCTGTTCAGAAGAGTACTTGCATAAGCCACTGAAGAGCCAGTAAACATACTCTCCACCTTGCTGAGGTACTCACTGGCGGTGGTGCATTCTGGGATTGCTCCCCTTATCGCCTCCGCTATGGAGCTCTTAATCACCATCAAACACTTGCGGTTCGACCGATCCCACTTCGCACGCTCAAGGTCGTACTGTATTCTTATTGGTGTATGGTCACGCACCCGAGCACTGAAAATTTCATCGGTCTCATTTTCTTTCCTGACCGGGTCCATAGGCTCTGTGGGACAGGGAGAGGTAAGTGCCAGATCAATGTCGGATAGTGCAAGTGCTATCTCAACCTTCCGTAGCCATGAGCTATAGTTCCCTCCATTGAGGGGCTCGATGGACGAGATAAAACTCAGTAGGTCCGATCCTGAAAGCAAAATTCAGAAGAATTGGGAAACATATAAAATAACAATTGCATACCTTAATTTAGCGCCGATCAAAATTAAACCATACAATGTGCTACATTAATTCTACATCACTGTTGGGCAGATTAATGCATGGAAATCTCATGAATAAAGCCTATAATATTGCTATCAACAACTTTGGTCGGAAAAATAACAGTATCACAATCAACTGAAAACATATAACTACACTTCCAATTAAAATTTCCCGTTAGTTCTAACTGAAACATCATAGCAACGGAAAATAGTTCTATTCAGAAGCAATTATATCTCATCTAAATGATTTATTTATCCTATTGGTTCAAATGAAGAGATTAAAAAACTAAACAAAATTCATCAAAAGTGCTTCTAAAAAGAATAAAACTAAAACAAAAGGTAAATTGTGCATTCAGCCCAGCTAGACATGTGGCCCACCCCCCACTTGTGCGCGTTGTGCACTCACACCGTCTCAACCCACTTGCAGCGTGCTCGGGGTGTGTGCTGCCGCTCGACTCGGCACCCTGCCTAGGCCTTGAGCCCAAAAACCGATGGCTGGGCAAAGAACCCGATTTGATCTATTCCTAGGGTTCATGTTAATCTATCAGTTAGGACTAAGGATATAGAATTAATAGGCAAAAAATTGCAAGTAATACCAAAAAAGAAAGGGAGGTTCAATGGTAAATTCAGTCGCATGCAAGTACCACCCAACTGTTCAGAGACTCTTATGCAGAAAAAAATACAGATAAGAAGCTAGAAGTAGCGGTGAAGTATGCAAGGCAGTGTCCGTGACTACAACCTGAATGGTCCAATTTAGCTGATTGCTCCATTAGCCCAATATACCAGACATAGTCGCGAATAGCACATCTAGGTAAACCTACTACCAGTTGCACAACTGAAAATATGCAGCCGGCTAATGAGTCATCATGGTTCTCTACACCCAGCCACGGAGCCACCCAGACTACCCGATTTGTTTAAGTAACAGGCGCAACTCGCTTGGGACTAAAGGCTATGCTGTTGTTGTAACAGGCACAACTCAAGAATCAAACGGTACAATATGAGTTGGCGTAATACTTTAAAATAGAACACTAAGACATTACAAAGAGACATCAAAGAAAAATAGTCCATTTGCATCAGGTCGAAAAGGAACTATTGGCATACTAAATTTTATTAGCTTACTAACCTATAAAGATAAATAATACTCTTAAGCTTTGCAGCGCCGAGTTGTGAGTTGGTGCTTAAGAGAAGGAAGCACTGCAACAACACTAGGCAGAGTCATCCCTTCGATCGGCACAACAACACGAGTTCATATAGGTGGGCTTACTGAACATCCACACCGGAATTGCTGCCATGGTAGCTGCGGCGTGTGGTTGGCTAATTAGCCACCGAGATCAGATACAGAGTTAACCAGGAGGCTGCATAGTATCTGTTGGCCATTTTGTAACATTGAAAACCCACACGATCACCGCATCATGAGATTTCCCCAAGAGGGCATGGCCGCATGGCTATTTTCAACTGAAATATTCGCCCTCATTACGAATCGCACAAACTACAGAACTACAAACTTCAAGAATCAAATCTATAACAGCAGGAATCGCATACTCGACGAGGATATGGGAGAGAGGAGGATTACCCGAGCCGAGATTCATCCGTGAGGCGGAGGAGGAGAACAGCTCTGATCCGCGAGAGGGGCGCTGGTTAGGGTTGAGTTCGGTCGATGCCTCTCGATGCGTCATCGATGCCGCATTTATGGCTTTCGGCCCACCAACGTTTATTGTTAGAAACGAGGCACAGATGGGCTCGACCCTATCCAAGTGAAAAAAAAAATAGTTTGGCCTGCTAACCCGCTAGGCTGGCTAGGCCACCCTCCCTCCAATGCGGCGGCGATAGTAGTTTGGCAATTGGCAGTAAAACAAGTTAGGCTTCGTCTCCTTTCCAAAAAGAAAAGAAAATGGTTTTGTTCAGCGTTCTGCATATTCCTGTCTCCCCTCTTATTGTACGAGATGTCTCCTTTCTCTTTGATAAAAAAAGATACCTACTGCAATTGCACACACGTAACAGGATTACAGGACCCATGGCGCCCTTTCCAGCTCAAAGAGACTGGATCGCGGTTCGTCTTGCAAGCCCACTAACAGCCACCAAACCGCTTTTGTAACACTTTTTAGGAGCATCTGGGTTTTTTGTGGGACTCAGCACATCTCTTCGTACTGTTCCTTTTCGAGTACTCTGTCTCAACACACACCAACATCCGAGTTTGTGTGCGCTACTTGATCTCGGTCGCCATGAGAGAGTACATACTACAGTACAAGTAAGCTCCAATGCACTTCTCTGAATGTTGTTACCTCGCTGCGACCAATTCGTCATCATACCGATGATCACACAAGTCCTTTTCATAGATTTTTTTTCCTCTGCCCTGCAGCGAGGGGAATGAACAATAAAAATCTTTTGCGTGCAATGCAACTCCTCCCATTCCACTCATGTGGAGTACGTATACTCCTCCAGCAAGGTGACCCCATCTGAAGGGACGATTCTGCCCCCGGCCGGTCAAAGACACCCTTTCGGTCAAAGCAGCTTCCCGTGCGTGCTGTCGATTTTTTAAAAGCCCGAAAGCGATCCGAGTCTAAACAAAACGGCACCCCCGTAATCAAGTCACATGGATGCCTCTCCGTCCGCTAATCGCCACCTCGTAATCTCTCGGGACTTGTCTTTACGCCTCCCGTCCCCTTCCATCCGAGCACATCTTTTCACCTCCATGGTAGCTTAGGCTGCCTAGCCCATTTAGGTTAGGCTTAATCCTAGTAGTAGATTACTTGCTGCTCCTTTGTTCTTCTTCTCCTCCTTCTTCGGCTGCTTTTTTAGCGGCAGTATATTAGGATCGCCAACTTTCGTCAACTTTCCAGTCATATTGAGTGGCATCTTCTCTCACAGACACGTTTATCAATGCACTATTCACACCTCCAACTTTCTCCGACCTCACCAACTAAACAAGGCCACTTTGATGGTGGTGTGGTCCAGCGAGCCTGCGGGATCGTGTGGTCGTACGGTTTCTTGTTGCGGCAGTGATTGCTCCTGGGGCCATGGCCAATCTCTGGCTGCTTCCGCTGAAAATGCCCCTCGTGTGAGCCCTCATCAGAACAGCAATCACCACAAAAAAATGTCCATCCGCAATTTTTCAGCAGGCTTCTCTGTTGTTACGACAGCTGTGCTAACGAGGTCCGCACAATGCGTGTAAAAGCATACGTACTCTTTTCACACATACTCCGTATTAACAGGACGATTAGCTTACTAGTAGTAGCTGCGAATATCTGGTGACAAAATGAAAGAAATCAAGAAAGCCGAGTGCCGTGGTTTGCTTAGGTTGCTGTGAGAAACAGGCAGAAACCACGCGAAACTGCATTCCAGCCGTGAAACGCTCTGGCGAAGCCGAACTTTTGCTGCAGCGCCGCGCAGGGGGCAGGGAAGAGAGCGGCCCGGGTGAGGCGCCGTCGCGCGGAGGCGGAGCACAGCCAGAGGGCAGCGCACCCACCACCACGCCAACACGACACCAGTCAGTCACCAGCCAGTCGGCCGTGGCAGCCCCAGCCAGACACACTGTCGCACTGCCTCTTTTGGTTCGCCCCAGAAGAGAAGAAGCCTGTCGCCTATCCATCCATCCTCCCCTACTACTTTCCTCCTCATCCATCCCCAATCTCTCCTCCCACTCTCGACTCTCGCCCATCCCTTCCGCCATGGTCATGGACAAGCCCAACCTCCCGCAGCCGCCGCCGCCACTGGCCTCGGCCTCCTCCTCCTCCTCCTCCTCGCTCAAGTCCCTCAACAAGGCCTCCTACAAGATCTCCAAGCAGTCGTCCTCCGCCTCCTCCGCATCCGGTTCCACTTCCACCGTGAGGGCGCCTTCCCCGCCGCCGCCGTCGGTTCCGCGTCCGTCTGCTCCGCTCCCGCCGCCGCCGCCACCTGCGCAGGCGCCCTCCGTCCCCGCTGACCACCCACCTCCCCAGCCCCCGGTCTACAACATCGACAAGTCCGACTTCCGCGACGTCGTGCAGAAGCTCACCGGCTCCCCGTCCCACCGCCCCCCGCCCCAGCCCCCGGCGCCCCCCGCCGCCGCCGTCATGGCGCCTCCGCCTCCGCGACCCCTCATGGCGCCGCCCCCGCCTCCCATCATGGCGCCTCCGATGCCGCCGCCGACAGCGATCCCCTCCCGCCTCCACCGCATCCGGCCGCCGCCGCTGGCCCCACCGCGCCCGGCGCCCATCCTGCAGCAGCAGTCGCCGGCCCCGCCGGCGCTCTCCCCGCTCCCGCCACTCCCGGCGGTCTGCATGACCGCGGAGTCGCCCATCTCCGCCTACATGCGCCGCCTCCGCGGGATGCCCTCGCCGATCCACGTGCCCACGTCGCCGCTCGGGTTCGGGTGCCTGCCCTCGCCGCGGACGCCGCCGTCGCCCGGCGTGGCGATGCCGGCCACCAGCCCCCGCGTCCGTGACCCGTGACCCAGGAGGAGGATAGCCACCGATGCCGCCGCGCCGATGTAGATACGGCTGCGGGTAGGGGAGATCTGGCGAGGCGGCGGCGAGGAAAGGAGGAATGAAGCAGCAATACAATCCATCACATTCTGTTAGCTCCAACTCAAACCTTAGCTCAAAAATTCTTTTTTGTTTTCCCTAGTGTGCGTGCTCGACCAGCCTTGATATTTTGTTGGTGTATATGGGACATGCGGGCGTTTAGCAACCAATGGATTGCTCGTGTTTGGCTAATTTTTTGTAACAAAGCTTATGCAATATGTATGGTAGAATCTCATATGCAAAAATTATTTAGGATTATGATGATATTATCTTCAATAGGACTCAGCACCTTTAATTTTTCTGCCTGGCTTCACTTGCAGTAAAACTGATTTGAGCGAGCTTACAATGTTCTTGCTTGTGAGGTCATGAGGATAGGGACTAGTCCAATCTGGCTTGTTGTGCATGTGATTCGACCTATAGACGTGGTCTGTGATACTTGGGTCCTTGTTCATTATATGATTTTGTTCGGTAGGCAATTGCAATTAAGCTTCGGTTTCTGGTGTGACATGGACGTCGGTTGTTTTCTGGTGTACAATGGCTCATCTAATTATGATCACATGAATTGTAAAGCATGTTTGGTGACACATCGCCGTTTGCCTCTGCCTTTTCTCCTGTTAATCATGGGCTGTATTTGTTTATCATGATTTATGAGTATTATATTAGCTTTTGCGCTGGGCATTTGAACACTCCAGAACTTGCAGGGGCAATGAGCCCGAAGACAAGGCCCCCCATGCTTCTACTATTGGTAAGGTCAGTGATGCTATCTTTTGCAATTGAGCTAAAAAGGAGGGTGGATCGCTGGCTGGTTGATAAACAGATTTTATGCCGATAGTTTTTGGTCGCTGAATGACTGTCAGTCAAGAGCAAAAAAAATCTGTGTTTTCCCATTGCTTAAGATTTGGTCAAGCCACAAGCTGTCAACGTTGCACCAAAGGTGTTTCTTTGGCTGATCGATGAATGTTGAACGAGCATATTTAGTTACAGGCTTTAAATCACTCTCTGGGATATGCCTTTGCACACTTGCTAATTTTGTGGTCAAATGGAAGGTAAGGTGCCTCCACTTAGGAGAATTTTACTGTGAACCAAGTTGATTGAAAAGCGGGAGCGGAGAAGCACAGATGTCCATTTCTGTCAAAGATCGATGACAGGGCAACAGTTACTTCGAGTCCAATTCGAAAGTGATGTGCTGAGAAGTGAGAAGATGCCAGTATTTTTTTTCTGTATCTGTTGCCTGGACAGTGAAAGCAATTATTTCCTCTTGTATTTTTATCGTCTATAAATGCGTTCATACTACTAATAGCAATATTTCTCTCAGTATATCTTCCTTTTCCCCCAGCTGCACTGCTATCTTTCACAGTTTGCCAACGCCATCCAGGTTGGATTCATGCCATGCCGGGCTGTGGTTTCTGCGCATCACGTTGTGTGAGCATGGCCTTGATTGTGTCAGTGTAAGGATTGACCAGTACATATGGAGATCACTTGCAATAGTTGTAACCTTGTCTTCTCTCAGGATGATTGCACATTTGCATTTGTTTAGTCTTTTACGTATATGGTCTCATTAGTATTTCTTACTTATCTGGACAAAGAAATGGAAACACGACATCGCAATTACAAACCCTGCACGGTAGCTGGCTAACAACCAACCTGGAAAGGCAAAATGTGAAACACAAGTGTGTGAAATCCCCACAAATCTACATGACCAGCTGGTACGTCTGTACAGAGAAGTAATGCTTGAACATGGCTCGTCCTGCCTTGGAATTCAATTCATAATCGGATCCTCCTCTAACCGTTCATGCAACGGCATTCTGACCGTGCATGAGCAAGCCAAGCTCGGTCAAAGCGTAAGACGTGCGCCGTGGGCAAAAACCGGACGCCGAAGCTAATCAGTTCAAGCACTGAACGTCTCACAGCAGCAACAGCAAATTGCCGTAAATACGGCCTAGTGTACATCGGCTACCTCCCTGGCATTTCCTCTCAATACTGCAACCATTCTCAACGTCAGTTTGTTCTGTTGCTGAATCATAACTTCAGAACACATGGAAGGCAGTGCATTCACAATCTGAAACTGCAGGGTGCTCCGACCTCCGTATTCTCTCATGGATTTCAAGGTTGCTCATCTGTCAGGCTAGTATTCCATTTCGGGCCAAGACCAAACCAGAAGCCAGCGCTATCCCAAACAACGCATGCAACCGCACACAGTAGTACTTTGCCATGAAAATCTTGGCGTTGTCCTGAAGGCGTTACCTCAAGGCTATAAATGCAAACCACATGATCTTCATTTTTCAGAGGAAGGCAGGTGAGAACAGTGGTTTACCTTGTGATTTTTCAGCACATAGTCCACAACCAATTTGCCCACAGGCAGAGTAAGGGCGCAAAGGACCTGAAATATTTGCAGTGATGGTTGAGGTAGATGTTCAGGACAACGCTGATGTCTACGTGAAGCATTATGATCAATTGTCAGTGGCTTACAGTGCAAGCTGATGGAAGAGCTTTGCATATGCCAAATCCAGCCAAGAGAATGTAAAGCATGGCAATAGCAACCACCACTATTCTTGATCCTACTTCAGTGCCAACTCTTACCTGTTTGCAGATTCACATACAAAAAACCCTTGTTGTAGTTAAATAAGTAACAGATACGAGTAACAATTGCCAAAACAATTAAGAACTTGGTACTAAGATAGCACAAATACCAGGGGAGACATCTTTCCAACAGCAAGATCTCCATCGATCTATATAATATAAGGGTATATCTGTTTTAGGATTCTGTCCCATAAATATCGAAGTGATACTGGTAATAGTACATTGGCATTGCTGTATCAAGTCAGAATTGCACCTGATGAAAATGGCTGCAGAAGAGTATCAAAGTAGTTGTCAATCCAACAAGGACTGATGAAGCTACAACTGTTTTGGTGAGAGGGAGAAGTGCTGTTCTGCTAACATATTAGTACAGTGTTTCAAGAGAAACAGATTAGGTTAAATTTCAAGCGAACAAATATTATGTTTGACTGCAACAATTCATGGTAAGGGAACTTATGGCCCCAAAGATACCTTGGCATATTTACACTGCTGTTTGAGAAGTAGAAAGCTGTGGTTGCCAGTGGACCAAAAGCAGCAAAACACAAGGGCTCACCTAGTCCTTGATAGCTTAATCGAAATGGAGGACACTGCAAAATCGCACATAGTCAGAATAAGGAGAATAAACAATGCAACTATTACAGTTGCTCCTTGAGTAGAGACCCATGGTTTAAATACTACCATGTGTACAAGAATCAAAGTCAAACACAAGGAGCCATTTGCATACATGGTTTAACTAATGACACAGAACATTAAGATATCCTTGGAAAACGGATACAGGATATTATTACCTGATAAACATAACCGCTGAAGATTGCACACATGACCAAGAAAATGAATCTAGCATCCCCTGCTTCTGCAAATGCCCAAAATAGTCCCGCAAAGCCGAGGAGAAGGGAAGCAATTGCAGCATTTTGTGTCACTGCTCGACTGCACAATCATATTTTTACACCATAAACACCATGTTTCACTTCTCAAACCAACCATGCAATGCAGTTATGTAGTTATCTGATCCCTGAAACAAGTGTACAGTACCTGCCAATAATGTTAACAACAGATTCTTTCTTGTTCTTATCAGCTCCAGTATCCGAGTCAAAGACATCGTTGCTGCGATGAAGTCAAACAAAGGACTTAGACTTTTGAAACTTCTACTCTACGTTTTTCAGATAATCCATACGATAAGTCCATTTTCAAGAAATATGCGTTACAACGAAAACGATATCTCATTAAAAATAACTTTTACCTCAGGTTGAGCCAAGTGATCACAAGGATTGCTGCTGCCAAGAGAATAAAGTAGCGTTTGACAAAGAACAAGCCTGCGTGGTGATAAGCTGAAGCGCTCCCTACCTGCAGATCGAGCACCTTAAATGTGAATTTGCAAAAAACGGCAAGGCCTACACAATTGCAAACCTACAAGGCCTATATATATATACTACAAAGTACAAACGCTCCCTGCCGTCAGTACTTGAATTCTACTCTTCTAATTCAAATCAGAATTGAAAAAGGGAACATGTTCTAAGTTTGTGATAAGGTTGACATAATAGTCCGTCAATCCTTCCTTTTTTCTTTTGTTTTGACAATACACGATCACATTAGGGAAAGAGAGTCGGACTCACCGTAAGTGGCACAAGCGCCACGGAGTAGATAGGCAGCTTCGCCGCCCTCCAGAGCAGCGTCGCGCGTGACAGCTCCCCGGCCTCGCCGGAAGCGGCTGTAGCCGAGCACCGAGCTCGCCGAAGATCGCTTGGCCTCCTCGCGGCTGCAGTGGTGGCAACGCCGCTACGGCGAGGGGAATAAGGCGCGAGTGGGGAGACGAGGAGAGGCGCGAGGGCAACGCCGGCGAGCGGCATCAGCCGCGCGTGGGAGCGTGCGAGTTCGGGAGAGCTCAGAGCCTTAGGCGCGGTGCTCCATCGAGCTCAGCTCGCTGCAGTCGCCGGCGGGTGGTAGCGGCGGAGGCGCGCTCGCTGGGCCTGATGCATGGATAAGGCTGGGCGTGAAGCGATGGCCGATGATCGCGAAGGCACTGTGCTGTTTGGAACTTTGGATTGGTGGGGCTGGTGAAGTCACGGGTGAGCAACCGGCCTTTCCTGATCCAACGGCTGAGAGGCGTCCCACGTCGTGTTGCAAACTTGCGATGCACGTCCTTGGTAGAGATTGTGAGGTCTGAAGTTTGAAAATTGTTTGTTTTACCGCGTCTAGTAGGATTAACTGAAGATGTTGTCTGGCGTTCTGGGCTTGTGGCCCTTACTGGCAGCGCATGGAAGGAAAGGAATGCTTGGCCATGCGAAACGCGCATGGAAGAAAGCATGGCGTCTTTGTCCTTGGCCATGCGCGGTGCACGGCGATGCCGCCATGCCGGCCATGCATCGCGTATGGTCTTGATAAGTTGTGGCCCGTGGGCACGGTAGGCTGGGTAATCATCGGAGATGGCAGATTGGCAGAGGAGAGGATCCTGGACGCAGCTGCCGCGCCGAGCCAGACTCGTGAGTTTTCTCGCAGAACGGCTGAAGCGCACCGCCTGCCACGTACTCGTTCGCCGACACAGCCCGTTGCATCCACCACCACCTGCTTGCGCCCGCCGCCGGGCACGTTCCACCTCCACGGCTGCCGCCGAGGCGCCCACACAAACACACACGCGCGCCGTGGCCCTCAGCCCTCTCTTCGACTGCCGCGAGCCCTCTCTGCACTTTTGTATGGGCCGTGGTATTTTTGGAAGCGGGCCGTTGGACTGCTGGAATCGGCCCTTCTACGCCGTTATTATTTTTTTTTTCGTGGCGTGAAAATTGAAACGGTGCGCCTTGTAATCTAGGCGAATCAGCACATCCATCAGATAACGAAAGGTTGCTGTTCTGTTGACAAATCTCGTTCCGTGAATGCTTATCTAGCTAGTTAGTCTGCGTAAATGTCAAGACTACTTCGCAAAAAAAAAGAATCATGACCTTACATTAGCACCGAAAACATAGCTGCACAGCGCTCAATCCGTCCATGCAGTTGCCAGTCATAGATTTTACATAACCAGATATCACAGCAATTCGCTAGCAAGCCACGAGCTTGAAAGGAAGCAAGTTCCGAGCCATAGCGCCGTTATCCATTCCTCCGTTTAGTACCACCTCGCTACTCGAAGCTGCGCAGGACCAGCTTAAATATTCGTCTCAACCGCTTGCCCTTGCCGAGCTCAGTAGCGTGGGCCTGTAACCCAAGTGGGGGCATTAAGGTGGTGTGGATGTTTGGTGCGGCCTCTTGGTTTGGGCCTGCGGTGTGCCTTTGTTGGCCTGCCCGTTCCAAGTTGGTAGTGGCCTGTGGGGGCTCTGGCAAAAGCTTGGGCCTCCCTGGACCTGAAGTGGCAGGAATGGCGTGAGGCTGGCTTCACAGAGCAGCGATCACTGCCCGCTTCCAACGGTGGGAGGATAACAGGCCGCTGCACCACGGGCCCAATACAGGCCCGGAGTCCCACTATAACAGACCACCACTTTTTTTATCTTTGCATTTATCCGGCTATTTCTGTGGCCTCCCATTTCTTTATATACATTTCTTTTTTTATTATCCGGCTATTTCTGTGGCTTCCCATTTACGTACAGGCCAAAAGTAGATACAACAATAACATTTGTAACCAGCTGATATCTCAAAAATAATCAGTGCTATAGATATATCCAGCAGGATAATAATGTATCATTTGGAGAATCAGAACACCAAGACATCAGCACATCCTTTCCCCTCATGTCACAATTGTGACAAAATCTAAAATACAACAGTGTTTCAACACAATCAACCGGCCAAAATATGAGCATTTCGGCAGGGATTTACAACCAAAACAATATTGCAGCAATATACTCGACACCCCCCAACACCAAATGTAGAAGTATCACATGGAACTACAGCACTTGCTCTTCGGGATTTCCTGCGCTGGACCTGGGACAACGACCTTCTTCCCTGGCATTGCTGGGGCAGCCCCATTGCTCTTTGGCTCAGACACCATGTTCTTTTTGCTGTGGATTTTGAAGATCTCTGTCAACACAGTTTGGAAAGCACTCTCTACGTTTGTTGCCTGGAGTGCCGAGGTCTCAAGGAAGAAGAGGTTCTCCTTCTCAGCAAACTCCTTGGCATCCTCAGTACTCACGGCTCGCTGCTCCTCAAGGTCGCTCTTGTTGCCAACTAGCATTATCACTATGTTCTTGTCAGCATGGGCACGGAGTTCATCTAGCCACCGAGGTATATGATCAAAGCTCTGGCGCCTGGTGATGTCATAGACCAGCAGAGCTCCCAATGCCCCTCTGTAATATGCGCTTGTCACAGCCCTGTATCTGCAGTAGTTGGATAGGATACAGTCAGCATGATATGTTTGTGAGGGAAAAACAAGTGATGGGAGGCAGGTGCAAAATCCAGAACATTATAAATCAGTACTAAATTAAATATGCTAAATTCCGAAGGCATGACATCAATCAGAACCTAATATATGAAATATTTTCATGAGCCAGCGCCCCCTGATCAGATGGTAGAAGGACAATAGAATATCATGAAGTACCTTTAAGCAAATAATGAAATAAGACATTCAAGTGAGCATGCTAATCATGCATTCGACATTAGTAAAGGGGATTTTATGCTTGTATCCCCTACTGTTCGGCTCTACCACCCCTTCACTATAGGTAAGTAGGACCTAATCATCTCTTACAGGCTACACTAATATGGCATACTTGTTGCAGAATGACTAGCATACCACCTGAATACATGACAACTTACAAGGTTTTGTGACCAAACAAGGAACCATGGCATACTCCCTCCGTCCGGGAAACAAGTCACTTTAGGAATTCTATGAGAGATTAAGAAATGGATAAAATGACCTTACTTGCCCCTATTTATTAGCTATATTTAGCAATAATTGATTTCTTACATGCACATGCAAATACTAAATAGGGTAAGATGAATTGTTTTTTGGGACAAAATTTGAATCCTAAAATAACTTGTTTTTTGGGACAGAGGGAGTAGTGCACAAGCAATTGATCCCAAATTCAAGCAATTTGGCAATCTTCCATCATAGAGATCTCCAACAAACAGATTTTCTTCAAAGGGTATAAATTCTTGCAGAGCATTTCATAGTACGTCTTGCAGGCCTATTCATTTGTTGCAGTACAGATCACTAGAAACATTAAAGGATATTGTCAATTCGTGCATTGAAGTTCGTCAGTTAAGGGACAGCAGATGAGCAAAGTACAAGGTAGCTGTGAATAATCGGAGTATGAACAAATAGCGTTACCGTTTACCCAAGTTCAGCCTGTCAAAAAACTTCTGTCAATGCAGAACTACTACTAACTATACACATATCCCACATTTACTTTCTGAATTACGATTTTTTTAAAACCACAGAGTATTTAGCTGCCAACAGAAATGATTGAGGTTCGTCTTGCCTCGTCAGCTAGACTAACTGAAGCTCGCGCATAACTTTGGCAATCACTCGGCAGTAAAGCGTGCAGAACTGCTAGATCTAACCACCTAGCGTCACATTGTGCTCTGCTGGTAAGGTAGGTATGAAGGCGCTGAAAAGCAAACATTTCCGCAGCAGAGAGATCCACCATTGCTCTCAAAGTTTGTGCTTTTGCAACAGTCCAAAGAGATCTGGGCAAGAGGATCAGATCGACGAACGTGATTTGTGCAGGATATGAGTGGCTGAAGCAGCGGAGAGGATCGAGGGAGGTGGAAGGCCGCAGGGCAGTACCTCTCCTGGCCGGCGGTGTCCCAGATCTGGGCCTTGACGCTCCGGTGGTCGATGACGAGGGTGCGGGTCTGGAACTCGACCCCGATGGTGGCCTTGGAGTCGAGGCTGAACTCGTTGCGGGCGAAGCGGGCCAGGATCTGCGACTTGCCGACCGCCGAGTCACCGATCAGCACCACCTTGAAGACGTAGTCCACCTTCTCCCCGGCGCCCGCCATGTCCCCCTCACTCGCCGCCGGTGTGTGTCGCTCAGCTTCGGCTCCGGGGGTGGTCGGGAAAGAGGAGAGTGGGCAGCGACGCCCTAGTGGGTGGGGTGTGCTTCAGCTTCACGCTTGCTTTGGTTTATGGTTTTCTCAAGGCGGGCGAAACGACACCGGTCTCGCAAGCAAGTCGTAGCATTCAAGTGAAGTGGCCGAGGAGGAGAGGAGCTCGGGATCTCTTCTTGGACGTCTTGGCGAAACTACTAAGGGTGTGTTTAGATTGTAGGAAAAAACACTGTAGCATAAGAAAAACACTGTAGCATTCGCTGGGAAACGTGTTTTGTGAGGGAGGAATAGTGAAAAGTTAGAATGAATAGTGAAAAGTTGGAATGAATAGTGAATAGTTGGGAATCTGAACATGGCCTAAATTGCAATTTGTGCATCGTACGTTTTGAGTGTCACACACTCAACTGTCGAGGTCGTTCAGCAGCTCGGGAAATTTTGTTGCGTTTTGTACGTGCAGGTTGCAATATTACGTTCTGGTAAAAGAATTCATTTTGGCAGCCTGGCGTAATTCTTGAGGCCCCATCCCATGGTGACCACGTCCCTTTTTCAATTCGATGCGCAGGTGGCTTTGGGTACAAAACTACTCCATAAAAGAGGAAAACCCAGCAGCGTGCGGGCATGCAATGATGTGGTCATGTCGGCACTAGGCTAGCAGCCTATGGAGTGCCGTCTGCTTTCACAGGGCCGGTGCACCGTCCGCCGCTCGACACCAACTCCACGAGCAGCAGGTACAACTTGCCCCAGCTGTGTGTACGTCGTGCCGCGGCCTGGTGCCGTGAAGAGCCGAGAGTGAGGCAAATGGCCGAGGAGCTCGGGAGTCGGGAGCTGCTGCTGCTGCGAAATTCGACGTGCCAAAGAGAGGACCGAACGAAGAGGGCCCAAGTAGGAGACGCACGTGGCCCACGAATACTGCAATAGCGGAATGGCCTACGAAGAAGGGCCTGTCTGCTCCATTTTCTTGTGTAAATATACCATGCTCCAAAATACTGGACGCCATGAGGAGGATGCAGAAATCATTGCCACGAGTTACCAAACGAATCGTTTCGTTTCCATCCAGTTAGTGCTCTGATGCTTTCAGTTTCAGGTGATGTATAAAATTTATAAAACTTTATTGCAGAATTAGCACAAACCGACCTTAGCTCAGTTGGTAGAGCGGAGGACTGTAGTCGTTGCAGATAAATCCTTAGGTCGCTGGTTCGAATCCGGCAGGTCGGAAATTTCATTTTGCGTTTCAGGATTTTTTTTGTCATCTTGCTTGCCGTGATCTCTCTCACAAATGAATGTTACTTCTGTATAGTTTTTAGATCCTTTTTTTTCTCTCTCAATCTGCTGCTCAGTTCAGGAGTTCTGCTGAACTCCGAAAAAAAAATATATCATTTGTTCCCGAGACGCGTAGTTGCATGGCCTTCCATTTCAGACGTGTTCTGACGCTGGGGGAAAAAAAATAGTGATTTAGGACAGCATCTAATGCTATCCGTCTCATTCCACCAAATAAGAACCTAAGCCCATTATTTATCTCAACACATGGCAGTTGTGACCTCTAAACACATGGAGTCCATTTGACCTCCCTCATCAAGCTAAACACACTCCCATGTCAATATGACACGGACGCGGCTGGCCATCAGCTAGCCCCATCACCTCCTCGAGAGGCTGGAGGTGCCCTGCTGCCTAGTCTTGGACCTGCTCCTGCTACCCCTACGGCTGCTACCCCCATCCCTGCCGCGTCCCTTGTTGCTCGACGCCCCAGGGCTCTGTGTCACCCTCCTCGCCGCCGTCCGCCGCCGCGAGCTCCACCCGCCGCCGGCGCCACCGCCGCCATTCCCGAGCGCCGCCCGGGCGACGCTGTCCTTGGCGGCCTCCCTCGCGCGCTGCGGCTTGATGGGCTGCCTGTTGAGGTACTCGATCTTCGGGAGGAGGCCCGACACGGCCCGTCGGAGCGTGTCGTCGCCGGTGGCCGCCTGCACCGGGTTGCCCAGCAGGTTGAGCGCACGCAGCGAGGCGTAGTTGGCCACCAGCTGGCCAAGTGACCTCGCCGTCGTCACCTTGTTGAAGCTCACGTCCAGGACCGCCAGCTTTAGCAGCCGGTGAAGCCCTTCCACGTCGCTGATCTTGTTCCCCGCTAGGTACAGCTCCCTGATCGCCGTGCAGCCTGATAGACCTGCATGCAAATCACATAAAGGTTCGTTCGTTCATTCGCATTGCATGCAGTAGCCAATTAGCCATGGGAATCTCTTGCTAACAACCAAATTCAGACGTGCCAGGTGAAAGGACACAGGGAGGTCCAGGCCCTAACGGGTGCTAGACATGGCCGAGCCAGAGGTCATAAAGTTGGGCCGGGGGGGACTCGGTGCTGGAGTTGGACCAGCCGACAGACGTGGGATACAGTCATGCGCGCACCGACGACGTTTTTTTCTGGGAGCGATCAGAGTTTGGGACGTGCAAATTTGGTGGGAACCAAAGGCCTGAACAAGCAATTGTACCAGACGAGCGGGCACCAGCACAACATGGGACGCGCCGAAGCGTGTCAGTGTGTGTCACGGGGATCGTGGTCTGAAAAAGGCCGGTGCGCGATCGAGATGTCTGCATCGGATATCTCAAGCATGTGGCGTCCCATCCCTTTCTGCCGACTGATAGGGCCATGGCGTTACCGGTAACCACATGTCCAGACGCCGCATATGAGACCTCTGTCTCACAGAGGCTGTTCAGTCACGATGGACTAGAACATGGTGTTGTGATTGTAGCCCTGCTGTATGTGTGTGGGGCATGGAGTTAGGGACCATCCTATGGCTTAGCACGAGCCAGGATCTGACGAAGATCGATCTAAACGCCAAACAGCCAGGGTGTGTTTAGATTGTAGAAAAAAAACAATGTAACATTCGCTGGGAAACATGTTTTTATGAGGGAGGAATAGTGAAAAGTTAGAATGAATAGTGAATAGTTGGGAATCTGAACATCGCCTTACAGACTTACTGGTACTGAATACTGATGCTACGTGCGGTGCAAATGGCTCCAGGCTAGCAGGCACTGTGGTTCCACCTGACACGTCGTATTCAGAAACGCAGCGTAACATGTAGAGGTAAAAATTGCTTACCACGACCGATCCGTGAGATCCGGTTGTAGCTGAGGTTGAGCACGCGCAGCCTCGTCAGCTCCCGTAGCCCCTCGATGACGGCGATCTTGTTCCTCGACAAGTCCAGCGAGTGCAGCCCTTTCGGCAACGATCCGGGGGTGATTTGAACTGCATACGGTGCAAAGATTTTAACAAGTCAGAATTACAGCCCAAAGTAACAAACTGAATTAATTCACTTCAGTTCATTACAGTCCAATCAAGGACATTACTAGAATCTTGGGTTTTGCAGTAAGTACGTACCAATCATGTTGCCAGACAGATTGACTGCCCGGAGGGTGGAGAAAGCCGCGATCGGCGGGACGGCCTTGAGGCCCATGCCGGAGATGTGCGCGACGGAGGAGAACACGTTGAGCGTGTGCACGACGCTGCTCGCCTGGTTGTTGGTGTTGGCAACCTCCTCCGCCGCGCGCCTCTTCGCCGCCGACTGCCTAATCTTACCTCCCGCCGTCGTCGGCACCTCCACCTCCACGATCTCCGAGCATGGCGACGGCCGGGCGGCGCCGCCGTGCTCCGTGGCGTCGTCGTCCTCGTCAACGGCGGCGGCGTGGTGGTGGAACGAGCCGTCGTCCCCGAGGCTGTTCACCCACGCGCTGACCCTGTCCAGCGGCGAAGCCTCCGTGGAGAAGGCGAGCCACTGGTTCGGGATCGTGTCCTCCTCCCCGGCGCTGGGTGTGGTGGCCGACCTTGACCTCGCCGGAGCCATGGCGTAGAGGTCGTTGCAGGACCGGGACTTCGCCGGCAGGTCGAACACTCTCGACGGCGGTGCAGACGACCTCGCCGTCGTCTCGATGTTGGAACACGAGCGCTTCAGCTTCGGCGACGGCGTCGGTGACATGCGGCCAACGCTGGAGAACTCGCCGGCGTCCGGCGAGGCGCTCTTGGGACTTTTACCTGTTCTGTCACTGCTGCAGCCGGACGAGCCGCCGGCCATCTTAATTGCGGCCTTGTCGCAGCTCTGGCCGCCATGGGGCGTCAACTCGGCTGGTGCGGGAACGACACCAAACTTACTGTCGCATGCAGCTCCAGGGACGTTGTGTTCGCGTCTGGTGATGACGTCGACGGTGTCCGCCATGTCCATGAACTCCACCGGCTTCACCTTGGGGCAATCATTGCCATTAATCCTCTTGGCGAACGCGCCCTTGTTCTTACCCTGACATTGACGAACGAACAAAATTCTAAGGTCAGTAAAAGAAGAAGAATTCCGTCAAGATTCAGCCGCGAAATAAAGCTGATGTGTCTGCATGCGCCACCAACCTTCGATGCCTTGTTCCTGCCGCCGCCGAGCAGGCCGGCGAAGCAGCTCATCTTGCCCATCCCCAACAGTCAGTCACACGGCAGGCAATTCTTTGATGCCTCAACGAACTCTCCAAGGCGTTGCCGAGGCCCGAGAGGGTAGGTGGAAGGAAGCTTCAGGAAGGAAACGTCGTTGCGGTTTATCTCAGCAGCTTTCGTTTTCTACGGGAGGAGAGCCCTTCGTCCGGCGGAGGAGGAAGGCGGAGACAGGAACGGCGTCGTCTGCATGCCCCCGTGGGCGTTCGGCACGGTGGCTGATGCGCTCGCCGGCGGCGAGCCGCGGATGGCCGGAGCGATCGGAGAGCCGCCGCGGAAGCCGACCTGTGCCAGTGCCTTCGCCACCGTCCTGCACGCGGCAAGAAGCCACAGTTAACATTCGAGGCAAACCAACCTCACCGTTGCTCCGGCGAACGGTGTCGTCGCAGCTGGTGGCGCGAGGTCGAACACCAATGGACGAGAGCTGGGAGAGGGAGATATGCCCGTCCGTACCTTGAGAAGACGCAACGCAACAGTGGCGGCTGGCTGAACTGGAGGAAGGGAGTGGAGGGCCAGGGAGCACGAGGCAAATTGGAATGGGGGGAAGCGTGCGCGGGGCGGTGGTAGAAATACTGGAGGAGGGTGGAAGGAAGGAAGAGCGGTGGGGGGTGCGGCTGCAGGTGCCAGGACGCCACGCTGGTCGCCGCGGGAAACGACACACACGGCTCCGCCGCACGAATGCTTCCGACGTCACCACGTCAGGGTCCCACTTGGCAGACAATTTCGACGCCCGGTTCGAAGCCGCGCCGACTCTGGCTCCAGCTCCAGGCCTTGCTACCTTGTACTCACTTTCTATTCATACTTCTCACAGAACAAACAAAAAAAAGTATTTTCCCCCGCTCCATCTAAACACAGCCAAGTATCTCCATGCGAGAATAAATGTGTATGCAACTCTCTGTTTCCAAGTCAAATAATTTTAAATTTATATAAAGTCATAAAAAACTGAAGTTAATATTTATAATACTAATATTTAAAGTGCAAATATATTTCAATACTAAATATTTTTTAGTAATATTAAATATATTCGAAGACATGTATTTAAAATTATTTAACTCTTCGATTCTTTTACAAAAATTAACTCTTCGATAAAAAAATATTTGTTTACATCATTGCGTTTTGGTTTGACCATAGCGTGGCCAGCTTCCTAGTCGTGACACAATTGGTACAACAACAAACATGGCGAAGCCAAGTGCCTGTCACGACACCGAACCTCCATGTCCATCACAGAGCCCACCGCTTCCGACGACACGCCGTACGCGACGGCGAGGAGCATGCACGACACGGCGACATGGAGCGCGCAGATAGCTAGCGGCGGCGTGCGCGCCGCGTCTTGTTGTCCCAGCGTCCGATCCGCCCGCCCCGTGCGTCTCCGCCACCCGCGGGCGCCGTGCGACGCGACACGCGCGCGTCCCTACTCCGTCCACCGGCGCCGCTCACGTCACTGTCCGGCGAACGGGAGGAGGGAAATCTATCTGCCTTTCAGATTCCTCTGTTTCTCCGCCATCCCTTTCCTTCCCTCACCTTGCCACTTCGCCCACTTCGGCGCCAGACCGATCGCGCCCGATCTCGACCTCCTTTCCGCGACGCACGTTCAGGCACGCAACGATCGTCGGCTAATAGCCATTGCCACTCGCCGGAGGCAACGACGGCCGTCGCAAGAGGGCCAAGAGGAAAGAGTGGTTCATGGCTGCTGTTCCCTTGGTTCAGTATCACACGGAACCAAATCATCTTTCATGTCTCGTACGTGCTCCGTGCCTCCGTCCGTCCGTCCACACGTTCCCGGAATCAGAGAGGACGGACGATGATCTTTCGGCATCTCTATTCCCTAGTGCGTGTACGTTGTCGATCGACGCCCTCTCTGCACGGCACGGCTTCCCGGAAATGGCAGGTGCCTATTTTTTTTAAGCCTGGATCCCTGTTATACAAGCTCTACACCACACACACGCACACCCTCAGAACTACAACTCATACACAACTCGCGTCCTTCTAGAGATCACCGAAGTCTCGCCAACTTCGTAGACGACGGACTCGTCGTAGTCCCATTATGGTGCTACGCGAAATCCAGAACGAAATCCAGAACCTACAGGAAATAAAAAGGAGAAAATCCCGATGGTGCAGCACCCGGGTTCGAGCCCGGGCGGGTGGCCTCCAACTGGAGCGCGCACCAACCGAGCTACGCTCGGTCTGCGGCAGGTGCCTAGTTGTCCTTATTGTCCGGCCCGCCATGGCACATGCACCCACATTCCCATCGCGTTTCCGACATGCACTGCCTGCGTGGCGCACTGCCGCACCGTCCCTGCTTTCTTCCTTCCTTCTACAGGCACAACCGCACAAAGCAAGGCGATCTCCTCGACCATCCTCTGAAAGCAAGACATGGCTTGTTCAGGGAAATGTTTTGCTGTTTGGGATAGACACTCCCTTGCTGTTTACCACAAGTAGCAGCGAAGTTACTCTGTCACGGCGCTACACAATTTTCTACCAGATGCGACAGTGTCGTTTCCTTCCGTTGCTTCAGTCTTCAGATGCCTTTCTGGATCCACTTGCCGGCCACTTGCCAGGTTTCCGTGGTTGATCCGCATTTTTACAGGCCTGCGTCGACATGGAGGGAGAGCGAGGGACACCGCCTGCTGACCGTAGCCGAAAGCCACAAAACATGACGATTGACGACCTCACAACTCGTGGTCAAGGATCAAGGATTCAAGACCCCTTTTTTTCAATCTCCAAGAAGGGGTTAAGAAGACCTTCTCTCAAGATTGAAGAAGGCGTCAATACCCTATCTAGCGATCCATGGAAGCACTGGTCTGCAAACGCTATGTTCATCGGTCGTACTGACGCAAGCAGATGAGCAGGAGGTAGGACTTTGATCCAAATCTACATCTGGACATCAAGTATCTGGACATCAAGTGGGTCCAGATGAGATTTACACTAACAAATTCTTCTTTTCCCTGACCCATCTGTTTGTTGAAAAAGATTGACATGAAATGAAGCTGGTGGGAACTGCATGCGACTCAATTGTCCCCTTCAGCCTAAACCATGAAATGTCAACTTTTGATACATGTCACTTTGGGCTACATGTTAGATGTACCGGTCCAAAAGGCTTTGGCGAAAACCATTTGCCTTGCCAGTGTTCGATGCATCTAATATTCGTTTCTGACAGGAACTTCGATGCAACTTAAGCTAGCCCATGAGGCGATGACCAATTTGGTCAGACCAAATAACAGAAGCATTAGTATATGGTTTACTCCTTGTTTAGTAAATATTTTTTTTATAAAAAATAATGACTTGCAGATCAACCTTATTACACGAGTCTCACATTCCTAAATGTATATAAAATGCTTCTTTCTAACCATTTCCATGTGAAAATTGCGGCGACTTAAGCTGATTGATAGAAAATAAGTGAAGCGCCAGTGTATTTTAAATTACGCTTGTTTGATAAGCATGTCTTTTGTTAATATTATTATGCGGCACATGTCATTCTAAATGCAAAATCGATGAGCTTACCGGTCAATCATGTACAACTCCCAGCAGCTTCCCTGACCCACAAAACGGAGATGCGCGACGAGAGCAGGTCGTAGTCGTAGCTCTATCATCCATCTCGGTTGGAGAATATCAAAAGAAGAAGCGCTGTCTTCATTCTTTAACACTCTCGTCGACGTCGCGGTTTGGGAGTCGAAGGTCACTGTCACGCACACACCACGTTTTCCCTCTCCCGATCGAGCCCTGCGGCGACCGGACTCGGGCGGCGGCCGCGCCGCAGCCAGAGGCCACCCGCCCTTATCAATCAAGTTATCATTTGGAAGGCATCAGCTGGCAAGAGCTAGACGACGGACCTAGCCTGATACGAGCAGTACCGGCTAGCGGCGGCGACGTGCTCACGTTCCCTGGCCATCAGACTTCTGCAGAGCCATCAGGCTGCATGGACCTGACTGAATCGAAGCAAAATTCCAGCCCTTCTCTTCTTGTACGCGCGCAGGAAAAGGCGATCATGGAGAGGCGCCTGATGACGACACCAGTTCTCCAAAAGAAAAAAAAAATGACGACACCAGTTAGTCGCAATGAACACGGTGTCGTACTCGTACGGCGGCAACAAGGCCCACAGCCAAGAGACCGACGACCTTTTTAGCATTTTTTATTTTTTAAAAAAATCGTTTAGCATCTTTTTATTTTTTTTAGAAAAAATCTTTTGGCATCTTTAGAACGAGTCTTTTGGACAGCATGTTGCCTGTGCCTTCGGCACAACTTCCCAGGGTGGCAATTGGCTAGTGACCGCGATCGGGGAGGATCACCATTTTTTTTTTTTGGTAGCATTGCGTTTTTATAGACTGTTCTTACTACCGTTCAACGATACAGACGTCGTTGGTATGTTTGATCCTAGGGTCTAAATATTGGCTCCGTCACGTCAAATGTTTCAATGCCGATTACAAATACTAAACATGAGTTAACTATAAAACCAACCTCACAACACCTAGGCTAATTTGCGAGACGAATCTAATGAGCCTAATTAATCTATGATTAGCACATGTTTACTGTAGCAGTGCATTATCTAGTCATGGATTAATTAGGCTCATTAGATTCATCTCGTGATTTCGCCTAGGGGTTATGAAATGGGTTTTATTATTAAACTATGTTTAATACTACTAATTAGCATATAAATATTTGATGTAACAGGGTCAATATTTGGAGCGTGAGATCCAAACAGGGCCTTAGTTCAATTCTGAACAAAACGTACTTTCGTTTGCAAGTTGCAACCGAGTGGACGGCTGCCCCGTGAAAGCAAAACGAGGCTTCTGCAGGATAGAACAGTTCGCGAAAATCAACAAAAGTGATGTGCCCTTTCACGGCATTTTGGGAAATTCCTTTCGGATGTGACAGTGTCGTTCCGCCGCTACGTTGCTTCAGATGCCTGGATGGATGGTTTAGCCTGCATATTTCCCTGTCATACGGTCATACCAAGGAGGCGAAGCAGAGACGCCCCAGCCATTCTTTTCCTTTCCTGACTCTGCCATCGTTGAACGACGAGCACCACTGGCGGAGCACGATCGGCCGTATGCATCCACCTGCGACATGCAAGAACACGACCAGATTGAACAGCAGGTTGCAGCCAAAAGGCACAAAATATGGCCTCACAAGTCGTGATCGAATACCACCTGTTTCCAAACTTATTCCTTACATGACAAAATTCTTGAGAATCGATCCTTTTGTTTATCGCCGCTTCACGAGAAAGCCGTCGTCAATACTCTCAATTCTCTAGCTAGGCATGGTCGCATGGAGTCGTGTCATCTACGGACACACGATGGTCTGCGAACACGTCTGGCCGTCGCCGACGCTAGCACATAGATGTTTGTATTTTACTATTTTATTAGGAGGTCATATAAAAGATAGTACGGCTTTATTTTACTACAAAAACACATGATTTCTTTGATTCATCTTTCATCAGAGAATTCTGAGTTTCTGATTATCAATTCAAAAGCTTCTTAAGTGGATCAGGATGAAAATTGCAATCACACACGCACCTTTCTCTCTGACGGGGATCATTTAGTCGAAAAAGATTGGCACGCACAATTCTTTGAATAAATCTTAGCAAGACGTTAACTGCTAGTACATGTCACTTTCGCTTGTTATTATTCTTGATGCCTACAGATAGCTTGCTCGTGGAAATTTGCATGCAAGTGAATTGGCACACCTTCAGACGGATCTCGATCAGCCTGTCTAATTCTAGAGTTTATTAAATCATGAGATGTCAATATCTTTGATTCAGTTTCCGATACATGTCAAACTTTTAGGCGGATGGACAGGTCCAAAAGCGGGAATGCTTCGCCGAAGAAAGCCAATACCTGGCCAGTTGTCACTGCATTTATTCTGAATCTCTGTCAGCAAAATGGCTGCAAGTTCAGCTGATTGAGCAAATAATAGAAGGCCACTCTCCTAAAATAGTAGTAGTAATAATAATAATAATAATAGAATACCATCTTTCATTTGTTATGATAATCACTTTTCTAAACAAATTTGTAATTTGGTGATTTGTATATAAAAAGCTACTTTTGTCTGTGAATTTGTATGACATAAATAATTGGCCGATCCTGGCAAAACTGCACATTTTGTAGTTTTAAACGTAGGGAGTAGCAAAGCTTATTTGAGAATGTTTGCACCTCACGCAACACTTACCTGCAGATCACTACTAGCGCGAGCAGAGTGTCACTCACGAGCTCTGAAAGACAACGACACGCGATTTTGAACCCACTCTGAAAAAGAAAAGAAAAATCCTACCAGAAGTGCAGAACCCACACGCCCACGAGCGTCTTCGGCTTGGTGGTCAATCACATACAGCACACGGCGGCAGCTTCTTCGTTCCTCTATCTCCATCCATCACGTTGCAGGAATGTGTCTCTAGCAACATCTCAGATCTGACCGTCTCCCGCAGTCGCGCACCACGTTTTCCTTTCTCGTGCCCTGCGGCGACCAGGTTGGTGGCGGCCGCCGCCGGCAGGCAGGCAGCTCGCGGCCGGCCGGAATGCGAGACCGCAAGAAGACGCCGAGACTTTGTTTCGCCGAGTCAGGGAGGCCGAGCCCGAAGCACACCCTTATCAGGTTATCATTTCGATAAGGCATGCATGGGCGCGCAGCGGAAGGAAGGTTGCATGAGCTCTTATCTTACCGGTGGGCGGTGGCTTCTACATGTGAACGCTCGTGACAGCCGTCAGGCATGGGGCAGATTGGAATGTCTGAACCGAAACAAACCTCCAAGGTCGTGAATCAAGTGAGAGAGACAGTCACAGAGAGCCCTTATCAAAAGCTTATCATTTGGAGACCGGACAGGATGGCAGCACGCGGCCGGCTGCTTGAGGTCATGAGATGGACGAGAGAGCTCTTATCGACGACCGGCACACTTCGACAGGCTGGGTGGATCCTGGAGGAGGCTGCTAGTAGGTGCTTGCATTCGTTAGCCGTATGGATCAACAAGATCAAAGCCAATTCCCGTTTCTTTTCTTTTCTTTCCGTACCTGCCCATGTCACGGTGCTCCCTATCAGCCTGTTACTGTTTTTCTTTTTGTTGACATCTACATCTATCCGTGCGTAGAAATGTTTGCCGCCGTCACTTTGGTGAATTACATCAAGCAGTCCATGCATCTACTCTTCGTTCGTAGTTGGCTGTAGCAGCCTCCAGGATCCAGCCAGCCTGTCCAAGTGTGCCGGTCGATAAGAGCTCTCTCTCGTACATCTCATGATCACAAGCAGCCGGCCGCGTGCTGCCATCCTGTCCGGTCTCCAAATGATAAGCTTTCGTTTGCTGTAGACGGAACGACCAAAACATTCGAATTTTTTCCCTCAAGCCAAAACTACTCCCAGCATCTCGGCTATTACGTCTCTTTGCATTGCAGCAAAAGTACTCTTCCACGGGCCACGGCGACGGCGTTGACAGTCTCGTCTACTATCTCAGACGTGACAGTGTCATTCCGGCCGCCACCTTGGATTATTTGACTGCCTTCTGCCTGTCATACCACGGATCGGATCATCGGAACAAAAGATGCGCGCCAATCTTTTCGTCTCCAGACGCTGAGACCGTTGAAGGACGAGCACCATTGGAGGCTTGGAGCTCATGTTGTTGATTGATCCGCATGCGCCTTTTTCCGGCGCTTCCAACGTGCAAGAAACACGCGACTTCGAATCGGGGCATATACCGCTCTGGGACTCCCATGTCAAGTCGTCAACTCCTTCCACATCACCATTCATGCGTACCGTGGCTTCGGCGTCGACTTGACCGAGTCCCGCGTCGCTTCCTTCATCCCGTGCGTGCGCGGAGAGCATATATACAAGTCGCGGAATCGACGCACGGCCACACCGGTCGGCTTGTCGCTGTAGACGGAGCGCCGGTTTCCACGGTGCCTCGTCTGGTTGTCATCCTTTTGCAGCCGCAGCTGGCTGATGGTAACCTCGTCGCCAGCAGGTAGCAGCCAGGCGCAGATCACCCGGGACTCCGGGAGGTCAATCGCCGATCAGCCTGTTGCTGTACGCTCAATCAGTCGGCGCGAACGTAGAAAAGCTCTGCTCTGTTCGCCGCTTGGATTTATCGGTTCGAGTTGCCTGTTGGAGTCCGATTTGCATGCCTTTGGATAAGCTTATTTCCTACTGTAACTAGTCTGTGCCTGAGGAACAGCAGTTTGGACAAATTGGCAATGGTGTTGCAAACGAAGAGTAACATGATGCAGAGTTGCAGACTGGAAGGGGTTACCAGATGCCCCAGATGCAAAGCCTTACTACACAGATATTTTCCGCAAAAAAAAAAAAGCCTTACACAGATATGGGCTGAATTTCGCCATGCCAGTTACCGGTCTTCCGGGATGGCTGGCCGCATCCTTTTAGACAGTCAGACAGACTTGCAAACTCCATTCCGCTGTGTGCATCTTATCTTTCAGATACATCGGCCAAAATATATCTTCCAATGATAAATAAAAGCACTCATAGCTTAATCGAATATGCATTTTTTTTTATGAAATATCTAATTAATAGGAAAGAAGCAGTATCTAGCAATCACAAAGAAACTAAACGGACCTTTAGAAATAGCATGTACTGGAAATGAAACAGTTGAGGATCTCATGAGGATCGGCAAAAGCTTTTTACATTAGAAACAAAATTTTTACCAGAAGCCAAAAAGGCTTCCAAGATAACATCTCTTTACATGACAATAAAGGTTTTCAGCAAACATTATCCTGGAATTGATACAATCTGCATGCATAAAACTAGAGAAAAAATGTTGGAACTACAAACTAGTGGGCCTCTGCACCTATAGCCTATAGCCCCTCCAGGAAACTTGTTTTTATTGCCAAGCATTGATTGCACCACATTCTACTTATTCTAGATTTTACTTTGCATTGGATATTCTATATGATTAGGCGAACAGAAGCGTCGCAGGGAATGGAAAAGTATACAGCTAATCACATGGTATCAGAAGCACATCAACTTTTTTCTGCATGGCTTTCATAGAAGAGAATGTAGCCATTATCAGTGTTGCCACTGAACTCTTGCGGTGAGCCAAAGAATGCCTGTACCATGGACTCGTCAGTCATCTCAACATTCTCGTCGTCGAAGAATAACCAATGATTGTGGCTCTTAACCAAGCTGATATAGTGGCCATGATTTGGCCCACTTCCAACATGAACTACCACAGCAAAAAGGGAGTATTCCAAGTCTGAATTGTCAACAGTGTTGAGAAGTTTAAGCTCCAGAGGGAAAACCACTCTGTATGATAGCTTTTTGTAGCGCTGAAGCTGCTCGATATACTTGAAACGTTTAAGATGAATTACCAAGATGTTTGGTGGTTTCTTTATCTTCATTCTTTTCTGAGCTTCCTGTAGACTGAAATGAAGAACAGTTTTTACTGTACAGACATATGAAATTGCAAAAGTGACATACATAAATATCACATTTATGAAAGATAAAAGGTCTCACAGTCAAATGACAACCAAACGTTAGCCCAGAAGTTCTACATGACGCACTGGGTGATTTGCAGTAGATTTTCAAATGCACATACAAAATGGGGCAAAACAAGCAGACCCAACAACTAAAGAGTAAAGTCAGCCACATGCTTCGAATGGATATTCTACAGAATCAATCTGCGCATGGGGAAACTATGGGCAATCAAAGGGGGTGGGAAGAACGCACCTGCAACATTTGTCACAGAAGAACTTATCCTCAGCATTCAAAGTCTCTGTCGAGCTGAAGTTCTTAAGACAGCTGGTTATTGAACTATTCTGTTCAATGTCCAGGCTCAGGTCAAAAAATGTTTCATCTCTATCAGTCACAGTTTCACATCTCAGACATCTTGTTTCATTAGTCAATATTCCCTACAGAAAAAGAAGGATGATAGGATCATCACCAAGACCGTAGCAAAAACATAATATGCAGTTTATGCACATGCCATAGCCATGCGCACAAAAGCATGTGTCGCAAATGATTGAAACCTCACCTGGAAGCATTTATGGACCCACGTAGCAGCCAATTCTTTCTGACTACTATTGGGTTGGCCATTAATAGGGCCATTTGAATTCTTTTGCAATGAGAGATTTTGAAGAGACTCTCTGGCAGCATTATGTTCCTTCTCAAGAATGTCAACGAGCTCATTCAGTAAAAAATTCAGAAACTCGTGAGCATCCTGTAAATTACAGTAGTGTTGAGTTCAGTCTATACAAAAAGGTGAAGGTTCCACAACAAATTAAAAGAAAACATATAATACATGATCTTGGAAGTGAACTATATATCTATTCTACATGCTTTTAGAAAGCATATTTTTAGAAAGCTAGCCAAAATAGAGATGGTATTTACCAATACGGAACCACTTCCAAGATATATAAGATTTGGCATGCATAAAATCTAGTGAGGAACTATCTCTAGTTGCTATCAAGCAAATGATATATGGAAACAGGGTAAAGTTGGGAAGGATAAGATTCAGATAGGTTGGGCCATTGGAGGTGGCAAGCCCCCATGATTTCTTGAGATCATATGATGGTGAATATGGAAACCTTGAATTCAGTGCTGCATCATTTCGCACAAAACTACAACAGCAATTCATGCAAAAGCTGCATCTAGGTTTAATAGTCTATCTCAGAGGGCCAGTGCACAATACTTCAAAAGTTGATCAGAAGAACATAATTTGATCGTCTGCTTGCTCAAAGTTATGGAATGCATATGGAAAGATGCCACTGGCTAAATATATTACCTGATGCATATAACTGCGGAAAATTTCATTCTGTTTTTTCAATCGTTGTATAAAACGCTTAGGAGCAATAACTCCAGTTTTCTTCTTTTGATTACTGATCTGTAAGGACAAGGGAAAGAATAATTATGTTGTTGCAACAGACCATTGATTCCTTCTTCAGCATACTCCAACAGTCACTAGTATGAAATAATAGCAGCTCATACTAATAAAAGGCATCTAATTAAAAGAAATTGCCCAAAACATTGTACAGATTTCAGACTTAAGGATGGTAGAAAACAATGATAGTGCAATTGAAGAGCAGCTGAATATCCTTATTAGTAAAAGTGCCAATATAAATCTATCTGTAAAAATTCAGCAATCAACAAAGACAACATCGGATGATGTCTTGCACACTTTCTTCATTCAACAGGCGTTACTCCTAAAACTGGGTCTAGGTTTGTTAAATTACAAACATTAATCCTCGAAAGTCCAAATTGAGTTTTACAGAGGCCACCAGAAGATTCAATACAGTCCAGGCAACATATCATAGTATATAGAGCCCTTTTCAGAGCGCTCTTATGTTTTTTACAAGGTAAGATATGTACAGCAACCATGGCAGTTCATTGCTGATGACTAATTTAGCACATAGAGCGTTAAACTACTGCAACTATAGAAATTTAACTTGGAACATACTCCCTCCGTTCCAAATTGTAAGTCATTCCAAGATTCTTGGAGAGTCAAACTATCTCAACTTTGACCGAATTTATATAACGAAGTACTAAGATTTATGGTACCAAATAAATACCATTAGCTTCTTTGTTAAGTATATTTTTAGATTATATCTATTTGGTTTCATAATTTTTTGTGATTCACTCTATAATTTTGGTCAAACATAAAAAGAGTTTGACTCTCCAAGAATCTTGGAATGACTTACAATTTGGGACGGAGGGAGTATATAGTTATGATTTCTAACTGAGGACATAATAACAAATATAACAAACTAGTAGTCAGCAGAATTATAGGCATCTCATGGATAACTGTCAAATTTATTGGACAAATTCCATGCTATTCAATATAAATGCATTTAATGAAAAACTGCAGTCATATTTAGACTTTAGGTACAGTTTTTCCCGGTCCAAATTGCGATTAATTAACCAGAATCTCTTACACTTTGGCTCGAGATTCAATATGCTCTATACTTGTACAGTTTTACTACCAGTGTTCCTACATGTTGCAGCACTTAAAACTAGTTGAGAATGGAATAAAATTGCAACAACCAACCGCTAAAGGAGTACCTGAGAGAACAGATCAGCTAGGCAGGTCAGCATGTTCTCTTCACCATCTCCGGTGCTTTTATTGCTTCCATAGTACTCCAGCAATTGATCACGGAAAGGAACGCAAAAATAAAGTGCCTGAAACAGGAAACAGTTAGAACCCACATTATGGGGAGAACATTATAGCATCTTTCTCGAAGTTTTGCTAAGGTCTCACATCCACTGCAACACGCCTACATCTGAACGAAGAGCTTTACCATGATGCTTCTACATGCATGATGCATTTCAAAATTTTCAACACATATGGAAACTACGAGTCACCCCAATCACGCGATGTGAAGCAAATGTTTCTGACAATAATCTCACACACAAGGCAACACTCCTACATCTGAAGAGAGGGGCGTACCGTGATGTTACACACGCATTCCAACACACATAGAGACCACGAGTTTTCCCAATTCCCCGGTGTCGGACAAAGTAAGCAGTCTCGCCGTCCACACAAAACATTACGATCTACGATCGCGTTATCACAAAATTAAAACAGGGGAACATATCATCACTCGACAATCACAGAAATTCCCCACTCCAAAAATCTGGCGCAAACCCGCGATCCTCGACGGGCGCATCACACAAACGAGCGCAATCACCGCGACACGATCCCGCGCACGAAACACACGTCGCTCCCCACTGCCCCGCACGGGAGAGAAGAGACCCAACAAATCCCACCTCTGAGGGGCGGGGCGGCGACGAGGACAGGATGCGACAGATTCAGTCTGGCCCTTCCCACCCCGGCGACGTACCTGCAGGACGCTGTTGCAGTAGCAGGTGTTGCCGAAGTTCTCGAGGCCGAAGTAGCGCTCGCCCTCGGGGAACTGCTCGCCCAGCGCCTTCTCCAGCCTGGAGCTCGCCGCGCCCATCACCGCCGCCGCCCAGCTCCCATTGCCCGCCGGCAAAACCGCGGCTGGCTCGGCGCGATCGGCGCGGGGTGGGGGGCCGTCGCTGCTTCTCGCCGGCTCGGGTGAGGAATTGTACTGTGGCGCAGTGAAACTGCTGCGATTGCGGAGGTGGGGGTTGGAGGAGGAGGTTGGAACGAGAGATGGGAAGGGGGCGAAGAAATGGGCCAGACCCAAAGACACAAATGCCCCGGAGTGGACATCGCTATGCTTGGTTTTGGACCTCTTTTCGACGGCTCGGATCAAACCACGGCTCTGGGCAGAGGCGCGGTATAAGCACAACGGAATTGCTTTCTTTAGTAACCTTATAAATTTCGTCAGAAAAGGGATCATTTGATTCCATCCATGAAAACGTAATCATGTCCATTCGATGTGATTCGTGCTAGGCTGGTAGCACAAGTTGATTAGGGCTTCGACTCACTATTTGGAGCTAAATAAAATGTTCCCTTTTAATATTTAAAGGTGATTTTTATGGATATCACCAACTTTAGCTTCCTCTTGCCATTTTTTTTGTTGCCATTTGGTCCACTCTTAAAATCCTGTGAAGTTTTGGAATGATACCTACAAATCTGTTAATAGAAGAACACCTCCAAAAATGATCTAAAAGTGGAGTAATCAACCTCTTCGGCCAATCTCTGAGCCCCCAGCTCCTAATTCTTCAACCATAGTCCATAGAACATAGCTATGGCCTGACACCAGAGTCCATGCAGCCTCATTTTAACGGCTACAACTTCTAGATCATAAATTCATAAATTACATGCACACATCAAGATCATCATGTTACAATATATGCTCAACATATGGTCATCCAGATGACCAGGTCACTGTTCTGACGAATCAATTGAATAAATCTACTTTGCTATACCCACCAAGTTCCGATTGTCACAAATAGCCTCCTGTACAAGGCTCACTGTAAGCTAAAAAATCTCTAATGAGTCTACTCTCCTGCTACAATCACGTGATGATACAAAGACCATGTAACGGACCCTACAAGCCACCATATCACTAGCACTATTTGGCTTCATCATCTGGTTGATAACAACACTTGCCCTCGATGTCGGGCGGCGGTGGCACACCAAATACCCAGTCGAGAACATTCAGATACTTGGATCGGAAAACATCTCTTTCTTGCTCATAGCAATGCATAATGATAGAGGTAGCTATGCTGAACACGACTACATCAGCTCTCTTTATCTGCAGTATTGGTGGGCAGAGTCCTGCATCAGTCATGCATGTGAAAAAGCTTTCAATGGCTCTGGCAAGGCAGTACAGGGATATCTCAATCCTTCTGCTCTTCTTCTCGATAAATAGTGCCAAGCCTGTCGGAAACTGTCATATGCAAACAGTTTAGCATTATAAAGCTAAAACATTAAGAAAACATGCTGAGTTTATATGCCAAAATTGTTCTGCATACCGTGCCAAGTACGACAAGAGGGGTATTGCAACTCTGGAAGGTTCTAAAAAGAAGGCAAGTCCAAGCCCTGAAATAAGGAAACACAATGAAGTGTCATCCCAAGAAAAGTCCAATGACATATAATGCTTTAAAGCAAATAAGGAATCAACTCACCATGCGGATGCACAATATACTGAGAGAAAGAGGCTAGATCTTGCTATTCCTAGAAGACTCTTCCCTATAATTGTGTAAGGCCTGCATGTTGTAGAGGAAGCCAAAGAAATAAAAACAGTTAGAGAAACTGCATTCTTTGTTTTTAAGAAAATGGATAAGCATGAATTACAATCATTCTTTGCATTAAAAGCTCAACTGATGCAGGGTACGGATGGTTTTTGGCGGTAGAAAATATTCTCCCAATGAGCAATCAAACATGTAATACTTATTGCATTGCTGCATATGTATACCTTTTCATGAGATGCTGCCGATGAACAACTAGTGCGGGAACTAAATAGACTGGAACATATACAGGAACTGCTCTTCCGTATGCTTGTAACAAGAATGAAAAGACATGTCCTGTACATGACTGGTTACCATGCACAATCTGGAAAGCAGAGAAAAAGGGTCAGACTTTGGCAAAATAAATTTAACAGAAAAGTGAAAACAGATTAGCTACGAAGGTTATGACGCAGGGAAATGTAATGCCACAAAATGATCCTATGGATTGCAAAATTTCAAAGTATAAATGAATGGTGACTCGATGATTCATTCATGTACAACAGATATGTAAGACTTACCGAGCAAGGCACTTTCATGTTTGGATCTAACTTTATGTCAACACCAACGGATTTGTAGTACTTCTCAATACCTGCTAAGTTACTGAAAGCAGTGTGGTTGACTATATCCTTCACACCTTGCAAAATCGTAAGATCTTTTCCACCATGCTTATTTAGAAATGATTTGTATGATGATGGCAAACTGTCCTGCTTTAAAATGTATGCTGATCTGCATAAGAAAAAAATTGAGGGAAAAATATCATACTTCTACATGCTACAGAATACATGGCATGGAATACCTTTGTAAATGTTTGACTTACTAATTACTTGGAGCATGACAAGAAAAAAGGTTTTTATGCAAGGAATAACGGTTCCAAGCTTTACTTACACAATGCTAAGCTCAGCACCTCCAAACCACTCCTTTCATGGCATATCGTTAAGTATAATACTATAATTAGTAATATTTACCTAGCTATGCCCACACAATGATAAGCTCAACAGCCCTAAATAACTCCATCATGGAGTATCTTTATAAATATAATTAGCAATGATTTCTAACTTCTAAACAACCACTACAACCTAAACATGTGAATGAATAATGAAAAGGAACTTACAGAATTTGTGCAGATGCGAGGCACATAAGGAAGATGTCACCATTTGACCAAGTCAAAGGTTTACAGAATTTTCCAAATCTTTTGCTCTTTATTCCACAACGGGATGCAAGTACTGCTGCACGCATGAGAATGTATATAGCCAAACTAGTATGCTGAGTTCCTGGTCCTGTCAGGAGCATAGAAGGACCAGCAATCAACCCAGCTAAGAGTGACCTCCACCTTGCTGTTCTGAAGCAACAAGAGCATACAGTTACACATTATCCAACAACAACAAAAATGGTGCTTCACAAAGCTAGCATGAAAGCTGTAGTGAAACAAAATGCAATTTGAAGTACAACAACTACAAATAGTCACTTAACATCTGTTCAGTGGAAGACAAATCAAAGGCTTACTGTCATATCAACACATCGTAAGGATAGTAGCATGCAGGCCTTATCTACACTCCATGAAAGTAGTTCAGAGTTCTAGACCTGAACTTCTCACCACAATAACATCTTTAAATGTGATTGACAACAAGTTGCAAATGATACATTTTATCAGACAAAACAGGGAGGCGCCACTAGTCTAATTGAAATCAGCATCCTCGATCACTAGAGAAATAAAACTGCTTTCATGGCAAGAAGAAATTATCTGCAAGTGTAGAACCAGCAAGTTCTCTCCAGCTTGGACAATGTTGCATGCAATCAGGGAAGAAAGAACATTTTCTATGAGAAATCAACAAATCATTGTCCAAGCACCAGCTCCAACCTCTTATACAAATATTTTTTGGGAAATAAAAAACTACTAAAATCCTGCACTAACGTTCTCTTTTCCTTCTCCTTTTCTAAAATTGCCCAAACACATCACTGTCATCAATCAGAGTTAATTCTCACCTACACAGCACAACCTTTTTTCTTGTGTGCAACTAACCAAAGCAAACGCCAACGATGTGCTCGAATCATCGGAAAAGCACTTCACCCATCCTCTTCGTGCCAAGCAAATCCGCAGCGCAGCTCAACACTTTCGGGGAAATTAGGAACTACCCTATCTCAAGTTGTCAACTGTGATGGTTCCGTGAACTGACCTCATACGTCCCCAGACGGCGGCGATGTACTCGTCGACGGAGACGTAGCTGCCGGCGAAGGTCCCCAGGAACAAGCCGTACCTCACCGTCTCCTTCACCGCCAGCACCACCGCCTCCTCGTTGGTCATCGCCCCGGCTTTCCTCGATCTGGGGGAGCGGCGGCTGCGGATGCGGACGAGGACGGAGAAGAGCGCGAGGCCGCCCTTGAGACCTGCGCCGATGGCGAAGCCCTTCCCCGCCGCCTCCACGCACCGCCGGAGCCACCGGAGCTCGCCGTCCCCGGCGGCCGGCGCCGGCGGGGACTTCCACGGCGCGGCGGCGCAGTTGCCGTTCGCCGCGCATTGGAGATCCACGGGCGGGGCGGGGGCCATGGGCTCGCCGTCGATGGGGGAGGCGCGGATCCCCCACCAGGCCACCGCAGTGAAGACGAGGACGCTCTCTGAGCCCCTCTCTGATGAAGGGCATCCGGCAGTGGGAGCAACGTGTGTTAATGGGTAGTAGATGCGGCAGTTAAACTAACCAAAGCCGACTCTTCTTGCATAGTGGCTGCAGTGGCTGTGCAGGTGTGACCTGCCGTCAACAGTTCTACGCGTGCCAATTTGGGTAAAAATTAAAAATCGTGCATGTTAGTTACATTTATACAGACTTTGAAAAACGAACAGGAGATTCGTACGAAATTCATGTTGAAAGCCAGTTATGGACTTGTTAATACCGAGGTTGAAAAAAAGATAACTGTGCTAGCTAGGGGAATTCTGTACTCTGTAGTACATCATGAACACATGAGCACTCCCATTTTACTGACCCAGTCTGGTTATAGTGGTTACTTTTTCCAGAAAACGCAAGGTCGAGCCGAGGGTGAAAAACTGACAGCGATCAGCCGATCACCCCGTTTCGGCTGGAATCTTTTGCAGGCGACACACGTCCCTTGTGCTTGTGCTGCTTCAGTTATACGTCGACGTCCTCCGGTTAAAATGCTGTCAGTGTCAATCAAATGTAGGGTATATGCTGAAGACGCTGAATTCATTCCACCGCGGGGACGGTTCGGGAAAGCAAACCATCGTGCCTGTACGTCAACCGCAGGTCGTCCATTTGCCAACCATTTTTTTTTCTCAGAGAGGCAAATCTGTGGACTCAGGCTGGCCAATGATCGCTTTCGAGCGCAGATGGAAAACGACTCAAACATAGCCTAGTCTGTCTGTACTCTGTACTCGTCGTCGTTTATTTCCCGTTCTATGTTGCTTCGACGCTTTGCTTGCCAGTTGATGAACTGCCAAGGTTTTTTTTTCTTCCTCTGTTGGGTTTTATAGCATCTTCTTCAGGCACGAGAGCCGTGTGCATTTTTAGCAGACGAAACGTACACACCACGAGGTTTCGGTTCAGACAAGCAAGAAATGTAGGCGCTTTTCAGGGTTTTCAGCCCACAGCATGCACAAAAGCAACGCTGCCAGCCACAAGAATGTTGTTCCAACTGTAGCAACCCGTAGCTGGTATAATAGTGACTTCAAGATCAAGCAAACAGGGTAAACCCAATATTCCAGTTTGGCAGTTCCATACCATTAGTTTTTTTTTTTCCAAATTTCGCTCATAGCTCTCAGTTCGGTCCATATCGTCTCTGATCGTCGGATTTTATATCAATGGCAAAGATCACACGCTAATACATCTCTCTGTTTACTTTCTGTTAGGAGTCACCGACATTTCCCATTCTCCGATGAGCACTCCTTTCATCCTCGCTGGAAAAAGTCAGGCTAAATAACGAAGGGTCCACAATATATATTTTTTCCTTCTGTACAACATATACTGTACAAAAAGTCAAGCTAAATAACAAAGACCGGAACCAAACTAACAAAAAAAACATATATACATATATACTCGATGGTTAACCTAGCCAAGCAACTACGGGTCAATTTGCTGCAAACTAACAAAGATGAGCGGTAAGCCGGTAAGTAATTTACATGACAACAGCTGTCAGGACCTAGCTATACCCAGGCATTGGCACATCGTCGTCCCATAGCTCTTCGAATTCACTCATCACTAAGCCTTCGTCCATATCAGTCGCGGACTCGAGCATCTTATCTTGCATAGCCTGTCGATGCCAGCACCAACGATTAATGAAAACTATAGTTCGGCAGTTCTGAAACCCGACAGTTCTAACTGAAAGATCTGGCTAGTCGGCAGTATATATTCAGCTAAAATAAAACATGGTACCTGGGATTCCTGGATTCTTGTGACGACATTCAGAATCCTCTGGTACTGATCCCGAGCGTCTGGGTACTGAACCATGGACTTCACTCTGGCAAGAGCTTTCTGCAGTCTTTCTTCAGTCTGCTTCCTTCCTTGTTGCAGGAAATCATAATCATCCTCAGCAGGTTTATTTTGGATCAAATTGCTACTGCTGCTGCTAGTGCCCTCCGATGCACCTTCTGTAGACCGAAACCCACGCAACCCAGCCCCTCTTCGTCTCCAGCGCAATATGATCTTCTCTACTATTCCAACAGACCAAACGATTTTGCGATAATGCTTTCTCACCTGGTGGCCTCGCACATGAGCCTATAATAGTAAGCAATGACAGGGTTCAACAATAATTATTAAAATATCATCAAGGACATACATATCTTAATTGACAAACACCATGGTGCATGGATTATTATAACTGTAAATGAGGCTTTCAGAGGAGGGCCTGAACCGTGGGGGACAAAATGACATATGATTATTACAGTCATATGATTTGTAACTGCTAGGGATCCCTAACTGCTATGGTTATTATCATCTGGACTAAATGACAATGCATGGTTTGCTGAAAATTTATCAGAAGAAAAATAGAAATTTTCACAACTAGAATGATACACAAACTATTAAGCTGGAAATTCGGGAGAATACTACAAAATCAGTGCATCACTAGACATGTATCATACAACAACAATACCTGAAGCTTGATTATGCGTTGTCTAATAAGCAGGAATTCCTTTCTTCCCTTCCATCCACGGTACTTGTTTTGTATTCGAGTCGCAGCAGCATGTAGGGGATCAAGTTGCCCTGGTTTAGAAGGTTTAACAGTTAAGAGCAAAAGCGCACGATCATCTGATATGGCACCATTGTCATCCTCATACTGAGCTGCTTGCTTTCTCTGGAAGGATTGCACCCTGAAAACTTGATATATGCGAGCAGCAGCTTGGGCAGCATTACGAACAGCACCTAGCGAATCTCCCATGGATCCAGCTACAAAATCTTCACCTGCTAATGGTGATGCTCTTCTGTCAGTAACATCTCCAATGCCAGGCAGACCGGATATTTCTGGCACATTGCTCCCCACGGCTTCCTTGAGATTGAGGGTCTGAAGATGACTTGTTAAAGAAGACTCTGCCAGGAAACCAGAAATTCCCTTGTGTCCATTAGCTGACGCAAGATCAGCTGGTGTGCTCCCTGTAGGGAAATCTGGTGTTGGATCTGTCAAAGCTCCAGGAGCAGCACCAAGTGCAATAAGTGCAACGACTGTTCGCTCTCTGGATAGCACTTGAAACAATCAGTACACATGATAAATACATAACTATATCGCACTCTGAAACACTTACCTGCCACAAAATGCAGCCCAATGAAGTGCAGTCCATCCATGAGCATCTCTGAAGTTTATGTTTACACCAGCAGCAATTGTTGGCCTTATCGCCCAATCATATCCTAGGGCACCTGCCAGATGAAGCACACCCTGCCCTTCCTCATCTAACACACTGGGACCTTTGCCGCCGCCACCTGCTTTGTGGACAAGCCAGATATGCAATTTTTCCTTCAAGCGTTTTTCAAAGAACTGATCCTGCTTATCATCAGTGGCAAGCTCATTATCATCGGCCAACTTTAGCAACTTGGACCACAGATCACGGTCGGTCATCAGTGAGCTTATCTTCTTGCTCAAATCAACCATCTCCTTTGTGGGGTTAGATACTGTTTTCTGGTACTCATCTTGTCCCAAAGACAACAGGTCATCAAGACGCATCTGGAGATATGTTTTATTCGCAGCATCATATGGACTTCGGCCATCCATGTGTTGAGAATTAGTTGGTCGAAACTCAAACTCTCGGATTTCGCTGCAGGCCAACCTGTTGGAGCATGTAACATACAAAGGAACCCTGCCAGGTTTGTGTGGCGGAGAATAACATATGAGAGTCCCATCAGCTGAAATATCTGCTGGAACTTCAATTTCTCCAAACATACATGACCACTTGCATCTTTGAACCTCATCAGAATTTAAGAATCTACCAGTAATGAGAACCTGGATGATATGCAAGAAACATAATAAGCAGTTAAAAGAAGACTGGATTCTGAGCCATTAGGACACTACTGACACTTCCAAGACTTTCAAGCATATATGAAAAGCTTTAGAAGGCATACCCTAATCTTGGAGCCTGCATATGTCCAGCTTGGAGAAAAATCAAATATACTAAACAGCTGGTCTTTTGCAAGGACTGGGTCAACAGTGAATTGATCCAACTGATCAGGACTTGATGCTTCAATGATATGGTCCGTCTCTTCACTGTTCCAGTACACTCCAGAACTAGATTTAATTTGGGAATCATCTACCTCACCAAGTTCTTTACTCATCCATCTCGTAAAACTATCACTTTTCTTAAAGCTATCCTTCAGGATATCAGAAAAACTAGACGAGTGAGTTTTCAAGAGATTATCTGTAGCTTCCTCCAAAGATGAATCATTTTGTTGGAAAATGTCCTCCGTAGGAAACGAGCTGATAGTACCTGGAAACTGAAATTAAGTAACTTCTCAGTTAAGTTACATAAGCAAATCGGAGCCAATAATCATAGTATAATACGTCTGCAAAATAGTCTACAATATAAACCTGCTGGCATAAAGGCAACAAAGTAGTTCATCCACGAAAACTAATACCAAGAAATAAAATTTTAGAGATGTAAAGAAACAACATTACTGTTCCATTTAGAATACCAATAACGTGGCAATTGGAACTGTAAAGTTGCATAACATCTACTACAACATAGGACCAACAATCAAAGCCTCAATAGGTAGGAGTAAAAGCTTTGGGTTATGCTATGTCAGCTGTGAAACATCATTTAGCTATACACTTTTTTTTTTCTAAACACGCACAAGCCTCACTATTTCTTATTTTAGCTACACACTTTCTCTATTACTCTACTTCAACTTTGCCCTTGTGGAGTTAGTACCTTGGAAACATGTTTTCATTATTATTTTTCTTTCTATGTATCATTAAACTTCTATGTTAGTACTGTTGGATGGGAAACAAGCTGCATGCAGGAATAACAGTCACAAGCATAAAAAACTCGACCTGCGGGGGGTAAGACCACCCCCGAAGCGTTTCATTACTAGAAGAAGACCTTCTCACACAGGCCGAGAAACCCCCGAACCCCTCTCCGTCCCTTACACGAGGGCCACACGTTCCCTGTGAGAGTCGGGCCGGCGCTTAGCACCGTTACCTGCGACTGGGCTGGGCCTTAACCCGTGCTTTGGGATTACGGAGAGGCGAGGGGATTTTTTAACCCAGGCCATAATTCGTTCCCACTGGGAATCGAACCTGGGACCTAGGAGGTGCAGCCGGAGCTCCTAACCACTAGGCTAGAAGTCCATTTGCAAACAGTCACAAGCATAGCTAAGCCAATTACGCAAGAACTTTATATATATTGCCATACAGAAATGTGCATCTGGATACCTGCCACAATGATTCTTCATCAGTGCCTACAGTATCTGCATCCTTGATACTCAATCCATTGCTATATACTTCATCAAATGTGAACGGTTCAATTCCAGGTCCTACAGCGAAAGGAAATTCTTTGGAGGGATCAGTAATTTGGGGTGGATGCATTGGATGGACCCCTTGTCCAGGTTTAACCAGGCCATCCAATGATGATGGGTCCAATTGATTATCTGCCCCATTGAATGCAATTCTGAGACCAGGCTCATTAAGAGTAACTGGTAAGGCGTCTTGACCATGAGAATAAAAGCCTGTAGTAGTCGTCGCAGCCGGGGAGCCTTGCTGATTACCTAAACATTATGTGTAGCAAAAGAATGCAGGTCAACTCAACATAGATCCATAATGAGAGCAAACTATTTCAAATGCCTTCCAAATAAAAAAAAAAACGGATACTTACCTAGAGACTCTGCAAGAATGTAGGGGCTCAGAACAGAAGCTCCCATCACAGGTCCACTTCCATTTTCATGCTGCTGCATCCAAGGGAAAGGGTGGTATCCGGATCCTCCCGAATAAATATCTGCTGCAGCGAATTTGGCTTTAGATACACTGTGCATGATTGGAATGTGTATCAGTAAAATATTTCAGTGGGCTTTATGCGCAACAGAAAATATGGCAAACAGTTTTACCTGATTCGGTTTCCTCATATTCAGATGCTTGCCCACTAAGAGAGCTTTCACCCTCTGTAGTTTGTGAAGGCAACTGACTTAAATGGCTATCCGTATGAGCAGCTTGCACCATGTCATCATGTCCTCTAATACGAGAACTTGATTTGCCACCCTGATGGTCATATACAAATATGAGGGGGAAGAAGTATAAAGCAGATAATTGTAGGAAGAAATTGTTCATAATTGAAATAGCAATGTAAGCTCGGAGTTTGGATCAAGATGACAACAAAACATGAGTAAACAATTTTTTTTAAAAGATGCAAATAGGAATAACAAGCTGGCTACTTGAACAAACACAAAAATAGATGTGCCTCATAATGGGTTCCACGGACTAGTACAATAACATTACTTTCAGAAATATACAGTTCCAGTCATCATATTACAGTTGTATTTTGTTGATTGAATCACTGAATAATAACTGATGCAAACTCATGATGATGCCAAAATATGTTCATACAACCTGGGTATATAAGTTTGATTACTAGTTTAGAATAAAAGTCGAGCATATTTAGCTTGCTGGACTAATTGCCCTTGCTCCAAACAGCATCAAACTGCCCGTACTAAAACTAAGATTTTCTACAAATGTATAGCATAACAGAATCCCTATATCCTTGCTATACCTGAACCTGAACAAAATTCTCAGAACATGACATGAAACAAATAGCTTACAACATGTTGGCACAAAACCTCCAGGTTGCTCATTATACTGAGAAAATGCTAGGAGAACACACGTGTGAATGTGGTTACTATCACAACACGCAACAGGCAAGAACAAACAAACTTAGCATATTCTACGATGCAGTATTTAGGATGATGAAACCCAGTTGTCTGAAAGTGAAATGGACAAGAAGCAAAATACATATCAACCAAAGTAGGATTCGGAATAACCTTGACTTCGAGATAATGTACAAGCACAATGTGCATAAAATCCCTGCAAAAAAGTTAAATCAACCATAAGTTCTCATGCATGCAATCTCAATTCAAGATGCATGATCCAAAAGTTGTTAGTGCGCCTTAAAACAGAATAATCTAAGTTGCAATATTGCAGAAGTAGCATGGATGAACACCTACTCCTCCAACATCCAATAACTCCTCCTCTGAAAGTTTTCATTTTCTTCCCCATGAGCATAGTAGCAGTGAAGCACATCGATACTTCCAGACTACATTAATAAAAAAAATGTTAGTTTTATTGCCCTAATGGCTATAATTACTAAATTCAGACAGTATGCTGTAACTGTACATTGAAAAACATTTCACTACTCAAATTTGTCATACCTTTAATCTTTCATGAGCTTCTTTGACAGTTTTTCCATCTCTTTTCTTCCTCCAATTATGGCCATCCTTCCGGAAATACCTCAATACATTCCGATCAAACAAGAAAAGTGAACCACCTAAAGCCAGAGATAAAAGAAAATATTAGAGAGATAATAAAATATCATAAAAAAAGATATACGCTTTTGGAGAAAAAAATATTAAACATAAAAGTGTTCGGCAGAAAATTAGTGTCATACTTGGAGGTCTATTTGGTGGTTCTGGGGCGATACGGAAATTTCTGTAGTTTTTAAGTATTTCACAAATCTCCGCAGGTCGTAACCATCTGTGTTGTGCTTCCTTCAGTATCTGATCAATATCTATTGAGAGTTCACAAAGCGATAGTTAAAAATTGAATATGATGTTAGCGTTCAAAGGAGACATAGGAAGGTGGCCTTAAAAATATTTGGATTAACTTGTAGTAATAAACGATAGCCATCCTTCACAAAATAGAGCTGTCTGGCCATCTTACCATCACTTCTACAGTAATGCTTAATATTGCGAGTCCCTTTTGTAAGTATATCAACTGAATGTCCTTGAAGCGAAACCCACCTTATAACAGTTCATTGTACCTAAGTTTGGAGTCTCAAAATCTCTTCTAAACATACAACAACGACCCTCTCAAAATCACATGGTAGAAAATAACGACCAAACCCAAAGCCCCAAACATTAAAAAATAAAATAAAATCTAACATGTGACCTGCTCGATGCACGCACACCTCGACAAATCTCAAGTCTGCAACTGGAAGCCAAAAGTCTGCGGCTTCAGTTCATGCTAAAACTATCATTGGAATTCTTACAGAGAAACCCTCTTGCTAGCTAACCTCTGTTCATGCTAAAACTATCACTTGGAAACAAAATTCTTGTAAGAAAACTTCTCTTGCTAATAAGTAGAAGTTCTTCAAAAAAAAAAGGTTCAGAACCTAATTCCTGGTATCAAGTACTAGTAACTTCAAACTAAAGTTCGAAAGCCAAACACAGACTAATTTAACACGGGTACATCACAAGGCCCAGGAAAGCATGGTACTGAACTCCCGGAGAAAAGACGTCCCCACTCCCCCAGAAAAAGCATATCTGCTAGAGCTTCAGACAAATTCCACTCTGAGAACACTCTGGACGCTCAAGACCTATGGGAAATATCCAGTTGCATAATGGGCTCCATTCGAGCCACCAGGCCGCCAAATCCCCAGCAATCGCTCAAGAGACGCACGAATTTTTCGCTCCAACACCACGTTTGCACCAATTTCACACGTCCATGGCCACCAACTCTCGCTCAATTACAGAAACCAAGCACGGATACAGCAACGCAGCCACTCTCGCCGCCGCGTGATCGGAAAAAAAAAGTCTAACGCCCCAAAATGCGACGGCCACGAGAGAAATGAAAACAAGGACCGACGCGTTGACCGAACCGACAACTGCAACCCCCTGGTCAGGTGGGATCAGGAGCTCGAGAACAAACCAAGCGCCCGAGGGAAGCCGGTCCAGTGTGCTCACCTAGCTGCGGCGCGATCGCGTAGCGCCGCGCCTCCGCCATCGCCGAACAACACGAGCAGAGCCAGGCACCACCGCGGCGGAGTCAGGTCACGAAACCCCTCTCCGTGCCTAGCGGGCTCCGGTGGCGATCGCCTCGTGCCTCCCCCCGATTTCCCGCAGGGTTTTGTGGAGGATTCGGGAGGGGTGTTTGGCTTGACGGAACTCGGTGGTGGCGCGAGGAGAGGGGAAGGAAGGAACTGGACAGCCCGCCGTCGACGAACGAGGTGGAGACTAGAGAGCGGCCAGCGTGGGGTTGAGGACGAAATGGCCGTTTTGCCCCCGCGTTAATGCGTGGTATGGTCCGATGGAGCCGGGGCCATCGCGGGAATGGCGGGTTCTGGGGTTGGGGTTGGGGGACCCGATCGTCCGGAGCGGTTGGTGGGCGCGGCCGCGGAAGACGTGGGCGGTTGGTGGTGGCGCCAAGCGTAGAGGCCACACTAGCCGTGCGAGTCCGGCGCCTGAAACGGCGGACGGTGAGGGGCTACTGGCCTGCCTGGTGTCACGTTGCTGGCGGGGTGACCATTTTGCGAATTGACCATGTAGCTACAGGGCGCCGGTGACACTGAGGAACTTGTTCCAAGCAGATTGTGCCATCTCAAAAGGAAAGTAAATAAAAAACGTTGGTTGGTGTAGTCTGAACTCTAGTTTCAGTCTTTCAATTCGTTTCGGAGATTGATCTGAACTCTGAAAGCACGAGGATTGCCCTGCAGTCAGGCTATCCGCACTCTTGGTATTTTATTTTCATCCCAACAAAAATATTTATATCCTGGTCATCGAGATTCTATACTCCATCCCAACTTCTCTCGCACTCGTGTTACTCTATATCTCATACCCTGTATCAACCACCCTTTACTTTATTCAACCATCCCAACTACCACCTCCTCCCTCCTCATTTTTCCTTTTTCTTTCCTTTTTCCTCTCTCTCTGTTTTCTTTCGCTTTTTTTCAACCGCGCCTCGAACCTTCCTGCCTCTTTCTCGGAGAAATTTTGATATTTAACCATGTATTCACAAGCCTTTCAAAACATGACATCCAGTTCGCAAGCCTTTAGAAATTTAACCCTGGACCTGCGAATTCTTTTGAAACGAGGGATTTCTACCCTTTTTATTGATTTCACAATTTTCTTCATTCTTTTTCCCCTCCAACCCAGCTGAATGGACGGAATTGCCCTGCCTTATTCTTCCTATCGACTGGATCGGACCGGATCCAAGCGACGATGTTCTATTCTTCTTCCTCGTTTTCTCTCTGCTATTCTTCTCCCTTCTCTCGGCCTATCCCCACCGCCGATGATGACGGGGACGAGGATGGCCGCCGCCAATGCCCACCTCCTCGTCCAACCCCAAAACCGAGTTCCTCTACCTCGGCACCGTCGCTACCCCGCCGCCGGCGCCGCAGGCCTCGGGGACGAGTTCCAATGTCCGCCGGGAGCTCCGTCCCCTGCGCCGCTCCCGCGCATCGGCCCGCGCTCCGACGAGTTCGCCCCTCGCAGCTCCGCCTCCGATCCCAGCACCGTGCCCCCACACTGTCGCCGCCGATGCGTCGTCCTTGTTGCTCTCTCCCTCGTCGCCGTCAGCTTCCTCACCCACGCCCGTCCATCTCCGCCCGCCTACCATTCCTCAGCTGCGTGGCCGAGCTCCGAATCCGTCGCGTCCAAAGCGTAGGACATCGCCGCCCAAGGGTGCTACGGAGCCCGTGGTGGCGCATGCGTGGAACCCCTTCGTGCCAGTGCCACCTCGAGCCATAGTTGCTTCTTGACCGAGAGAGGAAGAAGGAGAAGAGCGAACAGAAGATATCGCGAACAGGAGGACGACGGAGGTACAGGACTGGATGCGCACGGGAGTTGTTGTAACACGGTTGTTCTGGTATTACAAACAGTAAGAAAGTTACGATTAACTTCTTTTTGTCTCTTCTCGAAAAATCCCCCCTACAGTTACTGTTGACCTGCTATTTATAGGGGCCAACCTCGTATGCTTACAAGACCGTTACTTCCCGCCAAAAATCCTATAAACTATCTTAGCTTTTAGATGACCGTTGCTTCCCGCCAATTTCCGCCTTTAGCCTCGTAACAGGAGACGGATTCGTCTTGGCAGTTCCTTGCCTCGTGACCAGCCTTGTGCTATTGTCTTCTTCACCTTGACTTCTTCAGTCCTGCTCGAAACTCTTAACCTCTTCGAATTAGATTCACGCTTGTCATCTTCGTGTTGACCTCTTCAGTCTCGCCTGCGACTTTAACCTCTTCGAATTAGATTCACGTTTGTCTTCTTCGTTTTGACCTCTTCAGTCTCGCCTGCGAAAATAGGAAACGTGATTCCAAGGGGCGACTCCCCAACAGTAGCCCCTTCGTCCTTGGATTCGAGTTTATTGCTTTTCGACCCTCGAACTCCTGGGACGAAACCCAAAAGGCGTCCCCTTGGAAAAAATTGGCGGTTATATATTTTTTTTCTAAGGTGTAAATTTTCAAGATTTTCCTTGCTTTTGGTGCATAGGTACGAAACTTTGCGCTCAACCTTTAATTTTCTAAAGCACGAAGGTTTTGAAGCTTCATATTCAACTTTATTTTTCCTAGGGAGCAAAAGTTTTTGAGCTTCCTGCTCAAGCTTGTTTTGATGTTTAAAATGGTATCCGATTCGCTGAAGATATTATTAACTTCTCTGCACTTGTTGCTTGCCGAGGGTGCGAATCTAATCGTGCACATAGGCTTCGTGTGAATTATAAAGCGCAACAACTAGTAGCTTCGGTATCGAAACTCTTGAATGACACGTGGCTCAGCTTCGTTTGGCAGCTTCGCATCATGTCTAGAGTTTGAGAAACAGTTTCGTGTCGATGGTAGGGTCGTGAACCTCGTCACTCGAAGGTAACGAAGGTAGAATTTGAGAAGCGGTGGTAGAAAGAGATGCATGTGCACGTAGCATGAGTCTGTAAAGAGGTAACCTTCGATGCTCGAGGTTGTGGTATCAAATCTCCAGGAGCGTGTTCCTTTTCTTTTTTTTTCTTTTTTTTTTAAAAAACAACAACAAGCTTCGATTCTGTGTGGGAATGGTGCATGCATGCTTACTCCTATTTGCTATATGCAAGTTTACCATCGTTGTTTGTTGGCAACAACTGGCTTCGTGCATGGAGCCATGGAAAGCCATATTGCGTGGAATCCTCCTGCTTGCCTGACGATCGAGGATGCGTTGTTTTTCGAGGCTAGTTTCTTTTAGTCTCAGCCTTAAGCTATCTTACTTAAGGTTTTTTTGTTTTTGCTGTTCGAGACAAATTTATTCGTGCCTCTACCTTAAGGGTTTTTTTTATTTGTTTTCTTCGAGGCTAGATTCTTTTTGGCCTCGGTCTTAAGCTATCTTGCTTAAGGTCTTTTGATTGTTCGATGCAAATTTATTTGTACCTCTACCTCAAGCTTTACGCCTTGAGGCTTTTTAGCTTCGAGGCTAGATTCTTTTTAGCCTCGGCCTTAAGCTATCTTGCTTAAGGTCTTTTGATTGTTCGAGGCAAAATTATTTGTCCCTCTACCCCAAGCTTTAGGCCTTGAGGCTTTTTTGCTTTGAAGCTAGTTTCTTTTATAGTTTTTTTTTTGGCTTCCTCTTCTCTTTTATAGTGGTCTTTCGACTCTTGAAGAGATAATTGTTTCACCTAACTTCGTGTCCTTTTGACAGTACAGGTAGGTGGTTTGCTTTTAGTGCGTTTATTGTTTAGTAGAAACCTGTTTTTGAATAAACGCAAAAGGGGGCTTCTCTTTTTTACCTTTGAAAAAGGCGTCCCCTCCCTCGATAGCCCCTTTGCGTTTATTCATTGCTTCTTGTTGCGAGCAACGGATTCTGAAAGGATACGTTCTCTTGTTTTACTTTCGAAATAGGGCAACTTTGTTGCTTTTTTCGTTTTCCTTATTGCTTTGAGGTTCTTGCGAGGTTTTAACTTTGATCTCGTTTTTTTTTTTGCGAAGTTTTTATTTCCAATCTTGGTCTCGAGCCGTTTTGCTTGAGTTTGTCTTTTTTACGAGGTTATACTTCCGACCTTGACCTCGAGCTATTTTGCTCGAAGTCTTCGAGATTATATTTCTAACCTCGGCCTCGAGCTATTTTGCTCGAGGTCTTCTTTTTACGAGGTTATATTTTAAACCTCGGCCTCGAGCTATTCTGCTCGAGGTCTTCTTTTTGCGAGGTTATATTTTCAACCTCGGCCTCGAGCTATTTTGCTCGAGGTCTTCTCTTTGCGAGGTTATATTTCGAACCTCGACCTCGAGTTATTTTGCTCGAAGTCTTCGAGATTATATTTCTAACCTCGGCCTCGAGCTATTTTGCTCGAGGTCTTCTTTTTACGAGGTTATATTTGAAACCTCGGCCTCGAGCTATTCTGCTCGAGGTTTTCTTTTTGCGAGGTTATATTTCCAACCTCGGCCTCGAGCTATTTTGCTCGAGGTCTTCTCTTTGCGAGGTTATATTTCGAACCTCAGCCTCGAGCTATTTTGCTCAAGGTCTTCTTTTTGCGAGGTTATATTTCGAACCTCGGCCTCGAGCTATTTTGCTCGAGGTCTTCTCTTTGCGAGGTTATATTTCGAACCTCGGCCTCGAGCTATTTTGCCCGAGGTCTTCTTTTTGCGAGGTTATATTTCCAACCTCAGCCTCGAGCTATTCTGCTCGAGGTCTTCTTTTTGCGAGGTTATATTTCCAACCTCGGCCTCGAGCTATTCTGCTCGAGGTCTTCTCTTTGCGAGGTTATATTTCGAACCTCAGCCTCGAGCTATTTTGCTCGAGCTCTTATTTTTGCAAGGTTATGTTTCCAACCTCGGCCTCGAGCTATTTTGCTCGAGGTCTTCTTTTTGCGAGGTTATGTTTCAACCTCGATATGTTTTTTTTTTTGACGTTTTTTCCATCGAAAGTGATCAGATTTATGAAATAATTTTCTAACTTGACCGACAATTTTTCTTATGTACGACGGCCAGGCTCGTTGTTTGTCACGACGTTGTTGCGAGGTTAGCTATAGCCTCGAGGGTTCAGTTGTCGTGGATGTCGAGCTCGTTGCCATGGCTCGCCGATCGGTGTAGCAGCTTCGGGTGATCAATACTGATCTCTTTACAGGCCTCGAGGTAGATATATGATGATGGCTGTGAAGGACTGGCTGTCCTCGAAGCGGCCAAAGAATGAAAACCAATAGAGTGGTAGGCCTCGTTCCAAGTTGTAACCTTCTCCAAATCTCTAATTTTATCAGAATGCTAGTAAAGATAGAAAGCCAATAGCTCTGTAAAGCCATGGCGAGTTCCACTGAATTCTTTTCTTCATAGCTAGCTTCAAGATGGATCTCCAGCTTCGAGTGAACTGTTTACGCTGGCCTGTAGCTTCGAGCTAAATTACCATGGATCTCGAGTGAAATTGGCTTGCAATGGGTGCAGAGAGGGTTCCCATCGGAGGTGGCACTGATGAAAATGAGGTTCACGTTCTTGCATTGCCTGACACCTTCGATATTACTGGACTGGTTACTGAACGGTAACGGATATGAACGTGTCACTGTGGAGACTATATATGCCTTGTTTCGAGGTTTTCTTTTGCTTTTTTCATTTGCTTTGCTTTTCCTCTTGCTAAGGCTTGACTCCCCCTTCTCTTTTATAGTGGTCTTTCGACCCTTGGGGAGATAATGATTTCACCTAACCTCATGTCCTTTTAGACCGTACAAGTTAGGTGATTCGTTTTAATGTGCTCGTTGCTTGGTGAAAACTTGTTTTTGAATAAATGCAAATGGGGGCTTCTCTTTTTTGCCTTTGAAAAAGGCGTCCCCTCCCTCGATAGCCCCTTTGCGTTTATTCATTGCTTCTTATTTCGAGCAACGAATCTGAAAGATTACGTTCTCTTGTTCTTTTTTCGAAATAGGGCAACTCTGTTGCTTTTTTCGTTCCCCATATTTGATCTAGACTGTAGTTTTTCTTGCGGGGTTTTGTTTGTAACATCTTTCTTAGACAATTTTGTTCGAGATCTTTTTGGCGAGGTTATATTTCTGACTTCGACCTTGGGCTATTTTGCTCAAGGCTTCTTTTTGCGAGGTTAATATTTCCAACCTCGGCCTCGAACTATTTTGTTCGAGGTTTTATTTTTGCGAAGTTATATTTCAACCTCGTCCTCGAGCTATTTTGCTCGAGGTCTTCTTTTTACGAGGTTGTATTTCCAACTTCGGCCTCGAGCTATCTTGCTCGAGGTCTTCTTTTTGCGATGTTATTTTTCAACCTCGGCCTCGAGCTATCTTGCTCGAGGTTTTATTTTTGCGAGGTTATTTTTCAACCTCGGCCTCGAGCTATCTTGCTCGAGGTCTTGTTTTTACGAGGTTGTATTTCCAACTTCGGCCTCGAGCTATCTTGCTCGAGGTCTTCTTTTTGCGATGTTATTTTTCAACCTCGGCCTCGAGCTATCTTGCTCGAGGTTTTATTTTTGCGAGGTTATTTTTCAACCTCGGCCTCGAGCTATCTTGCTCGAGGTCTTCTTTTTGCGAGGTTATTTTTCAACCTCGGCCTCGAGCTATCTTGCTCGAGGTCTTATTTTTGCGAGGTTATTTTTTAACCTCGGCCTCGAGCTATCTTGCTCGAGGTCTTATTTTTGCGAGGTTATATTTCCAACCTCGGCCTCGAGCTATTTTGCTCGAGGTCTTCTCTTTGCGAGGTTATATTTCGAACCTCGGCCTCGAGCTATTCTGCTCGAGGTTTTCTGTTTGCGAGGTTATATTTCGAACCTCGGCCTCGAGCTATTTTGCTCGAGGTCTTCTCTTTGCGAGGTTATATTTCCGACCTCGGCCTCGAGCTATTTTGGAAGGCGGCCTGCTGGCTGCTGGTGTCATGCTGATCAGCCGATGACGACTTCATGCCCTGGACAGCATCTTCGCGTGCATGTTGTTGGTGATTTTAGTCACGCCTCATTGAGGGAAAGGTGGCGGCTCTGCTTGATGCTTTGACGTGTGGGCTCTTGCCACGAAGTTCAGTGATTTGTAGGTAAACTTGGCGTCCACACCATAAGTTTTTATCGCAAAGCGACGTTCAAAGCCTGCCGCCGAGTTCGAGGGTGGCTGTAGCTTCGAGGCTTCAGCTCGGTATGGCTGGCTGTAGCTTCGTTTTTATGCCTTCATGCCGACCACGAGGGTCAGAGCTCGAGGTTGGTCTAGAGCTTGATGGAACAACTCTCTCTTTTACTGTGTTTTCCTTATACGTGCTCTCTCTTCCTCTTATGTTTTTTTTTATGATAACTGAAGGAAGTCAGCCGAGGGAGCCTCGAGGTTGGCCTCAGTCAATGTTTATACAGCAGTAAATACTCCTATGTGGTAATCGTGAGCTTTAATCTCGTTCCAAAGCCACGGACGGCGCCAACTGTTGTAACACGGTTGTTCTGGTATTACAAACAGTAAGAAAGTTACGATTAACTTCTTTTTGTCTCTTCTCGAAAAATCCCCCCTACAGTTACTGTTGACCTGCTATTGCTATTTATAGGGGCCAACCTCGTATGCTTACAAGACCGTTACTTCCCGCCAAAAATCCTATAAACTATCTTAGCTTTTAGATGACCGTTGCTTCCCGCCAATTTCCGCCTTTAGCCTCGTAACAGGAGACGGATTCGTCTTGGCAGTTCCTTGCCTCGTGACCAGCCTTGTGCTATTGTCTTCTTCACCTTGACTTCTTCAGTCCTGCTCGAAACTCTTAACCTCTTCGAATTAGATTCACGCTTGTCATCTTCGTGTTGACCTCTTCAGTCTCGCCTGCGACTTTAACCTCTTCGAATTAGATTCACGTTTGTCTTCTTCGTTTTGACCTCTTCAGTCTCGCCTGCGAAAATAGGAAACGTGATTCCAAGGGGCGACTCCCCAACAGGAGTAAAAGGGATAAGGTAGGGGCAATTCTGTGCGTTCAGGTCGGTTGGAGAGGAAAAAGAATAAAAAGGGTACAAATCACTTGTTTCAAAAGAATTCGCATATCCAGAGTTAAATTTCTAAACGCCTTCGAATTGGATGTCATGTTTTGAAAGGCCTGCGAATACAGGGTTAAATATCAAAATTTCTCCTCTTCTCTCTCCCTCCGTCTGTGCCTCCTCCCTCCCTCCGCTTTCGCCTCGCCTCCTCCCTCCGCCTCCGTCATCTTCTCCTTCCGTCGGCGAGGAGGCCCAAGAAGAGGTGGTGGCCGACTGCAGCCCAGATCCACTCCTCTCCGCCGGACGCCATGGCCGCCTCCTCCTCGAGCTCGCCATAGCCTCCTCCTCCTCGAGCTCGCAACTCCCTCGCCGCCGCCATGGCAACCTCCTCCTCGAGCTCGCCATGGCCGCCCCTTCCTCGAGCTTGGAACTCCCTCTCCCACTGCAGCCTCCCTCTCCGTCGCCCTCCCTTCCCCCCAACCTCCCTCTCCGGTGCCAGGCGAAGCGAGGCGAGCAGGGGCTTGCTCGAATCGGCACCGGGTCATCTCGATTCGAGCTCGCGCCTGCCGGCCACGGCCACGACGGATTGGGGGCGCTGGAGTTCGAGACGTCCGGCGACGAGCTCCTCGGCCTTGACCTCAGCGAGCACCGAGTCCTCGAGCTCAGCGAGGTGGAGATTCGGCGAGGGTCTGCAGCTCGGCGAGGTCGATATCCAACGAGGGTCTACAGCCGCGGCGTGGACTTGGCCGGGGACGGTGCGGCAGCGACGGCGCCGCCGAATCGAGCTCTCGTCGGGTGGTTGGAAAGCACGTGGGCCCCGCGCGACGTCGGGCCGTAGCGTACCTGCGCTATGGCGCCAGATTTGGCGCTCGGGAGACGATGCGGGACGATACCGTCTCGGGTAGCGTCCCCCGCTGCAGGGATTTGGTGCGCTATACGATGCTGCATCCGCCGGTAGCGCACCCGCTGGGGACAGCCTCAGGGGCGGACGAAGGCCCAGCCCACGCCTAGGGCCACTCCACAGAAGTAATTTACCTGCATTAGTTTCAGTCTTTCAGAGCTTGTTGGCCTCAGAACTCTGGAGCATCAGAAAGATCATAAAGCAGGCGGACAAAATTAGTACAAATGCTCGAGCAAGTCCAAATCAGAGAACCAATGCTCGAGGAGTCATGGTGATGTGAACGTGATCCCGCGGTTCCCATCTGTCCTGTCCGGAGCGTTCCGCGCGCAAGGCTCCTGCATTGTGCCGGCTGGGGTAACGGGAAGGCCAGCTGCTGCAGCAAAGGTCTTTATCCGTGACTGTCACCGTCGCGCCACCGTCTAACTTACGTTTTGTTTCTCCAGAGCAGTAGTGATGATCCTGATCACACTTTACAAGCCGACTCTGGAGACTCCCTTTTGGAACAACTTTTACTTATAAATTATAGCTCATAAGAGAAATAGCTAATGACCTTAAGTTGTTTTTCATTTTGTGGTAGAGTAAGTTATTTTGCCCAAGCTGGAAAAAAGAGAGTAGCTTTTTGCAGTTTGTCATCCTAAGAAACCAATGAATATAAGGTGTTTTACCAATCAGTTATACATAAGCCAAATAACCCAGAATAAGCTATTTTTGCATAATCTAATCCCTACCAAAAACGGTAACAGTCAAGTTGGCTCCACAGTGTTTTCCCTGTTGGTAGTTTGACTTTCGATTTCGAGGCATCTGGATTAGCAGGCGGATGTGACGCGAGCATGCTGAGCTAGCCTTCAGAAACAGGAATTAGCAGTGAATTCCCATGGCTTATGGGCTAGTTTGATGCATGGTTATCTCATAGCTTTACTTGTCTCGTCTTAAAAAATTGGTAGTGCAAGAAAACCCATCGAAGGGTAACAATCATGATGGTGCATAGGCAAACAGCAGTAGCGCCGTGTACCCGACAGTGACTTTGCACCTAATTGCCTCATCTTTCCAGCTCGAACATGCCCTGGTTAATTATCAATTCCAGAGCCCGTGGCAGACCTACCCATGTTGATAATCATCACTAGCCGGGAACCCGGGATGTGTCAGCCACGGGTTTGCTGCCTTGCTGAAGCCTCTGCTCAGGCACGTAAATTTAGACTCTCAAATCCTATTTTACAAGTCTACGTGTAAAATTTAGAGGCCCAAGTTTGCATCCATACACTAGTAGGCCCAAGTTTGCATCCATACACTAGTGAAGCATGGAAAATAGTGGGATCCATGGTTTGAGAAGGAGGATGATGGTTTGAGAGGGAGGATGAGAGGCTCCCAAATCTAGGGAGGAGAAATTTCGGAGGGCATGTAAAATAAGAGAGTTTAGGAGCCCCACTAGAAAATGTTTTTTTGCTTTGGCTTCTAGGAGCCCCACTAGCTTTGGCTTCTAAAATTTAGCGTAGAAGCCCGTTTAAGAGCTCCCAATGCAGATGCTCTTAGCTTACGAAACAGGCATGCGTTGTAAAAATGTTGCAAACTTCTAAGTGGCCATGCCAGTGCAGTGCTTCTCGCGTCCACGAAACCAAGAAAACGCCAATGTCGCTGATGCGCCACACATCAAACCAAACAGCCTCCCAACGCATCCGCTGACCGCCGACGACCTCGCAGGCAAACACACATGACACATCGACGCGCTGGTGTCTGACGTGCACGGGTCAAGATAACCGAACTGAAACACGCATGTCTATCCTTTCCTTCCATCAAGGCCGAAAAAAAACACTTTGTACCCTTCAACTGTACATCAGAAAGTAACAGGCTGCAGGAGCCAGGAGACTAGCTGAAGCACGGCCGCATGGGCAGGCCGCCAGGGTCAGAACAAGAATCTCCCAAATATCCCTCTTGGTTGTAGTCATTATCTTGATACATCAAAGATTAAGAGTGGAAAAATTTGTCAATTGAAAGTGGGCGAGGCGACCCAGGTGACTGCACCAAGGCGGAGAACAATCTTCTATGAATATGCGATTGTATCCGATGGTGAACAGGACCTCAATGTATACTTGTCGACTGCTGGTGCACAGCTTCAGATGAATGACGTTTTTGCCCAACGTTAAGCTACCTTCCGAGCATCTGAAGCTTTTGCAAAGCAAGTCTACCAGAGAAATAGAAGATAAATTTACTGATAAGTTCTGATTTTTGGCATTTTCATCAAGGCGATGTGAGCCAAGCCCTTTGAACTGCTTCATGGGCTCAAGAGTTAAGTTTCATTTACTCCACTTTCAGGACTATCTTCATTAACTCGTAAACAAAATAGCTGATTGACGCTGATGGCAGAACCTGAAGAAAGGAAATAACCAGTTACTACAGGTAATCTGAAACAGACCAGTGTACACCATTTCAGATATGAAACAGACTAGCATTCTTCTTAAATGATATAGCTGCGCTTCTACTTATTTTTTGCGTAAGAGATATGTCAACATGCACTCGATTAAATTCTACTTTAGATGAATCATATGTCAATAGCTTTCATTTCCAGTAACATCTTTCCCTGGGATATCTCTCTTCCAATGAATCAATATGCTTTAAACCAAAAGTGTGATTGCTACATCTACAAATCAAATAATGAACTGGTAGGCCTTATAGAAGTACGATTCTCTGCTGGAAGAAAACATACCTGTAACAAGCTGGGGATCAGGCCAGCATAAAGCGCTGGCACTCCACCTTGATCGACAATTTTAAGGCATGTTGCAAATGCATTCATTCTTGTTGCTTTTACTTGCATCTGTAGCTGTCTCCGAACTACCTCAAATGGGTATGTGGCAGCTTCAGCACAACAACCAGCGATGGCCCCATAAAGTAAGGTCCTGACAGTACCCAGTTCAAGTTGGTCTAGTGCATTTGCATCTTGTTTTTGTTGCTTCATCATTGATAACCTCTGCTTTCCTTCAGGAGAACGGAGATAAGCCATCTTCAATATGTCATATACTCCATAGAACACAGCGCCAGAGGGTGCCATGCTGATAAGAGAAGGCACTAATCCCTTATATAGCGAGAAGAATCCTTCAGTCTGGATCATGTGCCGGGCAACACCAATAACCCCACCCAAAGCCTCACCACCAGGTGCCACCATTTTTGTCCTAATCTGAAATCAACAGCTCAAATCAGGTGAGAAGATGAAGAAAGAGATGATGTAAATCAGGAATACAAAATCTTTAAAGAAACATACTGTATCCATTGGCAAGCACATCAAAGTTGCAGTTACACCGGCAAAAGCACCAGCGATAAATCTCTCGAAGTTTGTGGTTTCTTCATTACCAGACCATTTGAGCAGTTGCTTTCTATAAGTGTCATATGCATAGAAGTTGACTGCCTTGAACGGAGCAGTGCGGAGTATATTGACAAAGTTCCCTTTCCAAAAGCCTTTCAACCCTTGTGTTGTTGCAATAGCATGCATAAGCTCAAATAGATTCCTCTGCTCCCCACGAACTATATACTCCAGCTTTAGCCTCTCAAGAGGAGCAACAACTGTTCTGCATGAATCATAAAAATTAGGAAAGCAACTCCTCTTATGTTTTCCTCAAGATAATAATAATTACGAAAGAAATACATATAGTTGCACCACCTAGACAGACCCACTGTGCATACTTATCATGAAAGTGGGCTAAATCAAAAGGCTTATCTACTTGGCAATAACCAACTTCAAACAGAAGTGCCTAGGAGCTCTTACCAGGTCTTTTTTGGTTCCTTTTGGTTATCTCTTTCGAGATATATAGGACAATAGCATAGAAAGTAACAGTGAGTCTCCTAACTATGGCTAAAAAATATAATGTCAGTGGAGGTCCGCTGCCAGAAACCAGAGGATTGCCGGATATTCTTGAACAATCACAGTACCACACTTATGATCCCTTTGCTTCCTCGAAACAAAGATAGTTACCTAGATTTGATGAATTGTATATACTGAGATTCGTCTAAATCTAGAAAAGTAGCAACAGAGGGCAATCATGAAATTCTATGTCCAGTATCTATCCAAAAAAGCAACAGTACTGAAAGGATAAAAAAGGAGGCAAGCTACAGACTACAAACAAATCCTTTCGACAGAAACTAAAAAAACAAACCAACAAATCCATCAAGGCACTAAACTAAATGAATTCAGTTCCCTTCTTCAAAGGATGAACAGCAAAAGCTCACAAGCAACCAGCTTTAGTCAGTTATTATCTCAAAAATAACACTCAAACTTAAACATACTAAGCACCCACAGTGTCAACTTGGGCCCATAATTTGCTGAGCAAACAAAAGCAAAATTATACATGTGATCATGACTCAAGAGGTCTAATTCATACAAGCTTTAATTTCCTATTTCTAGGCTTATGATTTTATTTGAGATCTAATTTGCATGAATCCAGTGTCCTCGTGAGAAGGCAGGAGCTTGGCCACCCCAACTTCTGGTGTAAATAGGTCCCAATTGAAACATCTGCCATACTGCCACACACAACTTAAGTACTCCCTCCGGTCATGAATATATGATACCATTGGCTTTTTTCCTTTCTTTGACCATTCGTCTTTTCTACAAATATTTATGCAAATAGATAATTCTATTTGTTAAATCCAAACTACTATCGATAATAGATGTAGCGGTACCCATTGTACACTGTTTGATAAACTTACTAATGAAATATTGTTGGTCAAAGATGAAATAAAAAGTCAATAGTGTCATATATTCACGAACAGAGGGAGTACTTGGTTTAAGTCTTCAAACACTACTTAGGTGCACTTCTAGCTATGAGCCTATGACTTGATCATTTGGAGGAGCAAATTTATTGAACTGTGTCTAAAGGTCAACACTGTCATCTAGTTTACCAAGAATTCAGCAGGAACCAACACTAACTCAAGTCCCAAGCAAGTGTAGAAGACACGCTCACTCATACAACACCAATTACTGAATCAAGAAAGCTTAACTCGTTTGAGCATATTGGCAACGATATGCACAAACAATTTGAGGCCAGTACTTATTCAGGTAAGTCGTGGATTTCTGGTTTTTTTTATTGAATTTAACTGCACCAGTTGTACACTACTCTAGTCCTCTACCAATCCTAAAAATGTAAAACAGTATAACAAAATGCAATGCTGCGGAGTAATAGACTCATCAGTGTCTGACCACAGACAATGTGGCTATACCTTGAAACCATGGCAGCGACGGCTCCAGCCCACAGATGCTTTGTCGTGTTCATCGCGCCAGCGCCAGCATGAGCATCCTTCTCCTTTTCCTTCTCCTGCAGCACCAGCACTTTCCCCTCCGCCACGGCGACCTCCTCCACCGCCTTCCCCGCGGCGAGCGCCTCCGCCTCCTCCGCCCCGCTCTTCTCCTCCGCGCCCGCGAGCAGACCCACTGAGCCCGCAACGAACCCTCTGCCCCCCTTCACCGACATCGTCAGAGACAGGAACCCCGGCGGCGCCCCCCGCCGCCGCCGCGACCGGGCCCCGAATGACACCGAGCAGGCTGGCATCGCCGCGAGGAGCGCGCCGTGCGCCGCCGCGTCGCCGGCGTCGAGGAACAGCCCCGCCGCGACCGCCCCCTCCCCCGACGCGGGAGGCAGCCACATCTCGAGCCACGGCATCGCGCCGGACCGGACCCGACCCTCACGCTCTGTAGCCTTCGCCTACTCCTCCCGCCGCCGCTAGGGTTTGCGAGGCGGGGCGATGCATCGGTTTTATCGACGGGGAAGGGGAAGCCGAATCCAGCCGAGCGGAGCGGAATATATAAGACGAGAGCCGCCTCGATCCGATGCGAGTGGCAGCCGCCGGGCGAGCAAGCAGATGATGCGAGTGAGACAGGAGGATTGGTCCTTGTTCTTGCGATTCACGAGCGATTTTTTTTTGTTGGCGGTTGGGGGGCTTGGATCTTGCCGCCCGGAGGCAGGAAAGGCCAACGAACAGCGAACGATGTTGCTCGGGGTGGAATTTTTATTTTATTTTTGTTTTGATGAAAAAGAAAAGATGAGCTTTCTTAAAAAAAATCATCTATCTTTAGGGTGTGTTTAGATTGGAAAAGATTCCTCAAAAATATATTGTTCATCCAAAAAACATTGTAGATAAATAATGTTATGTGAGTAGAAGGGATAGGATGAATAGTGAAAAGTTAGTATAAATAGTGGATTTTCGTGAAAAGTAGGTGAATAAACGGGGCCTTGGTTTTGTCCTCTCGTTTGAGTTGGGACTGGGGAGGCCGGGAGGGGATGGAGGCCATCCATCTTCTCGTTCGTGCGCGCATCAAGAATTCAAGCTTAACTAATATGATAAACGATGGTTTTTGGAGGTACTATTCTGACGTGTTAAACGAGATTAGGAAAAGAATGCTTGTTTGTTTCATGTTGGACCGTGTCAACATATTGCTTCTTAGTTCGTTCAAAAAAATATTGCTTCTCTAACAGTCACAAGCTTAACTCTAAACTACTCCGGTAATGCAATCACAAGTTTTGAGCATGTCAAGTTATGAACAAAACAAAATCATGAACCATCTCTGACTTGCGTCACCAGTTGGCTGGTGCCGTGCTGACGGCTTCTGAAGCCTTACCGAAGCGTGCAGGCTCTGCTCGGTCGGTCGTAGTAGGGGAAACCTGCAAGCAAAATGTGCCGTAATTCTGGCGTCTCGGCGCCAAGCAACAAGAAACCTTCCGAAAATTCCCCAAGCCTCTCGAGTCTCGACTCTCGAATACTACAGGCTGGCGGCATGGAATCCTAGTATACAAGTTGCCAAGTTGTTAAAAGAAAATTAATTAGAACAAGGAAACAAAGATTTTCCATCGGTTCGTCCCCTGGTTGGGATACAAACTATGCTGCCGCCATGCAGGCGCACCTAGCTAGCATCGCACGAGTTCGGCTTCCAACCACGGTAACATTTCCCTTTTAGGAACTTGCTGTCCACGGTGTCTTTTACCGTTCGAGGTGTGACAGGGCACAGTTATCCACTGGGAGCTCTAGAAGTGGATAAAATTGAAATGCTGTTGTATTTGCAGCTGCTTGATCAACGGAGCCGCGGAACAAAAAATGCTAATTGCAGTTACGCTCTTTGTTTTGAGAGTTGAGATCGACTTCTCATTATCATCCGAGAAAACAAATGCAGCACCAGTTTGCTAATTTAAACTTCAGCGATAAAAAAAAAACAGCCCAATAAGCTTATCTTGCCAGCCCGGCCCAATGGAGTAATCAGGCAGGGCAGTTCAGAAACCCATCCTGGACTTTGCTTTTTTTTTTTAGAATGAACTTGGAGTAATCATGCAGGGCAGTTCACAGACACAAAGTTCTCAAAGAAAAAAAAAGGCAACGTATCCTATGTAAACCAACCTCTCCGTAGAAACTATGGATCAACATCATGTGGTCCAGATTAAAGTTTCCATGGGATGTTGGTTTCCACCAGATATGTCCCAAGAAAAAACCAATACACAAGATTAGCTGGACTTTCAGCTAAAAAAAAGATAAGCTGGACTTTCCATTTTTACAATGAGTTTAGTTAGGTTATTACTCATAAGAATCGGTATTCAAATACAGCAAATGGAACTTGTCAGGTCATAATTTCCCGTATTTATAAAATAAAATAAAATAAAAATAAAAAGATAAAAGGGACTATAAAATTAATTAAAGATAACAACTATTATGTGTTACTAAAATATGGAACGTTAAAAACGGTACCATGATACAAAAAAAAAGATATCGAACGGTCGGGAATTTCCCGTTGCCGCTTCATCAATAATTATAAAATCAACAGCATGCATTTGATTACCCATGAGATATACTGAATATTTACCTCTATCCAGACACCATAGTATTCACTTTCAGGTTCAGCATGACCAAGGCCTTCGTCGCACCTGCTACACGTGCAGCCCTATAATAACTACGCTTAACTTCCTTTACCATCCACCATGGCTGAACGGCAGCGGAGCATTTGCCAGCACACAGTCATGCATAGATCAGCTACTACCTGTAGCGGAGTAAAGAGATGCTGTGTTTAGTTTTCAAAAGTACTTTTTACTTGCTATTCATCCCCTTCACAGAACATGTATCTCTAAAATTTTTTTTTTTCACCTTCCCTATTCATCCCCTCACGTAACACGCATTTCAGAAAAAAAATATTTTTTCTACCGCTCAACTAAAACCATAGAGTAGATCGAGCGCCATCGATGGCTCGGTACGGAAGGAATTGTTCTCATGGGCGGGGCTGCGAGCGAGCAGCATTGACCGGCGGTGGACGGGCGGGTTTTAATTCCGGCGTTACTCCGGCGCCGTCAAGCACGCTGCCACTGCTCCAGATTTATTAAGCTCCCCATTCAATTTTTCCATCTACCACACCTATACTGCACGTCTACGTCAACACGGTCGAGCCATCGAGCGTGCAGCGGCCGGCGCCGGGCCCCCATGGCGACCCCTCTGCTCTGCGCCCCGGCCGGCGGCCGTGGAGGATTAAGCCACTTGCCATTGGAGTAACTGGTAAACCACCATGATTAGATTGCACAGCCCCATCTCTATCTCTGTTCCGCCTTCTCCGTGCATAGTTGAACGGTGGAACTCTAGAAAGACGACGGAGTTGCGAGCATTGCGTAGGAAACTAGGAAGAACTTGCAGGGAAATGGGCCGTGCAGATGGTGGCTGTTCTACAGGAGTACGGATCCATGGTCGTGCTGCATGCCGCTGGTGCAATTGATGAGTCGAGATGACGGGGAAAGCCATGTATTGCTATAAGGTTTGAATTTCCTCAGATTTGTATTTCCTCGCTGGTAGACACATTGTTGTTTTGCAATTTTAATTTGTCAGACTGTGAGTATATGCTAACGGCCGGTACACTGCAGGGTATCTTCGTCAGTCGTGAGGTTACGGTTTTGGATTCATCTGACCTTACACAAAGAATTAGGGTAGCGATGAACCAATCGCTAATTAATGGGCGTTTGCAAGACTAATATAATTATCAGGTAAGATCGTTGAAGACGATCCAGACAGGATTGGCGTCTCCAATCAGGCGGGCCATGGCAGATGCCAAGTGCAGTGTAGAGTCGCTCGATGGCCCTCGGTGATGCCGATCCGGCGCCGTGTCAAGCACGACGACAAACAAAAATGTTGTGAAGGGTACACAAGTCCTTTGCTCATCATCATAATGCGTTGAAAACCCCTTGATTGTGCGACTCACAAATATGGGCATGAATAGCATGTCAATGAGTCGAGGATAACAAAACTTTGCATCGCCATACGTAGTAAGCAGATGAACGTCGCGATCATTTCTTCTTCTTTTCCCCGGAGCTAAAAAAAAAAAAAGCCAACAGAAACGAGCACGAGTTAATGTCGCCCACTGTGATCCAGCTCGCCCCGCTCGCGACACACGCACACACCGGGCGACCGACGACGCATACGTGCAATGAATCGTCTCATTGTCGTGACAAGGGAGATGACAACATTATGCATGGCGATTCAATACGTGAGAGGACAGTTCGTTGCATCCGCCATCCGGCTAGTAAATGAACCGCATTCAAACTCCCCTCTTGCACCAATTCGAACCCGATTGCCAAATCCGCTTCAACTCCACCCCGTCTGGCTTTGGTGTTCACGACAGCATCCAACGGCATCACAGAACAGGTTCGAAAAAGGCACACAGGAAAACAAAACACGAACAGGTTCCGATCCATGGCCGTATTTTGCATGGCCTGCGTACGTGCTTGCCCCTTTTTTTTCCACTCGCCAATCGCTCTTGAATTGGGTGGTGAAGGCGCAGGCAAGCACTGACACAGGTTTTCGGCACAATAAATTGGTGCGCACCGAACAACAGCCAACCAACTTGCCGCAACGGGCACCCTCGAGTCGACCGACCGGTCGCGAGCTCGAAATACATGCAACGGGCCAAGCGAGACGTGACAGGTACCGAAAGTTACGAGCTACTACATTTATATGCACTTATATCTACATCACCATTCATGGCGCCATGTAACCGCTAGCTGCTGATGAGCCGATCGAGCTGACCGTTGCTTGATCGATCGATCAACTCCGGCCGCCCTGTTTGATTAGGCGGCGTCTAGTTACGTGCACCCTCGCCCTTGCACATGCAGGCGTGTGTCTACATGTACACACGTGCGGTATGCTAGCTCGTGCACGCGTGCCGATCGAGGTGTGCATGCACGGGATAGAACCATCTATCCCGTTTGTTTGGGGTCGACGACGGACGCTGGCTTGGCGGATAGTCACTAGTCCCTGCAGCAGAGCAGCTGGAGGCTGAGCTTGAGTGGCGCCGGCTCGGGCTCCAACGGCGGCGGTGGCGCGGCGCGGCTCGACGGGTGCAGGAACTTGCAGTTGGGGCACGCGGGATTGGCGCGGCACATCATGACCAGCATGTGGCACCGCACGCACACGCCCGCCACCATCTCCCGGCCGCTGTCCTCCGCCGCCGCCGCCTCCGCGGGCCGATGATGACGTCGATCTGCTGGTGGTGGTGGTGGCGCGGCGGCGGTGGGCCTGATCCTCTTCTTCTCCGGGGCCACAGCCCGTCGCGGCGAGAACGTGAGGTTCAGCTCCAGGTCCAGCCCCGGCGGCGCGCAATTCGCCGAATCATCCTCGTCTGCCTCCTCAGCCGCTGGCGCAGGCTCCCCTGCTACTCTCGGGTCCTTGAGCGTCCGCTTGTGTGTCCTCGTGTTGTAGTAGTGGATCTGCCCTGACTGCACACGCAACCGTGTCACGCGGATCAGAACATGTACTCGAACATGTGCCCGGCACGGCACGATGGAACTCTCCATGAATGGATAAACGAACAGACCAATGATGATCGAAGCAGCACTATATTATATACCTGGATGTCGAGGCAGCGCTGCCACTCGGGGGGCAGCGGCGCGGCGTCGAAATTGAGCTCGATCCCGTCGACGACCTCGCCGCGGCTGTTCTCGCGGTCGTCGTCGTCGCGGTCGTCGCGCCTCCGCTTCTTGCTGGTGGCGGTGGTGTGGGAGGCGACCACGCCGCCGACGAGGGAGAGGCACGGCGGCCGCTTGTTACTCGCCGCCGCCTCCGGCAGGAGCGCCGTCTGCAGGGACACCATATCGATCTGCTACAGAACGACCGCTGTCGTTGCACCCTCGGCGTGGTGCGGTGCACAGCAGGTCAGCAGCTAAGCTAGCAGCCTAGCAGAAGGGTTGGCGAGCGTATGTACTTGGCCTGGTCGGGCCGGCCGGGAGCGATCTCCTGGTGATGTATCTATCCGAGTGGACGGACGAGGCGATCGATCGTGTTGCAAGTGGGGGTGTCTGGATTCGGGTGCAGGAGCCAGGAGGGGTTTATATAGGGGGAGGAGGGGAGCGAGCGAGGGGAGGTGGGGTTCATCCGTTGGGTCTCGTCGGGGGACGGAAATTTATGAGCACAGAAGCGGTAGCCAGGATCTTAAAGGGGACACTGCGACCGGGCCCCCGAGATGTTCACACAGCTACTTACACTTACTACTGGTCAGGTCGGGTCAGGTCGAGTCAGTCAATCCCGGCCAGCCCGGCCGCTGCATCGCATTCGATCTCGATTGCGTCTGCGTCTCATCCGCGCACCCCTTTTAACCGCCGGCCGGCCAGCCTCGCCGCTCCGCTCCGCCCGGCCGGGCCGGTCCGGTCACCTGCCTTCCTCCACGGGCCACGGCGCGGCGGCAGCGCCATTACTGCTCCGTCCACCACCACCACGCATCCGATCCCGCTCCGCCCATCGCATCGCTCTCCGCCCTCACATGCTTCTTAACGCTGCATGGGCTTTTGCGGTTAACCATCGTTTTAGCTCGCAATCAAGGCGACCTCGCTCGCATTAACCGCACTCCCTCTCCCGTCAGATCAGCGCTCCGCCTCCGCCGGCGTCGTCTCGTCGCCCGGGTGGCCGGGTGGGTTAGCTTCCCTTTCCCAGCTCCAGCATCCAGCCCGGGCGGGGCCGCGTCAACTTCCATTCAGCTCCGGCCGAAAGCAAATGAGCCACTCCATTAATCCAGCTTTCCGTTGGGGGTGTAGATACGACCGCATTCATTACCGGGAAGCGAGCAAAGCGGATAGGATTGTCTCATGCATGCCCGGGAAAGATCGATCGCAGGATCGATCAGGCACGCCCATTAGAGTTTAATCGCCTGCGTCTCCTTGTAGAAGGTGGCGCTCTCACCTTTCTTCGTCGACTCCTTTTCTCCCCTCTTCTTTTTTTTCCCCTCATCTAGGTGGTTGAGCCATTAATCACCTGGACGGGGTGCCCGATCGACCACATCATCATCATCAGTATGGGGAGGGAAGGGTAGGAAAGTGAAATGCGGTCAGGTCAGCTCACTTAATTTCAGCATACGTATATTTCAGTTGTACGTCCAGCAAATACACACGTTGAATTCACGGCGGTAAGTCCTGAGCGAGCAAGCAAACACGGAAACTATACAGATTGACCAAGCGTACTGGCCACTTGGGCCGCTTTAAAAGATACTGCTAGCTGTATCTAACCCAGGGTTCGCAATCCCGTTCAAAACCGGCCGGTTCCCGCGGGAACCGGTCAAACCGCTCCGGACCGGTAGCGGTTTGGGGCGGTTTTAAACCGGTTAAATTTAAAATATTTAAATTTAAATTTAAAATGGAAAAATATCAAAAAAATTCCTAAAAATACTTCAAGGTATATGCAATCTATTGGTGTAAAATTTTTTTTAAATATTTGCTTATTTGATATTTTTTGCAGGCATTAGAAGTTCAACAAAAAAAGGAAAAGAAAAAAATCGGCTCATTGAACTTCTAATGTACACAAAAAATACTAAATACACTAATATTTGAAAATTTTTGACACCATTAAATTCTAAGCACCTTGAAATATTTTTAGGAATTTTTCTTTTATTTTTTTAAATTTTTAGTTAAATTTGAAAACATGAAAAATTATGTATTGAGCCGGCTTACCGTCCAAACCGACCGGCTTACCGCCCAAACCGCTCGGCTTACCGGTCAAACCGGACGGCTTACCGGTTCAAACCGATTGAACTAGGATTTCATATACATTTGAATTCAACATTTGAATTTGTCCGGTTTTGACCGGTTCCTGCGGGAACCGGACGGTTAGCCGCTACCGCCGGCCGACGGTTCAGCCCCCGGTTCGGTTCTGTGAACCCGATTCTAACCTGCTCCTGATGAACGACGCAGTAAATGTGAGTCGTAGCTGTTCAAACCAGTAGGAGTAAATGAGTAGTATATATCAGCAGGCCAGTATCAAAATCATAGTCGTACCCCTTCCAGTTAGCAAATCAGAACAGAACATAGCCATTACGGGTGCTCCGGCCGTAATCTTGTCTGTTATCAAGCCGTCAGATCACCACAGGGTCATCCCCCCCGAACCTTGTGATCTCACAGTCACAGTTGCCCGTCACGGCCAGGCCAGCTCGACCAGCGGACACGTGTCCCTCGTGTGGGTCCCTGGGACCCGGAGGTGAGTGCTCGCGCCGGCGCACCGAGCAGGTGACCTGAGCGGCTGAGCCGGCCGGCGACGGGAAGGAGGCCAGAGCCGGGCACGGTTGAGGCCGGGATTGAATGCGGCTGCCGTGCCAAGTTCCTCCCCATAACTCCGACTTCCAAATTTGGGTCGCCATGCGAGACTACCAATTTAAAGTGGCCCAACCCCCGGCTTTAACCTCAAATTAAATTTACAACCGCGGAATAAATTTCGCCAACCTCCTTTAAATTCGGAGTAGGGGGTGCCTGGTGGATTTACGAAAACGCCCCTTGCCATCAGCCTCCCCAGGAGATTAGCTGCGTGGCCATTAAGGGCAAGTTTAGACAGTTGCTGTCTTTTTACCACACACAGACAGTTAAACATATAGTTTATACAACAGTTTAGACAACTGCTGTCTTTTTTCTGTCTGCAAGTTATTTAATTCATCTTTTGACTTATAAATTATGATGATCTACTACAAAATGTGATCTTTGTAGCTATTTTATTGTTTACGTAAGAGAACACATCCTAGATCACCAGCTTCAGACCTTCGCCCCATGATCACCCTGATCAACAGCCCAAGACCAACGTCCTGATCAGTATCATCGGCCAGACCACCACCACCCAAGAGGCATCACCAGGCAACAAAATGGAAGAGTTGTATCGCAATACTCGTCACAAAGGAATGAAAAATAATAAATGGATACAAGCAACTACACATCACTTGTCCTCACATTCAGTTCACATAGACATTCAGTTCATACTATGACAAAATAACAGAAGGTAGCAAACTCTCTCTTCAATTATCCTCACCTGCATGGTATGAAAGATGTCTGAGAAACTAGAGCTTACATCCATCTCCCTACAAACTGAAACATCACTCAGATTACAGCCATCATAAGTCGACATGGAAGATAGGTATGGCTGAGTTCACACATCACTGCATATCAGTTGACACAAATACCTGCAAGTGAAAACAATTTCAGTTCAGCAAATAAAAAATCTGCAAATAATAAAACTATTGTTTCAAGATCACTAACCTCAGGTTCACTGATGCTTCAGTTCATCAGACATCAGAGCAATAACTGTGATTCACTGGTTCCTATATGAATAATAACAGTGGTTCTCTGATGCATCAGTTCACCAGACATCATAGCAATAATGTGATTCACTGATGCATCAGTTCATCGTTCTTATAATCAATAATAGTGGTTCAATGTTTCATACACGGTGGTTCCTATGAGCAGTAACGGAAAAAAATAGAGTTCATCGTTGAGGAAAATTACCATGTTGCAGAATCTAACGGAAGCTGCAATTGTTGACCAATCGGGCTTCCACCAAAAAAGCTGCCAGCACCGTTGAAGAAGCAACTTCCATCGTTGAATGACAACGCAGGTGGAGTACCTCCGCCGTTCTGCTCCAGCATCTGGCCGGCGCGGGCGGAACGCATCTGATCTGCCGCCGTAGCAGCTTCCCTCGCTGCCTTTTGCTTCTGCGCCGCCGCCGCTCTCGAAGGCTTCCTGGATGGCAACGCAGTGCCTATCCGCTCACGCAACGCATCATCCTTCAGCTTCGGCGCTGCTGCAGCCGCCTCCTTCTCTTCCTACCTCATGGCGCCGCCGCCGGCGCCGCTTCGCTAGGGTTGCCGCACAGGAGGATTTGGGAGGTATTTGAAGGGTGGATAGAAGGAGGAATTGGAGGGAAGAATGGCGCGAGGAGTTGGGGGAAGCAGAAATCTCCCGCGCGCGCATCGGTTCGAAGTCGCCGGCGGCGAGGCGGAGAGCATCGTACAACGGGGGCGACGGGTCGTCTGCTCGCGTCGGAGCACGCGCCCGAGCCGGCGTCTCGTTCGACTACGGCTTTCTTTTCTCTCTTCACTTATTAGGGTCCACGTAGGACATTTTGGCTGATGTGGCCACATAAAGACAGCAGTTGTCTCTCCTTTGTACATGGCCTAAGAACCCCTGCCGCTGCAATGGTTATGATGGCTGCTGCTTGGCCCTTGGCTGGTGCAATGCAATTGCTCCGCGCTGTACTATGTTTACTAGACAGTAGGAGTACTCTAAGGCTAGCATCTAGGGCGGCTCGTGTAGTCGTGTATGATGCTATGCACAAGTGTGTCATCGATGTGCATCTCTGCTACCAATTCGGATGGATCATCTCACTGGGAAGAACTAGCATGTTCCATGTCTCTGTATCAATTTCATGGGTGCTTGGGTAGGCCGAACATGAACAATGTCAATCAAGAGCAGTCCAGAACAATATAATGCGAATCGTGGATGCTGAATTTTTGGGACTTCTTCATTGTGAGTCTGAGTGATTCATTGATGTTCATCATGTGCATGGTCAAGATTTTTCATTGCTAAGATATTCCGATGCAGTTGTTTCTAGCTCACCGGTCATTTTCATGGATCGACACACAGATACAAATGTTCGCATGGATTTCTCTGAACGCGGTGAATTTGGGCTCTACTGTTCCGGTGCTAGGCGGAGTGAATGCTGCTGCTGCAATGATATCGGTAGTTCCCCATTTGAAGATCCCCAGAATGCTAGAACAAGTGTGCGCCTCGCTATTCTGGACCTGATCCAGTAGATTGACGTAAATTTAAGAGCTGGATGGGCCACAGACCCATGTGTAACTGTGTCAGACGAAAAATACAGGACGGGAAATCAGTGTTGTGTTCAGATTGTATGTAAAAAGTACTTTTTCTAATGAATAGTGCACCGAGAAATGTGTTCTGTGAGTGGGATGGATAGAAAAAACTTGTTGGAGAAGTACTTTTTCTGAATCTGAATACAGCCCAGTAAATGAAAAATGGAAATTGGCATGCATCGGACGTCCGACTCACGTACGATAGTGCTTGATCCGCGCCTGCTCTGCTTGGCTGTGCTGAATCCATGACAAGAGAAGTTCCGTTTGAAGTGACACGTTGTCATCATGCACACATGATTTGAAATACGGTAGACACTTTAAGGCATTTCCACCCATTTTTCAATATATAAAAAAATCACCATAAGATACGTTATCTATCTCGACAGTTTTGTATGAGTCGCCTGTTTTATTTTCTCAGGTGGCCGGTGTTTTTTTTTTAAGTATAATTTGCATATCTTCTAGTAATTTTATCAAATCACAACAAATTTATACCCTCAAAAGCTATGCTAACTAAACCCTCGGCCACCATATAAAAGAATGCTAGAAAAATGTTAGACGTCAAGTCTTTGTTTTGAGTTAATTTAGTCATTCACCCTCATCAAGCGCCCTATATAACTAAAATTGGATATTTTTTACTACAAAATTGCTGTTGAAGCCAAGCCTTACCTTGGACCATACCGCCAAATTGAAATATGGGTCGCTCAAATTTTGACATGCAGTATTAGATCTTTGAGTTTGAGTTAAGAAAACTGCAAAACAATGCATAGCTGGTGTTAATATCCTAAAAAATTGGAAAACAAAATATGTTCAGTATATACTTTAGTGTTGGAGAGAACAAAGTTGTAACATAGTTTGCATATTTGTCTTCTGAAAACATATATCCGCTTCTTCTCAAAATTTAAGACCACACATCACTCACTACTAGAATATTTTATTTTTAACAGTACATATTATACAATTTTCATATCACTGGACTTATTAAAAACACTTATGTATCTATCAATTCAACAGTTCTGTTATCGTAATATCGTGTGGATAAAAGATACTAAAAATCAAGGCGTATCTATCAATTCAACTGTTCTGTACATTATCATGTGGATGTAAGATACTAAAAATCAAGGCGTGACGTTATAAACCACGCCATTGTTTTTTTTAGAAAAAAAAGTTGGGAGCACGGAAGGGGAAAAAAAACGTCTGATCCAGAACTAAAAATGGGGGACGGGGGAGGAATTCCGACGGCGACCTCTCCTCGCAGCATTAAAGGCCGGAAGGAGACGGTCATATATTGGCCGTGCTGATCGAGTGAAGTCCACCACCGGTTCCCATTAACTGCCCTTCAATTCCTGCTTCAATGCGCCCGCCCGCACGCAACGTCGCCGCCTTTAATTTTGCTGCGTGGTCGCTGGCCACCGGAGACGCTCGCCGCCGTCCGATGCGGCACGGCCGCCTCCGATCGGTCGCGTGTACGTGGTCGGGCCTTGCGGTGGAACAACAGATGGTATGCACGTGTGCTTGGCTGCTCCTGCTCTGCCTGCTCCCAGTGCTCTCTCTTCCCTGCTTCGCTGCGCGCCTGACAGCATGGGTGAAGAAGGATTCAGGAGCGCACTGTTTTTTTTTTTTATCACAGGAGCGCACTGTTAGTTTTATGTAAAATAAAGGACGAGCCTTATTTTATGCATATAGTCCATCATCTGGTTACACTCGAGGTTTTGGATTGCATGTGTACGTAGTCATAAGCCAAACAGTATGCCGTGCATGATCGATCGGCACCAGCACCAGTGCATCTGTGCCTGTGGTGCGTTGTCGCAAGAACACGAGGTCCGTCCTTCAACACGGACAGGAGCACCAGCTGAAATCATCTGATGATTCAGGGCGAGCGCCGCCGTTGTTGCCATGGCCGGGGAAGGAGTCGGCGACGTGGCAAGGCGACGGCGACGGCTCACATCTCTATCCATAAATGTTGGCAACTGTACTCTACACATGCATGAACGCGTGCGTGCCAATGATCATCATGATCCGGCTAGCATCTCTGCTGCGGCCGCGGAGTGGCGGCGGTGCCTGCAGCGGTGCACGAGCACGGCGACCCTCGATCGAGCTGCTGGGCGCGCACTGCAGTGCATACCGCATGGATCACATGACGGATCGGAGCTCGATCGGACGGCAATGAGCTAGCGTCGTGGTCGAACACGGATCGAATACGCCGGTCGCGGTCAAGGTCGCTGGTCGAGCGACCTGCCGACGCCGATGAATGATGAATGAAATGAAATTGAATGGATGGATATATATTCATTGAATACGGAATTGAACGCGGTCGAGACCCCAGTGCGCGCTGCGTACCTCACCTCTCGCCAGAATTCCTGTCCGTCACGTCGCCTCGACGGAGCATACAGTAGTATACGCACAAACAATATCTACATGAGGGAGGAGTAGGCGTACGTAGACCATGCGTGGCTGTACTTTGGGCAATCAATACGGGGAGTTAGTAGTCGCCGTTGGCGCACCGCGCGCGGCCGGCCGGCGGTGGCGAGCGAGCTACTCGAGCTCGCCTGAGTTGGGTGCGGCCTTTAAGGCGGCGATTACTGCCCGTACCCGATCTGATCGACCCCGGCGAACCTCATTACACTCCTGCCTGCAGCCTGCCTCCTGCCAGTTTTTATTTGTGCGCGCGGAGGCGAGAAGCGCTGTTCATACGGATCGGATACATGCTGCTGCCTGGTGGCGCTGTGGCATGCGTCACCCTCGCTCCGTAACGCCGGCGGCGGCGCGCTTTGATGCTCCGCGATATGTTACTGCCGCTGCGCTCGGTTGAAGTTGCCACCTCGTTGTAGTCTTGTAGACTTTGGATTGTACTGTAGTATATACCGTATACTCCTGATTTCCTAAACGCTTTGTTACGCGGCACGCACTAGCACAGCCAGCCTGTTTATCAACTGTCATCAAGCTGATAGAGTCAATTATATATGCGTGTATGGCATCTATTTTAGCAGGCCAATTGTATAGATCAATAGATCATTCCTCTACGTTCAATTAGAGTCCAGCGTGGAGAATAACAGTCACCGCCTCACCGGCACATGCTCACAGCCTCACAGCAGCATCTTCGACTTGGCCCAACGAATCTATGTCATTTGGAATTGGTCCATTGAACAATCCACTACATATGGCCCAAACCATCATCATACTATACAAACCAAAAGTTCTAGCCCAACAATCTATTTCTTGGGCTTGGCCTGCTCAGGTGCGGCTTTCAGCCCACGGAAAGGTCATCGGCTGGACCCGTCAGAGGCCCCGAGCGGAAACAAGTATGGATCAGAGCTACCAAGGTGTACAAGACAGCAAGACAGATGTGTCATCATTGAACTATTAAAGTGACGTTAGCCTGCTCTGTCTTTACAGAATTACAGCCACAGATCAAATTAGTGAACATAAATGAAAATCTTAGGTACAGTGCTCAAGCACTCCATTACATGGAGACCTTAAACCCGCAGCTCAAGGAGTAGAAGGCCCATCAGGCAGCTTTGTCTTCCTCTTCCTGCCAAGGATGGAAGCCTTTTGCAACCTCACACCACCAGCACGCCATTTCTTGAAAGCAGCCATCGATTCCCTAGCAGATTCAAACACTTCACATAAAAAAAGAGACATCATCAGTGTATTGCAGCAAAATAGTTGGTTTTGTAGTTTGTTGACAATAGCATGAGAACAAGTATATTGCTTACCGCGAGTTTCTTCTTTGGTGAGGCGTGGGACAAACTTGGGCACTGACATCGTGGAAGAACTGTGAGACTTGCTTAGAACCTCTTTGTACCGACTGGTGAATGCATAGCGCAAGAACAGGCCAATGCTCTTGTCACTCACCCTGTAAATGTGAAAACACAGGAAAGTAAGCAAAAGAAAATCTTGAGACCTTTCTTTGGGAGTCTAATAAAATCTCTGGAACAATAAGGAGGCACTGATATCCCAATTCAAAGGGCTCATTGAGGGAATAAACTGCCCATTTCATGTGACAACCAAATATTTACCCTATCCAGTCATTCACACTAGAATTAAATTCGAACCCATGGTTTCAACATTCTATAACAGTTTTAACTTTCATATAAATTGATGGAGAACACTAAGGGCAACCTGACTAGGGGTCCATTGACTGCTCGAATATGGAATAATTAGCATGCGTCCATAAGAAAGCTACATTACATCATGGGAAAGGGGAACAGCTAAATTGCTTGAGGTTTCATACTGCCAGAATTAGCTAAGCATTATGTATGGCATATTTTAAAATGGTAAGTTACTAGCAATAGCTTGTGGCATCATGAAATTCTGTGCATTGGCAGTGAAGCAGTAGACCAGTGGTATCAATCACAGAATCAACAGTGAACTAGTTTACACGATATGGAACCGAGAGTATGGAGATTTGAACTGAAAATATACTGTCTCTAAAGAGGAATTCAGCAGATTGCTTGGCAATCGAAATAGATATTCTTTTACAAATAGTTGTCTTTTCAGGGAACATTATAGGGAACATAACAAACCCTAGTACTGCCATATTTACATACAGTATAGTCATAAAAAACATGAAAGAGAAAACAGGACAAAAGTGTTAGATCAAACTAACAATACATAAGTATGAACATGAGCAGGATCTCTAGTCTAGAATAGATCTCGCCTAGAACATAAATCTAATGCGGAAAAGGGTTCGCCAGTGAGCTTATACCGGCGCTTGTGGTGTCCATATCGTCGACGGTGGTCGGTGCAGAGGTGACGAAGTCGATGGCGCGAACGGCGTCGGGGATGTAGCGCAGACGCTCCTTGAGGCTCTTCGCGGGGTAGCGTCGGCCTTCTGGACGCCAACGGCACTGGCCCTGGCGAGGAACACGAGCTTCCGAGCCTTCCAGCGCCCTTAGTGATCGGTGAAGGGTGGCTAGGTTATGGTGAACCTAGGATTGCGTGATTGGATACCTCGTTGGAGGAATTCCTCAGTATATATATAGCGCTGTAGGCCCGGGGACGTGTCCTATAGATGGAAAAAGATTGCCTCCCGATCAAGGCAAGGACTTATAGTTGGAAATCTTAGAGATTTGAGGGATTCGGGGTTATCCCCGTTTCTATCTTTATCTCGGCTGTTGACCGAGGTCAAATCGAAATCCAACATTCTCCCCCTTGACCGAACGTCAACTACTTAAACTTAAAACTCAATTCGGTCAATGTCTTATACTTAAACTAAAGTTCTTCCTCTGCGTCGTCAGTAGCGCTACGGCTACTGGGACGGCATTACCCATAGTCTTACTGAGAAACCTCGTTAGAACTCCTTACCCTTATTTGGGGAAACTAATGGCCCTGAATCAGAACCTGATCAAGGCTACTCACCAGTCCCATGCCTAGGACATGAGTCTGAAATTGGGATGGTGATAGACCTTTTGTGAGCGGATCCGCAATATTTGCCTTAGAACTTATGTGCTCAATCTTATATGTTTGGTCTTGAATTCTTTCTTTCACAATACGATATTTGAGGTCAATAAACCTAGATGCTTTAGATAACTTATCGTTTGTGGAAAAGAAAACTGCGGCTTTATTATCGCAGTACATTGTGATAGGTCTCGAGATACTATCAACAATTCTTAATGCCGGAATAAAATTCTTAAGCCATGAAGCCTGCCCAGGAGCATTATAACATGCCACAAATTCAGCCTGCATTGTAGATGCAGCTGTTACACCTTGTTTACTACTGCTCCATGAAATTGCTCCCCCTGCTAGCATATAGACATATCCTGAAGTGGATTTTCTATCATCTTCATCGCCAGCAAGATCGGCATCAATGTAACATACTACTTGAAGATTATCTGATCTCTTATACGTAAGCATGTAATTTTTAGTGCCTTGGCAGTATCTCATTGCCTTCTTGACACCAACCCAGTGAGCCCAACCTGGATTATCTTGATATCTACAAAAGACGCTGACAGCAAATGCTAAGTCTGGATGCGTATAGACTAGCGCATACATCAAGCTTCCGACGGCTGATGCGTAGGGAACGTTCTCCATTCTTTCTTTTTCTAACTTATTCTTAGGGCACTGAGCTAGATTGAACTTATCGCCCTTCTGAATTGGGACAGGTGATGTATTACTCTTATCCATCTTATATCTCTTAAGCATTTTCTCAATATATGCTTTCTGAGATAATCCTAGCACTCCATGGGCTCTATCTCGGTGTATCTCAATGCCAAGTACATACGTGGCATCACCAAGATCCTTCATATCAAAATGAGATGTAAGAAAGTTCTTAGTCTCATATAGCATATTCTTGTCATTACAGGCTAACAATATGTCATCGACATATAGCACTAGGATCATTAATCTTCCACCCTTTTCTTTGACATAGATACACTTATCGACTGGAGTCTCCCTAAATCCGAATCTCTTAATGACTTCATTGAATTTACGGTTCCATTGCCTGGATACTTGCTTAAGTCCATAAATAGATTTTCTTAATCTGCATCCCATATGTTCCTTACCTTTAACGGCAAAACCTTCCGGTTGAGCCATATAAATATCCTCATTATGTCTCCATTATGGAATGCAGTCTTAACATCCATCTGATGTAACTCCATATCAAAATGAGCTACAAGTGCCATGACGATTCTCAAGGAATCTTTAGTAGACACAGGAGAAAAGGTTTCTTTGTAATCGATCCCTTCCTTCTGTGTATAACCTTTTGCTACGAGTCTTGCCTTGAATCGTTCGACCTTACCTCTGGAATCACATTTAGTTTTGTAGACCCATTTATAGCCTACTGGTTTGATCCCATTAGGAATTTCTACTAAATCCCAAACTTTATTAGAGCTCATAGACCTTAACTCATCTTCCATGGCTTCTATCCATTTAGTGGAATTCTCACTTTGTACTGCCTCTTTAAAAGTGGCTGGTTCATTGACTTTCCCAACATCATACATATCTACACTTAAGTATGTTTCATAACAGTCAGGAATGGCCGACTTCCTTTCTCGCTGTGAACGTCTTACTGGTTCATTCACAACTGGCTCAGGAATTGGTTGGGGCTCAACTAATGGTGCCGGATCTGCTAGTGGTGGCGCCTGCAGCAGAGGAGCCTCTGCCACTGGCGCCTGAACCACATTAGGTGGCGCCACATTCTCCTGCTGAACGATAGGAGTTACCGTGACGCTCTGAGGAACAATTGGTGGTACAAACTGATATACCTCCGTAGGCTCTACAAACTCTGGGTTAGAAAACTCAACCCTTAGTTCTTCAAGACTAATGTCCCTTTTTGGAAAACTTCCACTAATCTCAGAGTCTTCCAAGAATACTGACTGTCTTGTTTCTATGAACTTAGTAGAACGTCCAGGACAGTAGAATCGATACCCCTTAGACTTATCTGGGTAGCCGATAAAGTGACAACTCACTGTTTTAAAATCTAATTTCTTATGCTGTGGATCAAATATTTTAGTCTCAGCAGGACAACCTCATACTTTAAAGTAATTGAGTGTAGGTTTCTTCCCAGTCCACAATTCATAAGGTGTCTTAGGAACTGACTTAGATGGAACCCTGTTGAGTATGTGAGCAGCCGTCTTTAATGCTTCCATCCACAGCTCCGCAGGCAAGCTAGAATGACTAAGCATGCTCCATACCATATCCATTAGCGTACGGTTGCGCCGCTCAGCAACTCCATTTTGCTGTGGTTCTCCGGGCATGGAGTATTGCGCTTTTATGCTATTTTCTTCTAAGTACTTAGCAAATGGTCCCTTAATTTGACCATATTGAGCATGTTTGCCATAGTACTCACCTCCTCTGTCTGATCTTACTATCTTAATAGAGGTGTTATGTTGTTTCTCAACTTCTAACTTATAAATCTTAAATATTTCTAGCGCATCTGATCGCTTACGAATGGGATAGACGTGCCCATAGCGAGAATAGTCATCAGTAAATGTTATAAACGAATCATAACCATCTACTAATGTTACTGAGAGCGGGCCACAGATATCTGTGTGTATTATTTCTAACACGCCCGTACTCCTAGTAGCTCCTTTCTTAATAGTCTTAGCATATTTTCCCTTAATGCAGTCAATGCACTGCTCTGAATCTGAAAAGTCTAAGTGATCAAGGATCTCGTCCTTAATGAGACGCTCGATTCTCCTCCTCGAAATGTGACCAAGGCGACAATGCCACAATTTCGAAGAGTTCTCATTAAAACGCTTACGCTTACATGAAACATTAGAAACATTCATCACAGAATCATTAAGAGAGAGCATATAAAGTTTACCTTGCCTGATAGCAAGGCCCACACTTATTGAATTAAACTTTATCACACACTGTTTGTTGCCAAACTCACAAATATGTCCCGAATCATCTAATGCAGAAACAGAAATAAGGTTTCTCTTTAAACTAGGAACGTAAAGGACATCATCTAAATTAAGCTGGAAGCCGCCCGACAACTCTAAGTGGAAGCTCCCAACGCCTTCATCTTCGACGACGTTCCCGTCAGCCACTCTTAGGCTTCGCTCCCCCCTTCTTATAGTTCGGATCGAACGGAATGCCTGTAATGAATTAGAGATGTGCACAGTGGCACCTGAGTCAATCCACCCGGTATTAGGGAAAATTCTGCTAAGAATAACTCATCAATGAAAGAAACAACATCAAGCTTATCATTACCTTGCTGCTTCAACCAGTCCTTGAAGCCTGCACATTCTTTCTGGAGATGCAGAGGAGACTTGCAGAAATGGCACAGCTGTGGCTTTCCTCCCTGAGACTGGGGTGCACCTCCACGCTTGAACTTCTTGTTGTTCTTGGGAGCAAAGTTCTTGTTATTCCCATTCCTCTTGGTCTTCTTGCGGCCCTGCTGGCTGCTGCCTGACTTATGCTGGTTTCTAGCAGTACCATTAAGACTAAGGTTGCTGACCATGTTGACCACATCCTTAAGCTTCTCAGTCTTGAGCCTTTCCTCTTCTTCAACACAATAGCCAATCAAGTCACTAAGAGACCATATGGTCTTGTTTGTGTTGTAGCTTATCTTGAAGGCAGCGTACTGTGGTGAGGGCAGTGAGGTCAGGATGAAGTGAACGAGGAAACCTTCAGAGATCTCCATCTTCATTTCCTTCAGCTTATTTGCCATATCACACATATTGAGGATGTGCTCCCTTATGCCAGCTTGTCCATTATACTGAGAGGACACTAACCTCATGATAAGGGTGCTAACATAAGTCTTGGAGGAGCCCTTAAAGTTCTCCTCAATCTTAGCCAAGAATTCCTTAGCATTGTAGTCAACACCAGCATCATTCTTAGTCGGAATGGCACCCTTGATGCCATGACTGATTGTCTCAGTCATCACCATGAGAGCCATATGGTCAGACCTCTCCCACTTCTCCAAAGCAGGGGAAGTCTGGCCAGCAGCAGGAGCAGGAGGCTTGTCCTCCCTCAGCACGACGTCAAGATCATTCCACGCCAAGCAGGTGATGATCTTGCCCTTCCACTCATGGAAGTTTGCTCCATTGAGCGGCTGAACGTTGTTGAGGTGAGAGGCCACTTGGTTGACGTTGTTAACTGCAAAACAAACATAAAGTGGACTTAGTATCATAATCATAATTATCATATACAATGAAATGCACATAAAGAACATGATAATAACCCAATGTTGGTTAGATTAAAAGCATGTATTGAAAATCAAGTTGCATCACCGTTGGGGAAAACAATTGAAATTCATCTTAATACTCATGATTAAACAACGTTGGTTAGAATTAATCACAAGTTTACTCTAAACAAATTTCCCGTTGGTTCCATTCATTTAGAGGCATCTCAAAGTATAGTGGTGGATTTAACTTAAACAATAACATCAACCACTAAAATTCATCAACTTATGCTTAAAACTCGTTAATTAAAACTTAAAACAGTAATTCACTTAATCAATTACTGAAAACTGAGAATAAAATGCGAATTTATAGAGAAAATTCGACCTATAACTGAAAACGGCCCAAGAAAGCCCATAAAACCCTTACTGTGCGCGCGGCCCAGCTAAGCCCAACGCGCGGCCCGACAGCCACGGCTTGCGCAGTGACTCGGCTCCGGCGGCTCGGCTCAGCTCGCACGGCTCGGCTCATCTCGCGGCTCGCGCGCAGCCCGCCAACTCTAAGCGGGCCTTAAGCCCAAGGGCGAACAAAAGCGGGCCGGCCAAGAAGCGGCCCAGCTCGCCTCCGCGCCCGCGCGTCGCCCCGCCGCGATAGCAGCCGTCCATCCCGATCGGACGGACGAGCACGGCTGAAGCGCGCCTTAAAAGGCGAAAACGACGGGGGGGGGAGGAAACCCTAGCTTATTTCCTCCTCCCCCGCTCCGCGCGCAGCCGCAGCGGTGGCCGGCGTTACGCGCGCCACCGTGCTTCGCCGCTGCCGCCCTGCTGCTCCTCCTCCCTCTTCTCCCCTAGATCCGGCGAGAGAGAGGGCGAAGAACGGCGACGACACCCGTCCGCGCTTCCGGTGCCGTCGAGCCGGAGCTCCGCGAGCCTCCTCGGCGCGCCGCGTGCGTAAAGCGCGCGGTTCGTCGAGGTGGTTCGCCGGAGTTCAACGGCGACGGTGCCGGTACCCCAAGGCGTAAGGCACAAGGAGGGCGGAGGCGCGTACCCGAAGGCACGCGCGCGGCCGAGGAGGCCAGCTCGGCTCGGCCAACTGATGGCGCGGAGCGAGCGGTGTCCAAGGCGTCGCCGGATCTGAAGCCGGTGACCGAGGTAGGTCATCTGACTGAGGTTAGGGTTAGGGTTAGGGTTTCGGATCTGGGGTTTTGCGTGTGTGTGCTTGATTGATTCGGTGTTTTGGCAAATCCCCTCCTTCTAATTTCTTTGTGTGACATGGCATGAGTAAAAATTTGAATCCGAAACCCTAGAGCTTAGATCTAACCCTAAAACATGATAAAGCATACTTGATTCGTGACTGAGCTAGTAGATCTAGGCATGAATGAACATAAAACTTGAATCTAAGCATGAATGTGCGCGAACAGTAACTAAAAACATAACTTTTTCTCATCTTTTCTTCACTGACTTCCTCTAATCTTATCTTATGCTACCCTTATCTCCTCTGCGGCTTAGGTTTGAGGCTAGGGGATCTAATCTGACTAGTGTTAGGCGTCTGATACCAATTGTTAGATCAAACTAACAATACATAAGCATGAACATGAACAGGATCTCTAGTCTAGAATAGATCTCGCCTAGAACATAAATCTAATGCGGAAAAGGGTTCGCCAGTGAGCTTATACCGGCGCTTGTGGTGTCCATGTCGTCGACGGTGGTCGGTGCAGAGGTGACGAAGTCGATGGCGTGGACGGCGTCGGGGATGTAGCGCAGACGCTCCTTGAGGCTCTTCGCGTGGTAGCGTCGGCCTTCTGGACGCCAACGGCACTGGCCCTGGCGAGGAACACGAGCTTCCGAGACTTCCAGCGCCCTTAGTGATCGGTGAAGGGTGGCTAGGTTATGGTGAACCTAGAATTGCGTGATTGGATACCTCGTTGGAGGAATTCCTCAGTATATATATAGCACTGTAGGCCCGGGGCCGTGTCCTATAGATGGAAAAAGATTGCCTCCCGATCAAGGCAAGGACTTATAGTTGGAAATCTTAGAGATTTGAGGGATTCGGGATTTGAAGCATTATACAGAATAGATTTACATAGCCAATGAAGCAGTCAAGCATTATACAAGATATATCAAAATGTTAGTATACTTTCACTTAAACTAAATCCAAAGATATGCTGATCCCCGAAACTAGACCATGTTCAGCACCAAGAAGGTGATCGGAAACCACAAAACTGCAATTTTTTACAGTTAGCTTTAGGAGCTGGTATGCATATATCGCAATATAGGAGTTGGTATGCATAGAAAAACTGAATATTCTGATACCCAGAAAATCAATGGGTGCAAAGTGATCATTGTATTTCAAACCAAATTAGGTTACATTCAGTTCTGAACGGAATACACTAAAATTAGAAGCATTAGCTGTTAGGAGAAGTAGACCCTATGATTGCATTGTCCTCATTATTAACTAATTTTCATTAGCAACACAAAAGTGCCATCCTTTCATAAGAAAATACAAGTGAACATGTTCTTTTTCAAAAAATAGAAAATAGAAGTGAACAATTTGACATCACTCATGTCATCTTTTGCCCAGTCAAACACGAAGGGTATTGGTCATAAATCGGACACAAGTGGATTGATGTGTTTCATAATCTAAGGAATTAGATTTGCTTGTTGGTTAGACGTCTCAATGTATAAGGGCTGTCCAGTGTGCTAGATTTGCAGCACCAAAGAACTACTTGAAGTTTCAGTCAGGACAAAGCCTCCAGACTGCTAGGCAATTGAAATATACTGTTTCTAAAGAGGAATTCAGCAGATTGCTAGGCAATTGAAATAGATATTCTTTTACAAATAGTTGTCTTTTCAGGGAATAGATTGATAGAATCATTTCAATGGCCCAACATTATAGGGAACATAACAAAACCTAGTACTGCCATATCTAAATACAGTATAGTCATCAAATAAACATGAAAGAGAAAACATGACAAAAGGACCATGCTTTTGTAAGAAATACAAGCGAACATGTCCCTTTTGGGGAATAGACTTACATAAACAATGAAATAGTGAAGCATTATACAGAATAAATTTACATAACCAATGAAACAGTCAAGCATTATACAGGATATATCAAAATGTACTAATACTTTCACTCAGCCTAAATCCAAAGATACGCTGATCCCCGAAACTAGACCATAGTCAGCACCAAGAAGGTGATCTGAAACCACAAAACTGCAATTTTTTACAGTTAGCTTTAGGAGCTGGTATGCATATATCGATATTCATCATATAGGAGTTGGTATGCATAGAGAAACTGAATATTCTGATACCCAGAAAATGAATGGGTGCAAAGTGATCATTGTATTTCAAACCAAATTAGGTTACATTCAGTTCTGGACGGAATACACTAAAATTAGAAGCATTAGCTGTTAGGAGAAGTAGACCCTATGATTGCATTGTCCTCATTATTAACTAATTTTCATTATCAACACAAAAGTACCATCTTTTCATAAGAAAATAGAAGTGAACATGTTCTTTTTCAGAAAATAGAAAACACAAGTAAACAATGTGACAACACTCATGTCATCTTTGCCCAGTCAAACACAAAGAGTATTGGTCATTAATCAGGACACAAGTGGATTGATGTGTTTCATAATTTAAGGAATTAGATTTGCTTGTTGGTTAGACGTCTCAATGCATAAGGGCTGCCAGTGTGCAAGATTTGCACCACCAAAGAACTACTTTAAGTTTCAGTCAGGACAAAGCCTCCAGCAGAACGAGCGTAGCTCGGTTGGTGCGCGCTCCAGTTGGGGAGGCCACCTGCCCGGGCTCGAACCCGGGTGCTGCACCATGGGGATTTTCCTCTGATTATTTTCTGTAGGTCCTGGATTTCGCGTGGCGCCACAATGGGACTACGACGTGCCTGTCGTCTACGAAGTCGGCGAGACTTCGGTGATCTCTAGAAGGACGCGAGTTGTGTATGGATTGTAGTTCTAGGGGTGTGCGTGGGTGTGGTGTGAGTGTGTGTGGTGTAAAGTTCAGATACTACAGCTTGTATACTAGGGATCCGGCTCAAAAAAAGAACAAAGCCTCCAGACTTCAGTCATGGCTGGGTACAACACCAACATTGCCAGGACGGTGATCCGTCACACATAATTCCAATCCACTTGTACGTAAACATAAGTCAAAATTATGTAAAGAAAATGAATGGGTATTCCAAGATGCATATGATAAAACAGATAAATGAAAGTAAAAGAATCCACCACTTCATGAGAACATGTAAAATAGAGAAAACCATGAAATCTAATGGTACGGCAACTACAGTGCTGAGGAAACTTACAAAGGAACAATCTTGCATCCCGTAAAAGCAGGGGCAACGGACCCTCAAGTCCACACAGGCTGCATCAGCTTGGATCTCTTTTCGAGTTCTGCAGTATTATGATAACATACTGAGACAACATCATTCAAGTTTTCAAAGAGAATACTGCATAACCTATACTTCATAGTCCAGTTTTCAATGGCCAAAACCGTTGAGGAAAAATCAAATTCTTGGCAGCTGTTTGAACATTCAGTGCAACTGCTAAAGGGATTCACCTCAGAAAAGGTTCATGTCTTTAATAAATCTGTACATTAAGCAACAAAAGAAACAATTGCAAATAAATAAATATTAGGGAAAAGACCGTTTTACAACCTCCAACTTTCGAGAATCTGATTTTCATCCTATAAGGCTATAACTACAAAATCGTATACTAAGAGATACTCAACTGTTAAAACCGGGCAAATCTGGCCCGTGGATGGTTTCAAAGGTTGTTTTCTATGGTTGGATGGTATTAGATGTTCGGTTTTGTAGTTCAAGGTCGAAAATCGGACTACCGTGTCATTTGGAGGGTGAAATAGACTTTCCCTAAATTGTAGTGTTTTACTATGGAAAGCTACAGTGAACTGCAATGGAGGCAAGAAAATCCAGATTATTTCATTCAATTGTTGACTTCAAATTCCACTTATGTTTCTCAAAAGAAGAATACTCCATACACTTCCATGCTTTGCTGTTGCCCTAAGAATTTCTGTGTATGCAGTGATGCAACAATAGAGTTTGAAGAACCTACTTCTGTGTGAAGCATGGAGGCGGATTTATTGACACTGCCTGTTCATGGGACAGCAGCCCAGGCGCAAGCCAAAATGGGAGGTCCACCTTGGCACCCTTCTCCACCTGGATATTTGGAAAGGGAAAGACTAAGATCTCTTTTACGGAAGAAAAGCATCCCTATTAGCACTTCTGTAAAAATCGTCCACAGCGCAAAGCATCCTATTCCCAGTTTGGGTTCATGAAAAACAATGCAGCCAGGCCAATAGGAATTAAGAACACGCAAAGTATTTCAAATCAGTTTAAACAATTCAGGAACTATCAGGACATAGTAAGATATTGTAGGGCATGTCTAGGGTCTATATACCCTAGCACTAGAAGCATCAACAACCAAATTCAACGGGAACACACTTACGCAGTTGCTTTCAGCACCAGGATCTAGCAGGCCGACACCATTTGCAGTTACTTGGAAAACAACTGAAATAGGCTGCAGACACAGAAGAAACATATGCTCAGCACGTATACACAAGCATCACGAAAGAAGATAAGATAAAAGCAGGCACCGAGAATTACCTCGTCCTCCATGAGGATGTCATCGATATCGTAGTAACCCGGCATCTGACCAAGGGTACAGGACCACAAACCAGGGGCGGGCCCAGACACCCAGTATAGGACATGGGCCCGATAACTGTTTGAAAAAGATCGAATTTGTAGGTAAAACCGGGCGCGTTGACTCCTTCCGTCTCACACGTGCTTGCGTGGCGCACTTGGTCACAACTCACTCACACGCCGGAGCGCGCGCCGTGTGCTGGACACGGCAAGGGATGACCGGACCAGACCAGAGGGAATTGAAGGGGCTCGTCGTTGCGCTCGAGACGAAGCAGCCCACGGCTTTACCATTAGCTGTACGCTCACCAGCGCTGACCCCACGCGATTTGCCACCCAAACAAATTTTGACAGGGTTGGGGCGATCGCGTGCCATTGGCAGCTGGTGCAAGGAAGAAACGCTTCTCGTTCTTCTTCCTCGGCCCACCCCACGACGAGGAAAAAAGCCTAGTTTGAAACGCCGAAAGCGACCCCCTTCTTCCCCGTCCAAAGCAACCCTTTTCCTCCCCATCTCTCGCCTTTCCATCGGCTGCACGCGTCCGAACCCCCAGACGCACACACACGAAGCTCTTGCTCCCCAGCATCTATCTCTAAGGCAACCAGGTGTTGTGTTGGAGGCTAGCTCGGTCGCTCGGGGATCCCATACATGGCGCCGCCGGTGGTGTCGGCGCTGGCCAAGTACAAGCTGGTGTTCCTCGGCGACCAGGCCGTGGGCAAGACGGCCATCATCACCCGCTTCATGTACGACAAGTTCGACGACACCTACCAGGTTGGTTCAATTCACATCGCCATCTCGCCGCCGACGATCTCACTCGTGCGTTTAATTTTCAGTCAGCCTTGGTAACGGAACCTGTTGGCGAAATTATCATGATACCCGCTGCTTTAATTTGTTGTTGCCCCCCTGGTGATGCAGGCGACGATCGGGATCGACTTCCTGTCCAAGACGATGTACCTCGAGGATCGCACCGTCCGCCTCCAGCTCTGGTACATGTCCGAACGTTTCCTACCCGACTCTGATCGAACTGAACCCGCAGCTTCATAGATCATTCAACCTGCATGCCCACTAGAGAGAAGATTGATCTGTTGAAATCTGTTTTCAGATTACACAGAAAAAGCAAGTGCGCAGATGGATTGTTAGAGCAAGCAGGCTTAATTTGACAGATAGAATTTGCAAATGCGCAGGGACACAGCTGGGCAGGAGAGGTTCCGCAGCCTGATCCCGAGCTACATCCGGGACTCCTCCGTGGCCGTCATCGTTTACGATGTGACTGGTACGTTGACCGTCTCCAAAAGATTTTCTACAAGTGTACGATATGTAGCGGCGTTGCTTTCTACGCTAGATGGATGGGACATGATCCAAGATGAGGAATTGGCGTCTTGTGCGCTAAGTTTTTTTATATATAAAATTGAGCTAACTTTCCAAATTATGCAAGAATTGGCCATGCAATTAGTCGATGGACATGCTGATTTCATATTTTCTAACAAAAAAATTACAGCGTTAAATTATTTGTTTCAGGTAATGTTTTTTTTCTTTTGCAACGAGTCAGGTGAAAACTTCAGTAGAAACATATCTTTATCCTTGTTCAATGCCGGGCTCATGTCACCCATCTTTGCAGACAGGCAGTCTTTTTTGAATACGTCAAAGTGGATCGAGGAAGTGAATACACAAAGAGGTGGCGACGTGCTCATCTTCCTTGTCGGGAATAAAACTGACCTTGCCGACAAGAGGTTTGTGTCCATGGATTGACCTGTCATTATTATATGACAGTGTCCTATGAGACATACTCAATGAACTACCGTTTTTGTGGTTTAAATCTTTGTATGAGTAGACAACTAGCCTGTTCAGTTTTATTCACTAGACGTAAAATTGTAAACAGGAAAGTGTCCACTGACGAAGGAGAAGCCAAAGCACAGGAGCATCGTGCTATGTTCATAGAGACCAGTGCAAAAGCTGGGTTCAACATCAAGGTTCCGACTTGCGATCGGTGCCTTTTGCTTCTATTGCTTATCCATGACTGCTCAAATATCTTACCAAACTCTTGAATCCTGCAGCCTCTGTTCCGCAAGATCGCTGGATCCCTTCCTGGACTGGACGCGCTGTCATCAGCAAAGCAGGAAGAAATGGTTGACATAAACCTCAGACCTTTCACCGGATCGTCAACCTCGGGCGCTGCTGCTCAGGCGGATCAGAAATCAGGTGGTTGCGCTTGCTGAGGCTTGCAGAGTTTTTTTTGTTGGAGAGACGCATTGAGTTGGTACTTTCACAGTGATGAAGAGTGGGTTTGCGTCCAGTAGTTGATATCCATAGGGGAGAGGCCAATTTCTGTGTACAGATTTGTTTATCAAGTTGACATACAGTAATAACTGTTTTGAAACCCAGGGACACAAAATCTTTGAAGCTAACGACAGCTCTGCTTTACGAAACTGGATAAATACATCAATACTCACCTCCAATATCAGCTGTATTATTTCATTAAAAAAATTCAGCTACATTAGAGATACTCAATGTTCTGAAAGACGTTTATAGTCATAAATCTTAGTATGTACCAGGTATTACATTATTCATTCATCAATGTAGCACTAATGTAGCACTCTGCTTAAACTTATCACTTAACAAAAAAACAATATGAACGCAAACATCAGCGACTCCGTGGCCCAATGGATAAGGCGCTGGTCTACGGAACCAGAGATTCTGGGTTCGATCCCCAGCGGAGTCGATTTTCCTATTTTTGGCACTTCATTTTTACCAATTCTCATTCCCCTCTTTCTAGGCCCTGTACAGTACCGTTGCTGCTCGTTTCCCCTTAATTTTACCAATTCTTATTCCTCTTTCTGGACCCCGTTACATTATAGCCTTATTCTTAGCATTTCCTCTTTCTGGGCGTACCGATCGCTGCTGCTCGTCCCGTTTACTTTACAGGTTTACAGCGTCTAAGAGGATATGGTAGTCCTCAGCACTCTGCAGCTGGCCACGATGTGCGACAACATAAAAAGGACACACAAATCCCCACGTCGTTCCCTTTTTTACAGCAGCAAGCTAGTTGATGATGTCAAGGTTTTTATACAAGAGAAACACAGCAAGAACAAAGTACCTGTCACTTTGCCAAGGAAGTTGTCAGCTTCTAATTCACAAACTACCAGATCGATGCTGCATCATAGCACAGTAACTTTTTTCCCTCTCTCTCAGGCATGCCCATGTCACACTTTACAGCAATTTCCACAAAATCCAAATGAATTATTCCTCAAAACACACCATTATATTATGTATAAAAGCAACAAGTATAACCACTTGTCCAACCATAACAATTCACACGATCCAGAGTGGAAAACAATACAGGAGATACAAAAGCAGACATAAGGCAGAAAGCACGTGTTCCTTTTACAACTCCACACTACAGCACCACCCTCAGGACAGGCGCGGCAAAAAACTTACACCACGGAAGACAAAGACGGGCGGGTACCACCTGGGGAAAACTTTTACAACCTGACGATAACTTAAGCAGATGTTCTTGAAACCAAAACCCGCCTTTTCAGGACCCTGACGAGGTTCGTGTTGGGCGGCGTGGACAAGTACATTATGTGAACAGCTAGTGAACATAAATTGACAACAATGAAGTACATGCGGCCTTCTTGGTACCACAGGTATACAGGTTGTACACCTCTCACCTCCTGGAGAGGGCCCTGGAGATCCTCTTGCAACAGGGGCTGGTCCGGATAGCGTCCTCGTGAGGGCGGATCGCTTCAACAAGGGCATTGTGAAGATGGCCCTGCCATGGAGAGGAAAAAAATGTGAGCGAGGGAATGTATATGATGTATTTTTATGCTATGGCATAGTCCTCAGTTACTCACCCTGGTGTTGAGAAGGGCAGTGTAGATCACGTAGTTGGCATAAGGATCTTGCAGCAGTTGTTCAAAATGAGACCCACTGAGCAATTCGCGCACTATGACAGCTTTGGCATCGTCTGGAAAAAGCTTCAGGCATTTCTCCACCACATTGCTGCTCACCTTCTGCTTTGAGAGATAAAGATACCTTCCTTCAAACTGAGATGCCAAGTGAGCATTTGCGGAAGGAATTTTTAGATTTAGAACATACTGTACCACATAGTTCCTGGAACAAGGGGAAAGCAATATTAGTTTTCTGAGGTGAGTTGAAACCGTTCTGAAGTTCACCAGCAGTATAGAGAAATAGAAATCATAAAATCTAATAGTTAAATGCAAACATTTTAGCTTTGTTTGAAGGAAAAAGTCCAAATTACTCCCCTCAAGTAAAGCCAAAGTTTAGATAACCCCCTAAACTATGCTTTGGTTCAATTTACCCCATAAACTATGTCATTTGGTTTAGTTTACACCTTAATACATTTTATCTTTTTTTGTTTCTCTATGCACGAGTGGAGTCTTAAGTTCAAATTTTGCAAGATGATACAGAGTACTATATATCATAACACATGCTAGAAAATATATATCATATTTGTTTATAATTATTTTGACAAGGTAGGATATCTAATGATAAATTAATGCTTAGGATACCAAATTATACAAAACTCATAACAAAAAAAATCATAATATAATGATTTGACATGCATTATGATGCCATATATCATCATGCAAAATTTTGAATTAAAATTCAACTTATGTATGGAGATATAAAAAAAGATAAATTGCATTATGGGGTAAAATGAACCAAATCGCATAGTTTAGGGAGTTAATTAAACTAAAAAATTGTTCAGGGGGCTATCTAAACTATGGCTATACTTGAGGGGAGTAATTTGGACTTTTTCCTTGTTTGAATGGAGGGGGTTAGGCGAATCACCTTACAGTGAAAAATGAATACATTTCCTTGACTATCTATGGAGAGAAAGCCCCTGTCCTATTCAAAGAAGAGCTATGGAAATCAATTAACTACAGACCATGAGAAATATATTTCCGTTCAGCACAGGTTGGGTTCCCTCTTTTTTTCAAATAAAGGTAGAAACCATTAGTTCATCTAGACAGCGGTTTGGCGTAAATTTCATAATGCTATCTACACATTTTAAATTTCACTAATCAATGTCCCTAGTATAATATGTTATCTTCTGAAAATCTCTACATGGGATCACTGAGAAAGCTTTTGAAATGTACATACAATTTGAACTGAGATACATATATACAGAGACAGGTTTACATCAACAAGGGAAAACATAAATTTTCTAGCGTGAGGTTAAACAAAGACGAGTTTTATATCAATAGGGGAAAACATAAATTTTATACACTAAATCAACTACTGGTGTGTAAGTTAGCTCCAATAAAGACCAGCCTTGTTAATACAGGATATATTCATATATAAGAGACCATCATCAGAGTTTAAAAAATATTAAAGCATTTTTCCAACAAGGTGGAAAGAGGGCATCTCTTCTACAATTTACCAGACGGATAAGTACCGTATGGGAAAAACAAGCACACCGAAATGGTGTTTCTCAGTTCTCACAACAATATATATTATAAGCAGCCAAGGATATACCCAAATGGATCTTGAGCAAGCTCAAAGCCATGAGCACATATTTCGACAATTAGCTTGGCCTGGTATCCACCACGTGCACTAGATATGCAGCGTTGTAGAACACAGCATCCATGGCGATGTACCGCCATATTAAAGCAGTTAGCTGCAGCAGCCTCAAATATGAACTGTTAACAAAGAGTAAATATAAATATGTTGCAGATACTCTAGTAAAAAGATCAATGCATACTTAACGTACACATTTGTTCGCAGAAGAATTTCATGACATAAAATTGATCCCTGGTAAGGGTACTAATATGAAAATTTGAGCATACAGACATAGAGTAAGGACCTTGTTATTTTCACTTGAAAATCTGAGGTACTGAAAATTAGCAACATGATCATATCATATCTAACCCCAACTAATTTCTCTATCACTAGTGCATAAAAAAACGACCAGCATATATCTTCTCATGCACAATTCATATATATAGTTATGCCAAAAACAAGATTGGAAGAAAGCACAAGATCTCATATCCAAAGAACAGGAAGAGCGATGAAAACACCTGAGGTATGACGTTAGACATCACACGCCACCAAGAAATGATATGCATAAAGAAATGGTCCTTGATACTTGAATACTGATAACTGAGTAAAGCATAGCTACAGTTTTTGGCTATTAGTTACCGAACTCAGTCAGATTTAGTGTATTATTTCATTTCAGGTCCCAAACTTTCTAAATGTGTCAATTCATCCCTCTAACTCTGAATTCAAGTGGATGCAGACATCATAATTTCATGAATACACAAAAATAAGAATGAGTTAAATCATACCATTTTCAAATAAAGCCTCTGGACAAGATGTAGCAGGGGAAATGATAGATTATTTCATACACAAGCAAAGATTCAAGAACAGCACATTTAAATACTGATGGACGCCTTAATGTGTGTCAGTTTGTAAGCAAATTATTTCTAAAGAAAGAGATAGAGCTAAGACATTTGAAGAGAACTCCTTCACGCAAGAAAATGTCTAATTGCTAACTGAAATTATGAAATTCTTGTTCTCGCACTAGATGACTAGATCATGCAAACGGTGTCGGTCACAGCCAGTAGATTCAGTTCAGCATTAGTTATCCAACTTATGTGTCGGACTGCCAGTTACTCAAGTCAACGACTTGACAACGAACTTACAAACAAAAGAAGGAAGTTTGCAAACTAGAAACTACATGTACCTTGTTCTCCTCTGCCCCAAAGTTTGTCAGGCACTTCTGTATTACATGATTACCATTAAGGTCATTGACAAGCTCCATGAAGCCTGGCTGTAGGGCTGAAATAATAAGCACAACCTGCTCTCTGGTCGTAACAGTCTCTATCAATTTCTGTACAGCTCTTGTCCTGCAACAAATCAAGATAACAGAATCACCAGCACTGTTGCATGTCCTCACTAAACAAAAAGGGTTCACATTCCAAAACTAGCATCACAGGGCACTTGTATCCTTCAAAGTACTATATTGACTTAAATAATAACATTCTAAAATTAGCAATTGCCATAATTAGTCACCAAGTACAAATGCTTCTAACGTTAGACTCTGATTATAATGCATTTGTCAGATTAATTTTCAGAAGAAAGGATCATTACCCATGCATGTTTAGAGAGATAGCAACCAGCCTCACAGGATCCTGCGTCAGCACAGCGATGATCCTCAGTCTTTGCTCTTCGGCACACACTTCCAGCATCTTCTGAACAAGATAGTTGGCAAAAGAGTTGATCATAAGGTCTGCAATGTGGTTGATGATTCCTTCAAAGATGACATCCACATGATGCTTCCCTTCCTCAAACTTCTGCTGCAAATACCGGCACCCATACTGGTCCTTGGCCATTAAGTAGATATATTCCTTAACTCGAACCATGTTCTCATACCTCGGAGTCCTAGAGTTCCCAAGATCCAGTGCCCTGTTATTGACAAACTGTTGGACTCTCCTCTCCCTACCACGTTCAATGAAGTTCATGTTCTTCTTCCCATCAAACATCAGACTATTCTCAGAGTGGAATGCCTCAAACTGATTCCCACTTCTTGCAAACCCGTTGTCAGCCACGGGGACAGTATATGCATATTGTAGCTTTGGCCAACCACGAACATCAAGAGCAACTGGACTCGGACAGAAAAACTCTGCGCCACTGTGCCTGGAAAGCATGTAGGAGTCGGCGAGATCAGGGTGCACCAAACCTTGGCCCCAACCAATGCCAGTGCCATGCCCTACCCTGTTGTACACGAGGCCGCCAATGCTGGTGTCCAGGCCTCTGGGGAAGCCGCCGTAGGCATCAAAGCCGACGTCCGACACGAAGCGCTGCGGCCGTGCTGCGACGTACCCGACCGCTTTGGTCTGATCAAGGAACACAGGTTCATGGTGGACGGAAGAACCTGGCGCCGCGAAGTTGTAGCCATGGTACGCGTCGCGCGCCGCGGAGGCATCAGTTGGGGTTGGGACGGCGCTCTTGACCGGCGGCGGGCCATGGCGCTGGAGCACGGACTGCGCGCCCGCGGCGGGCGCGTCCCCGATGCGGAGCTCGCGGAGGTGGTTCGCGAGCCACTGCTGCTCCGGGTCATCCACCGCCCGCGCCAAAGGCGGCGGCGCGCTACCGACGAACGGTCCCGACACCGGCGATGGCGCGGAGACGACGGGGAGCGGCGCGGCGAAGGGCACGCCCCCTGGAGCGCCGCCGCCGCCCTGGAGTGGAGCGGCATCATCGCGACGGTGCAGGGCCATGGAGTAGTAGGCGTCCTCGCCGCGGCCCTGCGCAGCGTACCCGTGGCCGGCCGCGGCGCCATGCACGCCGTTGCCGTGGCCGATGGCGCCGCGCTGCCCCTGCGGTGACGTGACGTGGGGGATCTCGCGGAGGAGCAAGTCCATCTCTTTCTCCTCCGTCCTCTCCGCCGCCGCCGCAGCAGCCTTGGCGCCCCTCATCTCCATACCCAGGGATCAATCAATCAACAGCACTCCTCCGAACAGACAGACACGGAACCCGAGAAAACAACCAAAACGAAGGGGAGGAAAATCAGAACCGGCCAGGAAGACGAAACGATCCGATCAGATTGCGAGGGTGGGGGCGGAATCGCGGATTGGGGGGGACGGCGGCGAATCCGGGGGATCGGTTGGGGGATCCGCGATTGGGGAGCAGGGGTTAGCAGTGGTGTGGCATTGGAGGGAGGGAGGCGGAGGGGGAGGAGGTGGAGAGGCCGGTGAGGCATGCAAAAGGGGAGAGGCGGAGGACGGCCGCTGTGGTGAAGGGGTTTTATAGCCAATCCACTGGGCTCTGCAGGGCTCTCCTCCTCTCTTGGGCTTTGACGGCTTCGCTGGTCAGCAGCTCAGCTCAGGACTCTTGCGATCCATCCATTTGCTTGCCCTCCGGCCTGCGCGCTGCCAGAGCTAGATGATGGAGGAGGCAGTTGACACGCACGCATCCACAGTCCTCGTGTATGCTAATGGTAGTTAGACGTAAATCCGAGGCTGTTAACGTTGATCTGGTTGTTTGAAGTCACAAAAATAGGAGAAAAGGCCCGTGACATTCTTCCCTTCTTGTCAGTCAAAGTCTATTGGGTAATACACATATATCGTGCAATGTACTCCTATATCATTGTACATGATCTCTTTCGCCGTCAGTTTCCATGTTCGCCTTATCATAGTAAAGACATCAGGATTTATCTTTGAGACAATCATACATGCTCATACCGTGATATCATATCATATCGTGGAGAAATCACGGATGCAAAGAAATAAACAACACAAATGCAGTAGCCTTAAAAAAGTGAAGGTTCATGTGGAAAACTAGCTGATAGTCTCAAAAACGTAGTAGTAGTAGTTTTGATCCAAAAACGCCATTATTGTCATTTTTATTCAAAGACTTGTTTATGATTCAAGGAAAATGGATGGCTTAGTTCTTTTGTCTCAGGTAAGAAGGAATTATGGTTATGGTTTACAACGTTATTGCCAATTTATAATGCACTAAAGACACTAATAAAATTAACCTCGGAGTAAATGTTCACCATGTACCATATCAACCCCATCGAGGTCTTGTATTTATTACCCGTCCATCTCAGTCACATAAGGTATTCCCAACCCAAGACATCATCAAGTCATTTCTATACATCCATGTTACATGGACACTGCCTATAGAAAGTACCTCCCCAATGCATAGTTTCTTAAAAATAAACTATCATCCAATCACATATGTTCTCTCTCCTTTCATCTCCCTATCATCAAGTTTCATTTCTTGGTTCTTATGTAGACATGGTTTCTCATGCAAGACACTATGTCCTTCTCTCCCCTCTTTAATTCCTTTGGCACATCACCAAATTGCTTATGTGGCTGGCTATTTAATGTTATGGACATCATCCTAATAGATGGGTTGGGGATAGCCTAATCTATCCAAACAGGTGAAGTAGCCTTTAGGGTGCGTTTAGATACAAAAATTCTCAAAAAAAAACACTATTCATCCAACTTTTTCCTATTCATCCCATCCCTTCCACTCACAGAACACTATTCATCTACAGTGTTTTTTGTGTCTATTTTTCCAGGGAATCTTTCCCAATCTAAACACAATGTAGAACACGAAATTGGCTAAAGCTAACCTAGCCGCCTAGCAAGAGACACTGTGAATTTGACAGCTTTGTATACACGCAGCTAAAATACAATAAAAATATAAATTTAGAAGCATTCTGATTTCTAGTTCGAAAGCACAAGATGATAGCATGTTCATTGAAATATGTGTGAGGCTATCGACGAGCGGCTTGCTAGTGAGTTACTTTTTTCGTACCATCTCTTCTCGTCAAATACGACCTTACAATTTTGTCAACCATTGGAGGCACCCTAAGGGCCTACTTGGTTTGTTGGTCTAGCCTAGCCTGGTTTGTACTGGTGGACCAAGTCCCCGTAGCCAGGCTCAGTGAATGCATGCACAATTGATTGGTTAAATCTATGCAAGGCGCCAGGATGTGGTTTGCTCACTTGTATCCCATATTGTTTATCTCCTGCCTCGCACAATGCGTGTGCCTACGTTAGCCATGCTTGCGGGAATTGCAGGAACCAGAAGTATTCCCAGATTGCACTTAGCCAGGCTCCCGACGCTGTTTTGCACCATGAGGGCCAGGCCTGGTAAGCACCGCAACCAACCAGTAGGCAACACCTAGAGAGCATGGATCCGACAACAACAGGCAATCAATCGCCACATAAGAGAACCCTAGGGGGCACATACCCCCACCCAGGATTATGAGTCTTAACTAATGAAATATTGATGCAATAGCATACCCTCACTCATGATTTCAGACATGTTCTCTAGCCACCTAAGACTTAAATTAAAAGCGGCATAATTAAAGAGAAAGATTCACAAATGGGCTCAAGCTACGAAAAACATATTAGGGTGTATATGTGTAGATATTTTTTTGTAAGAACTTGGTGAGAGGGGGTGAGGCTTAATAATAATGAAGGTATAAAAGTACACAGTTGTTGTTTGTTTCACTCTAAAGGTTTGTAGTAGAAGAGGATGTAGTCGCTTAGGATCTTTGTCTTAAGGAACACCATGTTCAGTTTCAGTTAGATTGTCATTTCTTAAAACTCTCAATTATGCATTTTACAAAAAAAAATATAGGCATTTTTTTCACAAGGCTAAAGAGTATGTAATATATCTAACTTAAAGGACAAATGGAACACAGACTTAGAAAAAGGTTTCTAAGAATGTCTTGCGTGGATCTCAAGTGTAAAAAAGGATGTTTAAATAAAAGCAAATTCGGCTAGTCAAAGTTTCACCTAATGGGATCCTAACTGAACAACACGCGTGAGTTTGTACTACTGAAACTCTTGAGAATGTGGAGTGTGTTCAAAATATTTTTCTTCCTATTTTCGTGGATTGGTGTATGAGCTGAGATGAAATTTGTCTTACTAGTGGATAGTTTTCTTTGAAACAAACAGCTGTGGTTTTCTCCGTGCTGACATGCCTCAGGAACCAGACAGGCAGATACGGACTATCAAGCAAGGGGTTATCAAGCAAGGGGTAACACATTGGTTGATTTTCATTCACAAAGGCCCAGTCTTTCGGAGATGCTCATAGGGGAAGGGTTGCGTGCGTATGATTATAGGGGCAAATGTGCGTGCGTGCGTGTATATGAGCATCTGCGTCTGGAATGTGTGATTTGAAAAAAAAAATGGACGCGATGCAGTATGTTTACACTTGTACCAGACTACCAGTAGCTCGTAACCCGAAGAAACTTTGTGATCTGACATCTGAGGCAGCACGCCAACGGAAGCAAGTAACCTCAAGGGAACGGCAGCAACTGCACAGTCCATTGCCGCGCGATCCGCAGCCGAGCGGCTGGTCCGGCGCCAGCGCCGTTGCAGGCTGCAACCATCCGGCGGCAGGCGCAACCAACCGCCGCCGTTCATCAAGGAAAGGAAAGGGACGGAGGAGGAGAACGAGGAGGGGCGGAGGCGGGCGCTGCGTGGCGTCGTGCCATGCCCACCACTCCAACAATAGCCGGCGTCGTTAAAAGCGTGTCCCCCCGTTGGCGCGCGCCCTCCCCCTGCTTTCCCTCCAAATCGCCCGCGCGGGCCCCGCCACCGCTGATGCGACGCCCTCCGCCAGCCCTGTCGCCCCTCTTCTCCCCGCGCCACCACCCGTCCCTCCCCCCGTCATGGCGGAGGAGAGGGCCCTACAGCCGGCGGTCCCACCACCGGCGTCGCCCGAGCCGGCCTCGTCCTCCGCTGTCTCCACCGCCTTCGGCTCGCCGCTGGAACCCGCCGCCGCGGCGACTCCGCCCTCGCGGCACGACACGTACGTCGTCCAGGTCCAGAAGGACCAGATTTACCGCGTCCCTCCCCCCGAGAACGCCTACCTCGCCGAGCGCTACCGCAACGCCCGCGGCGGAGGCGGCGGCGGCAAGAAGACGAAGAAGACGACGCAGCAGCAGGACGGGCCCGGCGCGTGCTCCCCGTGCGTGGCGCGGACGCTCGGCGCGGTGGCCGCGGCCGCCGCGCTGCTGGGCGCCGCCGTACTGATCTCCCTCGTCGTGCTCCGCCCGAGCGTCCCGTCCATCTCCGTCGACCGCCTCACCGTCCGCGACGAGCCGCGAACGCCGCCGCGCACGGACTTCGACTTCTTCCTCACCGCGGTGAACCCGAGCAAGATGACGGCGCTCTGGTACAGGAGCGGCACGGCGAGGCTGCTCCACCAGGGAACCACGCTCGCCAAGGGCGACGTCGGGCAGCCCGCCGACGGCGGCGAGGACGCCACGGACTTCAGCGTCGTGCTGGGAGGGGTGCCGCGCGACGGCCGCGCGCACGCCGCTGTGGACAAGGCGCTGATCGCCGGGAACAAGGGCCACCACGTCGAGCTCGAGCTCGCCGTGGAGGTCACCGTGCAGGTGCACGTCGGCGCGCTCGGGTTCGGGCAGAGGAGGCTGGCGGTGGACTGCCGGATTACCACCGCTGGGCTGAGGAAGGATGTGCACATCTCGTCGCAGAATTGCACGAGCAGGTTCCGGAATTGACGATGGCGCGCGCGGTCATGGCGGCATACGAAAGAGAACGACGGGGGAGTAAGATCGTGATCGCGCCTTTGTGTAAAATGTTGTGAAATTCCTTTTAGACTCTTATGTGTAAATTCTGATGACCAACTGAATCACGGTGTTCAAGTCCGCATCACAGTTCACAGCACCACCAATTTTGTTTTGGCACGATGCTGACTGCTGGCTAAGATCATAACGAACGTTATGCCCAACCAGTGACAACAGAACGGACAGCGTTCGTTTGCCAGGCCTGTCTACGTAATACTCGAACCCGAAATATGAACCTCCTGAATTTATTTTTTTTCATACAAGTAAAATAAGAACCATAAATATGAACCCATCTGAATTTACAGCGAATCAAGAAACAAATAGGGGCAAGGCAACGTATCCCAAACAATGCAAGAAATTCAAGCTTGGAAAACATCACAAGGGGTCATGTTGCACTTGACTTTTGTAGTTTGTTCTTTTCTCTGTTTATTACTTTATATTTTGTTTCAGACTTGAATTTTGTACAGATTTCCGTTTCTCTGGAAAATATTTAGATTATCTTTTTTTTTGAGGAAAAAAATGTTTATATTATATGCAAAATTCGAATCCTCTCTTGGGCCAAATGTCTAGTTCCTTCTCCATATCAGCCCAGAATCAGCCCGACTCTACCCTCTCTCCTTATTTTCCAGCAGCCAGGCCGAAACCTATTTCCTCTTCCACTAGAAACAACGCGCAGCGTTGCCGCGCTTTGACCTTTTTTTGATAGGCCAGTGTACCTGTTTGTAGGTGTTAGATGTCAAGAAACAGTTAATATACATTATGAAATATGTATATCATGACCTTTGCATGAGCCATTGTATATCTTGATGGTCGATGTTGCTTATTCCCTTAGTTTTTAGTTAGCAATTTTGCTGCGTGTAATAGAGTTGTCACTATATATGTGGTAGTGTAATGAAAAACATTAGACTGTGTTATTGGTGCTTGGTAATAGCCCATGTGCCAAGGTATATATCCAGAGGAGATGGATCCGGTCGGTAGTAAATCTTTTCATACAAGTTACGGAATTTGAATGGTTTACTTTTTGAAATAAATCATTTGTTGATGGAACATACGTTACAAAGTTTAACATAGTGCTTTCCATGGAAGTATTGGTAAAATATATTTATTGATTGTGCAGTTTAGTTTTAGAAAGGTGCAGTTGTTAGTTTTTAGTTTATTGTAATATTGTATTTCTTTTATATTTTAAAGGGGATCAAAGAGGAGTTATTTACTTGATATATTTTTATAGCTCGTGTCGTGGGTAGATGAATACATTCAAAGAACTGCAGTTAGAATTAAACAAGGATTATTTTAATGGTGCTATATTATATCCAGTTCTTGTATAGACTTTCTCTTGGATAAACTTTTTATGTTCTGGGTGAAGTCTAATACCGTTACTAAAAAAATTAAATTTCAAAGACTATAATCACTGAAAAATTGAAACAAACAAAATTAAATTTCAAAGACTGTAACCACTTGTTCTTCGCATTGTTTAATAGGAATTGAAAGTTGACTGTATACTATGAAGCAACATTAAATGAACAAGTAATTGTGAATAATATTTTATCATCCTTCACGAAAGATCATTCTGACATGCATCATAATGGGTTCAACTTCTAGAAGAATGGTTTTCTCCTCATTTGTTAGTTCGAACCATTCTCTTGGTGGAGGCGGTCTCTTCTCATGTGTTCTCATCTTTTGCATCATAATGGGTTCAGCTTCAAGAAGAATGGTTTTCTCCTCATCTGTTAGTTCGAGCTGTTATCTTAGTGGAGACGGTCTCTTTTCATGTGTTCTCAATGTTGTCATTTGTTAGTTCTAACTATTTTCAACTCGAGTTCATTGTTGTGTTATTTTTCCATGAGTTACCTTTCTAAATATCTTGCTCTTCAAGATTATCCTCATAAGTGGGGCTAGCAAGGGTTCCATCAGGTTTTCTTTGTATTGTTTAATAGCAATTGAAACTTGACTTTATACTATGAAGCAACATTAAATGAACAAGTAATTATGAATTATATTTTACCATCCTTCACGAAAGATCATTGTGACATGCATCATAATGGGTTCAGCTTTTAGAAGAATGGTTTTCTCTTTATTTGTTATTCTCATCTTTTACATCATAATGGGTTCAGCTTCTAGCAAAATGGTTTTCTCCTCATTTATGTTTGGTCGTATAATTGTCTTAAAAAAATAATAAATGGCAGAGCACGTTGAACTCATAAAAGCCTATATGGAAACTTTGTATAAACTTTTACTTTGAAGTGTATGTTATGTTAAAATATAAAAAGTTATGCAAGAGAATTGAAAAGGAGCACTGAATTTATTTTTTGTATTAATTTTGTAGGTTTTGGTAGTAGATTTTGGTATTAAGAGGAATTTTTATGTTGGAAAATTGTTTATTCAAAAGTATTTTAAGTGTTACCTTACAAATATTTTGGTGTTCAGATTTGTTAGCTATCTTGGAAAAAATGGAGAAGTGAGTTTGATTTTTTAAGTTTGCTTCAAAATATATTTAGATTTTTAAATTCATTTCAGTGGTCGAATGTTAGCTGTAATATTGGAAAAGTGAGTTCGATTGTTTTTTAGTTTTGTGTACAATAGTTTTTTATTTTAAATTTTTGAGTCATTTTAATGGTCAATTTTTAAAAAAATTTGGAGATGTTTCGGTGTTTAAATTATTGGTGGGAACAAATTATTGGAACATTTTGAATGTAAAATTTTGCTGTGGAATGTTAGCTATAATGGGCGAACAGAAAGTGACTTTGATTTTTTTTTAGTTTTTTCTACAGTTTGTTTTTTATTTTTAAATGTTGACCTATTTTTCATGGTCATTTTTTTTTAATCTGGAGATGTTTTAGTGTCTTAATCATTGTTGGGAATAAATTATGGAAACACTTTAAAATTAAAATTTTGTTGCATACCAATGATTTAGGTTTTCGCATTTTGATTATTTTTTGTAACGAAATTTTTTTAATTCGAGAATGTTCCGCTATCGGAATCGTAGGTACGATCGATCCTATATATATATATATATATATATATATATATATATATATATATATATATATATATATATATATATATATATATATATATCTGGAGAATTTGTTTTAGTTTGAAATATATATTTGATAATAAATTTATAGGTTTTGAAATTGTAAGCAAATTCTATGTTTGACATATTTTGGTTCGAACGCACTTTGGTGGTCGAATTGTACATATAGTGTTATTTGTATAGAACGGGTTGTCATGTGAATTAAGTATAATTAGAGGGCTTTTCCGAGAAAATTTCTGGGGGAGAAAAAGGATAGAGTATTGATTTTGAGAAAGTTTGGGGGGTTTTCTGAAAATGTGGCTATGCTGATTTGGGTGGACCACGGGTTGATTCCGAGGAAATGCAGGAGTTTCTTCGCATAATTTCCTGTGAGAGAGGAGAGGACGATGGGTTCTATTTCCGTGAAAGCTAAGGGGTTTTTTGCAAATTAACCGGGAAAAACACGATCTCAGCCGTCGACCCGATCCAACGGCCGAGAAAAGCCGGCGACGTGGCTCGCTCACGTCGCCGAGCTTGGCTCAGGTTTCGTATGAAGGGATTCCAGCCCTTTCCAGCGCCTTCATTTTTCCTTCAATGTTTCGCTTTTAAAACTTCACATATATTCTCACCTTGAACCACATATACATTTGAATATTTGTATCGCTTAGAATTAAATGAAATTTGATCCAATTAAGATGTTTTTATTATTTTTCATATAACATTAATTTTTTTGAGAAACTCATATAGCATTAATGCAGCTTTGTTTTGGAACATTTTATTTTTCTAATACCCCTCCGGAAAAGTTTTTTATTTTTTTTAGAAACTCCGGAACAGTTTTTATGGGATGGGGCGTATGGCATCTTGTGGGCCTGATTTATGCGTCCCCATGGGCCGAATTTACCAAGCTTTGTGCATAATTGCGAAGGCGAAATTGAACAATTTGACTTGATCTCTCCTTGCTTCCTTGTCTTCTTCACGAATCATGAGCCCATGATGAAGATTGGCGACAGCCAATGTTACTCTCACGCGGCTTGCAATAGCTCTCGCCGGCGTTCCCAGGCCTTCCAGACCTGCCGAGGCGTTCTTTGGCAACTCCGATCCTTTCAATGCCACTCACACCACACTGTGGCGAGCACGTTGCGGCCGGGTTGCCCGTGATGGAGGACAAACTGCCCCGGCGCGACTGGCAAACTTGGACACAAAAGACGGGACGACCCCAGCTACAACGGCAAAGAATGTTCTCACGAAGGTCCAGAAGAGAAGAACACGAACAATTTGGTACTTTGCTGTATCAGTGTATTATCGTAAACACTGAACAGTAAATATGGAAACAGATCGTAAACCGGTGGCGAACTGAACACAGCAGTGTCCCGTGATCTCTTTCCTATGTGCTGTAAGCTATGTTACAAAGAAAAGCACAGAGTAGCCCGCAGGTGTGAAAGCTTTTCTGCCGATCGATTGCTGAATGGACACTTGTCAGGAGATTGCAAGATCAGCCAGGTCAACTATGGCAGTGTGGTGACTGACAGATACTTGAGCGCTGCCGACATGGCTTTGGGCACTGAATAATATCCCCCCGCGCCAGCTCCTCCTGCCGCCCACTCGCCCAGGCCCGTGATTGTGTTAAGGATCAGCATGGCACGCACGCACGCACGCACGCACATGCCTAGTTCAGTGTACCAATCTGCAGGAGCACGGTTTTTCAAAGGTAGGGTTCATGCACAATGAGCACTGCTTCACTTTCCGAGTTTCAGGTTCAGCCCATTATCCATCCATCTTTCAGCAGCTTGCCAATCAAACTGTCCATCTACTCATAAATCATAATAAGGGTTGTGCCCTCTTCTTTTCTTTTGTGTTGCATTAGTGTTACATCAAAACAGCAGTAAGACGATTCTGATCAGAGTTTCCTACTACAGCATTTTCCACTTCTGACTTCTGGAGTTTGGCAAGTGACAACCTCACAACCCAGTATGTCAATCAGATCAACATCCGCTGGCTCATACTTCACCCAGTTCAAGCCACAGACTCGGCAAAGTCTGCAGTTTCTGCACCAATCTCGCATCGGAGACGCGGTCAACAAGGCAAATGAAACCCAAACAGCTTGTGGAAACCTAGAATAGACAGCATGATAAGAAAAAAGCTTCATAAAGCATGAATATCTGCCTTTTGCTTTACTCGGGTCAACGCTAACCAAGCTAAGCTATACACTGATATGTCATGATCAAGCCTACCAGCCTATGTGATTACATACATTATCCCTAAGAGGGTAGCCTTTTCTTGCCAAGTGAATCTTGTTGTCATGGCCAACTCATGGGTTGAATTGTTGGATGGGTTTCCCCTCCATCTCAACTATCTTCCGATCGGAGCATTTTCTTTTAAATTTTAAACTAATCCTAGCATTAGCTCATTGCCCTCCTTTCTTAGGTCTCCATCCTTTGAGATCAACAAGAAGTCAACCGAAAGCTAGCTATATACTAGATCATCATGGCATTGTCAGGTGGCAACATAGTGCGCATCCCAGTTCAATCTCCTTGAGTGCTCAAGAGAGCAGCGTTGACATATGGGACAGGGATTATGGGGTTGACCTCACCTCACCTTGGCTGAGCATTATTAGTGCTTTTATATGCAAGCTCTGGTTATCTATCTCCAGCCTCTATGAGAGGATATGCGTAAGAAAATATGAATGGTCAATGCCATGATGGACTAGTGCATGAAAACGACCACAAAAGCAAGCTGTGGATAGCCCATACTGATCTGTAAAGTGTCATAAACCAACCAGGATTAGCAAGTTGAGCATTAGTGGTTTAAAACAGCAAACCATATTATCAGGACCTTGATGTTCAGTTCCACATTTTTAAATTTTCGTACTAATGCTTGCATTGTAATATGTTCCTGGTAGACTAGGCTTATGTCCAACGGCAAACAAGCTTGTTAACTGAATGTGGTTTTTGTTATTCAAAATTTCCACAAAGCTCAGAGATAATACAAAGCTACCGATCAAGCCCAAAGTTATCTAATGAACCAAAGACAGAGCCAACTGCCAATTAACGCGTTTCTCAAGGTTCATGCATCAACCAAAAGGCAAACAAATTGTTTGATAGAAGCGACAAAGTTACACTGAACAGTGTACAATGAACTTTGAGAAGAACCATGTAAATTGTGATGATTGCCAGCTAATTACCTGGTTTTCTCCTTCTGGGGAATTGGATTAGCATTATATTAAGAGAAAGCAACGTTGTGATAACGTGGAGTCCTGACTTCCTCACATGACACTCTGGTCCTTTTAAACTAATAACAAGCGATAAAAGAGATCCAGATGCTTTCCCTCCTATGCAGCAACAGATATATATAATCATCTAGTACTATTCGAAATAAGATATGTGCTGCAATGACTTGTCCAAGGTTAGTGTGAAGACCATAGGGAAACATTACACCTTTCAGATCAGTTGCTTTAATTTTGAGCTAACAAATGACAGAGGTCGCATATTTCCAGAATAAGCAAACAATACTAGTATTATTTGACAGAGTTATTTTTTTTAAAAAAAAGTCGCTTGAGAAAATCTTCTGAATTGAAAGGCGAATATTTTACAAGTGGTTCAGAATAGCCTTTTCTACATAAAAAAAATTAACATGGCGTTAAAGCTTCTGCGCATAAAGTTCTGTGATAAATAGACAGGTAAAATACCCTGTGGATTTTGACTTGCATTATACCTTTTTGTCCAAGAGAAAATTCTTTTGGTATCGTTTAGGACAAGTTGTGAAGGGTTAAGTGGTAAGGACTCAGATCTGTGCAATGACACAGAAAAGGTGATTATAGCAAATCGCATGTTTTCAACATTTTGGCTGATCATGTGCCTCTTCATTGCTACGGTTAAATAGTCCACATATTAGAATCACGAATGCCCTACTGTTCTGTGTAAAATCAACTTTCATTTGCAGCCCCCATCTCATTTTTGTTGTGCTGGTATGAACAGTCAGTAACATATACGAAGCACTAAGTAAAGAACAAAAACCAACAGGCATTCCAGTGTAACGAAGTGGTATTTATTGGATTATTGCAACTGCAGTCTACAGAGTAGATTCAAATGTATATACACGAGACCTTTGTATCCAGAATAGTAATTTTCATAACCCAAAGCGCTGATACCTCCTTCCTGGCAATGCCATTTAAAAACAAGCAGACCAGGGGTTGATGCTAGACATGATCAAACCCAAAACCTAAACCAACAAGTACCTAACATCAAGACACCACTTTAATCTTTCGAGCTGTGAAGTACTACAGAGCAACGACCAAGAACAGCTTGATCACGAAATGGGGAACGAGACGAGCAGAGGCAGTGGCAGAACAGATCCTCTGCATTATGAAAGGATCGAGTCCCAGTCGATCTCCAGGGAGGGGTACTTGCGCAGGTGGAAGCTCTCGGACTCGTCCCATGGCGTTTCTGAGAAGTCGAGAAGTTGCATCTCCGGAACCACGTCGGAGGAGCCAGTAGAGGACACGTCCCCGTCCGCCGACGACGAGCTCTCGGACCCGGAGCAGCCCGGCTCGCTCTTCACCTCGGGGCTCGCCGAGGAGAATGTGCTTGGAGTTGTCGCCGCCGTGGCGTTGCTCTGGCTCTGGCTCTGGCTCTGGCTCTGGTTCTGATTATGCGGCGGCGCTACGACGTCCGTGCCTCCGCCGTTGCAGATGGCGTGGAGCTTGGCGTCGACGGCGGCGTGGAGCGGCGGTGCGAGGTGCGCGCCGCCGCGCCGGAGCTCGGGGAAGTTGAGCCTCGCCGAGTCCCCGCGGAGGCGGAACGCTGCGGCGTCGTAGGCCAGCGCGGCCTCCTCGGCGGTGTCGAAGGTGCCGAGCCAGAGGCGTGTGCGGTTCCGCGGCAGACGGATCTCCGCCACCCACTTCCCCCAATGCCGCTGCCGCACGCCGCGGTAGAGCTTGGTCACCGCCGGCGAGGAGGCGCCCGGACGCTTCATCGGCTGCGTGGCCACCGCGGCCAGCGACGGCCGGCGTTGGAAGAACTGGAGCTGCGACTGCACCTGGAGAACCTGCGCGGGCGTCAGGCCGCCACCGGCGCCGAGGAGCTCGCCGGAGCAAGGGTACGCGAACGAGATGGTCGGGGCCTGATGCATGGGCGGGGCGAGCGCGCGCACGAGCTCCTTGCTTTCCGCCATCTCGTACAGGGCGTTGCCGCCGTGCCAACCTATCGTCGTGGCCATGGATCCTCGAGCGAGGAGCAGCTGATGCAAAGGAACAGAAGAGAAGGAAACCGCGAGAATCTAACGGAAGATTTCTTAAGGGAATTTCGCGAGTCGTAAAGACTGGAGCGATCAGTTGATGAGCAAAGAAGCAGGTGTTGCCGGGGCTCTTTTATAAGCGAGGAGGGAGTAGGTTCGGGCCAACGGGAAGACGCCAGGTGTCCGCGCTCGTTTGTTACCGGCACCAGTCGAGATCTTTCACCGCAAGGGACGAGCGTGTCCAGGCAGGTGCCGGTGAGGCATGGGTACATGGCAGATGGTGATTGGTCGACAAGTGGTCTGACCTGGTAAGATCAGATCTAGCTGTCACATGACTGGTTTGAGTGAGTGAGCGTGGTCTACGCGGCAGCTTGTATGCTACGGTCTACTGTTGTCCGAAGAGAAAAAAAAAAAAGGGAGTACAAGTAGAGGAGTATCTCGTCGCCGTAATCGAGCAGATTTTTCTAAACAAATCTCTCTCTAGCCAATCATCTCTCAGATCCATGGATTTGTAGAGGTCCATACTAGATTACTGCTACGAAGGACAAGACGCCAGTAGCCCAAGACGTATCATGCATATTTTACTATAACGAGAATACAATACTGAACCGAGAAGCTTTGTATACCTGTACTCCCGTACTAGATACTCGGTGGGCGACGCAAAGGCCGCCCGAAGAAACGCCAGATTTGATGCCACAGGGTCGTTCGTTTCGTTACGATCGGTTCTTTTAAAGCGGCATTCTCTCTTCCTTCGCGATCATGGTTTCAACAGTTGATTCGACGCTGGACGGGTTCTCTCCGCACAGGAGAACGGAAAACGCGAGGCAGGCGATTCCATTTCCTATTTTCCTGTTCCCAAAAGAACGATGCAGTAGCGAGAAGGAGTCGATCGCTGACCAGGCAGGTAAAAGGCGATGGCCACATTGCCCAAACCCCTTCCTCCCTGCGTGTTCCGTGCGCTTTCAATCGGTGTGCTGCCACGTCTTCACCTTTTGGCAAAAGTGATCAGAGCACGAGTGCTCCCGCGTCCGAATGTCCGATGCAGGAACCAAAAAGAAAGCGGCTTTTGTGCGGGCCACTCGATCTCCCTCTCCCTGCTGTGCTCCGGGCTGCGGCGAGCGACAGCTGCGCGTGTTGTTGCCACCGCCGCCGCGAGCGCGAGGGAGGAGGAGAGGACGAACCGACGAAAGGGAATGGAAAGCGGGCAGGGTTGAAGGCGTCCGCAGCCACAGAAGCGAGGCCGGAATCGGCGGGGAAATATTGACGTGTCGTGTCCTCGCCCGCCGCGGTGGTAGTACGGCCCGCCCGGGAGAACCAGTCGCCGGGGGATCGAGATCACCTGCAGTCGTAGTAACTACGACTGCAGGATAAGGACTGCACGCTACAGTGGCCGTCCATTTCAGTGATGAACGGACCAGATTGATCGCTACAGTGATTCGGTGAACAGTGTCTCCGCAAACAGTTGCATAGTGAACAGCGACGGACAGTACCTCTCCTCACAACTGCCGACTGCTTATCTTGCAGTCGCTATAGCAACTGCAGAGGAACCTGGTCCCTCGCCGGGGACTTGCTGATACGCGATCCCGGGAATGGGAGTGGGGGAGGGAGGGAGGTGCCTAACACCCACAAGAACGGTTGCCTTTGCTTAAAAGTGATTTTGTTTGCATCTTCAAGCCCGAATCAAATTTGATTCCCGGTGGTTCGTTGCAGACTTGCCTGACCTTAACAGCACGGTTCCAACAGTACATGAGCATGACCTTTCAAAACCCAAGAAATCTGCGAGATACTGAAGTGATAGAGAATTTTAGAGAAAGGCCTTTGAAGAAACATCTGGATGCAGGCTGTGTTTTTCGTGTTGCTTCTTGCGGGGCTCTGGAAGAACATGAAATACCCTGAGCGGCACGGTTCCTACAGTGCATGGCCTTTCGTTCCAGCAGGACCCCAAGCAATTTGCCGAATAGTGAAGCGATAGGCTTAGCACAGGAATTGGTTCTGGAGAAGGATTAGAGAAACGTCTCGAAGCCAACAGCGGGAGGGCACCAACTAAACCACCTCCTGACCACTTTCCAGGAATTAGAAATCACAATCTAACACTTAGACCACAGCTAGCCGTAGGCCCACAAAGCAACCATCATCCTCTTACGAAAAAGAATGTACAAAAACAGAAGCAGAAAGCCAGAATGCAACACTTATCAACATATGTGGTGTCTTGGGTCCATCCTCACAACAGTCATGTTAAGCTGGGTGGTCTAACATCACACCGGTGGAGATAATGTTCTAAAGTGCAGGTCAAAAAAATACTACACGGGGGTGATAACATAATAAATAAAATCGTGGTTGTTCATCAAGGGGAGTAAATAAATGCGTAAGGATTAGTGGCCATTACGCTGCCCCGAGAGGAAGGGGAAGGGCCTAATGACGCAGCAACCAAACCGGCAACAGGAGGCTAATCATGCACTGCACGAAATGTTAGGTCTCCATGCCCTAACAGGAAACATGTGACAAATTTGATGATGGCATGCGGCTCAGCAACAGCTCAGACGATACAACTAAAGTAGTCAACAGATTAAGAAAAGGAGCATGATAAAGGACTAGGAAAAAACTGAGCATGACAACATGACAATTGACCTCACCACTTTGGGCATCATCATTCACTACCGTAGAACCAGAAAGGGGGGTAAGCAAGGGGGGTAGCAATGGCCCCACACAGAAGCTCAAACCAAAACAAGTGTTCTACTACAAATAGTGGGCTGTGAAGATAAAGGTCGTACATTTTTTCAGTCAATCATCCCTTATGCTGATTTAGTAAAATTGCCCCTTTCCTATGTACACATATTAGTAGATGAAATTGAGTTATTGCTATTTGACCAGAAAGAAACTGTGTTGCACTGAAGCTGCAGTACACCAGAAAGAAACTATTTGTCCTAAGACAGACAAGAGAACAGCCTTTGTTAAATGCAGGTCCGTAGAAAGGGCCACAACCTTTCATCAGTTGAAAAGCCCAAAACTTTTATAATCCGTTGCCTCTAGGATAATGTTTATCAAATTAAAAAAAAATAAAATATGAGATTAAATATGAGGGTTAAGAGATTCAAGATAATGAGCTACAACAGTCATGACAGGGAATTCTTCGTTTGTCAAGAAGCCCAGAAAATTTGAAGGTTCAGACCACCATATAAATAATGGTGATCCATTCATTATCTGTTAGCTCGTACATTTTAGTGATCATAAGTTGAATGCCATGAATGTGGGCATTTGAGAGTAATCTATTTGTTGATCCAAACTGATCCTGGAGATCAGTATTGGCTGGAGCAAAAATTGTTTATCTGCCTACATATTATCTGCCATTTCCAATCCAATTGTTTAATAAGCATAACATTCACAGATCATACTCGAGTCAAGTTCAGACTTCAGAGATAGAATAGTTTACGTCCAAAAATCTGAACACGTGTATTAGCCTAAAAGCACCTAAACAGTGCATGTCAACAGATAATTTATTAAAAATTGCTTTACCGAATGAAACTACATAAACAAACAGGACAGTCATTATTATCAAAGATTGACAGTTGAAAACATACAAAGAATATCATAAATATGGTTGAGGACTTGAGGAAAATAGAACAGGAACAGGAGACAACAGATGTGCAATCCATTCATATGCTAATAGGCAGATGATGAGTTATTTTATTAAGAGTTCATTAACATGCTAACACATTCAGATTCGATGCACATCTCAATGTTGCAGGATTAAATTACCATAGCAAAAATATACATTGTTGACTAAAATGTCAAAGATTACCAGATTCAACATATTTACTTTCAACAAAGTCATCAACTAGTAAACAAACAAATTAGTTCTAATGGAGTGCAAAAGGAAAAAAACAAAAGAAAAGAAACAAAGATATTAATTTGCAGAAGCACATACTGCAGTCTGAACTAGGCGGAAAACATTGCTCAAGATGGTTATGTAGTCCATGTCATCTTTGTGCTCCATAATGGGCAAGCTTCAATCTTACCTCCTCAAGTTCAACATCTTCCATCTCATCATTGCTTGACCATGAAGATAAGCAGAAATTAACAACATCAATACCAGTGTTTATTGGAGAAAAACCATCAACATTGGTAAGTCGTCCAAACTTAAGTATGTTTCCTAGATTTGTAGAAGATGGCTCCTCTGCAAACTTATGTAGGATGTCCTTCATAGCAGAACACCATATAGGCCTAGCCATCTTCAAGAAGCCGCACAAAGTTGTAATAGCAAGCTTGACCGTGCCAATGTCAGATTCATCTTTCCCGCCTCTTCCATGGAAATCCGAACCTCCTAGTTTCAGAAGTCCATACTTCTCGGCTAATTCACTAAATCCTGTACAGATAGATACTGTAATGTAACTTAAAAATATTGTATCTAGTAACGATCAAAATAAACCCCTCAATGGAGGGATGCTAAAAAAAATTAGTGCAAGAAAGTTGTCAAGAGTCCTCCATTCTATCTCAAATTCTAAATCACGCATGAAGTGTACGAGACATACCATCAACCTTTCCATCACTTCTGTAGACCTCCATACCATTAAGGCCAGCACCTTTTAAAGACCTGACTATTGCATCCGGGTTCTTCAATGACCAAGGGTGAGCAAGTGCAGATATACCCCCAGTACGACTAATTAACTGCACAACGGCCTCAGCAAATGGTTCACTTCCTCTGCAAAAAAACACAGGCCTTGTTATCAACATAAAGATCTTTCTCAGCATAGGAAATGCATATTTGGGGGTTAGCGCTAACCTGGCATATGCAGGGCCATCATCACCAAGGTACTTGTTGAATGCTTGCCTTACGTTCTCTACATAACCTGCTTCAACCATAGCCCTTGCTACATGCAATCGGCCAGGTGCCACTCCCTCGCCAGCAATTTTAGTTACATGCTCCCACTTTATCGACACCTTGAGTATATTTAGTTTTTCCAGCATATTCTTTGCACGTAAGTATCTCCCATCTCTAATGCCCAATAGCATGTTGTACAACTCATCCGGCCTTGATGGACCACACGTACCATAGTATGCAAGGATATGAACATTCTCACCAGCACCAGCAACTTCCCTTATAGACAATGAAATTCATAATGTGATGAATCATCATATGAAACATTCAGCTGCTTAATTGCTGCTTACAGTAGTATTTTATTAGGAAGGCAATGGCGAATTGAAACAATATTGCATATCTATTGACGAGAGTGTGCAACGGTAAGATGATTGATTCATTAAATTGTATGCTGTTGATTTTTTTTCCGATGCACAATAGAAACAATCTTTTCACTAAAGAAGCTAAAAGACATTTACCTTGGATTATATAGCGCACTGATTTCAACTCCAGGAATTATTCTGATGCCGAATTTGGAAGCTGCCAGAACAGCTTCTGGTATACCAGCCATGGTGTCATGATCTGTTAGGGCAAGAACTTTCACCTAAGCCAAAGACATATATAGTTTAGTCACTCATATTTTCGTTATTCAGCCAAAGACATATATGTGTCCATTGATTTATAGCATTTGATAAGCACACAGCCATACAGAAACTTTAAGGAGGTAGGCTATGGTATATACAGTCCACAGAATCATACACAGTGAATCTCAATCATTTTTTTAGCAGCAATGCTATCTAATGCGGTGTCCGAACTACCCAACGCATGCCAGAAGATGACAGCTTCATTCAAATTTAAGCAGATTGGTCATCAGAGAAGCGTTCGAAAACAGCTTCCTTCTGAGATACTCCAGCCACCAGTACAACGCTCCTTCCACATAATGTTGTATGGAAGAAAGGTCCTATAAGTGTAAGCATGCCATTTATTCTACGCGGGCACACAGCTACGCACACTAACAGAGTAATAGGTATAATAACATGTGCAGGATCACAACACAATGCTTGGATTAGCTCATAAACTAGCGCACGAACACGATGAGGCAACCAAAGTAGAATCCCGCACTGCACAGCACAACGCATACGACCAAACCTACACAAGCATTTCCTCAAACATCTAGCGAGCAAACGGGCCCGAGGACATACAGGGCTTCTTCACTTACCCCGTTGCGGTGGGCGCGTTCGACGAGCGCGGAGGGGGAGAGGAACCCGTCGCTGTGGTTTGAGTGGGAGTGGAGCTCAAACAGCACGTCGCCGCCGCCGCCACGCGCAGCCTGAGCCGGCAGGAAGTCGTCAGCATCGGCATCGGCTGCCGAGGGTTCCGGAAGTGGCGGCGCGGGGTGCGCCCAGGCGCGGACGTAGTCCAGGGCCAGGGCCTGGTCGGCGTTGGTCCTCGGCTTCTTCCTGCTCCTGCTGGGCTTCGATTTCTTCTTGCTTCCCATGATGTCGGGGGTCTCAGGAGGGAGCGAGCGGCGGCGCCTCCGAGTCTCCTGTCCTGTAGCGAGGGAGGCTCGAAATTGGGAGAGAGATGGATGGGAAGGGTTCACTGACGCGTGGGCCTATCATGCGCTGGCCCACACGTCAGTGGGTGCGAGTCCCTTTTTCGCTTAGATTTGAGTGAATTTCGTCACCGAGGACTTCAGAAATTTTAGTATGAAAAAACCATGGTCCGTGATGATCCAACACCATGGTAGAATGATACTGTGTATTTCACGCACTACTAGGAGTTGTATCGCAGCTCATCTATGGTGATTGGTGATGTGTTCTACCCAACTCAGAGGCGGCACAAAGATGCAAAACGGCCAAGGAAACGAACAGGAACAGGCAAAAATTGCCGGAACAAGTCATCTGCTCGTCAAAGGAGCAAGGACATGCCTATTTTTGTCAAAGACATCTCAGAATTGAAAGACGAACAGACCAAAACAGCTGGACGAGTCTTTGGAAGAGACGAAGCGATCCCAAAATTTACCCTCCCGGAAAATATGTCTCCGTCTATAAATCGCCAGCACTTCCTTCCACCAAAAAGCTCCGGTCTCTCTCATTTTGCCGATACAATGGCGACGTCGAACGCCGGAGCGCTGCTGCTGTGCCGGCAGGCCCTCGCCGTCGCGATCGTCTTCTCCGCGCTCTCACGGCAGGCCCTCGCCGCCGGCGAGGGGTCCAAGGAGGCGGACAAGATCGCCGCGCTGCCCGGGCAGCCGAAGGACGCGGCGTTGCAGCATTATTCCGGCTACGTCAACCTCGGTGACAAGTACGGCAAGTCGCTCTTCTACTACTTCGTCGAGGCCACCGCTGATCCTGCTAAAAAGCCGCTTGTTCTCTGGCTCAATGGAGGTAATGTTTTCTCTTTGTTTTCTCATGCATTCCCAATCTATTCAGGCATCAGAAAAATTCAGTCTGACAGATCGTTCTCTTGTGCAGGTCCCGGCTGCTCGTCGTTTGGAATCGGAGCGTTGCAGGAGGTCGGCCCGTTCCGCGTGGACACGGACGGCAAGACCCTCTGCACAAACAAATACTCATGGAACTCAGGTCAGGCATAAGTACACAGAAACTGCTCTAGAATATGTTTGTGATTCTGGCTGCATCTCCTGATCAAAGGCTAAAATTAACCCTGGACGCTATGTGGCTGGGTGCAGTTGCGAACGTGCTGTTCCTGGAGAGCCCCGTGGGCGTGGGGTTCTCGTACGCCGCGGACACGGAGGTATACAAGGTGATGGGCGACAACATGACGTCGAGCGACTCGCTCCAGTTCCTGCTCAAGTGGCTGGACCGGTTCCCCGAGTACAAGGGCCGCGACCTCTTCATCGTCGGCGAGAGCTACGCCGGCCACTACGTCCCCGAGCTCGCCACCGCCATCCAGGTCGCCAAGATCACGCGCCCGGCCGAGATCCCCATCAACCTCAAGGGAATCGCTGTGAGTTTGCTTGCTTTCTGCTTGTTTGTTCCCATCATGCATGTATCGTACTCGAGTCGACCTGGCCGGGCTGACCAGCAGATGGGGTACGTGGTTTGGTGCAGCTGGGGAACGCGATCCTGGAGTTCGCATCGGAGCAGAGCGCGCTTTACGAGTTCCTGTGGCAGCACGCTTTCCTGTCGGACACGGGGCACTCGCTCATCGCGCAGAGCTGCAAGGGCGTCGACGACAACTCGCCGCTCTGCTCGGGGGCCAAGGACACGGCCTACGCCCAGCTCGGCCACTTCGACATCTACAACATCTACGCGCCCACCTGCCACGACAAGAAAGTCAAGGCCACATCATCCAACTGCATGGACTTGGCCGATCCTTGCGCCCAGTACTACGTGGAGGCGTACCTCAACCAGCCAGAGGTGAAGAAGGCCATCCATGCCAACACAGGGCTCCCATACCCCTGGACCAGATGCAGAGCCTATAACCTGCTCCGCTTCGGGGACTCGCCCAAGGTGTCGATGCTTCCCTACATCAAGGCCATCGCCAACAGCGGCGTCCGCGTGTGGGTCTTCAGGTTCGTAGCGTTACGTTACGTCGTTGCAATGCACCATCGTCACCAGAAACATCACAGAAGCTAACGTGCAATGCCATGTACGATCCATGACGGACGCAGCGGCGACCTGGACGCGATGGTCCCCGTGATGGCGACGAAGCAGTCGATGCAGAAGCTCGGGCTCCCAGTCGTCGCCGACTGGCGCCCTTGGTCCACTGAAGCCCAAGAGGTAAGCAGTAGTGCTTCCATCTTGCGAGCGACGATGTCATTCCCATTCCTGGGCTCTAGAACGTGATGGCTCATCGTCTCCGAGGACTGAATCGATCGAGACGATGGTGGTTCGTGGCAGGTGGGCGGGTACGTGATCGAGTACAAGGGCTTGGAGTTCGTCACGCTGCGCGGGTGCGGGCACCTGGTGCCGATCGACCAGCCGGCGAGTGCGCTGGTGATCTTCAAGGCATTCCTGGAGGGGAAGCCGCTCCCCAAGGCCGCGCCCATGGTCGACTGAGAAAGCCAGGCAGGCAGACCACAGCGCGGCACCACACGAGAGAGCGAGACGACGATCGACCTGCGGCTGGTCTTCTTCTTCGTGGTCGTCGACTCGTCGTGGCGTTTCCTTCTCCTCAAATCACCGGCATTGTTTTGTTCCTCGTCAATTACTTGCCGGATTGTACATCCCAAAGCTGTGTGACTTGTATCTAGCCTGTACAATGGCTATCAAAGAATTGCCAGACGTGTTCTTGTCAGAGAAAGGAAATTTTGTCTATCGGGCTTGGCCAGGCAAGGCATGTGTGGAAAATTTGGGAAACATGTTCTATGATAGAAACATTGATAGACAAAGTAAATTTAACATATAAACTATTTATCCAATACTTCAGCCTTGATTCAGTGAACAAAACAGGTGGTGTATAATTTCAATAAAAACATTTCTGGCACCTATTTACTCTGTGTTATCATTTTTGGGCAGAAACAGTAATTTTCTGGCTGTTGTATCTTCAACATTTGTTTCAACCATTATGGAATCCCTCATCTTCAAATGGGTGCAATTTTCCACGTTCCTAATCTCGACATACCATTGCTAAGACAAGATCAGTGAATTGTGTCAAAAGATAAAGACAGATAAAAAAAGTCTGTAAGTTGCTGACCTGATATTCGTATTGCCAACGGCCGTGGTCCGTGGAGTTTGTGGGGCAAAGCGAGACGGTTCGTCGCGCAGGCGGCAGGCCGCTGCATGTGCAAAAGATGATAGCCTGGCGCAGACGGCCCGGGGTGGCAGCTCACGGTGGTCGGCGGGAGGGAAAAGCACTGCACGCTCGACGCTGCTATGAGTGGGAGGCGATGTCCGATGGCCGTGGCCGGTGCGTCAGCATTCAGAAAAGCACACAGGACAGGATCCAGCAATGAACGATGGCATCATGCGTCCGGGGGTCCCAGAGCCATCTTCTTTCACATAAAGCTAGCGCCTAGAGCCAACGACACTACACCGCCCTAGTCTCAACTGTTCCCAGCACAGCTGCACGCTGATCACTGGCGACGAGTCGTAGCGAAATGAATCCAACACGATGAAACTGGCCACCGGCTATTCCACTGCTGTTGGGATAGTACAGTACTACTCGCATGCATGCATGCATGTCCTGAACATTACAGGTCTAAATATGCTAAACACGCTAGTGTGCACCATCATTTTTGTGCTACACAAGTATTCTAGCACAAATGCTGATGGTGCCCTACTTGAGCGGCGGCTGCTTCTTCCTGCCCGGGATGCACCTTCCCCTGATCCCTCCGTCGCCTTCCATCTGCTCGTCCGATCCATCCTCGCCGATCGCACCAACGCCAAACCTAGAACACCTGAATGAAAGATCAAAACAAGCAAGATTCAGTTCGACCGATTCTGAATTTGTACCATATGAGCTCTTTAACTTAGGTCTTTTTTATATCGCCAACTTTCGTCAACTTATTTTGCCAACGTGTCACATCAAATATTTGGAAATTCGTCATTAGACACTGTCGTGCTACAGTAATCCGTCATTAAAAATACGTTGACGGCACATATTAGGCTTAATAGATTCGTCTTGCGATACAGAGTCCATCTGTGTAATTAGTTTTATGATTAGTCTATCTATTACTCTTAATTAGTGTCAAAAGGATGGATGTGATATTTCGCCACTTCCACCCACTTTAGCTCCTCCGTCCAAAAAAGACCTAACTCTAAACAGTAATCATGGGCGTAGCATGAACTGGTACGTTACGTGTGCTATACAGCAGTATGTCAGTGTAGCTCTGCGGGGACTGACTGACTGGTTGTGACCTACAGTGGCACAGTGCACAAGGTACGGTAACCAATGTAGCAAACCTCACCCCCGAACAGTGCACATCCCGACAGACCCGTGCCCATGCAGCCCTCCATAGCATGCAAAAGTCCACAGTCCACATTGCACAACGATAGGCAGCAAACAGCCAACGAATAGGTGCATCGAGGATTCGACGACATAGTACGTACGTACACGGTCGACAGGGGACACCAGCATTTTGCTTAACCGCAACCGATTGATCCCAGCAGCGTGACAGCGTGTACTGCTTCCCTTGTTGACCCTGTCACGGCTAAACTCCAATACTTCCCATTTGGATTTTGGAGTAGTTCCAACATGCCATGCTACACCTACGTTGTCTAGATGTGTACGAGACCTAGGATTGACATCTTTGGCAGTTTGGCGAGACATGATCACACGACTGCGACTACTACGAAAGCTCGGATTTGTCAAGATTAACCATGTCGTGACACTGTCACGACTCACAAGAAGCAAACATCCTGTATAATGACAAAAAGTTACGTGCGTGGAGTGTTACCTCTCCTCGTTATACGAGTTGGAGCGCTTGAGCGACGACGCAGGCAGCGGCGTGCCACGGCCGCCGGAGCCCTCGACGATGCTGCCACTGAAGTACTCCGCCTTGTCATTCACCGCCAGGCGCCCGAACCGGCGGCCAAGCTCGCCGCCCGCCGCGTCCTCGTCTTCCTCCTCCTCGTCGGCTCCCGCCCGAGCCGATAGCCGGCTCACCAGCCCGCAGCTCCGTCTCGGCTCGGCACGGCACTTACCCGAGCCACTGCCGCCGCTGCTCGTGGGCCCGAGTGTGGACCCGCACGCGATGAGCTGCAGGAGCATGGAGCCAGGTCGGCTCGGCTCGGGCTCCTGAAGGTCCTGGTCGCCTCGGCCTCCCGGCTGCAGCAGCGATGGCGGCGCCGGCGCCGGCTTGTCGGAGGAGGTCGAGGACGGCGGCGAGGTCTCCTCGACGGGGAGCTCCACGGGGCGGCTACTACGGTTGGTCCGAGCCGAGACGACGACGGCGGGCTTGTCGAGCCGAGCGAGGCGAGCTCCTGGGTGCGGGCCTGAGGCGGCTCGGCGGTGGTGGTACGAGTAGGCTAGCTCGTCGTCGTCGGCGTCTTCGTCTCGGTAGCCGTCAACGTACTGCTTGTGGCTGTGCGGCAGCGCCATGGGCTTCGCCGGTGACCTGTCCGTCACGCGGGGGAGGTGCTGGAACCGGTCCGCTGCAAACGTCCAGAGAAAAAAAAAAGGTTAAAGAATTGAATGATCTGGCGAGACACAGGTGGCAATTAATCCAGATGATGGGCGAGGTCGATGAGGTCAAAGTGCAGCAGGGTGGGTGACGGCCCGGCCCGGGTTCACACATCGCAAGTCTTCGCGAATTACGAGGTGGCGCAGAGAGGCAACGTGCACGACTGCACGGAGCTGCGCTCCCCGTGGTCCAACCTGTTGACGTTCAGGCCATGGCAACGAAGGCGTACGGTACAAAGCTGCGTCCAGGAGGCAGACGAGAAAGCTTGCAGGACCGTACCCTTGATTTGAAATTCACAGCACTAATTATCATTAACAGCGAGTTTAATCTGCAGGATCTATGATGTTTCAGGCTTTCAGTTCAGTGCAAGTGCAATCGTGCATGGAATCCATGACCATATTTTCAGCAGGGTCAAGCGCTCAACGCTGCTAGTATCTCGGCCGAGGCAGAATTAAATGTTGGTGAGGTGCATGCAGGTGGAGGGAAGGAGAAGATGGTGAGTACCGGAAGAGCAGCCAGGAAAGATCTCGGAGCCCTTGAGCACGTACTCCACACCGTCCGACGGATAGATCACGTCGTTCTCCGACAGGTCGTTCCACACATACCCGTTCTTGTAGTTCCTGACGCACATCAATAATCATTTGGAAGTTTTAGTGTTATTAAGAGTGCAATGTTCAGTGGAAAAAAAAAAGATGCAGAAATCATCAGTAGGGTCGACCGCTGCCGTACCTCTTGCAAGACCATGAGAAGAGAGCCGGCATGCCTTTGCCTCGCAGCAATGTGAGCTTGTCCATGACATCTTCGAACCCACAAAAATGAGAGATGTACTAGCATCAGCACGTCTGAAGGACAAGCACCAGGCGAATGAAGAACTGACGAAGAAGTAGTAACGACACCTTTGAGGCGCAGGGGCTGGTGCGGGTGCTGCGCGAGCTCCATGAAGTGCGGGTGCTCCAGCTGCCCGTTCCTGCAGAGGTAGTAGATGATCTGCACCTTCCTCATGGGCCTCGCCGGCGCCGGCCTCGCCGCCGCCGCGTACGTCGGCCTTCCCCGCTCCGGGCTCGCCTCCGCCGCCCTGCACACTGCCCTCCTCCCTTCCGCTCCGCCCGCCTCCATTGATGCTCCCTTCCTGGCCTAGCTCACTCACTTCCCAGCCTCAGTCAGTCTCTCCCACAGCAGCTAGGCTAGCCGCGGCTTCGGCTGCCGGGACGGTGACTTTGGAGTTGGCGGTTAGTTTAGCCTTTGCCCTTTGGCCTTTGCAGAGGAGACGACGAATGGAGGGGCAATGGAACGTCAGCAGCCTAGCGCCCGCGCCATTCTCTCTTGTGGAAGGCAGGGCACCTTTTTATACGTCGCGTCGCGCGCTTTGCGGATTTCGAAAGAGCTAACCACCCACGACCCACACGGCAGCGGCGTAAAAACTGGCCAAAAACTTTTTTCTCGCTTTTACCGTGGCGGTGCGAGCGCACGGCGACCTCTGGAAGGTGGAAGCAGAGGTTAGTAATGAGAGGGCCGGGGTGGGCATGCAGAGGGCGTCATCAAGCATGTACTGCAGCGCATTGATTGCACCTGCCTCAGCACGGCGAAGTTGGGTGGAAAAAGTACTTTTTCTAGATGATTTTAGATGATTAGTGTGTTGGTAAACGTGTTTTATAAGGAGAATGAATAGGATAAATAGTAAAAAAAATGTATTTTGGGTGAAACTAAACACGGCCGGCAGGCGCGAGCGCTGCCGTGGCCCGTGGGCGGGCCCGGCCGGGCGGCCGCCGTGATGTGGACTCGGCCGAGACACACAGAGACAGGAAGGGGGACCGACCCCGCATGGCGCCTTGCTACCCGGTGCCCTCGCCTTTCCTTGCCTCGTCCCCTGTTTCGCACGCACTTCGGCCGGCCGCAGTGTTTTGGTTTGGTTTGGTTTGTGAATTGTGATTGGCATGGTAAAAGCCTTACCAAAAGGGAGAGCCGGACACGATTAGTAACGTCGTCCTGTGCGATCGACTAGTGCAGTGGAGCGCTCGTGAGGACGAGGGATCGCAGCCTTTGGAAACTAGCCAGACTGGTCTGATGGGATGGGCAATGGCAGGCTCGGCCGCTCGGCTCGGGCGAACGGCCCTGCCGCCACTGAAAAACCTTCGTGCTTTTTGGTGGATCCAGCGCCTGTCTTTCAAACTGTTTGACTCATGTCCGGCCTTGTTGCCAGCAAAATCCAAATGCTCCGTGCCAGAATTCAAACCATCAAGGGACTTTTTTCTTCAGGATGTGTTTAGATTGTAGGAAAAAACACTGTAGCATAAGAAAAATACTGTAGTATTCGTTGGGAAACGTGTTTTGTGAGGAAGGAATAGTAAAAAGTTAGAATAAATAGTGAAAAATTGGAATTAATAGGGAATAGTTGGGAATCTGAACATGGCCTCAATTGATAGAATCACAGTGGCTAGCACGTACTAACCCTCACCTCATCCAAGACAGTAACGATGCAGTACTCGAAAGACAAAAGTGAGCAGCAAAGCAGCGATCAAAATCGGCCGCCCTGCCCATAATTCAAGACCAAATAGTGCTATACCAGGAGTGCATTGAAGTGTTTTCGCTGCGTGTGTCTACGTAATGTTGCAAGAATTTATTATGAAAGTGCCATAGCCAGCTAGCAGCCGCCCTAAACGAATGTTAAAAGAATTCATAGTGGTATAAATTCATGGGACGCAATATAGTAGAGGTACTCCAGGTCCAGGCATGTATGCCAGCGCTGTTTGAGGGGGAAAAAAACTTACGAGTAGTTTAATCATCAGCAATAAATCCCCTGAGGATTCTGCTCCTCTGCAGCATGGAGCTTCTGTTTCCTCGTGAGAAGGAAAAGGCACTTGTTGTGTAGCGTTGGTTTGTGTGTAACGAAGCTGTACTGGGTGTAGCATATTGTAGCCATCCATTGTTTCCTTTTCATTTTTCGTGATATTTGATTCCTAGTATCAACATTCTGAGCTTTCGGTTCATGCCATGCAAATGCAGCATTCTGTTCTGCGAAACAAAAAGTACTCAATGCCTGGTTTGGAAATGGACAAGGAGAAGGAGATCATGCCGGACCCGTTGCATTAATGATGCTAAGCGCATCTACAGTAACTAGAGTCCGAGAAGAAGGAAACACCGAGCAAGAGGATAAGCGGATCGCCTATTTGCCTTTGCCTAACTAGGCGCTCGGTCCAGCTCTACGGCCACGGGCCGCGCCTAGTCTCTGGTCACAGGGCCTACTAGTGCTGTGGACTGTGGTGATGGCTAATCAGGTCAGAGTGGGCAACAACCAGTACAGCCGCAATAATTGCATTGCCATTACTAGTCCTACTCCTAGGTCAGTAAAAGAAAAGGGTAGCTTGTTAAAAGAAAAATCCTGGTAAAAACCTTCTCAATGAAAAAGAAAAGATGTCTTTGTTGTCATTGACAAACCTATGGTTAGACAAAATGCTTAGGAAAACATTTCGGGAGCAGCAGGTCGCGCCATGAATGATTTCGTTAGTTTGTCTTGTGATCAGCTGCATTATTGTCATGTTATGATTATTTTCTGTGTCTGCATGAATCACATCAGATTGATCGTGGTACCGGAGCTGATCTGAAGATGTCTCAATGAGCTGACAAGCAAGAAAACGATAAGAACAGGTGGGCCGCTAGCGAGTGTAGGGTGAATTGATTTGTAGCATCACCAGCCAGCTCGAGAGGAGGGCAGCATAGCATCGGTCCTTCGACGCCGTAACATCTCTTGGAACAAGCCTTTGGACGGCGTGGCTAATCCACTGAAACAAACAAGACCTAAACATCGTCTCTCCTTAGGGATGACAGCGGATCGGGTTCGGAGCGGATATCCGCGGGTTTCAGGTTTTGGGGGTATTGGATTCGGAGTCACATTTTCGCCTACGGATTTTCGGGTTCGGATATCCGAAACACCGTGAATTCGGGTCGGATTCTGAATCTTGCCCGTGGAGCTCCATCGGGGCTCCGAAAAATGCAGCCCAATAGCAGCCCATATATGAAACCCTAGGTATACACCAGTCACCCCAATCCACAATTCCCCATCCTCTATTCCTCTCGCGTCCGGCGTCTCGGTCTCGCGCCCAGAACCGTGCTAGCGTGTAGCGCCGCCGTCGCCCGTCATCCATCCTAGATCGAGAAGTCCCTGCTGTCGTGGCCCGTGGCGCCGTCCTGCGACGCCTCCGCCTCCGGCCTCCAGCCTCCCTCCCTCAGTCCCTCTCGCCTTGTGCCCAGCGCGCTACGCGCCCACGCGACCGCCAGCGCCGCTGCCACGCGCGGACGCGCCCACGCCCAGCGCCGCCGCCCCTCGTCGCCTCGGGGCTCGGGCCCTCCGCGGCTTCGCCTTGCGACCTCGTCTCGCCGCTTCCCCAGGTGAACTGCGACTCCCCGTCCCCGCCTTCCCCAGTTCCCGGGCAAGAGGGCGACGAGTGTTTGACTGTTTTCCTTTTTGCCTTTTATAGGAAAGGAGCAATGTCTCGCCATGCTACGAGTGGATCTGAAGTTGTTGCTGCTCAATCTGCAGCCAACTCAGCAACGCCAGCATCCGGCGGGTTACGGATTATCCATCGGGTTACGGATATCCGTGGATTTTGGATTCGGAGTTGGATTTTCAACTAAAACCATGTTCGGGTTGGGTTCGGGTTTTGACTTTGGGTTTCGGGTTTGGATGTTCAGACAGCCCATCCAATCCGAACCCGGCTCGTTGCCATCCCTATCTCTCCTGCGGCCCTCCACCAGCACTACACATGCATGACCACTGGTCCTGTGCCACTGTGGAAACGGTTCAGGAAGGACCGAAAGAGGCTGAGCCTTGGGGCAGGCTACCCTACACACAGACCAGAAGAAGAAACCAAGCCAGGACGGCAGCACTGGCCAGAGAGAAGGACTCCAAGGTAAGGCCTCCTCCAACAATTGAGCCAGCAATAGCTCTTAGCTACAGGGAAAAACTGACGCCACAGTACAGAATAAAGGAGGAGAGAGAGAAGTATGGGAGAGTGTGCGCGCTATGCGCTTCAGACCACGCTAGCGTATTCATCAATAAAAAAGTCGTATGAGCTCGCTCCAAGCCACCCGTTGGAGGAGGCCTAATGAAAGGGTCGCACCGTCGCAGCAACCAGCAATGGCTGTGTGCCTGTGTGCATAGGCACAGGTCCTGCCACTCACTGCCAGGGCAAAGGCCGGCCAGAAGACGAGAAGAGGAGGAAGAGGCCTCCCCCCATGGCCCATGGACCCGGCCACCCGGACATCTCCCATGACAAAAGGCCTATGCTGTGGATAGGTGGACGAAGAAAAATTTTTTTTTTCCTAGTATGCGTGTTATGTAAGGGGGATGAATAGAAAAAATAAAAAATAAATTTTTAGATATACGTGTTCTGTGAGTGGGATGAATAGAAAGTAAAAAGAACTTTTGAACTAAATGCCTCTGGATCCGCGCGTAGGTCTGTGCCTGCAGCTTCGAGTCTTCGACAGCGGCACAGCGCCATGCACGCCGCACGGCCGCAGTAAATTGGGGCGCCGCCGCGCCGGCCGCCGGGCATCCTCGACGCATCGCATGCTCAACGGAAGAAACCGCGGGCCGGCATTTGCTGCTGCGCCGTGCCGACTGCCAAGCCGAGGCGATGCGCGAGCAGCGGTTGAGCAGAGCACATCACTAGGTCAACGGCGGGCGTAGGGGCCAAGGCAGGCAGAGGCACGTCGCCTTTTCATCGATGCAGATTCTTGTAGACTGTAGATCAACTGTGCAAGAACTGAACTGTTGTGGCCGTGTCGTGACCATGGTTCACCAAACCGTTGGGGGTTTGACCGGTTCCCGCTCAAACCGTCCCAGACCGGTAGCGGTTCGGAGCCGCGGTTTGAACCGGGCAAAATTCAAATTTTTTAAATTTGAATTCAAAAAAATAGAAAAATATCGTAAAAATTCCTAAAAATACTTCAAGGTGCGTTAATCTGTTGGTGTAAAAAGTTTTCAAATATTTGCTCATTTGGTTTTTTTTCGGCAAATACAAGTTAAATAAAAAAAGAAAAAGAAAAAAAAGTGGCCGACCCATTAAGGCCCATTTTTTTGACGCAAACTGGCCGGCTAACCGCCAAACCGGTCCGGCTAACCGGTCAATCCGAGCGGACCGCTCCAAACCACCGGATATGTGAATTTGAATTCAAAATTTGAATTTGTCCGGTTTCTAGCCCATTTTTTTTGGACGCAAACCGGCCGGCTAACCACCAAACCGGTCCGGCTAACCGGTCAAACCGAGCGGCTAACCGCTCCAAACCGCTGGATATGTGAATTTGAATTCAAAATTTGAATTTGTCCGGTTTCTAGCGGTAACCGGTCAAACCGGACCGGTAAACCGCTACCGGAGGCCGGCGGTTCGAGCAACCGGTTCGAAAAATAAAACCCTGGTCGTCACAGCCTGACAGGTGTGCCATTGCATTTGTTCCCCTGCGCGGCTTCTATCGGTACAGGCGTAGAGCCGGTGCCCAACACCACCAGGTCATGCGCATGCCTGTAGAGATGCCGAAAGACAACCGTGAGTATGAACACGTCGACTTCAAGGGCCTAAAGTTTAAAAATCCAAAGTTAAGGGCGATAAAACGTGCCTATGTGTAGCACGAGAGTAATATCTTCTTTATATTCCATAGTTTGGCATGACTACAGAAAGAAACTCGCAACATAACACATCAAGGAAATGATGTTACATCAACATCAATGTATGAGCACAGTTCTAAATTCAGAAGACAGGGAAGTCGGCTTGATATGTCCAATTATTAACCAGTCAAATTTCATACAGCACAACAAACACAGGAGTTCTGGGTGTTGATCCTTGGTATAAAAAAAAATCTGAAGGTGCCCAGGTTTGGAGGCCTTATTCATGTCCTCGTGACATGACGACATTCTAAGTGCCAGCAGCAGGCCCTTACCAAACCTCAGGGCGGAGTTCACCAGTGGCTGGAGGCATCCATTTCCCAGAGTTGTACACGCTCTCGCCAACCTTCCACCCTGGAACATCTTTCATGATCCTCGCCTCCTCCTCAAGGTACTTCTTCCATTCTTTGACAAATCTACAAGAGCATCAAGGTCCTCAAGTGTTTTGTGAATGCCAGATAAAATATAGCACCAATGATAATGACAAACAGCATTGAGTAGTACCTTTCATCCTCTTCAGCTTGGAGCATCGGCAGTATAGCGCTACGAGCAGCAATCTTCTCTTCTTTGAGCGCACTGCAGGCACAGTTTCACCCAATGAGCTAAGACCGATCAAGCTAAAGGCAAATATAATACAGACATGAGAAAAAAGAGAGCTAATACGACTGAAAAAGAACTAATGCTCATGAAGATAAAACACAATGGCAACATGGATACAAATTTCACACAACTACCAGTAAACACTGCTTAGCAATAAGGTATGACAAGAAGACAAGCATGCCCAGATAAAACTTGAATTGCATCATGATTTAGCATAATTTCATAACATATATAAGCCTATGTAAAAGAAGTTTGATGGCTCAGTAGTGACTACAAAAAAAAAAGGAATCAAGAAACAAAACGGAAGAAGCAATATGTGTTAGGCTATCAGAAGTTAGTTGTTTCTGAAATCTGCCCATTGAAGAAAAGTAAACTAAGTGGGGAAAAAGGGTACAGTAATCATGCAATAATCACACCAATTACGAATCCATTTTCACAATTGAATTGTAAATGTCAAATGACAGTGGGAAGTGTTAGTTCCATATATTTAGGACATGGACAGTTAGACGTACCAAAGCCATTGACTAGATACTCCCATTGCAACTATAACTTGGACATTCAGACTATCCAGCACTTGAAAAAGAAAGAAAACTCTGCATTTCAACCTCACGCTCTGGCATCTCCATTTTGCAGCACTAAACTTTCTAACGGACTGATTAGCAAAAGCCTTTAGCAATCAAATGTGTGTGTTTTACTTGCATCCCCAAACACCACCAGTGACATATACAATCCAGGCGGCTGCATACTTTTGTTCAACTCAATACTGATACAGGTGGTCTCTAGTTGATGTGGATGCTCAACCACTATGTTTAAGATCATAATAGTTGTTAGACCGATGATGAGGATCTAACTTAAAAGGCAATCAAACACAACGAATTTGGATGAAGATGTAAATGATCAACATTAAAGCCATCATTCCCCAGTATTCACCTCTACTTTCATAGCTAAATAATTTTTGTACATGGGTAGACGACACCCAAGGCAGTCTAGATACAGTTGAATAATTGATGAAGACTTAGGTGCGTATATATGTAGTTCATCTCATTCCTCTGGCTCTCTAATGCATCACCTAAGAATATGCAGAAAACTCAACCATTTCTCTTTTGTTGACTGTATAAGTATAAGATGTACAACCAAGAAGCTGCATTGTTGCAGTATGAAAATGCATCGTTCACTAAACCACATATTTCAGACCCCTTAGTACACATACAAAGTATGAACATTTACTGTGTGATCTGAAACTACCCAGCTCTTAACTTAGGGAGACAGTTAAAGTACAAAATCTGGTTCCACTGATATTAGCTACCAGAGTTTGAATAGACTGATGTTACATCATTACAAACTAATCAATGACATATCAATCACAATGTGGTACATCCATTCCTATCAGAACCGTCGTCGATCCATTTCCGAGCTTACAATGAGAAGCGCAATGTAAGAGAAAGCAGGCACTCATATGGGCTGAGGCTTCACTTACCGGCGGACCTTGTTCCCCTGGCCAACCTGGTACATGCCGTACGCGAAGGCGCCGAAGGCGGTGAGGAACATGGCGGTGGCGCTGGGCCCCGAGGTGGGGATCCGGCGCGCGTAGCGCACGGGCGCGAACCCGCCCGGCGGCGGCCCGTCCTGCACCAGCGGCATGTCCTTGACGCTGGCCATCCCCGGCTTGTTGCGCACCCAGGCCTCCGTCATCTTCGCTTCCCGATCCGGACGCCGGGCCGCCCGCCCGCAGATCTGGAGCTCCCCGCGGAGGAGATCGAGAGGGCCCGGCTGTCGCTAGGGTTAGTGGAGGGTGGGAGGGAGAGGAGACGATGATGCGTGTTGTGAATTGGGGGCACTTGGCTACCGCTGCAGTCTGCAGAGAATCGCGAATCGGCCTCGGGGACCCCGGTCAGCGAGAGGCTCGTCAATTTCAGATGTATCCAGGGTCTATTTCGCAAGAGTGCAACAAGGCTTCCGTTTGGTCTTCTGCCCATTCAAGTGCTGGATAGTCTGAATGCCCAAGTTATAGTTGCAATGGGAGTATCTAGTTTTGAGGCCCAGTACAGTGTACAGGACAGCCCCTTGGATGGGCTCATTTCCTCTCGTGTTTTTTTTTTCCTTTTAGCTTTTTTTACTATTTTTTTAGCACTATAAACTATGCATTCATAGGCACACCCTTCTCGATCCACTAATAGTGTGCTATGTGCTATTTTTTCTCTCTTTCGGAAGCCTTTTGTGCTCATCAACCATATGGTTACACCATTGAATTGAAAGAAAAAAACATGAAAATGTAAGCTAAAGAAAACCGTGGTGCCATGATTCATATGCTTATACACATGTATGATTCTATGATTTTTTTGACACACTTGAGTACTAACTTTTATCGTGCATGGTTTATTTAACCAAATTAATGGAATGATGAAATAACTCGTTCAATCTTTGAGACAGACACATATCCAATCCATCAATTGGATCAAAATAAAATTACAAATTCTCACCCCAGAATTTTACTTTTTTATACTTTTATTACTTGAATATAGATGTAGTATATGTGAATTTCCTATAACGTGTTTTTTTTTTAACAAAGGTGAAGTCCTCGTCCAGATCCGGTCCGTCAATCCGTCTGATAACAAAATTATCCCCAAAACCATCCCAAAAATCCAACCGCCCGCCCAAACCCTCTGGCCTCCGCCGTCTCGCCCTCCCCGATCGCGAAACCCTATCCCCGCCGCTCGCCGGCGATGGAGGCGCCGGACGAGGAGGCTGGGCTGGGATTACCAGAGGGCGAGCGGCTGCTGGAGGTCACCCTCATCTCCGCGCAGGGCCTCAAGCCCCCATCCGGCCTGCGGCGGCGGCTGCAGGCGTACGCCGTGGCCTGGGTGGACGCCGGCCACAAGCTCCAGACCCGGCCCGATGCCGCGGGCGGGCTCGACCCGGCGTGGCATGCGCGGTTCCTCTTCCGCGTGCGCGAGGCCTCGCTCGCCGACGACTCCCGCGCCGCCGTCTCCGTCGAGATCTACGCGGCCGCCGCGGGCTCTTGGCACCTGGGCGGGGACTCGCTCGTGGGCTCTGCGCGATTCCTGCTCGGCGACCACCGCCTCCTGCACCGCCCCGTCGGCTCCCCCTCCATGTTCGCCGTCGGCGTGCGCCGCCCCTCCGGCAGGGTCCACGGCCTTCTCAACGTGGCCGCGAGTCTCGTCGCGGTCCCGCCGTCCCCGGCCGCCTGCCACGCCCTCCGCCTGTCGCCCGCCGTCTCCCTCAGCGGCATCTCCGTGGCGCCCAACCCGAGCCGCGTGCTCCGCGTCCTCAACCGCGCGCACCACACACCTCCACCGTCCCCAAAGCTGCTTACGCCCAAGAAGCAGCAGATGGTGGTCAAGCCGAACATCAAGGTCGCGGACGATGGCAGCGATGAGGAGGGGGACGAGGAAGAGGCGAGGGGGATGGGCGGGATGATGTTCTGCGGACCTTGCGTCTTACCGTTCCCAACAAGAAAGATACACACGAGCCCCTCAGACGAGAACCTGCAGGCCTTTGCTGGCATCTTCTCTGCCGGGCTCAGGCAATGCCGAACAGAGCCCTAATTGCCAATGAGCAAGTAAGCTCCATTCTTTGAGTTGATATCTTTTGAAGATAGTCAGTTTCCTGTGTTGTGGGCAATTAGCTTACTGAGGATGAAGATATAGTGCGGAGTTGTATCATAGCATCATTTGTTATCACTGAGTATGTTACATCACATTGTGCGGATTTAATGGAAGTGTAGAGTATTAGAGCTGCATGGAAATTCTTTGTTGGTCCTTTGTCTGTGATGTTGGAAGTGTTAATAACTATGAAGAAGCCCCTGCCAAACTCGTACATGTAATTTGGTTGAAACTTCAAACAAAACACCGTAAAAGATAGATAGAATTCATGGGTATTTACTCCATTTGATCAAGAGTGCTTTCAAGCCATTTTACTGATTGAGTTACATGGTCTGTGAATTTATGTTCATTCTAACTATGAGATAATTTATCAGTTCTTGTTGGCATATATTAGCTGTAGAGTTTACACCACCATCAAAAGAAGTTTGAGTTGTCATGGCCATTCATGCTTCCACCTTGAAGAGCCAAACCAAGCTAACATTTTGTTAGTTTATCCCCGTCTGTCAATGAATTTTTCATGTAGTCATGCATATCAAACTGTACAGCTCAGCTAAGGAGCTATGAATCATGATGTAAAAGAAAGTCTTCAGTGAAAGGTGTCATCTAAACATGTTTGCATATCTTGATGCAAACAACCAAAGATAAATGGACCTTGACATTTAATATAATTTATCAGCAGAGAAATTGCACTATCGCATTTAGATTTCCATAATTAGAAGTCGCAAGTGAAAATAACAGAAGTACCTTTGGTATTAAGTCTACTCCAGCTTTAAGGTAAGTGGAAGTTGCCAATGAGATTGTCAAAATGAATTTCTATTATTCTAGTATAGCTGTGTATGGCAATGTTCGGCTCAGGTAATCATAAATTGACGGGAGGACTGCAATTGAACATTGCGTGTTTTAGTGAAAAACTGTGAAATCTGATCGCTTGTATGAGATGTTGGTTAACATGTGAGGCAACGAACCATAATATATTATTGCGTCATATAACTTATCGACAAAGAAAATTTTAGGCGAAAGATCAGAGAAAGGGAAGAAATACAAACTGTTGTCTGTAGCTGAGACAGAATTCAGTCTACAGTCTATGCTCTGTAATACGTTCTTTTTGTGTCTATGTAATTCAGTCTACAGTATACAGTCTATTCTCCGTCTAATAACATCTCCAGTTCATCGTGTCTACAGTATGTACTATGCACTACATTCCATTTTGGTTTACTTAAAAACTGAAGGGGTCTATTAACATCTGCAGTTCATCATGTATACAGTATATACTATGCAGTACATTCCTTTTTGGTTTACATAAAAACTGAAGGGGTCTAATAACATCTGCAGTTCATCGTGTATACAGTATATACTCTGTAGTACATTCCTTTTTGGCTTACATATAAACTGGGAGAAACTTAAGGGTAATAGCATCGGGCAGTTCAGCATGACAACTCTTTTCGGTTGCTTATTCCCTGCAAAGGAACACAAACGAAAACTCGATGGCAAACTTCAGCAGATGCAAATAATCAAGGGGTCACGAGACTGTGTAATCAATTGTCAGAAGTTTCCTGATACACGTTTGGGCCATATTTTATTATTACTTAAACAGAGGCTGCGAGAGCAACCAGCTGTAAATACCAATCTAGCATTATTCACTTCTATATTCAGATGAATTCATTGTTTCAAAAAGCAGTGCTAGGCAAGTTGAAGGAGTGAAATTGATTCGCAAATTATATGCCTATGAAGACGTACTGAATCCATGCAGCGACGGCCTTCAGCTGTGCCAAACATCATGAGAACATCTGAGGAAAACAAACATATAAATATGAAAAAAAGAAAAGAAAAACTCTCCAGTATAGTCTCAGTAGAGACTAGTAAGTTTCGCTGTCGATCACTTTGCTAATGTTGTCAATTCCAACCAGTACATGGGGGTAAGTACCTGACGAATCTGTTCACATCAGGACATGTTCCATTTGCCAGTGTATTTTCACCGACAGGCCACACAGCTCCCTGTTCCTTGTCTTGCATCTCAGTGTCTCATCGAGTTGGCCCGTTGCCCGTATGCGCGCGGTCCGGCGTTGCGTCGCCGTTTGAGCTTCGTTCTCAGACTGACTTGACCGTGACCTCCTCCTCCCGTCGACGATGCGTCTCCGCCGTCGACCAGGACACGGTGCTTGTATGATATCACAACGCACCGCACCTGGTGACACACAGAACGCAACGTGCTACTGAGCGGTTAAGAGGTCACGGCTCATGACGCGCCCGGGGCAGCCGCAACCGTAACGGGCTAACGGCTGTCCGTGAGCGCCGCGGCGCGCCGACGCCTTCCTGCTCCTGGCACCTCGCGCGCGGGTGCGCTCTGCTCGCGAGACGAAACGGTGGCGCTCCTGCGGCGGCGCCGCCGGGGCCGGGGGTGACCCGCCGAGAGTCCAGGACGGCCGGTAGATGGATGGAACGAACACGGAACACCTATCCCCCGCTTGCGGTAGGTAACCGAATCGACGACCCTGCCATGGTGAGCGACGGTAATAAGCGAGGGTTCACGCCTGGACACGTAGTACAGGCTGTTACGCCGTGCCCAAGCCCGCGTGCCACGGCAGGCCTCACGCGCGGCACGCGGCCACGATCTCGGCGGCGCTGGCGGTCTCGTGTCGTGCCGAGACACCAACTCCAGCCAACCACGCCGGCCTCGTGCGGTCGTGCCCCCCTGCTTACTCGGCAGGTCAGGTCGTGTGGGAGGTCAGGACTCAGGAGGTAGCAGTTGCATCCGAAGCGAGCAGGAGAGAGCCACACGTGACCTGTGCGGAGATGAACGTTCAAGCTCCAATGTTCTTGTTCATCTTTACATTACAGGCTGCGAATCGCATAGAGCCATAGACTGTCTAGGGTCAGATTCTCTAAGCAGCTAGATCAGGACTAGTAACGAGGTCTTATGGTAACTAAAAGGACGCATGATGCATGCCCATGTGAGGACCAACCGACCAAGGTGGCGGAACATTGGGAAGGAAACTCTGAAAGGTAACTGTAAACAATCTCTCTGATCCAAGTCTTCCTAAACCCTTGCATGTGGTTTTTTTTTTCTTTTCCGGAAACCCTTGCATGTGGGTTAGCAGTGAGTACTGAGTATATTCTTCACTGATAGACTGCAAACACCGCACGCAAGAAACTGAAACGAGCTCGGATCTTGAGCCGCTTGTGATAATGCGAGACACCGACAGCATGTGCCACACACATGACCTTTTGCCGGTGCTCACGAGGTGCACCGTGCTTTGTTGGCTAAGCCATCGATTAGATACTTGCACTGCATTCCGAGTTTCCGACTGTCAGCAGGTTAGGAAATTAAAGGGATTTCTGACTGCCCTTGCCGGTTAGTAGGAAATAGACAAAGGAAAAGACAAAGCCTCATACTCTACTCAAGAGTGGAGTAAGGAATCGGACAAAAATATAACACGAGTCAGTGTCCCGAATTCTGAAGACAAAGCAGCCGCAATCTTGTGCCTTAAGCTCAAGCCATCGTACAAGCGCAATGTCATTTCTGTTGGGTGGAATGGAAATGCAGATGATCTTTCTCACCGACTGAAAAAGAATTTAATTACCGTTAACATTTCAAGGCTATCTTCCATCAAAAAAACATTTCAAGGCTATCAGTTAAAATCCTTTTTTTTTGTCTCAACGTGCGCGATCTACACGGATCAATCCTACTTGAGCAGACCAAGCCTTAATGATCAGATGAACAAGCGGATAAGCTTCATCATCTCATGTCGGCATGTTGTCATCTAGCACATCAGATATTCCTGCAAGTTGCGGCCACGGATAAATCAACGGTGGCGCACGCACCATCGTGCGCTGAGAGTTTCCACAAAAGAAGGCACTTGGCCACAAGAAAGAAAAGAAAAGAAAAGCAGCGGTGCATAGACAAGATCCGAGTCAGTCAAGCAAGAAACAACCATCTTTTCGCTTGGGCAACAATGCCACCACGTGGGGGATCTACCGAGAGAAGAAATTCCCTGCAAGTTGCCACGAACAAACAATCCTACTGGCCATCACTGGGATGTGTTGTCACCTTGCTCTCGGTGGAAGAACAATCAGCGGTGGCAACTTGGCAAGCATGCTCATTCATATGCTTTTTTGCCCCTGGATATGCTCTACTACTGCCTGCGGGCTGCGGCCGGCCGGAGTAAAATGCGGCGGAGCTAGAACTGATACTCAACGTCGTGAACAGCAAGACGGGCCCGGCGATCCAATCCGGGACGCATCCTCCTCCCTCATCCGTGTTCTGTACCACACACCGAATCTTTCGCGCTATCCGTCCAGCGCCCTGTCCAGTCGACCTCGTCAAGTTGATTCGATCCGGTGATGGTAGCCTTGTATCTGCACTGATCATACCATGGTATTCGTTATGCTAATTACGACTGCACTGTTAGGTTGATCTCCTAAGCCCCAAAAGGCTCAAAGGCCTTTGGGCCTTGATCTGCGCCCTGATCGGGGGCGCCCAACCCTAATGGTTGGTGGGCCCCTGTCGCCAGCGCTATATAGAGAGGGTGGGGGCCACGGCTCGAAACACGAAGTTGCACCGAGCATAATCTCCACCTACACTCAAACCCTAGACCGATCTAGAGGGTTAGCGCTACGGCGGCGGGAAGCTCCACCACTCCCTTCATCGCCGTTCCCGGCCAAAGCCGGTGGCGCCCTGAAGGTCGTCGGGATCTACTGCGCAGAGCCACGGCTACATCATCTACTCCGACCGTCGCTGCCCGAGCGCAGACCTTCACCAACGAACCCGCAATGGCATCAACAGAGCCATCAAACACATCTACACGCGATGGTATAGATCTAAACCCTTATCCTTCTCCATTCCTAGACCTAGGGTTTAACGCGTATACACACACATATACACAGTCACATACACATGCACATACACATAGATCAACCATTGTTAAGCCTAGATCTACACTGCTTCGCATAGAACCTATCAATTGGTATCAGTCGCCTACTAGAAGTGTAGATCTAGAGAAAAGAGACAAAATTTCGCAAGAAATCAAGTCACAGATCAGATCCGAATCCGAAACCCTAGATCCAAACCCTCGAAACCCTCAGATCTCGAATCCCCACACACAGATCCGGTGAAACACTGGACAAAGACAACCCGCAACCCTAGATCCAAATACCCTTCAACAGAGAACCATTCGAGATCCACAGATCCATATCCCCAAACAGCAGATCTACATCCCCACAACACAGATCTAATACCCTCACACACAGATCCACACAAAAACAAGACTTACCGAAGTGCTTCACGCCGGTACGCCGGCTTCTGAGCGCGCAAGAAGATGCGCCTCGCCACCGGGACGCCGGTGCGCTAGCGCGCAAAGCAACACCACAGAACCGCTCGACGGCGGCGCGTTCACCTTTCGGTGAGCGCGCACGCCGGCGAGGGGTCCCAGGGCGGCGCCATGTCTTGACAGCCGTCGGGAAGAGAAGAAGTGGGGAAGGAGAAAGAAAAGCCCCGGCCAAGGCTTGACCATGGCGCGGTGGCGAACAGAGAGGCGCGGCGGCGAACTGCTCGCCGACGGTGCGCCAGAGCTCGGCTGCGACCGGGGGGAGAAGGAAAAAAATGAACTTAGGGTTAGGGTTCCGCGCGTCGCGGCCTCCTTTTATACCCAGCGAAAACGACGCCGAGCCGTTAGATCGCGCGGACGGCCGAGATCGAGGCGGGGTCGATCGCCGCGCCGCGCTGGGCCGAATTGGCGGCCCAGGCCCAGGTTGCGGCCCACGAGCCGAGCCAACACAGTACGAGCGAGCGCGAGCCGTACGAGCGAGCGCGAGCCGAGCCGTAGATCGCGAGCCGAGCCGACCGACCGAGCCGAGCCGCGAGCAGAGCGAGTTGGGCTGCAGAGCGCGTAGATGGGCCGAGTCGAGCGCTTCGCGAGCGAGCAGGCCGAGCCGCGATGCGCGATTTGGGCCGTATGGGCGGCCTGAATAGAATTTTTTTTCTATTTGTTTTATTCTTTTCAGAAGCTATTTAATTTGAATTTGAATTTGAATTTTCACAGAATTTGAATCTCTATTCATTTTGAACCAAAGAGATAAATGTTTAGAGAACAGATTATAGAATTTTGCTTCTGAATAGAATAATATTATAATTTCCGCTGCATAGATAATGATTATTTTGACTTGTGATTTGAATTTGAACCAAAGGGATGATTTAATTTTCAAGTCATAGATTAAAATTTCAGAATAATTGTGATATTATTGTTTTCTGACCAAAGTTGAAAATAATAGTATTATGATTTCATAGATATGTTTCTTCCATGCATTATTACTTTTTTCTGCCCAAAGGTGATTAAGTTTTAATGTGAAAGGTCACTATATGTTTTATTTTCTGACCAAAGTTGATGATAAAACATATAGTCATATTCAGATTTATTCTCATATATTATTCTCACTTGCCTCTAATTGATTTCAGCTGGAGTTGCCATCAGAGATATCCCAACTTTGAGGGGAGATAATTATAATGAATGGCACAAGAAGCTGAACCTATTCTTCACCATGCAAGAATTGGACTGGATTCTCACACACCCAGTGCCTGTAGAGCCTCAGGCGCCAGTCAGAGGGGATGACATGACAGATACTGCTTGGCAACAAGCACAGGATGTTTATAAAGCATCCAAAGAGAGTTATGACCTTGTAATGATTAAATGGAAACCTGCTAACAAGAAATGTGTAGCAGTGGTGGAAAACACCGTAGAGCCTACCATTCTGGGGGCAATCACAGACTGTAAGAATGTTGTTGAATATCTAGAAAAGATTAAGAATCAGTATACTGGTTCTTCCAAGATTTATGCTCACCAGTTGCTTGAGAAGCTGGTTGGTGTAAAGTACAGAGGAGGTGGACTTAGAGAGTTCATCCACAATTTGATAAATATCAACAACAAACTCAAACCGATGAACTTAGAGTTCAATGAGGGTCACATCGTTTATTTGATCTTCAAATCACTTCCTGCAGAGTTTGAGAACTTTGTAGTTGGTTATAACCTGAGTCCTGAGCAATGGGACCTAGAGAAGACAACAGCGATGCTTGCCCAAGAGGAGGAAAGGCTTAAGATTGCACATGGTGGCTCTGTGAACTATGTGCACAACCAAAAGAAAAAGGGTCACTTCATCAAGGGTGAATCCTCCAAGTCTAAGGCTCCACAGAATCCCCAGCAGTTCCAGCAGCATCAGCCCAAGCTTGGGCAATGCACTGTGGACAAAGATCAGTGTCTCTACTGCAAGAAGAAGGGACACTACAAGAAAGATTGTCCAGACTACTACAAGATGCTGTGTGAGAAGAATGGTGAGAATATTATTTCATTTGTAAATGAATCTCTGTATATAGATTATGCGAAATCTACTTGGTGGATTGACTCTGGAGCAACAATTCATGTTGCAAATTATTTACAGGGATTCATCCAAACGCGAACAACTCAAAGAAGAGAAAGAAAGATTAAAGTCGCGAATGGAGTGGAAGCCGAAGTGGAGGCGGTGGGAGACCTTCTCTTGGTGCTTGACACAGGATTTGAGTTGCTTCTCAGAGATGTTTTCTATGTTCCTTCTGTTAAAATGAACTTGATTAGTGTTTCAAAACTTGATATTGATGGATTTGAATGCCGTTTTGGAAACGGCAAGTGTGTAATAGACTACAACGATTTGATTGTTTCTATTGCTTACAGAAAGAATGATTTATATTTACTATCACTTCGTGAATGTGTGAATGCTATTTGTGATGTGAATGCAAAAGAATCAATACCCACCAACAGAAAAAGAAAGAGAACTCAGAGTATGTCATCGAAATTGTGGCACTGTCGATTAGGCCACATTTCGAGGGGGAGAATAGAAAGGTTGGTTAAGAATGAAATACTTCCTCCGCTTGAGTTCTCAGACTTAGATAAATGCATCAAATGCATAAAAGCGAAATATATAAAGATAACCAGAAAACATGCGGAACACAGCGCAGGTATATTAGAAATAATTCACACAGATATCTGCGGTCCGTTCCCAGTTACGAGCATAGATGGTTATGACTCTTTCATAACTTTTACAGACGATTATTCCCGTTATGGATATATCTATCCGATTAAAGAAAAATCAGAAGCGTTGGATAAATTTAAAATATTCAAGGCTGAAGTAGAAAATCAACACAATTTAAAGATTAAGATAGTACGATCCGACCGTGGAGGGGAATACTATGGTCGGCATACCCCATACGGACAAGTTCCAGGACCTTTTGCAAGGTTCCTACAGGAACAAGGAATTGTTGCCCAGTATTCAATGCCGGGCGACCCACAACAGAATGGAGTAGCCGAAAGAAGAAATCGTACCTTGATGGACATGGTACGAAGTATGATAGGCTATTCCACACTGCCAGAGAGTCTATGGATGGAGGCCTTAAAAACCGCCATCTACATTCTCAACAGAGTTCCCAGTAAAGCGGTGCCTAAAACACCGTATGAACTGTGGACAGGCAGAAAACCCTCACTGAATCACCTAAAGGTGTGGGGGAGTCCTGCTGAAGCAAAGATATTTAACCCAAACATTGGAAAACTAGATCCTAAGACAGTGAGTTGCCATTTTATTGGCTACACAGAAAAGTCAAAAGGATATCGTTTCTGCTGTCCAGACAGATTCACAAAATTTGTGGAAACAAGACATGCTGCCTTCCTAGAAGAAGAAATGATTCGGGGGAGCACGGTAGTTCGAAAGATTAATCTTGAGGAGAAGCGGGTATGTGCTCCCACTCCAATGATCCAGGAGCCATTTTTCTCACTACCGACTGTGGCTGCACCCTCAGTGTCAGTCCCTGAGTTGTTCCCTCCTGTGGCAATACAGAATGAAAACATGGAACCTGTCCTTCAGGATCCTATAGATAATATCGCCGCAGATCAGGGGGAGCAGCATCAGCCTCCAATAGAAAACATACCAAATAATGAAACCCTTAGAAGGTCTCAAAGAATCAGAAGGACAGCAATCCCAGATGATTATGAAGTGTATGAAATAGAAGAGTTTTGGATGGAGGATGATCCCACCACATTCGAAGCTGCCATGAGAAGTGAGCATTCATCCAAGTGGCTTAAGGCCATGGAAGATGAAATGCAATCGATGAGTTCCAATGGAGTTTGGGACTTAGTAGAAATTCCTGAAGGAGCCAAAACAGTAGGCTGTAAATGGGTCTACAAGACTAAACGTGACTCCAAAGGGAATATAGAAAGATATAAAGCTAGACTCGTGGCTAAAGGATATACACAAAAGGAAGGTATAGATTACAATGAGACATTTTCTCCAGTCTCTTGTAAAGATTCTTTTAGAATTATGATGGCTCTAGTAGCTCATTATAATCTAGAACTACATCAAATGGATGTAAAGACGGCATTCCTAAATGGGGATCTAGAAGAAAATATTTACATGGTGCAACCTAAGGGTTTTGCTGTGAAAGGAAAAGAACACATGGGATGTCATCTTAAGAAATCCATCTATGGATTGAGGCAATCCTCAAGACAATGGTATTTGAAGTTTAACGAAACGATAAAGAAATTTGGGTTTAAAGAGAATATTGAGGACAATTGCGTATTCGCAAAGTTTAAGAAAGGGAGATATATTTTCCTTGTAGTGTATGTGGACGATATCCTACTAGGAAGTAGTGATATTAGTCTTTTACTAGAAACAAAGAAATTCTTGTCCTCCAACTTTGATATGAAAGATCTCGGTGAGGCTTCCTTTGTTTTAGGAATTGAGATTCATCGAGACAGAACAAATGGGGTTCTAGGTTTGTCGCAGAAGACATACCTAGAAAAGATTTTAGAGAGATATAATATGCAGAAAAGTAATCCTACTCCTGCTCCGATAGTCAAGGGTGATAGATTTGGGAAATTCCAATGTCCCCAGAATGAATATGAAAGACAACAGATGAAAGCGGTACCGTATTCTTCGGCTCTTGGGAGCTTGTCTTATGCACAGACGTGCACTTGCCCTGACTTAGCCTTTGTCACAAACGTGCTAAGCAGATATCAAGAAGAACCAGGAATAGAACATTGGAAACTGGTGAAGAAAGCTTTCCGTTATGTGCAAGGCACGAAAGGTCTCATGCTGACTTACAGAATATCTGATTCCCTAGAGATTAAAGGGTATGCAGATGCAGATTATGCTGGAGATGAAGATGACAGAAAATCCACGACAGGTTACATCTTCATGCTTGCTGAAGGAGCTATTTCGTGGAGAAGCTCAAAGCAACCAGTTACAGCATCATCAACGATGTATGCTGAGTTCATAGCATGTTATGAGGCCTCGACGCAGGTAGAATGGCTAAAAATATTCGTACCCGATTTACGAATTGTGGATAGCATAGAAAGACCATTAAAGATGTACTGCGATAACCAGCCTGCAGTATTCTATGCCCACAACAACAAAAGAAGTACGGCTACCAAGCCGATACAAGTAAGATTTTATTCGATAAAAGATAGAATCCAGGATCACACCATAAGTCTCGAGCATATGAGATCAAAGAATATGCTTGCGGATCCGCTAACGAAAAGCCTACCACCCAATGTGTTCAAGGAACACTTAGCCGGTATGGGTTTAAGGGAAAGCCTATGATTCCTGGATTAGAAGGCCCGATAAGATATAAGAGTTCGTTTCTGACTAGAGGCGTGTACGGTGGCTATTGATTCTATCGATAAAGAATCGTGACGATGAGATAAGCTCTGTACATGAATCTAAGATGAGATGAAAGATATACTGGAAAAGAAAATAAGATAAAGAGTGAGATCAAGGGGGAGATTGTTAGGTTGATCTCCTAAGCCCCAAAAGGCCCAAAGGCCTTTGGGCCTTGATCTGCGCCCTGATCGGGGGCGCCCAACCCTAATGGTTGGTGGGCCCCTGTCGCCAGCGCTATATAGAGAGAGGGTGGGGGCCACGGCTCGAAACACGAAGTTGCACCGAGCATAATCTCCACCTACACTCAAACCCTAGACCGATCTAGAGGGTTAGCGCTACGGCAGCGGGAAGCTCCACCACTCCCTTCATCGCCGTTCCCGGCCAAAACCGGTGGCGCCCTGAAGGTCGTCGGGATCTACTGCGCAGAGCCACGGCTACATCATCTACTCCGACCGTCGCTGCCCGAGCGCAGACCTTCACCAACGAACCCGCAATGGCATCAACAGAGCCATCCAACACATCTACACGCGATGGTATAGATCTAAACCCTTATCCTTCTCCATTCCTAGACCTAGTGTTTAACGCGTATACACACATATACACAGTCACATACACATGCACATACACATAGATCAACCATTGTTAAGCATAGATCTACACCGCTTCGCATAGAACCTATCATGCACCGCACCGGGTTTTTATTTCCGTGTGTCCGTGTGTGTGTCGACTGCCCAGGACTCCATTTTGTCAGTCATTTTGCGTCAGATGTGAAGCTCATGCTGACGACTGCAAAGCGGCAAAGCTGGAAGGAGTTGTCAGTTGTTTGTCTATGTTCCAGAAGCGAGACTTTTCATCTCACCGCGTCACCGACGCCTAGATGAGCAAGTAGACAGTTCAATCTTGTGATCCGCTCGCTAATCTTGACAAGAAGAGGGCGGAATTGACATGTACCATAACCTACCGTCCAGGAAAACAAACTCTGAAAGAATTCGCATCATCCTTGCACGCGCCGGGCCAGACGAAGTCTCTACGCGACCTACCTTTGCTTATGTGTTCATCACTTCACCCTGAATCAAATCAGAGGTACCACCGACAGATAACTGAATCGATATTTCTCCGATCCCTCTTATGATCCAATCAGTTTTAAACGAAGCGACGCTTAGATTTCAGACATCCCAACCGGCGACCACCCAACTCATCAGAGACACACTGCAGCTCTGAATTATATGAGTTTATGATCCAATTCGATTATTCGAACACCAGCAAGATGAGTGACCCAGCTGGCAAAATCGCGGACAATTGAAAAGATTAAAGAAATCGGATGAATGATTGTTTGGAGGGACTTATCCATCAAGCAGAGATTGAATCGAACAATGCATCATCTACCAAACTCCCCGGAGTTTTAAAATCGCTGCTCCCCAAATCGAGTGGCCCATCGCATTAATCAACGCGAAATCTCTGCTTCCCTGGCCCAATAATTAGAGCCTTATCCGAACAGATACGCCTCCTTGTCTCGCTAATCGCACACGGCACACGCACAGCGCTCCTGGCGATCGCATCCTCCGGCCTCCGCGTCGTCGTCGTCGGCGGCGTCATGCTGGTGGTGGCGGGTGGGTCGCGGGGCGCCCTCAGCGAGCAGGTGGGCCCGCGTAGGGAGCACGAGGTGAGGTGGGATCGCGGCGACACGTAAGGAAGGCGCTGGAGACACGTGTCCGCGCGCGATTGATTGGCCCGTGAGGCTGGAGCGTGGACCCACGTGGCGGTTCGAGTCGGCCCTGCGGTGCCGCCTTTGATTATTATTATCCACAAAATTATCCAAGACCATCTACCAAGGCAACGGGAGCGGGGGACTAATCAACGGACCACTGTACGGGTGCTCATCTGAAACGGTTCCTTTTGCATTTTGCCCACCTCCAAACACGTAATTGTGCTGGGATGATGGTTTACAAAGTTTTGTCCGCTAGAAGGTCTTCATATGCAAATTGTGAGGAAAATTAAAAAATAAAATATTTGATATATAGGAAACTATTTTTCCTTAGTCATGGGTGGTCGAGTGGATGACGAGAGTTTCAAATTTATTTTAAAAAATCTATGAGGTCAATAAGAGAACTAAAGTAATCATTATCCTAATAGAAGAACAAACTAAGGAATACTGGATTTTAATCCATTCAATCTTCACATATCCATTCTGATCATTCATCTATAAAGTGTACCATTCGTCATCGCTGATAAGGCCACGATACACCAAACAATTTATGAGAATGGAGTTCAAGAAAGGCTACATTCTTTTTGTATCTAGAAATGCCACATTTTAAGAAAAAAGAAACATTGTTGCGACATCTCTTTACACGCGACCTAATAAGTGCACAAGATCTAAATGATAAGATCTTCTCCCCACAAGAATCAATCATTATTACCAAGCAAGAGACTATATCATGCTTTAAATAAACCATCTCGCCTGCTTCAAGATTTCAAAAAGATAGTCCCGGATATACATATTTCCTTCCTTAACCACGGTGCCCGAACAAGTGATAAGAGTTCTCCTTTTTCTTTCCCTATAAGAAATCGATCAAATCCGAGTAGATTTCCCGTTTACTACAAAGGTAAAGCAAAATAAATAGAAGGGTCACTATCACTTTCCCAACGCAACTATGCAAGATTGCAAGTGCAAACTACAAATATTGTCATAAGAAGAACTTCCCTCAATACATTGGTCCAAAACAGAGAGATTGATGTGTCCTACTCTTTTTAATTTTACTCCTTTTCATCCGGACCATTCATTTACAAAGTTAAGCATAATGCTACGATACGCCATCACAAGTAGACATATACCATGATCATCGCATTAGTCCTTAAACAGTTAAACCTGCTCTATAATCTACCCTAAAAGCAGTATGAAAAAATGGTTGAAACCAAAAACTACCCTAAAAACAGGAAGCAAAACCATCCAGAAATAAATCAAGCGACCATCCAGTGGCTCTCGCTCGCCTCTCGGTTTTGCTCCGGTCTACGGCAGGGCAGAATGCCCCTATCCGCCAAATACGGACTTCTGGGAGGCCCTTTGTCGTAAAGCGACCAAAGGAAATGCCCGGAAACCCCACCCGCACCTCTCCCACACCGAGGCTAGCTTCCATAGAAAACGACGACGCCGTCCGAGCCGCAGCAGCGCAGCCCGCCGCCTCAAAACCTCAGACAAGCTGCTCCGTGCCCTCCCGGCCTCCCCTCCCCACTAAAAGCCTCCCCCCCTTCACCGCTCCCCCTTCCTCTCCCCCCATCGGTCTCGCCGCCATTCCCTGGCCTGCTGCTGCTGGTTCCCCAAATCCCAAGCCTTCGATTCCACCGCCCGCCCGAGCTCTCGAGCCAGCCTTCCCGCGGCCGTCGTGGTCGCCTCGCGCGTTTTCTAGGCAGCCATGGACGAGGTCCCTGAGACCGCTGGCGCCCTCGACTTCCGGCTCGGCTCCTCTCCCCCAGGGGGCTCCGCCGTCCCGCGCCGTGCCGCGGGGCGCTCCACTGACACCGGTAAGCACGTCCTCCGCCTCTTCCGCCGCGACGGCTTCCCGCGTCGCTGTCTGCTCTCTGCCTTGGCGCGGTTGGTGAGTGGTGAACGGAACACCCAACCCCCGGCCGTGTGCCGTGGTCGGTAAACGGAAGACCAGCCTCCCCTACCGTAGCGGTTGAACGGAATAGCAACCGCCGTCTGTTTGACGGCTCACTGTTGATTTCGCTGCTAACTTTTGTTACTTTCTTCGTGGCTTGATTCGATTTGGCTTGGTCTGCTATGGATGCAGGCGATGCAGAGGAGGCGCCGGGAGGTCCGGGTTTTGAGGATAGAGACGCCGTTGCGGCGGAGTTGACGGGGTCAAATTCGGAAGGCCCCGCCGGCGGCGACGCCGGAGACGTGGATGTTTTGTGCTCAGAGAATGGCGCCGAGCTCGAATCGGCAGAACCGGGTGTTTTGGACGTGAGATTAGGGAGTCCACTGGTGGGACGCCGTGAAGGGGAGTTGGATGGTACGGGTTTGGGTTCTGATGAAGCTGGTGAAATTTCACTGGTTGAGGTGTCCCCATCAGATGCCAGTTCAAGTTTGGATGCCACTGGGTCGATTGGTGGCTACTCCCTCGTGGAGGGGTCTCTGCCAGAGGCCAGTGGCTCCATAGGATGTGAACCAGAGGTGCAGGAAGTACCAACAGGGACCCCTGCTGCTGTGGACTGCCCCAATGGGGATTTGAGTTCTGGATTTGGAATTCAGCCGAATGATGATGTGGATGGTAGAAATTGCCTTCCCCGAGGGGAATTGGAATTGCCTACTGATGGCGATGATGCCAAGGATTCCATAAAGATTACAGGTATCCTGCACGACGGAAGAGTGGAGGGGGTAGAGACAAACCTGAGAAAATGTGAGGCTGTAAATGGTTTCACCGAGCGCGTTGAGGAAGGAGTGGACAGGATTGAGGCGACTTTGGATGATTCTGAGGCTTCGGACAGCTCGACCACACAGGATTCTGATACTGACGTGGAGACAACGTCGAGTGGTTCTAGTATAGAAGAACAAGACGCAGGATACGGAGCCCACATCCCTCAACTGGTATGTGTTCCGTGCAAACTCCTGTAGGGAACTAGACCCTATTACTTGTCAATGTTGCTATGCATTCTGTTGGTGTTTTTCTTTTGTAGTTCTGTTAGTAGTTCATTTTATGATTTTAATTACCTAGGTTTTTGACATGCAATCCATAAAAACTAGCTGTAGAGTTAAGCTACTACGGTAAAAATTCTTCTGTCAATATATTTGATTTAAGCCTTAAGAGGAAGCGTATTTGTCATATACTCTTCCCTGTGTTGCATTTTTAAATCTCATCTTCATGTACATCCTCTTCTTCATGCATTTCACTTATGTTTTGATATTCTATTTTACTGAAGCTCTGTTGTAATCCCGAACTCTGCTCATTTATAGAGATTCGGGATCACTTCTAGTCAGTAACTGATTCATCTTTTTCTTACATGGCCACATATATATATCCTAGTAAGGGACCACATTTATGCTTAGCTTTCTTGAGGTTTGGGGCCACACTTATAGTGAAGGAAACACTGATTCAACTAACAGAGCCAGAATCCATTGTGAATTTGTGACCCCCATATGTACAAATTTTGGTTGCATGTGCCTATTTCAAACTAGGTTACCTTGCTGACAAAACTGAAAAACTGTAGTTTCTTCTTAAACCTGGCTTTTTCCGTTATATTAAGATCCTCATAGGAGATGGTGTGAATTTCTGTGGGTTAGTGGATGATGTGTATGTCTCTTCTTTCTCCTTGTAGGATCAAGCAATCTGCAAGGTGGCCAGAGAAAACAAAACGTCAGGAGTGAAGATTTCTGATAGGTATGTTACTTTATTGCTTAAGCATTGCTGCAACATACGCTTTGACTGTCTGCACACTTTCTTGTGAAATATTCAATGAGTGCTTGTGTGTACTCTACTTTCTCTTGGGAGTTCGATGGAAAATTGTTTTGTATCTTTTTCCTTGCTGAATTGCTGAGAGTTAATAGATTTAAATATACCATTCTAATGTTTGATTTGCCACAGGATGACTTCAGTATCTGAATCAACACTTGTTCTGGCTTCAGGTGCAGCAATGTTACCACATCCTGCAAAGGTACTGCATCGAGGATTAAATTATTGGGAACATTTTTTGCATCTAATTTACATTTGCTTCTTTATTCCATGACAAAATAAAAGACATTAGGTTGGTTAGCTGATAATAATGCAGTCACTGTTTTCGAACATGAAAAGGAAACTATACATGGCTTTGTTTTGTTTCTGGCTCATTTCCTCCTTGAATATTCTCAAGATCTTTTATTTTTTTATAATCACGCCGCTAAATTTTTCAGGTATCGACAGGTGGTGAGGATGCATATTTTATAGCTTGTGATGGATGGTTTGGTGTAGCAGATGGAGTTGGTCAATGGTCATTTGAAGGTAAGCAATATCTTTTTCTCCACTGTATTTCTGTTCTCTAACCTTGTGGATGCTGTGAGTCCATCCCCACATCCCCTCCATGCCTTGTTTCTTATGCTGTACTGTACTTTCTTTTGAGAAGTTATTATTAGGAATGTATAGCCGTGCATTCCTAATAGTTATTCTTTACTGGCACCGTGACGATCATTACCATTATCAGATGCTGAATCTAAATTGATGTAGGAATTTTCTTGCATACTGGGTATATTTAATGTTAACACATTTGGAGCCACATAAGGGAAATAGGAGACACGTTTGTTGACTTTGAATGCTTTAAATCTTAATAAGTATTACCTTAGAATCTTGTGAATAATATTCCTTATCCAATACTGATGCCTATCTGCATGTTATGACTTGAGACCTTTTGGGCTTGTTCTAATGGAATGCAAAATATTAACGTGACAATTAACGTTAGGATTTCGGAACTACGGGCATGGATGAAATGTTCATGACTTAAGAATGGGAAGTCCATGTAAAGTGGGATGGCATGATCAAAGGTGATAGGGACGAGATACTGACCATTAACCTAAACGATGATAGTTACATTCCTTCTGTTACCATCATATGGTCCAAGGCACTGGAAATAAGTGGCACAGCTACTGCAGAGCTCTAAGATGCCAAATTGACAAATGTATAGCAGTTGGCAGTTAATTTTTGTTGTTTGCTTGATAGTTATGGGTGAAGATGCCTTCCAATCTGCTGGAAGCTAAACCAAATGTGGGTTAGGTCAATGACTCATAGGCTTTGCTAGAGAACTATGTCTTGTCGGTTGCCACAAAGACAGGACAAAATCATGGGAGGTATAATCGCTGCAGTATCAACATAGTTGCGATAAACATGTCATGATCTGCTGTACCCAATGTCGCTGTATCTGTTATCCAGCAACAAGAAAGAAAGAAAAGAAAAGGAAAGGAGATGAAACTCTGCAGTCAGATTGGAAACTGAGGGAACTGGAAAAGCCTAGACCTAATGCAATTTAGTGTGGCCGCAAACTAAGGAAAAATTGCATGAAATCTAAGGGCTTTTGTTTGGTATATAATTAAACCTATTGCTTGTTCTTTCTCATATATGTACTGGACATATTCCAATTTAACACTCGGCCGGTAGAGTCCATCTGTGCTGCTGGAGTCTCTGAACGAAATCCAATGTTAATTTCTAGCCATTGCGCTGCTTATCTTTTGTTTCATTAGTTTGAAGCGCCTAAGGATTTGATTTTTCATCTCGGAATGTGAGCATTTCTAATAGTTGTATGGAATTTGTCTCAGGGATCAATGCAGGACTCTATGCGAGAGAACTGATGGACGGTTGCAAAAAGATTGTAACAGAGACCCAAGGAGCTCCACGGATGAAAACTGAGGAAGTTCTTGTGAAGGCTGCAGATGAAGCACGGTCCCCTGGTTCTTCCACTGTTCTAGTTGCTCACTTTGATGGGCAGGTATGTTCTTTTGTTCAGCTTTAAGACTTGCGGCTCCCTCCCAAATATCTGCTGATAGTTTATTCTCTGCATATTTTCCTCTCGAACTTAGATATATTTGTGTTTATAAACTTGTTGATATTTTGCAGGTCCTTCATGCATCGAACATTGGAGATTCTGGATTCCTTGTGATAAGGAACGGAGAGGTGTATAAAAAATCAAACCCAATGACTTATGGTTTCAATTTCCCATTGCAAATTGAAAAGGGTGATAACCCTTTAAAACATGTACAGGTGCCATAACACTTCCTGCTGATATTGATTTCCTCTAATAAGCTTTGTCAGAATTTTGTACTTAGACTGTCCTTCACTTGCAGAAATATGCCATCGATCTACAAGAAGGTGATGTCATTGTAACTGCAACAGATGGTCTTTTCGACAATGTCTACGAGGAAGAAGTAGCTGGCACTGTGTCAAAATCGTTAACGGCTGATCTCAAGCCTGCGGTTAGTACTCAAAACCAAACGAACATTTTTCTTTATTTAAGGGAAGTCAGATCCTAGTGAACACCCTTCATAGAAGAAAACTGACACAAACCATGTTGCCAAACATTGCAGGAGATTGCCGAGTTGCTGGTTGCTAGAGCGAGGGAAGTTGGTCGCTGTGGATTTGGAAGTAGCCCATTCTCGGATGCGGCCTACCAAGCTGGGTACTCGGGTTACTCCGGGGGCAAGCTGGATGATGTAACGGTCGTTGTATCTATTGTTCGGAAATCTGAAGTTTAAAATATAAACAAGCCCAAAAGGTTCAGTGCAGCTCCGAGTTTTTGCTACAGCTGCACCTGCTGCGTCGCCCATGAGCATTTTGTGTTTGCCATGAGCATAACACTGGCTTTACGCTGAGCCAAACGTGTATACACTACGGTTATACATACTGGTTGTATCATTGAGCACGGCGCCAGGCCGCCAGTAAAATTGAGCCGTTCGGTTATCGTTTTGTGTGACCTGATGCACTTTGGCTTGTATCCAACCGCCGTAGGAACCCATTCGTGACTTGAAACATCATCGTGTGTATACTGTATAGCAACGAAATCCATGAACGAACAATGCTCGTTCAAGGTGGTGCAAAACGGAACGGAAATTCTCACAAGATAAATCACGGTCACGGTACAGGGTCTATGTGCTTCTCATCTGTGGTCAGGCAGAGGTACACTCCACGGACTGATGAACATAGCAGATGAGCTCAGCTCAAAAGATGCGGTACGCGAGCAGAGCCACGGCAACAGCTGCTGCAGCAGAAAAGAAAGACGGCGATGATGCCGAGAGGCTGGCCGCGCCAGTATGCGCCGGGGAGGGAGCCGGAGTGTTGTTGGAGTCGCTCCCTGTTGCTGCCGCAGCCGCTGCCGGAGACCCTGAAGGAGCTGGCGACGACGGCGACTGCCCGAAGAATGGTGCCCCGGCGGATGGTGCAGGGACTGAAACAGCATGAAAGTTTGTCAGTCGCCTCTTATAAAGATGCAAAAGTATGCTCAATTTTTTTAGTACTCTGCAATCAAGAAACCCAAAACGCACCTGGAGACGCGCTGGGTACACCAGGAACAGAAACTGCATTGGCAACAAGAACGAGACCATCCATCAGTCAGATCAAGGGCCTGCTCGGTTGAGCTTTGAGGCAAGAAGCAGCATGCATGAGAACGTACCGTGGCACTTGCTGACGGGCGGCGTCTTGACCTTGCAGGCGGCGGGCAGCTGCAGGGCCTTGGTCATGTTGAGCGAGATGCTGAAGTTCGGGCCACCGCCCTGGAACAACTGGCAGAGGCAGGCCACCTGGTGGCGCACCACGTCCTTGAGCCCCAAGCAGCAGCTCGGGTCGGGCGTCGTCACCGTGCTCCCCTCCTCCACGTAGCTCAGGCACCCCGCCAGGCCCACCAGCGCGCCCATGCAGTCCGGCCCCGGCGCCGGAGCCGGCGTATCCGCCGCCGCCGCGGCGGTGGCTACTACGAGCGCCGCGAGCGCGAGGACGAGCGCGCGTGACGGCCGCGCCATGGCCGCTGCCAATGCTCCTGCTGGCTTTGCTGCCGGTGCAGTGGTAATAGCGACGGACGCTGCTATTGGTGGCTAGTGCTACTTGTAGATGTACGAGCACTAGAAGGATTTGTTCCCGATCGCGGAATGTGGCGTGGGGAACTATGGGGCGCATGGGTTTATGTGGAGCCGGAGCGCATGCGGCGGCCAGCACACGGCGCTAGTGGGTTTCGGTTGGTGTCTCACCACGGGCAGTGGCACACCAGCCACTTGGCGCTTGCACACACACACGCCATGCCGTCTTTCAAGCCGTTCTGGTGTTGGCAGGCTCTCGCCAGCAGCGTAGGATCGAGCTGGCGAATAAACAAAGTGAAGGGCTGCTGCGGCTAGCCTATTCCTTTTCCCAAGCGGCGGTGCGCCTGAAATGATGAGGTGCGTGCCAATGCGGCTGTGTTTTTGAGCTTGCGAACAAAGTGGGTTGAGAATTTTTCTGCGTTCAAAAAGGATAATTTGATTCCACGGGATATGGCATGAACTCTCTGTTCTTGCTCTCTTCCCTACACCACAACCACAGCCATCCCTTTTCTCCATTCCGTGGCTGAAGGGGCGTCGTAAATCGACTATTCGCTATCATAATTGAGGAGAGAATTATTTAGCGAGCGAAGCAGAGAAGACCGTCACACCGGGCTATAAGGAAGTGGGCTAGCTAGCTTTTGGAAAGGAAGATCAAAGATTAGTGAGTGGTGGGCGGCATGGAATGGGAGGAGAAAGGAGCCGGAGCACGACGGCACGGGCAATGGATTAATGGAATCCCGAATCCACACCACCACAAGCCCTGGCCCGTGGATGGGACCAAAACTCCAAAAGCACGGCCACGCCAATGCCAAAGTTCCCACAAGGTGGCGCACGCACGCCGACCTCAAAAACCCTCTCCTTTTCGCGCGAGCCTGAAGTCTGAACCCAATGTGTGCTTGATGGCCGCTCCTGCTTACGCCGCCGCGTCGCACTGCTCACGTCACCATCAGGCAAAACAAAACAACACATCACCGGTACAAAAGTCAAGCACACTCCAGAGTCCAGAGCCAACAAAACAGACTAAATTCGATGTCATATATATAGCGACAAAAGCGAACGAGTTGTTCACAAATTCAAGTTTTCAGATGAATCAACTGACATAAAGGTGAGCACAGCTCGGTGTACCTGCCCATAGCCCCTAGTGGAAACAAATGCCGAACCGCGAAGATAAAGTGACTGTTGATTTGATTTCAAACGTGCCTATGAATTATAGAACGATGGCGGCTACAACGGCGGATCCCAGCATCACGGCTCGCGTGTAGGCAACTAGGCCGGCGGCGCCGGAAGTAACCTTGCTCGTGGGAGGTGCCGAGCCATCGGCGGATGGTGGTGGTGTGGCCGGCGCCGGAGCTGGGCTTGCCGGTGTTGCTGTCGGTGGTGACGACGGGATCACGGCCATCGGAGCTGGAGCTGCATGACAGGATGGAAAAAACGCGTTAGCCTAAAGCAACTGCTGATCTCGAATTTCAGATAGAGAGGTGCAATCTGGCCGGCAAGCCACAAACTGAACTATCTTACCCTTTTGAAAGAGAGGTGCATCACCTATTACTAATTGGAGGCTCCTTTTGAAAGCTCTAGGTGATGCCACCTAGGATCCTAAGTGGACACTCTAAGAAAATAGAGAAATTCTAGAAATTCTCTCAAAAAAACAAAACATCCACCTAGGATCCTACGTGGACACCAATATATTTTATTTAATAATTATCCATTGCAAGTTGCAACTAATAAATATGAAGTGGCCCTTATGTACATATCTAAACTACCCCTAAATCTGAATCTAGATTATATATTATAAAAAGAGTTTTGCTAAGGTACTCCTAAATAACTATAAAAGAAAAATCTAAAGACATATTACCTCCTATTATTTAATAGGTTTAATATTTATTATCTATATTTTTAAATATGAGAAAATATCTTTTTATTAGATCTAACTTGGTTGGGTTAGTTTTAACTTTCCTCTTTCTTTTTGTCTCATGGACTTACACTGATCTTTTGGGAAAAAAAACTCGACATGGTCTCATGGCAGGGGTTGGATTGATTAGTCTTTGATAGTTGATGCATATGATCAACAACCACATATGTGTACGTGACGTACAAAGGCTATGCATTAACAGACTTTCTTGACATACGTGAGATTGGAACAGTTAACAACTAATAAAGAAGGAGTATTGACTAATAGAGCTGACAAACAAGGCATGCTGAGATTGATGGGGTTTTACTTTTCCCCTAATTAATTTTATTAGCATTGCCTTTATAAAACATCTTAAGATCTAACAATATACAATTCTAAATTACTATATTTCTATCATTATTAACATTGTTGCGCGATATTCAAGTATGAGAGAAGAAACAAGAATAAATTTTTATATTATTCACATAGTTCAAACAATAAAAAACACATACGAAGGTGTGATGTTGTGTGAAAAAATTGTGACTAAGTAAGAGTTTGCTACTGTCTTTAAAATAACTGTGACACATCTATTTAATTAGATCAAGATGGACATGATGATATATTATCTCTTAGCTTTTAAATTTTAAAAATAAAAAATTATGAAAATATCTTCCTAGATCCAATTAAAAAGGAGATGGTTAATTTTATTTTTTTCCCTTTTTTTTATCTCCCGACCGTGTTCTCTACTACTGATTCTTCATCTTTATTTTTATCTCTGCACCTTAACGTATTTTGGTCTCACGACCTGAATGTGACATGCCCGTTGCTTGAATATTTTTTCTCAGCTAATGCTTCATTTTTTTCATTCAACGTGAATGTGACATGCCTGATTGTACACTCAAACCAAATATAGCTCGAATGTTTTTTTCTCTATATAAACTCTACGTGCAGTGTACATGACATGGCCATTTATTGACATCCAAAATCTAAACATTTTTATTATCTATGTGATTGACATGGCTACTTTTTGTTCATAATACGAACTTGACTGTGGATGACAAGAAACGCGGAAACAAAAAATCAAAACCTCTGGAAGATCGTGGCGGGAGTTGGAGTAATTGTTGTGCATGCATGCATGTGGCCGACCGTAGTTAAGGAGGCTGTTAATAAGTGGTTCATAGTTTCTAACTGATTTTCTATATATATTTTTGAATGGTGTATATTTAATTAAAATCTTACCTCCTTACATGTTAAGAGATGTGCCGTAGCAAGCCCCCCTAAATCTGAATCTAGAATATATATTATAAAAAAAATCCTAAGATGCACCAATATAAAATTCTAAATTACTATTTCAATCATTATTAATATTGTTGTATATGAGAGAAAACATTAGAATAAATTTTTGTATTGTTCACATATCTCAAACAATAAAAAACACATATGGAGGTGTGATGCTATGTGAAAATTTTTTTGACTATTTTATCTTTAGATTATTGAGTTTAAGATATTTAACAGACGAAAGATAGAGTTCCATAGATAATTATAATTATTAACTATAAATTTTAATTCTAATCTTTATATTAATTCTAATTAGTCCGTGCAGCAGCACGGGTTGATAGGCTAGTGTCACTAGCCACGACTTACCAGGTGCGTGTGTATGCGGTATTATGAGGGTTTCTGTTGCTGGAGCTGCACAAACAGATGGTTAACTTCATCAGTATTCATAAAAAAGGAAAAAAGTCCGTTCAAAAAAAATAAAAAAGGAAAAATTAGAAAAACCGTGACTGGGCCATGTTGGGCCAAATGTCCGGTCCTAGATAAGCCCACGGGCCCCGACGAGCCCAATCAACCGAAGCGAATTTCCGCGGTGCACGGCAAAAAAAAAGGTGTAGCATCGTGACGGTGTCGTCGCGCACGTACCGGGTGTAGGCGGAGTGGGGCCTGCTGGCGCCGGCGCCAACATGCTCGGGGCAGGCGCGGGGGTCGTCACGGGGGAAAGCACCGGCTCCATCGGCGCGGGCGCCGGGGCGACGGGCATAGCCGGAGCCGGAGACGAGACCGGCGCCACGACGACGCCGCCGGGCGCGGGCGTGGTGGACGGGCCAGCGGTGGGCTGAGCGGCCGTGACCTTGCCTCCCGACACGGAGCGGCGATGGTGGAACGCCCTTGCTGCGGAATACACCGGGAAGGTAAAAGTATCTGCAGCAACGAAGAGTATAGATTAGATTAACAGCGTTCACGCCTTCGGATCGATGATGCAATCTGTAACATTTTTTTTTCTTTCTCAGGCGAAAAAAAATACAAAGTGAACGAACATACTAGCACTGTTCGACGAAACCTGCTAATGACTCGATGAGCGTGCGTATGCAAGTTACGACGATGAGTTTGGAGTGTACTCCTGTATGTTTTCATTGTAGATCCAAGACAAACTTACTCGATTCTGCTACGGTGGCCGCGGCACAGAGCACCAACGCCAGAACGGCGACGCTCTTCTGCAGCCGCTTAGTCATGGCGGCTAGGTTGGTCTAAAACAAAATCGTCGCCTTCTTTCACCCTCGCGGCGACGTTGACTTAACTTTCTTTATTATTATACCTTACGATTCTTGGCCAATTCGCTGGCCTGTGAGCGAGCCACGTCGTCGACAAGTCCCGGCCGTCCGATTGGCCGAGCGGGCGGCTAAGATCGTGCCATTCTCGGACACTTAAGCCCTTGAATTTTAAGGAAATATAACCCGCCGTCCACATCCCTCTCTCAAGATTTTGTGCGAATAAGCCCTCCGATTTTGCAGAAATCAACCCGCACTCCACTCCAAACCAGCCAGCAATGTTTTCAAAAAACACCCTAATCTTTCTTAGAATAAACCCGCCGTCCTTTTACTCTCTCAGAATTTTCTGTGGAACATCCCTCAGCTTTTACTTAAATTACGCAATTACCCATTCTATTAGTTATTTCCCTACGAGCAACATTATACCTACCATTCAACCACTAGAACGTGCTCGAACAAAAAAAATATCTAACATAACATTTTCTTACTATTCAAGACATAAATTTTTATTATAGAGTATGTTTTTAAACAAAAAAAATATTTCGGCCATTCATCCATGCAGATAATCTACACCCCATCGTGCATACGATTCCGATACCAAAAATACCGGAAAATCCTTAAATTAAAAAATGTTCAATACAAAAAACAATTAAAATTTAAAACTCTAAATCTTTCGTGCCTAATAAATTTTAAATTTAAAGTGTTTCATAATTCATTCTCATCTACGGTTCGGACACCAAAATATCTCCAAATTTTAAAAAATAACCATGAAAACAGCTCAAAATTTTTAAATATTATATAGAAAACTAAAAGAAATCAAACTCATTTTTCAATTCCCCCATTATAGCTAACATTATGCAGCAAAATTTAAAATTCAAAGTGTTTCAATAGTTTGTTCCCATCTATGATTCGGAATCCAAAATATCTCCAAATTAAAAAAATGATAATCAAAACAGCTCAAAAAATTTAAAATAAAAAAAATTCTATAGAGAAAACTAAATAAGAATTGAACTCACCTTTTCAATTCCCCCATTATAATTAACATCCACCACCAAAATGAATTTTAAAAGTCAACAATTTTTAACTTAACGCCAAAACGCTTTTAAAAAACCAAATTTTCAATATAAAATTTCTCTAAACACCAAAATTCATACATAGAAAAATATAATTTAATGCTACCATAGGTACATCATTGGCCATCCGCGGCAACGCCGCGGCCTTTTCTAGTGTGCTCAGTATATATGGAGGAGGACTACGGCGAACCGGGGCTAAAATATTTTTTTTGCCTTTTATTTGTGTTTCCTTTCCTAAAATAGTTTGTTGCTAGCCACGGTTTCCTTTGATAGGACTCGTGACGGGGAAACATGGAAAACATTATGTAGGGGTCATGAACGAACAGGTATTTGCAACAAACGCTAGGAATCGATTAGGAATACAGAGGGGAACTAGCACCCTCGATCACATTATCAAACGATACAATTAAAGGCTTCGTGCCTCTAATAGCAAAGCCCTGATGATAGTTACAGGCCTGACGAATACAAAAGCGCAACAACAATGACCAGGAAAGAACGCAAAGAACACACGAGAAGCTACACACACACACAGTCCCCCAGCTAATCTCGCCTTTCTTGTTCCCTTCCAACAGCCCCCATGCGTAGCTGCAGCGCTCACTTGTACTCCAGGATCATGTTGTTCTCGGGGGCCAGCCCAACGCAGGCCCTCATGATGTTCTCCAGCATCGCCCTCTGCTTCGCCAGGGCGTTCACCACCGGTGTGCCGGGGGGAACCTGTTGTTCAGTTTGTACAAGACGATTAGTGGCTTGGATTGAAGCAAAATGCAGCGTAATGATGCGGCAATGCATGAGACTGTGCTTACCAGGGGTGCCTTGGTGAGGTAGCTCAGGATGGTGGCTACCGGGTGGAAGGAGTGGAACTTCTCCTGCACGAGAGGAAGCATCAGATGTTGTTGAAGTGTTAGAGCACTTGGCACAGGGGGCATTCAGTCTGTGTGATCTATTACCTCTCCCTCAGCTTTCAGCTGGATCCTGGTGCTGAGCTCAGCGAGGAGCACCAGATCAAGGATGATCGGTGCTGCGAGGAGCGAGTCCTCGCAGGTGTTGTGCAGCACAATGGTGTTCTTGCCGCCCATGAAGATCTCAGAGGTGTACTCATCCATGGCTCTCTTGCTGTCCCCGACGTAGGGCACATACTGCAATAAGGAGTGGAAAGTTTCAGAACAAATGTTAACTGTGTGTCTGTACTCTGCACAAGGTGGAAGATTAGCTGACAGACCTTGATCACGACAACGTGATCAGGATGCTCGCCCGGCTCATAAAGGATAGCGTTGCTTGAGACCATGTCATCCACCACGTTGCTCTTGGAGATCTCCTTGGACCGGAACGTTTGAGGGGCCGACAGGTTCATGCCGTCGTTGTTCCCCAAGTGGTTGTAGCTCACAATTGAGGTGGGCTGCAAGAGCATAAGAAAATGTAAGCATGCCATTTGCCAGTAATAGTTCGTCGTTTCCAAAAAAAAGTAATAGTTCGTCAACTGAATATAGAGACATATTAGGTTCCACCGATAATTTTACCTTTATTCCAGCACCAACAAGGAAATCAACCAAGACGGACTTCATCTTGGTCTGTCCACTCTTGAAATCATCACCACCAATCAAGCAGTTGTTCTTGATAGCAAGGTCAGTCAGGCCTGCACACAAGAAACTAGTGTTAAGGCATGAAACAGGAATGATACACCATAGAAAACTTTGCCCACAGCAAACAACATACCAGGCACAAAGGTGTTCTGTGGGCTTCCATTGATAAATGGTACACCCTCCATGACACAGGCGATGGCATACAGCGTGGATGGCGAGATCTCTGACTCGTTCTTCTCTACAGATGCCAGTAGGTTCTCCATTGTGTCATTGAGACCAGCAATGACATTGCTGTACCTTTCAGTGTTTGCAGTCCACAGCACAACTATCTTGTCTACCTTGTTCTTCTCCTTGAACTCCCTGTTACATTAGCCACATAAGACATAGATTCTACAATGGATACTTATACTAGGGAACTATGTTGCTTCAACCATGTTAAATCTAGACCCTCAAACCATATCTACCAAACAGCATTGTTCACAACAAAGCTTCCTATGTTTTCAGTACTTTCAACTCTTTGAGGAGTTCTCATGGAAGTACCAAAGTGGCTGCCATAAAAACTTAGATTCATACACGATGGCGCTACTTGAGCTTTTTTTTTATATACCTTACTATGGTCCATTTTTTGGCATGCATGCCAAGGAAGCTTCCATTGCATCGGGTTAGAAAAATACGTTATGTTATAATCAGAGTGCCAATCATGGTTCGTATGCACCAATTTTGAAGTATTGTTCCTTTGTTTTACGTTCATCCGAGTGTATTTCACTTTGTCAATTGCACAGAGGCACAGTAGCGTTCATGTCTGTATACCTGATGTCCTTGATGATCTGGTCAACCTGCTCTTTCTTGGTGCCCTTGACGACATGGTTGGCACGAGAACCCTGGTTAGCAGCGATGAAGTCCGGGTCATAGATGCCGGGAAGTGGCACCATGGACTCCATGTAGGGCCTGAGCTGCTTCTGCAGGTCAATGTCCAACACCTTGGCCCTGGTCATGGCATCGGCCAGGTTCAAGTTGCTGATGTCCCAGCCTCCAAAGACAATGTCATCAGGGTTCACCTGAAAACAAGTTCAGCTTAATCATGCCAGGAAGGGACAACATTTGCAAATCTACAGTCAGTGCTGAAAGGCAGACATTTTACAGTCCAGAAATGCTGGAACCTTTCAACTGACCCACAGCCTTTTGACTTGTACAAGCAGGACCACAACACGGCAGAGTCTTACTTTTTCAGCACCATTTTGTCAGGACTTTGCCTTTTTGTTATGCAAAGTTCCTTTCAGAAAATCAGAACCTTAATTTGTTTATGCAATCTAAGCGTCCCTTTCAGAAAATCAGAGACTTCTTTATGCAAAGATTAAAATTCCTTCTACTTCAGAACCATTGGCCTTAAAAGACAGACTTATTCTTGTGTAACATCAACTAGCACCTCACGGAATATGCCTTGTGTTTGCTTTGAATAAAAGAAGACCGCAGTAGTATTAGCTTACCATGGGTAGGAGGCTCTTGAACGGTGCGTAGATCTCCTCCCCGTTGTAGCTGCCGACCCTGATGGTGGAGGCCTGGGTGAGTGAGCCGAAATAGTTGGCTTGCTGCACCTTGTCCTTGGTTGCCCATGAGATCCCCCTGGAAGAAAGATGACCAGCAAGTTCAGGTATCAGGTTTCACCGTTTCAGGGTACACAAACGGCACGGGCACACGCAGGAACGGAAAGCGATGTTGAACAAGCACTCACTCCCTGTTGGCGATGACCCCAGCCGTCAGCGTGGACCCGTTGTTGCCGCCCCACCCCACGAGCATCACCCTGCACCAGAAATCGGCATCTGTCAGACAAGTGGCTAACACGGCAACACGACGATTGCACGTAGCAGACATGCACAGGGACAGGAAGAAAACAATTAGTTCGAGATCATGGCAGCATCTGGCTTTGCACACTTGCCACTAGCATACTCTTCTTTCCGGTCTTCCCTGTTGGATTTGGATCTTGCAGAAACAAATTGCGGCGTAAACTAGGCGAAGTTCAGATGAAACGGACGCCGTATCGTTGGGCAGTAGCAAGGAAAAACGTCTAGGTTCGCAGACCCTCGCCGTAAACCCCAACCGTTTGGCCTTTTGTCATGTCCTCTCTCGCGGTCCCGATTTTCGGAGAAAATGAACCAAAAATATGGGGACGAAAACGAAAACAGAAAGCGCAGGGGGACACCTCCGGAATTCAAAATCGAGCGGATTGGACGCATCCGGCGGGGCAAGCGGGTGCGTAACTATCAAAGACGATATGTCGTCATCAGGCAAATAAAGCAAGAGATTCCATTAATGGGAGCTACGGGACTGCCCGATCTCGACGGAGGATTAATGGACCGAGCGCGAGGAGGAGGGGGCGAGAGAGGCTTCGTTCGTCCCGTACGTACCCGAGCTTGGGGACGGCGGTGCTGGTCCGGAAGTTGTACTTGACGGACTTGGGGCGGACGACCCAGCGGGAGGCGCCGTCCTTGGCCTCGTGCACCAGCTCCGTCGTGTCGTACCGGTACTCCGACTCGATCTCCGACGGGCCGTACCGCACGTGCGGGCTCTCCACGCGGAAGCTCTCGATGAACATCTTGCCTCTCCTCCTCCCCTTTCTCGACCGAACTAGCACTACTACCCGCCTCGCTCGCTCGCTGCACTCTCCTGGGGTGGAATGCGAGGAGTAGCGCGAGCGAGAGGAGGAAGAAGAAGGAGGCGGCTGCGTTGCTCTGGGATGTGATCGGGGTTGGGCGCCCGGGGCGGGGGATTTATAGCCGGTTCGACGGCCACTGCCACGTGGCTGCACGCGAATAGCGGCGCTCCTGGGCCCCACTTGAAATAAACGGGCCCCACGGGGAAGAAGGAGACGATTTGAGCCGCCGGGGCGTGGGTGCTTTGCCGTTGCCGAAGGTCCGCAAATGGAGGCGACGCTGCCGGAGTTGCCTGGAATGGGGGGAGTCGACCGGCGGCGGCCTGTGAGTTAAAGAGAGGCAGAAAAGACGGCGAGCCGTCGCCGTCGATATGGAGGAGCTATGGATGGTTCAGGATTTCGGGAGGAAGATGATGGAGGAAGAGCGCGGCGTGGATTTGCAAATCCATCCTTCCTTTTTTCCTGTTTTGACAGCGGTAGAGGATCTCGGGTAGGGACCACGTGTATCAATATGGCGTCAGTGCAACGGCGAACATGGCATTCATGGTCCTGGCACGAGAAAAGGGGTACTACCAAAACATGTGAATTTCTTATGTCACGCTGAAATTGATTTGGCTTCCATTTAGACCTTTTGTAAAAGTCGAGCGGAGCCAACAAAAGCCCGAAATGATTCGGGACAAAAACCATACATGCCTAGACGGCTAGTCGCTAGACCCGTGTTCATGAAGAGCAAATGGACCGGAGCTTTCGGACCGCTCTCGGGTAGGACCATAAATAGTAGGATCATACAAGTCTCCCACATTGTTGTGCTGTAGCCACAGCCGGGGCTTAGTATGTACGGAGTAGTCTCAAGCTAGGTCTTGTTGCTCAGGTCTAGTTTCATTGAAGTTTCAAATTTTGATGCTTTAAAACTACCGCAAGCTATAACAACACATGGAGATATAAGATCCAAACCATGGATATGGCACAAAGTGACAAAGACATAGTACGAGAGATAGATACAGATAATTTTGCACATGTGTAAGCATTATAAATCACTCACTTATTTGTTAAATATTATAATAACTCTTACAAACGTCTCTCTGTGTGTGTGTGTGTGTGTTTATCCAATTAAATATTACTTGATATCTACTCTACACTTTTGTCCACATTCATAGTTTTTTTTTTTGCTCGTATGGCATGTCCAATTATATCTTAATTATATCCTTAGTTTGAGCTATGTTTTTAACACGAATATTGGTATTCTCGCCGTCTCCTCCCTACATATATACACATAATGAAGATCGAACTTTAGATTGTTTTCATAATGATATGGGTCGTTATTCAAATAAGATTTGTGTGGGGCCACCCTATGATCATTCCAAATATGGGTTGGAATGGATAATTTAGATATTGATTCAAGGGTACATTTTAGACTATTTACAAAACGGTGGATGATAGATAATCTTTTACCAAAACATAATAGATCTTGTGACCATGGAGATTATAGTATACCGTATTGATGATTAGAGTAACTGGTTTTTCATTTGTATGAGAATTGTTATGAATTTACAAATTATTTACTTGGAAGACCACCACGTCCACGTGTTATTCTTTCTCTAGTACACCTCCATTTGAAAAAAAAGTCAGACCTCATATTTTTCATAAACAACCACTCCCTCCATCCCAAAAAGAATGTAATTATGGGAATTGTGGCAATCAAAGTATCTCATGCTTGTTTCGGAAAAAAAAAAGTATCTCATTCTTAACCATTTATATTAAATAGTATTATCATTTATGTTTCTAATTTAATTTGATTATGAAAATATATTTTATAACTAATCTAATTATACTTATTTATACTATAGATGTTTGTATTTTCTATATAAATTTAGTCAAAGTTCAAACCGTTTGACTCCTCGAGAAGCGAGAATTGCGTTCTTTTTTAAGACAAAGGGATCAGTAGTAAGGTAGTATAAGTGTTTACTTTGCAACAAATGATTTAATTACTCTTAACAATTTTTCTTATAATATGTGAGCATCCGTGTTTGTACGTGATTCGCAAATAAGAAAAATGTTGCCTATGGTATGACAATGTGATGATATGACTTATAGTAGTTCACAGTACAGCACGAGGAGGTAAAGATAAAAAAATATTTATCGATATAAATATTTAGACCAAATTAAAGCACTCCCAATAATGGGTGAGCAAGTAACTGCACAAGAGAAATATTTGGATTAATTTCCTTTAAATGCCTATATGTAGGTGAGTATTTGAATTTAATGTGATGACATATATATTAGTAGGGTCCGCCTACTAAATTGGAACGGTTGGGGAAGGTAGTAAGACCGTTAAAAGAGAAAAAAAAAAGAGAATAAAAGTGATAAAAATAACCTAGTAGATAAAGTACATGAGGATTAGCTAGAGTAGTCATGAGCAGCCACCACCGCACAGATATATACTAGATGCCAAAAAAGAAGTCGAACACCTCGAAATTAAACATCAACACTTTGGTAGAATGTGAGAGGATTACGTGCAGTAAAAATGGCATAAGGGGTTAAAGGAAGGACCGAGAGATGTCGTAAACAAAGATACAGAGTATGTGGTAAACAAATTCCTTGTTCAGAAAACACGCAGCGTACAGTACAGATCCGGCTCCATCGGACATGTAAAAGGTTTGTGAGCCGGACGTGATCACGTAGATCGCCGCACGAGCATCGGAGATTCCAAGCAACCACAGGGGCCTTGGCGCAAAAGAGCTCCGTGCGCGTGGCTGAGAACCGCTCGCTCGTCGAGCCCACCCCCCACCAAGTGGCGCCCAGGGTCGCGTGGCGCTCCTGCCAGGGCGTCACGTGGTGGGCGTGGGCCCCGCGCGCTCGCGAGCGTGGCGGAACCTCCTGGAACGCCCGCCTCACGCCGTCCCCGCTCGTGGCTTTTGTGCGGCGCAGCTTCGTCGGGGCTCCCGGCCCCCTAGGAGCGGTCCATGGACCCCAGGCGCGGCACTGACTCCCACGAGTGGCCCTGGGTGCGTAGGCGCTGTGCACGGAGACACGGACACGAGCCATGTGGTGGTGCGGTGTCAGGCGCCCCTGCACGGAGCCTCCGCGGGGCCGCGGCGTGTGATGGCAGGGGCGCCATGTGGCCCGAACTCTCTTGTCCTTGCATGTAATGGATTGTCCTTGCATGTAAAGGTTCTTGTCCTTGCCTGCAAATTCAGGAAGAGCACGACACTGCCACCAATCTTGGTGATTACTGCCTAGTACTAGCACGCAACGGCGTGGTTATCGTGTTCCGGTGCGTTCGACGATCGTTTCCAATCATGGAGGGTTATTTTTTTTTCCTCTGTATTTGGAGGTTAATCCTCGCTTCCGATCCCTTCCAAGTTCCAATGGGTTTGGGTTGATACGTATACTAGTTGCCGAATGAATTGAACAAAAAAATGGAAATTATATCAAATTTTCAGCGCGAAGGGTTTATTGACTGGCTGCGCACTTGGTGCAAACAGATTTCGAATCTCGTCACACATGTAAGCAAGGTGACCGACCGAAGAAGAAGGCACGCACGCGGCCGTATGGCACGCGATGAGGTGCAGAGGTGGTAATTCAAGAGAGGTCAGTGTATGAGTTTGTGAAAGCGTTGTCACCTCCCGGAGGAGGCGGCATAGTATATTTATGCGTCAAGAAAAGCTCCTAACGTGACCTTACAAAAAGGATATAATCCATGATAGATTGATTATACTATCCTATTGCACAAGATAAGAATACAATCACCATGGTGCTATGTATGGCTAAGACAAAACCAATCAATCAAGGATTATACCAGTAGTTTACGTCTAAGGATAGAGTTTCCTAACAGTCAGTTCAGTTCATACCAAGACTTGATATATGCAGTAAATGCAACAGACAGAAAAGACCCTCCGAGTGCAATCTAAATTGTACTTCGAGAGAGGTTGCGTCCAGGAGATGATCGAGATTCCATGGAATTTCTACCGAGCTCCTTCACAAAGTCGACCCAAACAAAAAGATGAACAGAGATTCGATCAAGCTGGAAAACTAAAGTGTGGAAAAGAGCTGACTGACATGGATGGGCTGGACAGCGGCTCGATCGCGAAATTCTCGCAAATTCGTGGTGACCGCGCGCCGTTGTCTGCCCCTTCGCCCTACGGTTCATACATTCTGGGAGCAGCTGAAGGTGGCAGCAAATTAAGCAACTGCTACTCTGCAAGCTACTTGCCCATCTCGCCCCATCCTGTACTTTTGTGTCTCCGCCTTTTCTTTTTCGCCCTAGCTTCGCGTTCACGTGTTATTGCTGCAGTCACGATCGTGGCTATAGCGAAAGCGCATGAATTTACAAATTTCTTAGATGTGATGCCACGAGATTTGGCTGGGCTCTGTCAGATTATTAAAGCTTATTATAGTAGTAACAACTAAGAACGACCTAGCGAGTTCTTGCAGGTTCTACCTCATTCAGCAGGTCTTGGCATTTCTCAGGGCGCCTCTGATTTGGGGAGAACAAGGTAATAAATAGTTTTCTTTACCGCGCAGTCATTTTTAGGGTCAGGTACAGGAGTGGTTCCTTGCGCCAGCCCTCACGCCAGCGACCTGGGTTCGATCCCCAGCGTTGGCACCGGGAGGCCCCTTGTGAAAAAGAAAAAAAAAAGTACAGGTCATTCTGTGCCTGTATGATTCTTCTTTTTTTATTGAAAACAACAGGTATACTATAGATGGTTGTACGTATGTGTACATATCCAGGGAAAAAATATGTTCACGCTCATGTATGTGCTATAGCACATACACTGTCTCTTATAGTTTAGTTACAGTATAATCTGTTATTGCATAGATCTTAAACGGTGAAAGATAAGTAGGCTCAAATTTTATGGAAGATAGAAGGATTCCCGCCCTTTGGTCAACTTACGCACTTCCTTCTCAAGCTGAAGGGTCCCTCTGCTTGACACCATTGATCATTGTTGGTTAGTTCATACAGGTGGTAAAGAAAACTAAACACGGAGATGAAAAAAATAGAAATTGTACACACCACCAAAAAGGAGGGGCATGTGTACCCATGTAAAACATATATAGATGACATTTAGCTATTTAGAAATCTAAAAAAATGAATTCAATAAATAAAGGAATATGATTATAAATTTATTAATATCGAATAGGGTTATTAGAAAATCAAGTAGTTATATAGAAGTCTTGAGAAAGTGATTGCTTTCCATCCACACTGCCATATACATAAGATTAGGTAACTTTGAGCAAGTTAGTATGTGTTTGGTTGACACCTAACCTTATTAGGTAAAACCATAGGAGAAGTTCACATGGGCTCCATGTGTCATATAGAGTTGAAAATTATGGCAAGATTCCCTTAGATATGTCGACTATGACTTCAAGGAACTACTTTGATTTTGGCCATAGATTGCCATGCCACACATACAACGACGCCTAAGAGGTGGCTTTTTTGGCTTTACAACTTATGCTAGTATAAAACCATGAGGGGAAAAGTTGCTACAATCAAACGTTTATCACCAACCAAGCAGTAGCAAAGTTTTTTGGCGGCACTATAGTTATGGTGTGGCTAGCTGGTGGCTAGAGGAAATTAAAGGCTGACACAGTCAAATGTTTGCCACTAACCAAGAAGCAGCAAAATTTTTTGGCGGCATCATAGTTATGGCGTGTCTGGTGGTGGCCGCCAACCAAACACGCCCTTTCTCTTTATCACAATTGTATAAAGTTAAGTATGGGGAATTATAGATAGGAACCAAATACCCCATCATATTTACAATAGCTGCCAGACACTGGTTTTGCACCGAATTTGGAAACCTTAGCAAACTGATATAGTGATATTGTTAATTGAGTGGATTTAAAATGCATTTTCATAAATGAACATCAAGACATCTGACTGACTGAACACTGGACAACAAGAAAAATTCACGTTTCTTCACTGATACATGTTGGAAAAATTTGAATTATCTCTCATGTTTCTTATGCAGGCAGTTACAACTAAATCATAACTAAAAATACAAAAGGAACGTAATGAAAGACAGGTAACATCTTGGTTTTCTACTGCTCCCAACCTCCTAGCAATAAATAAATCAGTTGTTCATTTTAAAAAAGAAATTAGTTGTTGACAGCTGACATGACCCCTCTGACAAAAAAAAAATATATCAGGGGACAACAATTTTTTGACAAGGAATCTGCATAAATTAGCATCGAATATATAATTCATACGTTAGAACTGAATATATGTGTTTTGTTCGAATATTATCACCAAATATGTTGATTTTAACTCTAATAAATCTCTTTTTTTAAAACCAAATCTGTTTATGTTACCCACTTCCTTGTTAATGCTAGCTTGGTCTACGTGTCTGACTTGGAGTTTATGATATATTGGCAATTTTACATATATGGAGGACTTCTTACATTGCACTATTTGATGACCACATATACAGGCAAACACATGGCCTAGAGCCCTAGATAATCCCCGAAAAATGTACTTAAGTACGCTAGGCAACTAGCCGTTCAGGGGGATAGTGTTTCCACTGTAAACTGGGGCATTGAACAACAACATGCTCTAAATGAAAAAGAGCATGCACGGGGAAAGACTTTCTCTATCAAGAGAAATCCTAATGAACCCACACCACAGTCAATATGAACTCAATACTCAAGCCACGAACGCAACTGAAAAATGAAGAGAGCAGCTGGATCAGCCATGCTACCCTTGGATGACCGGTCGGCCCTCGCCTTGTCTATGCCACTCTCATCAGTGTCTCACACAGTCGTCGGTAGCGCGGTGGCCTCTTCAAGAAAAAATAGCCTCCAGCTCACGCACACAAAACCGTCCAGGAAGGAGACCGAGCCTTGGCTCCAGTGGCTAGCACCGGCAGTGGCCGGGCAGCCGGCGCGGGTTCGATTCCCAGAATCGTCCCGCGTCTCTCACCGGGTCAGTCCCCCAGAATAATATCTGCAGCCTCTCTCGCGTGGAGCTAAAAGGGAATACGACGCGTCCGTCGCCTACGGAGCCCTGTGAAGTTCCGGTGATCTCCGCAGTCATCATTTGTTGTAGGTCTGGTTTGTACGAGTAGGGTGTGAGTGTAGTGTGCGTGTGTGGAGTGGAGTGTGCGTGCTTGTATGTAAGGCTTTAAAAAAACCGTCCAGGAAGAGAAAAAAAACCGTGTGAGCTGATGGGCCAATGAAACGAACGGGCCAAGTTATGAAACAAACATCTGCCCAAAAGGAAACAAAAAAAATGCACGAATTGCATGAACAAGTCAAAGGCACAAAAATCCGCCGGATGCACACAAGACAAACAATAGGCTATTGGGCCACTGGATCACTCGTCGTCATGCATGAATTTTGGGCCGACCCATCTAAGCACTTCACATTGAGGGCCTGTTTGGCTGGAGGCCTGGGGGAGTTGCCTGGCAAAAATTGCTGCCTGTAGAAAATTGATGACTTTTGTCTGGCCAGGCAAGTTTGAAGAAGAGGTGTTTGGTTGGGGTCCTGTGACTGGGAATATTAATGCTATTATATTGCATGTTAGCTAAAGACCTTGCATGATTAATTAAATAAATCAATTGTTCCATATATTTTAATAAATTTAATATCATAATTATAAACTAATTCTAAACTTATAAGGTCATTTTGAAATACTTGTTTACTATGCCTAGATGATATATGCGTGTTATAATTTTTTATTAACTAAAGTACAAGTATTCAGTCCACTTTCTAAATTACTTACATTATATAAAAAATAGATAAAATAACTCTTTGTATGTATCTCTTCAAAACCGTTACAATAACTATTTCGTTAGGTGAAATACCATATTTATAATGGCTTACGATGTTTTGCAACAAGTTACTGCAAAGACCAAGTTACTACAAGTTACTAAAAAAAGGTGCTGCAACTGCAAGTGCCTAGAGCTGGGATTTCTGTGCTAATCTATCCATCCATCCATCAAATATGAAATAGAATATAGCGGCATCATGACGACTCGGCACAGCAGTTTCTGCATAAAAATATCGGCATGACGCGGCAACCCACGCCACCCGCTCGGAAGAGCCGAAACGTGCCGACCCACCGGTCCAAAACAAGAGCCAAACCTGTGGTGCGGCACGCCTCGGCGAGCCGTGTCGTGCGTGGCCGTGGCCCGCCCCCTCTCAGGGTACTACGCGGTTTCGTGGCCCCTCCGGTTCAACGAGCCGGACAGCCGGTCAATGGGCACACCACACCAGCCGGTTTCCGTGAAACAGCTGCGGCGGCCCCTGGCTTGCCTTGTCGGCTTCTGCTGGGGGTTGGGCTGCTGGCGTGGCGAAGTGGCGGGCCAGCGCTTACGCCCGCGTGCCGTCGCGCTGCCGTCATCACATTACCCCCGTGTTGATCGGTTGATCCTGATCCCTCCGCTTCTGCTCGTCAAACTTGGATACTACTATCGGGCAGAACTTGACTGAATTGCCCTCCAGTGGCATCAAATTGCTTACAGCAAAATGCACTCGATGGCCCTATCACTGTGCTTAATTTATTTTTTTTTTAAAAAAGGGATGGCTGTGCGTAACTAGTGATGCCATTGTGGTAATGCTGCACGCTGCACATGCTGATGCAGTTGGGAAACAGGGTGCGACGAGTTGCATTGACATGGCATGCAGGTTGGCCTAGCATGCTAGACCTGTTGAAAAGGACCGGAGGGGCTCCTGCAGCACCAAAGATAATCACACCGGCCTGGACAGAATTGTCTTCAAACAGCTCGGCGATTGGACGGCGAGCCCGATCAACTGATGCTACAGTGCGCGGCACGTGTCCTGGGACGGGATCATTTTAACCACACAGGCAGTAGCCTAAGATCACGCGTGACTGCCGACGGCAACAGCGTTTGTTACACTTGTCCGTTTAGGCGTTTAGCTGTGGACTGTGGTCACTCAAAAAGGCCGGCTTTCTTCGTCGACCGGCAGCTTCTCAGAAACTCGAAAGCGTGAAGAGAGTCAGCGTAAAAGTGGGAGAAATAAAAGTGCACAACACAGAAAGGCGAAGGAGTATAATCTAGAATAATCCTGTATCGCCATCGCATTTGACAAACACCAGACTGTAAAGCTAGTAACTAACAACTTTCTACATATTTACTGTTCCTCCCATCACGTTATTTTCTATCTTTTCCTCATTATTCATTGATGCGTATCTATTACAGAAAATCTCTATCTATCTCTACCAACTAAACACTCCATAACCAGACCTGCAAGTACGTTCTGCAGGTACAACAAACTGACCAAGATGGAGAAACATGTACGTATCCCAGTATCCACTATCCAAAAATATCTCGCCTCAAGCTGCAACTTGCTCACGACAACCCATCAGCTCTCCTACTCGCCATGCTGTTGAAGCAGCACCCTCCTAAATAGTAGTAAGTAGTCCTAATCACTCCCAAACCACGGCCACGGATAGGGCAGCGATTTAGTAACAAACAGTGACACGATCTCACTTCCAGCAACAGCGACGGCCATGGCCGCGCCGGGGCGCAAAAGGCCAAGCACGACGAGCCGGAAAACACTAGACGCGTCGCACGCGGCACCTCTCGCTTCATCAAAGGAGAACGCGCCGGTGTAGTACGAGACAGGCCAGAAAAGTAGCGTGGGGGAGGAAAGGGAAGCGATTAATTAAGCGCAAGCAAGGCATTGGGTAATCGGGTGGGCTGTGCCTGCCTGCCTGGTCATTAATCATTATCCTGTGCCTGGTGGGGATCATGTTTTAATGCCTACTCCTTCAACAAATCAGAGATTAATTATTTGTTAAATCGGTTTATTTAATTTGCAAGCCCCTTGGTCGCCGATGATCGCAGGGGCGAGTCACGGATCCTCCCTACACCTGGCGTATCCTGCTTCCTCCACCCTCCACTCATCTGCGAAGTGACGGAGATACCCCCGCCGCCCCCTCCTTCCTCCGGTCTCAACGAATCAACCCCTTTTCTTCCTCCTCCGGTCCCCTCTGTCCATTCTGCTCGCGGCGACGGTGAGGCAGCGGACGCCGCCACGAATCCCGGTTCCCGAACCCTCCCCCCCTTGCCTGCGCCGTCTCTGCGGCACCGTTGCTTCTCGCCTCCCCCACACCGCTTGAGCTCTCACAGCACAGCACAGCCCAGCCGCCTTCCACCCAAGTGGAGTCACCCCGCCCGCAATTGTCTTGTATACCAGCAATTCTCCTCCGCCTCTCTGCTTTTTTTGAGCAACCTTCGCCTCTCCAGTGTCTTCCCTGGCGTGGAGCGGAGATCCGCTCGGGCTTGGGTTGCTTTCTTCTTTTCTCTGGTAAGGAAGCTTTAGCTTGCTCGGATGTATTGTTTTTATAGCGTGTGGGTTTTGTTCCGCAGGAATTAGCATCTCTAGTTTGCTTGGAATCCAATTTCTGCCCGACGGGATAAAATTCGGAAACCCTAGTCCATTTATTTTTTTTGTTGCGGATTCATTTGTTTGTTGCGAGAAGCACGAGTAGTCTAGTTCTACTTTGTTTTCTAGAAATTTTGGTGGTTCGTATTTAAACAACGGTGGAAAAAATATAGTTACTCATGTTCAGCTGACCGTGTCCATATGGCTACTCGCTAGGACAAGGTAGATATGCATAAGGCGGGGTCTAAAAAATTTCGCATGAGAAAGCTAGGAATAAAGTTCACTATGTCTGTAGAACGGGAACCTGCATGACATGAGGATCTATCGGTTGATCATCTCAACCTTTTGACTCCTTGTTTGGTGGGTGAATGTAGTCGTCTGGTACCATGTTGCTCTGTGCTGACCCTGCCTCGCCTAGTCATTCTAGGCAGGCACGCAAGATTGACTATTTCACCTTTGAACCACGATTTATGATAGCTAGCGTTGCTGTTGAAATGTTGTTGCCATACTGATCCACTTGGGTTTTTGGACATTTCAGCGAATCAGAAAATTACATCTCTCTTGCCTTTTGTTTTTCTCCTGTGTCCTTTTGCTCCTGTTCTGTTGCTCTAAGCAGGTGGCTTGCATCCTAATCCTACTCTATTTGTTGAGAGAGGGAGGGAGGGAGAGAGGGGGGCGGGACAGCGGGAGGGAGACTTTACGGATTTCTTAGCTTCTGTGTATCAGTGTACTGTATGTATATAGGAATGTATCATGAATTGCTTGTGAAACTATTGGGATTCAACTTGCAGATTTAAAAGTCGAGCTTGTGTTATTTCCATATCATACCACCATGGCATGAATCTGTGGTATACTGGTATGTCAGCAAACTAAAATCAAACAAGGAAAATTTGTTGATTCTCTACAGTCTATTTATGATGTGCGCAAAACCTTGTCTCGATGTGCTTCCTGGGCTTAAGCCTTTAAGCCCTATTCCTTGACTCATCTTATGAACACAATGGTTATTTATGTGCTTGGAGTGGAATGTTTCCAAGGAAGTAGCTTTCGATAGGAGCGCTTGGAGACTAGCTATCAACGTGCCTAAGCCCTTGAGCTTTGTTTCTTGGGTTTCACCTCTTGCCTACCCCAACTTGCTTGGGACTAAAGGCTATGTTGTTATTGTTGTGGTGTCCATTACAGTAACATCATACATGTAATCATTCGAGATATCTTTAATACCTGCGAGTCTTTTGTTCAATTTTTCTCTTACCTTTTATGCTGAACTCTAAACAGCAGAATCATATTGCCTCCCAGTCTCTTACTCGCAATCCTACTATTGTACTATACCCTTCATATTACTTCAAATCTAACTGGTTTAACCTCAAGTACTGCAGGACCAAATACAACATTCCATCAGTAGTAAAGAAAAGAGAGAACCTACGAAGAAATAGGTATCCTTTTCTCCACAAAGAGGGGAGAAAAAACTAGGCATCTTTTAATTAAGAAGAAAGGTGGCCAAGATGCAGCTGACAAGGTTTTTTTTTTTCCTCGAACACGCAGGTGAACTGCGTGTCATTGTATTAAATAAGGAGAGGAGTCCAAAATAGACCCACACACATATATACAAACTCACACGCACACGCACAGCTGCAGCTGACAAGGATTCAAACCCTAGCGGTGGCGGTCTACACCCAAAGCTCTCACTAGCGAAGCTAGACTTGTTCCTTACCACCTTATGTGCCTGTAGTAAGTAGTAACATCTCTAAAGGTCCCATATCATACTCCCACAGATGCTAGAATACATACATGGACATAATTCCTTGTGTACCTATAATATCACAGTACCCAGAATGTCTCATGTGATACTCCAGCAGGTACTAGATACGTGCGCTGCGATTGTGCCTTTATTTGAGTTGGTTTGGTGGCTTTCGTACCACTCCTCAAGTCTTGGGTTCGACTCCTTGTGGGAGCGAATTTTTGGCTAGGATCCCCTCGTCCGTCCCATGCCAAAGCATAGGTCTAAGGCCCGGCCTAGGTCGTTGGTCGTCTCACACGGGCTACAATGCCACTGTAAGGGTGGAGCAGGGGTCCGAGGGCTTTCTCGACCTGTGTGAGAAGTTCGTCTTCATAGTAAAATGCATGGGGACTGATTTACCCCCTGCAGGTTGGGTTTTTTTCCTCTCGATACGTACACAGACACAACACACATCATTAAATACTATATAACACAAAATTGAACATTTAACTAAAATTTGTGCTATAGTGTCACGGATATGTATTTACAAAAGTAAAACACGCCAAACATACTTTCCTAACTTTTCATGGTATGATTTGTTGCGTTATATAGTGGACTAGTGGTTATACTTATTGATTTCGCATGCCGATGAGATAGAAGGTTGCAGTTTATAGCCAATAGCATTACATTTTTGTGTAAAATTATTGATTAGCTTATGATCTTAGTTCCTAGTTGTAAGGGGTACATAAGTCGGCTACAATAACGAAGTCAGTGTTTATGGCATGGTGTTGTTAAGCACACCACATGGCAAGCTCTTTCTTGATGCACTATATTTTTATTGGACACATCGTGACATGTTTAGATTGGGTGTTGCACCTAACATGGTTTGCACTGCTCCTCCAGACATCAGCATGTCTCTTAACTCTTAAGTCTTAGTAGAATTACCCCTGCAACCTGTCTTGCATTTTTAAAGCAAACATACGATTTCCCTGTACTTGACATTTGAATGGCAATTCTCTGCATCATTGACATTGCAAACAAATCCGGTTAGAGTTTGAATTGTTGTAGTAGGAGACCCAACTAATATTGGTTAACCCATTAAATGCCTGTATATCCATTCACTATTTATGGGTCTATATACTTTCTATTCTGTTAATTGCCAAATCATGGTATGGATCATGAAATATACCCTCAGGCCAAATCTTCCATTTTCTCTCATATGTTATTAAAATTATTTTTACTTCTGCAATTCAGGGTTATTGTTTATGCTTCTTTGGATGTATTTCCAAATTGTTTATACTTAAAAGTTCATTAACTTGTTGGATTCTCTTATATCTTGGATTAACAAAAGAATAAGCATCGCAGATACATAGATTTTAGATTTTTGTCTCTGCTAGTTTTGTCGTACCCATTAGGGAACTAGTTATGTTGCAGTGTTCCATAAATTCGTCAAAAATCCTAAAATTCTGGCATTAAATTCATCCTAGATGTAGAGGGAAAAACTGAACAATCAATTTGGCATCTTGATAACAAAGATGAATTGGAATAATTGAATATTTGCGTGTTCAGTTAACTCTCTGTACTACATACATGATGTTCTATGTTTTCTTTTTGAAACATTGTAACATGTTGTATCGTTGTTTATTTACTAATGAATTATCCAGATATACTAGAACTCCCGGTAATATCTTGTACCCATTGGCTGTGTGTGGTTGCAGAGGCCAGAAACTATTCCATTTTCTTAAAAAAATGTCTTGTACCCATGCTGAAGTAAATAAGCAACCATTTATTTTAGTAAAAGATTGCCTGTGCTACCCATATCTAGCAATGCTTGCATGACAGTCAGCTCCAACACGGCATACTTAGAATACACAAATCTGTAGCAGCTTGGCAGTCAAAGTCAACAATCCTGTCAAAGTTGAACTTGTGATTATTTGATAAGCAGATGAGAGGTATGAAAAATCATTTTTAATACTGAAAGCGTAGTCTCTTGGAGCCCTCAGAGTATCTCTTGCTCATTTGTTTGGAACAGGATAGTCTTTTCTGTAGACAACTGTTTCCACGTTTCACCATCCCATTCCAGGGACCCCCCACATCTCAAACATGAAGTACCAAATCTGGTCCCGCTGGATACTTTATTTTAAGTAATAAGTGACATTGATTTCATGTGTTGATTGGCAAATTAATTTTTCTTCTTACCTTAGAGGTTTAGATTACTTATTTGTTCTTTCGGTTTGATCTACCATTATCTTCTTTTTTTTGTATAACTTCCAATTTATCTTATCTTTGTTTGTTTGTCATATCCAGTTGATGTCACCATGCTGAGCATTTTCTGGTAGAGACGAAGGTCATCAAATTGGGTTCCATAATACACCTCTCCACAAGGTTGCACTAGAAAATATGTCGACACAGGCCTCCAACCGGTCCTACAGATATCCGGACAACACTCAAACACCGTACTACAATGGCAATCTAGTGCATGTTGGAGGCAATGGTACTTACTATATGCCACAAAATCATGATGATCAATACATTTCCTCTGATGATGGATCTCAGACCAGTATTTCTAGAGCTCAGGGTTTTCAAGCACAATACTGCACCCTAGATTCATCCTCAGCCAACTGTGTTTATCCTACACATAGCTCCACCTCCTCCCAGAGCAGAAGTGGGAGTCCCCTGTCTCAGCAAGAGAGCCACTCAGATCATGCATATGGTTCCTCTCCAAGTGCGTCATGTGTTACTCAGGTTCCCAGTTGGACACTTAAGGATCTAGAAAATGTGATGCTTGGACCTGATTCTGATGTTGGCAGCCCTGACAGCTCCTTACTACCTGGCACAGCTTTGCATGAAAACAACTGGAGAGAACTTTTGGGAATTAAAGCTGGGGATTTGAAGCAGTTACTTATAGCATGTGGTAAAGCTGTTGATGAGAATGCTTGCTATGTGGATGCACTGATGTCTGAGTTAAGGCAGATGGTTTCTGTCTCTGGTGAACCGATGCAACGTCTGGGAGCTTATATGCTGGAAGGTCTCATTGCGAGGCTTTCTTTCACTGGACATGCCCTATACAAATCTCTGAAGTGCAAAGAGCCTGTAGCTACGAGTTCTGACCTCATGTCCTATATGCATCTTCTTTATGAGATCTGCCCATTCTTTAAGTTTGGTTACATGTCTGCCAATGGTGCCATAGCTGATGCTGTTAAGGGTGAAAACTTTATTCACATCATCGATTTCCAAATCGCTCAGGGGAGTCAGTGGATGACTATGATACAGGCCCTTGCTTCAAGGCCTGGGAGACGACCATACCTAAGAATCACTGGCATAGATGACTCAAATTCTGCTCATGCCCGAGGTGGTGGACTGGATATAGTTGGACAGAGGTTACACACCATTGCTCATTCTTGTGGCCTGCCCTTTGAGTTCAATGCTGTTGCAGCAGCTAGTCATGAAGTTATGTATGAACATCTTTGTATAAGACCTGGGGAGGCAATTGTTGTAAATTTTGCATACCAGCTGCATCATACTCCTGATGAGAGCGTGAGCATCGAAAACCATCGTGATAGGATATTGAGAATGGTCAAGAGCCTCTCTCCTAAGGTTGTCACTCTTGTAGAGCAGGAGGCAAATACAAACACGGCACCTTTCTTTCTTAGATACCTGGAGACTCTTGATTATTACACAGCGATGTTTGAGGCGATAGATGTTGCTCGCCCCAGGGATGATAAGAAGCGCATTAGTGCAGAGCAGCACTGTGTTGCAAGAGATATCGTCAATTTAATTGCTTGTGAAGGTGCTGAAAGAATAGAGAGGCACGAGCCTTTCGGAAAATGGAGGGCAAGGCTTGCAATGGCTGGATTTAGACCATACCCACTAAGTCCAGTGGTGAACAGTACCATCAAAACACTGCTGGATAGTTACCACAGCCATTACAGGCTTGAGGAGAGAGATGGTGTCCTTTACCTTGGCTGGAAGAGCAGAAAGCTGGTTGTATCTTCTGCTTGGTGCTGACATTTCCAATTTTTGAAGAAGCTTTGTTTAGGTACGTCTCTGCCACCTCACATTACTTATCCCAAACTTATGCATGTCTGGCAACTTTTTAGTTTCCAAGCTTGGAATCATCTCAGTTTTTAGGTGACTGTATAATGTTCCATTTAGGTGAAGTTTTAGGCCACCTCACCTGACTTTTTGATTGCTACTTTTCAAGCTTGGAATCGATCGTATTTTTTGGGTGGCAATATAGTTTGATACTTATGTAGGAAACAAATCTATGATAGGTCCCATTGTAGTTTTCGCCAGAAGGTTATACTGGGACTTGTAGCCCAATGTGAAGTCCCTGTGCATATAAAATAGAATGGAATTGCCAATCTCCAAAGCTAATGGAATTATGTAATATCATGCTTCTGCCGTGCAACATATCTGAATGCATTTTTGCTGTGTTGATGCATGATTAAGTAACGTATACCGAGAAAAATAAGTTGTCTCTATGGATTGAACACATACACATGCCGTTCATGGATATATTCCTTTCAATAAAACAATTGCTTAGTTTGTATTTTATTCCTTGCAGGTTCTTTCGTGGCTTTGTGTTCAGCACATGAATCCAAGGTGGAACCTGAACTTCTCAATGCGGACTTCAAAATCGAAAACAACCTGGTTGCTTCCTTGCCGCATATTGTTGCCCGCATTTAATGCTCAACATCATTTCCGGATTTGATGGTCTTCGCTGGTATACTCACTATGACTTAGTTCCATCCTTATATAGTTGCAAACAGTGGTTTCCCCACCTGTTGGTCCCAGTATGCATTCTGGTAGAAATCTGGTATCAGCCTCCGAATCCGGATGCATTTAGGTTGACTTGTACAATGCTTTATTAGTCTGAAGCTTATGCCGGGCTTCGGTCGTTGGCACAAGGAATGCCATTAGATTATGTATTTTCAACCTACTGCAGCTTGTATACAGTACTTCTATATCGTCTGGGTGATTTGCTTTGGTACAGTCTGGTTTGTGGTGGTCACGCTTCTGTTGGGCGTCAAACCCTTGTATGGTGATTCGTTTTGCTCTACATAGGTACGGCACAAATGCTGAGCCAAGACGATGGTAGGCATGGGGGCAAGGAGTGAAGCTGTGAAGTTGTGAATGTCTCGTGATGTTCACCTCATTGGAGGGCAGCACGCCTGATGCATGACTGAACCACTCTGTGCATCAAAGAAGCATGCCACCCTGGCTTCTGGTTTCCACCACCGGATCTCAGATTCTCAGGCCCTGTTGAAACAGATTCACCTACTTTTTCTTAAAAACCCACTATTTATCCTAACTTTTCTCTATTCATCACATCCCTCGTACTCACAGAACACTTGTTTTTTTATGAACAATATATTTTTAGAATCTTTCCCAATCTAAACACACCCTAACACACCCTAGTTGAATGCTGGTGCTGCCTCTCGATGGATGCAGAACTCCTGCCTCCAGGCCCTCTGTTGCGGTTTGCTAGTGGCTCTAACCTTCGCTGCTTGATGCTCTGCATTGAGCGGATCACTCGATCAAAGGTCATATTCGTTCGGTTCGCGAAACAGCAGAATCCCATCAGCGAAGCGGCTTTTAGTTGACGAGGGCCTAATCTCATGTCTGAAAGACTGAAACTCTGAACAAATTCACTTGTTTATAATGAGGCGTCAACTGAACCACTGAACAGATGGATGAGGCGTCGTGGCGCTATTGCCCTTCAGATAACAATACTATAAATACGCAAACGAAACCCACAGCCCACGAACTGAACCGACCACGGTTCCGCGCGGCACACGTTTGTTGCGCTGCGCTGCTGCTAGCTGTTGCAGCCTTGCAGGGTTGGGGTCGCTGCCACCCACACTCCATTCTCGTCTCCCTTTTCCCCCTCCTTTCCCTCCCCCAAATCCATCATCCATCGTCGCATCTCTCCTCGGTAGCCATCTCTTCAAGGAAAGGAAAGGTTCCTCATCTTTCTCTCTTTTCTTGGGAGCTGGAGCAGAGGGACCGGTGCCTCTCCTTCCCCTTCTTGCTGCTTCTAGTTTCTTCTCCTCGTCGGTTCTTGATTGCCGAGGGTGGGAGGGTACCGACGGAGTTCGGTTCGGGCCGCCTGATCGATCCGTCGATTGGCCAGGCAGTGGCGGCGGCGGTGCATTTCTGGGATGGGGCTGCTGTTCTTGCAGCGGCTCGAGGGGGAGGGCGTGTTCAGGTGCCGGCGCTGCCGCGTGGACTCCGCCTCCAAGGACGCCATCATCTCCAGGGACTTCTACGGCCGCACCGGCCGCGCGTACCTCTTCGACCACGTGTACGTTCTCTGCGCCCCTCTTATTCAGTTGGTTTTGCTGCTAGTTCTCGCGCAACGGGTCCGAGGAAATGGGCTGGTGGCCAGTGAAGAAAGGGACTGGCATTTGCTCATGAGGAATTTGTTCATCGATTCTTCAAAATTCGGCTGGGGGTACACTACACCTTGACTGCAGAGAGGATGCCGGTTTCAGGTTGATCCCCGTTGTAATTGAAGCGAGATTAGGGAGCTTTGTTCAGGTTACATTGAAAACCGTGGTTATTGCAGACGGTCCAGTACTAGAAATGCTGCTGCGAATGCCACGGATTTTGGCTTCCTTGCTGAACTATAGCATGCCTACGATATGCCTGTAGGTAATGCGTTCGTAGTTGGATTATGATTTTGTAGCCTTTTCAGAGTTGAGTCAATTGATATGGGCTTAATCCATTAGTTGTCACGTCTCAGTGATCTTTGAGGTGCCTGTCAGATTATACTCTTGTTGCTGATGTTGTTGGTAGGGTGGGGATCACATTGGTACAAAGAAAAGTCATATGTATGTGTATTTCAAGGATTAAAAAGGCTAACAGTCTAACACCATGCTGTTTGGTGATGGGCTGATGGTTGAAATTGCACTTTGTGGTGTCTGTCTTAAAAGGAAAGCCATTATTGTGGCCCTAAGATAGTTCTCCAGTTTTGCCATTGTATTGCACTAGCCACAAAACCTCTAGTGATTGCTCGGTCAAAAAAAAAGTCGTTATGATAAACTCACTGTCAGTGTGCGAGATTCTGAATAACTTGTAACCAGAGCGTAAGTCGAAACCCCATCTGTATCTTCTTTAGGTTATCAGCCTTGATTCATTCATTCCTGTTCAGATATGGTCACTAAAACCCTTTTTTCTCTGCAATGTTTCAGTGTGAACATATGCCTAGGACCTAATGAGGACCGCCACCTTGTAACTGGGCTCCACACAGTGAATGACATCTACTGTAGCTGCTGCCAACAGATTCTTGGCTGGAGATATGTAAGTAGAACATGTTTTAGTTTATCTTGCGATCAATGATATATCATACTTTGGTTCATGCTCAACAATATAGAAAGGTTATTTTAAGACAGCAGAACTATTCTGCGACAATTTGTTGAAAACACAACAATGCTAAGAAGACATACATATAATTTCTTCAAGGAACATATTGAAAATCAAGTGAACAAGAATGTATAAGGGAAGAAGATTAACATTTCATTCAGTTTCTCAACAAAATTACTCGCATATAAAGTGTTTTTGTTGGAACTATTAGCTAACACTGAAGTGAACTATCTGTTTTACCTTTTGAACTGTTGGTTGGATTGCAAGTTGATCTAAAATGCAGTCCTCCCCGCCCTGTTTTCAAAGGTTTACTTAGAGATTGCAGTGAAAACTCAAGGGTTTATACAATTTGATGATACAATTTGCACCCTTATCTATTCTTTTTTTTTAAATGATCTCTGAATACTTCGTTAGCACTGGTGACTGTTAGTTTTGTCTGTCTTTGATTGTAGATTTTCTTCAGACCTCATTCTGCTATTATCCTCACAAGAACTCGTTTACCCCATCCATATTAACTATGAAGCAGATCGATTTTATTTACCATGTAGTAACAGTCTATTAGCTTCTAATGTCAAAAACACATTACATCTCCTAGACATGATAATTTGATAACACTCCATTCCTCAAATGCTAGTAGTCAGGTTTTTTGTGGCCAGTGGCTGGCATTTCCTCGTGCACAATTTTGCATTAGCCAGTAAACACCATATCCGTATATTGATATGATGTATGCTAATTCCTGGTTGGTGGTGTGCTGCAGGAGAAAGCCTACAATCAAAGCGAGAAATACAAGGAAGGGAAGTACATCCTGGAGAGAGCTAGAATGGTGAAAGACGGTTGACGGCCATTGGAAATACTGAAAACCCAAGGAGCATAACCTACAAGATACCCGTCAGCTTGAGCTCGCTGCCGATTAGCTAAGAAGATCACTGATTGCAGATGCTGTGATTTGTGGAATGCTACTGATTCTGAATTATCGTAGGTTTTTGGCATTATTAGCATTTGGTGAATTCCCTCTTTTTATTTCTTAAAAAAAGAAATTGGTGAATTGGATTATCGGCGTTCGAGTGAATTGAAATTTGAAATGACGAACCTGATTTCAATGATCATTGCTGTTCAGGCTTCCGCCCTCGTGGCCTATGCGCACGGCCGCACGTGCGTGCCATGTGGCAGTGGGCCCCCGGCTTCTGGATTCGGCTCCTGATGAACCGCATGCGCCTCGAGAGGCCCGCTCTATATAAGCGCCGCCCGTACACGGCACACGCCCTCGTCATTTCGAAATCCGCAACGCAATCCAGAGCGATTCGGCCGCCACCGCCATGGAGCCGAACAAGCAGGATGGTGGCGCCGCCTCGTCCCTGCCCAGCGACGCCGACTTCGAAGGCTACTACGCCCACGCGATGCAGTTCGGCGTCTTCGGCGACGAGCCCTCCTCGTCGCAACAGCAGCCGCCCCATCGCGCGGCGGCCTCGTCGACGCCGCTCAACCCGCCGCAGCTGCTCGCGCAGCCCCTGCTCCCGCCGCAGGCGCCGAGCTACGGCGGCGGCGAGCTCTACTCGGGCCGCCACATCCGTGGACTCGCGTACGGCCCATGGCGGCCCCAGTTCCCGCAGCAGGCGTCGAGCCATGGCGGTGTCGAGCTCTACCCGGCCGGACACATCCGAGGACTCGCGTACGACCAATGGCGGCCCCAGTTCCCGCAGCAGGCGTCGAGCTATGGCGGTGTCGAGCCCTACCCGGCCGGCAACATCGGAGGACTCGCGTACGGCTCGCTCTACATGAACGCCCCCGCCGCGCGCACCCCGTCGATGGCGCCGAGGTGGAGCGACCTGAGCGCCAGCGACGAAGACTTCCGCTTCCGCCCCATCTCCCTGTCCCACCTCTCGGAGTTCCCCAGCACTAGCCAGAACGGAAACGGCACATCCGCCCTCCTCAGGAATCTGCGCGCTCACCCGGCTACGCACCAATTGATGCGGCATGATGATGATGATGTCCTGGCTCTACTACTAGATCGTCGTCGCGAACCGACGGATCCGGCTCTTCTGATGTCCGCGGAATCCTCGGGGCACGTGGTCAAGCTGCTTGCGGAGGGCGATGATTTGGTACGCCAGAGCGTGCTACGCATTGCCAAGCGCGTCGTGCACCGGCTCATGAAGAGCAGGGAGGGGAATGGTGTGTTCGTCGCGCTGCTGCGCGCTTGCAATGCGAGCCCTAGAAGGTCCGAAGAGCTCAAGGACATCATGGATGCCGTGTGCAATGGCAAGGGCTTTCTGGGGTCAGTCGTCCAGGATAACCTCGGGTACGTTCGCCGATTGACTCTTTCCGTCAAATTTGGAGTTCAGCCCATGTTTCTGACGAACGTGATGCACTGTGCAAGTTTTGGTTACAAGTTTTTCCGATTCACATGTTCAATTGCAATTCAAATCAGAGTACACATGCGCACTACATGGATTCAAATGAATGCTAGCTCTGTTAGAATGTCAAGATCTTCTGGAGTTGGTTCTGCAGTAGAATTGAACGTTGAGTGCGGTGTTGCTTGTACGGTGCAGGAGGAAAGCTCTACAGGAGCTCATCAAGGTGGTGGCGGGGGAAGATTATCTGCGTCAACGGCTGATCCACGCGCTCTTCGTTGAACGTGCGTTGGAACAGAGCAAAGGGCATGTGCTGCTTCGCCATTGCTTCACCGCTTTGCCTTACGATCACGAGGTATGCGCCATTGCCAGTCTGATCTCGATACGGCAGTGAGGTATTCGCACGATTCTTCTTGTTTACCTCTGACGACGGTTTCCTGTCAGATTATCACCCAGCACGCCCTCGATGCCTTTGACAACTTGCTGTCGTCTCCGTCCGGGTGGAAATGCCTGAAGGTGTGCTTGATGTATGCAACGAGCGGCAGGCTGAGGGATCTCGAGGAGAACATCGTATTGCAGACCAGCGTGATCGCCAAGGATCAACACAGGTGAGAGCTCGGCGCGCGTGCGATGCCTGTCGTCTTGTCTGACGATCTCTCGTCTTGTGTGATTATCATGTCCAAAACTGACGGAACCTCTTTGTCGGCTGCAGCCACCGCTTACTGCGCTGGGTCCTCCATCAGGGCAGCGAACAGTTCAAGGTGCGCATCGCTGAGCGCGTGGGAGCGAACATAGTGGAGCTGTCCGTACACGAGTGGGGCCACTACGTGGTGCAGGCGTGCATCGTCCGGCCGGTGCATCCCCAGACGCTGCGGCTCGTGCTCTCCGCGTTCCTAGACCTGCACAAGGACGCGCTCGAGGAGTTGGTGCGGGGCTTCCGCTCCAGCTACGTCGTCGCGAAGCTGCTCACGGGAGGCAAGCAAGTGAGTAGCTTCACCTCTGCTCCCCCGATCCTCCCTTGCTGTTAATCTGACTGCTGCTTGATCGGCGGCACGCGCGCAGAGCTTCCCGGAGATCACGACGGCGCTGGCGAGGCGGATCAAGACGCTGCTGCCGGTGTGGCTGCCACAGCCAGGGGAGCACGCGGATCGGGTGAGGCAGGCCATCGGCAGGCTGTACGTACGTGATATAGGCCAGATATGATGCCGCAGGCCGTGCTGCCAATTGAAAAGAGGCACTGCTTTGTCGTGTGTGTTCGTTCGTTCAGCTTGTGACCATTGGTTACGACTTTGGGTTGTCAAGCTCTGCAGGGCTTTTGTTGATTTCATGATGAAATGGCAAGCCAAGGTTTTCTGAGGACTTTTCGTTTTTTTTATGTGGCTAGCGTCTCTATTCATGCACCTCGATTAATTGCCAGGTCATCAAATGTGTACTATGCGTTGCCTGGGCAGGTGCCTAGTGCCTTGGCCCTGTGCAACCGCCGACCGAGAGCGGCTGATGAGGAAACGTGCCTGCCCGGGCGCGTGATCGCGAGGGGCGGGGGGTCGTATGGTTTCGATACCGTTCGTTTTCCATCGTACGGCCCCAGGAGTCTCAAACCCAAGTGTGCCCGATCTTATCTCTGCCGGACTGCCAGTACACCTCATCCCGCCGCCCGCTGCTTCCACCCCGCCGCGTCCTTCTCCCCGCGGTCTCCGGTCCCGTCCCACCTCCGTTCCTCCTCGCTATGCCAGCACGAGCGGCCGACCAACGCCGGTGTCGACACGGGCATCGTTACGGCCGAGCTTCACGCCGAGGCCTGCTCAGGTGATCGGATGTCGCGTCGAAGGTGTTCGATGAAATGCCGCAGAAGTCCCTGGTGCTGCAGAACATGTTGATCGGGCAGTTGCGAACTTGCGACGGACGGGGATGATGGATAGAACCGGTCTTACACCTGAGAATTTGTTGTTGTCGTGACGATGTGCCCTGGAGCGGGAACCCTGAGACCTGAGTTAGTTTGTTTCCTCAGCTTGGGACGTGAACCCGTTCGTCAAGTACTGCTACCGCTTGCAGCATGCCAGCATCCACGAATCGGAAAAGCAAAGGAAGATGCACGGTTCTTGTTGCCGCGGTGTATGGCCTGGGGGCGCCATGGAGCCTGCTGCTGGAACACAGAGGCAGCATCGCAGCGGATTCAAACTTGGGGCAATGTGGCCTGTTTATAACAAATCGGTTGGCCACTAGTGTTTCATTGGTTGGTGATGGCAAGGGGAACATGGCTCTCTAATGGATTGATGTCGGTAGGATGCAAAAAATTTTGAGGGAAAAAAGTGTTGAAATCTGAGAATGGTGAATGCCCTTACTGTCAGGCATTGTGCGCACAGTAGTGTCTAACTGTCTACGTTTGTGCATTCAGGAAGCTCAGACTGGAACAAGATGTGTCAGCATGTGCTTTGATTGATGCCGGTTCAAGAATAACACTGGCTGCCGCAGCTGTGACTTATTGGATGCCATTTAACCCGGAATGCTCCTGCAGTCCTGCTCATGACTGGTTTAGACGTGCCAGCATTTGGTAAGTGCCGATTCCTCACATGTTTGCTTCCATCTGCTTGTACAAGTGACAAAATCGTTTGGCTTCCTTGCTGCAGGGGTAAGGCCGAGACGCAAGACACGTGTGTATGCAGCGCTCTATCTGCAGGATGAAATTGCAAACAAGTGGGGCCCTCACGTCTCCCCTCCTCTGGTGCCAGCTGCCAGCCAGGCTCCAACCGTCCTGCTGGCATCTGCGCACACGAGGCGGCCGTTATATAAGCCGCGCCGCCCCGCCCCGCCCCCGCACGCCCCCCTCATTGCAATCCCTCACGAAATACGAGCCCGATCAAGAGCTCGACGCCTCCATCGTCATGGAGCCGACCCAGCAAGGCGTCCCCCTCGACCCCTCCTCGTCGCAACAGCAGCCGGAGCAGCAGCCGCCGCCCTTGCTGCCGCTGCCGCTGCCGCACCAGTACCTGCCGCGGCCGCTCGCCGTCCAGCACCTGCTGCCGCCCGAGCATCTGCCGCGGCCACTCGCCGTCCAGCAAATGCTGTCGCCCCAGTATCTACCTCGGCCGCTCGCCGTCCAGCGCCTGCCGCCGCCGAGCTTGCGCCTGCCCCCACTGCTGCCGCAGGGGCTGGCGCTGGCCGCTGCGGGTGGCGTGCCGTGGCAACCGCAACAGCTCGACGGGGCGAGGCTGCACATGCCGATGCCGCGGCCGCAGTTTCACGGACACGTCCCGGGCGTAGGCGCCGCCATCCCCTTCTCCACCTCCCCCTTTCTGAGCGCTGAGCAGGTGGATCCCCGATTGTGGAGTTTGGCGCCGGCGATTGCCCTCCAGTTCACGCTGCAGGAGCGCCGGGCTCTTTGGGACGTCTGCCATCTTGTGGAACTAGGTGAGGGGGGCTTCGAGGATTCGTCGGCGTGCTTGGTTCGGTTGCTCCAGGAGGGTTCGGAGGATGTTCGAGCGATGGTGTTCAACGGGCTCATGGGCGCCTTGCAGTTCGTCATGACGAGCAGCAAGTGGCACGTCGTCTTCGTCGAGCTGCTTCGCGCGTCAAGGTACTACGAGCTCCAGCGCATCGTCGATGCCGCGTGCGAAGGCAAAGTCTCCCTGCCCTTCCGTCTTCTGAACACGGGTATGTTTGCGAATGATTTCCTCCTTTGATTTTGAGAAGAAATGGTTCGGAATCTGTATCTTCGCGTTTCACTTACCATAGTGTGATCGATCTATTGGACTAATTTTAGTGCACGCAGCTATTCGGATGTTTACCAATTCGAATCTGACCATCAGATAGAACACTCTGTACAAATGTAAACTGCATTAATATTCAGACATGTGTCGACTGAAACTTGCAATCAACTGAAGTTTAGCATTTCCCTGCTCCCTGAATCCTTCCAAATTCCGATACTAATTTCCTCGAGATATTCATACCATTGGCTCCCTCTGATGATATTGATTCTTTGGTGAACTTTTTAAGAATCTGGGTAATGTCAATGTGTGTGAGATCTTACTGCTTTGCGTGCTGCGTAGGGTGGCATGTATAGAGAATATCTTCGGGGCGGTGAAGCTGCGACCCGAACTGCGCCAGGATATCATCAATTGCCTCCTGAACCAAGGTCTGGTTCAACACAACAAAGTCCTGAATCATTCTCAATTAGGCAAAGTCCTGCATCTGCTTCGCAGTTTCTTCACCACGTTCCCTGGCGAGGAATGTCGGGTATGTAACAGAGCCCACGACTTGGCAGCTAGCACCGACACATACCAATGCTCTCCTCGGTGTTCTCTGATGCGCTTGCTTTCAGGTTGTCATCCGGCATGCCCTTGACACCTGGGATGGTCCGATCTCATCCAAGTTTCAGTCGTTGTTCCTGAAGGAATGCTTTGTGGCCGCGAGAAACCAAGAGCTCGGGGACTTCGAGGAGATCATCTTAAGCCGCACCACTGAATTGGCCATGGGTAGATACAGGTGCGAGCTAAACATACTAGTATTACAGAACGACGATCATTCAGTTTTGTTGGGTCTGAACGAATCTAACGAACCCTCGGGGAGGTGTTCCGTAGCAACATCTTCTTGGACAAAGTCCTCCAACGCTGCTACAACCAACTGAAGGAGGACATCACGACGCGCGTCCTGGAGAACCTGGTGAACCTGTCCGTGCATCAGTTCGGGTCCCTCGTGGTACAGGCGTGCTTCCTCCGGACAGGCAGCCGGCGCCTGCAGCTGCTACGACGCGTGCTCACGGGATTCCTGGCCCTGCCCGACGAGCAGTTCGCTCAACTGGTGCCGGATCGCAATGCCTACTGCCTCTTCGGCGAGCTGCTCGGTGCCGGCAAACGCGTAAGTTGTCAGCTCCCTTCCTATGACGTTGGCGCCGGGCTCTCGATCGTTAGCTGCCTGCCGTTTTGATTCCTGTCGAATGTGGCGTGCAGGCCTGGCCGGAAGAGACGAAGGCACTGGCGCTGAGGATCCAGAACCTGGAGGTGGCGGGAGAGATTGCGTGTCCGATGAACGAGCTCGTCATGAAGGTGCTCGCCGAATCCTAGCAGCACCGTGAATCGTGCAAGTACATGCTCCAGGAGTGTAGGAAGGTGGGCTCACGGTCTTCCAACTGTATTGTCTGTCTGTCATGTTGCCCAAAGATCATTGAGGTGCCATGCCGCATTACAAAGCGGGCACTGCCACTGCGTGTCGTGTGTACTGACTGCTTTCAGCTCGGGTGTTTTTTGGTTGACAGCTGATGTCCACGGTTTGGTTCTGTCCGGTAGTCTGCTCCGTGCAAAGGCACGGCATAAATACTGCTCCGATTGTTGTTGGTTTCCATAATTCCATGATAGAAAGGCACATTCATATATTGTTCAGTCTTGTTTTTGTGCAGCCTGAATGTCCATGCTTCTCATGTTTTGTCAGATTAACCATCGTCGCAAATCGTATTCGTTTGCATGTCGCAAATCTAAATTTGCCAATTTGGTATTTTCTGTTAAGGTCCAATTTAGGGTATCGCTCTGACAAATTACCATACGCTTGGGACCGGGCCCACACGACAGTGACCAGGGCCAACTGCAGATAAGGCCCTGCGGAAAGGCGGTGTACGTGCGCGCGATCGTGAGGCGGTCGTGTACTCGTGTGATTTGCCGTCCGTTTTCCATCGTCCGCTCCGCTGCCTCCCCTCCCACGCGCGCCCGCGGTTCCGTACAACACCACCCTTCTTCCAGTCTCCACCGCCTCTGTCCTCCTGCAGTTCTCCAGCGCCACTGATTCCGGCGCCCGCGCGGGCCTTGTCCCGGCCGCGGCCGAGATCCTGACCGGGCTGAGCGGCGCTTTCTAGGCTGCTCAGAGATGACGCCGGAGGTGTTCGACGAAATGCCGCAGAGGTCGCTGGTGCTCTGGAACATGCCGACCTTGTCCGGGCAATTGGTAGCAAGGGTGCAGGGAGCTTCCGGCACCGCTCTTGGACATGTAGCAGCAGCATGTTCAGACATAGCTATTTCTACTATCAGGCACTTAACGGTGGTTAGCTGAATGGTGTCTCAGTGGTTGACTGGTTGGTAATGGCAAAAGCGAACATGGATCTAGCAGACAGATGACAACAGGAACGGAAGGAAACAAAAAATCAATGGAAGAAGTTGAAACCCGAACTGGACTTGAGATCTGACTTTCCAGTTGTGCAAACTGATGGTGCTACATTCACCTATGTTTCTGTTTCTGCATATGGTGCTCTAAACTTTCTATTTGTCCCAAACTGGTGCCTTTACTTCGTGCTCTGAGATGTCCAGGATACAAAGACCTCATTTACCCCAACAGCTAAGACCAAACACTATAAATTGCGCATGTACTATTTGAACTTCAGCATGACAGCATCTCCAGGACATGATATATTCCATCCCTCAGATGCTAGTATAGACTGATTTAGCAGTTAATTGTTCATATTCTTGTTCAAAAATGCGCGTGCATGTCATTCTGCATTAGCATTACTCGGCATGTATGCTTTAACATTTCTGCTTGATTCATTTTGAATCCTGGGTGTGTGCTGCAGCCTGCAGGCGCTGACAATTAAAGCCAGAAATTCTACAAGGAATGGGAGTTCATTCTGAAAGAAGGCTGACGATGATGGAATGCTCTGCACTTGTGTGGTTAGTTTCGCGTACTCCTGAATTGAAGAATACGGTTGCATGTGCATTCGATTGCTGCCGTTTCAGGAAGATCCTGATGATTCTCTGATTGCTGCAGGGGTAATAAGAATCGCAGCGCAGAGTTAATAAGCCGCGCCCGTACAGGCAACCAACCCTGTTGAACCGGGCCCACTACTGCCTCGTGCGACGCACGCGTCCCCAGAGCCGCCGCCTCTATATGAAGCGAGCACACAGCGCCCAGCATACCCCTCATTTCGAAAGCCCCAACGGAATTCCATTCCAACCACCGCTACCAAGCTCGTCGCCTCCACCGCCATGGAGCCGACCAAGCAGGGCGGCGACGGCCCCTTCGACCTCAACTCTTCCAACGACCCAGCGCGGCTTCGTGACGGCTCCTCGTCGCCACAGCCGCCTCCGTCGTCCCTGGTGGAGCAGACCATGCCGCCGCCGCCGCCGCCGCTGAACCCGCCCCAGCTCCTCCAGCAGCAGCCCTACCCGAGGCCATCAGTTCCGAACTTCACCGAGCACAGCTATTTTGCCCTCCCCGCCTTCTTCCCCAGAGCCACCCTCCCGTCGCACACCATCGTCAATCCGGAGCCGCCGTTCGCGAACCAGCTAGCGCCATCCTCCCACCAATCGACGCCAAACTCCAGCGCCAATGGTCATCATCCCGGCGCAGTCGCCGACTACTCCCTGTGGGCTTCCAATTCCAACGCCAGCCTCGCCCCGTACGCCTCGCACTTGGCATCGATGTCGAGGTCCGGCGACAATGTTCCTCAACCCGACGCCGCCTCCGCCTTCTCCATGGGGGTTCCCAACGCCAGCCTCGACCCGTACGCCCCGCCCTGGACACCGATGACGAGCTCCAGCGGCAATGTTCCTCAGCCCGGCGTGTCCGCTGACTTCTCCCTGTTGGGTTTCAACGCCAGCTTCAACCCGTACGCCTTCGCCTCTCTGCCCGCTCACCTGACGGAGTCCCATCGGTTGTGGAGTTTTTCGCAGGAGATTCACGACCTTCCTCATGGGGCCTTCCGGGCTAACCTGCTCAACGCTCCGGCGCACCCAGCCCTGTTGACGTACCGGCAGATCTCAGCTCGAGTGGCCTCAATGCTCGATCAAGGCGACCAGGACATGCGTGTTTGGGTGATGCAGGCGGTCTCGCGTGACGTGCATAGGGTGATGGGGAGCGAGTTGGCCTCTGCCGTGTTCCTCGCGCTGCTGCGCGCCGTCGCGAGAGCTCCGCTGCCTCCGCATCATCCATGGATCCGCGCCGTGGGCGAAGAGCAGTCGCAAGAGCTCCGCATCATCGTCGAGGCGGCGGCGTCGCGCCGCGACAGGAGCTTGATGAGCGTCGCAAACAGCGCGGCCGGGTACGTTCTGGGACCATTCGCCTCATTGCTTTTGCCAAAATTGGTTCGCAATTCGAAGTTTCAATGGAAACCTCCCCTCCCATTTAACTTCTCACGGTTTTGATCACGAGTGATTTGGTTCACCTTTCATCATGTTCCCTTGCATGTCAATTCGAATCGGCAGAGAGAAACCAGAGCACAAATTTTGCACTGCATGTATCCTAACTAATTTCATAGAAACATCGGAGCATTTTTTGCCGTGATTGATTCTTCCGTGAACTTGAACTGTGATGAGTAATGTGCCTGCGTCATTGTATTTATGTTGCTGTTGTTTTGCACGGTGCAGGAACAATGCTCTGAGGGAGCTCTTCGGGGCAGTGGCGAAGAACGATGGACTTTGCCGGCGGCTATTCAACTGCCTTGTCGATGAATGGATAATGGGACAGAGAAATGGCCCAGAGCTGCTTCAGTATCTCTTCACCCAGTTGAAGTACGTCTATTGCTCGGTATGTACCATAGCCGATAGCTTGACAGCAACGGAGGACTAGTATGTATAATGTATTTCCTGCGTTTTTCTGATGAACTTCTGTTTAGATTTTCATCAACCGTCTCGCCCTCCCCCGCTTCGCTGACATGGTCACGTCCAAGTTTGGGTGGAGGTGCATGCTGCTATGTCTCCAGAATGCGATGAGCGATGTGAAACAAACTGAGTTCCTTGCTCTCAAGGAGGCCATCTTGAGAGACACCGTTGGCATGGCCAAGAGCCGATACGGGTGAGTGCTGGGCATGCAAATTGCAATTTACATTCCACGACGTCCTGCAATAATTCTTCTCGTCACTTATGGCGTTCTGAATCTGGAGGGTGTTGTCCCAACGAAACTAACGAAATCCTCCTTCCGGCAATCCGTCGTGCCGCAGCAACCGCTTCTTGCAGGAAATCCTCAAGGGTGGCTACGGCATTCTGATCAAGAACCCCATCAGGGAACGCGTCGAGCAGGACCTCCAGGAGCTGTCCACGCACCCTCTGGGGAGCAATGTGGTAGAGGCGTGCTACGTCCCTGACCCAGAGGAGCCTGATCTGTTTCTGGTGCAGCGCGGGCTGGACGCGTTCCTTGGCCTGACCGAGACGCAGCTCGTTCAGTTGGTGCCTGACTCCTCCGCCAGCCGCGTGCTCTGCAATCTGCTCGGCATCGGCAAAGACATAGAGGTACGTATCCACCCGTTTCCTATCACGCTAATGCCCGCGCTGGGCGCTCGATCGTTAGCTGACTACTGTTTGATCTGTGCCGGACGTTGCGTGCAGCCCCTTTCGGCGTGGGCGAGGTCGATGAAACTGGCACGACGGATCGAGAAGGTGCTGGGGGCGGCGGACCAGGGCAATCCCTTCGTGCGGCAGGTGATGGAGGTCGTTCGGGAGGTGTTGTCCAGGCAGCAACGACGCTAGCCGCCGGTTTGTTCTGCTCGTACGCCACGGTGCATGCGACTGTAGGAAGGAATTCGAAGCTCTAGTCTCGTGGTCTTCCAAATGTCCTTTTCTGCCTATCTGCTGTCTGTCTGTTCGTCATGGTGCCCAAGGGTGTGCCAGGCCTTGCGGCCAAGCGAAAACCGCGTGCCGTGTGTTTGACCGTTTGGTTGGGAGGATATTCACTTTGTCAAACGCCTGTGTTTTCGTCTATGCAGAGTTACTGCATCAGTGTGCAGCTTGATTGAGTTCATGGTAAAGGGGAAATAAAGATTTGTGTGAAGTTTAACCTTTGCGTGGACAGCTTCGCTATTGTATGGTTATATATCCATGTTCATGTTGCTGCTGCTGTTGCAACCTGTGTTGTCGTAAACAAGTCAACGTCGATCCTCCAACAATTTCGATGCCGCGGACCTCGATTTTTTTTAATTTTATTCTTTTTTAATAATATTATAATAACAGCCGGTGCAGACGAATATTTGCACTGGGTAGCCGTTTTGGCCGTGCCACCTTGGCTAGCGCGGCCAAATCGCGCTGCCGCGCCAATGCATGTGGCGCGGCAAGGCCGGCCAGTGGGCCAGACGCTGCCGCGCCACCCCGCCTGGCACGGCAAGGCCGTTTTGAATTGCAACCGCGGGCTCCACCACCTCCTCCCTCTCTTCTTTCTCCTCCGTCCAGAGCGACGCCGCTCGCCGCCTGGAGCTCCACCCCCCCCATTTTGGTTCATTTTTTGCGGATTAAACTTAGGGAAATCGGTCCCCCATCTTCGGTAAGCTTCTCCCCTCTTGAATCTTGTGTTTTGGACCTCATTTGTTAGTTTTTTGTTAGAGTTTGGTTGGTTAGGGTTAGATGGTGAAATGAAATATTTGTTTCATTTGTTATGATTTGCTTAGAGATGGTGAAATGAACGCGTTGGTTAGAGTTTGGTTATGGTTTTGTGGTGAAATGGAAAAGTTGTCCCATTTCATATGCTTTGTTTTTAGAGATGGTGAAATGGAAGAGTTGTCCCATTTGTTATAGTTTGCTTAGAGTTTGGTCCTCATTCACTTTATTTTTTATATATTTGCAGTTCTGTGATGGACTTTGATAATCCTGCCGTTGTCCATGAGAGGATGCTACGCCAGAGGGGGTATGGTCAGTATCCATCTGTGGAGGATGCACATGGCCCTGTTCCGCCTGCCCTTCCCGTTCCAAATTGTTGTTGCGGCGTGCCAGCGGAGGTCAAACAATCTAGACACCCAAAGACTGCAGGACGAGCGTACTATATATGTAGGTTCAAATATGACAGAGGGACATGGCCCTATGAGTCCCTGCCTTGTTAGATTTTCCAATGGATTGATGGCCCAGAGAAATTTGATCCGAGGATCCAGCTGTTTCCATATGAGAGTGAAAAACTAGTGCCATACCATGAGTTTCGGCGTTGGGTTGCTCCCCCACCAAACCCTCCTCCAATGACCGTAGACGAGCGGATGGCCGCTGCACGAAGGCGTAGGAAGAATCCTCCGCTTTGCCATTGTGGAGTCCGTGCTACCTTGGTGGTGCCTCCCCGTGGTGGTTTCCCTAGTAGTCGGCCAAAGTACTCCCCATTCTTCCGGTGCTCGATAAAGACGATGGTTAGTTTGCATTTGTATTCTTTGTGCATAATACTTATACCTATATGTTTTCATACAGTTATATTATTTGTTCATAATCTAAAACTAACTCAACTAGCAGGACGATTGGCCAGTATGTGATTTCAATGAGTACGTCCAACGCCCGCGGTCAGTTTGGCCAAGTGATGAGGAGGTGCGTGCGTATGAGGCTGGTCAGGCTCCATGGCCGTGTACGAAGTATCCTGAAAAGAGATGCAAGTGTGGTATTTTGGCCGAGCGTGGTGTGGTTCCCTCAGAGCTTGGTTATGGATGGTATTGCGGCAATGGAAACCCTTTTTTGGTTAGTGATATGATATTTATGTTTGATTTATCTTTTGGAGTTCAGTGTTGCACAGTCTTGTATTGATGAAGCGATATTGTTTGCGCAGGAGGGCCAGACATGTGATTGGGAATGGTTCAATGGTCGTGATGAGCTTGTTGCTAGGTTCAGACGTTTGGGTCAACGAGACAAAGAAAGAGAAACTAGAGATTTGAGGCACAAGATAAAGAAGAAGTATGATGTCCCATTGCCAGATGATGAGCTTCTATTTGGTACCATTCTTGACGAGTACATCAAGGAGAAGAGGTGTAGGCCCCCTATTCTAGAGGCTCATGACACGCTTATCAAGTATTGGAGGCTGAATATGATATTGTATCCAAGGCCTCTATCCAGAGATGAGAGGGCTGAGAAGCGAAGGAAGTTGGAGGAGAAGAGGCATTTGGAGAGGCAGGTATAGGATCGGGCAAGAGAGGCACAACTAGAGGCTATGAGGGCTCTTGTTGGGGACTTGCCCTGTAACATGACAATTAGGAAGGGTGATTTGGAGAGGAGCAGTGATGGATTCGTTGGGACGAGAGATGCACAGAGAGATGCGTTGAGGGCTCCTGGGTCTATTTTGCGAAAAGAAAAAGGCAAAGGGAAGTCTACGAGCTTACGCGTGACATTTGCACCAGTTGAGCCAGCGGTTAACAAGGGAAAGGGAGTGTGGTTATAAGCTCAGATGAATATGATGGTTGGGGTGACGATGAGGTACTCTCTGGTTGTGAGTCGGACTAGCTGTATGGTGTATCTTTTGTTGTATCATCGTTTTATTTGTGTAATGGACTTTGACTTTAGTCCTGCGACTATTATCTATATTTCTATAATGGACCTTGAGTTTAGTCCTGCAACTAATATTTGTATTTATGTAATGGACCTAGAGTTTAGTCCTTCAACTATTATTCGTAATGGAGCTAGAGTTTAGTTCTTTAGATTAATCATCGTACAAATATTTATTGCACTCTAGTGATCCTTATATTCATGTCTATATACATGTTGAATGCCGAGCTGAATGTCGAACACAACCACAGCAAAGCAAAGAACCAAAGACTTCTGGGCGTCTGCGCTGCCGCGCCAGGCCGTGTGGCAGAACCGCCCAATTTAAACTGGCTCAAGTGCGTCTAGTCACCCTACTCAGGGTAATACCAGCGCGCACTTCAAACAGTTTAAACCCGGTAGTCTGTCGAGTGTCCCCGGGACATCCCGAATCATCCACTGATAACATTCTCTTACCCATAGCTCAGGATCAATACCAAGTTGGGAAAACACAACAGGCATTACCATTTTACATAAATACGGAAAGATACGACTTATTACAAACCGAGTTTTGAAACAACCTTAACTGCAAGCCATAGTACTAAGATCCAAATACAAACTAGATTTATACAACTGAAGAGACAGTAGAGCTCTGGAGTACTCTAATCATCTAGAGCCATCTAGGACCTCTGATGCTCTAGGGCTTCTGGCTCTCCTCTTCGCCTTCGGGTTGTGGAACGTCCTCTGAAAAACAGGAAGGGAAGAACCCTGAGTACGAAGGTACTCAGCAAGACTTACCCGTCTTACCAAAGAAAAGACTCTCAAAGATGGATGATTAGGCTTTTTGGTGGTTATTTGGCTGACTCGACTTTTGCGGAAAAGCTTACTAATATGGATCCTTACCTGGCAGTTTTAACTCAATTAAGTATCCCCTACTCGACTAAGTTTTAATATCTTTTTCATACAAGTGATACTAGGTTTAAACAGCAATTTGGAATCACTCACAGATAATAGTTCAACTTGTTTCCTCTACGATGTTTAACACCTGATCAAGTGCACTCATAACCAAGAGTTGTGTCGATCCGGATCAATGTACATCCTGCAGGAGATACCTAGCCCCCAGTTACGTACAGCTGCGCCGGCTGTCCGCAACAACCTTTCAATCAGTTGGACCAAAGACCGGAAATATCCTTACCCGAACCCGGGAACGCATCCCCACGTGGGCCCCACGTCTGGCGACCACCCCGTGAGTTCCAGATGACGATCCCGCCTTTCTTCGACCCAGCAAGCACCGGTAAGCGATATTTCCAATCAACGAGCCAGCTAATCTAATTGGCTTTACTGGTCCCATAACCCAGTAAGAAACCAGGTAGAATCACTTGATCAATCTTTTAAACAACGGATCGGTCCTTAGTGACTTTCGCTAGCAGACAGAGCTAAGGATCGAGCCTACCTCAATCCATTCTATCAACCTCTGCCCACTCTCTTTCCATAGTAAGTTGGACATGATTCATCTATGATTAGTGAGAACCTAGATCATCATCTTTATATAACCTTGCCAAGCATAACTAAGTGCATATTTTCTAATTCCTTCATTCCCTAGCTAGCAAAGGTAGTTCTATCAAGGAGTAGCTCATGCATCAAAAGTTTTCATTCAACTCCTAACCTAATGCACATATAAAAGCATAATATTTGGACTCGTGATCTTCTGAAATAAAATAGGTAAAGATGCATCCGGGGCTTGCCTTGAGTTTCAAAGAGGTTAGTAGTCTCGGCAACTTCCTGAGATTCCGGAGCAATCACTAGAACCTCCTCGTAATGAACTTGGTCGTCGGAAAATTCCACGTATTCCACTTCCGAGGCTTCAGATTCTATTATGCGATGCAAGTCAGATGATTAGAGATGCAACAGTTTAAAACATAGCACACTAAACTTTATTTCTCGATACAGTTGCAAGTCAACAAAACTACCCAACCTTTTCCCAAAGAAAAAGTTGTTTTCTTTTGTGGGTGAATTAATCCTTATTTCTTTTATATATTTATTAAAGAAAAATTAATAAGTGTGCTAAAATTATTTTCTACAAATCCCTAACACTTTATTTCTTGTTAAATGTGTTTATAAAACATGAATCCTAATTTTAAATGTGCTTAAAACTATTCTAACTATTTTTAGTAATTAAATTTCTAAGATGGTATTATTATTTAATTCTAAACAACACCAATTTAAAGGTTTAGTATTTTTAGATTATAAAGGAAAATCTAAGGAAATTATCAAAATTTATTTCACATTTTTCTGATTTTTCTATGATTTTCTATAATTAAAACAGTGGAAAAACATAAATTAAATCTATTTCTAAAATCTAAGTGGCTTTCTTGCAAAACCCCCTGGTTTTCTATTTCTTCCCCAACGGGGCCCTGCCCACGCGGAGCAGAGCTCCCGCGCAGACCGAGCTCCCGACGGCGTTGACCCGCGCACGCTCGCCGGCGACGGGGTCCTCCGGCGACGACGACTAGCCCTAGGGCTACCCCACACGACTGCGCACCCATACTAGCCCTAAGCTCCCTCGGCAAGCTCTAACCCTAGCTTCATGGCGGCTCGGCGGCGAGGCTCGGCGGCGCTCTGCGCTCCGGCGTGCTCACCCCACAGTCTTCCTCCCAGACCGGTTCACGAGCAACACCAAGGCTAGAGACACCCTATGCGCAAGCCCAGCTACCCAGCGCGGCGCTGCGCGTGCTAGCCTCTCACGCCGGCCATGGCGGGAGCGCGCTTGGCACACGCGGCGGCGAGCGCCTAGCGGAGACGACACGACTCCAACACGGAAACCAAACCCTCTACGAGCAACAGCAGCCCTAGACGCACCTAGCGCGCGCACCAACTCGGCCGAGAAGGCCCGAGCGAGGCTGCTCACGTGCGGCTGCCATGGCGGAGGAGCGCCACGGCGACGAACGGCGTTCCCGGCCCGGGAAACGTCGCGCCCTAGCAACAAAGCCTCTAAGCATCTTCCTAGCCCTCGAAGCAACGTTGCTACACGCTCAACTCTCGGCTAAGCCAACTACAACAACATCACACGGTGAGGGATTCTTACCCCGGCGAGGCGGCGACGAGGAGCTGCAAGAACGAGTTGCTCCGGGCTGTGGAACGGTGGAGACGGAGCAAGAGCGGGTGGAAACGCTCGAGGAGACGACGGCGAAGCGTTTGGTGGAAGGGAGCGGAGCGGAGAGGGTCGGACGACGGCGGAAGGCTTACGGTTCGCCGGCGACCATGGAGGAGAGCAGAGGAGCGCGCGGCGAAAGAGAAGGAAGCAAGGCCGTCGACGAAGCTTTATCCACGGCTGAGGCCGTCGTTGCTTGCCACCTCCAGCTGCGACACCGCCCGAGCTGGCTCCCATCGGACTCGACGCATGGCCGGTGAAGTGGGCCGCGCCGCTCACCGGCGGCAGCTGCTTGTCTGCCTGACGTCACTTTTCCCCATTTGAGCCTCCAATCCCCTGACATTGAGCTCCGATTTTCTCCCAAAACCGTATGGTAACATCCAAAACTCTCAAAATGAAACTTGTAGCTGGATCATCCAATTTCATTTCTTACATTGACACTTACTTCATTTGAGCATGAATTAGGGTCGAATTTGAGCCTCAAAGTTGCTGCGGCAACACATCCCCAATTCAAAACCTCTCACTGAATTTCTCAAATTACTCTCAAAATTTGAATAGAACCTGCCTCTGGTGTTAAAGACGAATTTGAAATTCACATTCAGGAGCACAACTTACTAGTTGGAAGTTTTTGCAGAAAACTTCAATTTCGATCTCAATTTGCACAAATTCAGTTCAGCTGTCAAACTACTGAATTTTCTGAAAACAGATTCTGAACGATTTTCTCTCGTGTTTTTCTCCTTGATCCAGCCATCTTCTGAGGGTGACCCAAAAACAAAAGTTGTTCCAAATCCTTCCCTTAACAACTTTGTTTAAGACACCCTGGTCATACAACCCACAGATCGATCACTAACTTGCCCTGAAGATCGCTGCTCATTATGCATTTTCAGCAAAATCTGAAAACAGCCAAGTGCTGTTGTCGGATTAGGAATAGTGAAATTTTTCTTTTTCCTTCTTCTATTTAATTGAAGCATCATTTCCACAAATTTTTCCACCACTTAGGGATCACTAAGTTCCTTATCTTGTGAACTATATTTAGAAATTCTTGGCTCCAAAAATTTCAAAGATTTATTCCTTTTTGACTTTGGTCAAATAATTCTCTTCTTCTTTCTTTTATCAACTCACCATAATTCTTGATCTTAGCAAAAAGGTGGGATGTCACAGTATATAGACATGAATATAAGGTTCACTAGAGTGCAGTAAACATGGTAGACCACATAGTTCATCACATAGTTTAATACATAGCAAAGTTCAGCACACACGGTTTCAATACACATGGTTCACCACACACCACAGAGTTTAAAACATAGCATAGTTTAACACAGCCAAGTTCAATACACATGGTTCAACACGAAGTCTTGAGTCAACGCCGTGGCGGCCTCTGATCTGGTGGGCTGAAGGCATTTGCTGCCCGACGCTGCCTACGTACCCCGGTCTATAGGCGATTGGCACTGCTCGAAACATCCGAGCGGTCACGCCGACGACGTCGCCGAGGTTGTGCATCGCCGTCCGAGTCCTATTAATGAAACATGTCAAATGGAAATGTCTTAATAAATAATTCAACACTTTATAGGAATAACGGTAAACGATAATACACAGCGTTGACGTACCTGGCTAGACTCCCTCTGAGTCTGCGTCATGTTCATCTGGCTTGACTCTCCCTGGGTCTGAGTATATGGCGGGGCGTCATCCATGTGCTGAGTAACGATGAACTGATCTGCGAACCCCGGGGCTGGTGAGTCCTCTGAGTCATCCCCAGACACGTCCTCGTCGCTTGCCTATGGCGATGCAGGTGCCTTGCCAGCCCTATACGAGGAGGAAGGTCTAGCCATAGCCGAAGATCCACCAGGTGCATTGTGGACGGGAGTGAGCTGAGAATCAGACGATCCACCAGGGCCACGTGCGGGGTCCACGGGGTTGGCAGTCACGTAGTTAAGCTTCAAGGCCATCCTTCGGCAGGTTCTTCTAACCCTCTGCATAAAGATATAGTTAGTAATTTTAGGTAATAGTCACAAAAGTAAACAAAACTGGGAATGACTCTACCTCCACGAAAGATCGGAGAAATCGCGCGTCATTGCCATGGCGCATGGCCACCCCAGCATCATTGACGATGCGTGAAAGCTGTCGTCCCTATGTGCATACACAATGTATTAAGAACAGTTGCACGAGGGCGTACACATTATTTAACAGTTATTAATGAATACTATGTGGTCGTGTAGAGGTGCACGCTCCGGCTGATTGCCCCAGCGAGTGTCGACGTCGTAGTCGTCCTCCGCGTCTGTGTCCACATCTTTCATGTTGTACTCCATCGCCGTGGGCCTTAACCTTGTCCTAGCCACTCTGTGGAACCAAAGGAGGTAGTGCTGGTTCTCACCTGCAAACCAGTCTTCTCCTTCCGCGATGTGGTGTCTCTGTCTTTGCTCCCATATGTGGAGGTAGTCTTGATGGGTCACCCTCCAGTCATTCTCGGTGTACCTCTTCGTCCTTACAAACCTATACAAACAAACATATTACAACCATATTCCAATGATGCATGAAATTAAATAGAAGTGCTTCGGTGTATTACTGGTGCAGAGCTTGTGAGGTAGACACTTCTGTTGCAGGCACGATCTGTCTCTTGCCAAACTGCCGCGTCACCCTATGCGGCAGGTGCCACTCAACAATGTAGTAACAGATCATTGGTACCGGTGTCCTCCACAAGTCCTGATCTCTGGTACACATGAAGGACAGATGGGCAGCAAGCTCGTTGTGTCTGTAGGGTGTCCACTCAACCTGTGCATAGGCGTTTTCAGCAGTAAGAGATGTAACAAATTAAACATTGTGCCCCCCATAAGAGAAGTAATTGCCTGTATACCTGGTTCCCTGTCAAGCAGTCAATCTCGTTGGTGTAGGCTGTGTAGCGTCTACGAGGAGGGCCACGAACCACCTCTGCATTTTTCCACACATAAGCGTACGGGGGCATGGAATCAGCAAATGGCCAGGCCTGCCAAACAAATAAGTCACAAAAAATATATGAACGCTTGTGCCCATTTCTCCTTATCCTCCATCTCACCTTCTAACCATTGTTTAACACCCTCGTTCAAGCCTTTTTTTAGTGCCTCCAGCTTTTCCTCAAATCTTTCCTTCGTATGCACGCGGCAAAGGTCCTTCAGCTTTCCAATTACCTCCTTCTTCTTCTGACGACGCCACATGTTAGCTGCAAAGTGTCTCATGCACCAGCGGTGAACTAGTGGGGGAAACCCGTCCAAATGGTCGTTCACACAATTAAGAAGCCCAGCGTGCCTGTCTGAAATGATGCAAACTGTCCGTTCAGGACCAAGGACGTGAAGGCGAACAAGAGTCATGAACCATGACCAACTCTCGTTATTCTCACTTTCTGCAATGGCGAAAGTTAAGGGCACAAGCTGTTGCTCCGGATCGACAGCTACGACCATCATAAGTGTACCCTTGTACTTTCCCGTCAAGAACGTGCCATCCACGGGTATAACCGGACGACAATGCTGAAAAGCAGCGGCACACTGTGGAAAGCACCACCAAACCCTCTGCATGACAGGCTTGTACACTCCATCCTCAAGCTGGACCATGTCACCTGTGTGGATAAACCATTTCACGCCCTCATTGTAGTGACATTGCGCAAAGGCTCCGTGGAACCTGTGCATAGGACTCCTTCCAGTCTCCCCACAGCAAGGCTACGGCGTGTTGTTTTGCACGCCATGCCTTAGAGTAGTTCACACGGTATCCACTAAAGGCGAAGATCGACTCAATGAGAGAGGGAATCGATTCGTCATTGTTTTTCAAAACAATGCCCAGTATGCGGTGCCCCAGATATGATGCTGTCAACTGCGGGTGCACTTGCTTAGGCTTAGAGGAACGACACTCATGAGGTTGCTTAACTCTTGTAATCTTTCACTTCTCTGTGCCACGCACCTTGCGACACCAAACACGCCACATGCACCCTTGCTTGTACATGATTTCATACCTCTCGTTCTTGTCAGAGTGAACAACGGTGAAAGGTCTATGAAATCTAACCGCATGGTCAGCCAAGAAAAACTTGAGGTCCTCAAAGGTATCAAATTTCTTTTTTGCCTCAATCTCAGGGGGTCTCACATTGTGGCAAACTTTCGTCTTCTTCATGCACCAAGGTGGTCTCACAGATAGCCCTATCGACACGGCTTATGTCCTTGTCATTGGCAACATGTGGAATCTCTACATGACATTGCTTTAGCAGATCGAGCTCACGAGCAGTGTACGTCACAGAGCCACGCTTATGAGCACCATCCGCCATATGCCGCACGAATGTGTCATCATCATACGGAGGGTAAATGTTGGTTGGTACAGGAGGTGGTACAACATGATGACTGTCTCCTGGAGGTGGTGCATTGTCCCTTTCTACCTCTTTTCCCTCGGATTCATACCCATCGTTGTCATCCCACCGTCAGAACCTTCTGAAATATCCTCATCATCATCCTCCTCAGCTTCCTCCCTCTCAAATATATCATTAGGGAAATAATCATGTGCCGTGCCAGATTCTGTCTCATCAAAGCTAAAGGTCTCGCTATCAGAATCATCAGCAAACTCTTTTCCCTTTGATTGCAATTGCTCTTGTTGGATCAAACTAATACCTAGCTGTAAGATTGTTGACTCCTGTGTCCCAAGCTGAACCACTAACTCTCTACCTCCCTCTCTACCGGCAGTTTTTCGGCTAGTAACAACCACGTCCAAATAAGGCACACTAGATTGCTCTACTAATCTCTTAAATTGATCCCATTCCACATCAGTTTTCAAATCCACTAGAGCGTATGCCGCTCTTTCTCTACCACAATCAACATGGCCTTTCAAGCTGATCTCATCATCTACCCCACAACTAAAATGACTTCGAGACATTCAACTATCTCATGCAAACACGGGGCAACTTTAAACATTCGCGTGACATCTTTCATTTTCTCAAACTCCCCATTCTCTTTCACAACCCCACCATGAAACCAACGAACTAAACAAACCATCTACAAAATAACCATTTCAACCAGAATTAGACAAACAACATGAGTTTTCACAAATGCATTTATCCTAATATACCCTACAAACCTAATCCCTTCACAATATCGTAGAATAAAAGCATGCAACAAATTCTACACGTTTAAATCGAGGGCAGAGCCAATACTACGTTCATCCTAACTATCACATTGCAAGAAACAAATGTACAAATCACTACAATTTCAAAACATATCACAAACCATAAAACACCTAAACCTACTCATATCTTCCAAATCCCATAGTGGAACAAGGGAAAAAAGGTGGGAATACCTTCATGGGAGGGAGGGGAACGATTTCCCCCGCTTTTCCCGGCCAAAAACAGCCGGATTTGGCCGGAATAGGGCCGGCGGCGGCGGCCGGCGGCGCTGTCTGTTCGCACGTGGAGATGAAAGAAGGGAGGAGGAAGAAAGAGAAGAGGAGCCCGCGGTCCAGTTCAAAACGGCCTTGCCGCGCCAGGCGGGGTGGCGCGGCAGGGCCCTACCGCGCCAGGCGGGATGGCGCGGCAGCGTCTGGCCCACTGGCCGCCTCGTTGGCGCCCGCGGCCAGCGTGGCGGCCGTGCCGCGCCACATGCACTGGCGCGGCAGGGCGATTTGGCCGCGCCAGCCTAGGTGGCGTGGCCAAAACGGCTACCTAGTGCAAATATTATTCTAGACCGACTGTTATTATAATATTATTAGAAAAAGAATAAAATTAAAAAAAATCCGGACCTCCACCCAGGCGCTGGTTGAGTTTGCAGGGCGCAGCGAAGTGCCGCTCTCGCCCTGTTTCAGTTGGGATCACATCGGGCGCCCATTTGGGCGAGAAAAAAACCGCAACGGTTTTTCAGGTCGCTATGCAATCACATCTTGCTAAATGACGTTCTTGGCGGCGTGCCGACACCCCTGCCATGGCTAGCATGTCGGGCCACCGGGCCAAAATCGATCACTTCTTCGACATGGTCAAGAACTAGTATGAGACCCTGCAATGCAAGCAAATAGAATACGTCCTCCAACCTGATTCAACTAGTGAACAAGATCTATATAATTAATCGCGAGAGGGGCATGCAATTGAAAAAAATTCTATGGGGACCGTCCTCGAATCTCCCACTGTGCGGACCTATCCTGGATGGTGGACGCGTGGACATCCACCGCATCCAACGGATCAAGATGGATACGGTTCCTGGCTCATTTAGCACACGCTCGCGTTGTTGGCTCGGCTCCCGGCGCTCACGGCTTGGCTTCGTCCGCCGCCGCTATAGCAGAACACCGACGGAGGGGAGGGGCGGAGGGCTGAAGCCCGGCCACGGGCGGGGATGCACGCAATCACTGGCCACCAGGGGCACGGCGAGCCGCCCCTTGGCAGCAAGGGTCGAGCTGTGCGGCGATACCTGGACCTGATTCATGCGGCAGACGTGCACAAGGACAGCGCTGGATCTCGTGCGCCGTTGATAGTAGTACTTCTTCTGCTAGCTCATGGCTGCTGCTCAGTACTTCTTCTCGCTAGCTGTGTATTTTCTCATTCATTGCCAATTTCTGAAGTGGCTGGAGGATATGGATCCGGTCTATTCACAGCAGATGCAACCATGACAGAGGCGCTAGATGCAGCAGAGGCCAAAAGGCCAACGGGTACCAGTCAGGCCTTTCCGTCCTCGCGGTCGAAGGCTTCCAGTCCCTCCACACGGACCACACCTCGGCCACCGGCGCCTCCGGCGGATGAACTACAGCGGCCGATGACGAGGACGCAGGCGAGCCGAAATCCTCTAAAGCCAAGCCTACAATGCGAGCGCATGCCAAATGAGCCGAGGAAGGGCACCTCGTCGCCATTCATTGGATGCACTGAGTCTCCACGTGTCGGCCATCCGGGAGAGGTCCTCACGGGAGCGGGTTTGGGGACGGTCCCTATGGATTTTTTTTTTTGCAATTGATAAGACAGAATTAGATTTATGTGTGACTTCCATCTGAAGATGAGGTGATTGCACCCAAGATAGAAGCGGTTGGATGAATGGAGCCAGGAGATGAGAGAGACACGTGTTCTTATGGCGGACGAGTGGGCCGACTGTGCATACAATGGAGCCATGGAGGCAACGGCGGACGCGGAAGGTTCGGATGAGAGACGAGCTCCCATATAATTAGGTCGGGGCAATCTGCAGGTCTCCGTGTTGGAGACGGATCAGTTCCCGGCGGCCGCGGCTCCCAAAGATTCCTGCGCCGCAATCTGAGTAGGATTCCTGCGCGTCCTGGCTCCTGTCTGTCTATATAGTATTAGTCCGCCCGACACGCCCAAAATCCTCAACTAACAGATCCGTCGCAACGGAGAACGGACTCCCAGCGCTTTTCCTCGACCGCCGGTGTCATGGAGTCGACGACCGCGCAGAATGCCGCCGCCCATCCCAAGCCCACCGCCGTCGCCGACCTCGGCGCCTACTTCCGCGTGATGCGTCTCGGCGACGACTCCTCCTCTCCGCAGCCGCCCCAGGTGCCCGTGCCTACCACGACGGCCGACGCGCTGATGCAGCAGCTCCACACGGCGGCGCGGCACTACTTCCCTCACCAGCAGCCGCAGAGCTATGGCGTTGGAGGAGGAGAGACCTCCACGAGCGCCGCCGCCGGGTACGCTCCGCCGCCCTACCCCTACGCCTCCCGTGGCGGCCCTCGAGATTTCTACGCCTCCCACTTCGGCATGCACAGCCCACGCTCCCACCACGCCGCCGCCGCCCCCGCCGCACCCACTCGTGTGACGCCGGAGCTGGATGCCGATGCTGCCGGGCACTTTGATCCCATCTCCTCCTCGTCGTCGTCGACGCCAAGCCCTAACCCCAGCGCCGCCGCCACACACTACCAGTTCGTGCCCAACGCTGCCCCTCGGCTCGGCGCCGCCGCCTGCTTCCCCCAACGTGATGGCAACTCGAGCATCCTCAACCCGCACGCCTCGGCGTTCCAGAGCATGATCCACGCGGCTAACCCTAACCAGATGGGGATGGGCTATTACCACCACCAATCTTGGCTCCCACCCATCATGCCACAGCAGGTCCGGTCGCGCCTGCGGGAGCGCCCGCTGGAGATGGACCTCCTGGCGTTCCCGCAGACGGCGGCCCACGTGGTCCGCCTGCTCGACGAGGGCGACGACGAGCAGGTGCGCCGGAGCGTGCTCGCCGGGGTCAGGCGCGACGTGCGCGGCGTCATGGAGAGCGCCGAGGGGCACGCCGTGCTCGTCGCGCTGGTCCGCGCCTGCGCGGGGAGCCGCGACGAGCTCCACGACATCGTCAAGTCCTTGTACAATGGCAATTGCTTTCTCACCAAGTACAATCATGGGTATGTTGTCCCCTCCTCGATCGACCTTTTTCTTTTTCTGATCAATCTTAAAACTGCACGAATGAAAAAAAAATATATCAGTTTTGCTATTTTTTTTTTCCTCCATCTGTATGATATGATCATGAGTAGTATTTGATGCATCGGTTCATAAATTTGTTTAGATATTCTAATCGAGACAGATTTTAAAGTGCAAATATTCAGATGATAATTTGTTTTACGTTCCATGGCGCAGGTTGGCAAATCTTCTGAAGGAGCTCGTCACGGCCTTGACGCCTTACCCCCAGATGCTCGTGCAGTTCATCTGTTGGCTCCTCCGTGAACGCCTCATGGAGCAGTACAAAGGCGCTGAGCTGCTTCAGTGCTGCTTCAAAACGATGTCTTACGAGGATAGCAAGGTATATGAGTTCAGCAGCAATGGATTTGTGCGCGTGGCACCATACAGTCTTAGTTTTAGTTTGTTATTTACCGAGATGCGAGTCCTTAATTTTGCATTTGATTTTTCTGTCAGGTTATAATTCAGTTCGCCACTATGATCATCGACGAGCTGCTGTTCTCGTCCTTCGGGTCGAGATGCCTGGCTGAATGCTTGCTGTGTGCTAGAAACGTCGAGCTCTACGCTCTCGAGAGGATCATCCTGGACCGCACCATCGAGATCGCCATGGGCCAATACAGGTTCGGCCTCTCCTGCGCGCTCGTCTAACGATGCATGAATGGATGATTTGGTTCGGCCATTGTAGCTAGCGAAGTAGACTAACGAAAACTCGGTGTGCATATGTGCAGCAACTATTTCTTGCAGCGTGCCATCGAGTGCGGCAGCGAGCATCTCCAGGTGGCCATCGCGGAGCGCGTGGCGGCGGACGTGGTGAACCTGTCCACGCACCGGTTCGGGAGCTACGTGGTGGAGGCCTGCTTCCTCCTGGCGCGCACGGCGGTGCCGCTGCAGCGCCTGCTCGCCGCGTTCCTGTGCCTGCGCGGCGACGAGCTCGCCGAGCTGGTGCGCGGGAGCTACTCCAACTACGTCGTCTCCAAGCTGCTCGACGCCGGCAAGAACGTAAGTGTCCGGCGGGCACGCCGCCGATTTACTAGCTTTTGATTTGATGTTTGGTTCCGGCGCTGGATATATAGAGCTGCTGACACTGACTGCTGTTATTCGATCGATGCAGCACTTCCCCAAGGAGACGAGGGAGCTGGCGCGGCTGATCGACAAGCTCCCGGCGTCGGTCCATCGCGAGATGCACGCGCGCGGGGTGATGATGGTCGTCAACAAGCTGATCCACAAGCACCACCGCGTCCACGCCACGCTAAACTACTAGTAGCCTACGGTGTTGTTCTGTTCTGTTCTGTTCTGTAGTGGTTTTAGTATGTCATGTAGTTTCGCTCCAAGGATGTCGCAGGTTTGTGTCGTATCTCGTATGTAGTCGTAGTATTCGTGTTCGTCAGTGTAGCTGTCTGTTGGTTTGGTGATCGTATGTAGTCGTGGTATACTTGTTCGTCAGTGTATCTGTCTGTTGGTTTGGTGAGGTCCATGCTTTTGGGTTGTCGTCTAGTTGTTTTGCTGTACCCCTTTGCAATTAAGCTATGTGCACGGACAAGTAGTGTTTCTGTAGGCTTGATTTCGCAATTTGTAATAAGAGGTGAAAATGAGGAACTCGTATTGTGCACACAATCTTCATCTTCAAATTTCTGTTGTTCATGTTGGGGATTTCCCCTTTCTGGGCGACACCAGACTGTATTGCGCGATAAACTTTATCTGGTTGCTACGTTTGTTTGCTTTCTTTAATGATTAAGAACACTTGCTTTTGAGACGATAATTGGTGTAAACTCATGCGTAGCTCAAAGCAATAGGGATGGGGGCATTTTGGGATGAAAAGTAACAACGAATCGCCGACCGGCCTAATTGACACGAGTCATGTGACACGATCGAGACAAACCTCTGATATAAAGAGTTATGTTAACAAACCAAACAGATCGCAATTAAGCAGGCCACAACAACGATGCTTTGAACTTTCCTGGTAGGGAAGGAACTAGGAACAACCTCGGATTTTTCTTCTGCACATACATACATGCTAACAAAGTAGTACCTCTACCTCAAAACGCTAACTGCTGAAACAGCCATTCCTGTGACGATAGCGTGAGTTTAGAGAATAACCCAACGGCATTTTTTCCTCTTATGGCCGGAAGATGTTCCTACAATGACCTTTGTTACCTACATTAATTTACAAAAGGGACCAGACCTCATTCTGCAACAAAAATTTCCAAGGTTAGTCCACTGGTATTAGGTACACGAACAGAACCCGCTTCATTTAGGATCATAAGTTGACATATCGGACAAGGAATAGTTGTAAGATGAACCCTTCTTGCCTGACGATCGGGAGACAGCTGCGAGGGGATCTCCAGAATAGAGTTTTGACCTTGACGACGCACGCCCACTTGGAACAATCAAAGCACTTGACCCAGGTGTTAGAGGGCCAGGTCTATATGGCATCACTTCACATTCTGCCAAGCCACCATATTGAGTCAGAACAGCAGGTGCAACAGGGATCTGACTTTGGATGCCAACTGGATGATTCCCAGTAACTACTCGCGGAATCTGAGTGATCACCGGTAGTACATCCGGGTTTAAAGCAGCTTGATACTGATTTCGCACTACAGCAGCATGGATGCTCTGCCTTGGGATAAATTGTTGACTAGGAGTTCCAGCTGAATGGACATTCCGGCCTAAACCTTGCAGCACATTGTCTACTTTTGATCTCTTAGCAGGCTGCATCATCTGCTGTATCTTCTGCTGCTGCTCAATGTCCTTGCTAACTTGTTGAGCAGCTGCCACCGCTGCGGCAGCAGCTCTCTTTCTCTCTGCACTTAGCTGCTCCAACTGAGCCATTCGCTTATTGGCTTCTTCCAAAATAGGAAGTTCTTCTAGCTTCTGTTCCTTAATGAACTTCTGCAATGTTCCAAGTAGCGTGCGCTCTTTTGCATCAGCTGCATTCTGCCATCCAAAATAGTTTAGGAAAACAAGACTTGTCTGTACAACTTTTGGTCTAAAATGTTCACAAAAAAGAATACTGGAGCAGACATGTACCTGAGAGGCAGGATCATCTCCCCTGAAGCGGATCATCTTCCCAGCTAATGCAGCAGCATTAATGTATGACCTCAGAACAGGCAATAAGGGGTATTTGTGCACTACATTAAGAGCTTGAATGAATTTGACTGCCTCAAGCTGTTTACCGCTTCGTGCCATTTTCTCAATGAGAACTGGTGCAAAGAAAAAGTTTCATCGTAAGGTCAATTTTTTCATCCAAGAACAATCACAGGAAACTACATTACTACCATGAATTTTTAGAACAGCAAACACAGAGTTGTCCCTGGAAGGCTGAAGAATAGACTATAGTGTATGTGAACAAATACATGACATATGCCTATGATTGAATTCTGTTAGATGATATTTCTTAAAAAAGTCATAAGCATGTTTGATGTTATGCAGGGCCATCGTCATTCACTGCCTCTCGATAAGCATCCAAAAATAATCCTAAACTACAAATAACAAAAGATTCAACTTATGAACCAATGAGGAAAATGATGTAAAGAAACAACACATTTATAGAGAAGCACAGACCAACACAGCTGAAAGGATTCCATAAAGAACAGTGCAATACAAGTTAAAGTCTTGCTGAACAGGTGAAGAAATACAATTGCCGACAAAATATATGAGAACATATCAAGAGCAATAAGATTACTAAAATAGAAAGAATTTGGCCACCAATTACTAAAACAGAAAGAATTCAGTTACAACTACAAGCATCATCATGAATCTGCAGGCAAGATGAGCGATTACCCAACTTGATTCGACAATTCAGCACACAAACAACAATAATGCTAATACTCCATAGTCCATAGAACACAGCGAAACCACCAAATTATTGTACACAGACTATACGTTGTTTACCTGGCATATGCTGGTCGAGGTCGAGCCCAAGGACGGTGAACGCATCGACGGCGCGCTCTCGGCCCGCGATCGACACGACAAGATCTAGCACCTCGCCAGCGCCGCCCACATCTTGAACCAGCCCAAACACCCCCACAAGAAGCAGGAATGCGATCGTCTCCTGCTTTAACATCGCCTCAGCCCCGATCCGCTTGCCTCGTTTCCAGTCCGCCGCGACAGCTCTGGCCTCGCCCCGCGCCTCCGACGATGGCTTCACCCCAATCGCGCGCAGCCGGTCGAGCAGGGAGATGAGAAGGCGACAGGGAACTTTAATATCCCCGTCGCTCTTGGCTTCCTCCAGCGGAGCGCGGCAGAAACCCGCGGCCGCGGAGAGGACCAGAAGGCCCGGATCGGGCGCCACCAGGAGCGCGGCGTCGAGGGCGCGCGCGGGCTCCTTAAGCTCGTCCCTGTGCTGTGCGCGCGGAGCCCTGCGCCGTCCATCGCGGAGCAGATCAGCTCGAGCTCCGAGAAGCGGGCGAGGCGGGCGGCGAGGGTGGAGTCGAGGGCGGCGGAGTGGGATTCGACGGCTCGCCACGCGGTGGTGAAGGCGGAGAGGGCCGTGGAGTAGGTCTGGAGGGAGGCGATCGCGGCCGGGATGGACGGCGCGGCGTCGGCCATGGCTGCGGTGGCCGTAACCCTACTGAAGTGCGTCCTGCGGATGCCAAAGGTGGAAGAAGGCAGACAGTGTTGGGCCAAACTTGGGTAATGCTCGAACTGTGTCGTGTGTTAAGGAAGTCCACCATCGGGCCCATAGAAATGTAGCCCATGATGTTAGGCAACTCCTCTCATATTGGCATGTTACCATATTTTATTTTGATTCCAGGCAAGGGTTGGGCATGGACTCTACCATACTAAAAAAAAAAAAGCAAGGTCCATTAATTTGTATAGTGTAATCCTTGATATTGATTCTTTTACATCTTTTTTTTTGCAAAACTATTCTTTTACATCTAGAAATAATCCATACAGTAAAAGGATATTAAATCTGAACCTGAATAGATGACTTCATTATTAGAATAAGCAGCATATAATACATGTTAGTAGATGAGAATAAAAAAAATACTATGGGAACATATATGCTTGAAAGGCTGCTGGGCAAGGCCAAACGCACCGCAAAAACATTTATCCAGTTACTCCTCTCGCACCCACTCTCTTCTTCTCCTCTGATCTGCGTGCTCTAGTAAAGGTTTGGTGGCTAGCAGCGCGGCGAGGTGCGTCCTTCTCTTGGTTCGGTCATGCTTGTGTTGAGTTTGGAGTTTCGGGGCGGGGTAAGGGGAAGGGGTTTGTGGCCTCCGTTATAAAGAGATCTTTGGGCATGATATTAGAGCAGGTTTAATTGTGGACGAGATGATGGCGAAGTCTGACGTGTAGGAGAGAGAAGGGGACAGGCGTTTGATGATGTGCTCGCGTGGAGTCAGCGTATACGAATCAACCTATTCCATCGTGTCTATTTATTGGATAAGATCATTGCTAGGTATTACATGCCCATGGGGTCCACAACCACCCAAGGCCACCTCACCTCACGAGACACCCGCGAGCAGGCGTCGTTATTAGGCATTTAGGCTTGCTCTTAGATTTGCGACGGAGGCTGGGGCGTTGTCCCTTTGGGGTGGTGGAGGAGAACGTGATTGGATGGTGGGGGATGTGTCATGGTTCAAAATAATTTTATTGATGGTAACAAGGAATGATGGTCTGGGTAACATAAAGCTGTGAATGTGGGGGTGAACGCTCTCCTGGTTGCAGGGTGGGGTGAAAGGTGGTGGGGGTTGGGTAACCGAGTCTATTTTCGATATTTGTCGGTATTTCTAAAGCAAGGAAAATATATGGAGAGGCATCTCCCAATAAACTTATCTAGAGAGTTGTATATTTTGGAAAGTAATCTATCCACTCTTCATCAAGTTTGCCCTAAACAGGAAAATTTATTCTATTACTCGTTGCATGCCTCAATCTCTTAACTAATTATTCCACTACCTACCTATGTATATGTTGATGGTGCACACTGCTTACTGCTGTGTTGTCATTGGTCGCTTTGTACATTACCTTTTCTGTTGCACTGTCTTTTTTTTATTTTGTCAAATTACATGTCCACGATACCCGTACAATTTGTGACAGGAAGTAATTTATCAAAAATATGCATGATAGGAGGTAATTTGTGATCAATATATATGATAGAGAAAGTATCTTGACCAATATGTATGATAGACAAAGTAACTTATCAATATAATACATGGCAGGAAGTAATTTTTGACTAATATATATTGATAGAGGAAGTAATTTATTAATAAGACACATTATAAGAAATAATTTATGACCAATTTATATGATGGAGGAAGTAATTTATTAACAAGACACATGATAAGAAGTAATTTATGACCAATTCATATGATAAAGGAAGCAACTTCACTATTTTCACCAAAACACACTCAAGTAGGATCTTGTTCGAAGATTTTGTTGTAACGAATATAATGGTGCAATCATAGTTTCATTTTAAAGGCTGGTTTAGATTGCAAAGTTTGCAAAATGTTCTGCATTGGTAAGCATGCTCCCTCTCACAAAGAGCTTAGAAGTTGTTAAACTATAGTTTTCTTTGTTTAGAAGTTCATTTTCATGCAATGCACATGGCTGCATGCGGGGATATATTCATGCTTCGGTGCCTTCTATATAAAAAATTCCAGAAAACAATGAAAATAATAATTTGTTTTTGATATGGGCCCCACCCTGTAGATAGCTTCATTGCAAATTTTTTCATACACTGCAGCAAGGTACATCGATGCAATTTTTTTTCACCGTAGGGTCATCTTTTTTTTTTGGAGGGGGGAGGTGGGTTCACTGCCACACTGTTGAGGGCCTTAGTACTATTTGGAGAGCGCTATATCCACATAGATACCTCCTTTCTAGAGATCACTCACTAAACAGTTGAGTGTTTTTACATGCAGCTGGTGAACACAAGAGGACCTGTGTTCACCTGTGTCCAGATAGTGAATCGGAAGAGATGATCTCCCGCATGACTGCAATTGCTCTCATGGTTGTGTTGAGCATGGCACAGTATGCCTCCCTTGCCACCACCCCCGGCCCTAGGGTCATCATCATCGGTGCTGGCATGTCAGGTAAAACATACCATTAATGCTGTTGATGGTTTTGTTTCTCAATTGAACTACCTTGGTCCACTGAGTAGTTAGGTTACTTCCTCCGAGTTGCTAAAGAAAGTTATTTAAGACATTGGCGTGGTCTCCAGAACAGGAACGAAGCTGGCAATGAAATCCATGGTGGTGCACGCCATTGACATTCATCTAGAAACATGTGAATTTGTCAAATGATTATGTGATAGAAATAAGCACTTAGTGGTAAATCTTAGTTTTTTGCCTGGTGCCAGTACACCACCCAACGTCAATGTGGCATCGTCCCTGCTCCAGAACATAACTTTAACTAATATTTTTTTGCTATAAAATATATTAAATTATATTTTAAAAGTGCTTTTATTAAACTAATGGTTCTATCCGGGTTGATTTAGCAATTATAGTGGTTTAAATCGGCTATTTGGTTTTGAGTTGATTCACACATTGTTTAAAAAAAGGACTAAATTGTATAGGAGATGACTCAATATGACCACCGGCTTTTTTTATTTTTTGCAAAAATCAGTGTGGTTAGATCTCTATGTGGGCTCAACGTTGAAAATCATACTCTAAAATTAAAATATTGTATTTACACATTAAAAATTTAGCAAAGTTAAGTGACTGTTGGAGGTCTCGCATAATGATACAAAATGGAATACCGATAATATCGTAAGGTGCCCTATGTATATTAGAGTGATAGAGTCGAGAGCGGTGAAGGTGGTGGATTGCTGGATTAGTTTGGTACTTTGGTCTTTTGCGCTTAATTAAGCACTCCTGCCTAGTGTGGATTTGGCTCGGGTTTTGAGGTCATACCATTTACCTAATTACCTAATTCATCTCGATCTGCCCGTGCACACATAGCACAGGTGCGCATGCACTTCATTCGTTGTGACTCTTTGGACAGGGATCTCGGCGGGGAAGAGGCTGTCGGATGCCGGGATAACGGACCTGCTGATTCTGGAGGCGACGGACCACATCGGCGGCCGGATTCACAAACGGAACTTCGCCGGCGTCAACGTCGAGGTGGGTGCCAACTGGGTGGAGGGCGTCAACGGGGGCAAGATGAACCCCATCTGGGCCATCGTCAACTCCACACTGAAGCTCAGAAACTTCCGCTCCGACTTTGAATACCTCGCGCAAAACGTCTACAAGGAGAAGTACGTCATCAAGTGAAATGAACAATAATAGGCTTATGCTAAACCAATTAACTAAATTAAATATGCTGTATAGTGTATACGCATGGAAAAAATGCAACTAAAACAAAATCTAGAGATATGAGATTTATTTATGCAATTGCTAGATATCCCACACACAAATATGGTTTTTCTCACCAGCCAGTGGCAAAATGTGGGGTATGATCCATCTATAGATGTGTGTCCTAATAAACTGCCCATGCACATGTCCTAATAATCAGTGCATGTATTACTATTATATAGAGATTTCATATATACTATGCTCCATCTGTTTCCAAATATGCTATGTGTGTTGGGACATCGACGATTCGACACGGCCATATTAAGACTCTGTTGGAAGGTATCTGATGGTACCATGCATTACTATTTTGGCTGATTAATGGTAGCCATTGATTGCAGCTGATTATTTATTTTTAAGAAAAAAATATAAACAGTTTTACCATTCTTGGAAAAAAGGAGAACCGTTCATTCCCAAAGATCCAATAGTGCTAAGGTGGGAGTTACCAGGAGGTAAAGTACCACGAAAAAATTGCTCGTATTAACTAAAATGGTAAATTGAAAATTTTAATAGAGAAAGTATTATACTCTGATTTTCTTTTTTTGAAAATTGGTGATCTCCTTTTCTCGCAACTCTCTGCTCGGCTCATCGTCAGTCCTCTCTTCTCGGCTCCTCTCTGCTCTGCCTTCTCCGTCACCGCCTCGCTACAGGTTCGTCTCCGCCACCAAGAGCAAGTTCCTCCCCCGTGCCAACAACTTGCCAAAGTTTCCGCGTGACAAGCTCGGTGCACAGTGTGCCCTGCTGGCTACTCCACTCGCGCGCGCCATGTCAAGTTGGCCACCATGCACGACCATCACGATCACGCGGCTGCTTAACGCCACGTCACTCTACGCGGTGGACAGCTCGGTGGCGGCGAGGATGTACTTTGCCACGGGGCAGCTGGTGGGGTTGGACCATATGTTGCCACGAGGCAACATATGGTCCATATCACAGACTCACGGTGTGTGGGGGACCTATCGTCGGCTCAGTGTCGGGGATGCCTCTGCGATCTGGTGGCACGGTGGTAGAATAACGTGACTGGGTTCGTCCATGACGGGTAGGGCGCGAGGCTCGGTGGCTCGCGCTGCATCCTGAGGTCCGAGCTCGGGAAGTTCTATACCAGATCCCGAGTTTCCTTAGTACTCTTTTCTAAAAAACAAATACTTAGCCAAATACATATTAAGATCAACGTCTATGATTAATTAGATAAAAAATACCGCTTGGTATCTCCTGGTACCTGTCAAGCATTGTAAAACACCTCATATGTAGTACTTCCATGTACCTTACTTTGGGTGCCTCCTAGGGCCACCCGGTACCACCGACCTTACCACCCGTAGATCTTTAAAAATGAAAGGTTCTTATTTTTCCAACCATTCTAAAACTCTTATGATATTTAAATAAAGATAATTAAATGTTTTAAAACATTTTTTATGATCATCCTAGTAATATCTATTTTACATTGTCAATCTATATGTATATATATGCAGTTCTTTTTAACATTTGGTAGGCAGTTTGAAAAAGTCTACCGGCAGGAATTCTAAAACATCTTGTATTTTGAGCATTATGGATTATTTTCTTAACATCCTTTTTGTTGTAAATAAACTGCAGTGGTGGCCTCTACGATGAAGAATACGTTCAGAAGATAATTGACCGGGCGAATAATGTGGAAGAGAGTGGGGAGAAACTTTCCGGCACGTTGCACGCCAGTGGCGGCGGCGACATGTCCATCCTTGCCATGCAGCGACTCTACGATCAGTAAGTACAAACTTATTCATATACGATTGTCTGCTCTGTTCTAAACAAAAAGGTTCATCTTATGAGTTTTATATATATACATATATGCAATTGTCGTTGCAAGGATCAAGGTGACACTTCCATTCTCCACCGTACCTTATTGTTTTCTATACTTAGAAAACAAACTTCTTTTATGCTAACTTTTCAAGATCAGTACTATGTATGCAACAAAATACGTTATTAGAATTCTGGGCCTAACTAACTGCAAACATGGTGATCAAACATGCAAAAATGGTACTGCCAGCCAGCCGAACGGCCCCGCGACGCCGGTGGACATGGCGGTGGACTACCGCAAATACGATTTCGAGTTCGCCGAGCCGCCGCGGGTAACCAGCCTGCAGAACGCCGTTCCTCTCCCGACGTTCAGCGACTTCGGCGACGACGTCTACTTCGTCGCAGACCAGCGGGGCTACGAGTCCGTCGTCTACTACCTCGCCGGCCAGTACCTCAAGTCCGACGAGTCGTCCGGCAAGATCGTCGATCCCCGCTTAAAGCTCAACAAAGTATGTACCTACTAGCCTACTTGCGCTGCATATATACTACATTTGATCATCTTTTCTTTGTCTTGTGAGCATGCATGTCTCTTGAGCTTGGAGTTGTACATGCGTAGGTGGTTAGTGAGATCTCCTACTCCTCGGCAGGGGTCACCGTGAAGACAGAAGATAACTCGGTGTACCAAGCAGACTATGTCGTGGTTTCTGCAAGCTTGGGAGTCCTGCAAAGTGATCTCATTCAGTTCAAGCCTCAGCTGCCTGTCAGTCCTCTTCATGCATACTAGATTGAACTACTAGGATCAGAACTCGATATATACGATTAGACTGTTCCAACTTTTTCATCACAGATATATCTCATATTTTCCTATATATGACAATGATTTGAAACAGGAATGGAAGATCGTGGCGATCTACCAATTTGACATGGCTGTGTACACCAAGATATCCGTCAAGTTCCCCAAGAAGTTCTGGCCTGAAGGAAAAGGGAGGCAGTTCTTCCTCTACGCGAGCAGCAGGAGAGGTTACTACGTAGTGTGGCAGGTATTAACCATAGTTTACCAAGAGACACAAGTTTTAAATTATGAATGCCATGAAACTGAACATCCTTTTATTTCCAAGAACTGAATCTGCAGGAGTTTGAGAAGCAGTACCCTGGTGCCAACGTCCTCCTTGTCACCGTCACCGACGAGGAGTCGAGGCGTATTGAGCAGCAGTCGGACAACCAGACCAAGGCAGAGATCATGGAGGATTGGAGGTGCTGAGGAAGATGTTCCCTGGCAAGGACGTGCCGGATGCCACCGACATCCTTGTCCCGAGGTGGTGGTCCGACAGGTTCTACAGGGGCACATACTCCAACTGGCCAATTGGTGTCAATCGCTACGAATATGATCAGCTCAGGGTACTACGAATGAATAATCCTTGTTTTTCTGATTTTATCGCGATCGTATGAATCGTTTAGCATATGCGTGAACTTCTGAGGATACTGTTTTTTTCTGCACTCTACAGGCGCCGGTTGGGAGGGTTCACTTCACTGGTGAGCACACAAGCGAGCACTACAACGGCTATGTCCATGGCGCTTATCTTGCAGGTATTGACATGCATGTGTGCTCGAGGTCTTCATTTGCCTACTCTTGAATCTTGATCTTTCGAAGGTTACAATAATGCAATTTTTTTTTTGTTGCGTTTTGTCAGGCATCGATTCTGCAGAAATTCTGATCAACTGCGCCCAGAAGAATATGTGCAAGTACCATATCCAGGGCAAGTATGATTAGGTTCCGAACGAGGACCCATATCGATCGTACTGCATGCAACAGCGAAACAGAAATAAGGACCCCAGTGTTTAACTGTTTAATATCGGCATCTGAGGATTTATATGTGGTTAAATAATGCTGCATGCTTAAGTAATTATTCAAAACTTTTTTTTGTTGGCAGCGTTCGGACCACAATGGAAGTTTGGTATTTAAATTTTGAGAGTTTTTATGGTGCTTGGAAATAATAACAACCATTGATTAGTCTAGATCTAATGGTTAAAAATTGAGAGGAACCATTACGAGGAACCTAAGATGTGGGCCAGGAACTAAAATATGTGGGCCCATAACTAATTTTGAAATTAAATCAAAGGGTAGATTGGTATTTTAAGTCCTAAGTCTAACCGTGGCAGCGTCGTCTTCCTTCAAACAGACACCGGAGGCATGACTTCTCACCTGCCAGCGGCTGCACTCCTCACTGATCACCACGGCAGAAGGTGGCTCCGGTCATCCCATGACCAACGCTGCTTGCACTGCCCACCCCTCTCAGTGTTGCCGCTTCCCGAACCCCACCTTCGCATCTATTGATGGAAGCAGAGGCAGGAGCAAACGTTGTGCTGCAATCGATCGACGAAGAACGGCCGCGCGTCGGAGGAGAGCATTCCAGCAGCACAAGTCCTTCAATTACTCCCTCAGATAGACATGCTTTTAGAACACTGGGACAACAATCCTGGCAGCAGCCTGAGCCTTAGCCACCTGATTAGCCTCTTGGAGTAAGCAGCTGTGTGCCTGTGCTGTTTTAATCACCGTCCATTAGTCCGCTGGCTGCAATCATGCATCTCGGATCGCCGTCCGTCGATCGCACAAACGTGAAGCCCAGGGCAGCTAGCTCTGCCGCCACGAAGCCGTGGCCTACGAGCCTCTCAGGCGAGCCTCTCTGCGGACGTGCAGCATGTGCTTAGATGGAGATGGGGACGGGCCGCTGGGGAACTACGGCGGGCGTTTGTTGGCCATCGGCTGCCAGTGGATGGGAAGTTTTGGGGAGAACCGGAGATCCGGAGAAAATCTATTTTGGTGCCCATGAATGATTACTAAAGTAACCTTCTCTATAATAAAAATATCTATTTTAGATCAACGGTTCAGAAAATTTGAGAGGGGAGGAACTTTGGTTCCCCTCAAGCACTGTAACTTAAATTTTAGAGGTTTATAGTGCTTGAAAATAATAATAGCCATTCATTATTCTAGATCTAATGGTTAAAAGTTAAAATGAACCTATTACGAGGAATCAAAGTGTTGGGCTAAGAACTAAATTTAATGGGCCAGGAGTCATTTATGAAATTATATTTGTTTTTGCAAAAATGTTCTAAAAATGTTGCTAATGATTTAACTGTTATAGGTGCTACTCTATACAAGTTGAGGGGATCTAGAGGCACAGATGATCCCACTGTGAAAGTTTAATATTTAAATTTTTAGCATGTCAAATTTAGGTTGTGAGGTTGAATTTAAGCACTGACACGAGGTTAAAAATTAATACCAACGGGATCAACCTCGCAACGGCCTAAGCACCTCTAGGAGCTCTTGTATACTATCTTAGTTGGTTAAAAAAGAAAAGGTGGAAGAAAAAATTGTTTCCAGCAGATGAGGCAGCTGGTTGGTTAGCTATCCATCCACGCTAGGTGCTAGATATCTTCCACCCACGCCTAGGTATATTTGTCTAGCACCCCACACTCGCCATCCCCGCAGGGCATTTAGATAAGTTGTTGGATTTTACCATTCTTTTACTAAATAATTTATTTTATATAATAGTTAAATCTAGACTTTAGCCAGTCCTTTTTAGATAATCTGTTGGAGATGACGAAGGCGGAAGTTGTCCTTTTCAGTGTCATCCCTGACAAGGTTTAGTTTTTCACCATTTAGAGTTAAATACACGCAAATACTAAGTTATACTAAGCATCATTGATAGATTACACCGACAGATCTCTTTCACGATAGTTCATAACACCATGTTTAAAAAGAAAGCTGGCTTCAAAAATATATTCCGTGATCTCATTCGAGGATGCACGTGCTTATCGGGGTCTTTTCAAGCGAAGTAAATGTTTTGCATGATTGCCTGCTGCCCAACCCAACAAGAAATTCAATTTGTGACAAGGAAATCGCGCGAACCAATTAATCAATTTATTATTACATGGCCCCGGTGGTATATCATTTAAAAAATTTTAGGGTGCGTTTAGTTTCAAAAAATTTCCCAAAAAATATTATTTATCCAACTTTTTTCTATTCATCTCATCCCTCCCACTCATGGAGCACGCTTCCCAGGACTCAGCTATTGTGTTTTTGGGGTCTACAGTGTATTTTCGGGAAATCTTCCCTAATCTATGGTTAGGAAAAATTAGAGTCGTCCGTTGAGAAGAATCAAATGATGAAGAGACAGGAAGTACCTAGAAGGCTAGGAGTACCTTGATTAAAGTACCAGTGATACTTAAAATAGTGGACTAGTCATACCATTCACAATAATACTTTAATTATCTTTATATTATCCAAATTAGATCAAATTTCCAGCGAAATTTTAAAGGAAAGTACAAAAATACTACTAGTACTCCATCCGTTCCAAAAAGAATGCAATTCTCGCGTTTCGAGAAGTCAAATAACTTCAAGACTAGATTTATATAAAAAAATACTAGCATTCTTGATATAAAATAAATCTCATTAAATTAGTTATGAAATATATTTTTATAATTAAGTTATTTAGAAACATAAATGCTAATATTATTTCATATAAAGTTGGTCAAACATGAGCAAAATTTACTGGCACGGTTCCTACAATTACATTCTTTTTAGGAGGGAGGTAGTACTTAACAACCATACTTACTAACTCGTATCATTTTGTCAATCAACGGCCTGGTGTCCCAATCCAGTCGATCACATGCATATCGACCGCTCGAGCCTAACAAAATAAATGCAGGCGGCAACAGCAGCCTATCGACTCGTCAGCAGTGTCTTAATAAAGTTGACAGCGCCCGTGAACACGACAGGAGCAAGCTTAAGCATTGCATGCACACACCTGCCAGGGCGGCGATGTGAAACGGCGACGTGGCGCGGCGCGGCACGCGTGGAACCTTCTCCGATCCGATTCTTTTACGTCGCGTCGTCTCCAGAACCGTACAAGGCCAGCCGGGCCGTGTCTTTCCGGCAGCTCTGCCACGGGAGTCTCCCTGACTTGGACATGCATATACGGCACGATCAATGAAATGGAATCAGTGCAAAATTGAAGATTTCTGCAATGATGCAAGATGACAAACGGTTAAAACATTGAACGTGTGTCACGCGTGTTATTTAATTATTATTCTTTCGGACGTCTGATCAAGCTTGCAAGTGGCTAACTGGCTATCTATGCATGGCATGAACATGGAGTGTGTTACAGGCAAACCAACCAAACGCGCCCCCTACATTTTCAAAAGAGTGAGAGAAGAATTCCACGCTCTAAAAGAGACATCTGAGACACAAGAGTTTGCATGAAAGATTTATCGCAGCTCACAAGTTACTCGTTCTCAATTTGATGTTACATGCGGACTTAGGTACGTCTCCAGGACTAGTTTTGTAGCTAGTGATCTCGCGCGCCCACGGTTGGTGTAGTCTAGATTTTGGTTACTTCGGCGGCATCGAGCCGGTGGCAAATACGTCAATATAATCCTAGTGTTACAGAGGACATGGATGGATCAAATCAAGATTTGTTTTTTTTTTGGGGGGGGGGGGAAGGGGGGGGGGGTCTTTTCTTTTTTGAGTTGTATTCAGTTGTGCTGAGTTGTGACCTCCCAAATGGGAGTGTCTTTGTGTAAGCTTTTTATTGTTATCCTACTAATAAAAATTCGGCAAAGCTTTTACTGTTCATTGTAAAAAAATAGTGGGCTCACTGTATTTACGTAGAGTAAATATAGTACCGTGAACTGTGTAACACACACCGTGATCATCTTACGTAGTACCAATGCATCGTGACACACATCTCGCTGTAGGAAATGAGCTCAGCGTCGCTGTTGAGGTTTTACCCACTCCATCATGAATCATGATACATGGGTGTTAGGATATGATCAAATTTATAGCTTTGTTGAACTGCCATAGGCCCTACTACGTACTAGTGCATGTTAGATCAATGGCTAGCATTAATCAGCCATAAAAGTACTCCGTGGTACCTTCTGGTACCTTTCCAAGCATAGTAAAATTCCTCAAAATTAAATAATATAATATAATTTTTCTCTGAAAAGTATAATTCTGGAGAAAATATCCACCGACCGTGTGCAGTATTGTTGTTCCGATCGATCAGCTACAGGCAAAGACGTGCGCATCCTCCAACCAGCTGCTACGTGCACGAGCCTCTGTCTCGTACAACCGTCTCCGAGTGTGTGTATATATATATAAGCACACTGATCGGAGGAGCTGCAAGTCTGCGAGCTAGCAGCATTAGCCTCGTTCATTTCTTCGTCTCGGTAGAGAACGAGAGCGAGGAGCTAGCTAGGTAAATGATGATGAAGCCCTCATCCGCAGCAGTCATCGCTCTAGCAGCGGTGCTGCTGGTGGCAGCACAGTACGCCTCCCTCGCCGTTGCCGCGCCAAGGGTCATAATCGTCGGCGCCGGCATGTCCGGTAACAAAATAACCAGCATATATATATAGTTACATATATACATATATGCATGTCGTGCTAGCTAGAGTAACTTGGATGTGTCGCAGGGATCTCGGCGGGGAAGCGGCTGTGGGAGTCGGGGGTCCGTGACCTGTTGATCCTGGAGGCAACGGAGCGCGTGGGCGGGCGGATGCACAAGCACAACTTCGGGGGGCTCAACGTGGAGATCGGGGCCAACTGGGTGGAGGGCATCGGTGGCGACAAGGTCAACCCCATCTGGCCCATGGTCAACGCCACGCTCAAGCTCAGGAACTTCTACTCCGACTTCGACAGCGTCGTCGCCAACGTCTACAAGGAAGAGTACGTAAATACTACACTTGATGAAGATGATTCCATCTGCTGAGACGATTGGCTACGTTAAAACATGCCAACGTCCCTGCTTGTGTCTGTGCGTAAGAATTAACTAACGTTTGCAGGGATCATGTCTACAGTGATCGGTGAACATGATTTTGCTGCCATCTGATCGAACTGGCCAGTTGGGCATCTCAGGAACGAAAATTAAAAATTCAATTTTACGGGATCCTAAATCCTATATAATGGCATGCATTAAGAGCTAATGGTCGATGTGATGCTAAGTTAATCTTCATGCATGATCTCTGGTCCGAACTGAACGATCGAACCAATTAATGTGTCCGTGGTCCTGAGAGAGATCGAGCTCTTATTATAACACTGATGAAAAATGTGTGACCGGCCAGCCAGTGAGCTGATAACGTATAACAATGGACGATATACGTAGGGGGTTTTTTTCCCCTCAAACAAGCATGATGAACGTGTATACGATATCATATGACTGTATGGTACAACGATCAAGACACATTCTGAACCATGCATGTATTCCATTGCCAAATTAAATAGGCGAAAAAAAAGAAAGGTGAAGCCTGACCTGAATAATGAACTAATGGCACTGGTCTCTTAATTAAACAAATATGAAATTAAACATTTGAATTTGCATTTGCTTTATTTTCTTCAAGTTTTGTGCCGCGTGCACGATTCCGAATAATCCTATATATGTAGCTAATTTGTTTGTTGTATACATGTTTTCATTATTTCACCCTTGCCCAGCGGTGGCCTCTACGACGAGGACTACGTGCAGGAGAGGATGGACCGTGCCTACGAGGTGCAAGAGCTGGGCGCCAGCCTCACCAAGTTGATGCACCCCAGCGGCCGCGACGATATCTCCCTCCTGGCCATGCAACGGCTGTTCAACCAGTACGATGGATACATGTTCTTTGTGTTTTGATCGATCCATGCATACATCGATATATATAAATACATAGATGAAATGTGACCTTATTAGCCGTGCCGCTGGCGCTTGTGTGCATGTGTGTGCGTACGTGCAGCCAGCCGAACGGGCCAGCGACGCCGGTGGACATGGTGCTGGACTACTTCATCTACGACTACGAGTTCGGCGAGCCGCCGCGCGTGACTAGCCTGCAGAACACGGTGCCGACGCCGACCAACGCCGACTTCGGCGAGGACGCCAACTTCGTCGCCGACCAGCGGGGATTCGAGTCCATCATCCATTACGTCGGCGCCTCCTACCTCTCCACCGACGGCAACGACCAAATCTCGGACACCAGAGTCCTGCTCAACAAGGTGCACGGGCACATACATATATAAATATATCTGTGAAAATCACATATGATACCCAAAAAAATAGGGAAAAGACTATTTTGACTCTTCAACTGTTACAAAAGTCTAATTTTCAACCCACAAGGCCACAACTACAAAACCAGACATCAAGGACTATTTAACTATAAAACCAGACAAAATTGACCCTTTGGGTGGTTTGAAGGTGGTTTTCCAGTTTTTTCAAAAATTATAAAAAATATGTTTGTATTAAAATCAATAACTAATTTATTTTAAATTGGAAAAATATGGATCTTATGCCAATATTTTTTTCGAAAAATGCCCTATATGTTGGTCACCATTTGAAATAATTTTCATATTATTTATTTTTATTCTAAGTATTTTTAGAAAAAGAAATAAAACACTAGCAATGTAAAAAGATAATACCCAAATAACATTAAATTGTGAAAAATAGGTTGATTACATTTTTGGCACCGATTTCATATTTTTTTCTTTTAAATGAATTAGTTATGAACTTTTAAGTTTAAATAATATTTTCTTATATATTCATAAAAATCGAAAACCACCTTCAAAATAATCCAAAGGGAAAAAATAAACTTTTCCCTTTGTACTTTTGGGTTGAAAATAAGACTTTTACAACAGTTGAATAGTGAAAAATAAACTATTCCCTAAAAAAAGTTAACAAGAACATGTGGAGTGAGAGCGAACAGAACTAAATGATTGAGATATTGAACCGCAAATTTTCGGTATCTGAAATGGTAATTATTTGAAGACCAGAGCTATATAGGAGGGGGTGTTAAATTTCAATGTTAAGGGTAACGACAACAGAAGGCAGAAATGGTCCAGAGATGGTACCGCCGTAGTGTACATAAGCATTAAGCAACACACTGAAAAAGAAAACTCAACCACTATGCATTAGTACAATCAGCAGCATAAGTTATAAGGAGGCCGAGGCTTTACATCGTCATTAAAACTATGGAACCACATGTCATGTCGGACAGATTGAAAACATATCGAAACGTGGCTCGATGCCTATACACATATTGAAATACATTAAAACTTCTTGTATGCTTGGATTTGGAAACGACGTGCAGGTGGTGCGAAATATCACCTACGACGACCAAGGCGTGGTGGTGTCGACGGAGGACGGTTCGTCGTACGGCGCAGACTTCGTGATCGTCTCCACCAGCTTGGGCGTCCTGCAGAGCGACCTCATCCACTTCACACCCCAGCTGCCTGTTAGTTCCACCTCCATCGATCTAGCTCTGCTAATTTCTTTCAGTCAATGTCCGGCATATATATATATATATATATATATATATGAGAATTACTACATCGATATCGATCGATCCTGCTGTATCATGCAGTTCTGGAAGACCGTGGCGATCTACAGGTTCGACATGGCGGCATACACCAAGATCTTCCTCAAGTTCCCGCGCCGGTTCTGGCCCGTGGGCGAGGGCAAGCAGTTCTTCGTGTACGCGAGCCGGCGGCGAGGCTACTACGGCATGTGGCAGTCGTTCGAGAGGGAGTACCCGGGCGCCAACGTGCTGCTGGTGACGGTCACCGACGACGAGTCGCGGCGGATCGAGCAGCAGCCTGACGACGTGACCAAGGCGGAGGCCGTGGCCGTGCTCAGGAAGATGTTCCCCGACGCTGACGTGCCTGACGCCACTGACATCTACGTGCCACGCTGGTGGTCCAACCGCTTCTTCAAGGGCTCCTATTCCAACTGGCCCATCGGCGTCAACCGCTACGAATACGACCAGCTCAGGGTAACTGCATGCAGTTCATCTTGACACAGACGAACCTGCTGCCTCAGTTACTACTGTACTACCTGACGCATCAATCAAAGTAATTAACCGTGTGTGTGTTTTTTTATACTACTTCGGTGGTGATGGGCAAAAAAATAAAATAAAATGAAGGCGCCGGTTGGGAGGGTTTACTTCACCGGTGAGCACACCAGTGAGCTCTACAACGGCTATGTCCATGGAGCATACCTTGCAGGTCTCGACTCTTTAATTATTGGCCTCTCGTCTTGGGTGTGAAGTTGTTTAGTATTCTGCTGCAAAACTGCATTATGCTTATGCGTTGAGAGTTGTTTTCCAGGCATCGACTCTGCAGACATCCTCATCAATCGCATCTTCAAGAACGAGGAGTACAAGGTCCGTGGCAAGTACGACGACCCAGCTGCAGACACGAAGAACGTCGGCCAAGTCGCAGAGGTAAAACCAACGGTAGCAGAAGTAGCACGTCCTCAACAATCAACATTGTCTGTAACCAACTGGAGTGACAGTAAAATTTTCGCTGCAGGCTAAATGAATGATGATGAGCTGACATCACACGTACACCAGCTCACCAGGGGATGAATAAAACTACTGATCGAGATGCCGTGGTTTGTATGGAGGATGGTTTTTTCGGGCTTTAATTTGCTGGCCAGTGTTGTTCATACGTATCTTTCTGTCTAGTGTTCTCGGATGCTTGATTGATCCTGCTGAAGCATCCTTGTGATGTGTTTTCTGCCGGCCTAGTAAAAGCACGGACACTGCTCCTGTTTGCATTGGGAATGCCTCGATCATTTGGTTTATTACCAATCATTACGACGATCCAAATTAGTAAATCGAGTTCACGGATATTGACTCCAACTTTCTTATGATTGTCTAAAAAATAGTAAAGCGTTCTGTCTTGATATGTTCGCACCGGCACGTCTTAAATGGGCTGGTCATACCCGCAAAAAAAATTAAATGGGTTGGTCACCACAACCACACGATGTGTCATAGGCCGAACGGGGCGCCTCAATCTCTACTACTTAAAAAAAAAACTGTAACCGTTGCAATACAAAACATGGGACATTCGGACCTGAACTCTAACCGTAGACACACAGAACAGCGTACAACAGCGGAATTGGACTCCTATACTATGTCTCCAGGGAACAGTTCGCGTTAAACATGAGTGCCTTATCACCACGGCATATATACATGTGTGTCTCCGTACCATATCGAGAAAAAGAAACCCATCTATTGAGAAAACTACTACGGCGTCGGCGTCAAGATGTCGAGCTACAAGTTGCTTCATTCCCAAAAAAAAAAAAAAGCTACAAGTTGCTTCTGCTGTCGTCGGTCTGCTTCTTGCGTCGTCGTGTTGCGCTGCCCACGCCAAGGAGACGAAGCCGCCAACTCCGTGGAGCGTCCACGTTCCGAAGCCCGGAAGCGACATAAAAAAATTCGCCCTTCAGCGCATCCCTCTTCCCCACGGCGTCACCGGTGCCGAGAGCCTCGCCTTCGACCGCAAGGGTCAGGGCCCCTACGCCGGTGTCTCCGATGGCGGGCGTCCTGAAGTGGGATGCAAGCGGCAAGCACTGGACGACGTTCGCGTACAACGCCAACTATAAGAAGAACTCTATGTGCACGGTGTCAACAGAGCGGCCGGGAGGCGCCGAGGCCATCTGCGGCCGCCCGCTCGGCCTACAGTTCTACGCCAAGACAGGAGATTTGTACATCGCTGATGCATACTTAGGACTGATGAAGGTTGGACCGGGCGGCGGCGAGACGACGGTGCTAGCAACGGAGGTAGATGGTGTGCCCTTCAACTTTGTCAACGGTGTCGACGTCGATCAAGTCACCGGCGACGTGTACTTCACCGACAGCAGCACGACCTACACGAGGGAGCACAACACGATGATCTTGATCAACCGTGACACGACTGGACGGTTGCTCAAGTACGACGCACGGAGAAGACGTGTGGCCGTCCTCGAGGCTGGCCTGCCATATCCCAACGGTGTCGCCGTGAGCGCCGACCGGACGCACGTCGTGGTAGCACACATTGGGCCATGCCAGGCGTTCCGGTACTGGCTTAAGGGGCCCAAGGCCGGCCGCTGCGAGCTCTTCGCCAACCTCCCAGGTTACGCGGACAACATCAGGCGCGATGCTAGCCGAGGCTATGGTTTGCACTGAACCGAGAAGATATGAATGCAACCTCTCCTGAGTAGCACCTCGTCGGCGTTCGGGTGGACGTCAAGGGCGCGGAGCAACAAGTGATGACAGCACCCGAGGGTGTCACGCTCAGCGACATCGCAGAGAAGAATGGCGCGTTGTGGCTGGGCTCCGTAGAACTCGACTACGTCGGCTTAGCTACCACTGTGTCGGCTTAGTTAGTTTTTAAGTACGGTTTTAAAGACTAGATTAGTTTTTAAAGTCCCTATATGCATTATTAGGCAATGTTTATTTAGGCTTAGAAGATTTCATATTTAGTTGAACACAACTGCAGCTCAGCGTGTAGTCTTGCATATTTGAATAATGGATTTCTTAGGATTTGTGTGTGTGATTTCTTAAATAATTTGCATTGTATCCTCCAACGTGTTCTTGATGTGATGTCTGTGGTTGGACTTTGTTGCTATACCTACAATAGTACAATGTTAGACATACCAACGACCAAGCTTTAGATGAACGACCATGTCGTCACAGAGGTAAAACCAACGGTAGCAGAATCATTAGCTCTGCGTAACCATGGACTGACAGTAAAAATTTTGCTGACACGTAACACCCCGCTACACCACATCCCGTACTCCTCCGTCCCAAAATTATAGTCGTTTTGAGTGTTCGTGCCACGAGTTTGACTAGGTTTGTAGAAAATACATGCAACATTTAAGTCTTCAAATATTTTTTATAAAAAACTAGACCTTAATATCTATCTAGTGATATCTATAGTGTATCATAAAATTTATTATATTTTATATATAATTGGCCGTAGCATTTTCTCGGAAAGTGAGTGAGAAACATTGTAGTTTTGGGACGGAGGCACCGGGGGATGAATAAAGAGAAAATTCCTTCCAAACCAAAAAAATTTACACCAATCCCTTCTGCACTGCGCGGGGTCTGGGGAAGGGATGTATGCGCACAGCCTTACCTGCACAAAGTGCAGAGGCTGGGGCTCGAACCCTGGACCTTCCGGTTACAGACGGTAAGGCACTACCGCTGCACCAGGGCCGCCCTTCTACCAATCCCTTCTATACCCAAAAAAATTACAAAATCCCTTCTATACCCAAATCCTAATTTCTCATCCCCTCTATACCCAAAACCGTTAGTTTGGGGTTTAGTATAGGGCTGAAAAGACCATTTTGCCCCCGCATACGACTTACCATTTTTATGATAATGTTTTAACAGAAAATTCACTATTACTTTGTTAATTGTATACTTGTGAAAATAAAGTTGCGACAAAAATGCATATGAACCATTAACTAAGTACTAATAGTGTTTTTATGTTAAAATATTATCATAAAAATGGTTAGTTGCATGTAGGGGCAAAATGGTCTTTTCAGTCCACACTTAACCCCAAACTAACGGTTTTGGGTATAGAGGGGATGGAAAATTAAGATTTGGGTATAGAATGGATTTTGTAATTTTTTTGGTACAGAAAGGATTGGTACAAATTCTTTTAGGTATGGAAGGAATTTTCTCATGACTAAAACTACTGATCGAGACTCAAGACGCTATGGTTTCTGTGGAGGACGGCTTTTTCAGGCTTTAATTTGCTGGTCAGTCGTCGGTTGTTCATATGTTCCTGTCTAGTGTTCTCGGATGCTTCCACGGCCCTGCCGGAACATCCGTGTGCTGTTTCCTACTGGCCTAATAAAAGCGAACACGGCTCGTGTTTACTGTTGGAATGACTCGATCATTTGGGCCATGTTTGGCTTGGGAAGGCTAAAGTTTAGCCTTATCGTATCGAATGTTTGATACTAATTAGAAGTGTTAAATGTAAATTAATGACAAAACTCATTCTATAATTTATGAGAAGAATCTGGTGAGTCTAATTAATTCATGATTACCATCACATTAGCTACTTATGAATTAATTAGATTTAATATATTCCCTCTCACGAATTAGCCTAGAACTTATATAATTAGTTTTTTAGTAATATCTAATCGGCATCGAAAAATCTGATTGATAGGGTTACGCACAGATGGGCGTATTTCGTAAGTCATGAGTTCAGGGTTATCGCAAGTCAAACGGACTGACGATTATGTCTGAAAATAGTAAATAAATCGTTCGGTCGCAATTTGCGATTGATATGTCGGCATATCGCAATGGGCTGGACGACAACACCACAAAACCACAACATGCGTCATGGGCCGAACGGGGTGTCTCAAAAAATGCCCCCCCAAAAAAAAAGAACTGTCTCAAAAAAAACTCAAACAAAGAAAAGAGAAACTCCAAGAAAAAAGAAAGAGTTGCTGCCTGTCCCTCCACTCCAAAAGAAAATAAGAGAAAATGACGTGGAGTTGGACAGTCTCACCTCCATCTTTTTAACCAGAAAACATGAACGAACTTTACAGCACACAAATGTTCAGAGACGTATGCCTTGAGAGTTTACAGAGGGAAGGTCCATTGCCCAAGAAATTAGAACACAAAACTTTCGATTGGGCAAAGGTACAAAAGTATAAGCTATAACATTAGTCATGTCATCAGCAAAAGAACATATATGTGAAGCAATGCAAATTGTCGATCAATTTGTCACCAGTTGTCGCCTCATGCACAATTGAGGCTAAAAGACCTTCTCTGCTTGTTCTGTAAACTTCAATTAATCTCATCTCCTCCTGTAATGCTAAGCCCGGAATGCCGGTTTCACTGATTTTGTACAAGCTCAACACTTGCTCCTTTTGAATATAGTAGGTGGGACATACACCCCCCCCCCCCCCCCAAAAAAAAAAAAGTTCGAAAAATTCAGGCTAAAAGACAGTGAATGACTGCATCAAGCTAAATCCTTTTGCACCCTCAGGCCTCAGGTGAGAATCCACTTCTGTAAACTTCAATTAATCTCATCTCCTCCTCCTGTAATTCTAAGCCCGGAATGCCGGGTTCACTGATTTTGCACAACCTCAACGCTTGCTCCTTTTGAATATAGTAGGTGAGAACCCCCCCCCCCCCCCCCCCAACAAAAAAAAAGAAGATCGAAAAATTCAGGCCAAAAGGCAGTGATGAATGACTGCATCAAGCTAAATCCTTTTACACCCTCAGGTGAGAATACACTTCAAAACGAGAGCTTATCATTTAGCATTCCGATGTAAAATGACAGGAAAAATACTCGAGGCTTCAAGATTAGCAACAACCATTTACCAGAGTTCCTGTTCTTGATGAAAATAATATTTTGTATACCAATGTATTGGTGCTCTATCATGGTCGTGCCGGTACCAATTTCTTTCCTTTTCCTTTAAAGATGTTTCTATCAATTTCTTAGAAGCAGCACATGGTTCACCTTGAAAACATTTCATGACAAGACAAAATTGACAATGATCCTATGAAGAACTGGCATTAGCTAGAAGAAATTGCGATAAACAAGCAAGAAGCAGGCCCTTCTGAAATGAATCCAACTCACCTAACCTTCTGGATAATCTCAAATGCTGAATGCACAACTAATTTCATTGACATTATTATATTCATTGATACATATTAGTACATAGGATCAATTTACAACTCCGAGAGGAAGTTATTATCCTTTTAACAGCACAACACTACAACATTATGAGTAGAGTATACCAAGAGTGAGTCCTAGCAGTATATTATGGCAACAGAAAGTATGTCAATATATGTCAGCCAATGCCTGATAAACCTGAACCATATATATATATATAGAGAGAGAGAGAGAGGAGATAAGAAGCTTGAGCTACCTCATATCAGAAACTTAGAAAAATGCCCTGCTTCCATAAAAGACCCTAGAACCCTTTGATGCGGATGAAGATGGCGATGGGGATGGCTTCTCAATTGTACTGGAGTCAGATCCATCATTTGAGGGACTATTATTCTCAACATCCAACGGAAGCTTCATTTTTGCAAGAGATTCTGTGAACTGTTGCATGCTCTTCATGTACATGTCAACTATGTCCTGTTGGACAACAGGCTGCTCCGGCTGAAGGTTAATGCTGATCATAGGCTTGACAACTTCATCCTTGGGTGGTGCTTCAGAAGAATCAGCCTCACCATCGGTAACACCTTGGCTTTTCTCCCTCCGGCTTTCTCTTGGGGATGCTTCAACAGTGGTCTCTGAAGGCTCAGAACTTGGCTCAGAATCTGATTGTTGTGTTGTAGAAAGGGCAGTGGGGGAGCCCGTGGTTGAGACACAACTTAGAGGGCTTTCATCCTGGTGTTTCTCTAGCTTATCTGCACAGATTGAAGTACCAGGCACAGCTGCACTGAACTGCAGCAACTTGCCATTTTCGGCTTTTGCAGGGTTCTCAATCTTTCCAAGTTCAGAAGAAATATCATTATCATTTCCAGAATGCAGCAGCTTGTCATTCTCAGATTTTATAGGGTTCTCAGAGTCCAATGACCCCATCTCGAGATACTTTGAAACCATAATCTCATCCTCCTTCACCACATTTAGGTCTGGAAACTCAATATTTTCAAGCTGAGAAGGAACCACACAACCATTTCCAGAATCAGACACTCTTGACACTGACTTATTGGGAGATGAGATGAGCATAACATCTGGGGAACAACCAGCATATGATAATGACAGCTGCACAAAACCAGCTGGTGTGTGGAACAGGTCAGTGGATGTCAGGGAGAACTCCTGTACCAGCTTCCCATCACCCATTACAATGTCCGCCAGAGGAACAAGGGCAAAGCCAAGTAGTTGGTCCTCCAGGTAGTTCCTCACTCTGCTTAACATCCATATCTCGCATTTGAGTGAAGCATCCACATTCTGCAAGTCGAGCCGTAGGCTTTCTTCAAATACTGGGTTGCGGCCAGCACTATTAATCACCTTGGTTGAGCATGAAACATCTGGGTTGCTTGTGAGGCTCAGCTTTGCATACACATCTTGCTTGTGGTAGATACAGACATTGTGGATATCACGTGCCTGGTGCACAAACACATCCAGGTAACCAATGGGTTTGTCTTTTCTGGTGGTGTCAACAACAAAGTCGGTGGCCTTCTGAGTGATGATCTCGGTGTTCAGCAATTGTGGCTCAGGCAAATGACCATTCTGGTAAGCCGCCATTGCAGATGTGCTAAGTACAGCACTACACACCGAAAAAAGATATAGATTCAATGATAAATCAAAAAGAACATCGCATGAACAAATAACACAACCTCAGCTTATACCCTTGTAAAAGAATAACAATACAAAGTTCAGCCTAAGTCAAACTGCTACTCATAAATTCAACACATAGCTAAAGCGATTGGACAAGCATTGGAGGAATCTTGGGCTCACAGTAGCAGAACCAGAACATATGCAATCATGTATCTACCAAAAAGTGTGGTGCTTGCTACTTCTAGGATCTAAAACTAAAGAACTGAACAAGTAAAACTTAAAAGTTGCCCTTGGGCCCTGGCTACTCATTAATCTGGAAGATAAATTTGGTGGAACATATTTTGGTCGAGATTTGTGGGAATTTCAGCTTAAAGATCTCCAACTGCAGAAAAAGACGACGTCTAGTGTGAGAAAGGCAACGGGTATTGATTTGCCCGGAAACAGTAAGAGCATATGAGGAGTAACAAATCGGGGACGCAAACAGAACCAATATTCAGTGCTCAACGGCAAGAGCCCGGCCGATTTGAAAATTCGTCGGGTAAAGCGTGGATTTGAAAGTGAATGCATTTAGTATATCCAACAGGAAACCCATTGTCGCACTCCAATACTAAAATCAAAATGACCGCAAGAACAGTAGTGAACTGGGTATACCGATTGCTAGGGCGCTAGCCGCTAGGTACATATCAGAATGACATGCTCGATTCAGTGAACAAAAAGAACGGAGACTCCTAGTCTCTAGCGCAAACCAAAAGCCCTATCTGTAACGGAGAGGAATCCTTCTAGCGCCTCTAGCTGGTAAAAGTTAAGATTTTCCCAAACAGACAGGAGGAGATCCAGAGCCCCAAAATCAGAACAGACAGCACAGCAGTAACTAGTAACACGGAGCGTAAGGAATCGTCTGTCCTCAGAACAGATGCTAGTGGTGAACTGAAGGGATTAGCGATTCCGTAACGCAAAATTACAGGGAGAATGGCTGTAATTACCTTCTTCGCTGGGGATTGACGGGGGTGAACTGAGTTAAGACGTGCTGCTGCAGGAATTTGTGGGGAAGCGTTCGATGTTGAGCCCGCCGTCTGCGAGACGGGAACGGAGGGGAAAGGCGAAATATAAAAAAAAGGAGTCGGTGTTTGCAGATAAGCCATCGCTATTTGTTCAAACTACAGGGATTTGGTGACCGCAGAGTAAAACGGCGCGGCGTGTAATTTCGGAATACCTGATACAGTAAGCTTTATGAAAAAGTCTCCGTAATTGGAATTTGGTGGAGTGGAAAAGAGCGCCTAGTAAACGGGCGGCCGGTTTGGGTCAGCTGCGGTTGCCGCTGCCGCTGCCGGACGACAGGGATTTCTACTGCGGTCTGCGGAGTTCCAACGGCGAAGTCTCAGACTACGACCGCTCCTACCGTGACACTCCAACGGCAAATCCATTTCGTGTCAAAAAAAAATGTAAATGTGAAAGAGCAAGTGCAACCTGGCCTATCTTTTTACATAGAAAACTTATTGTTTCACACATGTCAGTATATAGCTGCCTCAGCTGGTCTCATCGGCTGATAACCGTTTAGTCCACCAATAGTCATCAAAAGTTTTTACATTGATAGATAATCGTGTCCTCTCTCACAGGATATATTTCTCATGTCAACTTTTAGCAACTAAACATACCCTAAATTACTCTACTCTTGTGTGTGTGTTTTCCCTTTCAACGGTACTAGTCAGTGCCGTCAATCCAGCGAGAGTCAACGGCTAAACGCAAAGATCTCTAGAAGGAGCATCTGTGAAAGTTTTTGACATATTCTGTCAATCGTCAGTGAAGATATGCTGGATGCTTGCAAGGAATTCTCCCTGTGTCATTGTTAGCCTGATTGCATGTAGTGCAGAAAGAAAAATCAAAGCTTAGTCGCCGAGTTTATTTCAGTTTTTTCAACAAAGTGGCGCCAACTTTACACCACACTCCACCAAAGTGGTTTATCTCAGCAAAAGGAACTTCTAGACTCCGGTCGTGCCGAACAAAAGTGCGACAAGATCATCCGCACTGTGCCACGAAGTTTTTTTTTTCCTGAACCTGCCGGTTCTCATCACTTTTTTCATTCCAAAAAATCAAGAGCTCCTTCACTCACAAGCCCCCAAAAAACATAATCGTACACATTTACTTACTATTTTTTGTTTCTCTGTCAAGCGATAAAAGATTTGACAGAAGTTGGGCAAAAGAAAGTGCATTTGTTCCTGTCCAACTCACCGTGTGAACAAGGTCACTGGTGGTTCAGTCCAAGTGCTGCTGACCAATGTATAATTTCGATCCATAGCTGGTAGGTTAGCCAAGGTAAGCGCACACATCAGCAGACAAAAGTCATCCCGATCATTTAGATTGAAAAAAGAGCTAGACCTACAATGATTTTATCCGACCCAAACAAACAAGCCACTAGTATCGATGAAAGCGCATCTGCATCCTTTCATTATCATTATGTTGTTGTTATGCACGTTACTTTTGATGAGTTATCTTATTGAAAAATATTTCTTAGGAGGAATGTTAAGGGAAAAGTCTATTTTTCACTCTTCGACTATTACAAAAGTCTGATTTTCAACCCACAATTATGAAATCGGACACTAAACACCCTCCAACTATCCAAACCATGCAAAATTGGCCCTTTGGGTGGTTTTGAAGATGGTTTTGTATTTTTCAAAAAAATTAAAAAATAATGTTGTATTAAAAAATTCATAAATAATTTATTTTGAACTAGAAAAATTACAATATGGTGCAAATGCTTTTCTAAAAATGTGACCTACATGTTGGTGCACCATTAGAAGTTATTTGCATACTATTTATTTTTATTCTAATTATTTTTTAAAAAACAATAAGACACTAATAATATAAATATATAATATCCAAGTAATATTAAATGATGTGCCAATAGGTTGGTTACATTTTAAGAGAACTTTTGATACCAATTTCATATTTTTTGGGTCCAAAATGAATTAGTTATGGGTTTTTAAAGTTTAAATAATATTTCTGCTATTTTTAGAAAATCCAAAACCACCCTCAAAACCACCCAAAGGGTCAATTTTGTATGATTTGGATAGTTAGAGGGCCTTTAGTATCTGGTTTTGTAGTTTGAGGTTGAAAATCAGACTCTTGTAACAGTTGAAGGGTGAAAAATAGACTTTTCCCAAATGTTAAAGATGCTCTTACTTTTTTTTCAGTTTGTTCGTGCTCTTCGTTTTCACAAGTTGGCCTGAAAATTTGACATGGGGAAAACAAAGCTATCTCAGTCCTTAGTCTTCTGATTGGAATGTACTCTAGATCGAATCACCCTCGGCGTTGATCTTGACCATAGAAATAGGTTGAATCTATTCTTCGGTGAAGTTAGTGTAAGTTGAAGAAAATATTGTAATAATTTCTGTGGGAAGCGTGTTTTGTGAGAGGACATAAATAGTGAAGTTGAAATGAATAGTGAATGTGTAACTAGCCTAATGTGGTTCAATCACAATGCGAAGACGCGTCTCGGTTTTCTATTGAGTCTCTATTTTCTTGTTGCTAGTTGCTTCGTCTATCTCTCGCATACCAAGATCCCGCATAACTTAACGCTTGTACAGTTGTACCCACGTCGGAAGAGTGTGCCACCACAACAAGTTCCTGCAGCCCCAGCTTGTCATGAGTTAACTATATTATTAATACACATCATCTTACTGATACGTGCAAACAAACCCCACACTCGCCCATCTTGAGTCTTGAGTGTTGACCCTAGGGGAGAAATATTACAGACTTACATTTGTTCGGGTCCATCAAGTGTTCTCATATGCACGTGCACCGCATAGATTCCATCCGTCAGATGAAACACGGACGATACATATCTACTACTTGATTGTGGTTTACTCGAGGAAACCACAAGGGGCTAAACGCTGAAGTGTGTCAACCAACAATATGTGCATCCGAGCCTTCAAATGTGCATCCATTGAATGCACCTTGTCAGCTGGGTGCACGGGAGCACCAGAAGAACAAGAAAAAAAAAAACAAAACGAGTTCTTTACTTGCGATGATCAATAGGTTTTTTTCTACAGAGACCGCTATCTTCCTACAAACCATAATTTCGTTGGGTAATCGGAAGTCAAGCGTACGAGTGTAACTTATACAAGAATTTCTACTGTATATATATATCGAGAAAGAACAGAAAAAAAGAAGACGCTTGTATCATGCGACGAAATAGACCACGAGCACGGCTTGCCACGACGTGGCGCCTGATGCCATCCTTTGAGAGTTGAGACGTCGCTCTCGTCGGCCCTGGCCTCCTGCCAGCGCAGCGGAGGCAGCAAAAGCGGTCGAGCACTAGAAGGCCGCTGCCCTGTCCTTGACGACGACGTCCTCCACCTCCCTCCTCATGAGCTTCTCCTCCTGCTGCCTCCGGCAGAAGACCACCCACGCGTTCACCTCCAGCGCCACGCATGCACCAATCAGCGTCGCCAGCGCCAGGCAGTAGCCAAGCTTCCAGTACGACGCCCCGAGCCCCATGACCTCGAAGCCCTGGAACACGTTCACCACCCCGACCACCACGCACCCGTACCCCACCAGGTGGTGATACGACTTCCAATACTTGCGGTACCTGTTGGTGGTCTTGGGCCTGAAGAACATGGCCAGCGTCTGCAAGCTCCCGGCCGTCGCCGCCGCGATGCCCAGACCACGGTGGAGCTTGTACGTCACCCCCGGCGAAGCGGACCCCATCACGAGCCCCAACGCGAACCCGGCCGCGCCCAGGCTGTACCCCGCCGCCTGCACCGCCGCGTGCGCGTAGAACCACGCGGGCCCCGTGGACGCGCACGGCCGCAGGTAGCGCGCCACCGCCGCGCCGACGGGGAGGAGGAGCCCCCAGGAGAGCGCGTTCAGTGACCCGTGCAGCCACTGCAGCGTGGCCGAGGCGATGGGGGACGCCTCGGTGGCGGTGGTGAGGATGTCCACCGTGGCGTGCGACGCCAGGTCGGATGCGTCGGTGGGGTGGATGGTCGGGGAGTAGCCCTGCACGTAGAGGCCCCTGTTCCAGACGAAGTGGACACGGGTGCGGTTCGGGGAGAGCCGGATGGTCGCGGCGATGGTCACCTTGGCGCCATCGCGGACGGTGCGGGAGGAGGAGGAGACGAGCGAGGCGGAGGACGCCAGCAGCGGGATGTCCAGCGGCCGTGACACGAGCGGCGAGGACTGGAGCTTGACGTCGGGGGAGAGGAGGAAAGGGAGCGCGAGGAGCGCGCCATTGGACGGGTCGGAGAAGGCGGCGAGCACGCGTGCCCCGGTCATGGCCGGCGCGTCGGCGTTCACGCCCCACGCCACCCATCCCGACGGCGAGATGAAGGTGCCCGTGAACGCGGCGTCCAGCGTCGCGTTCGCCGCGTCGTAGGTCCACGCCAGCGTCGCGCCCTGCGTCGGCAGCGCGATGCACTTGTCGTACGTCTTCGTCGGCGTCGACGTCGTGCACCGCCCGGCGGTCGCCGCCGCGGCGGCCTCCGCACCGCCGGGGAGGGCGGCGATGGCCACCGCGACGGCCACGAGCAGCAAGCCGCGCGCCGGCCACATTGCTGCGTGCGAGAGCTGCGTCGTCACGACGGCGAGTGGCGCGAGCAAGCTTGAGCCACAGCCACGCCCACGACGGCGTCTCGAGCTTTAGTGTAGGGCAGTGAGTGAGGTTCTTAGTTTGGCCGTTTGGGTTTGTTTGTCTGCGCGCGTAAGTGGGGTTTTAGTGGGGCGTTTCGGGGGTGTGATTGTGATGATGGCTGTGGGACGTGCGTCTGTTGGTCGCCCTTTGTTTCGATGGGTTCTTAGCTTTCAAGGCAAGGGACGAAAGGCACCAAAAAGAAGGCTACATGCGCCCCTTTGTGAAATGTGATCTGGATCTGTGTGGTGCCGGCCCTAGCTTGCATTGGCCCCCCAGCCTTTGCACCGAGCTCTTGGCTAGTCGGATTAGTAGGTGTAAATTGAAGTAGTGGTCGCCTGAATGGTGTACAATGCTAACTATTCATCGAGACACATATGCTCGATAAGCTTTTTTTTTTCTAATTTGCGCGTCGCGGTCATCAATGGGGAACTCGGGCATGATTCGGCGCATGCGCTCGTTAAGGTTAGGTGCGCGATGATCACCGCAGTGGAGTGACTGATTGCAAAATGGAATGTTTGGTGGCGGCAACGGCGTGGGTTCTTGTGCCTCTGTATCTTTCACTCAACCTGGTGAGGGGATGGTGTGATTCGATGGATTGGGAGAATATTTGTTTCCAGCTTAGGGCTTTTAGTCAGGCGTGCTGCTGCTGCTGTTGTTATGATGATGGTGGTGGTGATGATTATCATGGCCCTTGTCATTGTTGGCTTCAAAGGCACGGCTGCGAGATCGTGGGATTTTGGTTCGGAAAGCGCTGAATCCGTCAAGAAAGCAGCATGGGTGCGCCCAGTATCAAATTCGGTGCACGTTTCCGGGGAAAGCAAGTGTATGTGTGTGTTTCTTTTGGCTCGAGTGCAATATCACAGGCTTCGTAGAATAGCTTTTGACTCACCAATCACATTTTTCTGACGAACTTGGTTACAATGCTCTGACGATACAAACGACTGATGCCTTTTGTTCATAAGTTGTGCTGTATGAGATGGCTCTCCCTGCCAAAGAAAATGGAGAGACAAAGGTTAGATGTGATTATGATCCTCCTCCATCTTAACATTTTATTTATAATAAGAAGTACCAAGGTAAAATGCATCAGCGGAAGAGCAAAAAAGACAGGAAAAAAAGTTAGAAATGGGCAGAGCAGCCAGCCCATCCAACAAGAAGAGGGGGGTCACTTCCCTAGGACTCCGTTTCGGTGGATGGACACGTACTTCTGAAACATGGCTTACTTCAAACTCAAATCCGCCTTCAAAGTTAGTCGGCGTATTTAGCACATATGCTTTTAGGTCTAAGCCAGTTGACGCCACCGTCTCACTGCCGGCTGCGGAGTCGAATCCGTGCTGCAATGGAGGTGTCCGGGGCGGCACCGGCGGCGGTCGCCGCCGTGGAAGCAGAGGGTAAGAGCGGCGGGAAAGGAAGCTGGTACGTGCTCGGGGAGCGGGCGGTGCTGGTGCCCTACCTGCGGGAGCACGTGCCGCGGTACCACGAGTGGATGCAGGACCCGGCGCTGCTGGAGGCCACCGCGTCGGAGCCCCTCTCCCTCGCCCAAGAGTTCGACGTCCACCGCTCCTGGACCCTCGACCCCCTCAGTTCAGCGACGCATCTCTCCTCCTAGTTTTACTTATTTGAGGCGTTCTGTTTGATTCAATGAGTCACTTTTTGCTTGCTTGTTTGTCGGCAGAGCATACATTCATAGTGTTGGAAAAGGAGTTGATCGAGGGAGAGTTCACGCCCGGCAATCCGCACACTGAAGGTTAGGTTTCTCTGTTCTGCCCATTACCTTGTTAGCCCTTGGGGTGTTGAGCTAACTGTTTGATAATGAATCGGGAGAACAAAATATATATTGACTCGATTTTGACTTTTGTAGTTTTGTTAATTTTGTCTGGAATCCCAAAATTGTGCCTTGGTTGCTTCCATTAGGATGTTAAAAAATACCTAAAATCATGCTAACTTGTGTATCTTTATTCTTCTGTACAGTCATACAATCAAATCAAACTTGCACATCTCCAATCGACACTGTGCAGAGCTTTTGACTAAAATTCACGTGCATATTTGCTATATTATTTTGCTTAAAGGATTGTTCATCGTTCTTACAAATACATGTTGAACGCGATACATAGGCTAATGGATTATCCATCTTTATTTTTTTTTCCAACATAAAAATTTGGTTTAGGGAATTGAAGATTAATATGATACGTGAAAAAAGGCAAGAAAGGTGTTCCCAAGAGCATATCAGTGTAAACTGTATCCTGCAGAAATATAGAATGACAATACAGGTTTCTGCTAGGTTTGGTGTGTTAAGTTCACTTGAACTTTTCAACTTCTATTCTGTTTGTACTTAGTACTCTGGTTCTGATTGCCGAGTAGCTTGCCTTTTCTTGCTAACATTCATTTCTACCTTGTCCACTGCAGCCATGGTTGGTGATGTGAACATATATATGAATGACCCTGATGATATGCAGCTTGCAGAGATAGAGATTATGATAGCTGAACATAGGAGGTACCTTCTCTATTATACTGATCATTTCACTGTGTTTACCATCTTGATTTGACATCCTTTCTACATTTACATTGTTATGGGACAGTGGCATGTATATATTTTTACCAGGCTTTAGTAATCTAATGTGGTAGTGTTAATTGGTTATTTATGACTAGAATATTTTTCTTGAATTACAGATACTCATTGTTCACATCTGTAGCATAGCATAGTCCGTTATCTGCAACTATGTGATAATCAAGTGAAATTATGCTAGATATAGGCAATTCATTTTGTACTACAAGAGAGACAAATTGTACTTAGCACGTGAACCTGTTCTCTACCTCTTGCTCTGGTCCTGAAAAAAAAACTGGCATGATCTTATTTTTATGTAGGGACAGAGTAGCTGAAGCAATAAATTACATGTCACATGAAATTAAAGTAGACGCTGAGCTGAGACAGAAAGGATGCTTTGGCATCAGACAGTGATATTGTCTTGTCGTGCTATCTAAAACATCTACTTTTTCTCATCACAGCCGTGGGAGGGGAATTGGTCAAGAGGCAATCTTACTAATGATGACATTTGCAGTAGAGAAATATGGCATTCACACTTTCAGGGCAAAAATTAGTGAATCAAATACGGCATCCCTTAAGCTGTTCAGGAAGCTGGTGAGCACCCTGTTTTGTCATATTCTCATTTGGTCGCTAGTTTGCTTGATCAGAATTATATTTCTGCGAGTTTGGATACAGGGCTTCAAGGATGCTTCATACAGTTTGGTGTTTAAGGAGGTACGGATTTTGATTACTAATCTTCTTTCAAAGAATTTGTGAACATTACAAGGATGGTTTCGTCTGAACTATATCATGATTCATCAACAGTGGTGTGCCCTCGAGTCTTGACTAGTAAAAGATATTTTTTATCCATTGAAATATCATGAAACCATTAAATCCATCTTGGAAAAGAATAATTAGTGACTCATTGTCTTGTTTCAGGTGACTCTGGAAGCACCTTCTGATTCACTCCCGTTGAGATTTCCTCTAACCGTAGGAGATTGGTGACCTCTGATATGCCCCAAGCTGTCGACCTGTTGTCATCTGATTATCGAGCATCTCTGATTGGTTTTCATCTAATTCTGTTCGGCAGGCACGACCGCACGATAAGCTGTCAGCTGGCTGTTTGTACTTCCTAAACAAGAATAGCTCGGGTTGATGATGTACAAAAATAGTGACGAAAACAGTAGGTCGGTAGCACAGTTGGTGTATAACCATTGCAAATCGAACTGTATGCATCATTATGCACTGATTTACTCATTCGTGGTGAGAATTTCTTCTTTGTAATGGACGCCGATTAAAGCCTTGTTTAGATCGCTAACTTTCGTTAACTTATTTTGCCAACTTGTTACATCGAATGTTTGGACACTAGTTAGGAGTATTAAACATAGGTATAAAAAAACTAATTACATAGATGGACTCCACATCGTGAGATGAATCTATTAAGTCTAATTAATTCGTCATTAGACACTGTCATGCTATAGTAACCCATCATTAATGCGCTAATGACGGCACATATTAGGCTTAATAGGTTCGTCTGATTAGTACTCCTAATTAGTGTCAAAAGGATGCACGTGACATTTCGCTAATTTTCGCCAACTTCTCTCTCCCATCTAAATAAACAAGGCCTAAATTGCGTTGAAGAGGGAATGATGTGTGACTGACTGACTGGTGTTTGTACCCATGTTCTCCTTTTTTTTTCTCCTTTGAGAAAAACACTAGAAAAGCCCGCGGCGTTGCCGCGCATGACCAATAGATGTAACCCGTAATACGTTTTTTCTTTAATATTTTGTTTTGAAGTATAGTTTTTGTTGGATTGTAAATTTGCGGAAGAAAATTGGATATAAGCATTGAATTTTATTTGTTATGTATGAATTTTGTAGATTTTGATATTTGTGTAGCTTTTATGTTGAAAAATTATTAGTTTAAATATGTTTTGGGCTAATTTTAAAGTGAGTCCAATTTATTTTAAGTTTGTTGTACAATACATTTGTTGATTTTTAAATTCATTTTAATGGTCGGATGTAATACATTTGTTGATTTTTAAATTCATTTTAATGGTCGGATGTAAGCTATAATGCGAGAATTGGAAAGTGAGTCCAGTTTCTTTAAGTTTGATTTATAGTATGTTCATTGATTTTTAATTTTGAGGTGCGTCTATATTTAATATTTTAAAATTTGAAGATGTTTTGGTGTCCAAATCGTATGCAACTGATGTCATGTAATCATTTGCGCACGTATATAAATTTAATAGAAGTTGAGGTGTTAGTGGAAATGCTTAGAATTAAAATTTTTGTTGCATACCAAAGACATGTTTTATTTTTCAATTGTTTTTTATTAAAAACTTCTTGGTTTGAGGACATTTCAATATCAAATCGTAGGTACGACGGATAGTACGTAAACATTTGCATGAATGTGTATGTAGTGAAGTTGTAGGTTTTGAAATTATAAGCAAAGTTTATGTTGGATATATTTTGGTTCGAACGCGTTTTGGTAGTCGAATTGTACATATAATGTTCCTTGTGTGAAAGTAACGAATAGAATAAGCTATTGTGTAATTTAAGTTGAATCCGATGGCTTTTTCAAAAAAATTCCTGAGAGAGAAAAAGGACGGTGGGTTGGTTTTATAAAAGTTTGAGGTTTTTTTAAAAATGTTCTCTAGCCGGTTGGGGTGGAGTGCGGGTTGATTTGGCGGAAAGTCGAAGGCTTTTCTATAAAATTGCATATGAGAGGATGTGGACGGCGGGTTCTATTTTCGTATAACCCGAGGTCTTTTTTGTAAAATGCCGAGAAATGGCTCAATCTCAGCCCTCCATCCGGCCGATCCGACGGCCAAGGGAAGCCGGCGACGTTGCCAGCTTCCCTGGCCTTGGAATTGGCCACGGATCGTAAGGGGGAGATGTGCTTCGAACGAACACCTGATTGCTGTGGCATTTGGGCTCTACCTAGTCCATACGTCCAGCAGGCCAGCCCAGATAACGGGGTGGGCCCCACGCGTCAGAATAGGTCTTTTGCCCCGTAGCACTCCAACCAAAACTTGGGTACAAACCCTTGGGCCTGGCCGCCTGGGCAAACGAAACGGGGACGCGATAACGAGACAGGAGGAAGGGGAGGAGGAGCCGAGGAGGGGGAGGCAGGGAGCAGCGATGGCGGCCAAGCGCGAGAACGAGTCGGACGGCGAAGAGCTGGGCGGCGAGGGGTCGAACCCCGTCGGCGGTGGCACGACTCCGCCGCCCCTAGCCGCAGCCCCCGTTGTGTGTGTCCTCCGCTCCGCCGGGGACTTCGCCGGCGGCGCCTTCGTCGGATCCGTCATCGGATATGGTACTCCCGCGATTTTTTATTCCCTTATTTACCCTACTGCGTTTTTGTTTTTTCAGGGGTCCTCTAGATATTTTCCGCTTTGTTGAGCTTTGGTTCTTATAGGGCACGTAATGGATAGAATCATTTTTCCCCTTTAGTATTTACTCAAATTTCTGCCATGATAGGGATTTTTATTCTGGTCATGCCCCAAGAAATTAGTTGTTTCGGTTCTCCTAAGTATTACTGTTCCCGTTATTAATTGCACATCTCATCCAAATCCTGTGACTGCTTACTTTGAAATTTATGTCTCTTATGTTGTTTGGACATTTTTTTTTTTGAAACTCTGTTGTTTGGACATTTGTTAGGGCCTTGTTAGTCTAGTTGCCAAGAGTGCCATCTAAATGGTTTTGGTTTACATAGTCTTACGCCTGTTATTATTCTCCTTGATTTATATCCTCATGTTTTTTACGTTGCACATTGGATTCCTTGCTCAGGACAAGGATTGCTCACTAAGAAGGGTTTAAAGGGTTCATTCAGTAACGCAGGGTCCTCTGCCAAGGTTTGTTATCCTAGTATTCATGCAAATAATTTCTATAAAAGCGCGATGCTCTCTTCTGGACAGCTGCTAATAACGAAGTATCCTGGATTAGACTTTTGCAGTTCTATCTGGCGTGCAGAGTTTGGTCATCTGCTTATTGCGAAGGCTGCGTGGAAAAGATGACAGTATGTGCACCATGCCATCCATCTATATTTGTGTTAACATATCTAGATTTGAATGCGTAATATGAACTCAAATGTTCTGATTGCAGTTGTCAATGCTGGTATAGCTGGTTGTTGCACTGGAGTTGCTTTGAGCTTTCCAGGTACTGCCCCTATCTCCCCTTTCTACTATTGTTTTTATGCTGCCCTCAATGTTGACGTATTGTAGTATATGTAGCTGTTTCAGAATTGTCGTATTGCTATATGATTCTAGATTGCCTGTCAAGTATTTTCTATTTAGATAGAATATCAGTTATTTATAGATTATTTTTATGGCAATTCATTTGGTTGATTTTTGAAGGATAATTAATGTGGTCGATGAAATGTTTTGCAACTTTTGTGGTCCTCTTTGGTTTCATGTCTTGTTAGAATTATATACCATTTCTTCGCAAATAAAGTATATCATTATCATGTATCATCTGAAGAACGAATTCAAAATTTTCATTTTGTGTGTTCTTAAAACTTCTATTCTTGATTTGAGTAGGGAGCCATTTGTTCATGAACTTTTGCCTCATGAATTTAATGGCTGCATCATTTATGCACTTAACTAAATCTTTCATGCATCATTCTGTGCTGCCTGCTGACTTGCACAAAATTATATTGGACAACTCATTGCTGAAAGTGAATTATGAATCGGACTACTGGCATATAAAGATGTTAAATTGCACTTGTGCTCAATGACATTGCCACCACTACTTTTCTGGGGAAACATTATTATGTGTTTCTTTTGTTAGTTTGCAGTGCATACTTCATTGATTTATGGAACAATCATGCATACTGGTAATTTGATAGTTATGGTTGCATTATGCTTTAGGGCTCGGGTGTTAGTATCTGGCCAAGTATGAGATGGAGTGTACATTGATGTGCTGCCCTGAGCCGCAGCTGTTATTTGCATTCCATTATTAATATGACCTGACATATCAACTCTTGGGGGTTTTGTGATACAATTCTCTAACGAATGCTTGTTTCCCTTATACCAGGGGCACCACAAGCTCTGCTCCAAAGCTGTGCTACGTTTGCAGCATTCTCTTGCATCATGGAGGGGCTCAACAAGCAGCAGGCTGCGATGGCTCACACACTCGGAGGGACTGCCTTGACTGTCGGGCGTGAGAATGGGGGCGTTCTACCTCCATTCACGCTTCCGCCAATTCTCGATGCATCAGATGCTTTAGCTTCATGCTGCCAAGCCTTAGTAAAGCTCAAGCACTAGACTACAGGATAGGGGAGAGAAACATGCTGAACAAAGGTTGCTTCAGTCTTCGGTTCTTTATTATGTTGGCCTAGCCCTAGCATATGTAAATTTTGTTTTTGGACGAGATGTGTAACTTGCGTAAAACCTAGATTTGTTTTGAGTATGTGGCCAGTTTTTCCTTGATATGTTTGTAGCATTCGCTAGGGGATTTGCCTCGACGTTCAGCTCTTTTGCATCGTTGCTTGGGTGGCGACGGTTTTCTCATTTCTGCTCGAACGCGATGGAATGGTTCGGTGTAGCTGAAGAACGCTGCTGAGCCTAGCGAGGGACGCATTGTCAGCTTCGCCTAGAAAAGGCTGACCTTGCAAGGTTTGCTGCTCAAATGGGCATGTTTACTGCTTGTTTTGGCCCACGGTTGTCACAACGTCCGGGCCGTATGCAAAGCCGCTTCCATCTGAATGGAAAAATTGCATAATCTGTCAGTAGTATTCCTCCAAGCCACATCAAGATGCAAACACGTGTCTAAAAAAATCAAGATGCAGACACGAATCGTCCGGCGTAGCAAGCAATGCGAACGAATGCGATGACACTTGATTAAACTGTTAAAAATGGGAGGTTGTTTGGATTCAACCTGGATCATACGACACGGCGGTGGATTCAAACGCGTACCACGAATGATACGGCAAAACGCTGACGACGTCGACTAAGTTAGCCAAGTGCAACCCTTCAAAATAACCACGCTTGTGATGCCGCTATATATATCGCAAGCATCACCTCCTTAATTATCCGTTCCGTTCGGACAGCCTCCCTACTGCACAAGAACGCGAGCGCGTACGTGCCTCCACCTGCGACTGCGATGGCGCCACGAAACCACTCGGCGCGGCTCCTCGCCGGGGCCGCGCTGATGCTACTGCTCGCAGCCACCACAGTAGCCCAGCAAGGCTGCGCGCCGGCCAAGTTCGAGGCGGGGAGGTCGTTCCAGCGTTGCGCCACGCTGCCCGTGCTCGGCGCCACACTGTACTGGACGTACCACCCGGCCAACGGCACGGCGGACCTCGCGTTCCGGGCGCCGCAGATCACCGGCGGCGGGTGGGTCGCCTGGGGCATCAACACCGAGCGCCCCAGCAGCATGGTCGGAAGCAGCGTGTTCCTCGCCTCGCCCAGCGCAGGCGGCGCCGTGTCCGTCCTGATGACCTATCTCGAGAGCACGTCGCCGAGCCTGACCAACGGGACGCTCAAGCTCGACGTGCCCGTCGCGCCCGTCGCCGAGTTCGCCGGCGGCGCGTACACGATCTACGTGACGGTTGCGCTCCCGGGGAACAAGACGGTGCAGAACACGGTGTGGCAGGCTGGCCCGCTCAGCGGCGGGCAGATAGCTGCGCACCCCATGTCCGGGCCGAACTTGCAGAGCACCATGAGGCTGGACTTCTTGTCCGACGGTGGGAGCACCGGGGCAGCTAACTCCATGGCGCACCGCCGTAACTTGAGGAACTTTCGGGGATGAAAACGAAGCCCGCAGCAGGCGATGACCGACTATTGCGACCCGTACGTGAAGGAAATCACAACGCAATCACTAAATTCAAATCTCCACATAAACTATTGCCAGTGGTTGTTCGCACTTTATAAAGTTCGAGTCTCAAATTTACGTACATTAGATAATGTGGTCAGATGCTAAATGTGCTGTATGCATATAATACGCTTTGTACAGTGACATCTTGCGATTTTATGATTCTCTTATTGCTAATAGCTTGTTTTGGAGTGAACCTCACTATCTACAATATAAGGATTTGCAAATTTGTCCTGAGTTAAACTACCATAACCATAAGTTTACCAGGTCTACCGAGAATGGCCAGCATCTACCACATCTCAAATAAGTTAACTGTGAAAAATATTTTTTTTATAATAAATATAATATAATGGTGGTCATCTTCATAGAGACACACTTTACCTCTACGTACAAGTACCTTTAGAAACATAGTAGATTGGTATTATGTTTTTTCGGCTGTGTTCAGATAGCTGAAAAAAAACACTGCAGCTTTAGAAAAACACTGTAGCATTCGTTGGAAAACGTGTTTTGTGAGGGAGGAATAGTGAAAAGTTGGAATGAATAGTGAAAAGTTAGAATGAATAGTGAAAAGTTGGGGAATTGAACAGGGCCAAAAACATATGCCGGCATGCAAGCCGACACAATTTACATCTACAAGTAGTACATTTGAGACACTGCATCCGCATACCTTGAGATTGACGAAGTCTGCATTCTCACCGTATGCAAAACGGAACATACACGTTGAGCACCTAAAACAAGAAATCTCTCAAAAACCTTACGCTCTCCAAGACGCTCATGGATATAATTTGCATTGTGGCACCTGTGCGCTAACAGAGGTGATTGTGCGTATATGTAAACAGCCGCGGATGTATTGTGTTTGAAGTTCATCATTAGTATTTTGTGTCCATTATCATTTCGTACAGATGGAAACTGCCACGGAAACTAGATGGAAATTGGTAAACAGTGCGCCCCGGCAGGCACCACAAGCTACTTGCAGAATTTCGGAAGATGAAAAAACTGAAATGTGACAAAATATGATAGGCATAAGCAAAATTGTGGTCTATTTTGATTTATAGCAGAAGATTGTACCAGACCACCAGTGTTTCGGTAGCACCTGGCTAAAGAAAAACGGCTGCTTCTTCCTCCAAAGCAAAAAACAAAAAAACAAGAGCGCTCAAAAAACAATATATGTACGCGAGGCAGCAGACACCACCTGGAGGTCAAACGCGGATAACATAACGAGACAAAGTCATGTTTTTGGTTGTTCAAGGCTTCAGGTGTTGGAGAAGGGATTGTACATACGGCACGTCTGTAGAGAATTTACCGGTTCTGATTTCTGACTGAGTATGCGATCGCAAAATAATTGTTACTTTGACAGTATCTACGTAGTTTGGCCAATTGCCCAAACAACCTCGCCTGAAATCCCATCGCTCCGCGTACTATATATAGCAGGCCTCCCTTTGCCTCTAATCCAAGAAGCACCAGCAGCTCATCTCCCTTCCGGAGTCCAGACACACCTCAAGGCTGCATTCTAGCATCTCAGCACAGCACAGCTGCACAAGAGCGCGCACGCACATCCCACATCCTTACCTGTTCCGTGTTCTCTACCGCCAATGGCGGCACGGAAGCAAGCGGTGTGGCTCCTCATCGCGGCGGCGCTGCTCTTCGCGGCCACGGCAGCGGCGCAGCAGCAGGACTGCTCGTCCGCCAAGTTCCCGGCGGGGCGTTCGTTCCAGCGTTGCGCCACCCTCCCCGTGCTCGGCGCCAACCTGCACTGGACGTACCACCCGACGAACGCCACCGCCGACGTCGCGTTCCGGGCGCCGCAGAGCGCCGACGGCTGGGTCGCCTGGGGAATCAACACGAACGCTCTCGCCATGGTCGGCAGCAGCGTGTTCATCGCCTCGCAAGACGGCAGCGGCGCGGTGTCCGTCCTGGCGACCTACCTGGATAACTCGATTGCGCCCAGTCTCGCCAACAACACCCTCAGGCTCTCCGTGCCCGTCGGGCCGGCCGCCGAGTACTCCGGCGGCGCGTACACCATCTACGCCAGGGTGGAGCTGCCCGGGAACAACACGGTGCAGAACACGGTGTGGCAGGCCGGGCCGCTCAGCGGCGGGGACATAGCGATGCATCCCTTGTCCGCGTCAAACTTGCAGAGCACCATGAGGCTGGACTTCCTGTCCGGCAACAGCAGCAGCACAGGGGCGCCCAGCTCCAATATGCACCGCCGTAACCTGAGGGAGTTCCGGGGATAAAATTTCGTTGGTGGCTGCACACCCATGGGAACAATTTGTTGCATTGCTTGTTTGCATTATTCAGGTATCAATTTGATTGCAGGTCCTGTACATTGTATGCTTTCATTCATGGTCTTAGGTTCATGTGTTGTACTCCTACTATAATTTCTTTTAAATAAATAAAGTGTTACTATATCAAAGAGTAGCGAAACGGACAGAAACGGTTTCAAAGCAAACGGGCCTGTCTGAGGCCCCCAGCAAATCGAACAGCCTAACTAAGGCCCAGCAAGCCCATTTGACTTTGAGTCGTCTCGCCAACCATCCTCCGCGTTCTGACTGACAGTCTGCCATATCAGATGAAACGAAATCATCACGAACACGCCGCAGATCGCAACATACCTGAACTCGGAAGCGGCGCAGTCTGCGTTGACGACCCAAGTGTCCGACACGGGGCCGGATCCGTTTCGCGTTCCAAAGACCCCGCCGGCGTCCGACTCCGAAGTCACGGCGGCCAGGCTTGGCGCCATGAAACGCAGCACCACCGTGCGTCCAATGCCAACACGAGAAACCTTTGCTTTTGTTCGGCGATCGATCGACGTACAACAGAGGCATGGGGCGCGTCAACCCGGCGGCGTGGCTCGTCCTCGCCATCCTGGCCCTTTTCGTCCCGTCGAGCGTCGCCTCACAGATCAAGACCACGGACACGCGCTGGAGCTTCCACCTCCCGCTTCCCAGCGGCGTGACGGGCGCCGAGAGCCTAGCGTTCGACGCCAACGGCGAGGGTCCCTACGCCGGCGTGTCGGACGGTCGCGTCCTCAAGTGGGGCGGCAGCGCCTTCGGCTGGACCACGTTCGCGCACAGCGCAAACTCCCGTAAGATCCCGCTGTGCACGGCGGGGGTGGTACCTTCCGAGGAGACGGAGAGCATGTGTGGCCGCCCGCTCGGCCTCCAGTTCCACGCCAAGACCGGCGACCTCTACATCGCCGACGCGTACCTTGGCCTCATGAGGGTCGGCCCGACCGGCGGCGAGGCCGAGGTGCTCGCGACAGGAGCCGACGGCGTCAAGTTCAACTTCGTCAACGGGCTCGACGTCGACCAGGCCACCGGCGACGTCTACTTCACCGACTCGAGCACGACGTACACGAGGCGGTTCAACACGGAGATCATGATGAACGCCGACGCCACGGGGCGTTTGCTCAAGTACGAGGCGGCGTCCGGACGCGTCACCGTGCTCAAGGCCGACCTGCCGTACCCGAACGGCGTGGCGATCAGCGGCGACGGTGCGTATGTTGTGGTCGCGCACACCGTGCCCTGCCAGGCGTTCCGGTACTTTGTACGAGGCGACAGGGCCGGGCAGTACGAGCTGATGGCGGAGCTGCCCGGGTACCCTGACAACGTGAGGCGTGATGGCAAGGGTGGGTACTGGGTGGCGCTCAACCAGGAGAAGCAGCGGCTGGACGCGACGCCGGCGGTGAAGCACTTGGTCGGTGTCCGCCTGGACGCCGACGGAGTGGAGACCGAGGAGCTGACGGCGGCTAAGGGTGTCACGCTGAGCGACGTGGCGGAGAGGAAGGGGCAGCTGTGGTTAGGGTCCGTGGAGCTCGACTACGTTGGCCTTGTCAGAAACGGGCAGATCGAATTTGCAGAGCACCAAAGAGGCTGGGCCGTGTTTAGTTCCAAAAGCACTTTTTTTTCTTTCTATCCATCCCCCTCACAGAACACGCTCTCCAAAAATTTTTTTTTCCTCTTTACTATTCATCTCCCTCACATAACACGCATACTAGGAAAAAAAAAAGTAATTTTTCCCAACCACAACTAGACACCGCCTGGACCAATTTGGGCGGGTGACGTACGGCCCAGTAGTATAGCCGCCGATATAGGCCACGGCCCAAATTTCTGTGTGTGGTGGGCTGGTGGCCTATGGGCACCCGCACCACGGAAAGTTTCCGGCGGACGCGGCCAGAGCAACGGGGGGAGGCACGGCGCGCCAGAGGCGGCTACGTGCAGGTCGGCAGGTCGCACGCGCGCTCTCCCTCACGACGTCAATGTTACTGGTTCGTTCCGTCTGCCTCAAGTGAAAGTGAAAACCTAATCGCCGCCGCAAGCTTTGCTTAACCGCGCGCCCAAGCATAGTCGTTCTCCCCTCGGGTTATAAACTTATAATACGAACCGCTCTACCTGGAAAGCCGTCCCCAGTCACCACGGCGCACACGCCCAAGGTTCCATTCCATCGTATTTGGGCGTACGAAAGCATCGCGCATTAGAAAAAAAAAAGCACATCAGCAGGGAGAGCATGTTTTACCTGCACGCTTTGAACATTCCCAAATGATAGGGTAGTTACTACTGTAGTTAGTAGTTGGCTGGTACTCTACGCGGTGTTGAATCACAGCACCCCGTTCCATTGTTCTTGGCTTAAAACTCAGCCACGCCACCGCGACGTGCGACGACTTTATGCGGTCTGAAGAAACGCAATCCGATGGCCAAATGTGAAGGTCAGGTCCCCCTGGTCGCTGACGACGCTAAAGTTAGAGCCAGGTCCACCATGAGGCGCGCGGCTGTAGGCTGCACCAGCACCTGAGCTACCTGCATACTCGACGTGTACGGATGGGTGCACCGGACACATCCTTTACCGGAGGAGAGTTTCCTTCCTCCGGGCAAACTGCGTGCACGATACTGCTGCAGTGCGGGCTTGGATTGGGGCTGGGCGGCGACCTAACTAGGCGATGTGTGCCCGCCGCCATGACACGTGGCACGGATCACCAACCAGCCGGGGGCAATGTCAAATGCAAGCAGCAGGGAGCCTGAAGAAACTCGAGCCCCGGATACATGAAGTCGTCATGTCCTTGTAGGTTGCAGCCTTGTCAAAGGAAAGAGACGAACGCTTGTCATGCGGATGAAAAAGTACCATACAACAGCGAAGAGGCCTCGCGTTTCTTCCTTCCAGAACCTGAACATCGCAGTCGCAGAACAAGGATGGGTAGGTGAACCAACGGCTCTTTACGGGTACCAACTACCTCTACCTCCAGGGAGGGAATAAGAGAAATCATGCAGCTACAAAAGCAAACCACACAGCAGCAGAAACACGAGCTTTTATTTCAAGGTAAGATAACTCCATATGTCTGAATCACAGTAGATACAAACTGTTCACACTTGATCAGTTAACAATGGACATGACCATTGACCAAGATAGCTAACAGGCTGGTACTAACTACCTCTGTAATGACATGGAAGCGCGTTTCGTGCTGCAAAACGATTAGTCCAAGGTATACTGACTGGTGAACAACTGCAGCCAGAGGATCCATGAGAAATACTGTAGCTGCCATGGAAAACGAACTATTATAGCTGACAGTCTACCGCGTATTAATTAAGAACTCGCAGTGACACAGGCAAGCAACAATTTCCTTTTGAAGCAACACATGAACGCTGTACACGCCTATATAAACGTCGGTTTATACGTGGACCAGCTTCCTTCTCATATGTGGCTTCTTTTTCTGACGGTTTGGCCTTCAAAATTTTTTTTAGAAAATGGAAATATTTCCGGCCTCTGCGGTTCCGCACACAGTGTGTCTGACCTTCACAAATAGTTACTGAATTCACCTCTGCTCTGTTCACGTGTTGATTGCGTGATGTTTACCTTTACCCAAAGTAAAATATAATCATATTTACATTTATCCTAAGTAAATATAAAAATATTATCTCCATCCTAGAATATAATTATGTTTACATTTATCCTCAGTAAAATATCTTATTTTTTACCAAAAATATCTCTAAAAAATAATTTATTTCAAGTATGAACAACACAGTAATCTTGCCAATATTTATTTATTTTCTTGTTATCTATGGTCAAAATTAAGAATATTTTATTTAGGATAAATCTAAACGTAGCGACAGGAGTATTAGTTTGCCCACTCAAAGACCGTTGCATCAGCCATTTCCGTTTTCGATATGCCTGAATCATGCGTTATGCTGTCCATTTTGATATTAAAGACGCTGCTACCAGAAAAAAAAGAGAGATAATTAGGCGGAAAAAAAAACACCAGTAATAGTCTAATGGATGATGATTCGTCAACGATTGACTCATTAAATAAGCATCGGAGAAGGACTTAACTCTGATGATCTCGAACTTCTTGTTCAGCACCTTGCTTGTACCACCATCAGAATACAAAAGACTTAATGCACTGTGAAAAGAGCTCAATCATGGTGAAAGAGACAGGAAACATATAGCCAACTGGCAACTGCGAATCAAGAAGGAAAGATGGGGAGGTCACAAACCACGTGTGTTCAGATATGAGATTACGTGGGAGAGACTAGAATCATTGGCAGTCGAGATTAAAGAGGCGTGGTGTTCCTCGCCGGACAGAGAATCTTTAGGTGGGGTGGGGTGGTGTGTTCAGAGTGCACTAAGATCATGGAGCAAAAAGCACTTTGGATCGGTGACTAGCGAGCTTGACAGATTGAGAAGCCAGCTCGAGGAACTAAAGCTACAGTCGAACCATACTAGGACAGAAATTCGTGTTTTAACAGATAAGATGGATGAACTTCTGTACCGAGAAGAAATGATGTGGCTGCAGCGATCTCGTATCGCTTGGCTAAAGGAAGGTGACCGGAATACAAGCTATTTCAATCACCAAGCTGTTTGGCGGGCTAGAAAGAATAAGATTCGCAAACTAAAAAAGGAGGACGAGACATGGTGTGAGGAGCCGCAGGAAATGAAAGATATGATAACCAGATTTTTTAAGAAGCTATATCGAGCTGACCCAGATGTATGTCCGTCCGACCTGTTGCAGTTGATCGAAGCAAAAATCACAAGCGATATGAATACTGATTTATGCAAGGATTTCATGAAACAGGAGATTTCTGATGCATTGTTTCAAATAGGGCCGCTCAAAGCTCCGGGACCCGATGGGTTTCCAGCTCGTTTTTTTCCAGAAACATTGGACTGTTATGGAAATGGATGTGGTAGCTGCTGTACAACGATTTTTCAGGGACGGCTTCCTTCCATCGGGCATCTACGACACTGCTATTGTCTTGATTCCAAAGGTGCAAACCCCAGAGGAGCTCAAGGATTTCCGTCCTATCAGTCTGTGCAACGTTGTGTATAAGGTAATTTCTAAATGCCTTTTCAACAGATTGAGGCCTTTATTAGAATCTATTATTGCCCCAGAACAGAATGCATTTGTCCCAGGAAGAAGAATCACAGATAATGCTTTAATTGCCTTTGAGTGTATACATGCAATCCAGCGAGGCTCGGCAGCTGGTGGTGAGGAGTTCTGTGCGTACAAGTTGGATTTATCCAAGGCATATGATCGAGTGGATTGGGGATTTTTAAAAGAGTTGATGGTGAAGCTAGGCTTTCATAGCAAGTGGGTGCAGTGGATTATGACTTGTGTATCTACTGTTCGCTACACAGTTCGCTTCAATGGGACACCTTTGTGTCCCTTCTCCCCGTCGTGCGGTCTTCGTCAAGGTGATCCTTTGTCGCCCTACCTCTTCCTATTAGTGGCTGATGGCTTGTCTGTCCTTATGAAGCACAAGGAACATGAAGGTCTATTGCTGGGGGTCCGAGTGTGCCGCAGAGCCCCAAGTATTTCACATTTGCTATTTGCCGATGACAGTTTACTTTTCTTTAAAGCCAACTCTGAAGAGGCAATGGTGGTACGTAACTTGATGGGCACCTTTGAGAAGTGTACATGCCAGATGCTTAGCCCTGCAAAGTGTTCGTTGTTGGTCCAGGAGGAATGTGATGCTACTCTAGTAGAGGAGGTGCGTGCAGTGTTGGGTGTGCAACGTGCTGATTTTGAAGCCAAGTACTTGGGCTTGCCGACACCACATGGGAGAATACGTCGAGGCACGTTCCAACCACTGCAAGAAAGATACACTAAGCGTATGGTAAGCTAGAAGGGGACCTGTCATCGGCTGCTATAGAGGTCCTTATCAAATCCATTGGGCAGGCGCTTCCTACATATGTGATGAGTGTGTTTAAATTGCCACTAACATTGTGTGATGACTTAATGAAACAAATTAGGGCCTTTTGGTGGGGCTATGAGAAAGGAAGAAGGAAAGTACAATGGATTGCATGGGAGAAGATGATATTACCAAAAGGGTATGGAGGGTTTGGTTTTAAAGACTTCAGACTGTTCAATCAAGCTTTGCTAGCAAATCAGGCCTGGAGATTGTTGGCGCACCCAGATAGCTTGTGTGCAAGAGTACTAAAGGCAAAGTACTTTCCTAACGGCAATTTGCTTGACACAGTGTCGACAGGTTATGCCTCCCCAACCTGGAGGTCAATAGAACATGGGATGGAGCTCCTAAAAAAGGGTGTGATCATGAGGGTTGGAGATGGAAAGAAAATACGTATATGGCGTGATAACTGGTTGCCGAGACCACATGATATGAAGCCGCCGGGACTGTCCCGTCCTTGCAGATTGAGGAGAGTTAGCTGCCTAATTGACCAAGTGTCCAGATGCTGGGATGAGACTTTGATCAGGAGATACTTCCATCCTTGGGATGTCTCTGAAATCCTGAAACTGAAGCTGCCGTCAACACCCGCTAATGACATGGTGGCCTGGGATTATGAGAAGACAGGTGTCTTTACCAGAAGCGCTTATCGGCTTGCTCTCACCATAAGCCGAGAGCTGGGATCTATTGGTAGTAGTTCATCATGTGATGGTGAGCGAACTGTGTGGAAACAACTATGGAGAATTAAAGTACCAGCCAAAGTGAAAGTTTTTGCATGGAAATTGATACAAAACGGACTACCAACGAGAGCCAACAGATACCATAGGCATTTAGATAGTATAGCAACATGCACGCTTTGTGGGTTGGAGCCAGAGGACGGCTTTCATGCAGTGAATAGATGATGTCATGCAGTCGCATTACGCAAAGCACTGGCTGATTTTTGGGTGCTACCTGCAGATGTGGACATAATTCGGTCAGGACCTGAGTGGCTCCTATTGCTGATCGATAAGTACCCCCCCCCCCCCCCCCGAGGTGATGGCTAATTACTTGATGTTAATCTGGTGAGCTTGGAATGTTAGAAACTCTGTGGTGATGGCGGGGGAAAGTATTTCAATCGAAGGCTCGGTAATCTTTCTGAGGAGGTACATGGATAGTCTGGTGCAATTTCAACGTCAGAGTGCAGTGCAAAATGAGAAAAGGAAACAGCCGCTATTATCTACTCAGCAGCCAGCGTGCATTAGTACAACGACACAAGACCTAAGATGGGGTCTGCTGGATCCCGGCTCGGTCAAGATCAATACAGATGGTGCTTTTAGTCCGAGCTCTGGTGCAGCATCTTTAGGTGTTATTATCCGTGATCATTTGGGCCAACCTTTGCTAACAGCCTGGCGCAAGTTATTCCACTGTAGGGATGCTGAGGAAGCAGAGGCGGCCGCTTGCCTCGATGGCGTTCGCCTGGCGGGTAGATGGCCAGAGAAGAATGTGGTTTTGGAGGTGGATTGTGCAGCATTGGTGGATAAATTACAGTCCCAGGAGCTGGATCGGTCTTTGGTGGCGCCGCTGGTGCATGATATCAAGGAGGTAGGGAGGCAGATGAATGACTTTCAGGTGGTCAAGTGTCGAAGAGAGCAAAATAAAATAACGCATGAGCTTGCTCGATTAGCGAGTAGATCGGGCCAGAGTCGTGTGTCTTTTTCAGTTATCCTTGGTTGCGTCCAGGATTTAGTCCTTTCTGAACGAGCTGTAATGGATGTTAATGCGCCTTAATTAATAAAGCTCTCAATTTCGAAAAAAAAAACTGGCAACTGAGAATGATCGACGCAAATTTTAGCAATTTTCTTGCTATTTGAGACCTGTTTTGCCCCTAGTCCATAATGTCCAATGCACAGCCCTTTGTATCAGTGCACGTTGAGCAGTATAATACCACGTCTGCTTAAAAAAAAAGTATCAAATACATCTGTTCTTAAATATATGACACCATTCACTCTTTTTACTACATTTGACTATTCGTATTTTCTCCAAATATTTATTTAAAAGATAAGTATATTGGTTAATTCCAAAGTATCATTGATAATTGATGTAGCGATACCCATTTTATGCTATTTAATTAATTAAATTAACTAGTGAAGTATTATTGGTCAATGTTGAAGTAAAAGGCCAACCGTGTCATATATTTGAGAACGGAGGAAGTATACGCTATGGGAAAAGTATATTTTCCACCGGACCCTTCAACTATTACAAAAGTTTGTTTTTTTGACCCGCAATTTCAAAACCAGGCACCGAGAGCTATGGACTATCTAAACCCGATAAATTTGTCCCTTTGGATGATTTAATAGGTGGTTTTATATTTTTAAAATATAAAATACAATTTAGTATGAATTTTTAAGTGTGGACAATATTTTCTACATATGCATGACATGGAAAACCAGTTCTAGTTGGATGACCATTAGTGTTTGGTTTTTAGTCGTGATTGAAAATCAAACTTTTACTATACATTATGGGTGTAAATATGACTTTTCCCTTTATATTATTCACAAGCAGAACAAATTCACTCTCTGTTACTGTGTACCAGTTTGGTTCGTCCCCTCATCTTGCAGAAAATTAGGCTCCACATACGAGGGTGTCCAATTTCAATCCTCATGGCCAAACTGCATAGGTTCACTAGTACAGTACATGAAAGCGACTTTCTCCTCAAAAGTCTTCAGGTATTGTTGTCACTGTGATTTCTGGTTTGGCTTCTCCCACGAAGCCTTAACCCTTGCAGTCTGCTTAACCCAGTCAAATTCGGCAATATACGATGGCGTCCATGCATGCAGCCGCAAAGACGCCACGCAAAACAGTCCCCAGTGCTGAATTGTGCCGTCAATCTGTACGACTAGGTCGCTACAGTTCTTGGTCGAAGACTCTGAAGTGTGCTACTGTCTGAAGTAATCTTCAACTACCTACATGACGGCTACATGTATACAGTTTTACAGTACCGACAGTATATGGAGTCAAAAGCCGACCATGGATCGGGAAGCATATACGCGGAAGATCAAAGATGTATACGATCTACAAGTAGATTGCATGAAGCCATGAACAGAAGCAGCGTTGGAGTCAAGATTAAGATTTAAGAATAGTCTGTGTGATGAACAAGTCGTCCAGAGTGGTTGTCCTGGTTGTTAACCTGGTCTTGATCAGAGAGAGGATCGGAACGCGTGGCCGCCGGCCTCCATATGGCACGCGCCAGAGGTCTTCGTGGAGAACGGTAGCGAAGAAGCCCGCCGCCGTCTCCAACAACCGTCGCCCGTGCCCTTGATCTGCCGTCTGCCTACATTTGGGAGACGAATCCGTCCATCAGGGCATGTCGCATGCTCTGCTCTCCTGCACGCAGCAAATAACGCACTGGCAGAAATTTAGAATACACTTGTTGGAAAGGAAAACATGCAAAGTTGTAGAAGAGTAGAAGACCTGGTAAAGAAAAAGAGGGAGATCCAAATGGGAGAATGTTTAGGATTTTCTGGCTCTTAGATTGCGCATGGAGCTCAAGATAAGCTTGCACCAAAAAAGCATGAGATATTTCTGATCCTTTAAACAGCGCAGTCGCCGCTTTAAATTTTAAAATGAAAACTGCGCTGTCCAGAGCCCCCATTCCCAAGCATACTCGTCGACTGCTCGTCAAACAATTGCAAAGGCCAAAGACCACATGCCTAATCTCCCGAGCAATATTACTAGTACTAATGTCGGAAGCGTACGAAAAGGATAGCGGGACGAGAAGGAAAGGAAGCTACTGATGTGTACTGCACAAGCACACAAATGAGCCGAGTTGACCCAGCCGAACACGGGTCTGCAGCCACGACCTTGCTCCTGCTGCCTCACCTAATCCTCTCATCTGAATTCTTTTATCGCTTCCTTTGCCTTGTTGGACAGCCTCAACCACTCTCGGCTGCGCAGAGCCGTGCCACGACCCGCTAAAACGTGGAAAAGGTATGCCTCGCCACTCCGGGGCAGGTGCATGACTATGCACCCAAATCACAGGAGTGCAAGAGGATTTTGCAGTGAGCCCCGTTCCTCTTGTTTGTACGTACTCGGAGTTAGCACCTGGAACAATCAAGAGCTCGATTTTGTCCAGCAGCAGAGCTTTCTCTATTGAAATGGTAGCTGACATCACCAGTTTTGATTGTGAACAAGAACCCTAGAGCATATGCGCTGTTATCACGCCATGTTTAGAGCATGACCAGTTGTTACAGCCTATAATAATCTGAGCTCTTATATTATACTATATGCTCCCTAGAACACTCAACTGACGCTTGTCTGAAATGAAAAATACCACCTCGGTTATTCAGACAGAAAAGACCATGTCTTGTAAACACACACAAAGTTGTTAAAAAGTTATGTGCTTTCATATATAGAGAAGAGATGGGAAATGAAATCCCCAGATGAGACTCCAAAATGGTTGACCATGTCAGCTCGGAAGAACCTTCCACGCACACGACAAACATCCCAACAACCGCGCGCGCGAGCGAGCGAGCTCTCTACACCCGTTCACCGTGTACCACACTACATATAGCGCGGCTGCCGTCCTCTCCCCTCCCTCACCAGCTGCAAGTCTTCACCTCTCCCGTTCCATCGACCGGCGTTCATCAGAGAAGAGATTCGAAGCGACGCGCGCGCCTGTTGCTCCAAGCGGCAACCACCAGCTAGCCATGGCGCACACGTCGTGGCTCCTCGTCGGAGCGGCGGCGGCGATGCTGCTCCTCCTCCTCGCGCCCACCGCGACGGCGCAGGACTGCCTCTCCGCGACGTTCAGTGGCGGCCGGACCTTCGGCAAGTGCAACAGCATGCCGACGCTGAGCGCGACGCTGCACTGGACGTACCACCCGGAGAACGGCACGGCGGACATCGCGTTCCGGGCGCCGTCGAGCTCCAGCGGCTGGGTCGGCTGGGGATTGAACCCAACCGGCGGCCTCAGCATGCTCCACAGCAACGTCTTCATCGCGTCGCAGTCCAGCGGCGTAGCGTCCGTACTGATGACCAAGCTCGAGAGCACGGTTAGCCCCAGCCTGCAGCCGGAGACCCTGAGCTTCGGCGTACCCGTCGGGCCCACCGTCGAGTACTCCGGCGGCGCGTACACCATCTACGCCACGATCAAGCTGCCGGGGAACAACACGGTGCAGAACACGGTGTGGCAGGCGGGCCCGCTCAGCGGCGGGAGCATACAGCAGCACCCGCAGGCGCCGGCCAACTTGGCGAGCACTCAGAGCCTTGACTTCCTCTCCGGCACCAGCATCGGTCCGTCCAACTCGAGGCTCCACCGCAAAAATGTGAGTTCCTGTTCTGCTTCTCTTCCCCTCCTCGGCTCCTCCGGCTACCTTGACCAATTCTCCAACGATTCAGCTGAGAGCAAGACAATTTCCTCTCTATTTTTTTTAAATGATTAATTGTTTCTTTTCGTCGTCGACTTGTTCAGACGTTAGGTTAGGTAAAGTTAGGATAAGCGATCAAGTAGATGACGGCGACGTTGTGTTGATTAAAGAGCAGTAGTCGACTGGGCTGGGTTGCAGATGACAGGAGTTATGAGCGGAAGCTAGCTACCACATGATTGGTCAGTTTGGACGACGTGACATATAAAATCTGCCAGATGGTTTATAGAAACTCGATTCGATCGCTTGCTTCACCAGCCGGATTGATAATGATAACGGGGTGTGGTGGTTTACTTTTTCCCACTCATATAGACATATGATCCTAGCTAGAAATCAAAAGGACGGCCAGAACCCAATTCCTACAAGCAACACATCTTCCTCACAGTAGTAGTTGAACAACGAACCCAGCCACCTCAAAAGTTGGTGTCCAATTTCCTGCTTTCTGATGTAATGCCAAATTGCTAATTCAACATACTGAGGAGTAGTTTAGTTCCTAGATAAGTTCTCCAGATATTCACTATTCATCGGATATTCACTATTCTTCCATCTCACAAAACACGCTTTCCAACACAGTTGCTATAGTAATTTTTCCCCACTTCTCCACCATCTAAACAACCCCTGAGAATGAATTCTCTGGCAACAACGAACCCTCTGACCTTGACGCATCCCAAACAAACCTGCAGATCCACGGAGTTCTGAACGCGGTGGCCTGGGGCATCCTGATCCCGACGGGCGCCATCATCGCACGCTACCTGCGCGTGTTCGAGTCCGCCGACCCAGCATGGTTCTACCTCCACATCGCCTGCCAGTGCTCCGGCTACATCCTGGGCGTCGCCGGGTGGGGCCTCGGGCTCAAGCTCGGCAGCGAGTCCGTGGGCATCACCTACCAACCCCACCGCAACATCGGCATCGCCATCTTCTCCCTCGCCACGCTGCAGGTGTTCGCGCTGCTGCTGAGGCCCGACACGAAGAACAAGTACAGGTTCTACTGGAACATCTACCACCACTCCGTGGGCTACTCCGTGATCGTCCTCAGCGCCATCAACATCTTCAAGGGTCTCGACATCCTCCAGCCGAGCAGTGGGTACAAGACCGCCTATATTGTCATCCTCGCCACGCTCGGTGGCATCGCGGTCTGCCTCGAGGCCATCACGTGGCCCATCGCCATCCGGAAGCGCAAGCGTGACGCCGACAAGGCGTCCAATGGCACCGCCGGCTGGCAACAGGGCGCCTGAGCATTGCGCGGTCGTGGCAGGGCGTGTCAGCGTGTGTGCGTGCTTAGTTTTGCTGCGAGAGAGCGAGCGGTGTGGCGCCGTGTTTGTTTCGAGGTTGAGTAGTTGGGGAGCAGATATGTACCTTTGTTGCTTCTAGAGTAGCTCTGTTTTTTTTCCTCTTCTATTTTAGGGTTCTACGATGGCATTTGTACACACTACTTTTTTTTTCTTCACATTTATGTATGATTAATTTTATTTATATCCATGGTTTCGATGGAACATGACATGATGGGGCACGTTTCTTAATTGGTCGATTCAGTAGCACAAATATTCTGGATGTATCTGTCAGAACAGCAAAAACGTTTGCTTTGGGCCAACTTGTGGAGATTTGGGGCATGTTTTCAGTCAACCTGCAGCTGTTGGAGATTTGGTCTCGTGTGCTCACGAGATGTGAAAGCAATAGCAGGGCCAGAGGGAGTTCTCTAGACGGATATCGTCACGCAAGCAAAATATCAGGACATGTCTCTTTGTCCTTTCGATTCAACGCCTTCCTATAATGCATAGAGACGGGGAAACAATGCGTGATGATGCAATAGGTGCAATAATTACACCACTTTTCCAAAGATCACAAACACGGCATATATCTGAGCATGATTTTCAATCAAGTTTTAGCAAGCAAGAATATGACTGTTTTTTTTTAAAAAAAAAGCAAGAATATGTCTTGAACGAATCAGCATATTTCAGAGGGCCATCTCTATGCATTATAGGAAGGCGTTGAATCGAAAGGACAATGAGTTGGATAAGAGACTCAAGGACAATGAAAAGATAAAAATGATCCTCTTGTGAGGCAATTAGGCAACCTTGTTACACATATGGCGGTTCACCTGGTCGATCAGACTTCAGACATGGCAGGATTAGAATACTCGAAGATGTAGCCGGGATAATATACGATTATACTCGTGCCATGAACAAGTATTGCTTTTGGTCTCAATCATTTTTTATTAAAAAAACTTGTATATGTCTCTCTGTGGACAGAGTTGCAGCGAATGAGTTGCCATGGTTGACACGCCATGACGCCAACAAAGAAGGTCAAGACGGAGTATGCAAGCATGATTCTGCAATGACGTCGACGAACTGGTTATTCATGTTGATGTACTTTTTGTTTTTGCTTGCAGAAAGAAAATTCGGCCTGTTTTTTCTTTATAGTAAATTCGGCCTGTTAACAGACGACTGCCTGCGGGGTCGTGCGATGCGTGCGAGTGACTCGCTTGGCAAAAGTGTGTGGCAGCCCACGGAGTGCTTATACGGACATGTCGCCGGGTTTCTCTCGCGGCATCTGGCTGGGCCTTATGTGTTTTAGAAAATGGAAAATATCTCTGCCTCTACATAAAGTACACAGCCTCCGATCATTACAACTTTACAAGTTTCAGGTTTGAACACTGTTTAATCAAGGGAAAATAAACAAAGAATTAAAGCCAATTATATTTTATGTTTCCATTCGTGATTAGCCACCTCCAATGCAATAGTCTCCATTGATGGACTAATTGATTCGAAGACCTCCTTTCCCACATTATCATGCTGCAGCTGCGCAGCTTCCCTAAAAATAGCCTGCAAAAATGAAGTTTATCGGGGTTTTTTCAAAAATAATATCATTCTTGTATCTTCAGATCCCAACATAAAGCATCACACCCCATTAGAATTAATTGTCTCTCTTTCTTGTCTATTAGAGAAAGCCAACTTCCTAGCGTATGTGAGATTGAATTTGGGGGGGGAGGGAAGGAGGAGACCTTTAGCTAGGTACACAATACACCAAATAAGTTTGGCTGGCACTCAAAGGAAAGATGTCTAATTGATTTATTAGTATTGCAGAAATAACAATTTTAACTTCCTTTTTAGTTTTTCCTCACAAGATTATTCTTTGTGAGAATGACTCCTTTTGCAGGCATCATAAAAAAAAATCATAGTTTTTGGCGGGACTTTGAGTTCCCAAATCAATTTATATCGAAAAGGGGCATTTTTAACTTCCTTTTGGAGGCACCATGCAAAACTCTGATAGGAAAGAATTGTAGTTGACCAAGTCCAAGGCAACGAGTTGGCTGGCTATCCCACTATCCCTGAGTCCCTGACTGTAAACCTTGTAGAGACATGGACTGTGTATACTTGTTCGGTCCCGCACCTCCCCACCCACCGCCGACCCAGTGCAAATTGGCCTGGCAAAAGTGTGTGGCGGCCCATGGACCTCGGCAGGCTTCTTGCGCGACATCGTCTGGCTGGGCCACCTGTGCGCCATTTGATTTTGTGTAGATGACCCTGTAGCATGACGACGATTGAGACTCTACTGCTCCGATCTCGTAAAACACACACCAGGAATGACATCGATTTTGTCTTTTTAGGAATATAAACAAATTTGATTTTTGAAAAGAAAAGAAAAGTTCAGGGCGTTGTCAGGGCGTTCCAAAGGTTTAAAAAAAAGGAAGAGGTCAAAATTCAGCTAACTCCCCTGAAGGGTTAGCTTGAATTGAAGATCGCAAAATTCCAGCAACGTTCAAGATTCAAGTCCGTCGTCCCCACGAGAAACTTCAAACGGTTTTCAGTTCCAGTTCTCATAACACGAACTCGTACCACAACGACTAGCACACGCATTAGGCGATCGGTCCATCATTTCTCGGCAGGTTCAGACGCCAACGTAGTGTGCTGGGGTTCCATAGAGTACTCCCGTCCCGATCAGCGAAGAAAACGGCACGTGTCCGTCGTCCTCGCCCGTGAAAGGCTCATCACTACTGCTTCCAGTTCCAGTCTTCTAGACTGGGAGCAGATACGTTGGCGAGCGAGATCGATCTCTGGACAATGCCCACGAGTAGTCAATGTGAGATTGCGAGCAGAGCACCCTCTCGGCGCCGGCCCGCGCACGTGGTCCGGTGTTCTTTTGACGCCGTCCCGATGGAACGCATTTTTGGTCAGGTCGTGCACCGCCGCCCGTTCCTATTGCGGGGAGACATGCATGCCTGGCGACTCGGTGGTCTCCTGTCTCCTTCCGTTGGTCGGGAGCGACCGAAGCATCGGGGCCGAGGCGCGTGGGCACGGTCGCATGCGGTGCACGGGGAGCTGAGGGAGATACGTATATGAGATCGATCGGGAAAGGGACACGACCTGGTGGAAATTGAGAGGAAATTAAACTCCCTTTCACATTCACACCAGCGGGCCGGCCATGGACGAGGAGGCGTCAGGCATCTCGCATGGATGGAAACTTTCGCCAAGGTTCGATCCGCTGGTCCACCGGATATCTAGACAGCTCGGACACAAGCACAAGCTGGCGGTGACGTCGCCGGCCGCCCTCCTGGAGAAAAGGGATCTGTCTGTCTCTCGTTATCCACTTCTCGCGCTCTTTTTCTTTCTTGTTGCATCTCTCTTTTGTTCTGTGTTTCCTCGACCTTTTTGTCCGGCACTGGATGTGTGTTCGTTCTTCCCTAGCTACCTGCCAGGGCTTACTACCTTCTCCAACTTTAGTCTCTGGTAAAAGTTTACGGGGCTGCTGTCACTGTAAAAATCATATATAAGATTACTGAAATAAGTTACTGAATCCATCAGAGCCACAGCCAGCCACTCTCTTGCTCCCACAACCACACTGCATCTTATGTACTAGCCATCTCATCTTGTTCCCGTGGACTACCTGTGGAAAACTCTGACAACAATGGATTCCGGCGGATGAGCATGACCACCACTCCACCAGACTGAACATCACGAACTGGCCTGGACGCCTGCTGGCCTGGTAGCAGCAAGCCGCTACGGCCCATGCAAGGAGAAAAAACTGTATTCCATCAGAAACACACCTGCACCTTCCTCTGCACAACATCACATATATATATATATGCGTATCGTTTCTTTTTTTTTAAAAAAAATGCTCATCTTTTCAAAAAAAAGATGCTCATATTCTTATCGTCGTTTTGGATTCATGGTGGATATAGATCGTTGGACAGCGCCAGTGGGGGCACACGAGCTACGCACGCACAATCTGCATACGACACACGTCAAGAAGACAAGAACTAAAACATACAGACTCTGAATATGCTTCATCTTGGACCACAGATCCACCATTTGGCGCCACGCGTGATGTGCAGTCGCAGCTCATTTCTCGGAAGCTCATGTGGATGGTGCCTGAACATTCATACGCATTTCCACGAACATGCATGCAGCAAAGATACATGCTCGAAAATGTGCAGAGCATATCTATCTAGATTCATGGCCATGTTAGAGTTGCAGGTTTATTGGGGAAGTTACATTCGCTGTTACCCCAAGGGTGTACGAATGCAAGCATGGAAGTCAGTCAGTGACTACCAGTGCAGTTAGTCAACCATAAAAGGTACTACTAGTACCAACTTCAGAAAGCTACTCCTAAGTGCTGACTCCTACGCAGTTGCCGCGTTTTTTTATATCTTAAACAGTTAAACTCCACATGCTGTTAGCACGATGACTGATGACACCCGGCCAATTTCTCTTACGCGTTTCTGAAACCTAACGATTTGATTATAAACTGAAGCAGCATCCTTAATTTTGTAATAACAACGGATCACATCACTGCCTCGAGTCCTTGTTCAACCAAACTACTGAACTGCGTTTTTGTAATATATAATGTAAGAACAAGCTCGTAGCTGTTGGAAGCTGTTCATTCAAAAAAAAAAAACTGTTGGAAGCAGAAACATAATAAACACTGGTTTTCTTTGTGAAAAATTTAGCTGTGTTTTTATGCTAACATGCAGTTCGGGTCCATAGCCGAAATTGCATTGTTTTGGAGGTGCAGAGAGTAGATTGCTGGTTGATAACAAGTGCTACCTATCCTAGCGTTGTTGCGTGCTTCACTAGTTACGAGCTTGTGTAGCAAGGTCTTGCCATATACTCCCTCTGTATTGAAATATTTGTCATTGTTGACTTTTTCATAAACTTTGGTAATTCGTATTATTCAAAAAGTTATTGCAAATATATGAAAAGACAAACCATGCTCAAAATACCTTTGATCAGAATAAATGACACTTATATGTTTTTTAATAAGATAAATGGTCAAAGTTTGTAAAAATGTCAACAACGAACAAATATTTTGATACATAGGGAGTACTTCGCTAAAATTAGTCTCTTGGTTTGTTTAGCCTTGTCATAGGTCAAACCTTTTTAATTTATCCGAGTTGAAAGAAAAATGTACACACAAAACATCAAATTAGTTTCATTGGATACATTCATACATCACACAATTATTGTTATTATAGATGTTAATATATACCTGGTCAAAATTAAACAAGCTGACTTAGGACAAGATTCAAACAACCTATACTAATACGGGGCGGTGGGAGTATTTATTTTTATAAATCGAACAACTCAAGGACTCTCTTCCAGTAGTTAATGAGCAATCCCAGAGGCCAGAACAGTGCTCTTGTGGGCAGTAACGTGCATTACTTGATGGTTGACACGGTGAAGTGCATACAGATAGCAGACGCATGCATAGAGGAAACGAAATGTGAAGAGCTTACAAACGGCTGACGATGCCAATCAAACATTAGTGCAATTATTCAAGTTCCAATGTCGTATTATATACGCAGAGTGTATGAATGCGCGAGTGGACTATCGTTCGATGAGTTGACCATGAGTGCATGGAGCCTAGCCGTGGGCCGATCACTAACCAGCTGTTTTGTTAGTGCTAATTTATTGATTTTTTAATCCTGATCAGAGTACCCTGCTCCGAATGCATTAGCCTATTCTGAAGTACAGTATGAAGAATGAACTATTAAAGTATAAAATTTGATGTTCTTAAAAATGTAGCCTTTCCCCCATGTAATGTGCAAATGCTAATTACATGAATGCATGTTTCTCGCATACCAACTCTCTTATGCATGTTCTTTGGGTTTGGGAGTTGCTAGACGCCTCAAAAGAACATACTCTGCTTGGGCGACTATATAATTACAGAAGTTTCACAGAAATTGATCACCTTAAGACATACACATACATGCTAGCTACTGTCATGAGACAAGCCCTGTACATATACGAAATCTTAATTAAGGAAAGTTGAACAAGGACAAGGAGCCTGCATGCACTTGTCAACAACTCCTAGCTACTACAACTAAAGTAATTTTGACCTGTCGGGGAACTGAAACTTGTGACTTGACTCATCTAGATATTGAGAAGGGTCTCCTGAAAATATTAAGCTGTTCTATTTGTGCTAGAGATATCCTTGTTTTTAAGGTTAGATCATGACCTAGCAAAAGACATTAAGACTAGCAATTGTGCTTTCGTTGAATTCCCACTGTCCTAGAGATCTAAAGGACAAAATGGAGCTATATATTCCTCCCTTAAAAACAATTATATACATGGACAAAATATATAGGTCGGTCATACTGAGAAAAAAAAACAGAGGGGAGGATAGATTACCCCATTTCAAATTTTAACTTGAAGACATGCGCGACACCTGGGGCTCAAAGCTCAGGCGGGTGAGGCTGCAGCAGTGCAGCTCAGTTCAGTGAACAACTGAACATATAAGACAGCCTAGGAATGTGTCACACAAAATGCAGTAATTTAACTGCGTTTTTACAAAAAAAAAAACTGCTGAGACAATATTTCCCTTGTTACGAACGAGTCTATGGGCTGTTCAACAAATCTCGTTTCGTACGGTTAGAGAACTGATTTGAAGCTAGGCTTGGTCAGGTCTCGGAGTCGGAGGTCGGCATAGAAAATTCCTCCGGCGGAACTGGACGAGGAAATGTTCCAGCAAAAACATGCAAAATTAACAAAGCACAGAACCGAGCCATGCGGAATTCCAGGGGAAATCCCAGTTAGAACAGTGAAGGCAGTTGTCTAGGAAAAGTTGCGCATGATCACCTCTTTTGATCTTTCTTTTTTTTTTAAAAAAAAAAGAAGCATATCTCTTGATCCTGATGAAGGAACGATGTCTTCAGATCATCGAATATTTCTTGGTTCTTCACTTTGTTCTGCGGTGCATGTGGGGTACGAAGTTGCACAAAGGGCACAAAGGGATCTCCATGATCAGTTGGATATTCAGTTACTCACATGCAGTCATGCACAAGCACAACCCAAGAACAATTTTCCAGTACCAATGTAGGCTGTAATAACCAGATATACAAATACAATAATAAGACACACGACTAGCAATGTTCCTGTTGCTTCCTTCTCAATTCAACTGGTTAGTACACGGCTACATCCACATGCATGGCTCTAGCACTGGTGTCGAATGATCTCTAAAATCTAGGACTCCACGCGGCACACCTATCCAAAGACACGTACTTCGACAATTCAGCATGTGACAAGGTGACTCGTCATCTGGTTGATTGACGACTACGTGACGATCAAGCATGGAATGCGAATGCCGGTGGGGTGGCATTCATGCCGGTGAGGTGTGGACGTTGCAAACCAAAGCTACCTTGTCCGAGGGGACAAACTGGCCATGGGTAGCCAAGGACCGCCACAACAGGTAGCCAAGAATCTGTTTGAACTCAATTCGGATAGGCTTCCGACCATGGAAAACATTTTCAAGTTGGACCATTCGGGCAGCAGAGACCGCCCATAATTTCCTTTTATTTTTTTTATATATGCTTCTTTGAAAGAAAAGGACCGGTCTACTTTTCAGCGCTTAGCTTGCTCTTTTCGACCCAGCTGGCTGATAGCCAGGCTCACTCTTCGTTCTATAAATCCAGCATTTGCTCACATTCTGCTCTTGCCACCTTTGGACGATCGATAGCCTTTTCGGCACTGCAAACACGTTCCTCAGGAGCTCATCCTTTCGCCTAACCTCCGAGCACAAGCGAAATCACATTTTAGCTTTTAGCTCCCTACAGGCTCTCTGCCCCTCGAGCTCCAGTCATGCCGACAAATATGATCTCCAAGTACCTGTTAATTTTCAGCTTAGTTAAGCAGTATGCAATGATACGAAGCATATTAAGGATCCTAAGTCGTTCTGCACCTGCCTTTGTTTGATCCTTCATGCAGGTTTCTTGAGAAGGCTGTCCTTACGCCGGACGGTGCGCTCGCATCACATGTGAAGACTGAAGGTACTGCATGTTTACACCAAGATCATGGCATGGCTGTTTCCTTGCTCTTTGTTGCATGTTTATTTCATCACGTCGTTTTAACGACTTTCCCTTGTTGTTACTGATGCTAAATACAATTCAGTTCCCCGGACCATGGTGACACGCAATCCCAACATGGAGAAGCTTAAGAAAGGCTACCTGTTCCCGGAGGTAAAGTGCCGACTCTACCTTTCACAAGCGTTGCTTCACCGTATCGTTTCTCGACCTTCAACGTGTTTCGATCCTCCTTCAGATTAGCATTAAGCGTGAAGCTCACCAGAAGAAGTACCCTGATGCCAAAATCATCAGCTTGGGCATCGGCGACACGACTGAACCCATTCCAAGCATCATAGCTTCAGCTATGGCCGAGGTATATGTTCTTTATTTGTTGCTTATTTGAGTTTGCACTCCTTTTGTCTTTTTTTTTTTGGAGATGCCACTCTCCTTTTTCTCTGAGCATGAACAACTCATGGGAGATCGAGTTTTAAACAACACACAGGTACATGAGGTGTTTTAAGCAAAAGATAAGTGTCAATATTAATTCTAATAAAGTAGCTGGTTAGTTCAGTCCAACTTTATTCTTGGTGCTATACTCAATTTTGTGCCAGTATTCTAATAAACAAGATAAACTATCATGGACTATGCAAGGTAAACCTTCCCAGCAGGGATAGGGAACTATCACAGAACTATACCGGAAAATGCATGGGTAATCTCTAGCAAAAGAAAAAAAATAAAGTTAATATTGGATGAGGAAGATCATGACACAACATCAAGGCGTGAGATCTATGTCAAAGATTAATGCTAAAAGATTTAGCAAGCCACTAGCGGGTCTAGTTCTGGCCGTGATGATTAATTTGTTACTTGGACAGACACTGGAACACGACCACGCCGCCTACTATATCTATCAAATTGCCTGGATATAAACAACGCCAGAACGGATATGGTTGAGTCATAGTAGTAGCTGTTTGGGCTATATACTTGTCTTTCTAAACCTGCCCTTTAGTCCTCCCTCTAAATATGTTGTGTCTGACATCAGCACCGAATTATTTGCTTGTGCTGTTCACCCTGCATTAGTGCCCTCTGCACAAGCACAACAGCAAACCAACTCTGTAACATGATAATAGAGTCATGCTCGCTTATTACCAGATGCTCACATGTTTGGCCAACAAGAAAGAAATTTTCGCGTAAACGTAGAAGAAGGTTACGTTGTACTAGTATTCAGTAAGATCCTTCCGCTCCACTAGTTGGAGAATTGGATAAATGCGTTTATCTTTTGACTTTGTCAGATTCTAAAACTACTGTGTATTCTTGTTTTACATGCTGTGCTTTTCTCTACCGAGAAACGTAAAAAGGTCCTCCCTTTGTCAAGGTTTTCCTCTTATTCGAGACCCTGATGGTCTGGTGTACGTCACTGCAGCAACGTCATGGCCTCACCTGTTCTCGCTATTTTCCACACGTACTGCCATTACATCATATAAACCGACGTACGGCACGTGGCCGATCCTAAAATCATTTGGTCAGTGGATGTCTTTGGCACGATTTTAGATCATGGCGGTGTGCTATATTTTGGCTCCAGGAGACAAAAGGTAGCATGAGATTCGATGACTGCGACCCTTACCAAATTTTAAGCTTGCTTGCTTGACTTTGGTGCGGATTCAGATTTAATTTTGTTTAGCTCACTGACCCTGAAACAAAAAAAAGATTGAGTTAGAACAGTTATTGCATTCATTTTGTTTAAACAGATCACCAATTTGCGTGCGTGGAATCAAATATATTTTTTGTCCTGTTTTTGCAGTATGCACTTGCGTTATCCACTCCAGAAGGATACCAGGGTTACGGACCGGAGCAGGGTCAAACGGTAAAGCCGAACATCCTCTACTCTGAAGTGTAGTTTCAGTTCACTGTAAGCCCATGTTTCAGTTCACTGAACCAAGATCTGCTTTGCTTTGCGAAAACCTGCAGAGTCTGCGCAAGGTCATAGCTGAGAAAGTGTACCCAAACATGGGGATAAAAGACTCTGACGTGTTCATCTCTGACGGAGCGCAGTGTGACATTGCACGCCTGCAGGTACGTACGACGTCCTACTTTACTGAACTGTTTTGCGATCAGAGATCACCTGTGTTAAGAATTCTCTTCGTCTTCCCTGCGCTCACGCAGATGCTGTTCGGCCCCAACGTGACCATCGCCGTCCAAGATCCAACCTTTCCGGTACGTCACAACCCCCTTTTCACTGGCAGAACGCCAGATAGATCCTGCACCATCTAGCCGCTCGATTCTGATTCCCATGGGCTGGTCGCCGCCGGCCGGTGATGTGCAGGGCTACGTGGACAACGGCGTGATCGTGGGTCAGACCGGCGCGGCGGACGAGTCCGGCAGGTACGCCGGAATCGCCTACATGCGCTGCGCTCCGGAGAACAACTTCTTCCCGGACCTCTCCCGCGTGCCGCGCACCGACGTCATCTTCTTCTGCTCGCCCAACAACCCGACGGGCCACGTGGCGTCGCCGGCGCAGCTCCGCGAGCTCGTCGACTTCGCGCGCCGCAACGGGTCCATCGTCGTGTTCGACTCGGCGTACGCGTGGTACGTGTCGGAGGGCAAGCCACGGTCCATCTACGAGGTGCCCGGCGCACGCGAGGTGGCTATCGAGGTCTCCTCCTTCTCCAAGTTCGCCGGCTTCACGGGCGTCCGGCTCGGCTGGGCGGTGGTGCCATCGGAGCTGCGCTACGCCGACGGCCACCCCGTGGCGCGCGACTTCGACCGCATCGTCTGCACGTGCTTCAACGGCGCGTCCAGCGTCGCGCAGGCCGGGGGGCTCGCCAGCCTCGCCACGGAGGAAGGCCGGGACGCCGTGCGCCGCGTGGTGGGCGTGTACAAGGAGAACGCGAGGGTGCTGGTGGACACGTTCGCGTCGCTCGGCAAGGAGGTGTACGGTGGGGCCGACTCGCCCTACGTCTGGGTGCGCTTCCCGGGGCGCAGGTCGTGGGACGTGTTCGCCGAGATCCTCGAGAAGACGCACGTCATCACCGTGCCGGGAAGCGGGTTTGGCCCCGGCGGCGAGGGGTTCGTCAGGGTCAGCGCGTTCAACAGCAAGGATAGGGTGCTGGAGGCCGCCGCCAGGCTCAGCAAGTTCCTCGGCTGAGCCGCCGATGGCATATACCACATCGCCACACTTATATATATATATATATACAAGTAGCACGTCATCAATAACAATGTTACGCGCCGCTGACACGTCTACACTACTTAGATACTACTGGGTACTCACCAGTGCACAAAGAATGCACGGGCTAGACATGCGTCGCACATGTATCCTCATTGCTTTATTCGAAACTATGGCAAATAATTTCAATTTTTCACGCATCGACATATCCATATTCATTTCCTACTAAGAACTCAATATGAAGTAGTGCTTCAAAAGCTCTGAAAAAGAAGGGAAATAGCTTGATGCCCTGCAAGTCCGAGGCCACAAATTTCTAAACCGCAGCTGTACAGGGATTCATTTTCATTTCAACGAATGAGTTCATGATCCAGACGTAAAGACAACTTAATTTTGTTGTACTCAAACATACTACTACCATGGGTTGTTTCACAGCAGGCGCTTACAAGTCACTCTCGGAATTATTCTGTAGTTGCCAACACCTCGTTTTTACTCACTTTCACTTTCTTGCTCGCTTTCCTCGTCCTGGTTGAGGTTTACACGGTTCAAATTCTCCTCCAGAGGTGGCAAATCATCGTCAGAATCACCCTCAGAACCTTCCTCGCTTTCCCCATCTTCGTTGCGGTTCAAGTGGTTCAAATTCTCCTCCAGAGGCGGCAAATCATCATCAGAATCACCCTCAGATCCTTCCTCTGTGCTTCGGCGTGATTTTTCTGCTTGTGTCACACAAAATGATTAAGAAAAATCAAGGACCACAGGATCAATTTAGTAGTCCAAAGATGGATACATTGTGGAAACGCCAGTTGCTCTCTGAAATCATTACCATTTGTTACAGGTGGCTTTGGAACACTTGAGTTACTTGATAACCAAGATTTTTGGACATTGATTATCTCAGAGCCATTTTCGCATTGGGAGTATGCTTTCAGGAGGTCTCTGCACATAGTTACAACGTAAGGGTGTGAAACCCCACCAAAATGCAATTATGTAGAAGGGAATGCCTATTATGAAGAATACAGGCTTCACAAACTTCTAAAAATGTTTGACATGAGTAAATAACATTGGATGGTTGCAACATTTCGAATATGATCTTTAACAACTGAACGAGCTCTACCCTTAGCACGATCTCTGTGTATACTGTCTTATCAAAACATTTAATGGATAATTGTGAAAATACGATCTACTGAAATACAGTGTATACAGGACAGCATGAACTGTCTTTGGCAACATCCTTGGGCTAGGTAACTATTCAGCTTGTAGAAACAGAATTGTAGTTTGCCCAAAACAGTAGTGTTCAGACATCCACTACTGTATGTATCATAAACACACAATTCGATGTCTCATCAATCCAGTAAGTTCAGAAAACTAACTGCAAACTATATGTGATACTTTAAATATTCGATGGGACTAACCTGTTTAGTGACAAGAATGAGTGACCCCACTTGAATTTCCCCAGTAGTAAATGTGCTGTATCTTCCTCCCCACTGCACATACGTAAATAGCATTAGCTGACACTTTGATAATAGCTAACTTCTAAATTGAACTACAAGTCCATACAAGCAATATGTTCCCAGAATAGTGTCACATAAGCCTAGAAAAAGTTACCATATTATGAGTGCTGCTGATAAAGCTTCCACACAAGAAAGTTCACATGGGCGGCCATAGTTCACGGGGTTTGCTGCTACCAACCATGGCACTGCAAACGTCAAAGTAAACCAGTTCCGTTGAACAAACATAAGTTGGCTTTATAATACAGAAAGACACGTTCTAGGACTGAAGTTGAGTAAGCATTGGTTTCATTGTGGGAGGTACCACATTTGGATATATGAAAAATAATAAAATCAGCTTCATAAAAAGACAAGCTAAAGTCACAAATTCAAAAATGGACTTGTACAAGTTCAAACTTTGAGCCACAGCAAATTTGACAAAATGATCACATGTAGAATAATAACTGCTTTTATATTACACAATCATTTCACAGTAGTAGATTGCTCATGTACTTTCACTAGGATCCAAGCAGAACAGAACAAACAAGACAGTAATCTAATCCCAAACACTGCATACATAAATCATAACGATGATTAATGAAAATAAAAGAACAGTATCTTATTGAAGTTGTTGTTTAAATATAATTATCTTACAGAGACGAGGTGCGCCACAGCGAAGTTTCACAAAAGGGACATCATTTAGACGCGCCCAGGAACAATCAACCACAGCCAATCCTTTTCTTTGCACAATAGGATGATCTGCCTTGGATACACATTGTGTCCCAACAGGGCTGAAAGAAAAAGGAATGAAAAAAGAACACGTCAGAACTAACAGTGTATAGTAAAAACCAACTTTACTGAAGCGATCTTTAATTTTTTTTTAAAAAAAAAGTTAACAGCATAAAAAGTGACAAAATGTTAACTGCATAGCTTATAAAAATACCTGAGAACAACACCGCCAAAACCATTGGTCACTCGCAGCTCCTGGAATACAAATAACAATCTTTCTCAAGAACAGTTCTGTTTTTTTCAGCTGAGGGTTGGCTTTCAAAAAATGTTTGTTTACAAGAACAAACACAGCACTAGTTTGAGCAAAAGAGCTTGAAAAATATTAGAATAATGTATTATCATACTCCTATATCCATGTCTGAGAAGAATTAGCACCTTTTCATATATTTCAGTTTTACTGTGTACATTTGCTCTCATTGGACATTGGAATAAGCTTGGAAAATATTGAAATTTCAAAAGGGTTTGAATATCGGTGAACCAAGTAGTGTGTTACCTTTAGAAGCCCAAATCTTGAAAGCTTACGGCCCGTGCACCTTTTAACATCACATTGTCCAAAGTCCTGTACAACAACAGACACAATAGTGTCATTTGCAACTTTCAAGTGAGCACCACCACCACAAGGTTACATATGAAATTGCACCTACCCACATTGCAAGCTGAATTCTCGGACCATTAAATTCCTCTTCTGTATCTTCTGGATGAAAAAAAATGACATTATCAACAATAATCTTTAAGTTTTGACCTCTGAGGAATAATGTAAGGTGATCTCATGGAGTCATGAAGTGGATTTGACAATTTATTGATGATGATATGATGTAGCGTATAAAAAACTATGGTGCCTGGTTGTTTTACTGGTATGATTCAGGAGTCACAGACCACATCAATAGTTGAAAGAATTTGACAGCTGAGATATTTTCTTTCCATGTAAAGGTAACTCAAGATCATACATTAATTAATCAGTTCTACACATGGCAAATGTACAGAATACCCCAGATACAAGAAAAATGTTTACCTTCCTGCCTTGGAAGTGACGTCCCAGGACCTTCATCCCTGAAATTGAAGATTATAAGTGTGTGTTTCTCCATTTGTAAAAAAGAAGAAGATACTAGTACTATCCAACAGTGCAAATTAAACTGAAGGGCAAAATATCAGCTAAATAACTCAGCAAATATGCTTATTACAACGGAAATTAAACATGTGATTAAACGGACTAACTGTTTCCAACTAATCAAACCTTAAATTTTAACTGATTCGTCCCCACTAATACCAACTACAGACAACTAAACTCTAGTGTAGGCACAGAGCGATAAGGTCGCGTGTTATTACAAGGAAGCTTCTTGCTTAGTGCGGCGTGAAGACGACGACGAGGACCCGCGGCCGCGCCTGTGGCGGTTGTATCCCATCGTGGACGGCTTCCCGGCAGGGGCGGACCCAGTATTAGGACATACACATGTACACCCAATAACTTGCAAAAAGATCGAATTCAAAGCGTCGCCTAGGCGAAGGCGTCCGAGCGACGGAAAAACCTAGGCGTCGACGTCGCTTAACCTTGCCGGGGAGGATGGACCCGCACCGTCGTTCCAGTGCTGCGCCGACGAGGTACGGAGCCGTGACGACGCCGTTCCAGTCTGACGCGGCCGGAGGTGGCAGGAGTGGGCGGTGGAGGAGGCAGGAGCCGGCGGAGGAGGAGGCAGGGGCGGGTTGGGCGGCGACGGCGGAGGCAGGCTGGGGTAGGTGGAGGCAGCGGAGGTCGGAGGAGGCAGGGGCGGGTTGGGCGGCGACGGCGGAGGCAGGCTGGGGTAGGTGGAGGCGGTGGCAGTAGAGGATTTGGGTTGGGAGTTGGGCTCGTAGGGTTTGGTAGGCTTAATGGGCCTTTTTTTTATCTTCAGGCCCGTTGGTTTTCTGATTTGTTTTTCTTTTATAGATAAAGTAAGGTGTTATCTTTCGCCTTACCGTTTAGCTGATTTTTTTTTCTTTTGTAGATAAAGTAAGGCGTCGCTTTTCGCCTTACCGCCTAGCGTCTGAGTGGTGGCATATTGCCTCGCCTTTCGCCTTACCTCTTTAAAAATACTAAGTATGTAAAATCATGGTCAGATCCGAAAACAAACACTACTGTTACAAAAAGATCAAATTTAGTAGGTAAAATCATGGTTAGATCCGAAAACAAACACTATTGTTGCAAAAAGATAGAATTGTGGCCATCATTTGTACAATATAATTAATGTTTTTTTACATTTTATGGTTAGTGAGGAAAAATACATCTAGTGTTTTGTTGACTAAAGATTATTTGACTCATTTGAAGCAGAGCTGTTTCAAAATATTCGATTTTTCAAAATTTTAAATGCATTCAATACTAACAAATATCTTTGGTAATTGTTTTTTTATTATCTACTTATGAAACGAATTTTGTTAGTGTTGTCAGAACATGGGTAGTCGCTGTTGTGGAGGAGAGGGAATCCAGATGCGGTAACAACCATTAGATACGTAACGGATGACATCCATAACGGAAAAAGTCATCGGTGACTTTCTTTGGGCGTATTAGAGCCATGCTGGGGTAGGTGGAGTATATTTTATTCAATGGATAAGCCTCTTATGCGATATTTCGGAGACACTCATGCTACTGACATGTGGACCCTAGGCCGGTGTGGCTCATAGGTTGGAGGGACTAGTCCCTCCAAAGTAATGCAAAGAGACATTTCTCGTATCCATTTCCGTATAAGACACTTTAAGCATATACATTTGGGTACGTATCTAGATACTTTTAAAAATAATATAGCAACAACACATATTTTTTTAAAAAATAAAGGTTCTAGATAAAATATCTTTTCAAAAAATATCATGATCGCTACTTTAAAAGAAAATTGATTGTTTTTTAAATATGGTATTATAAAAGTGATAGGTTGGTTGTCCTACTAAATTATAATTCTAGAACTACAGCAAGCTTGAGGATTTCGTTAACCACTTGCTTTTGTCGTGCTAGGTTCATATTGTCTGCAGTCTTTGTTTTTACTGGTCCCGTGAGGCCTACTTAGCGTGAGCTAGAAGTCTAGGCTTTCAAAATACTCTTGTACCCTCCGCATCTTCTCTCTTTGTGTTCCTTGGTGTGTAAAAATATATTTTCGTTGTCGTGATAGAAATGAGACGGCCTGGATAAGAAAAACTAAGAATGTTGTAAAAGTTTAAAATTTAAATTTATTGTAAAAAATATATTTTTTCTATATATTGAGGACGGTTAGTATAAACAAGTTGTTAAAAATTATGTAATAAAATAATATATCTTTAGGAATGAAATTAAGAATACATGTACACTATAATCCTACGTCCGCCGCTACTTCCCGGAGGCAGCTTCTCTCGACTGTGTTCCGGCGGTAGGGCTGCCGATACGGCGGTGTGCGTACCGCCGCGCTGGTTGCGCCGGCTGCGCGGTTGCTCACCAGAGTTCCGCCGCCGGCGGCGGTGGCCGGAGAAGTGAAGTTTAGCGGCAGGGCACGGGGGCACGAGCAACTCTGCGGCCGGCGGCGGATGCGCTCATGCGGTCATACCGAAGGCTTGCCGTGCCCTAACAGAGTAACGGGCCTTCTTCCTTGTCGTGTGATGGGCTTAACAGGCCAGTTGCATTTTCCGTGGTGGGCTTCGCTTATTATGAGTTGTTTCTAAAAAACCTATGAGTTTTGCTAAAAAAGAAGAAGAAAAACATGTGAGGCTGAGTAATAAGAATTCACGAGATGCATAAGGTTCCTACTTCGGTCGGTCATAGCTGATAACGGGCCGAGGCCCGATCCTAACCCCAACTCAGCCCTTTTCTTTTAAATTGTGGCCCAATCCTTGTCCAGCCTTTACAAAATAAAACCCGATCCTATCCTGACCTGAATTTCATCCGCGGGCTATCTCTCTGGGCCTTAGCTACCATAATCGTTGGGCCTATGTCTCCGCTTTCCACTCCATCCTTTGGGCTGGTCTTTTGAAGCAGACACCATTTAAAGCCCAAATGAAAGAATCAACATCTGAAATCACCAAGGATTATAAGAAAAATTAAATCACCAAAGCCATCACTATCTTCGTCTAAAAAAAAAATCAAAGACGTCACCATCTGACATCACCAACGTTTTAAAAAAAATAAATCGCCAACAGTAGCATGAGAGAACATTAGCAAGGGTATAGAAATCACGCTGCTCACATTACACCACCTTCAACATAAATCACGTTACACAGAAATCATGCTGCAACACGTTAAATAAAAACTATGACGTTCTTGTTCGGCACTAAAATGATGTTCTCTTCATATATTACATGAATATTATTTTTGCATAATCTAGAGGAGCAGTGCGGCGCGATTATTAAAGAAAAGGATCTCCTGAAGATCGGAAAAGAGCATCATCAGAAGAAAAGGATTAGCACAATTAACAGGGGAGAAGGAGAAGTGTCATGATCCAGAATCAGAGCGCAACCTATGTTGGCCAGCAAATCAATAGAGAAGTTTGCAGATAGCGGGCATGAGAACAAGAACAAGAAGCCCCAACATCTATATTGCCCATGTCAGCTACCCACGTTCGGCACAAAGGAACTCAAAGCATATTTGCGATAAAAGGACTGTCATAAGATGTGCTCATGTGCATACAATGCAGGTGGGAACTCAATGAGGCAACATCAGCAGCACAGATTATCAGGCTAATAACATTCATACTGCACTCCACTTCTGAAACATATTGATCCCACATGGAACTCAACACAGTTAACTAGAGTTTGTTCTAGTGCCTCCTTGGATAACCAGTCAAACATGAGGCCCGTAGATGTGCTCATTAACAAGCCTAAAGATCAGGAAGCTTTGCTCTATAGTCCGTTTAAAGAAAAGTCTAACACTCAAACAAATCTAACAGTGACTTCATGTTTCTCTCTGCCAGTTCAGACACTTGTTTCCCCTAGCTCAAGCTGGTCCTAAAAATTAACTGTAACTAAACACTAAACTTAACTGAAGCATATATACGAGTTTCTAAAGCATATATATGAGTTTCTGGAGAGATCATACTTTACACTAAACTTGCAGAATTTGCATATTGACTTTTCTATGCCATCTACTTGTTCCGACTTAATATATTGCCAAACTTTAGCCCTTCTTTTAGATGAACGACTCGATTGATCAGTTGACATAACCTCACGACTTTCTGCCATTACTTCTGGAACCGAGCTGACCCTTCCATGTCTGAATAGTACTGCCATAGGAAATAAAAATAGTTTAAAAAGTGTAGCAACTTCTACTGACGAAACGTCTTTTGCGTGTGGGCCACACCCCATGCAGCCATGCAGCCGCTAGCCAGTTCGCTCTAGCCCCACAATTTGTTTGGCTATAGACATGTTAGCAGTTAACACAATCTTCTACTGACACACCCAATCCCAATTCTAATTCCAATCGAACAAGCAACACTTACAATCTCTCCTAAAAAGAAAGTAAGAGAGACAAAACTTGGCATCACTCGTCGTACGACTCCCGTCGCCCGCCCCCTTCCGTCGCCCGTGCAAATCACCCGTGAAAATCGCGAGTCGCGAGTCCTTCCTAAATCGCGAGATTATTCCTTCCGCACGTCGCCCACCCCCCTCCGTCGCCCGTGCAAATCGCCATCGCCATCGCCAAACATCGCCCCCTTCCTTCCGCACGCCCTCCAGGGGATCGCCGGCCAACATCGACGCCTGCCGCCTGGAGTTCCTGCGCCGGCCCGATTCCTCCGTTCCCGTCGCCGGCCTCGCTCCACGACGATTCCTCCGTTCCCTTTCATCCACGTCGCCGCCGGACTCCATCGCCAACGCCGGCCTCACGTCGACGGCCAGCCCCAACGCCGAGGTTGGTTGCCTCGGATCAAGCCCGCCGGCGTCGAGACACCATCAGCGCCGCCGCCTCCGCCGCGACCTCGCCGCCGCTTTTGCAGGCGTCGACACCTCTCCGCTTCGCCCGCAGTCAGCGCCGCCGCACCGCGTCTCCACGCGCGCCGGATTGGTTGCCTCGGTTGAAGCCCGCCGGCGTCGATACACCATAAGCGCCGACGCCTCCGCCGCGACGTCTCCGCCGTGCGGATCCCATCACCAACGCCTTCTCCCCTCTCTGGTGCCACCGTCCGAGTCCATCCACGGGATCCCTCTCCGAGTCCATCCACGGTTACTAACAATTTTATTTTACAAGTGTGTTCTTCCATTGATTGAATTCCAGTAGTTTTTTTTTTGCCACCAAACAACGAACAATTTGACCCCAGTCAGGTTTGGCTTCCCTGAACAGGACAGCCACGAAAAACATCTGATCCTGTACTTTCATGTCTAGCCATTTTAGCTCAGATCAGTTTGAATTTCAAGTTAGAGTCATACTGGACGAGAGAGGGAATAGGTAATATAAATGAGCATACCTCCAATTTGGAAGTGGTTTGAATGTGGTTCTACTAGGTCGCAGAAACCAAACCATGCACTTCTTATTGCTGAAGCAGGATCAGAGCCTAGGGATTGGGTTGAATGCAATGGCGAAAAACATAATGCTAGCATTAAGTGAATTAAATGAGTTTCAATCATCATTAAGTGAATTGTAGTATGGTGTATTGTTGTGATAACTTTTTAACGCTTTCTGCAATTTATCTGTTCTAGGGGTTCATCCTATCTACATTTCACATGTTTTAATTCTGTGAAAATTATATATTGGTGCCGGTTCATCTTCTAAAAATTAGTTGTATCCTATGAATTTTCTGCTGCTGAATTTTTCACAAGCTTTCATGGACCAGATTAGAAGGTGGTGGTGGGGGTGAGATCCGGATATGAGATAGTATCTGTTCAAACATTTTTGCTTGCAAATGCTTTGATGATTTCTGGCTGCTGCATTCAATCTTGCATAGTTCCTGCTGCTAAACAATGCACAACGTTGCCCCCTCTGGTGATGCCACCATCCATAATTGAGCTTTCATTTTGAATGGCAATTAGTTCCCGGTTTGACCCTTCAAAGTGAACCGGCGAAATGATCATAACTTGTGCCTGTAGGTCTTCGGTGACATAGAGGATTTCACATTCATGTTGTTGTATGGTTGAGGATTCTGAATGGAGAAGTGCACAGAGTTCTCTTGGGCTCTCTGAATTTTTGTTAGCATCCCTGACATAAACTTTTAGTAGCTTCTTTTTATGAGAAATAGATATTTTCCTGTTAGTATGGAGATAATGAATTTCTGTTTTTGAAAATGAGTAGGATTAGTTCTTCATGTGTAGCGGCAGCAATTCGATACGATTTGTTCTGAACGTGTGGCTCTATCCAGTCAGGGTCCAATATCGCGCTTCTCCGTTCAAAATTTCAAAGAGGTAAAAGATCGCATATGTTTTAACAATCTTCAGAACTGGTTCTTGCGGTCTTTTTGCTATAGAGTACGTGACTATGATTTGAAAGCGTCTCATGAGTTTTGGTATAACTCATTCCGCATCCAAAATTGTTTGGCCGGCAGTAGAGGAATCAGGGCAAGGTAGAGATCAGTTTTGTTACCTGCTCACATACTATTTCAGTTATGCATGATGGATGATCCTTTTAGCATTTGAATCCAGATAAAGTGTTTGATCACACAGAAGATTTTTCTCACCATTCTAATACAGAATTCAAGAACTGCAAGTTATTATGGTGCGCGAACCGTAGTGCCATTGCCATTGGAGGAGCATGAGATGTACATATAGATAGTGTGAGTGGTGTTTTGATGCCGGAGAAGATTTGGATAATTTAGCATAATTGGTTAATCACAGGCGGTCTTGTTTCATTTTTTTCTGTAAATTATGCTTAGCCAGCAGTAAGCCGTCTCATTGAAGTGGGCTTAAAAGAAATATGTAATACTACTGTACGTGGAATAGTTGAGTATGAACTAGAGTTCTGTGGAGTCAAAAGAATATATTCTCTGCTCACTATCTTCGTGCCCTACATTCGTGTCTTTTATACCATCAAAACTTATGCTTGTGGATTTCAAAATGGATTAAAATAATGTCATTATCTTAATAGTATCACGGGTTATTTAGTAGAACATGTTTTATTTTACAAAATAAAACTATATCATTGAATATATTCTCTGCTCACTATGTCGTTCTTTATACAATTGTTGTCCCGTAAGTATAAGAGGGTCGGCGGCGTCCGGCCAGCCCACACAACACACATCACTTCATAGTTCACACTTCACACATTATCCTTATTCCATGGCTGCAGAAGCTACGCTTCCGCGTGCTCAAGAGCTCCTCTGATCGAAGCGTGTGCACAACTCGTGGAACACTTCAAGAGCTGCATCAGCTTACACAACGGCGAAATCCACTGGCCACTGCCGTGGACACTGGAGTACTGGACAGATTAGATAGAAATATGGAATACCACACCCATACATTGTTTATTCAGTCAAGGCAATGAGCGAACGACGCGGTGAATTCAGCAGTCCAGGTCGACGCCCTTCTTGTTGCCCAGGCACGCTTCCACTGCTTCGCCAACGGTGAGGAAGATCCAGGATTCTCCGATTCTGTCGACGAGCCGCGCTAGTTTCATCTTGTGGACAAACTTCCATCCAGGGTTGGCTATAGCCATCTGCACAATGTGTTTGTTTTCAGAAAGAGAAAGGGGGCTATGTCAAGTTTTCAACTGGAAACTTGGAATGGTTGCATTGCTCGTTTTTCTGCAAACTCGTCGAAGTGTGTGTGTCTCATAGCTCACACCTGTATTCCACGAGATACCAGCTCCCCGTTCAGTTCTTCCAGCGCTGCAAGACCTGCGGTGTCAATGTCCACCACATCTGCACACCAGGGATCGACACATCGACTATATAAGCTTGTGATAGATTGTGGTACTAACAGGTTAACTGACTTGCAGAAATTCATTTACTCGACATGTCAAGAACGACGGAGCGGATTTCCTGAAGATTTTGGGTTACCAATTCTGTAATCCTGAATTCAGGAAACATGTGTTAATATTTAAAGTGCAACCAAACAATGACTTGTGTCCATTCCACTTGTTTAATTAGATGCTAGAATCCATATATATACCTTTCTCTAATGAAATTGGCGTTTATGAAGCAGAGAAATGAGGTGTCAATGCGTGTAGTCAGAACAACTGGTGTTTGACAAACCATTGGGTACTGTTTGAAGTTGCAGAATATGTTTGTCCCCTGAACCCTACCGAGGATTACGACCTGAGGCCGAATTGAGTGTACAATAACCTTGAAAAAGGAGACACCAATCTGCAAAATGTACTCGACTGAAGGAATATGTATTTTATGAATCAAAGTCAAAATATTGAAGGTGAGCTTGAATGAGTAATCATACTGCAACTGAAAGCCCAATCTCCACCGATCCAAATAGGACACCAAGGAATGAACCCATGCACGTGAGGAAGTCCATCTTGTCGACTTTCCAAAGGATGCAGACTTCATGCACATTGATCAGCCCCGGAAGTGCTGACAAAATGATTGATGCAAGTATGGACACCGGCGTGTAGAACAGGAGCTTCGTGAGCACCTCCAAAGTAACCATCACAATGGCAGCCATAACAACGTTTGACACAGCTGTCTTACAGCCAGCAGTGAAGTTCACAGCTGTCCGGGAGAAAGACCCTGCAGATAATGCCCATGGTAATATAAGTTATCAAACAAGTTAACAGTGCTACATGATATTGCAGAACTTTTAACACCTGTTGCCACGTAGCAAGATGACAAGGATCCCCCTACGTTCATGAAGCCCATTGCTATCATTTCCTTATTGCCATCCAATTTATATCCATTTATGACTGAAAAGGAGCGACCAACAGCGATAGCTTCCTATAAGAAAGTAAGAAACAAAAAAGAATTCATATAAGAGTAGTTAGCTCCTGCATTGTATGTACTAGCCTTTTCTTCTTTTTTTTTTCTATTTCAATTTGACTCATATAAAAGTAGTTTACTTTAAAAGAAACCTGAATAGTTTCAAAGAAAATACAAAGTTAATTGGTGAGCCAATTTTGATCTAAGTAGTGGATGTTGGGAATTGGGGATTTTGCAATCGTGTACTTATTTCTTCATCTAAGAGCATCGAACCACTAATCATATAAGAGCATAGAATCATTAATCAACTCCATCGTTATATTAGGAGACATTTGTTACATTGATCTATGGCGCAGTTTAGTATATCCATATAGTAAATGCGCACCGTTAGAGCAATAACAGCAAAAATAAGAGCTATCTTTGCGCATTCTATAACATAGGGTCCATTGAGATTTATCTGCTTCACTGAACTCGAATTGATGCCTGCATCCACATTTTGTATAATTTTCACACCACGGTTATCAGCTCTTGTCATATAAACTATCAGAGTAGATAACACAACTGAGAGCACAGGTGCAATTGCTGAGACCCAGAAGAGCTTGTTCTTCCGGCCCTGAAATTATTGATTTTACAACCTTTAAACCATGTATTGCAAACAAAGAAGCAAGTGAATGCATAAGCAAATGAGAATAAGAACACGATGATCTTACTATGAATCTCATGCCAAGAATGAACAGGAAAAACGAACACCCAATGAAGAAGTTCTCAGGGTGCCACTGTCATCACATGCCAGATGAATGTTGATTAAAAAAGAGTATCCAAAAATAACAAACATTATGATTAAAAGATGCAACAAAAGGGATTTATCAGACAAATATTAAGACATGCATAAAAACTATAGTAGACACTGGGCCACATTTCCTTACAGACATGTTCTTGTGGTTATCAAATTATGGATGAATGATACAGCTGCCATAGCAAGATTTAATATGCATACAAATAGACAATAAGGTTTAAGTATAATTAAGAATAATGCTTTTTCACATCACAGTTGCTGAAATTAAATTATTCAGTAGCTGGAAATGCAATATCCTTGCCCTTAACTGAGAAGCTCCTTTCACTGTACTATATTGAAACTTCTAGCCGTGAAATGTCAGCTTTCCCCTTCTATTGTTACCTATCATCAGGATTTCTTTAACTACTACTTATTTTCAGACAACTTATACAGTAGGGTTATCCACTGTTGTCCTTTACAAAAGAAAGAAGAAGAGGAGCTAATTTGCACCTACTGAGTCTGAGCCTAATTCTTCTTTATCAATATAATAGCTAGCTCTCCTGCCTATTCCCACAAAAAAGAAAGAAAAAAAAGGTAACTGTATGATACCCTACAAAGTAGAATAAAAGAAATAGATAAGCCTATATGTATCATTGGAACTTCTTCTCAAGATCATTGGAACTTCTTTTCAAGATCATGCAGTGTTCCATTCACAGTGAAAAGAAGGGCAAAATGCTTACTGGTTCATGAACAGAAACCCAAACCGCTTTGGTGACAGATACAACATCTGTGTTACTTGTGAAATGACTAAGCCCAAGTAGCCCCTTCAACTGCTGCAGTCCAATAACAATGGCAGCTCCTCCCATGAATCCAGTGATTGCAGCATGTGAGAGAAAATCCACAAGGAAACCCAACCTCAAAGGATCGATGCAAAAGGCCAATTAGTCAAAGTAAGGACAGTAAGCTCATCGTGATCACAAGACTGCAAATGCTCTGTACCTGAAGAGACCAAATGCAAATTGGAAGACACCGGTAAGGAATGTCACAGTAAAAATCATTTTCCGATACAAAGCCGGATCAATGGCTGGGTCAGCTATCTTCTGAACCATTGATGAAAGCAAGAGTGACACAATTGCAACTGGGCCGATGGCTATATCCCTAGAGGTACCCATAACAGCATACAAAAGAGGTGGCACAGCACTTGTATCTTCCCACAAAAAACAGAACCATTTAATCAGAAGAACACAAAAAGAAAAGCAATAACAACAAATACTTTTAGTCCCAAGCAAGTTGGGGCAAGTCAGCAGAATATAAAAGGAGAAAGGAAAGTGAAATCCAATTTTACTTACAAAGACCATATTGAGGATCCAGTTTTGCCAGATTTGCGTATCCAATGCTCTAGAAAACATCAATCAATCCAATAAAGCAAGTCAAAATCTCTATACATGTAAAATATATGTATGTGCATTAACACTGTTAATTATCAACCAAAAATGGTCACCTGTGGAATGCTAAGGCTTGCGAGAGTAAGACCAGCCATGGTATCACTTTGGAATGACTTCAGGCTGTAGCTTTTCGACCATTCAAGTATTGGAAACAGATAATGCAGAATTGACATTGCACACAGAGAGAGCGTGAAATGCTTATCTGCACTTGGCTAACAAACTGCCTTTCTCAACATGCCAATAAGGTCATACCACAGGTTTGGAGGATCTGGCCCTTGCAGCACCAGATCTGCAAAATCTTCCCTTTGAAGTGTTTGGGTGAACTCGCTTGCCATAGGCTCCATGGCTGGTTTTGAAGTGTTTGGGTGAACTCCGTGAGGAAACTGTAAAGATGCCTCGCTTGCCATAGGCTCCATGGCTGGTTTTGAAGTGTTTGGGTGAACTCCCTGAGGAAACTGTAAAGATTCCATCACATTGTAATGCTCCCTAAATGATTTTAGGCAAGCAGCACAAATCCATGTGAATCTTCGATGATTCAGGTATATTTAATTTCTCTAAGTTGCCCTTACAATGTGCTATATATAGTGCTCTTGGTTTATGCTGAGTACTGTTCAAGAAAGGAATGGATACACTGTAAAGGGATGTGCCTATTGTTCTTGGTTTAAGCAAGACACCTTTCAAAGAAAGGTGAATGCACTATACACAGTTGGGCGTCTTATTCTGAAGATACATCTCAGTATGGAAAGGAGGCATGTTGCCTTCTGACAATCCAATGCACCATTATGAGTTGGCTTTATCTCTTCAGGTGTTCTAAAATAATACGCCAGAGTACCAGACAAATTCAACTGTACCCCAGATTTCTAAATTCTAATCATGACTGTTCCACTAGGCTTTGTTTTGATGGAAATGCAAGGTTGTCTATATGACTATCTGTGCTAGTGTTTTCCACTAGTCATGTAACTAGTTAAATATGTTTTTATAGACTTTCCATCAAAGAGCTTTAGAAAGAAAAAAAAATGCTAGAAGCCCCTAGCTCTATTTTTTTTGCATTATAGGAGAAGAAAAATTCACTTACAACACACCCAAAAATTGAAAAAAGAGAAAGCTACAATATCACTGTTTTTTCTGACCTAAAAGAAGGCTCAGCTTCCAGTTCTGTACGTATGTTGGAGGTTTGTGCTTAGCCACAAGTGCAAGCTACTCTAGCAAGGGTATGTGGTTGTGAATTAAGGATAAAACATGTTTTCTTCCAATAGCTTCACAGTCAATCTCATGCCCCCATCTCAGCTGAAATCTTGGGACTTTCACAGAAAACTGACATGCATGCATGAATGAAAGAACATTTCTTTAGTGCATTATTGCTATAATGGACTATGCTGGGGTGCTCATGGATGCCTTTTTTTATGGAGCTCAAAGGTTGGAACTACCGACTAGACATGTGTATGAGAACTGTCATTCAGATTTCAGAAAAGGAGCAGCAAGCAGCACTTGAAAAAGAGGTTCCAATCATTACAAAAAGAGTTTTCTAGAACAAACAAATAGTGGTTAGGATCAGAGGAAAACCACTTTTAGTGACCCCCCCAAGCCCGCCCCGGGCAATCACTCGTTTTATTCCTACCAAGAAATTAAAGGCAATACATGGAGAAACAAGGATAACTGCAAATAAGATTGTCAACCTGCAAGTAAAATTTTAAAATAAATGGTTATGGGAAACTGGTAAGTGCTTCAACCAGCCATAAATCATTTTAATGAACATCTAGCCCTCATTTGACTTTGAAGTTCTTCAACTACCATAATCTTTCAGCAAACGACGCGCATGTATCCTGCATGTTCGAGAAAAAAAAATGTTTTACTGAAGCATATGATGAATGATAACAGAAGTCTGCTATAGATATATAGTACTCAAGAGTAGGCTTTCTTGGGGCACCCCTCTATTTTGTGCACAGGGTATCATATAAGTGATAAGTGCTGAATCTGCAGTTGTCACACATTGATTAGCCAGCTGTACCTGGTATATACCACACGACTTTGCTTTAAGCAAAATTCAAATACCAAGATTCAACAATATGATGGAGCTTATAAGTGTGCTAATAGCAATTATCAAACTAAATAGTTCAACCTTTGATTTGATATAAGTTGGCCTTACCAAACAAACGCGTGGGAGGAGCAAATATGGCTATCCAATAATGGTGAGTGGTGACCACATATTGTAGCTTTTTTCCTCCATTGTCTATTTTCCAGATGGGCCAGAAGAAGCATTTCATTCCAATGCCAAACCAGATAGGACCCATATCAAGTACCTATAGAATTTTATCATAATACGCAAAATTGCTCATTGGGAGTGTTCGAAAGAAAATTAGGCAAGTTGAAAGTGGTCTGTCCACTACTCCACTTACTAACTGCCAATCTTGATATGTTCCTTTCAAATTTCAAATGTTGGGCTTCAGGAGTCAACTATAATACTGTGGTATGAAAATCACGCGCAGACAGGACATCTAGGACTAGACGGAAAAAGAACTAAGTTTTCATTTATGTTTTTTTTAAGTTGAACTAGATGACCCGACTCATTTCATACTCTCTTCAGTAAAAAATAAATACCATCCTTCAACGCTTGTAATCACACTATTGCTTTCATTAGCATAGTTCTCAATGACAGTCTGCATCAGTTTCTGTGGTATGTGAAAGCTTCTTCTTTCAAGTGAGAAACATAAGTGAGTGTTTCTTTCTCTTTTTTAGGGATTTTTGTAGGGAATTAAAGATGAGTGCTTTTCTAAGTGACATTATAAAAAAATTAGAGAAGAATATTTCTGACTTCCTGTAAAAGCCGGCAAGATAACAATGGCGTAAACTAGGTGAGCTCCATTCATGGAGAAACAATAGCGTAAGTATAACTGTTGCAAACTTGCAAGCAATCCCATTTAATTGGGAAATAGAAGGCGAACCTGAAGACAAGGCCGAAGCGGGTTTTCTCGCCCCTACCCCTCCCCCATTCTCGGGCGTTTCGCCCCCATTGCTGCCTTGTTCACTGTCCAGTGTCCACCCATCCCCCTCTCATCAGTTGCATCAGCGCATCGCTCCCTACTAATAAGACTTTAGGTTCGCATTCCGCACCGCACCACAGCAGTGCCTGCCTGCATGGGAGGGCTCCCGCACATACATGCCCGCGAGATCGACGGCTCGACGCCTGGAAGACGAAAAAGGCAAGCGATGCTCGTCGACAGGGGGTGGCAGCCAGGCGAGGCCGACGAGGAAGAACGCAAGTGGGCCCGAGAGAGAGAGAGAGAGAGAGAGAACGCTTGAGCGGCCTGGCACAATTGGCAAGCCCAGAAGGCCGGCCTAGTATTATTATTGGGCCATACATGGCCCGCCTAAACAACCAAAACTGCACGGGATCGGCGATTTCAATTTGCACGTCGGCACCGGCTTGACACGGCGGCGGCGACGGCGTCGTCGAAGAGCCCGCCGACCTCATCGTCTCCGAACCCTAGCGCGAGTCCGTGGCGCGCCAGATGGACAGAGCGGCAACACCGCCTTGCCTGTATGCTCCTCTTATCTTCTTAGGTTTCAATAGGCACAGCCGTATATACGCCACTTATTTCTGTATCTCTTATTTCTGTAGCCGCTCTTATTGGGAGGTATACAGTCGTACTACACAACTATTTTTAGGGTCAATTCACCGAAGCAGTAACAATCAAAGACACACTTGGTTAAGTATCATGCGTTCATACCAGAGCGCTAAACATGAATCTTTGTAGCACGGCAGGATTTTGCTCCCCACAGCCACTACAGCCAATCGGTTATACTAGGTGGTTGTCTGCTCATCATGTGCAAACATTGCAGTAACACCTTCATAGGATGCAGAGCTGCATCGCTTATGGGATCAATTATTTCTACCGATCACCACGCGCCACGCTCAGCATTCCAGAGCCGTGCCCTTATGTTCAGTTAGGCAGGCCTCCACCGCTTCGCCTACTGTCAGGAAGATCCAATCCTCTCCTATTCTGTCCACGACCCGTGCCACTTTCATCTTCTGCACTGCATTCCATCCTGGGCTGGATATAGCCATCTGCATATAGTTGTTCCAGCAATATATAATATAAGAACCTTTGGCAATTAGGCATTATGTCATATTTTCTTCCCAAACATAAAGGTATACTGTTCAGTTCAGCAATTCACCTGTATGCCAAGAGACACCAGCTCCTTGTGTATTTCTACCAGTGACGTGAGTCCTGAAGTGTCAATGTTTACCACACCTGCAAAAGACAGAACATGGTTAAACCACAGAACAGTGTTGGAGCTTGACTAAGAAGGAAGCCAATGCTTAGGAAAGATAGCTACATTAGTGTATATCAAACAATAAACTAATTTTATAAAAAAAATATAAACTAATAAACAGAGCATTTCCTTTTGTAAATCTTGCAGATGACCTTAAGCACTTACTTGACATATCAAGGACAACTGCTTGTATCCTCTCTCTGGCTTTTCCATCTGAAGTCTCCACTTCTTCCCGTACCCACTCTATGATCCTGAATGAACAACATTTATTTGAAAAATTTGTGCCGAATTTTCATACAAGCCAGTTTATATTGTGAGATGGCTAATACCTTTCTTTGATGAAAGTGGCATTGATGAAACACATGAAGGATGTGTCGATGCGTATCGTCAGTACAGACGGAGTTCGGCAAGCTACAGGGTATTGCTTGATGCTGCAGAAGGTATTTGTCCCTTGTAGCCTGCCAAGAATCTCTACTTGAGGTCGGAGTGACTGTATGATGATCTTTGCAAAGGAAATGCCAATCTGCAGCAGTAGGTTTCAGCAAGTCAGAAAAGCTGAACACAGTGTCCAAATGTTATTCAACTGGAATCCAAAGTATATCAAGCAGCTTACTGCAACTGCAAGGCCAATCTCGACCGAGCCAAATAGAACACCAAGGAATGCGCCAAGGCATGTGACGAAATCCATCTTGTCCACTTTCCATATGTTGCAAGCTTCTTTGATGTCAATCAGTCCGGGAAGAGCCGATAGAATGATGGAGGCGAGTACCGCCATGGGCGTGTAGTAGAGGAACTTCATAAACAACTCTAACGTAATAAACACGGTGATGGACATGACGATGTTTGACACTGTTGACCTGGCGCCTGCGCTGAAGTTGACAGCAGTTCGGGAAAATGAACCTGCAAAGCATTTGTTTTGTTAGACATAACGGCCAACATATTTTGCTTCTTTTCAAAAGATTGCAGAAGGCACCAGTCATAATGATCACCTGTTGCCACGTAGCATGAGGATAGAGACCCAGCAACGTTTGAAAATCCCATCGCGAGCATTTCCTTGTTTCCATCAAGTTTGTAGCCTCTGATTGAAGCAAAAGACCGCCCAACAGCAATCGCTTCCTGAGAAAAGAAATGCAAACTCCTCTTTTCAGGGCATCTGCATTTCAGGATTAAACACAAGAAGAACTGTTTACTATGTCAATTTTTACCGTAAGTGCGATGACTGCACAGATGATGGCAATCTTGGCGCATTCCGCGCTGTGCGGCCCATTCAGATGTATCTGCTTGGCCGAGCTTGGGTTCAGGCCTGCAGTCACCTTCTGGATGATCTTCACGCCGTGCTTGTCAGCTCTTGTTGCGTAGACCGCAGCAGTGGACAGAACGACCGAGATCAAAGGCGAGATCGCAGAGAGCCAGAAGAGCTTCTTGTACCTCCTCCCCTGTGGTTACATTGTACAATTCATGTTACTTGTTGTGTCGATCAGCGAGTTACCATCCAATTTGTCGTCCAGTCAAAAATAGCTGTGGTTGAAGAATCATGCATCTTACAATGAACCGTGTGGTGAGGATGAATATGAGGAACGAGCATCCTATGAAGAAGTTGCCCGGGTGCCACTGCAATAGCCAATAGGATAGAGACATCTCAGAAACCATATGGGAAGAAGACATGAGTAAAGCCAAGGACGGGGTGGACGCGTTGACATAGGGCGCGTCCTACATCCTTTTCAAGCACTGGGCTCCAACACTAAACAGTGCGCATGCAAGTGGCCATGCTCTTCTCACCCAAAACAGTTGTGTGAAACGAAGTATTATTCCAATCCAAGGCAATGACCGTGACTAATCGGTGTCTGTTGTGGAGTGGGGCGGAGGAAAGGCACATGCTCCATCTGTCCTTCACAATACATTCAGTGGTTCCGGTGGTGCCAGGGATAGGAGAGGGACGACTCACCGGGTCATGTAGAGCTGAGCACACAGCCTTGATGACCGAGACGATGTCGGTGCTGTTGGTGAAATGGCTGAGCCCAAGCAGGCCCTTGAGCTGCTGCAGCCCGATTACGATGGCAGCGCCTCCCATGAAGCCGACTATGGCAGCGTGCGACAGGAAATCGACGAGAAATCCCAGCCTGCACACGAAGAACCGACACACAGGGTAAAGACCATGTGTTAGAGAGTAGTACTTCCCGACGTGGGAGCAGAGGATATTTGCACGTGAAACTGCGTATAAAAAGTAAAGACGTCTGGTAATATACAAGGTAGCAGACCTGAACAGGCCGAAGGAGACCTGGAAGACACCGGCGAGGAAGGTCACGGTGAAGACGAGCGACCTGTAGGTCGCCGGGTCAGTGGCCGGGTCGACGATGTTCTGGATCATTGACGACAGCAGCAGCGAGACCACGGCGACGGGCCCTATGGCGATCTCCCTTGACGTCCCCATGACGGCGTAGATCAGAGGTGGCACGACGCTCGTGTCTTTCAGGGAAAAACACACACACACACAAAAGGATGAGATAAAGAGATAGAGAAACATGGCGTCAACTTTGTCATAAGCTAAATTGTTTCTGCAGTCACGGAGAGGCAGGCTTTGTGATACTTACAAAGGCCATATTGAGGGTCCAGTTTGGCTAGATTGGCGTATCCAATGCTCTACAATATGATATCCAAAGGAATCATATGTCAGATGGGGATCGACAATAAAATAAAACTCTACACGCATCTGAAAATTTCAAGGCAAAATCTATGATCCGTGGAGCATATGGATGGTGGGTGCTGCCATTTGACCACCGATCGATGCTTAGCTCGTGATTGTGTCTGAGGTTTAGTGCAAGAAACACCTGACAGTTGTCATAGCTAAGACGTTCTGAATTCCAAGACCACTAGTAGCAGTTACTACTGTGGCTTGCTCGGTGGTTTTTTGTTGGTAAGACCGCTACTACTCACTCAAGTGAAGACGTACAATACATAACAAGAACAAGCTGAAACTGAAGCCTGAATTAATGAGCAAGCGTACATCACCAGCAGCTAGCTAGATCGCGGCCGGAACCTACCTGTGGGATGCCAAGGCTGGCTAGCGTGAGGCCGGCCATGATGTCACTCCTGAAGGACTTGAGGGTGTAGCTCCTCCCCCACTGCAACACCGGGAACACACACTGCAGCGCCGTGAGGGCCCACGCGCACCGCGGCGGCCGGTCGCCGGAGGCCCGTGGGCGCCGGAACGCCTTGCCGACGACGGCGACGAGCTCCTCGCGCAGGCTCGGCGGGCTTGGGCTGTTGAGCACGAGCTTGGCCGTGTCCGGGCGCTTGGATACCTCGAATGAGGCGGGCATGGAAGCCGACGAGTCGACGGCTGCCGAAGCCTCCATGGCTGAAGGCTGATGAAGTGTTTGGGGAAACTCGGGAGCCGGAGCTCCCTGGCTTTAAAAGGGGTTCGTCTGGTTCTCGCGGTTTGGACAGAGAATCTGACGACGGTGAGGTGACAAGGAGCGATCACAGGCGTGCTAGAAATTCCTCTGGTGTGTAAACATCACAGCTGGAGACGGATCATATAAGGTCGACGATATGATTCTCTGGGAGAGGGTAGAGGAGGAAGAGGACATCCATCCCGTGCATGGATGAGCTATCCCCGCCCCCAAGAGGTAGAGGGAGGAAACGCTCGGCTGGAGAAGTGGATGCCGGAGACAAATGGACGCGTTGCTATATATGGGCAGGGTGTGGTAGTGGACTGCCTTGGACCAGGCACACAAAGAAGGCCACATGCATCATCGGTGACCGGTGGGGCGGCGTTTGCTGAGACCTTTCTCACTGGCTCCGCGTCCGCGATGATTGAATGTGCTGATGCGGCTGCGCCACTAGTAAGCACAATCCGTATGTGAACCAGAGTTCACTGAAACACCATGTTCAGTGATGAAAACAGTTGCTACTCTCTCCGTCCGAAAATACTATATATTTTGGCTTTGTAATTTTTGATATGCACCTAGATATATACTTATGTCTAGATAGAAAGTAAATGTTATGTATTTTAAAAAGGCAAAATAAATAGTATTTTGGAACGGAACGAGTACTGATGAGCTGATTGTGATGAAAAATAATATATATAGAGATATAAGACCAAAATTAAAAAAAAATAATGCATGTCTTCAAGTCTTAGGAATAGTAATTATGTCGTTGTAAGTGTTTGTTTTCCAAATCAAATCATCCTTTCTTCTAAAACTATGAAGGAATCATTATTAGGTTGACTCAATATTTGGAGTCTTATTTGAAAGATTAATGCTCATAACCTCTCATACAAAATTAGTTGCATCTCATATGCGATAGCTTAATGACTAAACATGAATTTCACGCACCAAGTTTGTTTATTCTTGAGATTCCCTGTGCAATAATTGAAGACAAAAATAGGACGTGCCAGATATATAGTAGTCCCCTAAAATAAAAATAATGAATGGAGCTGGCCGTGCTTATGACTAAGAATAAATGGAGCTAAATTACTAGGAATACACATATTTACATAGGAACTGATAAAAAATATCATATGACATGTTCAATCCAAGACACATATAGTCAAACTTCTAAAACTTAGGCTACAGTGTCTTTATATTTTTTTTGTGGATCAATGTTTTCATATGTTAACCTGGTATTATTACATAAAAACAAAGTTAACATGATCATCATGAAAAACAACCCTGAATCGCTATCATTTTGTACAATGTATCAATACACATCTTGCTATACTAATTGGAGACTCTTTTTGGAAACTCCACGTCAATCATTACAAGACATGCTAGAAAAAAAACATAAAATTCTCACAAAAGTCAAAAGCATATAGGCATCAATCTGGTCAACTTAAATCATCAAAACCATTGGATGTATTGTCTTTTCTAAAAAGTTATCCACCGCTACCATTATGAAAATATTCTAAAGAAATCCCAGGAATCTATATCTAAATTACCCACCTCCACATTTAAAAAAAAAACTAAAGTAACGATACTAACGTTCATCTAAATTACACACTTGTGCCATCACAACTGCTATTTGAAAAAAATACTTAAAGTAGGCCCTTAAATTTGTATTTAAATTGCATATATGTGTCATTTGTAAAAACAACATTTAATATGGATCCAAATTACTTATGCATGTTATTAACTCATTATTAAAAAATACCTCCAACGCACACCAATATACGACTGTAAACTATTTATATATCTTCCTTAGTTGTTGTCGTTGTTATATGTATTATTTGTGTCCCATATATAAATGAATGGAGGAGGCGATGGGCATATCAATTTTCACTATAAAAACAGAGCTTAAACTAAGGTGGCAGTTAAAGAAATCCAAGCGCATATGGAGGTGCAATGCAAAGGGAAAAAAAGGGAAAGACTTCAAATACCCATGGAAAATCATAAGATTAATCACTACTAAGTTCTATCACAATTAGATAAAATATTTTTGCAGATAAATAGATAAAATTATAATATGTACAAATCTATATAAGTATTGTGTAAGAATATTTAACAAATATGAAAAATGACAAAGTAAACAATTTGGATTATTATCTATGAACCTGCAATTATTTTCAAAATAAATTAGATATAAGAGACCACGGCAATGATCAAAATTAGACATTTTAGGTAGTATTGTAGCGAGACTAGTATGGACTCCACAAATTGTTTCTCTAGAAATTCACTTGACTACCCAAAAGGCTACCATAAGGAAATACGACCATTTAGAATTAAGGAAAAAGTCCAAATTACTCCCCTAAACTATCAGCAAAGTCCACATAACCCTCTAAACTATTTTTTAGTTTACTTTACCCCCTAAACTATGTCATTTGGTCTATTTTACCCCATAATGCAATTTGTTTTTTTATTTTTCCATGTATAAGTGTCATATTACGTTCAAATTTTGGGAGATGATAGTAGACATCATAATACATGATAGAAAAATATAAAATAATTTTTTACATTATTTTTATGGGGTAAGATATTTAATATTTAATTAATCCTTAGGATACGATATCATGCAAAAACTAATGATGAAAAATTCATAATATATTTTTCTGACATACATTGTGATGTTCACTACAATTATACAAATTTTGAAATTAAAATTCAACTTGTGCTTGGAGAAATAAAAAAGACAAATTGTATTAGGGGGTAGAATACACCAAGTGACATAGTTTAGGGGGTAAAATGAACCAAAAGATAGTTTAGGGGGGTATGTAGACTTTGCTTATAGTTGAGGGAAGTAATATGTACATTTTGGTCTAGAATTAATATAATATTAGCTTGGTTTCAATATATGAATATTCAATTTGTACTTATAATGTCTCTGCTGGTAGTTTCTTTTTACCTCCAATCTTCTCACTCATCACAAGGGACATAATGTCTAATTTCCTATTTTGTTATTCAAGCATGCTTCAAGTATCTTTAACAATCATAGCATGAAATTGCTCTAAATGAGATAGCGTTCCATTTTCTTGTTTCATAACCAACCAAAAGGTAAGAATTCAACCTTTATAAATTTTTATTTAAAAATTACATTGTGATCTAAATGTATTCTCAAACACTCTAAAAAACCACCAATTAATTGCATTAGAAAACTTAGCTAGGTGTCATTGTCTTTGGTGATTTCATCTGTCTCAATATTTTCTGGCTATATATTGTAGCCTTTCAGAGACTCTTAGAGGGGAATGGACTACATACATGTAAGTGTACTAAAGTGTTTTAATCCTACTATATTTCAAAAGAAAAGCAACGTCCATTTGATAGTTTAGGACACTTGAGTTCCTAGTTCCACTCCATAGGGTATCCTCAGTGTTATCTTAAATGCTAAACGAGTCCCCTAATGTTCAGATCTTTAATAAGGATAAATTACATTTTAAGGTTAAATAATACTAAATGGGCTAAACAACTGATTAATAAACGGACAGCGTTAGCGACCCTTGGGCATTTTCACGGAGTTTAGACAGTCTAAATGGCAGGGGTGCTCCATGCATGAAAAAATAGCATTCAGTTACCACATATATTAAAGGAAAAAGTCCAAATTACTCCCCTCAACTATAAGCAAAGTCTATATAACCCCCTAAACTATTTTTTGCTTTATTTTACCCCATAAACTATGTCATTTGACCTATTTTACACCCTAATATAATTTGTCTTTTTTATTTTTCCATGTACAGGTGTGTTATTATGTTCAAATTTTGCGATATGGTAGTACACATCATAATACATGATAGAAAAATATAAAATAATTTTTTGTCATTATTTTAATGAGTGCAAGATATTTACTAATTATGAATCCTTAGGATACGACATTATACAAAAAATAATGATGAAAAATTCATAATATATATTTTTGACATACATAGTGATGTTTACTGCAATCATACAAATTTTGAAATTAAAATTCAACTTATTCATGGAGAAATTAAAAAAGACAAATTATATTAGGTGGTAGAATAGACCAAGTGACATAGTTTAGGGGGTAAAATGAACCAAAAGATAGTTTAGGGGGTTATGTAGACTTTGCTTATAGTTGAGGGGAGTAATATGGACTGTTTCTTATATTAAAATACACTAGTACGCAAATACTAACATCAATCGTGCTAAAAAAAATGTGAACATTTGACTCATGCACCGATTCACTTAATTTCCTAATATCCATATTTCATTGACTTCCAATAATGTTGGTCAACTATTCTGTCATACAGGCGACCACATTCTGTTAACAACTACATTGAAGCACGTTATTCCACAAGTATTAACATCAGTTATGCTAAAAAAGTATTAACATATATGAGGATATGGCCCATGGACATGCACGCGTTCTGAAAATATATTAGAAGGAAGAATAAGTCGCACAAAGGAACGATCTATAGTTAGTTGGAGAATACTAGTGAAATTTCGTTTGGTATCATCTATCGCCACAAGAATGTCAACTTGGCTCCTATGCGAACAATCAGTGCTGCTACTTGTTACGGATGCATGATGCCTCAGATAAACATCGGATCATGCATTCATGCATGATAAGGCTGTCGTGGCGATCGTACAGCTTGGCTCCATGGTATCTATGATTTAGCAGTTCTCTCATCCAGAGGATATAATAGATGTTTATCAGCATTATTTGTTAGTAATAATTGTGTGTGGTATACTGGTGACCATAATATTCTTTGTTCAATCCGGCACTGAATTTGTGTCACTGATGACGGCAGAATTTGCAGACGTTAACACATATGGCAATTACAACCACATAAAAAAGCTAGCGGCATGCCCGGCGAATCATGCAGACTGGGTGTGGCGGTTAGCAACTGCAAGGGCAGCACGATTCTATAGAACCAATGATTAGGCAGGCAACTGAAAGAGCCAGAGACTTGAGCCCTGGAACAAGCGATTAATATTTGTATTTTTTTTTTCTTTTTAGAGTGAGCGAGAGATCGATAGTGCCTTCGTATCCCACTGACCCACTGGTGGTCAGACGATCGAGGAAAGTGCCAGTAAAACTTCCTCGCTTCAGGTTCAGGGCAAGTGGAGATGCCCAAATTGGGCACCACCTGCGGCAGAGACAGACAGGTATATGCATATGCCTTTCTTTTGCTTGTTGGTAATGCATGCTGCCGTGATTGCATACGTACGTGCTTTAGCTTTTTCATGAGAACCTCTGGATCGTTTGGTTCGATCTGCTAGAAAGAAGAACATTGTGGCTTTCAGAAATCACCATCGCGAATCCTGTCCGGCCATTGGTTTACCCCAGAACGTGATTCAGGTTGGGATCCTCTTGCATTGTCCTGATGTTGCATCTGGACAAGAAAGAAACAATGACCATGGCTCATGACGAGTCTGAAGAGCTCTCGAGTCTCGACCACCACATGAGGTATTTGTGGTTATGATCAAACCACATAGGTAATGGTCGTGCTAATTAAAACGACCATACATATTCAGGTCACGGGTTAAAATCTTAACAACTCTGCGCGTGGATTAAAATTCTAAATTTTAAAGATTCTTTTGACTGGCACATCATATTTAGGCCGGTCATATAAGCTGATCCTGTTCTTTTTTAAAAAAACAAACCATAGAAGATAATGCGAGTTTCATTGATACAGTAGTAAAAAGAGACCCAGTTCGATTCCACGTGGATCTTTATTTAATTTTGCTTGTCCCTTGGAGTCAGGTTGGGCCTGCTAGTTCATTTATTATTTTTTTCCTGAATGGACGGCAAGAGATATGCCTTAATCTTATTAGAAGAGAGATAGGGAAAAAAGAATACAAGAGAAAGAAAGGAAAACCAACCAAATTGTATATCCACAAACAACTGGCTCATTGAAAATAGATAGAAATAAGTCGTAGACGTTCTGTTTCCTCTTTTTTAGTTGACTGTAATAACGAACGGCTACATGCATTAGTCGATGCAGAGGCTGGAATATTGAAATATATTCCTGTTTCTAAAAAAACTGGCTCATTGATTATATGACTCAATTTGATCCCCTTGATTTGCTCTACTTCGATTCGATCTGATCCTCCATTGTTTGTGGGAGAATGAAGGAATCGTGTTCTGCTGCTCAATACATGCAGGAAGTGGAAGGCATTGCATTAGCGGATTAACCACCAGCATAAAGCTAGCACTCACTTTGCTTCAAAAAAGCACGCTCCTCAGATGCAGGCACACAGCCAAAAGCAGTGTTATTGGGACATCTCAAGAGGGAATGTTCGTTCGAAACTTCAACGCAGTTGTGCCATTGTTTTAGTAAGTTTGCTGAAAGGATATGATGAAGATGGTCATAAGCATTAGCCATTATTAGCTAGAATCAAAACTCCATTTCAACTTTATTAGCCTTCTTCAGCTCCCTTTTCTGACTCGGTGCAGTGCTAGTTTACAAGCTGGCACAGTATGATTCAAAGCGATTAGTACCCTAATCATGCAGTGCTCATTAGCATCATTAGCCGGTCACCATCTTGGTATCACTATCTAGCTAGCTAATAATTTTTATTGTGATTGATTGGATTTTTTAGATAAATTGTGATTGATTGGATGCAAGAACATATAATATATCAGAAGAATAGAAGACTAAGGAACATGTGACCCAAAATTACTGATGTCTTCGGTGTTGATGACATCTAGGAAATTGACAAGTAACTAGTCATTTAAATGAGAGAAGACATTTTTTTTTGTCATTGCATTGCGAGACAAAAGATAAGTGCTGTGATTAGCTTATCTGGAGTCTCAAGAAAGCCACCCTCATTTATCTATGTATTTTAAACTCAGGTTGTGAAAGACCGTCTAGCTATGCCCCTGATTTCGGCTTTGGTGATTAATGAAGAGATGATCATTGTGACTAACATGCATTTTGCATCGGCAACTAAAAGTGACAATGGCCGATTTCATAGTATTCTTGTCACCGGCATTGTTTTTCATAGTATTCATTCAAACGATACGCGATAAGGACAAGGACAGTCTAAGTCTAAGTATCATTGGCGTGGAGATATGCTTAGAGTAGATTAGAGAAACAAGGTTCTTTATCTTTCATATATTTATATTATTATTATTTGTTTATATTCCTTTTATTTTAAGAGCTTTTGCTATTACTATATATGCATATTTGCATAAATACTTCTACGGTTTCCAATCGTTACTAAATTCTATTAAGCATATCTTGGGATACCTGCAAAAAAAACATATCTTGGGTTGGCACACAAATAGAATCTCCAATAGTAGGAGACAGGAGATTAATATGAGAAGACAAAAGTAAATGGGTTTATGTCTGAGCGAGTAGACGTAGGTGCATATACACACTTGAGAAATTTTAGTGCTGGCTAGGTAGTCCAGATGGAGCAAGCTTATTGATAGACTAAGTGTCAAAACTCAAGAAGATTGAATCGGATTTGTTTCAACTTGAAGATGACAACACGATGCATGCAAAGATCATGAAGTTTATGAAATTATGTGATAGTTTGATTTGAGGATCAACTGAGCAACGACGACCTATCATGCTTCAGTCACCAACCTCTACCACTCAACACACGTCTATCTGTCACCAACGCTGAAATCTTATCCTCAATACTGTTGCTTGTTAAGGTTAGCAGCCCAATCAATACATATAATTTAGGCCAATAATATCAGCAGAATACTAACAAATGGGCAATAGAGTTATATGTGTTCCACATCATCAGATGGCCTCCTCCGAATTCGTTTGACTAACACACTCCTTGTTCATAACTATAATTATACATTGATTGACTTTAGAAATCAAATAATGGCAAAATTCAAAGAGTTACCAATCAGAGATAAAAGTATCTCTAATCCACTCGCATTTGTTTCCCTCTTCATGAATACTCCCAATGCAAACAAGTGGCATATGCATGATGAATAAACATGTTCATGAAACAAATTTGACAAGGATAAATGAGAATTTGGCATGTAGATTCAACCATCTTGTTCCATTCAAATTGATAGGGTAAAATAAATAAAAATGACAGATACAAGAATCAAAGCCCCTGAATATATATGCACAAATAGTCATCCATGATCAAATCAAAACCAACAGAGAGAACTGGCGATATAATCATTAATTCTTAACTCTTGCTCATGCATGTGGTAGAAATTTAAAGTGATATAATTATTAGAAATTCACGGATAAATATGAATGGTATCTCTCTCTCTCTCTCATTTGTTCAGATTGCAACACATATATTTGGCTGTATACTTTTGTTCGCTCACTTCAAGTCTATTTGACATGTGTTTAGCTGAATCTTTATTTATCCCAATGTTTGCATACCTCATGGCAGGCACGGTATGCATACTTTGAGGTAGCCTTTTCTAAACTAACTATAGCACCTCTTTTTATCCCATATTTAAGATTCACTCAAATCAAAACTTTTGATTTTTAAACGAATCTCAAACAATTGTCTTTATGTAAATCCACCATACAATTTGTATCGATAATATCATAGTTCCGTTATTAGATATTATAGATGTTAATATATTTTTCCGAACTTAATCAAAGCTAGGCATAGGTTACTTGAGACAAAACTAAAATGACCTACATTTAGCTACTGAAGGAATACAAGCTAAGTTCTGAGACTAGCTTATCTGGAGGCTCATGAAAGCCACCTCATTTATTATTATCATTCGCACAGCCACAATATATAATTCTGCTGTTTTATTAGTTCTTTCTGAAGTTGACTGAAATATTTTGATGATAAGAAAACAGCTAGTACAACTAAAAGCCTGGAATATTTTGTCTTTTATCAGTCAAATTATTAGTGAAATGTCTCTTAGAAAACTGGAAGACGTACATCATGATCATCAGGCAGGATACGGATCATTTGTACATATAGGACTAGTTATATCAATTCACGGAAACTACGCACAATTTTATTGGAGAATCAAATGTGAAATGACGACCTATCATGCATTCTGTCACCACCAACCTTGACTGCTCATTGTTCAAAATATGCATCTCCATATGTTACCAGCTCTGAAAGCTTATCCAGTGCAACTTGTTAAGGCACCAGCCCGACCAATACAAATAATTAAGACCAATAATTACAATAGAAAACTAGCAAATGGAAATAGCATTATGAGTTCCACTCATGATACAGGATTGACTAACTCCTTGTTTACTACTATAATAGTACACCGATTGCCTCTTCAAGTCAAATATGGTAAAGTCCAAGGAATCAATCGGAGATAAGAGTTCATGCACGTCTACTTCTTGAGGGATGGCAAATTGGCAATCCAAACCGTGGTTTTGGCTACCTGTGAGCTCTGAGCCCGATGGGCATATATAGTTGTAGATGTAAAGTTTCACCAGCGAGGGAGGGTATGGGTGTAAAATTTTACCGATGAGTGCAGGTTGCTGTAAGCAGACGTGTGGTTCTACCCAACACCTAAATATGACCCATGTCTCTTGTATTTTTCTCCTTGTCTCCTTGTTCATATGCGTATACTTCTCACTAGACATGAGCAAATGAGGCCATGCCGGTCTAGTCCGAGCATGTCAGGCTAAGCCCAGCTCACGGCTCTAGTAGGGTTTGGGGTGGCGATGATGTTGCCTGTCCAAAAAAAGTTTTTTTAAAAAAATATAATTATATTAAATTGTAGTTGAGTACATCCTTACTTTACAAGCACACTAGTACAAGGTACTCATGCGTTGTATAGCTCCAAATCTCAAATCCAACCCTATATAAAGATTCATATGGATGGCCGCACAGGCAAACAGCCAGCAAATAGGCTGACAACACGTGCCCAAATAATGGTGGCAAACATTCTTGCAGGTAGAGTTGAGCACAATCTTCTTCTTCTTTCTTGTGTTTTCTTCTTTCTTCTATCTACCGAAGAATAAGGAAAACTGAGCCTGATTTTCCCAACTTAAAGCCAACAATAATCGGCTTGAGAGGTAAATAAATTCTCATTAGTCCTTCATCGTGGTAAGATCTGACACAACAAAGCGAAGAAGAGACCCAAGAAAACTATTCCACTACGGCAACATTATCTCTGCCTCGATGTCGCCACCTGGAGACCTAAATCTCCATGTCTTCAAACTAAAAAAGTTGTTGATGTCGTAGTTGTTGCCATCATCTTCATCAGAGTCGCGGTGGAGAGACCAAATCCACCCTACTCCTCACCGTTGCCGGGAAGAAAGAGGAGGAAACAAATCTTCAATACCAAGATACTTGGCATGGAGAAACCCTAACCCTAAATAGGACTCAAACTAATAGAAAAAATATTAAAGAGATGGATCTCCACTCCTTCAGTCTCCGGTGAGTTGCCAGAGGAGAAGAGAGGGGGAGCAATGGTGGTGGAGCCCTGGGAGCGACGGCGGCAAAGGTAGCAACTGCTTCGGGGCTACCTCCGTGACTGGCAAAAATATTTAGACGTGTTTGGTTCGTACAAAGGTATCGCAAATGCAAACGGAATGAGGTCACAGAGCTTTTGGTGGCAGTATGGGTGATTACTGCAATTGTTTGGTTGCGCTATGATAACAGTAATGAAAAGGCAGGGTTGCTCTGCATCTTGTGTTTCGAGTTGACGGCGGTATAAGCCAGGGATAACAGTAACGAAATTGTATAAGCCAGGGATTTGATTACACCATGACTTGATTGCAGATGACCTCAAACAAACAGCTGTAATGAAATCAATTACGGTATGTAATGTGATTATTACGCTAAATTTCAGCCAACCAAACACTTCTGAAACCAGAGATCGCCTAAAGGCACGCCCAAAAGTCTCGCTTTCGTAGTCGGCCCGATCTTATTCTTCTTAGAGCATCTCCAGTGGGGGCTTGGGTCCCTACTCTAAATTTTAGGAGCCAAACAAAAAAACCGTCTCCAGTGGGGCTCCTAAACTCCCTTCTATTTTACATGTCCTCCCAAATTTGTCAATATAATGTGGCATGAAATTTAGGAGCCAAGCAAAAAAAACCGTCTCCAGCTCAGATCTATTCCCAATATAATGTGGCATGTATGCAATGATTAAATGTGTCCACGTATACATTTTACTAGGATAAAGGACACGAGCCCATCAAATGTAGGTTTAGACACAATGTCCATAGTGTAAAAACGTAGGTTTAGACACATTGTTCACGGGGTAAAAAGGTAAAAATCGAAATACAAACGCACGGATAGTCATTTCGTGGTCCAACCAACAAAACTAGCAATAATCTCACGATCTGATTACTCAATCACTCAACTGTGCTCATAAGTGTAAGGTGTGCACATGTGTATTGACAAGGTGACGGTATGCGTCGTGTTTGTACCATACTCCATTTTAAAAAGAAAACAAGTGACTAATAAATACAATTAAGCATCAGAGAGAGAATGATTGGCAGCAAGGAACATTTGGCACTTGGATGCCTTTTCAATGGGAATCCGAGGGCCGACTTGCGAAGTTGCGATGCCCTCGACAGTCGACAAAGGATGCCCAATTGCCCATATAATTTAATTATAGGTGTACTTAAGCTTCATGAAGTCTTTACCTGATGTTCCTTTTCTCTCAATGACTACCAAAGAAGTCACCAAGGTGATATAAAAAGGCATTAATTTAGGTCTCTAGGCTTCTCCATCAGCAGCACATTACAGTAGCAGCTGGTGAGCTGGTCCGTTGGTGACAAATACTGTACTTCCAGAGGACACATAACTTGCAGAATGTAGAGTGGAGCTCGTGGGACGGCAGATAAGCTCCGCTGAGATTGGAATCCATGCGGCACGTAGCATCGAAAAGATCGATTGCACTCCAAAAGTGGTCTTTACGATAGAGAGAGCGAGGTCGATCTCGTCCGTGTCGTGCGTCCAGCCAAACGCTCCTTCCCTACGCCCTATCTTATCCGGCCTAGACGACGATGCTTCTTTTTCGCGCCGAGCGATTGGTCAATGCTCGCGGGAGAGCACGCGCACTGCTAGCTGGGCCTACGCGTGCGTGGCGGGCGGCGACGGGTAAGCGCGCGGCGCGTCTAGTGGTGGACCGTGTGGGCGACCTTGTCGACCAAAATGCCAGTGGGATAGTAGGATCTCTGTACTGTCCCGACGACGGCGACCGCCGGGCGGGTGAAGGACTCCACCAGGGCAAGGCAAGCTGCGCCTGCTGGTCCACGGCCACTGGCCGGATCAACGCACGTTAACTTCTTTCAAGTTGGGACGCTGACTTAAACTCTCCCTTCCCAAATTGCCCATCGTCAACTTCACGCGAACTACTACTTCTGTTCGTATGTCTCGACATAGGAAAGAACTTCATCTTCAAGCAGGGTTCAAGAAATTAGAATTCGCCTCGGTTATCCATAGAGCGAAACAGAAACATTCTCCTGAAACTGTACAATGGCTAAAACAACTTGTTGTTTTTTTCTCCTTTTGTTTGTAACATAAATAATCAGTAGAGCAATCTAAGTGGCCTAATACCTCCATTTTCGAACACTCTTGTCTCATCATTCTTCTGGTATTTTGAATGAAAGTTCAGATGAGCGCGCTCCGCTCCTGTTACGTTCCTTCTTAACAAGATGCTGCCTTGTGTCTTAATTTTCTTTACCTTTGTTATTTCCACTGAGTTCTTATTTAGATGCACCACAAATAAATGACGTGTCACTAGTAGATAGGAAAGAAGATTTTTCATCCTCATCGGTTGTTTATCGACCTGGGAGTAAAGAAGTTTTGGTCAGGGTCTAAATTTCTTAATGTACGGGGGAAGTACCCTTTAAGACCCGTTAGCATATTTAGTCCATGTTGGTGTTACAAAAATCTAGACTAAAGCCTTCGGGGCTTTAGTTCCAGTTGGTGTTATAATCGGGTCCTCCACAAGTTGCGTAGGTGAGTTGTAAGGAAGGCTCACGCGAGGTTGTAGTTGCTTTTTCTTTATTTTTGGACGCAAAAACCCTTTCGTAGGGTCAAGACCCGTTTTCATTGTTGGACAACCAAGAGCTATGACCTGTTGTCCAGCGGTGTGCATAGTAACGTGTGTAGATAGAGACCTACTACCTCATTTTAAAATTATAAGTCACTCCAACTTTCTTAAAGAGTCAAACTATTTTATATTTGACCAAAATTATAGAGGGTATCACAAATGTTTATGACACCGAATAGCTATGCTATGAAAATATATTTAATAAAATAATAATGATACTTTTCAGGTATCATGAATATTAGTATGTTTTTTATAGGTTTGGTCAAAATTGAAGTACTTTGATTCTCAAAAAAAAGTTAGAATAACTTATAATTTGAAATGAAGGTATTAGCATGCTAAAGTCCACGAGAAAAGGGGGATTGGGATCGGCGTAAAACTAGGCAAGCGATATGCCCACTACACCTATCTGCGCGCGTGTTGCAAGTCCCGAGTGCATGATATTGAAGTGCTCATAACTATTGCAAAGTCTTCTGCAACGAGCCAACGACTGAAAGCCATCTCCATGGACAAAGACATGTAGTTTGACAAGGGCTTCGCAAAATGTTATGAGATTAGCTAGCCAAAATTGTTTACGTTTATTTTCTTTGTTTTTATTTTTAACTACTACTCATATGGAAACTATTATGTAACAATATCTATCTAGTTGCAATAAACATTGTATTTTTCTTGATTTGTTGTATGGATTAACAATGATATTCTTTGTAAATAACATATCCGCAAACAAGCAAGGTGACTCCATCAACCTCAATATTAACCAGCTCATTATCTAGAAGGTGCTCATATGGGTCAGATGTTCATGTGTCATTCATAGCAAACCTAAGTAAAATACGCCTAGTCAGCTAGTCTGGCCCGATGCTCATTTAGGATCGGTTTTGGCCCTGAGTTTGGTCGGCCAAAAAAAACATGCATGCCCGAGCATGGTGTGAGGTGACCTCCCTCTCATGTTAAATACAATAACAGATATGTTTATATAGGAACTATGTCATACCCGGTTTTAGAAAGAAAACCGAGTACATCTCATATGTGTGCCAGGATCAAATTTCACACATATGATAGACCGTGAGTGAATAGCAGAAACAGTACTCAAATGAATATTTAATAAATAAAGTATTTATTACACTCACGAATATGGCACAAAGGCCAAAATAAACTGGTTCACACGATAACTAAAGACGGTAACTCCAAAAGCACTCCACAGGCATCTGACTGGTGGAACACACGCCTAGAACTCATCAAGATCGCTGAGATACTCCGCTCCATTATTACCTTCTGATCCAATATAAGCAAGGATGAGTACACTTATGGTTGGTACTCAGCAAGTGGGGGAAATATGCAAGCTATCAAGGAAAGACTTGGTTTGCAGCGGTCAGCATTTTAGTTGGTCAAATTTTATTAACAAGCAACTATTTACTAAGATATAAGTATATACCAACCCACATATTAGCATAAAGTAAACAATGAACATAACCAATAACATATGCATGCAATGATTTGATTTCATGTTTCGATAGATTAATCACGTGAGGGTCCAGGCCGTTCATGACCACGAACATGGCTGTTATAACAGTTTTACACTCTGCAGAGGTTGTACACTTTCACCACAATTCGCGTAAAAGTTCCAAAGAACTTTGGACCCAACCATGCTGTGCTGATCAGGCACGTACCACACTACCAAGGTGTGACTGCATAGGGACGCTACGAAGCCTTTACAAAGAATTCCTACATGTGTGTTTGTTCCCAGCACTTACGGTTTCAACAGAAGACGGAGTCTTCCGATCCCCGCACCAACACATCCACAAACAAATAACAACCCAACAGGCAGCACAAACACAACATGTAGTTCATCTAATTATTCAGCTAAGACCAAAGCCATATAGTATTGTGGTTGTACGGTAAATCCCGGGTGGTTCTCCATGTTCCGATTTAACATGGTGATCTTGTATTAACATAACAAGATATAAATAATAAGGATATTCATCAATGTTGGATAGAACCCATCATGAACCATGGTTAAGCATCTAGCATAGCTACCTAACATAAAAGTAAACCCGGTTTATCAAGGCTTAGGTGTAAAAGACTAGTCATCCTTACATTAGACCCATCAAATTAATGCATCGCGAACATGAATATAAACTTTGTTGTCATGCAATGTGTATGGGTTCAAAAGAGTATGCAGAGGGGGAAATCCACTTGCCTTCCTCAAAGTACTGCGGTGGCTCCTCCTCGTAGACTTGATCTGATCTCCCTCGAACGGACCGTTCTCTACACGATTCGCACAAGCATTCAATCAATAAAAGCAAAACAATACACCATATAACTTTTAAAGATGCAAAGACGTGTCTAGAACTATTCTTGATGAAGAGACGATCGCGTGAGCGCAAAGATCACTCAAAACGGATTTAAAACGGTTAAGATATGGCTAAAACAAGGTTTAAGGGCTTCTTTGAACTAAATCTAACCTTCTAGGGGCTTAAACAGAAGAAACCAGGGACTTAAAATGTAATTTTGTATAAAAACAGAAGAACTTTACTGAAAAACTACACGGCAGGACGGCGGGTTAGATATTTAGAAAGATCAGGGGCTAAACTGAAAGAAACAGGACCTAGATCTAATTATTTTTGAACTGGCTTGGACCGCGGGTTGAATTCTATAAAACCGAGGGGCTTTTCTGTAAAAATGGCTGGCTGACCGATGCGGCTCGGTTTGACTCGAGTCGGGCTCGATCTCAGCCGTTGGATTTCGATCTAACGGCTCTGGATCAAAGGGGGCGACCGCGGCGGCGCTGGCGACGGAGACGGCGGCGCGCGGCGGATCCTCGCCGGAGTTGGGCGAAACTCGAGCTAGAGAGCTCGGTTTTCTATGATTCTAGGCTTGGGAGAAAGCTGGGACCACGGGGAAACTATTTTGGGGGTTCTAAACGAGCTTTGCGCAACGACGGGAGCTCACGGCAGCGAGCGGCGGCTCGATTGCGACGGTGAGGTTGCGCGAGCGCAAGAGAGCGAGAGAGAGAGAGGGATAACGAGCTCGGCGACTTCGTTATCTCCACGCGAACCTTGGCGACGACTTGGAAGCGGCGAAAGCGAACTCGAGAGCTCGGATTGCGGCGACGGCCTAAGCTAGGGTTTGCGGGCGGTTACGGCAGCTATGGCGACGACTAGGGTGCGGAAGCTCAAGGCTTGGGTTGAGGGGGACGAGAGCAACGACGGCGGCTTATAAAGGCCGAGAAAACTCGCCTTGCGCAAGGGGAAACGGGCATGGAGACGGGCGGCGCTAGGACTCGGCGTCGAGTCCGTCTCGTCCACGGCGAGGAAGACGAAACTGACACCGCGGGCCCACTTGTCAGCGAAAGAAAGAGAAAGAGAGGGAGAGCTCGGCTGGGCCGCGCCGCGCGCGAGTTGGGCCGCGAACTGGGCCGGGAGAAAGAAACCGGGCCGGAAAAGAGATTGGGCTGGGCTAGAAAAAGAGAGGGAAAAGAGAAAGGTTTGAACATTAAGTTTAAACTTTTGCAAACCTTTTCAAAATTCAAACAATCACTCAAAAATCTATGCAACAGCATGAATGCAACAAAAACTTTATTGACTCTAATTTAAATGTTATTTAAATATTTAAGAGCCAAGATTTGAATTTGCAATTTAATATTCTCCTAAAACATGAAAAACTAAAAAAATTAGTTGTCTATATTACTTTTAATGTGATGAGCAAAATTAGGGTGTTACAAACTATATAATTCAAACATATTTAGTTAAACAATGATTTTCACTACAAGAACATTGTAAAAATATATATGCAACAAAACAAACTTCATTGCTTAAAAAATCCAAAATATACCACAATCACCACTAGAAAATTAAAAAATATACCACAAAACAACAATTTCTCACTACAGAACAATTCGAGGCATGCCACGGGGAAATTGATTTAGGAGCTGCAATGATAAAAAAAAATAATGGGATAAAAGAGTTTCACTATAAAAAATTTAATGGAATAACAAAGTTTCACTATTGTACACAATCCAAAAATATACTATCAAACAATGATTTTACACCAATAGAAACATAAAAATATTCTACATAACAATATTTTTTCATAGCTAGAAAAATCAATAATATAGTAGCAAATAATGGTTTTTATTGCTATAATGAAGAACAATAGAACCATAAATTTTCTTGGTGGAAAAATATGAGAATATACTACAAACTATGGATTATAAATTTCATTGTAAATTTTGAAAGAAAATGAATGGAATGGATACATAATAGTTTTGTCCTCTCTCTCTCTCTCTCTCACACACACACACACCATCAGCTTGGACCATACCAACTTACCAACGTTATACGGTACTCCCTCCATTTCAAAATTTACATAAATATTGTTATACACCTAGACATATATTATATCTAGATGCATAATAATATATATGAATCTAGAAAACCTAAAAGGCCACATTTTAGAACATAGGAAGTAGAACAATACACGGTTATTGTCAAATAGTCTTGGAAAAAAAAAGGTTGAGCATGTTCTAGATGAGGATTGCGCCGTGGTTTGATCGAGCTAATCACCAACCATGATGCTAGTCAATCTAAAATTCATCACCAGCATGTTCGTTTGGCCCATCAAAAGTGCCAAGCGGCGTCCCTCTCCCTCCTCACCTCCACACCACGCACACAATCTATGGTCAAAGATTCCATAAAACTACATAAGGATTGCGTCGACACGCGCTAGTTAGAGATGCTGTCATCCTGAAAAATATCTTGTCTATCAAAATTTTGTTTTCCACTCGAATCATAAGAGAACTCTCTAAAATATTTTAAAACAAGACACTCCAAAATCCTAATCCAGCATAAGCTCCTGTTCAAAACCAAGCAAAGTCAAACCTATACATGCAACACATAATTTCGCAATGATCCTTTGTTTAGCCCGTGCCGCTTCGCTATAGACCATGATTCATTGAACCCGGACACGATTTGACTTTCTCTCTCCACCGCCTTCGCCACTCGCGTCTTCTCTCCCATTCCTCTTTAAAAAACAGCGGAGCTTTCGCCACCTGACCCACAATTGCGTCTACATTCCAAACAAGCCTGCGCCATCCAATCTGCAATTAAATAGCAGTAGTCCAGTGGTAGGGCCCGCTAACTCATCAAAAGTAAAAAAACAAGGAGGAAAAGGTCTCGAGGTCGACTAAAGTGCCGGAGGGGAACATAACATCACAGTAAGCAAAAGCAAATCTCTGTTCTTTTACATTTGATGGCTTTTCATTTGTTTCTGCTACGTAAAATTTCGAAACCGCAGTCATAAATTTGTTTTGTTTCCTTTAGCCCTTTCTTTCGGTTTTCAGTGAAGCAGCTTTATGTTGCTAATCAGAACTAATTTTGGGATCATTCAGTAGGATTACTGGTATGTTGAATTTCGCAATCATTTTAGACAGTAGTTGGCTTGATCAGATCGCGATTGTACTGGGATGCAATCACGCAAAAAGAAGAGCAAGTACGGTAGACTGAACATTTCAGAGGCTCACTCCCTGGTCCCTTCAAGAGTTTTCAGTTTCATGAATCCTTGAACTTTTAGCTAGAGACCGATGGTTGTATCCATAAAACTATGATGCATCGGCTGTTTTCAGGAAATAATGGGTAAGTGAAATCTGTTCCTGACCTTGTCGTTGACTGAACATTCGAGGATCTCCTGATGCCCTGATCTGTACTCAATGATACAGTACAATGCGACGAGGCACTGCCTCACTGGCGTCAAAAGATGGAGAGAGATAGATTGGCATGAGTGAGCTAGGATGCTTTTCTAAGCAAGTGATGAGAGCCATCAAGAGTGCCTGGAATCTGTTAGGCAGAGAATGCGGTGCTGGCTGCTGTGCGCTTTTATAGAATCTTCCACCTCGTGGCCTCATCGCAATTGCATGTGTGGATCTGAATGTAAGAACTAGTGATGAATTTGGTCTGCCTTTGACCTGAGTTCTTGGACCAAGTTGATGCGATTGACAGCCCATGATACATGGCCAGGAATTGCAAAGCCAATAATTTATATAGGTTTTTGTGGCTTTGTCTGGGTTGGCTGGTATTTATGATACATCTTTTCTCAGATTGTGATTTGGATTCAGAATTGAAAACCGAATTATTTAGGCTTGCTTGATTGTACTGTTATGTCTGTCTATTGATAGTTGATAAGAGTTAGGCCTTTTGAAATCCGTCGATTGATCAACTTGTTAAACTTCCCTGACCAAAGGATGTAGTCTGCTGTAGTTTTTAACTGGAAATGACTGGAGTTTACAATATGATTGTCTTTTATATATTGATTATTTAGATACATCTATATGTACCTGTCCTCTTCTTATTCAGTGGTCGATGCTGAACATGTTACAGAAAAAAAAAAAATCAAAGTATGCCATAATCTTCTAAAACCTCTTCAGATGTACGTGGGGTAAGCGTCATTTGTTTTTCCACTTGATGTCACTTGCAAATGCAACTATGAACATCCCAGGGCAAGGTAATGGAAATTAGGTGTCTATGTCCTGTTTCAGAGGTAAATTAGAGCCACCGAGAGTGCCTAGAATCTCTTCAAAAGATTGCCTTTCCAGGGTTAGTGGACTCAGAACCCACCATACTTCATTGGTTAAGTCGTTAACACGATTGCATTTTTCCAAGCCTAACATGAAAATGGGGAAAATTCAAAGCCTCCGTTTCTGGTATGGAAATTTGCCTGTGTTTTTTTTTAAAAAAAAATCTGGCATGAGCGCTGTCGATTATATTAAAAAGAAGAAGTAGCCTAGACCAGGCAATTTGCCTGCATAACTTCAGAAGCTATTTATTATAGTCTCGAGTTGTAAATTCCACTCTGTATATGCTTCTTACACCAGATACAGACTTAACAAGTTAGATTTTCATTCCTGTCCTTCAGCTTCATTACATTCTCTTTCAACCGCTGCTGTTTTGCAAAATCATCTACAACTTGGACGTGGCGTTCAGCAAGCGACCAGCTGTACAATAACATATTCGTTATGTAGTCATTCCCTGCCGCTATGTTGAACAAAGTGCATTTTTCGTTGCAGATTCATAGCTTGCTTCTCAACTTGGAACCTATTAAAATAGAGGTTTGACCTTGAGCTGTAGCAGGAGCGCCTCTGCATCGAGCTGCATATATATATAACGGACATACAGTTATTTGCTTCACAATGCAACGAAGCAGGCCTTCAACTCTGGGCTAAGGGCTTCTGCTGCTATCAGCATCGCTCTGTATGTTTGCTTCCATCTTCTATCTCATTCTCAATGCTTATAGATGATGTTCTGATCAGAAGTTTGGCTTCACTATTGCAACACAATTCATTAGTTGTGTTGAGTTTGATTGTAATGGTAGATCCATGCCTGTGTTCAACTCCTTTGTTCTTCAAACAAACAAATCCCATTTTTCTTCAAACAAAGAAATCTTCCGATCTTACTTCAATTTGATCTTACTATTGATTACTACTGCTACCTTAGTTGAACCATGCATGTAGCTGTTTGTGTATTATGTGCGTTTTGATTCACAAAAATACTGGATCTTTTTTTTCATCTGAAACTGGTAGAACCGATGGATATATAATTTGTATCTACTGTGCAACCAAGCTGATCAACGATGTTTTTTTGCACTACCATGCTGCCGATGTGATTCCTTCGTCCTTTCCTACTTTGCACCACAGGTAAGCATATACTCCTGAAATCAGTAATGTCCCGAGCCGTGTCTGACGGTGGAGAAGGCATGGACACCGACATCGCCAGCCGGTCGTCATCGCACCGTCACATGGGCAGTGGCTACAAGGTCGGCGTCCCGCCCAAGAAGAACCTCTTTGCTGAGTTCTCTGATGCAGTGAAGGAGACGTTCTTCGCTGACGATCCTCTGCGGCAGTACAAGGACCTGCCCAAGTCCAAGAAAATATGGCTCGGCCTGCAGCACGTCTTCCCGGTGCTCGACTGGAGCAGGAAGTACTCCCTCGGCAAGTTCAAGGGCGATCTCATCGCCGGGCTCACCATTGCCAGCCTCTGCATACCCCAAGTCAGTAAACTTATACCTCTTGCTTATCAGCACTAGAACAATCGATGCACTGAAGCTATATAATATGTATGTGGTCTAATGAATCATGCCTTTAACAATAGGACATTGGTTACTCAAAACTTGCTAACCTACCAGCAGAAGTCGGACTATGTAAGTTCACTCGTAGGCATTCATCTCTTTGCTCTAGTTGAGGTCACTTCCACCAACTATGATGATCAGAGAAGTGTGGTCACCATTTTTACAGACAGCAGCTTTGTCCCGCCTCTGATATATGCGGTGATGGGCAGCTCCAGGGATATAGCCATCGGTCCAGTGGCTGTGGTTTCGCTGTTGCTCGGTACTCTCCTTCAGAATGAGATTGACCCAAAGACGCACCCACAGGAGTACAGCCGGCTGGCGTTCACCGCAACGTTCTTCGCAGGGGTCACTCAGGCAGCGCTTGGATTCTTCAGGTCAGTGCCTTCTGGTGGTTCTCAATTTGTCTGTTCTTCTGGTCTCTTGGCACGAACAGTTTATGTAGTCCGTAACTGAACACTGTCACAGGCTAGGGTTTATCATAGAGTTCTTGTCTCATGCTGCCATCATTGGATTCATGGCCGGTGCAGCCATCACCATTGCTCTTCAGCAACTGAAAGGATTCCTTGGAATTGCAAATTTCACAAAGAAAACTGATATTGTATCAGTCATGAAATCAGTCTGGGGAAATGTTCACCATGGGGTAAGATATTGTACAGTGTGGATCTTTTTCTTCTGTATGTTGAAAACCACAATATTTGAGACTTGACAAAATTTATTGCACTCTTGGTGCAGTGGAATTGGCAGACAATACTGATCGGCGCATCATTCCTGGCATTCCTTCTGGTTGCCAAGTACATTGTAAGACAATATCAGATGCTCCAGAATCACATGTTAGCTCTCCTTTGATTATTTGGGGTAATCACACTGTTTCTTTCCATATTCAGGGTAAGAAGAATAAGAAGCTCTTTTGGGTCTCTGCGATTGCACCACTCATTTCAGTCATCATTTCCACCTTTTTTGTGTACATCACTCATGCAGACAAGCATGGTGTTGCGATTGTAAGCCATACTTGACTACTCTCAGAAGGGCAACTGTATCTCATCAGTTGAAGTTAACAATAAAGATAAATGCAGGTCAAAAACATAAAGAAAGGAATCAACCCACCTTCAGCTAGTCTCATATACTTCACTGGCCCATACTTGTCTACAGGATTCAGAATTGGGGCAGTAGCTGGAATGATAGGCCTAACGGTGAGACAAACTTTTTTTTTCTTTTTAAGGAAACACAGACTTCTTAGCCTAAAATGTTCAAATCAAAATTGTGCTCATCAAATGATGCAAACATTATCAGGAAGCCATTGCAATTGGAAGAACATTTGCTGCACTCAAGGACTACCAGATTGATGGGAACAAAGAAATGGTGGCTCTAGGAACCATGAACATTGTTGGTTCAATGACTTCTTGCTATGTAGCCACGGGTAACAATTAATTCAGCCGAAAACAATTCATAGAGCATATAGATGTACTTGTATTTCTGACAGAAGTTTGTTCCTCAGGTTCTTTCTCGCGGTCAGCGGTTAATTATATGGCTGGCTGCGAAACAGCAGTAGCAAATGTTGTTATGTCAACTGTTGTAATGCTTACACTGCTGTTGATCACCCCATTGTTCAAGTACACTCCCAATGCCATCCTTTCGTCTATCATCATATCAGCAGTGCTTGGCCTAATTGACTATGAGTCGGCCTACCTTATCTGGAAAGTTGACAAATTGGACTTTCTAGCATGTCTGGGAGCATTCTTCGGGGTCATATTTTCATCGGTGGAATATGGCTTGCTCATTGCGGTGTGAATCACAACTTTCTTATATGCTACCTGCAATCATTTGCTGTATATTAGAGGAAGAGTTTTGACAGTTAACATTTTGTGAATAGGTTGCGATATCACTTGCTAAAATCCTTCTCCAAGTAACACGGCCTAGAACAGCTTTACTTGGAAACCTTCCACGAACAACTATATACAGGAACGTTGAGCAATATCCAGATGCTACCAAGGTTCCAGGGGTGCTAATTGTTAGGGTGGACTCAGCTATCTACTTCACAAACTCCAACTATGTTAAAGAGAGGTAAAATATGCTTCTGTTCGCTGGAATTACTACTAACACAAGGTTTCAGAGTGGCATATTTGTCTCTATGTCCATTATTTCTACCGATACAGATCCCTTTGATAAAATGAGATGAACCTGAGGCATTATTAAATAAGTTAAGCTAATGTACAAGTATAAAAGATAAAGGATAAGATGCTAACCTTGCAAGAAATATAACATAAACCCTTTCCCTGTGTACCTACACATGCCACAAGGATTTGGCATGCCAGGCACTCTTGGCTAATTTATTTTCTAGATCCATCCATCGAGTTATACTTTGAGAATTTTGAAATATAACTAGGTGTATGATTACAAGCATTATTATTTTTTATCCATTCGGAGTGATTGTTTTTTTAATTTCAAAGGTAACATCAATGCTAAGGCTGTTATCTCATCAGAAGCGGAAAGTCAACTTGCATTGTTTTTAAAGAAATTGCAATATGATATTAAAAGCTTTTCTAGGATTGGCTACATGTGTAAACACCATATAAGATGAATATTTTTAATGGCATAAGTATAAATTAGGTGTGGTTCATGGAAAAAAATATTAAATTAGGTGCACTGTTATTGTGTTATGTTCAGTATTGTAACAGAAGTTTGTTATGATTTTGAGAGTAGCTAGAGGGAAAAAATGATTCATAATAATAAATATTTCAGGATCCTGAGATGGCTCAGAGATGAGGAGGAACAACAACAGGACCAGAAGTTAACCAAAATTGAGTTTCTGATTGTTGAACTATCTCGTAAGCACACAGCTGAATTATTTTATCTCAAATAAGGAAATATTCTTTTATACACTAGGCATAGTGATTCACAAAATTGTTCTGACTCTGAACAGCTGTAATTGACATTGACACGAGCGGAATCCATGCCTTGGAGGAGTTGTTAAAAGCACTTGAAAAGCGCAAAATTCAGGTAATTCGCCAAATCTAATGATCAAACTTCACAAATATTAGCAATCTAGCTGTGATACTGCTACCACAAAAGGATTCATGGAAGAAACCTACTAAGTTCAAAATCCATTCCTACCACTTACAGCTGGTTCTTGCCAATCCTGGGCCGGTGGTGATCCAGAAGCTCCGCTCAGCGAAATTCACAGACCTGATTGGTGAAGACAAGATATTCCTGACAGTCGGCGACGCTGTGAAGAAATATGCTCCCAGGGTGGTGGAAAATGTCTGAATGAGTTTCAGAGTCATGTACAGGAGGAGCAAAGAGAAGCCTAGCTATTCTTTAGCAAACTCCATGTTTGCCAGTGACCAGTGTGAATTTATAGAGCAGAAACAGAACGGGATATGGTTTGCAAAGTGGTAAATAAAGAAGATGTGCTAGAGTTGGAGCGCATCACGTTTGTGAGATGTGGTTGGATAAAAGGCAGATGGTGCGCGTCTATGTCAGTCTGTGGTTGTGGAGTCTGTTCTCTGTTGGCAAGCACTTACGAGATCGAAGGTTTGGTGGATAAGAAGATATCGATGCCTGATGATTTAACATATAACCATTCATCTTGGAAGAAGAGTCGCCTCTTTGGTAGTTCAGAGTTTTGTGTCTATAAAGTATAGTAATTTACCCCCTTTCCTTGTAATTTCAGGCTTTATATGTGAATGATGAGTTTCAGATTTGGCTTATGTACATTCTGTTACGCTGATGCATTCGTATGTTCCCTGACACCCGCAAACACAAAAAAGAAGAAAGGTGCCTGACTGTGGGGCGTGAAGAATTTCCGAATTTGTTTGCGGAGGGCATTCTGGGTTTCTGAGTTTGTTTCCCTCATTCAATCATTCGATTCCTACCGGACATGCATGCATGCTTATGCAAGTCTACAAGATATGAAGGACTTCGCGGCACTTGCCTGTTGCCTCCCTAGTCCCTAGCCATTGCCATAAGAGTGAAGCTGAGAGACAAGAATCTCACCAGGTCGACCAGATCACCAGAATCGGCAAAGCATATCCGAGATGCTGATCGATGGTAGCCGGCCCGTGACGGCGGACAACCGGCCAACGGCCGCAGCCGGCGGCAGCGGCACCCACCGCAAGTCGGCAAGTGCCGCAGACTGCAGTCCCAAATCTCACAGGCAGGAGGAAGCAGCGCGGTTGCTCGCCGCGACGCGAGCCCTACGCCCGCATCCTAGTCGCCATTGCCCAGTTAGTCGCTCCTGCCGGTGTCGCCCGCCGCCATTGATTCGTGAGATTTTTTTTTAGAGGAAATTGATTGGATTTTTTTTTTTTTTGAGGGCAGAGGAAATTGATTGGTGAGATTTGGGCATGCGACGGCGCGCGCTGGCGGCCCGACCTGCTCCCCAGCGCCGATCGCCACAGCCCACGGGCCTATGGGCCTGTTTGCCCTGGGCTGGATGGGCCTTCTGGGTGGAATTTCAACTTGCAGCCGAATCGGAAATTTTTTGTTTTTTTATTTTTTATTTTTCTTTTTTTCAAAAATATATACCTCATAATTTTTTTTTTCAAATTTGTCACCCTGTCGCCGTTTGGTCCGGCGTTTACACCTTACCGCCATGTGAAACGGCGATAACCAGAGCAATCGCCATTTGGACTGGCGGCACGTCTCTTCGCCGTATGAAACAGCGATAGGTGGTGGGCCTCACTGGCCCAGGAACTTATCGCCATTTGATCCGGCGGTAGGCAGACGCGCCGTGGGTCCCAGTAGCTTATCGCCGTTTGAACTGGCGGTAGGCAGACGCGCCGCGGGTCCCAGTAAAAAACCACCGGTTGAACCGGCGGTAAGCTGTCGGCGCCGGGGCCCCACTGCCTATCGCCGTTTGAATCGGCGGTTTGTCGACATACCGCCGTTTCAATTGGAGGAAGGTGCCCAGGCGATTTAAATCGCCGAAGCAGCCTCTCCCACGGCGCTGGGGACCAGAAGAGAGGGAGAAGGCGCTGGGGGACCAGAGAAGAGAAGCGTCGGGGGACCAGAGAAGAGGAGAGGAAGAGAAGAAGAGAGGAGGAAGAAGAAGATAGGAGGAAGAAGAAGAAGAAAAGAGGAGAGGGGAGAGGGGGAGGGGTAGGGTGAGGTGCTGCTCTGCCGGATCTGCCCTCCGGTTCAGGTATTTTTTTAAATCTCTATATCTCTATAGATTCTAATGTATATGTCTTTGTAGATAAAAATTTTAGCTAGTTATTTGTATAGAAATATTTTAGATAGATAGAAAAATTAGTTTAGATAGATAGACTAGTCCAGTACAAATCCAAATTTTAGCCTCGTTTAGATAGATCGAAAAGGTTGTTTAGAAATATTTGGAAGTTAGATGTTTTATATAGAAATGGTAGCTTGGATAGAAATTCTGGTGAATAAATAATGTAGGCATATCGCCTTTTTAAATTTGTAAGATTAAAAAAATAGTTTAGATAGATAGAAAAAAAGAGTTTTGATAGAAATAGTAGTTAATAAAATTAGAAATATTTTACACTTAAATATTTTTATCTAAGCTATATTTTTCCTATATTTTTATAGGTAAAAATATTTGATTAGAAATAGTAGTTACTAAAATTAGAAACATGGTAGTTTAAATTAGGAATATCTACATAGAAATATTATTCATTGAATTTTTTAAATAGAAATATTAGTTTAGTTTGTGTAGTTATATTAGGATTCGTTAGAAAATATTTAAGTTGGTTGATTAAATTTATTTGAATGAAAACCTTTTTGGCCTAGATTAAATATCTAAGTTTGAGAAATCGGTGTCAATTGTGTTGGCAGGCATGTCAGAAAGATTACCTTTTCAAGTGTTCTATGGGTCTGGGGATGTTAGATATGGTCCTGAAAGGGTAGATTTGTCAGACTTTAGTTCCTTCAGAAAGGAAGTACCCCGAGCAAGAGGGAGAACTTAGGTTTCAATCTGCAATTGGCTATTTAAAGCTTTCGGACTTAATCGAGAGCAACATGAGATTTCGGTCATGGCCGTTGTGAATCGGAAGGAACCGGTATTTTGGGAGCTATTGCCACTTCAAGGCACCCAAAACTGTAGGAACTATGTGAATCTAACCATTAGTCAGGGTTTACCTCTGGTATTATTTGTGCAAGCGTTCGAAAAGGCTACAATTAGTACTGAAGCAGCTGACGAAGATGGAGGCCAGGGGGATACAGTATTAGAAGATTCAGAGACGATGCACAGACAAGCTGATGAAGATCCGGATACCATGCATGAACCAGGTGAAGAAGGAGATGCCTCACAAGAACTTCGTCAAGCAACTGGCGAGGCTGATGAGGGGGAAGACAATCCCCGCATAGTCAATGAGTTTCAGAGGGAGGGTGAAGAACATGCAGTGGATGATTCATCTTCAGACGATGAAGATGATTATTGTGTCCCGCGGAACTGGGACGGGTACGACTTTTCAAGGCTAAGTGTAAATAATGGTGAAGCGGTGCAATGGGAGTATAGGGAGAATGAGGTCTGCGTCGGTTCAATGTATGCTAATCCTGATAATATGAAAGAAGCAATAAAACGTTGGTCCACTCTGTCTTTGCAAAGGCAGTTCAAAGTGCTCAAGAGCAGTCCACAAACATATAATATCTGTTGTGTGACAAGCGAATGCCCGTTCAGGGTGTACGCGTCCAAGGGCAAGTGGCAGGATTTCTGGCAGGTCAAGATTGTGGTAGATCACACATGTGAGCTTGAGCAATTAGCATCAAGGCACCGCAACCTGACAGCTGCCTTTATTGCTAACTACATGTACCCTCAGATCGTGGAGAATCCTAGCTACGAGCCGAAGTCAATTATTTGTGCCATTGAGGAGGAGTTCAAATATAAAATTAGCTATAACAAAGCTTACAGAGCAAAGCAAAAGGCGCTTGAGATGAGGTGGGGCACGTATGAAGCTTCATATCATAACTTGGCGGCGTTGTTGTAGACTATATGCCTTCGAAATGTAGAAAGCTTCTATGACTTGAAAACATATCCTTGCGTCCAGAAACCTGGGAAGCAGGTGCTCCAACGGTCATTCTTGGCCTTGGCTGCTTGTATTGAGGCGTTCCCGTACTGCCGACCAGTAATCTGCATAGATGGGACATTTTTAACAGGAAGGTATAAAGGCACCATTCTCACAGCCATTGGATGTGATGGTAATAGGCAGTTGTTGCCTTTGGCAATTGCTTTTGTTGAGAAAGAATCTGGAGATAGTTGGTATTGGTTTCTAGAAAGGGTGAAGCAAATGGTTGTCAGAGATGTAGCCAAAGTGTGTCTGATTCATGATCGGCATAAGGGCATCTTACAAGCAATCGACGACATGCATAATGGTAACCAAGAGCGTCGTAGGGTTCCACAATGGCCGGACGTAAAGAGCAGGTGGTGCATGAGGCATATGGGAGCAAACTTTCACAGCCAATTCAAAAACAAGACCCTTATGACCCTATTCAAGCGATTATGCAGCCAGAATCAGGAGAGGAAATTCAACTTGTTGTGGAAGAAACTAGATGAACTCACAAAGAAGCAAACAACCGAGCTAGCAAAGATAGCTATCAATACAGATGAGGACGACCTCGTCTCCCTTGAAGACGTGGGCTTGGATGGCCCAAATGTCAGGAGGAAAAGAAGAAGGCAAATTAAGACATTCTCGCAGTGGATTGAACATGAGCCCAAAGAGAAATGGGTTTTGCTATAGAATGAAGGAGGGGCTCGGTATGGTATAATGACTACAAACCTAGCCGAGGTCTATAATTGGGTGTTGCGTGGTGTAAGAGGACTACCCCTTATGGGGATTGTGGAGTTCTTCTTATATCGCACCTGCAAGTATTTTATGGACCGATTCACGGTGGCAGATAAAGATATGTGCAATAGTCAGATAACTTATGGCTACCAGATTACTGAGTACATGGAGAAAGCATTTAAAAAGGCATATCTGCACCGGGTTTGTCCAGTTGGTGCAGTGGAACGTCGCTATGAGATTATATGCAGGGACAAAGGTCGGATGGGAGGCAGGCGTGAGAAGCACACCCATGAGTGTGTTCTCGGCAATGATGGTTGTGTTTTCTCATGTCAAAAGCCAAGGCTATATCACCCGCCATGCACACATGTTATTGCTGCATGTTTCGAGGCAGGGGGTTTGCAGCCTCGTATGTTTGTCTCAAATTACTTCATGAAGGAAACAATTTGGAACACCTGGCGGCGTGAGATTTATGGATTCCGTATACTGGGAGACTTCATAACTGACCCTGGACATAATGCAACTTATATTCCAGACCCGGATCCAGAAATGATTCAAGGTATTAGGTGTCGCAAGAAAAACGCATCCGAAACAACATGGATCGAAGTGCCATGAGACGGGTCCCAACTACAAGAATTGCACGGGTTTAACCTACGGTGCCGCCACAAATCAGGCGGGTCCAAGTGGAAGTGCTCCAGGTCCTTCAACGCAGACTGCCACAAATCAAGCGGGTCCATCTAGAAGTGCTTCAGGTCCTTCAACGCAGACTGCAAGTCGTCGTGGTCGTCATGTGACTAATGATGGGCTCATGTAATGTTAAGAAGCTATGTATAATTTAATACTGAACATTGGCGTATCAATAATTATGTATGTTAAGTGTTTGGATTAATATGTTATGTGAAGAACTATGTTGTAACTATTAAGTGGTAAGAATTATGTTGTAACTACTAAGTGTTAAGAACTATATTGTACCTACTAAGTGTTTTTACATATTATACTCTGTTATGCTTTCTTATGTTATGCCCTTTTTTTACATATTATACTCTGTTATGTTGCTTTGTAATAATTTAATCTTGTAGGAATGGCGACTCCTGAGCTGCTTGACGCTCATGTCGACATGCAGCACCGATCGTATGTGGCTGTCGTCCGTGGCCTTAGCCAGGGTAAGTTTCGGGCACGTGTTCCCATGGCGACGATGCCGATAGACCCTCGCTGGCTTCCTAGGTATGGGTTATTTCAGCAGTCACTGTAATTGTTTAGTCACTCTTATATTGCAATCTGATATATATTTCACGATGCAGGTTACGTGCTTCAGGTCTTCTGCCGCTCGCGCGGCTGGTTGAGGGACACATGGTCGATCCCGACCGTCGTCCCAGGGACAAGGCCACACGGTTTCAGTTCGACATGTCCCTGATCGTGGCACTTCTCGAGCGTTAGCGTCCGGAGACGCATACGTTCCACTTCACGGTAGGTGAGATGGCTCCTACCCTACAGGATCATCGTGCTTTAGTCTTTTATATGCATGGCTACTTCTTCGTACTGCAAATGTGTTTAATAATTATGGTTTCATCTACATAGAACGTTGGTCCTTTGATCCATCACATCATGCGATTCCTATAAACGTGACTGCATACCGTACACCCTATAAAGGTCGTAGACTGAAAAGGCTAAATAAAGTAGCATGGAGGAATCACGTGGTACTACACCACGCAACACTCTGCCTTATCTCCAAAGACTTTTGGCATCTACAAATACCAGCCCTCCAACATTTATGTCTTCAACTAGAGCAATAAAAACAACAAACAAAGTAGGATATGGGTGAGAACTACACATTCATCACAATACAGAGGAAGATGGAAGCAATGGAGGGAGCTGCTCGTAATTATCCGAATAGATCTATCTTGGATATCAACATGCTTCCTAAGGGTGAGGCGGCACCTGAGTGTTATTGTGGCATGAATGCTGGGTGTGCTGTCTCTTTTGATGGTGAAACATATGGCCGGCGCTACTGGTGTTGCCAAAGAATCCATGAGATCACGAAGGGGAAGGATGCATCTGAGGTACCTCAATGTTCCTATGTATGTTTGGTTATCCTCTATCCATCTTTTAACTTCATCACTAATCACATTTATTATGCAGGGATCTAGTAGAACATCCGCACCAGATGTGCGTGCGTGCCACTTTGTTGAGTGGATCGATGATTCCATTAGCCCTCGCGACCAGGAACGTTGGAACATGATGAGGAGGAGGGAAGAAGAAGGACACGGGGCAGCACGTCATGCAGAAATGTTGCGCCGCCATACCGAAGCCTTGAAGAAGGAATTAGACGACATCAGAAAGGGACGTCCATGATGTTGTCGTTGCAAAAACTACTACCAAAGAAGGCATGTTACTAATGGCATATGTGCCATACATGCTACTGCTAGATTTTTAGGATGTTCTTTCAATTCCCTAAGGCATGTTAGGTTTAGTAATGGCAAATGAATATGCCATACATGCCACCGTTACCTTATTATGATGTCATTTCAATTCCCTAAAGCATGTGTCGCACATGTCACTGTAACCATGTTATGTACTTTTATTTCCCTAAGTATGTCATTTGTCAATGATTGAAATGTTTCTTCTCATAATTCGTACATGCATTAAATGAAAAGGCTATTCTACATTAATAATGACTTACAGCTACCATCCACTGCGGGGACAACAATATCAGATTCCTTGGACTATGCAGCTTTCACTAAACTAGTACGATAGACGTAGTCCATGGACCAACACTGTCGTGCTCTATATAACACACACTACCACCAACGATGAATGCACCCAGTGCGCATTGAACAACCATATCTATGTCGACATGGAGGGATGACCCGAATGCGATTCCTCCATGGAATGAGCGGCCCAAATGCCATTGCGGCTTCCGTACATGGCTGCAAGTTTGGACTGACCCATTACCTCAAGGCAAGAAAGGGTGTATGTTCTTCAAGTGTCCTGACATAGATGATGATTTCAAGGTACTTTCATTTCTAATCTCTTTTGTAGTCTTTTTTCTTCCCTTAACTAATTCAAGTAAACACTAATTTATATTCAGGCTTGCACATTCATGCGATGGATTGACACACATCCACTAGGAAGGGTTTCGTTCCACCAAGTTGAAACCAAAGGACAATACTATGCAAGGCACACTCAGGCTCGAGAGGAAGCACGTCTTGCAAGAGAGGAACAAGAAAGGCAAGTTCGACAACAACAGATCCGTTTAAAGGGTAAAGAAGATGAGCTAAAGAGATGGCGAGCTGAGTTAGGTCAGAGAGAGGCGGCCCTCAAGATTCAAGAGGAACAATTCCAAGCTCGTGAAGCACAGCTTAAAAGGGAAGCGGACGAACAAAAGAATCGGTACAAGGAGCCTGCACAATCTTCCACAAGCGATGGAAGGAACAAGAAGGGAAAATTTCTTCGCTTCACCCAGTAGATTGTTCGTTGTCTATTGTCATTTTACGTTACCTAAGGCATGTTATCCATAGGTATGGTAACCTATAGGTTAGTAATTAGAGGTACTGCTCATGCCATTGTACTAATCTCTCTCCTTCCCTGTCTCTCTCACGGTTTGTATGCGTGTCTATGTGTTCACATAAAACACTGAAAAGGCTATGCATGACTCATGAAGGTGTAGCTTTTGGAGGAGTAGCCTTTTCAGATGGACGAGACAAGTCCATGTCCAAGCACAGAGTAAAGCAATGCTCCTGTCGCATCGCAATAAATAGTAGTACTGCACTTACAGCAGGGGCAATAAATAGCCTATAGCAGAGTAACTAGCCTTTTCAGATGGATGAGACTCGTGCATAGGTATGGTAGGCTTTTCAGACATTGGATGCGTCCTTCAAACATGAACACTGCCACCTTCACTACACATTCACTCCACCAAAGACGTGTTAGGTGTTTAAGACCATTGCATGCCACATTTGCAGCTTGATATGACTACTCACTGAGCCGTAAAAATAAAAGTGACCCTTTTTCAATTCTCCATGCACATCCATTCGATTCAACATTGCCGATGTCCACCCATTTTCGTGCATGAACAAAGCCCATACACCATTTTACATGGCCTATAAATATGGGCCTCCCCTCTTCATACATATTATCAACACCACTGCTCAAACAAACCAAAGCTACCAATGGCCACAGATTCAGGGAGAGGGCGTCGCCCTGAACCTACCATCACATGGCCAGGGTCATTTGGACCTGATTGCTATGACACACCTTTGGAATGCTTTCCTCTTGAGCACCGCTAGGGATGCAGATTTTCTTGGGTCAACCCAATGACCTAGTACCCAAAATAAAATTTGTAGTGTAATTACCCATTGGGTCAACCCACTAAATAATAGTGTCAAATAAGTTCCAACTGTGTGGGTCACTGGGTTACCCAGATGGATCCCGTCGCCTCCATCCCCATTCTGAACTCATCCCCTCCCGCAGCTGATGTGATGGCTGCTCGCCAGCCTCACCCTCCGCGAACTGATGAGGCGCATACATCTATTCTGGCATCAGGCGCAGACATCGATTAATTTCAGGCTGCGGCTGCTCTACTGTGGCATCGAGCTCACGAAGGGCAACCCATAATGGTGCTGCACTGCTGCTGTTGGAGAACGATGGCGATGGCGAGGTCTTCAATCCGAGCACCTATGGCCCGGAATTTCAGGAGTCGGCCCGGGGGGAAGGAAGCAGGTGCTGCGGGGTTGTTTTGCTTTGATTGGATCTGGTGGGGTTGATTTGATTTGGGTCTTAGGGAGTAGTATTTGCAGGTGATGCTGCGATCCTTCGGACGATTGGGAGGAGCTGAGAAGCTGCTGGACTCGATTTGGAGCAGAGGGATTGCATGGATCCGCGAGCGGCAAGCAAGAACAGAGAGGGGAAGGATGCTAGCACTGCACTGCTGTGGCTTCAAGGGAAAGAACTGGACTCAAGTAGCGTAACCTCTATTTGCTTTTGGTTGCTTTTTGGGTAACCAGTGGGTTGCTGGTTAATTTTCTGGGTCAACCCACTACTCGAAATTTGTTTACTAGGTAGAGCGGGTCGTAAACTGGTTGGCCCAAATATGACCCATTTGCATCGCTAAGCACTGCCATGAGTTCGTTAATGGGAAAGAGCTGAGGCCCTGTGACAACCATATTGATGTGTGGCCCAAGTGCAATCACAACCAGCTTTGTGTCGTGCAAGTGTATCATGGATTTCAAGATGGTGGTCGCCGGTTCTACAGGTGTCCCATTGGGGAGGTGAGCATTGGGCATCCTTCTAATCATAGTACCTCCTTTTTACAAAAATCCTAACCAATTCATCTTTTGTAGGCCTACTTTGATGAACGAAACTGCCGCTATGCAAGATGGGTGGACCCTAGAAATTTCTACCACACTGACGAGTACATCAACTACTTGAAGTGCAAGATCGACGATTTGCAACGTCAGGTGGACTGTTTGAATAGCCAGCTCAAAGAGGCCACTCCATACCCGTACATTGTTAGTTTGATAGAGGACCCGCTTTGCCCCAATGTTTGGTGCAAGTGCCCGTACGACATGAAGAAGAATCAACCGCCTCCACCTCCAACTTCCTCCGGTGGAGGTGCAGGACCCTCTCAGTTCTCATGTGGAGGTGGAGAACCCTCACACAACTCAGCTGGGGGTGCGTGGTACGACCAGGCACCATCCTCGTAGTACTCTAAGAGCAATTATTATTACTAGAAAACCTCATTAAGTTGAACCCTCGACTTCTTCAATCATCTAAGGCGTGTTAGGTTTAGAGCGGCAATATGTCGTCGTACATGCCACTGCTTTGCTCGCATATCTTTATGTAATTCGAAGGTTCTTTGTCTGACTATGTTGCATACAATACCATAGTCTATGCAACAAGTAGAGTGAAACAAAAAATACCTTCCAGAGATGTATTTTTAGTATATTTTAAAGTCGAGGATTCCTAATTTAATTGCTCTTCTTTTACATTAACATTATTATTTCATGTCACATGAAATAATGGTAATGCAACTCTTGTTCTCAAAAGACAACTAGCTAATTTCGGACGTACATACAAATTTATTTCATGCAAATACTGTCACACCTGATTTTAGAAAGAAAACCAGATGCATCTCCTATGTGTGCCAGGATCAAGTTTCACAGATATGATAGACTCCATGAATAAACAGAACACAAAGTTACAGCGGAAATAATAAAATAAATGCAATACAAACGTTTTCTAGCAGCGGAATGTTGACCTCTTCACCACAGGCAGTTGACTGGGGGTTGCGTACGCCTAGCATCATCTTCAATAACTTCACACACCTTCTGAATACTGAGAAGCAATAAGCAAGGATGAGTACACTTATGGTTGGTACTCAGCAAGGCCACCGAAATAATCAGAACAATTTAATGAATATCAACTTTCGATAAATTAATCATGTAAGGGTCCAGGCCGTTCATGACCGCGAACACGGCTGTTATAACAGTTTTACACTCTGCAGAGGTTGTACACTTTCACCACAATTCGCGTAAAAGTCCCGAGGAACTTTAGACCCAACCATGCTGCACCACAAAGGCGCATACCACACTTCCGAGGTGTGATTGCATAGGGACGCTACGAAGCCTTTACAAAGAATTCCTACATGTGTCTCTGTTCCCAGCACTTACGGTTTCAACAGAAGACAGAGTCTTCCGATCCCCGCACCAACACATCCACAAACAAATAACAACCCAATAGGTAGCACAAACACAACATGTAGTTCATCTAATTATTCAGCTAAGACCAGAGCCATGTAGTATTGTGGTTGTACGGTTAATCCCGGGTGGTTCTCCATTGTTTCCAATTAACACATATGATCTCATAAAGCATAGTTAGAAAGATGGTTAGGGACACTTGCCTTTCCGCAAAAGAATACCACTGCTCAGTCTTCAACTCTTGTTCTTGACAACTTCGGAACGATGCTCCTCTAATCGTAGCAATCATCGAGCACAAGCACAAACATGCAAGCAAAGAAATAGGTACAACTAAGAACAATACACCAATCAAAAGAAAAGCTTTTAAACAACGCACTAAACGATGAGGCTCGATACTACGATCACGAAAGCGCAAGAAAACGTTGAAAACGGAACAACGGTGGAAAGGATACAACTATCGAAAGGTTTATAATACAAAAGAAACAAAAAGCTATATGCTTCTTTTATTTTAATTTAGAAAAGACATGTAATGAATATTTAGAGAAATATTCAGTATTAAGTTAATCAAATTATACTTTGATATGTTAAAGCTTAATCAATTTTATTTGCAAATATTTATATAATGATTATACCAATTAAACATTTTAATTCAAAAGAAAGCATGTGAGAGCATCTAATCGATTAACTTCACGTATCGTGTTGGACTAAACAAGTTATATTGAAAGCACATTCAAGTTGGAAATTATTCATATTAATTTAAATTGCACAAAACCAGTGTTTACTCTAATTAGATTTTAATTATGAAAGCTGGTTCAATAATTGTTATTCATATTAACATCATTTGCTTACGAAATAGCGTGGTATAAACCTTAATTTACTTTTAATTAGAAAAGTTAGTGAAGTAGATAAAAATAATCAGGAAATATTGCACAAGCATGAGCAATAATCAAGAAAGTAGCTGATTGAGCAAATGGACGTACGTCAGCAAGGATTGCATGAGATGAATTAAGGGATTATTACTCAACAGATCATATATAAAGAAGAACAGACGTGGAAGTTGAAATATAACTATGATATGATAGGCATCCTAATTATTTCGTCATAGGAAGGAATATAATTACTGCATGGCCATGACATCACCATGATCTCACCTCTTGCATGCATGGCGGATGCTTGTTTACTTCTATACGTAGCCTAATAATTGCACCGGCTGTTTAGTCTCCTTGACTTGCAAGGACTTAGCATAGCAACTTGGCATGCCTAGCTCGCTAAATAGCCGATGTAGAGGTCTGCGGCTCGGCAGTGGTGCGCGACCGAGGCGGCAGCAATGGAGCAGATGCGGCGTGATTGCGGTCTGCAGGGTGACAATGGTCTCTTGGTAAGACACAAGATAGCAAGGCAGAGAGCAAGAAACAAATAGAAAAGAAGGTACGGCTGTGCTCAGCTCACCACGCTAATTAAAGAATGATCGAAGCATGGAGAACATTTGTCCTGCAGCACGATCGACCTTCAAGATGCGAAGACGATGATGTTCCTGTCGTTGTTGGATGGCAGATTGAAGATGGTGCGTAGCTAGTGGAGCAACGACTCACACGTCAGGGACCATGCATGGCAATAGTCTGATCTCATCAACTATTACCCATGAAAAAGATAGACAAGGAAAGACGAACAAACTTACGATGAAGTGAGATTGAAGAAGTCAGTCATCAATCAGCCCATGTACAGACTCAAGTTGGCGCCTTCCTTCTGCAGCATGGACGAGGATATACATGAGCGCATATGTCGCACTCTGAGAGGTCACGGTGACCATGAACAGCCTGAAGGTCGGCTACCACAATGGCGAGTGGCCCTCCTGGCCAATGTTTTAAATAGCGGGCTAAGCCTCTTAGCCTTAGGTCTCTAGAAAAGCTAAGAGAAGCTATAGCGGAGCTATAGCCGCAGCTAAATCATTTAGCAAAAATATAAAATTATATAAGTATTTATCATAATGGTACATTACAAGAGCGATACACTGCAACATAACATATTATCATACCACTACCAACAACACATTTCATTGAAATACATCATATCTAACATTAAAAGATAGAAAGTTACTAAAATATGGCTCTAGTCCAATACACTTAACAACAACATGATGTTTATAAGAAGTTCAAGACACTAAACACATGATAATAAAGACATTAGTACACTCTACTACTAATGATCAGAGACATAGTGAGACTTATCAGAATCAAAGGGCTATAGCCTGCTAAGAGCATACCCATTTAGCGGATATAGCCAGCTATAGCCGGCTATTAGCCCTTAGGCTAACATCGAGGCTAAAAGTGTGATATCCTAGCTTTAACGTTCCCCAGAGGCTATATCTGGCTATAGCTGCAGCTATAGCCGGCTATGTAAAACATTGCTCCTGGCTAACAACGTCGCTGAGATTGATGATGGAACGGAGGACCCATGCATGCCCCACGTACATGCAATGCTGTGTAATAGATGGCTCGATATTGGAGAACAATGCAGCCGCTGCATAGCACTCGGGCATCAGACTGAGGCGGAGCTATGGGAAGGGCAACAATGTGCGCTCACCTGTGGAGACGACGGAACGCAACGGCCGGAATCTTGGCCAGCGGCACTGCCTGCGGTGGTGTGGGCTTGATCTGGAAGGGCTTTGGCTATCGATGCTTGTTATCAGGTGGCGGGTGGCCAGCGGCACTCTGCTTCGGGGACTCCATGGCAGCGGCACTGTGAAGACAGGGCAAGGCGAGGGCGAGGAAGCAAGGCAGCGAGGGTTCGGGATGCGGCGGCACATTATATAGGGCGGGAGAGGAAACCTTGGCGTGGGCGCCAAGAAGAAGGAGGAACGCGGCGCGACGCTGGACTCAAATTGGAGTCCTGCTTGGGGACGATTGGGGCTTGGGGATGACAGCAGGGGCCCACCTGTCAGTGAGAGGGAGGGAGAGAGCGCGCCAGGCTGAGATGGGTTCACGGATGCTGGGCCGGACTGGGTGGGAAGCTGGGCTTGCAGGCGAGCTCAGCCCAAGAGGGATAAAATATTAAGGTTTTAATTATTTATTTATTTATTTGAGACATCATTTCCAGCTGAAAAACAAATCCAGAAAATTCTAAAGATGCATTCAAACAACGGAAAATTCTCTCCAAAGCTCCAAAAAACCTAGGAAAAATTCTAGAGATAGAGTTGGAGACTAGAATCCAAATAAAATATTTGAAACTCATGAAAAGGGAATTTAAAGCCTTCCAATAAATGAATTTGACTTTAGGAAAAGAGAATTAATTCCTAGAAAATTCTAGGAAATTCTGAGGGAAGATTTGATCGACGTCTAAACGCATTTTGAAAACTTCATATTCAAGAAAGATGAGATTCAACGACATGAATGCAACACTTCAATTAATGCCACATAAAGCATATTTATTTAATTTAAAAAATTTGATTATTTTCCTACGGTAAATTTCCTGTAAATTAAACAAATGTTGAAAAAGTTTTAACTGTTTATTAATTTCTCTTTCTAATTCACATCCCGAAATCCCAAATTTCAGGGTGTGACAGCACTACCCCCCTTAAAAGGAATCTCATCCCGAGATTTGCAGAGAAAAGAAACAAGGAGGAGGAAATAAAAAGACGAACGAGATCATATGCTATCCATCTTTATTGTCTTGCAGTGTAGAATTCTTCATGCTTCAGTCTTTATCATCTCTATTCGTTCTTGTAGTTTCTTCTTCACCTCAGGGATCAGAATTGGAGATAGAAAGAAGAATATATATATATATATATATATATATATATATATATATATATATATATATATATATATATATATATGAGGTAACGCACAATGGTTTGTAGTAGAGAAGAAAGAAAAATGCTTCAATTCTTCCATCAGCTTTGTAACGCACAATGGTGATGACGACATCATCTTCATGTGGATGTTGACATGGTAGAGAGAGGGGGCATAAGAACAAGGATATGAGGTAAATAGAAAGATAAACCTAGCACAAAAACAATCAGTACAAAGAACCAAATCAATCATATACATAAGGACAAACATTATGGGCACACTCAACCAAGATCATCACACAATCAAGAATCGATGCTAAACGATTTCACTGTACAAAGGGTAATCTCAACTAGTAGGGGCTATCTCTTCAAAGTATCTTCATTCCTCAAGATAACTTGAGAAGAGTGGGGACACGACTACAGACTAACCAATAGTTTGAATACAGAGAGTGGGAAAAAGGATACTTTGGAGACTATAAGTCAATGGTAAGAATCCAAAATGTATGTCCAGAAATAGCAAGGGGGTGAGTTCACTCGATTGAATGAGCTCAATGTAAACTCAAGGGGAAGATAAAAGAAATATCAAGGTGGTGCGGAGAAATAGATAGCCAATAGAAATATCAAGGAGTTAGTTTAATCAAGGGATGATGAATTAGCAACATCACTAATGAACCAGGGGGTGAGATAAAATTGATAAATCCGTTCATCAAGGAGAAGATCAATGAACAAGGATAAGAGATTACCAAGAAGAGGTTAACTAAATACCAAGAAGAGATCAAAGAAATCAAAGTCAGCAAAACCCAAATTTATAACATTATGAAATATTATATAATGAAAAAAATATTTTTGATAAAAAAACTACATACCGCCGGTTCATACGGCTATAGCCGTTTCAACCGGCGATAGGCCGCACCCACAAACCGCCGGGCGATAGGGATTACCGCCATTTCATCTGGCTGTAGCCGGCTACATCACGGCGGTACCACTTATCGCCGGATGAAATGGTTATAACCGTTTCATCCGACGATAGGTTCCATGGGCCACGGCCCAGCCAAGAAATCGCCGTTTGAATCGGCGATTGCCGCCTATCGCCGGACCAAACGGCGGCAGGCTGACAAATTTGAAAAAAAAATATCAGTATATATTTTTGAAATAACAAAAAATAAAAAATAAAAAAATCTCGCCGAATCGGCATCAAGATGGGCCACACGTTTTTCTCTGTCCAGCTGTGAAAAAACTTCGCGAGATTTATTTGTTCGTCTTCCTCGTGCTGCTCCCGGACTCCCTCGTGCCGTCGCGCCTCACACGAATTTCTCGCCGCGCCGCCTCACACCGGATCCCTCTCCTCCCTCCTCCGCCTTCTTCTCGTCATCTCGTAACAGCCACAGCCACCGCGGTTTCTCACTCCCTGGTTTGGAGGAACTATTTGCAGCCACAGCCGGAAGAGGGCATCAGGAACCAGCACCAGCCCCCGTCTGAGAGAGTACGCCGGAAACTGGTGCGGCCGGTGTGTGACACCGCGGCACCTTGATCGCCGCTTCACGCCCGCGCAGGACGCCTCCCTTGCAGTGCCACAACCCGCACCTGGACCGCGCCCCTGAGTCCCTTCGGAGGCATTCCCGCAAACACCTGCCGCGCACGTTCGCCGCTAGCCTTCCCCGGCATTCCAGCGGTACGCCGGCCGGATCGCGGGACGCTCCTGAAACCCACTCGACCAAGTCCTTCTGCAGCGAGGCGGGGACGATTGAGGTGGTGAATTCCATTGCATTTGCTCAGAACTCAGTCAAACTGAGCTCGGCACTGCAGTGGTGTTTCTGCGCGCGTTCGCCCTGTTGATCCACCTGACCGAGGCTTCAAGTGACCATCACTGTGATGGATATGTACGATCCGATGCTGAATGACGATATCCCGCCAAACTTTGAGTTATCTATAATGCCCGGGATCAGTGAACCGTTGAGGATGCCGCTGTTGGGGATGCTGAGGCAATCATGAGAAAAGGTTTTCCATCGGGGATGAGTACAGTCCGGCAGCATTCGCCTACACCTAAATGCTTCTGCTATTGTAGCTAGGAACCTTGACTTTGATTTGGCACTTGAGCTATTCAGTTGGATGATGGGTTTGGAACTATCCCCATGGCTGCATTATGGGATTCCTGAGAACTGTCAGTTAATACTGAACACGAGGAAATACAAGCAAACGTTTGTGTTTCAGGTATGTGCCTCTTTGGTAGAGCTCCCAGCTCCAGATTCCTCGTGAGAATTTGAGGAGTTCTACCGAAGGGAAAAAAAAATGCCAACTGATTCAGCTGGGGATCAGGGGGAGAATCACTTTTCCATTTACACTAGGAGCTGAGAGCTAAAAAGCCTCTGCTTCACCTTGCTCCTTGTTGTATTCTAGTGGGGATCAGGAAAGAATCACTTCTCATCAGCTCCCCACCTATCTCTCTATTAAGAATCACTCCATTGAAGAATCAAGGAGCAGAGCTGAAGAATCACAGAGTGGAGCTCTACCAAAGAGGCCCGTAACATGTACATAGAAGTCTAACTGATTGAGAGTGGCTGAGTGGGATAGTTGAATGTGCACTGGTTTGATGTTTTTGACATCATGTAGATATTCATGTGGTTAACAGTCTCACAGAAGAGCAGGGTACATAATGAGATGATCAAAGCATCGCATTGGGGGTGCCAGGAAGGAACTGTTACTTACTGATCAATTTTTTTTCTGTGGCATAGAGATACTACTGGTGCTTTGCATTCAAGGTAAATGGCTTACACAGTTACACTGAAGTAAACTGATCTGTGAACTGCAGTTTTGGCCAGATAGAAAAACTTGACCCTTTTTTATTGTTTTGAACTTTTTTTGGGCGTGTGCAATGTTCAGTGAAATGCTGGTTTAATAGATCACGTGTTATAGAAAATGAAGGTACGTGCCTCCATTGTTCTTTACTTACTTTCAGATGTTTTCTGTAGACAATATCTCCTTAGCATTGCTTCCTAGTTATGTGCTACTAGAACTAATTAATTATATGGCATTATCATCAATTGTGACCCAGCAAATGCTTCCAGATATTGTTGCTTTAAGCTCCTATGAAGTCCATGAAGGATTATGGTTACCTGATGACTGATCTTATAATGGATTGATTCTTGGTTTTTGCAAGACCAACAATGGCTTCTACCCTCTAGAACGTTCAGTGAAATGCTGGATCATGGCGTATGGCAAAATGGAGGTACCTAGCTCTATTCAGTTTTACTTGTCATTGTCTAAAGATACCGATACGGTCCTTGATGAACTTTGTACACTCCTCTATTTTCCCAAAAAATTGAAGTATTTCAGAAACATTCTTCTGTGACATAAACTTTGTTGTGTATTGTCAAAATATATGTTTGAAAGGTGAGTTCGTGCGTGCATCTAGAAATGGGCAAACAAGGGGATATAGATTGGACATGAGCTATTTTTTGAACTGATGAATAATTCAGTAGCCATAAGATGCATCCACTTTCCATGACCCAATTAAGCAACCAATAGGCATGCCCTATTTTTTTGAGCGATGCATGTTAATAAGTAACTTAGATTTAACGTATGGGCTCTATTCAGTAGGCAAACAATATCAGACATCATGGCCAATAGAACTGGCAGCTCATGTACTATCCGTGATCCTTTTTTACTGATCATTGTTGCATTAAACCTTTCACCTTTTTTTCAGAACGTACTTCTAATGTGTGGGCACACCCTATTAAATAGTGACCAGTGCAGAACTGGTGACTCACGTACTGTCCGTGATCTACTTCAGTTTCTGATGAAGAAGCAGTACATTCTTAAAGTGGCATGTCAGTTCTAGTAAGCCCATTTGATGTTTGCCCTTGGAATAAATGTAATTAACTAATTAAGCATGCACATAAGAACTTATTAAGCTAAAACTTTTTGCGCTAGTTGCACTATTACATTTGAAATTATAACTATATTTAATCACTGGGCAATGCCAACATGTATGATTGAAAAATCGTTTGTTTGAATTTATAAGCTAAGTCTAGGCTGCTATAAACATGTTCCCCATAAATATATGAAATTGTAAAGGCTTCTGCACTTTTTCGTGTTTGAACTCTACGCTGCCTTTAAAGTTTTTTTCTATCATCTACGATCTTGAAATTAATAAAACTTCCTTTATCAAAAAAAAAACTGCCTTCAAAGTAGAGGGTGCTCGCCTTTGATGTTATCATTTTGCTAACTATATTGCTTTAGTATCACCTGCAGCATCCTTTTCCACTTCATGTATCTCTTATAAGTGATAAATACTTTCAGACGCAGATGCATATCTAGAAAGCCTCATAAATAGGAAAATACCCAAGAAGTTACAAGGCCAAAATGCAACAGAAGTACTGCAAATAAGCCTAGAACTCACAAGCCATACAAAATAACAAAATAACAGCAAGGCCATACGTGGTTATAGCCTTATTATAGTATATTACAGATGAAGGGATGTGTCAACATCTACATCACTCCTATAGCCTGAATTCTGCATTCCTCCCCACAAGCTCGCCGGTCGCGGCGAAGTCTGGCCAGCGTTGGCGCCAATCCCTTGGTACACCGGGCCACGCAGGGGTCTAGACGGCCGGATCAAGTCCGGATGCAAGAACCACCTCGGGTGCTCGGTGCAATTCGCCACTTGCAGGCCAAGGTTCAGAGCCGAGGACAGGGACCCAGCTGTACGGTCAGCATCAGTAGTGTGCACCTTGATCTGCAGCTCCCTTCCTTCTCTCATCTCCTTCACCTTCTGCAGGTTTCTGAACCTCTCTTGAAGGAGTGCTATGGAAGATGTGTGGACGATGGAAGGGGAGACATCGCTGCCGTGCCTTCTCATTGGAGAGGTTAGCTAGCAAGTGTCTGGTGCAAGGTGCTAGCTTCACTTGCCTGTTGGGAAGTATGTGATGTGAAGGGTTGTGTGTTGGTGTATCTGTTTGGAGCTAGCAAGGAAACAGCGAGAAGGGCGGCTGATCGATCGATCGATCGAGGAGGGTTTGGGGGGCTCTGAGCTGAGATGGGGTATATATAAGGGGGAGGGCGTGGTGTCCTCTTGCATTCACTACTCACTCACACTGATTGCATGTGTTTCTGTGCCAACTCCCATGGATCCAATCCAGGCCACTTTGTTGGCGTAGCAATTTGCAGTGGAGAAGGAAAGGGTATCAGGGTGAGGCATGTAAAGTCCAAGGGGGAAAGGGCCTCGCCGGGTAGGGTGGGGGGGAGGGAGTGGTGCAGTGTAGTAGGGGGTTTGGTGATTGGATGTGAGGGCTGAGGAGCCACTTTTTAAAGTTGGCGGAGTAAGGGCGGAGAGGTAGTACAAACCAGCGTGGAGGCTAGCGCTTGGCGCGAGATCGTGGAGTGGAATATGGCCATATAGGATTTTGCGATGGTCTTTGTCCTCTAACTCTTGCCATGGAAGCGAGTGGGGGCCTTGAATAATCTCTTTTTTTTTCTTTTTCAAGGGTTGCTGGCTCTGCTTGTCCGAGCCCTCCTTGTTCCTCAATGTTTATCCTTGCCTTGTTTGATGTCATGGATTGGGACAGGAGCAACCCCAAGGCGGTGAACCGTTCGAACACCTGTTCGATCTTTCTTTAACCTCGGGGTTTTGGTGGGGGCGTGTAGGGGTTGAGAGTCGCTTTGATGTTTTCTGTTGTTTGGTTGCAGGGTTCTAGTGCGCGGTTGAAGCATGGGTTAGTGCTTCCACCAATCGACCAGCCAGATGAAGCGTCAAGATTGGCTTAAATAACATTACCGGCTCTGATTCGGTGACCCTGTTTTTTACTAGGAACAGTTGGACTGTTGCAGCAAGTTGAAGCTTTTTTTCGGTGGGTGGCTTTAACCTGACTATTCTATGATGTTTTTAAATGAGGTCAAGTGTGCAAGAGTCGTAGGCCCAAATCATATGTTATGCCAGAGTGGGAAAGAAAACAAACACTAGAGACTCCATGCATCATCTCTACCCTATGCTACCTGTAAGCATACCAAGCAGCCTCCCTCCCTCTAGTGGTTTTCCTATCGCAAAGCTAGTCTTTACCAGAGCACTAATGGCCTGTGTTCTCTGGCCGTGTGGGCACGGGGGGCACATGTGTGGATGTTTATTAGGCGCTGCTGATCTGAACGCCTCCGATTTCGTTGTCAAATGAAGGTTTGCGTCACTGTTCGTCAGAAAGGGACGGGTCATGTCATAACTCAGCTGATCCATGCATCTCAATTATGCTGTCATGGCTGCTGGTGGCTCCATGCACCCATCATCAGTTTGTTTTTTTGCTTTTGTATAACCACACAAATACAATCGTCAAGGTCGTAATCGATGACCGATCGAGTTGATTATTGACTGGATCCCTCGCGTGTATGGGTCCAAAATTCAATTACATCATATGATACATACATGTGGCTTGTGTATCAGGTCAGTCACCTCAGTGTGGTGTGCACCTAGCTAGCTAGTTAGCTTAAGCTCTCAGCTAGATAGCAGAGGAGGCAAATTAAAATAGATATTGTATCATATATATTGTCCCGTAGGCAGATTAAGCTGTCTAGTATGGTACCTGATTCTTTGATCGCTGCGTCGAAGTACGTGTTGATAGCCTGCGTGCTTTGTTTGGATATCATCATACGGCTAACGAGTAATCCGTGGAGGCCGTTGCGTGCTGAGCATGTGTTTCGCACCAATTCAAAACCCAAGTTATCGGGCTTAGTAATCCTGGCAAGATGCCGCAAGTTCCTAATTTCTTCGACAATATCATTGATCGTACCTTGGTTGATTGATTGAAACGAAACTACCTGCTCGTCGGAAAACAACAAGACTGTACTAGAAGCGATCATGGAACTGAGCAAATGCGCATGATTTATACGGAATGTTGCGGAGAAACACCTGTTGGGTGCTCCTACTGCACTTGTTGTTAGCCATTGGATCCCATGGCCAACCCTCGGTCCAGAAAATTGCAAGATGGTGCTTAGAAGAACCTCAGACGGCTCGCTTCCTTCTTTACTTAGCGTAATATACAGGGTTAATCCAAACAGTTGGGGCGAGACGATCGGTGGTGAAGTGTGTATAGTGCCACTGCGGCACTGAGCATATGGATCATGCCGTTGCTCTGTTTCCCCCCGGGCCCAGTCACCACGCACCCGATCCGGCCCTGAACGTCCTGGCCTGGCTTCTCCCTCCCTTCTCAGAAGCAGACGACGCAGTGGGGAAGGAAAAGGTGACGTTGATGAGCCATGCATCAGCATAGCCCGTTCCCCGGTGCGCGCGCGTGGCCGAGCAGCGAGCAGCACAGGGCGCCATCAGGCGTCACCGTCACCTCCGTTAGGCAATTATGCATGCGCGCAGCAGCTACTATCCAGTGTCCCCTCCAACCCGCGCAGGCAGGCAGCGAGGCAGCGATGATTTGCGCTGCGCGAGCGGGGGACGAGACGAACGTCCGGTAGCTAGCTCTGGTGGTCCGGCCGCCCGGGATCGATCGGGGTCGGAGCGAGGACGAGCCGCCGATCGAGCAGGGAGGGAGCCAGGGAGGGGTTCATCATGCGGTCCGGCGACGAAAAACCAACGGCCCCGCCGGCCGGGCGGACGCGGAGAGGTTTGGACGGGAATGGCGTGGGGCGCGACGGGGGGGCACCCATCCATCCATCCATCCATCCAGGGCGACGGCGACCTGCGCTGCACGCCCCATCGCGCCACAGCTTTTGCGCGCCGTCGCCTTGCGCTTGGCACGCAGCTGTTCCCTGCATATCCGTGCCGCGCCGAGGCCGACGGGTCCCGCTGTCCCTGACGCGTAGCGCGCCTACCTCGCGGCCAGAGCCACCAGGATCTTTGGTGTGCGCAGCGCATCACTGCATCAGCGGCTCAGCGCACGTCGAGGAGGAGGGGCGTCGTCGACCGGGTCTCCTCTTGGTCGCGTCGCGCACGCCTGCACCAGTGCGCTTGCCTCCAGGCTTGCAGCAGCAGCGGTGGCGTCGTGTCCGGACGCGTGATGGGCCATGGCAATGGCATGGTGACATGGCGTGGCGAGCGAGAGGCCTCTGGCGGCTCGATCTGGGCAAACAAAGGCCAGTAGTGTTCGTTGCAGTATAATAATATATGCGGGCTGTAGTCTATGACGTGCTTGTTTTGCTCGGTCACAAGTTTGGGTACGTTGTGGCAGCTCACGCACGAGTCAGCAGCAAGGCATGGGCGAGCATGCTGGGGGTGCCTCGGCTCTGGGCACGCGCTCACTTTTGTGCACGTCACCACTCGCCAGAGCGAGCTCGCCCAGGCCCAGCCTATACTCCCCACACGCGGCCACACCGTACACCGGTCGATCGGCCATTCTGCTGTTTCCTCTCATCAACACACAATATGGAGCGCCTGGTTGGCAGCCTTCTACTCCGTAACATTTTTTAATTAGGGTCTACGCCTCTTCTTCTTCGTGGCAGACATTCGTTGCCATTCTTTTGCTTTAGTCAACAGAAATATATATATGGGAGAGCAAGCGTATTGTATCCCACAGAGGTGTAGTTGTATTCTGCCTGAATCAAACCTCAACAAGACAATGTCCAGAATTGCAATTATATTAATGGGCCGCATTAGCGAGATGGGAGGGACCATCTCGAATTGCCACCTGAGCTTCAATCTTCACACGGCCACCTCTATGTGGGCCGCCATCCTGCCTGTCTTGTGGAACCTACTTGGGCTCTCTTTTTTTCTATCTACTACTGTACGTACTTGGGCTCTGTTCACTCCATTCCAGCTCCGTTATTTCGCCGCTGCCCTTCTCCGGCACCTTGCCCTCGTCCGCTGCGGCGGAGCTGCACAGCTGATCAAAACAGCACGCCATGCCTGCGCTCGAGGACGGACAGCGGCAGCGGCAACGGTCTAGCCGCGTCGGGAAACATGTGCGCGCCTCCGCTGCAGCCGCGACGGGAACGCCGGCCGGGCTCATTCAAGGCGTCCTGTTTGGCTACTCTACCTCTCTCCGTTCATGGTGGTTGCGCAGGTACCAGTCCCCTTTCGGGCTTTGGCCATCTTCCAACGACGCGCCCTGCCATCTACTTGTTCTCGCTCGCTTTTAGTGGCGACGTCAACTTTAGTCAGTCAGGCAACCCAAGTAAGCACGCTGTTTCAGTTGCCTTGTCACGCACTCACGCCAATGACCACCCCTGTATTCCTGTACTCCGCACGACAGGGATGCGCATCCGTCGGCTTCGCTCGTCGAATAAGGCATGCTCAAAATGCTGTGCGCACGGGCGCCTTCAAAGTTGAAAGCCACATCATCTGCTTTCTTTCTGCACTCTGAATTCCGAAATGCTCTACAGGTCGTTTGCATTGCAGCTCTGTTTCTTCACCCCACATTTAATGTCGTTTGGAATAGCAGTTGCGTCGTCCTCTACGTTTGGACTGTTGAGTGGTAATGTGCGGTGGGCATTCATATCAGATCAACCACGAATTAGGGGGTGGTCCGCGGACGCCGTCGACGATCAGCAGTGCTTTGGGCGGCGTCAATCCTCAACTGCTGATCAGCTGATGCATATCAGCTTCCATCACCTGTCATGTACAGAGTTCAACTCAACCGTGAAGTTCTCTGAACCTCTCACGGGAGCCTCCCTTGCTCCATGTCGGATCACCAGTTCTACGGAGCATAGGTTCTCTGCATGCATGGCCTGAACACACACATCAAAAGCAAAAGAACACTGCCACGCAAACCAGTGCTACGGTACCACTGTCGACCTGCTTGGAGCTTTTATAAGTGGACAAACGAACACCATCATAATGCCATTCAAAACGTCTGGTCCTGTGCGTGATTAAATCTAGGATCTTGCCATCAGGGTTTTGGTGGAATGTGCTCGAGAGCTTTGCATTGCATCTAGACAAACCTGCATGACAAGGGCCCGGAGAGATATTTTCGTTTCATTACTGCTCCACCAAAGCGGCTTGAATATAGACAGTGGTGGTGGATTGAAGTGGCTCGATCGTGTGAATGTTTACAAAAAAGATCGCATCATCTCACTCCTACGTATACAAGCTTTGCCACCTCATTAAAGTGCTGTCGCTGACGGCTGACGTACTCGGCAGCGAGCATTGTTATCGTCCCTTCCCCGGTGAAACCGTCTCGGTTCATGGTTGCTACCTGCAGGTAGCTAGCGTAACCTCACTCACACAGCAGTGGACAGTGTGGTCATTGCATTTGCTTTCTCATGGCCCCTTCCCCATTGGCGCTCCCATTTTCTTTAGCTGGAAGGTCGGAGAGTATTTTCCTTCCCTGATGGAGCAGGAGGGAGATGGAGGTTGGTTGATTCACCAGCTATCAATGCTATAGCTGCGGAACTAGAGTGCCGTAGCACCCATCACCACCGTATTGATCAGCTACGACGCGAGAGACCTCATCTGCCTGTCTCATCGACATGTCTGGAGAGCCAAGAGATAGACGCGTGTGACATCATGGGCAAACCATATTCAGAAGTCAGCAGACTTCAAACCGTGTGATGTAGTACGTGTGCTGTTGTGCTGGATGGCTGCAAGCCTGCAAGCTGTATCAACCCGCGCACTCTTGCAGACGCAATTTTTTGTGCTTTTCTCTGCGTGCCTTCTTTTGTTCTCGACTTCTCATCTCTCGCCTGCTGGTGACTAGAGTGCACCGGTCACTGGGGCATAAAGCATTAGCATATAGTCTCAAGAATATTCAAGGTATCTTCAGCCTAATGACTAAACGAAATAGTTTTGTTTCCTGGAGTCGATTGACTGTCATTATTATCAAATTTCCAGTTTAATGTTTCTTAAATTATTCTCACGGAATTCTAGCTGAATTTGAAGTTCATAAGCTGCAAGGGCCGTGTCTCCGATAGTTAGTGACCATGTTGGAATTAGTGGTATTTATGATTTATTTTAATCCGAATTAAAGCATAAATAATGACATAAAGAATAGCATAAACATATGCATAATTCACTGTGCTTATTTCAGAAGGCATATAAAACATAGGAGGTTCATACGGAGCCAGTGCCGAGGGCACCGGATGCGCTATTACTCGACATTTCGAGCCTGTTCTATATAGTCGATCAAAGTCGTTGCAGAGAAGGAGATTGCAATGCAGATGCGCCTCCGGGAAGTAGTCAAACACAAACTCCACGAAGAAGATGTATGCAGCGAGCAGTCGCGCGGATGCGCTCGCTAAATACTTGATCGCCCGGAACGATGAGAGATGCTATGCTTAAATCAAACGTAGTGTGCCTCTACGTTTGGCCGAAGGACCCATCATCTCAGAGTTTACCAGTGTTAGGCACACTACGTTCTTTATACACTCTCGTGCCTTGTGCAAAAATATGGATTTTCCAGTTTAGAGTTAACGAGAACATACAAAGAAAGTTAGTACAAAGAATAAACCTAGTGGCTTTACCCAAATTGGTGAGCGAGTGGTGATTACCAAGTCCAACAGGATTAAAGAATTAACAAAAAAAATTAGTACCTCAAGGAAACCTTCTTGAAAAGAGTCTTATTAGTATGGTTGTAAAGTACTGGTAGTACTTCTGAGTATTTTTTTTAAAAGACAATTGCTGACCCCTGATCTAATTTAGATAATAAAGAGAAATAAAGTATGATTGTCAAGGGCTTAACCCATTTCACTATTTTTAGTACAAGTCTCCCTATTTCAAGTACTCTTGGTACTTTAATCAAGGTACTTCTAGTTCTAGGTACTTCCTACCTATCCATCGTTCGATTCTTTCCAACGGACGACTCTCATGGTTTCCAACCACCATAAAATTTCTCTGTTGAAAAACTTCATAGTTTGAAAAAAGGACATTTCCCTAAAAAAACAAGATTTTTTTGCTAGAATCACATGTTTGTTATTAAGAGCATGTTTGGTAGAGGTCCTAGTGATTTTGGTGCACATGAGAAGTAATTCTTTGAGAAAAGTAATCATGTGTTTGAAAGTGGTTCTCCATGATTCTCTTAGATAAATTTAAGTATAAAGTGATACATAGTGAGAAGTGGATCAGGAGAAATTATTTTTTTAGCTCACAATCGCTTAGTTCATTTCAGAGAATTACTTCTTGGAATCAACTGTAAATCACTTTTAAAAAAAATAAAAGATGCTTGGCAGAACTCCTGCTGAATTCAACCGAGAAGCTGCTCCGTGAGCTCTGTCAAATAGGCTCTAAGTTCTCCTTTCAGACTTTGTTTGCTAAATGATAATGTCTATTTGGGGGATCTAGACTACACTTATCTCCCAACCTTGTATATAATTGAAATGAACCAATGGTCCAAATTAATAGGGGAGCAAAATACAAATACAAAATTGCTGACGGGAATATTTTCTTTTTTTCTAAACAATTTGGTTTATGAGGAGTAATGTCATTTTTTATGAACGTTATCTTTTTCGTTATCGAATTCAAAATATTGGTTGTCTTAGCATTACTTGCCATCTTTATGGGCTGTTTGATATTCAACGCGGTGCGTTGCCAAAAATCGAGGGGTGGGCTCGATTCCGCGTCCCAGACCAACGGCGGTGTCCACAGGAATCACCAGCGTTCAATGCGGCAGCCGAATCGGACCGTTTGGCACCATAATCTGATTAAATCCAATGAAAGCTGGTAGGAATCTGTTCCAAACAGGGCCTTAAAATGCTGATCCTCCATCAACTTCTAGCCAAATTAGCCTATTTTTTTCCTAGTCTTACCGCTTCTTTAGTTAATACATGAATCCGAAGTAGTACTATGAAAAAAGGTTTATATCAACATCCATGTGCGACTAAATAACTTCACGTGTTTGCCGTAGTGCCCGCCGTTAAGTGCGTAGTGAAAATCATGTGTAGCTATCTCTAATCTCCTGGCATTCCGATCCGTGGATTTGCTGAAAACCAACTCGAACATAGAAACCATGTCCATGTTTCGGCATCTCACCTACCATCAATTTTCTCAACGGGATAACTACCCAAGCATGCTGGGTTGGTGGAGTGCATCTAGCGAAACCCTTGCACATTTACGCTCCTCTGCCTCTGCTCTGCGCTTTTAAACGCCGCGTCCTCCCCGCAGCGTACACCCGCGCGGCTCATCAGTTCACTCCTCCACTCCGCTCCTCTCGCTCCGGACCCGCTCGATCCCTCACCCCACTCTCTCCCGTCGGTGGCAACGCTCGTAGCCCGCAGGAGAGGGAGACCGTCAGCCACCATGAGCCAAGGAGGAGGAGCGGCGGCGGCGGCGGCGGCCGAGAACGGCGTGAGCCCCGGCAACGTGCCGGTGTGCTACTACGGCACGGCGGGGCGCGTGCCGGCGGCGGTGGAGCGGCGGGTGCGCGCGGCGGAGCTGTTCCTGCGGTGCGCGACGTGCGGGCTCGCCGTGCTCGCCGCGGCGCTGCTGAGCGCCGACCGCCAGACCCGCACCTTCTTCTCCATCGAGAAGGAGGCACGCTTCACCGACATGCAGTCCCTCGTGTAAGCGCCTCCGTCAACCTCCTCGACCTTCAATTCCGCGCCTCTTCATTCCCTGTGCAATATTCCATCTACCAATGATGCATGATGCCATGCAACAGCAGCAAGCGAATTTTCTTTCTTTTATTTCTGTGCAAAAGTTTCCACAGTTAAGTTGTTGCAAATCCCAGTTGTCAGTATTCGTTTTCCTGCGTCGTTATCCGGCCAAATAAACTATTTGCTCCCACTAGTCATTGATATGAGTTATACAGTATCACGATCCTTGAGCTAAGATGCTCATGGGAGATTAACACCACCTTTGCCTACTAGCAACTGGTTATTAGTAAAAACCAAAGGTGATTTTAGCCAATTTACTTTTAGTACGTATAGTAGGCTAGTAGGAGATGTCGCTTCCATTTATATAAGCTAGGCAGTAGGCACACGTCTGATGGCGCTGATGGCCACTAAACAAGAGAAGAAAGCTTCCCTAATCTGGGTTTCTGGCTGGCTTGCTACGTAGAGCACACGTCAATTCCTAAACGCGTACACATGTACATGGCGCCACCAAACTTCAGTACTACAACTATCAAGATGTGGTGGCGAACTTGTGGAGAGGTTGAGGGGGAGATTAATGGCGAGGCCAACGGGCAACCACACGCACGGCGGCGCAGAGGAAAGGAAACAGCCGCTTCAAGCTCCTGCCGGGGCTTGCACAGTTGTGCAGGTTTATTTCCTTGCTTCGCAGAGGAGGCATTTGCCAGCGCCGCTGCCGCCGTGGCTGCACCTGCGCGTGCGCGGAGGAAGCCATGGCCGCGCATGGGCCATGGGCATGCCCTGGCCATGACCCATGAGGTTCGCATGGAAGGAGGCCGTGGGTGCCGTACCCCAGCCAAGAGTAGCAGCTGCTGTCATGGCGCTGCCCTGTTCTTGTTGACATCCTGTTACAATGGTGGTAGCTCGCGCGGAGTTTTTCACTGTGAGGCGTAGTAACGATTGGCAACTACCACGTGGTGGCTAGTAGGCTACCCGATGTCAGTGTTGATAATGGTTGCTAGATCATTCATGGCCGCGCATGAATGCGACCTACTCCTCTCCTACCAGCACGGTTCCGGCACATCTGGAATTTCATTTTTTGCCTCACATGTCAATGACACTCAACTATATTTGACATTTGTTCGACGTGTTATTTTTTTTCTTATAATATCCAAGGGTGAATTCTCTATAGTGTTGAAAATAATACCTTTTATAAGTGTACTACTAGCATCTGGTATTTTTTCTTATAATATCCTAGGATGAATTCTTTAGACTGTCGAAAATAATACCTTTTATAAGTATCTGGTATACCAATACAAGGTTTTTTTAAAAATATATATATAGAAACAGTGACATTTTTACTTGTAATTCTTACTTGTTTAATTCCTATAGTTTTATACGTGGCATGGAGTAGCACCAAAATTGGTGTATTGCTGTTAAAATAATGCATCTAATACTGGACTGTAGTCCATGACGCCATATTCGTGGTACTAGAATACGAGTATCTGTTTTCGCTTCATAGCTATAATATTTTTGTCGGTCCTCGGTGCTGTGCACACAACTCAATCTTCATGATGCAGCAGCATGGAATCGTGTAACGTTCAGAGTACCGCAGAACTAACCACGCCCGCAAAGTAGGTGGTTTTTCAATAGAGCCACATGGAAGTACAATCCTCAAGATACGTTATTCCAGTGTTCTCGCCCAATTCCTCAGAAGTCAGACCCAGCAACGCCAATTACCGATCATTTCGTCCAGAGCATAAGTTTGAGCAGAGAGACAGAGTTGGCGCTAAAGTAAGCTCGTTTGGTGATTTGCAGATTTTTAGTGATAGCAAACGGGATGGCGGCGTGTTATAGCCTGCTCCAGGGGGCGAGGTGCATGGTGAGCATTCTGACTGGTGGTGTCCTCGTCAGCAGGCCCATGGCATGGGCTATCTTCTTTTGTGACCAGGCAAGTAGTTATAATTGTCGCCATCAGCTTTTATAGTTTTTTGGTCGCTGTCTCTATGCTCTTGCATGTGAGTATTTGTCACTCTCAATTGGCTACTGTTCTACTATCATATTGTTCGAAAAAAAATGTTCTACTATCATTTTCTAAATATTTTTTTAGTGTAGATGATGCTGTTCTGTAGTCCTTGAGCACACAACATGTTTAATACTGTGTGCGTATGTACACTATTACCCAAAATTTTTCGCTCATCATACGGTAATATATATAAGGTTATAATTGGGATTAGCGCTCTTGGGGAAAAATACTTGTGATGAAACTAAGTTTCTTCTGAGCTAGACGATTCTGACTTCATATTCGGATAGATAAAAGAGATGACGAAATCACGCCATGTAGGAGTAATTTCTATGCTGGTATGGACGCGTCACAGTTGATATATAAGTAGGTTTAACACTTGCACCTTTTCCTTGTCAAGGACAGAAATTTGGTCTGCGTACCGGCAATAGGACATTCTTATAGGAAGATCTTGACCTATAAGCAATAGAGGGGAAATAGAAGGCGGCATTAATTGTCATCTTAATTTCGCATTTATATCACACAGGACCTTTCTTTCTGTGTCGCTGGAATTTGCTGATTTGGTTGCATTCCTAGCTAATCACTTGTGTTGCTCTGCACTTGCGTCGACGTTTCAGTACAAACTCTGAGCTGTGGTTTAGCATGTTCCATTGAAACTGATAATATATCACTGTGCCCAAGAACGAGGTACTTAAAGACGCCCAAGTATATCAACCAACTCGCCTAACATATAAATGAACTTCATAACCAATGTTCCAGACCCAGAATAGTTATACGTTTTTCAATAATTTTGTAGGCATATGCTAGTATAGTGAAAGAATAAAGATGCATTATGTTCCATGGGCAGCAAATGTTGGGAACTGCAGATCATGTCCTTGTGACCATCCTAACTCAGTTGTGCCACATTCTTAAAGAATGGCCACAAGTGCATCTGCTGTCCGAATGCAGCAGCATCCGCATTTCCGGAGTACAGTATAATCAGACCAGCGTTAGCCGGTAGCAGTTAGTGAGGCCACAGAGATCAGAGAAACCACATGGCGTCATGCCAAGCTCTAGATTGTTCTGCAGCCTGTCCTAAACTAAACTGTCGATACTAATAATGCCTGTTGTTCTTGCCTTAAACCATGCCAGTAGGTAGCAACTGTGCTTTTCTGTGAACATCATCCTGAAGGGTTGCATGCGTGCAGGTGATGGCGTATTTCACGATCTCGGCGGTGGCCGTGGCGATGGAGGCGGCCATGATCAGCAAGTACGGCACGATGCCGTTCCAGTGGATGAAGACGTGCCAGCTCTACAAGCGATTCTGCGCGCAAGCGGGGGGCGCCATGGCATGCGCCGTCGCGGCCAGCCTCAACATGGTGCTCATCTCGCTCGTCTCGGCGTTCAACCTCTTCCGGTTGTATGGCAGCGGCAAAGGGAGCAAGTGAGTGATCGGCCGGCTCGATCGGCGTCTCTGCAGTCTAGGGAAACACACGCCGGCAAACTTGCCTCGCTTCCGCTGGCCTTTTTCTAGGTTTTAACACTCCAGAACCATATATAGCACCATGGATGGTCATCTTCTCTTCTCCGGTTTGAGGTTATATTTCTGGTGTTGGCATGCTGCTTGCTACCTGTCGTCGTCTCTGTCAGCGTAGCCATAAAAATAGTCTCTGGGACGCTCGCCCATGTATGTAAATGATGTGAAGTGATCCAAGGTGTTTGTGTACGTAGTATGGCAATAATAAACGTGCGGGAAAGCGATGTGTCGATGACGATCACTGTCGCCGCCTGCAATTGCTGCACGATGCAGGGCTACCGAATTTACTCTCTCGGTTGTACAGTATGTAGCCGCTGTGGCACCTGCCAAGCCTTTACTGCTCGGGACTACCCAATTGCGCATTACAATGGCGAGCTGCCAAGAGGCGTTGTGACAGCACGTATCGGATCGTTCGATCGACACCGATGGCACGAATCTGAAACAATTTTTTTGTTTAGAACAGTCTGAAAGAACTTGCTATGGACTTTTTTTTAGCAGAAAGCACTTGCTATGGATGATCAAATACTCCTTTCTTGTTCTGTTGCCAAAGTGAAAGGGCCATACTTTGAGGCCCTACTGCAGTTGTACGTAATGGGCCTTACATGGACTAAGCCTTTCGGCACGTGATGGGCCTTCAATATGGGTTGTGGGCCTCTCCGTTTCTAACGCGATCGCATGATGGGCCTAAAGAGTAAACGAAGGAAGCCACCCGATTGGAAGTTTACCTGCAACCTTTCTGTTGCGTAACGGAGCTACTGCGGACCCGATCTGGTTCCCTTCCCTCCAGACAACAGATACGTGAGGAAGATCGCCCGTCTCCCTCCCCAAAGCACACAAGAATGGTACACATGAGATAATGTACAGGTGGAACTCGTTTCTCTCTTATTAAATATAGATGAGTTTTTTTAGAGTATTCAATATAGATGAGTACATGTTACTTTATATAGTCTTCATTCGAAAAAGTCTGTTTGGTATGAGCCCACAATTATCTGTTTAGGGATTTCCCAACACTTTCCAGGGTCAACCATCCAGGAAGTTTGGGAGCCTAAGACGCGGGGGTTGCCCAATTGAGCCCAATTTCCATGCCGAAAGGCACCCGGGCCTATGGACATCCGGCTGCCCTTCACATCATCGTCGTCAGCATATTTCGTCTCACTCCTCCCTCTTTGTTCGACTCACACACACAATAGAGCGCCACCGCCACCATTTCCTTAGCTGGGCTAATTAGCCCCTGCTGCCAAACTAGCCCTAGTTGTTTAAAAAAACAACTCCCTTTCTTCTAAAAAAACCTACTCCCTTAAGACACGAAAACAACTTCTGGAGATGGAGCATAGCTCTCTACTACAAACGAAAGGGAAATGGAGCATAGGCATGGACCTTCTCTAACAGGGTTCAATTCATCAGTACAGTCACCCCATTGGCTGCACGTATTCAGGCTCTTCTTGCATCTCTTCCTCATGTCGTTCTCATCGAGAAGCACAGACTGGCAGCTCTGCAGCGTTTGAAACTTTGGCGACATGTATTCGTCGTGTTGAGTTATGTGGGTTACACTATTCTCTTCCTCAGCAACACCGGCGCAAGAATTAGGTATGGGCCATGCTACGGTACACCATTTACCTATGAGGAGGTAAGAGGTCAAATGAATCTTAGCCATTTAATTTTCTAAGGACTAAATCATTAAAAAATAACAAATCATTATTTCTGCATAATTACCTTGCATGGCAGCATGCAGATCCACAAATTATGGACCGATTGGCTGCATGCAGATCTATTTAGGGAAGAATTAGCTGCATTGCCGAAAACATGCATGACTGAAAAATTGTAACTTAACTTTGCAGTTTAGATTTCTCTCACTAGAAAATAAACGCTTGCATCTAAAGCACTTGACACATTTTATTTCCGAAAATTTGAATGTGCCATGGTATAAAGTTGTCTCACCTATCACGTTTAATTTTTTAAAATGTGTCACGATTCACATTCACGTGAAGAAACAAAACTGAGTGGCCATGTGTGTTGTTTTTCTTCCTTGGGAACAAACCCATATAAATTCTGGGGGGAGAGCAAAATAGGAATGTCAAATCTTATACAACCATGCATGGAAGTTACATCTAACAAGAAGATATTTTCCTATTTTCGGATTTTAAAATATAAAAAAATAATCATTAAACTTATATTACCTCATAGGAGGTAATATGTCCTTAGACTTTCCTTCTTTAATGATTTGGGAGTACTTTAGCAAAACCCATTAGGTATACACCACTGATCTGAGCCAGAATATATCGACAAATTCATATGCATGCAATGAACACAACAGCGTTCATTCTATCTGAATTCTGAAAACCCAGAAATGAAGCCTCAAAATTCAGAGATTTCTGGTAGCCAAACATCACCACAGGCCACAGCCGAAGCACACATACAAGATAATTTTCAACAAAAGAAAAAGGTAGAGGATATTCTCTTTGGAGTTAATGATGCTACTACATGTCTTCGTATGGTCTATTTGCTTGCGGTGTCTTGTAGCCTGTAAGACAGTAAGAGCAGCCTGTAAAGACGTACAAAGGCAGGCACACGATACCCAAGTATGAAGGTACGCTGAGAGAGTCCAGTCACTACCAATTGCATGCGCCTTTTTTTAGCCGGTGTATGCGTCACGGCGAGCAGCCATCCGAGCATCCAGCCGGTCTGCAATGCCAACCGGTGTACCCAAGGGCATGCAGATGCAGCGTCGGGTAGCCCTGGCATGGGAGCTTGTCATTTCCACGGGATGAAGACATGGGGGGCTTGGGAGGTTGCGCGCGGCCCCTTCCCACACGTGAGCGAGCCCGTGACCCCCCTCTCTCCCCGGCCAGCTGCAGCTCTCGTGTCCTGACCGGCGCTGGGCCGGCCGGGCACTCGATCGATCGGTCCACACGACGAACCCCATGCAAGTGCAGGAGCCGTGTGTACTACCACCACCAAGGCCGCGTCGGTTTCGTGCTCCAAGACATATCTCCTCGCCACCCACGTGAACTCGGCCTCGGCGCGGCGTCCGTGCACGTGTGGGGCGTGTCATCATACCGCCCCCGGCCGGCCGGTGGGTGTGAGGACGTTGTTTGATGCTGCGAAAGGAGCGTTTTGCACGGTGGAAGTATACGTCTTGGACTCTTGGTGTGGTGGTGAACACCCTTGTGGCGATGGCGATCCGTTGATCGACACGCTCGATGTGTCCCTAGCGAGCTAGCTGAGTCCCCGGCCCGGCCGGCCGGCCGGGGCGGCCTCTGGGGTTTTGGCGACTTGCTGTCGATGACAGGCGATCTGCCCCGTCTCGTGAACACCGGGAAGCTGCAGCCTCCATGTCGTTTACGAGGTGGCCATAGATTCTTTGCTCGAGGAGAGGACGCTCTGATACACAAAGGATTCCCCGGCGCGGCACTACGGGTGTCCGTGGTCGGATGTAGTCGTCTGACAGGATATGTGTATTTTTAGTCGTAAGAAGAATTATGATAAATTGTATCCGAGTACAATATTGTTATTTACAAGCAATCTGAGATACATGGTATTCATACATCCAAATCTTAATCTCAAACCTATATGATTATTCACATGGATGACTGCACAGATCGAAAGAAGTACTGAATCCGCTCAATATTAATAGTTGCTTTCATGATCAAAACAGGCGTGTCATATTTATGCAGTGGTAATATAATGGTAGAACACTTACGTTAATGATGAGTATTGAGTGGTGTCAATATTAAAGTGGATCGTTTATCCAATTGCACAGTGATATGTTTCTACCCACGACGAATAGAATGCACTAATACGTAGGGACGGACCCAGCCAAACCTCATTGGCGAGACTGATCTCTTCTCATTGTTGTATCCCTTCCTCTCATTTCTTCCATGCATGGGAGTTGCAGCTGCTGATACGGCCTAATTTGGCCGGCTCAGTTTGTATAATCTTACACCGTTATCTTCCTTCGCCCCAACTCTTAGAGCTCATATCTGATCACACATGTCGGATGCATGGGAGTAGTATCCCATGCATGGAATGGAGTTATGGGGGGTGTTTGGTTGCTTGCATCACCTCAGACCAGGCTCTCCGCATGCAGATAGCCTGTGTTTGGTTGCCTGCACAGGAGGCTGGGCCAGGCTTCCCGCATACAACCGTACACTCTAGGCCAGGCTCGCTGGAAACGTGGGAGTTGGCCGTTTCTGGCGGGCCTGGCTCGCGGGATGCAAGGATTAGCTCACTAGTAATAGTACTAGTACACGATTAACATATATTAAGTTATATTAATATATTTTAAATTAGATTAAGATTTATAAATGTAAAATAAAACCATTAAAACATAACTTCGTAAACTAAATATTATAAAATTATTTATACATCTAATCTTATCTCATGCGACATGATACGTACAGGCAACCAAACACTCTCTTTTCTCAGCCAGGCTGGATACGTGCAAACAACCTGTCAGCGCCAATAGCTAGCTCAGTACCGAGTCTTGCGGTCTGTTGCATCTAGCGCTAGTTTTGGATCACGTCGTCGCACTACCCGCACACCGTGCATGTGTGCCGTTGTGCTGTACTGCTGTGTACATATATATAACTCACGGTAACAGATGAATACAAGTGCTGATTGCATCTCAATCTCTTTCATGGTATCAGAGCAACTAAGATCCTATCTTTCAGCAACCTCTCTCCCACCTCCCATGGCGCACAGCCCATCCTCTTCTTCCTCCTCGTCAGCTGCTACTCCTGCACCTCACGAACTCAACCCCTTCTATGTTCATCCTGCCCCTATGCCGGTCGCTGCCTCCACCATCCAACTCATCAACATTCGTTCTCATGTTCCTGAGACGTTGGATCTGCATGATTCCAACTACTCGTCGTGGAGCTCCTTCTTTGAACTAACCTTCCAGAAGTTCGGCATCATGGACCACGTCGACGGCACCGTCGATGCTCAGGCTCGCGTCCACGACGTCGAGTGGACGCAGATCGATCGCTGCATCGTGTCGTGGCTCTACCTCTCCGTCACCAAGGCCCTCCGCGACATGGTGTTCCAGCGTCGCACGATGGCGCACTCCCTCTGGCTCGCGATCCGTGGCCTCTTCCTCAAAAATGCGATGCAACGCGCCGTCTATGCCCTCCAGGACTTCCACACCCTCCATCAAGGTGACCTCTCCATTGGTGCTTACTGCTGTCAGATGAAGCGCCTTGCCGACACCCTCGGCGACGTCGGCCACCCCATCACCGACCTGGAACTCGTCGTCAACACTCTCCGTGGGCTCAGCTCCAAGTTCACCAACGCCATCGGAGTCATCAGCGCCATGATCCCGCCTCCGACTTTTCTGTGGGTGCATTCCTATCTTCTCCAACAGGAGACGACTATGGAACGCACACACAAGGTGGAGGCGAACACCGCTCTTCTCGCCACCAGTTCCAACACCTCGGCGCCGGGTCCTGTGTCTTCGTCGACATCGTCCACACCATCCACGTTCTCCCCCTCCAAGGGTGGGGGCGATCGCAAGAAGAAACGGAAGCAAGCCGATGGACGTCCACGCAATGCCGGCTCCACGCAGCTTGCAACACCCGGCCAAGCTCCACCCCAGTGGGCCTCTCCTCCTAACCTCTGGACGGGTGTCGTCCAAGCATAGCTGTTCCAAGCGTCGCGTGCACCTGGCGTTGGTGTTCTCGGCTCACGCCCAGGGCCATCTGTACCGCATGCCATGTTTTGGCGTCCACGCCGCAGATGCCGGCTCCCACGCCCAACGCGATGTTCGCCGACAACAACAACTACGGCTCCAGCGTACCGCCGAACCTTCTTGCCGCCCTTCAACGCCAACAGTTCAACCCCTCGTACTCCGATGGTGGCGATTGGTTCTTTGACACCGGAGCCTCCACACACATGGCCAGCAATCCTGGTATAGCCCATGTCCACCATGTTCCTTCTTCTTCCTCTCACATCATTGTTGGCAACGGTGCTCCTCTACCTGTCACACACAAAGGAAACACCGCTATTCACACTTCCGCTGCACCCTTAAATTTTCGTAACGTACTTGTTTGCCCTTCCATTATCAAGAACCTGATTTCAGTTCGTGCACTAACTCGTGACAACTCTGTCACTGTTGAATTTGATGCATTTGGGTTCTCTATAAAGGATCTTCAAACACGGACGGTGCTCCTCCGATGTGACTCCTCCGGCGATCTCTACCCTCTACGCACCGCCGACACCGCCACTCACCAGAACCTTCACGCCACTGCTTCGTCCGCTCTGTGGCATGCTCGCCTCGGACATCTTGGTAGTGACTCCTTGTCCGTCTTGTCGAATAAATTTGATTTCAGCTGTGAACCTTCTGACATTCATACGTGCCATGCCTGTCGCCTTGGTAAGCATGTACGTTTGCCATTTAGCAATTCACAGTATGTTGCCTCATCTCCTTTTGATTTACTTCATCTTGATGTATGGACGTCTCCAGTAATTAGCAACTCTGGCTATCGCTTTTAGTTAGTAATATTGGATGATCATACTCATTATACATGCACTTTTCCTCTTCCCCATAAGTCTGATGTGCTGTCCACGTTTCTATGTTTTCATGCATTTGTTCAGACACAATTTCGTGCCCCCATCCGCAGCGTCCAAACTGATAACGGGAAGGAGTTTGATAACCATGCCATGCGCTCGTTCCTACAAACACATGGCATCATCTTTCGACTCACCTGCCCGTACACCTCCCAGCAGAATGGCCGCGCCGAGCGTGCCCTGCGCACACTGAACGACAACATTCGTGCCCTCCTCTTTCACGCCGCCGTGCCAACCACGTTCTGGCTGGACGCTCTCGCCACGGCCACATACGTTCTCGACCGCTGACCATGTCGCCCTCGCGGCAACTCCACTCCCTACGAGCTCCTATTCAGCCACCCTCCCTCTTATGATCACCTGCGTGTCTTTGGATGGTTGTGCTATCCGAACATGGCTGCCACTGCTGCACATAAGCTCGCACCACGCTCTGTTGCATGCATCTTCCTCGGATACCCAACAGACACAAAGGGCTATCGGTGTTACAACCCTCAAACCCATAGAGTCATTGTCTCACGTCACGTCTATTTCGACGAGTCTGTATTCCCATTTCAGGAGATGTCGTGTTTCAGTCAGCCTACTACAGCAGGGTCGCTGCCGTGCCCACCGGTCGAGTACGTGCCTATCCCGACCGGCCATTCCTTGCCCGTACGGACCTCAGCATGTCAGCAGGGCGCTCCCGTCATCATCGAGCCGATGTCCTCTTCACTGCGCGCTCCTACGGTCGCTGGTGGACCGGCGAGTTTGCCGGCATCATCGACGACGCCTGCTGCCGCGACGATGACAACGCCCGTCACCACGACGCCGTCTGCTGCCACGCCACCGCCATCTGTTGCCGCAACGACGCCGATGACACCGCTGTCCACTGCCACGCCACAGCCATCATCTGCTGCCACGATGACATCGCCTACAGCCACGATCGAGTCGCCTGCTGCCACGACATCGACGCCCTCTACTGCAAAGCCACCACCTCTTGCTCCACCACGACATCCAATGCATACCCGAGCACGCGACGGTATATTCGTCCCCAACCCGCACTACGCTCAGCTTGCCACGACATCCAGTGAGCCTCCTGTGCCCACGAGTGTCCGCGCCGCACTACACGACCCGGCTAGGCTCGACGCGATGAAGGAAGAGTTCGCAGCTCTCCAGCGCAACAGGACGTGGAATCTTGTTCCCCGACCACCAGGCGCGCACATCATCACCGGCAAGTGGATTTTTAAAAACAAGCTTAATCCTGATGGGACGCTGGAATGACGCAAGGCTAGGTGGGTTGTCCGCGGCTTCAACCAGCGACCGGGGATCGACTTCGACCAGACCTTCTCCCCGGTCGTTAAACCAGGCACCATCCGCACTGTCCTCACGCTCGCGGCTTCCCGTGGCTGGCCGGTGCATCAGCTCGATGTCAAGAATGCATTCTTGCACGGCGAGCTCTCTGAGCGTGTCTACTGTCAGCAAACCGTAGGCTACGTCGATGCTGATCATCCAGACTTTGTTTGTCTCTTGACGAAGTCCTTGTACGGTCTACGTCAGGATCCCCGTGCATGGTACCTCCGTTTCACTGATCATCTACACTCGATCGGCTTCACCCCCACCGTGTCAGACACCTCCTTGTTCGTGTTCAACCACGGCAACGACATGGCTTGGCTACTTCTATATGTTGACGACATCGTCCTAACGGCGTCGTCCACGACACTCCTACAAGCTGTCATCGCCAAGCTAGACGACGCCTTTGCGATGAAGGACCTCGGACCCCTCCACTTCTTCCTCGGCATAGAAGTTCAACGGACTGCGCACGGGTTCTTTCTTCATCAGGAGCAGTACACCGATGACATCCTCGAGCGCGCCGGCATGGCCAACTGCAAACCGGCGACCACTCCAGTCGACACGAAGCCAAAAGCCTCTTCCAGTGATGGAAAACCATTCGCGGATGCTACGTTCTACCGCAGCATCGCTGGCGCCCTTCAATATCTCACACTCACGCGGCCGGAGATTGCCTATGCAGTCCACCAAGTGTGTCTGCACATGCACTCGCCACGTGACGTGCACTATAACATGATCAAGCGCATCCTTCGATACCTCCGCGGGACGACACGACACGGCGTCTTCCTCCAGGCTTCCCCGTCAACATCTCTCGTGGCATATAGCGACGCGGACTGGGCAGGCTACCCGGACACACGGCGATCCACATCAGGCTACTGCTTATTCCTCGGCGACGCTCTCGTATCTTGGTCGTCCAAGCGCCAAGCTGTGGTCTCACGGTCCAGCGCCGAGGCTGAATACCGTGGCGTGGTCAATGCCGTTGCCGAGTGCTGCTGGATGCGGAATCTCCTCCAGGAACTTCATGTTCGAGTGGACAAGGCAAGTATCATCTTTTGCGACAATGTCTCGGCAGTCTATCTCTCGGCAAACCCAGTTCACCATCGACGCACAAAGCACGTGGAACTGGACATCCATTTTGTGCGTGAGAAGACAGCTGTTGGTCACTTACGAGTCCTACATGTTCTAACGACGCGACAACTAGCTGACATAATGACCAAAGGTCTTCCGTCAGCACTCTTTAACGAGTTTCGGTCCAATCTTTGCATTCAGGAAGCCGACGCACAGATTGCCGGTGGGTGTCAGCGTCAATAGCTAGCTCAGTACCGAGTCTTGCGGTCTGTTGCATCTAGCGTTAGTTTTGGATCACGTCGTCGCACTACCCGCACACCGTGTATGTGTGCCGTTGTACTGTACTGCTGTGTACATGTATATAACTCACGGTAACAGATGAATACAAGTGCCGATTGCATCTCAATCTCTTTCACAACCAAACACGAGGATGTGCACGCGCTCAGCATGACTCACTAGAGCCTGACTCACCCATGCAATCCGGGCTAAGATCACGCATGCAACCAAACATCCCCATAGAAAACCGCAATGCGTAGCATGCACACATCACTCTCGGCGGTCGGCGCATGGCGCCATCCCCGGGCTCGCTAGCATCCGATGCTGCAAATGCTTTTCTTCAGCTGTTGGACGTGACAGGACGATCGGTCGAGCTGCACCTTTCACGTAAGTGTCCCGGCTGAGCATCCGAAACGAAACGAGATTGAGCTGGGAGTAGCGGGGCTTTCCAGAAAGCCTATTGTTTCCCAATCCGGAATGCGCCCCGGCACGCTTTCGATTCGGTCGCACGTCGAGACGCGAGACGGACGGGTCGGTGTGTCGCCGGAGAGAGCCGCCACGTACCTGTGGGCTGGCTCGTGATGTGGCCTACACGGGAGCCAATAGTGTACGTACTTGAAGTAGATGAGCAGGGGCGCAGAGGCTACACAGTGAGCGTAGGCACCACCACGACGAGGAGAGAACGGTTTTCAGTTTTCACGTGGTGCGTTTTACCTTTTGACTGCGTGCGTGCATACATGTAGGTGCCAGTACGTCCAAGGTGTGTGACAGTGCGAGTAGGTCGCTGGCCTCTGGCTCGGCAGAGAGAAAAGCCGGAAATGGTGCATGAAGCGGGAGCCGACCCAGCAGATCTGCACACCCTGCTGCGGCGCTCTGCCGCTCTCTCGCCTCCTGCCGAAATTTTTCCTGCGAAGCTCGTGAACAGACGCCCGGTCCCGGCGTCCTGAAATGGAACAGCTTGCTCGGCTAAATTTCGTAGCTGCAACGCTCCAAGGGAGTCCATGCTCCGAATCCGAGGCGTTCGCTGTCGATCCGTTTCCTGCAAGCCGGGGCTTACGATCCATGATTATGGATTCCAGTTCCAATTACACATCCCATGCGCTACGCTACCCGGTAGTAACAACGAAAGCAACGGCGTGGTGGTCCCGTTCGATTTCCTCCGTTCGGTGGTCCCCTGGCAGTTGACGCCGGCCGTGGTGCCGGAGCGTATCCACCAGATCGAACAGAAGCGGCAGCTCGCCTTTTGCGGCGGAAAGGCGCGCTCCGGCTCGAGCAAGCAACGACCAAAATCAAACTGTAGCTGGTTCTCACGTAGCTTGTTCTGATTGAAGTTTAGTGCGTCTAAGTCTAATTATGACACCTTGCCTTATTGTTCAGTCAAAGCCTACTGCATTTCCGTCGACCATGCCATACATGTGTCGTCAGCCACTAGTGCCAGCATACGGCGTCACGGCTGGATCATGCGTGCGTCCGCCGCGCCCATCCATGCGTTCCCATCCATCGAGCAGGCTAGGGCTGTGCATGGGTGGGTTTAGATGGATTTGGGTGGATATTTGACTCACCCACTTATTGATCACTTTATATGGTTTGGGTTGGGTTGGATTGGGTGGATTAGTTGGTTCCACCGCGGCAGCAGTACACAGATTTTTCCCTTGTTCTCGAGGACGAGCACCCACGCGGTGCGCGCCGCCAGCTGCGTCTCCGCCACCAGCCTGTTGATCCCTAATCCGAACAAGCCTGTCTTCCCTCGCCCTTCCTCCTACTGCTGCTTCTCGCTAGCCTTCTTCGGCACCGCACGCCGATGAGTTCTCTTGACGGCAGCAACATGATGATGGGAGAAGCACGGGGTCAGGGCCACCGGTCAGGGCGCGCGGCGGCGGTGGCGGATCAGGGTGTGCGGCGAGCGACGGCGGAGGTTGAGCGAGCGGCGGCGGGTGCCGAGCAGAAGAAGAACGGGTAGAGCGCGCCGCGTGCGGCGAGCGACAGGAGAGCGTCTCGCGGTTGAAGCAGGGGGGCATGCAGGGCGAGCGGCACGCTGCATAGCTCGGGGAGGGGTCTGAGCTTGGCAGATGCGAGATCCATGGGCCTAATGGATCCTTATCCATTTTTATCCTATCCATTTGTCTTCCTAATTTTATGGTTTGGGTGGGTCTTAGACGTGTGGTTTGGGTGGGTTGCTCAACCCATGCACAGGCCTAGAGCAGGCGACGACGACAGTAGCCATGGAACGAACGAAACGAAAGAATGCATTGCTTAGGGCAGTTGGTGAGCTACGCGGCGCACGCAACGCAGGCACGGGCAGGGGGCATCCGGCCGAAGCAACAGCAACACGAGGAAGCGGTACAAGGCGCGTGCATCGGAATAGCAAGTCGCCAAGCGGGCGCGGACAAGTCCCAAGGCAACACCAGGCAAGGGAACGAACTAGCCCATCAGCAGACGCATACGCAAACGCAAAAGAGAGAGAGAGAAAAAAGAATCATTATTTCCACGGTGGGATTTAATACTAATAAGCCTCTCCGCTAATAGCGACTACAAGTCTACAACTACATACAGCTCCAATTGATTCATTCAACAGCTCTTGCTTGCTTGCTTATTGTTGGATCGTCCGTGCAAACAATATTCTGACAAATCAATAATCATATCAAGAGCCGGCGGTGGCGTCCGTCGAACGCTTGGCAGGACGGACGCGACGTGGGGGAGGCCGGCCGCTGAATGCTGATCGATGAATGCCATCACGACACGTCGACGGGCTTGCAGAGGAACAGCAGCGAAGACGGCGGCGGCGGCTTCCTCCCGGCGGAGGTTCCGGCGCCGAGGCGCTCGTAGCAGTCGATGGAGAAGAGCGAGAGGGAGAGGGAGAGCGACAGGCGATGCTGGTGGTGCGCGCGACCCACCAGGTGGTGGTGGTGGTGGTGGGCCTGCTGCGCAAGCGCTCCGCCGCCGCCAGCGGCGCGGCCCAGGCGGTCGAGCGCCGGGCCGAGGCACAGGCGGTAGAGGCGGCGGTACCCACCGAGCGCGGCGACGACGGCGCGCGTGGCGGGGCCCGCCGGCGGTGCCGGGCCCACGTGGCGGAGGCAGAGCGCCTCCCAGACGGCGTCGCGCCGCGCCACGGCGGCCCAGAGGCGGCACACGCACGCCGCCGCCGCCAGCGAACGCCCGTCCAGCCGCGCCAGGATCTCCGCCAGGATGTCCGCGTTGTCGTTGATGTTGTAGCCCACGACGCCTCCGCCACCGCCGCCCAGCAGCTGGATGCGTAGCTCCAGCTCCGTCACCTCTGCCTGCCCCGGCCGCCGCGGCGACGCAGCAGCACCTCCCATCCGGCCGTCAGCTCCCTCGCCACCGTACGTGCGGCGGATAGGGAAGTGGGGGAGGTGACTCAACTGACTGACTGAGGCCAAGCTGGGAGACGAGACGAGGTGGTGGGTGGAGAGCGTATATATAGGGACGAGACGAAGAGGCGTGGGGTTTTGACTCCGTTTCCACTTCCAGTACAGTATGCGTGTGTGGGACCGGCCCTCCAAAAAGCAAAAGGCGATTAAAAAAGCTTTGCAGCGGGGTTCCAATGGCAGTCGGAAGAAGGCGATGGGGAGAGAGGAGTCGTTTGCGCTAATTAATCACTCACTCAGTCGCGTACTAGGCCAAAACAAAGGGAGGATCCGAAGGGCGAGACGAGGCCAAGCGGGAGGGGCCAAGGTGCGTGGAGATGCGCGACGTACGTTACGTTGCGCCGCGAGGGATTTGCCGTCTAGTAGACGACACGGCGGCCTTCCCAGCTGCCCTCTTCAATCGGCGGCTGAGCGGCGACGGGAGGCTTGCTGCCGCCGCCGCCGCCCTGTGCGCTCGTGTGGTGTGTTATACGTGCGGAGGCGACCCCGCGAGAGCGAGCGAAACCTGGGTGTTTTTGGCTTAGGGACGGACCGGTTCCCTAGCAACTAGCATGTCCAAGATTTCTGGCCCGTGCCATGGCCGGCCGGCCATGCTGTGGGTGTCAATTATCTGTGCTGTCTCTTGTTCTTCTTTAAAAACAAGAATTCTGCCTCTTGGTCAAGCGCAAGCGATTGCGGTGTCTCGCTCCCGGTATCGCGCGCGCACGTACGGGTGGTGGCTGCTCGGTAACATCACGCACGCACGGCACGAACGTGGCAGAGCCGCGGCTTGATGACGTGGGAGTTCTGGTTTTCTAGAACCCTTTTTCTTCAGCGAGGGTAAATATCCGTCTGGCGTTGCAAGTTTACCTAAAGTCGGGCAGCAAGCAAGCGCTCCGTTGTGGTGGTGCATCGTCCATGCCACCAACTACGGCGACATTTCATGGGGACACGCTAGGTCAGAAATGAACGCGCGTGCGTGCGTGCATGTTTCTCTCTTTTTTAATCTTGACGCTTTGGTCCATTCACTCACACTTTTGTTTCCGCTTTTGTACTACATGCTTGTTTTGACCTTTTTGACTTCTCCTGATCCGTGCCTCCGTCTTCCAACACGGCGGTACAACAACGGCGACATGCCTGCAGCTAGCTAGTTTGGTTTCACATATTAGTAGCAGCCTGCGGAAAACTGGCAATTCTACTACTTATAACCGGTAAGGAATCTATTGTTTTGGCAATTGATACAAAATTCTAATTCGGATGTGCTCTGCAAAGTTGTAGTGACGATTCTCGTCTTTATATAAGCAGAACATGCATAAACTTTATTACAGTAACCTTACGTTAGCTTTGACCAAATATCATTCCCATTTTTTCGTGTCCTAGTCTAGTCGCTTTTAGCACTGCTATTCAGATTATATGCGTCGAGCGAGGGTCTGGAACTCTGGATGAAGAGCCCCACCGTTGATAAAACTAATCCTTAGCCGTCCAAGAGATGGTGCCTAGGCTCACGACAAGCTAGCACATTTCGTGACCGCTAGTTCGTGTGGTTTTCGGGATGCTGTTTGCTTTTCGGGGATCGCGTTCCGCCGAGAAAAGTGGAACGAGGAGGTCACAACGGCTACCTCCAACCATACACCGGCAATGCAAATATACACCTCTCCTCGATCCATATGCATGTGTTCAGTGTCGCTCACATCAAAGTTTCTTTGTTAGGTTTCTTCTGCTGGTTGATAGACACTCACATCAACGCTGCTAGTCTGACAGATCGGAAGCTGGCGAGGAACAGGTGGCTAGATGTTACTAGCTACTAATCGATCCACTCTTGTTTCTTGTCGCTGGACGCATCATCTTCAGTATTCCATCTTCATGTAATAATCGACCAGCTGAATGAACCCTAACACAAACTCTGGATCATGGCGATCATACACGACCCATCACATCTCACCAGCGGGTCCAACAAAACCGCACGCACAAGCCAGGTTTTTTTTTTCGATGAGTTTTTTTTTACGGTCGTCTTGAAGACTAGTACTCCTAGAATCGTCCAAGCTATGATTTTGACACCTCATTCTTTTGGATATATATTTTTCGCACTTCTTGAATGACTACTACATAAAATGTATTTTTCGACCGTTGGATTGAGCAATGCAATAGGCAGATCTTGAGAGATCATGCGGGCAGGCATCTTTGTATTTCTGTGATGATCCCATCTGCATCACTGTCTGTCTGAGTGTCTGACGAACCGTATAGGACCGCCTGTCGCCCGGACGGTCGATATACATGAGTACAACGCAGCTGCACTATTACTAGGTCCGTCCAAGTACGTGTACTGTACGTCTCGATCGGTATCGGAGTACAAACACATGCCTTGATATCCACCCTAACAATGCCATCATGCATGCACCAATGCGCCACCGGTCTGCAAGGCGATAGCCAGCCTAGCAGGCCTAGCAGCGAGCTCGATCGGCGCTGGCTGCTGCAGCGGCAAATCCACAAACCGGCGGCCGTCCATCGATCCAGCAGCCGGCAGCAGCGCGCCATGATCGCCGCGGCATCCAGTGCAGCCGTGCTCTGCTCCGGCCGCAACCACCACCACCCTACGCGCGCTGTGCCTGCCGCATGCACGTACCGCGTCTCATCGTCACTGTAGCCACCACAGCTAATGCAGCGCAACGTCGTGCGCTCTGCGGCATGGGTGAGCAGCACTGCGTCAGGGAGAGCTGGAACTTGCCGCGGCCGGGGGCCCTTGCCATTAATTCCCGGCTTGGACGCTACCGTCTCGGACAGGATTCCTGGAAACGAGGCATGTGCCGATCCGAGCACACTGTGCATGATGATCGGTACTACAACTAGACCTGATCATTGGTCGGGCTGGGCTGGGTTCGAGTCGGGTCACTTCGGGTCAGCGGGTCAAAAATGTTGGCCCGTGCCCGACCCGTCACTTGGCCGGGTCGGGTTGGGTCGGGTCGGGTCGGGTTACGTCGGGTTTCGGATTTTTAGTGTAAATTTTTGGATTGGGCCAGGTTGGGTTGGGTTTTTTTGTCTCTAGGTCAAAAAAAACTAGCCCGTGCCCAACCCGTCACATGATCGGGTCGGGTTGGGTCGGGCTTTTTCGGGTGGGTCGGTTCGGGTTCGTCAGGTCGGGCGGCCCATGATCAGGTCTAACTACAACTACTGCCCGGCCCGGGCCTCGGGGATTAGCCGGGACGCCCTCTCGCTTTGCTCGGCCACATCGGTTTGATTTGAGAGGCGCGATCTAGTCCATGTCGCGGTCGCGGATGATGCTACGGCCTATTACGCGACATGAATTCTAGCTCGTCTCCTCTGCCATCGATCGCTCTCGCGGTGCATGCATGGCGACCTCCTACCGATCCATGCATCCGCCTGATTTGATCCCTCCTTCTAAGATAAACACACGCATTCATGCATGCACCGCGCGACCTTTGAATTCCTGTCGATAATGGATCGGAAGTGGGACTAAATCTAGCGGCAGAGGAGCGCCCAATCAGCGAGTAATGATTGGGGTAAAAGCGCGCGGAAAGTTCTGCAATCACGGCGGCAGGGAAGGCAGCGCGGCAATGATCGGCCTGAACCAATGTGCATGGAAGCGACCTCACTGCTCTATCAGCCCCCGCACAAAAAGGCGATCCACCGATCATGACCGGTGGTGTGCGCCAGCGCTGTGGGGCTCCGGCTGCTTCCCTTCCTGGGCGGCCGGCCGGCCGGCTCAGCTCGGCTCGCCCGGCCGGGAGAGGGGAGACGTGGCCGCGCTGCGCGAGCGGCAGCACATGGCGGTTAACGCCTTCCCGGGGGCGTGTAGTCACGAGCGGAGGATAGATAACCTCGCCGTGGAATCTTCCGTTTGTTTACTTGTTTAGCTAGCTGGTCGTCCCCGTCCCTGTGTGATCAGGCTCCCTTTTCAGCTTTTCCCCTGTTCCGTGGGAGTTGCATGTGTTTGGCAACCTTGCGGCGCCGTGCGATCGAGGGCCTGAGCTGTGCTTGTGCCGGTCAAAAGGCACGAGAGTTGCTGCCGCTGTGTCCTGGCGCCATGTCATGGACGCAATCATGGTTCTTGGATACGTTGTGTTTTTCCTCCGATATCTTTCGAGAGCAACCACGCGATTTTTGTAGCAGAGACAGGATCGTCCTGCCTTCTCGCGAGCAATCACGGCAGCTATGGGGCAGCTAGTAGATGCTCTCCACGGCCTATTAGTCTAGCGTGTCCTCTATGCATTGCAGATGAAGCGAGCATCACCAATTGTCCAATTCACCGTCATCGATTCTGTAGTACTGTGTGTTCAGATACAGGGAAAAGTACTTTTCCAACAAGTTTTTCCTATTCACCCCACTCACAGAACACGATTCCTAGTGCACTATTTATCTAAAACTACTTTTTACTTCTTCCAATCTGAACACAGCAATTTTATTCCCTGCTCAATCGGTAAATCGTCCACGAAGTTGGTACATGATTCATAAAGGAATCAAGGAAACGCACCCCTGAGGCCATCCCCAACCTTCCAGATCAGATGGTGTCCATAATATTTAATGACCCTCCAGCAAATTAGTGATGTGGCAAGTGAGTTATTGAGGGAAGAGAAGAAAAGGAGAAGAACCGGTGTCTCATGCACGTCCTAGTGTCGACGGGAAAGTAAGAAACCCAAAGCGCGAAGACACGCGGTGGGGCGAGCGGTGTTTCCTCCCAAAGCATTTTGTGGGCCCATCACCTAAAGAACGCAGCCACCCACCATGGATGCGAAGCTTGACGCCACCCTTCTGGAGAACGCAGAGACCTTGGTGGTCGTACTCGCTGCTCGTCGTCCTGTGGCCTTCTGCTTCCGTGTGTCCTACCGCCACCTGCTAGCCGTGGGAAGAGGGCTCGCCGTCGCCTGCAGGCAGCACGAACAGCGACACCCGCCTGCTCGCCGCTGCCCTTCTGCTCAATCTCAGGATTAACAACAAAATCAGCTGAGTTTTATTGTTTCAGCTCAATCGCTAGCTCCAAGGATGTGGCTTTGCGAATTAACTTTGATTGCCTTCTAATTTTGCTAATGGACATGACTCAAGTAGAGATGGATTAATTTGAGGAGAGAAGAAAGGATCTATGTGTTCGATACAGGGAAGACCGGAAGAGATAACGGGGAGGAGAAGAGGGGAGGGGAATTTACTATGGGTCCATCTATAGAAATCATGGGTTGTGGGGATGGTTTCTAAAGGTGATGTCTTGCTTATGTGGCAATATAGACACTATGTATGGACACCGTGGGTTGGGGATAGCACGAAAACATAATGACGCAGGGAACCACAACAGCAAATCCATTCATGAGGCACCTGGAACTAACCGAGGAGCAACAGTTGCTGCAGGGTGGCGGTGTAAATGCGCCGGCGTAGACGTACTGTATGTGCAATGCAAGCGATCTGCAGGGGTACGGTGCGCCCTGCGCGACGCCGCAGGACGTTGGTCTAACGAACGCATTGAAGCACGCGAGCAGGAGGAGCTGCCGGATCCCCGCTGGCCTTTTGATTTCTGGGGCCCAAGCAGGCGATGATGCTGCACTCACAACTGATAAAAAGTGATAATGTTGATGCCATACTGCCGGGGTTACGTTTGCTACCTCGATCCTGTCTCTGCATTAAAAAGCCTGGAAGGGGTATGCATGAATATGATGCATGCATTGCATAGTATTGGATAGATATGGACAGAAAATAAATTAATTTCAAGATCTTCAGAGTTCAGGATCTACTTCAAGATCCTCGTATGTTAGTTAGATTGAACATAGAAGTCCATAGACAATTAGACAGATATAACTAGAAACTAATTCCAGAGAGCCAAGATGCTGGCCGTAACAGGGCTGGCTGGCTGGCTGCCATTAGCTTGCCACCAGCTAGCTGCATCCAGGGCTAGCTGCAGCAACCTGTTTTGGGTCGTTATGGAACGCCATTTTGCGGCTTGTTTACTTGCTGCTCGCCCCAGGAAAGGCAGACGCAGCTCCCTGGCCTTTTCGCCCAGATCGACCACAGCTTTTGTATACGTCCGGCCCTGCAGTTGCATGCCGTATTGCCGTGCATGAAGGAACAACAGCAGCTACGACACAAGCAGATGCAGCGACACACATCTTACACGAGCAGGGGAGGGGAGCACCGATGGTCGACAGCACTTCGTACCTGTACCTCCACACACACGACGTCTGCTCAACACATACAGCCATGGAAGAGGGTTTTACCGGTATCAGTACCTTGCTTCACCTAACCAGTATACTAATCGGTTGACTCTCCGGCACTAATCCTTCCAAACGCTAGCGGCGATCGGACCCCTGAAACCGATGAACGCGGACGAAGTAAATTAGCCGCAGCGGCGCGCACGCCGGCGAGCGAGCCCGGCAGGGCAGGGCATGTCGCGGCAGCAGCTGCGTGTCCAACATATCGCGTAACAGAGATTCCCTGGCACAAACGCAAAGCCCTAGGCTGTGTTCAGATTAGAAGTAAAAAATACTTTTTCTAGATGAATAGTACACTGGGAAGCGTGTTCTGTGAGTGAGATGAATAGAAAAAACTTATTGGAGAAGTACTTTTTCATGAATCTGAACACAGCACCAGGCTCGATTAAATTTGGCGCAGGCAGGGGGCCGCGCATGCATCCAAGGCAGCGCTCACGTGGGGAGGCCCCTATAAACGCGGCGCCGCTGCCGGCGACGACAAGCGGCGGTGGATCGTCCGTGGAACGGACCGATTCGGTGGCCAGCCGCTGCGTGCCGTGGATTATTCAAAGAGTGAGAGGCTGCACCGGCCAGCGTTGCAGGGGAATGCATGCATGGCCAGATTGTTCAGACGAAGCCCTGGACTGCATGCTTGGCCGCCGTTGTTCATCACGAGCCGAGGGCGCTGAGCTGCTGGCGAACGCAACAGGGGGAAATGGCCAGGGGAGACCGACCCCGGGGGGCTTGTGACCATGCAGGTCGAGCCGAGCGCACGGCGCCGCCGCGCATTGATCGCATTTGTAAGCTTGCTTTGCTTGCTTGGCCATTTAAGGCGCCCCTTGGCACGGCCTTTTTATTTGGCGTGCATCTGCAACCTCTGCATGCATGGCGCGCAATGCTAGTACGTTTTTTTTCCTTGGATTCTCGGAGCATGGTCGATCGAGCGGGGGGGAGTGACGACACGGTGCGGTACGCACTCCTGTTCCAAATTTCTGTTCAGAAAATCGTCGCTAGCTCTTCAATGCGCTAGGATTACCCTCTTGTCTCCAAGTTCAGCAACTGATGGAGAGAAAGAGCCTGCATTTAATTTCTGCAGATAATTTCAAGAGTGTAGTAGCCAATCGGAATTTCCAGTGTTCACATGTGGGCTACACGTCCATTAAGTGTTCGATCGAATGTAGTGCCAAGCAGTAGTGTGTTACAACACACATAAACCCAAATGAAATTCCATAAAGTTCTAGCGTCGCATCAAAGGGAAAAGGAAAGCGTAACGTGGAGCTAGCTACTCGTACGATGGACCCAATGCAAAGCCGGAAATGAGCAGGCAACGTAGCCATGAGTGAGCTTTACGACCAATCGGGCAGGCCTCGGCGCGCGGGTGCGTGCGTCCGCAAGGCAACAAGGCGGCTGCCAACAAGGGGAAGAGGCGCGCGGCCGGGGCAAGCTGATTGATTGGAACTCGACGTGAGCTGATGATATCCGAGCAATTTGACGCCGGGATCAGCGTGATCCGATGGATCCGTGTGATCATATCCTCCGAGCAGCAGCTGGTCGCCATGTTCTCGATCAGAGACGAACTACACTTCGTCGAATCCGGTCCCGGCAACTTGCAGCGTGAGCCGATACGTGGTGGAGAATTTGGTCATGAAACGACAGGCCACAGCGACAAGCAGCAGCGGCTGCTCCAGCTACTGTTTGGGATGGGTGTTGTTTAAGGGTGTGTTTAGATTGGGGAAAGATTCCCCGAAAATACACTGTTCACCAAAAAAACACTGTAGATGAATAGTGTTCTGTGAGTAGAAGAGGTGGGATGAATAGTGAAAAGTTGGATGAATAGTGAAAAGTTGGGGAATCTTTTGGGAACTAAACGGGGCCTAAGTCGGAGTGGGGAAGGAACGGGACGCGTCGTCGCCGTTGGGCCGGTAGCGCTTGAACTCGAGCCCCTTGGCTCACGCTCCGATGTGTCCTGGCTCGTGGGCTTCCTTGCGTGCGTGCTGAGAGGGGGGTTTGGTTTGGTGGCGCTCGGCTTGGGAGCGCATGCTTGGCCTGACGCGCCGGGCGAGCGTCGTTGCTTCCACGGCGTCGGCCAACGGCGAAGTACATGCCGCCATGGAAGGGGGGCAAACGAGTTGACCTCGGATGAATAAAACATGCGAAAAATCTGATTGAACTTAGTGTGCGTGATTACTCTGGAAGAGAAGTTCGCTTGGTGATTGGGTTTCCATCTTTTCCTTCTCATGACAGAACCATAGAACATGGAGTTTTTTTCAGGATGGATTGTGCAATTTGACAGGCCGTCTTGTTTGGCCCATCACAATGCTGATGGGGTCTTCTTAAAGTCCATAGGACGGGCCGTCTTGTTTGGCCCATCACTTGCTGTCTAATCCTCATGTTCACAACAAAACGGCCCATAGAAACACAACAAGGAAAAACAGAGTCAGTCATCAAGAAAAGACAGAATGAATGCTCGGAGCCTTTCAAGTCCAAGCAACAGCCCATTCAGACAGGTCCGGACTTGCACGAAACAACAAACAAAAGCCCTCATCAAATCTGATCATCCCCTTCCTACGCATACGCCCAGGTAGGCGGCGCGCGCCGCTCTCCCCCGCTCCACCATCTCTCGGTTTTGCCATCTCAACTATCTGAACTAGCGTCATGGCGACGGCCAGTCGGCCACTTGTGTCTTGTTGCAATATTCTTCTCCAGTGGGCAGTGGCCGCCCAGGCGTCCAATCCTGTCCGTCCCAACGGACCATTGCTGTGTTTAGATTGGAAGAAGTAAAAAGTAGTTTTAGATAAATAATACACTGGGAAGCGTGTTCTATGAGTGGGGTGAATAGAAAAAACTTGTTGGAGAAGTACTTTTTCCTAAATCTGAACACAACCATGCATGTCAAGGAGTGGAAGGCACTCGATTCCTTTCGAATGCAAATCAGCACGCAATCCAAGGCAGCGCCGCCAAGCAACCGGTAATCTACGCAACAGTATGCAGAGCCGATTTCTCCGAAAAATCATCGAGCAATATCTCGATTCCGGCTACTCCCTTTCGAATAAAAAGCCAGAGGCCGCGACATGTCTCTTCCGGTAGGCGTAGCCGTCAGCTTGCGTCCACGGTCCACTTGCGACAGTGCTGACCTCTCTCACCAAGATTCTAGACTATCTCGCTGCTCAGCTCCTCAAGTCAATTATTGGTTTAGGGTGTGTTTAGATTGTAGGAAAAAACACTGTAGCATAAGAAAAACACTGTAGCATTCGCTGGGAAACGTGTTTTGTGAGGGGGGAATAGTGAAAAGTTGGAATGAATAGTGAAAAGTTGGAATGAATAGTGAATAGTTGGGAATCTGAACATGGCCTTACGTGAAAACGCCACCGGTGATCTTGTATGGGCAAAGACAAGCAGCCAGGTTCTGGATGGAACTGCTAACTCGTTGCTGGCCAGTCATTTTTTACTGGTCTGTAATGCTTTATGCTCCGATTTGTTTGAAGCAGCCCTTCGAGAATCAATAAGGGTTTATAGAATTCATCGATCCGCATCCGCTGCTTGACCTCCTGGAGGTTAGTGTCCAACCCCTACTTGGTCAGATTCTGTACTTGAACAGTACTAATAAAAACTACAAAGTCCAATGTAGAAATTGAATACATCAGCTCTTGAATACTTCAGCTTGGGAAGCCTGCGATGGTATTACACAATGGTGGGAGCAATCAATCGCTGAAACACCTCTGGCAAGAAAGCATCGATTGTCTCCTAGGAAATTTGAAAGGAAAGGAACACACAATTTTTTCAAAGATGAAGTTCGTGCGGAGCCTGACGGGCTGCCGCTATTTTAGAGAGCTCTTACCAAGCGAGTGAGGCCTTTTACTTCTGTTTAGAGCTGATCCTTGGCGATTGTAAACCTCGGTTTATATATCTCTTTTAGTTTGGCTTAGGCCACTTTACATGTACATTGTTCTCCCGCGTTATTAATACATAAACGACAGAACTCCTGCCCGTTTCTTTCAAGAAAAGAAATATATATAAGCTCTTGAATAGAACTTGGAGTGTATTTACAAGCTACCATTGGATAATGATCAGACGCATATCTTTGTTATTTTTAAAAAAACGAAGGAAAACGAACAGAAAAATGATGGACTTGCACTAGGGCTCAACTCCTAATGGAGCTCCCTCTTATGCAAATGCAATTATGCAACGCAGCTCTCTCCGTAGTGTACGCTAATAGCAGAATAGCGGTGCCCATCGACCACAAATATCTATCTTTTGGAGGGAAATTCTCCTGCACTAAATATTTGCATTCAGATCCATCACGGATCTTTCAAGTCACGTAATCCACATATTAGGCTTAATAGTCATGTTGTGTAACTAGTTTTATAATTGATCTATATTGAATACTCTTAATTAGTATCCAAACATTCGATATGATAAGTTTACCATTTTTAGATGGAACTCAACAGAGCCAGAATATATCATCTCTGGAATAGAACTTGGTAGTTGCAAGCAACCGATGGCTAGTGATCAGATGCATACCTTTGTTATTTCTTTAAAAACGAAGAAAAACGAACAGAAAAATTATGGACCTGCACTAGGGCTCAATTCCTAATTGAGCTCCCGCAGGCAAATGCGAGGCAGTGGCTATCGACCACAGATATCTATCTTTTGGAGGGAAACTCTCCTGCACTAAATATTTGCACTCAGCCCCCTCTAAGATGTCTCAAATCACGTAATCCGACCACCCCTGCTCCATGGTGACCCCCGGTTGCTCCTCCGGCCGCCGCTGCGCCGCCGCCTTCTTCCCGATCGCCTTCGCAGGGTTCCCAACGGCGGTAGTCCGCTCCGGCACGTCACGGAGCACGACGGCGCCCGCTCCGATCTTGGCCCCGGCTCCAATGTGCACATTGCCAAGCACGCTGGCGCCGGCGCCGATGAGCACCCCGTCCCCGACCTTGGGATGCCTGTCTCCGGACTCCTTCCCGGTGCCTCCCAGTGTGACGCCGTGCAGTATGGAGACGTCGTTCCCGACGACGGCCGTCTCGCCGATGACGACGCCGGTGGCGTGGTCGAACAGGATGCCGCAGCCAATGCGCGCGCCCGGGTGGATGTCGACCCCGAACACCTCGGAGGCACGGCTCTGGAGGACGAGCGCCGCGGCGGCGCGCCCCTCGGCCCAGAGCGCGTGCGCGGCGCGGTGCGCCTGGAGGGCGAGGAAGCCCTTGTAGTAGAGGAAGCAGTGGACCATCCGGTCGCAGGCCGGGTCCCGGTCGCGCGCGGCGCGGAGGTCGGCGCGCGCGGCGAGGGAGGCCTCCGGGTGCGCCGCGAGCGCGCCGGTGAGGAGGTCGCGGAGCGCGTCCTGAGGAAGCGCGCCCGGGACGCAGAGCTTGGCGGAGAGGTGCGCGGCGAGGGCGGACTCCAGCGAGGGGCGCGACAGGACGAGGTCGCCGTAGAACTTGCGGAGGATCGGCTCGGAGTCCGCGTCGGCCTGCGCCTCCGCGCGCAGCTGGTCCCAGACGTCGTCGTGGCCGAGGGCGCGGGCGGAGCTCGCGGTGGCCGGCGACGATGCGGCGGTGGGCATGGCGCGTTCTGTGGCGGCGCGGTCAGGGAGGAAGTGGTAGATGGAGTTGGAGAGGCGGCCGGCGTGCGTGGGGTGCCACTTGTCTACGCAGGCAGCCATGTGTGCGGCGGGCGCGGCGTGCAGGGGCAGAGGAGGCAGATGAGGATGTCTTGGTGGTGGAGATGGAGGAGCGTGGAGGCTGTGGGCGCTTCACACAAGGCGTCAAGTGTTTGCACTCCTATATATACGTGTCTGCCGCCTGCCGCCGGGGGGGGGGGAAGGGGGAGGAGAGCCTCCGGAGCAGCAGCCGCAGGCGAAGCTTCAGAGAAGAAGCGCCATCGTCAGATGGTGTCTGTCGGGAAGGCGATCGCATTTGTTTTTGCGCCCCGCTTCCGTTCGTGGCAAGCTAAGGTAAGGTAGCTGCTTGCTGACTGTACACCGTGGGGGCGTGGGCGTCAACCCAGTGCCTCGCCTCGTGCCACCACACGAAGCTGTCACGGCGTACGTGGCTACATGCCGGGACCGTTTGAGCGGCATGCCGATCGAGCCGTGACAACCAGCAACATGTTTCTGCTCTCCGGGGGAAAAAACTGCAACGTCGACCACGAGAGTTGAGAGACAACGGGAAATCCTTCATCTGTCTATGGATCAATCAAGATCGACAAACTGGGACTTTGCCGATGTGGCCGGCCGGAGAATATACCGAGCGAATATCTGCCGATCAAATTCGTCCTGAGGAGCGGAACAGCGCTGCCGTGACGAAAAAGACCCCGCCCGAAAGCATCCCAGAAATAAAAGGCAACGCCCCCAGGGTCATCCCACGAAGGAAGGCAACAGTACCCCTACGAGCGAAAAGAAAGAAAGAAAGAAAAGAAAGAAAGAAAGAAAGAAAGAAATGAGGTTGCGTGACACGGCGCGACACGCACACGCTCGTGTCGCATCCGGGAGACCCCGTCTCCTGCCCGCGTGCCGATCGCCGCGGGGCGCGCCGCGCACGGGACACTTTTCTTCATCTTCCAGTGGCGATGTAGCGTGTGCGCCACAGCTCGACACCTCGGGTGGGCGCACGTAACCTCGCGCTCCGTCGCGTGGCTGGGGTTGGTTCCCGGCCGCCCGCGCGCGCATCGTGTTCCGGTGGGTGGAGGAATGAAAGGATATGGCCCGCGGAGCGCGGCGTTTCGCGGCGGAAAGGGCTGGGGCGCCCCGTCCGCCGGTCAGGCCCCGTCACCCACACATTCGATCACCCCGTCCCGTCCCGTCCCGGCCAAGTGGAGTGCCCGTCGTGAGGTCGTTGCTGCGGCAGGCAGACAGATCCTTGTCGCGACGCTTTGCTTTGAGCCTTTCGTCTGTTTATTCTTTCTCTGTCGCGTTTTTCATCTGAGACCACTTAAATCAAATCTGGGGGATATATGGGATCCGCGCGCCTTAGTTACAAGCACCGGGCCAGCCACACCATTTCCTACTCCTTCTGGTCTTCTCTGCAACTACCGTTGTTCTCGTGGTCCTGGAAAGCGTTGTATCTCCGTATGGTATCCTCGTATTTCAAAGATTTCCCTCAAACACAAGGGGTTCATGGTAAATCAAATACCTCTTTCGCAAGTTTGATCCAAACGACAGCTAAAATATAACTAAACTTTAGCTAATAGCCAAAAAATGCACTGCCTTTAGCTGGTTGGACACAGCTAAACGAGTTAAAATAACAAAACACCTCTACCTACTCACGAGAATCCCCGATTCAAGTAATGCCACCACGGTATATTCAGTATATTCACAATTAGTGAAGGGTAGGTGAAGAATAAGGCTGTCCAGCCAATTCAATCGCCAGTACATTCAAAGCCAGCTACTCTTTACCTATTCATCATTGATACTTCTTCGGGTGATAATATGCATTGATGGCGTCAGTAAATGGCCACTTAATCCTTTGACTCAGCCAATCACGTATATGATCGATACTTTCCCCCTCCGCCATTTTAGGCCCTGCTCGGCACGCTTCTCAGCATGAACCTTTTTTTTTTTTACAAAATTTGTCCAACTAACAAAGTCTTTATTCGTTTCTCTTTCTCGACTCCAACTTTAGACACTCTTCTTATTCAACTTTTTTTAAAAAAAATCTAATATTTTCTGTTATGATTTATTTTATCAGTAAAATTTCTTCAAGAATGATGTAAATTTGATTAATATTTTTTAATAAGATGAAACAAACTATAATTTGTAACGCATGGAGTACATTGTTTTATACTCTCTTAAATTACCCTAAACATCTTGGAATTTATTATATCCGGGACTATTTTCTTTGAAAGGGCGAATTGATCACTAGTACTTCACAAAAATGTCACTTTTAACACTAGAACTGTGATTTTTTATTTCTTTTTAAAAGAATGCTACAACAAAAAGAATCATTCCTCTCCCACTAAAAATGAGAAGTAAATGTGAAAGCGAGGATTATCCACGCTAGAAAGATTCAGGTGCATGCACACGGTCGCCCTCGCCCGGCAGCACCTTGACCATGAGAGGCGGTTAAGTGGAAGGAGACCTGGGGAGATGCACGTTTTTGGTCAGACTAATCTTCCTAGGATCTTCTGTGCACGCACACGGCAGGATGACAAGAAACCCACTGCCGGGTGCCGCGGAGGATCCGGCCCAGCAGGGAAGGGTGACGTCTGGAGTGACGGGACGACGACAAAGTCGCAGGCTACCTTCACTGCGACCTCAGCTTCCTGGCTGCAATACTCTTGGCGCCACAGGCACATGGGACCAACGGTATCGATCGTGGACTTTTTGACCGAGGTCGTCGTTCCCAACCTCCTATGTGCTTGGTAGCCAAGGAAAGGATCACGAGGTTAAGGAAGGTCCCAGGGCCATATTGGTGATTGGTCCACGTTTCAGGGACATCGACCAGCCCAAAGCAGTGCTGATGCAAGGGCATACGTGCCGGCTGGGGTGGTGATCTGGACATGGATGGCTGATGGTAGTGATGCAAGGCATATATGCAAGACGTGTATGCATGGATCCATCATGCTAATTTTGTGTTACTGTCCATCCACTTAATCTTTTGACTTCTTTACTAATTTAAAAGGTTTATGAATGCTATGCAAGACGTGTATGCATGGACCCATCATGCTAATTTTGTGATACTGTCCATTCATGACCGATGATGGACCAGGGTTAAAAAAACCGGTCGTACCGGTCCGGGATTCGCGAAAACCGGTCGTACCGGTCCGGTCCGGTACCTAAACCGGTCGGTAACCGGTCCTAATAATACACTATAAAACCGCTCCCACCGGTATACCAGTCCGGTTTCACCGGTTACCGGACCGGTTTTTCCGGTTTCTGAAACCGGCCATTGGGCGGTTTTGTGAACCCTGAGGGTTCACAAAACCGCCCAATGGCCGGTTTCAGAAACCGGAAAAACCGGTCCGGTAACCGTGAAACCGGACCGGTATACCGGTGGGAGCGGTTTTATAGTGTATTATTAGGACCGGTTACCGACCGGTTTAGGTACCGGACCGGACCGGTACGACCGGTTTTCGCGAATCCCGGACCGGTACGACCGGTTTTTTTAACCCTGTGATGGACTCGTTAGAATACTCGCTCGCTTGCATGTACACATCCAGAAATACACTGTTCTGTTCTGTGCTTTTAACATCCGGCCGGACTCCCGGATTGCTGGGCTACAACCACAAACGATCCAGACCTAGATGATTGCCGCGCGAGCGTAACAAGTGACACCACTGCACTGAACTGAAAGCAACACTCGGTGGTGGTAGGGTCCATCGATCGGCTACCGTTACACGGAGTGCTAGTGTGAACTCGAAGTCGATTCAAATTCTACACCTCTTTTCATCAAGGAAATGGAGAAATTCGCGCAGAAGACGCATTGAAATTTGCCGCACGCAAGGCACACAGTGAAGCAGCGCGAAGAAAATGGAAATCGCATGTTGGCTACAGCCTAGCGGCCTATCCAGAGAACAGTTGTGAACAGGAAAGGCTACACCGATGATGGAATCCTTTCCTTTTCTATGTACAATAGATGCTTTCGCTTTCGAAACGCAGATGCCCATAGGCCATATATGATCTTGTACATGATGGTGATTTTGCCTAGTGTTTATGAGGGAACAGGGGATACTACTTACAGTTGTTTTTACTAGAACAACTAATGATCTTACACTGGTAGTGTCTAGTGGTGTGTCCGTGTGTGTGTCCTAATTGCATATCGAAATAAAAATAGAGATTATCCTATCATGGTCATATATAGCGAAGGTAGACATTTTTTCCGTTCCTTTTAACTTGGGAAACCCAAGTTGTCCAACTCATACGACAAAATGTATTATAATGGCCCACAGAAAGATGATGTAATTATGAAATGGGTAAGTTGATGGTGACATTGCAGATTATTCCGCACTTGAAGAGTAGCGTATGCAATTTTCAGTGGCCTGATCAAAGGTACTTTCAGCATCTGACTCCTCTAGTGAGCAGGCAGCCAAGGTTAAGAAAAAGGAATTCCAAAGCACTGAAAACATTTAGAGAAGATCATAGAGGCCATCCCGAAGTATAGTTTATGGATTACTCGCCGACAGATGATCTCCTCGAGTCTCCGCAATGTCTTGGGTCGTTTTCGGATGGAGGAAGTGGATGACTATATGTCACTAGAAACATGGACTATGGATGCCCCGGCTGCGTACTACGGGCTGCTAAAGACCAACTTTATATCTTCCTTTTCTTCAGAAAAAACAAACGGTAGTTGATGTATAAAATACCATCACCCCATCAGTCAACTGACAATGAACTTAACTTCAGAAAAAATATGCCAAAGAAGTTTGGTTGTGCTGGGAACAATTTATATTACAGTTCTGGAAAGTTCGAGCAAGAAGGCTGTTTTTCTTTAGTTCGGTTTACCTAATAACTTAAGTGCCCCATTCCAACTTGCACTGGAAAATTGAAGATTTTTTTTTTCCAAATTACATATCATACTTCTTCTTTTTCTCTTTAGGCAGTAAAATACCTATGATTCTTATTTAATTACGTTTTTTAAGTTCCTGTACAGAGAAAAATAACTAGCTGATTTAGGTACATCTGCGACAAAATTGACTTAAAATGATAAGCTGGATCTCAGGTAAACTCAGGGGAAAAAAGCTCTTCAGAAGAAGATAGAAAGCTTTGTCCGAACACAGGTTTTGTTTTGTTTTGGTTTTTTTTTGTTTTCTTTTTGGAATTGTCCGAACACAGATTACTCCCAGAATCAGTAATAACCAGCATGAACAGACTTTTTTTTTTTCATCCAGACGAATCAAACGATTTTACTGGGATGAGAAGCCAAGTATATCAGATGCTGACCAATCACTTTACATCACCGAATTTTTTGAGGATCCAGGATATCAAAACAACTTGTAAACCATATCACTCAATACTCTTCAATGCAAGATAGTTCATATCTCGACATCTTGTTTCCTACTACAGGCTCTACATTTCTTTGAGTTCCAGACAGAAAAAGGATCAGCCAAGAAAGGCTGCGGACAATGAGTATCATACTACATCAAACTTTGAAAACTTCAGCTCCAACATAATCATAGCTTAACTTCAACATCCACACCGGCAGGGAGCTGGAGCTGCATCAATGAGTCAATTGTTTGGGCAGTTGGATACATGATATCTATCAGCCGCTGATGCGTCCGGATCTCAAAATGGAACCGTGAATCCTTGTGCACGTGGGGAGAGTTGAGCACACAATATACACGCCGCTTAGTTGGAAGAGGGACAGGACCCATGGTCTTTGCATTGGTCGTTTTGGCAGCTTCAATTATCTTCTTGCAGGAGTCCTCTATCAATGGCACCCAGTAGGACCGCAGCTTGATTCTGATCTTCTGCTTGGGTGCCAACTGAGAACAGAAACATTCAAATTAACTGTTGTTAGTTCTAGAAAGATAAGCAACTTCTGCATGCAAACTGAGTGAAGATACTACATAAAAACATGCAATTGAGTAAGGCCAAGGATACTACAATATTTAAATACATTTCTGGTAGGAAGAAGGAAACTTATCAAGCTTTATGACGGAGATATGCTAATGTTTCCCCACAAAATGCAGTAAAATATTAGTGACACGAGTCAGGACACGTTAACATTACCTAGCTAAACTCATCTATATGGCCTGTGCATTATACAAGTGGGGAAGATATGGTAATATTCTGAAACATAAATGTCTAATAAAACAGATCCCCACTAAATTAATCCAACAAGAATATTGACAGAACAAGAATATTAGGCAAGACATGCCATGGCTACCTACCCTCATAAAGATTTAATAAATTTCAGTACAATTGAAGCTAATTCATGCTGATGAGATGTGTATCTATGATCAGCTCCTTCAATAATATGCAATTCATGGTTTCTTATATACTTATCAAACTCTACAGCATCTTCTGATGGCACAACATCATCATCAGAACCATGTACTGTCAACACCCTGCAGTTTTGGTCAATAGATGTGCATGTGTTCTGCATATCTGTCTTAAGACGGTCCATCAGACTTCCTTTGGTCACGCGGTAGATGACACGTCCTGTTCTGTCTTCCACATCAATGAAACCATGCTGATTAATCCTTTCCATGTAATCAATTCCGAAGCGATCTCCAATTCCACGTTCCAGATTATACCTTCCAGACAGGTTAATAATTCTAGATATATCATGATACATGGATGCATAGAGGATAACTACATTTCCTCCCTTACTATGGCCAGCAATAGCAAGGGTGTCACGTTTGTGTTTTTTGAAATGTAGGATCACATCATGTAAGTCGTCCACTTCTTTATAGTAGTTGCCATATTCAAAAGTACCTTCACTTTCTCCATTGCCAGAAAAATCAAAACGAAATATGCTGATCTTTTCTGATGTCAATGCATTTGCAAGACTCAATATAGTTCTACTTTCCTTTGATGACCTAAATCCATGGCACAACACTACAATGTCCTTAGATCCAGCTTCATGCAAAACACCAACAAGTTTCTCTCCGTATCTGTTTCTTATCACTATTTTGTCTTGCGATACATCTAATAAAGAATCACTAAAAGTGGAGCCCAACTGTGCGCAAGGCCTCATAACAATATCTTTTCCAGCAGTTCCACACAACAACTGCACACAAATATGCACCATGGACATGCTTAACAAGCAGAAACATTACATGGCAAAATAAGAATACAATGATGATAGGACTAGCCTCAATGTCAGATTATACAGTACTACATTTCTATTTTACTACTCAACAGTCATTTTGGACATACACATGATCGCCAAAGCACAACTTTGTCCAGCGTTTCTAATTAACTGACCATAGTTTTAGTGACAAATTTGTTTATAACATTTCCATGTGAGAAAAGTAAATAAATTTATGAAAGTTTTAAAAGGTGGAGCACGCACATTGACAGCATCTATTTTAGACTAGAGGAAGCATGAACCTATGTCATTCTGTATGAAAAAAAAACCCCTCCAATTGTTTACTCCAACTCCAACAGTGTAAGGACAGTACCAACAAGGTTCCAAGGGGTATAAGCAAGAGGCATGTCATAACTAGTTGAATTTCTAACACAACCACAGTTGCTTAGAGGCATATATGATTGTCTATAAAACACAGTCATATTATATTACACAACTGATATGCCTAAGATAACCTGCATATCTATGCCAGAATGTATACTTTATTTATCATACTTCTTTTTGGAAAGGTTATATCTGTTATACAGTTGTAATAATGGTAGTAGAAGCATAGATTATTAATTGGCTCTTTAAAATCTGGTGCCGTAAAAAACAGAGGTATATCCTTATCTCTTTCATCTTTATCTTCATCAAGGAGAGTATTCCTACTTTCCCCCTTTTACAAATTCATCAGGGGATTTCAATCTCTCAGCACAAAGGAAGTGCCCTGGATAATGAGTATAATCTATTGTCTACATGAATATAGATGCATGCATCATTGAACCAAGAATGGTCGAACTCAGAAGCAAACTAATGCAAACACACAAATAAGACATTGTTTTTTACTCTGCTCTGGATTTCTACTTGTTTAGAGCATTAGGAATTGCACATCTCTTCTAAATTTCAATAAATGCTTAGTACCACTACCACCATTATTTGAGTACGCCGAATAATACCAAGAAGAAACAGAAGCAGCAATGGGCAGAAAACTTTGAAAGTTTCACCAAAAGAAGCTTGCAAGAATTAAGTTGGATTTGGAAATGCTACACCGCCACAGACCATTATATACCCTTGTCGCAGTTGAACAAGATTGATTTGAAGGACAAACTACATCCTCATGGATACTCTCTTAAATAATGTTTTGGTAACTATGAAAAATTCAAGAGTCAAGGATGCAAACTGTATAAGCTGACATGGAAGCTTACCAGGATACTCTCCTGACATAGATTTTTTGGGATCACAGTCATATCAGCAATAGTTCAATGTAAGTGAACAGCATAACAAATGTGATTACTACGATACTATCTGTCATTTGATCATTTTTCTGACACTCTGAACACCGAATCTGAGAGTCAACTCACTCCACTAATGTATCTGTCCCAAGTGACATGGTTCCACCCTGAAGCCTGAAGCATTTCTCTTAAGTCACGAAAATACCGAGTATGCAGAATAAAATCCTTTCCGTTTATTACGATATGCAGAATAAAATGTGCATTATGCAGAAATAACGGACAAATATATGTTGTATGGTAATAACTTCTCAAAGTACAATTAGAGTTATACATTCAGGTAGCAAAATCTGGAAAAAAAAAAGGTTAGGGAAGGTACCTGCTCTCCATCATCCCCAATCGAGGAAGGCAGCGGAATTCCCGTTCCCTCCCCTTCCTGAAAGCACGATCATAACAATTGTAGTCACCGAACAAACAAGTTCCAACTGGTGCGAACTGAATGAATTAATGCGGGAATTCCTGGAACAGGCATGCCTATTTGACGGTATACTACCTAGCATTCAAAGGTTTTGTAACATACACCCATTCCAATGTATGAGTATCAGTATAGTCACGTTACCGGTGGCGCGTCGGGGATGCCGTCGTCAGAGAGGGTCTCCGCGGGCGGAGCGGCAGCGGCGCGGGAGCGGAGGGTCGAAGCGCGGAGAGAGGAGGGGAAGGAGAGCGAAGCGGGGCTAGGGTTAGCGGTGCCGCGGTGGAGCAAGAGGAGCGGGAGCGAGGAGGTGGTGGAGGTGGAGACGGCCATGGCGAGGGAAGGGAGAGGGGGATGAGGAGCAGTAGGCGTTTGCGGGTTTTGGAAGGCCTCTGCTTCGCCATCCCGGTGTATTATCCGGTTGCGGGGCAGATTTGCGCTTGAGCCCCTCGAGCTGTGCCAAATTCACACTAACACTAGAGCTTGAGTTTTTTTATTTATTGTTTTTTTTTAGTACACTGGAGCTTGAGTTAGAGGCCTGTCTGTCTGGTTGCCTTGTTTTGTTTCGGGCAAAATGTGTACTTCGTCTGTTACTTTTACGAGGTTATTCATGAATATAACAAAACAGGCCTTGCAGATTTAAAATGAGGAAGTATGCGTGGCATTTTCCTTGTTTCGGTTTCAAATTACCGTGTCGATCTGGTGAATGGTATTAACGCGTCCCTTTCGCTCTTTCAGGCAAGTAAGCAACAAGCAGTTTCTTGTATAGACTGTCCATACCACATACCAGTGCGCAAATGAAAAGTAATTACATTTTATTACACTAAATATATATTGAATAAATCTGCTCAGGCGATAAATAATTTGGAAATATTAGTAAAAAATTCAGCACAGAAGGTAGACAGTCTGGAGTGACATTTCACAGACATATTGAATGACAAGGGAAGCGAATTTAACTATACTACAAACAAACATCTATATTTACAATGTACCATTACCATTAGTCTCATTTTCGATTAATGGAATGAACAGCTACAGTTATTCACTTCCCTTCCTTATCCCGGCCATCACCACCATCTCCAGCACTCCTTTTCCCAGTCCCCTTCAAAGCAGCTACAAGATCCAGGCCCAGGTGCTGCTCACGAAGCCTAGAATATGAAGGAGCAGTTGCAGACGCCCCCTGCTTAAGCTGCCACGGTAAAGGCTGCTGCCTGTTGGGAGGGGGCTGCATATTTGATTCATTTGTTGACCGATCACTGAAATTTGGCTTCACTGTAATATCTGCTCTATCAGAATCCATTGGACATGATTCGTTGAGGTTGAACCCACGAACACTAGTTTCTGTTTTGTCACGATCAGATTTTGGAGATGTAGAGAAAGGGGCATTTGGTGGCCAGAATGCCTTGCTCAACTCATGAGGCTCAAGTTTTGCAGGCGGTCGACCAGGAGCACTGAATTTCTTGTCTTCCTCTTCTTTCACAATGACCATGTGATCAGGCTCAGCAGGCTCAGGGCCTTTTTGCTTCATACTACTATCAAATATCTTATCCTGGTACAGATCCTTGCCACTTGATGAGCGCCCTGAGTAAATGGTGGTCGTTGGGAAAGCTTTCTCTGGTGGTGTAGCTGGTGTATAGTCAGCAGGGAGCAAATCATCCCAATTCTCCAAGAGTTCTTTGTACACTTTGCGCAGAGTTACCTCTGTAAGGCCTGTTACTTTACAGATCTCAGCTTGAGTTTTGCGCTTGTCCTCGAGCTGACACGCAAGGTAGATTGCAGCAGCAGATATACTTATGGGATTCCGCCGTGTGCAGAAGCATTTATTAACCACCACCTCACCTATATGAGCTGCAAGTTCCTGAGTAGTTGACATGAAATATGTTAGAATCAGATATTATTTGTAGCATAATGCTTCACCAATAATTTTTTTAGCTAAAATCTTATACCTGAGCAGATTTATTCAGCTGGAGCAAGCTGCAAAACCGAGGCATATGAACAGCAATTGAGTTGCTGTTAAGAGGTTGGCTCAGTTTCAGAGATTCTCCGAGTATTTTGATGTATTTCCCTATCTCTTTCTGAGGAAGATTGCTAGCGGTAGAGATTTCCTGGCCACATAAAAAACAGAAGTTGAATCGGTACTGATTGTGTTACATGATGGTGTACCAAGTTTCAGATATTTGCTAAGTATTTTGATGTGTGCCTATCTATTTCCACAGAAGATTGATATCACAGATATTTCCTGGCTATGTAGTGAATAGAATGTGAATTAGTTCTAGCCAACAAATATAAAGTGTCTGTGTATATCTGACAATGTGTCGTCAAGTGTTTAGTTTGTGCAGCACATATGAGCTATATTCTAGCTCGCTATGGTTCTGTCATTTTACAATGAAGCATATTTTAACGTGAGTTCAGCTGAATTCAGGTATTCCAAGCATTGTTAAATTTAGCCTAATTTTTATTGGCTACAATATCAGGTCACACATGATGCGGTAGTTAAGGGAAGCAGCATCAGCTATCAGTTTGCTTAGGGAAAAGAATGAAACTGCACATTCATCCATCTTAGTGATAAAGCAAAGCACAGAGAGCATGGTTCATTTGATGGTTAAAAGGGGTTATTGAATACTCAGGACTGAACACTAAATTGATTTGGTGATTTCGGTCAGTTATTTCAATATGTTACGACGCAGCATGTCTTTCCTAATTGAAGACATTAGCTGATCTGAAATTCTGAATTGATTCAGACAAGAACCAGTTTACAATAATCAAATCTCAAGACATTGAGGATTTCCATTTCGAAAACAACAATATTACCTATACGGTCCTAATCGCTTGGAGAAAGGCATGCTATGCATATATGTCTATCCATATCTGCACTAGAGCATTAGAACAAACACATGGTGTGCGTGCGTGTGCGGATTGCAAACAAACCTGTAGCGTCCGGGGCTGCTGCGCCTCGCGGATGGCCTGCACGAGCGCGGCGGTCGCGAGAGCCTCAACGCTCCGGTTCCTGAGGCAGGTCGCGGAGGAACAGTCCTTGAAGAGATCGAAGGCGTGGTCGGCTATGTCCCGGTCGAGCTTGAGTATGGAGGCGACATCGACGATCTGGAGGTAGGCGCGGAGGTGGTCGACGGAGACCATGGGCCCGGAGGGGTCCAGGTTGGAGGATGTGGCGGCGGAGTCAACGGCGAGCGCGCGCTCGAGCTCGGCGAGGAGGCCAGAGAAGGCGGAGGCGGAGCGGGCGAGGACGGGGTGGCGCTCGAGGGAGAAGGCCGAGAAGGCGGAGACGAAGCCCGCGGGGAGGAAGGGGTCTTCATCATCTTCGCCACCGGGGGAGGGGGAGGGAGCGGGGGCGGGGGCGGGGTCGACGGCGGTGGCGAGGTCGGGGGTGACGAGGGGGAGTGGGTGGAGGGAAGGGAGGAGGGGGAAGAAGGGGTGCGTGTGGAGATGGCGCTCGAGGACGATGCGGGCGCAGACGGAGCACTCGGAGACGGTGCGCGAGAGCGGCGGCTGCGTCGTCGCGCACCGCGCCGGCCCCGATGCGCGGCAGTAGGGGCACTGCGCCGCCTGCGACATTGGGGGCTCTGCGACGAGGGGAGACGGAGGCGGCGCGCGAGTGAAGACTTGGAGAAGATGGCTTTGGCTTGGCGTGGAGCTGAATTGACTCTTCAGTCTTCACTTGTTTTACACTTTCCTAAAAATATTATACTGTCAATTTAATTCTTCCACTTTCCTAAAAATATTATACTGTCAATTTAATTCTTCCACTCTCCTAAAAATATTATACTGTCAATTTAATTCTTCCATTGTTTTCCACTTTGCTGTTCTGATCGGGCTCAGTACCCCTTTGCTCTACATACAGTCAGAGAAGATGGGCTCAGTACCCCTTTGCTCTACATACAGTCAGAGAAGATGAATTCATGTATGTTACTGCATTGTTATGAACCATTATGACAGAAGTCAACGGTGCCATGCTAAACAAATGTCCGATAAAACTCTGGCAATTATCGGATAATACGAAAGATAATAGAGAAAAAGACTACAGGAGCAGTGCGATCAGGTGAAAGTGAGCGATTGCCATCTGTAGAATTCTGCATTCATACTACATTAATCGGAAACAGCACTCCAAAGATCTCAAAAATACCACATGGTGCCTTGCAGGCTTTGCAGCATAAGGTTAGTGTAAAGTGTTCGAGATTCAGGCAAACAGACAGGCACGTACATTATCAACCTCGATTTAAAATTTGCTCGTGTGCTCAAGGATAGTTTCGTTAATCAGCATTGTTTGCACAACTTTTACAAAGGGATCTGATCCCGTATATTCTGTCAGCGACACTTCTGTCCTGTGAAAGGGAAATACAAAGTGGGGGTGTCGCGCTGAACTTTAGTCCTGTACTCAGCAGCAGAAAAAGGATGGGTAGCAATTACAAGTCTTCATTACAGGAGTATCAACTCTCATTTACCTGAAAGATAAAGGTTTAGAGTCAGCGAAAATAAGTAAAATTTGTTTCGAATCAAGCATCAAATTGTGCTAGCTGCCTAGCATATTCAGAGACACTATATTACTTAGTAAACATATCAGCACATAGATTTTTGGATCTCACACAACGTTGATTTGTAGGGACCAAGAATTAGAACAAACATAACTTGCATGTGCAATCATAGTGTAACCTATCCTACCAGCGAAAATAATAACAGAGGCAGGAAGCAGGCCACTCAAGGCAAACACTAGCACGACTCTTTTTGGAACATTTGTAGCATAGAGCCAGGATAAATGCTACAGGACAAAATGTCAACATTAAAATGAATTCATAGATTTTGCTGGAGAACAATTCAAAGTTGAAAAACCCAAAAGCTTACCATAATTTTGGTATTTCTGTGAGAAATTATATAAAGCTTTCACAATGGCCCCGTATTTCATTGATTTTAGTGGTCCCATGTGCCTGCAAAAAAGAAATATTAGATACCTCTCAATTGTGGCCTTGTAGGTATAGATAATCGGTGGTACAATAATTTCTCAATTAAGAAGGTTAATTAATGTGTTGACTAAAAACTTACATAATTTCAGTATACCGTAATCTCCATGCAGGAAAGCCTAAATGACATCTAGCAGGACCATACATGAGAAGAAGATCAGGTTCTGGTCCACCACAACCTAAGATGAAACCAGAATTTAGGTGATCCTTCGTTTTATGATAAAACGACTAACAAAGGATAAATTAGCATATCAAACAGAGCAAATATGCAAACAGGGAAACTTTTTCAAACATACCTACAGCTTTCAGCGCACTGGCCATATCAGCTTCTGTAAATTTTGGCTCCTTTTTGCCATTACCATGAGTTTCACCATTGAAGTAAGTTGAGCAAAGTAAATCGGCTGCTTTAGCAATACCCTCCTTGCCATCAGAACCAGAAAGACAATCTATCACCATATTTTTGTAGCCATAGTGTGAATGGTTCATGCTCGCACCAATATCCTGCACGCCACCATGAACCATGCAATGCATTAAGAATAAAAAACAATCAGCAAGCCATCCAGCAGAGAATATACGCAAATGAAGAGAAGCACGATGTGGTAACTTACCAAAGATTCTCTTGCCTTCTCATCTTTTGAACCATTCATAAACGGTTCAAATGATCTCTTCAGGACTCCTATGGTGCAACATAGAAAAGTAAGATAATAAGGCATTCTTATGTGTGCTAAATAGAACCTGGGGTCTCAAGTAAAAAAAATCCATGAATATATAAACTTATTACATCAGAAGGCGATGCATATGAGCAACAGGGCAACTAGTTTTTGTTAGTGCCAGTGTTCCAATCCCCAAGTATTGTAACAGCCCAGTATTATTGCTTAAAGTCACTTGATTTATTATAAAACCATGTCCATGTACGCAAAAGGAACAAATCGACTGATCATAGAGATATATTAGCAGACAAATATAAATTTTAGACTGAAAACCATATCCTAAAAATTCAAATGATGAACTCATTGCCTTACCCTCAATGTCGTAGAGACATATATGCTTCACACCCATAGTTGAAAGCCAGCTTAATAGTTGCCTGATCTTCACAGTATTTTTAGCTTCTTTGCTATCTACCACAATAGCTAAGTAGTTCAGTCTATCCAGGTGGAGATACTGATACTTTCGCAACAACCCAGACGAAATAAGATAGCATTGTAGGTTATAAATCAGAAGAGACCATAAATTAAAAAGGCTTATTGTCAAGTGGATGATGACCCAGAGCAGTCCCAAAATGAGCTTGAGAATAATCGCTGGTCTAGACATCTGCACATAGAGAGAAAATACAACTTGTCATGCTCTCCCAAGGAATGCATTACCTGATCACGGAAATACGCCTAAGGAAATATAAAAATGTTAGTACGTTTTAGATTCTAACCCTAAATGCATTCAGATAGTTTGATTTCAACAAGCAGTTACTGTTCTGGTTTGCATAACAGAAACCAATAAAATAGTCATCACACTGCATCATTCATATTGCTTATAGCCTTATACATCCAAATGTTAATTTGTAATTTGAACTTGCAATTGCCAAACAAACACATGATAATCAAGAACATAGCGAGCCTGAAATAAATACAATTTTTATCACAAAAAAACTTGCTCACTTAGTACTGCTATGTGCATGAACCGGCTTTAGCTTCCATGATGATATATATCACAGATTCACAATCACTGAACAATTTTAAGGGCTCGCCGCTTGCATCAATTAAAATGTGCTGTGCTGTTAGTCCCATACATTGAAGCTTGACAAAATTAGAAAATTGATAACTTTCCTCTCAGGTGATCACAGAAGTAAGATTGGTTGAACAATAAACTTCAACAACGGTTATGGGTCATGTTCAAAATATGACTCGGAGACATTTTATAGAGAAATTTCACTACAATAAAAAAAAAGAACATGGCTTAAGGATTAGACATGGTTCCTTCTATTTCTAAAGTGTTCCTTCCATCACCAGACATAGAGCTCTCCTAAAACCAATCACAGGCTATATATCAGGGGCAAAAGGATTAAGAATAGCTATAAAAGAGGTCAGTTCATGGGCATACATACATGTGGAGGAGCCTGATTCATGAAGAGGGGGCCCTGACTGCCTACAAATGCCTCCCTGCAGAATAATCACAAGATCACTACTCTTTCAAGAAAGGAGGAAAAGGGGGGGCAGGGGGCATCATAATCCAACCAAACCAGATATGTGTACATCAAATCCTGTTAAACTACATTAAACTTTTCCCTTCAACATTTCTACTTGCTTTCTCAACATTGGATTAACACAAAGAGAAGCCAACAAACAGCAAAGGAAAGCAAAAGAGAAAGGAAAACACTGATCCAAGACCAAAGGATGGTGAAGTTGCATGGCAAGCAAAGAAATCTAACATGGCCTTGGAGTCCATGGCAGTTGCAGCTGCGCTGGGAGTGCTGCTGAGGAGAAACAGCAGAGGCTCTAAAGACGAGGTGTGTGCAATCGTATAGGAGAAACCTATGTGTGGCTGTTGCTGGACTGATTGAAACGGAAAAATCTAAATCCACATAAATCATACGGATTAGTGTCCATATCACGCCACGTCTGCGGTTGTCCTGCCAAGTGTTGACATCCTTTGTTTCTTTGCTAGGAACTAGAGCCTTCACGGAATGCACATCACCTTTTCGCTTTCTAAGGTTCTCTCCTCGTTTTTTTCTTCTTCTTTCTAAATGCTCTGGCCATTAAATGGTAGCCACGAGGTGGTAGCAGGTACAACCTACGTGCATTTGCATCTATATATAGTATCCTGCTTTTTTCTTTGTTAGAATAAAGTAGTTAACTGAACCAAACGCGTGGTGCGTCAATTCTACACCGTGGATTCAAAGGCGAGCTCAATAGTCTAACTGCTGCGCATCACAGCATCCCTAAAATAAAATAGAACGGCACATTAGCGCAGGAGAGGCGGCCGTGGTGTGAGAATTAGAGAATCAAAAGATGCATGCCCATTTCCACAAACACCTGGCATGCGTGACCTGTGCTCGCGCGGAGAGCACGGGCACTGCCCACCCCGCAGCGAAATGAAGCTTTTCGCGGAGAGGGAAGGGGAGGAGCGAGTAGAGGCGAGTAATTGACCTGCCGACGACGAGCGACGCGAAGCTCCACGCGGTCCCCCCGGTCCCGGCGGCGTCACGGCCGCATCGGGCGGAGGCGGAGGCAGCTGGTACGGCGGTACGGCGCCCGCGAAAGGCAGCGATCGGGGTGGTTGCGCCGTCGCGGGTTGCTGCGAGCCTGCGCCTTCCAAAAGTCGCGATCTGCCAAAATCTGGAGATCGTTATTAGTAAGCGAGCCACGAGACGAGCAAATTTTGACAAAAAGGACGGACGATCGGGTGATGATGATGGGCAAGGAATCTGGGACCATGGGCTGCCTGTCGGTTAGTCCTAAGCCCATTACGGCCCATAAATCACGCGACGTACATGATGGTTTTAACCGACACTTCGGTTCGGTGTATTCGGTTTTTAAAAACTTCCGTTCGGTTCGGTCTTCAGCTTTCAACGAACTACACCGAACTTTAGTAGTTTAGCGGCAAGACAGAGAAGAACATAAAAAACCTGAGGATTTAATCAAAAAAATCAAACAAATGAAAAAGATTCAAACTAAAGAAGCCAATTCATAAAGCTGATTAGGCGCTAGCCAATCTCGAGGATTCATTGTGTCGGAGGAAATAGAACAAATAGATAGCTACTCCGAAGCAAACACGAGGCAACAAAAATCAACTGGGCACAAGAGGCTTGCGAGCTTCCTGCTGTGTGGCGAGCCTGTGAGGCTCGTGTCTGTCTCGCTGCACGCTTGCTCGCCCTGCGCGCTTCCTGCTGCGTGGGCCGGCCTGCATCTGTCGCAGCGCCGCTTGCACGCCCTCGCCGACCGCCGAGCACTGCTCGCTCGCCGCCGCCGAGTCCCGACCCTACCTCGACTCGACGATGACACCCCACACGCCGCCATCTGGACTTATAGCCGTGGGCCAATCAATTGAGGTGGGCTGACGGACGGTGTGAGAGGTTTGGTGTCTCCTCAAAACCGAGACCGACACCGTAAACCGAGGTGAGCAGAAACCGATAATTCGGTTCGGCCTTCGGTTTTCGGTGTAAAAGTGCCCAATGCCCACCCAATATGTTATGCTAAACCGAAACAAGTTACTAGCAGAGAGAGGTGATGATAAGTATGCGGAAGCATAGCATCACTTGGCTGTCGAATATGAGAGGACAGGGGAGGAATCTGATCTGAATTCGGCAATCCGCTAGCTCACCATCCGATCGAGAGTGGTGTCAAGTTGAGGCATTGTTGTCAGGCCTTAATCTTCTTCAACCCTGTAGTGCTTATGGTCCAGCACACGCAGCCGTATATGCTCCTCGTGGTCACGGTTTTCATTCGTGCTTGCCTCTGTATCGTTAGCTTCGCATTTTGAGTGGACCTGGAATGGAACCTGTTCCAAAAATGTTATTGAGATATTTTTAGATTAGATATGATATTCCTGCCTCGGATTACAGCATCATGTAACCCCACCATCCCACCCATATGACAGAGCGTTGTGCCCTGTTGAACTTTCCTTTTTCTCTCTCGGAACAGGTGCACCCACATGTTGATACTTTTCGGCTCTGCACTTTTAAGGTGCCATGTTGTTTTGCAGCATTTTTTTCCTTGTGAGAAAAAGCACTCTGAATCTGGAGAATATATCCACCCCTTTCTACTGCATTTTGCGCATCTTCAGAACATCATGGCTCTGTCAAGAAAAAAAATCATAGTGTGTGCGATAGTCGTAAACTCGTAATCTGAACATCATGGATGTTTTTTTTACAAGGAGGATTTAAAAAAAAAGTACAAAGAGGATTCAGTAGTAAAATTTTGCAAGGTCTGTCCTCAGAAGATATTAGGCAGTTCCAATGTGACACAACAATATATGCCATGATGCCCACCAAAACTTAAGGAAAAGCACCGAATCGGATGCAGGCAATCCAGGGCTCGAGGCATGCAGCCCCTTCATCGTGGTACGAAAGACCAGTGGCGACACGCCCTAATGGTCTAATGGCACACGCCCAAACGACAGGTACGTGTTCACCCTGCAGACTGCACTTGCAACCTCGCATGAGATGTAGCGAGCTCACCTGCCATTCAATATACTCTGAAAATGCAACGCCAGGCAAGCGTGAAATACACACCACGCGTGTGTTCCTCTTCCCCATCTCGGCAACACGAGAAGACGATGACGGCAGGGTGATCTGACGGCGGGAGCAAAGGCGTTGTGTGCACGCGTGCGCATCGCACGCCCCGTACTTGGAATTAGGCACGATGATGCGGAGGCGGCGGTTAGTGCAGGAGCCACCCGGGCCAGGGTTCCCTCTCGCCGGAGACTTTTGCCGGCCAGCCTCCAATCCAACCCGATCAAGTCTTGAGGATCCAAAGATATCACATGGATCGATGGATGGTAGGCTTGGTCCGCTTGGTTTTCTGTTGGATCACGCACGCACGCCTTCCTGCTTATCCCCAACACAACTCCTAATCAGCTTTTGATTTTCTTTCTATCAGACGAACCAGCTTCAGGCCTTTGGCGTTAGCTTTCCACGGCAGCATACGAACTCACTGCCAGGAGGCTCGCGCGTGATCTAGTTATGAATTCCTGGTAACACGTCCATTGATCCCTCCGGCGTTCATTGGTGCGTGGCGCATAATCCTCTTTGATGGGCAGGTACTGAAAAAGTGAAAAGGGTGACGATCTTTGCTCATACGTGTCGACCTCGACGTGGCCATGGGCTCCAAGGGTGGCTGCGAGCTCCCCCACGAGCTTTTCCTCGATCTTTTGGGCTCGATCATCATGCGTGAATCATCGCCCGCATCTTCTTTCAGCCATCGTCTGCTTTTGGATGACGGATATCTTCACAAGAATCGTCCGAAGCGTATCCTTCAGGCTTTCAGATTTACTTATCCTGTTCCTCAGCTCTAAAATCATGTACTCATTGCTACTTTAATTTCTTGGTACGGAACACTGGAAGCACGTACTACCTGCAAAAGAAGCGTGGATCAGCATCAAAGAGACACGCACGCACCAGCACGCGCGTGCAGCAAAAGGATCAAAGGGCTAAAAAAGGACAAACATCAAAAGAGCAACGCGATAAAGCTAACCGAACAACTCCCCTTTCGTGCATCACTTGCATCATCCCACACAGCATAGTGCCAGGAACGGTGATGTTTCTCAGCATCTAGAGGCACCAGATCATGGGCTTGGGAACAATACCTGGAGCATCCCTGGATCTATAATATCTTCTTCATGCGGCCAATTTGCCCCAATTGGCTTTAAGCACTTCCTTGCATCATGGCAAGAATGACTAGGCGATGCAAGAGTCCGGAAAGGACAGACTGCTTGCTGAATGAATCACATCCTACCCTCGCCAAAGCCACATCTATAATCCCTTTTCTGAACACCATGTAACTTTCCCGTTTTACACTAATCAGACATCATGATGAAGCCTTCAGGTAACAGTTGATTCATCAAACCAGTTAAAAAAATATCCAAATCTGCCTACCCCCACGTACTGAACACAAGTTTTTCTTAGTACCAGCGATGTGTTGTTGTGCTCCTCAAACTAAAGAAAAAGAGGTTCACTGTGGGTCTGGGTTGGCAACCTAGGAGCCTTGGAGGATCTCACTATCGATTTCTTGCTCAAACTGTTTCTTAGGTGTCGGATCAAGCCAAGATATTTTTGTGTGCTGCCTCCTTTTTCTCAGCAGAAGAGAGCAGCGCTTGCCTACTTGGCATCCTTGTCATCATTCTACGGACGACCTAGGACCTGGGAGGTGGGGGCGATTTCTTAGTAAAACAACTACTAAATGCTAACAAAAAAGAAAATAGTCCATTTTTTCAAACCTCACCTATCATGCTTGAACTACAGAACCAGATACCATACACTATCCAACTGTCAAAAGTGAACATATTACCCCTTGAGCCCAAACAACCCAATTTCCACTATGACATAGCAATGGTTTTGATGACGTGCCTGCCATTCTCTCTATCTCCCCCCTCCCTCTATCTCTGTTCCAGCCGAGGTGACTTGAATGCATGCACGGGCTTGGCCTCGTCCACCGGCGAGCTCCGGCGGCCCCATGGCCTCGTGCACGACGAGCTTCGGCAACCCCATTGTCTCGGGCGCTGCGAGCTATGGCGGCCCCATGACCTCGGGCTCGAGCTCTGGCGGCGGCGATGTGGCTCGGATAGTAGTGCGGCCGACGATGACGGGCCTTGGGGCGTGGCGTGGCGTGGCAGCGGCGACATGGACTCCTCCCACTTCTTCTTCGAGGATGGCTCAATGCCATGGGTGCCGCCACGACCAGGGCGCCGACATCGAGGACAATCCGCTGCCACATGGAGCTTGCCAGCAAAGGCGCGTGGGGAAGAGTAGGAGGAGAGAGTGAGAGCAACAAGGAGCTGGGGGGACGAGGCAGTAGGGAGCTGGCCGAAGCCATGCAGGTGATGGAGAGAGGAGCAGAGAGAAGAAGAAGATAGGCTAGGGGCGATTTAGTAATTTTAAATGGTTAATGAGTACGACATGTGGGGTCGTATTATTGTAGTACATGTGGCAGCCACATTAGCAAAAAAAATTTGCACGGACGGCGAAAACGTGAGCTTTTCCGAATTTTTATTAGAAGTAAAAGGAATTGACCTAGTTTATTAGGAAAATCGGGCCCGAAAACAATACAACTCCGATCCATGACCATACAAGGTAGGTGACAAAACCATCCTTCACAACTCTAATCCATCAACCATACAACTCCGCCATGTCGGATTGGGTCATCGACACGGGCCAACTCAACACCAACTCAACTGCACTCGGTCGGAAAATCATTGCCAAGTCATCCCAAAAAGTGTCTTCCTTTGACAATGCAATATATCTAGTTTTGTAGTTCGAGAGTGAAAATCAGAAGAAATGATAGTTGAGGATAGTTAAAGGTTGGCAATCGGACTTTTCCTTAAAAAAAAGAGAAGGAACTACTCATGCATGAAGATAACCCAATTCCGGCAGAGTAGCATCATCAGACAGATATCATATCAAAGTTTTTCTTGAGACTTAAGAGAAGCAGAAACCGCGTAAATAGATTGCTTGAGAGCTGCACCTTGAAAAATTAATGTTACTACAATGTGGGTGGAGTGACGTGCTGTTAAAGTTGAACCACAAGGATATAGCAAATTTTTAAACATCATTGGATCAGCGATTTTCTCCAATCTGCTACCTTGGAAAAAGGCTGACGCTGATAGTGAATACTGGGGGCGACGTGTACGGCCGCAACAGGCGCGAGCTGCTTCTAGTGGCAGGCCCGACGTAGGTGTCACGATCAGATTTTTAACGTCGTGATCCTCTTTTTATTTCCCGTGTCCGAGGCGAGGTAGGTACGGGCTCAACGGACTCTCGAACTCCCTGACGCAACAGAGAAGTAACCGGCGCGCTAGTCTGAACCTGTGAATTCAGAGCCAAGATTCATCAGAGTTTCAGACGAATCCTGGCGAGTGGTAGTCAAATAGGTGGCGCAGCTACCTCACCGGCGGAGCCGTGCGAGTGCGATCTCCGGCGAGGGACGGGTCTATCGGCCGTCGCAGTGACAAGAACGAGAGTAAAAGCTGGTGGAGTAAGCGCCAAGCGTCAGTAATGGCAGAAAATGGACATGCCCCGCGTCCTGTCGCTGGCCGGCCGGGCGGGAGCGGCGGCGCTATCGCGTCGCTCTCGCTCGGCACCGCGAGTCCACAGTGCCTGGATTCCGAGAGGGCCCGGCGCCACACACGCGTCGCTGCGCTTTCATGGACCAGACCCCCTCTGTTCTGTTGCAACGCAGCCTGCGGGCTCTCTTCGCCGGTTCACTCTCGCGCACGGGGCTCGGGCGTCCCCGGCCACACACAGGACACTGGCGCTTGTCACGGAGCACAAGTCCGGGCAAAACTGAACTGAACACCTGGTTGCATTCAGGATCGCAGCCATGTCAGTGCCATGCCTGGTAAGCCCATAGCCACAGGTGTCGGCCACTGCCTGTCTGCATGGCGTGGCAGCTCCGGGAGTCACGAGTTCAGTGATCTGGGCGACGGGCGAACGCGATTCGATCTTGATCACTGTATGGACACAATAAAGGCGTGAGGATTGCGCTTGATTGATCGGTCGATGTAGCAGTACTAGCAGGACAGAACAAGATGTGGTAAGTAGATGGCTAGCAGAGGCGTAGGCTAGCCACGGTGCGTTCTGGTGTCAAAATCGACGTGACGACGCGTAGAAAATCGGCACCACGAGTCCTCGTCACAAGATCGCGAGTAAAGTTAGATGAAAGCCCGTGGAGTCCCGGTCACATGGAAATTTTCATATGCACCGTAACGTGCCGTACAGAGTAACAAGCCTCTGTTTCACTGTTTGGTTACCCACCGGAGCAGAGGTAGCCAGCAGGAAAGCAGAGCGAACTTGTAGTGGCATATGGCAAACAAGCTCGGCATCAGGGTGTGGACGGCGATCGCGAGATGCTCGGCCTGTACCGGCGAGACAGGAAACGAGATAGCGACGCGGTGATGGCGGCACGCGAGCTTTGGTGCCGGAGGATGAAAGGGTGACGGCTGGTTGACGCAGCTGATCGGAGCAACGAGCGAGAGCAAACATGCCGTTCCACCGAGAACGAGTTGGGCCACCTGTTCCGTTCCGAGAAATGCTGAATGGATGCAACCATGAGATCAGGCCCCAGACTAACACGACCCGAAATGTGTGCATACTTGGATGCGTATCGGATGTGTTATAGGATCTGATTGCCTGCTTGCAAGTATACTCATCTCAACACGCTGTCCGCTGCTAATTGAACACGTGGAACTTTCTTCCTTCCACGCTGGCATTCCGTAATTCCGTACTATTGACAGAAGACCGGGCCGTCGCCGTGGTATCGGCTGGTCCGACCACCCGTCACAGACTTTCGGGACCGCACGCTCGTCGTGCATGTACGATACGAGTATACGACGGCTACCGTGTGCCAGGTAGAGCGGAGAGCTACTGTCTACTGACCACTGTACTGTACTGTACTCTTGGAGAACGTGATCTGCCGAACGTCCACTGATTGCCATCCACTCTTCTTTTTCATCATCTGTTAACTCAGTCGCCAGGGATGCTCCCTATATAACAGGGCCAAGGGCTAGCCGGCAAGGCCAGACACCACACGCGGACCACTCCCCCACTCCTCCTGCGCACCCACAAGCTCGTACGAGTCGAGAGCGAGGAGTGTGAGTGTGAGGACACGGTGCCTTGGTACGAGAGGGAACGGTGAGAAAGGCCAGAGAGGCCGGCGCACCAGGACACGCCCCCCCGGTAGGTCCACACCACCGACGCTTGGCCATGAGCACGGACGCGGACGCCACCGTCCCGGCCGCCATGGCGCCGGCGAAGCGCGCGCCCATCAACAAGTACGCCTTCGCCTGCGCCCTGCTCGCCTCCATGAACTCCGTCCTCCTCGGCTATGGTGCGTCGTACGTTCGATCTAGCCACTGTACATGTGCACACACGGGCGTGCATTCCCACCTCGCACGTTCATGCTAACACACAGTAACAAGGACGTTCTCTAATGTATCTTTTTTTTTGTTCGTGACCTTCTCGGCAGACATCTCGGTGATGAGCGGCGCGCAGCTGTTCATGAAGGAGGACCTCAAGATCACGGACACGCAGATCGAGATCCTCGCCGGCGTCATCAACATCTACTCGCTCTTCGGCTCGCTCGCCGCCGGCGTCACCTCCGACTGGCTGGGCCGTCGCTACACCATGGTCCTCGCGGCGGCCATCTTCTTCACGGGCGCGCTCCTCATGGGCCTCGCCCCGAGGTACGCGCTCCTCATGGTGGGCCGCTTCGTGGCCGGCATCGGCGTCGGCTTCGCGCTCATGATCGCGCCCGTCTACACCGCCGAGGTGGCCCCCACCTCGGCGCGGGGGTTCCTCACCTCCTTTCCGGAGGTGTTCAACAACTTCGGCATCCTCCTCGGCTACGTCTCCAACTTCGCCTTCGCGCGGCTCCCCGTCCACCTCAGCTGGCGCGCCATGTTCCTCGTCGGCGCCGTGCCACCCGTCTTCCTCGGCGTCGCCGTCCTCGCCATGCCCGAGTCGCCACGCTGGCTCGTCATGCGTGGACGCATCGACGACGCGCGGCGCGTCCTCCAGAGGACGTCCGACTCCCACGGCGAGGCCGAGGAGAGGCTGCGAGACATCAAGAAGGTGGTCGGGATCCCCGATGACGTGTCCGACGCCGATGACGTGGCCGCCATCGTCCGTGCCAGCAACAAGGCCGCCTCACGCAGCAGCGACGGAGGAGGGGTGTGGAAGGAGCTGCTCATCAACCCGTCCCGGCCCGTGCGACGGATGCTCGTGGCAGGGCTGGGGCTCATGTTCATCCAGCAGGCAACGGGAGTGGACTGCGTGGTGATGTACAGCCCGCGTGTGTTCGAGCGAGCCGGCATCAAGTCCAAGACCAACTCGCTGGGCGCGTCCATGGCGGTGGGCGCGTGCAAGACCTTCTTCATCCCCATCTCGACGCTGCTCCTCGACAGGATCGGACGGCGGCCGCTGCTGCTGGCGAGCGGCGGAGGGATGGCCATCTTCTTGTTCACGCTGGCCACGTCGCTGCACATGATGGACCGGCGGCCGGAAGGGGAGCAGGTGGCGCTGGGGGCGGTGAGCATCGCGGCGATGCTGTCGTTCGTGGCGTCGTTCGCGTCAGGGCTGGGCCCCGTCGCGTGGGTCTACTGCTCCGAGATCTACCCGCTGAGGCTGCGCGCGCAGGCGGCCGCCATTGGGACGGGGCTGAACAGGATCATGAGCGGGGCAACCACCATGTCGTTCTTGTCCCTCTCCAACGCCATCACCATCGCCGGGAGCTTCTACCTCTACGCCTGCATCGCAGCGGCTGGGTGGGTGTTCATGTACTTGTTCCTGCCGGAGACCATGGGCAAGAGCTTGGAGGACACCGCGAAGCTCTTCGGCAAGGACGCCGAAGACGAGGACGCCGCCCCCGCCGCCGGCGGCCGCCGTGAGCGCAGCAAGCCCTTCGCCGAGCTCGGTGATGTGCAGCACTGATTAGTAAAGCGTCATGCGCCACGTGTCCGTACACACCTATCGTCCTGATCGAGTGTGGCCGAAGCTGTGTCCCGTAAAGCTTCGATGATATAGAATCCTGCGCGCTTTGTTTGAAATCATTGTACATGTCTATGTAGATTTTTGTTGATCTCATGCGCGCATGTAGGGTCGCTGGTATTTGCATTTCACGGGCAGAGGAGAAGATATCACCTGATTGACATTCCACGTGTAAAAATATCTGCTCCCTTGTGCGAGAGTACTGACAAGCAGTGTGTGTACGTATTGTGCTGCTGTACATATAGTTGTGGATCATCTTGGCGTCATTTTTGTTTTGTTTTGTCCATGGTGTTTTATGCTCGCTTGGTGTAAATTTTTCTGCGCCACAGTAAGCAGATATTTTATGTGTTTGGTAGGCTCTTATCGTCCCTCAGAATTCACTACATTTGCACTCTTGCAGAGTTGCAGGCAGTGTACTCCTTGCATATTGGCAATGTACCCGACAGACGGACAGAGGCATGTGTGCGTCCTGCTTCGTACGCGAAAAACCTAGGCAACGAACAATTGTGCTTGACGATCGTCCAGTACTCTGTGAGTTCCATCGACGTCAGTTATAAAAATCTCCAACAGCGCGAGCGCAAAACGTCCCTGTCCATCGTCTCTAATCACGCCGATCCCCGACGCCAATACTGAAGTTACGCTTCACCTAATATGTCTCCGGCGAGCAGTTGGAGAAAGAGCAGGCTGCTGTGACGGCGCGGAAGAAGGGCGAGAATGACTGACGAGAAGGACCATGTGCCATCTTAAAAAAACCAATTGGAATTTTGGAATAGACCATACATTACATATAGGAGAATATCCTTAACTCCAATAAATCTCCAATACAAAGCCGATCAGGAAAAATATTTCCACGCCATTGGGTGTTCCATCAAAATGCACATTTACCAAAAAGATGAACAATAACTGCAGCTATAAAAGAAGTCTTTAAAAGGGCTAGATGCAACATACTCCTATATCACTTGAAGATTATTTGGACGGAGCAAGAAACTTCGACACCAAGTTGACTCCTTATTATCTCTTGCTAGCATTTCTTCCTTGGAAACATGGAACCTGCGGAAGAACAGGGGAGGTTTGTTCTGACAGCATCACAATCTTCGCAGGGATCTCTATCTTCCAAAAGAATAGTCTCCAAACTCGAAGCGTGTTCCATTCTAGATCTGACAAACTGTAGGTGTTTCTTCACTGCCATGAAACCTCCAAATTCAAGCCTTGTTAAATGCAAATGTTTGGAGCCGTTCTACTTACTTTTCTGCCAAGGATTAGTTCTTTTGGCATACAGGCTCCTATCTTCACTGTTATCGTCGCATACATGATTCCACACCTAAATCAAAATGATCATGATTTGTCGTTAGCCTCCATCTTTGTTGGGCTCATGAGAGAACTTCAATCTATCATGTACACATGTGTGGACTATAAAAGAAATAGTACTCTATCAAATACAGAATGCAAGTATAAGAAAGTACCTATTACCTTGATACCAAATATCTTCAGAGATGGTGCAGCTTCAAGAAGTGTTTTTGTCCATGAAAGCCCAAATCTGACATAGATGCCATGTATAAAAAGCTTACTTAAATTTTTTAATATACTGTGGAGCTTCTGTCCTTCTGGCAACATCCATACCTAGGGAGAATTGGTTCATTAGCCAAAATTTTATAATTAATAAATATGAACTACACCAATGGCCACGCTCCCTTGTTATTCAAAATAAATAAAATGAGCAAACGAAGCATGAAGTGGTGCAAGTATATATAAATCAAACTTCCTTATTGAAACATGCAAAGAAGCAAATAAGCAATAACAATGATGATAATAAAGCATGTATGGAAATATTTACCTTCTCTCCTTGGAAATCTAAAGTAAGAGCATGCAATACTTCCGTGCCATGTAGAAGCGTACTTAAATTGTGTCCAGATTGATAGTGTGCCATAGAGCAAACAAGATGAATGTCCCCAAGGCACGGAACAATGCCAAAAGAAAAGGGGGTGTTCAAAGAGTACCATGATTCATAATGCAACTCCGATAGTTTCGGAAGACATAGAAACTCAACCTTCTCAAAGCAACACAAACGGAGTTTTACATAAGAGATATTCGAGTTCGGCATGTCGATTTTCAGTACAGATTCATCCCCAGTATCACAATTATTAAGTACTAAATGTTGCAGTTGTTGACAACTATTTAGTAGACGGTGCATTTGCAACTCATCAAAACGTGCATTGTGCAGAAAAAGCCTTGTTAGATGTTGAAAAAGATTGGCGGTGGCATCAAAAAAACAAATTATGTCCTTCGCATGTTGTAACATATCCATCTCACTGCAGTTTAAACCGAGCTTCACAGTAGGTAGGGCAAGCTCCACACTCCTCACTTCACCGTTGTCAATAGCTCGACAGACTATTTTCCCAATGTCATATAAATAATTGGTAGTGAGCAAAAGCCGAAGGCATACTGCTTTCATGGTACCTTTTTTCCCTGGTCTAGCCAGAGATATCCTTGATACTTTAGTCATATATGCCATTGCCTTATCAATTGCTACAGGATTTAAACAGTCATCAGAAGGTACAAAGTCCGAAATATCTATGTTGATATGAGGCAGTAAGGAAGGAAGGTGCCTCCATTGAGTTGACAAGAAGCTAGCCTTGATGCATGTATGTATATCTCCTTTACCCAAGATATCAACTAATATGTCATCAGGCAATTTGCTCAACCTATCTTCATCCTCCACCTTGAAAGGAACACAACGAATAAGACATTGATGATTAAAATTTTACATGTATTTGCTAAGATAATACTAAAAGCCTGAGTAGGATGGTATGTCACATCAAAGTTATGTTCACGAATTGAAGACAAACTTGAACACAAGGGCGGTCGATGTTTTATATAAAACCACAGGTAGCAGCAGGGAGAGAGAACAGAACGAAAAGAGAACCTACAGAGTTTTGGATGTTATCTGACTCCATGGATAAACTGACGCCCCTTTTACACCTCTGAAACTTCTGTTTCAAAAGAAAAAAAAATACACCTCTGAAACTTAAAAAGACCTTTACACCGCCTACGTTACCTTAGGATGTGAAACGCTATTGCGCACCTCTGAACTATATACCGAGGGAAATATGCCAAGAGGTCTACCGTATTTTATGAGTCTTCGGCGACACAAAGAACTAGATCCGATTCAAATCAGCTACGTCTCCTTGTCCACCAAAATAGTAACAAGTATTGGAAATCACCTCCAACACGATTACGAAAAGGGATAAAATCAAACACACGGCTGCAGCCTTACTTCAGATCCGTGCAAGTACTCCTTGCATATTGGCAGTGTACCCGACAGAGTACAGGCGGACACAGAGGCATGTGTGCGTCCTGCTAGTCTGTGTGGGCCGTCGAACAACTTGGGCCGCGGCCGCGCCCACGCCTTTTGCCTCCGCACGCGCGCGCGGATCGTTGCTTTTTCCTTTTCGGCTTTTCCTGCCTGATTGGCGCGTTTTTTTTTTTCCTGCAGGAAGAAATTCCAGTGTACATGTAAACCAGAGTGCTCTCGATCGCCCAGGAAAGGGAGAGATGGCTGGGAGAAACGGAAGTGTTTGTCGATTCAGGAGCACCGCGGTGGCGAGGATAGGAGAGGGCCCCCAACATAGAGGAGAAGAGGGGGAAGATGGAGCACTCCCGAAGGTTGCTGTGACGGCACGGATGCCAGGCGATAATATCGTCGTGTACAGTACAGGTACTTCCTGCAGAAGGATTTCGAGAAGACATGCTAAAAACAGGATTTCGAGAAGATGTGTGCGTCCGTCCTGCTTCGTATGCGAAAAGACTAGGCAACGAAAACGTGCCCGATCATCTGGGTACGCATCTTCCATCGGCGTCAGTTATAAATCACCAACAGCTCGAGCGCAAGGTATCCGTGTTCATCCTCTCCAATCACGACGATCCCCGACGCTATGTAAAAGTTAAGCTTCACCTAATCTGTCTCCGGCGAGATCTCGCTGCCGGGAGCACTTCCCTTCCGGCGACACAACTATGGTTTGGCTTTTTTTTAGGCGTCTGATCGTGGGCTTATTTACAGACGAGAAACCCGTGTGACTCATGATCGGATGGTTCACGTCACGAGCTGGCCAGATCCGACGATCATGGGTAAACAGGAGACGTGGATATCGCACCCGCCCGCAGAATGGACCCAGCTTAAGATGGAGTAAAACGACATGTCAAACCTAGTTCATTCAAGGGAGACAAACAAATTAAAATGATATGGTATGTAATTAGTTTGTGGAACCAAATATACCATTGGGTACGCAATCACATTCTTACGGGTGATAGCACATGTTGTTGTGCAGAGCTTCAAGATTCCACTACCAAAAAAAAATAAACGAAAGAAATGGCCTAGAGTAGAACCCGTAACAAAAATTTATTTCATCCTAGATGCAGAGCAATCAATGACGCGGGTGACTTGATATCAACTAACTGAAGTGAAAGAAGCCTGTGATTAGTTGAGAAACGAATGTTTAGTTCGTCAAACATTGCATGCAGTGCATTTTGTTTCAAAAAAGAACTACAAGTGTACCATATGTTGATGACTAGCTTTACATTACTGAATAAGTTATGTTTCATTTCAGGAGTTCAGAGAGGGCAAGGCCCATCACCAGATATTTAAGCAGATGAAGTTGCTGAGGTCCCGCCTTGCCCTGGTTGAAGACCTTGATGAGCAACCTTCTGGATGGCAAGAGAAATCGCAAGAATGGAATTGGTTTGTGCCAAGGCGCTGGAAAAGTTTGCTTAATTGCTAAGTGTCGATGGTCTGGCCAGCGATATTTCTACGAACGACCAGCTTTGTTAATGGGTGTTAGTGGTATGTGACTCTGGGTTTTAAAACCTGCATTTACATACATTTAGTGTTAGGTTGATGACCTTTTAGTATACCTATGTGAACTGTGTAATGGGTTTTGATGGTATGTGAATTTGGGTTTTAAACCCCGCCTGCCTTAATATTCGTACAGGCCTTCGTATTCCTATGATAAATGTGGTCATTGCTGCAATGTATTGATCTTCGCTTGATGTAATGTCAGTGCCTTCTTTCTTAAATTGATTAGACTGAATAGATGCAAAAAGAAAAATGAGGACCAATGGTGGTCACCCTGGGATGATGAGTGATTGACAACCGTTGTGTGTTGATGCTTGCCTTGGCTTGTGAAGTGCAGGTGCAGAGTGCGACATGGCGGTCGCGGTGCGAGGTGAAGGCCAAGTGAAAAGTTCGAGGATGAACGCAAGTAGACTTGGCCGACGAACCCGAAGAGACTGGGCGGAGTCATGGGCGACTCGCATGGTGCATGGACTAACAAGGAAGCATGGGAGATAGATGAAGACGGCGTCGGCCAAGTCGGGCGAGAAAGGTGATGGCAAGTCGAGTAGGCGGCCTGTGTGGCGGGAGCGCAAAAGATTTGAAGGCGTCAAGGCTCGGCGGAGGTCGGACACACGTCGACATCGGCGAGGTCGCGTGGCGGCTACGCGGAGATGGACGGTTTGTGTGGTTTGGGCCTCAAAACCACCAGGCAGGCGGGTTTCCCAGTTTGGGCCTCAAAACCGGGGGCGGACTCGGTGCGACCGGTGTCCGGAATGGAGGGCACATGGCGCCATCGCGAAGCTTGCGTCGAGACAAAGCAAAGTCGTGAGGGCGGCGTGTCCGTCCGATGCTCCTACAAAAATGTGGACCGTTTTGCCCCTGAGGGGTATGTATTGTAGTTGTAGTCGTAGGGGCAAATTGGTCATTAGGCCATCTGTCCATATAAAGACCAGGGGGCTGATATTTTCATCTCACATCCTTCACCATTTTTCTCCACCGTGACTAGGCTAGGGTGAGCTGAATGAGAGGGATTAGAGAGAGAAGAGAGTGATTTCTTGTGCTCTTTTAATTCCTACCCCCTCTGTCCCTGTTTAAACGTTGTTTTGGGTTTTCGTGCCGTAAGTTTAACTAAATTTGTAGAAAATACGGATAATATTTAGATCTCCAAATAAATTTTATAAAAAACTAGATTCAAATATCTATCTAATGATATAAAATATGTATCACAAATATTAATATATTTTTTAAAATGTTTATTCAAAGTTATTTCTTGGGAGGTGAGAAAAACAGTTATTTAGGGACGGAGGGAGTACTGAAAGAGGGAGGATGAGGGAGGTTTCCTAGCCTAAGAATCTTGTAAACTCAGTGTTCTAATGTTCAATTCCTCTGTCTGATGGAAGTGTCTCGTCTCCCGTTTCTCTTTATTTTCGGTTGAGTTTCTGAGTATTTTCATTCGTCGATTCCGGTGCCTTTTTCGGACGGATTTTGTTTGGGGATTTCTTGCTAGTGCATCTGAGATCTCATTTCAAACATCTGCTTAGCTAATCCCCCGCTCAAACACCGTGATTTTGGAGATTTCGTTTGTCTGGTCTCATTGCTAGGGTTTCACCTTTTCCCAAAATTCGTCATGGTTACTTGATCTTTTTAGGATCTTTTTCTTGGATCTGTTGACTCATGAGGACGCGTCGCAATGGCCTGTTTTGCTCGTCGAATCGTTGCTTGTTGAGAAACTAATTTGGGTTTGTAGATGCGCCCTGTTCTTCCTTTGTTTCTGTTCTGTCTGTTCGAACAGGTCGGGGACTTCGGAGGAGAACGCGGCCCGCTCGGTCAGCGAGCAGCTCGTTCGGCACGCGCGCAAGGCAGGCGAGCGCACCAGGCCGGTGCGGTGCTATGAGCGCACGAGCAGCAGTCGGCCCAGCAGCGCATCCAAGCACACACTTGCGGGCAGCAGCAGCTCTACGCAGGCCGGCAGCGCAGTCCACTCGACGCAGCTGTCTGCCCATCGGTGCTACACCAGCCCAGGTCACAGCGAGCAGGCCCTGCTCACGCACACCAGCAGGCCCACGTGCACACGCAGCAACAAGCAGATTCAAATTTGGTAAGTGCAGGTGCGTTGCTCATCAATTCCTTGGAAGTGTCACTTTCAGGCTACAAGAGCTGATCATTGCACATGCTAGAATATTATTTGTTTGCAAATCTGAAGGTCGTATGATCTGGTTAACTTAATGATGTATCGGTGAGCTTGATTATATTGCATGATTGAGTCGAGCTTTGTTCTTTCAATTGTCCCCCCGCATTAATCCGAGTAACATGCATTGCTGTGTAATTTACCTAGTCGTTCTTAGGGCGAGCTAGTCACTAGTTGACTCGTGTCACCTTGGCGATTAGAAGAGAGGTGCTTCGGGTGCAAATCGGGATATAGGCTGAGTTCTCATTGGAGAATTTTTATTGGCTCCCATTCGCCCCCCCTCTGGTCGCCCTGTTCGGTCCAACAAAAAACAAGGGTATTCGAGTCTGGTGCGACTAGTGCTTCTTCTACATCCGCCAGGCACCTTTTACCGCACGGTTGGTTCTAGGTTTTGGCATTTTCATGCGGAAAAAGTCCAAATTACTCCCCTCAAGTATAGACAAAGTCCACATAACCCCCTAAAGTATACTTTGGTTTATTTTACCCCCTAAACTATACCATTTGGTTTAATTTACCCCCTAATATAAGTTGTATTTTTTATTTCTCCATACACAAGTGTGGTATTAGGTTCAAATTTTGTGAGATAATAGTAGATCTTGTAACCGATGTTAGAAAAATTTAAAATATTTTTTTTGTCATTGATTCGATAGGTTGTGATATTTAATTATGAATTAATACTTAGGATATAATATGATATGAAAAATAACTATGAAAAAATCAGAATATATTTTTTTTGGCATACTCTATGATGTCCAATATAACCATGCAAAAGGTTAAATTGAGATTCAACTTGTGTATGGAGAAACAAAAAAGATAAATTCTGCTAAGGGGGAAATTGAACCATATTGCATAGTTTAGGGGGTAAATTGAACCAAAGTATACTTTAGGGGGTTACGTGGACTTTGGTTATACTTGAGGGGGGTGATTTGGACTTTCTCCTTTTCATGCTGGCATGATGAAACTCTCCTTCCCAGTGAAGGCTGAAAACGTCCATACGATAAATTTGAGGTTGTCACATGTGTGTCCAATCCCACTGAGATAGGAGATTTATACAGATCGGCTCCAGTCAGTGTAGCTGTAGGCCGTTCGGGTGATCAGATCATTGTCAGTTGCTCTCACCGGTGGCGTTGGACTTGCACCTGTGGAAATTGCTGGATCCATGTCATTCTTGTTCTTCCTTTAACCCTCGGGGTGCACTAGCTGGTACGCGCGGTTGAGTGCATTACTAATGGCATTTGTTTGTTCTTCCTTTGAAATCGTCATCTCCGCAAGTTTGTATTTTTCTTACCCACTCTTTTACGCTCCATATTTCATGCTTGCAACTAGAGTGCTTTATTTTGAACAATGTAGCTCTTGCTAGCATTGCCGTAAGTTGCAAAACTCATTTTGGGTGGAGGTTTCACACTAGATCACTCTTAACTGCACATCTAGATAGTATGATCCACTTCATATTTATGCAAGTAGTGGAATACATATTTCAATTCTTAGTTTGTCTAATTTACCTGCTCCTCCTTTTAGGCTACACAAGCACTTACTCCTTTCACCTTGAGATTTTCATGTTGGCATGATGAAGTCCACTACCTTCACATCAAATTACACACTGATATGAAACTCTCTTCCCCAATGATGTCCAGTTGAGCACTCAACATTGGGACGTAAGGTAGAAGGCCGAACACGTCCATACGGCAAATTTGAGGTTATAATAACCTGTACACCCTGTCCCAGTGAGACGGAAGATTTGTGCAGGATTGGCTCCAGTCAGTGTGTAGTTGTAGGCCGTTCGGATTATCAGATCACTGTCAGTTGCTCTCATCGGCGACGTTGGACTTGCACCGGTGGAAATGGCTGGATCCGTGCCGTTCTTGTTCTTCCTTTAACTGGTGCACTAGCTGATACGCGCGGTTGCTGCTCTGCTTCGTTTCCCAATCAGCTTTCGCCTTTAGTCCTTTACACGCCAGGAACAGAGAGCGATGTCCGCATGACATGGGGATGTGCTCTCTTGCCTCGTGCGCACATTCCTGACCATGAGGCATTTGCATGATAGCGTGGATCAGAAATATCAGTATCCTCACCGGCAATCTAGAATGAGCTGCATCTTCAGAGCTCAAACAGCAACTTTTAACGGTACGGATTTCTGATGCAAGACGAGAGAACAGCAGCATGTTTGCTTCAGACTGCAACTCCAGAAGGCTAGTCGCGCAGACTGGATGGTCAGCGCTCGCGATCCGACTGAATCGGCATGAAAACAATGGCGATCGACGGTGACGAAGAGAGAGGGCCAGGCAATCAGGCATCCTAAATTATTTGCAAATGGACAGAGCCTGCAAGTTATTAAACGCAAGCGAGTTTTTTCCTTGTCGTTTCGCCGGCCGGCAGCTTTCATTGACGGTGGCGATATGCTGCTCCGTTGAACCGGCAGAGCCACCAGCCACGTCCTTACCCATACGCAGGTCACTGCTCCTAGTCTCCGGCACGAGCTCAGTCCTTGAGTCAGGCCCGTCTCAATAGTCCTGCTGCTGCCTTGTGGTTGCAGCAACAGTCAGTTTTGTTTGGCGAAGAAAAACTGCCAGGGCCCAGGGAATCTTGGACTCGTTTAGTCTCTGTCTGCTTCGTTTTGATTGTCACGCGAGAGACTAGTCGAAGTGCACTGGCGTGCTGGCAATTTGTTAGTGGTGGTACCGTAACAACGTGCGGCTCATGCAGTCCAAAGATCTATGGACATGATCTCAGCGGCAGAATATTGGTCCGATCCCAGATTGTGTTGCTACTGTTACAACCACTGTCGTTCGACGCTTCTTCCTGTTACTGTGACATCGATACGGGAAGGGTTGATATTCTGATAATCTGATTTACGATTACAGCTTTCTTTTTGGTACAACAAAAGTTGAAAACACGTATAGCCATCATGAAATCTGTATAGGAAGTGCTTTATTTATGGTGTACTACTCGATGTATACTCAGCGTCACAATCCAGTTGGGCGGCAGTTTTTTTTTTCGCAGAACAAAACAAACTCTAGAATTTGCTGCGTGCAGAAAATACTTTAGAAAGCTGATTTTGAATCCTACTCCTAAACTAAACGGATAAAACGCTCTGCTTTTATTGTTGGAAAATAAAACAAAAAAGGACACGCAGCTAGATCCCATGCTCCCAATTGATTGGACTCGTCCATATATGTCTTAAATTTCAGTCACACCCTTACTCTACAAGTTCATGGAACACCTTGAGCCCCCTCGCAGCGCCGCCTCCCACCGCCGTGCCCCCACCCCGACCTAGCCCAATTGTCGGCCAACACCGCCCAGGCAGTGGCGCCCCCTACTCTATGCCTCGCCGTCCCTGTCGCTGAACCTCTCTTTAAGGTCGGCGGTGAGCAGCCACCCCTGGGTAACCCCAAAACCTCAACCCCGACGCCTAACCTCACCGGAATCTCCCATGAGGTGAAGAGTAAAGGGAGATGGGGGAGAAGAATCTTTTGTTCTTAGTTTTTTTTGGGTGATTGCTGAATTTGCATTACCTCAATCGATTGAGAAGGAGTAAACCTCCTAAACTTAACAAAGACAAACACAAGCAATCGTCTAGAGAGAAGACGATCATTGTTGGAGAGCCATGATTCATGAATATATATTTGAGAGTTTGTGGATTAGTTGATATATATAAGAACGCATGACAAGTTTAGAACCTAAAAAATTATTTCATTGGTTTTCTGAATTCCTGACCGTAGAAAACGATGAAAAGTTGTATATTATGTACACTGTTGATGTTTGAAACACATATTTTTGCGAGAAAAGGTGCTTGAAAAAAGTTCTTGTATAAAAATGGACCCCAATTCCCTATTGATAGGTCATCGTGCAGAATTGTCAAATTTCAATCACAATTGTTAGTCGTTCGTGTCCTTTTACAGCGTTTATTACAGCGACACAATAACCTGCTGCCGCTTGTACAAAGTAGGCCAAAATCCTACGGATCACAAGTCCACCTCGTTGATTGGCACAACTTTTTTTTTTCCTATTCGTGGATAGCAATATATAGCGACGAGTGTAGAATATTGCAAACGAACGAAGACCGGAGTGTACCAAGCAAGGACCGAGAGCCACACTCCCCCTTCGCCCCTGCATCTTCTCCATCTCGCCATGTCGAAGCAGGACGCCTCCGATGGCATCCCTGTCGCCGAGGCGGCGGCAAAGCGCCCTCCCCTCAACAAGTACGCCCTCGCCTGCGCCATCCTCGCGTCCATGAACTCCATCCTCCTCGGCTACGGTACGTGCACGTATACAGTTACATGCTCCTGTCGCCATGCACCGCGTCGCTCGTTGCACCGAAGTCTGTGTAGCCAGCAGTGAAATCAGGTTCTGATCCTTTCTTTTCCTGTACCTGTCGCCTGTCGGCGATCGTGCATGCAGATATCTCGGTGATGAGCGGCGCGCAGCTGTTCATGAAGCAGGACCTCAAGATCACGGACACGCAGATCGAGATCCTCGCCGGCATCATCAACATCTACTCGCTCGTGGGCTCCCTCGCGGCGGGCCGGACGTCGGACTGGATCGGGCGGCGCTACACCATGGTGCTCGCGGCGGCCATCTTCTTCGCGGGCGCGGTCATCATGGGCCTCGCCCCGAGCTACGCGGTGCTCATGGTGGGCCGCTTCGTGGCCGGCGTCGGCGTGGGCTACGCGCTCATGATCGCGCCCGTGTACACCGCCGAGGTGGCCCCCACCTCCGCACGCGGCCTCCTCACCTCCTTCCCGGAGGTGTTCATCAACTCCGGCGTCCTCCTCGGCTACGTCTCCAACTACGCCTTCCATGGCCTCCCCGTCCACCTCAGCTGGCGCGTCATGTTCCTCGTCGGCGCTGTCCCCCCCGTCTTCCTCGCCCTCGGCGTCCTCGCCATGCCCGAGTCGCCGCGGTGGCTCGTCATGCAGGGCCGCATCGCCGACGCGCGCCGCGTGCTCGCCAAGACCTCTGACACCCCCGCCGAGGCCGAGGAGCGGCTCGCCGACATCAAGAGCGCCATCGGCATCCCGGAGGGCAACGACGACGATGTGGTCGTCGTCGTCGCCGCTCGCAAGAACACCCATGGCGAAGGGGTGTGGCGAGACCTTCTCCTACGCCCAACACCGCCGGTCCGGCGCATACTGATCGCCTGCTTGGGGCTCCAGTTCTTCCAGCAGGCGTGTGGCATCGACTCGGTCGTGCTGTACAGCCCGAGGGTGTTCGAGAAGGCTGGGCTTCAGTCGGCGAACAACTCCTTGGGAGCAACCATGGCGGTGGGCGCGTCCAAGACGCTGTTCATCCTGGTGGCCACGTTCTTCCTGGACCGTGTCGGGCGGAGGCCGCTGCTCCTGACGAGCGCCGGAGGTATGGTGATTTCGCTGGTGACGCTGGCCTCGGCGCTGCACGCGATCGACCATCTCCCGTCTGGGAAGCCGGTGACGCCGCTGGCCGGGGTGAGCATCGCGGCGGTGCTGACGTTCGTGGCGTCGTTCTCGATCGGGATGGGGCCGATCGCGTGGGTGTACAGCTCGGAGATCTTCCCGCTGCGGCTGCGCGCGCAGGGATGCGCGCTCGGCACGGCGATGAACAGGGTCATGAGCGGCGCCATCACCATGTCCTTCATCTCGCTCTACAAGGCCATCACACTCGCGGGGAGCTTCTACCTCTACGCCGGCGTCGCGGCAGCCGGGTGGGTGTTCATGTTCTTCTTCCTGCCGGAGACGAGGGGAAGGAGCCTGGAGAACACCGAGGAACTCTTCGGCGGAGGCGGCGGCCAGGACAGCAGTAGGGAAGATGAACGTGACGCGCGCGCGCAGAAGAAGTCCACGGAGCTGACTGCTAGTCAACAGTGAGTAGCTACTCGATGGGTACTTGAATTCAAGTGACATGACTGCAAGTATGTATACTAGTCAATAATACGAAACTGATGACTGGTGTTTGTGGTCGTCGGATTCGTCATTGTGCGACGGAACACAGGCCGAGTCTCTCATACGGGCACATGCACAGCGGATCCTTGTAGAAACAGACTAGAGCACGTACGGTCCTTTCCACCCTTGCACTGCAGAGACGGCATGATCTTGGAGAGACATGGGTTTGTTGTTGCTTCAAAGGTGTGCGTGCCGGATAGGGATGGCAACGGGGCTATCCCCGCCGGGATCCCCAGAACGTTTGCCTCCCCGAGGGAGGAAATTACTACCGTTCTCCATCCCCGCTAAGCTCGCGGGGAAGGTTTTTCCCCGTCCCCGTCCCCGTCCCCGAGCAGGGATTTTGTCCCCGACAGGCCCCCCGTCCCCGAGAAATCCCCGAAGATAAAAATCTTTTTGAGCAATACAAAATAGGCTTACTATAGTTGTAGATATGCAATTTCACAAAAAATGAATAAACGCACAAAGATGTAGGACTCTAAATATAGAGGTTCACTAATCATTAATTTAACAGCAGTTCAAATTGTATGCTTCTGCCATGCATACTCCACTGACCAACAACAATTCGACGTGGCATCAAGTTTATGGGGCAAGACCAGCAAGAGGATAGTAGTGTACTAGTGTCATCACACAATAGTCATTACAACCAAAGGTACAAAAATAGTTCATGCAGTCATGCTGAGTGCTGAACGAAGCTGTGAGCACATTGCACTTGCTCTTGCACACGGTACACCATCTTGATAGTTGGTTTCAATCTGCACTTGCGGACAGGGAGAATTGTTCTTGTGCTGGATCTAGATTGCGAGTTCCTACACATCAAAAATGAATGCACACAGAAGTTAATAACTATCAAAACCGGAGGCAATGCATAAAAGCAAGACAAGTGATATGATGTTACCTGAAGTCCTTCTTGGACTTCTTGAAGAACAGACCAAAAGCTAGCAGGTTGCCCTTCATCATTAACCAGTCCTACATATAATTTAAGAATTATTTTTATCCCCCAAGCTATGAAAGTATGAACACGTGAGAAAAACTATGAATTGCAGGAAAAAAAATTGTGAATTGCATGCATAAATATATACCTTTGTACTTGTTTCGAATCCAGTCCTGTGAGCACATTAGAGCCTCTAGCATTTGAGAAGTGAGCCTACTGCGATGCTCACTTAGAACTCTACCACTGGTGCTGAATGCAGATTCTGAAGCAACTGTAGTGATAGGTATTGCAAAAATATCTCTTGCTATTAGCCTCAAAGTTGGATAGCGTGTTCCTGCCACTTTCCACCAATCTAAAATATCGAAGTCCTTTGTTTGTATGTCCACCATCTCATCTTCCAAGTAGCGATCCAACTCAGATCTAAATCTTATGGCTGTTGGCTTTGTACTTGCAACACGTGCACTAAAGGAATCCAAGAAGCCTGAACTCCCTACAGCAGGTGCCAATGCCTTGTTAGCTATAGGCTCATCCTCTTCCAAATGGTACTCAAGCATCAAATCACTCAGTAAATCCTTCGCTTTAGTAACCTCATCCTCACAGTTCACCCCATCTCTTCCAAGTAACATCTCAAAACACTGAAGCAGCATGATGTGTTTGAATCGAGGATCAAGAAGAGTAGCAATGCCCATCAAGCCTTGAATATCAGTCAATATTTCTTAAACTTGGCTTCCATATTAACTGACATTTCTTCAATTAAAAAATTACCACAAACTAACCACTCCTTAATGCTACTTCTAATCTCACAAATTTTGTAGAAGAACAGGTTTGCTGTGACATAATCAGTTCCAGAAAATAGTGTTGATATGTCACTAAACAGTTTAAGCCTTTCAATAACATAACCAGCAAATTCCCATTCTTGTTCAGTAGGGCAGCAAGTGTATTGCCTATCCACACGACTCGCCCTAATGAAAACAGTCTTGTAGGGATGTGCAGTACTAAGCATGGTATAGGTCGAATTCCATCGTGTCTTGCAATCAAGTCATATCTTTTTATCAATCTTCACATGAACATACTTAGCTATCTCCTCAAACTTCTCTATCCTTTTTGGTGTCGCTGTCCAGTAAGCTACACTATTGCGAAAGTTTTCAATTGCATCTTTTAGCATTTCTAATCCATCCTTAACAATCAGATTCAAGATACGAGCACAACAACGCATGTGTAAGAATTTCCCTTCACCCAACAGCTTATTGCCAATCTTCCTGACCAGATAAGGAATGGCACTATCATTTGTAGTGCAATTGTCAAGGGTGATAGTGGATACCTTCTCATCAAGATTCCAATCAACAAGGGACTCATAGAGTTCATCACCAATGACATCATGAGTGTGAGGAGCTGGCACATAAATAAATCTGTATAAAAATATAAAACATTATGAGTGAATCAAATCCACCAATGCAAACAAATTAAACTGTAGTGCAAACCAGATAATCAGATCCACCAGCTATTTACCTCATGATGATGTTCCTAAGAGACCAAGATTCATCAATAAAGTGTGCTGTGCTGGCCATGTAGCCTCTCTTTTGGTTGTCTGAAGTCCACATGTCACTAGTGATGGCCACCCTTGATTTGATTCCAGCCATGTATTGGATGGCCTTCTTCCTCTCTATCTCATACTGGTCAATGATGTGCTTCCTGAAATAATAGTAGAATGTCTTCAGAAATGCATTTAACATATGCAGAGAGTGTAGGAAATAATTTGCAATTATACTGTTATATACCTGAGTGTATTCCTTGTTCCAATCTTGAACAGCGGTTGAAGTGCATGAACAAATCTCCGAAAGCCTGCATGGTCAACCATAGAAAGGGGGTATTCATGTAGCACCATCATAGCACCAAGTTCTGTTCTTGCAACATCTTGATCAAAGGTGTAGTTCTCAATAGAAACTTTTCCTGAATCTGTGGCATTGAACCTCAAAGATGCTTGTGACAATTTCTTGTTTCCAGCTAACTTGATCTTTCTTTGCACACAAGACTTTAAGTGATCATGTAGATGCTTAGTCCCAGACCTCGTCTCTCCTCCAAGCTTGCTGAAACAGTATGAACACTTTGCCTTCACTTGGCATCTCACTCTCGTAAACTCCTTCCAAACAACTGAAGTCAGTTTTCTCTTTGAACCAACCTCGACACCATCTTCTTCCTCCTCTTCTGGTGGATCGATCTCCACTTCCTCATCATCTTCTATCTCAATGGCTTCAGATTGGTTTGCTTCAGATTCGTTGACAGATTCAGGTTGTGAATCAGTTTTCGGCTGGGAGCCCTGAGAAACTGGAGCTTGACTGCTATTTGCACTGCCTGTTGTTGACATCTTTCGAAGCCTATCATTCAGTATAACAAAAAAAATCAGACACTAGTGCAGTGCTTCAGTACTACACAATATTTGCTTTGCTTCAGTACTAGACACTAGTACACTACTCCTGTACGTATTTGGATCTAAGCAATTAGCAAAAAAAACACTACAAGGGAGCCTACATGCGTACAACATACACAAGTGAATAAGCTTTGCTTCAGTACTAGACACTAGTACACTACTCCTGTACGTATTTAGATCTAAACAATTAGAAAAAAAACACTACAAGGAGCCTACATGTGTACAACATGCTCACTTGAATAACACTATAACAGTAAAATAAATCGACAAGATGCAGATCTTGAATCTCACTAACCCAAGAGACTGAACGATGCTACGGTTGGACTTCTTGGCAGGAGCTTCAGCTTGCTTAGCGTGCAAGGTCCGGTGTTTTGGATCGACGCCCTTGGCCGCAGTTGGTTGGGGTCGAGGAAGCCGCTTAGGGTCATCGGCCACGATAGCTTTGGTGGATGATGGTGCTGTCGCCTTCTTCTTTGCTGGTGGAGTAGGCGCATCGACTTGAAGATTGGATCCGGCAGCAGCGACGACAATGGCCTTGCTTGTCTCCGGCGGATCCGGCGGCGGCCGGTCGTTGTCCCTTGATGAGGGACGTCGAGGTCAGTAGAAAAACGCTACAAGGGTTAAGAACTCGAGGATAGGAGGAGGAAGAAGGGATTCACCGGCTGCCAATTGTGGATCCCGTAGCCTCCATGGATAGTTGGATACTGAGGTGAGGTCTTAAGGGAGGAAGTGACGAACGAACTGGAGTTGTATATTGGAGAAGTGCGGCGGCGGCTGGCGGCGCAGCCGCAAGGAGGTGGGTTGGAGAGTGGAAAATGGAACTGGTTGAAGGGAGCTAGGGTTAGCACAACTTATATACTAAGTCTTTTGGGCTTGGGTAAGATGTCTTATTGGGCCTCTTTCGGCCTGTATACCTATTTCAGGGTCCCCGACGGGAAGCGGGGACGGGGACCTATAGAACGTTCCCAGCCCCGCTTCACCCGATGGGGATCAAATTTTGACCGCGAAGGTCCCCGCGGGGAGTAAAATAGCCCCATTCAGATCCCCTAATGGATGAAATCCCCGTCGGGGATCGGGGATCGGGGCCCGTTGCCATCCCTAGTGCCGGACACGACCAGACCACAGCGTCACGGCTTCAGCGTGTGCTTGGTATGGTTTGTCCCAAGAGGCCTTGCAGTGTCTGGGACTAAGGAAAGGCCCCTGGGTGATCTTGAGCCAGGATCTCAAAAGGGATTCAAGCGAATTTGCGTCACGAGTAACGAGTGACGTCGCCTGTGTAACAGCGTAGAACTGTGTCAGGTAGCTTGTCTTGTCAAGACTTGGTATGCTGGAGAGTGGAGACTGCTTGATCCTCGTAGAAATTAGAGCCATTCCTTTCCTGCTTGCACATCTGGGTGGTTGAGCGCGGGAGCAGCAACGACGAGCAGCGCTGATGCCTCAACCATATGGGAAGGAAGGAAACAGGCTTTGGCCGAAGAGGGTAGTAGTATACTAAATCGGACCGTCGACTGATCAAGGACAAATTAGTACTTTTCTAATTAGCTAATTAGGTCTCCCTGTCCACCCACCGAGCGTATCCTGGCCACCGTGCAGTGTCCGCCGTGGCTGTTTATCCACCGGCGGCAGCCCTGCCCTAGACACCGGCGGCGCCCGTGCGCTGCCCTCTCCCCTGCGGCGGCCCTGTCGTATCCGCCGGGCGGCACCACTGCCCTGCCCTCTCCCCCGGCGGTGCTCTGCCATCCCCCATGGTGGCGCCCAGGCTTCGTCTCCATTGATCAATGGGCATGAAGACCGTCTCTTCCATCCTCTGCTCGCCAACTGCAGATCGTTGAATTAGGGAGGCTCAGGCGTCTCGTCGGCAGAGCTACGTTCAAGCGCCAATGTCATCTGACATCAACGGCTTCTGTAAACTCTTGTATGTGTATGTTGATTAGCTATTATCAACGGTAGAAAAACGTTCTGACACCGGCAACCGAACACCCATCCTATAGTCTGTCATCCAGAGGTCACGTAATCCCAGGGCACCCATCGCATTGCTTTGCGCATCGGGCACAGGTGGCACAACAGCGCCATGGCAACCGGCCGCTCCGGCCTACACCCATGCAGCTTTGACCAATCTCATCCCAAGATGAACATTTGTAGCCTGTCAGGTACGGATTCTACGGTCAGATGGCGCCCGTGCCCATGCCGTGCGCGGATCCAGCCGCGGCAACGCTTGCCGCCGCCACCGCCGGCGGCGGCCGCCGCACGGCCCGGATCCAGCCGCCTCACCAGGGACTCCGATTGGGCGCACCGATCGCTTGTTCGCCAGTGGGACGGATGGATGATCTGGTGTGCCTTGTCCGCTGGTCGGAGAGAGATCGTCGGAGAAGACAGAAGAGTGATCGAAGGAAGAAGCCAGGAGAAAGTGACCACTCACTGTATACGACTTCTCATATCTAATCTCTAATATAAACAAAAACATTAACTCTAATCTAAATATACAATAGAATATCAATAAATATAATATTACAAAAATGTCATTTAAATTTATTTACTTTACTACCATTATACCACCCATACTACTCTCATATACTACTTATATCACAAGGACCATTCTAAGTAGTATACAATTAATCTCAACCATCCGATGTTCGCATACTAGTCTTTTTTTATCACTAGTATAGGGTAGTATTGTGCGCGGTAAAAGAGCTCTGGCCGAAAACACTCGGCCAGAAGCCAACAACTTGGAGCAAATATTTGCCCCATTTCCCTCTTCGTCTATGTTGCTGTCAGATTTTCTACTTCTTTTGTGCACCAGGCGTCAAGATGATTTTTGGGCATGGATCATTGCAACATTACTTTATCAGCTGAAATCCCTGCAACATTATCACATACTTATCGCAACAAAAATAGACGCAATAAAAACCCCACTGTAATGTTCATCCCTAAGATTGGTATATCTCCATGCTGCAATATTTTTTCCACTAGGGGCTCAGCCCGAATTTCATTATCGGAATAACAAAATTACAAGGTTCAGGGTGTAACAGGTCTCGCGCCCAGAAACAAAGGAACAGAGAGATTAACAGGTCTCAACTTTGGTAACCATTAGAAGCAGAAAAATACAGGCATCCCAGCACAACAAAAAAAATAAATTACTAAAAACTCCCACTGCAACACCGTCGCTGGTGTCAGGAGTCCTATTTTTAAGTTGGGCATCGAACACCCTAATCACAGCGTTACCGTATCATCAATCGTAACAAATACAAGGATGATTCAGCTGGTACTAGCTAGCCTAACGGTCACCCTCACATAATGAGTGATTGACGACCGTGGTCTATGCTATATCTCTTGCTATGCTAGTGTGTTACCATCCCAACGGAGAAAGTGCACTTCTAGGAGGCGTATTCGGAAGGAGGAGGGCGGGAAACGGTAAAACGCGCTAAGAGACCTAATGGCCGGTATGTTGGGCCGGAATGGGAGAATTGAGCCCATGTAATAGAGTAGTATTGCTTTATGTATGGAACTCCCAGAGAGGAGAGACCTTGAACTGGAGTTTTGTATCTTGAACTAGACCTTGACTGTGTGCCGCCGCCGGCGGTGGCGGCACGTTGTCGCCATCGATTATCCAGTTCCACCGAGTTCGATCCGAAATCCTACCTCCCGATACTTGATTGGTAACAATTGGTATCAGATTTCCACGATCCTGGCGCCACCTCGCGAACACCACACCAGATTTCAAGCCCTCATGAAGACCGACGAACAGTTCGAGCGGATTCTCGCCGTCCTGAGCGAGAGCAACAAGGGAATCGCAGAGCTCAAGGCGCCGATGCAGGAAATGACGACGGCGAAGGAAGAATTTGACGCTTGGAAGCCCGGCGTCGAGCAACGCGTCTCCGACCTCCAGCTCGCCGTGACGCACCTCGACAACCGCGTGGAGAAGCTAATCGTCGACGCATCCGCACCTGAGTCCAAATCAGAGTACCCGAACAACCCGACGGGCACCCAATCGACGTCAGGCACCGCCCATCTGGTGGCTACCTCCAAGGAGGCGACGTCAGGGCCTAATGGCCACCGCATCGACATCAGCAACCGGGGGTCTGGATTTGGGGCGGTTCACTCCACCCCATCTCCGCCTCCGGTCATAGGTGCGACCAATCACACTACTGGCTTGAATTGGAGTGACGATAGACACTGTGACCTGAGATCTGTTACTCATTTCTTACAAACCATGCCTCCTCTGAATTTTCCTCAATTTGATGGAGCCAACCCAAAATTATGGATTCATAGATGTCAAGCCTTCTTTGATCTGTATCCAGTGCCTAGATTTCTTTGGGTCCCTCTTAGCACTATGAATTTCATAGGATCAGCTAGTTTTTGGCTACAATCTATGCATTCCAACATTAAATCCATGACCTGGGAAGACTTGGGTAATGCCCTTTGTGCTAGATTTGATAGAGATGAACAAAACCACCTCACTAGACAGTTTTTTCAGGATTAGACAGATTGGCTCTGTGTCTGATTACATTGAATCCTTTAGTGATCTAATCCACCAACTACTTGCCCACGATCCCACTTTTACTCCTTCTATTATTACCAATAGATTTGTTGATGGTCTTAGAGATGATATTAGATCAGTTGTTGTGGTTCATAGACCCCCCGATCTGGATGCTGCTAGTTCCTTGGCCCTTTTGCAGGAGGAAGTGTCACAGGAAGCATCTAAAAGAGACCACAAGAAATCTGAAGGGAATTCTTATATCAGAAGGTTTTCTCCAGATTCAACCAAGTCTACTGTTTTTCCCTTGTCTCCACAGCACAACAAATCTCCTGTCCCTAGTTTCATTGATGATAAAAGAACAACTGAATCAATCAAGGCCAAACCTGCAGAGGACAAACTCTTGGCTCTCAAAGCATTCAGAAGATCCAAAGGTCTCTGTTACAAATGTGGAGAGAAATGGGGCCCAAGTCACAAATGTCCTCAAGCAGTATCTATTAATGCAATTGAAGAATTGTGGCAATTTTGTTCTAATGAACAATTATCTGATCCTGATGGTGGTGATTCAGAGGAAGATCTCTGTGCTATTTCAGTCCAAGCACTAAAAGGGATAGAAAGTGCTAAAACAGTGAGACTTAGGGGCTTTATTAATGAAACAGAAGTTTTCATGCTGGTCGACTCTGGGAGTTCACATTGTTTCATCAATGAAAAACTTGCTTGTTCCATATCTGGCTGGCAACCACTTCACAAGCCTGTGAAGATTCAAGTATCTAATGGCAATGTGCTTTACTGTACTCATGAGATCCCTGATTTAATTTGGGGTATCCAAGGACACACCTTCAAGTGCACCTTCAAGATTATTCCCTTAGGCAGCTGTGATATCGTCCTTGGGATGGACTGGTTGGAGAGTCACAGCCCAATGCACATTGATTGGAAGGAAAAATAGATCCAATTTGCAAACAGGGGATTAATGATTAAGCTTCAAGGGATAAAAACTCAAGCTACAATGGGACCACCTATTTCCAACTCTCAACTTCTAGCAATGCAAAAGCATGACTCCATATTGTATATGATACAACTAAATTCAACTGAGTCAAATGATGGCATTAATCAGTCATGGCCACCTGAGATTGAAGAGTTGATCTTTCAGTTTGCTGACATCTTTCAAGAACCAACAAGATTACCACCCATCAGGAGTGGAGACCATCAGATTCCATTGATTGCTGGAGCTCAACCATTTCGGTTAAGGCCATATCGTTATAACCCAGCTCAAAAGGATGAAATAGAAAGGCAAATTAAGGAAATGTTGCAAAAAGGATGGATCCAAGTCAGCTCTAGTCCTTTCAGCTCCCCTGTCTTGTTGGTTAAGAAGAAAACAGGTGACTAGCGCCTTTGTGTGGACTTTAGGAAACTCAATGCATTGACAGTCAAGAACAAGTATCCATTGCCCATCATCGATGAAATCCTGGATGAATTGTTTGGAGCATGCTGGTTCACTTCATTGGACCTCAGTTCTGGTTTTCATCAAATTAGAGTGAAGCCCGGAGATGTGTACAAAACAGCTTTTCAAACCCATCATGGACATTTTGAATACAGAGTTGTCGGTGCCTGATTTGGTCACACCGGCACAAACAAGTGATTGCGATGCTAACCACTCGTTGCCCCGATGGCGGGTGGAGGGACGGGAGTTTTTATCCTGGTTCCGGCCACGTGGCCGTACGTCCAGCAGTGGTGCGGAGCACCGGTTTCGTGTTGCTCATAGTAGGGGGTTACAAGCAAGGTGGGAGAAGGAGACGAACTCCTAAGTCCCTAGGCTTTTTGGTGGCTAAGTGCGTTTGTGTGTGTTCTGTGGTGTCAACCTGCTGTGTCTCGCCCCCCTTTTGCGTGGGCTTCCCTTCCCCTTTTATAAACGTAAGGGGGAGGGCGTGAGAGTACATGTGTTCGTGGTGCTGACGCTGCTAAGTTTACTGTGCTGCCCATGCCGCGCACGATGCGAGCGGGAATCGCGCCTTCCAACTCTGGCTGATGACATGGCAGTGGTTGATGTGATGTTCTTCTTGCGACAGGTTAGGACTTCAAGGATGGCAACTTGAGTACGGCGTCCGGATCGAAGCTCCGTAGTTTCCTTCGAGGGCTGCCTTCGAGGATGGAAGCGCATCCGAGGCGAGCACAGACAAAGGAGTGGTTGGCACAGTATCGCTGCCAGGACCGGCCTGTGCGGTGTCAGATCAGAATCCACCGCGCCAGGTGGATTTGACCGATGTCTTCTCCGCAGCGTGGGCGGTGGCGTGGTGCAGTGAATCCTTCTTTTTGACCGCAGAGGAGTCATTTATGATCGGTGATGATGGTCGCAGAGTCTCGGGCGCTGTTCCCAGCGTGGCAGGCTCGGGCTTGGCCCGCAAGCTCGAGCTTGCCGAGCCTCGAACGTGACGGAAAACGCCCGCTCGAGGGTGAACGTCTCCCTTGAGCCCAGCCGCTGAGCCTCGAACGTGACAGAAAACGCCCGCTCGAGGGTGAACGTCTCCCTCGAGCCCAGCCGCTGAGCCTCGATCGTGACGGAAACGCCAGCTCGAGGGTGAACGTCCCCCTCAAGCCTGGCTAGGCTCGATCGTCACGGACCTCCTCGCTCGAGGGTCTTTAAGCGGGGTGAGCGCCGTGGTGGAGTTTGTCTTGATGGGCCTTTGCTGGGCTACGGAGCTAGGCCAAGCTTGTTTGTGGGCCTTGTTACCGAGTAGTTCTGGGCCTATGTTAGGGTACCCCTTTTACAGGTACCCGACAGTAGCCCCCGAGCCTCCGCAGGGGTGAGGTGCAACCCTGCGGGGGCTGGCGTCTGTCAAGGCTTTCGAAGCCTTTGTACCTCGACGGGTCTTCCTCGAGCATTCGAGCTTCGAGGCTTTCCCTTCGAGGGTTGGCGCCTTGAATGCGCCCTTCCTTGTTTTGCGCGGGTCATGATGACCACCGAGAAAGATTTCGTGGTTTCGTGGGAGAAGTGGGCGCGCCTTTTCAGGCGAGGCGTGCGGGCGCGGTTCGACACGACCGCACGTTTATTGCGCCGGACTCCGCGATCCTTGCGGTGCAGCTAACGCGGCTAGCGCGGAGACGCAGCCGGCACCGTTACGTCTCCTGGGGCGGGCCTGACTGTCAGTCCTAGGGGACTGTCGTGTCACGGCCGGTGTCCTGCCGCGCCTTGCTCCGCAGGAGAGTATAAATAGCGCGGCAGGGCTCCTGCCGAGGGTACGCCTGCCTTGCCTTCAAGCTTTTGCCTTCTATCCTTTGCTTTCAAGCCTTTGTCTTCTTGCCCTCGCGTTCCCATCTCCTCTCTCGCCTAAGCCTCCACCTGTCGCCATGGTTCAACTCGTCGACCCCCGCGCCGTAGAAGCCATCGACGGCCACCAAGACTTGTCTGGTGGGGCTCGTGGAGGTCGGAGTGTTGCCGCCAAACGTCGACGGAGAACCGCCGGTTTGGATCTCGCCGGGGCTGCTGCGGAGCCCGCCCCGCCAGCGGGCTATGTCGTCAGCCTCGTGCGCCTCCACGAGCGGGGCTTCGGCGTTCCGGCGGGACGATTCTTGCGAGCGTTGTGCTTCCACTACAAAGTGGAACTACACAACTTCTCGCCCAACGTGATCACGCAAGCGGCGGTATTCGTCGCCGTCTGCGAGGGCTTCTTGGGCATCGAGGCCCACTGGGACCTGTGGCGCCACCTCTTCTTCGGCGAGCTCTTTTTAGAGGGCGTCACCAAGGGGGTCCGTCGCCATGCTCGCGCTGGTGGCCTCGTGCTCCAAGTCCGGAGGAGCCGCAGGGAGCTCTACATCCCTTGTTCCATGGTTTCCAACAACCAAGATTGGGACAAGAGGTGGTTCTACCTCCGCAACAACGGGGGGCGTCTGCCGCCCTACACCGGCAGGCTGCTGATGGAGAAGCTGGACCGCTGGGTCTACGGGGTGTCGCCGCCGGAGCAGAAGGACAAGCTCGTTCCCCTGATCGAGGCGCTCCAAAGCCTGTCGAGGCACGGCCTCACTGCTGGTGGCGTCATCGCGAACTTCCACCGGCGGCGGGTGCTTCCCCTCATGCAGAGGAGGCTCCCGCTGTTTGGGATGACCCCTGGCGCCGACGTCACCGGCATAGCGATGGCGGCAGAGCCATTGCCCGACGTCATCGCCATTCAACGGGCGCAGCGCGCCGTCGACCGGCTGGCGGACAATCCGTGGGTAGTGCCCATGCGGCCCGAGGTTGGCAACCTCAGTTTCGTAAGTGCCTTCCGATTCTCGTATTTACTTCGCGTTTCGGTTTCTCGTGTCTTTGACCTTGCGACTGGTGTTTCGCAGGGTCTGTCCCGTGGCCACACTTCCAAGCCCCCTGTCCCAGAGGACAGGGTCGTCAACCGCGCCCTTGCTGAGAAGGCGAAGCAGGAGAAGGATTAGAAGGAGGCGCGGCGGAAGCGAAAGGAGCGGAAGAAGAGGAAGCACTTGGAGGAGAACCGCTCCCGACGCCGGAGACTTCCCCGGATCCCGCTGGTGAGGGATCCGAGGAGGACAGTGGGGCGAGGAGCCCGTCTCCTCTCGAGCTCTCCATCTCCTCCCAGGCTTCCCCCGGTGGGGCCGCCCTGGCTGCAGCGTCTAGGGGCGGCAACGGAGAGCCCATCAACCTCGAAGCTCCGCCGTCGACTACGGTGCCTGCTCTTGGGAGTCCGTCGGGGGTAGCGGCGGCTGCCCTCGAAGGACTCCAAGATCGAGGCGAGGCACCCGAGCGGCTGGGCGCTGTCGAGGAGGCCCCAGCTCGTGGGCTGGGAGTAGAGGCTTCCCAAGGAGAGGCCGATGCCTCTGCAGGAGACGAGGCTTCGAGGGTGACTCTTGCCTCAGCCTCGAGGCTGAAGCGGAAGCTCCCCATCGTTCGGTAAGCTTTCTTCGTTGCTCATTCGCTCATCGATACTTCATTTTTGTTTCTAACTGGATTTCTTCTTGGCGCAGTCGGTCTGGTGGACGGACCGTGCCTTCCCTTGCGCCGACCAAGGCCCTCAAGGTTGGGCCAAGCTCGTCGCCTCACCCATCCTCGCAGCTCCTGGGCCCGGCGAACGAGGCGGTGCAGGACTTCGTCACCTTTTTCGACGCTCAGGCGGGGCTGCAGGTCGAGCGGCAGCCGTGTGAGGAGGCGCCCCGGGTCCTCGAGGAGCCAAGGCCGCCTCAACTCCTCGAGGGCATCATCGAGCCCCGTGCCGAGGTTGCCCGGACCGAGGACGCCACCCCCGCACCTGGGGGGGCTCTTCGCGTCGAGGAGCCGTCTGCGGCGCCCGTGGAGGCGGACGCTGCGGTGGCCCCCCCGCATGAGGGGGGAGAGGAGCGAGCCCTTGGCGTCAGGTTTCCACATCTGTCGGAGCTGGCCGAGGCTCTGGAGGTGCGAGCCCCCATGCCGCAGGAGCACGAGAGTGGCGGGGCAGCATCGGCGGCCCCCGTCTCGCTTCCAACGGGGCCAGCGTCGGCCGAGCCCAGCGGGATACCTGCCCGTGTCAACGAGCGCGGATCCCCCGTGATGTGGCAATCCCGCAGCGAGCTTCCCGAACAATTCGTTCGTGAAGCCGCAGCGGAGGAGCGCCTGTGGGACGTTCAGTTGGAGCATGGTCAGGATGTCGTCCGGGCGCTGTGAGACGCTCTTCGTCTTCATGAAGAGGTCGGCACGATCCACCAGGTGCATTTCGTTGCAGCCGGTGTTTTGTCGTAATTGTTTTTTCAAAAGATGCTTAGCTCGTCTTTCGCAGGAACTCCGCAAGGAGGCGTTCGCAAAGAACGACCAAATTGCAGCGTTGTTGTTGGAGCTCCGCCGTTTGTCAGGGGTGGTGGAGACTCGAGACCGCCAACTGGCCGACCTCCAAGACACTCGAGACCGGGTCGCCACCGAGTGTCGGGAGAAGGGCGAAGTCATCACCCGCCTAGACAACACGGTCGGCACCCTGCGCGAGCAGCTCACGAACAACAACACTTAGGTGGACAACGAGCGAGCCGCGCGCAGTGCGGCGCAGTCGGCGCTTGGGGAGGAACGGCGTCTCGTGGTGGAGGCTCGAGACCAGCTCGAGCTAGAGCAAGCGGCTCGGGCCACGGCGGAGCGGCAGGCTCGAGAGGGGGAGAAAGCCCTCGAGGCCGCCCAGGGTCAAGTCGAGGGTAAGCCGATTTTGCTCGGGTCTCGATCTTTTTTGCTTTGTTCTTTTTTCAAGGCCGAGACGGAGTCGAAGGAGGCTCTGCTGGTGGCACACTCGGCGACCCAGCGTGAGCTCGATGAGCTGGTGCAGGCTGCTTCGGCGGCCTGCACGAAATTGCTGGTGCCGACGTGCAGTCCGGCAGCTCCCTCGCCAGCCGCCTTCGAGCGCTTGGGGGGCACTTCACCTCACATGTGAAGGAGGCCCTCCTGCTCAGGATTCGGAAGGCGCTTGGAGTGGTCACGACCCACTACCAAGCGGACCTCTCGAAGCTCGCCGCCGGGTACATCATCGCCGACAACCTTAACGACGAGGAGGTAGTGGCGGCGATCGAGGAAGGCGACGCTGCCGCTGACGAGACGGCACGAGTGCTTGCAGGACACTTCGAGGGCGTGCTCTTCCCTGGCAAGGATGGTGGCGGCTGGGACGACCTTGGCGGTGGGGGCAATTCCTGAAAGTCTCGGGCCATCGAGCCCGAGTGTAAAAAAGTAATTTAGGAATTCAAACTTTTTTGATGTAAGATTAATTCGCCTACACCCTATTAAAAATCGTTTGTTTCGCTTAAACGAGATGTTATTTTCATGCGGCATCTTCGCGACGCGCGTTGTGTCCGATACATGTGCCTCGAAAGGAGGTCGCCACTAGGATCGATCGTACGTGAATGACTTAGGCGGAGGGAAGTGAGGTGTTGCCGTAGCCTCGAGGCGTAGGCGAACACTCGGCTCAGGCGACCCTGCCCTTGTCAGTTTCAAGCCTAGTGCGTTCCCTTCGAGGGTTTGCAAAGGAGTTTTTTTAAAAAAAGTGACGATTTTTTTGGGGGTCCTTCCCCATTTGGCCCCCGAGGGAGGGATGGTTCTACCAAGGGTAGAGTCTTTCCTTCCTTGAAACGTGATGGGACAAAAGTTCGTTTAATTCATTCCCAAACTGTGGGGTTTAAAAGTCGACACTTTAATCAAGAGATTTGTACAGATCTAGAATATGTACAAAAGTTTCGAGGGCCACGGGCCACTCTAGGGATAGAAGCGACGTAGCTGTTGGATGTTCCAGGCGTTCGTGAGGATCTACCCGTCCTTGTCGGCTAACTTGTATGTCCCGGGCCTGAGGACTTCGGCGACGATGTATGGCCCCTCCCATGGGGGTGTAAGCTTTTGCCGTCCTCGATTGTCCTGCCGAAGCCTCAAGACGAGGTCTCCTTTGCAGAGATCTCGGTGCCGAATCTTTCGAGCCTGTTGTCGACGTAGGCTTTGCTGGTATCTTGCCGAGTGGAGCAGGGCCACGTCTCGAGCTTCGTCGACTTGGTCCAGCGAGTCCTCTCGAGCCCGGCAATTTCGCTGTTCTTGGTACGCTCGGAGCCGAGGGGACCCATATTCTAGATCCGTGGGGAGGATGGCCTCTGCCCCATAGACGAGAAAGTACGGGGAGAATCCTGTCGCTCTGCTTGGGGTCGTTCTTAGGCTCCAGATCACCGATGGCAGTTCTTGCACCCACCTGTGCCCAAACTTCTTCAACTTGTTGTGAATTCTAGGCTTCAGGCCTTGTAGAATCATGCCATTGGCACGTTCTACTTGACCGTTTGTTTGTGGGTGGGCCACCGCCGACCAATCCACTCGGATGTGGAAATCGTCGCAGAATTCTAAGAACTTCTTTCCTGTAAACTGGGTGCCGTTGTCGGTGATGATGGAGTTTGGAACCCCAAACCGATGGAATATGTCGGTGAAGAAAAGCACCGCCTGCTCAGACTTGATTCTATTGATGGGTCGAGCTTCGATCCATTTGGAGAATTTGTTGACCGCCACCAATAGGTGCGTGAAGCCCCCGGGCGTTTTTGCCATTGGCTCGACAAGGTCGAGGCCCCATACGGCGAACGGCCATGTGATGGGGATGGTTTGAAGCGCCTGGGCAGGAAGGTGCGTCCTGCGTGCGTAGAACTGACACCCTTCACAGGTTCGTACCACTTCCGTTGCGTCCGCCACGGCAGTGGGCCAGTAGAAGCCTTGTCGAAAGTCGTTGCCTACGAGCGTGTGTGGGGCAGCGTGATGTCCGTACATGCCCGCATGGATGTCGAGGATGAGCTCCTTTCCCTCGGGTATCGGGATACAACGCTGCAACACCCCTGAGGTTCCCCGTCTGTATAGTTCCCTCTCGATGATGAGGAACCGCTTAGCCTTCCTTGCGACGCGCCTTGCCTCTGTTCGATCATTAGGCAGAACGCCTTGATCGAGCCAGTCAAGGTACGGACTCCGCCAATCTCGAGGTGCTGGGACTTCATCGATTTCCATTGCCTCCGCTTTGTCTTCCTCTTCCGAGCAAGCCTCATACCCCATGGGCTCGTCCTCATCCGCCAAGAGGTCCGCGCTCGTGGGATCGAGGGCGGCCCCTTGAGTGTCGGATGCGGTCGAGGCTTGGGCCGAGGTGGCGATGGTAATCGAGGGTTTGTCGATGTCCTTGGCGAACACGTTTGGGGAACGGTGGCTCGTCCTGACGTGATCTTTGCCAATTCATCGGCCTCCTCATTATATCTTCGTGCGATGTGATGGGGCTCGAGGCCGTCGAACTTGTCTTCGAGGTTGCGTACCGCCTGGCAGTAGGCCGCCATCTTTTCGTCATGGCAGCTCGACTCCTTCATCACCTGGTCGACGACCAGTTGCGAGTCGCCGCGGATGTCGAGGCGCTTAATGCCGAGCTCGAGCGCGATTTTCAAGCCGGCAAGGAGCGCTTCATACTCCGCCATGTTGTTGGATGCGGGGAAGTTGAGTCGCACGGCGTACTGGAGGTGCTCCCCGCGGGGTGAAATGAAGAGCAGGCCGGCGCCTGCGTCGGTCTTCATCACCGACCCATCGAAGTACATTTCCCAGCAGTCGAGGCTGGACTTCGAGGGGGGAGCTGGGTGTCGGTCCATTCGGCTACGAAGTCCGCCAAGATCTGGGACTTGATGGCTTTCCATGGCGCATACGTGAGGGTCTCTCCCATCAGCTCCGTCGACCATTTTGAGATTCGCCCAGAGACCTCGCGGTTCTGGATGATCTCGCCCAGTGGGAAGGATGACACGACGGTCACCGGGTGAGCCTCGAAGTAATGCCGCAGCTTACGGGTGAGCCCACATGGGGATACCTCGTCTTGGTCTCGGGGTCAGAACTTCGCTGATGTAGTACACCGGTCGTTGGACCGGCAGAGAATGTCCTTCCTCGGTTCTCTCCGCCACTATAACCGCGCTGACAACTTGAGTGGTCGCTGCGACATAGAGGAGGAGAGGTTCGCCCTCTTTCGGTGAGGTAAGGATTGGCGTGTTCGTTAACGCTGTTTTGAGTCGATCGAGAGCTTCCTGGGCCTCCGTGGTCCAGGTGAAGTGCTCTGATTTCCTCAAAAGTCGATACAGAGGTAGCCCCTTCTCCCCAAGGCGAGAAATGAAGCGGATTAGGGATGCTAGGCATCCAATTACCCTCTGTACACCCTTTAGGTCACAAATCGATTCCATCTGCTGGATGGCCGTGACCTTCTCGGGATTGGGCTCGATGCCTCGTTCAGAGACAATGAAGCCCAAGAGCATACCTCGAGGCACACCGAAGACGCACTTCTCGGGGTTGAGTTTTACTCAGTGCGCCCTGAGGCAGCTAAACACGATCTCGAGGTCGCGCACCAGGTCGTCCGCCTTCCTGGTTTTTACGACGATATCGTCGACATATGCCTCTACGATACGACCTATATGATTCCCGAAGACGTGGAGCATACAGCGTTGGTAAGTGGCCCCGGTGTTTCGAAGGCCAAAGGGCATCGTAACGTAGCGGTACATGCTAAAAGGAGTGATAAAGGAAATCGCGAGCTGGTCGGACTCCTTCATCTTAATATGATGGTAACCAGAGTACGCATCAAGGAAACATAGAAGTTCACATCCCGCCGTGGAGTCTACAATTTGGTCTATACGTGGTAAAGGAAATCGGACTTTCGGGCATGCTTTATTCAAACTGGTGTAATCTACACACATTCTCCACTTCTCATTTTTCTTCTTCACTAGTACAGGATTAGCTAGCCACTCGGGATAAAAAACTTCCTTGATGAACCCGGCCTCCAGAAGCTTGCGTACCTCTTCGCCGATCGCCCGCCGTTTCACTTCGTTGAAGCGGCGGAGGCGCTGTTTGACCGGCTTGGAGTGGGGGCGGATATCAAGAGAGTGCTCGGCGACCTCCCTCGGAATGCCTGGCATGCCGGAGGGGCTCCACGCAAAGATGTCAGCGTAGGCGCGGAGACAGTCGACGAGCACCACTTCCTATTTGTGACTGAGGGAAGAGCTGATCCTCAACACCCTGCCGTCGTGGCTGTCGGGGTTGAGGGGGACAGTCTTGGTGTCCTCAGCGGGCGCGAAGCTCCCAGGTTGCCGTTCGTTGGCGTCGGGGGGCGTGTTGACGATCGCCTCCAGGTCCGCTATGAGGGACTCGTCGAGGGCAAGAGCCTCTGCGAGCTGGATGCTCTCGACGTCGCACTCATAGGCGTGCTCAACCGTTGGGCCGACGGTGATGACTCCGTGAGGTAGGTGTAGTTGGGGATTGCCATGAACTTGGCGTAGCATGACCTCCCCAAAATAGCATGGTAGGTTCCTTTGAAGCCCACTACCTCGAAGGTGAGTACTTCCTTGCGAAAGTTTGCCGGGGTTCCGAAGCAGACGGGCAGGTCGATCTGCCCGAGAGTTTGGACGCGTTTTCCGGGCGCAACTCCATGGAAGGAAGACTTGTTGGGGCGCAGCTCACTGGTGCTGATTCCTATGAGCTCCAAAGTTGGAGCATACAGGATGTTGAGGCTGCTGCCGCCGTCCATGAGCACCTTGGAGAAGCGCGTGTTGCCGATGACGGGGTCGACGACAAGGGGATATTGTCCGGGGTTCGGGATATGGTCGGGATGGTCCTTGCGACCGAACGAGATGGTCTCTGAAGACCAGTCGAGGTACGAAGGGGTCGCTGGTCGGGCCAGCAGGACATCCCTACGTTCCCTCCTCCGCTGTCGAGATTTTAGGTTGGCCGCGGGGCCTCCCATAATGAAGAACACATGTTCGACCTCGGGGTATCCGTCGTCGTCCTTGCCGCCGCCATCCTTGGGCTGACCACCGTCCTTTCGAGGGATGCGGTTGTAAAACTTCCGTAGCATCTCACACTGCTCGAGAGTGTGAGCGACTGCGGTCTTGTGGTACGGGCATGGCTTCTTGAGGAGGTCGTCGAAGATGCCCCCACCACGCGGGGGACCTCGAGGTCCCTTGTGGTTAGGGTCGACTGGGAGAGCCTCGTCTTCGACGTCGCCTGTTTCACGGGGCGCTCGGAGCTTTTTTCCCTTCTTGCCGTGCTTCCGCTTCTTCGAGGGGCCCTTTGTCTTGTCGTCCTCCGCGGACGCTTCCTCGGGACGTTTTCCCTTCTTACCATTAAAAATGGCATTGGCCGCCTCCTCCCCCGAGGCGTACTTCGAGGCTACCTCGAATAGCCGGTTCGCGTTGGGGGGCGGGCTCCTCCCCAACTTGCACACCAAGCTATAGCATGTGGTGCTTTCGAGGAAGGAGTGGATGATCTGATGGTCGGTGATATTGGGAAGCTCGACGTAGCGCTTGGAGAAGCGCCGGATGAAGTCCCTCAAGGATTCGCCGGGCTTTTGTTTGCACCCTTGAAGGTCCCACGTGTTTCCGGGGCGCACGTAGGTGCCCTGGAAATTCCCCACGAAGGTAGTCGTTCAACCATACCCTGGGGTCTGTTTCCCCAGAGTATTTGGTGATGGTAGTAGGCTGTCGGAAGCGGGGGGGAATTGGAGCGGTGCGGATGTTGCGACTAAACACCCGCGTTCCTGCTGGCTCCGGGGCCGCATCCCGGTTCCACCCAACGTCGGTGCGCCCGCGTTGGTGGGTCCAGGCTCCCTCTCGCTGCCTCATTTGGTTCAGCGTGTTGCGGGCGTCGCCATCGTTGATCGTGCCTCGGGTGTCCCGGAGGTGCGACCTCGCGGGCACCCGCGTGGGAAGTGGTCCCGCTTCGGGTGCACGTGGTTCGTCGGTGTGGCGTCGCGCAACGTCGGTTGGAGTCGCCCCGGGACTGTGCTCGTGCCCTGCCATGAGGCCAGGGTGAGCGCACCGATGACTCCCCTCCTCGTTCGCCCTTCGAGGCCGGTGAGCGTCGAAGGCGGGAGGCTGAGCTCTCGGCCTGCTGTCGTGCGGCGTTCTCAACCAGCTTTTGGGCCTCGAGATGCAGCTTTCGCCCCTCGGGGGTAGCTGACTTTGGCATGGCTCGGAGTAGCGCGGCCGCCGCGATGAGCTTTTGGCTCGTTCTGGGAGCGAGGTCGTCATCTCTGCCCTCGGCGAGGATGCGGGCCTGAGCTACTCGTCCCGCGCGCCGTGCGTCCGTGCTGTGTTCGTGGCCCTGTTTGGGCGGCTCGTGGTCGGAGCGCGCTGGTGGTGAGACGTCGCCACCTCCCAAGTCGTGGGGGCGAGCAACTCGTGGCTGGCGGCGTGGATGCCGCTCGCCCTCGGAAGGCAAGTGGTCCGTCGGATCCGGTGGCTGCGCGCCCATTGGATCCGCGCCGTCGTTGCCTCCCTGGTCGTCATCCTCGCCATCGTCGTCCGACGTTGATCCTTCGCTGACCCGCCCGTCGCTGATGACGAAACACTCCCTGGTTGGATCATACTCATCATCGAAATAGCCGAAGCAATAGTCCACCGCTGTTTGGAAGGCCAGAAAGGCCTCTGGGTCGCGGAGACCCGAGTAGTCCCAACCGAGGTGCTCATGCTCAAAGGCATATCCATCTTCCGATTCCGTGTGGGAATCGTCGGGCGTCAGAGCGGTGAGGCTGCGCTCCGAGACTGGATGACAGCCTGGCTGGCCATCATACGCACCCATGGCGGTGCGGATGAGCGAGGCGTACGTAGCCGTAGGGCCGCGTAGCCCGTAGGGATAGGGACGTGCCGTCGTAGCACGTGGTGTAGAAATGGGTCCCGGGAGGAAGGGTGCAGCCCTTTCCCATGACCCCGATCGCAGTATCTCCCCTTCCCTCGCGGGAGGAGGGATGCTGGCGTCGGCGGCGCGCCTCGCTACGCGCGCTCGTCATGCGCGAGGTTCGGGACGACTCCGTCGTCGCGGTGCTGCCGGTGGCAGTTGAGGAGGCTCCAGCTGGTTGCTTGGTTCCTCCCGGAGGATGCGCATGTGGTAACCATCACCACATGCCTGGAACCGTAAGCTCCCGAACCAGATCTCCTGCCCCACTGGGAGCAGATTGTTCTCACCCAGCGGGGGTCGTCCTTGGTTGAAGCTCGCCATCGGGAACGAGAGTTGCGCAGCGCTGGTCCCCTACCTGGCGCGCCAACTGTCGGTGCCTGATTTGGTCACACCGGCACAAACAAGTCATTGCGATGCTAACCACTCGTTGCCCCGATGGCAGGTGGAGGGACGGGAGTTTTTATCCTGGTTCCGGCCACAGGGCCGTACGTCCAGCAGTGGTGCGGAGCACTGGTTTCGTGTTGCTCGTAGTAGGGGGTTACAAGCAAGGTGGGAGAAGGAGACGAACTCCTAAGTCCCTGGGCTTTTTGGTGGCTAAGTGCGTTTTTGTGTGTTCTGTGGTGTCAACCTGCTGTGTCTCGCTCCCCTTTTGCGTGGGCTTCCCTTCCCCTTTTATAGACGTAAGGGCGAGGGCGTGAGAGTACATGTGTTCGTGGTGCTGATGCTGCTAAGTGTACTGTGCTGCCCATGCCGCGCACGATGCGAGCGGGAATCGCGCCTTCCAACTCTGGCTGACGACATGGCAGTGGTTGATGTGATGTTCTTCTTGCGACAGGTCAGGACTTCAAGGATGGCAACTTGAGTACGGCGTCCGGATCGAAGCTCTGTAGTTTCTTTCGAGGGCTGCCTTCGAGGATGGAAGCGCATCCGAGGCGAGCAAAGACAAAGGAGTGGTTGGCACAGTATCGCTGCCAGGACTGGCCTGTGCGGTGTCAGATCATAATCCACCGCGCCAGGTGGATTTGACCGATGTCTTCTCCGCAGCATGGGCGGTGGCGTGGTGCAGTGAATCCTTCTTTTTGACCGCAGAGGAGTCATTTATGATCGGTGATGATGGTCGCAGAGTCTCGGGCGCTGTTCCCGACGTGGCAGGCTCGAGCTTGGCCCGCAAGCTCGAGCTTGCCGAGCCTCGAACGTGACGGAAAACGCCCGCTCGAGGGTGAACGTCTCCCTCGAGCCCAGCCGCTGAGCCTCGAACGTGACGGAAAACGCCCGCTCGAGGGTGAACGTCTCCCTCGAGCCCAGCCGCTGAGCATCGATCGTGACGGAAACGCCAGCTTGAGGGTGAACGTCCCTCTCGAGCCTGGCTTGGCTCGATCGTCACGGACCTCCTCGCTCGAGGGTCTTTAAGCGGGGCGAGCGCCGTGGTGGAGTTTGTCGTGATGGGCCTTTGCTCGGCTACGGAGCCAGGCCAAGCTTGTTTGTGGGCCTTGTTATCGAGTAGTTCTGGGCCTAAGTTAGGGTACCCGACAAGAGTCATGCCATATGGCGTCACAGGAGGACCAGCAACCTTTCAAGGCATCATGAACATTATCTTGGCACCTCTATTATGCAAATGTGTCGTCGTCTTCATCGATGATATACTCATCTATAGCACTAGCTATGAAGAACATATTGGCCATATCAGACAAGTATTGGAGATATTACTGCAGCACAAATTCTTTGTCAAATTATCAAAGTGTTCATTTGCTCAACAGGAGCTTAGATATTTGGGTCATGTCATTAGTTCTGTTGGGGTATCTACAGATCCAAAAAAGGTCCAAATAATTGAAAACTGGCCTACACCTAAATCAGTAAAGGAACTCAGGAGTTTCTTAGGTATGGCTGGCTACTACAGAAAATTTGTCAAACATTTTGGCCTTATCTCCAAACCTCTGACCAATTTACTCAAAAAAGGAGAATTGTTCATCTGGACAAGTGTAACTGAAACAGCTTTCCAGACCCTGAAAAATGCTCTGACTTCTACACCTGTGTTAGCTTTGCCTAACTTTGCTAAGCAATTCACAATAGAAACAGATGCATCTGATTTCGGAATAGGTGCAGTGTTACAACAAGATGGTCATCCTGTTGCCTATGTCAGCAAAGCTCTAGGAATCAAGTCTCGTAGTCTCTCAATTTATGAAAAAGAATGCCTAGCTATACTCATGGCAGTTGATCAGTGGAGATCTTACTTACAAGTGTCTGAATTTATTATCAAAACTGATCAAAAATCACTGGTACATTTGGATGATCAAAGACTAACCACTCCCTAGCAACAAAAGGCTTTGGCCAAGCTATTGGGATTACATTACAAAATCTTATACAAGAAGGGAAGTGAGAATAAAGTTGCTGATGCCCTATCTAGAGCTTCCCACCAGACAACATCTGAGTTAGCTGCAATTTCAATTACCCAACCAGCTTGGCTAGAAGAAATTCAGAGAGCATACACTCAAGATGGAACTGCACATAAACTCTTGCAAGAGTTAACCATTTCTTCTCCTATTGGTCATTACAAACTCAAGAATGGCCTCATCCTGTACAAGGACAGACTTTGGATTGGCAGATCACCTCATCTGCAGCAGAAGATTTTGGTGGCTTTACATGCCAGTGCAGTGGGAGGACACTCAGAATTCGAAGCCACATACCACAGAGTCAAGAAAATGTTTGCATGGCCCAAAATGAAGCAAATTATCAAAGACTTCGTGGCTGCATGCACTGTATGTCAGCAAGCTAAGAGTGAGCGTGTAGCCTACCCAGGTTTGCTTTCACCACTCCCAGTTCCTGAAGGTGCTTGGCAAATAGTCTCATTGGACTTTATTGAGGGTCTTCCCAAATCCAATAGTTTCAACAGCATTCTTGTGGTGGTGGATAAATTCTGAAAATATGCTCACTTCATACCCCCTATCCCATCCATTCACTGCTCTGCAAGTTGCTTTGACATATATGAACAATGTATTCAAGCTCCATGGCCTACTTGCTGCATTAATCTCTGACCGAGACAGAATTTTCACCAGCAATATTTGGCAGGAATTGTTCAGGCTTATTGGAACTGATTTGAAAATGAGTACAACCTACCGCCCCCAAACTAATGGGCAAACCGAAAGGGTCAATCAATGCCTCGAAACTTATCTAAGGTGCTTTGTTCATGCATGCCCTAGTAAATGGTCTCATTGGCTTTCTCTGGCGGAATTTTGGTATAATACCTCTTATCACTCCACCTTGAGCAAGACACCTTTTGTTGTTCTATATGGTCATGAACCTCGACAACTAGGCATTGATGGGGTTGAGTCTAGCAAAGTACCTGATCTGAAACAATGACTGAAAAAAAGAGCAATCATGCAGCAACTGATGCATCAGCACCTTCTCAGAGCACAAAAACATATGAAATATCAAGCAGACAAGAAAAGAACTGCTAGATCATTTGAAGTTGGTGATGCTGTATACCTCAAAGTGCAACCCTATGTACAAAAATCTTTGGCTGCAAGATCTTCGAACAAATTGGCATTCAGATACTTTGGTCCCAACAATATCATCTCCAGGATTGGTGAAGTGGCTTACAAGTTACAGTTACCTTCAGATTGCTCCATCCACCCGGTCTTTCATGTATCGCTCCTGAAAAAGGCAGTTCATCCATCAACCTTGGTATGTCCAGAACTTCCTGATCTCTCTCATGAGTTGCACGTGCCTCAAATCATACTAGACAGACGACTTCATCAACACCACGATAAGATGACCCCCCGAGTGCTAGTCCAGTGGAGTAATTGGCCAGTCGAGTTGTCCACATGGGAAGACGAAGCTGCACTACATCAACAGTTTCCATTTGCGCCGGCTTCGGGTCAAGCCAACTCTCAAGGAGGGGAAGGTGTTACCATCCCAACGGAGAAAGTGCACTTCCAGGAGGCGTATTCGGAAGGAGGAGGGTGGGAAACGGTAAAACGCGCTAAGGGACCTAATGGCCGGTATGTTGGGCCAGAATGGGAGAATTGAGCCCATGTAATAGAGTAGTATTGCTTTATGTATGAAACTCCCGGAGAGGAGAGACCTTGAACTGGAGTTTTGTATCTTGAACTAGACCGTGCCTGTGTGCCGGCGGCGGCGGTGGCGGCGTGTTGTCGCCATCGATTATCTAGTTCCACCGAGTTCGATCCGAAATCCTACCTCCCGATACTTGATTGGTAACATAGTGCTGCTGAGACCTACTGCAGGATGGTGTTTGTGAACTTCCACTTGCGTCAGCCACGCATGCTTTGGAGGAAATCAGAAGGGATGACCAGATGATGTGTCTGTGAGTAAACCCGTGCCATTGGAGCCTCTTGAGTATTGGAGAATAATTGGAGGAATAACTCAACTCTTGGTATACTAAGAAAACTCTTGATATGCTAACACCCCCCCTCAGTTGGAACGCCGAGACTGCTAGGAGTGGAGACATTCAAACTGGACCGAAATTCAGTAAAAATAGATGAGCGAAGGCCCTTTGTAAATACATCCGCATATTGTGAAGTGGATGGAACATGAAGGACTCGAATATCCCCTGTAGCAACCTTGTCGCGGACGAAATGTAAATCAATCTCAACATGTTTGGTACGCTGATGTTGTACCGGATTTGTTGAGAGATAAACAGTGCTGACGTTATCACAGAAGACCACAGAAGAACGCCGGGGGCAGAAATGGAGTTCCTGAAGAAGTTGCCGAAGCCAAGAAATTTCCGCGACAGCATTAGCAACAGCTCTATATTCGGCCTCAGCACTGGAGCGAGAAACTATTTGCTTACGCTTAGAAGACCAGGAAACTAAATTGGCACCCAAAAATACAGCATAACCTGATGTGGAACACCGAGTATCGGGGCAACCCGCCCAGTCGGCATCGGAGTATGCAACAAGGTCACAAGTAGAAGACTGAAGTATCTTGAGACCATAGTCTAGAGTCCCCTTTATGTAGCGAAGAATGCGCTTAAGTATGGCAAGATGGGGCTCACGGGGATCGTGCATATATAGACAAATCTTCTGCACTGCATAGGAGATGTCAGGACGAGTAAAAGTGAGCCACTGTAAACTGCCGGCAAGAGCCCGATAGTCAGTAGCGTCAGCAACAGGTGCGCCATCAGCAGAGAGCTTAGCATTAGTATCAATCGGAGTGGAGCAAGGTTTACAGTTACGCATACCAGCTCGATCTAAGAGCTCAAGTATGTAATGGCGCTGGGAGAGGAACATGCCAGTGGAGCACCGAGAGACAGACATGCCAAGAAAATGATGCAAATGGCCAAGATCCTTCATAGAGAATTCTTTTGTAAGACAACTTACAATGTTGTGAAGAAGTACCTCAGAAGATGCTGTCAATATAATATCATCAACATAAAGAAGTATGCCATATCGGAACCCTGCCGCAAAATGAAAAGAGAGGTATCTGATTTTGCCTCCACAAATCCGATAGAGTGAATGAAGGAAGCAAATCTGTTGTACCAAGCTCAAGGTGCCTGTTTTAAGCCATAGAGGGACTTATTAAGGTGACATACATAATTAGGTTTGGACGAATCAACAAACCCAGATGGATGAGCACAATAGACTGTCTCTGCCAAAGTGCCATGGAGGAAAGCATTCTTCACATCTAATTGATGTACAACCCAGTTCTGAGATACAGCCAAAGAAAAAATTGTGCGTATAGCAGCTGGCTTAACAACATGACCAAAAGTTTCACCAAAATCAATACCAGGACGTTGTGTAAAACCACGAAGGACCCAACGAGCTTTATAACGGTCAAGGGTGCATCCGGATGTAACTTGTGGCGAAAGACCCATTTTCCTGTAACAATATTAACGCCAGGTGGAGGAGGAACAAGATCCCAAGTGTGATTGATTTGTAGAGCAGTGAATTCCTCCACCATAGCATCACGCCAATTTGGATTGGCCAGAGCACCACGATAAGTCTTCGGGATAGGAGACAATGCGGTGGCCTGCAAATTCATAATCTTTTTTGGTTGGCGAAAACCATGTTTGCCCCGAGTGACCATAACATGATCATTTGCAATTGGCGTGACTGGAACAGCTCTCTATGGAATGATGGTACAAACAGTAGAAGAACCATCCCCAGGAGACTCAGCATTAGGTGCTGCCATAGGGATAGGAGCGGCCACTGGGGGTGCTGCTCCAGCTCCTAGTGTAGTAGGAGCAGGCGATGTTGGAGGTGGCATGTCGCCATTGGAAAGTCCAACGTTGGTGCTAGAAGGCACGACATCAGCCTCAGGCACAACAGCAGGCGCTGAAATTTCCAGACCGCCAGTCGGAAATTGCTGGGCAGTGGGTGTGCCTGGGACGCCATGACCTGCAACACCAGAACCTGCAACAAGTGGTGAAGGAACAGGGCTATACACATGGTTAAATTCCGACAAAAAATCAAGGTTGGATGAAGGTAGTGGAGTAGGAAGCTCGGCAAAAGGAAAAGATGACATGACGAGAAAGAATTATGCGATTTGTGGCTAAGTCAAGGCAGCGATATCCCTTGTGGTCTGAAGGATAGCCCAGAAACACACAAGGGGTGGATCGCGGAGCGAGTTTATGCGGAGTGGTTGCAGTTAAATTAGGGTAACATTTACAACCAAAGACACGAATGTTATTTAAGTGTAACGAACTGCTGGGTAAATGAAAAGAAGTGGAACCAACAGCTGTAACAGGTAAAGATGAACCATTACCGACAATTATATTATATGGATTAAAAGAATTGGAAGGATGAACGTGTGTTAAGAAGTCGGAATTTGAAACCATGTGTGAGGAAGCACCTGAATCCATATACCAGTTGTTGGTTGGAGGAGGCGTGAGGGTCATGGTGCTGAAGTTACTTGCTAATGCTTGTGGATCCCATGTCCAGGAAGAAGCCACCGGGTTGGGGGAGCCATAGTAGGAGGAGCCGGTGAACTGTTGTTGTTGTACAGGTGCACCAGCAATGAAAGCTTGATGTCGTGGTGGCAGCGGCGCTAGCGGAGGATGGGGGCGTGCGCCATACTGTCTTGGCCAGACAGCGAAGGTCCCCGTGAGGGGATTCCAGTGTTGAGGCACCAAAGTCCCTGGTGGACGACTGGCCAGACCACCAGGCTGACCATTGGACTGTCCGCTGGATTTATTTCGCCAGCGCCGTCGGGGGCGGCTGCCGTCCTGGCCGCTGAAACCACCGCCATGGCTACTGGGGCTGTTGCCTTGACTGCCACCATTCGCACCATGGTTTCCCTAGCCACCACTAGGGCGAGCCGCAGGTGAGTGCGACGGCGATGAAGAGGTGACGAATGCCGTCAGGGTAGAAGCCTTGCTAACAATAGTGACTTCCTCAATAAGCAAGTCTGCACGAACATCAGAGAAGGACGGAAACGGCCGTGTGCGCTTGATCATGGCTGCCATGTGTGAGTAGCGTTCGTTGAGACCTCGAAGAACATTAAGAACGAGGGTGCGGTCCAGGACGGGTTCACCCAAAGTTCCCAAGGCGTTTGCCTTGCGCTTCATCTGGTTGCAATAATCTGTGATTGAGAGGTCACCTTGGACAAGGGTTCGAAACTCAGCGTCGAGGATGATGGCACGAGTTTCTCTGTTGCCGATGAATTGTCCTTCAAGTCCACACCACATAGATCGTGAAGACGGAGAGTCTCCGACAGAGACAGCATCAATAAGGTCGGGAGATACCGTCCCAAAGAGCCACGAACGAACGGTGCAGTCCATGCGGTTCCAATGAGGATCTGCAGTGAAGTCATCGTCGGTGAGCACAAGGTCTTCAAGGGCATATTTGGTGACGGTGTTGAGGAAGAGGGAGCGCCACCGGCTGTAGAACGTCGATGTTTGCTCAAGCACGAGAGGGACCATGGCCTTGATGTTGACGACCGCAAGGGCTTGAGCATGGAGCTGGGCGTGCTCTGCGTTCTCGTATTCGGTGACACACTGTTCCGCCGCTTCGGCCCGAGCAGTGGCAGCGTCTGCACGGGCGGTAGCAGCCTGGACAGCAGCCGTGGCTGCCTGCGCAGCAGCGGTAGCCTCAGCGGCCGCCTGCTGGGCCTCCCCGAGTGCCTGCTGGAGCTCGGCAATGGAGGACATGGCGGCAGGGTTGAGAAGACGGTGGTGGGGAAGACCGACGGGTGTCGGTCCTAGGAGCGGAAGCGAGGGGATCGAGACCCCTGTGATACCATATTGGAGAATAATTGGAGGAATAACTCAACTCTTGATATACTAAGAAAACTCTTGATATGCTAACATTGAGGCTCATGTCAAAGATGCAGATGTCAACCTCCACCGGAGCCCGATATTTGTTTCGCTGGATTGTGTTCTGGTCAGCCAGAAGGACACAGAGGGCACCGTCCTCCGTGAGAAGAGGGTACTCCAGTGTGGGCCCCCTGGGCAACCGCGCCTCGTCGAAGCCGTCGAACCCCCAGAGCTCACTGGCACGAACCTCTACCATTTTCTCCCACCGTGGATGATTCTGGAACAAGTTGCCGCCTTTCAGAGTCCACATCATCACCAAATCGTCTTTGGGATCCGTGGCATGACGATCAATGCAGACGAACCAAATGGAGTCCCCAATGCAGCTCATGGTCCTGGCTGCCTTCCCATCCTCGTCCTCGTCCTCGTGCTCGTCCTCGTCAAGCAGGCACTCGGTTGGCAGCCCGATGGATCCGAAATTATTGTGGTCATCGCTGGTGTCCAGGTGGCAGTACATGAGCCCTCATGAAAGATCGGCCCAGATACCATATTTGCTTTGGAAAGAGAAGGCCACATCGGCGATGAATGGTTCTTGGATGTCCTCATGCTGAATCTGGATGGGCTTCTTGGTCTGCCACGGGCCGTTGCCGCCAGACGCCGCTGGGTTCGCCCTTGTCTCCGGAGTGCACGCGCAGAGAACTTTGCACGGCGCCGGAGACAGCTCATCAAGAGCCATGACGAACAGCTCGAAATCGCCGCTGCCGTTGCGCTTGACGACAGGCTTGGTCATACAGACGGCTTCGAACCGATCCGGTGCGTACTGGATCAAGGAGAGCGACGCGGTAGCGTTGTCGTAGACGAGATAGTAGGCGAGGTGGGAGCAGAATTGGCGGCGAAAGTCCAGGAAGATGACGGTGAGGCCCTGTTCGTCGGCCACCTGAACGGTGCCCGCGGCCATCGTCTGGCCGCCGGCGAGCGTGTCGTCGTCCTTGAGGGGGCAGGTGAGCTGGATCTCCGAATCGAACCTCCGGAACGCCTCGTCGGTCATGCGGATGGCCAGAGAGGAGGTGAGGAGCGGGCCGTCGCCGAGGCGCGCGTAGAGCGTGAGGCCTTCCGCCGCCTCCGTGGCGTGCTGCCCGCATCCGTAAGACCTCTTGCTTGCGCACTCCATCTTGTTCCACCCATGCCCTGGCTCTGGCTCGTCGGTACACATATCGACTGTGTCACTCAGCACCAAGATAGGAGAAGGACGCCGGGACGTAGCCATGGCTGACGCTCCGGGTAGGCGGCGGGGGCCGAGGTGTTGCGCTGCGTGTTGGCGGCGGAGGGCGCGCCAATTTGAGACCAGATGGAACTTGTGGAACAGGATGGGAAGGAGAGACCGGTCACGGCGCGCAATTCGACTTGGCCTCGATTCCATGGATCAAAGGAAGCAAGAGATTCGTTCGATGGGGATTCACGTGGATCGGGTGGATGCTGGACGGTGTGTGATCGCCTCCACGCGCTCACCCAACCAACATAGTGGGTTAGGAAGGAAAGAGGCTGTTGGGCCAAAAAGGACAAACCACAAGTAAAACTAAAAAAAAACTCGGCGACAACTCGGGTTAGCCCAGGCTGCCCAGCCCAAAAAAGAAACTGCATGTTTTAACACGGACCCGCAGCACCGAGTAGTTCTAGTTCACCGCCGTAGCCGTCCGTGCCAAAGACATATCCGAATTCCGAACGCAGCTGGGCGCAAGGCAGAGTCCACCTCACCGCGCGTCCCGGGCCAAGTGGCCTCCGGCCGCTGACGCCTCCGTCGCCACGCCACAGCAGCGGCCACTACCATCCGGCGCCACCCCGCCACGTCTCGCCCATGCACGGACACAGCGCCACCGCCCCCCACGTCGCACGCCCCCGAGCCCCCATGCCTAGCTGCTTATCAACCGGACCAAGCTCTCCACAGAAACCACAGCCCGCGCACGGGGACCGGCCTGGGAAGAAGCAGCAGAGAATTGTAGCAGCCAGCTAGATTCGGCTGGGGGCATGGCGGGGGCGATTGCTCGGTGGCTCGCTCTGGTTCTTCTGGTGGCCGTCGCGGCGGTGATCGCGGCGGCGGAGGGGAATAATAAGCACGAGGGATGGGGGAGGATGAGCGGCAGGGTCGGTGGCCAGGTGGTGGAGAAGGAGAGGCGGAGGGTGGTGGCGGAGACGGAGGCCGGGAGGGTGACGGCCGTGGACGTCGCCGACGCGGCGGGCACGGCGTACCGGCTGCACTTCATCACCATGGATCCCGGCGCGCTGTTCCTGCCCGTGCAGCTCCACGCCGACATGGTGTTCTACGTCCACAGCGGTAACACTTACACATCTAATGTTACTATATATGCACTTGACAGGCAAACTTGTACACATGGTAGCGTTAAGCTATGGCCAAAGTCATGTACCTTGACTCCATGTCCATGGTCACTTGATGACGGGCTATATAACCTCTCCAAGTGTGTGTACTGTCCATTGAGTAGCATTTTGAAACTGAGATTTGTGGGGGCAGGACGGGGCAAGGTGACTTACATAGAAGAAGAGAGCGGTGAACGGAGTTCACTGGAGGTTGAGCGAGGAGACGTCTACAACTTGGAGCAGGGCAGCATCCTCTACATCCAGAGCTACCCCAATGCCACGAGGCAGCGTCTTCGGATCTACGCCATCTTTACCAGCGAGGGTATCAACGCCGAAGACCCTTCGGTATGAAACATGCCTCCATTGCATGATCCCAACCTTGCCGGAGATGTTTCTGTTCATATTTTGTGACTATTGTTGTGCACGTATCAACGCAGAAACCTTGGGTGGAAGCTTATTCCAGTGTCAGTAAACTGCTCACAGGGTTCGAAACAGAGGTCATACGTCTTGGCTTTGGGGTAAGTGAAAGGAAAACTGAGATAATATCTTGCATATGGTACACATAAGCAATTAAAGCATAACGATCAGCAAGTTAAATCGTTGTCATGGTTTGCAAGGTCCAAAGAGAAGTGGCAGAGGCGATCAAATCGGCGAAGACCCCGCCATCGATCATACCATACAACCCACATGAGAAGCGCCACGAGGACAAGCCCAATTGGACTGAGGACATCGTGGACGCTCTGCTGGGAGTGAGAGACCCGGAGGACTTCCTGAACAAGAAGAAGAAAAAGGACAAGCACAAGCACAAGAGCAAGGACAAGAAGTCCAAGAGCAAGTCGTTCAACTTCTACTCCGGCAAGCCCGACGTCCACAACTGCTACGGGTGGAGCAAGACCATGACCAACAAGGACCTCGACGCCCTGCACGGATCCAACATTGGCATGTTCATGGTCAACCTGACCACGGTAGTCAAACCACGCGACTGGTTTCAGGCTACCACATTTGACACCACCTCTCAATTGCAAATGTTAGCTGCTAACCCACTCGATTTGCAGGGTTCGATGATGGGGCCACACTGGAACCCGAAGGCAACGGAGATCGCCATCGTGACGGCCGGTTCAGGGATCGTGCAGACGGTGTGCCCGAGCAGCAACAGCAGCAAGAGCAGGAGATGCAGTCACGGTGACAAGCGGCGAGGTCCGGGCGGCCGCGGCGACGACGAGGGCAAAGACAAAAGCACCGCGCAGTGCAGGAGCTCGGTGTTCAGAGTGAAGGAAGGCGACGTGTTCGTGGTGCCACGGTTCCACCCGATGGCGCAGATGTCGTTCAACAACGACTCGTTCGTGTTCGTCGGGTTCAGCACCCACATGGGCGAGAACCACCCTCAGTTTCTTGCTGGCAAGGGGTCGGTGCTGCAGGCCATTGGCAAGGAGGTGCTGGCACTGTCGCTGGGTCACAAGAACTCCAGTGTCGTCGAGAAGCTGCTGTCTGCGCAGAGGGACTCGACGATCCTGTCGTGCGTCTCGTGCGCCGAGGAGCTGGAGGGGAAGGCGGCGGAGGAGGAGGAGCGGAGGCGGCGGGAGGAGGAAGAAGGGGGTGGTGGGAAGGGGCCGGGGGAGCGGGAGGAGGAAGAGAGGAAGAGAAGAGAGGAGGAGGAAAGGGAGAGGAAGGAGCGCGAGGAGGAAGAGCGGAGGAAGAAAGAGGAGGAGGAGGAAAGGGAGAGGAAGGAGCGAGAGGAGGAAGAACGGAGGAGAGAGGAAGAGGAAAGGGAGAGGAAGGAGGAAGAGGAGCGGCAGAGGGAGAAGGAAGAAGAGAGGGAGAGGAAGGAGGAAGAGGCGCGGCAGAGGAAGGAAGAAGAGAGGGAAAGGAGAGAGCAAGAGGAGGAGCAGAGGGAGGAGGAAGAAGAGCGTGCAAGGAGGGAGGAGGAAGAAAGGCAGCGGGAGGAGGAAGAACGACGGCGGAGGGAGGAGGAGGAAGAGGGTGGCGGAGGACGTGGAGACGAGCCAGAGAGGGAAGAGGAAGAAGAGACCGGCGACGAGATGCCGTACTGGTCGTCCAAGAAACTGAAGCACCACCACCGTTTCGGCATGTTCAGGAGTGGCTGATCAAGTGTTCTAGCCGCCGCTGTTCGTTGCAAATAAACGGGTGGCCTCACTTGTAGTCGGTAGAGGTCCAGTCCACTTGTGTAGCTTGCCGTCTGTGTTCACTTTGTCGTTGTTTGGGCGGAGCCTGCTCTTGCTTCTTGTGTGTTCACTTTGTCCGTTGTTTGGCTTCTGCTTTCTTGTGTATAAGCGGAGCCTGCTATCTTAATCCAGCAAATGTATGATGTATGAACCGCACCGTAAATAAGCAAATACGCCTTTCAATATGATCGAAATGTTGCTCCCTTCAATATGATCAAAGTGTTGCTCCATGCTCTGATGCTACATCGCTACTTGCTAGTGCAAAATGCTGTTTTCCTATCTTAACATGATGCTGCTTTCCTATCTTAACAAGATCAGAGTGCTGCTCTACACAGGGTTAACAAAACCATTGAAACCCGTCCGGTTTTCGCGGTAACCGGTCGTACCGCTCCGGTCCGGTTGTGAAACCGGTCGGTAACCGTCCCAAACCGACACTATAAAACCGCTCCCACCGGTTAGCTGGCCGGTTTCCACCGGTTACCGGACTGGTTTTTCTGGTTTTAGAAACCGGCCATAGAGCGGTTTGGTTAACCCTGGCTCTACATCGCTAGTTCGCGCAAAACGCTGTTTTCCTATCTTCACCTGGATACGCGGAAGCATATTGCAAACAAAATGTGTTTTCCTATGTTCACCTGGATTCACGGAAGCATATTGCAAACTAAACGTGTTCCGTCTACAAGAGGCGGTACTAGTTCGTCCATAACCAGGCACCGGACCATAAGCTGAAACAGCAGCACATGCTAATGAAATTTAGGAATATAGAAGAGCAATGGTGTGGTCGGTAGAGAGAAAAAAAAAAACATTTTGTCCGCCTGAGCCAATACGAATTTCAGTCTCCTTGGATGGTTTGTCCAGAGGCAGCCTAGCTACAGACTACTGAGAATCCAGAGCAGTGCTTAGATTCCCTCCCAGATTTCGCATCAGACGATCGTATGACAAAACAAATGCTCCCAAAAGCATTGACAAGCATTTGCACCCCAGAAAACTGTACAAAATGTTTCAGGGTGTGTTTAGATTGGGGAAAGATTCCCCGAAAATACACTGTTCACCAAAAAACACTATAGATGAATAGTGATATGTGAGTAGAAGAGGTGTGATGAATAGGGAAAAGTTGGATGAATAGTGGATTTTTGGGGAATATTTGGGAAACTAAACGGGGCCTCAGTCTGGATGCCTAAAAGCAGTTCTGACGTCGACTCCCGACAGGACGAGCGGACTTTTAATTCACACAGGAATAGCTATTCCCTTGCTTGACATGCTGTCAAGGATGTCGTTCAGTGCTTGACACAGCCCAGAAATCTGCAAGCACGAAGAAAATTAATTTATACTTCTCAAAATAATAAATTTTTGATTGGTGCAGGCAAACTTGGCGCTCATGGTGTGAGTGAAAATACAAGTGAACATCTTAGACAGCAAAACTAACCTGCTGGTCCCATTGTTGTAGCTCTTCCGTGTCATCATCAAAATGTATCACCGCCTCAACCTATGTGAACCAGCACTGAATGTCAGTTTAAATAACTAGAACCTTGAAGGATAAATATATCGCAGAACCATATGCCTCAACTTAAGTCTCAAAAAGAAAAAGAGTATGCCAAGTACCTGATCAATTGAACCCCGCATTCTATCCTCATAAATCATCCGAGACGCTATCTTCTCAGCCTGGCAGTGTCAAAACATCGAAGGATTCAAAAGTGAATAAAGCATATAAGTGATGTAATCAGTTGATACAAAGCACACACTATACCCAGCTGGTCAGTACCAACTACATATCATGTTCTTCTCTTTAGATAAAAGGGAAAAATATTTAATAAGTGGCATGCCCTAGAAAAAAGGTGACATGATCAAGCAAACATGTATTCTGCATCTTCAGGTACTGAAACTAGCAGCTGAAACTCGGCTAAATAAATGTTCTCAGGTCTTCATAAATTAGAATAGATAAATTCTATAATTTATACCTCTTTCACAGCAATTAGAATACATGCATTTTATAAGTTATAGATCTTCACAGCAATTTTAATACAGTTTATAATTCAAAGCTATTTTCAATTCAGAATCGAACTGACAAACTGAACTGATGGAAGGATTCAGAACAATTGATAAATGTGCCAACAAAGGGACCTACCTTCCTAGGATCAATGCCCAATAATGTCCCAAGCTCATCAAAGCTGCAGAAATTAGGTAGTTGGTTAGCAACTTATAGGATATAACAGATACTAATTAATCTTTTGTAAACATAGGAGAATCAATTCACCTGATATTTGTGTAAAGTTTACTGGCACTAAGGAGATTGTGCTCAATCATTGCCCGGTCAAGTACAGTGGACCTATCTGGTAACAAAGCTTTCTGCAGTTTGATAGAAAAAAAAGTCAAGGACAAGGATAAGAACTTCTATTAAAAGATGGTATAGAGGCTCACTAACTTGATGCGGCCTCAGCTCCTCTGCAAATGCATCGATTTCTGGTTTCCTCAAAATCCTTTCAAGATAAACCTGAATATTTGGGCAGCAGAAAACACAGAGTATCAGTAAAGTGAATTACATCATAAGATACAATGCCTGGCGAGGTAACACTAGTGTCTCAAACCTTCTGCAGTATTGGGTATATCTTCAGCTTCGAGCATCTTTCATCCTGAAAGGGGCAGAATCAAGTTATGTTGCGTTGCATCCAGAAGTCACAATTAAAACAAGATTTGCATAAGATGAATAAGACGCAAAATAAACACATTGAGAGAAAATAAAAAGAGGTATTAAGAAAAACATGATAGATACACGTGTCCCAGCCTCAAAGTGGAGAGGAAAAAATCTACTCACTACAAGACCTGAAAATGTATACAGTAAGATAGTATGGCATTGGTATAACACTAAATGATCATAGGCCTGTCTACCAGGAAAAACATAAAAACCTTGTTTAACTGGTATCTTTTACACCATCGGCAATGAATAAACTACTAAGGTAAATCTGCAACGCCATGTTGGCTACTGACATAAACAGGCCGAAAGCATTTTAAACCAATTTGAGTTGAATAAAGGATAAGATGGAAGGCCTCCAGAGAGCTGTTGATAGTATCCCGTCATTCACAATTATAAACCGCAGCCAAGGTTATGTAGCTGGTACACAATTGAGATGTGCATATAAAAAGTACCTTATACAGCGTAGCAAGAACACGAGAGCGTTGTGGACCAGCACCAGCCAAAATTGTGCACGTCACAGCAGCACTAAGAGCTTGCTCTAGAGCATTTTCATCAATCTCTCTGGCATCATATGGTAATATTTAGAAGAAAATTGGGAAACAACATTGGTGCCAGATTTTATAACTTGTAATCAATCACACCCAACAAATATGCAAAACATTAAATTTCCGCTTATATATGAATTAAGGAAATACATAAATTAGTAAAAAACATACGATATAAGAATGAAGGATAAAGTAATACAAACTAAGAAACAGCGAGACAGTGGATAACCATGCACAATTTTTTATGGCTGTGAAGAACAGAAAATATTGCAGAAGGCGCAAAAACTTACTCATCTCCAATCTTCCGTTGTTCAATCTGAGAGATATCATAATACCGCAGAGCAGCTTCCAGGAATCTTCTTTTCAGATCCAAAATCCTTGCATAACAAACCTTCAAAATGTAGGAAAACATCAAGCAGAATCAGGCTTTGGTCCTAAAATGCAAACATATTTTACTTTTTCCAAAAATAACAAACCTTGTATTGCAAGTTTAGAACTTCCTGTTGACTGTTGGTGACCAAAAATGAAGCCTTGTTGATAAATGCCTCAGCATTCACTGCATCATCATCCTACAAAAACGCAGAATTAACAGTTAAGCAAACAAGATGTGCTGATGATGTTACAGCCAAATAGGACTAACCTCTAAATAGAGCCGTGCAATCTGTACACACTTGGCTAATTTGTTGGTGTCATCAAGCATCCTGATTAAAAGAAATAGGTCAGAAGCTCCAAAGCCAGCATGTAAAACTCCATTCAAATATTTGAAACAAATCAAGATAAAAGTCAGCTTCTACCTGATTCCTGAGTCCAAGTCAATTCCACTAAGCATCTGTGCTGCTTTTGACCATTGTTGTTCAGACTCATATAGTTCTGCAAGCTTCTCTCTAATCACAACAACCTGTGGGTTGAGGAGCCAAATTAGATATACAGATTTTTATAACACTTCTCTACAACTTATCAAACAAAGGTCTTTCATAGAGTGAACCATAATTTATTCATAGACTCCAAACTCATAGAAAAACATTTTGAGTGGTGGATAGCCACATAATACTAGTACTGGAGGCATTAATTCTATGAAATATAACTAGAATTCTAGACAGGATTATGGATGCTTTTTCCGTGCTGATTTCAATATCTTACAAATCTAGTGTTTACAGTTCAAAGCCTAATTTCATTACATGTGAAAAAATTACTTCTTATGTCATTGGAGTCACATATATCTGGATACGCCAAGTACCACTTCAACAAAAGTATTCAGTGCAATTTAATTTAGAGGACACACAAATCCTATCGCTGTTGCCATCCTTCCTTTTTCATTTTTCTTTTTTGGCTTTAAAGAAGAAAACGCCGAAATGAAAATGTATAGCCGTGATGGTTAAGCGTGTAACATATCACAAAAAAAAAGTCCAAAGAAATTGATACAGAACTCAAATTGCTACTTATAACATGTGCTTGCTGCACCTTGACACACCAGGCCCTTGCACAAAGTATAAATTACAACGTGCAAACCATATAGGTAATCAACTGATGCATACACTTCCTTATGAATGCACATGAGCATGTATCATGAGGCAGCACTGATGCCCTGTATAGTGTTACCATATCTATTACAAGACATAGCTATGAACAATGAGGAAACAAGATGGACAAATGCGGCAATAAAAATGTGGAACATGGAAACAGAGACACTCAAATCAAATTTAGTAACCAACTTTCCCAATCAATGCGATGCCACAATTTACTATGCACCTCTGTGTTCCTTGAAAAGTACAAATTCACTGTTTACACTTTACAGTCAGCAGATTCACAGAGGTTCCACCAAATCGGTAGACATCTCCATCTATACCTAACATCAATCAAAGTTAACATTAGCAGGACAGGCTAGCAGATTTGAGAGCACCCCCTGGCCCTAAAATTTCCATATCTACATTCTGGGAGGTAAACAGGCGGATACAACGGTAGCTCGCATAACGGCAGTAGCTTCAATTATTGCATCGAGCCTTTACCAATAATTTAGCTTGTATAACAAATAATAAGAATCCTAAAAGAGATCCACGAACCAATTGCAGTACACTATGATCAGTTATCAGGGCAGTGGCCTAAAAGTAGTATTCGCAGTAGGAACCAATGTGCTCTAATTTCTCCACAAAGAAGACCATAATGGTAGCTTGCATAACGACAGCAGCTTCAATTATTGCATGAACCTGTTTACTAATATCAAATTTCCAAATAACTAAAAACACATAACAATTTAGCATCCTACAAGCGTGAGGCGAACAATTGCAGTACACTATCAGTGCAACATACAGAAGATAATACAGCGACATAAAAGTAGCATTTGCAGTAGGAGACCAAGGTGCCCTACCTGCTCCTCGAAGGAGACCACGCGCGGCTGGATCTGTGTGAGCGCGTAGTGTGCGACCTCCTTCTGCGCGTCGGACTCCAGCTTCCCAAGGTCCTGCGCAAACGTCTGCAGCAGCTGCCGCGACACCACGAGCGGCACCTCGTCCGACACCACTGCAATCACACCAATCCCCACAATTTAAACCACACCAATAGCAAAATCTGCCAGAATCAACAGCTAGGTTCAGATTAAAGCGCTAATATTACTGTGGCTGAGGAAGCGCTTGGCCTGGGAGATGTCCGGCGGTGAAGACGAGAGGACGGAGGCGAGGATGTGGCGGTACTGCTCGATCTTCTGGCGCTGGTCGGCGATCGCCGCCGCGCTCGCGAGGGCGCTCTCCATGGCTTCCTCCGCACCGCGGGCGCAGGGATGCCGGAGGGACGGGGGTTGAAGGGTGGGTGTGGCCGGGGAAGGCGAGGGGGAAGCTAGGGTTTTGGTGTTCGATCTGCGGCGATGGCGATGGTGAGAGGAATTCTAGAGCTGTTGTGTTTTGTTTTGCGCAAGGAGGAGTCGGATGGAATTGATGATGATAGGGGCCTCCTTTTCATTTGGGCCTAGTTTTCGGCTTTGCTATTCGTTCCAATATATATTTGGGCCATGCTTTTCGGGCTTCAGATTCACGCCTTTCAAAATGGACCTGATTCCTGGCCCATTTGTATACAAACAGAAAACAAAAGGTTGCATTGTACTCCTGGCCGCGATGAAGTAGAATTTTGCTTTCTATCCAAAACATTTCTTTTGGTTGAAATCAAATGCTTATTTCGCTAAAACCAGCCTTTTCTCTAGCTGACTAGCTCTGTTAAGCATTATTTATGCCGTTGTATACTTTGCCAATGTAGTATCTGAAATATATATGCTTTTTGAAAAATATCAGGATATCATAGAATGTACTAGTACTCCCTCCGTTCCAAATTGTAAGTCATTCCAAGATTTTTGGAGGGTCAAACTATCTCAAGTTTGACCAAATTTATATAAAAAAAATACTAAGATTTATGATACCAAATAAGTACCATTAGATTTTTTATTAAATATATTTTTAGATTATATCTATTTATTTCTATAAATTTTTGTGATCCACTCTATAATTTTAGTCAAACCTAAAAAGAGTTTGACTCTACAATAATCTTAGAATGACTTATAATTTGGGACGGAGGGAGTAGAAAGGAAGGAATGTTTCGTGTTTCAGATTGCTCGGAGTATTGTACATCCCTTGGGAGTCGGGTGCCATGCAACACGACCCGGAGCCGTCTACAATCATGGCGCTACAGTCCACCGGCGCCGTGGGTTGAACGATGACCGCCGATGCCGCCTGCTACTCCGGTACCAGCAGTAATTCCGGGCACCGGGTGCCGTGGTGCGGCACCACCCTGTGCGCCCCGCGACCGGGAAGGAATCCTACACACCCACCACCATTCCACCTGGTGGCCCGTGGCCGCCCCGCCCTGTCCTCCCGTCCGGCCAGCCTCCTAACTCCTCGTCCCCGATAAAAGCTGCACGCTTGCTTGTCCAACGTGAAAGACCGGCATAGCCGCCAGCCAGGACTGGACACACTGGACGGCTGGACCAGCACGCGGCGGCAGAAGCGGCAGGCCGAAGCAGCGACGGCTCAAATCATCTCGCCAGCGAGTTCAATGCCACCCCGTCCCGCGCCATCGGTGCAGCTAGGGGGTGGACTGGTCCGTGCGTGCCCCGGCGATCCCGGCGCCAGCGGGTGAGAAAGCCGCGGCTCTTTCCGACGAGCGCAGGCAACAGTACCCCCGGCGGAGACGGCGCCGTGCTACTCTTCGCGCTGCGTGCTGCGACTGCGAGCAAGCATAGTTTCACCAAAAAGTTCTTTTTTTTCACAGTTCATCAAATTCATTCTTCTCACAACACGTTTCCCAACACACTATTCATCTTAAAAAATGTACTTTTTGCTTCTAACTAAACACCCCCTGATGATTGGTCACAAGCCAGGCAGGGAATTCAGGCGCCCCCACACAAGAACAGTGACAGTCCGCAGCGCGGCGAAAACGACCGGGGTGACTCGGCGAGTGATGCTAATCCAGCCTCTTCCGGGAATGATTGTTTTCTGGGTCAAGTTTGTTCGGTAGGTGTGGGGCTATGGCTTTGTCACCATAATTCAGAACAGTGAAGCCGGAGTTGGTGGACTACCGGCTATTCCGCAACGTCTTTCGATGGACTCCGTTCAACTGAACCTTTTTCTAAGAACAGAAACATGGAAGAAAGGCCTCAGGCACGATCCATCAATTTTGACAGACAGTTGCAAAGCATGGGCGGGCACGGCAGCAACCGTAGAATAGCAAGGTCAGGTGTTGCCTGAAATGGGACGCGCCTACCTGTGCCGTGTTTACGTCAAAAAAGTTGTTTTGATATTCATTCCTTACAGAAAACATGCTTCACCGAAAAATTCGCCTTTAACTTCTTTTAACTTTTTTATTCATCTCTATCACAGAATAAGCTTTTAAAAAAAAATTCTTTTCTCCCCCTCACCCAGAAGAGGTGGCCACGTAAAAGAAGAAAGACAATTACCTGAAGCATGACGGTAACCCAAACACGGTGAATCTTCGATCACGTCGCTTTACGTATGCACGTTTACAAATTACAAGCCGACAAGCGCACGGAAGTATCTAGGGGTTGTTTGGATCTTAGGGTGATGTCGATTACAAAAACTAAACATGAGTTAATTATAAAACTAACCTCACAACTCCTAGGTGAATTTGCGAGACGAATCTAATGAGCCTAATTAATCCATGATTAGTCACTGGATTAATTAGGCTCATTAGACTCGTCTCGTAATTTCGCCTAGGGGTTATGGAATGAGTTTTATCATAAAACTACGTTTAGTACTACTAATTAGCATCCAAACATTTTACGTGACAGGACGAATGTTTAGAGCGTTGGGCGCTGTGATGGCCCGGCGACAATGCCTGGAATCTGGACACGCTGGTGTACGCTTGCATCAACTGGTCCAAGCGAAACGTCATGTACGTACTACGAATCACGACGGCCGTTTGAACATACGACGCCTCCTGATTGATGCCGAAATTGACCAAGTACATGCCGGCCGCCGCGGCCGGGGTGCATCACAGTTCATAGCAGGGCTCAAGAACTCCAGACCATGGCACGACGACCCTGGGCCGGGGTGCGTCACAGTTCATAGCAGGGCTAAAGAATTCCAGACCATGGCACGACGACCCTGGGCAAGATGGGAGTGGGACACGAGAAATTTCCAAGATTGATCTATCAGCCTACAATGCGTCAACGGGCCCTGGGTACTAAAAAACTTCGAGGGGAGAGTGATGGGCCGAAAAGGCTACAATCGGAGCTATACGCTTGTTTTATGTTTGTATACGCAGTAGTACGTGATTTACGTAACACACACATGCGCGTCGAGTACTTTCCAAGACTCACCCAATTGTTTTCCCTCTAATCAATGCCGCGGGCAGCGCTGAACAAACCCCGAATCTTCTTTGTCCAATGTCCACGATAAACAAACACACAAGCCAAACCAAGCGCTTAAAATAAACAGATGCTGACAGAGAGAGTTGGTTCACACAATCACACCACCAAACGAAAGCGCACACTTTCGGAACCCTGCTTTCGCTAGCTCCAGACAGCTCCGTGAGACCACCGGGTGGGCCAGCACGTCTAGGTCCCAACGGTCAGCGTCGCTGGGCGGTGCCGACCAACGGCGGCAGGGGTGCTGACGGGGGAAGCAGACAGCAACAGGTTAAGATAAGAGCTTACGATAAGCTAACCGGCCTGCACTCTCCTAGAGCGGTTAACAAGTGAGCTAAACCTGATAAATAAATCAAGGCTGACGGGAAGGAGATAAAGCCAACTGCATTAGAGCACAATTGGGCATGTAAATTTGGGTCCCTAAATCCTATTTTACAAGCTCACATATAAAATTTAGAGGCTAAATTTGTATCCAACTCTAGTAGGCATGCATCCATACACTAGTGAGGCATGAAAAATGATGAGATCTATGGTTTGAAAACGAGGAGGATGGATTGAGACTTTGAGAGGGAGGATGAGAGGCTCCCAAATCTAAAGGTTTGGAGGAAAAATTTGGAAAGACATGTAAAATATGAGAAAGTTTAAAAGTCCCACAAGAGAAGATTTTTTTCTTTTGACTCCTAAAATTTAGAGTAAAAGCTTATTTACAAGTTCCGAACTGGAGATGCTCTTAGTCAATGGTTATCATGATGGCCAAGGCACGGAAGGGAGTGAGGGAGGAGACGAGAGGAAGCGCCATGCCGGCTTGTTTGCTTTTTGGTAGTATCTGCCACCGCCGCGTCATCTCAATGCAATCAGCTTCGCGGGCCCAGGCGTTGCGTTTTTCAAATGCTATACGGCCTAGTAGTACGAGTAGGCTTTGGCTGCTGTCACGGGTTATAGGCCATGTTTGGACCCTTTAGCCTATGGGCTAATTTTGTATATTATAGCAAAATAAATAGTAACTAGTGCTAAATATTTTAGCCCTTTTATAGATCATGGGGCTAAAGTTTAGCCTCAATTAGATCATCTAAGGTGACTAAAGGTTTGAAGGAGAGCTAAATGAATTTAGTTCATCTTTAGGCCCCATGTTTAGTTCCATTGAGCTAATTTATGGGTTAGATGGGGGTGCTAAAATTTAGCCCCACCTATCCAAACATGCCCATAAAATTCCGGACACGTTGGATTTGATCAGAGGACTAGATAGCATCTACTGTTACTCTCATCACATCCATTACATCCTTTTCTATCCTTTCCTCTACAGTGCATATCTCCAACTATCTCCACCAAGGTGTGTTTAGTTCCCCAACTCCCACCTAAAAAACACTATTCATCTAACTTTTTCCTATTTGTGGCAGAACCGCCCAATTTAAACTGGCTCAAGTGCGCCATAACGACCTGTTACGGGCATCGGACGCACTTCAAACAGTTTAAACTGGTGATCTGTCGAGTGTCCCAGGGACATCATCGATAAACCACGTTAACTCATATCTTTGCCATACATCAGGATCGTTTTCGGTAAGGAGAACACAACGAACATTATCATTTTTACACCGCATACCAAGATTCTTACTTATTACAAGCCAGGTTTTGAAGAGAACTTAAGTGTAAGTCAAGCCATTACTAAGAGTTTAATACAAACCGGTCTAGGTAGTTCTATATCACATATATCTACAGCCTCCGGTTTAACCCTAGAATCACCGGGACCACGATGATCTAGGTCTTCTGGATCTTCTTGGGGATCTCCTCTGTAGCTTCTTCTGAAAAAAAAAACAAAAGGGAGATTCCCTGAGTACGAAGGTACTCAGCAAGACTTACCCGCCTTACCAAAGAAAAGACTCCAAAGGAATATGATTGGGCTTTATGTGGATTTGGCTGACTCGACTCTTTTGCCTAAAAAGCATTACTAAAACTCGATCCTTATATTTTATGTATTTTATGCTCAGTTGAGTTGTTACTTATCCATCTAGGTTATACAGTATTTTGCATACAGGTTGTACTATGCTCAACCAGCATTTATGAATCACACTGATCTTGTTCAACTTGTTTCCTCTACGATGTTTAAAATTTGATCAAGTCCACTCATAACCAAGAGTTGTGTCGATCCGGATCAATGTACATCCTGCAGGAGATACCTAGCCCCAGTCACGCACAGTCGATCTTACTGTACGCAACAACCTTTCAATCAGTTGGACCAAAGACCGGAAATATCCTTACCCGAACCCGGGAACGCATCCCCACGTGGGCCCCACGTCTGGCGACCACCCCGTGAGTTCCAGATGACGATCCCGCCTTTCTCCGACCCAGCAAGCACCGGTAAGCGATATTTCCAATCAACGAGCCAGCTAATCTAATTGGCTTTACTGGTCCCATAACCCAGTAAGAAACCAGGTAGAATCACTCGATCAATTGCTTAAACAACGGATCGGTCCTTAGTCAATTAAGCAAGTAGGCAGAACTATGGATCGAGCTTACCTCAATCTCTCCTACCAGCTTCTGCCCACTATCTTTCAACTCGAATCTTTCATGATTCATATAAGATTGGTGAGGGCCTAGTTCATCATCTTTTAACTTAACTTTACTAAGCATAGCCAATGTAGATATTACTAATCAAATTTCTTAGCTAGGCAAGGATAGTTCTGTCAAGGAATATTTCATGCATCAAAAGGGTTTCAACCAATCCCTAACCTAATGCACATAAAATCATAAAATTTGGACTCATGAATATTATGAAATAAATGGGTGCTTCAAAGATGCACCGGGGCTTGCCTGGAATCACAAACAGGTTAGATTCTCCCGCGATACGAGATTCCGGAGCGACGACGATCACTTCCTTGACTTGTCGCTGCTCCTCCGCGAATCCCACGAGCTCGTACTCCCGAAGCTTGAGAGACTAAAACGTAATGCAAGTTAGCGATATGCTATGCAACACTTTTACGAAAAAGCTAAGCAACTTTCCCTTCTCGATAAAGTTGCAAGCCAACACAAACTACCCAAGATTTTTAAGAGACAAACCCATAATTTTCCTTTAATAAAACTTGCCCTAATTCATTTTTAGTTTATTTTTAATAATTTAAAATCATTTTCTAAAAGGTAAAGCATTTAAATAAATACATAAAACAATTTTAGAAATCATTTCTAATTATAAAAGAATTATTCAGAATTTTATCTCTTTTAGAAATTATTAAACATTCATTTAATTAAGCTAAACAAAGGAATTAAATTAATTATCTACACAAGGTTATTTAACATTTTTAATGGACGACAAATTTTAAAACAAGTTTAACAAAATTGATTTCATCATTTTTGGACTTTCCTATGATTTAAAAGGTGAAAAACACGAAATTTAAATCTATTTAGAAAACCTAAAAGGCAGTTTTGCGGAAACCCCCCCCCCCCGAACTTCTCCTCCTTCTAACCTGCGGTCCCTCCTTTGTTTAAAACAGAGGAGCGCGACGCGGACGCGCTCCGCCGGCCTTGACCGACGACGACTCGCCGGCGGCGAGGTCCCCCGACCCCGGCAGCTAGCCCAACCGCACCGCCTCGCCTTCGCGAACTCTCCTAGCCCCAAAACCCGACAGCTTCCCAAGCACCTTCGCCTCCGCGACGACGCAGGCGGCGGCGCACGACGGCGACACGCCGGCCGGCCAAACCCCGGCGGCTCGCTCACGGAGGACACACCTGGAAGCACCAGCAGCCCGAGGCGAACACCACGCAACCTCTAGCTCGCTCTACGAAACCCCCAGACAGCCTGCCCGCGTGCACCAGCCATGGCGGAAGTGCGCACGGCGGTGAACGCGGCGGCGACGACGCGCAACCGGCCCACCCGAGCCGCAAACCTTCCCAACAACTAGCCTATAAGCACCAGGGGACCAAGGGGAAGCTAGCTCACCCTCTAGCACGGGCTGAGACGGCCGGAGCAAGGCTGCCCACGAGAGCCATCGACCACGGCGGGTGGCGATGAGGAGAGATGGGGAAAACGGGGGCGCGTGGTTCCGTGATGGAAGAAGCTCAACAGGGATTGCTCGAAGAGGTAGAGGAGTTCAAGGCGAAGCTTAGGGTGGAGGGAATTGGACTGCAACGGCAGGATGACGGCGGAATTTGTCGGCGACCGAGAAGAAAAAGAAGAAGGCGAGCGACGGGAAAGGAAAACGAAGGAGGAGGAAGAAAGAAAAAGAACGCGGCGTAGGCGGTATATATCGACGAGAAATGCACCAAGACGACCGCCACCTCCTGCTGATCATCTTGCCACGATGAGGCCATGCCCGGCGACGCGTGGCCGAGCCACCGACGTCGAACCGCCATTGCCGTCCATCCAAGCTTCGGAGCCGAGAGATTGCGACCGAGATTTCTCCCAAAACCTCTTCTAAACTTGTCAAACTTCGAACACAAAACTTGTAGAAGGAACATAGCACTCCAACTTTCATATTGCAACCCTTTCAATTTGAGCAGTGTACGATGCGGATTTGAAGCTCCAATGTCGGCGAGTTTCACCCCCAAATTCAGTCCCCGAAAAACAAATTTCTCAAATTACTTTCAAATTTCCATTCAAACTCTCCTCGATCCCCAAATGAAACTTGTCCGTAACACATACAATTTCATTTTCTATTTTGGCACCATACTCAAATTCTCGATCAATCGCTCGAATTCGCGCCTTGATCATGGGTCGGGTTAAGGTGTTCATATGAACTCTGAAACCCTAACCTTGTTCAGAAATTCAAACTCAAATTACTCTCAAATTTTGAATAGAACATGCTATTCCTCAAAACACAAAAGTTCTTTGCCTTGACTTGAATTTCATTTCTTATTTTCGGACCTCTTTCAGATTCTCCATGGTTTGATCTCAATTTAAGAATTTACATCTCAGCCACTTAACCCTAAATTTTCTCAAGTCTTTCTCTGATTCGATTTTCAATCACGTTTTTCTCCTGGATTTACATCTAAGCTCACGCTGAACCCAAAAACAAAGTTGTTCTTTATACCTTACTTTACAACTTTTGTTTTTGTACCACGGTCAAAAGATCAACCAATAAATTTTTATGATCACTCAAACATTGCTGCTCCACATGGCCAAAACTGAATTTCAAACTCCTATTGTCGGATAGTGAATAGTAACTTCTCTCTTTTTCTTCCCTCCATTAATTGAGCTATTTCCGTACTCTTTTTCATCCAATTTTCGTGTCAACCATGCTCTCCCAATCTTCTTGATCAATTATATATATTTATTTCAAATTTATGTCGAATTTTGACCAAATTTTGACTTTGGTCAAACTTCGTGCCGTTCAAAAATCGGGGATGTCACACTATTCATCTTATTTCTCCTACTCACAGAACACGCTTTCCAGCGCGACATACAGTGTTTTTTCTCTCAGGGTGCGTTTAGTTCCCTTCACAACCATACAACTTTTCTTTATTCATCCAACTTTTCCCTATTTATTATATTTCTTCCACTAACAGAACACGCTTTCCAACGCGACCTAGTATTTTTTTGGATCTACAGTGTTTTTTTACTCATATGAACGCACCCTAAACTCTCCCTAGACACCCCCAGATTTTGAGACGCCAACCGTGATTGGGGTTTCAGGGGGTGTTTAGTTGGAGGAAAAATTACCTTTTCTAGATAAATAGTGTGTTGGGAAGCATATTTTGTGAGGATGATAAATAGTGAAAAAAAGTACTTTTAGGTGGAACTAAACAGGTTTTCAGCCCCTCGCCGCACCAAGGGAACAGTAGTGTTTCCTTTCTTCTGCACATGGGGGCTTTTCTCGGTCTCGTAAAATTGAACGAAACAGTTCGAGTTTGAGTTTGGAAAGATGTGGGCGACATGTTTTTTTTATTGTTGGAGTAAATATTTGTTTCAAGATAAATATTTTGCATCTTCCATTTGCCCTTAACAAATTTGGCCCTTTAAGGTATTTATATTGGGAGGTAAATATTTGTGGACTAAGCATTTAGTTGTCATTTGCCTAGTAAAGAGGTGATTGTCGTTGGCCATTTGCCACATAATTGACACTCTTGAGAGACAAATAAAATTGGGATTTGCCCTATGCCATTTGACCCTACATGTTTGGCACTCATGATATTAATTTGGGGCAAATTTGCTCCATTTACCCCTCCATCTAAACACATAAATGAATTGCTCGACATCGAATATGCCTTGGATTGGAATGAGAGTCCTTCGAGAGTTCAAACTTCAAAGCTTCTCCAGCAAGGTCACCCCCAACGCAAGACACCATCTAGTAGTGTCTATACCCTCATGTCAACTAGACACCACACTTAGAAACTACTTTCCCAAAACATAGTTTCCAAAAAATGAATTACCACCCAATCCTATACATACTCTCTCTTTAAGCATCCTATTATATTGCTTTCTTTCTTGGTTCTTATGTAGATACGGTTTCTCATGCAAGGCACATTATCTTTTGTCTTCTCTCCTTAATTGATTTGCCACATCATCAAATTGCTTATGTGATAGTCTATTTAACCATCCTAGTAGATGGATTGGGGGAGCCTAATAACGTAAAAAAAGCTATAGACTGTGACACGATAGAAAAACTATTTGAGAGAAGGCACTCACTACTTTTGTCTCAAAATAAATATTGTTCGTACCACGAGTTGAATAAATTTGTACCAAATATGTATAACATTTAAATCTACTTTCTAAATATCTATCTAATTGTACTTATATTGTAAATTTTAATATATTTTTATATGTAATTGGCCGGGTGGCAGCATCTCGAGAAGAGAGTTAAGACAATTATTTTTTAGACAGGAGAGTAGTACATACACTACATGATCCCTCATAGAAAAAGGTTTAACTTTCACAAGGTCGCTTTCTGCTTTGCTGGTCTATTCCTTTACTTCTACCACCGACGCCGACGTACAAATACGGAGTGCGTAAGTAATACGGGAGCCCTAGAAAACTTGAAGAAAGCTAAGAAAAATGAAAGCTGTCTTTTGCTTGCTGGAGAAAGCTAAAAGCAACTTCTTTTTACGGAACAAAGCGGAACGCAACTGAAGCGCAGCTCGGCAACGTCGTTTCCTCAGCGACCGAAACTCAAAAAGACTTTTCCCTTCGATCATAGAGGCAGGTCGTACCGAAATGTAAAAACTCGTGGGAAACGAGACAAAACAGCCGTCCATTTTGGATGGCGATGGGATCCCAGTCCCAGGATCCTCTCGTGCCCTTGCGTCAGGATGTCCAGCAGCAGGTCTCAGCGATAAGCAATCCTTTCGGATAAACTTACGCGTGCGTGCGTGCGTGCGTCCCTCCGGCTAAGGCAACTATGCACGGAACGTCTTCGCTGGTGCGAATTATTGCTGCCACGTTGGTACACTCGCTCCTCTCGGTCACTCGGCGTTCCTACGCCCCAGCTGGCTGCTGGAAGGCCCTGCTACTGCTATCCTCGTCGACCGATCGTTGCTGATCTCTACGCCACCGATGGAATGATATGATAACAGTGACGTTCTCGGCACCGTGGCACTAGTGTTCAGTGCGCTGTGGTACCACTTGCGGAATGTGGAACGAGATCACAGCACTTGAATTGAATCCGAATACATCGGTGAACAAACGCGCGAAACATTTTTTCTCAAGTTTGGAATTCGATGACTAAATCCCAAGTCGCCTATTAAACGATCGGTGTCGGATCATATAGCTCTTTCACCGAAATGCGCACCTGCCGAGCTGCATATGGACACGAGTTGGGGCAAGTTGCTTTGCAAGCTGACGGTACACGAGTTGAGTTTCAGCACAAGGTCACCCAGATAATTCCATTACAAGCAAAGCAATCAAAGCTGAGGGTGACAGCCGCTTGATCACTCCCTGTGAACCGGTGGCTCCCTGGCTCCTCTCGCATTTTCCGGCTGCCCAAAACAACCCTTCCTCCTTCCAAAGAAAAGAAAATGGCAAGAGAACCCGAACCCGACGAATATTTAGCCCCCGCGCTACACGACAAGGCGGCTGCCGGGCCGGGCGCCCCGCTTGACTCCACTAGCGAGATGCCCATCCCATCCGCCGCCTTCGCCCACGTGGACGGCGGCGATCCCTCCACGGCACCCCTCACCGCCGCGGTGAGATCACCTCCGCCCTTAATTGCCACCGCTCTGCGCTTCCTCCCTTCCTTGTCACCTCCGTCTTTTTTAGCGGCCTGTGCTGCGACTGCTCCCAACCTTCCCCCATCTCTCTCTCGTCAGCCGCCTACTAGCTTCCTTCACAAGCAGTCAAGCACCACGGCAGAGCGAACCCCAGCCGGCGACCGGTGGTTGCCGCCGCCGCAGCGGCGACTAGTAGCTCGGCGTCCGCTTCGCCGCCTGGCGCTTTTTATGCTCGCGGCAGCTCGGGGTAGTGCGCTATCCTCGGCCTCGGGGGGCCTTTCTGCGAAAGCGGAGATTCCGGCGGTATGGAGGTGGAGACGACACCCACGACGACGGCCGTGTCGTCTTCCGGCGCGGCCGCGCAGCAGCTGCCGCCGCCCGGCCCTCCCGCCAAGAAGAAGCGTGCCCTCCCCGGCATGCCAGGTGAGTGATTGATCTCTTTTTTGTTTTTGTCGTCGTCTAGCTAGTGGTCCGAGATGGGTGCGTATGTTTAGCTCCTTGTCGTGATCGATGGCGACGGCGCCGTGGCGGTGGCTGCGGCGGCGGGTGGTGGTGGTGTTTGCTTGCAGATCCTGACGCGGAGGTGATCGCGCTGTCGCCCAAGACGCTGCTAGCGACGAACAGGTTCGTGTGCGAGATCTGCAACAAGGGGTTCCAGCGGGACCAGAACCTGCAGCTGCACCGGCGGGGCCACAACCTGCCGTGGAAGCTCCGGCAGCGGAGCGGCAAGGAGGCACGGAAGCGGGTGTACGTCTGCCCGGAGCCCAGCTGCGTGCACCACGACCCCTCGCGCGCCCTCGGCGACCTCACCGGCATCAAGAAGCACTTCTGCCGCAAGCACGGCGAGAAGAAGTGGAAGTGCGACAAGTGCTCCAAGAAGTACGCCGTCCAGTCCGACTGGAAGGCGCACGTCAAGACCTGCGGCTCCCGCGAGTACCGCTGCGACTGCGGCACCCTCTTCTCCCGGTCCGTCCGTCCATTCCCCTCCTCCTCAATTGCTCTTCGCAACCTGCTCTCCTCTCCGGGGTCCCCCTCGCTCGCTCCGCATCGAATCAATTGCGCCTCCACCCAACTTCCGTTGACTGACTGGCCTGCACGTTGCAGGAGGGACAGCTTCATCACGCACCGCGCCTTCTGCGACGCGCTCGCCGAGGAGAGCGCCAAGGCGCGCGCGGAGGCGCCAGCGGCAGACGAGGATGGGGGATCGGCGGCCGGCGGTCCGCCACCGGCGGCTCCCGCGCCCCCTCAGGCACCGGTGCCACTGAGGCAGCAACCGCCTCCGCCGGCGCATCATGTGGAGCAACGAAATGGTCAGTCCACTTCTATGATTGTCGTCTTCTTCTGGGCGTGTGCTTGTCTCGTTGTGGTCAAATTCGATTGTACTTGTAGCGGTAGTACTCCACCTTGGATGCATGTTTGAGTTTGGAATGTCCTCATGGTGTTTGTAATAATTGATTGTTCGTGGGGGAGATCGGAGGAGAAGGTCATGCGATTCATTGTTTGTCAGGATCTGGGAGGGCTTAAAAAAATGCGACCTTGTCCCAGAGCTGGGGGGAAACACTTGTGTTCCTGCACGAGCCTCGGAACTCAATTGCGCCAATTCTTACATGGTGGTCTGGTCTCACAGTTCACATGCGAGATGTATGAAGGAGCGCGATTGAATCTTGGGTCTGCGGGGATTGGATCGTTTCTTGGTTTCTTTCTAGGATCATGCAAAGTGCTTCTGAGATTACGACATCCACCACCGCGCCTTTCTAAACTTCCCAGAACATTGAATCAATCAGATGATAAAAAGTGCGCCCACGAGCATATGAGAAAAGATCGCATCATGGTGCTGCTCTCGTTGCTTTCTGCATCTGTCTTTATTGCTCGAGCTTTTAGCGCTTTACGGTACTACTAATTTATCTGCTCTGAATCTAATCCTTGTTCCTGATTTGCTAATGCTTCGATGCAATGCATGCAGAGCCGGAGGCCAGTGCGCCTGAGCCCGCTCAGTTCGCGCCGCCGCAGCCGTCTCTGGCGGCGCCGGTGCCGGTGCTTTCGCATACCTCAGCCACCGCGGCCAATGTGAGCGCCAGCAGCAGCAGCAGCGTCGCCGGGACATCGCAGAGCCTCATCGGCGGCATGTTCGCGCCGTCATCAATGGCCCCGGCGCCGCAGTTCCCAGACCTCGCCGGCGGTGGGGTTGGCCGCTCGGAGCGCGCCATTCCGGCGAAGCCACCATCGCTGTGCCTCGCCACCGACGCGTCATCCTCCATCTTCTCGGCACCTGTAGCCTCTGAACGGCAGCAGTTCGCCCCGCCACCGCCGCCTTCCCCGTCGCCGTCCGCTCACATGTCCGCCACCGCGCTGCTGCAGAAGGCCGCGCAGATGGGCGCCACCTCGTCAAGCTCCTCGTTCCTCCGCGGCCTTGGCCTCGACATCTCCTCGTCGTCGCCGGGGGCCTCGTCATCAGGCCAGCAGCATCACCACGAAGCCATGCAGGTGTCGCTCCCGGAGGCATCACTGCAGCAATGGCCGCCACGGCTAGAGCATCAGGAGCCGACGGCGCCGATGCTGTCGGCCGGGCTTGGGCTCGGCCTTCCGTACGACTCGACCGGCGCTCCGGTGTGCCTGCCGGAGCTCATGATGGGCCAGTCGTCACTGTTCGGTGGCAAGCCGGCGACCGTGGACTTCTTGGGGCTCGGGATGAGCCCGACGGCCGCGTCCGCGAGCAGAGGTCTCCCCGCGTTCATCCAGCCGATCGGCAGCGGGGTCGGCATGGCCGGGACTGGAGCTGGCGCCGCCGAGACGTTCGTCGCCGGCCGTGGCGCGCAGGCGGCGCCGTGGGAGAGGAATCCGAGTACCTCCCCGATCCTGTAACAACAACAATAGCTAGCAGGTGGTGGAAATGGAACCACAAGCGCTGTGATTTTGGTCCAAGGAAGAATCGGAAGAGGAAAACAGTAGGCGCCAGGTTCGATTAGCAGCTACTGATCTCGCTGTCTGTTCTCGCTGTTCTTTTGTTTCTTTTAGCCAGGTTCGATTAGCAGCGGAACAGTTGGCGCCATGTTCGATTAGTAGTAAAGTCTTCGGCTGTCTGTTCTCGTTGTTCTTTTGTTTCTTTAGCCTCTTGGTACGAAGTTACAAGTAAGCTGAAAGGATGATCCTCTTCTCAGTTCTTTCTGCTCTGCTGCTCTCCTCGCCCGCGTCGCGTGCTGTTGTCTCGTCCCGATTGCTTCCATGCGCTTGTCATCTAGCTGCCCGCTACCTCTTACCTGTCATTTAATCGCGGCAACGCAAAGGTGGATCACGAAATAAATGGGATTGCTGCAGCCTGGGACGATTCCGCAGCGGATGATGATGAACATTCAGGCGCCTCTGGGGCTCTGAATGGTTTTCAAGTGTCCGTGTCATCAGACTGGCACAGTGTCGTTCCTCCCGGCACTATTCCCTTTTTATCAATACCATTGCCGGCTCTGTGGCGCCAGGTACATGCATGTGTCTCCGATGGCAAAGCTTTGAATAGGGTTATCACGTTGGCGTACGTAGTGTATTCTTTGGCGGTGGTTGGCTCCAACAACTCCGTTGACCACTGACCACTTGTTGTTTAGGCTTGCAGATTCTGATGATTGTTGCAGCATCCTATTAACATTTCTTTTAATTTTTTGCGGGTCCGATTAACAATTCTTTGTTGGATAATCCCAAACGGTTTCTTTAGTACTACCAGAGGTTGTCAGGAGGGTAGCTGTTTCCAAAACCAGGCATGGCTTCCTCGACATGCCGTCGACCGAAACAATAACTGCGACAACGTACACAAACATGTGCGAAGAACTCTACTCGCATGGAATAATCAGTGGTCGAGACTGCACGAGTGTGAAAAAAGGGAGGAAAGCACGTGTCGTTCTTGCCATGAAATGACGGGGATTACATGGCGATCGCGATCCACGACGTGCAAGCAATGAAGCTAGCATAGGGATATATCTGGTGGCCGGGTGGGAACGGGAAGTCGGGAACCAGCAAAAAACGATCGGGCACATGCACATCACCTTCGTACTCGTACGACTGCCTTGTGCTCTTGTACTCCTGTGGATTTGTGCTGTGTGTGCGCCCTCGTGTTGCTGTTGCTCTTGCGCCTTTGGAATCATGGAGCTAGCGGACTACGAGTAGCTGTTGGACTGGTGCTTTTCCAATGGCAGGTCACTGTTGTTTCGACCGCCTCACTGGTCAGTCCGTACGTAGCTGCGTGCTTTCCACTTCTGTGTGCGCACGATGCAGACTTTTCGGCTGTGCTCGAGTGCGCCGCATGTGCGTGGCAGGTCGCTGTACTCGGCTGCCTACTCTGGATTCCTGCACTGGACTGCGGCGCGGAGAAGGCAAAGATGGAGCGGTGAGCCTGTGCTCTGGATTCCGTTGCATTCATGCTTGTTTGCTTGATCGGGCTGTGCAGGAAACATTTGTCCACCGGAGGCTCATTACTACTTCAGGTATTTGTGGCATTTCTCTCGAGTTGGAGCAGCTGCATTCAGAGCAGTTAACTGACATGATGTTACTACATTGGCTTTAAATTGTAGCTGACCTAAACCTTTCAAAAAAAAACTGTAGCTGATCTTTTTATTATAACTTTGACACCATTCATCTTTTTTAAAAAAATATGCAAATTATCATCTTTTATAACTTGCTTTATTACTATATTTTCTTTAATAGAAGTGTTTGCATGTGCATTGAGAGCATTCAACTACATCATGAACGAACTTATCTTTGCAGACCAACGCAAGTATGAACGAGGTATTGTTGATAATGTAGTTGAATGCTCTCAATGCCTTTGAAACATCGCTTGGGACGCCCAAAATGCTCGTTCATAATGTAGTTGAATGCTCTCAATGCACACGCAAACATACAAATACAGGTATTGTTACGATCGCTAGATGTTATATTTTTTTTGCGAAAATTGGATTTAGTCGTAGGATTAGACGCTTGGGACTATGTTTGCTGAGGAGAGAATTCCGCCAGACAGCAGTGAGAGAGAGGGGAAGTAGCTCTGAAAGTACATATAAAAGCCCAAAACAATAGAGCAAATAAGGAGTGCCGAATTGAGTTCCATCCTCTTGACGTCTTGGATCTTTTTTATGGACAAAGAAGGGGTGACTATTGAGAAAATTCCTTCTGTACCCAAAAAATTTATACCAATCCCTTCTATACCTAAAAAATTTGCAAAATCCCTTCTATACCCAAATTCCAATCCTTTTTATACCCAAAACCGTTAGTTTGGGGTTAAGTGTGGGCTGAAAAGACCATTTTGCCCCTAATACGACTAACCATTTTTATGATAATATTTTAACAGAAAAAATACTATTAGTACTTAGTTAATGAGGATTTTGGTCGTATGTATGCATTTTGGTCGCAACTTTATTTTCACAAACATAACGTTAACAAAGTAATAATGATTTTTTCTATTAAAACATTATCATAAAAATGGTTAGTCGCATGTAGAGGCAAAATAATTTTGTAAATTTTTTGGGTATAGAAGGAATTTTCTCGGGACTATTTGCAGCCGAGCCTTCAGTGGATACAATATTCAAACATTAGGCTTTTACAAGAGGTGCAATTATTGCATGAGGTTGATCTATTCTAATTCCCCCCACATCTTTCACTGCAAGAACACTTTGATCATCCGATGACTGTCAATCTTGTCCGCAAGCACGCTGCACGCCTAGTATTTCAGCGCGCGTTGCCCCCGCGCTATGGCTAGCCGCGCCGCGCGGTGCCTAGTCGAACTCGAACACGGCCCGCCACGCAGGCGACAGGCCGCCACGGGACGAGAGCGGGCGCGGAGTGTCCACACCTCACCACACTCCGGCGCCGCGTTTCCGAACGACGGAACGTCAGAACGTGGCCGATCAGGCGTGGCGTGGGCCACCCCCCCTGCCTGGCATGCCTCTTCCCAACGCGCTCACAGAGCGGTCAGTTTTGGTGGACACGTGCTCCGTGTTCAGATTCAAGAAAAAATATATTTTTTTAATAAATTTTTTCTATTCATTCCACTCACAGAATACGTTTCTCAGTATACTATTCATCTAGAAAAAGTAATTTTTATTTTCAATCTGGCGATTGGATTCGGCGACTGCGAGCAGCCGGGCGTCCTGTTTCTATAGAGGGCTGAAGCCTGGGCTGTGTTCAGGTGAGTGTGGATAGAAATACTTTTTTTTCTTTCTGGGAAGTGTGGAGATGAATAGAAGGTAAAAAATATTTTTTTTTTTAAACGTGAACCTGTAGCCCCGCCCAGGCAGGCCCCTACACAAACAACGGTCCCCGTCGGGTGCGGAGACGAACGACTTCAGATCCGAGCTCCCCGATTTTCCGCTGGAATGGGACGACACGGAGCGCGCGGATTCCGGCCTCGCTGACGGGAGAGCTGTTGGGCGCTGGCGCACGCGCGCGCGTACTGCACGGCCGGCGGTCACCGGAACGCGCGACGTCGTTGCTGCGTGGACGCGTGCGCGCCCGGCGCACGGGCGCTCGCGAGCAGCACTCACATGCACCCTGTGACGTAGTGTTGGTACGGGCACTGTCGTGCCTGGCCCTGGTCACGTGGTCCGGTCAAACGCGTCAGCTCGAAGTGAATGCCGTTCCCCCAGGTTGAGGGGGCCCTGCCGGTTTGCCGCTGCCCGCGCCTGCGCACGACGTCGATCGGGCAGGGCCGCAGGGGAACAGTGCGTACGTTAGACAGCCAGTGATGAATGCTCGGGGCTGTGTTTAGTTGAGGTTGGTAAAAAGTACTTTTTTTCTGGAATGCGTGTTATGTGAGGGAGATGAATAGGAAAGGTAAAAAAGGAATTTTTGGGGATACGTGTTCTGTGAGGGGGATGAATAGGAAGTCAAAAGGACTTTTACGAACTAAACAGGCCCCGGAACCATGGAGGAGCACCACCCGCCCCGCCCACGTGCCTGAGTTATTGCCGGGCGCCCGTGCCCGTCTGCGGCCGGCGACCGGCGACCGGGCGTACGTGTGCGCTCGACGTACTATACGTGTAGATGTTACATTGCACTGATCGCGGTGTGGACGCCAGGGGGGATACGTGTACGTGCAGCGTGCGGCACTGCAGGCAGGGCTGGATACTGTGGGCTGGACGTCTGGTCATCCGTCGGCGGCAGCGCTCAGCCGGCGTGCCGGAGAAGGCCCGGCACCAGTGACGCGCAGATGGCTCGGCTTTCATGAGGTACTAGGCAGCTGTACGCTATTTCCTGCGCGTGCTCATCGTAGAAACGTTCTGGGGGTCCGTACGTACTGGGAGTTGAGTTCAAAGCGCGAAGAACAGGCACACTCGAGCACCCTCACACGGCTCACAGTACTTGCGTCGGGCGCAAGTGCGTCATCAACAAACTAGAACCACGCCCAATTACACTCCCAGTTATAGATGCGTCCTCGCGGATCTGCACTGAAAGCAAGAATGGAGGCTCCCCACGGCAACGACAGAATTTGGAGGTAGTACCGATCAATCAGACGCGTTTCCGTTGCCCGCTGTGGTGGGATACCTTTGGACCAACGCATTCTTTGATGGCTCGGAACTTGAAGCTACAAACCTAACCTACGGACGATTTCATTCCTTTCGCTGAGAAGGGAGAAGCAATGGAGAAGATACTTGAGCAATGGCCGAAAACATCTAAGCGGGGATAGCTCAGTTGGGAGAGCGTCAGACTGAAGATCTGAAGGTCGCGTGTTTCGATCCACGCTCACCGCAAAACTATTTAGGTTGTTGTTCATAGATATTTTTGGTTCCATTATTTTTTACGGGCCATCCAGATCGATCTATTAAGGCCCATCACACGATCGAAGAGAGCAGCAATTCCCTTCGCGGGCTTTCTTCAGCCGGACTCTGACCAGTGAGACTTTATGCCACGAGCAATTGGCCCACAAGAAACTGACAACTTACGGGGAAGTGGACGGCATCAAATCAACTTACCAGTATTGTAACACAGTCTTGTACCCTTTGTTTTATTCCAGAGACCATTCCCAGGGATCAATGTGTTGGTATGATTTTAACTTCATCAACAAACTATAAATGTCATACGATTATGTTAATCCCGAATCTCGTGATCAAAGAACGGGCGCTAAATCAAGACGTGTTTTTAGGATCCCGTGTTGGAGGAATTCTCGGCGTCCTTCTTCTTCAACTCCTCAAACTTGTCAATACCAATCTGCAGCTCGTCTGTGCCTCCCACCGCCATCATGGTGTAGTAGTTGACCCCGAGGACGAAAGCAGACAGTCCCCCGGCCACCACCAGGTTCCTGTTCTTGGGTGAAATGCTTGTGAATCCCGGCATCTCAATGTGGTGCGCAGTACTGCATCAAGCAAAAGCCCTAAAGATTAACATGCAAACTAAATGAAACAAGTGGTGCCATGGCAACTCAACCAACTACGATTACCATGGCATCGCTATTGTGTTTTGCAATTAGTGATGATATCCTAATGAAAAATTATCTGTCTAGTTAGCTGAGCAAAAGAAGTGTGGCAACAACATCAGAAATGCAATCAATCAGCCAAGGTGTGCAGTCCAAAAACAAGCTGGTGACAATCCAAGGTGTGCCTCTGACCATGGAGAAATGGTTCCTGCAAGTATGAGTTAGAGTCAGTGATGATTCCTGGGGCGATGGCTTGTCATGAAGAGATGGACACAGCTGTTAGCCATCTGGGTGAAACCGAGGCCAGTGGCCGAAGATACAGTAGTTCTCAGTTGGTTTTCAGTCACATTAGGCTTCTAGTCTTCCATGTAACTAAACTGGGAGAGTACTTCATGCTGTTGGTGATCCCAATATACTGAGCTGTATCTGAATATTAGGTCTTCATTAAGGCGGGGGTTTATTCCCTTAAACTCTAAAAGAAGAAAATGTTATAAATAGACAATTTAGTGATTAGTTTCTACTGCTTCGCCGCCTCGTCTCATCCTAAAGTTCTGCATAGAAAAAGAGGGGCCACGGTAATGAATGATGGTGAGTACTTGTACTTGGATGAAATAAAGTTTACTAAGACAACTTTCAACAATATTTAGTATCTTGTACAACGCATTTGAAATTTACATTGTGAAGACAAAACCGACAGTAAAAAAGATGAAGTGAGAAGTCAAAGTTACTCTAACAAACTGGGGTGGCTTGTGGCTACATATACCCTTCTAGAGGAAACATCATATATTTTGTGCTGGCAGCAAAGCAATTGCAAATGATGGAATATAATAACTTTTTATAAACGAAACAGATTCTGCGTTTGCAGTAGAGAAGGACTAGTGAGTCGTGACTGAAATTTTCTATGACAAAATTAGGTCAATTGCTATGCCTATAGTTCGAAGGATCAACTAAGAACTCACATGCAACGACATAAACATCCCCCTTAGGCAAAGTACTAAAATTTATACAGAAACCAAACAAGACACCTCAGATCAACTAATTGTTACCCCACAGCTCTACTGCTTCTATTAGATTTACACAATCATAGATTTACCAGCACAAAGCTACCAGGGTCCACGGGAGAATCCGTGACACGGAAGGGAACTAGGGAAGGCGAGCTAGCAGGACTCACTCTGCTGGAAACCGACGGTGCAAATCAAAGTTGCAGAAAGAGTACCACCGTGATGCGGGAAGGCTCACGGAGAGTTTGCTCCGCCTGGTCAGGGCTCCTCCGCCAGCCCTTCGTCAGCCCCTTCGCGCCGCCCTGTTCCGTCCGCCTGAGCAGGAATCTTGTCGGCAGGACGGGCCACTAGGGTTGGAAGCTGGAGACCCTCCTGGGCTGGACTGCGCCAATTGGGCCAAACAAGCGATTCTGTATAGTGAGGGAGAAAGAGAGAAGGCTGGCTTGTCTCCATTGCATTTCGCACTGGCAAAACAAACTGACTGGGCCGAATTAATAGATTGTTTACTGAACTATTTTGGATGCAACATGAGATTCTGATGCTTCCCCTCAAAAAAAAAATGAGATTGTGATGCTTCTTTAAAAAATGAGATTGTGATGCTTCTTTTTTTATATCATGATCCTTGAGAAAATCGTATCCATCATTTTTTTAATGTACCATGTTATAGTGCGTATCCATGTGCTCGTGGTGGTCGAATGCTTTCTTGCATTCGTATCAGACCAGCATACTCTTGGCAGAGAAACGGTTACATTGACGGATGCAAGCCAAGCTGTACATGTTTGGTTGGAGCCCTGCCCTGGCAAAGCTGCCTGGGCCCGACAGTGCTCCTAGGCGCATGCCATTAATAAATAAAAGTTGAAATAAATAGTATTTAATTGTATATAAACAGCCAAACGCAGTGCGTTAGCGAGCCTGCACTCTCCAAGCTCGCACAGCTCTCAAGAAACTCATTGCGTCGGACTAGCTGCTCCCACCGCATAAAGTAAAGTGCCATGTGCGTTTTTTTTTTCTTTGTCTATTTTCTCTATGTGCATATCAGTTGTGGCACCGTCGTGGGAGCAGGGTTAAAAATCCCGCGGGATCCGGTCCGAAATTCGCGGGATCCGGTCGTACCGGTCCGGACCGGTACCGGTTCGGACCGGTTTGAAACCGCCCAAATTCAAAAATTTCAAATTTGAATTTAAAAATTCGAAAAATCAGATAAAAATTCTTAAAAATACTTCATGGTGTGCTGGATCTATTGGTGTAAAAATTTCTCAAATATTTGGTCATTTGCTATTTCTTTCGCTAAATACAAGTTAAATAAAAAAAGAAAAAGAAAAAAACCAGTCGGCCCAACAGCGGCCCAACTCGGCCCAAATCGCGTAAACCCTAATAACACCCCCCCCCTCGCCCCCTCACCCCCCAGACACCCCGTCGCTCCCCCCCCCCGCGCAGCTGCCGCTTGTCTCGGGCGAAAACAGGCGCCACGCCGCGAAACCGCCGCGCCCGACCGGATCCCGCGACGGGAGGAGCGGTTCCCGCTCGGATTGAGCGGTATACCGGTCCGGTACGCGGCGCGACGGTTACCGGCTCGGTACACCGGTATACCGTTCCGGGTTGAGCGGATTTCGCTCGGTTTCTTCGGTTTACCGCCCGACCGGTTTGAGGTATGGATTTGATGATTTTTTCAATGATTTAGGCTATTGTGATCTATGAAATTATGAAATGGATGCGGTGATGGAGATATTTAGGTATATTTTGATTGCATCCAAGTGATTTTAGAATGTATGAAGTGGATCTAGTGATTTGTAGCAATGTATGTACATTTAGATGTAGGGTATTGTGATTTTGGAAATAAGGAAATGGATGTAGGATTTAAGCATTGTGATATAGCTATGTGTTGTCAAGTTGATATTGATATGTTTATGTTTGTTCCATGTTTGTAGATACGCAATGTCTGGCAGAGACAAAGATGTTGTATGGCAGCCACCGATGAGATGGGTGTACGAATGGCAAGATCCCCATTGGTACAATATGTTACTTCAGGAGTGGCAGACGACATCGGCCTGGACGGGCCAAACTTGGCAAGACTTCAAAGCTGAGTTGCTGGTAAGGCAGGGTTTGAATGTGATGTCCACCGCGGAGTATGAAATGGCCTCGCGATGCTACCGTTGAACAATTTTTTGTGCGAGACTATTCGTATTAACAATTATTTGTACCAGAGGACTACTGAACTATTTGCATGGACATTTGTACTATGTTTGTATGTACAATTATATGTATGGATGTTTGTCTATATTTTTAGTTATTTTTTTCCTTAATTTACGCATATTTCATGCCAATTTTTGGTTCTCCACCGAACCGTCCAAACCGGCCGGTATACCGGTCAAACCGGCCGGTTTCCGCCCCAAACCGACCGTTTTGGACTGCCGCCGAAACCGGATGAAACCGGTCGGTATACCGGTAAAACCAGTCGGATTCCGGTCAATTCGATCGGTTTACCGAAAAAAACCGGTTGCACGGGGGATTTGAATTCAAAATTTGAATTCAACCGGTTTCTACCGGATCCCGGTCAAACCGGTCCGGTATACCGGTACCGCCGGCCGGCGGTACGAACTACCGGACCGGTTTTTAAAACCCTGCGTGGGAGACGCCACCCTAAGGGCTTGTCCAACGCAACAGCGTGGCTGCACCACGTCTGCATTTAAGGGCGCCTCCAACGGTGCTTCAAATCCCTAGCATGTGTCAGATTTCGTCCCATGTGGAGGACAGAGAAGGTGGGTGTTTAGTTGGGAGGAAAAAGTACTTTTTATGTTGGGAAGCGTGTTTTGTGGGGAGGATGAATAGGATGAATAGTGAAAAAAAGTACTTTTGGTGAAGCTAAACACGGCCAAAATTCCATCTCGCCAGCGACGGAAGAATCACCAGGCTAGCACATTCCCCAAGTGTTCTCTTGCCTCTGGTTTCTGGGGCCTACACGTGCTTTCTTATTGTATGGACTGTTGTGCCTGTTTTTCTTCTTTCTTTAATCTCTCGTGGACACATCCGCCGGCGATTTGCCCGTGCCGTTGGAGGCGCCCTAACAGCCACATCACATCGACTAGTGGGCTTGCAGCGTGTCAGAGAAGCTTTCAGGGGTGGTGGAGGCTTCATCTGACAAAAGTTGAAGCTATCGCTCTGTACGCGTTATAGCATGTGTTACTCCGTACTTCTGGGGACCACAACGAGCCAAAACACCCTCCTTTTCTGATGCGGCAGAGTAGACCGAGCTGCGAATATTAGAGCAAGTCTAATAGACTACGCCTGCTACTGACGAAGAGATGGCCAGCGTGGATAGCATTCAATTCGCCACAACGGTAGAAAGTGACATGCAACCAATAGAAACGAGCACCGTTGTGCCACAGTGCTATTTCGCCGGTATCAGTCGGCGCCTGCAACGCGCTCGCTGTCTTCTCTCTCATCTCTTCTCTCCACCACGTCTACATTTCGCCGGCTCTACGCCATTCATTATACTTGCTCTTAGCTTGCGATGTGGAAACAAGCAGCCTCATATTTATCTATCTACATGTACTGCTATTTTTATCTCGGGCTAATACTTATGGGGCCTTGCGTTGGGCTTGCCCTAAGACCGTTGCCTAGGCAGCGAGCTCCCTGCCACGCTCAAACCAAACAAGCCTTTCCACGAGCACCTTTGGCCATTTTTATCATAACCTTCGTGTCCAAGCATGCCATTAGCCTTCACGCTGCTTACCCATCCATGATACTCTGTACTCCGGGAGCTCGCTGCTGCACCATGATGCTGCTGCTCCGTGCCGGACGAGTCCACCCTCAAAATCAGGCGGGACACTCGCATCGCCAAGGGCTTTTCTGCGTGCTTATCGCTAATTATGGAAAGCCTCCACGGCGCCCCTAGCGAGTAGCGACCGCCATGTGGTCTAATCCATCCGGTGACACTGACCTGAAGGCCTGGGCCCTTCTTGTACTGTGGCACAGTGCACCTGCAGTGCCTCGTGGCTACAGCTCCTGGCTTTTGCCAACATCTTCAGAACGAGTCACTCCAGCAATCAGCACGTCTGAACGTAAAGACGGGGCGGCCGCCGGCGAGTTCCCGTCCGCCGCTCCCGCCGGATTGGAACCACGTCGGGAATGCCGTGTACCATTGCACTTGCAAAGGGGTAAAGATGTCTGATTCAATTAACTAGACCATGTTCAGATTCCCAACTATTCCCTATTCATTTCAATTTTTCACTATTCATTCTAACTTTTCACTATTCCTCCCTCACAGAACACGCTTCCCAACGAATGCTACAGTGTTTTTCTTATGCTACAGTGTTTTTTCATACAATCTAAACACACAGCAGCAGTGGCAGCGTTTTCAGTCAGTCGTCCTGCGCTGCCAAGATATGCTTCAGAATTCATCGATGATATACTCCGTACGAAGACGTACAGAGGCTTACCTTGTCTCTGATTGCAGTATTTCGATTTTTTTTAAAAAAAAATCATGCCATTTCGTGTACCGATAAACATCAAAGTTCTGAACACGCGTGAATTAAGCGTACAGAAGTACTAGACCGTGTAGAATTTATTCAGAGACAGAACACGGAACGATCCTAGTATGCGCACTTTGGCTCTTTCTGAAAAAAGATGGAACAAATGCAAGCTTGGGACAAAGTCAACTGCCCCGACACGAAAAGGTTCGAATTTCGAACGGAACGATGAACGTATGTCCAAGCATTCCGGTCATCATTTCAATCAGCACCGTCAGGTAATCGGAGTGCAGTAATTTCTCACGAGGTACGTATCTTTCCGGTGAGGACAGACTAAATGCAGGACCGTAGCAGTAATCCAGTACAACAATCAACAATAATACCATCTTTTTTTTCAAAAACAAAACAAAATGTTTCGAACCAGGTACGTGGAGCAGAGCAGCATGGTGGACCGCATGGACAAAAGAAGACAAGTCCATGGTGGCTCTGGAAGGAACTGAAGAAACCTGATAGAGAATCCAGCTCCCCTAGGTCAAGGCCGGCGTGAATAAAGACGCTTTGAGATCCTTCAAATCCAAAATTTCACCAGCAAGAGCACTAGTCTGTCAGGAGTAGTTTGGATCGAAGATATCTACTATTTCTCTAATCACATTCATCACATTCTTTCTCATCCTTTCCTTACTATTTATTGCTACGGTAAATCTCCCACAATCCCACAATCTCTACCAACTAGTAAATGAAGTCGCATCAACCCGTATCACGTCTTCTGTTTGCTGTCTTTCTGCACAGCCTTTTGCGGCGAGTGAGTCTGTGTCATGCCTAGGGTTCACCAAACCGATGGGAACCGGTCCGGTTTGACCGGTTCCCGCTCAAACCGCACCGGACCGGTAGCGGTTCGGGGCGGTTTGAACCGGTCAAAATTCAAAATTTTTAAATTTGAATTCAAAAATAGAAAAATGTCGTAAAAATTCCTAAAAATACTTCAAGTTGCGTGTAATTTGTTGGTGTAAAAAGTTTTCAAATATTTGCTCATTTAGTATTTTTTTTAGGCAAATACAAGTTAAATCAAAAAAGAAAAAGAAAAAACGGTCCGGCTAACCGGTCAAACCGAGCGGCTAACCGCTCCAAACCACCGGATATGTGAATTTGAATTCAAAATTTGAATTTGTCCGGTTTCTAGCCTATTTTTTTTGGACGTAAATCGGCCGGCTAACCGCCAAACCGGTCCGGCTAACCGGTCAAACCGAGCGGCTAACCGCTCCAAACCGTCGGATATGTGAATTTGAATTCAAAATTTGAATTTGTCCGGTTTCTAGCGGTAACCGGTCAAACCGGACCGGTAAACCGCTACTGGAGACCGGCGGTTCGAGCAACCGGTTCGAAAAATAAAACCCTGGTCATGCCCAGACGTGCTTTGTTTCCAGCATATATTTATTTCCATTAAGCAATCAAATGTCAGGAAAAGACAATAAGCCAACAGATTATCTTTATTTATTCCGAAATTGCTTGATTTCCCCAATAAAATGGAGCCAAGCCAACTGCACGCACCAAATGGAAGCTAGTGTGAGCGCGGCGTGCGCGTCTCATCCATGTTGGGGGTCGGACGGGCCATGGCCCATGGCAATGGCTCAGCGCTGGTGTGCCTTCGGTGATGTCGTGATGGAACTTGGAAGAAAACAGTGGCTCGGCCTTTTTCTCCGGTTTCTCTGATCAGTCTGAGTTCTGCACGAAATGGCACAGACAATAGCAATGCGGGTCGCGTACACGTTAAAACTGCAAAAGCTGTACGAAAATAAAATTCAGAACAACAGAAGTCTGAAAGGAGAAAAGCACGGGATTGCCATCGAGGAATAGTGCCTATATACACTCGCTCCAGGTCACATCACATCAGGTCAGGCATCCAAGTCGTGGCGCCAATTTTGATAGCTGAAAAGAGCAGCCTAGCATGCCGGAGACATGAACCCGAAACAAAAAAATAATGTAATTTACATATGCCTACATGTACAAATTGATCGCATTTTTCTACATAATACTCCGTAGTTGCTTGCTTCACATGATGACAATAGACCTTCAGTACGTGTGTAATAAGCACGTTGGTCTAGGCATGGGACACGGCAGCGGCAGCCTTGCCGCTTGAATCTCCGGAGGTGACCGCGGAGGCGCCGTGGGAGCGGGAGGAGGGCGGAGGGTTAGCGAAGACGGCCTCCCAGACGTCACCAAACGCCGCCACGATGTCCCCACGGTGGCGCCGGTCGTTGAGCGCCAGGAAGCACCGGAGCAGGCGCTCAAGCCCGTCGGCGTCGTAGATACCACGCCCGACAACCATCTCCGCCATCGACCGCCGGAAGTCACCCCGCGGGTCGTCGGAGCGCTTCACCACCGCGAATCCCCCGGCCACTGCGGCCGCGTCGTCACCAGCGACGGCGCTCTTCCCGCTCGCGCCAGTAGAGGAGGACTCGGTCGTCGTCGTCGACGCCACCGGCAGCGCCGCTGAGGAAGACGAGTCCGCCCCGAACGTGTCGTCGCCGCCGCCGTCGTCGCTGCTGAACCACCCGCTATCCCCCGATGACCAGCTTGAGGGGCCCGCCGCCGCCTTCCGCTGCGGCAGCACCCTGCGCCGGCGCCGGCGAGAGTGCCGGACCCGGCGCCGCGTGTCGATCTTGAGGCGGGGCGTGTCGTCATCGTCGCCGTCGGATGCGTACGCGTCCGCGGCCTCGACGACGTGCCAGCGGGAGCTCCTGAGCCAGCGGTACGCGGGCGTGCCGCGCGCCGGCGGGAGGTCGTCGGCGTTGTAGTCCACGGCGCATCCCCCAGCGCCGCAGGGCTGAGGCCGCTGCCGAGAGGCGCGGCGCGGGTAGCACGAGGCGCTTGTGGGCGCCGGGGCGACGGGAGGGTGCTCGCTGCGAAGGAAGGTGCTTGTTGGGGTGACTGCGGCGGCGGCGGAGGGCGAGCGGCAAGAGTGGAAGAGGCGCTTCGCCATGGGTGGAGGCGGATCGGAGGGGGAGCGACGGGGGATGACGCGAGGAGTTCGGTGTGCCGGTGGCGATGGTGATGGCCAAGTGCGGAGGTGTAAATGAGGTGGGAGTTGGATGGCGGGTGTTTATATTGGAAACTTGGAAGCGTGTGACGACTTGTGAATGGTGATCACTTGTACTCGGGTTGGAATCGGCAGCTTCACTTGTACTCGGGTTGGAATCGGCAGCTGGGCCTGCTGGATTTTGGGTGTGTGTTTACTGTTTAGATTGTAGGAAAGACACTGTAGCATTCGTTGGAAAACGTGTTTTTTTAGAGATAAATAGTGAAAAGTTAAAATAAATAGTAAAAAATTGAAATAAATAGTGAATAGTTATGAATCTGAACATAGCGGCGACTGTAATAACGGTGGTTGGGAGGGCCTGGGTGCCTGCGGGCAATCTGCGTTTTTGCTGAAGGATCTTCCGTGTGTTTGTACTTTGTAGTGCCTGGATGGTGTGTCTTCGTTCACACTGGGCCGCACGGCTTTGATCGTTTATGCTTTCTGGTGACTAAAATAAATACTACTATAACGGATGGATTGTACGGTTAACTTATGTTTGTGGCTAGCTGCAGTGTTGTGGCTACCCATCTTCCGTTGCCACAGCGGGACTGCACAGCAGCATTGTGATCGCAGATCGGACTACTGTGCCAGTCATGCATGCCCCACCCTCAAGATACTTGTGTTGGGTGTGTTCAGATGAAGTGATGAAGTGATGCGTGTTACGTGAAGTGATGCGTGTTACGTGAGGTAGACGAATAGGAGAGGTGAAAAGAGAATTTTTTAGATACGTGTTCTGTGAGGGAAATAAATAGGAAGTAAAAAGTACTTTTGGGAACAAAACACACAGACGTTGTATTGACATTAGAATTTTTTCGAGACTGAATTCCTGCGCTCTCATTTTTAAAGTAGGTTGTATCGCGGACGTTCAGGATGTGTCGCCCGTGCGGAATCCGGTGCATCCGTATCACTTCCTCCGCGTCGAGAACTAGCAGAACTACCGTGCAGTTCATTTGTGCCGCTGCGACGAGCAGCAACGCCATGCACGATTGCCCAGTTAACTCGAGGCTGCCCATGATTGCACCTTCGGATCACCGTCTACGACGACGTCTTCCAGCGACACACGCATACCAGTTGTTTAATGGTCTCCGTAACCTGCCTCACCAGATTTCCCGACACCGGCAGTGCTAACACACGACAGTTCCTAACCACAGGCATGCCGACCTGCTCCCTGGCCACCAGATTATCGTCGTCTGTCTCCAGCACGGTAACACGCAACGCACTGCGTACGATTACTTGCGACAGGGTCCTCTCTCTAAAAAAACGGTAGGGGCAGCGGCGTTCCTGGCTGCTGCAAACGGCACTGCTTCGTGCTCGTCACCACACCGTGTGGAGACTCCGGCACGGCGCCTGCCTTTGCCATGCCGGCCGCCCCGGGCCCGCGGAAACGGGTCGTGAGCTCGTGACCCCTGGCCTCCGGGGCGCAGCGCGGGATGGGATGGCCCGGCCGGCGCTGAGGAGCAGCCAAGATGCCCAGACCCCCCCCCCCCCCCCCCTGGTCTGACCGGAAAGGGAAGCTAGCGACAGTGTGAGCACCCGTGCGCACGGCTGGTTTTCGATCAAGCCGAGCGGTGGGAGAGCACACGTGCACGCGGGCGGACGCGGCCCGGGGGCCCTGTTCCTGTCGCGAGCTGCTTGTCCGCGCTCGCTTGTCGGGTGCGCCGTGCGCCCATGTCAATGTGCCAGCCAGGCCGGCCCTCGCGGCTCTCCAAGTGGATAGAGCGTTCGATCCGGGGTCGTCTCGCCTCCGGGTTTATCGGGTGGGTCGCTTCGCTGCGTTCGTACACGGCCGGCCGGACGGGGTGGTCAATCCAGGCCAGATTGGCAGATTCCAAGCTGCGGGGCACCGGGAGAGCCACCGGGCACTCGCCGGTTGCCGGGAGTCGATTAGAGTACTCATGGTCGTTTGATTGGCGCGCCCGTCAGTGCTGCCTGGGGTTCGAGGGTACCAGATTACCTGTCGTGTCGATCAAGATCGATATTTCGGTCCCGAGCTGGCTGCATCACTAAATTGCTTTTAATTCCTTTTGCCACGTGTTCTTGTCAAGATCAGTGGTATCAAGATCGATATAAGACACCATGTTCTTGTCAAGATCAGTGGTATCAAGATCGATACAAGACACCATGTTCTTGTCTCCCTTCTTTAATTCCTTTTGCCACATCACTAAATTACTTTTAATGTTATGGATACCAACCTATTAGATGGATTCGGGATAGCCTCACACCACCCAATTCTAGCGTCGTCATTTCTCAGAAATACACCATGTTAGTAGAACCCAGGGTGAAACGATGACTCTTTTCTTTTTCAAGCAAAAAAAAACGATAGCTTCTTATCATCCTGACATATGGTACTGCCTGTGCCAGGTGTAAAGAAGAAACATGACATGTTTCCCAGGCCAAAGCACTTGATCTTAGCACGATGTATGGAAGTATGAGAACTACTAGTACAAACTTAAAACAGAGAGTATTCAACTGTGTAACAATATTATTTGAAATATTGATTTCCCTCCGTCGGCGGTTCGTCGGTGATTTTATCTGGCAGCAGCGGAAGGGTGCAATTGGCCAGAAAATTTAATTCAACTAGCAAAGACGCACGTGCGACACGCACGTGCGACACGCACGTGTTTAAAAACAAATTTAGTAAAACAATTCTATATTCATTTATTGATTTTGCCTCACACACATATCTCTGATCAATTCAGTTATCCAAAATTACATGCTAAAAAAATATTATGCTATCATATTTAGCTTTATTAGTTAACATTGCTTAACTCCATATGAAACCTGCTTATCCACAAGCATCAAGATTGGTACCCATTTATCATGCATAAATGGAATAAACATTAAGGGCTCGAAAGTTCAGACATTTCAGTCATTCATAATATACATCAAATTCATCGAGAAAAGTCATCCTAGTGGGACACTTCGGTGGAGAGAAGGCATCAAATTTTTCGAGAAAAATCAAGGCAGTGGGTCTGTAGGTGGCCAAGATGAACACTCATCCAGTTAAAATATCCAATCCAGCAAGAGCTAGAGTGCTAGACCAGAAGAACTTTAATTTAGGGGCGAAGCTTCAAACCAAAGTGAATCATTTGATGGCCGTAGTGAGTGTGCCCGACGGGGACATTGTGTGCATGTCATACAATCTGCTGAGCACATCGGATTGGTCTTGACTGCCAGGGGCCATCGACGGTGGGAGCACGTCCAGGCAGACCGACCCTCCCGCGAGCCGCTTCCTGTGGTCACCGTTGGCGCACTCGCCGGCGACTGCCCACTGCCCCAACACCGCCACCGCCGCCGCTGTCCTCTTCCTCTTCTGCTCCACGAAGATCTCTCCTCCGTTGTTGCAATAAAGAGACCCGTTTCTTTGCCACCGATCATACGGATCACAGAGGGGAGTGTGGTGCTGTGCTTGTGGGAAAGGGGTGAGCAAGGAGCTGGATTTGCTGCTCCCAGTCCCTGAAGACCCCAGGTAGGCGGAGCTTGGGGGCTGCGAGCTCGCCGGCGGCGCGGGGCAGAGCTCCGTGGCTGCGAGCTCACCGACGGTGTAGGGCGAGGCCGAAGATTGGCCGCCATGGCAGAGCAACGGCGGCGGTGGCGGGGCCGAGCGGGAGGAGGAAAGGCAAGCGCGGAGGGTGGAACTGGAGGGGAAGATACGATTGAAGGAATGACAAGCGTCCGATTTAGAAAAAAAACAAAATAATTTTGGTTGAAAGATAAAATTTGATTTAGGTGGGTAGAAAAAGGTGGGTGACAAAAAAAATTGATTTTGGCAGAAACATTTTCTAAATATCAATTTTGGTGGGTTTGACCCCCTCCTCACTTCCGTTGACCCTTACAGGTGGGTCCGGCGTGAGGGGTACCGCAGACTCAGATTAGGTGAAAAACGTTTTCAATTCTTATAGATACAATTCTCCGTCGGCGGTTCGTCGGTGCTGTTATCTGGCAGTAACGGACGGGTGCGTTCCGTCTTTATCCCACCGTGGAAGGCTTTTGCATTGTAGCCGTAAGATGATCCAACACGGCGACGGATCCGACGAGACGGAAAGTGTTACGGTCTGGCCCAGCATCGGATACGACGAGACGGAGGAAGTGATTGGGCCTGGCCTGCATCGGCTCCGACGAGAGTGTTTGGGCCGCTGGATCGGTCGCTCTGACGGGAGTTCTTGTTTGGGACAGGGGCCTCTGCCGGCCTGTTCGGTTACCAGCCAGCCAAACAATATCTTGTCTCACACAAAATCAGCCACATTCACATCCATCGACCAGCCAACAGTACTTTTATCTCACACCAATCATCATCAGCCGCAGCCAACCAGCCATCCGGGTCCATCGGTCAGGCCGTTATATTGTACTCAACCCGTCCAAAAGAATGCAATTTTAAGTTTGTGCACGCATACCGATATATAGTAGTAAAACGATGCATGCATCCCTGTAGCAATAGTTGGGTCCCAAATAGAGTTTTTAGTTGTTTCCATTTGCACATCACTAATAACATCAAAATAGTTGCGAAGTTTACATCAAGCAGAAAAGTGGCATCAGATAATAAGCGGAGTTCTTGGTCAACACATAATTCAGTGTTTTGCATATAAATAGTTTTGTTCATCACTTGCCACATCTCTTTACATATTCAAAAACTCGACGAGAAGAAATTAAAAAAAGTAGCGCTTCAACAAAGGCATCAGATAATAAGCGGAGTTTTTGGTCCACACATGGCAGTATTTCCATTAAGTGTGTAGGATAAAGATTTTGCACATCACATGCCAAAATACGAAGCGCATTGAAGATTTCAAGAAGGAATTTTGATTTGATGAATCAGACAACTTCACGAAGGAATTTTGATTAAACCATTTGACTCCAGAGCAATGCAGAGGCTGCAAAGGGTTGGTAAGTTAATCACACTCTCTGCACCAGCTTTGTTTCTCAGGATTCTCGGTCCAATCGAAAACGGAACCCTACCCAAGAAGAATTAAAGCAAGGCGCAACATAAATTAAATTGAAGCTAAAGAAAGAGAGAAGACCAAATTGTCCAGGGCTCAGATTGATGCGTAAACCAATCACTGATTATCTCAGATGTCCAGACATAGAAATTGTTAAGCATCTTCATCACAGCAAAGTCTTAGAAGAGACAAAGAAATAAATACGAATAAAAAAAGGAAGCAAATGGAACGAGATAATTTTGCAGCTTTCTCTCGGATGCCACCCCGAAGGAAGGCACGAGAATTGCAGACGTATCAACACGGCATCAGTTCAGACCGCCCGTCTGCTTGAACTCTCTTCACAGAGAAAGATCCAGCAGCAAAACACATATCATAACCAAAGAAAATACGGGATCTAATCTAATCTAATCAAATCGAATGGCAAAAACGAGGAGCAGTGTGCGCGCCGGCGCTGCGGGGACGAAACGGACGGAGGCGGCTGGAACTTGGAAGACGCCGGGGTCGATGTATATAGAGGTGGGTGGGATTAGGGTTTCACAAGATGGGCCTTTGGAGGCCCAACAGGTCATGCTGCAAAGTATATTAGGCCCACTGACAAATGGGCCTTTGTTGCCAGCATGCCGCGCAAGTGGCCGTTTCGCGATCCGACGCAGACGTGGCGTCGCAACGGACAACCATCCGGGCCGCCGATGGGTGCGGGCGAGCGGCCGTACGCCGCTGCAGGAGCGTCAGCCATGCGAAATCCCCGCGCCGCTCTCCGCCACAAGTCCCCACGCTGCTGCCTCTGCCTCGTCCCTCGAGAGGCAGCTCCGCCGCGCCACAATGGCGGGCGCGCCGCCGCGGAGGTCGGACCTCGACTTCGCCGACGTCTTCGGCGGACCGCCGCGCCGCTCGTCGGGGAACGAGCACCGCTCGCGGCGCGGCTCGATGGACGGCTCGTCGTTCGGGTCGTCCGCGCCGAGGCCGCGGAGCAGGGGATCGGACACGCACGTGTTCGGGGACCGGGGCAGCTCCGACCGGAGGAGGCAGCTTGGGGAGGAGTTTTACAAGGACATATTCCCCGGGAACGAGGAGGCTGCGTCGCCCAGGCGGGGCGGCGTCGAATGGGGAGATGTGTTCGGGTCGGCGTCGCCTGGCTCCACGGCCCGGCCACGATCAAGGTAACGATGCGAGTATTCCGGCGAAGTGGTTTCAGCAATCCAATCCGCAGTACTAGCCTGTCCGGAAATGTGGCCATTATGATTATGAAATGCTTGGTTATGTGTACGTATCTGGGGTTTAGCTGATGACTCGATTGGATGGTTTAAGTGGAGATTATTTCTTGTTGATCCATAATATTTGGAGATTATTTCTTGTCGGTCCATCACTAGTTGATCATTTCTTTTTAATTAATTTTGTTAACCACATCTTTGGTCCACGTTGGGATGTATAAAATGACAGATCAAATGCTAACATTTCGAATTCAAACAATGCTATGTGCACAATAACTTTACTCTACCCACACCCCCTTGCAGCTTCTCCATGAGGTTGAACAGAGACACGGACAGTTCAATGCCTACTCTCTCTCGGCAAACATCCAACAGAAATGATGATGGGACTTCCTATGTTTACAGTGGTCCAGCTTCACCTAATGCATCCATGGACAGTTATCTAGCCCATGGGGCAGCCCAACAAGATTCAAGGAAGAAACCCTTTTCATGGCACCGCTATCCATTCCTATCTAGGTTCCGTTCTCAAAGTGGCGAAAAGAAAAACACATCTAGTTATGTCAGCTCCATGGACAGTGAACGTGAAGGGACTCCTATTAGCTTGGAAAGTACAGTGGCCAATGATAGGTTCCATTTTTCATTCTATACGTGGGCGGGCAAAGGAGCCTTTTTAGTGCTGCCACCTACTGCAGAAGAAAAGACCGGAGACATTATTGGACTCAGAAGCTTTCCTCAAGTGGTTGTGCAAGGCATTGACCTAATTGATGACGAAGACATCATGTCAACTGTCACTGGAGCATCGAAGAGTCAACCAGACTATGAACATTCCAAATCTGGAAAACATAGCACAAACTCAGCAACCAAAGAAGGACTTAATCCTTTACTCTTTGATGAGTACATGCAAGGTGATAATATGGAAGAAGCATATGTTCTTTTATTTAGAATTATGGACACGTTTCATTAGTGACCTATGTTCTCAGCATCTTAAAACACTGAACCTCTCTATTCTTGGTAATGTTGTCCCTTTGCACAGTCAGAAAGGGTAGGGTGCATTTCAGCTTATTTAACTCTTGTGGTAGCAAAGGGCCAGCCTTCTCTGATGCAAATAAACCGAACAGTTATAGTTCACAAATATTATTGTCTCTGCCCCCGTCGTGTGTAGATAGATTCCAGCTGATTGAGATTTCTGTGCAGGAATGAAACAGGGAAATGATCGTACAAAGTATGATGCTTCATCAGCTAGACCAAATGCTAAAAGTTCTCGATCTCCTTCAGGAGAAAAAAGTCGTAGTAGCAGGGTAAAGGAAAAGGTGAAGGGTTTCATAAAAATATTTAGCCCAGAGAGTTCACCAAAACGCAGACGAGCACCAGAAACACCGGGCCAGTCATCCGTGGGGAAAAATGGAAGCAAAAGTGAACTGCAAGATAAGTTTAGCATATCCAGTCTGGAGGTCAATGAGGATGCGGAAAAGACCGAAATGAACAGTCAGAATGCATTTATCTCTGCACCTTATCCAGTATGTCAGATCTGGATCATCTATTACCCGGATACATATTTCTCTGAGTAAAAATTTGCAAACATTTAATATTGTTTCGTGAATTTAAGTAGTGAATTCTTTAATAAAACAGAGTCTTTGTCATTAGACAGATATACATGCTATGCTAATCTCTGGATTATTTCAGGCAAATGAAGTCCAAGAGAGAATGAAAAAAACAGTCCTGACAGATAATATTAAAATGGAAACAAAAATGGATACAATTTCAGGAAGGAATGGAGCTGCTTCTGATGGTAAGTCCTGATAGGGAGGGAATGAATGAGCTATCATGTGTGCTTGTGATGGTAAGCCTGCTGTGAACTAGCTGAAGAATCTGCATCACTTCCAAGAAGGAACTTTAAAATCAGTGTAACTCATTGTTTTGCTCACAGCAGGCTTTTCTTATTGTCATGTGTTTACTGTAAACATTTAGGGACCTTGCTTCATATGTTATCACTTATCTGTTACAGTTGAGATTTGTGCAGGACCCTGCATTTGTAGATTGGCCATAAGTAATTGGCAAATTAATTTCCAAGCACATATTTTCTCTGATGTTCATATTTTTATTATCACAAACGTGTGTTTTTGTTCCCAAGAACAATTCACAAGTATTGTATTTCGTATTCTTATGTTTTTAGAGTCAATACAAGACACAAAAGACAAAGCAGACAGCATGGTAGATCACGATGATATACATATTGAAGATCTTGATGATTGTGTGGTATGTGTAGACGGCAAAGTCTTTATGTTATTGAGGTTGATTATTTTAGCTGATAGCTGCAGAGGTCATGACAACAAGGATCTGGCCTGATTTAATTTCTAAATACTGCTTTCGATGATGTGGCAAATTTGTTATTTTTTAGTATATTATTTAGCTTAAAACAGCATGAAATCCTAGACATAGCTCCAAGCCTAGATGATCTGACCTATTCTAACATTTGCCCTAACAAGCCTACAGGTTTAAAGTGTTTAAATATGCATTGTTGGCACATCTGACATGAAGTTGCTGCACAGCCAATGCATGGTGCACATTGATATTCAGTTGCTGCATAGCCAATACATGGTGCACGTTGGTATTCAGTTGCTGCACCTCTGATATGTGGCTCCATTACCTTGGTATCTACAAATTTGCTGCCAAGAGTCTAAATTGCACCCTATAAGTGTCATCTACTGCTATATTAAACAAATTGACTGAAGGGTAATGTGGCAAATAATTCCAAAAAAGGCTATATTTTTTTAAATCTAATCAAACTCTGTGTTAGTTCATTGATTAGAAATAATTACATGAACTATCTTTCAATCTTTGTAAAGACTTGTTCTTTGATAAGTGCATGCTTTAACCTGTTCTCTGTACTGTAGCATGGAATCCTTTTCTTATGTATTATTTGCCTTACAAATGAACTATATTCACCAACCAGGTTGAGCACGTCTCTGAAGATCCTGTCCTCCATGATGGTCAGGAAAAGGAGCAAATGAAGGTACTACATGGTGGACAAATTGGCGACCACTATGTCTTGCTTGCCTCGTTTTCTTGTATTCTATTGTCCGATTTTCTTGCCTCCTTGAATGTAGATATCTGAGTCTAAAATCCGTGAATGGTCAAGGGGAAAAGAAGGAAATATTAGGTCATTGCTTTCAACACTGCAATATGTAAGTGCAAGATTATCAACCGTGTGTGATTGCTTACTGTATTTTATTTCTTACTCTTTGAAGTATTGATTGGATAATGCATACCACTACTTCTGCTTTTGTTTACGTCAAATTTTCTGTTCTCCTTTAGGTCCTGTGGCCTGAGAGTGGATGGAAACCAGTTCCTCTTGTTGATATAATCGAAGGAGCAGCAGTGAAGAAGGCTTACCAGAAAGCATTATTATGCCTCCATCCAGATAAGTTGCAGCAACGAGGAGCTGCCATGCACCAGAAGTTTATAGCAGAGAAGGTTTTTGACATTCTACAGGTACACTGGATTCATCACAAGTTTATGTCTGATTTGCTTAGAACGTTATGTACTTTTGTTGGAAGGATTAGTCTGATTATGGGTTCCCAGTTGTCCTATTGTGCATTTGTATTGATGTTCAGCAATGTTGATGCCTCTTGTGTCTGCAGGAATCATGGAAGGAATTCAATTCAGTCTCTTTTGGATAGTTTGAGTGGTTTCATTTATGCATGTTTCCCCAGTGTCTGCAGCAATTGGTTGGTTGCAACAACCTACACCAATATAGTAGTAGCAAACAGGCAACCTAAGAGAGTCGCACAGTACGAATTTATACGTCAATGCAGGCAGGCACGCCGTACACGCGATGCTGCCCTCCACCCTTTGTTCAAAATATCCGACTGTAACACGCGACTGCAAGTGTAATATGTTTAGTTAATTAGTTAGCTCTATTGTATCCAGAGGACTGAAATGTTCTTCGACTATTTGATGAATGTTTCATGTTACAATTTTGTTTAGTTAGGTCTATTGTATCCAGAGGACTGAAATGTTAATATTTGATGAATGCTTCATGTTACAATTTTTGCCCGATCTTCCATCCGCTGCTTGCAGAAGAAACTGCTGCACGCCGGCACCAGGTATGTCAGAACTCAGAAATGGCAGAGGTATTCGCCGGCGTTCCGGCTGATACGGAAGGAAAACTCTGGCGGTTTACGAAAGCGAAAGGAAGCTCTCGTCAGTCGTCAGAGCAGCCGTCGTTGCCATCGTCGTTCCTGATGCGTCGAAACGGAGATGGTTTCTCTGGACCTTTGCGAGGTTGTTGAGCATCCGCAAGTGCAATGTCAATGTGGCATGTGGTCAAAGCAAAGACGCACAGTGGTGAGCTTGGAGGTGCTCCCAGAAGTCCCAGAGGTGATTTATGCTGCCACTAGAAATTGTTGAGTCCATGCTTTTGCTGTGTGGCTTCATGTAGTGATCAAGATAAATTCGATCAGGCGTTATTGTGCAGCCTGCAGCGCACGAAGGCCGAAGATGAACCGGCCAAATTGCATCGACAGGCACGCTGTTTTATGGACGTTCAGAATGTTCGCCAAGGCGATGGATGCTGGAGTACTTCTGCCGATTGGGCTTCCTGAGAAATGGGCAACGGACCTGGCTCGTTATATGCCAACGGTAATATCTCTTGGCCAAAAAAAAAAACAGCAGGATAACAATGACAGGAGCTCATGGTTCAGCGAGTCTTTGGTCACAAACAGCAAGCTCCTTCGTCAAAAATAGCAGTTGGATTACGGCATGGACAGTGGTCACCGGAGACGACCAAACAGCATGGACATTGGATTGGAGAAACTGAGTACTCCCTAGTCCCTAGGTTCCCTCATCCGACTCGGACTCGTAGTTAGCTAGCTTCCGTGGGTCTCAAGTTTGCCCAAGGCAACAAATAGAAATGCATCCGTTCCGGGGATCCAAAAGTTCAAAACCGCCAGGCTAGCTAGCCTTGCTCCCGGCGCAGCGCAGCCGCGTCTCCGATCCGCCGTACGCGAAAATGATCGACATCAAGCTCTTCCGCACCGGCGACGAACGGGATCGAGTCCTCGAGTCGCAGCGCGCCCGCTTCGCCCCCGACGAGGACGTCCACGAGGTCGCCGCCCTCGACGAGGCATGGCGCAAGAGTAAGAGCATCTCCCTCCTCGTTGCACTGTGATCCGGCGTCCGGTGGCGCCTTGACACTTCCGGTCTCTCACGAGCAGGTTTCTCTTTCTCGTCTCTCTGCAGTGCAGTACGAGCTGGAAACGATCAGGGCGGAGCTCAACGCCACCAGCAAGGCGATCGGCAGGCTCAAGGCCGCGGTATGTCTCGTGCCGCTCTTCAGTTCTCGCGTCGGTTTTTTTTTCTCCTCCCCTGTTCCGGGGGGTTTAGTTGTGGACAGTGTTATGATGGAATGGATTTTGTTTGCTCATCAGGGCAATCAAGAGGAGGCGGAGAAGCTGATGGAGGCAACGAAAGAGACCAAGGAGAGGCTGGCTGCCAAGGAAGCTGAGGTGCACGAGACCAAGATCAAGCTCTTGATGATTGGCAGCATTGTGCACTAGTCCGTGATCGTCAGCGACGATGAGGTGCGCCGGGAATTTCGTTTTGGTTGTTGACACCAAATAAAAAAGTTTCATTCCCGATTCTTTTTTGTCAAAAAAAGAAGAATAGAAACTCTAGTACAATGTTGAAGTAGTACCCCCACTAGCACTAGCTCCGCTCCAACCTTGATTATCATTCCCATCATTTTGTTGAGAAATTCCAACTATTTGCGCTCTAGAGTGGTGTACGAATGCATGGTTGGTTCCTATTGTTTGCGATCCAATCCGATAAATTGGAAGAAGTCCCTTAACTGCTCCAAAATTTGCAGGCAAATAATGCAGCTTTAGTGACATGGGGAGAGAGGAGAATGGAGGGAAACTTGAGGAACCACTTCGATCTTTGCAGGATGCTTGACATTGCAGATTTCGAGAAGGGTACATGCTTATCACTTTTCTCTATTTTTTAGCAACCAATACCTCGTTAACCGATTTCTGTGTGTACCCAAAACATAATTGCTAGTGTTTTCTCTTTTTTCCTCTTATTATTGTTTCAGGATTCACAATCTGCTGTTTACTAAATATTTGCAGGCGTCACCGTGGCTGGTGGGAGGGGTTTCTTTTTGTAGGGTGATGGTGTCCTCCTGAACCAGGCACTGATAAATTTTGGGCTGGCTTTCCTAAGAAAACGAGGCTTTAAGCCAATGCAAACCCCCTTCTTCATGAGAAAGGAAACTATGGGAAAATGTGCCCAGCTGGCACAGTTCGATGAGGAGCTTTACAAGGTAGCAATGCTGATGAAATATCCCCAGCTGTTGGACTGGATGTTTTTAACTGTGTCATTTGATAAGCAAAGAATTATTACATGCTCATTAGCATTTGTTGCATTTGCCAGGTAACAGGTGATGGGGATGAGAAGTATCTCATAGCCACCTCTCAGCAAGCATTGTGCGCTTATCATCTAGGTGATCGCATATACCGTGCTGAATTGCCCATCAGGTGGGTAATGTCATGCTTCATTCAGTCTGTCTTTAGTTACTGTGGACTAACAATTTGATCTAAATAATCGTGTCCGTTTAGACATGCTGGTTACTCCACCTGCTTCCGGAAAGAGGCGGGTTCACATGGCAGGGACACGGCTGGCATCTTCAGGGTCCACCAGTTTGAAAAGATCGAGCAATTCTGCATTACAAGCCCGAATGGCAACGAGTCATGGGAGATGTTTGAAGAGATGATTCAAAATTCACAAGATTTCTACAAGGAGGTAAACATAGGTGCCCTGCGAATTTTAAACCCTTATACCTCCCGTCATATTTGAATCTTGGACTGTTGTCTTTACAAACCTGTTTAAACATTTCTTTCATGTCCTTCTCGCAGCTTGGCCTACCATATCAAGTAGTCTCCATTCTGTCTGGTGCTCTTAACCTTGCTGCTGCTAAAAAATATGATCTGGAAGGGTGGTTTCCTGCATCACAAACCTAAAGAGAACTGGTGTCCTGTTCAAACTGCACGGACTATCAAGCACGAAGGCTTGGAATCTGCTACGGGCAGAAAACGGTAAATTTCTGTTTCAGTTTGATTACCCTTCTTGCCCAATGATTCATCGCTCTGAACTTTCATCCACTGTGCATCAGAAAGGTCTGACCAATTCCTATCACTTTTCAGAACAGATGTGTGGACAAATCGGAGGGTCATGATCAATCCAAGCCACGGAAGGATGAACAGCAATTCGTTCATATGCTGAACTCTACATTGACTGCCACTGAGAGGACAATTTGCTGTATTCTGGAGACCTACCAGCGGGAGGATGGCGTTGAAGTGCCCAGGGCGCTGCAACCATACATGGGCGGAATAGATTTCCTTCCTTTCGTGCAAAATTTGTAGTTCTTTTTTCTCCTTTGATTGCTTTATTCAGCCTTGTAAATTTGTAATTTCCAGTCAGCCAGCAAATTGATTACGCCTTTGATTGCTTTCTTCAGCCTCGTAAAGTTGGAATTTCCAGTCAGCCAGCGAATTGATTATGAAGTGTACGTAAAAGTGCTAATGGTTGTCCAGATAAATTTTCATGAAAACAATCTAAATGGATCAAAATTTTTAAATAGAACCTAGGTTAATTTAATAATTTAATGCTGCATGATATGTTTTTATCATTAGTACTAATTCAAATCAAAGCGTATAGAAAACAGTTTTTTTTTAAAGCACAAGAAGAAGAACTACACGTCTGGTGAGCTTGTCGTCGAAACGGCCCAGGGAGGAATGGCGCCCGGGCCTGTTCGTAGTCGCTCATCTGTTGGCCTGGTTGGCCCAACTAGCGTTACCAGGCCCATCTGCACGTAAAGCAAGGGAAGGAAAACTAACTGCCCTAAACCTTGCGCCGCCGCCGGTTCCATTGCTCGACTTTCCCTTCGTCCAAATCCTCCTCCACCAGCACCACATCCTTGGCTCCTCCGCCGCCGCTCACCGTCGCAAGCGACGATGCTCGACATCAACCTCTTCCGCACCGACAAGGGCGGCAACCCCGACATCATCCGCGAGTCCCAGCGCAGGCGCTCCGCTGCCGTCGAGCTCGTCGACGATGTCATCGCGCTCGACAAGGCATGGCGCGAAAGTAAGCGTCCCCTCTTATCGTTTCGCTAACCCATGGAAACCAACCCAGATCCCAGCCCAGTGTCTGACCCCTAGGTGATCTCCTCGTCGCTGCAGGGCAGTTCGAGCTGGACAAGATCCGGCAGGAGCTCAACGCCACCAGCAAGAAGATCGGCAAGCTCAAGGCCGTACGTTCCGTCTCGATTTGCGATGCCCTCGTTATCCCGTTTCCTTGTCGGCGCGGGTCTTGAGTTTTATGTGATGGTGGTGTGTTTCTATGCAGAGCAAGCAAGAAGAGGAGGCGAAGAAGCTGATGGAGAGCACGGACGAGATTAAGAAAAGGCTGGCTGCCAAGGAAGTCGAGGTGCAGGAGGCTAAGAGCACTCTCGACGCCAAGCTCACCACGATTGGCAACATTGTGCATGACTCTGTGCCCGTCAGTGACGACGAGGTGCGCTGAAATTTTTGTCTGTTGTTTCAGAAAAAATAAATGGTGATATCCTTTTTAGCAAATTAACAAGTTTTTAGTTATTATAATTAGTACTCTGTAGAGCTGTAACGTGGGAGCCATGTTAATGTTAGCTCCACCAAAACCCTTTTAATTGGAATTTTAGTTGCGTATGCGTGTGCTATATGAGGAACAACATTGCATTAGTTTGCTGAAATTACCTGTGATAAACTGATAAATGATAATGCATGTTCTGGTCCTCGGAGACTTAATTGTTATAAGTAAAATTCTTCTGAATTGATAGAGCTACTTTGTTACTTGTAGGCAAACAATGCAATTGTACGGACATATGGAGAGAAGAGAGTGGAGGAAAATTTAAAGAATCATGTGGACCTTTGCAGGATGCTTGATATTGTTGCACTGGAAAAGGGTAATGTGCTCTCACCTTTTCTCTATCTATGAGTGCTTTCTTACTGCCAGTTGCTTGTTTAAGCCTGTTTGCTTCGTTTTGTATCCAGCATGCTTCCAATAATCAACCCTGCATCAACCAGTTTTGAATAGCTTATGCTCTTTGTTGGCTTCACTGACATGGTTTTGAACGTTTCTGGAACATATCTCCTCTTCACCTATGGATATGTACTTGGTAGTTTTGTATCCATCTGCCTATATTGTGTAATTGGATCTGGAACTTTGAACAATCTAAGCATCCGTATCCGTTGGAAATGAAACTTTCTTTCTATTTCCGTCAAGAGCATGCATGGATATAGGGATTTGAATCCATATCCTTGGGACCCCTAGGCAAAATTCCCTATCTGAACACCTCCTAAGCCACATACACTATCCTAAGCGTGCGTACATTATTCCTATGCACAATTAACATTAACACAAAGTTAACTCTTTCAATGTGATATCACAGACTCTAGGGATATCCACTATGCACTTATGCGGAAACCCAGGATTGCTGTTGTGTCTTGTTTCTCTTATTCTTGAGGACACCTCTCACAATTTGTTGCCTACTCATTTTCTGCAGGTGCTGATGTGGCTGGTGGTCGGGGTTACTATTTGAAGGATGAAGGTGTCATCCTGAACCTGGCGTTGATAAATTTCGGCCTAGCTTTCCTGAGGAAAAGGGGCTTTAAGCCAATGCAAACTCCTTTTTTCATGAGAAAGGAAACTATGGGAAAATGTGCCCAGTTGGCACAATTTGATGAGGAGCTTTACAAAGTAAGCCTTATGAAATATTCCTTGTGCTCTTACGGTGCAGCTGGACTGTACCTGCACTCACTTTTACAACTTTACGTAAAATACGCATTCATAGTTTTTCATGGCCTAATCTAAATTATGCTTCTGTAGGTTTTTGGGGAAAGATAATGCATTCTTTTCCTGTATCAATTTAACATAATGTGCTCCCGTTACATGATAATTACGGTTCTATAATCTATACAAAAGAAAATAATTTAATTTGTCCTCTTGTACTGTCCTGACAGTCCAAAACCTATTTCATGTTATCAAGAAAATCTAATTTCTTTTTACTACTGAGGTGTAGCAATATTGGAAAGATTACTCCTGAAAAAATACATTTCGATTTATTGTGGGTATTGTGGTTTATATATTCATAATTGTTTGATGAATTGGACACATGTTTCAGTTTTGATCTTTGTTAAAAGATTACATTTTATTATAAGTACATGACCAATAGTTTCACTTGACAGGTAACAGGTGATGGTGAGGACAAATATCTCATAGCCACATCTGAACAGCCATTGTGCGCTTATCATCTAGGTGATCGGATTTACCCTGCTGAGCTCCCAATAAAGTGGGTAATTTCTAACTTCAGTTTGTTTGCCTCTAGTCAATACACACTAGTAAATTTGACTCTAAATAAATTTTGTGTGTATAGATATGCTGGATACTCCACCTGCTTCCGGAAAGAAGCTGGTTCGCATGGAAGGGACACAGCTGGCATCTTCAGAGTCCATCAATTTGAAAAGATAGAGCAATTCTGTGTTACAAGCCCAAATGGCAATGAGTCTTGGGACATGCACGAAGAGATGATAAAGAATTCAGAAGATTTCTATCAGGAGGTTTGCATTAGTGCTTTGCTGACCATTAATATTTTATTTACATCTTGGACTTATTGACACTACAAACTCGTATAAACATGCATTTCATGTCCATCTTGCAGATTGGCCTACCATATCAGGTTGTCTCCATTGTGTCTGGTGCACTTAATGATGCTGCAGCTAAAAAATATGATTTAGAAGCATGGTTCCCTGCATCAAAAACTTTCAGAGAATTGGTTTCATGTTCTAACTGCACTGACTTTCAAGCGAGGAGGCTTGGAATTGGTTACGGCCAAAAAAAGGTAAGACTCTGTCACTTTTATTATTGTAGGCGTCCACCCTGTGTGGACATAATAATGTTTTGACCAGTTACTAACGCCCGATGTATGAAAAATCACAGAACGATGAGCAATCGAAACAGTTTGTTCATATGCTCAATTCTACTCTGACTGCCACTGAGAGGACGTTGTGCTGTATTCTGGAGAACTTCCAGAGGGAGGACGGTGTTGAAATACCAAAGGTGCTGCAACCGTACATGAGTGGAATAGAGTTCCTTCCTTTCAAGCAACCTCTGGATGTCAAAGCTGCTGACTCCAAATCAAACAAGTCCAAATCAAAGGTCTTCATCTTCCTCTGCTGGTCTCTTTCCAAAAACAGCGTCACTCCAAACTTTATTTTCATCTGATCCTTTTTGGCCTCATCCTGACAGGGAAATGCTGCTTGAGCTTGAAGAGGAACATAGTCAAATGCATGTGATGCGGAAGTTATGGATATGCATGTGATGCGGAAGTTATGGATATTGTGCATCCTTGTATTAATTTTTTGGCGGTATCAGTATTTACAGCCCGTGATGTTTCAGAATTGTACCCATTTTGGTTCACTTGTTACACTATCTGATGACGTACATGCACACTGATATTTCATAGGATGTCTTGCAATCTGGAATTTTAGAGAACCATCATCCTTACCTGCAGTGTTACTTGTAATGCCAGAGCTGTGCCACTAGCTGACCTGGCCGTGCGTTCTTCAAAACCAGCACATGTTTACTGGCTTTTGCCTTAGCAGTGAGTCAGTTCCGGTTTACTAGTGGATTGATTGTCATTTTTTTCTTTTTTTGGATTGAAGCGGTGACTCATTGCCATTTGATCGATTTTGAGAGGGCATGTTAGTGCCGCCCATGGCTGGAAGCCTGGAACTGGGAAACGCGTTGCTGTGGGCCTGTGGCGACTGACGTCTCGTGCACTTGCTCTTGGATTCTACCATTGTTTGGGATGCCCGCAACGCAAGTGCTTAGCATAAGCCAAACGCTGAATACTGCTGGCTATATGCTTTTCAGGCTTTCAATGCTCAACGTAACTGTAGCCCTTGAATTCGGCAAGCGCTCAAACAGCATTTTAAACAACAGCATTTTTAACATTTAAAAAAAACAGCATGTTAAGCTTGAGAATCCGAGACGCCTCTGCGTCAGTTTACGTTTGAATTGCTCTGCATTTGTAGTAAAGGCCGATGTGAAACTGCGTGTATGGAACATTTTTCCTTCTAATGATTTTTTGTCATGTTAAGGCGTGTTAGGCATCGCTCTGCACTTATTTAGTCGGGCTGGAAAATCCTTATGTCAAAAAGAGAGATTATTTGATTGGCTTCTGTAGATTATTTATTTGCATTGCCACGAGACGTACTTGGGATGGTGAGACCTGCCACCAGGGATCACGAATCCAGGAGGTTCCCCGGATGTAAAGGGTGAAAGGAAAGGAACCGAGCCAGCCAGGGCGTAAGCCAAAGGCAAATTTATGGTTTGCTGATGGGGACAAGGGACCATCTGAATGACGCTCTAGTAAACACCCTTTCAGTTTCATCACCAGGTCCTGCCGCCCTGCCCCTGCGCCATTACGCGACCTCCTGTTTATGCCGTTTGATGGCACTGTCAGCGGAAATTAACAGCCCATGATTACGGAGAGACTGGGGACCTTGGCCCCCATGGAGAGGATGTGTGTGCATATGTAAACTCATTACAATTGGCATGTTGTTAGTTCTTTAACAGGGAAAAAAATGCAGAGCAAAGCTGAGACAAAAGAGGAGAGAGGATGTGTGCTATCAGGACTGGCGGCCAAATTTGATCTTGTGATTTGGGGGTCCCGGAGTCAGGCAGATGTGCTGGCCACGTTCCCGGATTCCATAGTATGATAGCTCCTCCCACCAGTCAACTAGGTGGCATTTTATTGGGGGGAAATGGTGTCTTGCTTTTCTAGACAAAATGATCTCCGATGCTTCCGTCCTCAATAATTCTGTTCCTGTAATCCTGTTGCGTGCTACGAAATTGATGCTCCTAGTAAACGGCTAGTCTGCAGAGAATTGACTACATGGGAGCTTTATGTGCAATCAAGCTAAACCAAATTTGATGGCGATTAATTGTTCTAGGTTTTCCTCCGGTCTGCTCCAAACAAATTTGTTTATGCTTTTCTTATTCAAACTGCAATAAATTCTATTTTTTTCCAGATTCTTTCTTTTTTCAATTATTGAGTTTCACATGGCACTAATTAAGCCAAAGATTCCAAATGGCTTCACTTGATTTTCTGTTTCAAGAAAAAAGGGGCCAGCTACCAAAGTCCCAAATGGCAGTAACCTTCGGACCCGTTTTACAGATGAGAACAATGCAACAAGGTGTCCAGTCGCCTCTGATATCCTGCAAACTTTTCTCTGTCGTTTGTGTGACAGTTCCCCGAAACAACGTTACCAATTTTCAGTATAATCTTTATCATGTGCTAAGGCCGTCAGCATACCTACTACGAATTGAAGTATTGTTGCTTGAATGAAAAGATCACATGTTCTTTTTGGCTAAATTTTGTTAAAATCTTCGTTCAAACAAACCAGCATATAATAAAAAAGGGAAGAGTCAAGAGATTCTGGCACTTTGCTCCCTGAAACCCGCCCATGCACAGCTCTCCATGCCCATGGACCCTGACCATCTGTCCTTTCTCTCACTAGCCAACTCTCTCTCTCCTCGATGTGCAAAAAATGAAATGCTGCAGAGCTTTCAAAAAAGGTGCGAGAAAAAAGATAAAATAAAAAAGACAAGGCGATAAATTACAAAACAACCCCACCCCCAACGGGCCCCCCTGTTTCCACGGTGCTTTTCCCCAGCCATCACGAGACCTCCCTCGCCGAAACCAACCAACGCCACCACCACCACCCCACCACCAGTTACTACTGCTCCCTCCCTGCGCCTCGCCTCCAGGAATCCCTCCACCTTCCTCGGATTCCTTGCCCCCAGCCCGAGCTCCCAGCCCCCATCCCCCCGCAGCCGCCTTCACTGTGCTGCTGTCTTCGGCGGCGCCGTTCGCGTCAGAGGCTCCGGCGGCCTCCGCTCCCGCGGTAAGCCGCAGCTCGCTTTCTTGTCAACAGCAATGCAGCAAGATCTTGCCTTGGATCTGCGCTCGCCTTCCTTCTTGGGTTTCTTGGCCTGTTTGATTCTCGGCGCTGCTGCTCGGTTCTTGGTTCCGTGCATTGGGTCCAGCGGTGGAATTATGGCTTTGTCTCTCGTGTCAACGTCGGCTGTGCTCTTTCCTCCCCATCTGGAGCGAGTACGGCCGTGGAATTATTTCTGGGGTTCAGTTCGGTAGCGGTATCCGACGTTGCTTTCGTAGCAATAGTGCGGCTTACCAGCTTGTACCGAAACAGTCGTTGAAGTTTAGGTGGTGCCGTGATGTGTACGAGCCTTACGCTTGTCTGGAAACTTTGGTATGGTACTGAAACGGTCGTTCATAGTAATGTTTGGTATTGTACTTGAATGGCATTTGGTACCTACTGGGTTCTGGTTATCTGCATTCTTGAAACCGATGCCCGCTTTTGCCTCCTGGCCTGGATGTTTGCTAGACTGAATAAACATGCCGCATTGTTCACAACAGAAATGTAGAGAGGAAACTTTGTCCAACAGATGAGTGGGGATAGGCAAACAGATCTGATCTGTCAAATCTCTTCAAGTTAGCTGTTGGAGAGTTCAAATTTCAAACCTTAGGAATTTCTGCAATTTTCCAAGCTCTTCCGTGAACATTGACTCATTGAGAAATGTATTATGGGGACTGAATTGCTGTGCAGGATTTGGAATTTGCGGCCGTAGTGGCCCCTACCTGTGTCCATTGTTTGTTTCAAACTGAAGCTGACAGGTTCACATGGGTGTGCAAGAATGGGAATTATTTCAGTTGGAGTGATCACTGAAGAACCCATAGGCTATTTGCATTACTGCATTTGGTATTTCACATGACACAATGCATACAGAGTAGTTAATGAGCTAGTTAATAGCTAGAGATTACAATGAAATAGTTGATTTTCATTTCATAGGAGTAGAATATATACTACGAACATTTTTTGGGAGGATATTTTTGGTAAGATCTCATTCTTAGTCTTCAAAATTTGCCTAAAATAATCGCTGCTATTTTCACTATTACTTGTTTATGTGTAACAGTTTTAAAGTGCTTCCATGGAAATCAATTTCAGAGAATGATTATGGCAGCATTGTCCTATTTCATTTTGTTAATGCTACCATTTTTTGTAGCTGTTGAAGTAGATTGTTCATATGTTTGATATCTCACTTGATTGTGTGAAGGGAGGACTATGAAGCTAAGGACAAAACGGCCTGAATGGAAGTCCCTTATGCCGCTACAACTAAGCAGAAAATCTGCAATGCGTTTCTTTTTGTTCCCTAAGGTTCAGTCGGCCAGTCAATCACCAGATGACACTCCAGTTTATCTTAACGTGTACGATCTGACACCCATGAATGGCTATATATATTGGGCAGGCCTTGGCATATTTCACTCAGGAATCGAAGGTGCTTCTCTTTGCCATTTGTATTTCCTTTTGTTTCATCCTGTTAACATATAGTGGAATGCTGATTCTTTTTTCTGGCATTTCGTTGTTCCAATATTTTTCCTTGATCTTTGCAGAAGTATAGGACTAGTTATCCAGTAATGCGGCCATCATTTATTCTTCTTGACATGATTTCTATCTAGTACTTGTGAACTATCTGCTACTTCGCCCTGTGATTTCTATCTATTACTTGTGACCTATCTGCTACTTCACCCTGCTATTTCTATCTAGTACTTGATCTTTGCGGAAATAACTCTTTTACTACATTACTGATCCATATCTGCAGATAGTTTTGTTCCATGCCATAAATTATCATCTGCCCGTTAGGACGGTTCACAGTAATAACCTGCCTGAAAGTATTAAATCCAACTGTTGCTAAGAGGGGATATTTTATGTATTTTTTGCCTTGCCTAGACAACCTACATATTAAAATGCTTCATTTCCTGTCGCTGATGTGTTCAGCAGAAATTGTTACATTCTTATATGTAATAGTTTACCATTAGAAAAGGACGGACAAGATGGTTGGTTTTTTTACCTATGTTGGTCCTGTATAAAACAAGAAAATATTACAAAATTAACAATACTTGTTTAGAAATTTTACTCTAAATGGAAAACAGTTATTTTAATTGATTTTGTTGGATCCATTTTATGTTTCCCGCGCCCAACCCTTCTTTATAATCTTAAACAGCTGTGTTAAAAAGATGAAATTAATACTGATACCCGCAGTTGTGGACCTAGTATAGATCTCTACAGATCTGGGATCCTGTTTATTAGTATTTAGTAGAAGAATTTTTCTATAGGTGCGCATGGAATCGCTAGGCTATGCACATTTGGTGATGGTGTTCCTTCATAGAGCAGCTGGGATCTAGGAAAGAAGAGAACTACTGTGTACTGAACAAGGGAATGAACTGAGAGTACAGATGATGCAGTAGGTTGGGCCTTATGAACGTATTTGGAAGTCATGGGCACCTCCAAAGTGTCGTTTTTTTCATGTGGATAGTGGCCCATAGGCGCTGCTGGACTGCTGATTGGTTGGCCAAGCGTGGTCTCCCTCACCCAGAGCTATGTCCACTATGCGATCAAGATGAAGAAGATATCCAACACCTCCTCCTGGGCTGCGTGTTTGCAAGGCAGTTTTGGTTTCACCTTTTGCAATATGTGGGTCTGGTTGGCCTAGCACCACAGCAAGATGAGCTTTCATTTGATGGCTGGTGGGAGAGGGTTGAGTTGGAAGTGTCTGGAGATAAAAGGGCAGGTCTTAATTCTCTTATTATTCTGGGTGGGTGGACCATTTGGAAGCATCGGAATGATTGTGTGTTCAATGGCGCTTCCCCAAGCATGGCTGCTGCTTTGATCTTGGCAAAAGATGAAGCACAGCTGTGGAAGATGGCAGGAGCCAAGGGACTATCCCAAATCATTGTTAGGACTGATTCTGGGTAGGGTCGGGGTGGTCAGGGTCTTGCTATCCCAGGCATGTGCCTGAGGTTGGAAGTGCAATGGAATGATGTGTTCTAAGAGTGTGGGTGAGGCTTGGGTGTGTCCTGGGTGTGTGCGTGAGAGTGGTGGTGTGTGTGAGTCTATGTAAGACTCTTATCCTTCTATTAATGCAATGATATGCAGTTCTCCTGCGTATTTGACAAAAAAGAAGTACATATGAAAATCTGGGAAAACTAGGGATGCAGTAGCTTGGAAGAGGAAATAATTTAGAAGTTTATTAATCCCAATGCCACTACCAGCTATCCATTAATAAACTTACATCCACGTTATCCGTCAGGGTTTTTAGGTCATGTCTATTCTTGCTAGCCATTTCTGACAACATGCATGTTTTTGGGACTAGGCTTAGAGCTTTGTTTAGCTTCAACTTTCTTTGCCCCCTGAAACTGTCGCATCTAATGGCAGTAGGCCATCAGCAATGAATTAACTGAGCTATATGCAGCATTGTGGTATTTGGATTGTTAATGCTAGGCAACTCAAATTGTTGAAGTTTCCTGAACAGAGGATGATTTTCATCACTTAGGTTTTGTAGCTGCTGTGCAAATCTTATAGATGTTTTCTCAAATATAAGATGCCAGAACTGATTTCTCAGACCACTGTATTCTGATGGCCTCTATTTTTGTTTGTAGTTCATGGTGTTGAATATGCATTTGGAGCGCACGACTTTCCTACAAGTGGAGTATTTGAGGTAGAACCTCGACAGTGCCCTGGTTTCAGATTCAGGAAATCAATATTTCTTGGCACAACATGCTTGGATCCAATCCAAGTTAGGCAGTTCATGGAGCTACAGTCAGTAAACTACAATGGAGATACTTACCATCTTATCACGAAGAACTGCAACCATTTTTGCAAGGATATGTGTTTCAAGTTGACCGGTAACAAAATCCCCAAATGGGTGAACCGGCTCGCCAGAATAGGTACCGCATGTTCTAACGCTTAATACTAGTTCAATGATTCCATGTAGCAAAGGCGATAGTGATTTTAGTGCTACTTATTGTGCTACTTATTGGCACCATTTTTTTCTCTATATTATTGTTTCCACTTTACTTTCCAGAAATATAGTAACCCTGGTTACAGAGTTTATGAATGTCATGTGGTCATTCTGCAAAGCCAAAGTACTTTTCTGTCACACCGTGTAGCAATGTACTATGTAACACTAACACGTGACTCCTGGCATGTGCATCCACTAAGGGCACTACTATTTTGCCAACTAACGGAACCGTAGCAGTTTTCACCGTATGGTTTTATGCCAAACTTTGTGTTTCTACTTCACTGAGTAGGACTGTTTTACATGTACTTGGAGTTGCTGTAGTCGGATTTTGATGTGAACTTTCTGGTAGTATTTGGAGAGTTCATATTGGCATACTATGATGATCATGTGCATCTTTTCCTTGTAGGTGCCATTTGCAACTGCCTTCTCCCGGAGTCCCTAAAGATCTCTCCAGTCGGCCATGATCCCAATAGTCAATCTGAAGATTCAGAGAAAAGGCGGCTGAGGAATCCATTTAGCTGTTTCTCTTCAATCTCAAGTCACAGACAGCTGCCATCATCTTCCCCTTTCCCACCATCTCCTGTGAAAGAGCGGCTCCCCCACTGCTCTTCGAGGAAATCCAGCACCGCGTCTCTGAGAAATAGGTAGCCTGGGCCCCCGTGTAACTTCTGATACCAAGTTGTGCTAATTCATGCGGTGTCAGCATCTGGATTGCACGGTGAGCACCGTGCCTGTAGCTCGCTGTCAGGTACTTGGTTTTGGTCGGTAAAAGTCTGATGCCTGATGTTGTTGTATCATGTGAAACCCAAGCGACGTGTGTTGGTTCGCCTCGAAAGAATCTGTTGCTGTTGAGGGTGAATGCCACTCGATTCTACCCGCCTATGTACTCAAGTGATTTGTATATTAATCCATTATTCTTTCAGCTGATGAGAAAAACATGTTATCTATCATTCATGCCAGGAATTCTCGCCCATCTTGTTTTGACAATTCTTTGCAGAGTAGTAAATTCATCTCTGGGTCTGCACCTCAATCATACAAGTGCATAATTCTTTGACGGCGGGACCAGGTTCGATTGGACGGTAGCACCGAAATGGGTGCCGAAAATTCTGATGCCTGTTTCAATCTCATAGTACAATTCCAGGAGGGAAGCACACCGGATAAGAATGCCTCCAGGAGTAAGCAAAGGTAGTAGCGGCAGTGGTACTAGTTTGTGTGTGACAGTCCCTTTGGCTTTGGCTGGGTGTTCTCCACCCTGCATCACCCCACACCTGTCCCCTGTCAGCCACAGAGCCACTGCACCGGGGCGACGCAAAGCAGCTCGACCGCGACGGCGTACGAGGGAGACGTGCGTGCGAGGTCCTGCCGCGCGTGGGAGAATTGAAGAAAACGATGGTTAATTTCTCCGTGACCAAAGCGCTCCGTCCGGTTCACGACGAAACGGGACGTCGCAGTCGGGGAGAGGATGACGATTGAAATGATGATCGGGTCGGGTTTTTGTAAGCTTCGTCGTCTTCGTCGTCGTGCCGTGTGACTGAAAAAGGGAATTGGCCGGGGGCTTTTGATCAGATCATCTCATCTCTCGTCTTTGCATCAGTACGTTGCATCAGGCTTATCTCCGGAGAGAAGTGAAGGCTTTTTTAAGAGATGCATCGCTTTGATGCAATGATTAGCAGCGGATAATGCTCTCCTGATTTCGAGTTTTCAGGATGACACCTCGCTTTGTTTGAGTGCAGTCAGTTACAACGCCTCTATCAGAGAGTTGCACTAAGCGTTGAACTTTTTGTTACTGTAATAGTATATCTCAACGTCAGTAAGAGTGCTGGTACATTTTCTTTTTTCTTTCCCATCACTGGTGGCTCTTACCATTTTTACTTAAGAGGAGGAACATTAGTGGCAGAGAATCTACTTATGAGGGGTGTCCAAAAAGAAAGATGAAGCAGACGACAGGGACGACGTTCTTATTTTTGAGACAGCCCAAAACTCAAATGAAGCCCAGAGAATTGGGCCAGGGCCAACTCAGCATTTCAAAGTTCATCAGAGAGCTAGCAGAAGAGAAGACACCAAACAAGCATGTAACTAAGCATCTTCTGGTTGAAATTACCCCCAATATTACATTACATCACAGAGATCACCGCCCCCATGATAATTAAACACTTGCATGATAATCCACACGTATTCACATAGTTTACCAGTTACTAATCTACATGGTTTTAACAAGTTACTACTGACCGAATAGACTTAAATTCTCGTCAGGACACTGACTGATGATAGGACATACTACTAATCATGCATACCACTACTACTGAACATCTGAACTCGTTTGCTACTCCTGCTACGTGCCCTGCAAATCGATGGATTCATCATAAACACGAAAATAGCTATTAATAGCTGATATGGCCCGTTAATCCTTCCTGATCTCCTGCAGGTACGCCCAGTTGAATTGATCGTAGACTCCGCCGAAGTAGCCGTCCATCATGTTCATGTAGCTGTTGTAGGTGTACTCGCTGATGTAGGTGAGGTCGCCGGCGGCCACCTCCTCCGCCTCCATCCCGAACTGCCCCACCAGCGCCGCCGGGTTGTGCGTCACCGTCGAGAACGACGACGAGCTCGGGCTGCTGCTCCCCGCGCCCGCGCCGCCGCCTGCTGCCACCGCCGTGGCACCCGCGATGAGCTTCCGCTTCTCCTCCTCCGCCTCCTCCAACCTTTCCTTCATCCTCAGCAGCTGCACCACGACAAATAAATATGCATGAGGTTAGTTAGCAAAGTACTCCAGCAGACAAGATTTCAGTGAATAATCCCACACATGTGAGTACATGACATGAGCTTGGTAGAAGACTCATGAGGTGAATTAAATTACATATATACCTCGGCCTCGAGGTGGCAGTTCTGGACGACGACGGCGTCGTGGGCGGCGCGGAGCTTGGAGAACTCCTCCTCCATGAGCTTGCTCTTGTGGCGTGCGCGGCGGTTCTGGAACCACACGGCCACCTGCTTGGCGTCGAGGCCGAGCTCGGTGGCCAGCTGCACCTTGCGGGGGGTCTCCAGCTTCCGCTCCTTGCGGAAGTTGAGCTCCAGGAGCCGAGCCTGCTCGTCGCTCAGCCGCCGCTTCTTGGCCTGGTCGTCCCCACCCTCGCCGCCGTCCCCCGACGGCCGCGGCTTCCGCCTCCGCCGCTGCCTCGCCTGCTTCTTCTGCTCGCCACCTGCTACACATACCACATGCACATTACGGACACGCGTGAGCTCAGCTGAGGTTCCCCGACAATCTTTTTAATTAATTCACGTGTTTGTCAGGTAGGTCGATCGATAGAAGTAGAACTAGGACTCACCGGAGCCAGGGGTGGCGACCTCGGCGAAGCTCTCCGGGAAGGCGAAGGACGGGAACAGGAGCCTCTCATCCTCCTCGCAGCCCATTGTTTTGAAACCCCCCAAGAACACACTCTAAAGACCGAGCAGAAACAGCAAGGAGATCGAGCTACTAGAGCTGTTCGTTCCTGCGTAGACTAATGCTCACTCTGATCAGTCGTCGGCACCTTTGATATAAGGTTGCTGGCTAGCTAGCTAGGGAGCTGCTGCTTTGTGGTCGCTCCTGTAGGAGAGTAATCCTGTTTGGATATTTGCCTAGTGACCAGCTGTGTCGTCCGAGTCTGTGAGCTCGGAGTCCGGCCGGGGGATTTTATAGGCGAGCGAGCAAGAAGGGGTGGCGCCGCTGCTGTGCCTGTACGTGCTGGGAGCCGAGAGAGCGATAGAAATTTTGGTGCGGAGGAGACGCGAGAATTTTGGTGTGTGAGTGTGTCACTCGCTGAGAGCTAGGGGCTTTGCGTGCGTAGCTGCCTGTGCGAGAGGGGGGAGTGGTTTGGTACTTTGGTTTAGGATAATGGTACGAAAAAGGGGAAGCGGGAGTTGGTAATCAGCGAGGCTTAATCGATCGCCCAACCAGTTAACTCCGTCGCCATCTCGCGATTAAGATAATAACGGTCGAAGTGGCCGCCTTTCGTCTCGACAGGGACGCCGCGCACGCGCCGCGCCGCGCCGGTACGGTGGAGACGACGGGGGCGGATCGCCGGATTCTCAAACAGTGAGTCGTTCTCTTCTCTTCTCAGAGTTCTAATGATGTTTTTTTTTTGTAACCACTTTCCTGCCAATCGATGCCGGTGGCCGCCGCACGCCTGCCTGTCCCTGACAGCAGGTAAATTTGACAAGTGCCGGCCGGGAAGGTTGAAAAAACCCAATGGCACGAACGAAACTCCCTCCTGCTCGTTGAAAGTTGAAACGTGCAAGAGCTGTAGGGAAAAAAAAGGTGATGTAATAAAGCCGGGGAGATCGGCTCGCTTTCGATGTAATTAAACAAACAAGGGGCTTTCCAGTTCGTACGCCGTGTTTAGGCGGGAGCTCTCGGTGTTCCGGATGCACAAGCTACCGTCTCGCACTGCTAGCGGCGCGTGGGCGAATCGACGGCGAGACTAGCTTGTCGGCTTCCGGGGCCCGGGAGACACACACACACAACCGACGAGTGACGACCCCACTAGCGACCACACGACGCCGCGCCTAACAGCTCCAAGCCCCCGGCTCGGTTGACGTCAACTGCTACCCGACCGCATGCACGCCTACAGACGTACATAACAAAAATTTAATCAAATTTCCACATGGTTTTTTAATATGCAAAGCTTATTACATTGCGCAAGCCAAGCACTAACGTGACAATAAACAAGTACAGGTTGGGCACGTATAAAAAGAGCCGAGACGTCCCAGCTGCACACGTGCTGCATTTCCGATCGACCGATCCGCCGTGTAAGTCGTTGACCGCGACGTGTTTATTCTCTTCTCGGATGATGAACGGATATATGTTGATCTCGGATGGAAGAGGGTTTCTTGCGGTCTCTTCTCTCCCTCTACGTAACCTCGCTCGGCTGCGTCAGCTGATGCGTCGCTTTCCCCCTCATTGAGTTGGGTGCACGCACAGCCCTAGCTAGTCTACGGTGACCGATCGATCGTCTGAACAGAACAGTGCCGGCCGCATGTTTTCTTTCCTTCCCTTTGCTTTCGTTCCAAGCCCGCGACGCGATCCATGCATGGCCGCCACACCTTTTGGGAAGAGCTATCCTGGCGAGAGAAAGGTTTGCGTGTGCCTTCCCACGCCATGGGCTACTAACACTGTCTAGGTAGCCAGCTACTACACTACAGTAAAGCATGTAATGCCAACCGGCAGCTACGGGTCGGCAACGCAGGATTCTCCTGTGATCTGTTACTACGAGGAGCCCAAGTCGTGCACGGTGTAGTACTAGCTACTGCTCATGCATCTCCTCCTCCGATCCGATCCGTGCGTGGTCTCTGCGAACGAAAGCGGTTGGGATCGGGTAGTACGACGCGCACTGCGCCTAGCTTATCCACGGCACGGCGCGCATGTGGTCAAATGCCATTTATGTGCGCGAGCCACACAACCACTCCCCGGTCGGGTCGGGTTGAACAGGGATGCTGGCGAGAAGAGTGAGCAACCGGCTCACTGCAAGGACAAGGACGGACTGGGCTGGGGAGTCCTCGTGGTCAGTCAGCCTCAGCGACCTGCCCATGAATCGAACGATTTGGAAAGCCGAAAGGCATACAATAGGTTAGGTACGAGCATCACCTGTGTGGCCGTGTAGCGTCCTACTAGACCAGTACATGCATATACGGCTCATGATTTGAGATCTGGGTTCGTTCGTTGCCCAGAGAGAGAGAGAGACGTGTACTGTTTTTTCTTGCATCCAGCTCCTGATCGAGGGGCAGGAGAAAGTTTTCCTTGCAAACCACCATGGCCGTGTCAGTGCTAGCTGCTGCGTCCACACACGTACGTGCAACTGCTCTTCCGTGTGCTTCAGGCTCTTTCTTTTTTTTTCAAAACAAAACATTAAACCACGAGGTAGTTGTTCATCGAGCCTCCGTCCACACGGGTCAACACACTGCACTGCTGTCATTAGAAGCATGCAGGACGCACGTGAGGAGCTAGGCAGCTAGCAGTAGCTGTGAATTCAAGCCATTGTCAACAGTCGCGATTAACACATGCAAATGTTCGTTAGAGAAACATGGTTAAGGTGAAATGCTTTCGTTCGGATGTTTATCAAACAGCCAAGAGTCATTTTCCCTAGGCTGCAAAAAAAATAGCCACAAAAACAATATCAATAGGAAAATGGATAACAATCGTGTATCTTATAAACCGTATGTTCAGTAAAAAAGACAATACATCCCTTTTTCGTATTTCCCGCCACTAAGGTCTTTATCGGTTAATCTGGATTGAAGTAGACCCTAGGAATTAATCCCCTGTACAAGCCTGTAGGGTTATTAATTCCTCCAGTCCCTTTAGGTATCCTCAACCCATCTATTAGGATGGTGTCCATACCATTAAATAGCCAGCCACATAAGCAATTTGGTGATGTGGCAAGGGAATTAAAGAGGGGAGAGAATGACATGGTGTCTTGCATGAGAAACTATGTCTACACAAGAACCAAGAAATAAAACTTGATGATAGGGAGATGAAAGGAGAGAGAACATATGTGATTGGATGGTAGTTTATTTTTAAGAAACTATGCATTGGGGAGGTAGTTTCTATAGGTAGTGTCCGTATGACATGTATGTATAGAAACTAATTGATGATGTCTTGGGTTGGAAATAGCCTTAGCCGAACAAGGCCTAGACATTAAGCTTGTTTTAGCTTACTATACACGACGGCTATCGTCAAGTCTTAGCTAAATGCTGTATTGATGATGTGAAGTTGTCTCTTTATAGATGCTTGCTGCTCAGTAGTTCTCTAGTCAGCCTTTAATCCACTGTTATCCTCTTTTGGTCGAGTGACAGATTTGGACGTGAAGACATTCGCGGCGTGTGCGTGCGTGAAGTGGCCATGGTGGTGGACGACAACGACACAAAGCAATCAGCCAATCACCTGAGCATGAAATTAAAGGTGCATACGCCTTGCAGTATAAACTTGTGCTTTTTTTTTCTTTTCTTGCAGGAACTAAACTTGTTGTCTTGTTTACATGCATGGCCAACAAATTAAAGTATTAAGTCGTGCTGCGTAGAGGCAAGTGTATGTATATGGATCTCTGATCTGCGTTTCATTTGCTTGAGAATTGAGACTGATCGATGGTTATTACCAGGGGAAATCTGAGGTGAGGGATCGTCCGTTGGTCTCATCCAAACCTGCCCCTGGTACAGCAAAGCTACCGCGAAACGTAATCCCCCAATCGCCATTTCTAGCAGCTGCAAGATTTGACGTCTTGACAGGGGTCCCTGGTGGCCCGGAAACCCTTGTGCTCAGCGCTAGTGGCCTCCGAGATCCGGCCAATGAAGTGCGGGAGAGGGGGATATTGAACGGGCGTCCCGGGCTAGCCGATGATTCATGGACGGACGGGTGGCTTGGGGCTACACCTAGTCACCTACAGTATACAGTACACTACACAAGGATGGCTGCAGGTGCAGGCCGCTGCCGCCCGGTCGTGCACGGCGGTGGGGCAGGGCCGTGGAAAGTTCAACGACGAGGATGCAAAGGCAGCAAGCATATCAGCCAGGACCAAGCCCACAGGCCAGCAGGTGAAGGGAGGACCCCAGCCAGCCGGCGGGCGGGCGTTCGGGTCACGTCGCGCGCACATGGAACGCCTCGAACGTGTCGCGAGCCGGCCGCCGGGGCCATGCTCCCGGCGCGCCGCCACGCGTCCCCCTCCCCAAAGCCGATGAGATGGAAAAGCCTGCGGCGCGCGCACCAGCGCGCTCTGCGCTCCCGGAAAAAGCCACGGCTATCCTATCCACGGCAGGCTTTCGAGGGAAAGCGACCGCCCGAGAAGGCGTTCCCGCCCCACCCGACCGACGTTCGGGACACGGAACGGATGATGCTCTAAGCCTCTTGCCCTGGCGCGCTCGGCTCGGGTCGGGTGAGCTCGGGGGCACCACCGTGTCCGTGTCCACCACCACCGCCGCGTCCTACTGGGCGCCACGGCGTGAACAGGACATGCTGTCATGCGGCCACTGGCCAGCGCCGAGAGGGGGACGCCGGCCGGTGGCTCTGGCGCTTGCCTGCCCCGACAGCGCGCGAGCGTTCGCTGCATCTGGACAAAGGGCGCGCGTGGGTCTTCGCGGGTGGAGAGCAACTCGGATGCAGCGCAGCGCTGGGACGAATCATGGGCGACTGACCCGTCGTACATGCGACCACGAGTGCGCCAAATTGGCTACTACACCCGGGCCCCGGCCCCTATTGCATTGGCCAGTCGTGCTTCACTCTCTCTCTCCCTTCTCTCTCATCAGTCATCACCATGCGTTGCATGGCGTCGTAATCGGGAGACTACAAGAGATGGACAGCTAGCGTAGCTACAGAGGCTATACGAAGGCGGGCGGCCACATTTGGGCGGGTGAACAGCATCCATGCCGTTGCCGTAGCTGCTCGTGCTTTCTACTTCCTGGAAAGAACAAGCATAGCATAGCTAGCCCCTGGCCGGCTGATAGACGCGCACGGAGCTACTCCTACTAGCTGTTGCGTCAGGGCAGGGAGAACCGAGAACGGCTGGCTGTCCTCCGATCCGATCGATCGATCCGCTCCGATGGTGTTGGGGCGGCGGCAGGCGGGCAGGGAGTGCGCGTACGAGCGCCGTAGCTGCATGTGGCGATGCCGTGGCCGCGTAGCTGCTCCTGTTCCCATCCGGCGAATAGCAGGCGCCTTTCCGTCATCCGGTACTGTCCGATGAGTCGGCAAGGCAACTCGCCAATGGCAGGCTTGACTTTAGGGTAGGAGTACGTACCTATGGATTTATAGACATGTTGAACAGGTGCTTCAATTCAAAGGGGTAAGTTCAAAATCCAATCCTCCGTCCCATGTACTCTCCCCGTCCTAGAGAATGAAGTTCTGGGTTTGGACCAAGTCAAACTTGATATTAGAATTTTGTAATGCTAAATATATATGATATAACAATATATGGAATTATAAACTCAATTATGATTATTCGATGGCACAAATAGTAATAATTTGTTGTATATATTTGGTCAAAGTTAAGATGGATTGACTTCTTGAGATGCGAGAATTGTATTTTTTGGAACGGTGAAAGTATACTTCAATTTCTCATCAAGAGAAATTAAAAAGATAATTGTATGGTATGGATGAAACTAAAATGTATTACTCCGATGCTAATGGACCAATGTCAGGGCTCTCTTGCCAATGCCAATGCCCTGGTACAATTGTCCTATATCTCTCCCATATGATGGAGTATAAGAAAAACAAAATGTCTAGTAGCTTCACCCCTGTACTGACTTGTATGCTATATATATAGGGAACTTAAATTAGATTAAAACTTCCAAGTACTCCGTACAGATGCCACATATACAATTCTACGCACATGTACGAAATGAACATTCTTTATTTGCTCTGAATAAATTATATTACTGGATTGCCTATACAAAAAGAGACGAGTTTTTTTAAAAAGAAAAAAGAGAGAAAACGACAAACTTATCGATCTGCATCATATCTGTGCGCCGTGTTCTACCGCGATGCTTATTTCTGGAACTCACAGTACGCAAACCGTAATTCCTCATGCTCTAGTTTTGGTAAGAGGATAAGGCTCACTCCATGGGCATCTAATCGAACTACGGACTGCCTGCCGAAAGCTGGGAAAGACGCAATGTACGATCGATCAGCTGAAACTTAAGCTAGCCCTCTTCGCTTTCAGCAGGTATGAGACGACGACACGCACGCACGAATTAAAAGAGTGAGAGATCATATCGATGCCACGGCACACACAGACACAGGCACTAGCGCAAATCTAGACCTCCTCGTTTTAACCACCACCATCAGATTAAGGCACGGATCAAGTTTAAACAATAGCTCCGTGGTACGACTAGCTTTGGACCTATCCGGCCCTGACCTGACCAACGCGTACGACTCGGCGGCCTTTCACGTGCATCCATGATCCAACGCCTGTAGTCACCAACCTCGCCGGTGCCGGGGCCAATCAGGCGCCCCCAAGCCTTGGAGATCGGATAAGGATCGTCGCTTTGTTTAGGGTACGGTAAACCGCATGGTACTTAGCCCTCCAATGCAACAAGCTCATCAAGCGAGCTTCATGAGCCCTTAGGGCGTCTCCAATGGTTTATCTATTTGGACTAGCTATTTGGAGGAGAGAAGCTATTTGGAGGAGAGAAGGTGTAGGTGCATGGGACGAGAGCTCGTGAGAGAGAGCTGTATCGGAAAGCGTGCGAGCTAGCTAGGAAGCAAGAGCCAACTGTTCATTAATTAAAAAAAACAAATAGCTAGTCAAATAGACAGCCATTGGAGAAGGCCTTAAGCATCCAGCTTTTGACTTCAATCTCGCCGCTCGATCCTTGCTTAGCCCTGCTAGCTAGCTCCTGTCCTTTTCTTGCTCTTTCCCATTTTGCTGACTGTTCCCTGGCCTGGAATCTGCCCAGCACCACGCGAAAACCTAGGGTTACTTGCAGGAGGGTGCGGTACTACTTCCAACTAAACTAACAAAGCTCTCTGGCTGCAGGCACCAGTAAAAAAAGAGGTCAGGGAATAATACGCCAAGTGTAGAGCACATCGCCGGGCTGAGAGTGTGCGTGATTCCCTGTCACATGCCATGCCCTTATGCCTAGCTAGCTACCGAGGATCTGAGGCCCCTTTGGCACGGCATGGTCTGGTGAATTCGGTGGTGCATGGCATGATGATGCTGATGCGCATGGCACCCTCACGGACTCACGCGCCGCTCCACTCAATCGGCCGGCGATTGAATTTGAATACTCGTAGCTCCTCGATCGCGAGAACACGCGCAAGTGGGGGCGTTGTTTAGTACGAGAGACGGCCATTAAACTAGGCGGGTGCCATCCTTATCTCAGACACCTCCCGGCCCTGTTTCCCCATCTCCAACTTGTGGAATCCCAACGCCATTAAAACTAATCCCACCTCCAATCACCACCGTCGTCGTCGTCGTATCCTAACCTAAACAAACAAAACCTAAAAATCCGCCAACCCCGGCGCGACAATCACCACCAGCCGAGCCGAGCCTAATCTCCTCGGGACACGGGCTACGCCTCATTTGATTAGCGTAGGCCGTTAGCTAGCTAACCATAGGCCTCTCAGCTTTGACGATATCGAATCCGCATATGATTAATCATTTTAATCCGTGGGGAAGGGAGATGATCTCCTGCGGCCGCGCCCGGATTGGGCAGCAGCCTCGCGCGGTGTCGCGTGGGGCGCCGGGGATGGGCGGATGGCGACAGCGACGGCCGGGCGCCGACGCGGACGCCGAGCCGGCCGGCCGGTTGGCAGGCTGGCCGGCCGCGAACGGGCACGCGAAACGGAGGAGAAAAAGGCAGCGCCTCGGGGTGCGGGGATGCGGATTCGGTGATCTCCGTAGCTAGCTCACGCGCGCTTCCTTGCTCGATCGAACGCCTTTGCGTGATCGGCGCGACCTCGACGGCGGTCAGGGGCGCAACAGCTAGCTCGGGTAAAATTAGGGCGTCGTCACGCGCGCCTGCCTTAACTGACTTGATCGTCAGCTTCCGGACGTGTTGGCTAGCCCTTAACAGTCGTATAGGTCAATGGGACAAGGTACGCAGAGGAGAAGTCAAGCAAGCTGCCCTTCTTTGATTTAATCATCTCTCCAACCCTAGTGCATTCATTCACTGAGGAGTGAGGACGACTACTACTACTGCTACAACATTCTGGTCTACCATGCTGTCTAAGTTAGTTTTTTAACGTCCCAAGTTAGTTTGTTTTTAACCCGTTCATTTATTTCTCATCTAGCTTGGTGATTTTACTGCCAGTAACAATTACACATCCATGGTGTTTTGCTACGAGAGCTCCTCCACTCACCGACCTAAACGTGCTCGACAATGTCACTAGTACGTACTAGAAGGGTTTTGCGCGCCATCGTTGCAACAAGTGTAAACTCGAGGCTTCTTTTCACTAACGCCACGTTAAACCTGAATCAAGCATGCCCGGCCCGGCTTTCCCCAAAAGGCGCCAAGTTTCGTGCCTCGTTTTAAGGGGACGGGTTAATTGTTTGGCAAGCAAGCTTCAACCCCAAGGTTGCTGCACACATGGCACCCCCCGCCGGCCCCGGCCCATAGTTTGCACGGTTTGTTAGATATGATCTTTTTTTTAAAAAAAATTCATGCTACACCTTCGCCACAACTCGCATGCTCCCCTAAACTAATCCCCAATTGCACGGTAAAGCTTAACCACCAGCCACACAAGCAAAGGATGGCCTGGCTTTGCTAGCTAGACTCTAGGGTTAGGGTAGGGGACCTCCGGACCTGGGGGACCTTGGAACATTCAGACAAATTAAAGGCGAAAGGCTAACGTTAATCGCCACTAAACAACTCGTTAACCTTTGTGGACATATGCTCCGCCCACACGGCCAAGCTCACACGGCTGATGATCTGGCATGACGTGGACGGACATTGCTGACTTGGCGTCTCCCGGGATGCGACACGTGTGCAGCGGGCTTGGATGACGGCGACGCCGGCGCGGCATGTGTGAAGCAAGGGGCCTTGGTGCGGATAACGAGACGCCCTCGATGAGGGTGATGGAAATTGTGTGGGAGGGGAAATGATGGGATTCCAAGCTTAAAAATGACCAAGTGTTAAGGATAAACAAAGGGTTTTGCGAGTGAGGTTTGAGGAGAACACGGCCATGGCGTGGCGAAACGTGGCCATCGTGTCGTGATTAGTTTATGGGCCCGTTTAATTAGGTGTCGGATTAATCGTATTGAGCGCTTGAAAGGTGCGGGAACTTTCTTGTGATCACTTTGTTTTAGGAGGGGGCTCACTTCTCAAGGAAAAACTTTATCGTGTGTTTTGCTATACAAGGCAAGTATGTGACATAAGGGCTGACGCATCATAACCATGTCAACACAACACTCTCGTATATATATGCTTTTGTATAGTACGAAATCAGCATACAATCGACGATGTTTTTAGCTAGCAACTCTCTTTTGGGATTGCAAACGTGCTAATAAGCTTTGCAAATACAAAGTGAAAACAACAGTAGATAGTTTCATTGCTAGGTTTCTGCAAAGATCAATGTGTTTTTCTGAAAGTAACATCGACCAATGCAAAGTGACAGCTGATATTCAGGAGGAAAAGAGAGGAAGATTAGTAGTAATTTGATATTCCCACCTATATACTCAATCATATCCACTCACCGTTTTAATTGACACCCGCTGATTGTTCTCGGAATAAAGAAGCACATGGTAGGTAATCAGATGCAAGGTTCTTTTGTTGGGGAATAAAAGAACAGCCATGCATGAAATGGCCAACTGCTAGAACATTGTATACTGCATTGTCTGTACATACACACCAGAGACCAGACACCGTACATCCAGAGAAAAACACAACAGGAGTCGCTTTCAATCAAGGCCAATCAAAGTGCATCCTGCAATACAAATATGATACATGTAAGAAAGCAAACCACACGCCAGAAAGCCGCCCAATCTTATACACTATATACACCACTTGCTATGTAGCATCCCAAATAACGCACCGTCAAACTGTCATGCTATCACAGATAAAAAGTAATTCAGGCTGACTTCAGTGACTAACTACATCTCCCTGATATCTGAATCCTCTGAAGATAGTGAGCTCAACCTTCTATCAGGCAATGCTGGTTCTGCTCTCACAATCGTTTCACTGGCCTTGTGCTCGCTGCAAGCCTTAAACCTGAAGCAACACGATAAATGGTCGTTAACGATCCCGGCAACCTGCATGAAGGAGTAGATCGTTGTAGGGCCAACACACTGGAACCCTCGGCGCATCAAATCCTTGCTTATGGCTTCAGCTTTTGGCGTCTTTGTAGGTACTTGGCGAGCATAGCGGAAGCAGTTTCTGATGGGTTTGTGGTTCACAAAGCTCCAACAGTAGTTGCTGAATGATCCGAATTCCTGAACCACCTACAGGTAAACATTTTGAAAGTCTATCACAACAATTCTAACAAATACGAATTTGTGGGGCATAAGAAGGAAGCGCATTTATCACATTGTTCAGATTCTCAAGGGGTACAAGATTTGGCCCATGCAAACGAGGCCTCCACCTCTTGGGCTTTCTCTCTACTTAACTACTTATGGCCTCATGGGTGGGAAATGAGTCTTGTCAGTTTTTTTAGCATAAGTCTGTAAGTTTGATCGTTGAAGAAGTAGCAAGGAGAAAAGTAAACTGAAAGGATCTCACTCGTGCACTTTTTATGCATGCGGCCAATTTTCGTAATTTCTCATCTTATGCTCAATTTTCTCACTTCTTTTTAACGGCCAATAAGAAAACAGCTAAATATTGACAGCCAGCCTGATCATAAGTGCAGTTTGAGGATTCCCACATTTCTGTATCCTCGTCCCTCAGAGATTAACTCAACAAAAGAATTCAATGCAGCTGCAAATTACTATATAAAAATACAAATTATGTACCTTCCGCATTTGTTTGGCATTTGTCACAACAGCTCGTATCTTTTGCTCTGGCAGCAGCACACTTGCATTTGATCTCAACATGGTTATCTTCTTCTCTGTAAATTCAGATATAGATGCAGGGTTGAATCCATCAAACATCTCCCTGTTACAAAAGCTGAATTATCAGTGGCCATTCTAACACCTCTTTTATGAACATAGTTTTAGTTGTGGATAAGCCACCTGAATTCCTCCCTCTTACTCAAAATAGCAGGCCAGGTGAGTTCAGCTAAGGCTTGTGATAGCGTGAGCAGCTCGAAGAGCGTACGATCATCATGAACTGGAACTCCCCATTCATCGTCATGGAATGCAGCATACTGTGGATCTGAGGAAATGGAGGTGTCACAAGAGCATCATATTAGCTTATACGTGTGGGCCTATACTTTTATCAAGCTGAAAATTCAGGTGTTTTTTTTGTTACAGAATGGCTCCGCACTAAAGATATATATACGATCGGCAGTTTACAGTGTTATTGGATAACAATTCTAGAGCTGTGCACTTAATAACAATCCAACAAAGGCACGGGGAAGCCTACTGATTATGCATCAACTGCAGACTGCAGAGCACAAAAGAAGTCCCAACGCCTAATGTTATAGATTTGCAATATACCAGACAAGGCATAAACAAAAGGCAATATCTGTCACTTCTTATATAAAAAAACATACTGCTTAGTGAAGCAAAACACCAAACAAACGGGGAGGAACCAGAAAAAAAAAAAACAGTGAAAAGCTCACCCGAGTTTGCGGTGATCCAGGAACACCTCGTCCTCCCCGCGTCCGGACCAACTGGAGGAGACGGCGGCGAGCTCCTACGCCTAGCTGACGGGACAAGCTTGCCACTCTCCCCTCTGCAACTCTTGCACCGTTTCTCTTGATCATCCAGTCCCTTGGCCTTCGAGTTGGCCGGCGCCTTGGCTCTTTCAGCTAGCTTGACCCTCGCACTGGCTACCTGGGAGGGAGCTGTGGGTTGGGCCGTCCGGATGCGGCGGAGCTCCGGTGACTCTGACGTGACGCCTGGCATTTGCAGCTGCAGAGTATTGTTTCTCGAGCTTTTCGGTGGGTTTTCAGTCCGGCAGCCAGGGGTGAGCGGTTTATTAGCGCTATTTGAAACGGATGCGGAAGGACAGAGTTACCCCTGATGCGAGTAGAAACAGAAGGGGCAGAGACGCCATTTGCCTCTGCTGTGGTGGTCTCGGACAACCGGGCTAGGGAGGCCGTGTCCGGCTGGGCGTCGCCGTCGGCTGCAGGTGCTACGGCCTCGGCACCAGGGGTGGCGTCGCCACGACGCCACGTACCGTTACGCACAAGCATTGCCACACGCCGCAAGTCTCAACACGTTGTCAGTCTCTGTCTCCTCAATCCTCATCGTCCAACTTGCACAACCGTCCGCCGCCGGGCTCCGTAAGTTTGCTTGCGGCAGCCGGCAGGCTGCTCGTCGGCAAAGATCCTCCCATGAACATTGGAAAGTACTCTGCAGACATAGTACTTGTAGAACCCACCTTCCAAATATAACTATGCAAGGAATACGACAAGGTAAATGAACACAGAAGTGAAGAATGTGATAGTGATAGGAACAACTGAATAAGCATTGTATACGGCAATTTGTGATGGAGAATGCAGAATCATCCATCCCCAACCGTTGGTATACTCCAGGGACTCTGGGAGAAACATCACATGAGGAACCTAACCAGGACTCAAATAACCCCAAACAGAAGGAGTTGTGGCTCAACCGTAATGTCGTGTACAATTTTTTTCATCGCTCGGACTGCCCGCTGCTGCTTCCTCCAGGTTTCCCAGAAATATGCTGATCACAGCAATGCAGGGAACAGCAGGGTGTGGAGCCAACTAATATAGAACGCCACCATGTCAGCTCTCAGGCCAGCTTTGGTATTATTCACCAAACCTCCAGCTTTTGACCAAAATAATTGGGCCTGATACTAATCAAACACTGCTGGGAATGGAAAGATCACATGGTACGACAGCAGTTGCAGGCAGCACCATCATCTGGAGCAGTGGTCTTCTCTGAAGAAAGACATGACGTTGTGTTATAAGACCATATAGTCAGTAAGAGAAGCTAATACAACAACTTATACATCGGTCATGAATTGCCACTAATACAATAGTACGAGGAAAATAACCACTTACTGAAAAACACTGGATACACTGGAAATGCAAAAGTGCTTGCCAGTTGCCACAGTTAGCAGTTGCATAAATAATTTGGGTGCTCATATCATGCTCTTGCCTGTCGAATCACTTCTCTGCGAAGTACATGGAATCCTGAAAATGAAGCGGCTCATTTCCCCAAGAGGTCCATCCGGGAAACAACTCTCTGGCAAAAAGCTCAATGCATCTCGGAGGTTTAGGACCTGGAATATATTCTGAAAGTAATTCTTTTACAGGTTAAGGATTGATTGATCGACCACCTGTTATATTCAGCAAAAAAGAATCACAAGTGACTTTTCCAAGCTATAAAAAGAAGGGGTGATGAAGCATTGCAGGGAAGGATACTCTCAAGAGGAGGCTTCCTTGAGTGGGCACCTGGAACACTCATAATTACTTGGCTTCCTTCTAGTAATTTGAAGTTTGATCCTTGCTTAGCATCTGTGTTCTACATGAACAAACCAGGAGAATAAAATCTAAGAATTTAAGAATACAGCTGCAGGAAAAAAAAAAACACAATCAAGATATGGGACAAGTAGGATGGTGGAAAACTTACGACATTAATGTAGCCAAGGAGGAGGCACTCATAAGGTCTGTGATGGAACAAGTCTAGATCACCAATTAGAGAACCATCAGGTTTTACCTACGATTTTCTGAGATTTTTAGAACCAGATTACATAAAGATAATGGTGCCACTATAAAATTAGCAAATGTAACTGAAAGGTACTGTACCAAACAGGTGCCAAATGAGTATCAGATGCAAACCTTCAGCCAGTAAAACACAGTGGGATCTTTCACCCCCCAAGTAGGAAGCAATTCTTGCTCAACAAACACCCACAATTTCTCCCTATTAGTAATCCACAAAACAAGAAGGGCTCCAGATGGATGGGCAAGTTCTTTTACTGGAAGATACAGCAAATATCTGTTGGGAAGCGTAGGATACCTGCAGCATAAATTATTGAATGAATGGTTTTATTCACTTTACAAGGTACCTAAACCACGTCTATAAATGTTGAAATTGCAATTAAAGAGATGACAGTCGGGCTGATAACCATGAGCTAATATTTGATTTAGTTTGCTGACACAGCAAACTGTAAACGCTATTATACAACATAAACGCTACAGGGTAAGGGTAATAATATCTGCACTACATTGGAGACCACATTCTGACTTTAACTTCAGCTAAAGAGTGTACCTAAAACAAAGTAACCAAGAGGGTGAAACAAAAGTCTAAAGTCGAATGCATTTTCAGACATGAAATTGACATATGCAAAGGATAAAGCGACATCTGAGACTACTCCTAAGGACTGCCAAAATGCAAAGCCAGCCTGCAAAATGTGGGTCAAAGATTAAGTTATAAGGTTCATCTAACGCTATGTGTGCTCTATCTTTTATTTGCATTACAGGGGGAAAAATGCACAGATAATGAACTTACGCTTCTTTCTGACGGACACATCCATTCTCCCAAGGTGGGTCAACAACTATAAGATTGTACCCTTGATTTGACCTTCCTGGAGGAAAAAGGGTACCAACCGACAAAATAAGGAATCCTTCACAAGCATATAAAGATGTGTGCATATTTAGCCATCTGGTGGTTTGTAACATACCAGGAATGAGATCTCGAACATGTTTGAAGTCAGTCTTTATGTCAACAGGTCACCCAGAGCATGAAAAGGCATTTCAAAATCAAGGGTGAATCATTAATTTAGCTGAAGCTAGATGGAAGAAAGAAGAAGAACATTTATGTACCATCAAGAAGCAACTTTCTCGTGGTAAAATATAATGCCTGTTCTGGAACTCTCCTTCCGCCTCATCAATCGCTTCAACATTGATTATGCTGTTAAATAGTGAAAAGGATGTCTTCTGCACATCAAAGGAACCTAATACATCATAATGAAAACAACACTGCTTCAGTATTGCATCACACAATTCCAAACATGGTCATCAAGAAGCAAAGCATTAGTAACATTATTTTACCTTCCCAATTGCCCAATATATGGGGTTTTCGAAAGCAAATAGTGATCTCATAAAAAGGTGCTCGCCATGAGGTCCCAAGCTCAACGAAATTATTCTCAGAAACACTTCCCGCATCAGGTGTGTGCTCCTTGCCATCAGTCGTCTTGGAAAGGTACTCCAGTAGTTGCTTGTCCTTAATGAGTGATTCATGAGCACTCAATAGTAAAGGCCTTGCTTCCTGGTAAACGGTACACAACAAAATATTCGAGCATTAAAACACTCACTACAACTGCAAAACACACTTCAGAATTCTCCACAACCCCCAAACAAACATTCTGTTTCCATTTTCTACCCTCCAGAACTCTAATCATCTAGCAGACAGACGCAACCAATAATCCTTGTAATTCCAGTGTATCAATATTACATTAGTTCAAACCAATGTTTCTTAAGATTTTAACACTATTTACTCTGTCACAATAATAATTGATAAAGTAGCACCTGGTGCCGCGCCTCAGCAATTCGCTCCATGGCATTGAGCTCCCTGGGCTTCGGCTTCTGATTGCGCTTGCGTTTCCTCCGTTTCTCGGGCTGCTCGGTCTCTAGGTCGCCAACCTGACGCGGCGGCGGCTCGAAGCTTCGGGAGTAGTACGCAGAAGGGACGACGCGGAAGCGCTGGTAGGACCCGTTGAGGAGGCGGACCGGATCGAGGAAGGTGGCTCCGGTGCCGTCGAGGCGGTAGACGCCGGTGGCCTCGAACGACCGAAGCTCGTCGCAGATTTCCATCTGCGGCGGCAGCGGCAACAAGGGTTTGGGAGGGCGTACGCTGCCCCTCAATCTCAACTCTGAACCGCTGGGTCTCCTTCCGCCCTGCGCAAAGGACCGAGCGCCGCCGCCGCGGGAGCGGGCTCGCTCCCTCCACCTCCCTCCACCTCCGGTAGTCGGGTATGCGGCGCCGCAAGTAGGCCGGGCAGAGCACGAGGGCGTTGAGGTCAAAGAGACAGAGAGGCACGCGCCGCCGTTTTGGGTTCGTTCTAAATATCCCGGGGCCCACCTGTCATAGACGATCAAAACGTGAGCTGGCACGCGTAGCATCGGCACAGCCAGCACCAGACACCGTTGTCGCCGTCCAAACAAGCGAAACCAACCACGCCCGCACGCCGTTGCGCCATGGCCATCTCACGCCTCCTCTCGCCGCCTTCCGTCCCTTCCCCGCCGCCGCCCCTCCTCCGCAACGGAGCGCCGCGGCAGTGCCTAGCGCCACTCCTTGCCGCCGTACCGTTCCCGCCTCCGCGGCACCTGGGGCTCGCCGTGGCGCGTGGCGATGGCGGGAGGCGGTCCGTCGGGATGCTGGGGTCGAGTAGAGCGCGAGTGGCTAGAGTGTTTAGGGTTTCTGCGGTCAGCGGCGACGGTGGAGGTGGTGCTGGTGGTTCGGGGATCGCGGCGGCAGCGACCGCGACTGTTGTGCTCGCGGTGCTGAACCGTGTGCTCTACAAGCTGGCGCTCGTGCCGATGAAGAATTATCCCTTCTTCCTCGCCCAATTCACCACATTTGCGTAATTGCAATACTTGCGATAACCTCTGACGTGCTGCTGCGGAATCGTAAACTGTTTGTGTGTCTGCACCACTTGTGTTACTTGTGGTTTTTCTGAAGTGGTCAAATTTAGACGTGTGTCGATGACTTAATGGTTTTGGCTTGTCAAAATTATTTTTCCTAGGCCTTACGATGTGTAATGCTTTGAATGAATTTATTATTGGTACAATGCATGTATTTTTTGTATGCCTCCATGTCCCATTGCTTAAACTGATTATTTCTACAAGCATTGAACCACTTATTTGTTCTTTACAGGTATGTCCTAGTGTATTTCTCGATTCTCTTCATAAGATTTCGCTCTGGGATTATCACTAGAGAAATGTTAGCACTTCCAAAGGCACAGTTCATGCTAATTGGCTTACTAGAGGCGCTAGGTGTTGCTTTAGGCATGGCTGCTGCTGGTAATTGATGGTGTTCCTACTTTGTTATTACAGTCCACGGTTTCAAATGTATATGCATTTTAATAGTTTCAGTAGACCTAAATGTAATTGTATCCATGTTTGTCTGTCCTTGCAGCTATGTTGCCCGGGCCTCGATGATGAGGAACCGTTTAGCTTTCCTTGCTACGCGCCTTGCCTCCGTTCGATCGTTAGGCAAGACGCCTCCGTCGAGCCAGTCGAGGTGCGGGCTCCGCCAATCTCGAGGTGCCGAAACCTCGTCAATTTCCATTGCCTCTGCCTCGTCCTCTCCTCCCGAGCAAGCTTCATATCCCATAGGTTCGTCCTCGTCCACCAAGAGCTCCGCGCTCGTGGGGTCGAGGGCGGATGTTGGAGCGTCGGGTGCGGTCGAGGTGGCGAGGGTGATCGAGGGTACGTCGATGTCCTTGGCAAAGACGTTCGGGGGAACGGTAGCTCGCCCCGACGCGATCTTCGCCAATTCGTCGGCCTCCTCGTTGTACCTTCGTGCGATGTGGTGGAGCTCGAGGCCGTCGAACTTGTCTTCGAGGTTACGCACCGCCTGGCAGTACGCCGCCATTTTTTCGTCGTGGCAACTGGATTCCTTCATTACCTGATCGACGACCAGTTGCGAGTCGCCGCGGATGTCGAGACGCTTGATGCCGAGCTCGAGCGCGATTTTCAAGCCAGCAAGAAGCGCTTCATACTCCGCCATGTTGTTGGACGCGGGGAAGTTGAGCCGCACGACGTATCGAAGGTGCTCCCCTCGGGGTGAAATGAAGAGTAGGCCGGCGCCGGCACCGGTCTTCATCACCGACCCATCGAAGTACATCTCCCAGCAGTCGAGGCTGGACTTCGAAGGGGGAAACTGGGTGTCGGTCCATTCGGCCACGAAATCGGCCAAAGTCTGGGACTTTATGGCTTTTCTTGGCGCGTAGGCGAGGGTCTCCCCCATCAGCTCTGTCGACCATTTCGAGATTCGCCCAGAGACCTCGCGGTTCTGGATGATTTCGCCCAGCGGAAAGGACGACACGACGGTCACCGGGTGAGCCTCGAAATAGTGGCGCAGCTTGCGTCGAGCCAACACTATGGCGTAGATCAGCTTCTGGATGTGGGGATACCTCGTCTTGGTCTCGGAAAAGACCTCATTGATGTAGTACACCGGTCGCTGGACCGGTAGGGAGTGTCCTTCCTCGGTCCTTTCCACTACTATGACCGCGCTGACGACTTGAGTTGTCGCCGCGACATAGAGGAGGAGAGGTTCGCCCTCTTTCGGCGAGGTAAGGATCGGCGCGTTCGTTAACGCTGTTTTGAGTCGATCGAGGGCTTCCTGGGCCTCCGCGGTCCAGGTGAAGTGCTCTGACTTCCTCAAAAGTCGATACAGAGGTAGCCCCTTCTCCCCGAGGCGAGAAATGAAGCGGCTCAGGGACGCTAGGCATCCCATTACCCTCTGCACACCCTTTAGGTCGCGGATCGGTTCCATCTGCTGGATGGCCGTGACCTTCTCGGGGTTGGGCTCGATGCCTCGTTCAGAGACAATGAAACCCAAGAGCATTCCTCGAGGCACACCGAAGACGCACTTTTCGGGGAGTCTTACTCCGTGCGCCCTGAGGCAGCTAAACACGACCTCGAGGTCGCGTACCAGGTCGTCCGCCTTCCTGGTTTTTACGACAATGTCGTCGACATACGCTTCTACGATACGACCTATATGATCCCCGAAGACGTGGAGCATACAGCGTTGATACGTGGCCCCGGCGTTTCGAAGGCCGAAGGGCATCGTAACGTAGCAGTACATGCCAAAAGGAGTGATAAAGGAAGTCGCGAGCTGGTCGGACTCCTTCATTTTGATCTGATGGTAGCCAGAGTACGCATCAAGGAAACATAAGAGTTTGCATCCCGTCGTGGAATCTACGATTTGATCTATACGTGGCAAGGGAAATGGGACTTTCGGGCATGCTTTATTCAAGCTGGTGTAGTCTACACACATCCTCCACTTCCCACTTTTCTTTTTCACTAGTACAGGATTTGCTAGCCACTCGGGATAAAACACTTCCTTGATGAATCCGGCCTCCAAAAGTTTGCGTACTTCCTCACCGATCGCCCGCCGTTTCACTTCGTCGAAACGACGAAGACGTTGTTTGACCGGCTTGGAGTGGGGGCGGATATCAAGAGAGTGCTCGGCGACCTCCCTCGGAATGCCTGGCATGTCCGAGGGGCTCCACGCGAAGATGTCTGCGTGAGCGCGGAGACAGTCGACGAGCACCACTTCCTATTTGTCGCTGAGGGAAGAGCTGATCCTCAACACCTTGCCATCGGGGCTGTCGGGGTTGAGGGGAACTGTCTTGGTGTCCTCAGCGGGCGCGAAGCTCCCCTGCTGCCGTTCGTTGGCATCAGGGAGCGTGTTGATGATCGCTTTCAGATCCGCCGCGAGGGTCTCATCGAGGGCGAGAGCCTCCGCGAGCTCGATGCTCTCGATGTCGCACACGTAGGCATGCTCGCCCGTCGGGCCGACCGTGATGACTCCGTGAGGCCCTGGCATCTTCATCTTGAGGTAGGTGTAGTTGGGGATGGCCATGAACTTGGCGTAGCATGGCCTTCCCAAGATGGCATGGTAGGCTCCCTTGAATCCCACTACCTCGAAGGTGAGTACTTCCTTGCGGAAGTTTGCCGGGGTTCCGAAGCAGACGGGCAGGTCGATCTGCCCGAGGGTTTGGACGCGCTTTCCGGGCGCGACCCCATGGAAGGAGGACTTGTTGGGCCGCAGCTCGGAGGTGCTGATCCCCATAAGCTCCAAAGTTGGAGCGTAGAAGATATTGAGGCTGCTGCCGCCATCCATGAGCACCTTGGAGAAGCGTGTGTTGCCGATGACGGGATCAACGACGAGAGGATACTGCCCCAGGTTCGGGATATGGTCTGGATGGTCCTCGCGACCGAACGAGATGGTCTCCGATGACCAGTCGAGGTACGAGGGGGTCGCTGGGTGGACCAGCATGACCTCTCGGTGTTCCCTCCTCCGCTGTCGAGGCTTTAAGTTGGCCGCGGGGCCTCCCGTGATGAAGAACACGTGTTCCACCTCGGGGTATCCGTCGTCATCCTCGGCGCCGCCATCCTTGGGCGGACCGCCATCCTTTCGAGGGATGCGGTTGTAGAATTTCCGCAGCATCTCACACTGCTCGAGGGTGTGAGCGACTGCGGTCTTGTGGTAAGGGCACGACTTCTTGAGGAGGTCGTCGAAAACACCCCCACCACGCGGGGGACCTTGAGGTCCCTTGTGATTAGGGTCGACCGCGAGGGCCTCGTCCTCGACGTTGCCTGCCCCGCGTGGCGTCCGGGTCTTCTTCCCCTTCTTGCCGTGCTTCCGCTTCTTCGAGGGGCCCTTCGCCTTATCGTCCTCCGCGGACGCTTCCTCGGGGCGTTTCCCCTTTTTGTCGTTGAAGATGGCGTTGGCCGCCTCTTCCCCCGACGCGTATTTCGAGGCTATCTCGAATAGCCGGTTTGCGTCGGGGGGTGGGCTCCTCCCCAACTTGCATACCAGGCTATAGCACGTGGTGCTTTCAAGGAAGGAGTGGATGATCTGGTGGTCGGTGATGTTGGGGAGCTCGGTGCAACGCTTGGAGAAGCGCCGGATGAAGTCCCTCAGAGATTCACCGGGTTTTTGCCTGCACCCTCGAAGGTCCCACGTGTTCCCAGGGCGAACGTAGGTGCCCTGGAAGTTCCCCACGAAGGTCTTGACCAGGTCGTCCCAGTCGCGGATCCGGTTCGGGGGCAGGTGCTCGAGCCATGTCCGCGCGGAATCTGCCAGATGGAGTGGCAGATTGCGGATGATCATGGCGTCATCCGTGGCGCCGCCAAGCTGGCATGCTAGGCGGTAGTCGCTGAGCCATACCCTGGGGTCCGTTTCCCCAGAGTACTTGGTGATGGTGGTAGGCTGTCGGAAGCGGGGGGGAATCGGGGCAGTGCGGATGTTGTGGCTAAACACCCGCGTGCCTGCTGGTTCCGCGGCCGCATCTCGGTTCCAACCAACGTCGGTGCGCCCGCGCTGGTGGGTCCGGGCTCTCTCTCGCCACCTGATTTCGTTCAGGGTATTGCGAGCGTCGCCATCATCGTTCGTGCCACGGGTGTCCCGGAGGCGTGACCTCACGGGTTCCCTTGCCGGAAGCGTTCGTGCTTCGAGCGCACGTGGTTCGCTGGCGTGACGTCGCACCGTGTCACGGCGGGAGTCGCCCCGGGATGGTGCTCGTGCTCTGCCGTTAGGCCGGGGTGAGCGTACCGAGGATTCCCCTCCTCGTTCGCCCTTCGAGGCTGAGGAGCGTCGAAGGCGGGAGGCTGAGCTCTCGGCTTGCTGTCGGGCAGCATGCTCGACCAGCTTTTGAGCCTCGAGGTGCAGTTTCCGTCCTTCGGGGGTGGCTGCCTCTGGCATGGCTCGGAGCAGCGCGGCCACCGTGATGAGCTTCTGGCTCGTTCTGGGAGCGAGATCGTCATCTTTGCCCTCAGCAAGGATGCGGGCTTGGGCCACTCATCCCGCGTGTCGTGCGTCCGTGGCGTGCTCGTCGCCTCGCTTGCCCGGCTCACGGTCGGAGCGCGCCGGTGGCGAGACGTCACCGCTAACTCGTGGCAGGTGGCGCGGATCCCGCTCGTCCTTAGAAGGAGAGTGATCCGATGGGTCTGATGGTTGCGCGCTTATCGGATCCATGTCATCGTCGTTCCCCTGGTCGTCACCCCCGCCGTCGTCGTCCGACGTCGACCCCTCGCTGGCTTGTCCGTCGTTGATGACGAAACACTCCCTGGTTGGGTCATACTCATCATCGGAATACTCGAAGCAGTAATCCGCCGCTGTTTGAAAGGCAATAAAGGCCTCTGGGTCGCGGAGACCCGAGTAGTCCCAACCAGGGTGTCTACGCATAAATGCGTGTCCATCATCGGACTCCGTGCGAGAATCGCCGGGCAATGGATCGGCAAAGTCTTGCTCGGAGACTGGCTGGCAACCAGGCTGGTCGCCATACGCACTCATGGTAGTGCGGATGGAAGAGGCGTACGCATCCGCGGAGTTGCGTAGCCCGTAGGGATAGGAATGTGCTGTCGGAGCGCGTGGTGCAGACATGGGCCCTGGGAGGAAGGGATCAGCCCTCTCCTGTGACCCTGACCGCAGGGCGTCCCCTTCCCTTGTGGGATGGGGGTCGCCGACGTCGGCGGCGCGCCTTGCAGCGCGCGTTCGTCGTGCGCGAGGTCCGGGACGACTCCGCCGTCGTGGCGTCGCCGGAGGCTGATGATGAGGCTTCGGTTGGTTGCTGGGATCCTCCTGGAGGATGCGCATGTGATAATCATCGCCACATGTTTGGAACCGCAAGCTCCCGAACCGGATCTCCTGCCCCGCTGGGAGCAGATTGCTCTCGCCCAGCGGAGGCCGTCCTTCGCCGAAGTTCGCCATCGGGAATGAGAGTAGCGCAGCGCTGGCCCCCTACCTGGCGCGCCAACTGTCGGTGCCTGATTTGGTCGCACCGGCACCGACGAGTGATTGCGGTGCTAACCACTCGTTTCCCTGATGGCGAGAGTGAGAGACGGGGTTTTATCTTGGTTTCGGCCGCTGGGCCGTACGTCCAGCAGTGGTGCGATGCACCGGGTTACGTGTTGCTCGTAGTAGGGGTTTACAAGCAAGGTGGGAGAAGGAAATGAGCTCCTAAGTCCCTGGCTATGGTGTGTGCGCGTGTTGGTTGTGGTGGAGTGTCTGTGTGTTCTCGTTTCTTTTTTTTTGCATGGGCTTTCCCTCCCCTTTTATAGACCAAGGGGGCGGGGTGCGAGTACATGTGTTTGTCGCTAAGTGCACTGTTCGTCCATGCCGCGCAGTACGCGAGCGGGAATCGCGCCTTCCAACTCCGCTGACGGCATGGCAGGGGCTGACGTATCGTCCTTCCCTCTCGTGACGGTTCACGGCGTCGAGGGTGGTATCTTGCGTACGGCGTTCCATGGTCTCCTTCGAGGCTGCCTTCGAGGGTGGCAGCGCGTCCGTAGGGGGTGTAAAGTCAAAGGAGTGGTTGGCATAGTGCTGCTGGCAGGGTTAGGACTGGCGTGCAGTGTGCAGCATGGTGCTCAGAGTCCACTGTGGATTTGACCGATGTCTTCTCCAGAGAGTAGGTGATTGCGTGGAGCAGTGAGCCCTGCTTTTTGACCGCGTCGTGACGACTCCGATGAGTCGCAGTGCGTTGGGCGTCGTTCCCGACGAGGCCGGCTCGAGCTTGGATCGCAAGCTCGAGGCCGCCGAGTCTCGAACGAGACGGAAAACACCCGCTCGAGGGTGGGGGTCACCCTCGAGGCCGCCGAGCCTCGAACGAGACGGAAACCACCCGCTCGTGGGCGGTCGTTTACCTCGAGCTGGATGGGTCCCGAGGACTCGTAGCGATGGCGGGCCTTTGCTGGGCTGTGGTGCCGGGTTAATGTCGTCGTGGGCCTTGATGCCAAGTAGTTTTGGGCCTAGATTGGGGTACCCCTTTTGTAGGTGCCCGACACTTGTCCTTTTCTTTTCTTTTCTTTTCTTTTCTTGCGGGAACTAAACTTATTGTCTTTTACATGCATGGCCAACAAATTAAAGTATTAAACCGTGCTGTGTAGAGACAAGTGTACGTATATGGATCTCTGACCTGCGTGCGTTTCATTTGTTTGAGAACTGAGACTGATCGATGGTACGTTATTACCAGGGGAAATCTGAGGTGAGGGATCGTCCGTTGGATTGGATTCATCCAAATAAACCTGCCCCTAGCAGTACACAGCCAAGCTACCGCGAAACGTAATCCCCCAATCGCCATTTCTAGCAGCTGCAAGATTTGACGTCTTGACAGGGGTCCCTGGTGGCCCGGAAACCCTTGTGCTCAGCGCTAGTGGCCTCCGAGTTCCGGCCAATGAAGTGCGCAGAGGGGGGATATTGAACGGCCGTCCCGGGCTAGCCGATGGTTCAGGGACGGACGGGTGGCTTGGCCGCTTGGGGCTACACCTAGTCACCTACAGTATACAGTACACTACACAAGGATGGCTGCAGGTGCAGGCCGCTGCCGCCCGGTCGTGCACGGCTGTGGGGCAGGGCCGTGGAAAGTTCAACGACGAGGATGCAAAGGCAGCAAACACATCAGCCAGGGCCAAGGCCACGGGCCAGCAGGTGAATGGAGGGCGGGCGGGCGGGCGGGCGTTCGGGTCACGTCGCGCGCACATGGGACGCCTCGAACGTGTCGCGAGCCGGCCGCCGGGGCCATGCTCCCGGCGCGCCGCCACGCGCCCTCCCGTGCGCGTCCAAAGCCGATGAGATGGAAAAGCCTGCGGCGCGCGCACCAGCGCTCCCGGAAGAAAAAAAAAAAGCCACGGCTATCCTATCCACGGCAGGCTTTCGAGGGAAAGCGACCGCCCGAGAAGGCGCCACCCGACGCCCGGGACACGGAACGGATGATGCTCTTGCCCGCCCTGGCGCGCTCGGCTGAGCCCCGGGGCACCACCGTGTCCGTGTCCACCGCCGCGACCTACTGGGCGCCACGGCGTGAACAGGACATGCTGTCACGCGACCACTGGCCAGCGCCGAGAGGGGGACGCCGGCCGGTGGCTCTGGGGCTTGCCTGCCCCGACAGCGCGCGAGCGTTCGCTGCATTTGGACAAAGGGCGCGCGTGGGTCTCCGCGGGTGGAGAGCAACTCGGATGCAGCGCAGCGCTGCGCTGGGACGAATCATGAGCGACTGACCCGTCGTACATGCGACCACGAGTGCGCCAAATTGGCTACTACACCCGGGCCCCGGCTGGCTGGTGCCCCCATTGCATCTCTCTCTCGTCTCAAGCCTCTTTCTCTCTCATCAGTCATCACCATGCGTTGCATGGCGTACGTAATCGGGAGACTACAAGAGATGGACAGCTAGCTTAGCTACAGAGGATATACGAAGGCGGGCGGCCACATCTGGGCGGGTGAACAGCATCCATGCCGTTGCCGTAGCTGCTCGTGCTTTCTATTTCCTGGAAAGAACAAGCATAGCATAGCATAGCATAGCATAGCATAGCATAGCATAGCATAGCATAGCTAGCCCCTGGCCGGCTGATAGACGCGCACGGAGCTACTCCTACTAGCTGTTGCGTCAGGGCAGGGAGAACCGAGAACGGCTGCCTGTCCTCCGATCCGATCGATCCGCTCCGATGGTGTTGGGGCGGCGGCAGGCGGGCAGGGAGTGCGCGTACGAGCGCCGTAGCTGCATGTGGCGATGCCGTGGCCGCGTAGCTGCTCCTGTTCCCATCCGGCGAATAGCAGGCGCCTTTCCGTCATCCGGTACTGTCCGATGTGTCGGCAAGGCAACTCGCCAATGGCAGCCTTGACCTTTAGGGTACGTAGTACCTACCTATAGAATTTATAGCCATGTTGAACAGGTGCTTCAATTCAAAGGGGTAAGTTCAAAATCCAGTCCTTCGTCCCATGTACGTCTCATGGAGGCAATTCCGGGTTTGACCGAGTCAAACTTTATACTAAGATTATAGAAAATATTATTAACTTTTATAGCATTAAATCTATATGATATGAAAATATATGTAATGATAAACTTAATTATGATTATTCGGTGTCTCATAGATAGTAATATTTATTGTAGATTGACTTCTTGATATACAAGAATTGTATTTTTTGGGATGCGGGGAGTATACTTAAATTTCTAACCAAGGGAAATTAAGAGGACAATTGTATGGAATGGATGAAATTAAAATGTATTACTCCGATGCTAATATACCAATGTCAGGGCTCTCTTGCCGATGCCATGGTACAATTGTCCTACAGCTCTCCCATATGATGGAGTATAAGAAAAACAAAATGTCTAGTAGCTTCACCCCTGTACTGAGTTGTATGCCATATATAGGGAACTTAAACTAGATTAAAACTTCCAAGTACTCCGTACATATTCCACATATACAATTATACGCACATGTACGAAATGAACATTCTTTATTTGCTCTAAATAAATTATATTACTGGATTGCCTATACAAAAGAGACAAGTTTTTTAAGAAGAAAAAAAAAAGAGAGAAAACGACAAACTTATCGATCTGCATCATATCTGTGTGCCGTGTTCTACCGCGATGCTTATTTCTGGAACTCACGTACACAGACCGTAATTCCTAAAGCCCCAGTTTTGGTAAGAGGATAAGGCGCACTCCATGGCATCTAATCGAACTACGGATTGCCTGCCGAAAGCTGGGAAAGACGAAATGTACGTGATGATCCATCGATGAGCTAAAACTTAAGCTACCCCTCTTCGCTTTCAGCAGGTATGAGACGACGACACGCACGCACGAATTAAAAGAGTGAGAGATCCTATCGATGCCATGGCGCACACACCGGCACTAGCGCAAATCTAGACCTCCTCGCTTTAACCACCACCATCAGATTAAGGGTGTGTTTAGATTGTAGAAAAAAACACTGTAGCATAAGAAAAACACTGTAGCATTCGCTGGGAAACGTGTTTTGTGAGGGGGGAATAGTGAAAAGTTGGAATAAATAGTAAAAAGTTGGAATGAATAGTGAATAGTTGGGAATCTGAACATGGGCTAAGGCACGGATCAAGTTTAAGGTTGTGTTTAGATGCAAAAGATCTTTTGCACTTACTATTCATTCCCCTCACAGAACACGCATCCCTAAAAATTCCTTTTTCACCTTTCCTATTCATCCCCCTCACATAACACGCATCCCAGAAACAAAAGATCTTTTCCCTTCATCAACTAAACACAGCCTAAACAATAGCTCCGTGGTACGACTAGCTTTGGACCTATCCGGCCCTGACCTGACCAGCGCGTACGACTGGGGCGGCCTTTCACGTGCATCCATGATCCAACGCCTGTAGTCACCAACCTCGCCGTTGCCGGGGCCAATCAGGCGCCCCCAAGCCTTGGAGATCGGATAAGGATCGTCGCTTTGTTTAGGGTACGGTAAACCGCATGGTACTATATAGCACTTAGCCCCCCAATGCAACAAGCTCAACAAGCCAGCTTCATGAGCCCTTAAGCATCAAGCTTTTGACTTCAATCTCGCCGCTCGATCCTTGCTTGGCCGGGCCTGCTAGCTAACTCCTGTCCTTTTCTTGCTCTTTCCCATTTTGCTGACTGTTCCCTGACCTGGAATCTGCCCAGCACCACGCGAAAACCTAGGGTTACTTGCAGGAGAGGGAGGTACTACTTCCAACTAAACTAACAAAGCTCTCTGGCTGGCACAAGCAAGTAAAAAAAGAGGTCAGGGAATAAGATGCCAAGTGTAGAGCACATCGCCCCCGGCGCCGGGCTGATGAGAGTGGCGCGTGATTCCCTGTCACATGCCATGGCTTATGCCTAGCTAGCTACCGAGGATCGGAGGCCCCTTTGGCACGGCATGGGGTCTGGTGAAATTCGGTGATGCATGCCATGATGCTGATGCGCATGGCACCCTCACGGGCTCGACGGGCGATTGAATTTGAATACTCGTAGCTCCTCGATCGCGAGAACACGCGCAAGTGGGGAGCGTTGTTTAGTACGAGAGCCGGCCATTAAACTAAGCGGGTGCCATCCTTATCTCAGACACCTCCCGGCCCTGTTTCCCCTATCTCCGACTTGTGGAATCCCAACGCCACTAAAACTAATCCCACCTCCAATCACCACCGTCGTCGTCGTATCCTAACCTAAACAAATAAAACCTAAGGCTATCTCCAACCCAAGTGATATCTATATGTGCCATGTCATATGGTCACTACTCAAGAAATTATAATGTCCAATGCATCACATCTACCAAGAGTCTAAATAATTAATTAGCCACTTCATTCACTTTTTTCTATGTATTCTATTGACCAATCATCTTGCTTCCTCATAAACTATATAGATACTACTCCCCCCAATGCTAATATTAGTAGTGTCTAGTGCATTGGTTTTTGTATAGACACTGGGTCTCATGCAAGACCCAGTTTCTTCCCATCTCTCCTCTCTCTCTTATTTAATACATGACACATCACCTAAAAATCCTATGTGACACTATAATTAATTCTATGGACACTAGGAGGGTTGGGATAGCCTAACAATCCGCCAACCCCGGCGCGACCATCCATCACCACCAGTCGAGGAGCCTAATCTCCTCGGGACACGGGCTACGCCTCATTTGATTAGCGTAGGCCGTTAGCTAGCTAACCATAGGCCTCTCAGCTTTGACGATATCGAATCCGCATATGTTTAATCATTTTAATCCGGGGGGGGGGGGGGGTGGAGAGAGAGGGGAGACGATCTCCTCGCGCGGTGTCGTGGGGCGCCAGCCGGGGACGGCCGGGGCGCCGACGCCGAGCCGGCCGGCCGGTTGGCAGGCTGGCCGGCCGCGAGCGGGCACGCGAAACGGAGGAGAAAAGGGACAGCAGCGTCTCGGGGTGCGGGGACGCGGATTCGGTGATCTAGCTTCCCTAGCTCGCGCGCGCTTGCTCGATCGAACGCCTTTGCGTGATCGGCGCGACCTCGACGGCGGCCACGGCAACAGCTAGCTCGGGCAAAACATGTCCTCGTCGTCACGCGCGGGTGCAGCTAATTTCGCGCGCGCCTGCCTTAACTGACTTGATCGTCAGCTTCCGGACGTGTTGGCTAGCACTTAACTGTCGTAGGTCAATGGGTCAAGCTACTACGCACAGGAGAAGTCAAGCTGCTCTTCTTCGATTTAATCATAACCAACCCTAGTTAAGTGTCCACTGCTTAGTGTATTCGTTCAGTCACATGAGGAGTGAAGACGACTCCTACTGCTACAACATTCTGGTCTTTGGTCTACCATGTGTCCAAGTTAGCTTTCGCCCTTTTTTTAATGTCCCAAATTCCCAATACAAGTTGTCTAGTGCAGTAGTACTACCAAGCTATAACCATGTTTTGTACCCGGACGTCGCCCGTCGCCCATCTATTTCTCATCTTGGTGGCTTTACTGCCAGCAAAAAAATTAAATATGTTACACATTTATGGTGTTTTTGCTACGAGCTTCTTCTCCACTCACCGACCGAAACGTGCTCGACAATGTCACTGCGTACTAACAGGGCTTGCTCCATCGTCTAGCAACAAGTGTAAACTCGAGGCTTTGTTTTTCACTAACGCCACGTTAAACCTGAATCATGCATGCCCGACCCGGCTTTCCCCAAAAGGCGCCAAGTTTCGTGCCTCGTTTTAAGGGGACGGGTTAATTGGTTGGCAAGCTTCAACCCCAAGGTTGCTGCACACATGGCACTCCCCCGCCGGCCCCGGCCCATAGTTTGCACGGTTTGTTAGATAGGATCCTTTTTTTTTTCCCATGCTAACACCTTCGCCACAGCTCGCATGCTCCCTAAACTAATCCCCAATTGCACGGTAAAGCTTAACCACCAGCCACACAAGCAAAGGATGGCCTGGCTTTGCTAGACTCTAGGGTTAGGGTAGGGGACCTCCGGACCTGGGGGACCTTGGAACATTCAGACAAATTAAAGGCGAAAGGCTAACGTTAATCGCCACTAAACAACTCGTTAACCTTTGTGGACATATGCTCCGGCCACACGGCCAAGCTGACACGGGTCGTGATCTGGGCATGACGTGGACAGACATTGCTGATTTGGCATCTCCCGGGATGCGACACGTGTGAAGCCGGCTCGGATGACGGCATCGCCGGCGCGACATCTGTGAAGTGGGCTCGGATGACGGCGTCGCCGGAGCAAGGGGCCTTGGTGCGGATAACGAGACACCCTCGATGAGGGTGATGGAAATTGGGTGGGAGGGGAAATGATGGGATTCCAAGCTTAAAAATGACCAAGTGTTAAGGCTAAACAAAGGGTTTTGCGAGTGAGGTTTGAGGAGAACACGGCCATGGCGTGGCGAAACGTGGCCATCGTGTCGTGATTAGTTTATGGGCCCGTTTAATTAGGTGTCGGATTAACCGTATTGAGCGCTTGAAAGGTGCGGGAACTTTCTTGTGATCACTTTGTTTTAGGAGGGGGCTCACTTCTCAAGGAAAAACTTTATCCTGTGATTTGCTATACAAGGCAAGTATGTGACATAAGGGCTGACGCATCATAACCATGTCAACACAACACTCTAGTATATATGCTTTTGTATAGTACGAAATCAGCATACAATTTATCGATGCAGCTAGCAACTATCTGTTGAGATTGCAAACGTGCTAATAAGCTTTGCAAATACAAAGTGAAAACAACAGTAGATAGTTTCATTGCTAGGTTCGATCAATGTGTTTTTCTGAAAGTAACATCGACCAATGCAAAGTGATCTTCAGGACGAAAAGAGCGGAAGATTAGTAGTAATTTGATATTCCCACCTATATACTCAATCATATCCACTCACCGTTTTAATTGACACCCGCTGATTGTTCTTGGAATAAAGAAGCACATGGTAGGTAATCAGATGCAAGGTTCTTTTGTTGGGGAATAAAAGGAATAAAAGAACAGCCATGCATGAAATGGCCAACTGCTAGAACATTGTATACTGCATTGTCTGTACATACACACCAGAGACCAGACACCGTACATTCAGAGAACAACACAACAGGAGTCGCTTTCAATCAAGGCCAATCAAAGTGCATTCTGCAATACAAATATGATACCTGTAAGAAAGCAAACCACACGCCAGAAAGCAGCCCAATCTTATACATTATATACACCACTTGCTCTGTAGCATCCCAATATAATGCACCGCCAAACTGCCATGGTACCACAGATAAAAAGTAATTCAGGCTGACTTCAGTGATTAACTACATCTCCCTGATATCTGAATCCTCTGAAGACGGTGAGCTCAACCTTCTATCAGGCAATGCTGGTTCTGCTCTCACAATCTTTTCACTGGCTTTGTGCTCGCTGCAAGCCTTAAACCGGAAGCAACACGATAAATGGTCGTTAACGATCCCGGCAACCTGCATGAAAGAGTAGATCGTTGTAGGGCCAACACACTGGAACCCTCGGCGCATCAAATCCTTGCTTATGGCTTCAGCTTTTGGCGTCTTTGTAGGTACTTGGCGAGCATAGCGGAAGCAGTTTGTGATGGGTTTGTGGTTCACAAAGCTCCAACAGTAGTTGCTGAAGGATCCGAATTCCTGAACCACCTACAGGTAAACATTTTGAAAGTCTATCACAACAATTCTAACCAATACGAATTTGTGGAGCATAAGAAGGAAGCCCATTTATCACATTGTTCAGATTCTCAAGGGGTACAAGATTTGGCCCATGCAAATGAGGCCTCCACCTCTTGGGCTTTCTCTCTACTATGGGTGGGAAATGACTCTTGTAGGTTTGATCGTTGACTAAGTAAGTAGCAAGGAGAAAAGTAAACTGAAAGGATCTCACTCGTGCTCTTTTTATGCATGCGGCCAATTTTCGTAATTTCTCATCTTGCTAAATTTCTTATGCTCAATTTTCTCACTTCTTTTTAACGGCCAATAAGAAAACAGCTAAATATTGACAGCCAGCCTGATCAGAAGTGCATTCTGAGGATTCCCCCATTTCTGTATCCTCGTCCCTCAGAGATTAACTCAACAAAAGAATTCAATGCAGCTGCAAATTACTATAAAAATACAGACTATGTACCTTCCGCATTTGTTTGGCATTTGTCACAACAGCTCGTATCTTTTGCTCTGACAGCAGCACACTTGCATTTGATCTCAACATCGTTATCTTCTTCTCTGTAAATTCAGATATAGATGCAGGGTTGAATTTATCAAACATCTCCCTGTTACAAAAGCTGAATTATCAGTGGCCATTCTAACAGCTCTTTTATGAACATAGTTTCACTTGTGGATAAGCCACCTGAATTCCTCCCTCTTGCTCAAAATAGCAGGCCAGGTGAGTTCAGCTAAGGCTTGTGATAGCGTGAACAGCTCGAAGAGCGTACGATCATCATGAACTGGAACTCCCCATTCATCGTCATGGAATGCAACATACTGGGGATCTGAGGAAATGGAGGTGTCACAAAGAGCATCATATTAGCTGACAAGTGTGGGCCTATACTTTTATCAAGCTGAAAATTCAGGTGTTTTTTTTGTTACAGAATGGCTCCGCACTAAAGATACATATTTTTTTTTAGAAAAGGAATATATTTTAAAATTCTAGCCTCTGCATCGACCAATGCATATAGCTGTTAAAGATACATATATGATCGGCAATTTCCAATGTTATTGGATAACAATTCTAGAGCTGTGCATTTAATAACAATCCAACAAAGGCACTGAGAAGCCTACTGATTAAAGAAGTCCCAACGCCTAAGGTTATAGATTTGCAATATACCAGACAAAGCATAAACAAAAGGCAGTATCTATCACTTCTTATAGAAAAAAAAAACATACTGCTTAGTGAAGCAAAACACCAAACAAACAGGAGGAATATGAAAGACAGTGAAGAGCTCTCACCCGAGTTTGCGGTGATCCAGAAACACCTCATCCTCCCCGCGTCCGGACCGACTGGAGGCGGCGGCGGCGAGCTCCTACGCCTAGCTGACGGGACAAGCTTGCCATTCTCCCCTCTGCAACTCTTGCCCCGTTTCTCTTGATCATCCAGTCCCTTGGCCTTCGAGTTGGCCGGCGCCTTGGCTCTCAGCTAGCTTGGCCCTCGCACTGCCTACCTTGGCGGAAGCTGTGGGTTGGGCCGTCCGGATGCGGCGGAGCTCCGGCGAGGGGGACTCTGACCTGATGCCTGGCATTTGCAGCTGCAGAGTATTGTTTCTCGTGCTTTTCGGTGGGTTTTCAGTCCGGCAGGCAGGGGTGAGCGGTTTATTAGCGCTATTTGAAACGGATGCGGAAGGACAGAGTTACCCCTGACGCGAGTAGAAACAGAAAGGGCAGAGACGCCATTTGCCTCTGCTGTGGTGGTCTCGGACAGCCGGCGCTAGGGCGGGCTGGGCGTCGCCGTCGGCTGCAGGTGCAACGGCCTCGGCACCAGGGGTGGCGTCGCCACGACGCCACGTACCGTTACGCACAAGCATTGCCACACGCCGCCAAGTCTCAACACGGAGGCTCCGTCTGTGTCTCAATCCTCATCGTCCAACTTGCACAAATGTCCGCCGCCGGGCCCCGTAAGTTTGCTTGCGGGAGCCGGCAGGCTGCTCGTCGGCAAAGATCCTCCCGTGAACATTGGAACGTACTCTGCAGATGTCGTACTTCTGCTATACAGGCCGATGTGCATACCGCACATAAACGAACTTGTTGTACTTGTAGATGTACTACTTGTGGAACTCACCTTCCAAATGTAAATATGCGAGGAATATGACAAGGTGAATGAACACAGAATTGAAGAATGTGATAGTGATAGGAGCAACTGAATAAGCATTGTATACGGCAATTTGTGATGGAGCGTGCAGAATCATCCATCCCAAACAGTTGGTATACTCCAGGGACTCTGGGAGAAACATCACATGAGGAACCTAACCACTCAAATAACTCCAAACAGAAGTAGTTGTAGCTCAACCATAATGTCGTGTACAAAATTTTTCATCGCTCGGACTGCCCGCTGCTGCTTCCTCCCAAGTTTTCCAGAAATATGCTGATCACAGCAATGCAGGGAACTGCAGGGTGTAGAACTAAGTAATATAGAACGCCACCATGTCAGCTCTCAGGCCAGCTTAGGTAGTATTCACCAAACCTCCAGCTTTTGACCAAAATAGTTGGGCTTGACAGAAATCAAGCACTGCTGGGAATCGAGAGGTCACATGGTACGACAGCAGTTGCAGCCAGCACCATCATCTGGAGCAGTGGTGTTCTCTGAAGAAAGACATGTGTTGTGTTATAAGACAATATAGTCAGTAAGAGAAGCGAATACAACAACTTACACATCGGTCATGAATAGCCACTAATACAATAGTAGGAGGAAAATAACCACTTACTGAAAAACACTGTATACACTGGAAATGCAAAAGTGCTTGCCAGTTGCCAGAGGTAGGAGTTGCATAAACAATTTGGGTGCTCATATTATGCTCTTGCCAATAGAATCACTTCTCTGCGAAGTAAATGGAATCCTGAAAATGAAGCGGCTCATTTCCCCAAGAGGTCCATCCGGGAAACAACTCTCTGGCAAAAAGCTCAATGCATCTCGGAGGTTTAGGACCTGGAATATATTCTGAAAGTAATTCTTTTACAGGTTAAGGAATGATTGATTGACCACCTGTTATATTCAGCAAAAAAGAACCACAAGTGCCTTTTCCAAGCTAGAAAAAGAAGGGGTGCTGAAGTATCGTAGGGAAGGATACTCTCAAGAGGAGGTTTCCTTGAGTGGGCACCTGGAACACTCATAATTACTTGGCTTCCTTCTAGTAATTTGAAGTTTGATCCTTGCTTAGCATCTGTGTTCTAAATGAACAAACGAGGAGAATAAAATATAAGAATTTAAGAATATAGTTGCAGGAAAAAAATCACAATCAAGATATGGGACAACTAGGATGGTGGAATAAACTTACGACATTAATGTAGCCAAGGAGGAGGCACTCATAAGGTCTGTGATGGAACAAGTCTAGATCACCAATTAGAGAACCATCAGGTTTTACCTACGATTTTCTGAGATTTTTAGAACCAGATTGCATAAAGATAATGGTGCCACTATAAAATTAGCAAATGTAACTGAACAGTACTGTGCCAACAGGTGCCAAATGAGTATCAGATGCAAACCTTCAGCCAGTAAAACACAGTGGGATCTTTCACCCCCCAAGTAGGAAGCAATTCTTGCTCAACAAACACCCGCAATTTCTCCCTATTAGTAATCCACAAAACAAGAAGGGCTCCAGATGTATGGGCAAGTTCTTGTACTGGAAGATACAGCAAATATCTGTTGGGAAGCGTAGGATACCTGCAGCATAAATTGTTGAATGAATGGTTTTTCACTTTACAAGGTGCCTAACCCACGTCTATAGATGTTGAAATTACAATTAAAGAGATGGCAGTTGGGGTGATGACCATGAGCTAATATTTTATTTTAGTTTGCCGACACAGCAAACTGTAAACGCTATTATACAACATAAACGGTACAGGGTAAGGGTAATAATATCTGCACTACATTGGAGACCGCATTCTTACTTTAATATCAGCTAAAGAGTGTACCTAAAACAAAGTAGTTAAAACCAAGAGAATGCATTTTCAGACATGAAATTTACAGATGTAAAGGATAAAGCGACATCTGAGACTACTCCTAATGACTGCCAAAATGAAAAGTCAGCCTGCAAAATGTGGGTCAAAGATTAAGTTATAAGGTCCATCTAACACTCTGTGTGCTCTATCTTTTATTTGCATTACAGGGGGAAAAAGTATACGGAAAATGAACTTACGCTTGTTTCTGACGGACACATCCATTCTCCCAAGGTGGGTCAACAACTATAAGATTGTACCCTTGATTTGACCTACCTGGAGGAAAAAGGGTAGCAACCGACAAAATAAGGAATCCTTCACAAGCATATAAAGATGTGTGCATATTTAGCCATCTTTGGTGGTTTGTAACATACCAGGAATGAGATCTCGAACATGTTTGTAGTCAGTCTTTATGTCAACAGGTCACCCAGAGCATGAAAAAGCATTTCAAAATTAAGGGTGAATCATTAATTTAGCTGAAGCTATATCGAAGAAAGAAGAAGAAGAATATTTATGTACCATCAAGAAGCAACTTTCTCTTGGTAAAATATAACGCCTGTTCTGGAACTCTCCTTCCGCCTCATCAATCGCTTCAACATTGATTATGCTGTTAAATAGTGGAAAGGATGTCTTCTGCACATCAAATGAACCTAATGCATCATAACGAAAACAACACTGCTTCAGTATTCCATCACACACTTCCAAGCATGGTCATCAAGAAGTAAAACATCAGTAACATTATTTTACCTTCCCAATTTCCCAATACATGGGGTTTTCGAAAGCAAATAGTGATATCATAAAAAGGTGCTCGCCATGAGGTCCCAAGCTCAACGAAATTATTCTCAGAAACACTTCCCGCATCAGGTGTGTGCTCCTTGCCATCAGTCGTCTTGGAAAGGTACTCCAGTAGTTGTTTGTCCTTAATGAGTGATTCATGCGCACTTAATAGTAAAGGCCTCGCTTCCTGGTCAACGGTACACAACAAACTATTCAAGCATTAGAACACTCGCTACAACTGCAAAACACACTTTAGAATTCTCCACAACCTCCAAACAAACATTATGTTTCGATTTCCACTTTCCAAAACTCTAATCATCTAGCATACATACGCAACCAGTACTCCTTGCAATTCCAGTGTATCAATACTATATTAGTTCAAACCAATGTTTCTTAAGATTTAACATTATCTACTCTGTCACAGTAATAAAGTAGCACCTGGTGCCGCGCCTCAGCAATTCGCTCCATGGCATTGAGCTCCCTGGGCTTCGGCTTCTGATTGCGCTGGCGTTTCCTCCGTTTCTCGGGCTGCTCGGTCTCTAGGTCGCCTACCTGACGCGGCGGCGGCTCGAAGCTTCGGGAGTAGTACGCAGAAGGGACGACGCGGAAGCGCTGGTAGGACCCGTTGAGGATGCGGACCGGATCGAGGAAGGTGGCTCCGGTGCCGTCGAGGCGGTAGACGCCGGTGGCCTCGAACGACCGAAGCTCGTCGCAGATTTCCATCTGCGGCGGCAGCGGCAAGGGTTTGGGAGGGCGTACGCTGCCCCTCAATCTCAACTCTGAACCGCTGGGTCTCCTTCCGCCCTGCGCAGAGGACCGAGCGCCGCCGCCGCGGGAGCGGGAGCGGGAGCGCGAGCGCCACCTCCCTCCACCTCCGGTAGTCGGCTATGCGGCGCCGCAAGTAGGCCGGGCAGAGCGCGCGGTCGTTGAGGTCAGAGAGGCACGCGCCGCTGTTTTGGGTTCGTTCTAAATATCCCGGGGCCCACCTGTCATAGACGATCAAAACGTGAGCTGGCACGCGCCGCATCGGCACAGCCAGCACCAGACACCGTTGTCGCCGTCCAAACAAGCGAAACCAACCACGCCCGCACGCCGTTGCGCCATGGCCATCTCACGCCTCCTCTCGCCGCCTTCCGTCCCCTCCCCGCCGCCGCCCCTCCTCCGCAACGGAGCGCCGCGGCAGTGCCTAGCGCCACTCCGTGTCGCCGTACCGCTCTCGCCTCCGCGGCAGCTGGGGCTCGCCGCGGCGCGTGGCGATGGCGGGAGGCGGTCCGTCGGGATGCTGGGGTCGAGTAGAGCGCGAGTGGCTGGAGTGTTTAGGGTTTCTGCGGTCAGCGGCGACGGTGGTGGCGGTGCTGGTGGTTCGGGGATCGCGGCGGCAGCGACCGCAACTGTTGTGCTCGCGGTGCTGAACCGTGTGCTCTACAAGCTGGCGCTCGTGCCGATGAAGAATTATCCCTTCTTCCTCGCCCAATTCACCACATTTGCGTAATTGCAATACTTGCGATAACCTCTGACGTGCTGCTGCGGAATCGTAAACTGTTTGTGTGTCTGCACCACTTGTGTACTTGTGTTTTTTTCTGAACTGGTCAAATTTAGACGTGTGTCGAATGCAATGCTTTGAATGAATTTAGTATTGGTACAATGCATGTATTTTTTTTTTTTTTGTGTGTGTGTGCCTCCATGTCCCATTGCTTAAACTGATGATTTCTACAAGCATTGAACCACTTATTTGTTCTTTGCAGGTATGTCCTAGTGTATTTCTCAATTCTCCTCATAAGATTTCGCTCTGGGATTATCACTAGAGAAATGTTAGCACTTCCAAAGGCACAGTTCATGCTAATTGGCTTACTAGAGGCGCTAGGTGTTGCTTTAGGCATGGCTGCTGCTGGTAATTGACGTGTTCTTACTTTGCTATTAGTACAGTCCATTGTTTCAAATGTATATGCATTTTAATTGTTTCAGTAGACCTAAATGTAACTGTATCCATGTTTGTCTGTCCTTGCAGCTATGTTGCCTGGGCCATCTATTCCAGTATTGACGCAGGTAAAATGTCTACATGTGCCACTGTGTCACCTTGAGTACATCATACATAAGGCTTTGATTGTCGAATGTATGAATGTATTATTTACGTTGTTTTCGCAATTTCTGGGGTTTTCCCCTTAGAGTTTCTCTTTAGGTTGTTGTGTTCATTCTAAATGCTATATCAACACTGATAATTCTTCTAGCCACAATGGTGGGTTAAGCGTTTCCACATGCAGTATATTATTTTTTTCACTGATCACCATCAAGCATATCCACCTTATTCATGACCAATTTTCATTTTATGTTACTGTGAATATTCTAACATGCACTGTCATCGTTTTGCAGTCTTTTCTGGTTTGGCAACTTGTCTTATCTGTCCTCATCTTGGGAAGAAAATATAGAGCAAACCAAATTCTTGGCTGCTTGCTTGTCACAGCTGGAGTAATTCTAGCAGTGGCTAGGTGTGTATTGGAATAGTTAGCCTTCTACTTTTCTTATTCTTCTGCTGTACTTCCATGACGGGCACTAAATTGTAGTTTCTGTTGGTTCTATTCAGCACCATGTTTTTTTATTGGCATGCTCGTCGTACCGATTATTGTCAAAGCACCTAGGTTCATCCTAAATACTATTGGTTGCATTGTAGGATGCACAGGCAATAAGAGAATGTGCGTGTGCTATTTCAGTCTCTGCTAAATAATCACAATGACTCTAATTTTCTTCATAAAAGTTGACATGAATGTTGAGCAGGAAGTAGAAATTTAATAGATTGCTTATTTATTCCGTGTTTTCATGGCATAATATTGTGAACAAACTTGATATTCCCACAAGATATAATATATTAATGCTAAACCAAGAGCTTGGGAAAATAAAAACTGATAATTGTTTTGTGGTGGATCAACTGTTTGCTCAACTTTTGTTGATATTATGCTCATGGCTTGATTATGTTTTGTGTATTTCTTTGTCGTGATTTTTTTTTCATTATGAATGCAGTGGGGCCAATGGTGGTCCATTTCTATCTGAAGTCAAGTTTTTCTGGCCTGCAGTAATGATGGCTTCAGCTGCGTTTCAAGCTGCTGCTTCCATTATCAAGGTTGAGTTTTCTCATTAGATGTATTTTTCAATTATTAGGTTACCCCGCTCTATAATTCCTTTTTTCACCACTGCAGGAGTTTGTTTTCGTTGATGGAGCGAAACGCCTTGAGGTTTGTATAATTACATTAACAGTTTGTTTATTTATTTCACATTTTCAGATACTGAAATCACAATTAGTTTTGTTCTGTTGGTGTTTACATAGGGAAAGCGGCCTGATATATTTGTAGTCAACTCTTTTGGTTCAGGTTTTCAGGTAAGGCAACACGGTTTTATTCTTTTTGTTACTGAAAACAGGAATAGTAATAGGTTTTAAGTCATTCCATGGCAATTTAGGATGTTTTCGAATTTTTTGGTGGTTCTTCTATATTTATTTTTTTCACTTTTGCTTATGAATCCTAGAATTTTTCCCCTTTAGTTTCTGAAAATCTATTTTGGACCATACAGGCTCTCTTTGTTTTTCTACTCCTTCCATTTCTCTCTAACTTGAAAGGGATACCTTTTGTCGAACTGCCTGCGTACCTAAACCGTGGTGCTGCGTGCTTTCTGAATATTGGAGGGAATCTGAAGGGTGAGTAATGTTTCTCATGGTAGTACCTTCAGGTGGTCATAAGTGAAGCATTATCTCATATTTTGTAACTTGAAATCTATGGTTGATGGAGAGAAAAAAAATCTTTTCCTAGATTCTTCAAGGAGTGAATATTATCCCTTTTTTTGGCTCACTATAATCATTCCGTTATGCATAGCACAGAAATACTAACATCTGTTTCAAAATAATTGACAACTTTGACTTTTACTATTCACCCTTTGACCAACAATATTTCTTTAAATCAGAAACTACGGGAAACAAGCATCATTAGATTCATGGCAAGAAGTACTATATCGATGTAATACCGTTCTATCTATATGTGCAAATATGCATATAAAAAGCGGATGGTCAAACTTTGAATAGTAAAGTCAAAGTTGTCACTTATTTTGAAATGGAGGTTGGTGTTTTTACAACACCTTGCTAGCTATTTCAAACTCGAAACACTTGAGGCCCTTTTTTTTGTCGAAACAGCAGGGGAGGCCCCTCCTGGATATTTTTATAAATATATGAAACAATATTTACACTTGAGGCCCTTAGCTTGGACTACTGAAAATTACCTATAGCGTATGCCAGGTTATTTGCTAATGGTTTGAATTTTCAGATTGCCATGGAGCCCCTTTGCTACCACTGCTCTACATCACTTTGAACATGGCCTTCAACATTTCAGTTCTTAATCTGGTGAAGATGTCTACTGCAGTTTTTGCTTCACTAACAACAACTTTAGCAGGTTATATTCTCCCTCTTCATACTTTAATGTTGAACCGAAGTACTAGTGCAAGGCAATCAGGCAAAGGGTATACAGAGCTTTATGTTTCTAAAGCATTAAATTGAGGTGCCATTACTGTCGTGCAATCATTTTGTGCAGTTGATTTAGAACATATTTCTTATAATCAAGTGGCATACTCTATAACTCGAGATTACATTCATATGATTCACCTCATAGTAATAAGTTCGAGGAAACAGGCCCATGAATTTGAACTACCTGTCATGTGATTCTTCCGTCTGCTCTGATGTATCTCTTTTTCTAACGTTAATACTTCCCTGCAGTACCTCTTTCCATCTATATCATGTCGCTGCCTCTGCCATATCTACCTGAAGGGACAAATCTGAGCACATCTTTTGTAATTGGTGCTGCAACCTTAGTGCTCGGGCTGCTTCTATATAATCTTCCTCAACAATCAGCTGATCAAGTGAAGAAAGATTAATCTGAACCAGTACCGTACATATGGATGAGAATGACACGAAGCTATATTTATTGGTGCTCCTCCATGGCTCCATGCAAGAAAAAAAACATTATAAGTGAGCGGCACAAGTTGATGCAGAACTTCTGCTACAAACATTTGAGACACCACCTGACTAAGAGTTTTCAAACAACCATGGCGTTGTCTCAGCTGTTAACAAAATCCAATTAACTCTGTCAATTTTTTTAGTGGGTGTAGTGTGTATAAACTACTTTTAGGGAGTAAGGGCTTCACAAATCCCTTGGTTGTACAGTTGTTCTCAGTTCTCATCATATTTCCTTTTTTTTTTAATACAAGAACGTCATGCTCTCCTTTGCCTCATACATGCAGCGCCCTCTTTCTTGAAAATTGAAATCAATACGTAGGCGCCCCCAAGTCCAGATCCTGATCAAGAATTTTCAGCCGGCGATGACGGTGGCGGCAGAGAGATATGAGTAACAGACAGATGCATCGAAAGTAACAGTGGCTGCACATCGCTTCCGCGGCGCGCATGGGTCTCCTTCCTCCTCTGAAAATTCGGCCCGGCCAGAGTGTTCTAGCAAGAAACCTCTTTTACGAACTGAACAGCCAAACCGTTCGAGCGTCGCCGAAAATGTTTTGCTGATCTGTGGCGTATTTTCTTTTTGTTGGATGGTGACAGTTAGGGGCACGGTGGAAAAATGTTTGGAGCTGAATGGGAGGTTGGGTACGGCCTTTTGTTCGTTCGATCTGTCCCGTGTATCGTGTTGCCAGGAAATGGGTGCTGCAGGTCATGGTCAGGGCCGTGGTTTGGTCCGATGCTTTCTCGAGCGGGAACGGCATCATGTCGATCGATGTGGATTTGACAGTGGAAAGCTTGTTAGCGGACGGCACGGTGGCAGTCGCTGACCACAGGGTCCCTATCAGGTATCAGCTCAGTTGTGAACGCAACTAGACTCGCTCTCGTGGGTGTCATCAACATCAAAAGCCGGACGGGCCCGGCCCCGTGCTCGGCGGGCGCGCGTCACGCGCGCACACGAGCCTGACGAGCCATTGCCATCGTGTACACACGAACACGAGATGGGCAGATGGCTCGTTCTCGCTCATGGCTAGCTGCTCCAAAACGAGGCCGATTGAAACACGCGAGCCAGTCCCACACAGACACGCGAAAAGATCCAGATATGGAAATTACCACTAGCAAAATCCAGCACACGGTGACGAACTCACGATTGCCCCAGAGGCTGTCATCCAGCCAGCACAAAAGTTGCCGAGGCACGTCCCTGGGGGACGAAGTGTCATGCGTCAACAGAAAATCAGACACGCACGCGATTGCATCGGAAATCAAGCACGTAGATCCTCTCTTCTGGAGAGAAAATGTTAGAACAATACCAGCGCTTGACGATGCAATGCAAGCCAAGCAACCACCTGATGTGCCCCTGGCTGGATGGATTGACCACCCGTCGACCCGTGGGCAAGGCAACACAATGGTGTAGCAAGGCAAGCAAGGGGGAACCGTTAAGCGAGCGTGTTCGCCCGATACGGACACGCCCGGATCGACCTCGCGAGCGCCTCGATCCGCTGCCTGCAGGCTACCGTGCGCCGCCACTCAACACGTGTCGGGCCGATGTGCTCTGACTCCATTGATTTCTCAACGTGGCCACGACGAGATCGATGTGCTGTGACCTGTGGGGCCATGCCATGTCGTCATTGCGGTTGGTTTTGCTGGGCCATGCCCAGCAGATCGCATGCAGGTCAACACGCCAATCGGATCGGAGAGTCCATATCTCCCTGGTCGTTGTATGTTGAATCTTGACTCGAACCCGGAATAAAACTACGTAGTGCGTGTGAAAGTGGTGGTACCTAGAGAAGACGACTAGCTGTGTATGTGTATCGGGGACGCACGTACGCCATATGATATGGTCGGCCTCTCTGCCAGGCACATCTCGTGAACGCATGAGTCACCATGGACCTTGTGTGTATCTTAGGTGGGCTACCTAGCTAGGCTCAAATGCCGGTAGAATCTCAATCAGTGACCTCTTGTCACGAGAATCCATTTTGCTATGTGAAATCTGAGCTCCGGGTGTCATAATTTCGTGAGAACTTGATCCGTCCCTGCGAGTAGTTGTGAACTTGTGATTGAATACGATCGAGTTCATGCATGTGTAACCTTCTGACAATTGGTCTTGAACAGACTGGTACTTGCAATTTGCAACGTTATGGCAATCGCTGCATACACACAATTTCTGTGTGGCCGACGTAACGTATATATGTATTACCCAAAGCATATTGCTGGTAGCTTTCCAAGAGGCTGGCTACACGTATTTAAAAAATGTTATTTCGAAAGTAGCTAGTGCGAGTGCTTTGAGGAATTCTTTTAAAATCTTTTGAAACCACATGCATTGTCGAGCTAAAACTAGTGCGCAAGGGAATAAACAGTCACAACAGATCCTAGTAAATCAAGAAGGTACTGTACTGTGCTGACAACTTGGCCCGGCATGTCAGCCACCTATGCCGGGAAAGGAAACGCGTGTTTAGTTCGTATAACTACTTTTTATTTTTTATTCATCCTCCTCATAGAACACGTATCCCAAAAAATTTCTTTTTTACTTTTAATATTCATCTCTCACATAACACAGTATTAAAAAAATAAAAAAAAAAGTACCCAACCTCAGCGGCCGTAGCCACGCTGCGTCCTTCTCTGAAGATTCCTGGGAAACCACGTGGTCGCGCTCGGCCGGCTCACTTTCTCTGGGTTTTGTTTTTTCCCTGCTGCGCGTCCGCTTTCGGCCGTTCACACTTGTCAAACCGGGTCTTGCTTAACCCCGTCTAGAAACATTAAGCTTTCTCCCTAACCCCAGTCCAAACGTAATAATGACCGTGGATGACTGGTGCCTCTGCACCCTCGCCATGAATAATGATGCTGCATCCGAATGCTTCACACAAGGGAAATGGATAAAGGCTTGGCTATCACACAAAGAAAAGAAATAACGGCCACATTTTTTTTTTTGAAATGTGTTAACGGCCACACTTGGGCTGATGCATGCATAAAGTCTGCTATTCTATATAGATGCCTTTATTCAAACGACTTCCTCCATATGTGGAATTTGTGGATATATATTATGTATGAGTTGGATTAGTGTAAGTTACTCTTACTCCTGGCCTCAACTCACACGTTTTGTGATTAGCCATATGCGTAATGTGGCTAATCAGCAGGAAGCGATGACCTTAAACTGACTGGGTAGTACTATCCAGCTAGAAGAATTCAGACACTCCACTCATCATCAGTTTCAGTTTCAGCTTGGATGCTTGCAGGGGTTCTAGCAGAAAATTTCAAATTCTGATCAACATGTGTCGGCTAACGCTAGAAAACTTGGCCAGAAGCTCATCGGAAAACCACAAGATCTTGCAACAGAATTTGGCTCGCAAATTGCCAAGTTCTTTTGGACGCACCGATTTGCATTTGCCTTTTTCGCTTTTTGTTGTGAGCCCGACAAGGCACCATGCCAAACAAACACGCTCACGCTCTCTCTCTCTCTCCTCGCCCCGCTGGTTGCTTGCTTCCACCAGGCAGCAAGCTCACCAAGCAGCTGAGCCGCCTCCGTCCTCCTTGAGCTGCAGGGACACGCGCAATTGCTGAGTTACAACACACATCGCAGCAGTGCACACCACATCCACACACACGCGCCCCGGGGGATGGAGTGACAAGCATCGGTTTGCTTCCGGCGATGGCCATTGCCAACCCCGACCCATCTCCTTCGTCATGCGTACAAGCCATCCTCACATCACCCCTCCACCACCACCTCCTCCTCGCCTGACGACATCGGCGCCGGCACCGCACCACAGAGCTCCACAAAACCCACCACAAATCCATCCCCTCCTTCCCGGTCGCTGCATTCATTCCTCTTGCTTCCCCGAAACATCGCTGCTTGGTCTGACGCAACGCGCCTTCCATCCCTGAGATAAAGCTCGCCGCTTTCAGCCCATTCCGCCAAATCCAGTTCTTGATTTTCCTGAGCTCTCGGAATTTCTCTCTTGTTTCGGCTCTTGGGAACCCTTTAGGCTGCTAGAATCCTTGGGTTCTGCCAATGCTCGCTGGTTTGATCCATTTTAGTTGCTGAAGCTTTTCTTGATTTCATTCGTCCAAAGGGGGGGGGAAACTTTTCTTTTGGGGTGTTTGTGATTTGAGCGTGTCACCTGCCGTCTTTGCTTCCGGCAATGGGGAACAGCAGCAGCAGCGGCAGCAACAGGCGTCCGGAGACCTCGGAGCCAGCGCTGCCGCCTGAGGCGGCGCCGGCGGAGGAGCTCAGCTCGTACGAGGCGGCGTGCCGGTCGGACCCGGAGCTCCGCACGTTCGACACGACGCTGCAGCGGCGCACAAGCCGCGCCATCTCGACGCTGGCGGTGGGCGTTGAGGTGCGTTCCCTGTCGCTGGACTCCCTCCGCGAGGTCACCGGCTGCCTCCTCGACATGAACCAGGAGGTGGTGCGCGTCATCCTCGACTGCAAGAAGGACATCTGGAAGAGCCCCGAGCTGTTCGACCTCGTCGAGGACTACTTCGAGAGCAGCCTCCACACCCTCGACTTCTGCACCGCACTCGACAAGTGCCTCAAGCGCGCCCGCGACTCCCAGCTGCTCCTCCACGTCGCGCTCCAGCGCTTCGACGACGAGGAAGACGCGGACGCCGCCGCGGCCCCCTCCGCCCGGTACGCGCGCACACTGCACGAGCTGCGCCAGTTCAAGGCAGCCGGGGACCCCTTCACGGACGAGTTCTTCGCCGCCTTCCAGGCCGTGTACCGGCAGCAGCTGACCATGCTGGAGAAGCTGCAGCAGCGCAAGCACCGGCTAGACAAGAAGGTGAAGACCATCAAGGCGTGGCGCCGGGTGTCAAGCATCATCTTCGCTACCACGTTCGCGGCGGTGCTCATCTGCTCTGTGGTTGCCGCGGCCATCGCTGCCCCGCCTGTCGCTGCGGCATTGGCGGCTGCTGCTGCAGTCCCGCTGGGATCAATGGGGAAGTGGATTGATTCGTTGCTAAAAGGGTATCAGGATGCGCTCCGTGGACAGAAGGAGGTGGTGAGCGCAATGCAGGTCGGCACGTTCATTGCCATCAAGGATTTGGACAGTATCAGAGTCCTCATCAACCGGGTGGAGGTGGAGATCAGCTCAATGATCGATTGCGTAGAGTTTGCTGAGCGGGATGAGGAGGCGGTGAAATTTGGGGTTGAGGAGATCAAGAAGAAGCTGGAAAATTTCATGAAGAGTGTTGAGGATCTTGGGGAGCAAGCGGACCGGTGTAGCCGAGATATCCGTCGGGCAAGGACCGTCGTGCTGCAAAGGATCATCCGGCATCCAAACTGAAAAAAAGGGGGGAAGAATGTAAGGTATGAATGTCTTAAGATATAGTCATGTACTCTGGGTAATATTGTGATGGAATGTACATAAGAGATACACATTGTAGAAATATGTAGATTACTCAAATTAATTCATCATCATTTGAGCGTGTTATCTTTCCTTACACTTGGTACCGGGCAAGATTATTGTTGGCGTTACTACAAGTTTTCCCACATGTTTTGTTTGACCAGATATTCAGTTGTAGCTATAAGTAAATATAGTATTAGACGCTATTGAGTCATGATCATGATCTAAAGCGGTCATCTGAGTTAGCAATTAACAGTGATGTTATTGAACTGAACTTTCACTTACCCATATGTCCAGATTTCTCAAGTCTCTTGACAAAGAAAAACAAAGGTCGTTTTCTGAGGGCTGAGGCCATGGTTGTTGGTGTTTTCCAGACGTGTAGGCATTGTTGTCTCTGTTCTTCCTCAAGTCATCTACGCTTCTAAGTGAAGGGAAATTTTAAATTAAGAAGATCTGTGGACTAAGAGAACATCCCAGTAGTGGCCCCTTTGTCTTTGTTTAATGCAAAAGGATTGGTAAAATGCTAGGATCCTAGAATGTAGCAAAATGTTAGAAATTTATTTTTCATAAAGTTATTTGCTAATAGACAAAAACATTATATCTTCTATCAGGCTTATGTAAGTTAACACAATACCCAATTATGACAGCCATTCTTTTCTTTTCTTTTCTTTTTTGGAAGCAAGTATCACCCCTTTTCCATTATTGGAATTTGGAACAACAAAAATACAGAGTTGTGTCTTAGAGTTACAGAACTAGATAGGCCAGGGGCACAGAGAAACTAGAAATTCTGTTGATCCTGCATAACCAATTGCAACGCTCAACATTCAACAATGTGCACTTCTTGCTAAGTCTGCTCACATTATTTTCAACCAAGTAAAGTTTAACTTCTTGACTTTAACCTTTTATTGTTTTATTTGTTTCTTTAGAGCACGTAACTACCGATGATTCCATTTTATAGCGCTAGAAGTAACTGCACTTTTCCTAAATTGTGAATATTTGCACTTGCTCAATGATGTCTTGACTAGTGGTTACATATTGCAACTGTGATAGACATGGTTCTGAAAATCTGCTCTACGGTTCCTTCAGAAATTTCCAACCAAATGTTCTACAGTCAATGACTGATTGTTATGATCAGAATAGCGACATTTTTTGTTCTTATAGATGATGCAATGAGCTCACCTTATGTCTGCTTACCTCATCATAGGACTACATGGAATTGGTTGTTCCTTTGATCTCACGATTCACGTGTGAATCAGAAGTGCTAAGTTTTGTCTGAAATGCCTTAAAATTTCACGTCATGCAAAATTCACTTCAACATATATTTGATTGGTTCTCCGTTGTACCATGTACATTTTTTTCCTGTGAAATTATCGCTCAGTGGGGAAATCGTTGAACTCATCAAATTTCCCATGTTTTTGCAGGGATTGGTGACAGTGACGTGCATGAAAGGGTCTGTGGCTTAGGCGAGCAAGCAAAACAAAGAGACGATTGTCCTAAAGCAACAAATAATTCTCGTGGACTTATATGTGAAGAAGAATTGGTATAACTAACTTATATGTTCGTTCTCAAAATATCTGATGGTTATGGTTAAGAACGCTGGCGTGGTTTTTCTTTATTTCTATTCGACCTCATTTTTAGGACATCACTCAACTATTCTCAGATCTGGGTAGTATCCCTATCTCTGTCGCTTAATAACCGCCGTGAGAAATGATGTGTGTATGTGGCGCTGGGATTAGTTTGCCTGTTTATTTCGACTCTGAAATTCAGTTGAAGCAGAAGATTTATTTTTTTTTTAAATTGGGAAGCAGACGAGATTTTACCTGTGCGCCCTTTTGTGAAGAAAGGGCTAAGCTGTAGTGAAGTACCGGGGGGATTTTGCTGGTTTTGTTCCTGCTTCCTGTGTTGATCAAAGATTGCTCATAAGCTCTGGGGAAACTCTGGCAGTGTTGATAGCAATCGCTCCTGGAAATCCACGGGCTATCTATCGGTGTCCAGCGAATCCACCGGCTACGGCTATGGATATCACAAGTCGGTATCAACCATAGGGCCGCGTCTCGCCTCACGTGGCGAGCCGGCGCGAGCGCCAAGGGGACGGTGTGGGGGAGCGCGGCGGCGGGGGAAGTTGGCCGGGCCGCGCGGTTCGGCGCCCCCATGTCGGCCATGCCCCTGCTGCTCGACGCGCAAGTGCGCAACATGTTGGGACGGGCTGGGACTCCGCAAGGTGGGCTGGAGTCTTGTTCGGGCCGCAACAGAAGCAGATGTGATGGGCTTGGGTCACGTCGCTTTGTGTTTTTTGTTAACTTTAGAACTTTGGTGAGTTTGTGTTATCTCTCGCGTCCCCCCACGCCCCCCCCCCCCCCCCGCCGGTTCAACCGCCCGGGCGCCCCTAGCCTACGCTGCCTTCTCGAGCTCGAACACTAGCAACGTGCCGCACGGCTCGAACCCTAGTCGAGCCCCCATGTGGGCTGCCAACTCACGACCCGGGTCTTTTGTTTTGCCGATTGACTCCTAGGGCTCGGCGACGCGCCGTGCCGTCGTACGCCCCCTGCTCCTGTCTCCCTTCCTCCGTGCCACGCCGCGCATGTGCGGCCCCGACCCCCGATGAGAGCAGCGGCGTAGCGTAGGGCCGCGCGCGGCGCTCCTACCCGGCTGCACTGCACGCACGCGGCGCCCACACGGCTCCGTCAACACTCAACAGCATATAGCAGGCAGGAACAAGGAATCCTGACGGTGGCGTGCACGTGCCCGCCGGTATGTATGGGCACGCGCGGTCCGTCGGTCCACACCCCGGCTTCGTTTCATCCGTGCGTGCGTGCGCGACCAAGGCCCAGCAGGGATGGGCGAAACTGATCGAGGGCAGCCATGCCTCCACCAAGTTTTTTGAACTCTCTGCTTCAGCGAGAGGGAGCACGGCCTGGCACTGTCGCTGCCTCGCTGGACCAACGAATCCATGGACGTAACGTACGTACAGCACGGGGACGCTGAAGACAAGCTCTCCGCCGGCCGGCCGGCCATTCGATGCATCTATCTGCAATGCTGTCTGGCCGAGCAAGGGGAAACGCTATCACGGCATGCTGTCATCTTTCTCCATCAGAGTCTGTTCGACTATTCCGCCCTCCAGTGCGCCGGCGCAAAAAAGTCATCAGGGCGCTATCAGCTGATCAACTCGAACGAGACCCACCAACAGTGCAACTGTCAGATCGATCATGAAATCCACGCGCTGGTATCCTGTGTCTACATGCACGTTCCATGAACCTAGCAACGTTTCAGAACCCATCCAAAGCGACCTGCACTGCACTGAAACGTGAACACACCACGGGTTACAATCACAACAACAACGAAGCCCTTTCGATGCACCAGTGGCAACACACGGAAGCCTGATCCGCTGCACAGCCGTCTACAGAGAAGGATCGTTTCGATGCACCAGTGGCCCGGCCGATTGCAATCCAAGAGCCCATTCATCCAAGGGCTTTGTGTGCCGGGTCGAGCTTTTTCAGGTATTCAAGGGGTCCGAGGGGAGCATTTTGCGTGCACTGTGCTGGCATAGTTTCTGAACACAGAAAGGCTCTCCTCCGATGAGCGCACATGCGGGCATCGATCGCGAGCAGAGGAGGTTTCTGATTCCGTATCCGATCTCTCCATGCCCCGGGACCGGGAGAGAAAGTTGCTGCCGCCCGGCATGATGGGCTGGCCGGGCTGCAGGGGTGTGAGGCAGCTGTTGTGCGCTGCATTGCATCTTCCCCATGCCCTGTGCTCGTCTCCATACGTGCGCGCGTCGTGCTGCGGTGCTGGTGGATCAGTGCGCACGAGATGATTCTGTCCGCGGTTCGGAATTCACGTAGTATCAGAAAAAGGTAGGGATGGATGGCAACTAGACTGTCCCCGGAGCGCTTCACAAAACTGTGTCAAGAAGCTTTTGTGATGCAGGTGGTCGGGACTCCTGATCATGAAGGAAATTCAACCGCCAACTGCCGATCATTTTTTCAGACTAGTCATATCTTGGGTCTCAACACTCGATTGCATGTTTGGAGATGCTGCAAACGAACCCGATCGATAATGCTTAAGAGCCCTTCGTCATGCGATGACAGGATCAGCAGGTTAGCAGGATCAAACAGAGCCCCAAAACCAGACGCCGGCGCAACTGATCCGAGCCTGTCCGTATCTGCGTCGCGGCCGTGCTGGTTTTCCGCTTCTAGGGGACAGGGATTGACTTTGCCTGTCATATTTTAGTGCCTGGCCTACTATGAATGCATCGATCGTATTATCACCCCAGGATGGATCCAAAGGGGACCAAGCCTTGGATTGGATGGATGTGGCCACGCATTGTAAATCGGAGGCGTTGGCGGGAATGTGTAGGGAATCTGACCTCACTGTGCAAGTGCAAGGGATGTCTTGGACTCTTGGCCCATCTTTCATCAGTTCATCCATTGGAGAGCTTCAGTTCTTCTGCTGTTTTTTTTTTCTCGCCTATCCTTTTTCTAGGTTTCTGAAGCACAATCATCTTCAGCTGCATGCATCTATGGCGTAGCAAATGGACTGTACAAATCAAGCACCAGGTGGCAGGATAAACCTTGCATTGCATTCCGGAGTTTATTGTTTAGGCCATGTTCAGATTCCCAACTTTTCACTATTCATTCTAACTTTTTACTATTCCTCCCTCTCAAAACACGTTTTCCAGTGAATGCTACAGCGTTTTTTTATGCTATATTGTTTTTTCCTACGATCTAAACACACTCTACAGTGAATACAGTGGCTTTTGCCAGTGCATGTTTGAGGCCACCCAGATGTACTGTGTACAGACAGAAGCCCTGCGTGGCAGAAAGCCCGGCTCCATTCACGCATTAACGAAGCGCTGCCAGATGCCGCCGCTCATCATAAGCTGATGCCACTGCTCTGCGATCGATGGGCGGCCGCATATGGCGAGGCTCCGCACGATCCCTCTTAAAAACTCTTGGCACACGACCCCGATCTATCGTGTGAGATCGACGAGGCGAAATTCAACGCCCAACAGTACGGTGCGCTGGTCGTATAAATAGTCCTATACCAGCACGAGACGGCGCAGGCGTACAGTCTCGTTGTACCAGGTGTGTAGTACATGTACCGATGATGTACGAGACGCGCAGCAGGACTCAACTCCACCAACTAGCGCAGGTGACTGTGTGTGTGTGCAGTGTGCTGCTGCGCGCGCGCATCGTTGCCCGCGCCCCGGCCTGCCGCTTGAGCGCGGGCACGGCCGAGCGCTGGCGGAGTAAATGAAGCCGTGTCCTCAGGTTCACGGACAGCGCGGCTACCTGCCCCCGGCCCGGCGCCATCCGATCAGCGATAAGACATTTACCGTGCATCCTTTTTCCGGTTCCGGGGGAGCACCGAGCAGACACCGTTTAGCTGGCATCCCTATGCAGTTCAGCCCCGTTTAGATTAAAAAAGTTTCCCAAAAAAACCATTATTCATCTAACTTTTCACTATTCATCTCACCACTTCCACTCACATAATACTATTCATATACAGTGTTTTTTATGAACAGTGTATTTTCGGGGAATCTTTTCCCAATCTAAACGCACCCTCGCGGAGACCAGTGTCAGTCGCAGCTCAGCATGAGCCGTATTTTCCTGCCATGATGTCAACTGCCCAAGGACGTACTCCCTCCGTCCCAAAATAGATGTCATTGTCGCTTCCCAGAAAAAACAGCATCTTTCAACATTAACCAATTATATATAAAATAATATTAATATTTATAATACATCATTAGTATCATTAGATAGATATTTAAATCTAGTTTTTTAACAAATTTATTAGAGGTATAAATATTACATATATTTTTCTACAAATCGAGTCAAAGTTGAGAAAGTAACACGTGCCCGTATCCCAGGGACGGAGGGAGTAGATAAAGCCGTGCAAGTAGCAGGCAGCAGGAAGGAAAGCCGGGCGGATGAGAATTCGAAGTGCCGTGGCAGCCTAGCATGGATGAGTGTTCGCCCGGCTCCAAACGGCGCACGCAGACGTGACCGCGGCGAGGGATGGATGGAGGGAGGGAGGGATGATGATGAATTGATGAGTAGTGGCGCAGTGGCATGCCATCATCGCCAGCGCGGCGGAGGCCGGCAGCGGCAGCGGCGCAGGACAGGCGGCCCAGCTGGAGTGGCCGTCGTATCATACGCGCGATCGCGAATAATCCCGCGCCCATCCTTTCTGACGCCACAGGTTCGGCACCCCCCGTTGCGGAAACCGCCACCTCACCCTGACGACGCCACCGTGATCGATCCGTCGTCCCCCACACACCCACACACACACCGGGGCTTTTGGCCGCGCCATCTCGTCCCGTCTCGTCGCCCGCCCGGGTGGCCGGTGCTTGCCGGGCTCGTTAAAGCCTCTGGCCACCCTGGCTCCGAGAGCGACCATGCCTGCGCGCGCATCACGCGAATGGCAGTAGAGTAGGGCACCCCAACAGCAGCAATCCTCTCTCTTTTCGTTGCCGACGCCGTCGACATACTTCTCCTAGCTCATCCGTTTTCATCCGACCGTCCTTTCTTCTTTCTTCTTTTTTGAAGGAAACTCATCATCCGACAGTCTCTGTGGGCGAAACCGGAAAGAAAGATGGGTAAAATAGGGAAGACGATGGTGAAACAAAATGTAAAGAATCACCAGCCACAATATCGACCAACGTGTCACTTCGTGTCACCATAGACATAACTACCATACGTATAAAACAGCGAGCCGGAGGAGCATGTTTCTCTGAGTCCCCAACTGTGGTAGCGGGTGGAACGAGAGATGCTTACCACTTCCTGCAAAAAAAAAAAGCCGCTGCGATTTTCAAGTCCGCTCGCCATGCCATGGGCCGCGACGAGGTCGCACCGGCATCGGTCCCGCTGTAAAAATATCGGTCGTCGCTGGTCGCGAGGGTACAATGGTTTTGCGAGCTAGTACTAGTACAACTGTACAAGATGTTCGTAGCCGGAGGCTCGCGGCTCGCTCGAGAGCAGCGGGACGGGTGGGCGTCGCGGCAGGTGTCCGCGCACGGTTCGAGCTGCCGCTGCCGAGGCCTGATCGGCCTGTGGTCTTGGCCGCTGGCGACGGCCAATGGCGGCGCCGGGAGGGGCTCGCCGCTCGCAGTCGCAGTTACGATGCCCGGCGCCTGTCGCCACTTTGTATCTTACCGCAACCGTGCACTAAACCAAAGGGACCCCAGCCGTCGCGGCGCGGACACAAGTACTCGCCGCGCACATGCCCGCTCCCCCGTCGCTTTAAAGAATTGGCCAGAGAGATCTTGCGCTGGGGCAGTACGTGCCCCTGAGCCACACACACACACACTGACACACAAATACTCCGAATCTCCGATCCCCTCGGCTCGCCATGCTCTCTGCTACTGCGCTCTCGCTCTCAGCTACCGCCACTAGAAGAGGCCCTGGCCTCGCCCGATCGTCGTCTTCCAACTTGGCAACCACGCGCTGCTGGGGGGCCTCGCGTTCTGAATACGATGAATCGTGCCGCTTCCTTTTGGGAGGATCACAGGCGACAAGGACACGCATGGCCACTGGCTGATGCCCAGCAATCCGATCCGTGTATGTAGTGTAGCTTTAGCTACCCAGCCGGATTAAAGAAGGAGAAGGGCTTCGTTTGTTGTCTAGCGGACGGACGGACGGGACAGTACGTTACGCTCGTGGGGAGAGGGGGATGGTGTTTGAGGTCCAGGCTGGTCCTAAGATTACGTCGCGGATAATGACACTCGCGCGACGGTAGGTTGGCCGGCATTCATGGCGGCGTGGCGAGGCGACCTGCATGCGCTCCGGCCGCTGAATCTTCTTCTCGTGCTGCCAAATATCTACTAGAAGCAAGCGATGAGCAGTAGACGGTTCCATCATCGAAAGGAAGATCGCGGGCGCCGGAGAGCCGCTCGACGTCAACGTTCGTTTCGTTCGCCCAACAGGGACCCCTAGAAAAAGATGGGTGGTGTAGACGCCTCCTGCTGCTCGATCACTTGAGTACTTGACTGCTGGGAGAAGAGAGAGAGGATAATCATGCTCATATACAGTGACAAAGGATGACCGCCAAGGTGCAAAATGGAGTGATTACACGTCGGCGGGAGGGGTTGCTTTGTTTTTTGTTTTTGTTTTGTTTTGCCTCAGGTTGTTGTTTCCCACTGCAATGACAGCTAAAAAGTGGGAGGAACAGGGACACAGTCACAGTGAAACACACACACGCACGCACACGTACGAGAGGTGGCAAAACAGACGGGGATTAAAGGATGGGAGGGAGGATCTCTTGGAGATCTGAAGAAGATTTGCAAACGCCACTCGAGCCTGCCTGCCCATCTCCTCGTGCTCCCAGGAGCACGGCAGAGCGGACGGAGCAAGCCACGGACGGACGGACGTACTTCACTCCAGCCCGGCACCTGCGAACGCTCCTCGATCAACAAAACACCTCGCCATGGCAGGCAGTCACCACCTCTTATTCTCAGGCGCATCTCTGTACTCCTGCAAAAATTCCATTTTCTCCTGGTAAGATAAGACTGCGAAGATGCAATGCAGTAAGAACAACATGACAACAACAAGGATAGTGGATGGATGATGCAATGTTTGTCTGAGCAAGAAACAGAGCAGCATGCTAGCTGTGGGGGTGAATGAGGCTCCACTCACCTGTCTCGCGGGCATCGGTTTGACAGCAGCCGTGGAGTACTGCATTTGCATGTAGCCGCCGCCGCCGCCGCCCAAGGCAGTTCCATTTAAGGGAGACTGCAGGAAAGAGGCAAATGCGGAGCCAAATTAGTCATCGCCATGGACGCAACCGAGCCGTGTCAGACATCCACCGCCTGATAGGTGATGCCATGAGGCGCGAGAGCGAGCGACGACGCACCTTGAAGCCCGTCGTGGTGGAGAAGGCGTAGGAGAAGTCTGCGGCATTGCCGATCTCCATCGCCTGGGCGCCATAGCCATTGGCCACTCCCGAGCCCATCGCCTGCAAATTAAACCGCGAAAACTCTGCATCAGGTACCATGGATGGCATGGTAAGGCAGAGCCAAGAAGCGTTCGTGTGTGCGTGCGTACCTTGGTGTAGCCGTAGAAGGCCGGCGAGCTGGCCGTGTCCTCGAGCTGAGACGCGGCGGCTGTCCTCTTGCTCTGCCTCCTCGCCACCGCGGCCGCCTCACGCCTCCCTCTTCTCTCCGCATTGGCGTGCGCCACGGCAGCGGCGCCACCGGCTTGGACTTCGTTGCCGGTGGAGCTGTGCTGGCGTGGGCCGGAGGATGCGTCGGAGATCATGGACAGGTCGTCCTCCTCCGAGTAGTCGTCGCAGTAGTACGGCTGCCGCCGCGCCTTGCCGTGGAACCGGCCGGTGCCGCAGGAGTAGGAGGAGTGGTCGTCGAGGTAGGTGGTCCAGCCGGATTGGCAGCCGCTGCTGCACTCGGAGCTCGCCGCCGCCATGGCCACCTCCTCGTCCATTCCGTCGGACTCCCCTCACCCCCCCGCACAGGCACAGCTGCCCGCCCTCAAACGATGCCACGGCTGGCTGGCGTCCCTGTCTGTCTACGGCTCTACTCCCCCCACCCGTCCACCGCGAGCTGTGCAGGCTGCAGTGGTCAAGTAGACTGATTAGAGTAGCGGCTGTACACGAGCGCGCGCTGTGTTATTAGCGTCGCGGTACGACTAAGTAGCGGCGTGGAGCGGGAGACGGTATGGCCCATGGCGGCCGTGGCGGCGTCGCTGACATGTGGGGGGGCGGGCGGCGTGGGGCCCCGGCGTCGGCGGCGAGGGAGAGGCGAGGCGGGGGCGACCACGTGCGGGACAGCGAGGCAGTGGGACGGGACGCTGGGGGGTACGCGACTGTTACGTGGTCCGCGCGAATCCCGTGACGCGGCCTCGCCACGGCGGCCGCGGCTGACTCCCTCGTCCCGGCCGTACGATCCCCGTCCGTCGCGACGCTGGGTGGGGATAGGCACGGGGCGCCGCGCTTGGGGGTTTTGGGGGTCTTGGAAGGGGATCCGGGGGGGCAACGGCGCGCGGGTGGTTGGTGCCAGCTCCAGCTCCACTGTGGCGCCCGGGATTGTCGCCCGCGCATGCCCGGCCGGAACGCCCACCCGTCCCTCCCGGCGCGCCCGTGCCCATGTCCCGGCCGCTTCACCTGAGCCATGCGGTGGCCGCGCGTCCGTGTCCATGTCCCGGGTTTTTCACCTGAGTGATGCGGCGGCTTCCGTTCGGCTCTGCTCGGTGCTCACGTTCTTGGCGTACCGCGCGACGCATGTCGATCGTATCCACGGGTCATCAGGTGATTTTTGTGGTCGGGTTGTTCTTGCTGGCCGGCGTACGTACCAGCGCCACAACCGGACGGCAGACCCGCCCGGTGACGCGCGTGACGTGATTCGGCCCCGGCGATGTGCGTTGTAGCTGGATGGGGGTTCAGGGTGAGCTGGCGGGTGTTAGTGTGATCGTGATCGATTTGGTGATGCAGCGTCGCAACAGACACAGACACACTACTCAGCAGTTCCATTCAAGCCTCGAGCAGAGGATGATCCGTAGGACGGTGTGAAAAGCCCTAGCTCGGACCAAACGCGGCCAACAAGTTCCACGGCTCTTCGACCAAGCTCTCTAGCTTTCACGGGCTGGTCTTGTCTGGCTCCAATCCAGCGTGAGGGCGGAGCAGTATCTATCTGTCCTTTAGTTTCTTCAGATATGACGTAGTTTCTTTTCGTTGCTTAGGGCTTGTTCGGTAACCCTGGAATTGCTCCCAAGCTGGAATGGTTCTATGTATGGTTTGAGTGGTTCTATACATGTCACTCAAACCATGGGATTTGGTTCCATGACGTCATACTCATGGAATGAAATAGGCCTTTTTGGCATGGAACGAGACCAAACCATGCTGGGTTTCAAACCCTTCCATGCCTAACCGAACAAGCATTTTGGGTAGATTGGGATTGATTCCATGCCAAGATATTCCATGTGGTTTGGAACCCATTCCATGTCATTCCATACCAAAATGAACAAGGCCTTAAGTGGATTAGCTAGACCCAGCCACACCCAGGCATAACTGTCAGATTTAATGGGCGCGAGAGTGCTCAATAGTTCCGGATTGAAGACGGGATAACCATACTCATGAGTGATGAGTACACTGGGAACTACTTGAAAACGAAATACTAAAATTCGTAGATATTCTTTTAACTATCATGATCCAGCTGCAGAATAACAATGGGCAGGACAACCAGGACAAAAAAAAAACTAGTCAATCCGTTTTCAAAGTATAGATCGTTTTGGTGTTAGATATATAAACATTGTTACTATGTACCTAGACATCTGTTTTCAAAGTATATGAAATATGAATATAGAAAACAAAAATGACCTACATTTTGGGAAGAAGAGAGTATGTTACTACCCCTCTAGGTTTTTTAAATGGTGTGCAACTTTGACCAAGTTTATTGAAAAATATGACATCTATACAATTAGTTTTGGTATTATAATTGTTGTTATGCTTTTCTATAAACTTGGACAAATTAGCTAGGTCTGACCTAGGATAAACCAAATGTGACATATAAAAAAAAGGTGGAGGGAGTACCAACATGAACGAGTTTGATACCAGGTGCTAGAGACTATTTGTAGAACTACCTCCCTAATCAACTCCTACTTTATTGGAAGTATCTAAATGTTAAAAAACGAACCTTAATAGCCCTTCATTAGCACACGAAAGAGTCTCTTTTTGGAAAAACAAAAGGTTGTACGGAACAGGTGCATTCGTTATAACCCCGTTGCTCCGCTTGATCCAGGTGTGCTAGTCTGCTAGAGAGCGTTTGTAGAACTATCTCCTACCTAACTCCTACTTTACTAAAAGTATTTAAATTGTGTACTAAAAAGTGAACTTTAATAGCCTGTTATAACATGAATTGTTGCCTTAGCACTTGTATATCTATGTTCCTTTACTTTGTAAGCCCTAAAAGCAAGTGGTTTTTTCGTTTTTTGCGGGTCTAACAGCAAGTGGTTGTCCTGTCTGATAGATACCTCCGTTTCTGAAAACCTGCAATTATAATTTTGGCCTAACTACCAAGGACAAGCCATGAGATTGATCACAATTTATTACAAAAATACATAGATTTATGGTACAACTTATCATTTATTTATTCTAAATGTATATTTTATAGGATATAAATTTTGTATCACGAACGATGATATTTCTATATATATATTCTAAAAACATTGCTTTGCCGGGCGCATGCGTTAGGTTTTTGAACCCGGCCGTCCCATCTGAGAGCACATGGTTTTTGAACATCTGGATCTCTCTCTGTGTTGGCACCACACGTAGCGGGCACGACACGATCGAGAGACAGCTGGGGCATAGGAGCATGCAATGCAAGCCTCGGCCCTGGAGCGAAACAGTCACGCCGATCAAGGCTAGCCGCTGCATGCAGAGGCAGCGAAGCAGGCCGCGCGAACGTACGCGACGACAGAGGCGCCGCTAGCTGCCATGTACGTGCTACGTCCGTGCGTACGTGCATGGCTGGAGGCGACCCACAGTATAAAACCGGAGCACATGCACGCAGGTCATATGGGTGGCCTGGGGCTAGCACGTTGCAGCTAGCAAGCGGCCGCCCAGCCAGCCCGATGCTACATTGCTATGCCTCTCGACGACGCCGCCTGGACCAGAACAATTGTGCGAGATTAATGATCATGTGTACAATCTTGCAAACGCATCGATCAGATCACGTCGAGGTACACCCGGCGCCATGGCTTTTTAGTCTTTAATTATTTACTGAGCTAGAATTCGGCGCCCCTTTGGTTCAACCTCACTCTAGCTTGATACACACCTAGCAACAGAAGCAGTGAAGCACACCCCGTCTGGATCGGACACGATCGAAGACTGCAGGCCACCAACCGCGCAACGTGTTCTCTCTCTGCAGATATGTTGCACAGTTCCAGGTAAATTTTGCACAGTAACCCGTTTGATCATACTCCTATATTCATATCAGAGAGCCTGAATGCCTGACGTACCGGCTGTCCAATCTCTGTTCCCGAGCTTAACCGATAGGACACGCGCTCTTCAAGTGCGTCGATCCATGCGGTTTGGGATCTGGGACACAGTAGTGGCTCCAGCTAGGCTGACTGGCTGAGCACGCAGCTGTACGTCCAGCTCGGCCAGCGAGCGCGTCGCGACACCACGCCGGTAGCCGATCGACCTTGGCGACACTGTTCCGGCGTTAAGGGCGCGCGCGAGCAGTGTCTGCGGCGAGCACCTGACACGGGACAGTTAGGCCGCCAGCTGCCCGCCCGGGCCTCGAGCCGAGCTGAGCCAGCTCTGTCGTCGTCGTGGCCGGACGACGACACACGGCCCGGCCGCCTGCCTGTGCCTGCGGCATGCATGCACGAGTAATTGGATGGCTCCACATGCGTGTGCATGCGTGCGAGACCCCCGCGCGACGACGCCCATGCATGAGGCCATGACCCCATGCGGATGCGGCCATGCTCCTATACGTGCTCCATTATCGCCACGCATTAAACCTGCACGTGCGACATCGTACGGCCCACATGGGGGGTGACTTGCTGGCATTTGAATCTCTCCGCTGCGATGGAGCTTTTGCATTGCCCGCGGCATGCATGCGTCGCACGTACGCTACAGTGCGCGGACAGTAGCGCGACCGCGCGTGCGATGCACGAGTACGTGCTGGCTGCTACGTACATGCGTACTTACACGTAGGGGGACACTTGGTACAGTCATATGTGCATGCAAGCAAGCATCAAGACATGCATGCATGTGCGAGTGTTAGCTCCATCTTCACACATGCTGTGCCTACCGCTGTGTACAGGCTAAAAGGTGGCCGTGGGAATTGGGAAACAACTGGCTGCGGCAGAATGAAAGGGAAAGAAACAAGAGTCATATATCTGACGAAAACAGCCTAAAAGATGCAAATTTCAAAACATATATAGCCATAGATAACTCGCGCAAACGCTGATAATTTTTTTTATGATGCGTCTACATTTGTTGTTATAAGAGTATTGTGGCTCGACATGAAGTTTCAAATAACAAGCTCAATCCCAATAATACAAGCCCAGGACTTAATTGCATAAAAGGACAAATCGTGTTTTTCTGTCCCTTTGTGCATGCGTGTCTGATTCTGATGATTGGAGCCAGTATAATATTTCTTCTCACAATTGGTCAATTGCACGTTCTGCAATGCCTTTATTTATTTTTTTTTACCGATGAGATTGATTCGACCTCTACCTAGGATGCATTGAGCTAGCGCAAAAAGCAGTCGACGGCAACTCTTCCAGAATCAGTTCTCCCTCCTCTCTTTTTCAAGCCAGCGAGGCACACGTATAGCAAGATATCCCAAGATATTCGCTGCCGTAGCTCGCAACGTCGATTGATCGTGAATCTCATCATGTTCAGGTGCTTGCCTGCCCTCCCGGCCGGCTGCTTGTACCCGTCATGCGAATAATTGCGTTTCAACACCAGGTGTGGTCGGCCGCGATCGCGATTATTCTTGGCCGATTCGCGTGCACGTATGAAGGGTGGTGTAGTACTGAGTACTGTGCCTTCTCTTCGCATGATCACGATCTCAGCACATGAACGAGTGTCGAGACGTGTCTTTCGTTATTGGCCGTCTCTGCTGCATGCTGATGAAAATAAGTGATCGATTATCTGATGGCGATCGGACAGAGGACATGCTATATTGCTCTCGATCGACGGCAGACACACCACTCGATCGAGCGGCAGACCGGTCGGCAGCTAGCTAGCTTGGCGAGCGAAAGGGCTGCGGGATTGGTGGAGGTTGCAACGGATCAGGTGGTCCACTCGATCGATCCTAAGCAGGCTGAGCTGTGCTGGAAATATACACAGGCAATAGTCAGTAGATATATATGCATTGTGCAGTGTGGCATGCATTCAGCAGATGTACAGCGGCGCCTCTGTGTCTGAGTTGGCACATGTGCGATGATCGACGCCTATGTACCGTGGCGTCGTCGGTGTACTGCATGAACTAGCTACCGCCATATACTACCTGTACATGATGTTGTACGCAATTTGGCATGAAGAAAAGTCAACGAACATGAAAGTGGCTACAAGAGAGAAATATCGACTCCAAGCATGCAGATATTTCCTCACTAAGCACCAATGCACAATCATGAGTTTTTTTAGCACTGATACATAACGCTCACATGAAGACTACTTGCATGTTGTTCGCTACCCAATTCCTGGGAAAAATATCTCGAGGTCTCCATCAAATAATGCTATCTTTCGACAGGAGATACATGCACGCGTGCCCCTGCCCCTCTCGCTGTCACCAAATTCTCATGCCGCTCTCGCGTTCTGGACGTTTCTTGCTACGTCCATCCAGACAGACAGAGAAATAAACGATGGTCATTTTTCTAAAAAAAAAAATCTCTTTGTTGCATGGAGGATTATATTGGAAGATCGATGATATATATGCAGGCATGAAAAAGGCAGGATATGTCTAGCTGGCTGGCCGTAACGGGCCCCGGGGACCAGAAGGCGTGTGGTGCTTGCATTGCATACACGCCGAGATGCTCACGTCGGAGTACTTGCTGCAATCGATCGAGTATATATGGACAACTTGTTGGGATCGGCATGAGTGCTCGACCTGACCGGCTGACCGGCCCTGATGTGTGTCGTCGCTCCCAGCCGTGTCATCCCGCGACCGACGCTAACGGCTTCCATGTGCGCGCGCGATTTCTTCGGGCGCTGCTCATCATATGCAGCATGCAGGTGCTCTTGGCACCGCGCGCGCATCTTGTCGCGTGTCGATCCACGGCTGCATGCCGTCGTCTTTTACCCAGGGGCCAGGTGCACGTACGTTTGCAGGGCTCAAGAACGAATGCATGCATTTGTCTCAGTATGTAGACGTGGGGTCTGATATACTCGGATACGTACGTCGTTTCCGTCGAGGGGGGGGGGCGTGTTTAGTTGGTAGGGGAGTTGGGAGGGGAGGAAAAGAACTTTTTTCTGTGAAGCGTGTTCTGTGAGAGTGATGAATAGAAAAGTTGAAAGAAATTAAAGAGTAACTTTTCTAGAAAACGTGTTTTCTAAAAGAAATGAATAGTAAATTAAAAAAAACTTTTAATCTAAACACACGACATGGGAGATAATACGAGTACCAGATGCGTACGGGCGTCTATATGGCTTGTCGTGTACGGTGGACTCATGTGGCAGCGGCTGACCTACGCACGTGCAGCTAGCTTGGCTGCATCTGCAGGAGCCAGACTGCAACGTGCCGCCGTTACCTAGGCACCGAATATTATGGGCTCGCCCTGGTGTCGGCTGGGCAACTCTTTTCGAGCCCACCGAAGCAGGCCGTCGGGTTCAATTCAATTCTTCAGATCGATAGGCGTAAGCCCAACAGTGAACCCGTATCCATCGTGGGCTGTTGACATCCGTGGGCCGGATTGATCATGCGCTCCTCGCACAGAGAGAGCTGGAAGATTGTTCTAAAAAACAGCCGGAAGATTTTGTTTGTACTCGCTTTGCGTATGCTTTTTCAATCAATCAGTTGTCCATGTTCTCAAAAAAGAAAAAAAAACAATCCGTTGTCCAGGACCGCAAAACAATTTGTTATGTCGAACAATGTTCCGGATCGAGACAAATTGTTGGCACATCGATGCGGCTCTCTTCGCCAGCCCGACTCCAAGGAGTATCATCTTGAGCACAAAGGGACATGTGTGAATGGTCGCCACTCCCTACGACAACGCTTTTTGTCTAGCGTGAAGCGGACAGAGCACTTGCTAAACCGCAGCCTAGCAAGCGCACAAGCTGCACAACACTTGGTCCTGCCTATGCCACGATGCAGAACGGCGATGCGAAATATGGCGTGGCGAGCTATGATCCAACCGGTGCCTGCGTCATCGATGGACAATGCCTGCTGCTTGTCATGTGCTAGGACAGTAGGAGTGTGTAAACGGGATCTGCCGAAATTGGCATAGGACGCATCGATCTGTCAACCGGCAACGGAGAAACACATGGCCGGGACAGGACGGGCCTTTCTCCAAGAAGCAAGGAGCCATGTCCGAGACATAGGCACACGTACACCATAGAGGGCTCCACCCGCACCCAGAGCCACCCAGGGGTTATACTAGTTTCATAGTTTGGCTAGGTCACCATTGGTGTCCGCAAATAAGTATGGTTCCATCGATCGATTTCGCCACTTGCGCAGCATTGCACCGTGTAACTGTATTGACTACTTCGAAGATTAGCCATAGTGGCTGTTTATTACAAATGTCAAGCGTTGGTGTTCTTGATTTGAAGTTTTGAACACATAGTGGCAGCATCGTTTCCTGAGGAGGTTCTGCCTCTCGTAATCGAGTTTATGATCGCTAAGCCGCCAAAGGTGAACTCTGATGGTGATTGCCGTACTGCACAAGTCGATCCGTCGCGGTATCTGACCAAACAAGTGGATCCCCATTAGCCACGAGCCGAAATTGAACTGGAGCGGCAGCTGCTGCAAGCCCGTTTTGACAAAAGGAACAGAAAGCCCATGGAAATTGCAGCACATCGACCGACTAGTAGTAGACCGAAGCTGACGAACATCCTCTCGGCTCGGCTAGTCGGCTGAAACCCGCGCCAAAAAAATGGACAAGTGGACAGTGACCACGCGTACAACAATTTATTCATGTCGTGCCGTCCCGGCCGCCCTGCGTACCAGTAATCGGACCGGTTCACGGACACGGGATCACCATACGTACACAAGCGACCTCCAACGCGTACGTGTTACGTGACAAGTAGACGACAGCTGTCGCCTATTTATATGTCCCAACAATCTAGCTCAGAGCCACATGCAAAACGCACCTTCACAACAAGTGGCACGAGCAGCCGTAGTGCGGGAGGACTTGCAACCGTCAGCTCTTTCGATCCAATCAATGGCTTCGTCGTCCACGGTGACGCTGGAGAAGACGACCACCGTCGTCCAGAGTCACAACAAGGATGTCGAGTCGTCACCCAGGACGACCATGAAGACTCCTCTCCTAGTGAAGGGGCGTAAGATCGGCGGCGATGTCGGCGAGGACGTCGTCGTGGACAAGAGGTGCTGCGGGCACAAGCACAAGAAGCTGGAGCTCGTCAGCTACGACGAGCTCCCGGAGTTCCTAAGACACAACGAGTTCATCGTCGACTACTACCGCAGCGAGTGGCCCGTCAAGGAGGCGCTCCTCAGCGCCTTCTCCATCCACAACGAGACCATCAACGTCTGGACGTAAGAGTTCGCTACCTCCTTCGCGTTGAGATCGTGTCATTTGAACAATTGAACTGACGATGTATCAATTCCTTCGCGTGTGATTTTCTCCAGGCACCTGATCGGCTTCTTCGTCTTCCTCGCGCTCACCGTGTGCGCCGCCACGATGGTCCCGATGGAGTACGAGGCGCCGCACTATCACCTAGGAACATCCATGGGCGTGGCCATGGCGAACATCACCGGCAAGAACGCCGTGGTGCTGCGTACCTACAGCACTGACGGAGCAGCAGTGGTCGTGGCAATGAAGGCGCTACAGCGGCGCCCTACCAACAACGTGTCCATCGAAGCCGAGGTCGCCGCCGGCGTGCTGTCGTCTCCGCCGGCGGCGCACCACCGCGTGACACGGTGGCCGTTCTACGCGTACATGTGCGGCGCCATGTTCTGCCTGCTGATGAGCAGCCTATGCCACCTCCTGGCGTGCCACTCGGAGCACGCAAGCTACGTGTTCCTCCGCCTCGACTACGCCGGCATCACGGGGCTCATCGTCACCTCCTTCTACCCGCTCGTCTACTACACCTTCCTCTGCGACCCTTTCTACCAATCCCTCTACCTGGGCTTCATCACCGTCTCCGGCGCCGCCGCAGTGGCCGTCTCGCTGCTCCCGGTGTTCGAGAGGCCCGAGCTGCGGTGGGCACGCGCCGGGCTGTTCGCGTGCATGGCCATGTCGGGGCTGGTGCCGATCGTGCACAAGATGGTCGTGTTCGGGGACCGGCCGGAGGCCGTCATCACGACGGCGTACGAGATGGCCATGGGCGCGTTCTACTTCGCCGGCGTGGTGGTGTACGCCACCAGGGTGCCCGAGCGGTGGATGCCCGGAAGGTTCGACCTCGCCGGACACAGCCACCAGCTGTTCCACGTGCTCGTCGTCGCCGGCGCCTACGCGCACTACCTCGCCGGACTTGTCTACCTCGGCTGGAGGGACATGGAAGGGTGCTGGTGCTCATGAGGCCCGAGTGAGGACGAGGGCGACGCGCGCAAGGCAAAGCTGTAGAAAATTGACCGGATTTTGTGTCCGCTGACTTGGCGTTGATTAATAGTTCGTGTTTCTTCGTTCTTTTTTTATTTGCAAAAAAAAGTGAACATACATGTACCAATCGAAAGAGGAATGTAACCAACCAAATCAATTCAATTAAATTGGATAATAAACAATAGATTTGATAACTACGTGATCTTTTTCCTTTGGGCGAATCCTGCATCATGATTGGAGCGATTCGAGTATTCGACATTATAGGGAACTCCGGTAGTCTTTTGTGGAGTTGTGGTTGGGGGCTTGTACCACTTTTTTGGCAGGCGGATTAATCTACGGCGTGGGGCGGGCGGACTTGAGCGACGATACAGAATAACAAGTCAGACGACCGCGAGCACCTCGCCTCGCGACGAGGGGTGCCCGCGTGCGGTGCGGGACGCGCCGGCTGGCGACGGCGAAGCGGCCCGGCCAGGCGGGTGCTTGGGTCGGAAACGCACGTCAATTTTCAGGCACGGGCCGGGGGAAAAACATTCGAAGTGGGAAAGTTCCGACGGAACGGCTGGTAATTTCGTTGCTGGAATCTGAAGAGCCTGTAGCTGTAGGCATGCTGCCGCAGTAGAGTGATGTTTACTTCCACTGACCATATTTCCTTTTTGCGGGTTACTGTGTGTTCCTTCAAGCTGCAACAAGTTTGCAAAGTGCAGCCATGCCGACCGCCGGGCACTGCTCTGACCCGGAAACTGTTATTATACTCCGTAGTATTGTTTTTTTTTTCCGGAAAACAATGCGTATTCAACAGTATGGTCGCGAGATGCACTAGGGTCAAATTTTCGGTTCGAGGGTCAATTCTCATCGAAAATTTAGAGGAAAAAATCTATATAACCCTAACCTACAGAGATTAGACTACATAACCCTCGTTCTACGAAACAGTCTATATCACCTCTAAACTTCTCAAAACCCATCAAATTACTCCTAAAACAGTTTTGAAAAATCATAGAAAATCATAAAATGGAAAATTCAGATGTGTTGGACTCTAAATGAGTAGATATACACACTAAACATATAATATGATATGCTTTACTATATTTTTTACTATAGCTTTATATCTACGTTTTTCTGTATAGTAGTAAAAAATATATTAAAATATAGCATATTATATGTTCAGTGTGTATATCTACTCATTTGGAGTCCAACACAATTGGATTTTCATTTTATGATTTTTTTTGATTTACTATAATTTTTTAAATTTTCTTTAGGGGGTAATTTGATCGGTTTTGATAAGTTCAGTGAGTGATATAAACATTTTCATATGTTGGGGGTTACGTACTACACTCTTTATAGGTCGTGGGTGATATAAACTTTTTTTCAAAATTTCAAAATCCGCAAACAGAAGAGGGCGCACGACGGACATCATGGGCTGATGCGGCCCACAATACTATTCGTTTTGCGAACAAAGACAGCCCAATGGTCCAACAAAAACTAGTATCCAGAAGCCATCAATTTGAAAGGTCCACTCCTAAAAAAGGATAAAAAAGAAATATGTTGAAGAGCCCACTTTCCCGTTCTGGTACAGTCACATCTCAACCAGCTCTCCGATCGACAGACCAAGGTAAACAAGTACACCGTATTTTGTTTTTTTTAAAGGAAGTACACCATGGCACTCTTCGTTACGACACTGGCGAGTGCCTTTCTGGTTGATCCAGGCTTTTCATCCAAGTAGCCGTAGTAGTTATCCTCGGCGGTATCCTCTCCTCTCACCAGAAGCAAGCTCCCAGCTGAAGCAAGTGAAGCAAGCAGCAAAGCGACGCGACAGGGCTCGCCACGTCGCGCAAGGCCCCAATCGCCCAGGCCCCCAACGAGAAAAGCCGGCCTCTAACTTGAGCATTACTGGAGTAGACCACTACTCCCGGGCAAAAAAACAAGCGGATACGTCCGCCAAAACTCACAGGATCGTGCGGTAGCGGCCCGCGCGGGACCATCATCCTTGCACAAAAGCCAGGCATGCAGCCACGGAGCCACCCGGTTGTTGTAAGAACACACACTGCACACTGTCTCTCGTTGTTGCTTAGGCTCGCAAACTCTTATCCCGGCCATGTGTTGTTCTTCGCTTCTCCCTCCCTGGGCCGCATGCGTCAATTAACCAACTTACACTTACAGGGAGACGAAACGGAACCCCCTTTTCGGCTTTTTCCCTGTCGTGACCTCAGGGCGCCATGGCGTTTTGCCGGATCGGTCAGTGCCGGCCGGGGCTACAAGAAAGCCCCCAACGGGGACGTGAGGTCCCGGCGTTCGGCTTGCTTGGGCGCTAATCTTTGCCGGCAACGGGACAAGCGCGGCATCCCCGGTGACATGCCCATCCCAACCGATTCTCCCGGTGCACGTCGATCCAGGCGTTCAGCTGACGCAGGGTGCTCCCACCAGAACGTGCCAATGCAACACGATGTCGGAGGGAACTTAGGTTGTGTTCAGATTCATAAAAAATACTTCTCTAATAAATTTTTTCTATTCATCCGACTCACAGAACACGCTTCCCAGTACATTATTCATCTAGAAAAAGTATTTTTTACTTCTAATCTGAATACAGCCTTACTCAGCTGACGACTCGTGGCGTGGCGTGCCTGAACTGCCTCTCCTCACGGAGAAAGCAATCAGGCAACCACCGTGGGGGACGAGGAGGATCGGAGATTCAGAGGAGCGAGGAGGAGATCGGATCACCGGGGTTGGTTTTGGTTGCTTGCTTGCTTTGCTGCAGGGTGCATGCTCCGGTTAGTGCTGGGTTCGGTGCGCGTAGAGCTGTACGTACGCGCACGGTTCCACCGGTCCCTGACCACGGCCTGACGTGGATGCATACCTATGCAGCCAGGTGGCGTGTTGGCTGTCCACAGGCTCGATCGGATCGGTGGGCGTTGGGGCTGAGCTGAAACACGTCGTCCTGTATAAAAATGGAGAACTGGAGAAGTGAGATGATGCAAGCACGCATGATGTAGTGCGACGACGCACGGGATCGAGTTCAACAAGCCCGGGTCTAGCTCGGCCGCTGAACGAAGTAGGCAACCGTGCTTATTAAATAAATTGTGCTATCATCTACCCGCTAAAAAAAAGAGTTATCCTCGCAAACTGTTGTAATTGACTCTCTGAAGCCGACGACGCCGGAAGGCACCGTTTACTTCCACTACAGGAAAACCCGTCCCCAGTGCCGGTTGGTAGTCATCTATCAGCGTCGATTATACAACTAGATTGGGCTTCCGGTACTGATATGCACGCCATCAGTACCGGTTGAAGGAACCAGTACATCGGTACCGGTTGGTAACTCAATACCGGTTGGTGCTCACCACCTGTATTAAATGGCTCGACACGTCACCCATAGGAGGCAACCATTCAGTTGCTCCTGTTTTTTTTTTCTATTCATTTCTTTTTACTTTGTTTTAATTCAAAGTTGTATTCGCATTCGTAGTGAACATGCAAATATTCAAGAATACAACACAAAGAAGGACATTCATTTTTTTGGTTTCTCACCTCTGCTGATTTTCGAACTTGATGCCAGACGTACTTGAATCTACCTAGTGCCGACGAAACTGGTGGCTTCTGCTTCCAGTCGTGCACTGTGGCGGCCGACAACGACCTGCAGCTCGTGGCAAGGGAACTGGCCAGACATTCCTTGGTCGTCCATGCAATCCCTTTTCACGTGTGTTCTTCATGGGAGTCGACCATCTCTGAAGTAGAAAAAAAATCTTTTCCATGTAGGGGCAGGTGCCCCTATTAGAGTGTTTTTTTATTGGTGATTTTTTTGTTTGTTGTTCTATTCGCTTTGCCCAGATCTTTTGGATGCTTAGTGAATTAGCGTCTCTCAAAGCTAGTTCATTATCTCAAAATTAGCACTTTGACACATCTAACTGGTCAACCATGTACTCGTATGGTGTGTTTCCTATGCTCGAATTCAAGGTATAAATAAATTTAAACCATCTTTTGAGCTTCAACACCATTCATAATTGAGTAGGGGACCTCCATTGAGTATTTCTCGCATTCTTTACATTTAATTCCCACATATATCTCATTGGAACCATAAAACTTCCAAATTGTGGTTGCTATCAAATTGTTTTTGTTAAAAAATGTAGACGTGCAATTTATGACTTCTTGCTTTTTTGCCCATGGCGTAATTGCTTTACTCTATGTCAAACTTGTGTAAATTTTAGAAAAATAGAAAATATAACAAGAAATATATTACCATATATATATTTATTGTTATATATATTTAGTATTGTAGATGTTATTATAATTTTCTATAAACTTGAACAAAATTGAACAAGTTTGACTAGGGACAAACCAAACATGACACACAAAAAAAACAAATGGAGTAATAACTCCCTCCTCTTCTACTCTTTCTCCATGCAATATATTCCGCAAGAGACGCAGGTATGCAATTGTTCTTCCGTGCAAAACTGCAAATGTGCAATGAAGGCAAAGTCTATTTCCACTCCATTGAACTGAAAAAAAGGAAAACTATAAGGACTTCACAAACTTCTGTATTCTAACCATGAGAAACTCTAAAAAAAATATATGACTCAAATATAAATATCTCGTGCTACTACATTTCATACCAGAAGGAAATTTATATAGTACTCCCTCCGTCCCAACTTGTAATTCGTTTGACTTTTCTGACCCCAACTTTGACCACTCGTATTATTCAATTTTTTATAAAATATCATATTTTTTGTTATGGCTAGCTTTAGTAATCAATGAATTTCAAAAATGGCTTAAATTTTATTACATTTGTACAATTTTTTTAAATAAGACGAGTGATCAAAGTTGGAGTAAAAAAAGTCAAACGACTTATAATTTGGGACGGAGAGAGTAGCACACAACAAACACAAGCGTCGGAAAGAAATATTTACACATTCGCGTAGATATGAAGTATAAAAAGCCGCTTTCTAGCGTGTCACGTATTAGTATGTCCTGATTGGAATTCGCTTCCGATATCACGATACCCCCAAAGCGACAGAAGAAAATCGTGCGCATCCGCCACGTATCACATGCGCCCGCTATATAATCCGACAATGCGGTCGGCACTCGGCAGGCCGCAGCTCCCGGAGCTGGATATCTACCGTGCACCTTCGCCCATCGGCATATACCATCGCACCGAGACCGCCGCGCGCCAAGCACCCTATAAAACGTTCGGCGCCGCTACCGCCCGCGGTTCACTACTCGCCCACCCCACCTTCTTCCTCCTGTCCGGTCGTCCCCTCCCCCGCCGGTAGTAGGCAGGCAGCCACCCATCGATGGGCAACTGCCAGGCGGCGGAGGCGGCGGCGGTGCTGATCCAGCATCCGGGCGAGGGGCGAACAGAGCGCGCCTACTTGGCGCTCTCGGCTGGCGCAGTCATGGCGGCCAACCCGGGCCACTACGTCGCCGCCGTCATCGCCACCACGCCGCCGCCGGCGACGGGGGACGCCGCCGCCGCCGCCTCGGCGTCCGCGCCCGTCAAGCACCTCAAGCTTCTCCGCCCCGACGACACCCTCCTCCTCGGCCGCGTCTATCGCCTCGTCAGCTTCGAAGGTACGCACGCACGCGCTCGTCCTCCTGCTGCACCGCTTGCATTGCAATAATCCAACGTTCTGCGTGGTTGGTGCCAACGAGATCCTTGCGTGTTCTTGTGCGGATAGAGATGGGATTCTCCGTCTTTGTTCGGCTTGAATGCCATTGTTGACTAAGATGATGATGACGAGATGGTCTGTACTTGTAGGTTAGCGAGCGCCTTTCTGTACCTTTTTTCTGGCGTGTCCGTAATTGGACTCGACGGTGACGATCTTCATCGTCGTTTCTGACTAGTTTTTCGCCGTTTCTGGCTCTGCTCTTCTCATGTCGCTTTTCTTGCTTGCCGGCCCAACTAATGAATGAACCGTGGGTGTGTGTGAGCAGAGGTGCTGAGGGAGTTCTCGTCGAAGCGGCATGTGAAGCTGAGCCGCGTCACGATCAAGGCCAAGGACGAGGACGAGGAGCCGAAGCCGGCGGCCAAACACCGCCGCCGCCGGCGTGCCAGAGGCGACATCTCCGGCGGCGCCGCCAACCGCAAGGATTCCGACCGGTCACTCGCCAAGGTACGCGACCGTCCACGATATTTCGCTTCCAAAAATCTCCCAACCCACTCGCTCACAGTCACAGACTCATCACAGTCTCCATCGCCCGACTACGTCGCGGCGTTTATTTGACGAGCTCCTCGTGCAGTTATGCCGCCGCGCATTCACTCCCCGTTCCCATCGATACAGGTCATGCGCCAGACGGAGGACGTGGAGCCAGAGCCGGAGCCATCGCCCTCGGGCCCCGGCATGGAGCACGGCCAAACCGACGACGCGGCGACGGCCGACCTCGACGCCGAGCTGGAGGCGATGCTGCCGCACGCGGCGTTGGTCGGCAGGCGCGTCGCCAGACAATGGAGGCCCGCGCTTCAGAGCATTGCCGAAGGGTGACCAACAAGAAAGCTTGCCATGACAGCAGCCGGCTCGGTGGTTCGTTCGGTCCCCGGCCGGCCGGTCGGTGAGCAGCCGAGCTCAGTGCAGGTACTTGCGAGGTTGACAGCGTATATTGTAGAATAAGTAAGTGATGTGTAATTGCTAATACAGTGCTTTGTATGGACACCACCAGCTCCAGATGTCTAGTAGAAGCAGTTGGCTAGTAGACTAGTAGAGTATGATGTATTTATGATGGTGCTTGTTTGTAAGGTTGGCAGATCGGTATACAGACAGCATCGCATAAAATCTCTAGTCGATTTCGCGAGCTCCCACTGTCATCGTGGACAGCGGACGACACTGTGTGGTGTGGATTTAACTCGATTTGGTTGATGCCGGCATTAAGCAGGCCTTTCGCCATTTAACAAAGCACGTGCGCCATGAGCCCATGATGCAGCCACTTACGATGTTAACGTGCCCAACTATAGGCACCGAACAGCCTTCCATTTTGGCGTTCTGAAGATCGCAGATTCGTCTCTGTCGGTTGAGCCGTCCGGCACCGAACTGGTTCTGGGCTGTGTTCAGGAAAAAGTACTTCTTCAACAAGTTTTTTCTATTCATCCCACTCACACAACACGCTTCCCAGTGTAGTATTCATCTAGAAAAAGTACCATTTACTTCCCTGGACACAGCCCTGATTTGAGATTGAGACCTCGAGCTCGAACGATTTCAATTGGATTGCCGGATTGCCCCAGTTTCGTGCACGAAGCCACTGGAGTGGACTGGAAGCCTTGGAGGCAGCCACCGGAATCTTGTACCCACATACTCCTATGGCAAGAGAGACCCTCTGCATGTACAGTGAATTTCACACGAACCCACAGGACCTGTTGGTGGTCTGTTGGCATCTGGAGTCAAGAGCCCTGGGCGCACACGTGCACCGCTGCTGGTTCATGATTTGCCTGGACGAGCAGGCCCGACGAATGCATATTACACAGTGCACTGCCACAGTCTGCCTCAACACGAGCGAGCCCTGGTGGCCGGGCGCAGCGAGCACTCAACACCACCGCAGGCAGCAGGGATGTGCACCGTGATGTCCAGGGCACAGAGGCGTGGTATCTGCAGTGTTTCGTCAATCTCTGAGCGAGCGGACGCAGGTAGCAGAGTGGACAGGTTGATGCGTGCGGGGAGACTTGCAGGCAGGCATGGCATGGGGCATCCTTGAATGTTTAGTTATTAAAAGTACTTTTTACTTTCTATTCATTCTCCTTACAGAACACGTATCTTTAAAAATTCCTTTTTCACCTTTCCTATTCATCCCCCTCACATAACACGCGTCCCAGGAAAAAAAAAGTGCTTTTTCTGCGGCACGCGTGGAGGTAGTAGCTGCTTTTCGGGCTTTTGGTGACAAGAGAAGTGCCCTGGCTTGCCTGCGGGATCGCCGGTTCGTCGCCGGCTAGATGCGCTGCTGCCCGGCGAAATTCCTGGCGAGGGTGCGCATACGTACACGAGACGAGACGCTCGTCCGGACTGGTCCGGGTCCGCCCGATGCAGCTGCTGTGAGCGCTTCATTTTCATCTGGGCATATGTGTTGGTCGTCTGTTATGATGGCTGTAGCCTATAGCTTCTCTCTCTCCGTGTGCGCGCGCGCGTGGGGTCGTGGGGACCAATCATAAACACATGTCCCTGTAAAAAAAAGCAGTCTTAAGAGCAATACAAAATAATCACGAAAAAGATATGGCGATCCTTATTATACACACGCACCACAGGAAAAATGAAGAATTCTCATGCTACCTTAAAAGTCAGGACCTCATGAAAGAGGAAATACGCCGATGAGATGAAATTGGCAGCGATTCAGCGAAGTTTGCGAGTTGCGACCGTATGTTGGCTGGAGGGGCGAGTCAGGCGACAAAGCTTTTAGGCTGCTGACATAAAGAGACCAGACCACTACTCGGCCATCGTTCCATGGCTTCCTCATGGGCCCAAGACCCTTTTCCGCAGCCGCACGATCCCCGCTTCCTTATGGGCCTGAGGCCCCTTTCCTCCACACCTGTGAAGTCTAATTTTTTTTTTGAACCAAAACCTATGAAGTCTAATTAATCGACACTTTCGTGTTACAGCAGCTCATCATTAAACACAAGCTAATAATTGTAAAATTGACTTAATAGATTTGTCTCGTGATGCACACCCTTATACTGACAATTAATTTATGTCTAGTATGTAATTAGTTTATGTTTAATACTGGCAATTGACATCCAAATATTTCCGTGTGACAATTTTCTAAACCTTCTCACTGAAACAAGACCTTTACGAGCCTGTTTTCAGAATGCGCACATTTCGCTAGGAAATCTTCCGTACCAAGCACTCCTCAATGTATCGAGCCGCTTCGGGACGGGAAAGGATCGCAGTGCCCCCAAGGCCCAGCGACGCCCCCTCGGCTGTGTTGGGCCCCTGCCATGGAAGTAGTCCTTGACGAGCCAACCGACCCTGGGGATCCTCCCTCGCGCTGCCGACGACGAGAACGATCTCGTCCACATGTCCCAAGTCGTGACTTCCCACACTTCCTACAGCTATATTATGATAGAGGTTTGGTATCCACATAGCATGAATCTGTCATATTATAACTTGATGTTCCATTCCAAATAAAGACTTGTGGAGTTGAGCATTTTCTAAAAAAAAAAAACAATTGAATCAGCTTCTGGAACGCTTGGCCTTTCCTTGAGTGTTCAGTTGCATATTTACATTTACACCTGAATCTCCTATGTTCTGATGGCACAATAGAATTTGATAAGACTATAGCGCAAAATTAAGTTATACAGAGCACTGCCAAATTCTTTGTTGAGAAACGTCCAAAATTTTAGTGCCACTGAGTTGTGAGTGTTAATCTTAGAATCAAAGGGCTATCATTTTCAGAAAGAGCATGAATGGCCACATTTCACAGCAAACAGATCATAATCAGAGCCTCAGAGGCATAGCCCTCTTGCATGACAAGAGAAGAGAAACCTGCATAACAAAATTGAAGAACACTACTTCTACATTGAACTAAACCCGTCAGTTTACAAAGGGACGGTTGTTCTGGATTGATTGTGATGAAAAAGCTCATCCATCCCCGTACGAGTGGTCAAAGCATTCCTCGATGTATCGAGCCGCTTCGGGACGGGAAAGAATCGCAGTGCCAAGAACGACGGCCTCCTCTGGTTCCACTCCCTGGCGGCTGTTTGGCTCTCTGCCATGGAAGTACTCCTTGACGAGCTGACGAACCTTGGGGATCCTCGCGCTGCCGCCGACGAGCACGATCTCGTCGACCATGTCCTTGCGACTGTCCACTCGGGGCTTCCCAGTTCCCATCACCACCTCCTCCAACAATCCCATGGCCCTGTCGAACAGGTCCTGGTTCAGCTCCTCCAACTTGGCCCGCGTGAGAGGCGCCGAGAAGCTGACGCCGTCGACGAGCGAGTCCACCTGCACCAGTGTTTCCTCTTGGTCGCTCAACGCCTTCTTGGCGTGCTCGCAGGCCACCCGTAGCCTGAGCAGCGCCTTCTTGTCCTGCCGGATATCCCACTAATGCTGCTGCCTGATGAGCTCCACCATGTAGTCCACAATCCTCGCCGTGAAGTCATCGCCTGCAACAGCGAAAGAATTGATTTTTTTTTTAATAAACTAGTAGTTGTGAGCGGGCCGCAAGCCTAATTAAATCGAGCGAGCGACTTGCCTCCTAAGAAGAGATCAGATCGTGCCGCGATGTATCGGGTGGTGCCGTTGATGAACTTGAAGATGGTCGCGTCGGAGGTGCGGCCGCCAAGGCGGAAGACGAGGACGGCCTTGCCGCCGCCCTGCTTGGTGTGGTGCTGGTACGCCGCGGCCACGGAGATCTGCTGGTCGATGACCTTCACGCCCAGGAACCCGTACTCAAACCTCCCAGCAGCAACGAGCGCCCGCCTTGCGGTGTAGGTGGGGTGAATCGGCACGGCGATGACGGCATGCGCGACCTCGCGGCCCAGGTGCGCCTCGGCCTTGTGCTTCAGCTCGGAGATGAGGATGCCGGCGAGATCCGCGGGAGAGAACTCCTTGGCACGGCCGTCTTGGCCTGTCTCCACTTGGATGGAGGCCCATCCAAGTCTCTCGGTAATCTTGTACGGCACGAGCTCCATCTCTCTCTCTGTACCACATGGTCCCCCAGCCTGCGATGCGCAGCGTACCAACCAGTCGGGTGTGTTTAGATTGGGGAAAGATTCCTCGAAAATACACTGTTTAAAAAAAACACTGTAGATGAATAGTGTTATGTGAGTAGAAGAGGTGGGATTAATAGTGAAAAGTTGGATGAATAGTGAAAAGTTGGGGAATCTTTTGGGAACTAAACGGGGCCTAATAAGCGAGCTGCCTGGAAAAGAGACTAGTAGCTAGAAATCAGGATGGAACTCGATGCGTGCCTTCGCTGTACGAGACGCATGAACCCCGAGATGGCCGTCCCGGGGCTGAGGGCGGCGTGGTCCATGGCGGCCGCGCCGGAGAGGGTACCGTTGTCCGTAACGGCCACCCAGGAGGGGATGCAGAACTGGTAGTAGGTGCTCCCGGGGGCCAAGTCGTAGCCGGCGATGCACGAGTTGGTGTTGCCGAGGTTGATGGCCGCCGCGGTGCCCAGGTAAAAGGGCGCAGCCACAAAGTGGTTGTAGCGGAAGCAGTAGTCCCACGGAGCGCCTCTTTCGATCCCGAACGCCGGAGCGCCTCTGGGGATCCCGAACGCCACCGCACCCGCCGCCGCTGCAAGGTCGATCGACGGTCCCATTAGCTGGACGCCTGATCAATTAGTAGCTGACGTAAGAAGAATTACAGCACCCATGAGAAGCACAAGGCTCAGGAGAAGATGGCGTCCCATCGTGGCGAGATCGAGCTGAGCTGAGCTTGCAGGTTGCCTTTCTCTTGGTCCCGGCGGCGAGGATATATCACTGTCAGGGCTGTGTGGGACATGTACATGTCACAGGACGACGCAGGGCCGTTAGATCAGAGATACTCCTATATGCGTCAAAGCTTTGATCCCTTGATCTCCCTTAATAAAATAAAGGAAAAGAAAGAACGAGAAAAAGAGTGCAAACAATTTGAATCCTTGCCAAATCTAGCCACATTGGTAACTTACCATATATTTGAGCATCTCCACCAGTTCCATCACCAAGATAGTCACCAGCCCCTGAGTTTGCCTTAATAATCGACGTTGCAGCCGTAACGTCAACATTTCCAAAGATAAACTAGCGGTAAAAAAAATTAACCTTGCCAATTTTCCCTAAATTTCAAAAATACATCTATGAAAAACTACTCTATTACATAATATCCTTACACCATCTATATTAGCAATACTATCTATACCACAATAAGAGTTTTCACTAGTGTACAATTAATCTTGACCGTTTGCCTAATATTGTGTACCGCGAAAGAGTTACAACATCAAGGGTTGGCACCTGCACCTCCAGCAACGAGTGTTTCTCCATCTATGGTACACTATCATCATGTTGTCTGATCCGAGTGTCGATCCCTTCCACTCGAAATTTTATATTAAGGATAAAAAAAAATCCGGCTTGAGCCATCAACGTTTTGACAACTTACAACCAACAGAGTCCCCAGCAACACTTCAAGAAACTAAAATCTAGCTATATAACTCTAGAAACCTTGCCAAAAGAAATAAACACAAGCTCTAACCTTGAATTATTCTCATGACATTCCAACATTGCTAAAGTGGACATCTTTTCTTCACCAAACTCCACTATCGTCTCCTTGCAATCTTGAACAATCGCTGCTACACTAGATCGATCTCTTTCTGACACGGTTAGTAATACAATGCATGAGCTCACTCTGTTTCTAACAGAAGTGGACCTTGAAAACAATTGTGAACAAGAGCTAGACCTTCTTTGCATGCCATCATTTTTGCATCTTTTGTTGCAGTACATTAAAACATTATTCGCCAACCAGACATTAGTCACCTCTCCAGCAACATTCCTAGTCATCATACCTGCACATGCTTCTCCTGTTTTGTTCTAGCTAGGCTGGGTTAAAGCCTAACAACCAAACACATCAGTGACGTTGAGTACTCTTTCTCTCATTGTTGCGGCATCTATATGTTTTTACTGTTTGCTGGCATTACTTAACTACTATTTGATATTGATGCTCCTAATAAGTGAATTCTAGTGCTGACAATTTTGTCATTTTGTTTTGGCTCAATGGACAGATCATGTTGTCAACACGGAGGGTGCCATTTAGATTCCTGTTTTCCACAAGAACCACTCATGTCTCCGTTTGAAGAGTAATGCAGGTGGCCAGAAGCAAGTGTAGACATCGACAACCTTACGGCAATCAACACAGGGTCACACTTTCGTAGGTTTAGTGCTACCGCCAACTATGCGAGCAGGGGCAATTCCTAGGGGTACAAGGGTCCCAAGCCCCCAATGGCAGGGGCTCATGCCCCCCTCCCCCTAATCGGAATGGTTAAGACCTCCGGGGATTCACCCCCTCCACAGCTATCCACGCAGCTTCGAGGCGACGTGGCAAAAAACGCTGAGGCTACGTCCCTTCTTTTCTCACGTTTTGCAAAAAAACCCTCCTATTTACTGAGAATAAACCCGCAGTCCAACTTATCCTTCAGCCAATCGGGTAACCCTAGCTTCTCCCACCTAATGTCCCTCACCCCAGCCGCCACCGCTCCCTGCTCAGACTGTCTCCAACAACGAACACCCATCTAAGAGACCCATCCATGAGTTTGGGTCCCGCACAGTGTAACAAAGAGGACTCAAAAAAAAAGTTATCTCCAACAGCAAGCACCCAACCTAGGAGCCCTCTGCTCCAGGCGGCGGTGGCTCCTCCTGCTACTCTTCCTCGACGGCGGCGGCGGCCCCTCCGAGATAAAGGCCAAGCACCACAAAGTCCCTGACGTGCGCACCTTCATGCTCGACTTCGCCCGCGAGGGGCTAGCCGCCGGCTTGGAGGCGCTCGAGCTCGATTGGCGGTAGCTCGATTTGCCGCCGGCGGAGCTCGAGCACCCCGTGCGTCCACCGCGCATCCCCACAGGAGCCGAGCTCGCCGTGGGGGCTTGAGGAGCGACGCGCTGGCGACCTCCATGGCTGCCGCTCGCGCACATAGGGTGTTGTCGTGGGCCATGGAAGGTGCAACGGGCACGGACTCATCGGCCACGCTCGATTCGATGGCTCCGCTCCTAAATTCGACAACGGTGCTGCTCGATTTGACGACAGATCGAGCTCCAGTTGAGCTTCGATGGCTCCGCTCCTCTTCTCTCCCCTCCGGCTGCTGCTCTGTGACCTCCTCGCTGCCGATTCGAGTCGACGCACGCCTGCATCTCCGTGAACTTCGCGACCTCTGCTCTCTCTCATGCGGCGTCGGTGCCGAGGACGAGGATGACGGGAGCAAGCACCGCCATCGAGGCTGCTCATCCCCGTCGAGCGCAAAGGAGGCCATGGCGCGCACGTGGAGGGAGGGGAGCGCGCCATAAATGGGTTGTGGTGGGGAGGAGACGCAGCTTTGCGTCGCGCCCCGCAGGCGACGCAAGATGGGTCTCGTGGATGGGTCTTCTGTTGGAGCAGGTTTTGGTGACAAAAAAAACACTGTGGACGATGCAAAATGGGTATGGGTCGCGGTTTGGGGCAACTGTTGGAGATAGCCTCACCACCATCGTTCCCTGCTCGCTGCCACCGTCGCCCTTGCTCGCCACCGCTGGCGTTCCTCCTCCTGCTCGCCACGAGGTCCCTCAGCCCCAACCCTAATCCTCCCGAGAAATTTGCTATTATGACACAGCAAACAACGTGGTTTCGCTATTACGACAATCCTATCGTCGACTTTGTTATTATAGGACACTAATCGTTGGCTCCTTGCTATTATAGGACAATTGGTATTTTTATACATGTATTTAGTTCTTTTGTGCCCATAATACCCTTCTGCTCCCCACGTTAAAGAGATTGACTTCTGCACGTAAGCGTTTCTCTCTGTGATTTCTGTCGCTCCTCCTTCTCCTCGCACGCCGCCGCGCCTCCAGGATCTCGCACGCCGCCACGCCATGGACAGGGAAGACAACGATCCTATGACGGTGGCCGGCCATCTCCCACACGCATCCGCTCCTGCAATGGGCCCGACGTCCCTTGACGCCGGCGCCCAGGGTCTGGTCACACCGGATGCCCTAGGGTTGGGCACGCTGGAAACCCGATGCAGGACCCACTGCGGCCAAGGGGAGGACAGCGCTGCTGTGGACCAAGGTGCCATGGCTGCCGTGGGTGACAATGTCCATGGAGCCCTTGCCGGCAAAGGCATGGCTGCCCTAGCTGTCCATGGTGCCCTGGACGATGAAGGCATCATTGCTGGCCTCGACGCGAAGGTCGCGGCAGCCGACGATAATGTACAATCGCCAATGGAGGTCCCTACCGATGCAGGTGCCGAAGCCCTAGCGAGAGCATTGCTGCCCACTGCTCCTCATCCGGCAATGGAGTACAATCTTCCAGTGCTTGATGTGCAAAGGTAGTGGTGCTAACTATGTCTGTTTTTTTAACCATGATAGGAGATAGTAGTAGACTGTAGTAGACTGTAGTAATATTGATTTCGCTTGTTTATAGGCCCCAAGTAAATGATGTGGAAAATATGGAAAGAGTTGATTGGGATACCATACACATAGTGGAGACACATGATGACGAAGGTCGCATTGATCTTATGAGTGAGCATAAGATATATGAGCTTTTAGGCTTAACAGATGAGGTCACATCAAATATACCTGCACAGAGCTTTGATTTCCTAATGGACGAAGAGAGGAATGATAATGAGGTTGGGCAAAACACTTATGGTGCTGCCATTCCTACTAGTGATGTCGTTCCATGTGAGATGGTCATTTCATATGATAAGAACAACCCATCAATGGAGGTAGGAACAGTGTACCCTACAATGGATGAGTTCAGGCTGGCAGTGCGGCAATTTGCCATCAATAATGAGTTCAGTTTAGGAGTAGAAAAGTCATGTAAGACAAGATACAGGGCTTTTTGCAAGTCCGGTGATAAAGAATGTCCTTGCCCTTGGAGGATAAATGAAAATAAACAAAAAGAACAAGCCACTGTGGAGGTGAATATTGAATTTATTTCACTAGTTCTACTTGGTATGTAAATTAATATCAATCTCATTGATTTGTTGTTTTGCAGGTAACAGTCTTGGTTGATGAGCATAAGTGTGTGTCCAGCATGAGGCAGATAACTACAACTCCAAGTTGCAAGTGGGTAGCTAGCAAGGCTGTGAGTATCCTTAGAGATGATCCAAACATTGGTGCTAAGGAACTGCAAAAGAGGTTGGAGAGAGATCACAAGTGTCAAATTGCATATGACACTGTATGGCGGGGTAAGGAAAGAGCTCTTGATGAGGTTTATGGCAAATGGTCAGATAGTTTCGAGCAATTATTTAGGTGGAAGGCCGAGTTGCTGAAGCGATACCCTGGGAGTGTTGTTGAGATTGATGTACTTGAGGTGGATGGTCAAATATATTTCCACCGTTTTTTTTGTGCTCTGAAGCCTTGCATTGATGGTTTCCTGGAAGGCTGTAGGCCTCATTTGAGCATAGTTGCTACCGCGCTTAATGGAAGGTGGAATGGTCACTTGGCCGCAGCTAAAGCAGTTGATGGCCACAATTGGATGTATCCACTTGCTTATGGCTTCATAGCTTGTGAAAACACAGACAACTGGACTTGGTTCATGGGACAGTTAAAGAAGGCTATAGGTGATCCTCCACTTCTTGCTATCTGTTCTGACGCATGCAAGGGTTTGGAGAATGCAATAGGGAAAATATTCCCAAATGCATAGCAAAGAGAGTGTTTTTATCATCTTGTGAAAAATTTCAAGAAACAATATAGAGGGTATGGCCAGATATATCCTGCAGCAAGGGCTTATAGAGAGGACATATTCTATGAGAATATAGCAAAAATGGTTACTGAATCAGCAACTTCAGTGCAATGGTTACAGAAAAATCATAAGTTTCTTTGGTACAGATGTGGTTTCAATCTAGAAATTAAGTGTGACTGCATAACTAGTAATGTTGCTGAGTTATTTAATAACTGGATTAGAGACCATAAAGACTTGCCTGTGGCTGACCTTGCCGATAAGATCAGAGAAAAGATCATGGTATTGTGGAGTAAGAGAAGGAATATTGCATATAGGCTACCTGAAGGAAGGATACTTCCAGCTATTATGGTTCAGCGTGTTCTAATTGGAGTGCAGAGGTGTGGGACCATAGCAATAGAGTTGAGAGGCATATTGTCAAGTTACACCAAAGGACATGTTCTTGTCTTGAATGGCAGCACACTGGTAAACCATGTCAACATGTGCTGGCCTATGTAACCCGTCAGCGGGGAGTTGATCTAGAACAGTTTGTGCATGACTACTACTCAGTGAATAGATTTAGGGCTGCTTATGCAGAAGAGATTGAGCCGATGTTAGATAAAACACAATGGCCGCAAGTTGAACTGCCATTTTTAGTTGGTGCACCTCTTGCTAAATTACCTGTTGGAAGAAGAAGAAAACTTAGAATGAAGGGATGGATGGAAGGTGGACACAAGAAGAAAGGTTCCAAAGATGGTGAAATTACCAATGACGGTGACAGTGATACTGCTCCAATGAATGGAAAGGGAAAGAAGATGGTCAGAGGACCTATGACTTGCTTAAAATGTGGACAAAAAGGTCATAGGCAAGCTAGTGCCAAGTGCCCACTAAATGGGACAGCAAAAAAGAGGTACAAACTGATTTTCTTTATCAACAAACTTGAATGAAAATGTCAATATTAATTTATTTCATTACCTGTAGGAAACATAGGCAACCTAGGAAGAATGTTACAAGATTAGCGCCAGCAGAAACCAACACCCCACGGAGGCCGACTCGAGAAGAAATTCTACGAGATAGTCCAGGAAGGGTCACTAGAAGGTAAAAAAAAATAGTAACATATTTACTGCACATTGGTTTTTCAAAGCATCTAATTGTCATATTGTATTTATTTGCAGCAAGCTTGCGATGTTATTGGGAGAGGGCACATCTTTACGGACCGACAACACTAGTCCCGTGAGGATGTCTACCGTAGCACCACCAAAAAAGATGACTCCAAAGAGGAAGCTACACATTGGATGATAAATTAGTTAATTTAGTTGTGATGAGATGTAAACTCATGATTTATTTCACATGTCTTGGAAGTCTTCGATCTTGTTTGGAACTAAATTATGGTGTTTTGACATAAACTTGTTTATGTAAGAATCACGGTTTTATGAGATAAACTTGTTTGTACTAAATTCATGATTTTATGTATTAGTTATAATTGTGTATGGATCATTTTTTATGAATAATATTACATATTACACTGGCTGTGGCTACGTCCGGCCATGCACAGCCGGTGACCAGCCATCCTTTACGTTTTGCCATGCCCAGCTGGTCGGCGGCCACGTCCGGCCAGCCGGCCGGCGGCCACGTCCATCAAAGGCTATTTTCATTGTCACGGTCAGCGAAGGCCAGGCCAGCAGCCGCTGCGGGCCGGAGAATGCAGGAGAACGTCCAGCAAAGGCCAAGCGACAGTAGAATGCATGAGAAAGGAGCAGAAGGGTATTACGGGCATAAAAGAACTAAATACATGTATAAAAATACCAATTATCCTATAATAACAGGAGCCAACGATTAGTGTCCTATGATAACAAAGTCGACGATAGAATTGTCGTAATAGCGAAACCACGTTGTTTGCGGTGTCATAACCAGGGTTACCCAAACCGGTCCGGTAGTTCGTACCGCCGGCCGGCGGTAACGGTATACCGGACCGGTTTGACCGGTAACCGGTGGAAACCGGTTGAATTCAAATTTTGAATTCAAATCCCCCGTGCAAACGGTTTTTTTTGGTAAACCGCTCGAATTGACCGGTAACCGACCGGTTTGACCGGTATACCGGCCGGTTTGAGCCGGTTTGGTGGGTAGTCCGAACCGGTCGGTTTGACCGGTATACCGACCGGTTTGAACCGGTAACCGTCCGGTTTGGAACGGTTCGATGGACAACCAAAAATTGGCATGAAATATGCGTAAATTAAGGAAAAAAATAACTAAAAATATAGACAAACATCCATACATATAATTATACATACAAACATAGTACAAATGTCCATGCAAATAGTTCAGTAGTCCTCTGGTACAAATAATTGTTAATACAAATAGTTAGTTTAGTAGTCCTCTCACACAAAAAATTGTTCAACGGTAGCATGGCGAGGCCATTTCATACTCCGCGGTGGACATCACATTCAAACCCTGCCTTACAAGCAACTCAGCTTTGAAGTCTTGCCAAGTTTGGCCCGTCCAGGCCGATGTCGTCTGCCATTCCTGAAGTAACATATTATACCAATGGGGATCTTGCCATTCGTACACCCATCTCATCGGTGGCTGCATGCTCAACTCTGGTATAGGATAGTGGTAACTAGACTGTGAGGAATCCCTGTAGGAGGAGCTAGAAGAGAACTGTGGAGAGTCGTAATCCGTCGGTCCAACCGTTCTCCTCTGCGACATCGGTGCTCCATGGTCAATGTCCTGGGTTGCATGTGTGAACTCAGTCTCCCCTGCAATGAACCACATAGTATAATTAATACTCATAAGTCAGAATAATAAAAACATGTTCATATATACGTACACTTGGTACCTGTAAAATGGAGACCAGCAGGTGGGTTTGAAGGTGACACGCCTCGCCCCCCGCCACCGCCAGTAGCACCGCCACTGCCGCCACCACTGCCGCCACCACTGCCACCACCATCATTGCCATCATCACCATCACTGCTACCATCCCCATCATCACCATCATCGCCATCATCGCCATCATCACTATCATCACCATCATCGCCAGAGCTGCTGTCCTGAGACTCCTGATACTCTGGGCTTTTATCACCCTCACCATCATCAGTGTCTTCATCGCTCAGGACTTCTATTTCTTTCTGTTTCCCTTTTCCCGTTGCCTGGCCTCGTTGGCGCTTCGGGACAACCTTGCTAGGCGCGACGTGGTACTTCCGCTTCCCTACATGAGTGTCACCCACATGTCGCCGTGCCCAATCACTAATGCAATCTTCCCCTGTAGAAGTACGGAGGTCCGCCGGATTTATTTTATCAGCGACAATATTAGATGGAAGCGGCGTGTCACCTTCATCGTCGTCCTCGTCTAGAACAGGAGCTTTGTTTGACCTTCCATATTCCATCCATTCCCGCACTGCACTTTTAGGCTCATAGAATGAAAGATGGGCTAGCTGGTCAATGAAATCTTCTTGATCCCGTGGAGGATCGGCAACATCCGCAAGTCGCAGGTGCAGGTTGTAGTTCACATAGACAAGCTTGTTCAGTTTTTTGTGTGACAACCGATTGCGAACCTTTGTATGCAGCAAGGCAAAAGTACTCCAGTTCCGCTCACATCCACTTGACGAACAACATTGAGCAACAAGCCGCAAAGCAAGGGCCTGCAGCCTGGGAGTTTTGTTCCCGTTCATCATCCACCATGAAGCTGCAGTTGTCTTTGGGTCATGCGCCATTTGTTGTGCCAACTGTGTGCCAAAGTCACCACGTTTCTGTCGAAACAGCTCAGCCTCTTGTAATGCCTGGACGGCGCTCGAGATATCGGTCATGCGCTGAAAAGCATCCTTCAGTGTGCTCCACATTTCTGGACTTCGAATCCACGAATAGGCATACCTCGGATTGAGGACAGAAGCTGCAAAATAGAAAGTACCACGAATGAGCATAAGGTGTATGGAACGTCAAAGTATAAACTTTTGTTCACAATCAGCAGAATCCGTCTTACCTGGAACCACATAGGTGTCATAGAAGATGTCCTTCAACCTTGCGTTGTAAATCGCTATATACTCTTCGTACATGGAAACATTGCGGCCAAAGAAAGATTGCATTTCATTTCTCACACTCTGTACGTTGTGACATACCTCGCACATGTTCGGCCGCTTGTCCTGATCAGCAAAGCGAAGTAAGCTGTATATTGGTTGGACTGAGTCAATGATAAATTTCATTCCCTCCCACCACTGTAGACTTGAAAATCTCGTATGAGTATATCTACCCATATTTGAATTGGCCCATTTGCTCTGCAAAAATTCAGGAGATCCCATCCACTGCATGAAACGTTCACGTTTCCGATAAATGCTGTCTAGGAACATGTAGTTGGTCCCAAAGCGAGTTGCACACCACTTCACCAACTCACCACCAATCGCCTGCCTCATCATTGCATTCAACTGACCATGATTGTGTAGCCACGTTGATATTTTCTTGCATTGATCAATCAAATCTTGATGTTCGAACCTTTCACCGATATCCTTTAACATCAAGTTGACAGTGTGTGCTAGACAAGGTGTCCAACTAATGTGTTCGTATGTTTCTCGAATCCCCTTGCAGGCTTTCTTGTAGTTGGAGCCGTTGTCCGTGATCACATGAACGACATGCTCTGGTCCAATTTCGTCCACCACCTTCATAATTTCCTGCAAATACACATATTCTTTAGCAACATCCAAATTATATTCGGATCGAAATGAACTAGGTACGGGGTTACCTTCCGCAAATACGCAGAATCTTGAGATCTTCCAGTCGCATCAATAGACTTGTGGAACCACATGACCCCATTGCAATATATCAAAAAGTTAATAACACTCATCTTTGTCGGCCCAGTCCACGAATCACACATCAACGTGACGCCGAACATAGGCCACTCTGCCTGAAACTTGGCGTATTGAACCTGCAAGTCTGCCTCGTTTTGATCCAGGTACTTGCCATCAATATCCCGTCCAGTGGGTGACGCGATACCTTCACCTGCAAAACATATGGCAGTCATGAGATTAGATCTAAACATGTAGTTACGTGGCTACTATTTTAGCTGCAAAGAAAACATACCCCACTTCTGTGTCTCTCTGACCGCACTGACAAAGTATGGACTGTCAGCTTGTCTTCCAGGAACTCCCGCAGTATGGAAAAACTTTGACCAAGCTCTCCCAATAGCTTCCTTTGCATTCTTGCCCTTCTGCGTCCATGAGCCTGTGTCAATCCTTGGCTGCGTGGATCCACGCGCCGAACCTAAGTTGTAGTCCGTCACCCCAGGAGTCTGCCTCGCTGAAGTTGCCCTTCGAAGCATCCTCTGCAACGTGCCCTCTCCCCTCGTACTACTACCCCCTCCATGCTCGTATGCACCTCCTCTCTGTTGCACCCCGCGACGGAACTCCTCTTCCGCTCTTGATTGGTCCAGGGCACGCTGCAGCTCAGCCTCCTCATCATACGCTTCATCTCCACCAGGATAGTTACCTTCCGCTGCAGCCTTCTCCTTTCTCAACCTCTCTTGAGCACGTTGAGCAGTTAGCTTCTTTGTCCTTTCAAGGTCACGCTGAAAGTACTCACGCACCTCCTTTGAAACCCTATCACAATGGACGACCTCCGTCCCGCGCCCTGCCAAATGTTGTTTCAATCTAGCGGCACCACCGCCTCCCTTGGACTTATGACAATAGTTGCATCTCCAACCGGGGTGAAGATTTTCACCGTGTTCCCATACAACATCTTTCTCTCTGCCAGTCATTGCGTATCTACAAACATGGAACAAACATAAACATATCAATGTCAACTTGACAACACATAGCTATATCACAATACTTAAATCCTACATCCATTTCCTTATTTCCAAAATCACAATACCCTACATCAAAATGTACATACATGGCTACAAATCACTAGATCCACTTCATACATTCTAAAATCACTTGGATGCCATCAAAATATACCTAAATATCTCCATCACCACATCCATTTCATAATTTCATAGATCACAATAGCCTAAATCATTGAAAAAATCATCAAAACCATACCTCACCCGCGGTCGGGCGGTAACCGCCGAAACCGAGCGGAAACCGGTCAAACCGGAACGGTTTGCCGGCGTGTGAAGCCGGTAACCGTCGCGCGGCAAACCGGAGCGGTATACCGCTCAATCCGAGCGGTAACCGCTCGTACCGGCGCGGGATCCGGTCGGGCGCGGCGGTTGCGCGGCTTGGGGCGTTTTTTCGCCCGAGGAAGAGCTCAGCTGCGCGCGGGGGGGGGGAGCGAGGGGGTGTCTGGGGTGTGAGGGGGGCGAGGGGGGGTTATTAGGGTTTACGCGATTTGGGCCGAGTTGGGCCGCTGTTGGGCCGACTTGTTTTTTTCTTTTTCTTTTTTATTTAACTTGTATTTAGCGAAAAAATAGCAAATGACCAAATATTTGAGAAATTTTGACACTAATAGATCCAGCACACCATGAAGTATTTTTAAGAATTTTTATCCGATTTTTCAAACTTTTAAATTCAAATTTGAAATTTTTAAATTGGGCCGGTTTCAAACCGCCCCGAACCGCTACCGGTCCGGGGCGGTTTGATCGAAAACCGCGGATACCGGACCGGTATCCTCGGATTTTTTAACCCTGGTCATAACAGCAAATTTCTCAATCCTCCCCCGTTCGTCTCCTCGGTCGTCGACGCCGCCGCTTGTCCTCCCCTGCTCCCCGCCGCTGCGCTTTCCCCCTTGCTCTCCGCTGTCACCTTCCCTCCCCTTCTCCCTCTTCGGCTGCCTGTTCTTCGCCGCTGTCGTCCATCCCACTCCCGCGGGATCCAGATCCGGCGAGGGGGGAGGCCTGGAGTTGGGATTCCTTCGGTCCTTCCTTGCCTTCTCCCAACCGCCGCCCCTCGCTGCCCGACTGTGCGCGGACGCCGCTCCGCCACCTGATCCGGCGACAGCCGCGAGGGATGTTGTCGGTGCAAGGCGACCGCGCGGCCCTGCGGGACCGACACTAAATCCGGCGCGATGCCAAGCGCCATTTGTGCGGGGCTGCTGGAGCCCAAGATGGTGTACGACGGGGCTGACGGGCGGGATCCCGATGGCACGAGGCTCGGCGCTCCTCTCCACTACGCCGTCCTATGTGCCTCCAGCACCAGCCACTCCGGAAGCGCCTTCGTCTCCGGGTCCGCGTCGAGGGGAGTATTCGTTCTCTCCATGAAAAATTTCTATATCTGAAAAATTCCTCATTGTGGATGTAGATTGCTCATCGATGTTGGATTCAGGTGTTAATTTATTATAAAAAAATTGAAGCTCTGACCTTGTATATGCTTGTGCGTTGTTTTTGTTTGCCAAACTGATTCTTTTTTTCAGAGCGTTAGATGTTGCTTGATGTTTAATCCTTTTTCGTTGAAAATTTAGGTGCATATTTTGCACTATTCTAGGTCACGTAGATTTACTGTGCAGCGAGTTTAAAAGGAGAAAATTGTTAATGCTTGTGCTTCAGCTGCATATGTATGTATAGTGATAAAATTGATAGGTCAACAGTGAAATTGTTGTGTCAACAAGGTGTTCAAATAATATATTAGTCTGTTCATTTATGATATTAATATATTGGTTGGTATGATGTGGATAGATACAGAGTTTATAGACCCAACAGCAACAGAAGATGGTGGTAATGTTACCACCTATTGGAGGGGGTGCTCTCCTTTTACTGTGCTAGCCTTTTGTATTTGGTCAAAGGAAAGTAGCAGCCATCAATACTGCAGGGTGAGTTACCTGGTTTTGGTTTGGAATGCGTTTCATCACTTGATTTCGTGCAATTCATATTACTTACTATGACTCTTTCATGGGCAAACAGTGAGGTTCGTGGTTTGGTTCAACAGGCAATGTGCTTTCAAGGTGAGTTTGACCATCAATCATTTTCGTTTTTGGACTGTTGTGCAGAATATTATTCGCTTTATCATTAAAAGGCAGCATGTGCTTCTTACATTTTGGTCTACCTGTAGGAGTAACACTGTCCTTCTTGTTGGTCGATGTTTGTGTGTTGATTCCTTAGAATAGTCTTATTCTTCAGTTTTTTTTATAATGGCCTGTATTTTTATGATAAAAATCTATGAGATTCCTTTCCTTTTTAATGAATAAAAACTCATCTTGTGCAATTGTGTCATAATCGGTTGATTAGTTCAGCTAAGCAAGCATTGTTTAAGATACGCATTTGAAGTACTACATTGACTAAATTTGAAGTGCAGAATAGTGTCCATAGCAGGTAGGTAGGTATGCAATGGGCGAATCTATTCTCCATCACCCCTTTGTGAATTTCCATTTTTGCACTTTTGTGATATGAAAATTTTGATCTTCGAAGAGAATACCATACTCAGAATCTGGAAATTCCATTTCTAGAGTTAGGTTTACTACGATATGATCAAAATTTTGGCAACCATAACTTTCTGTAAAGTTAGTCCTATTTTTCTACATTGATTTTATCTTGGTTATCTATTGATTTTTTATGGGTAATCTGCAGATTTAAGCGCGCCATAGAGTAAAGTCATGTACTATTGATTTTGTTACGTGGACATCCGAAATGAATGTTGGAATGATGTCTTTTGATTTTTGTGTATATCCTTTTTTTGATTTGTTGGGAACTTGGTATGGGAAAAGGCAAGACATAATCCATTCAGTTTGCCTTCTATCATCGAGATTAGTTTTATTATGTGGTGTCTTTGATTGGTTTTGGCTGACTACTATCATCAGAAAAGAACTCTAAATATACCATCTAGCATACCTCTTTTTTTGACAAAGATGTGATGACCTGCAGCTGAAGTTTGTTACAAAATCTCCAGTTTGTTTTTTTACTAGCAGATGATGTAGTCTTCCTTTATTGGTAGCATAATTGTTTTTTTATTGTGAAGTTCCAGGCTTTAGTTTTTTATTGACGTTCCATCATGTCTTGTGTGTATCTTCTGTTTCTTACAAGGTGTACATCTCATGGCAGTCATCTTATGAGCCTGAATTAATATTTTCTCTCTTATGTGACTTTGCAGGCATATATTGCAATTGGACTATTTTTCATGCCTAATTGTCTGGTTTTATTTCTTCCACACAGATTTAGAATTCAAAGAATGCTGATGAGGTTATGGAGTTCCAGGTAACACTGCATCGAGAAAAAACTCTGAATATACCATCTAGCACACTTTTTGTATAATTTGGTACGATGTGATTGAAGTTTTGAGACATTTAGGACTGCCAAATTCTTTAGGGAATAGGTTATAGCTGAAACATGAGTTTTCATATTCCTACATGTTGAAGATTCGTATTTACTTTGTGTTAGAGTACAATTTAGCAGAATTTAGAATAGCCTTTTCCTATACATCTGTTCATAGACTAATAAGCTAATGAATAGAACGGACAAGTCGGTTAAAGTTTAAGCAGAGGGTCAGGTAAAAATGGATAGATATTTGAAATGGATATTCTGTCTCATGTTTCTATCCAACCCTTTCCAAAAGAAAGGAAAATAGAAATGAGAGGTGTGCATGTGTATATATGGGCACATGATAGAAGGTTGGATCTGAAAGAAAGTTTCTGGTTTTTTTTTTTCCAGAGATGCTGTAACACAAGTTTTTGTAAGAATGTTACGAAAATAACTTTTTTTTGGGGGAAAACTCTGATTATCCCACTCCCATTTTACTGTAAATATGGAACAAATATAGAATATGGGCACGAGGAAATGAGAACTTTTCCGTCTATTTTCATCCCTAGCTATACTCGCAGCCTAAACCTTCGTATTTGATTATGCAGGTTTCTGATAAAATTCTCTGCACAACAAGCAAGAATTAATTCAACTTGGATGCACAGCCGTTTTATCACTGTTGTAAATGTCAGAATATTGGTGGAACAATATCTATATCATTATTGTCCATTGAAATCCATGTACATTTCTATTCATTGATAATTGATATTGGCGCACAAAGCAAGACATTGTAATATTGCTAATGCACCTTATGTTGTGATGCTTGATTCAAATGCCGGATAAACACTAATATTGCTGATGTTTTAGTTGTTGTAAATATATTTCTTGTGCGATACATTGGTTTTGTTCTATTGATGTGGAATGGTGCCCCTTCGTTTTGTTGCCCTTTCATTCTTATTTAGTCTCTTACCTTTTTCTTGAAATGATAGGGCGCGCGAAGCGCTCCCCTTGTCTAGTGCAATGAGTAGCCCCTTTGAGCCCCATAAGATACAAGCAACTCCACGACATTCTGGATAGCCCACTCCAAATCAAGGGAGTGATTTGCTAATAGGAATGGTATTGATCTCAGCTTTGCAAATTACATGAAAAAAGCACCGCGGGCATACAAGACTAGCAAAGTGGTCTGGGACAACACTATCACTAGATACAAGCAGGACACAAGGACACAGTCATCAGCTTTAGTCTTGTCTTCGATTGCAGCCTGGACGTGGGATACTCAGATTACGAAGCAAGAATTATCGGCTTTGGCACAACAACTTCTCCATCTCCGAGAAATTTTCTGAGCTAATCAACTATAAGTCAAAATTACAGTGAATGGATACATGATCCTTGGAGACTACAACCTGCAAGGAGTAGATGGTTACATTACAGTGAATGGATACATGATCCTTGGAGACTACAACCTGCAAGGAGTAGATGGTTACACCCCTGTTGAAATGATATTAGTGATACCTAGAGGGGAGATGAATAGGTGTTTCTCAAAATTCCTAAAAAATACTTCGCAACGGTTAAATGTGGCCTTGCAACTCCGTTCATAGAGTTAAATGCGTCGGAACTTCTGTCAAGAAGAATGTTCTGCGAAATTTAAAATTTAAAGTGAAACTAAATGTTCCATATAAATCAAAAGTCTAGCAATGATATTAGGAAACAACAAAATATGATCTTCACAAAACAAAACAACACAAGTAGATAGATCGGGACAAATCTAGCTCTAGGTCAAAAATATGAATGGAATCAAAGAGAGCAAGAGACAAGGATATCCATTTGAGTTTGTTCGTAGCCTCGCTCGCAGGCTTTGACGTCTAAGGTGTAGTAGACGAAGCTATGGGGTGCAGCTGGCGAAGCTATGTACCGATCTTCACTACTATCTTTTTTCACACATTCAGACATTTGTTTACCTGATCATTTTTTCTTTTATTATTGCTTTCTATTTCACATGTTTGGGGATTTGCATGTCTATTTGTCTTGACACCGGATTTTGACAGGCAAATCCAGATCAGATAAGAGTCAGTCATCATGTGCCGATGGAGTATGTAAAATCATTCTGGTTAGATGATAAGATACCTTGTCTGGTCAATTGAGAGGATAAAGGCTAATTTGATTAATAAACGAGGTCAAAGAATAAAATATAGGATTATTATCGTGTACAAGCAAGAAAAACTGATTGGCCACAAGAATCGGCGAGGAAAGAAAGAGAATCAATGTAGTGATCGGCCAGAGGAAATCAACAAGGGAACTGTGACAATTGGCAGGGATGACAACAAAAGAGAAGCAGCACACTATCCGATTGAAGAAAGTCAGCCGATGAGTTTGATAAATGTGGCCGATTCTAGTTGCATGCAGTGCACCTTAAAAGACAGTGGCTGGTCACGTACATGCACATACAAGGTTAGAGTAAATAAGGAAGGATCAATACGTGCATGCAAAGGAAGAAACGAGGAAACAGGTTGGCTAGGAGTGATCGGAATTGGAAAGAGAATAAACAAGCAAAGATATCGGCTAGAGGAATCGGCAACCAAAGCTAAGAGAATCGACAAACAGAGTAATTAAGATGCATCGTGGCCGGTGGATTAATTAAGGAGAGAGAGGTTAGCACACGCATGCAAGATTGCTGGGCAAGTTATTACGTGGAAAGGACAAAGGAAAGCAAATATGCTTAATATCATGGCTGGGTTGATTATTCAACGAGCTTGTACTTGGGATCAACTAAGAGGCAAAAAGGAAGTCCTGGATAGACGCGTGTTGATTTCTTCACGGAGCTAATTGCTGCATGTATTTTCTCGTAGTCAATCGGTAACAAGGCAAGTGGTGGCGATTGGTTATGCCCAAGTCCGATTGCTCAGCTTCTAACAGTCCGATTTCCTAACCGGCTGCCTACGCGCATTGACAATAGTCAGGTCCTTTTTGGGTTAAGGGATAATAAGCAAATAAAAGGGAGTTTCGAGGGAGAGAAATTCCGTGCATGAGTTAAATATAGCAGGGCTGCCACGTTGAGAAGACTAAGCAGATTAGAATAAAGAAAGAGGAAGCTACGGTGACGGTGCGAGTTCCATACCTATACGAGAAGAAGTCCAAGTTGATTGCGTACTATTCTTTTTACAGACAGACTGGAGAATGGCCTGATCGAGAAGGATTCTACACAAGGAAGGATAGAGTCTATGTGTTTTAGTATTTATTTTTTAGATGCTAATTGAAGTAGTCAAGTTGTAATTGGTTTAGCCAAGAGGTTGATCTCTATGTGTGCACGGTACGTCTAGGTCCTAGTCCAGCAGCCCTATAAATATAAAGGGTGCATGGTTAGGTTTTTTATCATACGATCAAATAAACAAACTCTACTTCTTCAGTAACTTTACTTTTATCAAGTCAGCGACTTCGCTATTTTCTTTTCACGATTTCTTCGAGCACGTCAAGGGTGATCAGATCTCAGGGCTTGCCTCGTAAGTTCCGTCTTTTACCGAATGATCCTTAAGCTTTAGCAACCGGCGTATCGCTGTTGCTTCGTTTAAGTTATTCAACAATTATTGGATAAGTATCTAGGCTTTAGTAACCGGCGTATCGCTGTTACTTCGTTTAGATTTTATTCAACCTTTATCCAGCTTGGTACACGCTTTGGTTGGCTTTTACCTATGTTATCTCGTTGTATCTCTTATCACAGCCGACTAGATCTGTTCCAAGTGTTGCTCTGCTTAGCTTGCTAGATTACGCTTTAGTGATCTCACATAGCTTTGCTCTGAATCGGTTGTCCAAGCCGATTTATTATTTCCCAGATCGGACAACTTCTGCCGATTCTGTCTATAGCACTAATCGGAATCCCAGCCGATACACTCTAGTATTTTACGGTTTCATCTCTTGTCAATTAATTGGTCAAATTGACTGGCACGCCCCGGTATTCACGGTCACAACCGATTTCTGTGAAGGTCTTTCCCGATTTTTGCGTCAACACTAACCATGTTTTTTTTTAATCTATAGAATCCTAGAGTATTTTGGTTCCTGGGTCTCTTAGAGTATTTTGGTTCCTGGGTCTCCTTGAAGCTTCAGGATATGGGATAATTCCATGGTAATTCCATGACAGTCGGGAATGATTCGGAGGAATCAACAAACCAATGAATGGTGAAAGAGGTAGCATTTCCTCTCAGATATAGAATTCTCAGCATACAGCTTCATATGCATTTGTTTTTCAGCTACGACAACTGAATTGAAATGCATCCAGTGGCCAACGCCGACTGCAGGGAAGGGAGGATTCAACTAGTCCCACAGTAAAAAAAAAGGCACTACAGATTGTTTTCCTCTTAGTTTGTCTTTAGGCACACTATTAGTGGATTAGAGAAATACCCGCACACACGTTACAAGCCTAATCCCATGCTTACATTCCTTCATTACACTACACCGGGTTTAGATCGGATTCATGGCAACAACAACAAAAAAAAAAAAAAAAAAAATCCATCCGGTGGATACTGGATCCAAACATGCGGAGGTTCACATAATTCATTTGTTTCAACCATTCATAATACACCAAAGTTGCTCTCTCAACTTCCTCCTCAAGTGTCCAGGTAGTTTGCAGCCATCATTAGCTCCAAGGTTATCTCGGGCTCAATTTGGAACTCCGCTGACTCCTTCCCACTGCACAACAAAATCAAACCAAACACTGAATTCAGTCTGCAATACAAGTAACTGAAAGGGCATGCACAAAGCCACAAACGCTGCAAAGCATACTATCATAAATCTTCCGTAGCGATCATCTGAATTGTATAGGCACCAAGAGTCGTGAGATGAGCACCTACTGGCTCCATCAGTTTGTACTTTCTACTACAAAGTAATGCACATGGAGGACTTAAACTAAAATCTGCTCTGCTAGGTGGAAGGACTCTCAGCATGGAATAGCAATTTATGTGCTCAACACTAGTACCACACCTGCATGTCCATCAAATTTCAACAGGAAAATAAATTGTGCCTCATCTATACTAGGCTCCCATGTCTTCAACCAACAGATATGTGCCATCTTCAGGTTGTCTAACCATGCCCTTCCCAATTTGTTTTGGTGACCATCTAAGTAATCAAGTCCACACCAAAATTCACTGCATACCTAGGCTGGACCAGACAACTACCTGATGATAGCACAACAATTAACTGACTTAAAACTTTAGGATGCCAAGTTCCAACTGACGTTTATAAGGCAGAAAACAAGAAGACTTATATTTTTAGTGTTAGGCAGGTCCATTAATAAGGCAACACCCTGCGTTCAATTGATACTCTCCTTGATGGGTATTAAGCCTCTATTTACTAGGCAAAGGGGCTAACAAGTCAAATCAGACAACTAATTAAGTAATTAGGACAACTTAAAAGGCGTGAGTTTATATGGTGCTCAAGATTTGCCTTGCCAGCACTAATTATACATTCAGGCTCAGGTTCAATACTTACGGGCTTATCCCAGGTCATTAATACATCCAATAAATTAGGACAAATTGGCATGATAAGAAAACCACCCCAATGCAGAAGGAAAAAGCTTGGCAAAATAAAATTCGATAGCTGTGCGTGATGTGTATTGAGCAAGATACGTAATGCAGATTATGTGTAGACCTTAAGCACCCCGTGCTAGCTAGATGGAATTAATATTCTGAAAGCAGACCGAATTATGTGAATACAGCACTTCCAAAATCATAATGTTGTGTAGTATAGATCTTAAATAATGGTAGTAACAGATTGTAGCTTCATTAAGCAAACTGTCAATTGTAAAAATTACGCCAGTTTTGAGTGGATGATCGGTTAAACGCCAGCCAAAACAAACAAACAAACAAAAACGAGGTGTTGGCCAAAGGGGATACATAGCACAACGGGATTGGTAAATTTTCAGCCCGGTGATCAATCACAGTTGATGTTATGGAGTTATGAACAACACGCGGCAGCAGTAGGCCATCAGGCATCAATCAACCGGGTGGTGACGCGCACAATCAAGCAATCAAGCATTGGTAGAAAGTAAATCTGATGCCCGCAAAGGTATGAAGCGGCAATAGTAACCTGGAGTAATGGAGCGACCAGTAGAAATACTGGCAGATCTTCTCGAGAACGTGGGTAGCGATCTCCGGGAAGCGGACCTCGCCCTGTCGTGTCTCGGAGAAGCCACCTGGATCATGGCATCAGGGTCAAGGGGATGGGCGAAATTCAGAGGCGGGCGAGGGGTACCCGCGATGTAATCGGGGATGAATCGAATCGAATCGAAACGAAACGAACGGAAAGCTAAAGCCCCTGAAGGTACCTGGCGACGTGAGCATGTTGCGCAGGGTGTTGGAGACCATGGCCGCCTTCTTGTCGACGATGAACTCGAAACCTTCTGCGCTGATGAGCTTGACGAAGCCTCCGGTGTCCTCCTCCTCCTCCTCGGGCTCACGCGGAGCCGGGGCCTCTCCCTTGCCCAGCATCTCCCCTCTCCTGGGATTGGATTGGATTTGGTCGGCTGCCTCCGTTGCTGGTTTGTTCTCTCCACGAGACCACCACGACGACGGACGGACGGACGGACGGACGGAGAAGAAGACGGCGAAGGAGAATATATTTTCTCTTTTTTGCTGGTGGGCTGGTGGTTTCGGTCAGCTTAGTGGGCCAAAAGTCCATCCGATGCCGGCCCAAATTACTCCTGGCATCATGCCACGCCGTGATGCCGATACCGACATGGACACGGTCGCAACTCACACAGACTAATATGATAAAAAAAAAATGAGACTGATCATAGATTCATACCATTTTGCTTTGATACCATTCCTATAATTGGGGGGGTTCGCGCTTCCACGATTTATACCATCTTTTTCCTTGTGCATGCTCTAATTTTTGGGCATGGATGCTGGTCGTGCTTCCCGAAGGTCTCTACTTATCGTGCTCGTTATCCCTGAAATGCTGACTGATAGTTCTTCAAAAGAAGAAAATTGGCCAGTCCCTGAGTTGTTAAGTCAATAGTGATGGGTGAATCTGTGGTCACTGGTCAGTTTAGGAACCCAACACCAAGAATAGCTCTAGCTTTTCGGGAGAGTGAGGGGAAACAAGCAGAGATGGCCTCGACCAAATTAGCAACGATCTTCGCCGGTTAATCCCCCGGCAGCTTCTCCTGTTTTCCTCTTTGTTCCTCTCGAGATCATACGCGAAGTCCCCTACACCACGCGATTGCATTCCACCTCCGATCCCAATAATCCAGCCATTGCTCTTGGCCGGGGCGATGAGCTACTACAATCCCCACGGCCATGGCGCCGCAGCTCCGCCGCCGTCCCCATCGCCGCCCCCAGGTGAAATCGCCGGTTCCTCCCAACGCATTTCAGATCCTTGATTGCTATTTGATCCATTTCCACGTTCGCTCACGGTCGCAATGCATGATTTTGCTTCCCCCGATGGCCCGATCGATTAATTTTTTTTCTCCCTCCGGAACCATTTTGAAATTAACCCTAACAGTTTCGTCGACGATTGTGACCTCTCTCGATCAGGGTACCCGATAGATCCGTACCTGGATCGCGGGGCGGAGGAGCACCGCCACCACCAGCGCGGCGGGCCATCTCCGCCGTCGCCGATGATGTACGGGGAGCACGGGTTGGAAGAGCACGACCACCAATGCCACCAGCACGGGCCGCCGCCGCCGCCACCACAGCAGCCGGTGTACGGGGAGCGCGGCGGGCCGGACGAGCACCACCACTACCACCAGCACGGGCCGCCTCCGCCGCAGGCCATGTACCCGCCGCCGTACGGGCAGCCGCCGCCGATGTACCCGCCGCCGTACGGAACGCCGCCGCCGATGTACCAGCAACAATACGGGCAGCCGCCGCCACCGATGTACCCGCCGCCGTACGCGCAGCAGCCTCCGCCGCCTCCGCCACCCCACAGGAGCAACGGCCCGTCGTTCGTCGAAGGATGGTACGTGTCGAAACGCCATTTGTTTGCCTCTCCTGTCCACGACGCATAAAATTCGGAAGAACAGTCATGGTGGTCGTGCCATTGACGTCAAGCTGAGATTGATGCTAATGACACGTCCCAGGACTGTCATTGGCAGGCCATGCAGAACGAAAGAGAGATCGCAAATGTCTACCAGATTTCAGTCGTCGCAATACGCCATGATCAGCCAAGCGAGCCTTTTCACGGCTGTTAATGCTATGATATGAATCGGTTGGTTCAGTTTTCAGTAGGCTGTGTGTTAATATTGGTGTGGCCTGACAGCTGCGTTTCTGAAAAATTCTTTTCTGCCAACACAGTTGTGCAGGCTTTGGAGCAATCTGTTGCTGCTGCCTCATGGACGCATGCTTCTGACCTCGAGCTCAAGCAAATGCCGTGTTCCTCCCTGTCCGGTGCCCGTCGTCGGCGAAGGGATCAGAAGGAGGACCATCGCCTTGAGCAGACAGCTGCCCAATCGATCCCCGAATCGTGCAATGATCTGCAACTTCCGATCCGTTTTGCATTTCTACGCTGGCGACCTTGAGGTCAAGCAGAGCTGGAAGTCGATGCATCAGCATCGATGACCAAATGTGCGAGCTCCTAGTGATTAAAAACTGGAAAACATGTCCTGAATAGCTGTAGATTTTCGTCTCTGGATAGGGATTTGTGAATAAAACACTGCAGCAGTGAGTGGTGCCCCTGTCCGTGAATAATTTGCTGTTTGTGGCGTGCGACATCTAAAAATAGACGTGGCTGGGATGTGAAGCGTTTAACTGCAGTAAAGGAAACCGAACAACGATCCTCTGCCTTTTCTGGGAGAAAAGAGCTTTTTTCTTTCTTTCTAGGAAGCGATTTTTTATAAGAGGGATAGATGGGAAAGTTGAAAGGAATTAGAGGTAAACTTGGCATAGGCATAGTTTCGAACTTTCGACGTACTTTCTGGTTGTAGGAGACGAGGGCCTTGGCGATGTTCACACAAACACAGCCAACTCGCACCAAATCGTATTTTTAGGAACTCACACCACATCGATCGGCCACATCGACTGTGCACACTGAACCCGAACTGAACTGGGCCAACAGCCCAACACAGCCTCAGAAGGCCCAACAAACTATGCCTTGAAGCAGCGCATCGTGCGCGTCCATCCACCCCCGAGAGCCTCTCGACCGCACGATCCGACCCTGGAAACCCTCACCGTCAGCTAGATATATACCCGCAGCGCCGCCAGCAACTCTACCCACAACCAGACAAAGCCCTAGCGCCGCCACCGTCTCCTCCACCGCCGCCGCGATCCAGCAGGCACCACCGCAACCATGGCTGCCGTCCTCACCCGCCCTACGGCGGGGACCGTCCAGTGCTTTGGCCGCAAGAAGACGGCCGTGGCCGTGGCCTACACCAAGCCTGGGCAAGGGCTGATCAAGGTGAACGGCGTCCCCATCGAGCTGATCCGCCCGGAGATGCTCCGCCTCAAGGCCTTCGAGCCCATCATGCTGGCCGGCCGCTCCCGGTTCAAGGACATCGACATGAGGATCCGCGTCCGCGGCGGAGGGAAGACCTCGCAGATATACGCCATCCGCCAGGCCATCGCCAAGGCCCTCGTCTCCTACAACCAGAAGTACGTCGACGAGGCCGCCAAGAAGGAGGTCAAGGACATCTTCAGCCGCTACGACCGCACCCTCCTCGTCGCCGACCCCAGGCGCTGTGAGCCCAAGAAGTTCGGTGGTCGCGGAGCCCGCGCGAGGTTCCAGAAGTCCTACCGTTGAGCGATGGAGCTACCTATCAATGGAGGCTTGGGTGTTCTTGGCTTCATCTCCTATCAATGGGAGCTACCTATCTGCTTCCTTTACCTTCATGTTTAGACGTTTAAGCCTAGTGTCGAACCATTTTGACATTGTGATATGAATGTGAGAGAATTCCTATTTACCTAGTCTCTTGTAAGTATGGTTTTGCATGTTACTTTTGTCCAAGAATTCCGATATGGTTTCTTAAAAAATAGAGTCATATTTCAATTTTGCTCGGGTACCTACTTAATGTTTAATATCAATGTTACTTTAACGAACTATCTTCACTGCACTTGGTTGAATGATATGACTGTAGAGAACCTGGCGTATGACTGGTCTATTTTGGGTTGCTCATTGTTGGATCAATTTTAGGTTGCTCAATGTTGGGTAGTTTTCTGCTGGTACCTCGTAAATCGAGTGATTCATACCTACTTGGCTGGGCATGGGAGATGTTGCTTCTAATCATATAGATGTAAAGAGATTTTTTCATTGCCTCGTGTTTAGTCATCTAATGTGATAGGTTGCTGTGCTTACTAGTTATTTCCTCCATGTAAGAAAAATTACCTTTCCATTTTCTGATGTTCTAGTGTTTATCACATGAAGTCTATATGGTAATAAATTGATGTGTCAATCTGGTTCTGCTCTCTGTTGAGTTGCTTCTTCCAACCCATTTCTCATTTTGATGCATAGTTAAGTTCCGTTTTGTTGCAGATGTGGCAGGTATGACCTGTGACATTTGGGTGGGAATGTTAATATGTTTCATTTGCTGTAGATTTTTTTCAGGAGCATGACTTAGGTCAGGATGGGAAACCTGATTATTGCTTGCTAGTTGCTATGTCATTTTTATAGATAGGTTCCCCAGGTGCTTGTATCTGATTATTGTATCTGTCACGTCGTCACAGAGGTATTCAAACCTTACCTTGGGAAAGCTTTGGCCAATGGCCATGGTTTTTTGTCATCATTATTCTGATTGCAATCTTCCTTGTAATCTTTGATGATTTCAGGACCCTTGTTTGTGTGAGGTGTGTTGTTTGCTAGCTATACACTGGCTTTGTTTGTGTCGCTTCTCTAGCAGTAGCTGAGCATTCTGATATTCAGTAGCGTCTCGTTGGATTGCTGTGTCAGATTGAGTTTACATGGACTTAATTGTTTGCATGCTTGTGATTCTAGGATTCTGGTTGTTTTCATGCTGTCTTCCAGTTTGGACAGAATCATATCAGGGTGATCAATGAAATCATACTTGTATAATTCTTTTTCTACTTGGGAAATTCATCTTTTGTGTATGTGTCGAGGCTAAGTGCAAAAGCCCACAGTATTTTCAGTCAGATACACTGGATGATGCTGTTTTGGTCCTCCTGGGATCCTGTGACATCTGATACTCCATGCACTGAAACCGCACTTGCAGGAAGTAACATTTCAGGGTGTGTTTAGATTGGGAAAGATTTTCCGAAAAAGCACTGTAGAGACACTATAGACCCGAAAAAACACTGTAGATGAATAGTGTTCTGTGAGTGGGGGAGATGGGCGTGTTTAGTTGAGGTTGGTAAAAAGTACTTTTTTTTTCTGGAATGCGTGTTATGTGAGGGAGATGAATATGAAAGGTAAAAAATGAATTTTTGGGGATGCGTGTTCTGTGAGGGGGATGAATAGGAAGTAAAATGGACTTTTACGAACTAAACAGGCCCGTGATGAATAGAAAAAAGTTGGATGAATAGTGTTTTTTGGGAGAAATGTTTCGTACCTAAACGCACCCGGTTCATGCCCAATTTTATGTGCTGTGTATGTTCATTGCGTTCCTGGCTTCCTGCTTCCTACTACTTTCGTCTTCGTATCATCCACTCATGCCACGCCATTTCCTTGACTACTGATACTGAATCGCCACCCCGTGATGCAAAGATCAAGGGAATGTAAAGATCAAATCGCCTCGGTGTCGGTTGATGATTTTACGACCTCGGACGCAAATCGGCAGCAGTGTGCATCGCCATGGTCAATTGGTCACCCCAAGCGTTGCTGGGATGTGGCATGTGGGATGGAATCGCTTAACTGCAGTGAAGAACGAGTAGCTAGCTAGTTTCATGGACAGTTCAGAACACGGTAAATTGCAATTTTTGTATCCCGTGAAACAGTGGCGGAGTTACGTGCATTTCATGGTGTCAGCTGACAACGGTAAGCTTTTGCAGAATAAGTGTAAAATTACTGTTCCAAGCTACTCATTAAGGCCACTGACAACGGTGTTCAATAAGATGACAACGGTGGTTTCAACGGCTGGCTTCGCCCCTGCCGTGAAATCATGCCGTTCCCAGCAAGACAGTTGTCCCAAAGCTGTTCTGAACTTTCCAGCTGTCCCCAATTGAAGCGTAACGTAACGTAAATCTTAAACAAAATTAGAGCAAGTATTATAGAGCCACCTAGGCGAAGAGAGCAGACACGTCAGAAAAATCACAGTTGGCAGAGAGAGAAAGGGAGAGAGAGAGAGTGGAGCGGGCGCGTGGCCAAACCCCGGCTCAAGCGGGCTGAAGGGTGCGCATGCAAATCTTATTGGCCATGCTGCTGCTGTGCATGCTGATCACTGGCCGCATGTACTCTGGCTCTTCGTGTTAATGCAGCTGGTGCATTAAATACTCCTCCACGCTGGGTTTATTTCGCCGGGCAGCGAGCTCAACCATAAGAATGTGTTTAGATCGAGAAAGATTCCTCGAAAAAACGCTGTAGACCTATGTGTAGAAAGGGTGGAATAAATAGGAAAAAATTAATGAATAATATTTTTTAGGTGAGTGTGGGTGAAACTAAACGCACCCTAGGTCTTGCTCTTAGGCCATGTTCAGATTCCCAACTATTCACTATTCATTCCAACTTTTCACTATTCATTCCAACTTTTCACCATTCCCTCCTCACAAAACACGTTTCCCAGTGAATGCTACAGTGTTTTTCTTATGCTACAGTGTTTTTTTCTACAATCTAAACACACCCTTAGTGAGAATTTGGGGGAGATGGAAATCCAATATACTACATGGGCCTTTTTCTCGTCTTGTGTCAACTGGGCCAAACAGGCCTCGGACGGCACAAAGAAACGGCGCATCGTGCGCGTCCATCTACTTTGAAGCGCCTCCTGACCGCACGATCCAACCCTGGAAACCCTCGCCCTCAGCTATATAGTCCGCTCCATCACCACCACGTAAAAACCCTTACCCGACTGCCGACGCAGCGCCGCCAGCTCTCTACCAAGGCCACCAGGCAACCAGCTCGGCGGCGGCTGCGGCGGCGGCGGCGGCAAGATGGCGGTGGGCAAGAACAAGAGGATCAGCAAGGGGAAGAAGGGAGGGAAGAAGAAGACGTAAGCTTTCTCGCCCGTACCCGCGTTCCCTCCATTTCCTCGTTTCATTTAGCCCTGTGCTGATTCGCTAACGATTGCGCTCTCTCTGTTCTGCAGCGTCGACCCCTTCAGCAAGAAGGATTGGTATGACATCAAGGCTCCTTCCGTCTTCTCCGTGAGGAACGTCGGAAAGACTCTCGTGTCCAGGACACAGGGTACTAAGGTTCGTGATTTTCCTGCTTTCTAGATCGTTTTGATTTGGTACTGCGGCTACGGTTTATTAGGTTAGCCTGTGGCGTATGAGCTGTATGTATTTCCATGTAGACCGCAATACTCTGATCTTGTATATCATTCGTGCGGGAGCTTAGATATGCCTGTTAGATCGCTTATTCAAATTGTATGATGAGATTTTACATTTCGACATAAGAACTCGTAGGAGCAATTGAGTGGCGTGAGGATGTATCACTCAGTGCATTACTTTTTAGTTAGTTGTATGTAATTATTCTTCTACTCTAATAGTAATTGTTAAAGGATCTTAGTCGCCTTTGTTGCTTGTGCTTCTAGATTGTGATTGCTGAAGCTCTGAGAAAGCCGTTAGATTTTTGGTGTTGATATGGTGCTCGTCTTAATGCTCGATTTACCTTTAACTATAATCTGTAATCAATTCGTAATAATTTGTACATATTATTGGATGCTTTCTCTGGGGAAATTAATGCTGTTATGGGTCTTTTGTTGTTATGCTGTTATTTTGCTGTTCACCATGTGGATGAGTAGTCTTTGTCCTATCACTGAAGTTTGTAACCTTTTCAGTTGTAATGCTCTCTTTGTCCCTTTGATTCTACTAATTGTACTCTTTAATCATAATGTAGGTACAATATTAGATTGCATAATATGCTGATTCATGTATGCTTTCTCTATGATTTTAGATTGCTTCAGAGGGGCTAAAGCACAGGGTCTTTGAGGTTTCCCTGGCTGATCTTCAGAGTGATGAAGATCAGGCCTACAGGAAGATTAGGCTCCGTGCTGAGGACATTCAGGGTCGTAATGTCCTTACCAACTTCTGGGTAATGATCAGCCACACAGTTGTTGCTCATTTTCATTGTTGTTTATGCTGCTAACTTGTTCTTTACTTCATAGGGGATGGATTTTACAACAGACAAGCTTCGGTCACTTGTCAGGAAGTGGCAGACATTGATCGAAGCTCATGTCGATGTCAAGACCACTGACAACTACATGCTGCGCCTGTTTTGCATCGGCTTCACAAAGAGGAGACCCAACCAAGTCAAGCGTACCTGCTATGCACAGGCCTCCCAGATCCGGCAGGTAAGCTTCTTTTGTTGTGTACAATGATGACCTGTTAGCCATGTCTGCATTACATACATCAAATAGGTCATTATACTCATTCCATATTTTGTGTGCAGATCCGACGCAAGATGGTTGAGATCATGGCTAACCAAGCATCTACCTGTGACCTGAAAGAATTGGTTTCCAAGTTCATCCCGGAGGTGATTGGAAAAGAGATTGAGAAGTCTACCTCCAGTATCTTTCCGTTGCAGAATGTCTTTATCCGCAAGGTGAAGATCTTGAAGGCACCCAAGTTTGATCTTGGAAAGCTAATGGAGGTAATTGCCACTGGGAAAGCTACTATGTTTTTGTTCAGCCTACTGGTGTCTTGTCATGCTGACTCTTGTTTCTCAGGTTCATGGTGACTATACCAAGGAGGATGTTGGCGTGAAGCTGGAGAGGCCGGCTGAGGGAGATGAGGTTGCGGCTGGCCAGGAGGTTGCGGCTGAGTAGTTTAGTCGATCACTATTTTGGTACCTATATATTTGAAAAATATATGTACTGTCAAACCTGTCTAGGCTTTGATGCCTGCCTTTCTGAACGCTTTCTGAGAATCATTGGCGGCTTATTTTGGTAAACGTGGTAGTTTGTCTTCAACAAGTGTTTCATGTTTATTTGGATGCTAAGTGATGATGTCATTTTCGTGATGTCTAATTGGTTGCCTGAGGTTTTCTTTGGTTCCTAGGTTTTCTTTGGAGATCATTTGGACCATGATAGTATTCTATACTATATCAGCACAGGGCACGTAAAATGCTCCACTCGGACGCCTTCGTTACCGGCCACGAAGATAGAAATCAAACCAATTTTTTCCCGAACACGAACAGAAATCTCGCTTTTTTTCGATCAGTTTCGGTCAAGAGCAACCGTACACCGAACTTTGGTAGTGCCCACTCTCCCACCGCAATAGGCTTGGCCCATCGGGTGCACCCTACGAATGCAATCCGTCGGCTGGGGCCGGGAAGCATACATCATCCACTGTGCACATACTCACCCCTGTCCAAAATGATGTGCCTCTAGTGCGTCCGTGCCTATCCAACGATACAATCTGTCGTGCCTATCCTGGGGACTGCGTCTTTGTTTGATTCTGCTTATTTCTTGGAATGAGCCTTTTTTTCAATATGTCGACTCCAATAAAAACATACAAACTGATATCAGTGCTCTAAGCAGGCAAGCACCATAAACTTATAGGGTTACGCAGCCAGCCCACCAGAGCAGAGCCACACTCATCTAGCAACCATCAACCATCCAAGCATGAATTGGATTTTAGAATATCCGTGGATTTGAATTCCACGCCCAATTCAATTCATCCATTTCAGTTCTGAGAACAAACAGTTTAGAATAGGATACCAATGGAATTATCTGTAGATTTGGATTCCACGTCCAATTCAATTCATCCATTTCAGCTCTGCTAAGCAGCACTCAGGATCTTGTGCAGGGGGCAAAATTGTTCACGTACAGAAGTGAATTAATTTACATTCACCAAATCATATGCTTCTACCTTTGCATGTGATAAGTTAATAACTGAGAACAACATATGAAAAAAAAATCTCTACATGGAAAACTGTAAACCATTGCTACAGGTTCCTACTGCAGCAAGATGGGGAGTTGTTCGGAGAAGTCCTGAATCGGTGACAATTCTCTGAGCTCATATGCTGCCTGGAAGCAATCTGCAGCCTCCAGCAGTGATCCTTCACTTTTCAGGACGAGCCCAAGACTCAACCAGGCTCGGTGGTTTGTAGGCTCTAATCGGAGGGCATTGCGTAAGAAAGTTCTTGCAATTGGTAACGAATTCCCTCCAATATTTTGTAGGATTCCTGCCATACAAACCATGCCTGGGACATAATCTGGATCGATCGAGAGGGTAAATGAGAACGCCATCAAGGCTTCTTGGTGCAAGGATTGAGCCTCCAATAGAAGACCTGCAAAGGATAACATGAGTATCTAGATCTGCCAAACGAGCTATAGCAGTTAAAAATGTAACAGCCCTGGATACACATTTAATTTTACAGAACAAGATGTTTTCTTTAATATGAGGTACCTAAATAAGTTTCAGAGACTACCAATTTTCTTAATGACCAGAGCACACAAAACTTAAACAGGAAATTGGTTAAAGTTACAAGTTTCTTTAATACAAATTCTTGATGTTCGACATAGGCACATAGCATTGTGCACAGTAGTTTAACCGTAGCATTTCTGAATTAGGATTACTAAAAAGCTCACTATTGTAAAAAGGGTAGCACAGTCAACTTTTCAGTAATAGTTACCTCTGACGTGCCAACACTTGGGATAAAAAAAATCAATGGATATCACTTTGTCCAGGCAAATGTTCGAGTCATGCCATGCCTCGAGCTTTGAGTATATTGATGCCAAATCTAACCATGCATCCATCTCCAACTTCTGTAGGGATTTAACCTATCAAGATAAAGAGGATAATGAGCAAAGAAGAAACAAGATTTTTTTATTAAAGTGCAAGACATTGCAAAATAACAAGGCACCAGACAACCATCAGTCAACATTATCAAAGATGATACATTGGCTGCTATGAACTATTTCAGTCAACATTATCAGCACTTCAAGTGCTTGAACACGGCTCACATAATTTTCATCCCCTAGAAGCCAGACGCCAGCCAAATTGGGGATTACCGGCCAGTTAGCCTAAGTGCCTAACACACAGTGTGGCTACATTGGTATCCAAGGCCATGGTGACCAGATTGGCAGGAAGCTTATATACATGGCGTTAAGAGCTCGGAGCGAATTCATTAAACAAAAGAACATTCAGGATAATTTTCTCTGCAATCAGAATTTTGGCAGGGAGCTACGCAATGCAAAAATCCCAAAGTTCTCCCTCAGTTTGGACATGGAATTATGGAAAAAGCATTCGATAATGTAAGATATGACTATGATTGAAATGTCATAGAAAAGTGGAGAAGTTGGGTTTCCATCTTGCCATCTACTGCCTCATCTTCTGTACTGCTCTCAACGGTTTAGGAGGGAACTGGTTCAAAAACAGATGAGGCCTCAGGCAGGGAGATCCCTCTCTCCAATTCTCTTCATCCTTGCCATGGATCCATTGCAAAGGTTACAAGAGTTAGGCACAAGGGAGCAGATCTTGCCATGGATCCATTGCAAAAGTTACTAGAGTTAGGCACAAGGGAGCAGATCCTCACCCATAAACCATATGACCACGAAGCTCAACCAGTCTGTTAGCTGAAGTGCCTGCATGAAATTCTTCAGAGCTTCGGGTTGGCATCAGGCCTAGTTACAAACCAAGCAAAAAGTGCAGTGTTCCTGATACAGCGTGATGCTCTCAACATTGAAAGAATTATGCAATGGCTCTCATGCTCAATAAAGTCATTCACAAGTAACTGGCCTGAGTACCACTTCAGCCATTGATTGACAAACTGGTGGCAAAAGTTCCAGGATGTAAAGGGAAATTACTAGATAGAGTGGGCCATCTGAAAGTACTCAATTCAGTCTTACAATAGTTCCTGTATATCACCTAACTGTGTTTGCCATGAAGCAACGGGCAATTAAGAAGATTCATAAGATATTAAGAGGTTTCCGGTGTAGGAGTGCAACTGAAGCTAATGAGGGTCAATTTTCTAGTACAGTGGGCCAAAGTGAAGAGACCTAAGAAGTTTGGAGGGTTTGGGGTCCTTGATTTTGATTTGTTTAGTGGGCCCTGCAATTGCTATGGCTATTCGTATGAATGGGTTGAGCAGGACAGGAGTTGAGTGGGTACATTGCCACCAGTTTCTGCAGTAGAAATGCAATTGTTCAGAGATGTGCACAAATGCTCTATTGCGCTCTCCGGATGGAGCCGTTGGAGCCCCTTGCGCTCCGCTCCCGCTCCTGCTCAACACCCCTACCGAAGCCACCAAATCCACCAGAAAATCCGCTCGATCCTATCTCCCCCGCTCCTACCTGCTCAGATCCAGTTCGACCTCCTCCTGATCTATCGAATGAGGGGCGTCTTGACTCAGATGGGGCTGCGACGAAGGCTGCTAGGTCGCTGGTCCCCACCCCAGGTCCCCACGGCCAGCTCTCGCCGTCTGCTGCTCCGGCGCCGGCGACCTCCCTCCCCAGCAGCGCATCCCACCACACAGAGCCTCCCTTCCCCTCTCTCTCCCCTGATGTGGTGCCGTTCTACCCCGGTGGCCGCGGGAAACACCTTCGGTGGAGGGATGACTGGCTTCAGTCTGACGAAGACGGGGAAGACGACTCCATCCTGCTGGGCGTTGCCTCCTACCGCGGCGTGCTGGGGAGGCCAGCGGGATCAGGGTCACCCGCGGCCAGCGCCGCCACCTCTGCAGCCGCTCCCCGAGCACCCCCGCCCCCCGCTGCCCGACCTGTCCACGACCGCTTGGATCCACGGATCGAGGCTCGCTCTGGTCACCACCAGCCATGGCGCTGCGGCCAGACGTGGATCCATGGCCTTCCCCCTCAACGGACGGGCCATGACTGCGGCGGCTCCACCTCTTGGCGCGTCGGCTCCGGCGCACGCCGGCGCAACGATTCCGGCGGTGCGGCCATCTCCTACCGCGACGCTCTCCTGAAGCCTTCCAACCCTCAGCTGCCTGCTCCGCCTCCTCGGTCAATCCATGACAGGCTCGGACCACGTGTTTGTCCCGGCCGCCGTCCGGCGCGACGCCGCGGCCGGACAGAACTGGTTCACGGTCTCCCCCTTCGACGTCAGGACACCAGACGGGGCCGGACTGAGCCTGGTCAGGGTGGGAGCTATCGACGGGACGGCACTTCCCGGCGCCGACGTCTCTCGCCACCACTACCCGAGCCGCCTATCTGTGACATCGACGGCTTCACCACTGTGCTGAGCAAGCGTTCTCGCCGCCGGCGTCGCCAGCGCCTTGCTCGGTGTCGCGGAGGGGCGCTGGCAACGACGACGAACCCTAGGGTGCCTCGACGCCTGCTGGAGCAGGAGGGCCGATGTTTCAACTGCCTCTCGGCGAATCACCTGCTCTGGCAGTGCAAGCTGCCTACCCGCTGCTTCCGATGTCGTGGTCTGTGGCACGTCACCAAAGACTGCAAGCGCCGAAGGGCTCCATCGTCATCATCCTCCGGCGGCCAAGCAATTCCGTGGTCCGTTCGTGCACGTCAGGCGAACGGGGGCGGCTGGAGCAGCTCGAGTAGCAGCGAGGGCGACTACGACCACCACGATCTGCCGGGTGGTCCCCGTGTCCTCACCTATCCAGGCCATCCTGGATTGGTACGCGGGCAGCTAGGGCGGGCCGCCGCTGGGGAGGCTGGAGCCCCTGCTCCGGTCGTCGACCATGGGCTTTCCGTTGTGGTGGGCCAAAGTGTGCCTGTCGCCTCCACTACCATCCGGACCATTGCGGGTGGTCGGGGCGAGGACGTCCCCCCGTCAACATCTGCTGCACCGACTGACACCTCCATGTCAACAGGCGGCGGTCCTAGCAAGCTGTTGGCTCAAATGGTTGTGCCCTATGGACCCGTGACTGAGTTGGTTCCTCCTGAGCTGCTGGTGTCACGGGGACTGCCCTCACGTCGACACGGGAGGATCCGATGCGGGGAGAGGGGGCGATTCAAAATTTGAACACCTGCAAGGCCCCCACCACGACGCCTGCCCCTGTCCTTACGTATCGGCGACGGCCAAAAGAAGATCGCCAGCGTTGGAGGACTGCGGCGGCCCAAATCTCACGGGTCCCATTGTCTCTTAGCCCGACAAGACTCGACTTCGACTCGGATGACCCAGGCCACGGCGATGCCCGAACGCCTCGAAGACCGGCTGAGTCGGCCCACAACCAAGCGACAGAGGGGACGCCAACGACTCCTGCAGTACACGTGGTTTTGCCAAGCCCCGTGGCCACCACAAGCCCCTCCACGGCTGTTGCGATGGCGGCGACGACGGCGTTCCTGACAAGCATCTCGTTGGCCTCACGGTCACCATGATCAGCAGCATCCCCAGCAACGCCATGACGAGCCTTCCCCCCGCGTCCACCGCGAACAACCCGGCGACTCGGCGGAGTAGTAGGTTGGCGAAAGATGCGCTAAACCTAACTGTCAGACCATCCAAGAAAGGTGAGATCTTAGCCATGAAACGGCTAGGTTTCTGGGCGCCGGAGCCAGCAGCAACAACAACAACGTCATCGAGGACGCTCACCGAGAGTTCGACCGGTTCTTCACTGACATTGTGGACATCAAGAATTTACCGGCTTTGAGGGATCTCCTCCCGGCGGCTAGGGGACTATCCGATGACGAGTTGTTGTCAGCAGCAAGGCAGGTCAGCATGATGACCGGCGCTGGAGAGCCATAGGCACCTAGCCTGTTCCTCTCCCTGGTCGGCTCATTTGACAGCCTAGTTTCTAGTCTGATTTTTGTTGTTTTAGCTTAATCTTTGGTTGTTTCTTGTTAAAAGAAAGTCTCTTGCGCTAGGTCACTTGTAAACCGTGTATGTGTGCCCGGTGATAGGCCCGCGTGTAACCTCTTTGTGTTACCTTCTTCTTAATATAAAGATACGCAGCTCTCCTACGTGTTCTCGAAAAAAAAAAATTGTTCAGAGATCCGACAGTGTAGAAAGGAAAAATTCTGGCATGCAACTTGGTTGGAGGGTAGGGCTCCAATGGACCTGGCACCAAACTTCTTCAAACTCTCTTGGAGAAAAAAGGACTGTCATGAAGGATTTGGAGAATCACAAATAGACCCGTGGCCTTTGGCGAATTACGACTGTAACATAGATGGCGGAGTTCGTTCATCTTTGGGATGCAGTGAATCAGATGCATGAAACTCTATCACTTGGAGCTGGACTGTAGATGGAAAGTACTTGGCGAAATTGGCTTATGTGTGTCAGTTAAATGGCTTCTTCAGTCCATGCACACCTCAGTGATATGGAGAGGTCACTCAGAGGGGAAGCACGAATTCTTTTGCCTAGCTGTTAGTGCAAAGTAAGTTTCTGACGGCTGACAAGTTAATGACAAGAAACTGGCCTTGCAATCAAACTAATGCATTGCAATCAGTTGCCAGAAACGGAAGATCATATGTTCGCATTCTCCATTTGCATTGGAAGTATGGGAGCAGATTAGGGTGTGGTCAGGGATCTACTGGCTGTGCCAGAAACAAATGCTGGGGTTGAAGGTTGGTGGAATAAATCCTTCAAGTGACACTATTGTGGCTTGGAACTTAGAAACAACACAGCAGAAAGACATCTCATGGGAAGTCGTTGCTGCCATTGCAGGTGGTTACTCACATAAAAAAGGAGAATGCTTTGCGGAAGCAGGCATGTGGGCACCCGGTTATCCATGAGTTTTGTTTAGAGTAATAGTTCATTATGTTATTTACTTATGTAATCAAAACTTTGTAAGAACCTGCTTGCTTCTTCTACCTATATGATATGGAAGTGTTCCTACTGATTATTCAAAAAAGAAAAAGAAAGAAGTAGAGGGGACTGTACCTCATTACAGGTGGTTGATATCCATACTTCCTTCTTTGTTTGAATAGTCGAAAGCAAAATCCGAAAAGATTCCACTGCAGACTTGTACTGTCCACGGGAAGCCTGAATTTGTGCTTTCAGCCTCAAAATATCCAACTGATCATCTTTCTCAGCTTCATCTATTGCAAAATCTGCTACTGCTTCGGCTTCTTGCAAATTCTGTTGAGCAGATAGTACAAGAATTAATAACTTCCAGGCACTAACGGAACCTCCCATCACCATCTCAAGACATTTTGTTGCACTTTCAACAGCTGCATTGAGTTTCCGTTGCATTGCATTTTCCCATGCAAGGCTATACAGTATTTCAGGATTATACTTTGCCATTGCAGCAGCATCCTGTAGCAGCCTCAGTGCGTCATCTTGTAATCTTGATTTGTCCAATTGTGAGGTGGAAGACCTAGAAAAAGGTCCATAACAAACACCAAGAAAGTGGTTTACAGTGCTGATGAAATGCATATCACAACTTCTGAAAGACTTCATCGCCTTGTTTGCAAATTTGATCCCTTCAGAAGCATGCTTTGGATTCTTACAGCATAGTTTTGCTCCTAAAAGAAGAGATGGGATATGAGGCTTTCCCTTTCTCTCCAGTACACAAAAGCCGTTCCTTATGATGTTTAATGCACTATCATCCATGCCAGCTGCACTATAGCAAAGTGCAAGAATATACCATCTCTCTGATCTGGTATAGGTTCCAGGCAACAGCATTTCTAGATGGCTGGCAAAAACTTCATAGTGCCCAGATAATGACAGTGCATACATCAAATGATTCACAAGGTCAGGATCCCATATTATTTCTTGGAGAGATAGCTTTCTTGTTAGTATGAGTAACAACAAAATTGCTTCCTCTATATTGTTCCCAGGGGTTACCAGATTCCTTTCCTGAGCAAATTCTTGAGGGAACTTCACTTCAACACCACAATACAGAAGAGTTACTGCCAAACCTTTCTGTAAGTTACCCAACCTTTGAGAATCTAGACTCCACGGCTTTGCAAGAGCTCTCCGATATGAGATGATGGCTTCATCAAAACAGCCGCTCTTCATCCACAGTTTAGGAAGATATTCAAGAGCCAAATGGAATATGTCTATTAGCTTACACTCTTCAGCAGTACCATCAGGAATACCATGTGGCCATGCAGACTCTATGATGTCTATGATGGTTCTGCATTCTTCTGCCGCATCTGCCATGATAAGGTAGAATGAAATTCAGACGAATGCAACAAAGGCCTTTCAGATGCAGAAGTTATCAATATGAAGAATAACAAAGTTCATTTCAGTTTGTCAAATACACATGTTTCAGTTTAAATTAATTTATAAAACAAAATAACTAGCCCACATCACAGGACAATAGCAAGTTTGGAATGCTTCTGGTGGTACTGTACAGATTTCATACGAAAATGCTAAGTGCAACACAAGAAAGCACATCGAAAAAAAAAATCCAGTTAGTACCTGTTACTCTACCAAGGGCGTCCAAAGACTTTGCTTTTAGCAAAATGGCCTCTAGAAGCAAGCTTACAGAGTGCATTGACATATGCATTAGCATTCCATTCACTTGTGAGGACTTCCTTCTTGAAGAGCGAGGTGGCGTTCTTGGCTTGATACTTTCAGCAATAGCACTGGTCATTCGTGGTCTCAGGCTTTTTATATCAATTCCCTGAAGAACTTGCAATGCTGCATCAAAGTTCCCTCTCTGATGTTCCAGTCTACCTAACAATGCCCTGGCCTCCTGTTACATTGGAAGACAGTGAGCAAATTTTTGCAAGACAGCCTATCTTCTTTAGAGAGCGGAGGAGTTCAGCCAAACCTCATAATTTAGTGAAAGGGTCTCTCTTAGGTCTGATTCTACTTCATTTACTTGGCTATCATCAGGAGTTGTTTCACGACTAGCCATCTTTGAAGAAGAGCCATTTGCTGAGAAATCACGTGTCGCAAGAGATTCTGGTGATCGAGGAAGATCTTCAAACTTGGACTGGTCCCCACTGCAAGTACATAACATCATCGCGGACATCTCCTGTGCAGATAATTTAACTTAATTTACACGAAACAGCTCTATCTCTCAGGATCTTTGGTTGGGCCACCATTCGATCAGGCAGACTGCAGGACCTAGGAATGACAAATAAGAAATCACGAGCAAACGCATAAAAGTAAATATATATGGCAAATTTAACAGTTCCTAGTCCTAACTGTTCAGGTTAGAGTGGCTTCTCAGTTTTTTAATAAAATAAATACAGCTCCATCAACAGCAACAGCAAAGAAGGTTCAGAGTTTCTGGCACCCAACTCTAGAACACAATAGACTACCAATCAAGTGGCTAAGGAGGAAAAATTCCCAAAAAAAAGTAATAAAAAGGCTACAATAATTTCCACTCGCGCTCGTAATAACCCCAGTGAGATTAGACACATCATCATCTCCTACAGAGTACAGACCTATCACATATTCACATGGCCGTGCAACAACATTCCCCAACTATCTAGGCTCTTTGCAATCTTGGTGACCAACACAGGCGCGCTTATCAGCGCCTCGATTTGCTAAAAGAACATGCCACGCTTATCCCATTGCCATGCTCAGAAAGGCTTCAAGACCAGCAATACCCAGTCCTACTAAACTGCAGCAACGCCCCATTATGCAGCAGAAAGTAGCGAGATCGGTTCCATCCTGCATATATTCCAATCGACCATACGCCAAAAAAAGAAAAAATCAAAGAAAAATCCTAATGAAGAAACAGTACTAATAGACAATTCGCCATGAATAATTGCATGGCAAGCTGGCAACCAGATATCACTATTCACACCTCAGGAAACAGCAGAGGAGACCATAATTCTGGCGCGCCGTACAATGTGCCGAGAAATGCAGTGCAGCACCGTCGTCCCCAAAAAAACGCCAGGAGACGGACTCAGAGTGGGTCATGAACCCCCATCTTATCTCAGAAAATTAACTGCGGCCTCAACTCGGATCCCAAGTCTCACGGCGCGAAACCGAAGATGCTGAAGAAGAAGACGACTACGAACCTACTCGAACCCAACAAGCGCCAAGCAGAAATGGAAGGACTCCGACACTCCCTCCATGACGGAGCCAGCAAGGAAATCAGCGACTGCTGAGCGGCGGGGCACAGTGAAATCCGGGCGCGATTGCTCAATGTACCCCGAAACATCTCCAGGACCAAAAATTCACTCCGAGGAAAATCACAACGAGCTCGTGCAAGGTGCAAGGCTTGTATCCAGACAAGTTAGGGTTGGTTGCTAGCTTACCAGCGAGGGGAATGGATCCCAATGCCGCATGGATCCCCGCTCCAGTCCACGCGACCGCGCCACCGCTAACCCAGCACGAGCAGAGGAGGCGGGGAGGCGGCGAGACGAGGTGAAGCTTGCGAGGGAAGAGTTTGTTGGTTGGGTGCGGTGTGGTGTTGCTGGCGTGTGCCTCGGTGTAATCAGGCTGGAGAGGCGGGTTCGGCAGCGGGGGCGGTCGGCGGGTGCTGCTGCTGCTGCCTGCGGCTGGTGCCTGCGCCTTGGTGAGGTTGAAGCCTTGATGAGATCACGAGACATGATAGAGAGAGGCGTGGCCGCCGCCGTGTGGGCGAGGCTTTTGAGGGCTTGTACTGGGCTGGGCCTGGTTTTGGGCCCCGGGCCAGCCCTACATGTCGGAGATTGATCATTGTGTTGTGTGTTCATCATCGTTGGTTGGCCCTCTCGTTGGTGGTGAAAAACTGAAATGATCTGAACGAGAATCTAACCATTGAAACGACAGAAGCATGACCCAACAGACAACAGTTGACGGCCGGCCGAAAAGACTGTCGCGGCATTGTTACCAGTTTTTGGTGAAAATTCTTCTGAATTTGGAGCTGATTTGGAGCGTGATGCCCTGATCCAAAGTACACAACAAAGTTGGGCGCCTTTGAGCATTAATGAAACAAAATTTACAGGCTCGATAGGACAAAAGCGCATTTAAGCGCCTCCCTTTTCTAGCAGGAGGAAGCGGAGAAAGTCCATTGAAGTGGCGGCCAGCTTTGTTGACAAAGGGAAAAGGTAGGCCGGGCATGCCAGCCAGACTGCCGATATGATTCCATCTTCATCAGGCATCAGGACCGTAGGACGGATAGGCTTTGACGTTTCCGAACCGGCTGTCCCCTCCGTCTCCCGCGGCTCATTCCACCGAGCTACTATCACTACCGTGTCCGCAGTGATTTCCCAATCACCGAGCCGCGATCTGCAGTTGCCATTTTGGCATGTTCCTCGGGATGCAAATCGCTTTCCCGGGAGCGAGACTGCTGGTCATGTGACCTCTTGTGCCCTCGCTCTGAAAGCTACGGCTCGTGGTGTGGACACATCGCACATCGCAAAAGTACGTAGGGGAGAAAAAATACTTTTTTTTCCTAGAATATGTGTTAGGGGATGAATAGGAAAGGTGAAAAAAGATTTTTTTATGTGTGTTTTGTCAAAGGGATGAATACTTTTGGTAACTAAACACGGCCTCAATGTGCGGCTATTGGCGGCTCCAGGTCCAAGGACATGTGCCGCTAGTTGTTCTGGGGTTTGATGCCTGCTTAGAGCAGTTAGGTTAGGTTAACCATGATGATTGGCGGCCGAACGCCGGCGTCCATTTGCCCCTGGTACTCTACCGTTGGACGGCAGTGCCATTAAAGATCGCTAGGCACAGCGTGACACACTGCCACTCCATCCATGATAGATAGGCTAGGCGCTCAGCAAGCCGCACTGCGTGTACTGAGCCCGTGGAAGGCGGCGATCAAATCGGGGAAGGTACCGTCACATGCGACGCATTGCTGACGTGCTTTTGTCAGAGGACGTCCGTCTGTTTGGGTACTGTACGAGCAATCCAATCCAGAGAACCCCTTTCACACTCACGCCATTCTCTTGAGGCCATGTTCAGATTCCCAACTATTTACTATTCATTCCAACTTTTCACTATTCATTCTAACTTTTCACTATTTCTTCCTCACAAAACACGTTTCCCAGCGAATGCTACAGTGTTTTTCTTATGCTACAGTGTTTTTTTCTACAATCTAAAACACACCCTGAGGAGAATTTAGGCCCCGTTTAGTTTCCCAAAGATTCCCCAAAAATCCACTATTCATCCAACTTTTCCCTATTCATCTCACCTCTTCTACTCACATATCACTATTCATCTACAGTGTTTTTTTGGTGAACAGTGTATTTTCAGGGAATCTTTCCACAATCTAAACACACCCTTACTCCCTCCTTAACTCGTTGGAACGTGGAGTTGGATGGATCATGGAACGTGTACTGGGCAAAAGTCTACGGCCCTTGCGTGAGAACAAGCAACTGGAGCTGGCTGAGGAGAAACACATGTCAAAGGACAAGTAGAAGCGTAGAACTGGAAACAGCATTAAAAGCTCACGACCATCGCATGTCTCTCTATCATTTTGTTAAGGAGAAAACACAATGACCCGCCCGTACAAAATAATACAAAGTTATCGAGAATTTGCCCAACATATTCTCCAGTATTAATTTTCACAAGGGGCCTAGCCAGATGTTAAGTGTGCATTTAGTACTCATTTGTGTAAGTGGGCATATAGATTTGCCTCCAACATATTCTCCGATACTAATTTTCACAAGGCTCTACAAACTTGCAAGAGCAAAAAAAATGCTGCCAAACAATTACCATACGACCATTTCAAATGGAGTAAGCCGAAGTACGAACATATAAATTGAATGGAAAAACACAAAATAAATCCCTTTTCGCTTTTCATCTAGATATGAGTGTGGCAAACAAGATTCGACTGCTAGTACAAGAACCAGAGACCCATCAGGAGATGTTCCTATGGGCCACAAACTCCTGGGTGGCTTAGGAACCACGAAGCAAGTCAGCAGTGGCCCAGCCCGCAAAAGAAAATGCAATATCGGAGGACAACCCGGTGCAACAATTTATCCGGTGAAAGTGAAACAATAACCATACAAAAAAATGCTAGAAATTGACGAGGCTTCCCTCTATGTAAGCAGTAAGCTCCCTGACAAAAAAAATATTACAAGGAAACTGCAGCCTTACAGTTACAGGCCTTCGAACCAGCGAAAATCAGGCTAACAAAATTGCTGTATCCTCTGAGCTCCAACGAGAGAAACCGGTAGTCAATGTATGAAATATCAGAATAAAAGAGGGCAATTTTATAATTGTTGCCTGAGACGAAAGGGGCAGGACCTTGGTCATCTGCAATAGGTTTCAATGTGCTTAGTATATGGTGGACTCCATTCCCATTACAACCTAACTTTCTTAGCCTTTATCCGCTTGGAAGCCATGTAAGTCACAGCAGCAGAAAGAGTGTACCTAAAACGGCAAACAAAACATCATGGACTAACATCAGTGGTGATAAGGTGCTCACAAGGAAGAGATTATTGCATTTATTGTGTCAGCATCACATCATTAAAGTCATCTAATTGTATATTCGATTAGCCCATGGACTAACACATGCCACCTCAACGCTCATGACGAGTGAGCATCAGGTTAAAAAATTCAGGAGGTGAGTGCTCACTTTCCCAGATTTTTATTCCCTTGCTTATTCTCAGATTTCCATGCCTCAATTTATCATACCCATACATTTCATGGGATTATCATAGATCTCATTGCTTCAATAACATAATGAGTAATGACAAACCTAGTAGAATGCGGAAGCCTAAAAAGATTATACCGCTATACATGCAGTGTGATGTACATGAAGCAACGTTTCAATGGGAAAAGGCCATTGCCCAATCATATTTCAATGGAAAAAGGCTATTGTCCAATCATACAAGGCAGATCCCCCGAAATAAATCTGTTTTCCAAATATAAATATCATTCCAGTATTTGATCTGCATAACATATAACATGCAACCAAAAGGAGTTTTCTATGGTACATTAATAATTCCAGTATTCAATCTACACATAACATGCTGAGAAAAGGAGTTTTCTATGTTCAACGCAAGTATTTCTTGTCCAGAACCCAACTACCATGGCCTGCTAGTGATGAACTGCCAAACTCAATTCAAGTTATATATATAAAAAAAAGAACTCGATCAAGGGGAGAAACAATGAACTACAACTTTGTAGAGAGGCAATGAACTTAAATCAACTGTGTATATCAGATAAAGTCAGGTATTACAGTACAAACGTTCAGAATGAGTGAAATTACTGCCTACTGTAACAGATGTAAAAATATAAAACTCAAACTGAATGAATAATCGAACTACAAAGCACAATGGTCACTTACCATGTAAAGGTGTATCGAAGATGGTCTTCTGGCATCACTGAGTGACGAATCAAGGTGTTGACATCTTTTGGAACAGGATATGGGTTTGTCGGAGAGATGTCTTCGTTTATATCTTCTATATAAACAGTATTTTCAGGAAGGCCACAAGCACGAGCAATCATGGGAACATCCACATAAAACCACTGGCCACTACCGGGCTCATTTGCTGGAACAAATACGCTTGGCTTCTCACTTCCTCGGATTACTCCAATAACTCTTACACTAGGTTCTCTAGGTTTTTCAATCTGCAAAATGCAACTTGCATAAATTCCGTGCCTAATTGAATCAAATACAAATACAGCTTAAGGGATATGGATGCTTTGAATGATCTAAAGCAGGTATAGTGCTTATGGCAACATGATATCAATTCAATTGCCTGCCAGATCCCCCAACAACCAGCCTACATTCCATACCATTTATCATTCTAGAAGCCACAAATGATATAAAACAGGTCTAACAACAGTAATAGCTAGAATATAACTTATTTGATAAATTGCTGCAACGCGCTATCATGTACAAGGAGTTCACTTACCATGGCACACAAAAAATATTATAACAACACTCAGTGAGGCACATGGGGATCTGATTTGATGAACAAAGTAGCAAACTATTGATAATCTGATACATTTAGAATTTTAGGTAACAGATTGGAAACTAAGCCAACAAACTAGGAACAAAGATCACCTCAGGAGATGGTTTAGGCTCATTAGACCAAAACTTCCACCATGAACCTTTTTTGTCCAGCTGTTCAGCAGCTTTAGATTCTGAAGCTTCATCCAGGATTTGGTGATCCTTAACGTTTTTATCACGCCATCCACGAGGAACCCATCCTCTATTTACAAGGATAGGTGACTGCAAACTGACAAACCATTTCTTAGAAAACTGACTAGATAAAGAGAACCTGAAAAATACTATGGTTGGTTTTAAATTTCTATGGTTTTCAGGTGGAAATGTGGAGTTGATCTTTCTATGACAAGAATGTGTAGGAGATAAAGTCAAAATGGGCATAGCAAATAAGCATAACTCTTAAATCTGCACGTGCTGGTCAAGAACAATAAAGCTATCAGAAAGCATGAGGAACGATCACTCAATTATGGGCCTACAGGTTCCTTCCGTGATTCAACAAATACCAAGCGGTTGTATCTTTTGAGAATATTACTTGGGTCAGGGACATCTCTGTGGACAGCTACAAATTAAATCTTCACTTTAAATTTGAGTATACATGCTTTTACAGCCTACAAACATCAGTCATTTTCACTATGGTAGCTTTTCAAAAGAACTTAATATCGAGCTCAATCGTACTGATAGTTTCACGGCAAGGGTGCAATGCTGGCTATCAAGGTAATCTGAAAAATGGGAGCTGTAATCCAGCATTTTCGAAATAACTTACCTGCTGGGCTCAGTCGACCTAGGAATCAACGGAGTGATCACATAATACCCATTCTCCGTCACACCCGAGATGCTTCGGGAGCGAGGTCCCACGAACACAGACTTCTCCTCGTCGAAATCGCCCTCGCACACGATCTTACGGAACTCCAGCGAATCCGGGTCACGCAGGGCGGTGGATGAGGCCACCTCGTTCCACGCCACGGGCTCCATCTCCAGCCTCTGCGTCCTGTAATCCAGCATCTCTATCTGAGGACAAGCAGGAAACACCGAAAGGTCAGGTCTCGCCGGCCAACAAAACGACGCAGGGAGTAACGAGTGCGTGTGACCTTCTCCTGCCTCCGGAAGAGCTGCCATGTGCCGAGGCCGAAGGTGATGGCGCCTGGCGCGAAAAGGAAGAGCTTGGACCACGAACTCGCCTCCTTCGCTGCCCCTGCGAATGGAACGCGGCAAGATTTGCTGATGTTTCGCAAGGCATTTCGCAAGATGACGACGATTAGGGTAGATGGATACCTGGGGGCGGCGGCGCAGCTGAGCCGGGAGGAGGACGAGGTGCGGATGATAGGGCGCGTGAAGTGGAGGCGCGGGAGGGGAGAAGACGTTGCTCGCCGCTGCCGCGCAGGCGGAGGCGGAGGTGCTTGGAGAGCGACGCCGCCATCTCGGAGGTCAGAGAGGGTCAGGGGTTTGGAGCCGAGGAATTAGAGAGATCAGCGCCGCAGAGGGCAAATTTGGCATTTTTTCTTGGAATTGAAACAGAGCTTCGAAAATAAATTTTATTACTACTGATTATAAACATCATTCAGGGTTACCAAAACCGGTCCGGTAGTTCGTACCGCCGGCCGGCGGTAACGGTATACCGGACCGGTTTGACCGGGATCCGGTGGAAACCGGTTGAATTCGAATTTTGAATTCAAATCCCCGTGCAATCGGTTTTTTTCGGTATACCGGTCGAATTCACCGGTATACCGACCGGTTTCACCGGTATACCGACCGGTTTCATCCGGTTTCGTGGGCAGTCCAAACCGGCCGGTTTGGGGCGGAATCCGACCGGTTTGACCGGTATACCGGCCGGTTTGGAACGGTTCGATGGAAAACCAAAAATTGGCATGAAATATGCGTAAATTAAGGGAAAAAATAACTAAAAATATAGAGAAACATCCATACATATAATTGTACATAAAAACATAGTACAAATGTCCATGCAAATAGTACAAATGTCCATGCAAATAGTTCAAATGTCCATACATTAATACGAATAGTCTCGCACAAAAAATTGTTCAATGGTAGCATCGCGAGGCCATTTCGTACTCCGCGGTGGACATCACATTCAAACCCTGCCTTACCAGCAACTCAGCAACCCTGCCTTATTCAAATCCGAGCGGGAACCGCTCCTCCCGTCGCGGGATCCGGTCGGGCGCGGCGGTTTCGCGTCGTGGCGACCGTTTTCGCCCGAGAGAAGCGGCAGCTGCGCGGGGGGGGGGGAGCGACGGGTTGTCTGGGGGGTGAGGGGGGCGAGGGGGGGGTTATTAGGGTTTACGCGATTTGGGCCGAGTTGGGCCGCTGTTGGGCCGACTGGTTTTTTTCTTTTTCTTTTTTTATTTAACTTGTATTTAGCAAAAGAAATAGCAAATGACCAAATATTTGAGAAATTTTTACACCAATAGATCCAGCACACCATGAAGTATTTTTAAGAATTTTTATCCGATTTTTCGAATTTTTAAATTCAAATTTGAAATTTTTGAATTTGGGCGGTTTCAAACCGGTCCGAACCGGTACCGGTCCGGACCGGTACGACCGGATCCCGCGAATTCCGGGCCGAATCCCGCGGGATTTTTAACCCTGACATCATTACGATCTTTTTTCAGCGACAGACAAAGTATTGTTTGGATTTAAATTTTCTAAAGTAGGATTTGATTGATACAAATAGTGCAAATGTAAGATAAGTTTTTTTTAAGCAAAAAATGAAGATAAGCTGCACTTCGTACCCTTCCATCTCAAAAAGAATGCAATTCTCGCTTCCCGAGGAGTAAAAAAACTCCAACTTTGACTAAATTTATATAAAAATATAGTAATATTTGTAATATAAAATAAATATCATTAGATTAGTTATAGAATATATTTTCATAATTAAGTTATTTGGAAACACAAATACTAATACAATTGAGTACAAAATTAGTCAAAACTTAAGATATCTTTGACTGACACGATCCCTATAGTTGTATCCTTTTTGTGACGAAGGGAGTAGGGGAAAAGAGGGGGGGTTGGAATTTGCCTAACAGAAACGAAGGTTAGCATACTTTTTTTAATATATGATGAAAGTAAGAACCCAAGCACAAAAACGGGCAATATTGCACGATTGACTGTTTTACATTAGAAAACAAAAAAAAAACAGAAGGGACAACTCTAAAGAAAGTGCCCTCGAAGTAAATTTTCTCTGGGATTCGCGTCCTCAAAATTTGGTATTTTTCTCATATTTCGAAATGTAACAATTTCCCATCTCATGGGTTCAAAATTTGGTATTTTTCTCATATTTCGAAATGTAACAATTTTCCATCTCATGGGTCGTGATATATGTGGGCACAGATTTGTCGTGTGCATCATTTTATTACTTAACTGCATTTGTGCCAGCATGAACAACACAACGTTTCAGTTTGGTTTGATCCAAAGTAAACGATGTGAATCAAATCACACAGCTCAAATTGACCAAACAAGAACGGGACAGAGAGCAGCCTCCTGTAATTTGTAACAAAGCACGCGCGTGCACAATATGAGACCCAGTGTAGCAACAAACTGCCAAACCAGGTTAACAAAATTATGAACACAACATCCCTGATCAATACCTCTTGCATAATTTACAGCCCCAATGCTACGCGACATTGCAAAAAGAGAGAAACTGGAGCACGCTTCAGAGTTACAGATTTTGATCAATTCTTCTTTTTCGAGTGCTTGACCAGCCAGTCGATGACAGAATCAATGTTGGTCGAGTTCTTGCATGATATCATGAAGCATGCCACTTCTCGGTCAGTGATTGTCTTTAGGCCCCTGCAATACCATTCATAAGGCAGTAGATGAGTAAAATGTAACGAATTGATATTTTTGGATGGGGAATGTAACGGACTGCAATAGCTTAGCATGCACTTACATGACTTCTGTGAAGCTTTGCTTTGGGAAAGCTTCAGGCTTGTCAATTTTATTGCCAATGACTAGTAATGGGATCCCGGTCAAAGATGGCTTGCTCAGTAGGTCATGGAGCTCACCTTTTGCAATGGCCATGTTTTCTCTATCTGCCGCGTCAACAACATAGCTGCATGACCGAAAGAATATAAAAACGCATCAACAACATAGCTGCACAACCAAAACAATATAAACATCCAACACTAGAAGCTCAATCCCTATAACGATGCACCAAGTTTCAATGCAACCGATTATAAAATATAAGACCTATCAAAGTAAATCAGAATTAAAAAAGAACTATACAGCTGTACAAGTTCAAGCTCATTATTTAAGCAGAGATAACAGAAAGTCAGAAACAAATAAAAAAGAGCATCATTACCTACAACAAAGAAAAAGAACAAAAGATAGAAATAAACAACACACCACCACCATCATACACCTCAGAACAAAGTATGGGAAAATTTGGTAACAAATAAACAATATCATCATCAGTATTTTTTAAAAAGAACATATATAAACAGCAAGGCATCATAGGACAACTAAGACACCAACTGGTATAAGGCAAGCTACTTGTCCTGACCACAAAGACAACTAAAATATAAGCCAAACGAAACAAAAAAGTTGGTTATGAGGACCTTCAGAAAGCCTTTGGAAAAGTAGGATAGTTGAGAGATACTTTGTACACAAACCATACTATCTGAATGAAGGAATAATATGGACAAGGTCTACCAAAATAATAGAAATGTGCAACAAGCCACAGCCAAGGATGACAGCTGGTGAGCATTAGTGCTATTATTTTTACTGTAAAAGGCAGATTTGACTGAAAGACATACACAATTGCAGAAACTGCACGGCAGTATCTCTCCCACATGCTCCGAAATCTTGGCTGGCCTCCAAGATCCCACAATTTTATTGTGACATTTCCTTTGGTTATCTTTCTCATATTGAATCCTACTGTAGGAATCATATCCTCACTAAAGCCTCCTGTCTGCAAAGAAACATGTTTACCCGTGATAAATATAATGCATCAGCCATCCAGTATATGAGCGATACCAAAAGGATGACTGATACTTACAGCAATGACATTCACAAGTGATGTTTTCCCAGCATTTTGGAGCCCTATCAAGGAAAGCTCCATCTCTTGCTTGAAGAAGAGGCTGAAGATGTAAGAAAGTAGGAAACTGTTACAGTCAAGCTCCATCAAATGAAATGAATGGCAAATTACATCAGATCACCCTTTTACATGGAAATTGGAGTAAATTACATACATCAACGTAATGCTCCACCACCAAACAAGTGCATGGGCAAGGCATTCTTAGAACTGAAGCCCTTTTGTATTTTTATGTATCTAGTCCAAAGCCTACCTGGCTGGTAGGTAGAGATGAAATAAATTATAGTCTACCAGTAGCTATACTATATGCCAATGATTGAAGTACAGCAAATAACTAGAAGCCTCAGATTAAATCTGGAGTGCCATCCAAAGAACATACTGATACGTCACACTTCTGCGTAAGCGTAATATGGAATCCATATGAGCAAACTATAACCCAGAAAGGGCGCTATGTAGAACAGAACAAAACAATGCATTGCGGAACATGACAATCAACACTGAATGAACCAGACCCTTTTCCTTCTGAAAAAAAGTGATCTTCACAAATTTCAGGTCTTGCAATAAACACAATAACATTCAATTTTGGCCGGCGTGTTGGATTAAAACCTTTTTCCGTTGTGGAAAAAAGTTTGATCGAACTTGATTGGCATGTTTAGTCAATTAGTCCATAGCTTGATTGCCATATGGCAGTTACCCGCAAAACTCCAAAATATGATTTGCAGATAGAAACCAACCATATAAGAACTCAATTCTTTCCGCTAAAAGGATCAATCACGCTGTGTCAATCGCATTTGTTACATGTTATTAAGCTTCCGACCAGCAACACACAAACTTCATAGCCTCCGTAACTATCTCAACCAATCACGACCAAACCAGACGAATTCCCAGATCTCCTAGCGACAGACGGACCCCCGCACCCCGGCCGCGCAATGCGCGGGCAGCAGATCAAACCCGCGAGACAGGACGAAAAGCAGGCCGAGAGCGTGTCGTATACCTGCGGAGCCAGTTGAGGAAGGCCTCCCAGAACCCCATGGCGAGGCCGCGGGTCCCTTCTCCTCGCACGGACAAAGAGACAGGAGCGAGGCGGGGGGGGGGGGTCCGGCCGGTGGGCGGCGGCGAAGAAGGCGGAGGGGATCGAGCGAGCGAGCAGCGGATGCGGCGGGGGGAAGGAGGATTTTGGTGGTGGCCTCCTGTCACCCCCCGCGTGCCTTACTTTATTTGGAGGCGGACGCGGCGTGGATTGGGGAAGGGAGGGAGGCAGGGGGGGGGGCGACGGGGGAGGAGAGGACGCCGCGGCCGCGAGGTCCGGGAGGCGAGCTGCGGCGGGCGATGAGGCGAGACGAGGCAAAGGCGAGAGAGTAGGAGAGGGGGTGGGGGCGAGGGGTATTATTGGCGTCCGTCCGGCCAATCATACGGCCTCGCGTGGCCGGTGGTGATAGGGCGGCCAGCCACGAGTGCCGTTCCGTTCCGGTATCCGCTCCCGTCGCCAACGGGATTCCAACTGGGTAGGGTGGACTGGTCGGGTCGGGTAGCATCACGCTATTCCCCGCCACATCGTCAACTAGTTTCTATACATTCATGTCATATGAACATTATCTACAGAAACTACCTCCCCAATGAAAAATAAACTACCATTCAATCACATATGTTCTCTCTCCTTTCATCTCCCTATCATTAAGTTTCATTTCTTGGTTCTTGTGTAGACATGATTTCTCATATAAGGCACCAGGTCCTTCTCTCCCCTCTTTAATTCCCTTGCCACATCACCAAATTGCTTATGTGGCTGGCTATTTAATGCTATAGACACCATCCTAGTAGATGGGTTGGGGATAGCCTCGGCTGCGTTCAGATTGGGAGTGAAAAGTAGCTTTTACAGATAAATAGTGTATTGGAAAACATGTTCTGTGATAGAGATAAATAGAAAAAATTAGTTGAAGAAGTGAATCTAAACACAGCCTCGTGTATCCTATCCATCCGTAGCTGACTCTGATTTTCGCCCTGTTTTTTCGGCAATGCTGCCCCGTCTTTCTTCGGCACCAAGATGCAACGGGCGCGCGTACGTACACTCCTCTTGCTTTGCCACCTCCACCGAGATACCAGATGGCTACCTGCGACTCTCCGAGAGGCGCACCGACCAAAAGTCTAGGTGTGTTTAGTAAAATGAGAGAAAAAAAAATATTTTTTTCTGAGAAACGTGTTATGTAAGGGGGATAAATAGAAAAGGTGAAAAAGGAATTTTCTAAAAAAATGTGTTATGTAAAGAGGATGAATAGGAAGTAAAAAATATTTTTCCATATAAACACGGCTCCAAAACCGCGCGTGGTGCACGGCTATCCACGGAATCCGCGAGAAAACCCGGTACTGCGCCGCCCGGCGGCGTCTCCCCTCCGCCCAACCAACCCGGGGCCTGTTTAGTTCGTAAAAGTCCTTTTTACTTCCTATTCATCCCTCTCACAGAACACGCATCCCCAAAAATTCCTTTTTTACCTTTCCTATTCATCTCCCTCACGTAACACGCATTCCAGAAAAAAAGTACTTTTTACCAACCTCAACTAAACACAGCACCGAAGCTTTTACCTCCGCGTACAATGCACCGGTGGCTGCACGTACGGTACCGGTAGGTCCCCGTGCTGAGTGTTAACGTCGGCCCGTATCTCATCGTCGCAAGTACGATACCGGGGCTTTTTGCTTCATGTGATACGCCCATATGGTCTTGCTACCTCGGACTTAACCCACTGAGCGCGTAATACAATGTGCTTTGATCCGATCCGTATGCACATCTTGTTCACTTTAGCACGATTTGAATCGACTTGGTTACTGCACATAGGACTGGGTTCAAAGAGAACACAAGCAAAAGGCCCGTTAACTTGTTAGAGGGAGGATAATTATTCCTTTTTCTCCAAAATTGTATCTCAAGAAACACCAGGACTGATCAACAGACCAACAGCTTTATGCGTTGATAACTCAAGGTTACAAAAATCACCCGCATGATATGCACCAACCACTTCGTTCACATGTCAGGTTTCAGGTTACCCGCACTAACTTGGCAGGATCCTAAAAAACCAATCCCAAACCGCCGGCGGCCACAACAAGCACGGCGGTCACCTGCCGCAGATGACCATCCGTCGCCCGCCCCCTACCCCAACCGCAGGCACGCCGCGCGCACGCAGGCCAGGTGTCCGGGCACCCCCTTCACTTCACTCTACTACTCGCCCCCACGCCGCACCCACCACAATGTGACGGGCGACCTTTCCAGAGCGACGCCCCAGTTCGCTGTCCGCGAGGGAAGCCAGCCAGCCCATCCATCCATCCATCTGCCGCACCAAACCACTCTCATCAGGCCGCGTTGCCAGCCGCTCAAGCCAAGACAGCCCCCTAATCTCCTGGGATCGCGGCTCGTGCTAGGCTAATCGGGGAGCCCCCAACCATCTCTCGCCAAGATCTCGACAAGACTAGCCCATGGTGAGCTGCGCCGATTTTTTTTATCAGCTCGTCAGATTGTGTTTGCTATGCTGCTAGCTGGAGCTGGTGGCAGGTACTCTCACCTGATGGGTGCGACGGAGGTTGGTTTAGTTTAGTTTGTCCTCTTCGTTTCTCTGGATCAACCTGCCATGGTGAGCATCTCTTTCTCTCTCTTATTTCTTCCCCTGCTCTTCATTTTATCGTCGAGTGAGCCTGGTTCTTGCTGAATTCTTTGGCTGAGCTTGAGCTGTACTCCGTATTGTTGGAGGTTCTTAGGACTCCGGGTCTCTAGTTCGGCTTGCACCATTTGTCGTGGCGGTCGGGACAGGGTGGTTACTGGTTAGGCAATGATAAGCTGTTGAGTTTGCTTGCTGGTTTCTGCTTCGTAGGCGATGTTAATTCAGGAATGAAATCTTGTTGGTTAAACGTTGCTAAGAACCTTTTTCATTTCCTGGCGAATCTCCACTTTCCAATTTCATTTGCTGCAGTTTTTCCTTTTTCTTGATCTGACCTGCAGATCAGCCTGCAATTTCCAGAAATTTCAACCCCTATAGATTTGCGCCTAATTTTTTTGCAGTTTTTTTTAGCTCAACTCGTTTCTTTTTGCTACAGCGTGTGTCAGTTGGAGTAGATAAGGGGCGCCATGGGTATGAGGAGCAGGCACCCAAAGGCGTTGGGTCTCCGCTGCTATCTGGCAAGCCGCCGGTCCGTAACCCTGGTACTGTGGAGCCTAGCGGCACTGATTGTTGTTGTAAATTTCCACCTCCTCATCATTCATAAGGAGGAGGATGAGAGTATGAGCACACACGAGATCCGACGATCGATTATGAGGGAACTGGAAGTGGTGGAAGAGGAGAAGCTCCGGTTATCTCCTCCGCGGAGCCGGAGGAATCCCCGGGCTGTGCGTCGCAAGGGCGAGAGGAAGCCACCTACAATAGTGGATGAGTTCTTGGATGAGTCTTCTGCAGTGCATGATATGTTCTTCCCAGAAGCAAACATGGCTGTAGATCCAGTCAATGGTGGGAATGACAGCATGTACTTTTACTACCCAGGGAGAGTTTGGCTTGATACCGATGGCAAACCAATCCAAGCTCATGGAGGAGGTGTACTGTATGATAAGAAAACCAAGACCTATTTCTGGTATGGGGAGAATAAAGACGGAAAAACCTACAAAGCTCACAGCAAGGGAGCAGACCGGGTGAGTTGTACTATTCTGATGCTGTTAACAACATTTATGTTCAGGTACTTGTGATATGTGACTGTAGAGGCACTTAACTAAAATGTTACAATTAGTGTCGCTTTCTTCTGAAAAACTAAAAGGTACATAGCGAATGTGATTGCGTGAGGTTTGGGGCATGATACTAGATGTGCAATACCAGATTGTATACACTGTACTTCACACTTAGAGTAAGGGCAGATAGCACTTGTAGCCTTGTAGGAACCAAATGCATTGAGTGGCTTCAGCATGTACCGCAAATGATCAGAGCAGGCTCATGTAGATGTAGTTGTGCTTGAAGTGTTAAGAACAATGATGGGAAAACATCAACTTCCTATATTTTCAGAACTTTATTGTAGGAATTTATTGTAGAATATCCTAAATTAATGCCTTGCTCCAAATAGTTTTTTTTTTCCCCCTCTCTCTCTTTGGATAAACCATCTTGGAGGTAGCCAAAACCTAAAAACTAGTAGGTAGAACACCTAAAAAAACTACTACGCAGAAGAAAGTTTAGCCTCTAAATATGACCAAACATTTCAGTACATGTGTAGCAGCGTGCACTGATGCATACATCTAATTTTCGTGACCTTTTAGATTCTGTTGGTGAGGCCAAATTGCTAGGGGACATGTTGGAAGTTATGATCTGTTGGGAAGGTAAGAAAATTGACTGGGTTCGTTTAAGGCTCATTACTTGGTGTATAGAGATAAAAAACTAGTAACAATTTTAAACAGTTTATTCATATGAAATTGGTTTGGGCTCAAACATTTTCCTTGCATACGAACTAACACTCATTATATCCTAGTGGTGTTAGAATGATAGAATCATAGTGTGAACAATGAAATATCAGTAAATTTTTGGGAGAGAGTATCAGTAAATTTGGGTTCGGGTTCACATAATACCAAATGAAGAATTATTTTGCACAGCAGGCTGTTTTCATGCATATAGCAACCTAATAGCTTATTTTTTACCCGCAAAGTCAGAATGTTAACTCAGAGAATTGGAAAAGGAGCTTTAGCTTCAGATTATAAAGCAGACATGCACAGTGGCACACATGAAGTCACCCAAAAGGTGTTATGTTTGTGGATTTCATTGTGCCAGTGTTATATTGAGAGGTGCATTATGCTGTATGCTTGCAGTTCTATCCCACCCCGTCACTGATTGCATCTGAAGTGTCTGATAGTGTAATTGCATATGATGCTACCGACAACCAGATAATGTTTTTTTTTAATACAAATGGCCTCTTATAGACGGCAGAAATTTAGTCTGTGGTTATGATGAATTAGAAGCATTTCTAGTTCAGTTAGGATTCCCTAGATAGACTTCGATCTGATTATTCGGATATAAAGAATACCAACTTCAGATGGATTGTAGCAACCAGCAGAGTTTACTAAATCATCTTCCCAAGTTGCATCCTCTAGTTCTGGATTGGACCATTGAATCAAAACCTGAACTTGAGCATGTTGCCACATCCTAAGTGAAATAAAACTTCGTAGAGAAAGATCATTTAGATCGTTTAGAAATTGCTTGTCCTTTAGCGCAGATCAGAGGAAGAAGGGCGAGTGCTATGATGATTGTCCAAGTCGAGGCGAAGAGAGATCTAGAAACCTTCTTTTCTTGACTTCTAATGAGCTTAGCAGAACTTTCTATCATTGTATCAAGACAGGAGAACATAGAATCTGCCACTTCTGTAGCACCCTGACCTTACCTCAAAACCAGCTACCTCATTTTGATAAACACAGAACTATGCATTTTGCTGCTGACAAACTGAAGTGATATTACTGCAACCAAACTCTACTGGTGCTACTATACTATATAATTTAGTACTTAAAGCGATCGTCTGTTTTTTTAGCCAAGAAGCGATTGTCTGATTGTTCACCTTTCTGTTTAGAAGTGCCTTTGTCATCTCTAACCACTAACTAGGACAAATGATTTTCCAGGTTGACATAATTGGAGTAAGTTGCTATTCTTCGAAGGACCTATGGACATGGAAAAACGAAGGAGTTGTCCTGCGTGGTGAGGAAAAGAATGTAACACATGACCTCCACAAATCCAATGTCCTGGAGAGGCCCAAGGTGATATACAATGACCGGACTGGCAAATATGTGATGTGGATACACATAGATGATGCCAACTACACTAAAGCTTCAGTTGGTGTGGCTGTCAGTGATTCGCCAACTGGCCCGTTCACTTATCTCTCCAGCAAGCGCCCACATGACTGTGAAAGTAGAGACATGACCATCTTCAAGGATGATGATGGGAAGGCCTACCTGATATACTCTTCTGAGGACAACAGTGAGCTCCACATCGGTCTGTTAACTGATGACTACCTTGATGTCACTGATGTTATGCGGAGGTTTCTCATTGCACAGCACCGAGAAGCTCCTGCACTCTTCAAGCACGAAGGCACCTACTATATCGTAACCTCTGGCTGCACAAGCTGGGCACCAAACACTGCACTGGCTCACGCGGCAACTTCAGTAATGGGACCTTGGGAGACACTGGGGAACCCTTGCGTGGGAGGCAATGAGGTATTCAGATCAACAACGTTCTTCTCCCAGAGCACATTCGTGCTGCCAGTTCCAGGACTACCAGGCTCATTCATCTTCATGGCTGACCGGTGGAATCCATCTGACCTGAGAGATTCACGGTACGTCTGGCTTCCTCTGACGATAGGGGGAGTCCCTGATGAAGCTGCGGACTACAGCTTCATGTTCCCTCTCTGGTCCCGGGTGTCTATTTACTGGCACAAACGGTGGCGTCTCCCTGAGGGGTGGAGGGATTCTTGAAAGGTGGTTCGTTAAAAAGAATTGAAGTTATTATACGCTGTTACATGGATAGATATCAAAGTATTGACATTTGACACATTGGGCTGCGTTGTACAGATCAGAAAGTAGATGCAGAGTTTGTAAATGTGCAGTTGAGTTTGGACGGAAATCGGATAAAAGTTTGTGGCCTTTTGGGCGAGTTGTGGTGTTGATCCTCTCGTCTTAGTTTCAGAATAATCTGGCTGCACCTTCACTTTTTGATATTTTCCTTTGTTCTCGTTTGAAATTTGTGTTGATACTTGATAGCTACTCTAGCTGGTTCAGTTCAGCGTCTTCCACACTTGAGCATGGGCTGTGGACCTGAAAATTCTTTTAGTTCTGTCACTCATGTGCATCCCTTATGCATCTGAATTGTTTTTTCTATACTGTGTGCATCACTGCATCTGAATTATAGCTTGCAAAACATACGAACACAGGGTTATGTTCTCTACATTTTTTTTTTCTTGCCATCGTCTGCAGACGTCAGGGTACAGGCCAGGGAGTAAGCTGTTCTTATAAAATCCGTCCAGGCCTGGCGGCGGGCGAGATCTGATCAAATCTGTTGCGACCATCTGATTCCTGATTAGCTACGATTTCGTGATTAGTTACGCAGTTGACGGCACCCACCCGTCAATTTCGTTCCGTTCCGAAAGACAAAAATGCCATTGTCCAACGCCGACGACGACGCGCCGCGGGCGAGACACGTGTCCAGCGCCGCAACAGCACGTGTGCAGCTGCAGCACGATGCTAGATTTGCACGGAGTAGGGTTTTCATGCATCCAACGCACCACATCCATCGATTACAGATCAGACGGTCGATAAATGATTTTAAGCACCCGGTTTGAAGAGGCGAAACCAGAATTTCCTCTCCGGTTTTATCTCTACCTGTTTTTTTTTTCAAATTTCTCCAGAAATAATTCCCATTCTTCATATTTTTTTCCTTATATTCCGCAGACGCTACCATAAATATCGTTCCCAACAAACTTCGCGACCCCTTCCCTAGCCTCGGTTCGTTTGGTTAGGGCTCACGAGGGCGATCGATCTCTCTCTCGCGGCGAAGCAAGCCACCAGCTACCAGCCATGGTCGGGGGAAGCATCCGCGCGGCCGCCAAGGCCGCGATGGTCGGCGGCTACCGCTCCGCCGCCTACATGCGGCGCGCCGTCACCCCGTCGTCCTCGTCGGCCGCCGACACAAGGAAGGCGTCGACGGTCGCGGTGGACGACTGGGTCATCACAGACCACGAGGTGTTTGGCCCCGTGCCCACCCACGAGGAGGCCCTGGCCGCCACGCTCGACCTCAGCGACGCCTTCGAGATGTGCGTGCTCTCGCTTTGCTTACATTCGTTCTCACTAAAACTTTCAGTTTTCATGGTGGCTTTCTCTGCTTTTGTGATATCTTTACCTTCAACCTTGATCGTAAAATGCTCAAGTCACTTGTTTAGATCAAATTACACTACTGACGTTTGCAATGTTCCTGGGCATGCAGAGTTACAGATTGTTGTGAATTACACAAGTCTGATCATTAGCTAATGCCTAATGGTATCTCATCACTGTTTTTTTTATTAAAAATATAGAAGATGTTTGTTTCTTGGTTGCACTAATGATAAGATTCTCTTCTGATAGATTCACTTCTTATATAATAGAAAAACTGTTAGTTGCCCGCTGTTTTATGTTTACGGAGACATGATCAGAGAGGTCTTCTGTTACAGAGCAGCGCGTTCGCTGTTCACGCTTTCATGCGTTCCTTGTGGCCTTTATTCTTCAAGATCTTTTTTCCTGAATAGAACTGATGAGTCATGGTTCATGTAACCAGTGCCAAGGTTGAATCTCAAACTGCTCAGTTTAAACCGAAGACGCACCTCTCATCGACTGACCAGGAAAATCATGCAAAGGTTGCCCAACAAATTGCACTCCCGGAACTTGTTGACTCTGAATCACCTCAGGTCGTTGTTCATTCAGAAACATCTGAGAAGGAAGATAACTACGAAAACTTACTAGCTGCAGCTGGAACTCCTGGACGTGTAGTGCAAGTTTTCACATTGCTACATCAGAGCCCTGAAGCTCAGGTTTGTCTCTGTGACCTTGTATGGCAAATGCCAAGACAAGGCTCCTCCATTGTTTTTGTTACTTTCACGTGTTATCATCAGGCCTGGATTTAGTTCGTACTTGGTACTTATTCGTTTCACGAGTTTTATTATTGTAGAGAGATCAAAAGTACTGAGCACGTCAACTATTTTCATTACAAGAAACCATTATCCAACTTGACTCTGAAGTCTGAACCCCTGCTTACATGATGAGAACTAACTGAACATCTGTTCTTTTGAAAATATATTCACGCCTTGATTACTTTTAAAGGTTTAAGAGCATGCTCATATTTACTCTGATCCCACGTAAGCTTGAGCACGATAAACTTACTTTTGTTAAGTGATAAAAAATTACAGAATACATGCCTATCTCGTTTATTAAGTTTGGACCTGTAGCACGATAACTGGTGCCCTGAACACTCACAGTTGACCCTGGGCCAATAGTTGGAGGATCAACTTGACTATTTATCCATTGTTTTATGTTTTCTAGTTCCCATTGAAGAGACTCTAAATCGTTTTATCTTGCTCACACACTCTTTTTTCCCACCATTTCTACCTTATGTATCGTGAGACTTCTTTTTGAAGAAACTTATTTCTCCTTGACCTTTTTTGCCTGCAGGATGTTGTTGCCTCGCTTGCTTCTGATAAGAATGTTTGGGATGCTGTGATGAAGAACGAGAAGGTTATGAAGTTCTACAAGACATATGAGACGAGTAAGCATTAACTTCGAACATTCTTCAGTGAAGATTTGGCAACTGTCTGTAGCACTTAAATTCTGAACTTATGCATTTCTATTTTACAGAGCTCAGCGAGTGCTCTAGTTCCGCTTCAAGTGTTTCTGGGGATGAGGTGGAGGATGGTATTGCAGCTAGCATGCAAAACAGCAGCTACCTCCGTTCAAGTGCCGGCGAGCTCAAGGATTATTTGGAGAAAATGAAGGCCCTGGTGTCTGAGATGATGTCCAATCTGTCAAACATGATGCAAGATCTTGTTGCAACCTCGGACGAGGGCCGCTGTAAAGGGAAGCTCAAGACTCTGATCATAAGCTCCAGCAAAGATTTTCCGAATGCGCCATCAGCCTTTGTGCTCTTGGCTATTGCGTCCATCATGGTAGTCTTGCTTAAGCGTGCTTAGGTCAGTCCAATAGATACATGATGGAAACTTACCAAAGATATTAGCGTGGCTGTTTGGCTTCAGGTTTGCAACAGTTTTTGTTTTGTCTTATGTCGGTCTTAAACTCCTTAGATCAACAAGTGGTTGACTAGTACTGTTCGCATGGCAAGGTTCTCATCGAGCTGCTTCTATAGGGCATATGATTGTCTGATACTATGTAGCAAATCTTCCAGTTTCTTGTACACGATCACGAGCAAAATATATCGAACTTCGCCGAGTTGTGGCATCGGCGAACAGAATGAACTGCAGTAACAAGGATAAAAACAAAGTAGCTACACTATTAAGCGCAGCCGTCTGCGGCTCTGCGCAGCACTTGTTAGAACCACATGACTGCTCCAGTCATACACGTCATACACATGCTTAACACCTCGTTCTGCACACAGAAGGAAATCGTTTGACAGCTGACATTTGGCAATCTTAGATACAAGCATATCTGCTGAGCACCCAGAATGAAGTCAAACTTCTCCATAACCGACTAGTAAACCTGAAAAAAAAATTAGCAGGGAAAATGATCCAGATTACAATATAAAGTTGTAGTAGTCAGGCAATCAGGATAAGACTAGAAACTGTGGCACGGCTGTTGCCGCGCCAATTTGAGTGGGCCAGTATAATTTTTGTTATTTGGGTAATTACTCATTAATAGTTTATATAAAGTAGTGGAAATGGTATTTGGCAAGTAAGAGAAGATCCAAAAAAGCATTTTTTTTAGCATCATCCAAAAAAGCATTAGTAGACTAAGAAACAGTGCATCGACATGAGCTCACAAGTACTATTTAACACATTAGTAGAGTGAACCAGCTCATGTATGGGTTGTTGTGGTGGCATAGTAAAAGTGGGCCAACGTTTGAAACTGAATTGTGTTCCGAAAGATTGAAGAGGTCAATAGGAGTACATGCTGGATTGAAAGGCATACATAACTGGTCACTTATCTTATATAGTGTGAATGGAAATCACAATTTTTGTAAATGATTTGCGAAAACACGTTGTATCTACCGCTGAAATGCGAAAATTTATAGAAGGGAATTAGAAAGGAGCATTGAATTTTAAAAATCTCCATGTATAAAAGTTATTGGTCTTGGAACTTGGAGCAACATTTATGTTGAAAAGTTTTAGTTTGAAGGTGCTTCGGTGCTCAGATGCTTGGTTTAATGGGAGAATTTGAAGAGAACTTTGGATTTTTTAAGTTTTCTTTGTAGCAAATTTGTTGATTTTGAAATTTTGAGCTACTTTCATATTCAACTTTTTTATTCGTTCAGGCGGCGAAGTGATGCTTCTCCTAACTTCATGGAATGGAAATATGGAATGGAATTGCTTCTTGTACTTCTGAAGCATCGGTAACGAAAGGGCTATTCACCTTATCTTCTGGCCAAACCCCCAACTTCAATCCTCTATACCACTTGGGCAGTCAGTTTGCAAAGTGCAGAACTGAAAACACGAACCATCGCGGCATTGTTTCTTCCTGAATTTCATGAAGAAAATGTTCGGACTTTTGTTCAGGCCTGAACATTCCATGGCTAATTGGGCAGTCAGGTTACTACTGCTGTTTCAAAGTCTTTGAAGCCAGGGTAGAGAGAAGCAAGAGCACGGATTGAAATAAAAAATGGTGACATACTTCTTTAGCAGAATGACAGCAGCAATTTACCGTGGGATATATATTTTTCCCATCTTAAATTTGTTAGTTTGTCGAAGGTACAATGGATGCCGGGACGCTAATGCCCAACAACTCAGTCCCAATTCCCCTGCTCGCAGCTTCTCTTGCAGCGTCTCGTCCCCACCTCAGCCACCGCTGTCGCCTCGCCGCAGGCAGCCACAGAACGCTAAGATCAGCATGCGCGCGGATGCGGCCATGCGCGGCAGGCCGGCAGCTCAGCGGCGCGCTCCACATCATCTCCACCTCCCCGCGCCACCACCTCTTCATATACCACCACCGCCCGCCTCAACCCCTGGCATCAACTAGAGACTCTAACCCACCCCACCACATCCACAGTTCGAAAACATAATGGTTGCCACCATGAAGAATCTCTTGGTGAGGTCACCACTGGTGCTGTTGGTGCTCGTCCTCTCCCTGTGCTCCTCCTCGCTCGAGCTGACGGCGCCGTCAGACGAGCGCTCCGGCTCCGGCAGGTCGTACCACTTCGGCGACGCCTTCGGAGAGGTTCCGGTAATGGACACGGCCCCGACAGGGTCGGTACAGGGTGCTGGAGCTGTTCACGCACGAGCTGCTCGAGGACGCCGTCGGCAACTACTGCGGCGCCGAGGTTGAAGCGGCGCCGCGCGCGCGGCCCATTCCTGCAGCCCAGGCACTACGACGCCGACGAGGGGATGTTCGTTAGGGAAGGCGAGGGCGTCGTTGCGTTGCTGTCCAGGGTGAAGAGGGAGTCGTGGCGCGATTCGGCGCCGGGCTGGGCATCTCTCGAAAGGTTCATGGTGCGCTCTATACGTTGAAATCGAATCGGACGGACAGTTTTTTTTACATGCGACGTGGCCATATAGAATTTGAGAGCTTGGCTAAGGTTTCGTGCTGGGCATCTCTCGAAGGTTCATGGTGTGCTCTACTATGGAACGGCTCTCGAGAGAAATCCTAGATGTTGAAATCGAATCAGACGGACAGTTTTTTTACATGCGACGTGGCCCTATGGAATTTGAGAGCTTGGCCGAGGTTTCGTGTTAAGAGATTGAGAGCTTGGTTGAGGTTTCGTGCTGGGCACCTCTCGAAGGTTCATGGTGTGCTCTACTATGGAACGACTCTCGAGAGAAATCCTAGATGTTGAAATCGAATCAGATGGACAATTTTTTTACATGCGACGTGGCCCTATGGAATTTGAGAGCTTGGCCGAGGTTTCGTGTTAAGAGATTAAGAGCTTGGCTGAGGTTTCGTGCTGGGCATCTCTCGAAGGTTCATGGTGTGCTCTACTATGGAACGGCTCTCGAGAGAAATCCTAGATGTTGAAATCAAATCAGACGGACAGTTTTTTTACATGCGACGTGGCCCTATGGAATTTGAGAGCTTGGCCGAGGTTTCGTGTTAAGAGATTGAGAGCTTGGCTGAGGTTTCGTGCTGGGCATCTCTCGAAGGTTCATGGTGTGCTCTACTATGGGACGGCTCTCGAGAGAAATCCTAGATGTTGAAATCGAATCAGATGGACAGTTTTTTTACATGCGACGTGGCCCTATGGAATTTGAGAGCTTGGCTGAGGTTTCGTGTTAAGAGATTCTAACTCTTCTCCTGCCGCAACAGCTACCACCGTAGCAGATTGGAGCACGGTTTCTTGGCATTTCATTGAAGCAAGTTTGAACCAAAACTTACAGAGCACACTCCCCAGATGAGGCCTTGTGCATTTTGGACAGTTTTTTTCCCCCACAGCATGAGCATGAATGAACACGTCAAAAATACAACCAGAGTATATGCGCCAGCTGATTCTTCTGAGAAGAAAGAGGAAACGGACACGCTTAACATCTACCATCCAGAGAAATCTTTGAACTCTACACTAGATGCGGTCGCTTTTCTCTTCTTGCTTGAATCATCAGGTGCACCAGCATTTCCAGTCACATCAACAGAGCCAGCAGTCCGAGCTTTTAGATACTTGCCAACTCCACCGCCAGTGTTAGTCGAACCGGCGACACCAGTTCCTGGGTTGCTATACCAAGATCCCACCTTATCCTGAATTAATGCAAATGGATGTTAGTACAATTGACTAAAATTAAATGTAAAAGGTCAATGACTACAGCTAAAACAAAAAAAGGCAGCATTACATAATCCTCGTCCTTTTTCTTCTCCTCTTCCTCCTTTGCCTTTTCTTCTTCCTCATCTGGCTCCGTGTAAGGATTCACGAATACACTGACTTTTAGAATCTTTATTTCCTCCTGCAAATAGTAAAGAAAAATGTAAAATTGAAAGCTAGAGAAAACGACTATGCTTCCCAAGACAATCTAGAATATAGAACATACTGTATAAAATACAATCACACTGAACCTAATGAACTCAATGCTTAAAATAACCATTGAACTGCGAGAAATTTACTCAGACAATACTAACCAATGGCCGATCATCATCATCAACAGGAACCTTTTCCATAGCTGAAAGTGTTGTTAAACCACCCACCACCATGCCAAATACTGTGTGCTTGAAATTTAAATGTGGCGCAGACTTGTATAAGATAAAAAATTGGGATCCATTGGTATGAGGGCCTGAATTTGCCATGCTGACTACACCCCTTCCTGAATGTAGCAGCTTTGAGTTCACCTCATCCTTGAATGGTTTACCCCATATGGACTCTCCTCCACTTCCTGTGCCAGTTGGATCACCTCCTTGAATCATGAAGTTTCTTTGTAAAGGGGGGAAACAAAGACAAGATTTAGATACTACCATCAGATTTGAAGGAAGATTGGTAAAGAGGACAAATAAAATCAGAACATACTTGATGCTCCGGTGGAAGATAAGACCATTGTAGTAACCATTTTCGCAATGTGTGAGGAAATTTTCACACGCCCGGGGAGTTATATCACAATGAAGCTCCAAATTCAAATCACCATGGGTTGTATGAAGCTGAACATATCCTTTCTTTTTAGGATTCCTTTCAACTTTAACATACTCAAATTCATTTTTGGTAACAGGATCGTAGGCAGTTGATGTGAAAGAGCGTGAAGCTGCACCAGTAGTGTAACGACTTTTTACCTGAAATCATTGAATTATCACCATAAAATTACCGATGGATAGGTAAAACAAGGCCATTGTAACATATGAAAAAGAGATGACTGCATACCAATTTAGCATTTACAGGAGCTCGATCCCCTGCCATATGCATAGCAATTCTAGCAGCGGTTTTTTCAGCAGAAGCTGCTTTTGCTGCTGCCGCGCTCCTGCCATGAACAGAAGCAGAAGCAGCATCTACAATACTGAAAGTTTGATGAGGCTTAGGTTCTTTTCCTGATTTTGCGTCATCCTTCTCTTTTCTTGCTAAAATAGCAGCAAGAGCTGCAGCCCTTTCCTTTTGAGCCTTCTGCCCTCCACCCCCCTGCAAAAAAGCTTCCTTTCCCTTTTCCGTCCCAAGATCCTTAATCATCTGCTTAAGATCACCAGAAATATTTATGTTGTAGGTTGGATCATCTTTCATTCGCTGCAACTCTGCAAAGCAGTAAAACTGTCAGAGTATGTAAGTTAAATAAGCAATTGAAATGGAAGAAAAAAGGTAGAGGAAAGAGGGAGCATAATCGAACCTTCATCCTCAAGTTTGAGGCCCTTTTTGACATGGTCAAATTCCCCTAGGACCTTGCTATCAAGAACGTTTGGATTCTACCAAAATTACAAAAAGATGAAAATAGTTAGCCTAGATGTTGATAAGAAACTGCGCAAGTAGATTCCTTACGGTAGGCACCTGAATTGTTATCAAGTCATTACGAGTGAAGGGCTCATCAGTCAGCAACTCTTTCCAATTCTTTGGCTTGATGTTAAGTTCTTGGACGGCCTGTGTTTACGAAACATGGACATGTAAGCTAAGAGAAAATATACAGACCATCAACCTGGACAATTGAAAAAAGTTTATGAAGTTACCTCATAACAGAAGACATTTCCAGTAGTTTTTACAGCAACTATGTGAGTGAATTCTGTAAAAACTTTGTTCAGAACAGGACATTGGAACTCTCCTGCCATAAATGAACACTGATTTAATATTTCAAATGGATGTAAAGCACATATATTTCAAATGGATGTAAAAAGCACATAACTGTACTAGTGGATCAACCCCGTACTAACACAGAATCACATAGCCTAGAATTAACTTACCGTCTGAGTTCTTGTGGAATGTGAGAGGAATTAAATCTTCCTGCTTGAGTGGTGCTCCAGTTACAGGATGTTTCCCAAACTTTTTAAGATATGGAATTATGCTCCTACACAGACAAAGAAAAGGCTCAGAATTCCGAATAATTTTAGCTCTTACAAATTTTATAAAAATCTAAAGATCTCACTGAAATGGGATGGTTAGCTGCTCACATCAAATCGAAGACGCTTCCATCAACAGTGCACACTGGATCCTCAAATGGAAGAAACGTGAGTCTACACCTCCAAACAGAATTATAATCAGACGAGAAAGAAGATAAAATAACATTCAGTCAGTAACAATCTCATTGACTTATTATCAATTAAAATCACCCACATGCTTAAGGCCTCTAGAACTTTAGGACAAAATAGCTCAGAAGACTAACTGCTTAAACTAACACCATGTCATCGAAGGGGCTACTGTTAGCATGAAACAACCATACACTATACGAAAAGAAATTAACTCAAGGTGAAACCCTACAAGCTCAAGCTACCCCAGAACCAGAACCCCAACAGACACAAGCTAGCAATCTTTTCTTTCGACCAGTGAGGAACAGAGAGTAATGGAAAGGCAAGGTAGTTACGCGCAGCAGTAGAACGGGAGGCGCTTGAACGGCGCGGCGACCTCCTTAGACTTGGCGCCGCCCCATTCGGTCGCCCACTCCGTCCGCGTGATGAACATCCGGTCCTTGCTGTGCTGCTTCTTCCCCATCTCCGCTCCCTCGAGCTGATACCGTACACTATACTGCCGGTAACACCACCGCCGGGGAGTTCGCCGGTGACGAGGTGAAGGCTGGCGGGCGGCTCGTCGGCGGCAAGCGCGGGGTTGGATCGGCAGGTTGGGGCCTGGGGGAAGATGCGGCTAGTTCCTCAGCGGCTCGGCGTCGTGTTGGAATACGGCTCGAGCCGCCGCCGCGCGAGGTCGGTCCATAACAGTTTGGGCCGGTCTACTAACAAAGCCCAGAAACGGCCCAAAGAAGAGCCCAGAAGTGGCGGCACGCGCGGCGGCCGAGCGCACCTGCCGAACTAGTCGACTAGTCGAGTCGGCTTGAGCAGCAACAGAATGGGCGGCGGCGGCGACGGCGGTCGGAGCCCGGCAGCGAGCGGCAGCGGGAGCAGCAGCGAAGATGACGGGGACGCCGCTTGGAAGGCGGCCATTGACTCCGTTGCTTCCGTCGGGTTCGGCGTCCCGTCGTCCAACGGCGTGGCGAAGGCGGCCTCTGGCGGCAGCGGCGAGGCGAACAACGACGTGGAGCATCCGCTTGAGGGGCAGCCACATGCTCCTGGTCTTAAGTTGTACCAGATCAAGGTACCTTTATTTGCTCCTTTTCCCTCTTTTTTGGTGTGTTTACATCAGTTGCGAATTTCGTGACCGGGGGCTGATTGATTCGGGTGAATCCTGCATTCCTTTTGTTCCGTGGAGGGATTGGATTCTACCATAGTCTAAACTAGGAGCAGATTGTGTGCTATCAGAAGACGTTTTCTCCGTTTGTATGATAGATTGAAGTAGACTTCTTGTTATAATGAGTGTGATGAGTGTTACTAGGGGAAGCACAAGTCATGGGCCTGAAACTCCCACCGAATGACTTGCTTCTTGTATGAGCTGATTTTTGTCAAGGGAGAGCTGTATTTCCGTCCCAAGTTGTGGCATTGACAGTTTTGATGGCTTAATGTGTGCCCCAAAGAAAACAGATTCGAGTTAGAGGAATCGTAACTGGTGAAATTCCGTAGTTTATTGCCTTCAGGAACGAGGGTGGTAGGTCTGTTTATCTTATCATCAATTGGTTATTGCCTTATTGGACCTGTTGACAGTTAAGTTCATAGCTCATGCATGTTCTTAGTGGTGAAACATGTGAATTCCATATACTATGTGATATACATATATTTATTGTTCCCTCGAACAATTCTTATCCTAATATTGTAGGTATGTCATAATCCAACATGAATGGAAACAGTCGTACAATGTTTGATGTTGAGCTGTAACGTGTAGCATAACCATTTCCACTCAATAACTTTACCAGCTTCTCCGCTCCTAGATTTGTTGTCTTCTCCTTCATCAACCTGTGCTTCTGTCCACATACTTTGCTTTCTTTCTAGTCCAAGCAATCATGCTTATGTTTCTATTTTACATTTTAATCTTACGACCTTTAAATTGTAAATTTCAGGTAAGAAATATGTTGGATGATATGTTAGAGAAAAATCTTGAAATAGTCAAGGCTCCTTGCTTGAACTTAATTGACCCTACGGAAACAGAAGGAGGGATAAAGTTATTTAAAAAAGCACCACCTGGTATAAAAATGGATTCTATGGGTAAGTGACAAAAGAAACAATTCTCTTATCAAGCTGAGCCAAAATTTTATCATTGTGCCCTGTGTCAGAACATACCTAAATGTAGTGTTTATTTCCAGATAAACTGCATGTGCAACTCAAGAGACCAAGAATTGTGCCTGGGGAAGAGGTTGATGAGAAATCAAAGAAGGTTGGATACCATCTCCCCCCCCCCTCCTAATTTGGCCTATGTTTAGTTTTGAGCTGTCATTTATGGTCTTCTTACGTCGATGTTGATTTCAGTTCAGGCATATGCTCCGGTCTGTTGTTGTTGATGGCGGTGACATTCTCGTTTCCGCAAAGAAAGTATCCGAGAGATCATTGGCTAGATTAGAAGCGAGAGAAGCTGCAGCGAAAGAAAAGGCAAAGAGGGAGGAAGAAAGGGTGCAGAAACTGAAGAAGGTTAGGGGAGAGAAATGGCTTCCTTCTATAGCTAGACAAATGAAGGTAAGTTTTTATTTCAACATTTACTGTAACTCATTGTCTTTGATATTAACATGTACTGTAACCATTGTTGCATTACAAGTATTTGCTGTGATTGGTGCGCACATTGTATCAATGTTCCATTTTCCCCCTGGCACAGGAAGAAAAGGCTTGGGAGCAGCGAAGGCAATGAACTGCAGATCGACGGGGCTGCATACGCTGATATCTGACTCCAACTATCATTGTGCCCTTTTCTGAGTGCGAAAGTACTGCCCCCTGTTTCTAACATTTGGTCGTCGCGATAGGTTCAAGGTCGATTGTCGTACTGAAAATTTTGTTGTTGCAGTTGAGAGGATAGACGAATCTGGATACCAACGTTTCTTTTTCATTGAAGTTCTGTAGCAATTGTTTTGTGGCAGAAAAGCACGAACTGCTATTTCTTTTGAGCAGAGGAAGCAAATCAAGTCTTGCATGTAGGCTGTAACAAAAATTGCGGTTGGCATTTTATAATGTGATATGTTAGCAATCTTCCCTCTTTGAAAATGCATTTTGTTTCTCTTATCGTTACGCGTAAGATACATGAACCTCATTTTCCATTAATGTAGGTTTTTTTAAGTGAGTAGTGGTTTATTCCGGACTTTTTTTTTCTTTTTGGCGAAAAGAATGCTGTTCTTCGGTCAATGGGCCGACGACTAGGTGTGGGCAGCCCGGCAGCGAAACTGACGAAACCATGTCCCTTCACAGAAGGGCCTCCATCAAGCCCACCAAGGCCTAGTCTCCATGGCCGCCAGGCCCGCCACCGCCGGTTTCTTCTTCCTCTTTGCTCCCCGCCGCGTCGTCACACAACGCCGCCTCCCGCCGCCATGGACACCCCACCTTCCACTTCAACTTCCGCCCCCACCTTCTCCTCGCCGGCGGCTGCATCCGGCCCCGGCACTGAACAAGACTCCGCCCTTGTCTCGGCCGTGGCGGACGCGCTCGTCTCCACCTCCCGGCTGCCCACGCCGCTGCCCATGGACACCGTCCTGGCCCCGTACCTCCCGCGCCTCACCTCCTCGCACCACCCGCGCGTGCTCGCCCTCGCCGCCGCCAACCCGTCGCTCGCCTCGCCGCATACTCTCCTCGCCTACCGCCGCCTCGTCTCGCCGTCGTCCTGCCTCGCCTCCCTCCTCCCGCTCCTCCCCGTGCTCCAATACCGGGACCTCCTCCCGCTCCTCCTCGACTTCGTTCCGCACGACCCGCTGCGCCAACTCCACCGCCACCTCCTTGCGAGTCTCCCCACGAGCGCGCTCGCCGACGCTGCGCTCTCCGCGTACTCCCGCCTCCGCCTCCCTCACCTCGCCGCGCAGCTCCTCCACTCCCTCCGCCGCCGCGGACGCGTCCGCCCCTCGCTCCAGGCCGCTAACGCCGTCCTCTCCGCCCTCGCGCGCAGCCCTTCCACCTCGCCGCAGGCCTCCCTGGACGCCTTCCGCTCCCTCATCGCGTTGCGGCTCCTCCCCAACCATTACACATTCAACCTCCTTGTCTACACCCACTGCTCAAAGGGCACCCTCGCCGATGCCCTCTCCACGCTATCCACAATGCAGGGGTTTGGACTCTCCCCAGACGCTGTCACCTACAACACGCTCCTCAACGCGCATTGCCGCAAGGGCATGCTCGGCGAGGCGCGGGCGCTGCTGGCCAGGATGAAGAAGGATGGAGTCGTGCCCACAAGGTCCACTTATAATATCCTCGTATCGGCATACGCGAGGCTCGGGTGGTTCAAGCAGGCGACCAATGTCGTGGAGGCCATGACGGCGTTCGGGTTGGAGCCTGACCTGTGGACGTACAATGTGCTCGCCGCAGGGCTCTGCCAGGCAGGGAAGGTGGACGAGGCATTTGGGCTGAAGGATAAGATTGAGCGGCTTGGCATAATGTCACCTGATGTAGTCACCTACAATACGCTTCTTGATGCATGCTTCAAGTGCCAGCGCTCTTCTGATGCACTGAATCTGCTCGAGGAAATGCGTGACAAAGGGGTGAAGGCAAGTTTGGTCACACATAACATTGTTGTGAAGGGATTCTGCAGGGATGGACAACTGGGCAAGGCGTTAAGGTGCTTAAAAATGATGGCGGTGGATGGTTTGGCACCAGATGTGATTACGTACAATACATTGATTGATGCATACTGCAAAGCCGGAGATGTTGCCAAAGCATATGTGTTGATGGATGAGATGGTGAGAACGGGACTCAAAATGGACACTTTCACCCTGAACACTTTATTGTATAACTTATGCAAAGAGAAGCGCTATGAAGAAGCTGAGGAGCTCTTGCGTTCTCCGCCACAGAGGGGGTTTGTACCTAACGAAGTCAGCTATGGTACAATAATGGCAGCCTACTTCAAGGAGTATAATCCAGAGCCTGCTCTGCGTCTGTGGGATGAAATGGTTGAAAGGAAGTTAACACCAAGTATTTCTACTTACAACACATTAATCAAAGGGCTTTCTAGAATGGGTAGGTTGAAAGAGGCGATTGAGAAACTGAACGAGGCGGTGGAGAAGGGGTTGGTGCCAGATGAAACCACCTACAATATCATCATTCATGCCTACTGCAAGGAAGGGGACTTGGAGAACGCTTTCCAATTCCACAACAAGATGGTGGAGAATTCTTTTAAGCCAGATGTTGTCACCTGCAACACTTTGATGAATGGGCTTTGTCTGCATGGCAAGCTTGACAAAGCATTGAAGCTTTTCAAGTCATGGGTAGAGAAAGGGAAGAAAGTTGATGTCATCACATATAACACCTTAATTCAAGCTTTGTGCAAAGATGGCGATGTGGATACGGCTTTGCATTTCTTTGCTGACATGGAGGTCAGAGGCTTGCAGCCTGATGCATTTACTTACAATGTTGTGTTGTCTGCACTCTCCGAGGCAGGACGATCAGAAGAAGCACAGAATATGCTGCATAAGCTAACCGAGAGCGGAAAATTATCTGAAAGATTTTCTTGTCCTCTAATGAAATCTTCTGAGGAAGTGGAGACAGGAAAGGACCCAGAGGTTAAACCTGATACTGAAACTAGTGGAAATGCACAATGCGATCATCAGGAGAACTATAGGAAACGTGTAAATGAGCTCTGCATTGGCGGGCAACTGAAAGAAGCTAAGGTTGTTTTGGATGAGATGATGCAGAAGGGCTTGTCTGTTGACAGTTCAACTTATATCACTTTGATGGAAGGCCTCATCAAAAGACAAAAGAGGCAAACACATGCGGCTGGATAGGACATGATGTGGGTTTTGCTGCTTTGGAAGTGACATTGTCCATGTTTTTTTTCATAACTTCCTCGAATGGTCATAAACTGACTTGGTTACTATCTGGTCCTTGGAATATATAGTAAATGCTAGATAGTAGCAACAATTCGAAACGTTGGATTTTTGGATTCCTGATAAGATGCGAGTCCCCTGGAACACAATTACACAAGTTAGATACAAATTTAGAGCAAAAGCATTTACTATGTACAAGCTCCAGATCGTAACCCTTCAAAGTATTTTGTTATCCCTGAAACGTAAAGAACCTCACTATATTCTCTGCATATAAACTTAGAAATGAGAGTTTAGCCTTGTGTAAGAATTCTGAATACTGTTGCCAAAGATTTTAAGCTGGAAATTCTGATTCCGGTTTTCAAAACTCTGCCTGGTTCATCCTCACACCCATGTTGACTACAATGCAATCAAGTGTGGTTGAGATATGTGTATTTTTACTTCAATGTTGTGTTCTGAGATTTTGGGTTAGATATTTTTTGAGGAAAAGAAAAGAGGGGCAACAAGCCACCAAGTAAATACAGTTGCTGACTAAGAAATGAAAGATCTTGACCTGTTTTTTGCAATCCTGATTGGACCTTTATTTGTGTCTCTTTTTGTTGGAACGGTTCTTACGGTCTTATATTTGACATTGTACATAACATAGCTCATATTAAACCGTCGGTCCCCTCTTTAACTTCACGAATTCTTGCTTTTCCTGTTGAACTTTACAAGACTGAGTCAGTGTTAATACACTTTGCTGCATATCTTTGGTAGAATTTAGCATGCTAATAAAAAATATATACTTTAACTACTTTCTTTACATGCTTCTTGGTAGCATAAGGATTATTTTAAATCTGCTTAAAAGAGCAGTATATTGTCTTTACCTGTTTCCCTTTCTGCTATTTGCCAGAGGGATTATTTTAAATCAGGTTAAAAGAGCAGTATTGTCTTTACCTGTTTCCCTTTCTGCTATTCGCCAGAGGGTGATGCCAGCCTTTCTAGCTAGATAAAAGGGGGATCATTCTAAACAGGTACAGTTGATGCAATCAGATCATGAAATATGGATGAGAAACTATTTTGATTTGGGACCAACTGGGTATGTTGTCTGATCTTCTCATTCTTGTTCTTCTAGGAAAAATTGATTACTGGTTGCAACAGTAGTTACTTTCATGATTCAAAATACAGGACTTGTAATTCTTTTGTTTTCTTTCGAGATGGAGACAAGCAGTTCTTTTTACAGAAATATTAACTGCAGTTGAGCTTTTAGTTTAAAATGAAAAGAAGATACTTAGCTCATAATGGATCTTTGTTTTTCCTTTGCAGCTGGCAATTCAATTAAATGTGGAGAATGCTTTTTACAGAAGCTTGATGGCATGCAGACTACTGTCATAGTCCTGCTTCCATTGTTGCAGGATGTATGCATTTCTAGTTGGCGCATCACGCATTTGGTTAGCACAAACTCTGATACCACTCGGGCCATAGCCCTTGCATGCAACATTGCTTTCTGTAATTATTCTTTAGGTGCACATAGGTTGCTGCCTCTTTGTGCTTAGGGTGTGAACAGATTTGTTACTCAAGCTTATAGCACAATTAAATATTTAATTTGACTACTTATTGACATACTTTGTTTCATTGGGCTCAATTAGGCATAAACAGTGTTGGTCCTTTCTGTATGCTTGTGAGATAGCTGTCACTTAAGCAAAATATAACAATTTGTCCTCTTCAGAAATTGTTATTGCAATTTCAGTTTTGATTAGATTAGTTCCTCGACAGTTTGAGAATACTACAATTTTATAGTTCCTATTTTCCTGACATCCTTGGCCCAATCTTTGTGTTACCACATGTAACTTTGCGCTTCAATGTGCCAAATCCATCTGCTGTGGTCTGCAATAACAATATATACATAATCAGTTTAATCTTCTGTTGTTTCTCGACCTGCTAAATTTCAGTCTGCAGCCAGCCATTGTGTTGTATCCTGTTACTAGTTCATACTATAAAAGTGTCTTGTTGCAAGCATCAAAAGTAGAACCTGCTTAAAAATCCCTGGAAATGGAACAACTAGTAGTTGCAGCACGAATAAACATGCTTGGCCTAACTGTGCAAGTGCCCCCTGTACAGCACAGACGCTGGTGTATAATGAAATTAGCATGCATTCTAAGTTTCTAACCTGACATGTTCATGCCTGAATATGGATGAATAGTCTGGTTGGCAGAAAGATGAGTTTAACATTTTCATTTCTCAGGAGAACTGAAGGGAGCCAAGCATAGCATAGGACTCTGAATTCTCCATCCCTGTGCCAGCCCCGGCCTGTTGCTCCTTCGCGATCCATGCAAACTGCAAAGGGAAGGTTCCTGCCGTAAGCTCCTGCTCGTCCCCTGCTCCCCTGTACCTTCGGTTGGTTACACCTTGCTGGCCACAGGCCGCTTCCTGGGTAGGCTCGTCGTGACCTCCAGGTATTTCAATTCTGTCAACCAATGAACTGGTGAGTGGCACATTGTTGGTGAAGTCGCGGTGGCCATGCTTACGAGCACTCTGAGTCTAAATTCTTCAGAGAAGCAGCTGTTCTAATGTCGCTTCGAACTTAGAAGCTATATTCTGTTGAAGCCATCCTCGAACACCTGAGGTAGGTGTTGTCATCTTTGTTAATCTTATGTTAAGATGCCACGCTGTTTATTTGCATACTGGCTTGTTAAGGCTTAAGGGTATTATTAGGTGTGCTCCATACCCATCCTTGACTATTACCGAACAGAGGTTCTACGTTTTTAGTTGGTGTGGATCGTCTACCGTGCAGTAATATACCACCTCTGTTTTTCCCAACTTCTGATTGGCTTTCTTCCAATAAATTTCAAATGAATAACACAAGGAGAGAACATATGCAGAATTTATCTACACCAATGGAGAACCATCTTTCATTTTCAACGAAACACTAAGCTAGGTATTTTTGTTCACCCAAGTAAGCGAGAGCAAAGGGAGGAGGAATTTACCCTTTTCCACTGATTTGCCGTCGAAGTAACTTGCCTGTAACCAATGAATAGCTTTGCAGCAGCAGGACCTTCACTTCCCTGCTGCACTAAACAAGCTTACATTCTTTTTGTCCCTTTACACCCTAAACAAGTAAACATTTTTTGTGCCATCCATGGTCACGAGATGTAAGTTGAATTTGGGGCGCACACGTACCCCTGGCATGACGAAAAAAGGAATAGCATAGGTTATTAAAACCGTAGCACCTGAGCGTGACCTGGACGTTCACATGAGGCCGCTGTGTGGAATGTTCTTTGGCAAATAGCCAAATACAGTAGCAGTGAGCGATCGCCCGTGTTCGGGTTAATAAAGCTTTTGGGGTTCATCTTCGACTGGATCTGTTGTATCTCTGGTGCCACTACGTGTACATTTTTTTCTCTTTGCTGGTTTTAACTTCACATGAACTCTTTGCTGACGAAACAACGTCACATGGACTCTTTGGTGACGAAACAACGTCACACGAACTCCTAGGCCACTTCCAGTTCCAGTTGCCAAAGCCGGGTCTGGTTCACATGCATCCAGCAATGGACATAGAACCAACGTTTCTTCCAATCTTGCAAAATTTGGCTTCGGTTTTCATATTCAGGCCACTAAAACTGTGGTACGAATTGCTAAATTTCTCTATGCCCCCTTTCCTCATGACGAACTATTGGCATAGCACTGAAAATCGGTGAGAATCAGTGGAACCAAAGACGCCATGACAAGTTTAGAAGTTCACTTGTCGAGAATGCGTGCCGGTTGCGGTGAGCTAGTACACAGACGAAGGCCGTGCGTGCCGACCGAGGCATAGAGTGATGCTACTACATCTAGTACTACATGGGATGGGATACCAAACACCCTCGTGACGCTCTCTGCCTGGCTTGCGTCGTCCTGCTTGCCATAATGCCATGCCAAGTCACACTTGCTACTTTGCTAGCATATAATATGGGGAAGGCGGCGGCGGCAAGTGTGTGGCGACGAAGGCAAAATCCCTAGCGAGCACTCTTTGGCCCTCGCCGGCCGGTTAGCTTAGCTCTCCCGTGTGCGTAGGTGACCACAGCCAGCAAGCAAGTGCAACGGATATCCCACGTCCGGGTGTTCGCCGCGCCGCCGCCGTCGCCTATAAATGGAAGCCCACGCAAAGATGATCCACCCGTGGTCCCCGAGTGTTTCTAGTCTTGAGCAGCAAAACAACCTCGGACTAGATCGATCGCCTTGAGCCTTCTTCCTGGCTACAGGCCTACAGCACTCTCCGGGCACTCACGATCACGACTCACGAACACCTTGCTTGGTACTGTATGCGCCATTGCTGGAGCTCTGCATTCTCTGTAGGATCGTCTTGCCATTGCTGATACATGTGTAATTATAAGCTCATGTGGTTGCGTTTTTGTCCATGATGTTTCGTTGCAGTACCTCGAGTGTGTGCTGACTGCTGGGAGAGGATGACGAAGGTCGTCGCCGGCGGCCTGACGATGGCGAAACTGGCGTTCTGGCTGGGCTGGATCGCCCTCCTGCAAGGTACAGGAGCAACCCATTGCTCGCTCGCATTTCTTGAGAAGTTTACTGTTCTGGTCTGAATCTGACCTGGCATCATGCCATTATGCAGGCTGCATGGTGAAAGCCCTTCCCTACGATTACTCCGCGAGCATCGAGGCAAGTCCCTGCTCCTTCCTCTGCCCTGTCGCTTCCGCTTGCCCAAAGTCCTTCGTGGTACAGTACCGAGCAGAAGCTTCGCCGGCCGGCATCCCGGCTTAGTTTAGGAAAAATAAATCTTTGCCAATTGGCTAGGTTTATCACGGGCCACACGATAATCCACCGCACGCAATTCGTTTCCGTTGTGATGAGCTAGTAAGGTGGAAGGAATTCCCCATCATCCATCTTTGATGTTAATTTTCCCGTACGTACCTTAATATGCCTTTCAGTCCCATGCACGACAGCGGCCGGCGACGGCGCAGCCATGCCCAATTGCCCAGTGTATGTGTTTACGTGTCATGTAAGCCACTCTAAGCTCGACAAAAGGAGCACACGTCATCTAGTACGCTATTTTAAACTCGAACCCAAATTAAATGAGTTTTTTTCTTATTGTAATTTTATCCACGTGGCATACTACACAAGTAAGCTGGCAATCGATTATTGTCTGATTATATCAGGCACACAAATCGTGCAGTTTCTTCAGCTAAGCGAAGCATCTGCAGTTCTGCTTATTGGCTTATCGCTAAGATCAAAGGAACTTAGTTGGAGGATTCTGCTTATAGACGGGAAGAAAATCTAATGGATTCTCTCTCACCGTGCAGTGCTTGGCGGAGCCGCTGGCGCCACAGTACGGCGGCGGCATCCTCCGCAACGCCGACTTCAACGCCGGCCTCCAGGGTTGGTCCACGTTCGGCTACGGCAGCATCGCGGAGAGCACGTCGGCGGCCGGCAACGCCTTCGCCGTGGCGCTCAACCGGACGCGCCCCTACCAGAGCGTCAGCCAGAAGGTTTACCTGCAGGGCGACACGCACTACACCCTCTCCGGTAGACGATCTATCTCTCACGCTTCGTTCGTTGGTGATTTCATTCGCCGAGACTGAAAAAAGAAAAAACTGGGACGATCCGTCGATCGGTTGCAGCGTGGCTGCAGGTGGGCGACGGGAGCGCGGACGTCCGGGCCGTCGTCAAGACCGTCGGCGACTTCGTCCACGCCGGCGGCGTCGTCGCCAAGTCCGGGTGCTGGTCCATGCTCAAGGGCGGCCTCACCGCCGCGTCTTCGGGCCCTGCCGAGATCTACTTCGAGAGCAACGCGACGGTGGACCTGTGGGTGGACAGCGTGTCGCTGAACCCCTTCACCAAGGAGGAGTGGGCGGCGCACCGCGCCGCGTCCGTCGTGTCGGCGCGCAAGAAGACGGTGAAGCTCCAGGCCACAGACTCCTCCGGGCAACCCCTGGCCAACGCGGCGGTGTCCCTGGATGCCGTCCGGACAAGCTTCCCTCTAGGCGCGGCCATGAGCCAGCACATCCTCACCAACTCGGCCTACCAGACGTGGTTCGCCTCCCGGTTCGCGGTGGCCACCTTCGAGAACGAGATGAAGTGGTACAGCACGGAGCCATCCCCTGGGCACGAGGACTACACTGTCCCCGACGCGATGATGGCGTTCGCCAAGTCCAACGGCATCGCCGTGCGTGGGCACAACGTGTTCTGGGACCAGCCGAGCCAGCAGCCGTCGTGGGTGAGCTCCCTCCCTTACCCTCAGCTCCTGGCCGCCACGTCGCGCCGGATCCGGTCCGTCGTGTCGCGGTACGCCGGGCAGGTGATCGGGTGGGACGTGGTGAACGAGAACCTCCACTTCGACTTCTACGAGGGGCGCTTCGGGTGGGACGCGTCCACCGCCTTCTACGCCGCGGCGAGGCTCCTCGACGCCGGCGCCAACACGCTCATGTTCATGAACGAGTACAACACGCTGGAGCAGCCCGGTGACATGGCAGCGTTGCCGGACAGGTACCTGCAGCGGCTGCGACAGATCATCGCCGGCTACCCGGAGAACGGAGCCGGCATGGCGATCGGGCTCGAGGGACACTTCACCAACCCGAACATCCCCTACATGCGCTCGGCGCTCGACACGCTGGCACAAGCCGGGATCCCCATCTGGCTCACCGAGGTCGACGTGGCAGGTGGTGGGCCCGCGCAGGCGCAGCACCTGGAGGAGGTGCTGCGTGAGGCGTACGCGCACCCGGCCGTGCAGGGCATCGTGCTGTGGTCAGCGTGGCACCCGGAGGGGTGCTACGTCATGTGCCTCACCGACAACAACTTCAAGAACCTGCCGCAGGGGGACGTCGTGGACCGGCTCATCGCCGAGTGGAGAGCGACGCCGCGGGCAGGCGCCACGGACGCGCAGGGCTACTTCGAGGCAGAGCTCGTGCACGGCGAGTACAAGGTCACCGTCACGCACCCGGAGTTCAACAACTCCGCCTCCCGGAGCGTCAAGGTCGAGCTGGGATCAGGGAGTGAGCAATACTTCGTGGACATCCAGGTCTAGCACAGATGGTTTGTCTCCAATTGCTAGGTGTAATGAAAACATTTCAGTCGGGGATCTCGAATACCACTTAAATTCCCTGCCGTTGTGTCAGGACTGTGAAAGTTATATAGAAGCTTAGCCATTCATGTATCAATTTTCACATTGAAAAATTGCAATGGAAAGCAGAGGAAAAGGCCATTTTTTTATAATGCTCTAGGGAGATTCCAAATAAAGTGAATTATTCCACGCTTCAGCTCATCATCACTTTGGCTTTGGCTTCAGGTCAAATTTTGCTGCGCCCACTTTGATGCCTATTCTTAATATGCAGTTCTTTTCGCTGAAATGAAATGCGAGACAAAATCAATTTTCCTCTTTAGAGTCGGGTAACTCACTGGAAGCATTTTTTTATGTAGATTAGTGGAGTGTGTTATGTTATCTTTCATTTGGCAGAGGTGTGACGTTTGGAAGTAGATTACATCAATTGACTATTGTAAAAAACGTCCAAGCCTATACATCTGATGGATTGATGTTTTGATGTTTCTGGAAATCTCTAAGATATTATCTTTTTTAGCAAATAATGTGAAAGATAACGCCTCAAATTATCAAGTAGTAGAACGATGTGTTGATTTTGATTCATGTTGCTGTTAGTGTTACATACTAACCCTTTTTCTTCCCAATGTGAAACGATACGAAAAATCTTTCCCCCTCTTCGAACAGTCAAATCTGGAATGTGTATTTGTTTATTATTAGATGACATCATATTGACTCACGATTATGACCTCTGTTAGTTTTTGGCAAGTCAGGTATCCGAAGAGTAGGTGCATCTAGAAGCAAAAACAACCAGAATCATGGGTGCAGCAAAGGAAAACAAGATCACATTTTCCTGAACAGCACACCCAAAGTCCTAACCCCGAGGTTCTTCATTTCCACCAAAACAAATCCATGTCGTACATAGCTTACATAATACGAACTTTACACTCCTATTCAATATAGCATCACGACAATAAAGATGCAAATGAAAAGCATAAACATCAACAAATACACAGATGCGTCACCTAATTAAGCAGGACATGTATAAGAAAGGAACTCTTTGATCATGCTAACTTTTCTCAAAACACCATGTTGTCACGAAGCTTCAACAAAGCCAAACTTGCCGAGCACTGCTGTTGTTTCATCCCTTGAACTGCAAATGTGCACTGGTGTCAAAGAAATTCTGCCTAAAGGTTGTGGTAAAAACAGTTTTGTGCTTCCATTGCTCAATTTGATGAGGATTACAATAAAGTTTCAACGAATCAATGTTACTAGTACTCCTTACCTTCCATCTCTCAATATCTTGAAGATTCCTGGTGTTACTAGGTCCACAATTGTTGAACCAGCACGCCCAGAAGGAAGTATTCCACCATCAAAGACAAATGAACAATGTGGCCATAAATCCTCAAAATCTTTGATGCTGACACTACTAGGCTCTCCACTTAAGTTGGCACTAGTAAGAGCAAGTGCACTTCCAGCACCACGAGCAATGGATCGTATGAAATCCTGATCTGGCACACGAACTCCAATGCTATCCAAGCCAGGATTAAGTGATCTCTCTAATATACTGTTTTCACCTAAATGTAAACAAATGAATAGTATGCTCAACACCTCATTCTGCTTAAGACAGATGTTAGACAAAACTAAGAAAAAAAAAGGTGTGGTATCTGAACCTCGTTTTAGAACAACAGTGACAGGCCCAGGAAGTAGGCTATCAAGCAATCCATGCGGCAAGTGATCCACTAAAGCAAATCGTGATATGTCCGAGACATCAGCAACACAGATTGCCAGAGGGCGTGTTTGTATGCGCCCTTTGATCTCATAAATGCGATTAACTGCTCCTGCAGAGCTGTCATGAAGAGTGTTTTAAGAAGTTGAACCAACAAAAGAATACAGAATATCAAACAGTCAACAAACCTCTTAAATGGAACTGTTATCTTGAAAGATGAACTGTTCTAACTGGGTATAAAAACAGAATTTCAAAATAGCTGATGAATTTGGCAAGTCGGTGGATGACAATGATTAACTGACTTGATTTTTGAGTTGTTATGGAAGTACTTTTGAGTTCGATGTGCTATAAAATATTGCTCTGCATAATTTTAATGCACACTAATGTGGAGCTGAAGGAAAACAACAGAGAAAGGGAAGCGAAGTATGTATTGAAATTCCTATGACAACAGGAAAATGAAGAAAAGACTAACCAGGCATCACATGCAAATCCGTATATTGTATCAGTGGGCACAGCGATCACTTGTCCACTGTTGATTGCGTAAGTTGCTTTTGTGACATGATCTTTTGTTGCTGGGAAAATGTTTCCTGCCGTAGCCTCTATTCTATGCGCTGCATTTTCGGACACCCTAATTGAGCAGGATACTTGAGACTTTGTCTGTGGAGACGGTAATCTGGTGACCTTAACAAAGCTGTAACATAAAAAATGTGTCACTGTGTCAGTATTTTTTGTAGCTCTTTCAAAAAGAAGAAAAAAAAATGTAATTCTCTTATGTTGTAAAAAATAAATCACCATGAACAAACAAAATGTATTTTCAAGGAAACACGTTAATTTGAACGGGCTATTTTATTTAGGGATTAACACGTGATAATATTAGTAGTCCATGCTTCTTAAGCAGGCTAAAACTCCCAATTTTTTCCAAGCAAGTCCATTTTATCATAATCAAGGAACACACACACTATTAATTATCATACACAATCTATATTAGTGACATGACGTTGCTACCACGAGCTAAGATGGCTACTACTAGTGGATATCTATAATTTATTTTACAGATACAATGTTTCTTTTTTTGACACGGCATTTTAGATACAATATTAATCGAATACAATGAGTTCATCACAAACAGGCATCACTTGTCATCGCATGATTCGTAATTGTTTCATATAATTTTGTAGTTTGCATCCCAATGACAGAATAGGAGCATGAAAACATATCAACTAATTGCTGAGGTTAGAACATGGAACAACTATGTGGCTCATGCACACTAGCAAAACAACTCACAATAGATGGATGCATGTCCAATCTTACAATGAAAGAAATGACAATCTCTGAAAAAGTCGAAATTTCGAAACGGGGTATCGACTAGCGAGCAAGCAGAGAAGAGTTGGGAGACTGGGGAGATAACAATACCTGCGAGCCAGCGCCCGCCCGGTGGGAGCACGAACCAGGGGGAGCCCCTCCCCCGCCGCCCTCGCGCACGCCTTCATCTCCTCTTCTTCCCCGCAGGTCGCCGCAAGGGAGGAGGACGAGAAGCGAAGGAGCAGGTCCAGCAGGAGGTGTTATTGAGAGCTTTCGAGGCGGAGTCAAACGAGTTCGCTTTGACTAATCCGACATGGGTAAGGGATGAGGGGTCCTTGTGTTTCTCTGACAGCTGGGCCCCGGGCTACTCCTGGCTTCCGGGAGTTTGGCGAATCGTCTCGCCGTCTCGGAGTCTTGTGAGAGCTAGGGTTTAAGCACCCGGAGCGGCGGCGGCGGCGGCGAGGAGGAGGAGAGATGGCGGAGCCGATTGTGAGGTGCCTCCGGGACGGGCGCCTCGACGGCGAGCACTCGCCGGCGCTGGCCGTGGGGGGATCGCTTCAATGCTGCCAGCTCGCCGCGGGCGCGATGCTCCACGTCGCGGCCGCACTCGCCTCACAGGCCGCCGCGGGGAAGGCGCAGGCCAGGTTCTGTCAGTCTCTTCGCGTCCTGGTGCGTAGGCTTCGCATAGTTTTGGCTGACGGTGTGTATTGGCTGGGTTGTGAACTTTTGGTGGCGTAGGGGGCTGGTGGTTGTGGTGTTCGATCGGAGCCCGGAGGTGTACCTGGAATTCATGCGGCGCCGCGGCCTTGACACAAATGCTTTGAACCGATGGTATGATCTCACAAAACTATTTCTAAGAAATAAGACTGCTAGCCGTGCATGGACCAAGCGGCAACTATTTATCGGACAGGGATTGTCACTTGGACATGGACATGGGTGTTGGAATCCGATTCTGATTTGGATCTCTATCCACCAATTTTTCATTGGAGAGAGAATTTGAGCCGAATTGGCGCATTATTGAAAAAATGTCAGTAACTGTAAAACCAGAGCCTCTTTCATATCAGCATGTTGTGCACCAATGCAGGGGTAGAGCCAGCATATTAGCATCCGGGTCAAATGATTCTCATGACAAATTTTTTTTACGCTTAAGTAACCCCTTGCTTATGAAGAGAATTCAAACTTTCAAAAGTTTTTCTTTTAATTCATACTCATACTGACCGAGGTGATTCCAATGTTATCATTTCTTTGTTTGATCCCTGCAAGGCTGAAACCAATGTAGCTTCTCCTTAAGAGTAGATAAAGTAGATTATCATATTTAACTAAATTTCTGGAGGGTAGCTTATGAGTTTATATTAATGTTTAAATAAGGCACTAATTTTGATATTTAGTTTGTCTTGGTTGGTTGAACACAGCTTGAACTGTTGGTATCCGTATCTCTGTATTTTGCAAAATACGCCTTAATATTCTTTTGTTAAGCCAAATACCAAATGCAACTATGGGATCACACTGCAAAGGAATTTAAAGTTCCTAAATGATTAGGCAATCTCCTTTCCAATTCAAAGTTTGAAAGCTGATAGACTAACTTGGCAGTTTGGCCTGCAATCTGAGTGAAATGGTTAAGCTAACAACACACTGTTGTCGCATTGTTTGTAAGTTAGAATGCATTCCTGTAATGATAAAATGTATATGAATTTTCTTTACATGCATTCAACAGTGTCCGGATATTGGATTGCTATTCTGACCCCCTTGGATGGAAGCAGAAGATTCAAAATCAGCAGCATCGAGAGAACAGTACAAAGCAGTTCCCAGCAAACAAAGATAACATTACTGTTTTTAGAAATGTGAAGGATGTTAAAAAATTGATGTGCTCCATTACTGAAATTGGAGGAGGTATTATCGACCTTAGAGATTTTTTACTTGCTAATAATTTTCCTTTGTTTATGCCCTATGCCTAACCTGCTGCTCTTGCTATGGATGTCAGGATTTGAAGGAGAAGGCAAACAGTATTTTTCTATTGCTGTTGACTCGGTAAGAACTAACTAATTCTCTGTCAACCTTTTTATAGTAACTTTTGTGGTGAAAATAATACTTAGATCTCAGATTTTTTTTATATTAATTTGTTTGTCCCATAGGCGAAACTGGGTTCCTACAGATATTACTATCATTTGTTGAAGATTGTTCTTTTGTCCTTATTGGATTAACTGTGGAACTTATTTGACAAATGAAATTTCTGGAAGTGTGTGACGAAATTAAACATACATATAGTCTTGTACTTCGATTGTTTTGTTATTAGAGTTTCATTATTGTTGAATAGGTTGCAATTTTGGTAAATTATCATAACGTGTCTGGAACTAAAGCATTGTCACACAAACAACAGAGCTGCATAACATCATTCTGGAGTATTCCTTTTTTTTAGATCAAAGTATTCCATTATTTGTGTTGGCGTTGTTTACCTTTATAAGAAAAAGCCTGTTTTATCTCGTTATATATGATTCATATTCAAAAGATGAAAGTTCATTGACTACTTGACTCGTTGCACTTATAAGATGCTTTAAGTCTCATTTTATGCTTAACTCCAAGCATTCTTTGTGTTATTTCAGATTAGCTCTATGTTAAGGCATGCTTCCGTGCCATCAATTTCAGGCCTTCTTAGTAATCTTCGGAGCCATGGTAATTGTTTCCTCTTCTCCCTTTGTTCTATCTTGCATGCATGTTCTAGTGTAACCTTCATGAGTGGCTGAAACAGAATTTTCAATACTGTAGTGATGCTGTAGGGATGTGAATCATCTCGGTCTTTTAGGGTTAAACACTACATTTACATTGTGCATACTTATTTTGAATTATGGATGGCCACCTGAATGACTTCAAGGACAGTAAAGTGCATTAATATAAATCTGTCCTGTTGCAGAACCAGTATCATCGATCTTTTGGCTGATACATTCAGACCTCCATGAACCCAAGGTACCCCGAGCATTTGAATGTCTTTCTACTATGGTCGCTTGTGTAGAGCCAGCTCTTGTAGATCCTGTGTGTGTAGAAAGTCCTGGAAACTTGTCTGTCCTGGAGCAAAATTATTCAAAAGCAAAGTTTATTGTGCGCCTTAAAAGGCGAAACGGGCGGGTGAAGCACTTTGTAAGGCTCCCTGTTGCTCTGGTGTTCTTTTTTCCCTTCCTAAATTCCATTGAAGAATGTGGGTTGATAGTTGCTATGATCCTTGCCTGTGCAGTATGAGGAATTGTATGTTGAGGGAACTGATGTCAAATTTGATTCGGCTCCTTCTGTAATGACAGAAGTGAACCAAAGTCTAGTACCTAAGGTTAGTGCCTACGCTCTAGATTCTGTAACAATTAAATACTGATGTGTGCCACTTATATTCGTTGTTGTTTTGGTACACTGCAAATATTGGTTTTGAACTTTGATAAGCTGGTTTAACAGGTTCAGTTCAATCTTGAGCTGTCAGAAAAAGAACGCACTGACAGAGCAAATGTTGTTCTTCCTTTTGAACACCAAGGTAATTTAGGAGCTGAAATTAGTTTCCAAGTAGCGTATTAGCATCAATTGAAGCTATTATTGGTTCATTTTGATTCGGGGAGGCACATTGATGATTCATTTGGAACTGAGCTTTGCTAAATTATCTCAGGAAAGGGTGAACCTATTCGAATATATGATGGCCGCCGATCCCTACCTGAGGATCAAAGAGATTCTAACTTAGCACCAGCCCTTGTGGATGAAATAGCTCCAAAATCTGGAACTGCGAAGGGAGAGATACATTATGTCCGTGATTCAGATGACGAGCAACCTGACTCGGATGAAGATCCTGATGATGACTTGGACATATGAGTAGGCAATGTATGGGTTCTTTACCTTAGTAGGAGGCATGCACAGATCAATCCATGGTAATAGATAGCCCCATTAAGGAATGTAATCTTTTCTGAGTTGGCCTTTTTTGGGTGCTTATGCTTCACCTTGTTAATTGGGGATTGCACAAATACCGAAGTCCTAACAAATTTATGCTTATTTAGGACGTGTTTGCCGAAACCAACCTTGCTAGAATTCTGGTAACCCCGACAAGTTGTGTTTATATGAATGTTTGCCAAAACTTTGACAAATATGTATCTGGTTAATTACATTGCACGTGTTCCTTGCCATTCTTTGGCCAGATTGTGTATTACTGTCGGGTACCTGTAAAAGGGGTACCCTAACTTGGGCCCAGAACTACTCGGTAACAAGGCCCACCAACGAAGTTGGCCTGGCTCTGCATCCCAGCAAAGGCCCACCACAACAACTCCTCCTCAGCGTCCGTCCCGCTCGAGGTGGACGACCACCCTCGCGCGGGGATGTCCGTGACGATCGAGGCTCAGCGACCTCGAGAGAGACGTTCACCCTCTAGCGGGTGACTTTCGTCTCGTTCGAGGTTCGGCAGGCACGAGCTTACGGTTCAAGCTCGAGTTTGCCAAACTGGGAACAACACCCAAGGCTCTGCGACCTATCACTCCAAGTCATGATGACGCTCCTCTGCAGTCAAAAAGCAGGAGAATCACTGCGCCACGCCACCACCCACGCCCCGGTGAAGACACCGGTCAAATCCACTCGCAACAGTGGACTTCTGAGCGCCATGCTGCACGGCCAGACCTAACTTGGCAGCAGCACTATGCCAACCACTCCGCTGACTTTGCTCGCCTCGGGCGCGCCACCATCCTCAAAGGCGACCCTCGAAGGAGGCTACAGAGACTCGATCTGGACGCCGTACGCAAGTTGCCACCCTCGACGCCGTGAGCCGTCACAAGAAGGACATCACGTCAGCCACTGCCATGTCGTCAGCCGGAGTTGGAAGGCGCGATTCCTGCTCGCATAGTATGCGGCATGGGCAGCACAGTGCACTTAGCAACGTCAGCACCACGAACACATGTACTCGCACCCTCCCCCCTTGGTCCATAAAAAGGGAAAGGGAAGCCCATGCAAAGGGCACGGCCAGATGCACTCAAGTCCACACACGCTAGGACACACACCACTTAGCTAGCGACAGCCGAACTTGGGGACTTAGGAGCTCATCTCCTTCTCCCACCTTGCTTGTAACCCCCTACTACGAGCAACACGAAACTGGTGCTCAGCACCACTGCTGGACGTACGGACCCGTGGCCGGAACCAGGATAAAAACCCCTGTCTCTTCACCCGCCATCGGGGCAACGAGTGGATTAGCACCGCAATCACTTGTTTGTGCCGGTGTGACCAAATCAGGCACCGACAGTTGGCGCGCCAGGTAGGGGACCAGCGCTGCGCAATCCTCGTTCCCGATGGCGAACTTCGACCAAGGACGGCCCCCGCTAGGCGAGAGCAATCTGCTCCCAGTGGGGCAGGAGATCTCGTTCGGGAGCTTACGGTTCCAGGCATGTGGCGATGGTTACCACATGCGCATCCTCCAGGAGGAACCAAGCAACCAACTGGAGCCTCCTCATCTGCCACTGGCAGCACCGCGACGACGGAATCGTCCCGGACCTCGCGTACGACGAGCGCGCGCTGCAAGGCGCGCCGCCGACGTCAGCATCCCCCCTCCCACGAGGGAAGGGGAGATCTCGCGATCAGGGTCACAGGAGAGGGCTGCTCCCTTCCTCCCGGGACCCATTTCTGCACCAGGTGCTACGACGGCATGTCCCTATCCCTATGGGCTACGCGGCCCTACGGCCACGTACGCCTCGCTCGTCCGCACCGCCATGAGTGCGTATGATGGCCAGCCAGGCCGTCATCCGGCCTCGGGACGCGATCTCACCGCTCTGACGCCCAACGATTCCCACACGGAATCGGAAGATGGATATGCCTTTGAGCATGAGCACCCTGGTTGGGACTACTCGGGTCTCCGCGACCCAGAGGCCCTTCTAGCCTTCCAAACAGCGGTGGATTATTGCTTCGGCTATTCCGATGATGAGTATGGTCTGACCAGGGAGTGTTTCGTCATCAGCGACGGGCGGGTCAGCAAAGGATCGACGTCGGACGACGATGGTGGAGATGACGACCAGGGAGGCAACAACGGCGTAGATCCGGTAGGCGCGCAGCCACCGGACCCATCGGATCACTTGCCTTCCGAGGACGAGCGACATCCACGCCGCCTGCCACGAGTTGCTCGCCCCCACGACTCGGGAGGTGGCGACGTCTCACCACCGGCACGCTCCAACCACGAGCCGCCCAAACAAGGCCACGAATGGAGCACGGAAGCGCGACGTGCGGGGCGAGTAGCTCAGGCCCGCATCCTTGCCGAGGGCAGAGATGACGACCTCGCTCCCAGGACGAGCCAAAAGCTCATCGCGGCGGCCGCACTACTCCGAGCCATGCCGGAAGCAGCTACCCCCGAGGGGCGGAAGCTGCATCTCGAGGCCCAAAAGTTGGTTGAGAACGCCGCCTGACAGCAGGCCGAGAGCTCAGCCTCCCGCCTTCGACGCTCATCAGCCTCGAAGGGCGAACGAGGAGGGGAGTCATCGGTACGCTCACCCCGGCCTAACGGCAGGGCACGAGCACAATCCCGGGGCGACTCCCACCGGGACATGGCGCGACGCCACGTCAGCGAACCACGTGCACCCGAAGCAGGAACACTTCCCGCGAGAGTGCCCGCGAGATCACGCCTCCGGGACACCCGAGGCGTGATCAACGATGGCGACGCCCGCAACACGCTGAACCAAATGAGGCAGCGAGAGGGAGCCTGGACCCACCAACGCGGGCGCACCGACGTTGGGTGGAACCGGGATGCGGCCCCGGAGCCAGCGGGAACGCGGGTGTTTAGTCGCAACATCCGCACCGCCCCGATTCCCCCCCCCCCCGCTTCCGACAGCCTACTACCATCACCAAATACTCTAGGGAAACGGACCCCAGGGTATGGTTGAACGATTACCGCCTAGCATGCCAGCTCGGCGGTGCTACAGATGACGACATGATTATCCGCAATCTGCCACTCCACCTGGCAGATTCCGCGCGGACATGGCTCGAGCATCTGCCCCCCAATCGGATCCACGACTGGAATAACCTGGTCGAGACCTTCGTGGGGAACTTCCAGGGCACCTACATGCGCCCCGGGAACACGTGGGATCTTCGAGGGTGCAACCAAAAGCCCGGCGAATCCTTGAGGGACTTCATCCGGCGCTTCTCCAAGCGTTGCACCGAGCTGCCCAACATCATCGACACTCAGATCATCCACTTCTTCCTTGAGAGCACCACTAGCTACAACCTAATATGCAAGTTGGGGAGGGACCCTCCCCCCGACGCGAACCGGCTATTCGAGGTAGCCTCTAAATACGCTTCGGGGGAGGAGGCGGCGAACGCCATCTTCAACGGCAAGAAGGAAAAGCGCCCCGAAGAGACGCCCACGGAGGGCAGCAAGCCAAGGAAGCCCTCGAGGAAGTAAAATCAAGGCAATAAGGGGAAGAAGTATCGAACCCCTCAGGAGAAAGGCAACAACGGCAAACGAAGTCCCCGCAGTGGACCCCAGCCACAAGGGGCCTTGAGGCCTTCCATGTGGAGGAGAGTCTTTGATGCCGACGACGTGTTCTTCAACATGGGACGACCCACCACCGACGGAAATCCTCGCGAACGCCTGCGACATCCAACAGCTAAGTCGCTTCTACCCCTAGAGCGGCTTCAGCCCCTCGAACCCTTTTGTACATACTTTCGATTGTACAAACTCTTGATTAAGTATTTGGCTTAGCTCTCGCAAGTTGTGAACGAATCAAGTGGACTCGAGTCCACTCATACTTGAGTGAGGGTTGGTCCTACCCTCGCTAGGACCATCCCTCCCTCGGGGGCTACAATGGGGACGAACCCCCGAAAAAGTCAATACTTTTTCGAAATTCTTGTGATATCTCGAGCGTATCGCCAAGTGCTCTTTTGAAACCCTCGAAGGGAAGACACTAGGCGTGAAACGGACAAGGGCAGGGTCGCCTGAGCCGAGTGTCCGCCTACGCCTCGAGGCTACGGCAGCACCTCACTTCCCTCCGCCTAAGTCATTCACGTACGATCGATCCTAGTGGCGACTTCCTTCCGAGGCGCATGCATTGGACACAACATGCATCGCAGAGATACCGCTTGAAAACAAACCCCGTTTAACGATACAAATGATGTTTAACGAAAACAAGTAGGATGTATGAAAACAAACGAACTGTTCTTACATCAGGAAACGCAAGTCTCTAAACTACTTTTTACACTCGGGCTCGATGGCCCGAGACTTTCAGGGATTGCCCCCGCCGCCAAGGTCGTCCCAGCCGTCACCATCCTCACCAGGAAAGAGGACGCCCTCGAAGTGGCCAGCAAGCACTCGCGCCGTCTGGTCAACAGCAGCATCGGCTTCCTCGATCGCCACCACTGCCTCCTCGTCGTTAAGGTTGTCGGCGACGACGTACCCGGCGGCGAGCTTCGAGAGGTCCGCTTGGTAGTGCGTCGTGACCACTCCAAGCGTCTTCCGAATCCCGAGCAGGAGGGCTTCCTTCACACGTGAGGTGAAATGCCCCCCAAGCGCTCGAAGGCGACTGGCGAGGGAGCTGCCAGACTGCACGTCGGCACCAGCAATTTCGTTGCAGGCCGCCGAAGCAGCCTGTACCAGCTCATCGAGCTCACGCTGGGTCGCCGAGTGTGCCACCAGCAGAGCCCCTTTCGACTCCGTCTCGGCCTGGAGCGCTTGCTTCAGCGCTGCACCAACAAGGCTGTCAGAAACGAAAAAGCAACAAAGCAAAAGGATCGAGACTCGAGCAAGATCGGCTTACCCTCGACTTGACCCTGGGCAGCCTCGTGGGCTTTCTCCGCCGTGGCCCGAGCCGCTTGCTCTAGCTCGAGCTGGTCTCGAGCCTCCACCACGAGACGCCGTTCCTCCCCAAGCGCCGACTCCGCCGCACGGCGCGCGACTCGCTCGTTGTCCAGGCAAGTGCTGTTGTTCGCGAGCTGCTCGCGCAGGGCGCCGACCATGTCATCTAGGCGAGTGATGACTTCGCCCTTCTCTCGACACTCGGCGGCAACCCGGTCCCGAGCGTCTTGGAGGTCGGCCAGTTGGCGGTCCCGAGCCTCCACCACCCCCGACAATCGGCGGAGCTCCAACAACAGCGCCGCAATTTGGTCGTTCTTCGCGAACGCCTCCTTGCGGAGTTCCTGCGAAAAACGAGCTATGCATCTCTTGAAAAGCTATTACGACAGAACACCGGCTGCAACGAAACGCACCTGGTGGACCTTGCCAGCCTCATCATGAAAACGAAGAGCGTCTCGCAGCGCCCGGATGACACCCTGACCGTGCTCCAACTGAACGTCCCATAGACGCTCCTCCACTGCGGCTTCACGAACGAACTGCTCGGGAAGATCGCTGCGGGATTGCCACATCACGGGGGACCCATGCTCGTTGACGCGAGTAGGTACTTTTTGCTCGGCGCGGCCGACGCTGGTCCCGTTGGAAGCACGACGAGGGTCGACGACGCGGCCCCGCCACTCTCATGCCCCTGCGGCACGGAGGCTCGCACCTCCAGAGCCTCGGCCAGCTCCGACAGAAGGGGAAACCTGCCGCCAAGGGGCCGTCCCTCTCCCCCGTCATGCGGGGGGACCATCGCGACGTCCGTCTCCACGGGCGCCGCAGATGGCTCCTCAACACGAGAAACCCCCTTAGGCGCGGGGGTGGCGTCCTCGGTCCGAGCAACCTCGGCGCGGGGCTCGACGACGCCCTCGAGAAGTTGAGGCGGCCTTGGCTCCTCAAGGACCCGAGGCGTCTCCCCGCACGGCTACCGCTCGACCTGCAGCCTCGCCTGAGCGTCGAAAAAGGTGACGAAGTCCTGCACGACCTCATTCGCCGGGTCCGAGAGTTGCGAGGACGGGTGAGGCGACGAGCTTGGTCCGACCTTGAGGGCCGTGGTCGACGCAAGGGAAGGCACGGTCCGTCCACCAAACCGACTGCGCCACAAAAAAAACTAAGTCAGAAACAAAAATGAAGTATCAATGACAAGTGAGCAACGAAGAAAATATACCGAACGATGGGGAGCTTCCGCTTCAGCCTCGCGGCTGAGACGGGAGCCACCCTCGAGACCTCGCCTCCCGTGGAGGCGTCGGCCTCCCCTTGAGGAGTCACCCTCGAAGCCTCCTCGCCCCCCGTAGAAACGACGGACTCTATTTGGGGGGCCTCTATTCCTGGCCCACGGGCTGGGGCCTCCTCGACAGCGCCCAGCCGCTCGGGTGCCTCGCCTCAATCTTGGGGTACCTCGAGGGTAGCCGCCGCTACCCCCGACGGGCTCCCGAGAGCAGGCACCGTGGTCGACGGTGGAGCTTCGAGGTTGATGGGCTCTCCGCTGCCGTCCTCAGACGCTGCAGCAAGGGCGTCCCCACCGGGGGAGGCCCGAGAAGAGATGGGAAGCTCGAGAGGAGATGGGCTCCTCGCCCCACCGTCTTCCTCGGATCCCTCACCAGCGGGATCAGGGGAAGTCTCCGGCGTCGGGAGCGGTGAGAACCTCAGCCTCTCCCGCTCGCGGTTCTCCTCCAAGTGCTCCCTCTTCTTCCGCTCCTTTCGCTTCCGCCGCGCCTCCTTCCGATCCTTCTCCTGCTTTGCCTTCTCAGCAAGGGTGCTGTTGACGGCCCTGTCCTCGGGGACAGGGGGCTTGGAAGTGTGGCCGCGGGACAGACCCTGCGAAACACCAGTCGCGAGTTCAAAGACACGAAACCGAAACGAGAAATAAATACGAGAATCGGAAGGCACTTACGAAACTGAAGTGGCCATCCTCGGGCCGCATGGGCACTACCCACGGGTTATCCAACCGGTCGACGGCACGCCGCGCCCGCTGGACGGCGGTGGCGACGGGCAATGGCTCCGCCGCCATCGCTGTGCCGGTGACGTCGGCGCCCGGCGTCATCCCAAACAGCGGGAGCCTCCTCTGCATAAGGGGAAGCACCCGCCGCCGGTGGAAGTTCGCGATAACGCCGCCAGCAGTAAGGCCGTGCCTCGACAGGCTTTGGAGTGCCCCGATCAGGGGGGCGAGCTTGTCCTTCTGCTCCGGCGGCGACACCCCGTAGACCCAGCGGTCCTGCTTCTCCGTCAGCAATCTGCCGGTGTAGGGCGGCAGACGCCCCCCGTCGTTGCGGAGGTAGAACCACCCCTTGTCCCAATCTTGGTTGTTGGAAACCATGGAACAAGGGATGTAGAGCTCCCTGCGGCTCCTCCGGACTTGGAGCACGAAGCCACCAGCGCGAGCAGGGCGACGGACCCCCTTGGTGACACACTCTAAATAGAGCTCTCCAAAGAAGAGGTGGCGCCACAGATCCCAGTGGGCTTCGATGCCCAAGTAGCCCTCGCATACGGCGACGAATACCGCCGCCTGCGAGATGGCGTTGGGTGAGAAGTTGTGCAGCTCCACCTTGTAGTGGAAGCACAACGCTCGCAAGAATCGTCCCGCCGGAACGCCGAAGCCCCGCTCATGAAGGCGAACGAGGCTGACGACGTAGCTCGCCGGCGGGGCGGGCTCCGCAGCGGTCCCCGGCGAGATCCAGACCGGTGGTTCGCCGTCGACGTTTGCGGCAACACTCCGACCTCCACGAGCCCCTCTAGGCAAGTCTTGGTGGCCGTCGATGGCTCCCACGGCGCGGGGTCGACGAGTTGGACCATGGCGACAGGTGGAAGTTTAGGCGAAGGAGGAAGACGACGCAAGGGCTAGAAGGCAAGGGAGGCGTACCCTTGGCAGGAGCCCTGCCGTGCTATTTACACTCCCCCGCGGAGCAAGGTGCGGCAGGACGCCGGCCGTGACACGCCAGCCCCCTAGGCTGACAGTCAGGCCCGCCCCAGGAGACGTAACGGCACTGGCCGCGTCAACCGCTCTAACCGCCTTAATCGCGCCGTAATACTCGAGGAGTCTGGCACAGTAAACGTGCGGTCGTGTCGAACCGCGCCCGCACGCCTCGCCTGAAAAGGCACGCCCACTTCTCCCACGAAACCACGAAATCTTCCTTAGTGGTCGTCATGACCCGCGCAAAACGAGGAAGGGCGCATTCAAGGCGCCCACCCTCGAAGGGAAAGCCTCGAAGCTCGAAGGCTCGAGGAAGACCCGTCGAGGGACAGAGGCCTCGAAAGCCTCGACAGGCACCAGCCCCTGCAGGGTTGCACCCCACCCCTACGGAGGCTCGGGGGCTACTGTCGGGTACCTATAAAAGGGGTACCCTAACTTGGGCCCAGAACTACTCGGTAACAAGGCTCACCAACGAAGTTGGCCTGGCTCTGCATCCCAGCAAAGGCCCACCACAACAACTCCTCCTCAGCGATCTTCCGCTCGAGGTGGACGACCACCCTCGAGCGGGGATGTCCGTGACGATCGAGGCTCAGCGACCTCGAGGGAGACGTTCACCCTCGAGCGGGTGACTTCCGTCTCGTTCGAGGTTCGGCAGGCACGAGCTTACGGTTCAAGCTCGAGTTTGCCACACTGGGAACGACGCCCAAGGCTCTGCGACCCACCCTCCCCCCTTGGTCTATAAAAAGGGAAAGGGAAGCCCATGCAAAGGGCACGGCCAGACGCACTCTAAGTCCACACACGCTAGGACACACACCACTTAGCTAGCGACAGCCGAACTTGGGGACTTAGGAGCTCATCTCGTTCTCCCACTTTGCTTGTAACCCCCTACTACGAGCAACACGAAACTGGTGCTTAGCACCACTGCTGGACGTACGGCCCCGTGGCCGGAACCAGGATAAAAACCCCTGTCTCTTCACCGCCATCGGGGCAACGAGTGGATTAGCACCGCAATCACTTGTTTGTGCCGGTGTGACCAAATCAGGCACCGACAATTACTTATAATAAAAACTAGAGTTTTAGGAAAGCTTTTTTATACAAATTTTTGTTATATGAACATCATTCATCGTATATTAGCTGAGTAGTAATTGTTTGGTCAAGTACTTCTCCCTTTACAGCGCTGTGCATAATTATTACAGGCTTAACATGTTAGCTTGGCCTCGGACTTGGAGTAGAACAGGCAATCTACTCGTTCGCACTGCGCCTGTGGTCCTCTACTCCTCATGCCTTTTTCTTTTCTATTCCTTGCACCGTTTTTTTATTTTTGCCTGTGCCTACTAGTAGGGCGTAGCTTTTGGGCCGACGACGGCTCTGCCTGCTATTTCCCCGAACCACACTGGTATTGCTTCCCTGCCAGTAGATGCAGAACAAACGGTGATCCTAACTTCTACGGCCCTTTGTTGTACCAACCAAAAACGTCAGAGGATCTCGTTCTATCTCCCATTCTTCACAACACGAGCAGTCCATCACATGTATATATCTATGAACTTGAAGATGTCATAAATCTAGAAGCCTCGCCTGAGCGTCGAAAAAGGTGACGAAGTCCTGCACGACCTCATTCGCCGGGTCCGAGAGTTGCGAGGACGGGTGAGGCGACGAGCTTGGTCCGACCTTGAGGGCCGTGGTCGACGCAAGGGAAGGCACGGTCCGTCCACCAAACCGACTGCGCCACAAAAAAAACTAAGTCAGAAACAAAAATGAAGTATCAATGACAAGTGAGCAACGAAGAAAATATACCGAACGATGGGGAGCTTCCGCTTCAGCCTCGCGGCTGAGACGGGAGCCACCCTCGAGACCTCGCCTCCCGTGGAGGCGTCGGCCTCCCCTTGAGGAGTCACCCTCGAAGCCTCCTCGCCCCCCGTAGAAACGACGGACTCTATTTGGGGGGCCTCTATTCCTGGCCCACGGGCTGGGGCCTCCTCGACAGCGCCCAGCCGCTCGGGTGCCTCGCCTCAATCTTGGGGTACCTCGAGGGTAGCCGCCGCTACCCCCGACGGGCTCCCGAGAGCAGGCACCGTGGTCGACGGTGGAGCTTCGAGGTTGATGGGCTCTCCGCTGCCGTCCTCAGACGCTGCAGCAAGGGCGTCCCCACCGGGGGAGGCCCGAGAAGAGATGGGAAGCTCGAGAGGAGATGGGCTCCTCGCCCCACCGTCTTCCTCGGATCCCTCACCAGCGGGATCAGGGGAAGTCTCCGGCGTCGGGAGCGGTGAGAACCTCAGCCTCTCCCGCTCGCGGTTCTCCTCCAAGTGCTCCCTCTTCTTCCGCTCCTTTCGCTTCCGCCGCGCCTCCTTCCGATCCTTCTCCTGCTTTGCCTTCTCAGCAAGGGTGCTGTTGACGGCCCTGTCCTCGGGGACAGGGGGCTTGGAAGTGTGGCCGCGGGACAGACCCTGCGAAACACCAGTCGCGAGTTCAAAGACACGAAACCGAAACGAGAAATAAATACGAGAATCGGAAGGCACTTACGAAACTGAAGTGGCCATCCTCGGGCCGCATGGGCACTACCCACGGGTTATCCAACCGGTCGACGGCACGCCGCGCCCGCTGGACGGCGGTGGCGACGAGCAATGGCTCCGCCGCCATCGCTGTGCCGGTGACGTCGGCGCCCGGCGTCATCCCAAACAGCGGGAGCCTCCTCTGCATAAGGGGAAGCACCCGCCGCCGGTGGAAGTTCGCGATAACGCCGCCAGCAGTAAGGCCGTGCCTCGACAGGCTTTGGAGTGCCCCGATCAGGGGGGCGAGCTTGTCCTTCTGCTCCGGCGGCGACACCCCGTAGACCCAGCGGTCCTGCTTCTCCGTCAGCAATCTGCCGGTGTAGGGCGGCAGACGCCCCCCGTCGTTGCGGAGGTAGAACCACCCCTTGTCCCAATCTTGGTTGTTGGAAACCATGGAACAAGGGATGTAGAGCTCCCTGCGGCTCCTCCGGACTTGGAGCACGAAGCCACCAGCGCGAGCAGGGCGACGGACCCCCTTGGTGACACACTCTAAATAGAGCTCTCCAAAGAAGAGGTGGCGCCACAGATCCCAGTGGGCTTCGATGCCCAAGTAGCCCTCGCATACGGCGACGAATACCGCCGCCTGCGAGATGGCGTTGGGTGAGAAGTTGTGCAGCTCCACCTTGTAGTGGAAGCACAACGCTCGCAAGAATCGTCCCGCCGGAACGCCGAAGCCCCGCTCATGAAGGCGAACGAGGCTGACGACGTAGCTCGCCGGCGGGGCGGGCTCCGCAGCGGTCCCCGGCGAGATCCAGACCGGTGGTTCGCCGTCGACGTTTGCGGCAACACTCCGACCTCCACGAGCCCCTCTAGGCAAGTCTTGGTGGCCGTCGATGGCTCCCACGGCGCGGGGTCGACGAGTTGGACCATGGCGACAGGTGGAAGTTTAGGCGAAGGAGGAAGACGACGCAAGGGCTAGAAGGCAAGGGAGGCGTACCCTTGGCAGGAGCCCTGCCGTGCTATTTACACTCCCCCGCGGAGCAAGGTGCGGCAGGACGCCGGCCGTGACACGCCAGCCCCCTAGGCTGACAGTCAGGCCCGCCCCAGGAGACGTAACGGCGCTGGCCGCGTCAACCGCTCTAACCGCCTTAATCGCGCCGTAATACTCGAGGAGTCTGGCACAGTAAACGTGCGGTCGTGTCGAACCGCGCCCGCACGCCTCGCCTGAAAAGGCACGCCCACTTCTCCCACGAAACCACGAAATCTTCCTTAGTGGTCGTCATGACCCGCGCAAAACGAGGAAGGGCGCATTCAAGGCGCCCACCCTCGAAGGGAAAGCCTCGAAGCTCGAAGGCTCGAGGAAGACCCGTCGAGGGACAGAGGCCTCGAAAGCCTCGACAGGCACCAGCCCCTGCAGGGTTGCACCCCACCCCTACGGAGGCTCGGGGGCTACTGTCGGGTACCTATAAAAGGGGTACCCTAACTTGGGCCCAGAACTACTCGGTAACAAGGCTCACCAACGAAGTTGGCCTGGCTCTGCATCCCAGCAAAGGCCCACCACAACAACTCCTCCTCAGCGATCTTCCGCTCGAGGTGGACGACCACCCTCGAGCGGGGATGTCCGTGACGATCGAGGCTCAGCGACCTCGAGGGAGACGTTCACCCTCGAGCGGGTGACTTCCGTCTCGTTCGAGGTTCGGCAGGCACGAGCTTACGGTTCAAGCTCGAGTTTGCCACACTGGGAACGACGCCCAAGGCTCTGCGACCCACCCTCCCCCCTTGGTCTATAAAAAGGGAAAGGGAAGCCCATGCAAAGGGCACGGCCAGACGCACTCTAAGTCCACACACGCTAGGACACACACCACTTAGCTAGCGACAGCCGAACTTGGGGACTTAGGAGCTCATCTCGTTCTCCCACTTTGCTTGTAACCCCCTACTACGAGCAACACGAAACTGGTGCTTAGCACCACTGCTGGACGTACGGCCCCGTGGCCGGAACCAGGATAAAAACCCCTGTCTCTTCACCGCCATCGGGGCAACGAGTGGATTAGCACCGCAATCACTTGTTTGTGCCGGTGTGACCAAATCAGGCACCGACAATTACTTATAATAAAAACTAGAGTTTTAGGAAAGCTTTTTTATACAAATTTTTGTTATATGAACATCATTCATCGTATATTAGCTGAGTAGTAATTGTTTGGTCAAGTACTTCTCCCTTTACAGCGCTGTGCATAATTATTACAGGCTTAACATGTTAGCTTGGCCTCGGACTTGGAGTAGAACAGGCAATCTACTCGTTCGCACTGCGCCTGTGGTCCTCTACTCCTCATGCCTTTTTCTTTTCTATTCCTTGCACCGTTTTTTTATTTTTGCCTGTGCCTACTAGTAGGGCGTAGCTTTTGGGCCGACGACGGCTCTGCCTGCTATTTCCCCGAACCACACTGGTATTGCTTCCCTGCCAGTAGATGCAGAACAAACGGTGATCCTAACTTCTACGGCCCTTTGTTGTACCAACCAAAAACGTCAGAGGATCTCGTTCTATCTCCCATTCTTCACAACACGAGCAGTCCATCACATGTATATATCTATGAACTTGAAGATGTCATAAATCTAGAAGCTCAAAATATATTATGGAACAGAGAAAGTAGCCATCTGGAAACGTGCATTGTTGAGTAAGCTCCAGCTGTCTTAGGTATTGCGATTTCAATTGGAACAACCACTTGTACACTATGCAAAGCAATCACAAACCTTATAGGTTGCATAAACAGTCTCGTTTCTTCGTTGCGAAATAAAATTTCATAGAACTGGAAGACCAATAGCAAAAATATATACAGAGCTGTTCACAGAACCTAGCACAGATATCCATTCTACTGAAAGTAGAAACTAGCGAGCAAATCAAATTTTGGAGAAAGACGGTCCAAACAAATAGGGCGCTGCTAGCACCCAAACATCCGGCACATCCGATGGGGACCGTATCCCATCCGACAGTCCATGCAACATTCTAGGCTGACTCAGTGTAATAAAGAAAGTTCTAAGTTGCAACCTCAGTAACTCACATAATGGGATGATCACGCTCAATTTCTCCCATTCTACACAATAGACACGATCACAAGGAAATACCATATCTGGCAAAGGCACATATAGCAGAACGCCATCCCCTCCATGGATCATGGTTTTCAATAACATAAACACAAGCTCAACATATAGGATGCACTGATTAGAAAGCACGGGTCCAACATATAGGATGCACTAATAAGCAAGCACGTACTCATGTTCCACAAACACTCCGCAACACATAGGCTGAGACAATAGAGGTGGAGTCTTAAACATCCATGCCAGAAACAAAACAAAGCCCAGAAGCAAAGCTTGCTATTTCCCAACACCAACTAACTAAGAGACACCTGGCAACAACAGGACCAGATCAAGCAGAAGATGTGCTACCGTTGTCTCGTTGCCTTTCATCACACGTTCCTGACTCCTTTACTCGGCACATTGCTGCAAAAACAAAACAATTCAGGAATTAGACAGATGATAATGCTAGCTATGCAATGTTATTTAGCAAAGACATGAGTTCACAAATAGAGGAAGCATGAGTTGCACGGATCAAATGATGTGGCATGGTGGTAGAACAACCTTACTCCCTGCCAACGCCAATGCCAGGGGCCCTGCTGCAGGATGGTGTTGGTCGAACTTCCTCTTGCGTGAAGCATGCTTGCTTTGGAGGAAATCAGATGGGATGACAAGATGTTTAGTGAAAAAGTAGTTGTGAGCAAATCCATGCCATTGGAGCCTCTTGAGGCTCATGTCAAAGATGCAGATGTCATCCTCCACCAGAGGCTGATAGTGCCGAGGGAATTTGCTCTGGTCGGCTATCGTGACACAGAGGGCACCGCCCTCTGTGAGAAGAGGGTACGCCAGTGGCGCCTTGGGCAACCGCGCCTCCTTGAAGCCATCGAACTCCCATATCTCACTGACACGAACCTCCTCCATTTTCTCCCACCGCGGCTTCTGGAAGTTGCCTGTCAGAGTCCAAATCTTCACCACGGCATCTGCAGGTTCCGTGGCATGATCAATGCAGACGAACCAGATGGAGTCCCCGACGCAGCTCATGGTGCGGTTTACCTTCACCAACCCATCTGACACCACCTCCTCCTCCGAGTCAAGCAGGCACTCGCGCGGCAACCTGATGAAGCCGAATTCGTTGTAGTCGCTGGTGTCCAGGTTGCAGTACATGAGCCCTCGCGAGAGATCGGCCCAGATACCCTTGCTTTGTAAAGAGAAGGCCACATGAGCGATGATTGGTTCCTCGAATTCCTTATGCTGAAAGTGCTTCTTGATCAGCCACGGACCGGTGCCGTCAGACGCTTGGTTCGCCCTTGTTTCCGGAGTACACGCGCAGAGAATTCTGCACGGCACCGGAGCCAGCTCACGAGCCATGACGAACAGCTCGAAATCATCGCTGCCGTTGCGCTTGGCAACAGGCTTGGACGTACAAACGGTTGCGAAGAGATCTGGTACGTACTGGATCAAGGAGAGCGACGCGGTGGTGTTGTCGTAGACGAGGTAGTAGGTGAGGTCGCGGCAGAACGGGCGGACGAAGGTCAGGATGATGACGGTGAGGCCCTGCTCGTCGGCCATCTGGATGATGCCTCCGGCAAACATCCGGTGGTGGACGAGCAAGTCCTTGAGGGGGCACGTGAGCTGGATCTCCAAATCGAACCTCTGAAACGCCTCCTCGGTCATGCGGATAGCCAGAGAGGATGTGAGAAGCGGGTCGTCGCCGAGGCGTGAGTAAAGCTTGAGGCCTTCCACCGCCTCCTTGCCGTGCTGCCCGCATCCGTAAGCCCTCTTGCTTGCGCACTCGATCTCCTTCCACCCATGCTCTGGCTCGTCGGTAAACTCACCCATATCCACTTTGTACCCTAGCAAGAATATAGGAGAAGGACGCCGGACCGCGGCCATGGCTGACGCTCCGTGCAGATGGCGGAGGGCGAGGTGGGGAAAGGGCTAGATCTGTTTTGCGCTCCGTGTTGGCGGCGGGGGGCGAGGGAGCGAGCTGCGAAACGGATCTGTGTTGCGAACTTGTGGCACAGGAATACAGGATGGGAAGGAGACGGTCACGGCACGCAATTCGAATTGGCCCCGATTCCATGGATCGAAGGAAGCAAGGTGAGCGGAGATTCGTTCGATGCGGGTTCACGCGGATCGTGGGGCTGGTGGACGGCAGATGCGGTTCCTGAACAAACACACGGCGATGAATACGCGTGGACTCGGTGCACGATGAACCAACTCTACGTTTGTTGGCCGGCTTTTTTCTTTTTAACCATGGGTGAAAAAACACTATAAATCCAATAAAACATGAAAAAAATATAGATCCCAAAAGACTGTAGATAAGTATGGAAAAGAATATTCTATAAAAGAAAGAAATACACTGATCACCAAAAAACACTGTAGATGAATAATGTTCTGTGAGTGGAAGCGGTGGGATGAATAGGGAAAAGTTGGATAAATAGTGGTTTTTTGGAAAACTTTTTTGAATCTAAACGGGGCCTTAGAGCCACGAAGTCGGCGTCATGATTCACGATGCGGCGTGCCCAATGGTGAGCGCTTCGCTAGCTGACTCGGCTGGGAGCTGATGTGGAGGAGAGAGTATGAGGCAAAAGAAAGTCGCAACTTGTTCGTGGCTAGTAGCAGCGCGGAGCAAGCAGGGTCCTGGCAGCCAATAAAAGGAGAGCAGTGGAGCGAAGAGATTATACGAAGGTGTGTTTACATCACCTAAGTTTTCATAGAAAAACACTATTTATTTAACTTTTCTTTATTTATCTTATTCCTCCTACTCACAGAACACGCTTCCCAACACGACCTATATTGTTTTTTCCCCAAATTATCCACACCCTAAATTGCTCTCACATATGATCCCCGCAAAAGATGCTCCATGTCTGTTGGCGAAGTCGCCAATCATTGGCTTGCAGCTAAGAGCATCTGTACTGGCCAGATCATCGTCCTCCGTGGCGTGTGGAGGAGCCGATTCAACTACGGGAGGAAACGGATCAAGAAGGAGAGAGAACGAATTGAATCATTTTTTTAGCCGATTCTTTCTCAGTTGACAACAGAGCAGGCCCACCTGCAGCCGTGTTCCTCTCTCCCGACTCAGGCCCCGTTTAGTTCCCAAAAGATTCCTCAACTTTTCACTATTCATCTAACTTTTCACTATTCATTCCATCTCTTCTACTCACAGAACACTATTCATCTACAGTGTTTTTTTGGTGAACAGTGTATTTTCGGGGAATCTTTCCCCAATCTAAACACACCCTCAAAGTCCAAAGCCACCAACAGTCATAGCAACAATTTTTTATTACGTCTGGGGCCCACAAAGCTGCATTGTTCATATGATTCGGCTCAACCAAAATGTTTACGTGGCTGTCCTTTCCTGCTATGAATCGACTCACCGCTAAGGATGCTCTAAGCTATGCATGCATCGCTAGCGAGAGAAGATTGGCATTGTTTACAAAATAAAATATAGATTTAGCTGGCGATGCCGTCGGCTGTTGGAGGAGGCCTAAGGTTACTGTCCATCAGCTCTTTGCTACTCTTAAATTATTTAATCGATAAATACTGTCATAACAGTATAAAAGTAGGTTGAATCTTTGCTAGCTCTTAGCCGTCTGCAACAGTGATGTGATCGGCTCTTGAACCAAAGCCAGACACATCAAGAGTTGCATTGTTTAATGAATTAAAAAATACTATCAGAAGGCTAAGAGATAGCAAAGAACCAACTCATTGTACTTTTTTTGGCATTGTTTTCACACTGTTAATCAATTAAATAATTTAAGGGCCAATATGAATAGTACCCCATCGAAGAAGGCCTAAGGCTAGTCTCAATGGTAATTTCATGGGTACTGTTACCTAGACTGTCACGCCAGCTTTTAGTTGGAATAAAAATGTCACTCTCACTGCACAATTTAATACTTAGTATGCAACATTTAAATCTTGCATGTATGTTGATATGATCAAATGTGGCATGGAAATTATGTAGCCATTTGCTATCGATTTTAAAATAAGTATCAGCACAATAGAGGATTCATAATTGTCGTACCCGGTTTTAGAAAGAAAACCGAGTACATCTCATATGTGTGCTGGATCAAATTTCACACATATGATAGACCGTGAGTGAATAGCAGAAACAGTACTCAAACGAATATTTAATAAATAAAGTATTTATTACACTCACGAATATGGCACAAAGGCAAATTAAACTAGTTCACACGATAACTAAAGACGATAACTCCAAAAGCACTCCACAGGCATCTGACTGGTGGAACACACGCCTAGAACTCATCAAGATCGCTGAGGTACTCCGCTCCATTATTACCTTCTGATCCAATATAAGCAAGGATGAGTACACTTATGGTTGGTACTCAGCAAGTGGGGGAAATATGCAAGCTATCAAGGAAAGGCTTGGTTTGCAGCGGTCAGCATTTTAGTTGGTCAAGTTTTATTAATAAGCAACTATTTACTAGAATATAAGTATATACCAACCCATATATTAACGATAAGTAAGCATAAAATAAATCATAAACATAACCAATAACATATGCATGCAATGATTTGATTTCATGTTTCGATAGATTAATCACATGAGGGTCCAGGCCGTTCATGACCATGAACACGGCTGTTATAACAGTTTTACACTCTGCAGAGGTTGTACACTTTCACCACAATTCGCGTAAAAGCTCCGAAGAACTTTGGACCCAACCACGCTGTGCTGATCAGGCACGTACCACACTACCAAGGTGCGACTGCATAGGGACGCTACGATGCCTTTACAAAGATTCCCTAGTTAGAAACAATCCGCTAAGGTTTCTGGATCGGAAGCAGGCATAACCCTCCCTAACGGGTATAGTGTCTTAGCCAAGCCCACTTCCCGAGAGAACCGGGCTATACACCGTCAACCGCCACCCCCCATGCCCTTTCGGTAAGATCATTCCTAACCAAGGTTTCTAACTAATTAGCCAAGACCAGAGCCATGTAGTATTGTGGTTGTACGGTTAATCCTGAGTGGTTCTCCATGTTCCGATTAGCATGGTGATCTTGTATTAACATAACAAGATATAATAATAAGGATATTCATCAATGTTGGATAGAACCCATCATGAACCAAGGTTAAGCATCTAGCATAGCTACCCAACATAAAAGTAAACCCGGTGTATCAAGGCTTAGGTGTAAAAGACTAGTCATCTGTCGGGCACCTGCAAAAGGGATACTCTAATCTAGGCCCAAAAGTACTTGGCATCAAGGCCCACGACGACATTAACCTGGCTCCACAGCCCAGCAAAGGCCCGCCATCGTTACGAGTCCTCGGCACCCATCCGGCTCGAGGTAAACGACCACCCTCGAGCGGGTGGTTTCCGCCTCGCTCGAGGCTCGGCGGCCTCGAGGGCGACCCCCACCCTCGAGCGGGTGGTTTCCGTCTCGTTCGAGGGTTGGCGAGCTCGAGCTTGCCATCCAAGCTCGAGCCGGCCTCGCCGGGAACGACGCCCAACGCACCGCGACTCATCAGAGTCATGATGACGCGGTCAAAAAGCAGGGATCACTGCTCCACGCCATCACCTGCTCTCCGGAGAGGACATCGGTCAAATCCACTCGCAACAGTGGACTCTGAGCGCCATGCTGCACGCCAGACCTAACCCTGCCAGCAGCACTGTGCCAACCACTCCTTTGACTTTACCCCCCCGCCGGACGCGCTGCCGCCCTCGAAGGCAACCTCGAAGGAGACCATGGAACGCCGTACGCAAGACACTACCCTCGACGCCGTGAACCGTCACGAGAAGGAAGGACGATACGTCAGCTCCTGCCATGTCGTCAGCGGAGTTGGAAGGCGCGATTCCCGCTCGCATAGTGCGCGGCATGGACGAACAGTGCACTCAGCGACAAACACATGTACTCACACCCCGCCCCCTTGGTCTATAAAAGGGGAGGGAAAGCCCATGCAAAGGGCAAGAATACACAGATACGTAGCCACAACCAGCCCATACTCACACATCGCATAGCCTGGGACTTAGGAGCTCATCTCCTTCTCCCACCTTGCTTGTAAACCCCTACTACAAGCAACACGTAACCCGGTGCATCGCACCCCTGCTGGACGTACGGCCCCATGGCCGGAACCAGGATAAACCCCCGTCTCTCACTCTCGCCATCAGAGAAACGAGTGGTTAGCACCGCAATCACTCGTTGGTGCCGGTGCGACCAAATCAGGCACCGACAGTTGGCGCGCCAGGTAGGGGACCAGCGCTGTGCTACTCTCATTCCCAATGGCGAACTTCGGCGAAGGACGGCCTCCGCTGGGCAAGAGCAATCTGCTTCCAGCGGGGCAGGAGATCCGGTTCGGGAGCTTGCGGTTCCAAACATGTGGTGATGATTACCACATGCGCATCCTCCAGGAGGATCCCAACGACCGACCGTAACCTCACCATCAGCCTCCGGCGGCACCGCGACGGCGGAGTCGTCCCGGACCTCGCGCACGACGAGCGCGCGCTGCGAGGCACGCCGCCAACGTCGGCGACCCCCATCCCACGAGGGAAGGGGACGTCCTGCGGTCAGGGTCACAGGAGAGGGCTGCTCCCTTCCTCCCGGGGCCCATGTCTGCACCACGTGCTACGACAGCGCATTTCTATCCCTACGGGCTACGCAACTCCGCGGATGCGTACGCCTCCTCCATCCGCACTACCATGAGTGCGTATGGCGACCAGCCTGGTTGTCATCCAGCCTCGGAGCAGGACTTCGCCGATCCGTTACCCGGAGATTCCCGCACGGAGTCCGATGATGGATACGCATTTATGCGTGGACACCCTGGTTGGGACTACTCGGGTCTCCGCGACCCAGAGGCCTTTATGGCCTTCCAAACAGCGGCGGATTACTGTTTCGGGTATTCCGATGACGAGTATGACCCAACCAGGGAGTGTTTCGTCATCAACGATGGATAGGCCAGCGGGGGATCGATGTCGGATGACGACGGCGGGGGTGACGACCAGGGGAACGACGATGGCATAGATCCGATAGGCGCGCAGCCATCGGACCCATCGGATCACTCTCCTTCCGAGGACGAGCGGGATCCGCGCCACCTGCCGCGAGTTAGTGGTGACGTCTCACCACCGGCGCGCTCCGACCACGAGCCGGCCAAACAAGGCGGCGAGCACGGCACGGACGCACGATACGCGGGACGAGTGGCTCAGGCCCGCATCCTTGCTGAGGGCAAAGATGACGAGCTCGCTCCCAGAACGAGCCAAAAGCTCATCGCAGCGGCCGCACTGCTCCGAGCCATGCCGGAGGCAGCCACCCCCGAAGGGCGGAAACTGCACCTCGAGGCCCAAAAGCTGGTCGAGCACGCTGCCCGACAACAAGCCGAGAGCTCAGCCTCCCGTCTTCGGCGCTCCTCAGCCTCGAAGGGCGAACGAGGAGGGGAATCCTCTGCACGCTCACCCCGGCCTAACGGCAGGGCGCGAGCATAGTCCCGCGGCGGCTCCCGCCAAGACTCAGAGCGGCGCCACGCCAACGAACCACGTGCGCCCGAAGCACGAACGCTTCCAGCAAGGGCGCCCGCAAGGTCACGCCTCCAAGACACCCGAGGCGCGATCGACGATGGCGATGCTCGCAACATGCTGAATCAAATCAGGCAGCGAGAGAGAGCCCGGACCCACCAGCGTGGGCGTACCGACGTTGGGTGGAACCGGGATGCGGCCCCGGAGCCAGCAGGCACGCGGGTGTTCTGCTACAACATCCGCACTGCCCCGATTCCCCCTCGCTTCCGACAGCCTACCACCATCACCAAGTACTCTAGGGAAACGGACCCCAGGGTATGGCTCAACGACTACCGCCTAGCGTGCCAGCTCGGCGGCGCCACAGACGACGCCATGATCATCCGCAATCTGCCGCTCCACCTGGCATATTCCGCGCGGACATGGCTCGAGCATCTGCCCCCCAACCGAATTCGCGACTGGGACGACCTGGTCGAGACCTTCGTGGGAAATTTCCAAGGCACCTACGTGCGCCCTGGAAACACGTGAGATCTTCGAGGATGCCGACAAAAGCCCGGCGAATCCTTGAGGGACTTCATCCGCCGCTTCTCCAAGCGCTGCACCGAGCTCCCCAACATCACCGACCATCAGATCATCCACTCCTTCCTCGAGAGCACCACCTGCTATAGCCTGGTGTGCAAATTGGGGAGGAGCCCACCCCCCGATGCGAACCGGCTATTCGAGGTGGCCTCGAAGTACGCCTCGGGGGAGGAGGCGGCCAACGCCATCTTCAACGACAAAAAGGGGAAACGCCCTGAGGAAGCGTCCGCGGAGGACGACAAGGCGAAAGGTCCCTCGAAGAAGAGAAAGCACGGCAAGAAGGGAAAGAAGCCCCGAGCCCCTCGCGGAACGGGCGACGTCGAGGATGAGGCCCTCGCGGTCGACCCTAACCACAAAGGACCTCGAGGTCCCCCGCGTGGTGGGGGCGTTTTCGACGACGTCCTCAAGAATCCGTGCCCGTACCACAAGACCGCAGTAGCTCACACCCTCGAGCAGTGTGAGATGCTGCGGAAGTTCTACAACCGCATCCCTCGAAAGGATGGCGGTCAGCCCAAGGACGGTGGCGCCAAGGATGATGACGGGTACCCTGAGGTGGAACATGTGTTCTTCATCACGGGAGGCCCCGCGGCCAATTTGAAACCTCGACAACGGAGGAGGGAACGTAGGGAGGTCATGCTGGCCCGACCAGCGACCCCCTCGTACCTCGACTGGTCGTCGGAGACCATCTCGTTTGGTCGCGAAGACGATCCCGACCATATGCCGAACCCCGGGCAGTACCCTCTCGTCGTCGACCCCGTCATCGGCAACACGCGCTTCTCCAAGGTGCTCATGGATGGCGGAAGCAGCCTCAACATCCTGTACGCCCCAACCTTGGAGCTCATGGGGATCAGCACCAGCGAGCTGCGGCCCAACAAGTCCTCCTTCCATGGGGTCGCGCCCGGAAAGCACGTTCAAACTCTCGGGCAGATCGACCTGTCCGTCTGCTTCGGAGCCCCAGCGAACTTCCGCAAGGAAGTACTCACCTTCGAGGTAGTAGGCTTCAAGGGAGCCTACCACGCCATTTTGGGAAGGCCGTGCTACGCCAAGTTCATGGCCATCCCAAACTATACCTACCTCAAGCTGAAGATGCCAGGGCCTCACGGAGTCATCACGGTCGGCCCGACGGTCGAGCACGCCTACGTGTGCGACATCGAGAGCATCGAGCTCGCAGAGGCTCTCGCCCTCGATGAGACCCTCATGGCAGATCTGGAAGCGATCGTTAACACGCTCCCTGATGCCAACGAACGGCAGCAGGGGAGCTTCGCGCCCGCTGAGGACACCAAGACTGTTCCCCTCGACCCCGACAGCCCCGATGGCAGGGTGTTGAGGATCAGCTCTTCCCTCAGTGACAAATAGGAAGTGGTGCTCGTCGACTGTCTCCGCGCTCACGCAGACATCTTCGCGTGGAGCCCCTCGGACATGCCAGGCATTCCGAGGGAGGTCGCCGAGCACTCTCTTGATATCCGCCCCCACTCCAAGCCGGTCAAACAACGTCTCCGCCGTTTTGACGAAGTGAAACGGCGAGCGATCGGTGAGGAGGTACGCAAGCTCTTGGAGGCCGGATTCATCAAGGAAGTGTTTTATCCCGAGTGGCTAGCAAATCCTGTACTAGTGAAAAAGAAAAGTGGGAAGTGGAGAATGTGTGTAGATTACACCAGCTTGAATAAAGCGTGCCCAAAAGTCTCATTTCCTTTACCACGTATAGACCAAATTGTGGATTCCACGACGGGATGTGAACTTTTATGTTTCCTTGATGCGTACTCCGGCTACCATCAGATCAAGATGAAGGAGTCCGACCAGCTCGTGACTTCATTTATCACTCCTTTTGGCATGTACTGCTACGTTACGATGCCCTTCGGCCTTCGAAACGCCGGGGCCACGTATCAACGCTGTATGCTCCACGTCTTCGGGGATCATATAGGTCGTATCGTAGAAGCGTATGTCGATGACATTGTCGTAAAAACCAGGAAGGCGGACGACCTGGTACGCTACCTCGAGGTCGTGTTCAGCTGCCTCAGGGCGCACGGAGTAAGGCTCAACCCCGGGAAGTGCGTCTTCGGCGTGCCTCGAGGTATGCTCCTGGGCCTCATTGTCTCCGAACGAGGCATCGAGCCTAACCCCGAAAAGGTCACGGCCATCCAACAGATGGAACCGATCCGTGACCTGAAGGGTGTACAGAGGGTGATGGGATGCCTAGCGTCCCTAAGCTGCTTCATCTCTCGTCTCGGAGAGAAGGGGTTACCTCTGTATCGTCTTTTGAGGAAGTCAGAGCACTTCACCTGGACTGCGGAGGCTCAGGAAGCTCTCGATCGACTCAAAACAGCGTTAACGAACACGCCGATCCTTACCTCGCCGAAAGAGGGCGAACCTCTCCTCCTCTATGTCACAGCGATAACTCAAGTCGTCAGCGCGGTCATAGTAGTGGAAAGGACCGAGGAAGGACACTCTCTACCGGTCCAGCGACCGGTGTACTACATCAGCGAGGTCCTATCTGAGACCAAGGCGAGGTATCCCCACATCCAAAAGCTGATCTACGCCATCGTTCTGGCTCGACGCAAGCTACGACATTATTTCGAGGCTCACCCAGTGACCGTCGTGTCGTCCTTTCCACTAGGCGAAATCATCCAGAACCACGAGGTCTCTGGGCGAATCTCGAAATGGTCGACAGAGCTGATGGGGGAGACCCTCGCTTACGCGCCAAGAAAAGCTATAAAGTCCCAGACTTTGGCTGACTTCGTAGCCGAGTGGACCGACACCCAGCTCCCTCCCTCGAAGTCCAGCCTCGACTGCTGGGAAATGTACTTCGACGGGTCGGTGATGAAGACCGGCGCCGGCGCCGGCCTACTCTTCATTTCACCCCGTCGGGAGCACCTTCGATACGTCGTGCGGCTCAACTTCCCCGCGTCCAACAACATGGCGGAGTATGAAGCGCTTCTTGCTGGCTTGAAAATCGCGCTCGAGCTCGGCATCAAGCGCCTCGACATCCGCGGTGACTCGCAACTGGTCGTTGATCAGGTGATGAAGGAATCCAGTTGCCACGACGAAAAAATGGCGGCGTACTGCCAGTCGGTGCGTAAGCTCGAAGACAGGTTCGACGGCCTCGAGCTCCACCACATCGCACGAAGATACAATGAGGAAGCCGACGAATTGGCGAAGATCGCGTCGGGGCGAGCCACCGTTCCCCCGAACGTTTTTGCCAAGGACATCGACGTACCCTCGATCACCCTCGCCACCTCAGCCCAGGCCTCGACCGCACCCGACGCTCGAACATCCGCCCTCGCCCCCACGAGCGCGGAGCTCTTGGCGGACGAGGACGAACCTATGGGAAACGAAGCTTGCTCGGGGGAAGAGGACGAGGCAGAGGCGATGGAAATTGACGAGGCTTCGGCACCTCGAGATTGGCGGAGCCCGTACCTCGACTGGCTCGACGGAGGCGTCTTGCCTAGCGATCGAACGGAGGCAAGGCTCGTAGCAAGGAAAGCTAAACGGTTCCTCATCATCGAGGGGGAACCGTACCGACGGGGAGCCTCGGGGGTCTTGCAACGCTGCATCCCGATACCCGAGGGAAAAGAGCTTATCCTCGACATTCACGCGGGCGTGTACGGACATCACGCCGCTCCACGAACGCTCGTGGGTAACGCCTTTCGACAAGGCTTCTACTGGCCCACTGCCGTGGCAGACGCCACGGAAGTGGTACGAACCTGCGAAGGGTGCCAGTTCTACGCGCGCAAGACGCACCTACCTGCTCAGGCGCTGCAGACCATCCCCATTACGTGGCCTTTTGCCGTATGGGGCCTCGACCTTGTCGGGCCAATGGCAAAGGCGCCCGGGGGCTTTACGCACCTGCTAGTGGTGATTGACAAATTCTCCAAATGAATCGAAGCTCGACCCATCAGTAGGATCAAGTCTGAGCAGGCGGTGCTTTTCTTCACCGATATAATCCATCGGTTCGGGGTTCCCAACTCCATCATCACCGACAATGGTACACAATTCACAGGAAAGAAGTTCTTAAAATTCTGCGACGATTTCCACATCCGAGTGGATTGGTCAGCAATGGCTCATCCGCAAACAAACGGCCAAGAAGAACGTGCCAATGGCATGATTCTACAAGGTCTAAAACCTAGAATTCACAACAAGCTGAAGAAGTTTGGGCACAAGTGGGTACAAGAGCTACAATCGGTCATTTGGAGTCTGAGAACGACCCCAAGCAGAGCGACAGGGTTCTCCCCATACTTCCTCGTCTTTGGGGCAGAGGTCATCCTCCCTACGGATCTGGAGTATGGGTCCCCTAGGCTCCGAGCGTACCAAGAGCAGCGAAATTGCCAGGCTCGAGAGGACTCGCTCGACCAAGTCGACGAAGCTCGAGACGTGGCTCTACTCCACTCGGCGAGGTACCAGCAAAGCCTGCGGCGACAACTGGCTCGAAGGGTCCGGCATCGAGATCTCTGCAAAGGAGACCTCGTGTTGAGGCTTCGACAGGACAACCGAGGGCGGCACAAGCTCTCACCCCCGTGGGAGGGGCCGTACATCGTCGCTGAAGTTCTCAAGCCCGGAACGTACAAGCTAGCTGACGAGGACGGGCAGATCCTCACGAACGCCTGGAACATCTAACAGCTACGTCGTTTCTATCCCTAGAGTGGCCCCGTGGCCCTCGAAATCTTTGTACATACTCTAGATTTGTACAAGTCTTTTGAATCAAGTGTCGATATTTTTACCCCCACAGTTTGGAAGAAAATAAAACGAACTTTTATTCCTTTCGGGCTTCGAGGAAGGTTTGGCTCTACCCTCGATAGAGCCACCCCTCCCTCGGGGGCTACATGGGGGCTAACCCTCGAAAAAATCGTCGCTTTTCAAAAAATCCTTTGCGAAACCTCGAAGGAAACACGCTAAGCGTGAAACGGACAAGGGCAGGGTCGTCTGAGCCGAGTGTTCGCTTACGCCTCGAGGCTACGGCAACACCTCACTTCCCTCCACCTAAGTCATTCACGTACGAACGATCCTAGCAACGCTTTCCTCTCGAGGCACAAGCATCGGACTAACGCACGTCGCAAAGACATCGCGTAAAAAGCAAACATCACGTTTTAAACGATGTTCAGTAAGATACGAGCGAATCAGTCTTACATAAAAGGAGTTCGAAATCCTAAACTACTTTTTTACAATCGGGCTCGATGGCCCGAGATTTTCAGGGATCGCCCCTGTCGCCAAGGTCGTCCCAGCCGCCGCCGTCCTTGCCAGGGAAGAGGACGCCCTCGAAGTGGCCGGCAAGTACTCGCGCCATTCCATCGGCAGCAGCATCGGCCTCCTCCATCGCCGCCACTGCCTCCTCGTCGTTGAGGTCGTCGGTAACGACGTACCCGGCGGCGAGCTTCGAGAGGTCCGCTTGGTAGTGGGTCGTAACCACTCCAAGCGCCTTCCGAACTCCAAGCAGAAGGGCCTCCTTCACGCGCGAAGTGAAGTGGCCCCCAAGCGCTCGAAGGCGACTGGCGAGGGAGCTCCCGGACTGCAAGCCGGCACCAGCAATCTCGTTGTAGGCGGCCGAGGCTGTCTGCACCAGCTCATCAAGCTCGCGCTGGGTCACCGTCTGCGCTACCAGCACGGCCTCCTTCGACTCGGTCTCGGCCTGAAGCGCCTGCTTCAACGGTGCACCAACAAAGTCAGTCAGAAACGAAAAAGCAACGAAGCGAAAGGGTCAGAGCTCGAGCCAAATCGGCTTACCCTCGACTTGTCCCTGAGCAGCCTCGAGGGCCTTCTCCGCCTCTCGGGCCCGCTGCTCCGCCTCTCGAGCCTGCCGCTCCGCCGCGGCCCGAGCAGCTTGCTCTAGCTCAAGCCGGTCTCGAGCCTCGACCGCAAGACGCCGCTCCTCCTCGACCGCTAGCTCCGCCGCGCGACGCGCAGCCCGCTCGTTGTCGAGCCAGTCACTGTTGTTCGCGAGATGTTCGCGAAGGGCGCTGACCGAGCCATCGAGGCGGGCGATGACCTCGCCCTTTTCTCGACCCTGGGCGACAGCCCGGTCCCGAGCACCTCGAAGGCCGTCCAGCTGGCGCTCTCGAGCCTCGAGCGCCCCCGACAAACGACGGAGCTCCAACAATAGCTCCGCAATCTGGTCGTTCTTCGCGAACGCCTGATGGCGGAGTTCCTGCGAAAGAAGAGCTAAGCCTCCTTTGAAAAAATAAGGTACGGCGAAAACACTACCTACACCGAAACGAACCTGGTGGATCTTGCCGGCCTCATCGTGAAGACGGAGGATGTCTCGCAGCGCCCTGCGAACGTCTTGGCCGTGCGACGACTGGACCTCCCACAGGTGCTCCTCCGCCACGGCTTCATCAACGAACCGCTGGGGAAGCTCGCGGCGGGCCTACCACATTTCCGCGCTCCCACGGGCATGCGCCCCGTAGGACCAGGCCGGCGCTGGCCCTAGCGGAGCCACGATGAGAGTCGACGGCGCGGCCTCGCCACTCTCGTGCCCCTGCGTCACGGGGGCTCCCACCCCCAGAGCCTCTGCCAGCTCCTTCAGGTGGGGGAACCCGCCGCCATGGGTTCGCTCCTCTCCCCCCTCATGCGGGGGGACCACCGCGGCGTCCGCCTCCACGGGCGCCGCAGACGGTTCCTCGACGCGAAGAGCCTCCCTAGGCGCGGGGGTGGCCTCCTCGGGTCGAGCGACCTCGGCGTGGGGCTCGGCAGCGGCCTCGAGGAGTTGAGGCGGTCTCGGCTCCTCGAGGACCTGGGGCGCCTCCTCGCGCGGCTGCTGCTCGACCCGCAGCTCCGCCTGAGTATCGAAGAAGGTAACGAAGTCTTGCACGACCTCGCTCGTCAGGCCCAGGAGCTGCGAGGACGAGTGAGGCGACGAGCTTGGCCCAATCTTGAGGGCCTTGGTCGGCGCGAGGGAAGGCGTGCTCCGTCCCCCAGATCGACTGAAAAAAAAAAGGCTCGGTCAGAGACGAAGACGAAACATCAACGACAAGCAAGCAACGAAGAAGACTTATGTGACATCTCGGATGTCAAATTAACTAAAAAGTGCAATTAAGATCACTGCAACAGGGATTTAAGGTTGGAATTCAAAAATCTCTCAAAAATTCACCAAAATTCAAATTTTAATCCAAAAACAGGGATTATTTGGTACCCAACCGAAAACTCAAGATTTTTGTACTAAACTTGAAAATCTCCCAAAATAAAAGTTGGCTGGCATCACAAATAAACCCTAGTCACTGTTTGGAGTTTTTGAAAATTTTGCGGTTTAGTCCCTCAAAAACTCAATTTACCGTTTTAGGCACCTTTCTGTTTTTGGGCTTTTTGAGCTTGAAAAGCTTCGAATTTCAAGTTCATCCCAAAAAGGAAGTTGTGTCCCATCTTCCAACCTACAACTTTTATTTTTACACTTTTTCAAGTTCAGTTCAATTTTTTGGAGAAAATTCAAATTCAAAATCGGAGCTCCACGGGCAAGGAACAGTGCCCCTGGCGCGCCTGGCGCCGGCCAGAGCTCGGCCGCCACGCGGCCGGCGAGCGGCGCAGGCGGCCCTAAGCTGGCCGAGCCGCGGCGGTTGATGGCCTTTGTCGCCTAGCCGTTGTCCGGTCGCTCCCGCACGGTCAAGTCGCCGCCGTCGCCTCGCTCCTCCTCGCGCCGCGCGACGCCATGATGCGGTCGGAGCGCCGCCGCGGCCACGCGCGCGCGACGCGCTGGACAGCGCTGCAAGCGCGATTCCGCCCCACTACGCGCCAAAGCCACTGTAGGAGATCCCCGCGTTGATGCCGAAGCGATCCTTCGCCCCGTCGAGTCGAGCGCGCGCTGCCCGAGCTCGGTCCGCATTCATGGCGGCCTGCTCGCGCCGCGCAGGCGCGCTCGCTCGCTCCCGAGGCTCAACAGTGGCCACTTCGCGTGCTTGAGCACTCCACCGAGCCTCCCACTCCCTCCATTCACTCGCTCGAGCCTCCAATGACTCTCCTCGCGCACTCCCCCTCCTTCTTCCTCCTCGCGACGCGCAAGCCGAGCTTGACTCGTTCGTGAAATTCGTCGCGTACACTGCCCCATTCCCAAATCCACTCCGCACAGAGCTAGCTTGCATCCCTAGCTCCATTTCCCCCAACTTTCCCCAACACATTGCCCACTCCCGAGCTCGGATTTCCAAGTTCCCCCAAATCGCGTTTTCCGGCCGTCGAACCACCTCACCGTAGAGACCCTACTTCGAGCCTTCCCCGAGCCTCCTCGAGCACGCCATTGGCTTCCCCAAGCTCTGCTGGTGCTCTAGGACTTCTTCCCCCACCGCGAACGACTCCGAGCTCGCCGGCGCAGACCCCGCAGCGGCCGCGCCGCCACCTCCTCGTCGCCGGCGTAACTCCGTCAACCCCCGGCCTCCCAACCGTGCTCAAACGACTCGTGGTGAGCCAAGGATCATTTCCCCCCACTTCCCCGAGCTTAGTTCGCCGTAGTTTGGCCGGCGCAACTCCGGCGAGGTCCCAGGGACCGAAGTTCATCTTCTTCCTTTGTCCAGGGGCCTCCACGCAAAAACTAGGGACTGGTTCGCGAAAGTTTGAAAGTTCTAGGGTTCTCGGTGAAAATAGATTCTTACCCTAGATTTGATTTTTCCCGAAACTTGTAAAATCGATTAAAAATCGTAGAAAAATCAGAAAAATATGCAAAAATACTCTCTGGAATCGTGAGAACCTAAACTACAATCTCTATTAGACATGTTATTGCTTTTGGTGAACTGTTTTTGAATTAAAAATCAAACTAGGAAAACCTAAAGTTGTGCACCATTTCAAATCCATAGCTCCGCTGGGGTTGAGCTTTGGATATGTTGTTAGTAGTGGCTTTGGACAGCTTGTGTCCAAAGGAGACTCAAAAATATGGTGTGTAGCTCCAGTTATAGATTTAAATGTGTATTCTGACTTTCTGCAGTAAGGAAATTGTTAAAAATAATTTGTGCAGCGAAAAATCACCATTTTGCTCCTGAGAACTAAAAACTTGTTAGCACACATGTTAAAAATGAGAAACTTAATTTTTGCTCCGTTTAGGATGGCAAATATTTAAATATGTGTTTTTGGATAGAAAAATAATGAGGACTACCCAAGGGTTATTTTGAGCCACCACTTGGCCAGAGCCCTCCTCATATTTATGCTTAACTTTGGTAGAAAGATCTCCTGCAATAGATGAAATTTCAATTTATATGCATTTATTTCACTTTCTGCAGCTAGCTGTTGGCATATTTTTAATAAATTATGTGTAACTCGAAATTAGCTAAATTTTGGAGTGAGCTTAGCTCTTATACTCCAGAGGCTGTCATAAAGTTTATGGCCAAAATTGATGAACAGAAGTGGAGAAACAAAAATAAGAAGGAATCTAGATAGAAATTAAATTAAATAAAAGAATAAACCTATTTGGTTAATTAATCAAGTTTAAATGGTTAAAATCTGAAGTTCAGAACAGCACCCAACTTGGTGAAGAAAGAAATAAGATTCTTTTATATATGTACACAATCACCATCGAATTAAATAAAACTTTTCCACACCAACACCTTGCTTTGGTGAAGAGAATAAAAACATCGGTGTATGTCTAGGTGAATATGGCCTTCAAGGCTCTAGTCTTAGCATCAAAAGGGCAGCCGCCTTAAATTTATGCATATCTTGTAGAAGGCGCTATTCCGGACGGCGACTACACCCTCGTCCCCGCAGAAGAGGAGCAAGTCCAGGAGCCCGGCGCCGGTGCAGACGTGAACCACCCGGAGGCTAACTCTCAGCCCGAGCAAGAAGGCAAGCCCCGGAGCATAACCTAACTCTTACCAAATTATGCACTTGAATTCTCTATGTTTGTGCATTACGTTTCTAGGAGTTGATTGAATACCATAGCTGCAATATTTTCCTAGTACCTATGACTTGCAATACTAGTATGAAAGGATCGGTAGAGCATTGCTATAGGTCCGTTACAAGTCGATTGATTTCCTGTCACTCGCGAGATATAGGAATTGCTTGTCTCTACTTATGTTGGACTCATAAGGATTGACGGGCGGGATGATAGATGTAGATCTCCCGTCCGTGTATGATAATTGATTTAAGGTCGAAACGTGTGGTTGCGTGTGTCAAGTTTTTGAACGTACCACATGCATGCCGGTATATGGGAGCCGGTAAGCCCGGTACCAGATTGAAGCAGCTAGGGCCGATAGCCATCTCTCCTTGGAAACTTTGTTTTCCCTTGCCGTACACTCGTGGATGTATGCGTGATGCTGTGAGTGAAGCAGTAAACCTTCATCCTAAGGAAGTGGACCCGGTTCCGAATTGTGGATCGATGGGAAAGGTTGGGAAATGCTTGTACCTTTTATCGCAAGCAGAGTATCCGTGTGTGTTGGGTTTCCCCTGGCCAGGTAGCACAAATCTGGTTCGAACTGTCCGCTTCTCGCGGTTAATGAGACTGCTTGACACCTTGGCTACATTGAGTAATAAGTGAAAGTTTGAGATTGATAAACTTGTTCTTTGAATAAATTGTATTGCACCACTTGTATGCTTAGAGAGGATGCTAATCTAGAATGGTTAAACTTACTAGAATGTGAAGCTAAAACTTGAAAGTAAGGACTTACTTTTAGTTGCTTTTTGGCAAACAAACCCACCAGCCAAAAGCCTCTCATTATCTAGATGTCGGTGATGTAGTTTTCACCCGACGGGTAAGCCTTGCTGAGTATTAGTACACTCAGCCTTGCTTGTGGCATTATTTTACAGGTATAATCTTGGATGTGGATGCTTTGACTTGGCCTGCCCAGGTTCCACCTGGCTGGCACATCGAATGGGTCCCGTCCTCAGGCGAGGATCGGGAGGAGTAGCTTCGTGGCAGGCTTCATCACGGAGTTACTTGTTTCGTCGTTAGTTATTTACTTCCGCTGCAATGAACTTTTAAATTCAGTTGTATGGACTTTTAAATTCCGCTGCTAGGCTTGTGTACTCTGATTTTAAATTTGAACTCGGTTTGTAATAACTACTTATCTATGTGTGTAATTTAATTTGTGGAGTGTTGTAATCTCTGGAACTCACCTTCGTGTGGGTCTGCTGCTGTTACGATCTAGTTAAGTACGTGGTTTAATCGGGTTTAATCCGACGGCGCTCCAGCTTATTCCGGATTAAGTGCCTGACTACGTGATCAGTGGTCTGAGGGTACTTAACTTGGAATAATTTCGGAGTGGTCCGCCACAACTTACAGCACGAAGGGGAGCTTCCGCTTCGGCCTCGAGGTTGGGACGGGAGCCACCCCCGGGACCTCGCCTCTCGTGGTTGCGTCGGCCTCCCCTTGAGGAGCCATCCTCGAGGCCTCGCCTCCCGCGGAGACGACGGCTTCCCCTTGAGGGGTCACCCTCGAGGCCTCCTCGCCCCCCGTAGAGGCGACGGGCTCTACTTGGGGGACCTCCACTTCCGGCCCACGGGCCGGGGCCTCCTCGACGGCGCTCGGCCGCTCGGGCGCCTCGCCTCGATCCTGAGGTTCCTCGTGGGCAGCCGGCGCTACCCCCGATGGGCCCTCAGAGGCAGGCCCCACGGTCGACGGAGGGGCCTCGCCTCGACCCCGGGTTTCCTCGAGAACAGCCGTTGCTGCCCCCGACGGACACTCGGCGGGGGGCACCACGGTCGACGGCGGTGTCTCGAGATCGACGATCTCTTCGCCACCGCCCCCAGACGCTGCAGCAGGGGCGGGCCCACCGATGGGAAGCTCGCGCGGAGATGGGCTCCTCGCCCCGCCGTCTTCGTCAGATCCATCGGGATCGGTGGAAGATTCCGGCGTAGGGAGCGGTGAGAGCCCCTGCTTCGCCCGCTCGCGATTCTACGCCTCGTGCTTTTTCCTCTTCCGGTCCTTCCGTTTCCACCGAGCCTCCCTCCGGGCCTTGGCCTCCTTCGCCTTCTCGGCGAGGGCGCGGTTAACAGCCTTGTCCTCGGGAACAGGGGGCTTGGAGTACTGGCTGCGCGATACGCCCTGCGAGGCACCATTCGCAAGGTCAGAGATACGAAAACAAAACAAAAAAAACACAAAAAACGAGGGACGAAAGTCACTCACGAGGCTCGGGTAGCCATCCTCGGGCCGCATCGGCACCGCCCACGGGTCGTCCGGCAGCTTGTCGATGGCGCGCCGCGCCCGTTGAACGGCGTTGGCGACGGGCAATGGCTCCGCTGCCATCGTCGTGCCGGTAACGTCGGCGCCGGAGGTCATCTTGTACAACGGGAGCCTTCGTTGCATAAGGGGAAGCACCCGCCGCCGGTGGAAGTTGGCGATAACCCCACCAGCAGTGAGACCGTACCTCGAAAGGCGCTGGAGCGCCTCGGTCAACGGGGCAAGCTTTTTCCTCTGCTCCGGCGGCGACACACCGAAGGACCAGAAGTCCTGCTTCTGCGTCAGCAGCTTGCCGGTGTAAGGTGGCAGACGTCCTCCGTCGTTGCGGAGGTAGAACCATCCCTTGTCCCAATCTTGGTTGTTGGAAACCATGGAGCAAGGGATGTAGAGGTCCTTGCGGCTCCTCCGGACTTGGAGCACAAGGCCGCCGGCGTGAACAGGGCGACGGACCCCCTTTGAGACGCTCTCCGAAAAGAGCTCGCCGATGAAGAGGTGGCGCCAAAGGTCCCAATGGGCCTCGATGCCCAGGTAACCCTCGCAGACGGCGACGAACACCGCCGTCTGCGAGATCGCATTGGGCAAGAAGTTGTGCAGCTCCACCTTGTAGTGGAAGCACAGCGCCCGCATGAACCTCCCCACCGGAACGCTGAAGCCCCGCTCATGGAAACGAGCGAGGCTGACGACGTAGCCCGCCGGTGGATTGGGCTCCGTAGCGCCCCCCGGCGAGATCCATACGGGCGGCTCGCCGTCGACGTTGGGCGGCAGCACTCTGACCTCCACAAGGCTGTCCAAACAATGCTTGCTGGCATTGGACGGCTTCCATGGCGCGGGGTCGACGAACTGGGCCATGGCGGCAAGAAGGAGCTCGGACGAAGGAAGAAGACGAAGGCAAAGGCTAGGGCAAAGGGAGCTGAACGCAAAGGCTAGAATGCTAAGGGAAGCGTACCCTTGGCATGGGCGCTGCCGTGCTATTTATACTCCCCCCGTGGAGCTAGGCGCGGCAGGACGCCGGCCTTGACGCAACAGCCCCTAGGCTGACAGCCAGGCCTGCCCCGGGAGACGTAACGGCGCGGGCTGCGTCAACCGCGCAATCGAGTGATTGCGCCGTAAATCTCGAGGAGTCTGGCGCGGCAGACGTGCGGTCGTGTCAAACTGCGCCCGCACGCCTCGCCTGAGAAAGCGCGCCCACTTCTCTCACGAACCCACGAAACCATGAAGTTTTCGCTGCGGGTCATCATGACCCGCGCAGAACGAGGGCGCATTCAAGGCGCCCACCCTCGAAGGAGGAGCTTCGGAGCTCGAAGGCTCGAGGATGCCCCCTCGAGGGAAAGAGGTCTCGAAAGCCTCGTTACTCCGCGCGGAGCGGAACCCATAAGACCCACGCTCGAGGCTTCCTCCTCGAACTGAAGAAGCCATCGTGCTACTGATCAGGGGTTCGAACCTTGGGCCTACGAAGGGTTTCGACAAGGGCCTCAGATCAACCGAGTCAGGGATAATCGACGGTACCCTCGAAGCTCGAACGCTCGAGGAAACCAACCGATTATGTTCGAGGCCGGGCAAAGTGCCTAGATCGAGGGACCCCTCGAGGGGGAGCATCGAGCCCTCGACCTCTATCGAATGAGGTCGAGTCCCGTCTAGCATACTTTTGCGAAAGGTTTCTACGGACGTGTCCTATGACCGCGAGCCTACCCTCATCGAACGGGGCATGGACGTCCGCTCGAACCACCCGTTACTAGCTCAACCGGGCACCCATGGCTCGATCCCATCGAGGGAAGCAGGGGTCGCCTCCTCCTCAGCACCCTCGAACAGGGAGCACGAGGCACGAAGAAAAGCTCGAAATCCCCCCTACCTCAGGCGCAGTGGACTAACCCACACCTGAGGAAGCAGCGAATGCTCTGCACATCAGATTGAGACCTTGAGAGAGTGTCGACCACTCTCCCAAGGCCTCGGGGGCTACACCCGCGGGTGCGCTAGCGCGCCCCCATGAATTCTCGGAACCCACGAAGATACGAAGGCCTCGAAAGCCTCGACGAACACCAGCCTTCGCAGGATTAAACCTCATCCCTGCGAAGGCTCGGGGGCTACTGTCGGGCACCTGCAAAAGGGGTACCCCAATCTAGGCCCAAAAGTACATGGCATAAAGGCCCACGACGACATTAACCTGGCTCCACAGCCCAGCAAAGGCCCGCCATCGTTACGAGTCCTCGGCACCCATCCGGCTCGAGGTAAACGACCACCCTCGAGCGGGTGGTTTCCGCCTCGCTCGAGGCTCGGCGGCCTCGAGGGCGACCCCCACCCTCGAGCGGGTGGTTTCCGTCTCGTTCGAGGGTTGGCGAGCTCGAGCTTGCCATCCAAGCTCGAGCCGGCCTCGCCGGGAACGACGCCCAACGCACCGCGACTCATCAGAGTCATGATGACGCGGTCAAAAAGCAGGGATCACTGCTCCACGCCATCACCTGCTCTCCGGAGAGGACATCGGTCAAATCCACTCGCAACAGTGGACTCTGAGCGCCATGCTGCACGCCAGACCTAACCCTGCCAGCAGCACTGTGCCAACCACTCCTTTGACTTTACCCCCCGCCGGACGCGCTGCCGCCCTCGAAGGCAACCTCGAAGGAGACCATGGAACGCCGTACGCAAGACACTACCCTCGACGCCGTGAACCGTCACGAGAAGGAAGGACGATACGTCAGCTCCTGCCATGTCGTCAGCGGAGTTGGAAGGCGCGATTCCCGCTCGCATAGTGCGCGGCATGGACGAACAGTGCACTCAGCGACAAACACATGTACTCACACCCCGCCCCCTTGGTCTATAAAAGGGGAGGGAAAGCCCATGCAAAGGGCAAGAATACACAGATACGTAGCCACAACCAGCCCATACTCACACATCGCATAGCCTGGGACTTAGGAGCTCATCTCCTTCTCCCACCTTGCTTGTAAACCCCTACTACAAGCAACACGTAACCCGGTGCATCGCACCCCTGCTGGACGTACGGCCCCATGGCCGGAACCAGGATAAACCCCCGTCTCTCACTCTCGCCATCAGAGAAACGAGTGGTTAGCACCGCAATCACTCGTTGGTGCCGGTGCGACCAAATCAGGCACCGACAGTTGGCGCGCCAGGTAGGGGACCAGCGCTGTGCTACTCTCATTCCCAATGGCGAACTTCGGCGAAGGACGGCCTCCGCTGGGCAAGAGCAATCTGCTTCCAGCGGGGCAGGAGATCCGGTTCGGGAGCTTGCGGTTCCAAACATGTGGTGATGATTACCACATGCGCATCCTCCAGGAGGATCCCAACGACCGACCGTAACCTCACCATCAGCCTCCGGCGGCACCGCGACGGCGGAGTCGTCCCGGACCTCGCGCACGACGAGCGCGCGCTGCGAGGCACGCCGCCAACGTCGGCGACCCCCATCCCACGAGGGAAGGGGACGTCCTGCGGTCAGGGTCACAGGAGAGGGCTGCTCCCTTCCTCCCGGGGCCCATGTCTGCACCACGTGCTACGACAGCGCATTTCTATCCCTACGGGCTACGCAACTCCGCGGATGCGTACGCCTCCTCCATCCGCACTACCATGAGTGCGTATGGCGACCAGCCTGGTTGTCATCCAGCCTCGGAGCAGGACTTCGCCGATCCGTTACCCGGAGATTCCCGCACGGAGTCCGATGATGGATACGCATTTATGCGTGGACACCCTGGTTGGGACTACTCGGGTCTCCGCGACCCAGAGGCCTTTATGGCCTTCCAAACAGCGGCGGATTACTGTTTCGGGTATTCCGATGACGAGTATGACCCAACCAGGGAGTGTTTCGTCATCAACGATGGATAGGCCAGCGGGGGATCGATGTCGGATGACGACGGCGGGGGTGACGACCAGGGGAACGACGATGGCATAGATCCGATAGGCGCGCAGCCATCGGACCCATCGGATCACTCTCCTTCCGAGGACGAGCGGGATCCGCGCCACCTGCCGCGAGTTAGTGGTGACGTCTCACCACCGGCGCGCTCCGACCACGAGCCGGCCAAACAAGGCGGCGAGCACGGCACGGACGCACGATACGCGGGACGAGTGGCTCAGGCCCGCATCCTTGCTGAGGGCAAAGATGACGAGCTCGCTCCCAGAACGAGCCAAAAGCTCATCGCAGCGGCCGCACTGCTCCGAGCCATGCCGGAGGCAGCCACCCCCGAAGGGCGGAAACTGCACCTCGAGGCCCAAAAGCTGGTCGAGCACGCTGCCCGACAACAAGCCGAGAGCTCAGCCTCCCGTCTTCGGCGCTCCTCAGCCTCGAAGGGCGAACGAGGAGGGGAATCCTCTGCACGCTCACCCCGGCCTAACGGCAGGGCGCGAGCATAGTCCCGCGGCGGCTCCCGCCAAGACTCAGAGCGGCGCCACGCCAACGAACCACGTGCGCCCGAAGCACGAACGCTTCCAGCAAGGGCGCCCGCAAGGTCACGCCTCCAAGACACCCGAGGCGCGATCGACGATGGCGATGCTCGCAACATGCTGAATCAAATCAGGCAGCGAGAGAGAGCCCGGACCCACCAGCGTGGGCGTACCGACGTTGGGTGGAACCGGGATGCGGCCCCGGAGCCAGCAGGCACGCGGGTGTTCTGCTACAACATCCGCACTGCCCCGATTCCCCCTCGCTTCCGACAGCCTACCACCATCACCAAGTACTCTAGGGAAACGGACCCCAGGGTATGGCCCAACGACTACCGCCTAGCGTGCCAGCTCGGCGGCGCCACAGACGATGCCATGATCATCCGCAATCTGCCGCTCCACCTGGCATATTCCGCGCGGACATGGCTCGAGCATCTGCCCCCCAACCGAATTCGCGACTGGGACGACCTGGTCGAGACCTTCGTGGGAAATTTCCAAGGCACCTACGTGCGCCCTGGAAACACGTGAGATCTTCGAGGATGCCGACAAAAGCCCGGCGAATCCTTGAGGGACTTCATCCGCCGCTTCTCCAAGCGCTGCACCGAGCTCCCCAACATCACCGACCATCAGATCATCCACTCCTTCCTCGAGAGCACCACCTGCTATAGCCTGGCGTGCAAATTGGGGAGGAGCCCACCCCCCGATGCGAACCGGCTATTCGAGGTGGCCTCGAAGTACGCCTCGGGGGAGGAGGCGGCCAACGCCATCTTCAACGACAAAAAGGGGAAACGCCCTGAGGAAGCGTCCGCGGAGGACGACAAGGCGAAAGGTCCCTCGAAGAAGAGAAAGCACGGCAAGAAGGGAAAGAAGCCCCGAGCCCCTCGCGGAACGGGCGACGTCGAGGATGAGGCCCTCGCGGTCGACCCTAACCACAAAGGACCTCGAGGTCCCCCGCGTGGTGGGGGCGTTTTCGACGACGTCCTCAAGAATCCGTGCCCGTACCACAAGACCGCAGTAGCTCACACCCTCGAGCAGTGTGAGATGCTGCGGAAGTTCTACAACCGCATCCCTCGAAAGGATGGCGGTCAGCCCAAGGACGGTGGCGCCAAGGATGATGACGGGTACCCTGAGGTGGAACATGTGTTCTTCATCACGGGAGGCCCCGCGGCCAATTTGAAACCTCGACAACGGAGGAGGGAACGTAGGGAGGTCATGCTGGCCCGACCAGCGACCCCCTCGTACCTCGACTGGTCGTCGGAGACCATCTCGTTTGGTCGCGAAGACGATCCCGACCATATGCCGAACCCCGGGCAGTACCCTCTCGTCGTCGACCCCGTCATCGGCAACACGCGCTTCTCCAAGGTGCTCATGGATGGCGGAAGCAGCCTCAACATCCTGTACGCCCCAACCTTGGAGCTCATGGGGATCAGCACCAGCGAGCTCGGGGGCTACTGTCGGGCACCTGCAAAAGGGGTACCCCAATCTAGGCCCAAAAGTACATGGCATAAAGGCCCACGACGACATTAACCTGGCTCCACAGCCCAGCAAAGGCCCGCCATCGTTACGAGTCCTCGGCACCCATCCGGCTCGAGGTAAACGACCACCCTCGAGCGGGTGGTTTCCGCCTCGCTCGAGGCTCGGCGGCCTCGAGGGCGACCCCCACCCTCGAGCTGGTGGTTTCCGTCTCGTTCGAGGGTTGGCGAGCTCGAGCTTGCCATCCAAGCTCGAGCCGGCCTCGCCGGGAACGACGCCCAACGCACCGCGACTCATCAGAGTCATGATGACGCGGTCAAAAAGCAGGGATCACTGCTCCACGCCATCACCTGCTCTCCGGAGAGGACATCGGTCAAATCCACTCGCAACAGTGGACTCTGAGCGCCATGCTGCACGCCAGACCTAACCCTGCCAGCAGCACTGTGCCAACCACTCCTTTGACTTTACCCCCCCGCCGGACGCGCTGCCGCCCTCGAAGGCAACCTCGAAGGAGACCATGGAACGCCGTACGCAAGACACTACCCTCGACGCCGTGAACCGTCACGAGAAGGAAGGACGATACGTCAGCTCCTGCCATGTCGTCAGCGGAGTTGGAAGGCGCGATTCCCGCTCGCATAGTGCGCGGCATGGACGAACAGTGCACTCAGCGACAAACACATGTACTCACACCCCGCCCCCTTGGTCTATAAAAGGGGAGGGAAAGCCCATGCAAAGGGCAAGAATACACAGATACGTAGCCACAACCAGCCCATACTCACACATCGCATAGCCTGGGACTTAGGAGCTCATCTCCTTCTCCCACCTTGCTCGTAAACCCCTACTACAAGCAACACGTAACCCGGTGCATCGCACCCCTGCTGGACGTACGGCCCCGTGGACGGAACCAGGATAAACCCCCATCTCTCACTCTCGCCATCAGAGAAACGAGTGGTTAGCACCGCAATCACTCGTTGGTGCCGGTGCGACCAAATCAGGCACCGACATCATCCTTACATAGGACCCATCAAATTAATGCATCGCGAACATGAAGATAAACTTTGTTGTCATGCAATGTGTATGGGTTCAAAAGAGTATGCTGAGGGGGAAATCCACTTGCCTTCCTCAAAGTACTGCGGTGGCTCCTCCTCGTAGACTTGATCTTGATCTCCCTCGGACGGACCGTTCTCTACACGATTCGCACAAGCATTCAATCAATAAAAGCAAAACAATACACCATACAACTTTTAAAGACGCAAAGACGTGCCTAAAACTATTCTTGATGAAGAGACGATCGCGTGAGCGCAAAGATCACTCAAATCGGACTCAAAACGGTTAAGATATGGCTAAAACAAGGTTTAAGGGCTTCTTTGAACTAAATCTAACTCTTCAGGGGCTTAAACAGAAGAAACCAGGGATCTAAAACGTAATTTTATATAAAAACAAAAGGACTTTAGTGAAAAACTACACAGCAGGACGACGGGTTAGATATTTAGAAAGATCAGGGGCTAAAACAAAAAGAAAAGGACCTGGATCTAATTATTTTTGAACTGGCTTGGACCGCGGGTTGATTTCTCTAAAACCGAGGGGCTTTTCTGCAAAACTAGCTGGCTGACCGACGCGGCTCGGTTTGACTCGAGTCGGGCGCGATCACAGCCGTTGGATCAAGATCTAGCGGCTGGAATCGACCGCGGCGGCGCTGGCGACGGAGACGGCGGCGCTTCGCCGGATCTTCGCCGGAGTTGGGCGAATCTCGAGCTAGGAAGCTCTAAACCTCGCCGTGTTTGGCTTGGGAGAAAGCTTGGGATGTGGGGAGTCCGTTTTGAGGAATCTAAACAAGGATTGCGCAACGGAGAAGGCTTGCGACAGCCTATGGCGGCTCGGCTACGACTGTAAGCTCGCGCGACCTCGAGAGAGCGAGAGAAAGAGGAGAAAACGGCTCGGCGACTTCGTTACCTCCACGCGAACCTTGGCGACGACTTGGAAGCGACGAAGGCAGTCCCTAGAGCTCGAATCGCGGTGGCGAGTCAAACCTAGGGTTTGCGGCGACTAAGGCGGCTAAGGCGATGCGGAAGCGATGGCTTGGGTTGAGGGGAGCGTGAGCTCGGGCGGCGGCTTATAAAGGCCGAGGAATCCCCAGCTTGAACGCCAAGGAAGCGACACGGAGTCGGGGTCACCATGGACTCGACGGAGTTCTTCTCGCATACGGCGAGAGGAAGGAGAAGACCGACAGGCGGGGCCCACATGTCAGCGGAAGAAAGAGAGAAGGAAGAGAGCGGCTGGGCCGGGCTGCGCGCGCGGGTTGGGCCGGGAAAAAGGAACTGGGCCGCGCCGCGAGATATGGGCCGGAAAAAGAGAAAGGATGGGTTGGGCTGGAAAAAGAGAGACAAGAGAGAGGTTTTGAAATTTAAGTTTAAACTTTTGCAAATGTTTTCAAATTCAAACCAACGCTCAAAAATATATGCAACAGCATGAATGCAGCAAAAACTTTATTGACTCTAATTTAAATGTTGTTTAAATATTTATGGGTGAAAGTGCATTTGGCCCCCCAGTGGTTTTGGTGGTGATAACAACCACAATTTGGAGGTTTCATACTTCTACTGAGATATGTGCAGGAGTAAAATGAAAAGAAACGAAGATATATATGAAGGAGGTTCCCAAATTCAAATAATATGGTGTGAAGCTCATATGGTCGATTTAAATTGAATTTATTCTTTGAATTTGAGTATAGGAACACCGTACTATCAAGGGGGACGTGTCTGATGAATCAAGTTTGCTAAAGTGCTATATTGAGATGAAATCTAAATTTGAGAGACTAAGGGGCAAAACTCACTTTCTCCGAGAAAACCGGAAGATCCGGTTGTGTTCTTTGGAACATCCGGTTCCATTCTGCGTAAAACCGGAAGATCCGGTTGTGTTCTTCGGAACATCCGGTTCCATTCTGCTAAAATCGGAAGATCCGGTTTTTCTTTACCGGAAGATCCGGTTTGGCAGTACACTTAGGTTTTTCACAGCTAACCTAAGCCTATCCGGAAGATCCGAGTAGTACTCGGAAGATCCGGTTTGCCCGATTCAGAACATAACGGTTAGATTTTGAGAAGGGGTATAAATACCCCCTCACTCACCCCTTCAACCCTAGCTCGCACATTTCAACAGGAAACACTCTTCTAGCTCTCTCCCCCTCTCTCCACTCCCCTCCAAACCATGCCCTAGCCAAGATTCTTGTGGGGATTGATTGAGAGAAGAGATTTGAGGCTTGTGGGTTGACTTTGAGTGAGGAGAAACATTTGTTCATCTCAAGAAGCACTTGAAGCATCCTTGGCTTGTGATTCGCGTTTGTTACTCTTAGATCTTGCTCCTAGACGGTTAGAGGTCACTAAGTGCAGCACCTAGCTTGTGGGAGCGCCTTGGAGGATTGTATCACCCATTCCTTGTGTGGAATCATCTAGTAAGTGACTCAATCTTGATCTTTGTGGTCGATTGAGGGAGGAAACGAGTTGAAAGAGACTCTACCCTTTGTGGGTACCTCAACGGAGACGTAGCTCCCTTGGGAGTGAACTCCGGGAACAAATCTCGTGTCCCTTTGTGTTGCTTACTTCATATTGTTCATATTTTCTCATATTTGCTATATATTGCCCGATCTATCTCTATAAAGGTTTCCGCTGTATTTGATCATCATATATAGCTCTTAGAGTACCTCTGTGAACTTTCTATTCAAGTGGAATTGCAAATAACTTGTTAGATTTTGAATCTCGAGCAAAGGTTATTTCTCACATCGGATCATCCGAGTAAGTCTTGGAACATCCGATCATCGGATCTTCCTAGAAGTACTCGGAAGATCCGGTTTCACTGACAACTTGAGAAGAGAGAATTTTCAGGTTCTATTAGGTACGCCTATTCACCCCCCCTCTAGGCATCTACAAGATCCTCTCAATGGGACAAGATTTAAATTTGCAACTTAATATTTCCCTAAACAAAAATATAAAGAATTATGTTGCCTAAATTGATTTTAAGTGTGATGAACAAAATTAGGGTGTTACAATAATAGAGAACTAGTGTTTAATTGGTTTCCCAGAATTGGATTCACAAAAATAACTCGCAAAGATAAAGTATCGGTTTTACACCCACTTAAATTAATAGAATGGCAGTACTGCAAGTATGTGCAGTCAGATAGGCACATTTCAAAACTTATGACACCAGAATAGGTATTACTACAAGCATGTTCGTTCCAACCCTCACAAAATACGATTAGTAACATTAGTATTACCTCCATCTTAATTCATAAGTTGTTTGACTTTTTTCACTCTAATTTTGACAACTCGTTTTATTCAAAAAAAATTATGAAAATATAGTCAAAATTAAGTCATTCTTAAATAATATCCATTAAAAAAAGGAAGTAGTAAAAAAAATTAGTATTTCACATAATTTTTTAAATAAAACAAATGGTCAAAAATTGGAGCCAGAAAAGTCAATAAATTTATAAATTGGAATGGAGGGAGAGCCGCCAACATCCCACTTTGTGCCGTGGTTTGACGGCTAATTAATTTCGAAATTTAAATGTTTTGCGTTACAAGGTTAGCTGTTTACCCGAAAAAAAGAATGGCTGTTAACTAATTAATTGGTAACAAGGTTGGCTGTCAAGTCTATCATGATTAGTTTCTTGACATTTTGCTGTCTGAGACAAGGTTGGCTCGTTGATGGGTCGGAGGTTTCTTTTGGGCCTGTTGACTGGGTACATGCCTACATGGGCTGTTGGCGGATTGTTATCTGTGGACTGGACTAAACAAGGGAAAATTAGATGACTGTACCATCAAAAGAACTTTTGGAAAAATGTCACCAAAAGTTTCAACTGTACAAAACTAGCATCCAAAGATCCTCCGTTCTCTTCCGCTGCTTTCTTCCGCTCGGCACAATTCCGCACCATAGCCGCTGCTTTCTTCGCAAAGTCCGGCATGGTCCAGGCGTATTTGCCCAATTGCCCCCGAAGCCGCGAGCCAGCACACGGAAGGACGGAGAAACCTAAAATCGAATCAGGGTCAGGTACCGGCGTGTTTGGTTCTCTTCTCGTCGCAGCCTGGCTCGCATGGCTCGTGCAGGCTCACGCGGGACAGGTTCACCACATGCAGCCACTCTTTGTTCGGTTGACGTCTCGACGCAGCCAGGCCAGAATGGAACGACGTTTGGTTGCCTGCACCTACTTGAATCGGACTGTTTTTTCTCTCTGCACGGTCCCCATGTGTGGCCGTTGCGCATCGCGCGAGCCAGGCTGGACGGAAACGAGCGATCGTTCCGTTCCCCGGGAGCTTGGCCGCGAACTCCTTTCTACATCGCGAGAGCCTGTCCCAGGAGCTCATGCAGCCTACCAAACTTGGACACTTGCATCTGGCTGGCCTGGCCCAAGTCTCATGCACGACACCAAACAGCCCCGTAGGGTCTGTTTGATGTCTGCATATGGGCCATCCAGGCTCTCCAGATGCAGCGTGAATTTGTTTGGTTGCCTGCACAAACTGGCTCCGGCAATGCAAAAGGAGGCTCTGAGCCAGGCTCTGGCCATGCGGTTTTTTGGACGTATCTCGGGATGCAGGCTCTACTGGTGCGGCCAGGAGCACTTTGGCTGCACGCGTTAGAGATAGGCGATGCAACCATCCAGGCATCCAAACAACTGCTCACGACAGCTTGCATCGGAGAATTCAGGCTACCAAACATTGCATCTTGCATGCACTCATCCTGACTCCCGCGAGCCTGGCTGTCGGGATTCAGGCATCCAAACAGACCCGTGGCCTACCGCGAGCTCGTTGACGTCAATCTTGGCGGGATTCTACCGTCGTGGTACGGAAGAACCAAGGCGTCGTGGAGCAGCGCCCTACGACTTCCACGGGCACGGCGACAGGATTCTGCCGGCGGTCTGTCCGCCCCCAATCCGTCCAGTACCGCGTCGTCATCACGCAGCCGTAAGGGCAAGCCCACCGCAGGCCACTAGTAGTGTTGGCCTCAACATAAAATCATCAAACACGTCAGCTCACTTCTGTTGAAACCACCGATACTCCAACCAAAGCTACTCCTTTTACTTTATATTGGGCTCCACTATTTTTCCTCTCCGTTTCAGATGCTTCTTGAGTTGTGGCTGGACGAAATGTTAGCGGTGTTATGTGCCATGGTCTTTTGATGACAAACTTGGTAGGCAGGATGGCTTGCTAGGGACAGGCAGTTAATGCCCATACTGGTGCTAAGATTGTACAAATTCTGGACTCCGGATCCATGTATTTGTGAAGATTGAAGAAACTAGCAATCGTGCTTTGTCTATCATTGTACTCTAGCTGCCATTTTTCTATTTTAGATTGCATGTACTGGATATGTAATCCCGCCTGGAGGAACAATTGTGATGTATAAAAGAATAATGTCAACTCAAATAGCGTTCTAAATTTAAAAGTAACTTATTTCATGTCATTAAAAAAATACTCCCAACATTTGAATGTTACTCCTGACAGTTGGAAAAAAATTACCCCTGGAAAATACTCGTGTCATTCGAAACATACTCCTCTAGTGGGAAAAACTCCTTGCATTTGGAAAACGAAACAATCCTCTACTCAGAAAATACTTCTGACATTTGAAAAATGATCTTGTCAATTGAAAATGGTAACATTTGGAAAATACTTCTAATAGTTGTTAAAAAGTACCTCATCTATCTTGTCAATAATAATACTGCTGATAACTTTTCCACTATCTAGAAAAAAAGAACTCTATTGTCAATTGAAAAAACTCCCGTCATTAGAAAGATACTCTAGTCATTTGGAAACACTCATGAGTCATGACGTAGATTATTACTACCACGTTGCAGTCTGCAGCCCCATCCTGTTGTAGGTCAGCTTACATCTGATAATTATTACTACCTGCATTTGAAAAGGGTGTAATTACATTACCCTTACCTCAGGAAGCCGTTGTTGTTGAAACCAGCGAACTTGACATAGCCCAAATCACGCGTGAAACTCATACCCAGCGGATTACGCATGCATTGCTCAACTTCTATGCAAGATTACTCTTTTAATATACGAAAATTATTGCTACCATATTCCTCATCTTGTAAGAAAGATTATTTCTTTAATGCTAAAAAACACTCATCAAAGGAGAATATTACCCCTGCAACACAAGAAAAAATCATCTAACAAAGAGAATTAGATCTATTACTAGATGTTGGGGAGACGCCCCTTGGAATCATGTTTTTTACTTTTGCAGGCGAAACTGAAGAGTTTTAAATGAAGAAGATAAATGCGAAGCTAATTTCGAAGAGACTAAAGTTGCAGGCAAAGTTAGAGGAGTCAAGACGAAACTGGCAAGTGTGAAGCTAATTCGAAGAGGTTAAAGTCTTTTCGAGCAGGAACGAAGAAGTCAAGGCAAAGAAGACTATATTGCGAGGTTGGTCATGAAATGTGATGATGCTGAAGCGAGTCTGTCACCTGCGACGAGGTTAAAATGAAGATTGGCGGGAAGCAACGGTCGTCTAAAAGCTAGAATATGTATAGGATTTCTGGCGGGAAGTAACGGTCTTGTAAATGTACGAGGTTGACCCCTATAAATAGCAGGTCAACAGTAACTGTAGAGAACAACTTTTGAAGGAACGAGAAAGAAGTCAACCTTGACTTTATTACTGTCTGTAATACTAGAAAATCCGTGTTACAACAGTTGGCGCCGTCCGCGTGTTAGGAACGAAATCAAAACTCACGATGCCACCAAAGAAAAAGCAACGGTCCGGTAATCCACGGACCTCCAAAGCTCACGAAACTGAAAGAGAAAACGATGAACGACAAGTTGCACCAGAACCAGGCATCACTAACGATAACCAAAATCGAGAAGAAGCTAGCCTCGAACAACTCCTACAAGAAATCGAGAGGCTCAAACAAGAAAAAGAAGCCCTGTTGAAAGAAGCAGAGAACCAGAGAAACGAAGCCGAGGAAAAACGAAAAATTGCAGAGGCTAAGAACGAGCTCCAGAGACTCCAAAGCGAGCTCAACACGACCAAAGAAACTGTCCAAGAGCCCGAGAGAGAAATCAACACCGAGGCAACAAATTACAACACGGGTTTCAGAAGCTTCGACTCGAATTCACCGTTATCTCCAGGCCTTCAAAATGCACCATGGCCAACTTCGTACAAGCCCATCACCTTGCCTAAATATAATGGTACTTGTGATCCAAGGCAGTTTCTGATGAGCTACGAAGTTGCTGTGGCCTCAGCAGGAGGAAACGAGCTAGTTCTCGCAAAATCATTCATCATAGCTTGTGAAGGACCGGCTCTCACATGGTTCACGAGATTAAGTCCAGGATCCATTTTCAGCTGGGAACAGCTCAAGGCCAAAGTACTTCAAAACTTCCAAGGATTCAATAGGCAACTGCTAACCACGGGAGATTTATTCGCATGCAAACAAGAGGAAAGAGAACCATTAGCTCAGTATTTCAAACGTTTCATTCAATTAAAGGCCCAAACAGATGATATCCCAGACTCCATAGCAATTGATGCATGCATTCACGGGTTGGGACCAGGGCCATGTGCATCTGAATTCGTCAAAAACAAACCAAGGAACCTCCATGAACTCTTCCACGAGATGGAAAAATTTTATAGATCAGACGATGATCACAGAAGAAGAACCAACGAAAGAGCCATGCTCAGAAAAGCAAACGGAAACTATAAGCAGCCCGCATACGAAAAGCAGAACTACAATAGACCAACCCAAGTTTTCTACATAGAAAACGAGACTGGTCAACATAGTAACGAATCAAATGCAGCGAAGCAAAACTTCAACTCTTCATCCACACGAGGAAGAGGCGGACGAGGCAGAGGCCGTGGAAGAGGCCGAGGCCAACAAGAAAGCCAATCTCGATCTTGGTTCTGTCAGTTCCATGGCGAAAATCCAGATCACAGCACAGGGAGATGTCCTATAATCATCAGAGTAAAGCAAGAAATGAATCAAAACAGCAATCAAGGTCGCGCAGTCCAAACAAATTCTTGGCAGTGCACCACCCACAATACGCCAAATCCGCAGATACAACTCCCGACGAATTCAGAATCCTTTTCAACATACCATCAGCCTCGTTTGGCTTGGCACCAAACCCAGTCCGAATCAAATCAACAAGCGCACAGCTCAATTCAATCCACCGCAGCAAGAAAAGATGAAACTGTGATGCAAGCAGCTCCAGCACCAAATTCAACACCCGCCAAGGGTCCCATTCCTTCTCGTGGAATGATCCTGCCAATAGCTGGAGGATCTTCAGTTGATTTCGAGAGCAAAAGACAAAGAAAAGACTACTTTAGAAGAGTGCACGCAATACTACCAAATGGTCCAGTGATAAAAACTCATTGGTCGCATGTGCCAATAACTTTCACCGAGCAGGATCTCAAACTCCAGTGTTATCCTCACACTGATGCCATGGTCATCGAAACAAATGTAGCAGGCTGGGAGCTAACAAAGATACTCATAGACAATGGCAGTTCAGCTGATATTATCTTCGCTAGTGCTTTCGACCAAATGAACATCAGCAGAAGTTTACTACAACCATCGGAAACTCCACTCATTGGTTTCGGAGGAAAAAGAATCCGGGCCCTAGGAAAAATCGAATTACCGGTAACTTTGGGGGACCTGAGTAATCCCAGAACAGAACGAATCACTTTTGACGTAGTTGACATGTACTACCCTTACAATGCAATCTTCGGAAGAGGTTTTCTCAACACGTTCGAAGCTATCGTACGACAGGCATATCTGTGCATGAAACTTCCAGCATCAAATGGAGTAATCACAGTATTCGGAAACCAGCAAGTCGCAAGGGATATCGAGCAAGGGATCACCCCAGGCGAGAGAAACGTTAACCTCTTGCAGGCAGAAACGAAACAAGAAAGCAATGAAGCTCAACCAGAATCAATCAAAAAGAAGCCACCGCAATACAGAGAGGAAAAAGTAAAAGAAGTTATTCAAACACAAGACACCAAGCGAGTCTCTCTCGATCCAGGAATCGAAGGTAGAGAGGTCACAATCGGAGCAGACCTTTCCCCCCAAGAAGAGGAAGATCTAATAACTTTCTTAAGAAAGAATAAGGATGTCTTTGCGTGGACAGCTGCAGATCTAAAGGGTGTCAGCAGAACCATAATCGAGCATAGCCTTAACATAGACCCGAAGACAAAGCCAAGAAAACAAAAATTGAGGAAGATGTCGGATAAGAAGGTAGAAGGAATAAAATCCGAAGTGGAAAGGCTACTAAAAGCAAAAGTCATCAGAGAAGTACAATACCCAGAATGGTTGGCAAATACTGTTCCAGTAAAGAAGAAAAACGGAAAATGGAGGATGTGCATCGACTTCACAACACTAAACAAGCATTGCCCAAAAGATGATTTTCCTCTACCAAGAATTGACAGCGTCGTTGATGACGCAGCCAACAGCGAGATTCTATCCTTGCTAGATTGCTTTTCAGGGTATCATCAAGTTTGGATGAAACAAGAGGATGAGGAGAAGACAAGCTTTATAACACCCTTCGGAACTTTCTGTTTCGTCAGAATGCCAGAAGGGCTGAGAAACGCAGGGTCAACTTTCTCAAGAATGACTAAAAAAGTTTTCAACTCACAAATTCACAGAAACATGTTAGCTTACGTGGATGACCTCGTCGTAAAAAGCATCAAAAGAACGGATCACATCAAAGATCTCGAGGAAACCTTCAACAATCTAAGAATGTCAAATTTAAGCTTAAACCCAGAAAAATGCGTCTTTGGAGTAACCAAAGGAAAGGTCTTAGGGTGCCTTGTAACATCGAAGGGAATCGAGGCTAACCCAGACAAGGTTCAAGCCTTGGCATCCATGGAGGAGCCAAAAACGGTTAAGGAAGTGCAACAATTGACAGGCAGAATTGCAGCTCTAAACAGATTCGTACCAAGAGCAGCCGAGCGAAGCCTTCCTTTCTTCAAAACTCTCAGACACGCACAGAAATTCAACTGGGGCGAAAAACAATCGAAAGCATTCAGAGAGCTAAAGCAGTACCTTGCGACAATGATCAAACTATCACCACCAGCACAAGGAAAAGACTTAGAATTTTTTAACCAAGCAAAAGAGAAGAAGAAGCAAAGTTATGTAGAGAACGTTTTTCACCTTCGAGGAGGAGTCCTTAGCCAAATCTCGACCATAAGCGTTCCAGAAGTCCCGCAAGAAACGACGTTTCATTGTTTCGACTTCTTTTGAACAAGGCGAGGACAAATCTCCGAAGTCAGCAAAGCGAAATCCAGGACCAGAAACCCGAAGGAGCAAATCCTTATCTTCTTTCTCAAGGAATCTGCCGAGGCCATCGGTGCAGGTGAGTGCGAAGTTGTCGCCATCGATAGAAAATACATCCCCGAGGCCAGCAAATTCCTCTTCAAGCCAAGATAAGAAATTGTCAATATTTAAGTCCTCTGGAAGGGCGTAAGGAGTGGCTCCGAACTGCTTGAGCGAGCTACAATACGAATCAAAAATTCGTTTAATCTTCTCAGCATCAAGAGTCTTGGACGAGGCTAGAGCATCTTCAGTTTCCTTCAACTTAAGCTCGAGGGAAGTCACTTTAGTCTTGGCCTCTTTCGCAGCGTCAGACTCGCGAACCACAGTATCACGCAGGTTCTCGATCACAGTAAGGTTCTGGTCGAAGTCTTTCTGCAAGGCTTTATACTTTCTATCTGTTTTATCCCATTTGTCCTCGAGCTTAGACAAATCTTTGTGAAGCTTGTCGTTGACTTCCCGAAGCCTCTCATTCTCCTTCTCCAAAAAATGAAGTCGATCAACCGCGGTTTTAGATTTTGAAGCACAAACCGCGTTGATCAACTTAACCTAAGGAAGCAAATCGAAAACAAGAAAGTAAGTTAAATATAAAGAAAGGAAGAAACGAGGATAAAACACCAAAAAGCAAGCACGAACCTTGTGCGCGGTGGAGACGCTCAAACGAGATAGCTCTTCGAAGCTAAGATTTTCCAACGACGCTTTATAACCTATAAAAACGAAGACAAAATATAAGAATCAAAAACGAAACTAAAAATGAAATGATGATAGAATTTTTTTTTTTTCTCACCTCGCAACTCATCAGTATTTTCATCAAGATCAACAAAAGAAGAAGCAGCCAAGTCTTGAGGGAGTTTCGTAGATGTGTCTTCAGGGATCTTCTTACCCTTCACATCCACGACCTCGACCTAAAAACATCAAGCGAAGTTAGCAAAAACAATAAAAGAAATTCAGTGGTCAAGTACAGTACAACTAAAATATCTGACCTCGAGGTTGGCCTCAGCTACTTTATCTTTCTCAACATCCACGACTTCGACGGCTGGTTCTGTGGAATACAAGCCGAAGTTATGCTCTAAGAGCTCAAGAAAGTCTGGATTGAATTCTTTTGGAGGTTTCGAAACAACACTTGCTATTGAACCTGTGAGGCTCATTCTAGCACCGGGGCATTTCATGAAAGGAACAAACAAACCTTCACCCGAAGCAGCAGAAGTGCCTGCCAAGTCCTTCATGAACCCCGATGTGCCGAGGTCATCGCCAACAATGCCAGCAATTCCAAGAAGTCCGCAAGCTGCCTCAATAGCTTCTTTCTCTTTATCAGCTTCAGCTTCGGCTTCAGGACTATCTAGAAGTGACAAATCTACCTTCCGAGTCAGTCGAGGTTTCTTGTTAGGTGCAGAGGTAGATTGTCGCACACTGGCACTTTTCCTTTTTTGAGCCTCGAGCAGCTTTGTTTTCGCCTGAGGAGCATCCTGACTCGAAGCTATTGGAACTTTTGATGAAGTCTTTTTATATCTCCGAGTCGCTCCAGCTGGCTCGGATCCAACATTTCCAATTGGTTTCATGCGTTTCTGGGGCTTGGAGGGTTTCACCCTATCTCCATACTGAACACCCATTTCAATCCACGGGCGATTCAGACGACTTGTTTTTTCGAAGAAGTCAATCATTGATTTCTTCTCCTTTTCGGTGAAAGGACCAACCAAAGACCTTGCAGCCCATTCTACATTCGAAACAAGTTCCTCGTCACTAACACCTTCAGGCTTTGTAAGTCCAAAAACGGCAAAGGTGGTGGGCAAGATGAAACCAGGAATTGGCCTCTCCTCAATCCGAAATGGTTTCCAGTTTGTTCCCAAAGGCCAGATTCCAGCAGCCAAAAACTCTTCGACAACATCACGGCCGGTGAGTCGTCGCGTAGCATGATGAAAGCAAGGATTGTTTTTCTTAAAAGATTCAGACTTCCTATCGAAATCAATTACGGTAGAAATCTCTATGTTGCCAAGGGGACCAGCAAATGGATAGTGTAATTCACTGGAGTTTGGTGTAGCGAAACCAACCTTAACATAGAACCAGGATTTCGGCCAGTTAACATCCCAACGATTCCGCTGAGCGTAGGAGAAGTCAACTTTGGTAATCTTTAGAGCTGCACTTCGACGACGCGAAGTAAAGGTTGCAACACCAAATTGTCCAATATGTTCCTCACCACCTTCTTCCAAAAATACCGACCTCTTCTGAAGATGAAGTTCATTATAGCGACCGAAGGTATCAATGTCAACCTCACCACCAAATGTTTTCACTCCCCAGAAAAATTTTGACAGTTGAACAAACGAATTTGGTGTCAGTTGATGAAGTTTGACGTTGAATCGATCAAATATTTGAGGTAGCATTGGGTCGCAGGGAAATCGAAGACCAGCTGTAAAGAAATCAGTAAAAACAACAGCCTCTCCAATCTGAGGATCTGGGGTAGTTTCGTGACCCGGAGCGCGGCCAACACCAGCAGGGAAAAACCCATTTTGCTCATAACTCGAAATCATGCCTGAGGTAACGGAGGAACGACCAAAATGAAGGGTCTTGGGAGCTGATTCTTCAACAAGCTCACCAACACTGGCCTCGACTCCCTCCAGGTCTTCGCTTCCTGGGTTAGAGGCCACAGGAGTATCCTCTTTCTCTGCATCAGAGATCAGAATAGCAGCAGACTCGATACGAGCCATCCTGAAACTAATAACAGAAAGAAATTAAAAACATAACAAAACAAGAAATGAAGACAAAGATTCTTCAAAACCAACCTTTTTTAAAAAAGAACTTCAAACTCTAAACAAGCAGCACCAATCAAAGAAGAGCGAAGGCAGTAGTACGAGGTCAGCAATGAGAGCTAAAGCAAAGCGAGGACAATTGCACGAAGTCAAAGGCGAGAGCGAAGGTAATTTTAAGAGGGGGTAACCTCTACTATTTATAGGCGCGGTAAGTTACGAAATTCGCGCCGTAAAAAGGCGCCAAGTAACCGCCAAATTTGTCCAAGGGGACGCCTTTTGGGTTTCGTCCCAGGAGTTCGAGGAATGAATAGTAGCAAACTCGAATCCAAGGACGAAGGGGCTACTGTTGGGGAGACGCCCCTTGGAATCATGTTTTTTACTTTTGCAGGCGAAACTGAAGAGTTTTAAATGAAGAAGATAAATGCGAAGCTAATTTCGAAGAGACTAAAGTTGCAGGCAAAGTTAGAGGAGTCAAGACGAAACTGGCAAGTGTGAAGCTAATTCGAAGAGGTTAAAGTCTTTTCGAGCAGGAACGAAGAAGTCAAGGCAAAGAAGACTATATTGCGAGGTTGGTCATGAAATGTGATGATGCTGAAGCGAGTCTGTCACCTGCGACGAGGTTAAAATGAAGATTGGCGGGAAGCAACGGTCGTCTAAAAGCTAGAATATGTATAGGATTTCTGGCGGGAAGTAACGGTCTTGTAAATGTACGAGGTTGACCCCTATAAATAGCAGGTCAACAGTAACTGTAGAGAACAACTTTTGAAGGAACGAGAAAGAAGTCAACCTTGACTTTATTACTGTCTGTAATACTAGAAAATCCGTGTTACAACACTAGACACCTAGGGTGCGGCGTTGCCGCGCAATCTCTGTGCTATCTAGTGGTGATTTTACGTGGGAGTAGTGGGCTTTAGAATTTGGTGAATAAACCAGTATATGCAACTGAAGTCAAGGAAAACATATGCCTTTTATTTTTCATTACATACAGCCTTTCTGAGAAAACTTTTGTAGCATACATCGAGCTCTGGTATTTTGTGAAGGAAAGAAGACGGAGAAACAAATGCAATGATATGCAGTAATCTCCCGATGACATTTAACAGAAATTGTGGACTCTGCTACCTTGAAATTACCTTTTCTTCTTTAAACTACATGATCTGACCTGCCAGATGTTGAAAATATATAATTTTGGTGGCACAAAATTTGGTTGCTGAAATTATTTCATTAACTTTATTCTGAAGTTGGTGCTTTCCATCGAAACATTAGTCAGCATTGCTAAGAAAATAATATTACAAGATATAATTTCTACACTCCACTGGTAAACAAAAGGTGGCTCGTAGGCAATCCTAAAGAATAGGTGTTATAATTTGTAGCAATTTTAATGAAAAAATCAAAATGTTAAATCATGACTAAGGTACCTGATAGTTATAGCATAACCAGAGAAATTTCCCAATGGAAATGAAGTCAACAACTATAGTGAAGAAGCATGTTTACTTTTAGCAAATATCTCTCAATAATATCATATAAACTGCGTGTCCTTCAGTAAAATAATCTGTGAAGTAAAGGGAACGAGTGGAGTGAGATAATTTCATTTATGTATATAAACATAACCATTTATAGGCATAAACTATTGTGTTAAAATTTATTTGTTGCTAGAAACTTTGAATCAAGCAAACATTGCAGGTATATCGTAGGCATTGATCATCTTCGCCATCCCAGTTTGGCCACCACTGTGCTAAAGATAAGTAGTACAAAGCCATTAATCTATATAATCCCTAAATCCTACAGCAAACGATCATGACCAAATGAGGAACAGTAGCCTACTTTCGGAATCTCATGTCATGCTATTGTTTGTTAGCCCAAAAGAACACCAGATAATGCTTGTATATATATTGCAATTTTCAAATATTCTTGTCATACCCGGTTTTAGAGAGGAAAACCGAGTACATCTCATATGTGCGCCAGGATCAAATTTCACACATATGATAGACCGTGAGTGAACAGCAGAAACAGTACTCAAACGAATATTTAATAAACAAAGTATTTATTACACTCACGAATAAGGCACAAAGGCCAAAATAAACTGGTTCACACGATAACTAAGACGATGTCTCCAAAAGCACTCCACAGGCAACCGACTGGTGGAACACATGCCTAGAACTCATCAAGATCGCTGAGGTACTCTGCTCCATTATTACCTTCTGATCCAATATAAGCAAGGGTGAGTACACTTATGGTTGGTACTCAACAAGTGGGGGAAATATGCAAGCTATCAAGGATAGGCTTGGTTTTTTTTTTTTTGCAGCGGTTAGCATTTTAGTTGGTCAAGTTTTATTGACAAGCAACTATTTACTAAGATATAAGTATATACCACCCCATATTAATAATAAATAAGCATAAAGTAAATCATAAACATAGATAATGAACATAACCAATAACATATGCATGCGATGATTTGATTTCATGTTTCGACAGTTTAGTCACGTGAGGGTCCAGGCCGTTCATGACCGCGAACACGGCTGTTATAACAGTTTTACACTCTGCAGAGGTTGTACACTTTCACCACAATTCGCGTAAAAGCTCCGAAGAACTTTAAACCCAACCAGGCTGTGCTGATCAGGCACGTACCACACTTCCAAGGTGTGACTGCATAGGGACGCTACGAGGCCTTTACAAAGATTCCCTAGTTAGAAACAATCCGCTAAGGTTTCCGGATCGGAAGCAGGCATAACCCTCCCTAACGGGTATAGTGTCTTAGCCAAGCCCACTTCCCGAGAGAACCGGGCTATACACCGTCAACCGCCACCCCCATGCCCTTTCGGTAAGATCATTCCCAACCAAGGTTTCTAATTAATTAGCCAAGACCAGAGCCATATAGTATTGTGGTTGTACGGTTAATCCTGGGTGGTTCTCCATGTTCCGATTAACATGGTGATCTTGTATTAACATAACAAGATATAAATAAAGATATTCATCAATGTTGGATAGAACCCATCATAAACCAAGGTTAAGCATCTAGCATAGCTACCCAACATGAAAGTAAACCCGGTGTATCAAGGCTTGGGTGTAAAAGACTAGTCATCCTTAAATAGGACCCATCAAATTAATGCATCGCGACATAAATATAAACTTTAATGTTATGCAATGTGTATGGGTTCAATAGAGTATGCAGAGGGGGAAATCCACTTGCCTTGCTCAAAGTACTGCGGTGGCTCCTCCTCGAAAACTTGATCTTGATCTCCCTCGAACGGATCGTTCTCTATACGTTTCACACAAGCATTCAATCAATAAAAATAAAACAATACACCAAACAACTTTGAAAGACGCAAAGACGTGTCTAGAACTATTCTTGATGAAGAGACGATCGCGTGAGCGCAAAGATCACTCAAAACGGATTTAAAACGGTCAAGATATGGCTAAAACAAGGTTTAGGGCTTCTTTGAGTTAAAACTAACTCTCCAGGGGTTTAAACAGAAGAAACCAGGGACCTAAAACGTAATTTCATATAAAAACCGAAGGACTTATGTGAAAAACGACCAACCAGGACGGCGGGTTCTATTTTTAGAAAGCTCAGGGGCCTAAACAAAAAGAAAAGGACCTAGATCTAATTATTTTTGAACTGGCTTGGACCGCGGGTTGATTTCTAGAAAACCTAGGGGCTCTTTTGCAAAAGCGGCACGGCTGACCGGTAAGGTTCGGTTTGACTCGAGTCGGCTCGATCCTCGACCGTTAGATCTCGATCGAACGGCTCAGATCGAACGGGCATCGACGCGGCGGCGCTGACCACGACGCGCGGCGGCGCCTCGCCGGGAAACTCGCCGGAGTTGGCGAAACTAGGGCTAGGAAGCTCGGAAACTCGCCGCGTTTGGCTCGGGAGAGAGCTGAGACCACGGCGAATCCGTTTTTGGGGATCTAAACGAGGTTTAGTCGATGGTGGAGGCTTGCAACGGACCAAGGCGGCACGGCCATGGCGGCGAGGTCGACAGGGACTCGAGAGAGCGAGAGAGAAGGAGATTAGGGGCTCTGCGCACTCCTTACCTCCACGCGAAGACTTGCGACGACTTGGAAGCGGCGGAATCGAACTCGAGAGCTCGAAACACGGCGGCGGCGAGAAGCTAGGGTTAGAGCGCGGCTACGGCGGCTATGGCGACGCGGAAGCTCGGCTTTGGGTTGAGGAGGCAAGAGAGGGTCGGGCGGCGGCTTATAAAGGCCGGAAAGCTTGCGCGAGGGGCAAACCGACGCGGGAACGGCTCGGACTCGCCGGAGGAGTCCCGGCCGTGCGCGACTCGAACTCGGGGAAGAAGAAGACCCTGACAGGGCGGGCCCACATGTCAGCGACCGGGAGAAAGAAAAGGAAGAGAAAACGGACGACTGGGCCGCGGCGACGGAATGGGCCGGGAAAGGAAATTGGGCCGCGGCTGCGCGAGGGGAGAAAAAGAAAAGGCCGGGAGAAGAAGAAGCTGGGCCGCGAAAGAAGATTGGGCCGGCTAGAAAAAGAGAGAGGGAAAAGAAAGGTTTTGAAATTTAAGTTTAAACTTTTGCAAACCTTTTTTTCAAATTCAAACAAGCATTCAAAAATATGCAAATCAGCATGAATGCAACAAAGAGTTTAGTGACTCTAATTTAAATGTTGTTTAAATATTTAAGGCCAAAATTTAACTTTGAAATTTTAATATTTCCTAAAAACAACCTAGGACAAATAGTTGCCTAAGCAAATTTTAATGTGATGAAATTAGGGTGTTACAAATCCTACCCCCTTAAGAAGAATCTCGTCCTCGAGATTCGGAAGGATCAGAGAACAACTGAGGGAATTCTGCTCTGAGCTCATCTTCTCTTTCCCATGTAGCCTCATCTTCTGTATGGTGACTCCACTGCACTTTGCACATCTTAACTACTTTATTCCGAGTAACCCTTTCTGCTGTCTCCAATACCTTAACTGGATACTCTGAATAAGTCAGATCATCCTTCACACTGAGTTCTTCTAACTGCAATTGCTCCTCTGGTACCCGTAAACACTTCTTCAATTGTGACACATGAAACACATCATGAACATCTGACAACTGAGCTGGCAACTCTAACTGATAAGCTACCTCACCTTTCCTTTCTAGTACCTTGAAAGGACCAACGAAACGAGGTGATAGCTTTCCTTTGACTTTGAATCTACGAAGACCTCTGATAGGTGATACTTTGAGATAAACAAAATCTCCAACTTCAAAGATCAATTCTCTCCTTCGGGTATCAGCATAACTTTTCTGCCTAGACTGTGCAGTTTTGAGATTTTCCCTGATTAACTGTACCTGCTGCTCTGCATCTTGAAGTACTTCAGGTCCAAACACTTTACTTTCCCCAGTTTGGCTCCAATACAATGGTGTCCTGCACTTCCTTCCATACAAAGCTTCGAAAGGTGACATCTTAAGACTGGCTTGGTAACTGTTATTGTAGGAAAATTCTGCATATGGCAAACTCTTATCCCAACTACGACCGTGTTTTAAAGCACATGCTCGAAGCATATCCTCCAGAATCTGATTAGTCCTTTCAGTCTGTCCATCTGTCTGTGGATGATAAGCAGAACTAAAATTGAGTTGTGTACCCATTATTTCATGTACCTTCTGCCAGAAACGTGACGTAAACTGAGTACCCCGATCGGACACTATCTTCTTCGGAACTCCATGTAGACACACAATTCTGGACATATACAGCTCTGCTAGCTTAGCACTTGTATATGTTGTGTTGACCGGTATGAAATGAGCAGACTTCGTCAATCTATCCACAATAACCCATATAGAATCATGACCATCACGAGTACGAGGTAACCCGACAATAAAGTCCATACCAATTTCTTCCCACTTCCACTCTGGAACTCTCAATGGCTGAAGCAAACCTGCTGGACGTTGGTGTTCTGCTTTAACCTTCTGGCAAACATCACACAAAGCCACATAGGTTGCAACGTCCTTCTTCAAACCATACCACCAATATTTCTCTTTCAAATCTTGATACATCTTAGTACTCCCTGGATGAATAGAATAAGGTGAATCATGTGCTTCCTTCAATATAAGTTCTCGTAACCTATCATTTTCCGGAACACATATCCTATTTCTGAACCACACTGTTCCTTGTTCATCCTCAGTAAAATCCTTAGTTTTTCCCGAATGGATTAAAGCTCTGAATTCCTCAATCTTCGGATCCTCTAACTGTCCCTTCCTGATACCTTGCTCTAATGTTGACTCTACTTCCATAGTCACAGCTTCTGAATGAGCACAGATACCCAAGTTAAGTCGTTCCATCTCCCAACATAACTCTTGTGATATCAGTCTCCCAATGACTGAGTTAACTTGACCCCTACGACTTAGAGCATCTGCAACAACGTTGGCCTTTCCAGGATGATATTGAATATCCAAATCAAAATCATTGATTAATTCTAACCATCTGCTTTGTCTCAAATTAAGATCCTTCTGAGTGAAGATATACTTTAAACTCTTATGATCCGTGAAAATTCGACACCGTTTTCCAATCATATAGTGCCTCCAAATCTTCAATGCATGTACTACTGCGGCTAACTCCAGATCATGAGTAGGATAATTCTTCTCATGCTTTCTCAACTGTCTAGAAGCATAAGCCACGACTCTGCCTTCTTGCATCAACACACATCCAAGTCCTACGTGTGAAGCATCACAGTACACGTCGAACCCTTTCTGAATATCAGGCATCACTAACACTGGAGCAGTAGTTAATTTCTTCCTTAACTCCTCAAAACTCTGTTGACAAGCATCATCCCACTTGAATTTTCGTCCCTTCTCCAACAACAAAGTCATGGGTTTAGCAATTTTGGAGAAACCTTCAATAAATTTGCGGTAATACCCTGCCAATCCAAGAAAACTTCTGATTTCTGCCACACTCTGAGGTGGCTTCCAATTCAACACATCCTGCACTTTACTCGGATCTACCATGATTCCTCCATCTGTTATGACATGTCCAAGAAAGGATACTTCCTTCAACCAGAACTCACATTTACTGAACTTGGCATACAACTGATGTTCCCGTAACTTCTGCAATACTAGTCTCAAATGCTCCTCATGCTCTTCCTCATTCTTGGAGAACACCATAATATCATCAATGAATACTACCACAAACTTGTCAAGATACTCCATAAATACCTTGTTCATCAGATACATAAAGTTTGCAGGTGCATTTGTCAAACCAAACGACATCACCAAATACTCATAAAGACCATATCTACAAGTGAAGGCAGTTTTAGGAATATCCTCTTTCCGAATCTTCACTTGATGATAGCCTGAACGCAAATCAATCTTGGAGAAAACTTTTGCACCTCTCATCTGATCAAACAAAACGTCAATTCTAGGAAGCGGGTACTTATTCTTGATAGTCACCTCATTAAGAGCTCTGTAATCAACGCACATCCTTCTAGTACCATCCTTCTTATCAACAAATATAACCGGGGCTCCCCATGGAGATGAACTCGGTCGAATATAACCTTTAGCTAAAAGTTCTTCTATCTGTTTCTTTAATTCTGCTAAATCTCTAACATCCATTTTATATGCTCTTTTTGAAATAGGTGCAGTACCAGGTACAAGCTCAATGATGAACTCAAAGTCTCGGTCAGGCGGCATACCTGGTAAATCATCAGGAAAGACATCCGGAAATTCACACACGACTCTGATATCCTCCAGTGACTTTCCTTTCACTTGATTAATTGTTGCTTCTCTTCGGACAACTGGACTCATCTGAAACTCCATTCGATCTCCTTGCGGACTTGTGAATAGCACTGCCTTCTTGGCGCACTGAATAACTCCATCATGAGCTCCCAACCAATCCATTCCAAGTATCACATCAATTCCCTCAGACTTCAAAACCACTAGGTTGGATGGAAATTCTATACCCATAATTTCAAGTCTAACTCGAGGACACACATATCTAGCTTTCATTTCACCATTTGGGGAATTTACTAAAAGCATATTTTTCATGGGTTGCTTAGGTATGTTATGCTCAGACACAAATTGTTCAGTAATAAAAGAATGCGATGCTCCAGAATCAAATAATATTGTAGCAGGTGCTGAGTTTATGGAGAACATACCGATGACCACGTCATTGGCTTCCTGAGCGGCTTCAGCTGTCACATGGTTGACCCTGCCACGAGCATAGTTCTGCTGTCCCTTGTTGCCTTGCTGGGAAGAAGATTGAACGGACCTCTGGCCATCGCTCCTCTGAGCTTGGGGTGTCTGGGGGTTACGCTTGGGACAATTGTTAGCATAGTGTCCCACATCACCACACTTAAAGCAACCATTAGGTGGTACTGGCGTGACTGGATTGTTGGTTCGTGCTGGCGGGGTGCCATTGCCAGAACGGTTCTGCTGCTGGTTAGGAGTACGAGGTGTCTGCTGGGAATACCTCTGAGCCTGTTGACCAGAACGTTGTGCCTGTTGTCCCTGTTGGTAATGTCCACCATTACCTCCTGAGCGATTCTGGTAACCTTGTGAAGAATTGTAACGAGGACGAGTGTTGCTTGTCTGCCCTGATGACGACGACTGGAACTTCCTCTTCTGCTCACTCAACTCCTTGCGTGTATTCTCACAACCAATGGCCTTATCAAGCATTGTCTGAAAATTGGGAAACGTATGAGTCTGCAGCTGGTACTTGATAGGCCCAATCAAACCTTTCAGGAAACGACGTTGCCTCTTCGCATCGTCATTCACATCATCAGGTGCATATCGAGATAGCTGAGTGAATTTATCCCGATATTCACACACGCTCATGTTTCCTTGCACCAATGCACGAAACTCTTCCTGTTTTAAATCCACCACACCCGCTGGAATATGGTGTGTGCGGAAAGCATCCTGGAACTGCTGCCATGTGATGGTGTCAGGAGCGTTATGCGCGTTAACGTACGCATCCCACCAATCGGCTGCTGGGCCTTCCAATCTTCCTGAAGCGTACAAGACCTTCTCACGATCAGTGCACTGAGCAATATTCAGCTTCTTTGCAACATTCTTGAGCCAATCATCAGCATCCAATGGATCTGCAGAGTGAGAGTAGGTAGGAGGATGCTGGCTCAAAAACTGCCTGTGATGATCCCTAGGCGGCTGGACTGGTTCTGGTGGCGGTGGTGGTTGCTGGTTCTGCTGTGCCTGCAAATTGGCCACTGTCTGAGTGAGCTGCTGGATGAGTTGCATCTGGGTTGCTAGGAACTGCTGCATAGCGGGATCCATTGCGTGTTGAGGCGGTGGTGGAGGGGGTGCTTGATTCTGCTGGTTCACCACGTGATCACGCCTCTGACTAGGAACGTCTCTACCTCCTCCGGTCCTGGTGTTAACCATCTGAGTGTTAGATAGATATGATTCAGAGAATGATACTCAGACAGATAAGAGTAAAGGAAAGACTCTACTGCGAGAGTATGAGATAGCATTGAAGTTAAGAAGAAAGAACAAAGCAGAGGAAAGTTAACTATTCAACACCACTCAGATTCTGTCCTCCCTAAACATTCATCCATAACTGTCAATTCGTGCATCCAAAAATTATACCAAAATTCCAGATCAATACTCATAAAGTTATGAATCTAATCCAACTGGAATCACCTCAATCGGACCTCTGAAACTCCGGATACAAAATAATCAAGCTGCCTGTGTCAAGCTGGAAAAACAGATTCTGTTCCTGAAAACTTTTGGTGTGTTTCCCGCGACACAGATTTCCAAAAATTATGGAAAAAATCACAGAAATTCAGTCATCAAATTCTGAAACTAACCCCACTGGTTTGAGGTCAAACGGATTTGTGTAACTCCCGAAATTATCAAAACAGTACTGCTGACTCGGATATCGGCGCGATCAGATTTCAGAATAAGGGATATGGATGCCGGATAGACTTGAGATAGATAAGAAACTAAGATCAAAGGATAAGAGGGGTCTAGAATTAAACTCAACTAATATTTTATTAATATTTTTCTTTAATTGTGGTCATCACTCCACAACCAAAGACACACAAACAAAGATTCCAACTCATACATTTATCCAAGCAACAGGCATTAAACAAACGATCGACCTCACAAAACCGTACTAACGATAAACTTACAAAAGGAAACCTAAAGATAACCTATTCCCTAAACTGTGTGACGGAGAAAGGGACTCCAAAGCGACACTTCTTCCGAGGTGGGGACCGAGCATTGGCCATCCTCTCTTCAACATCCTCTTGGCTTGGTTGCTGGAACAGCTGTTCTTCGAGTTCTACAATCCGCTCTTGGGCTTGGGCGAGTTCATTAATAACACCTTCCAAATCAGTATTCAGCGCTGCAGTGACTCGGGCAAGAACATTGAGACGAGGATCTGCTGTTGGTCCTCCTCCCACTACAACTGTTTGCTCAGTTCCTGGACGGCGACGAGGCAAGTGACGGTACTCTGTGTGAGACAGCTCCTTTTGGTACTGGTGGCTGATAGATGTCACTGCCCTCCTGGCGGCGTCACTGACTGCAGCTTCATAGGAGGTATGTAGAAGGCTTGACTCATGAATAGACCAAGTCCTGAAGCGAGAGGCATTCTCCATTTGCGCCCTAACATGAACCTGAGTATGGTAATACTCCTGGTAGTTTGCAGCGGAACTGTAAGTGGTTATGTAGAGTGGCCTGGTGTAGTTGCCCAATGCTTCCAGAACATCCTCAAGCAAGAGTGGGAAAGCACCAAGCTCATTTATTGAAGTGATCATCTCCACCTTGGGCTCTTCTTCATCATCCTTTTCATCCTCATAAACTTCATCACCTTCATTCCCAATACCATCTAGATTCCCTTCAACATTTGCTGTGGGTGAAGCAGAATCAGGTATATCCTCATCATCAGAATAGCATACCCATACGGGATCTCCTTGCACATCATCATCCATCTGTGGGGCTGGGTCAGTCTGAAAGCTCTTGGCCATCTAAGCATAGAGAGAGAACCTTAGTAAAGATAATTGAAATAGAGGCAAAGGTGACCAAAGAAAAGAGAAGAAGAACAGAGAATTTTTAACTAATAAAATAAGACCTCTAAAGAAACTGACTTGGCTTGCTAAACTAAATCCTTACTTCGACCATTCTAACTAGGCTAGCGTCCTACAGTCAGCACGGCTCTGATACCACTCTGTCATACCCGGTTTTAGAGAGGAAAACCGAGTACATCTCATATGTGCGCCAGGATCAAATTTCACACATATGATAGACCGTGAGTGAACAGCAGAAACAGTACTCAAACGAATATTTAATAAACAAAGTATTTATTACACTCACGAATAAGGCACAAAGGCCAAAATAAACTGGTTCACACGATAACTAAGACGATGTCTCCAAAAGCACTCCACAGGCAACCGACTGGTGGAACACATGCCTAGAACTCATCAAGATCGCTGAGGTACTCTGCTCCATTATTACCTTCTGATCCAATATAAGCAAGGGTGAGTACACTTATGGTTGGTACTCAACAAGTGGGGGAAATATGCAAGCTATCAAGGATAGGCTTGGTTTTTTTTTTTTTGCAGCGGTTAGCATTTTAGTTGGTCAAGTTTTATTGACAAGCAACTATTTACTAAGATATAAGTATATACCACCCCATATTAATAATAAATAAGCATAAAGTAAATCATAAACATAGATAATGAACATAACCAATAACATATGCATGCGATGATTTGATTTCATGTTTCGACAGTTTAGTCACGTGAGGGTCCAGGCCGTTCATGACCGCGAACACGGCTGTTATAACAGTTTTACACTCTGCAGAGGTTGTACACTTTCACCACAATTCGCGTAAAAGCTCCGAAGAACTTTAAACCCAACCATGCTGTGCTGATCAGGCACGTACCACACTTCCAAGGTGTGACTGCATAGGGACGCTACGAGGCCTTTACAAAGATTCCCTAGTTAGAAACAATCCGCTAAGGTTTCCGGATCGGAAGCAGGCATAACCCTCCCTAACGGGTATAGTGTCTTAGCCAAGCCCACTTCCCGAGAGAACCGGGCTATACACCGTCAACCGCCACCCCCCATGCCCTTTCGGTAAGATCATTCCCAACCAAGGTTTCTAATTAATTAGCCAAGACCAGAGCCATATAGTATTGTGGTTGTACGGTTAATCCTGGGTGGTTCTCCATGTTCCGATTAACATGGTGATCTTGTATTAACATAACAAGATATAAATAAAGATATTCATCAATGTTGGATAGAACCCATCATAAACCAAGGTTAAGCATCTAGCATAGCTACCCAACATGAAAGTAAACCCGGTGTATCAAGGCTTGGGTGTAAAAGACTAGTCATCCTTAAATAGGACCCATCAAATTAATGCATCGCGACATAAATATAAACTTTAATGTTATGCAATGTGTATGGGTTCAATAGAGTATGCAGAGGGGGAAATCCACTTGCCTTGCTCAAAGTACTGCGGTGGCTCCTCCTCGAAAACTTGATCTTGATCTCCCTCGAACGGATCGTTCTCTATACGTTTCACACAAGCATTCAATCAATAAAAATAAAACAATACACCAAACAACTTTGAAAGACGCAAAGACGTGTCTAGAACTATTCTTGATGAAGAGACGATCGCGTGAGCGCAAAGATCACTCAAAACGGATTTAAAACGGTCAAGATATGGCTAAAACAAGGTTTAGGGCTTCTTTGAGTTAAAACTAACTCTCCAGGGGTTTAAACAGAAGAAACCAGGGACCTAAAACGTAATTTCATATAAAAACCGAAGGACTTATGTGAAAAACGACCAACCAGGACGGCGGGTTCTATTTTTAGAAAGCTCAGGGGCCTAAACAAAAAGAAAAGGACCTAGATCTAATTATTTTTGAACTGGCTTGGACCGCGGGTTGATTTCTAGAAAACCTAGGGGCTCTTTTGCAAAAGCGGCACGGCTGACCGGTAAGGTTCGGTTTGACTCGAGTCGGCTCGATCCTCGACCGTTAGATCTCGATCGAACGGCTCAGATCGAACGGGCATCGACGCGGCGGCGCTGACCACGACGCGCGGCGGCGCCTCGCCGGGAAACTCGCCGGAGTTGGCGAAACTAGGGCTAGGAAGCTCGGAAACTCGCCGCGTTTGGCTCGGGAGAGAGCTGAGACCACGGCGAATCCGTTTTTGGGGATCTAAACGAGGTTTAGTCGATGGTGGAGGCTTGCAACGGACCAAGGCGGCACGGCCATGGCGGCGAGGTCGACAGGGACTCGAGAGAGCGAGAGAGAAGGAGATTAGGGGCTCTGCGCACTCCTTACCTCCACGCGAAGACTTGCGACGACTTGGAAGCGGCGGAATCGAACTCGAGAGCTCGAAACACGGCGGCGGCGAGAAGCTAGGGTTAGAGCGCGGCTACGGCGGCTATGGCGACGCGGAAGCTCGGCTTTGGGTTGAGGAGGCAAGAGAGGGTCGGGCGGCGGCTTATAAAGGCCGGAAAGCTTGCGCGAGGGGCAAACCGACGCGGGAACGGCTCGGACTCGCCGGAGGAGTCCCGGCCGTGCGCGACTCGAACTCGGGGAAGAAGAAGACCCTGACAGGGCGGGCCCACATGTCAGCGACCGGGAGAAAGAAAAGGAAGAGAAAACGGACGACTGGGCCGCGGCGACGGAATGGGCCGGGAAAGGAAATTGGGCCGCGGCTGCGCGAGGGGAGAAAAAGAAAAGGCCGGGAGAAGAAGAAGCTGGGCCGCGAAAGAAGATTGGGCCGGCTAGAAAAAGAGAGAGGGAAAAGAAAGGTTTTGAAATTTAAGTTTAAACTTTTGCAAACCTTTTTTTCAAATTCAAACAAGCATTCAAAAATATGCAAATCAGCATGAATGCAACAAAGAGTTTAGTGACTCTAATTTAAATGTTGTTTAAATATTTAAGGCCAAAATTTAACTTTGAAATTTTAATATTTCCTAAAAACAACCTAGGACAAATAGTTGCCTAAGCAAATTTTAATGTGATGAAATTAGGGTGTTACAATTCTACAGCAGGTGTTCCATGCGTGATCATTGTTCTTTCCTATCTTGTCAAAAGAACAGTTAGAAAAAGGGAAAAAGAGGTCGATTTATAATAGAAGAGGACAAAATCACAAAGTTAAAAAAAAAAAAAGGGTACAAACGCAGTTAGCACTTCAAAATAGGGGTAAGAACACAAACAACTCAAATTTTATTGCTGAGTGCAGTGTGTGATAGCCTTATCAAATGCAGTACCAAATTTATGCAAAGCAGAAAATTAGAAATATATATTATGTATAATATTGATAATGTATATTACCTTGTTTTTTTTGGAAGGGGGTGTATATTACCTTGTTGCGTTGCACCACCGATGTCAACAGATAAGCTTGTAGTTTTAGAGTCCACACTAATCGGAACCATATGATATTTAGCATTGTGAGTGAGATCCTGAAATTAACCCTGCCTTGCAAATATCACAAACACATGGTGTGCAGAGTATAGGCCAAATCTAAATATCTGATGATACATGACCATCTTGTGAAAATGAGCTTAACAAATCAGTGTGGATCATTGAATTAGCCTGCTGCTATATCACATAAAATGAAGGTTAAATCAAAATGTTGAAATGTAACTGCTGCTTGCCTGCTTGTTTTAGTTGGTTGCTTATGTTTCGTTCTGGTGAGGTCGTGAGGAGAGAGAGACCGGCCTGTCTCCATAAGAGAGCAGCAGAAAAGCGATGGCTCCTTTTTTGTCCTGGCGTCATACGGGTCGTTTACCGCTGGTGTGCAGCGGCAATGAGCGGTGACCGGCGGCTGGAGTAGGCACATGCGTGCAGCGTAATAAGAGCAAGGACGCACGAAGAGCCATCTTGATATCTCTGCTCTTTTATTTTATGCATGTTAGTAGATGGTGTAATGAGGTAGCTCATATACTAGCAAGGTCTGCCGATCATCTATCTGTTTCGGTCTGGTTCGATGTAGCTCCAGAGTTTATCTGGTCATCTATCTGTAACGATCGGTTAAATCAATGAATTGCTACCTGTTACTCTCTAAAAAAAAAATAAGAGCAGGGAGACGGGCTGGCGGCAGCCTCGATTTTCTCCCCAACGGTGCCCCCTTGTGGTGCTCAGCGCCTGCTCCCTCTCGGGCAACCTACCCTCCAATTGCCCGTACCGCTCCCCGGCTGCGGCGGCCTCCTCGCCCCGGCCGCTGCCTCCGCCCGGACATTCCGCAGCCACACGGCCTGCTCGGCGCTCGCGTGCTTGAGGCCGTCGGCGAGGTCGGACTTGGCGCGTAGCTGCGCCTGCGCGGCGAGCGCCTCCACATCGGTCCGCAGGTCGTCGAGCTCCTTGCTCATCTCCTCCATTTCCGCAGAGGAGCCGAGGGACCGGGAGGTGCCGGCGCACGGAGAGCAGTGGTCGTCGAGCTCCTTGCTCATCTCCTCCGTTTCCGCAGGACCGGAGCCGAGGGACCGCGCGGTGATGGGGCACCACACGGAGAGCAGAGGGGGCGCGAGCCGGGAAGGTACAGAGCTCACGTCTGGACGGCCAGATCAAAATCCGATGGTTGAGAAAAAAAAAATGGTGACGTGCCGACGTGGACAAACGAGAGAGAAGCTTACCGATGGCGTTCCGTTCTCTAAATAACATGATTACACCTTCAGCTCCATTTTTAAGAGTTATGGAATCACTATGCTAATGAGCAAAAATAAACTGCTACAAATACGACAGAAAATAATAATCTGGGACAGAAAATTACTCCGCTAATATCATAAAAACCCATGAATATGATTAAAACACGCACCTAAAGCAGGAAATACAACTTCAAGTAACAATATAGAGCAAAAGTACATAACAACAAGAGTATGCATTGTCTCCATCAGAAAAGACTACTTATTAGCATGGACCCGAGAACATAGATCTCAAAAATGTAATGTACTTGCGCAGGGTTCCATTCGAACAGAGTTTCAGGTTTTGAGAACAAGCTCTGTCATACCCTAGCTACTTCAAATACAAAAATGACAATACTGTCATAACCTAGCTACCTCTAATACTAAACGGACAATAAGAGCAGAAGTTGGTGAAAACCTCCACAAACCCCTCAAGAGTGCCTGCCATTAATGATAACAAGTTAAACAACTCTCCAACTATTTAGGAAACACAACAGGAAAGGATTACATTTCAACAAAACAGATATCATGAACATCATGAGCCCAACAGATATAATTACCTTGACTTTCTTGGACGCTTGAATCGAAAGACTGACTGTGGTCGAGTGGTAAAAATCTGGTGAAGCTCAACATTGTCACTTGCTACAGCAAGACTGGAGCTCAGTATAATTGGCCCTGCTGCTGCAATAGAAGAAGAAGAAATCGAAGAGGAAGAACTGGATGTGCTAGTCCTAGCATGAGACCCTGAACCTGCTCTGGATGTGCTAGTCCTAGCATGAGACCCTGAACCTGCTCTGGATGTGCTAGTCCTAGCATGAGACCCTGAACCTGCTGCCGGAGTGGCAGCAGCTTGTGCAGCTGGATAGTTGACAAGCAGAAGCCACTGCAATTCTGATAGCTGTTTTGGAGCAAGGACATAGACAGCAGCATCCGCCTGTTTTCCAGTCGCCTGTGGCAAAAAGGAAAAACACAAAGAAACAAGGTTGGTCAGCTCAGCCGCCTGAAAAATAAACCTTACGCAGCTAATAGTTGAAGGTGAGAAGTAACATTACCCCATTAACATGTGTGATAAAACATCTCGTGAAATCTAATCTCCCATAGTAATCATCATCATATGTTCTGTAGCAAAGCACAATTCCCATTTCATTTTGTCCCCCTGGAATAGCTTCATCCCAGTATAGTGGTCTTCCCACCCTTAGTGCTTTACTGAATAGTTTCTTGTCCGCTGGAGGCGATTTATGGTAATAATTCATTAAGGAATCAAATATCTTAATTCTGCCTGAAGCTGTCCAACTGCATGGATGATTGAAAATAAGCGATCGCTTATTCTTCGATAAATATTCATCCCCACTAAGTTTCAGTGCCATGATGACAGTTATCAACTCACCCACAAACATAGGAAACTTGCTCAAAGGACTGCTCCCTACGTACTGAAAATATTGTTGCAAAACAAGGACAACAACAGCCAAATCAGACATGTAGGCTTCTTGGGTAAGGGGAATATCCTCCCATTTGGCATTTATCTCTATCCTTTTAGAATATTCATTATACCATATATCATCAATAGTGAAGGATCCATTGAAACTAAGTCCAAGTTCATGTTTAAACTCTAGGGCATCCAGAAGCATACCGATCACCCAACAGGCGCCATCATCCCTAAGGGCAAGTAACTCAGAAACACCATTATAGGTTTTACTTAACTGTAAATCCAGGGGAATCTGAACAACCTCGAACCAACGTTGTTCTTCAATCAGTTGAGTAATCAAGCTTCTCAAACTCACTAAATGGCCAGTATCTCCTTTTTGAGAAGTTTTAATACTGGCATTGGGTGGAGATCCAGCCCTTACCCTATCTTGTAAGTAAAGATTGCAAGATTTACTCAAGAGAGTTTCCGGACTGGCAGTTCTACCATTTACCTTGAAAAAAGCATCCAATTGACTGACCTTTCGAGGTTCAATTGCTTTAGAAATAACATAGTCAAGCCTGGAAAACTTGTCGGCTAGCACTTGAACTTTAGAGCCACTCATATGAACATCAATCAGAATCTGTTCTTGTGATCCTTCACTGGCAATAGAAACAAGACTGCTGCGAGGGGTTGGGCCACCATCGGGGATTTTTTCTTCGACATAGTAACGAGTACGGAATGGGTCAAGGTGGGCACAGTAGGCAGGTGGGACTGCAAAACAAAGGGCAATCTATTAGTGATGACTGGTTAACCAACTGTCCAATTATTCAGGAACAACATAAACGAGAAATAATCCACGGTTCAAGAAAACAGTTGTGCATAGGATTAACCATATAACAAAGGAATCATGATGACAAAGCGCCATTAGATAATAAAATGATGTTTAGAGCTGCCAGCAATATATCATTATTTATTTCAAAGGAAATTCAGACATGAAAAATACTATGTGTTCACAGAGTGCATCACTCTACATAGCAGTACATTAACGACTTTCGAAACGCATGCTATCGAGGTTGTGTTACTCCAGATTGGACTTTAAATTTCATCAAACAAGTTGAAAATTTCATTCGTTCCACGCAGAGGAAGAGCTCAATACAGTGAATCAAGCTTCAACTGAGCAAACTACTTTAAACAGAAGAGGAGATAGAATAAGAACTTACCCACTGACACAGCTGGGATGCAATGAGCATACCTGCATTCGAAATTATATTTAAGTGAACTGTTAGGTAAATAAATGTGTCAGAGATAGAAAGAGAAGTCAGGAGGGAAGAGGAGCTGAACTTACGTATAGCAAAGATTGTTGGTCAGCGACTGCAGTGAATCAGCAGTAAAATGGGCCTGCCAGCTTGTTCCCTGAAATGAAAATAATTTGACATTCAATATAAGGTCAATGCTGTTCTGGAACAGAATATGAGCCAAGGCACGAACGTATAATTACCTGAATACAAGCATTACTGCATAAATAGAAATCAAACCAGAAGGATGGAAAATGTTGTGGTCAACCACCATTCCTGCAGCACAAGTAAAGAACAAAATAATGACAGATCAGGAAATGCTTAGAGAAGAATGTTTGTCGCCGGAGACATTAGGAAGAATGTTTAGAGCAGTTATTCATTTTCGGTAATAGTGTGACACCAAAACAAACTAACCAGGAAGAATGTTTCCACTTTGGTGATTCACATCACGCCTTCCATGAACCTCATGGAAAAGCCTCGAATGGTGCCTTTTCTGGACAACCATGAAAGTGACTGAAGGTAGATACCCCTCCTCCAAAGAAGCACAAGCCTTGAAACGGAGGGACAAAAGTCACAAAAAAAAATATGGACGTATGGCAAAGCAAACAATATTTGAAATTAACAGAATTATGATGCAAGAAATCATTACCTTTCTGATGGCATCCATTTCATGAAGCAGTACATGGCTAAATTGATCTTCACTTGCACCATCCCTATAAGGATGATTAAATGAACATAATTCACGTAACATAATATAAAGATGAACAGAAAATGAGAATCTGAAACACATACCTATAGGCTATTACCCTCGCAGGCCTTCGATTAGTACTGCGGAAAGCAATCAGTAGCTCCCTGCAAACTAGACCATGTCAGTTATGCAGATAAACCAATATCAAACGAGCAGTACGTCAACTCAGTTCAGTAACAAACTAACCTCATCATTCCACCATTAACATTGTGTCCCTTCTGTGGATTTTTACTGACAGTAGACAGATCTTCTATTATCTCTTGTCTGTGTGGTTGAGCAGAAACAAGACCTCTGTACTTGGTGATTTCTGGCCAGTCCATTGATGCTAACACCTATACAAATTCAATGAAGGGTCACAGCAAACATCAGTATGTGCACCATGATATTTTAGTTTTATGATAACTCGATTGCACTAAATTATGAGGAATATCACATTGTAAAGCACATCATACAACCGGATGATGATCGACAAATTGACATTCATAAGAAACTTACAGCAGCAATGGATGATGCAGAGTACTCTCCGGGTGGGGGGAGTGTGACATCAGCACCAAAGATAATTGTTGGGACTTCTGACACATAGGGTATGCCATTGCGTACAAAAGCTCGCTCAAGAACTGTGGTGTGCCCGCCAGCCTGCTTAAGCAAAAGAAATAAAGAACAATTACATTCCTGCAAGCATGAAAGAAAAGAATTATCCTAATAAATGGCTAAGAAACAAACATCATTAACCATACATCAAGGATGCTCAGCTTCCTCTCCTGGGTACGTTTACATGTTGCTTTAAGTATGTTGGTCACTTTTCTGTCATTAAGCTTCTTAGAGAATCTCTGCCCTTCGATCTTGCAAACCTACAATCGTTTTTGGATACAGTAGTTGTACACTGAATAAAACATAGATAATTCAAGCACAACTGAATGACAAAGGCTATAGTACCTCCATACGCAAATATACGAGGCATGAGTCACTGCCAGCCTGAAGACAGGGCCAAGAACCATAATTCAATTTGTAGTTGTGTTTGTCCCAAAAGTACTGCACAACAGTTTGTCTTGTTCTCTTATCATCAATAGGAAATCTAAAGTGAAAAAAAAGTACGGTAAGTTGATAACATATCATTGACATAGATCAAAACATTCAAATTATGATAATTGCAACACCACAGATTACTTAGTATTTCTTTGCTCAGAGAGAATTTAGTCAGTGTTATACAAGCAATTCAGAATTAATCTTCAATAAAACACACACGACATAAATGTCAACATCAGAATGGATAGTTTTTTGACATAACATTTCTAGTCCAAACTCCCAACCCTATCTTATTTCCAGTCCACATAAACCAACATATAAACATGCACAAATCTAATAGATTACTTTCCATAAGTACTGTAGAGAACATAGTTACTTACATCAGCTGGCTCATAGGGAAGGGAGCAATTCCTGTTATCTTATATCTTCTAATCTGGTCGGGTTGGTGACTTGTTTCGATGCGAACTCCATGCAATGCTTTATTTATCTGAATACAATTAAAGTCAACCAAAAAACAACCAATGTCATGTTGCATGGTAAAAGATGTCTTGTGGATTCAGTGTAGAAAAACTAACCTTCACACGACCTCGGTCCAACAAAGGTTGAGCGGTATCACATATGTTCAGGAACAACTCAACAAATTTTATCACAGTCAAAGGCTTGAAAAAGGATGTTGCTGGTATATCTGAAAAAAAACAGAATAAACAATGTTAAATATTTTGTATTATCAAAACAGATAAAATAAAAGGCATGGGTCAATACACAACCAAAATTTTAGGAGGTGTTACCTATATTCAGTGAAAGATCCATTTGTGTTGGGCGCAGACTAAAGGGTCTGGAAACTGTAACGTAACTGCAATGGAAAAGTTATTACCCAGAATTTGTCAGTGCCCTGCCAGAAGTTTACACAAGGAAAGTCAAGAGAAAAACTAGAGTATAGTTAATATACTTCCAAGATGGTGACTGTCTATGGACAACATCAAGTACTTGTATGGTCTCTTGAGGCATGTCCCTCTGTTTTCCTCGAAGAAGCTGGTGACGGTCTGTTCTCCCAGCAATTCGGATTGTGATCGTGTTTTCATTCTCCACACTACAAATTCAAGAGGATTATAAAGCAGTGGATGATATACGAAACTTCATACAATACTGAAAGATGAGTTAAGACGTGGCAATACCTTTCTTTCTGCTCCTTTTCTGGTTCAACCAATGTAACCACAAACTCCTCTGATTCAAAAGGAACTGCGCCGGCAGTACAAAGACTCTTCCTTCCATCGTATGCAGGCAATTTGCCACTCAAAGCTGTCCTTCCATGGAACTTGATGAGTTCATTAAGAACTTCCCTGTTCGTTGCTCTTAACTTGGACTCAGGATTAATAGAAACCTAAAGGCAAGTAAAACCATACAAAGTTAACCATAATCATAAATTTAAGGTTTCTTAAAGTCACCAAAAAAAAAAATCTAGAAACTCAGTATCCTGGATTCAGCGAAAGCACAACAAAATAATCATCCTAGATTTAGGTATTTCCTTATCCTAGGGTTTAGGCAGCAATACAGTAAGGGTGCTTATCCACAAAATATTTCAAATTCATACGCCACTGGTGCTGAAAAATAAATAACTTGCAGCAAATTTATGAAGACAATCATCAAATTCAGTATAAAATAACAAGAAAATGAACTACAGTAAGAGCATCTCCAACGGTGTCCAAAATAAGTTCCTAAAATCTTGTTTTGGGAATCAATGGAAAAAACTCTTGCTCCAACAGTGGCCTAAACTGGTAGCTATTTTTTCCAAACTCCCAAAAACAAAGCTCCCACATTTCAACCCCTCTCTAACTTTTTTCCAACCACCACATGGCACCGCGCTGCTGAACAGACTGCCAAGCATTCATGGCCAGAAATTTAGCACCGATCAACAACACCGGCGCACCACCGGCTGACCCAAAGCAACCGAACAAAAGGGAACGCAGTGGCAGTATGTCCAGAGATTGGCAGAGTTGTTGTTCTTGGCCCGTTACGGTGTCCCTTTAAAGCGAGCACCACGCATGAGAAACACCAAACTAAAACAACACCGTCCTGGAGCTATACTGGAGGAAACCCGTTTCGCTTCAAAGGTGTGCGTTCTGCCACCGATCTCTCACAAGATTGGAGAGATGGTAAAATCAGAGCACATCTCACCAGCGATCCTGTAGCTCCGTAGTCCGTAACACCAAACAAAATGGGGAATACGCTGGCAATCTCACACATCGGCAAAAAAAAAAAAACCTCGCCATCATCCAAGAGAAGGATGAGATCGGAAAGCTCCGTTCATAGGTACTTCTGACCAACCAACAATATAAGAAAAAAAACCCCTGAAAACTAGACGCACGGCAGGGTCTCTGCGCAACAATATGTCTTGCGCAGACATGAGAATCCCTGTAAACTGAGCAAGATTTGACGGTTCGAAAGCAAAAGGATCAACGAGCTGTCCCCGAAACAAACGAGAAAGATCGCAAAAGTATGTAGCAAAAGGATAGAGCTGTCCCCGAAACAAACGAGAAAGATCGCAAAAGTCTGTGCTGCCGGCCGAGTGCCTGCAGGATAAACCTGTGTCAATTATTTTCCGGTCCATCTTTCCCACAGGCCACAAGAACTGCTTTTCACGAAACAAGGAACTGTGCTTTTCACGAAACTGATCCGTAGCTCCACCTACTCAAGCAAAGTTACAAGAAACCCAGCACAGGAACTATGGTGCATAGTGGAAAGCCCCTCATGAACGAGCGCTACAACCAGACATCCATCAGCTGGATGAGGTCGAGAGCGCATTAGTTCTGCTGCGACGTTCCCAGCAGAAGAACAAACAAGAAACCTCAAGAAAGCAAGAACAGACGCAGAACATTACAGAAAGCAACAACCAAAAAGGGAGCAGGCCTTCACATGAATATCCCACATGCATGTACAATATCGCATCAAAATATTAACTAAGGCATGCAGATGAACATATACAAGTAGATCTGATAGTATGGAGAGAAGGACTAGCTAGCGCACGTCGTTGCGGAAGAGGTTGTCGTCGGCAACGACGACGAGGAAGTGGTTGGCGCACATCATCAGGCTCTTGCCGACGGTGCCGAGGCCCGGGCGAGCAGGGTGCGCGAGCCCCTTCTTGCAGACCGGCGCCAGATCCACGTCCGCTTCCGCGTCAGAGGCCGCAGCCGCGGCCGGCGGCGCCATGGTCTTCTCCGCGGACGAGGACCGCGCCAGTGGAGACGGAGCCGAGGAAGACGGCGCCGGCGACGCCGACGAAGGAGGAGCGCGCATAGTGACCTGCGCCGCTGGAGGCGCAGGCGAGAAGGAGACTTGAGGCGTCGCCGGCGCTCCGCACGACACCTGGTGCGGCGTTGTGGCCGGCGGTGGCCACACGAAGCTGCTGGAGCGGCCGCCGCCCTCGCCATCCCCGTGTCCGAACGGCGGGCGCTGGTCCCCGCGGTCGCCGCCGCCGCGGCCTCTCGGGCCGCCGCCTCGCATTGGAGAGGCACCAAGAGGAAGGGGAAGGGAGAGGGAGTGGAGGAGTAGTTGATGAGGGACGGAGGGGAGGCCCTTTAGATAAAGGGTGCGGGCGAGGAAACCCTGAACCGGTGAGGTGGCCGCGCCAGCTCGCTGGAGAGGAGGGAGGTGGAGGACGCCGCCTCCTCTCACCGCATCGGTGACCTTACCGCCCTCTGTGAGTGTCCGCGCGAGAGCTTAATCATACTTAGCAACGGCCTTCACGATGAAGTAATGATTAGCAGCAGCGAAGCCTCTTGCTGTTTATTAGGTCTTTTATTAGTTTGATTGTGGACCAGGTCTTTGTTAATGACACCGCTTGTATGGGGGTGGCAAGCGGCATGCCTACATGACATATCCACACATGTTGTTTGGTTTGTGCGACATATTTTACGGTTAAAAAGGGACCGAATGACAAAGATCAAAAGAAATGCAAATGCAGCTATAGCCTATAGGGAGAGGGATCTCCCCATAGCCCTTCGTCGAGACCCCTCCCCCGCCCTAGCCGCCCACCTCTCCTGACCCACCCTTCCCTTTACCCTTCCATCCCCTTCTCCTGAACTATTTTTTTTTATAAAAGAGGTTAACTATGCTTTTAAGAAAGCATATAAGGTTTTACACAGCTGAGGTTGCCAACAAATCCGAAAGCACATAGGAAAAACAGGGAAACAACGAGAGAGCTATCCTATTACAACAATGAACCACCAACTCCCACAAATCACAACTGGAACCCAGAAGGTTCACAAGCTAGAAGTCATTTTCTTTTTGTGAAAAAAAAGCATTGACGCTCAGATTTCAGCCACATCAGAATTCAGGACTTCAGACGGGCAGAAGCTGCGACAGAGTCTTATTTGCGCCAGCTTTTCCTGATCTCCCTCCTTGAGCAAGATCTCCCATTTCTGTAAGAAAAAGAGTTACCATACAACGAAGTCTCAGTTGGGATGTTAGGGAGCTTTTTCTCTATTGCCATTTTATTCCTCTGCCGTGTTTAGATAAAAAAATTTTTTGGACTTTATTATTTATCCTTCTTATAAAACACGCTTTTCAGAAAAGTTCGCTCCAATTTCTTTCAACTTTCCTATTCATCCATCTCACATAACACGCTTTCTAGAAAAAAAAATTTCTCCCCTCACCAACTAAACACGCTGGGTCCTCCACAAAGCCCAAACAAAACCTGCACATAAAAACAGGCCCAGAGATTTGTGTTCCTGAGCTTGTTCGGTAACCAGTTATAGAAAGGATCGTTTTAGTTGAGTTTGGGAATCCTTCCCAGCCCAACACCAAATAAATTTACCTAAGGCCGACCTGCCGCGAATTCTATTTTGCGGGGAGAGGCCGAAAAAAACGCGAGCGAGCGCGCACGGTACGTCCCCTCACCGGCTGGTTGCCGTTTCCGTGAACGCGCGGCGCGCGGCGTAATTGGTGGGGAGAAAAGGTGGCCGAGGCGGTCCGGGCCGTGCTGCGTGCATTCTGCGTCGGGACAGGCCACGATGGCAGCTTAGCCTCGTCGTCCGCACACACGGCACCACCTGCTCGTTTTGAATCTCTCTGCTTCACGCCTTCTGTAGAATGCGATCCACACGTATGGGACATCAAGGGTTGAAGTTTGGAAGCCCATTTCAGATTTCAAACTAATTACTATTTATTTTAACTTTTTACTATATATATATAGGTCATGTTCAGATTCCCAACTATTCACTGTTCATTCCAACTTTTTACTATTCATTTCAACTTTTCACTATTCCATCCTCACAAAACACGTTTCCCAACGAATGCTACAGTGTTTTTCTTATGCTACAGTGTTTTTTCCTACAGTCTAAACACACCCGTATATGTGTGTAAGAAGGTACTCAGTTACAATATTTTTATAAAGCTACAGTTTTTTTTATAAAATCTTATCACGATCAGGCCGTTCGGTCCGCAAAATATCAGCCACGATTAGACGTTTCCTTCCCGGCTGCGCTTCATGCTTCTCTAGTGCTACGCGTACAGGAACGCACGGTGACGAGACCGCAAAAGCGCGAGGCCCAAGCATGTGGCCGCCCCGGGCGCGTGCACCGTGCAGACTGCAGAGGACAAAAAAACAAAAAGACGAAACTGAAAGGGATCAACTGGTTGATCGGCCTGACGGCCTGGCCTGTCACCGGCCGAGGGGGCTGCAGCTTGCAGGCGCGTCCTGCCAAGAGCGAGAAGCTCTTTCTGCCGGCGACCGAGGAAAAAGATAGCTCTGCGCACCCCGTGCCGAGGGTTGCCGTTTCCGTGCAAGGTGTGTGGTCAAAGGCCTTTGCCAAAGCGTAAAATTACTATAGGACACCGTAGAAATATGATATTTGCCGGTGAACATTATTCAAAATTGAATTTGCCGATACACACTTTTGTTTTGCATTAATAGCAAAAATGCACATGCGTCACACACATGTTTCTTAAATAATTCAGCACCAATCATTTAACTAAAACATGTTGTTCAAGAGTATGTATAGAAGCACTTCCTTTCAATCAAAATGTTTTATTAACATAATTAACCAAATATTTAATCAGGAAAATAGAATTAGACAATTGTAGAAACTGGCCTCGTGAATATCAAGCACACCTTACATGCACTTCATCCAAGTCACATGGTCTCCAATCTATTGCCAAGCCATAAAACTGTTCGTTGTAGTTACTCAAGAAAGTAGATTTCAGAAAGAAAACATTTAGCAATAGCCTGCAGGTGTGTTTTATATTTAAAATTGTTTTCTAGGACGTACAACAAGGGCAATAGTGTTACACAATCTCCGTCTCTACATCTCTATCTCTATCTCTATCTCTTCTCTACAAATAAAAACGCTAAGGGAGACGAAATTTGGTGTCACAGTCGTCGTCCGTCGCCCGCCCACCACGCATACTTGCTCTTTCGTCGTCCGTCTTCATGTCACGGGACTCGGCAAAACTCCAATGCATACCACCAACCAGCTATCAGCGATTATGTCAACATGTCAAAACAACTTGGGCAAGGGTCCATCGGCTCAAATAGTCGGAAACAACTCTGACTACTCGGCTTCATCAACACTCGGCCATGAATCAAGCTAAGTTAATTGTTTCAATTGTTTTCTCTTGTTTTGTTCGTCCCGCATCTACGAGCGAACTTCTTTATGCGCAATACGCGCCTTCATCGAGTTGTTTCGGAGGCTAAGCCACGGGTTCCTTTGGAGGCTACTGCCACTATCCATTGGAGGCTACTACCACGATCTTTCCGAGGCTACAGCCACGAGTTCTAACAGAGGCTAGGCCACTTCTTTCGAAGGTTAAGCCATGAGCTATTGCTCGTGGGGCTAAACCACGAACGGATTTTTTCATGCGCGATCTACGTCGTCGATTTCTTCATCCCACATGTACGAGCAGAGATCTTCATACCCCTGTCGGCTTCTTCATGTGCACATGCCTAACCTCGTGGTCACCTTTTGGCTCTTCTGTCATGCCTAAAGTCTACACGCGTACACGGGATAAGGTTCTCATAAACACTCATTGTGCGTACGTGGGATAAATCCTGATACACTCATGAGCAGTGGCTCAATCAGGGACCGGGTGCATATATGTAACAAGAAGCACTCGTGCAATGCACACTTTGTCTCCTCTTAACAATAGATTGACGCACTTTGTCGACTCATCGATTACTTTGTCTCCTCTTAACAAGAGCTTGACATTGCAAATTTATATTTGCAGCGAATAATTTCAGTTCTTCTATTATTCTTCGATATGTGCTACATAATATTTTTTTTTATAAATTTAAGACAACTCTATATGTGCTACATAATATTTTTACATAATAATTTCAGTTCTTCTATTATTCTTCGATATGTGCTACATGCAAATGTTGGTCTTGAACTTTGATAAGCTGGTTCAGTTCAATCTTGACCTGTCAGAAAAAGAGCGCGCTGACAGGGCAAATGTTGTTCTTCCTTTTGAACACCAAGGTAATTTAGGAACTGAATTATTTTCCAAATAGCATATTAGCATCAATTGAAGGTATCGCTGGCTCATTTTGATTTGGGGAGGCACATTGATGATGCATTTGGAACTAAGCTTGCTAAATTATCTCAGGAAAGGGTGAACCTATTCAAATATATGATGGCCGCCGATCCCTACCTCTGGATCAACGAGATTCCAGCTTAGCACCAGCCCTTGTGGATGAAATAGCTCCCAAATCTGGAACTGCAGAGGGTGAGATACATTACATCCGTGATTCAGATGACGAGCAACCTGACTCAGATGAAGATCCTGATGATGACTTGGACATATGAGTAGGCGATGTATGTGTTCTTTTCCTTAGTAGGAGGCATGCACAGATCAATCCATGGTAATAAGTAGCCCCATTCAGTTATAATGCAATCTTTTTGGGTGCTTCTATGCTTCACCTTGTTAATTGGAATTGCACACAAATATTGAAGTACTAACAAATTTATGCTTGCCGACCTTGTTAGATTTTTTTATAACCCCAAGAAAGTTGTGTTTATATGAATGCTGGCCGCCTTGCCGAAACTTTGACCAATCTGTATCCGGTTAATTACATCGCATGTGTTCCTTGCCGTTCTTTGGCCATATTGTATTACTTATGGGATACAGAAAGTATACCTTTACAAAAGTGCTTTTGGATACGAATTTTTGTTATATATACACATCATTCATCATATTAATAGAGTAATAATGGTTTGGTCAAAGGAGGAATACTTCTCCATTTACAGCGCTATATAAGCTTAACATGTTAGCTTGGCCTCCGACTTAGAGTCGAGGTCCACCGTCTGCACGATGGGCTCCTTGAGCGACTCGTGCTTGACGGTGACTCTGTACTCTCCGTGGAAGAGCTCGGCCTCGAACACGCCCTTGCCGTCCGTCCTGGGCTTCTCGGGCACCTTCCTCCACTCCTCCAGCAACCTGTCGACGACATCGCCGACGGGGAGGTTCTTGAAGTTGTTGTCCGTGAGGCACATCACGTAGCAGCCCTTGGCGTGCCACGCTGCCCACATCATGATGCCCTTCACGCCCGGGTGCCCGAACCCCTCCCTCATCACCTCCTCCAGGTACTCCACCTGCTTGGGGCCCTTGGCGACGTCGACCTCGGTGAGCCAGATGGGCACCTTGGCCGCCGCCAGCGTGTCCAGCGAGCCCCTCATGTAGGGTATGTTAGGCTTGTCGAAATGGCTCTAAGACCGATGCCATACTTTTTTTTTCGAAAGATCTGGAATGATTCCCGGCGTTAATTAATAAGGAGTAGCAATTACAGGCGCAAGGAGCACCAGATAGTAGAACCCGTCCTTAAGACAGGCCGGAGCATCGGAATAGCTCCACAACAAAAACTAAAAAATACATAGCGATTACTCGCTAATGGGTCTATCAACTAAAGCAGCCAAGTGTTTGGCACCCGCAGCACCCCATAGGCGAGCAGTGTCCTTGATGTCGTCGATTATCTTGGCTATTGGCTTCTCTTGCTCATTGAAAATTCTTGTATTTCGCTCGCACATACTGTCCACACTACAAGAATTGCTAGCGAGCGAGTACCTTTTGCTACCGTATCTATAGCACTTCCGGCCAACTCATGGAACCAGTCCACCAGGGCAACATTCATATTCCAACCATTAGGATGCAGAGAGGCACGGCCAGACCAATTGCTGATAGAACGCCAGACCGAGCAAGTAATTGGGCACTCCACGAAGAGATGTTGTGCCATCTCCAAACTTCTATAGCACATTGGACAAAAATAAGAATTGGGCCATTCTCGTTGGAGGAGACGGTCCGCTGTCCAGACTCTATTTTGGAGCAGTAGCCACATGAAGAACTTGGCGATGCCATACTTGAGCCCCTTGTTGCCAGGGTAGGACTGTATCTGCCTGAGCTTGGCGAGGTACTTGGTCGGCACCGGCGCCAGGTCACCGGCCTGCTCGATCGTGTTGAACTCGTTCATGAATAGGATGGGCTTGCTATCCAGCTTGGCCACCTCCTTGAAGATCTCTGCTGACGCGTCCTTGCCGAGCTTGTCCTCGAAGAAGCTGAAGTGGAGGTTCTCGTTCACCACGTCCCAGTGGATCACCTTGCCGGCGTAGCGGGAGACGACGCTCTCGAGGTGCTTCGCCACGGCCGCCCTGAGCTCGACTTCGCCGAGCTTGCTCACCCACCCCATCTGGTGGCTCTGGTCGTCCCAGAACACGCTGTGGCCGCGCACCGAGATGTTGTGCCTCTGCGCCAGCGCCAGCATCCTGTCAGCCGCCTCGTACCCTTCGTCACCCTCGTGGTACTCGGTGCTGTACCACTTCATCTCGTTCTCCATTGTTGCCCACTTGAAACGCCTCGTGAACCACTCCTCGTACTCGGGGATGTCCAGGATCTCCTTGGTCATGGCGTTGCCGAGAGGGAAGCCCTTGGCCACCCACTCCACCGATAGCTCCGCGTCCGGCAACGGCTTGCCGCCGGACTCCACCGTGATCTTCACCTTCTTCTTGCGATCCTGCGTTGCAATTTCATTAAAAGGTTAATTTCTTTTCTTTTAGATCGGTGATCATTCTGTGCCATTTCATTTTGATTTTGCCATAGCCATTGAATGGGAAGCCGCATTACTGGCCTTGGCAATAACTTCATCGCGGTGAGCATTCCACTCGTCGAAGCTGAAACCCTGCAGCGCGATGCTCTCCGCCATGATCGCCCCGGTTGAGTTGGTCTGCAGTTTTGGCTTCCATTAGCGAGTTCTTGTTCTTCATCTAGCCACGTCTCACTCGGCTGATTCAGTATGCTATTGTGTGCCTAGCTCATTACCTGGAAGAAGAGATCGCCCTTTCCTTCGCACAAGGAGGTGGCACCACCCTTGAGCAAGGTCCAGCATTCGGACTGGGCGACGATCGCACCGGCATTGGTGAACTTGCCGTCAGGCGTCACGATCACAGCAGTGATGTCGCCGGTGCCCTTGGAAAACTTCAGCCAAGCTGGGGAACACACGCACAACCACTGTTCATTCAGCTACAAACAATATCATCGACACCTGATGGGCTGAGGGTTGCAGTGCAGTGAGCCAGTGATTTTTTGAGGAATCAGTGAGCCAGTGATCACATGGAGATCAGAGGATGAGTTGATCGACAGGTGAGGTGTTGATCACCAGAGAGTGCGTAGTGGTGATCCTTCTTGAGGTCGACCTCGAGAGCGCAGCCCTTGATCGGCGTGGAGCTCTTGCTCTTGTCGCTGCTGATGATGCCGCCGCCATACAGAGGTTTCTCTGGCTCCTTGATGCACTGCAAGCACAGGCGTTACAGAGCAGAGCGATCAGTCGCGAGCTACATGCTACGAGGGAAACGACGCCACGACGGAAGAAAGAGGAGGAAGTTGCTAGGAATGCACTACTTGCCTCAATGTTTGCTGAGTAGTCGTAGGGAACTTTTACTGATGGTTTCTTTGAGGAATCATCAGCCTTCTCTGATGTTTGCTCTGAGGAATAACCACCTGCCTTTTTTTATGTTTGCTCTGAGGAATAACCACCGGTCTTTTCTGACGTTTGTTCTGAGGAGGAATAACCACCGGCCTTTACTGACGTGACCAAGAATCCTGCGTCGAGAGATCATCAGAATCTTGCTCTTGCGTATACAGAAACACTTAATATGCAAAGTTCAGGGATATAATATAACATAATTTATTACTTAAATTTGTTATGTTCACGGTTTATCTAAGAATCATAAACGTGATTTCTCTTCCACATTTTCTAATTAGTCTAGTTAGAGTTTTTCCATTATGTGTTATTGAGAAAAAAAAACAAGAAAATGGTAGTCAGTATTATCCCCCCCCCCCCCCCCCACACACACACACAGAGTAGTAAAATTTCCATAATGTTTGCATTCAAAGACACAAAGTCTGTAGATGAAACCAATTTGAAGAAGTAACCTTCAAACAGCACGATCAGCAAGAAGAAGATCAGCTTTCCTGTTGAAACCTTCATATTTGTTTTACCACCAGTTACAAATACTGCATGGTGGAATTGGATGATCTCTGTTTATATAGCTCTGGGAAGACAGAGCATCGCCAGAACAAAGATCTATATTTGGAGTATTTAATTAAATTGAAAAAAAACTAAGATAAAAATAGGAGAAAGGCCGTTTCACGTGTATCTCTAATAATCCCACAAAACACCGAACTTTGCATGTACTGGCCATCTGGGAAACATGCATTGTTGAGTAAGCTCCCGTTGTCTTGGGTAGGTGGACGTGGATGAACCTAAAATTATCTAAAATGAACAACAATGGCATGCCATGTAGTTCAATTGGAGGTGAGGAATAAACTAAAATGAGACGCCATGTATTATCTCCGCCTTTAAATATATGTTATTTACGACAAGTAAATTAATTCAAAAAATAAACTAATTTGCTTTAGGTAGACAAGAGCAACCCTAGTCGTCATATTGCGATTGTAATTGGAACACCACTTGTACAATATGCAAAGCAGTCACAAAGCTTACAGGTTGCATAAACAGCCTCGTTTCTATTGACTTCTCCTTCCCATCATGTCATGGGTTTTGAGTCTGTTGTTTGAATTGCAGACGTGATTCTTTTACACAGAGTCCGGCAGACGGCTAGACGCTCCACCTTGCTCATGCATGCATCGAGTCAGAGCCCAAGTCGAATTGCGTGTGCCGTGACCGCCTCTTTCCCATCGTGTCCATATATAATAATAAGTTTCATCTGATCTCAAATTGGCGACACAGATCCCTTTCCCTCGCCCTCCGCCGCCTACGCCGTACACGGAGCGTCAGCCAGCCATGGCTGCGGCCGGGCATCCTTCTCCTATCTTGTTCCTGTGTGACAGAGTGAACATCCGTAAATATACGGACGAGCCGGAGCAGATTGGGTGGAAGAAGATGGAGTGCGCAAGCAAGAGGTCTTACGGGTGCGGGCAGCACGGCAAGGAGGCGGTGGACGGCCTCACGCTCTACGCGTGCCCCGGCGACGAATCGCCTCTCACCTCCTCTCTGGCCATCCGCATGACCGACGAGGCGTCCCGGAGGTTCGACTCGGAGATCCAGCTCACCTGCAAATTCAAGGACATGCTCGTCCACTACCGGATGATCGCCGGAGGCATCGTCTTGATGGCCGACGAGCAGCAGGGCCTCACCGTCATCCTCCTGTCCTTTAGCCGCCCGTCGTGCCAAGACCTCGCCTACTACCTCGTCTACGACAAGCCCACCGCGTCGCTCTCCTTGATCCATTACGTGCCGGTACCAGATCTCTTCGAATACGTTTGTACGGCCAAGCCTGTCGCCAAGCGCCACAAGGACAGCGATGGTTTCGAGCTGTTCGTCGTGGGACGTGAGGTGTCTCCGGTGCCGCGCAGGATTCTCTGCGCGTGCACGCCGGAGACAAGGGTGGCGGCTTCTGATAACACCACCGGTCCGTGGCTGATCAAGAAGCCGTTTGAGCATGAGGAGTTCATCAAGGAGCCATTCATCGTTGATGTGGCCTTCACTTTCCAAAGCAAATATGGTATCTGGGGCGATCTCTCGCGAGGGCTCATGTACTGTGGCCTGCTGGACACCAAGAACGATTTCGGATTCATCGGGCTGCCGACCGAGTGCCTGGTTGACTCGGAGGACGAGTTTGATGAGAAGGTAAAGACAACCAGGACCATGAGCTGCGTAGGGGACTCCATCTGGTTCGTCTGCATTGATCGTCATGCCACGGATCCCAAAGATGACCTGGTGAAGATGTGGACTCTGAAAGGCGGCAACTTGTTCCAGAATCATCCGCGGTGGGAGAAAATGGTAGAGGTTTGTGCCAGTGAGCTCTGGGGGTTCGACGGCTTCGACGAGGCGCGGTTGCCCAGGGGGCTCCCACTGGAGTACCCTCTTCTCACGGAGGACGGTGCACTCTGTGTCGTTCTGGCTGACCAGAACAAAATCCAGCGAAACAAATATCGTCCGACTCCGGTGGAGATTGACATCTGCATCTTTGACATGAGCCTCAAGAGGCTCCAATGGCACGGATTTACTCACAGACACGTCATCTGGTCATCCCTTCTGGTTTCCTCCAAAGCAAGCGTGGTTGACGCAAGTGCAAGTTCGACCAACACCATTGCAGTTGGACAGGAATGAGACAGAAAATGTGTATTTATACTGTAAAACAAATCGAATTCCTTTTTTAAATATATATGAACATCTGACACATCGCCTCACCAGGAATTCTATCTCTCGGGCGCGTATGTATGACTGACTCTGACTCACTGACTCAGGACATCACAAACCACAATGCTCTAGAACCTAGCTAGACCCACAATCATGCACAGTACAATAATGTGTGTATGCGTAATCCTCCTCCTCCTATAGGAGGAGATCAATCAAACGTCTAGATGTGTATGTTGTATACGCTGTTGGGGTCGGTGTCGCTGTCGACGCTCAGGCTCTGCTCAGCGGTGGAGTTGGCCACCGGGTGGCTGACGGTCAGCTTGTACTCCCCATGGAACAGCTCCGCCTCGTAGTACCCCTCGGCATCCGCCACGCCGGCGTGCGAGCGCGTCTGCCACTCACTGATCAGCTTGTCGACGACGTCGCCGGTGGGGAGGTTCCTGAACTCGCCGTCGGTGAGGCACATGACGTAGCACCCACCTGCATGCCTCGCCGTCCAGAGTATAATCCCATGCACGGCCGGGTGAGCGTACACCTCCCTCAGAATCTTCTCGAGGTTACCCGCCTGGTTGGGCCCCGGCGCCACGTCGATCTCGGTGAGCCAGATGGGCACATTGGCCTTGGACATCGTGTCGAGCGCGGCCCGGATGTATGGGATGTTTGGGTTGTCGCTGAAGTGTCCTTCGAGCCCGATGGCCATCCTGCCATCGTTGGTGTTGCCGGGAAACTTCTTGATCTGGAACAGCTTGCCAAGGTACTTTCCGGGCACGGCGTTGGGGTCACCCGGCTGCTCCAGCGTGTTGAACTCGTTCATGGACATGAGCGCGTTCCCGTCCATCTGGTGCGCCTTGCGGTAGAAGGCGGCCGACGCGTCGGACCCGAACTTGCCCTCGTAGTAGCTGAAGTGGAGGTTCTCGTTCACCACGTCCCACGCGATCACCTGCCCGGCGTAACGGGACATCACCGACTTGATCCGCCTCGCCGTGGCCTGCCGGAGCTGAGGGTACGAGAGGTACTTCACCCACCCGGGCTGCTGGCTCGGCTGGTCCCAGAAGATGTTGTGGCCACGCACCGCGATGCCGTGGCTCTTGGCGAACCGGAGCATCGCGTCCGGGACCGAGTAGTCCTCGTGACCCTGCACGGCCTCCGTGCTGTACCACTTCATCTCGTTCTCGAAGGTGGTCACCGTGAACCGCGAGGTGAACCACTGCTGGTACGCCGGGTTGTGCAGGATCTCGCCGCTCATGGCCGAGCCCAGAGGGAAGCCGGAACGGACGTGCTCGATGCGCACCTGCGCGCCAGGCACGGGCTTGCCGGTGCCGTCGTGGGCACGGAGACGCACCGTCTTCTTGCGCGCCGACTTGATGGCCGCGTGGTGGTGCGCCGCCCACTCCTCCTGGGAGAAGGGCTGCAGCGACACGTTGTCAACCCACACATCCACCGTCGCGTTGCTCTGCATCCAAACAAAACCAAGTTTTTTTTTTCAGTGATAAGAACAGAGTGTACTTCCGATCATGGGATGCAGGCAAAGATTGAGAGTTAATTTGTACTACCTCGAAGTAGAGCTCTGCCGGACCGGCGGCGGGGGCGGTGAGGCCGCCTTTGAGAATGGACCAGCAGCCGGACCGGGCTTCGACGCCGCCGGCATGGATGAAGCGGCCGTTGGTCTTCACAACGGCTCTGATATCGGCGCTGCCATTACTGACCTGCAACCAAACTGCACGCACACCACGAAAACACAAACTAATTTATTTATTTTGTATAAAAATGAAATCCAGTGTTCTGATTGATCTCTGGCCATGAACAATTAAGGGAGCAAGAGGGATCACTGACCGGAGAGCGTGTAGTGCGTGTCGTTCTGCAGGTACACCTTCTGGCTGACGCTCTGGTACGGCCGCGTCCGGTTGAGCGCCACGGCGTACTTGTTGCCGCTCGCCGACGCGCCTTCCTCGACGACGCCGTACCCGAACGCCGACCACCCGTGGAGGCCGGCGCTGAAGTTGGCGTTCCGGATGATGCCGCCGCCGTAGTGGGACTCCAGCGGCTCCGCCAAGCACTGCACCCACAACGTTTCACAGCACCAACGTTCAGCTTAGGACAAAGTTTTTTTTTTTTTTCAAACGGACGGTAGAATAGTATCGTTAATTTTGCATGGCGCTCGAGTTACCCTAGACAGTAACATGGGTGCAGTGAAAAGTGAAAACTAGTACTGAAGTAATTATTAATTAAAAGGTGTGTTTTTACAGTGTAGTACAAATAACTGTCAAAACTACCGAGACTGTCAAGATCCTAGGAAAAGCCATGGAAAAAGTTTGTCTACGGTAACTACCTGTGGACTAACTAAAGTACTACTATAACGCACATGACTGACAGGTTTTGTTCGGTACACTGTCACTCATTTGCAGCCCCACATAAATTGTTTTCATTTTTGAGTATTTGACTACCAGTCAACTAGCACTAGAAGCATATATAGTGTTTGACCTGCCTTCAGAAGTTAAAAGTCCAAGTGATCGCGTATCTAACTGGCTGGCCTAACATGAGACTAACGTAAGAAACCACGTTCTACTTGGCAGAAGAAACAATTGTCATGTTTGACTGAAAAAAAAAAGCAGGTCCCTTTTAGGCCCTTGTTTGGAAGCCCTTGACTTCCCCTATCCTGTCCCTGGACAAATTCACACACGACTAGACCTCTTTTTTAGCCGAGAGCGATCCCAACGCAACACAAATATCCTCACCAACCCAATTAGCCAGCATAAGCTAAGCTGCTGGTGTGGATTACTGACCTGTCCAACAAGAGTGATCAGTGGGGGCTTGCATGAGCATGATGCCCTGTGTGGCGGACACTGGGGTACACACGCCCTCCCCTGCTTGGGTGTGCACCGAAAATGCAAGCTAGAAAGGGGTCTGATTTTGACCGTGTCGATCATGCATGAGGCACACCGGTCTTAACAAAAGATGTGTTCACAATACATTCAGCAAAGGTACAATATGTGCGTGCACATATTGCCGCACACCGATCAGTGGCTAAGTGGGTCGGCGCGTTGCATAATGCACGATCGATCAGTTGCTCGATCGTCACACCCCTGCTGCCGCTTTTCAACTAATCTCTAGATTCTCTACGGCTGTTAGGTTCATGGCAACCAACAGACCAACGATCAGAGGTTGCATTTACTGGCAAACAGTTAGGTTGTTCATCTATCGGAATGGGTCAAAACTGAAAACCGTTTCGATCGGCATGGCATGTGGTTAGGCACCTGGCCAACTCCTTTCGTTCTTGTTGGAAAATATTTGTCCCTGTTCTACCTGGGAGGAATAAGTTGGCAGGGGGGCGCTGTGAATTCTTGTTGCTTCAATTCGACTTGTTTGGTCCGTTTGCACCAAACATGTGTACGCATGCATGCTACCCGATCAAAAGGGGTAGACGACTATTTGTGTCTGTGCCTTAAAAAAACATTGCTAGGGAGTAAACAATGAGCCCAAAAGCCATTGGGTGTTGTAACCTTCGTGCCTTGAGTTCACATGATTTTATTCACGTCATGTCAACTAAAGATCCGCGAGCGACCTGCTTACGCGACATGTCAAAGTCCCGTCACTAGTGATCGAGTATGTAGTGCCTAATCAGTGGACTCCGACCGGCACAAATGAGGCAAAGAAGCAGGACAAGTAGACAAATATTCTTGTATGCTCATCAGCTAGTGCACGGGATGGCCCACATGCACGCACAGGCATGAGGCATGTCACTTGTCAGTTACATGTCACGCGCGCGCACGCCGGCAGCAGGCAACTAACAACGGCCGGTGTTAACCGCGGCGGCGGCGCACGCATGCAGAGCATACACTACTCTGGTGCAAAAAAAAAAATAAAAGCTTCAACTTTTTTTTTTTGAACAACAAGTTACTAGTCATAGAAGCAGGCATTGGATACGTGACATCCGCAATGCGAGTGTGAAGCATGGCTCTCATGGATTCATGCCGCGTGCAGTATGGTAGTAACAAAGTTCGGCAGCCGGGCACGTCACAGCCTCATGGGTATGGCGGATGAGAGAGATAGATAAAACGATCGAGGAAGAGAGTAGTGAGGCATGCTGCTTACCTCAGAGCTCGACGAGTAATCGTAGGGAAGGGCTTGCACCACGACAGCAGCTGCGAACGAGGAGGAAGAACGGCGAAGTGATCAGTTTCTAACTTACTCAGAACCAATTAGCACGACGATTTTATTCTCAGACTTGAACTGATCCAGAAAAAGAATTGAAGAGGCAAGCTAGCTAGGCAATGGCTAGCCCAGCAGCTCGAGGCTTATTTACCACTCAGCATGGCGACCCACAGCAGCGACAAGACCATCATCCCCATTGCTGAAACCCCGGCCAGCCCTTCTCTCTCTATCTATCCCTCTCAAGATCAGGAAGCTCTTTGATGCTCCGAAGAGAGAGAGGAGGAGGAGGCTAAGGCTAGCTGCGATGAGCTGAGCTGATCAGATTGCACCGTGCAATGCCGCAGCCCCTGCTGGGTCTCATCTATTTATAGAGAGGCAGAGAGGCTACTGCAGTACTGCTGCTGCCGGCCGGCCGGCCGGTAGCTTGCGGCCTAGCTAGCGGAGTGGGGTTCGCGCGCCCCGCTGCCGGTTAGTTATGTTCACAAACGGATTGGGGTGGAATGGTCTCGGGCCGTGTTTTTTTTTTTTTTTTTTTTTGCCGCGCGCATGGGGGTGTTGCGACGCTGTTGGTGGCGCTGGTGCTTCAGACCAGTCGCTAAGTTGTAGCGCTTCCTTTTTGACCCCCGTTTCGTTACTCGTCTCCACTGACGACGGGTCCACCGTGCCATCAGTGTAACTGACCTCTGACGTCGTTGCTTAGTTCCTTCCAACAAAGGTTCGGTATGGTATGTAGCGGGTACCATGTGCTTTCCAAGATCATACAGTTCAGTTATACATGTTGACATGGATACAGTTGGTAGACGTAGATCCATTTCTGGTTTCCCTCTGCTGCTTTGATATCCGAATTATTTCGAGTCATCGTTAAATAGGTCGATATCGCTAGCCAATTTCTCATTTGCTCCATTTGACAATTTTCGAAAAAAAAAATTGAATGGGTTCAGACCGCTCTCAGTCCCCAAGTCAGATCCGTGCATCGTCACGGCGGGGGCCCCGGGGTCAGACGAGAAATGTGGGACCCGTCAGTTAGCGAACACCGCCTCGCCCGCGAGGCCGCCGGGCGGCAACGGTCTGCTGACGTCTGACGACGGGCTGATGGAGCGTTATCCGCGGAGAACAAACATCCGCACGCATCGTCGCATTCACACGCACGCACGGGCAGTACCGCTACCGCTGGGCGACGGTTCGGCCGTCCAGTTCGAAATAAAAAACCCTGGCACGGACACGGCCAGCCTGCCCACATCGGGTAATCGCATCGTCCCCTCCCCGTACGCCACAGCACGGGGCATGCCTCAGCTGGCGCCGTGACGGCGGCTTCTCGTCGCGCCGGGTGGCGTGGCCGGCGGCGGAGGAGTGCCGTGGGGGACGACCGCGGGGGGGCGCGCAAGGTGGGTGACGGGATCGTATTTTATCGTCTTGCTTGCTTCTCACCTTGGCTCACAGCTCCAATCAGGAGCTCACCTATCTCAGGGGTCGTTTCAGTCCTGTTCGCTCAAACAAAAAAGGGTCGTTTCAGTCTTGCTGAATCAAGAATCGGCCGCGTGCGTCACCGGTGCCGAATCGCGGCGGCGTACGTCTTGAGAGGCTGCGTCACACTAGGCCGCTACTGAATATAGGAGCAGCAGCAGCTGGTAGTAGTACTATTGCATCGGTGCGCATATTGAAGGCAGTATGGGACAGGTTCAGAAACTTCAGATAATGTACTACTAGGTCTAGGTGCAGGAAGCAAATGCGCTCAAAGCTATCAGGGGCGTTCGTGCGCGCGCGCGCGCGCGTGCATGGGGGCGTGTTGCTTGCCCATTTCACTCTCTCGGTGCTGGCCGGAACCCCTGGAGCGCGTCCACACCGCAGCACAAGGAGGTCACAGGGTGATCCCTCAGGAGAGACGGCCGGTATCGCCAAGGATCATCCTGGGGCTCGCGCCATGATGCGCGCGTGGATGCCCGGATCTGCCAATACAACAGCGACGTGCATCATCGCCTTCAGCTCCACTCAGCGATCTGCTGCCCTGGGGTGGAGGAAAATAAAATACAACCCCTCCTGTGTCTTGTCGCGGTCGACGGACACTCTACGAAACAGAACGAAGCACAGCGCGGGTGACCAGGACCCTGATCGATCGATTAGGTGAATCAAGCTTATTAGCCTGTCTTGTACACTTTCTGTGTTCGTTGATTGGGTGGGCAGGCTAATTCCCACGGCACACACACTTGCCGGACGGGCCATGCAAATTGGCTGCCGCTGCGCGGATCCGTGCGGGCGAGGAGTTCCGCCCCCGGCGGCATCCCGTGCGGTTTGCCGCTGACTTCTCTCTATCCACCCGCGATGCGCGCGTAACATGCACGCCGGATCACGACGGGCGCGGTCGATTCGATCGGCCTGGAATCCCGACGGACGGATCCGCGTGGACAGGCACGCCTCCACGCGCGGCGGTTAAGTTCGGTAGAGGCCGGCGTTGGACGGGAGCGCGCCTCGCCTGGGAACAAAATCAACGGGGCCCATCATGACTTCCAACGGAGCCAGCCGCCGAGAGCCCGCGAGTGGAAAGGCGCCTCGCTCCACCTTGGAGGCCTTCCCGGGGGAGACTGGAGAGGCACACACTGCACTGCACGGCCGTGCGCCAGCCGGCGAGCTGGCGGAGTCCAAGTCGGACTCGTCAGACTCCGAGCAAGCGAGCACGGCCGCACGGGTCTGATCGGGGTCTCGGGCCGGCCGCGAGCCACTGCCGGAACCCCCTGACCTCGCCGGACCGAGCTTATTAGAATGTCAAATCGTCACGTGATCACGTCTGTCGACGCAAACCACACGCACAGGGGCCTGCGTCAAAGTTAATCACGATGCAGTATAGCGTTCTGTCAGGTTAATGGCGATGTGCTCAGTACCAGTACCAGACTAGCAGCTCGCATGGAATTCCTCTCTCTGTTGCTCAGCTACTAGCTTGTTTCCACCTAACGTTTGGCGTGATTAGCGTCCGGATTATTCTGATCCCCCCCCCCCCCCCCCCCTGCGCCGCACGCGAAGTCAGCTCAGGTGCGCCGCGCGCGTGCTTGATTTGGTAATTTCGTTCGAGCGCCAGTTAGTGCGGATCGAGCGAAATAAAGAAGAGAGAGAGAGAGAGAGAGAGAAAAGGTTAGGCTAGGTCAACCGATTTGATCTATTCCTTCATTTTGTTTTGTTCTGTTATCTTTCTCCCTGGGCTGCGACTTTGGACCGGATCAAAATCACGCGGCGGAACGTGCGGCGGGCAGCGATCGATCGACGGCCAAGAACAGCTGCCACGAGTTGACCTGCGGCGAGCTGAGCTCCGATCGATACCCCGCATTGTTCACCGCCGCTAATTTTCCGTAGACGGTCGAGTGGCCGGGCAGGCGGACGCACGCACTCTCCGTCGCCTACGCGGCTACGCCGCTACGTACGCCGTACGTGCATTTTGCTACCGTCTGAGTCTGACTGGGAATTCAAAGGGGGGATGAATAAAGCTGGACTTGGGAGCTCATCAGACAGTTATCTCCTTTTGTTTCCTTGTGTTGTTCGGTTGGGTAACTTTGGCTGCAAATGGAGTAATGGACTCGCCGTGATGTGAGTTCTGCCCTAACCTCATTCACCACCACCCAAACTTTCATGCCTCAGCTTTTCTTTCTCCGCCCGACCAGAAGGAAAAACGGTCAGAACCCGGAAGTTCAGGCCGTGTTTAGTTGTGGTGGGAAAAAGTACTTTTTTTCTGGAATGCGTGTTATGTGAGGAGGATGAATAGGAAAGGGGAAAAGAGAATTTTTGGGGATATGTGTTCTGTGAGAGGGATGAATAAGAAGTAAAAAGTACTTTTGGAACTAAACACGGCCCAGAGTATGTACGCGGCCCAGAGTATGTACGCCATGACTTGGAACCTCGGGCTGGAAGGCGACCGGAAGCAAAGGCCGCCGCAGCCAGTCGGCGAGTGAGTGCTGAGTGGGGAGCCACTGACCAGGGGGACGAGACGACCCGTAGGAAGCAGCACATGGAATGCAACTTGAGGCTTTTCAGGTCATCATACTGCCGAAGCCCTGTGGAAAAAAGATTTGCAGCTCTGCCCAATGGCATGCGCCGGCCGTTGCTTCCATGCTCGATCGGTCAGAGGAGGCAAAGATCAGGTGCTGGTCGGCCGTATTGGCACGGGCACCTGATGTCAGGCGTCCATTTTCCAGCTGCTTTGCGGCTCCCACTGTCAGTGCTGTGCGTGTTTTGGATGACCATGATTACAATACTGGATTGTGGTATCAGGGTAGGGAAGATCAGAAGATGTGTGCCCTTGGAGGGGGGAAAAACAAAGACCAACAAAGATCGATGAAGATATGAATATAACAGTCACTGAGAAGTGGCGACCATATTTTATTTGCGAGAAGAAACAAGTAAAAAAGATTGCAGCTTTTCCGTGGAAATATTTGCAAGCCCGTTCCCATTTACCGAGAAACTTGCGACAACGGAGGAGACAAAGGTATGAACTCTAGGAAGGTCTTACAATTTTTCTTAGTCTTTTTCCAAGTGGAAATGAATGATGATGTACAGATTGGACAATTTATCTGTATTTACTTGGCACCAAATAAATTACCAACACAACTAAACACAGAACACCCACCAGCCTTCACGCACACGTTCAACGCGAGTTAAACCAATGCGTGCTGAATTGCTGATGCAGATACATCGCAGCACAATACACACAACAAATAGCCTCAGCAATAAAACGTGGTATCTGCCTCTGAATGAACTGCACCTCTGTTGCTTGCTACGTGTCGATGCCTTTTATTCTGGATCAATGGATCACACTTGTGTCCACGAGTAATGGACACAGAAGAATCAGATCAATCTTCTCCCGTGTGTGCTAGGCTTGCAAAAATCCGTTCTCCTCAAGATAGCACAGAACTTGCTTGGCCATTGCTTTGGGTGAAGGGCATTCCCCATCTTTCATCTTAATTACTATCTGAATAAGACCACACAAAGATCAATCAGTTTTTTTTTAACAAACTGATAAATTTGCACTCATGTGGAGCATTAGAGGTAAAGGGTTAAAGGTTGATTTTTTTAGCTTAAGGGTTAAGGTTGATTGCTAAATGATGATTAAAGCTAAATTATGTATTAGTGAAATAGACAACTCAAGTTTCATAAGGAAAACATATATAAAAATATAAGAAAAATATTGCTCTCATTTATAAAATTGCTAATCTGAATTCAGCAGTATGCTGGTATGAATGATATTAACACATTTCATTTACTCAACTCATAGCTAAATAGCTATCCGCGCTCATGTCATCACTTTAATTTTAACTCAAACTATTGTTTAATTTGAACCTTGTAACATTGTGCTAGTTCACTAGATACTGGAGCATGGAAATCACAACAGGAATAAGAGAAAATGCTAATAGTTCTTTATCTCAATGGCAAGGCATAAGAGCATAGAAAGTACTTGTTTGAACTAACAGTTGCAGTCCAAGAATAATGATGTTAGGAACCACTAATTTCTTTTGGGGGGAAATAGGAACCACTACATCAACATTGAGGACTATATGTTTCATACTGTATGGAAATTGCAAGGTGCAACCATGCAGGAGGTAAGGCGTGATTATTAGGCTCACCTCACCATTAACTGGTGGTTCGTATGGATCATCAATCCCAGTGAAACCTATTTTTCAAAAAGGAAATCGTTGAAGTAAGAGTACACAAACTCATTTTAGCAGCTAAGCTGCATTGGTTTAAATGTAATAATCACTGCAGTCGTTTGCACCTTTAATTTTTCCTGTGCGTGCAAGCTTGTAGAGACCTTTAGGATCACGAGCTTCACAAATTTTTAGGGGCAAATCAATAAATACCTACAGAACTTGCATGCAGTTAGGTAGATGATTATCACTAGCAAGACTTAAGATAATCCTAATAGGCATACTTCGATAAATTTAGAATCCGGGAGTAGAGCACGGCATGCATCACGATCTCTCCTGTATGGAGATATCAAGCTAGCAATGCATATGATACCAGCATCTGCAAAAAGCTTTGCCACCTCTCCTGCACCAAAGATGTAGCTATAGTGAAAGAAATTCAAGTGAACCATCTTCTTTTCTTCAGAACCTACCAACTCTTCGTATATTTTCTGCACGGTCTTCTGCCTTGAAACTTAAATCTCTATTTAAGCCATGTCTGAGGTTGTCACCATCAAGCACATATGTGAGGTAGCCACTGTAATGCAACTCCCGACTCAGGGCACATGCAAGAGTACTTTTGCCTGGTACATAAAAAGATGGTATGTTATTGTGATGGATTCCTTGCGCTATTTCTTTTTTGTGTCCATACTTTGATAGATACAAGATAATGAAAGGGAAAAAAAGCTTTGGTTCATTCTAGACACAATAAGCTGCAATATGCAGCAGGAATAATTCTCAGGAGCAGCATGCAAGTAAACGAAGAAAGAACAACAATGTATGCGAATAAAATTGTAAACAACATCACCAGGTAAAAAAGAACCACAAAATAAAAGAGAACAATGCAAACAAAATCACCAGGTAAGTGGTACTGCGTTAACACTATTGACCAATCAATGTTGTTTGCATTGTTGTTCTGATGAACCTACTAGAAGCATAATCAGAGTCAGAGCACATGACTTTTTCCTGTACTGATGCCCACACACAAACAGACAAAAAGCATACCAGATTTGGTATGTACCGTGGAGATATTAGCTAAGCAGCATACCAGTGTGTGAAAGTTTTCCTGTGCCAACAGGGAAACACGACATGCTGAGTAATTAATGGTTAATCAGTATGCCAGCACTCAGCTGCCTCTAGAACAGACATCAATATGGTATGCATGTTCAATCTGAATCCTAATTTAGTTCAACATAACTAGACATACTATCAGATGGCATGGAAATAACATCTGTTAAAATAACTATAAACCTGCATGGGCATAGTGTTCAATATTGAATGTCTGAATTAAATGACTAATTCTTGCATTGTATCACAAAGGTGGCAACCAAATTAACTTCAAACTTTATGGCAACAATAGGATCCAAAAACTATTTTTGATAAAAAGAACAGGTTCCCTCATAGCAAACCGGACCAATAATGAGAAAAAAGAAACTATAGCCAGTATGTAGATGAAGGCAACAATCCATTGAAAACATACCTGAACCACTGAGTCCTGTGATCCATACAACACATCCTTTTTGTCCCAGCAATTTCTGTCTATCAGATTGTCCAATCGGGCAATTATGCCACAGAATATTAGTTGATTTCCCAATGTTTGACATTGCAGGCTTCTTCTTCACTGATGGTGGATATCCGTAAATGGTTAGTGCAGCTCTGTTTCCTTGCTGATCAATATATTTGCAAAACAGCACAAAGCAAACAAACCTATATAGGCATAGCCATGATATATATTTTTACAAATCAGAAATTCTTGGGAAGATATGAAATAATAGACATTCTTGTATGATGAATTATCCCTGATCCCATAACAGATAAATCAATGCAATGATTAGTCAGGTTAATGGCACTGTGCTGCAGTACCAGTTCGCATGGAATTCCTGTCTCAGTTGCTCAGCTGCTAACTTGCTACACCTAACGACTTCACTGACAATCATCCCGGCAACAAGGACTGATCACCAAGTGAAGAAAACACTAATGTGAGATGTCAAAAGCTTATAGTGGCAACACAAACCTCCCTAGTCCCTACTGCTCTTCTCAAAGAGGAGGAATAAATATAAAAAGGGTCTAGCCACATCGCTGTCAAGTGTCCAATCAGCTCAAGTTTCAATTCCACACGTATTCGACTTGCAGCTCCATCAATAGCACTACACCCAAACTCTCTCCCTCATCTCAACAGCTTCCGGTTGCGTACGTTTGTGTCATCCTTATTGGACGATTCGCAGTGGTGGATGCGTGATGACTAGTGATTTAAGGTGTGTTTAGATTGGGGAAAGATTCCCCAAAAATACACTGTTCACCAAAAATACACTGTAGATGAATAGTGTTATGTGAGTGGGAGGGATGAGATGAATAGGAAAAAATTAGATGAATAGTATGCTTTTGGGGAATATTTGGGAAACTAAACGGGGCCTTAGTGAAGCAGAAACAAACAAGAGGATAACCTCACAGCTACAGGTAGCAGTATCAGTGGCCCCATCCAGCTCATTTCCCACTAGAATATCCGCGACGCTAGGCCCTGTTTACAGATTGGGGTGTAGAGTCGGTAAAAGTTAGCAAAATGTCACATCCATCCTTCTAACACTGATTAGGAGTATTAACTATAGACTAATTATAAAACTAATTATACAGATAGACTCTACATCGCAAAACGAATCTATTAAGCCTAATATATGCGGTCATTAGTGTACTTTTAATAACGGATTACGGTAGCATGATAGTGCCTAATGATGAATTAATTAGACCTAATAGATTCGTCTCACCATGTGAAGTCTATTTATGTAATTCGTTTCTTACACCTATATTTAAAATTCCTAATCAATATCTAAACATTCAATACGACAAGTTGACAAAATAAAATAAGTTAGGGAAAGTTGACGAGCTAAAAAGGCCCACCATGACATTGACAGTTCGACACCAGCTGAGGAAGCGACGAGTTACCTGGGCTGCGCGAGCCGTCCCCGCGGTGCTGCTCCATCCCGTCGTCGCCGCCGCCGCCGCAGCACCCGCCGCCCAATGCCGCGGAGGCAGCGCGCACCCGCACCCGGACCATCCTCCCCCTCGCCGCGCCCGCCACCGCCGGCGACGCCCGCGGGAGCGTGGGCGGAGCGGAGAGCGAGGCCATGGGGTCACCAGCGCGGGGAGCCGCGCATCGCTGGCGGTAAGATGGGGGCGGGCGCGGGCGCCGGCGTCGGGTTGAAGAGGGTATGGGTAGCTGCGCGGAATCCGGTTCTGTTTGATGCAGTCGGTTGGTGGAGTACGTACGGACTTACAATGTGGTGCGGACGGAGGAGCGACCCCGCCCCCGCACGTCGACGTCGCTCGCGCTGCGTGTGTGTTTTTTTTTTATAATACGTGTCGCGATTTCTAGATAAGGGAACATACGTGAAGACATACAAATACAGCAACGTAGGTGGAGAATACGGATATACTCATATACAGCTCTAACAGACAAACCACACGAAAGACGCTGACAAAGAAAAAAATTACATCGATGCCCCTAGATATGTCGTGAACCTCATGGGATCGTCCTCTTGCCGTTCGCCGCCGGCGCCGAATAAGAGAATGAGCATCCCTATAAGCTGGAGAAGCCCCATCGTTATTCGACTTTTGTAAAAGTCAAAGCAGAAGGAGCCATCCCGTTCGCCCATCGACTGGGGTTGCGCTTCGACCTCTCTAGCTCCTGGAACTGAGCTCGCCATCGACGGCCACCACCGTCGAGGAAGAAGCAAGCCAGATCCAGCCGGCCAACAACCACCATGCACACATCCAACTCCGCATCTATGAAAAAGATGACAATAGCCATATCACGTGACGGAAGATAACGTGCCAACCTCAGATTCCTGAACAAGGCTCGCCAACCTCGTCGCTTATGCCGGAGGAGAGCGCCATTGATGTGAAGAAGACGCTAGAAGAACTTATTCCCCAATGCCGTCACCGTCTTTGCCTCGCTGACACCACTCTGGCAGACTCGCTGTAGGGGAACATCTCCCAGGCAAAACTTAACCTTACTGACGTGCACCATCGGCAGGCAAACCATAGACTAGGAAGACAACTAGCTAAACTATATACATCCGCACAACGATTCTCCGATCGCCCTCCCTCTTCGGTACACGTCCAGCTGTCGAAGAGGGGAGGGGTCAGCGAAATCACTGCCAGAACCGCGAGTCACCCTTCTTTCGACCTAGTGAATTTTAGCTGGGGAAAGAAGAGTCGAGAGAGCTCGTGTAAGGTGTGTTTTGTTGCTCATGTGATGGTTTATTTGTTGTGGATCTATTATAGAACGTGTTTGGTTGGGTGAGCATCTCCCAACTAGGCTAGCTGGAGCATTCTTTTGTTTGGTTACGTGGCTAGGGTCCATAACCAGGCTAACTTAAGTCAGCCGTACGTCACAAGCCAGGCCCGATGGAAACACTGGAACTGATCGTTCCTATGTAGCATGGCCAGCTCGGTCCCACCATGTGCTGGCCTTACCGTTTAGTTCCCGTCACCGCATTCTCATGTCTCTCTTGTCACCGAGCCACCAAGTTGGACATGTCATGTGGGTTGTCGTTGCCTCCTTCCGCGCCGTCACACTCAACCTAGCCATGCCTAGGGGTGGGCAATCGGTTAATCCGAACCGAACGACGGTTTCTTCGGTTTACAGCGAAGTTCGGTTATCGAAAAACTGGAACCGTTTGGTTCCTAGCAAAAACAAGAACTAAGCTATTTCGGTTTCGATTCCTTCGGTTCAGTTATAAACTGAACTAACCAACTACAATGTGACAACGTGTTCAACAAGAAATTCCGGCACGATTTTGACAAAAAGAAAACATAATCATCACTTCAACTGTACAAATCAAAGAATAAACATTGGAGAAGGGGATACAAGTCTCAGAATCACACATGGAGCCATCACAGATGCACATCATGGATCGGAGCAAGATGCAAACCACACATCATGAAAGAATCAACACAAATCAAAGCACAAATAAAATCGGCTTCAGGAGGAGAGAAAAGGAGCCGCTGCCTGCTGCCACCCGGGGAGAGGGGGAGGCGCGCCGGCGCCTCTCGGGAGTTATGAATTGGAGGGCACTAATGTACTACAGTGAAGGTTTTCATGGTTGTCAACCGTGGCTCCAGATCGACCTTGAACGGTATAAAAGGCATGTGCCTGTGGCCATCGACCCTGTGCATCTCATTCTTCTCAACGTCAAGGGCAATGAGACCACTCTTACCATCTTCCAGCACGTAAAACAAGACCATGCCGCTCCTCTCCCACGAGCACTTAAACTGGATCGTCTCGGATTGCCTTCCATACGGTGACGATGCCAGGCGGATGTTAGCGTCGTACCCAACCATGTTCCTGTAGTGCTCCGGCAGCCGGTTCATCGGGAGCTTGATCGACCCTGCCGTGGCCGTAAGTGTGCAGGCGTTGTAGCTCAAGGTAAGGATATGGTATGGGTCGTCCCTGTCGCGACCGCCGCGCATCGCTCAGCAGACGATGCCGCCGGCGTCGCAGTACGGACGAAGTGAAGAGTCGTGCGAGCGCGGGTGGGTAGAAACCGAGGTCGCAGGGCTCCATTCGCCGCTGTCTGAGGACGCGGCGGCCCTGACCTGGACAGTGCGTGACGTGACAGGGAGAAATCGGCGGCGAGGAGGAGAAAGGCGCGGTCGTCGATGCCGTCCGAAGCAGTGAGCAGAACGTTTCGCGAAGTGATCAGAGAGCGACGAGAATTTCGCCATCTCCGGTGGTGGATCCGGGAGGAGAGTGCAGCCGCCGGTCATGGGGTCGTAGACGCAGATGCTGCCTGGTGGCCGAGGATCCTTAGGATTAGGAGGCGTATATATCTTTTTATGTTCCAGGATGAGCACGACGAGCGAAGCCTCCGCGGGACGTCACGGGGTCGTAACGTTCCAGGATTCCACCACCGAAGAGGGAAGAAGGCGCGAGGTGCGCCGTGGCTGCAGGGTTATGCGCCAGGGAGAAGGACAGCGTTGGGGTGGAGGAAGCCGTGGACGACGCGGCCGGCATGATTAAGCTCTGGAGGAAGCCGAGCAGGCTCGGGGCACGACGGCGGCGGCGCGGCCGTGAACGACGCACGGCATTGCTTATTGCCTGGCGACATTCGCCTGTTGCGCTGTGCGTGCCAAACACAACGAAACAAACTAGGGCTGCGTGCGGCAGTCAGGGATTACGCTGCGGCAGACTTTGTTTAGATCAATCTTGGGTAATTGCAAGTTGACTGAAATAAAAGTGCAACTGATAACATGGTGACATCCAGTCAATTATTTTGAATCAATTTTGTTTCATCTTCTCAGCTTGCCCTCTTCCCCTGTAAAACGGACGTCCACCAAGAATCAAACATACCAGCGGAAATGGCACAATTCATCCTTCTTCTCCCTTGATTTTGTGCTTGCAACACGTTCATCAATCCTGCCGCCTTCGGCCCTGTGTGGTGTGTGCTGTGCCTTATAAACAAATAGGCCAACGGTAGGTAGGCTGTTAGCGTGATGGATATGACATTTTTTCCAAAAACAAATATCATAAGCACGCGAGAAGTGATGAGCTCAGTCCACCTGCCAATGCAAGCAGTAGTTAGGCTAAGCTTCAGCGCTCATGGCGGCAGCAATGAGAGCCATGTTGCTTCTTCTTCTTCTCCCCTGTGTGCTGGCGACCAGCGGCTCAATCCTTCCACCTCCGGGTGGGCCGGTGCACTGCAGCCTCGCCACGTTCGACTGCACGGTCACCAACGCGTGCGGCTCCTTCAACGACCGCGAAACATGCCACGCCTCGCAAGCAGTGTACCCTCGCACCGAGGCGGAGCTGGTGGCCGCCGTGGCGTCGGCGGCGAGGGAGAAACGCAAGGCGAAGGCGGTGGCCAAGTACTCCCACAGCTTCCCCAAGCTGGTGTGCCCAGGCGGCAGCGACGGCGTCATCATCAGCACGGCGCTCCTGAGCCGCGTGGTCGGCGTCGACGTGGAGAAGAAGCAGATCACCGTGCAGAGCGGCATGCTGCTGAGGGACCTCGTCGCCGAGGCCGCCATGGCGGGGCTGTCGCTGCCTGCTTCTCCTTACTTTTATGGGGTCACCATTGGTGGCCTCCTCGCCACGGGCGCGCACGGGAGTTCACTGATGGGGAGAGGCGGCGCCGTGCATGAGTACGTCGTCGGGATGAGGATTGTGACGCCGTCGATGGCTGGAGAGAGCGGCGAGGTGTTGGCCGTCGTCCTGGAGCTGAGTGCCGACGACCCCGACCTCGACGCGGCAAAGGTCTCGCTCGGCGTCCTCGGAGTCATCTCACAGGTATGCACGGTTGAATAGAGATAAGCAGGGTGGAATTGGGCGAAGAACAGCAATTGGGATCGAGGAGGAAGGATTGGATTCGGTTTATTAAGAACTGATAAATATGTGGGTATGCATGTGCAGGTTACTCTGCAGCTGGAGCCGCTGTTCAAGCGTGCGGTGACGTTCCTGACGAATGGCTCGGACGCCGACCTAGCAGAGATGGTGGACGTGTGGGGTCTGCACCATGAGTTCGGCGACATCATGTGGCTGCCGGGGCAGGGCAAGGTGGTGTTACGGAAGGACGACCGCGTCGACATCTCCACGCCGGGAGACGGCCTTAACCTCGGCATGTTCCGCGACAGACCCACGTCCGACATCGCCCGCAGCAGATTAGAAGGTCTTATACCTACCACTTCTGGTCGATCACCCATTTTCACTGTTTCCTGGAGTAATTACTAATTGAAAGGAGAATTTGGCCAATGACGTGCGTGTGCAGAGGAGCAGCTGCAGGAGAAAGGCTCAGACGCCGCTCTTTGCTCCGTGTCTCGCAACAGGTCAATGGTCGCCGAGCAGCTAGGCTTCGGTCTCACCAACGACGGCAAGTCGTTCACGGGGTACCCAGTCGTGGGTTACCAGCACCATATCCAGGCGTACGGTTCGTGCCAGGAAGGTCCAGATGACAACGGCCACCAAGAACAACAGTTGTGCCCATGGAATCCCCGCATCAACGGCTCCTTCATCTACAACCCGGGGCTCAGCGTCACACGCTCCAAAGCCAAGGCGTTCATCAAGGACGTGCTCACCCTTCGAGACCTCAACCCGGACGCCTTCTGCGGCCTCGACATGCACTCGGGCATCCTCTTCCGCTACGTCAAGAGCTCCACGGCCTACCTCGGGAAGGCCGAGGACTCGGTCGAGCTCGACATGGCGTATTACCGGAGCCGCGTCCGAGGCACGCCGGCCATGCACGCCGACGTGTTCGACGAGCTCGAGCAGATGGCGTTGTACAAGTATGGCGCCCTACCGCACTGGGGCAAGAGTCGTAGCTACGCCTTCAACGAAACCTGGGGGAAGTACCCCAAACTTGGTGAGTTCTTGGACGTGAAGGCCAGGTTCGACCCTGATGGTGTATTCTCGAGTGAGTGGAGTGACCAGGTCCTTGGCATCAATGGGAGGAGCCCCATGATCCCCGGCCCGGGATGCGCTGTCGAAGGGCTCTGCACCTGCATCCAGGACTCTGACTGCGCGTCCGGGTATGTGTGCAGCCCGGGTATGTTGTACCCAGATGCTAGGGTCTGCTCCATCCCGCGTCCTCAAAGTACTATTGCGCAATGCTGAACTCCGGTGGCTGTGATCGAGGCGTCGAGCGTTTGGGTCCCCAAGTGGTTGTGTGCCAGCCGCCACGCCTCGACGGTACGCCGATGAAGCACCGGAGGCACGGAGCACAGCATGACAGCGTGGCGCTCACAGCCTGTCACGCTCCGCTTGTGTCATCGTCACACGGAGGATCATGTACCCTTTATCTGTCGACTGATTGTAATAGAGGTCGTTTTGGCCAAAACGATCGGACGAAACCAAAAAAAAAAAACTCAGGAATGACGAAATTAATACAGAAAGAAGCCTTATATATGAATTCAGATCTCCCCGAAGTCTTCCCAACTCCGAGTAGAGTGAACGACCATACACCCTGCATTATTGAGGCAACGACGCTCCCACGCAATTTGAACAGCTGCTGCAAGTCTGCAACCCGCAACACGATACTCCCTCATCTTTCCAAATTAGCACGTACAAATGTGATGGATAAGAAAACAGAAGCATACTCACACGTTTGCTAATTAGCACACCTAGATTTATTGTCCATAAATCCATTAGCGAAAAATGCCAAGCTCAGTAGCAGATCAAAGTGATAAATCTCAATGTGCGGTAAATCAATCAACACCGCCAAAAAATCACATGTAGTTTCTGCATGCAAAAGATTGCTGTGGCGGCTACTCAGTACTCACAGTGGCAGAGAGCCTAGACGCTAAAGAGACAAGCAGCATACATCTACAGATGCTTTCAGCAACAAAAGCTGATGGGTGAAAAATCATGTAGACGACCCATCCGGATCCTCCCACAGCGTCAAATCTTTGCCAGATTAACAGAACAGGTCCGTGGAACAAATTATTGGCTACAGCTTTGCAAAAACAACCAAAGAATTCCAAATTCACCAGCAATCAACCGGCGGATGATCAGATCTAGGGCTTCAAAGCGAGTGCCAGGCCAAACTTGGGGGCCCTGTCCAAGGCCTTGGTGTCGAATTCACCAGAGATTGTCAAGAGTGACTTGGGCTTAAGCTCGTGCTGAAGAAGGGCTGCGAGCGTTCCATTGTTGTTGAGCCTTGCCTTCACAGCTGTCTGAGGATCAACTGTGTATAGGCCACCAACAGTGAGTGTGTTCTCGTTTGTTGAGAGCCTCCGGGTTAGTTCAGCCACAGCTGAGGTCTTCTGCTTCTCATCAAGGTGATAAACACCTGAGACTTTGATGGTGTCACCTTTGTCAGCCCTGTACAAACATGTATAATGTATCAATACTGTGTTCCACCCTCATACCACATAAATCACAGAAGCGTGGACTTACAGAATGAATGCACCATGGTAATCTGGCTTGGTAACACCAATCGCAGCAGTGTACTTGGTAAATTTTCCTGTAGCAGTGTCATATCCAGCTTCCGCGCCAAACACAACTCCTTGAGCACCTACCGTCCCAGAAAGTTCAACCACAGGAGAGGGCTTCGTGCCAACAACAGTTGCAAAACTTGCATTCTCATGAAAGTAATGCAATTCCACCTGGTACAAAGGACACTGAACCTCAAGGACCTGTTTTCAATTAACCAACCATAAATTGACATGAATTAAAAGTACCTTTCCAGAATTGTAGTCAGGCAGCTTCACAGAAGTCACAAGCTTTGTGGATGGCAGGGCGTCCAGCACAGTCAAGGTAGTAGAGATCTGTAGGAACCATACAAAAGTGCTACAAGTTTATGTCTAGCTATAGGCTACAAAGAGAAAACACATAAATTTGGGCGTTTCATGTCACTAACATTTGATTCGGTGTCCACTTTAACATCAACAACAGTATTCTTGTACTTGTAAACTGAACTGACATCAAGAGTGTAAAGCCCTCCTTTCTTCACAGCTGTGGAAGTGAGGCCCTGCAAAATAATAATAATAGAGCCATGAAAAACAGTTTTATAAAGGGCTCATTCATATATAAAGAAAAAAGCTCAAACAGTAAAAAGTGCCCTAGTGCTGTCATTGCAGTTAACATTACCGACAATCTTATAAAGAATATATCAGTTTCAGCAGCTGAAAGAAGCAAAATACTATGTCCAAGCAACCAGAGGACATAAGATCATAGCCCATGCACTCCAAAATGCATATAATCTATATAATACTATCTCTGTAGTTTGAACTTTGAACAAATGACACGGTGGTCGGCACTGATTATCCATACAGCTGCATGTACATCTGGTCTTGATTGCATCCAATGAAAACATCTAGTAATTGTAAGTTTCTGGAAGAAATTCTCAACTACATACATTCAATACATTAACTTAAGAAATTTGGATTAAAAGTAGGAAAATAATGTATCAACACAAATTTGAATTCCCATCATTGGATACATCAATTGCCAAGTTTCAGGTATCAACGCTCAAAACAACAACACTACAATATCAGAAATGTATTTGTGTTGGTCATATACTGAAGAATTTGTCAACTCGAACAACCAAATGTCTATTTCTGAATGGAACAAAGGTACATCATATCCATATGCCAACAGAGCGAAAAGGAAAAAAAACAGCAACTGGAGAAATCATGATAGGCTGAACCTTTGTACAACAATTGAACAATTGTCTTAGATCAATGTTGAAAGTGCCAGTCTACCCAAGTAACTCCAACAGTGCCCTTAACAACTTGTCCATTATACAAGGAGTTAAGCTTCTTCAGCACTTCCGTGCTAAGAATGGCAGTCACGATAAGATGACTCAATGCAAATAATAATAATAGATTAATAGTAATAACAAAAGAATGAAAAACAAGTAAAAAAGCAATCAATTTTTCAGACACTTTATAGCAACAGATGCTACACACCCAAACACACTGGCCTGGGTAACTACACGGTCTCCTCCAGGCTCCAGTGTGAGCAGTACTCAATGGTCTAACTTCAAAAACAATAAAACAAATGCAACAAGCAGAGTATCGCTCTTAAAGGATATTGCCAAATTACCACTTCATATCGCTTTATCACACAATCAACGGGTATCAGGCACACCGTTCCCTCACATACCAACATACAGATGCAACGACCAAGGAAACTGCAAGCATCCAGAGAACTTGGTAAAATAGAACTCCAAAACAGGCTAACAGGAAGGCAAAGCACATGTTCCAAGCCGCACTTAACCACTAGCGCGCGCACAGAAAGATAACATAGAGACGCTGAAAACAAACACAGTCACAACCAGATCAGGCGTTCCGCGTTCGCGAGCACGGACCAGGCAGCAAGGAATCACACGAGCGCGATCGGATCGGAGGAACCCTTACCACTCCGGAGGCGCTGACGGTGGAAACGGTCAGCTTCTGGTCGTAGGTGTAGTCCCTGGTGAGCAGATCTGCAGATCACCGAACAAAAACAGGGGGAACCCAACCGAATTAGATTCTTAGAGAGAGGTGAGGATGATGATGGCGAGGAGGGCGAGGTGGTGGAGGAGGAAGTACCCTTGGCCTTCTTGCCGATGTCGGAGAAGAGGCCAGGTCCCTTCATGGCGGCGTCTGGTGGCGGAAGGGGACGGGGGTGGAGGCGGCCGCCGATCGAGGGCGAGGAGAACGGAGAGGTCAGAGGGCGCCGCCAAGAGCTGTGTGGGGCGCGACAAATGACAGGCGCGGGGAGGGGTTGGTTGATTGGGTTCGGGTCGGTCATCTAGTCAGCTCAGACAGTTGGAGCCTGCACGGCTGCACGCACGTTTCCAGCCCCGATGAATGAAGTGATTCGACTGAGATTAATAATATATTAGAAAAAAAAAACTTAGGTGATTCGACTGAGATTAGAAAAAAAACATAGTTCGGTTTCGTTTACATCCCTCTTTTTTTCAGAAAGGTGTTTTCATATCCAATTTCTGGGAATAGATAATATCTACTTGACCAAGCTCCAGGGCCAATTTGCCGATGTTGGCTCTCCTTCAGCAAGCACTTACAAGACGTGGAATGGAAAGCCAGATCAAATCGCGCCAGCATGCGCTGCTGTGTTTAATTTTTAAGGGAAAAAATACTTTTTTGGGAAGCGTGGTCTATGAGGGGATGAATAGGAAAGGTGAAAAACAAATTTTCTAGAAAATATGTTTTATGAAGGGATGAATAGAAAGTGAAAAACATTTTTTGGAACTAAACACTGAACGAGTTTGAGAAGTCTGAACAGCTCAAAGCATCTCCACAGCAATGCATCCTCAAACCTCAATTCCTAGACTCGGGAACTGAGCCGAAACAGCAGAGCTCATATGCTTCAACTTATCACCTGGCAAAACACATGCTCTCCAGCAATTGCCAGCTTCACAGAACATATGCCCACCGACAGAATCTGAAGAGCAACAAAACAAGCACAAGCCAAAGCTCAATTCCAACGCCCCCTGCTCCGCTAGTGGCAAGTGAATCGTTGCAAATACCCTAGAAAATAAGAGACATACAGTGGTAAATCACAAGATATCCATCAAGGTCTGACGGCAAACAGTCATCTAGTTAGGCGATCTGGTATCATTATCTGATCATGGCAATGTGCGATAGCATTGGCCCATTTACAATACCAAGTCACCAACGGCTCCAGTTGCCACCTATCCACAAAAGCAGGAGTCTTCGCCATTGCTTTTACAGCAAAATTGTGCATCCCAGAACAGAAGGGATACACCACAACGGCCAAACTCAACATCTCCATATTTTGAAGCTTGACTGAAACTATAGCACTAGTTACAATATCATCATGTAAGGCTAAATTAGTAAGAGGATTTGATATGAAAAGATGGTAAAAGTAATGAATGGGATCAGATCCCAAGGTCTTCGATGTCTGACAGAAGGGTTGCACCACCATCTGATCTTTCATCTGGGAGGCTAACCACCAACTGGCCACAAGCGCCAGCTATGTCTTGACCCATCTGCTGACGAACAGTGGTTCTGATGTTGTAGATGCCTCTTATGATCTTTTGGAACTTCTTCACATTCTGGTCACTACTTGTCTTGAAGTTGCTTGATGACCCAATTGGATTGAATGGTATCAGATTCACAACCTGTTTGTTTAGAGACATAATGATGATTCCATTCCCAAACACAATGACGAATGTTTTGTGGAAATTTAAATTTTGTATATTCTGACCAAACAATTGATCAAATTTCAAGAATGTTCCGTATTTTAAAAAAATCACACGACTAAATTCATATATAGAGGTTTTTTCACACTATATTGTTTTTGCTGCCCTAAACAATATATTATGTGAGAGAACAACGGTCAAAGTCTAATTTTGGTGAACATGCCAAAATAAGAGATGCCCTGTTCACTTGGATTGGAGTACTGTAGTTTTAAAGAACAGATCATGATTACGCACTTGCTAACCAATATGATTTGAAGCACAAATTTTGGGGTTAACAGAATCAGTAAACAGAAACATCAAAAAGTAAATAAATACAAAAGATGGAACAATAAGACTAGTTGAGGCAATAGAAAATGGTTATAACAACGAAACATCAGAAGTTAATTATAGCAAAGCTGCCTGATTGGACATCTTGTTTGAGCAAATGGCAAGGTAACAAGAGAAAATGAATTAGAGCGACTCAGCAAGGCAATCGTGATAAAATGATGTAGCAGTGTCTCACCGCTTTAAATGTTTCAAGCAGTTTACCAAGCTGATGTGCATGCTCCTCCTGGTCGTTAACTCCATCAAGCATTATGTACTCAATAAAGATTGTACGCTTGCTGTGATGAACAAGTACTCAGAAATCAAATCCTTATGCTAAAATTTGATGATGGCAAGAGATGGTATTATTATAAATTTGTAATCTCACCTATCATTTTGATATGACTGTAGCGCATTCATTAACTTTGCTAAAGGAAAGGCACGCGCAGCAGGCATTATCTGACAACGTATGTCTTGGTCAGGAGCATGCAGTGACACAGCTAAATTTACATTTGGAAGATCATTATTGAATTTGTTGATTGCATGAATGATTCCGACCTGCATAACATGTAACAGGATGATTAACAATAGAATTTACCACAGGTGCATCAACCATTAAGAAAAGCTTCTCTAACTAAGGCTCAATCTTTAAGCTATTTTTAGCAAGAAATACACATTGACAGAACACACCATGATTTCAAAGGCAATATGGAATCAAAAGTATGTTTAACAAATAAGCCCACACAAAGAGCAAGTTAACAAGCATAGAGAAGTCCTTGCTACACAGCATGAGGAAAACATGCAACACTACAATAAAATCTAGAAGTAGCAATACCAACAAGGTAAAACATGTCAGGAACGTGAACTACATAGTCTTAAGTAATTGGATATTAGAAGAACATCAAGTCAAATGCTAACATTCAAATCCTGCAGTGCTACAACAAGAGATGCCCAGTTGCCCACTACCAATAAGGCCTTGTTTGGTTAATCCCCTTTCCAAGGGGACTGAGAGGGATTAGAGAGGATTGAGGGGGATTTTGACTTGCAGGGGGCCTAATCCCTCCCAGTCCTCTCTAAGTTTAACCCCCTCCGATCCCCTTCGAACCAAACAATGCTTAAGGTGGAATAGAATAATCGGTCCAAAGAATACACATCTAGTAGTTAACTACACAATTTACCAAGTGTTGTTTGGTTAACTGAACAAGCATTTTTTTCCTTCACATATTCTCCATTGTGTGGTTTGGTACAAAAGACATGCAGTAGGTCATTCACAAACTTACCAGCAGGCAGCAGCCACAAGACAGTAGGTAGCATACAGCACTAGCATATAGTTTACAAAAAAAAAATACTACTAAAATAAAAGGTACTCCAACAATCATCCCAAGAATGTGATTTCACATGCAGATAGGCAATAAGTTAAGTATGCTTACAGTAGATACAGTAATCCTCTTAGGTGAAAGCTGAAAAGGAGATCCAGTAAACACTCCAATTGCTTCAACCAAAGCATTATAGTTGTTCATTGGCTCCCCCATTCCCTACACGTACAGAAAGAATAAAAAATATAAATTATGCTCCACTAGTCTTGCTTGAAATCCATCAAATAAAAACAGCATCATTACATGATACAGCAGAGCTGGAAGGACGTTCACATGTGTAGATATTAGATAATGATTTACAATTTCAAAGATGCACAAACATTTAACAGCCCACTCATGTGTACTTTGCAGTAATCAGCAAAGCTGCTTTTCTAAGTTCCATATGAAAGGAGTGTATATAATCCAATAAGTGTCATAAAACATGAACTGGAAATAATTAATCCTGTTTACTATTATTAGGAACTAACCCAAACGTCAGATCACCATTTTTTCAGTTATGGGAGCGATTGCCACCATCAAAAGAAAAGCACATCACCATTTTTACAAGCAGAATCCACAAACCAAGCAAACAGGCAATTCTACAGCAGTCTGTCTGTAAGTAAATACCCCTTATATACTTATATAGAAAACAGGGAAATAATGCTCAATATTATGGCAACGATAAAGTTAGGGATACCATCTAATGTGAGGGTCTGAGGATGACGTGAGTATATGACACATGTTTTCAAAATAAGAGATGTTTTCCCATCTATGAATCTTATTGCACTTATTTATTCACAGAATCAGAATGAGCAGATGAAAATATCATGGACTACGAAAGATGCGTATGCGCAATCATTGCCTTCAAGTGACATTGATTTTCTTTCATTTGTGTAGAAGTTCCAGGCAACTTAAGATTAGAGAAACTGAAGTTACCATGAAAACAATATTTCGAATCTCAGAATAGCGGGATGCATGGACCAACTGCTCTACGATTTCTCCAGAAGACAGATTGCTTTTGAAGCCCATGGTTCCAGTAGCACAGAATCTGCAGCCCATCTTACACCCAACCTGTTTAGTAATGTGGAAGTAATATGAACACCATTAACAAGAAAGTCACAAGCTTACCCAGAATCATAGTACACTGATGAGAATAAAGTTCTGAACAGGTCTTCTGGGCAAAGGTTTCGAGCCAAACAGACAAAACAAATATATTTACCTGTGATGACACACAAAGAGTTGACCGCACTCCTCCAGGACGAGGCTTTCCATCACATTTCCCCAGTCGTGTGTCATATCGCATAACCACTGCTTCAACAGATTCACCATTCTACACCACACATTTTTAAGCATGATAAGTTGGTGTTCTTTAACGCTAAAAATTACAAAACCTGAAGGAAATAAAAAAAAAACTTTTCTGACAGAATATGTAATTCACATTCATCAAACAACTTCACCATTAAATAAAGAAAAACCAAGGTAAAAAGGAGTGCTATGAAATGGGACTACAGCATGCGATGCAAGCAGCACTGTCAACCTGTAAGGAGTTCAATGGCCAAAAAAGATGAACTGGGACTGAAATAATAGAGTTACAGACTAATTAACAAAGGAGATGCTATCATAAGTCATTGCACATATTTATTAGGAGAATGAAACAATTATATCTTGAGCAATTTATTTTTGAAGATGACTGAAAACTCCAAATATGCAGTCAAAGCTTCCATGGGGGAAACACAGAGAATAAAGCTGGAGTTGTTATTACGGGAACTAAAGTACAAACCCAAAACTTCAAACTAGGAGAATGAACTATCAAGTATCTACGGCTCGCTGTTCATTTTGAAGATGGCCCAAATCTCCTGTTGTCTAGAAAAATAGCAAAGAGGATAGCAACAGGAATGAAATGCTACTGTACAACATTTGGCATAGGTGAAGAAGCATCATATACAACAATTATGGCGATTCTCTTTCAGAAAGATAAAACTACATGTCTACATGGATGGCGTGGGCTATACCATTATCTTCCTGAAACATAGGAAAACCATATAAAACATAAAACCAAGTTTCTTTTTTCAAGAAACATAGTCAAATCAATTGTGCATGTGCAACATTCCATTCCTATTAGGATACAACGGAGTAAGCAAACAAGTTCCTTAAGCTCGAAATCACCAGGGGCAAACACTGCGAGCAAATGCGAAATTGGCGAACAGTAGTGAAACAATCAGGGAAAGTAAAACATATCCAATTCCTCCTAATCCCCGAAATGATAGCGGATCGCACTGGCACATATGTTCGCACGCCGCATCCGCACGCCGCATCCCACATTTGTGCCTGCACAAGTAGAGCAATCACCTGGAGGCGGATGAGGAGCTTGGTCGTGGTGCGGTCCTTGGAGTCGGCGGCAGTGGTTAGCGTCGACGTGGTCGGCCGGAACTTCTTCCGGAGGAGCGCGTACGCGGTCGCGGGCAACGAAGGGACGCCATCCAGGTCGCCGCACCTAGGGTTCTGAAGCACGTACCTGCGCACGCAGAGAAATCAGCCCTCAGGTTAAACAAAGGAAAAAATCAAACACGGTGACATGAGACGGAGAGGGGAACGAGGAGGATTGTGGCGTGAGCGTAGGCTCTGGCGCAAAAAGGCGTACTTCCAGATGAGAGGAATGAAGTGGGCGGAGATGCCGGCTGCGGAGAACTCCGAGCGAATGTAGGCGGCGTCGAAGACGGAGCGGAACGACGGCGATTGTGCCGATGACGACGCCATTGGGGCCCTTGCCCCTTGGGGACTGGAGAGGAAGGAGAGGGGACGCGGTGGCGGCCGCCCGGGGTGGAGTGCGAAATTGTGCTGGCGACCGGCGAGAAAGAAGAGTGGGGCTCCGTGGGGTTTGGGTTCTCCAAGGGGCTTTTGCATTCTCCGATAAGTGGAAGTGTGAAAATAAGCTGCTGCCACTAAAATAGGTTAAGGGCATGTAAACATTTTACACATCTCTTATCTTTTTAGGCGACAATCGACATATTTTGTGGAAATCGATCTCTTTCTTGAGAAACAGCCTGGTCACGTGATTTTGATACGCGCTCAGAGAGGGTGGAAGAGGTGATTTTAGAAGGTGGGGTTTTTTACCCCTCCCATTTCCCCTAAGCACGCCCTTAGATCAACATCGTGTGACTCATATTAAAGTTTACATAGTTTTTACGGAGAGGTTGGTTTTCATTTGATGTGTTGCCATTTTTTTTATTACGATGCTCTCTTCGTCTCTAAATAATTGTCTTTTTCACTCTATAACTGTCTTTCTCACTTTCCGATAAACAAGTTTTGGATAATTATATATAAAAATATATTAAAATTTATGGTATAATATAAATATTATTAGATAGATATTTAGAAAAATTATTTAAAGATTAAATACTCGTGGCACGGAGACCCAAAATAACATTTATTTAGTGACAGAGGGAGTAGACAACTGAATATACAACTTGTACAGCTGTTTAGACAATTGCTATCTTTTTTGTCTGCAAGAGTATTAATTTATCTCATGACATGTAAATCATGGTGATATAGTGTAATTTAATCTTTGTAGATATTTTGGTCCTTCCATGAGACAATGTATGGCTATTCAAATAATTCGCATCCTTGAAAAAAAGCACCAATTCATCAAATTACCATGGTACGAAGAATGATTGTTAATACACATAACAACATTGTTCAACAACGGTGGTTAAACGAAGCAGAGTATACCAGCATATCGCGGTTCGGAAAGCTTATCATCAGCCAATCATCAGAACTCTCTCACAGGACTGTCAAACGATGCAGTTAGGCTTAAAGCTACAGCCGGAGCCCCGGCGAACCAAATCAGGTTGTTCATCACATCGGCTCCATCTGAAGCCACCTTGACCGTGCCGGCATTGTCATCATCGAAGCAGTAAGCTAGCGCCTGCCACTTGGAGTTATAGATGGCCAACGGGCCGGCCCGGCACGACGTCGTGCCGGGCCGACACGTTGATGGTCGGGCCACAACGGGCCACCGTGCTTCACGGGCCGTGCCGATGCAGGCTTTGTGTCTGGCCTTCGGCCCAGGCCCAGCACTCTAGGCCCTTTTTCGTGTCGGGCCTGCCCGTTCAATTTTGCGTGTCGTGCCGGCCCATAGTCTGTTAGGCTAAAATGACACAAACAATTCACCAAAACATAGGCAGTTATAACATTCGTTCATTCACAAGTTTTACAAATCTAAAGTTCCAAACATAAAAACACAAGACAATCCATAACATCCATATCCAAGCCAAACTTTCTAGGCCTAACGCCCAAGGGGCAGGCCGCCACCGGACCGACCGTTGGAGCGGGCCGTGCCGGGCCATGTGCCTAGCCTTCGACCTAGGCCCGGCCTGCTGCCCAGTGTCGGACCAGCCCAGTCCGTTGCTCATCGGGTCGTGCCGCCTATGGGCCGGGCCAAAAAAGCGGGCCTCGTGACGGGCTAACGGGCTCGCGCTGCATGGCCATCTATACTTGGAGTGCTCAAGTACTCCTCCCATTCATCACATGTTGCTGCATCTTTGGAAAACACGAGCGCACAAATCATTAGAATACTGCATCAACCAAGTCCTGCAAAAATGAAGAAAGTTTGACTGCATCCAGAAATTTGCATTTCAGAAAACCAAAGGCAACAATAAGGAAGCACAATGATTGGATTAGTAGCATAGTTCTAACAATATATCTCTAAGTTCCACTCCTATGTGGCATTTTGGGAATGTTTGTAAAATCAAAACCATGCTTGTAAGTTATAATGGAGTGTACTAATTATTGAATTTCGCAAATCAAAGGTCACGCCTATGGGTTTCTAGTACACTCATAAAGTTCTTATGATAATTCCATTTGCCGAGGGAGCTAGGCCGCATCATCTCTTTTTTTTTTCTTCCACTCTCTTTTCTTTAGGGAAAATTGGTCCTACCACTGAAAGATCACAAGATCCGTAAAATACCACTAAAAGATGAAATACCATTAAAAGGTGCAAACGTTACCAGAAATTAGCATTTTGCTAGAACTTCTCACGGAAAACGTTGATTTGACTCATTTCGGCACAAAACACGGATATAAAATGACCCACGGAGCCTCCCTCCCTCTTGGTCTCTCCTTGCTCCTTGCGAATCCGATTCCCTGCGATGACGCTGCTTTCGCCGCCCCTCCTCCGGCCAGCCCCTGTCTGCACCGCTGCCCCTCCTCCAGCTAGCCCTTTCTGCGCTGCCGCCCCTCTTCTCCTCCGGCCAGCCCTGCCTGCACCGCCGCCCCTACCACCGGCGGGAGCCCTCGGTCCAGGGCACCGAGCACATGCCTCCAGGAGCAGCGTGCAGGGAGCAGGGCGGCGTTACTTGGCCGGGCGCAGGGAGCAGGGCAGGCTGCCTTGGCCAGACCGCAGGGGCGACGCTGCTCGACCCAGGACCCTCCGCCAACCATTTCTGGCCTCCGCGTATGGATCCACGGTTTAGAGGTATTTTTGTCCGAGTTAATAGAGTGGTTACTAAAAACTAATGGAATGGTACTTTTAGTTCGGGGTTGTACCTTTCAATGGTATTTTGCGGGCGATCATCTTTCAGTGGTATTTTATGGCTCTTGCGATCTTTCAATGGTACAGGACATATTTTCACTTTTCTTTATCATCTCCTTCATCCATGGCAAAACGTCTGTATCCATAGCTCAATGTTGTAGGAGGGGCTCCATTGTGACACAGTTGTGGGGCTTCAGCCCTGGCCATCCCACCGTCTCTGCCTAATGAGACTGGTCTAAGAGGACGTTTAACCACTCATACACGCGACTCTGAATAATGTTTTTTGTTTGATGCTCTATCATTGTATTTAAAACCTAACGTGAGCGCTAGAGGAAAAAAAAAAAAGCCTACAGAATGACACCTATTATCTCTGTTATATTTATCAATAAATACAATCATATTTCATTCAACACGCTAGTAACCATCATCTATACCATACTTGTCAACTAGAAATATCCACGTCTTATATATTTCATTATCAGGTAAAAGAAGTTCCTAGTTCGCAAAGAACATAATGTATCCAGACATAAGGCCAAGTTTTTTAAAAAATAGAAATTCTAAAATTTAGGAGTCACATGTCGACATCAATAAACAGAACATGTATTACGAGTAATTGTAGAGAAAAAAACATCGCATGTTGAGCATTTTCACTCTTTCAGCGCAGGCTAACCATGTCTGATTTACTAAGGCCAGTCCCAATGAAAACTTTTATGGTGATTCTTCCACATTGAATAATATTCCACATAAACAATTTGAATAACATGATAATGATTCATGAAACACCATGTACATTATTTATGGGGCTTATTTCTGTGTATTAAGGCCAGTCTCAGTGGGGGTTTCATGGGCATTAAATGACATGACACATCAGCAAACTTGCCTATGTGGCAGGATAATTATGAGGAAAGAGAAGAATGGAGTGTCATCACCATGACACTCACCATGTACATTACTAAGACATAAAACTTGCATTGAGAGTTGTTTTGTTTTTCCCTAGACACATTTAGCCATACACCATGTGAGAATTAAATGCTGCAGCTTGCATATGAAATTGTGTCATGAAATTATGCACTGAGAGAGGGGGTTTCATCCCATGGTAAATGTGACATGGCAGTCTTGGTAACTGTGTGATGAAACTTTGCATTGAGACTGGCCTAAGTACGTACGCCTCGCCTAGGGGCAGAGACATGGGCTCCAACCCCAATGCTCCACTGATATTACTTGTGCTCCTATGATTAGAACAGTGTTTAGTAAACGTCCCCCCTCAATGCAATTAGACCAGCCCACTAATCAGCCCAGCAGCCCGTGTTTAGTTTGGGAGGGTAAAAAAGAACTTTTTTTTTTAAAAAACGTGTTCTGTGAGAGAGGTGAATAGGAAATTTGAAAAAAATAGAGGAGAACTTTTCTGGTAAACGTGTTTTTTAAGAGATGAATAGTAAAGTCCAAAGAACTTTTTAATCTAAACACGACATCAACACGACATCGACATCGTCTCGTCAGCCCACAGCCCGATGGGTGATGGCAGCGAGCGATTCCGCCTTCCGCTGCTGTTCGCCTGTTCCTCCGTCCGCTACCTGTGTTCATCGCCATTGGACCATGTTTGTAGAATTATACTTTTCTATTCGTAAAATTATAGTTTATAGGATTCTTAGAATTACACTTGGTATTTACTTAGGAACCTAAAATTATTTTTTGCAAATACATAAGAAATTTTGAAAAAAAATCTTTGACGTCTACGGTCTATGATTCTTAGAATTACACTTTTCATAGGACAGGAGAGTATTTACTTAGGAACTTAAAATTATTTTTTGCGAATACATAAGAAATTTTGAAAAAAAAACTTTGACGTCTACGTTCCTTTTTTAGAGTTAAAGGGCCAAGCCCCAGCTTACTTAAAAGCAGAACATTTCGTTTACAGCACGTCAAAACTCCCAGGAACACAGAGGCATGGAGATAAAAGGTCTAGGCGCAGCTAGACAAGATACATTGGTGCAACAGAGGCACCTTGTAGGCAGGAACTACTGAACTAGCGCCATGTCTTGGAGCAGCGGTAGGAGTTTGCCTGGTATCTGTGCATCATCTCCATCCCTCCCATGGTTCATGATGAACTCAAAGAGTTCAGTCTTGAGGGGGTCAGTCAACACGCCAGTCTTCCCGGTCTGGTCGCCAAACATCTCAGCTTGTCTAGCTTTGTCTCGAAATCTTGTTTCACCACATCTGGACAGAGTATTTTCCATTGTTGGACCATGCATGCGATCTTCTGCACTAGGGACCCCATCTCTCTCCATTGTCCATTCTGAAAACAGAGATAGTTTCTTAGTTTCCACAGCCCCCACAGGGCGGCAGAGGTGAAGACATTGGCTAACAAATACTTTTTACTTAACCATAGTTTAGCTATAAATTCATAGTTCACACCACAGTTGATGTCTAAGGCCTCAGAGATAATAGCCCACAATTGTTTTGCCACTACACACTCGAAGAACAAATGGACTATTGATTCACTCTCGTTACAGAATAGGCATCTAGTATCGTCTACCTGTTTTCTCTTACATTGTCCCTTGTCAGGACGTCTACGTTCCTCATGGATCCGGAAGGCGATGGGTACAAAGAGAAAAAAAACGTGCAATCCAACGCGTGGATTACGACTTCGCTTGGCAACGCTGAGCACGAGGGCCTTGATAAGAATGACTAGGAACGGCAGATATGTATAGGAACATGTTAAAACATTCTTGAACTAATTTTTAAGCCATATCCGAACAAGAAAAATATTTCAAGCCATTGGGTGCTAAAATAACAAGAAAAATCAAGATGCACTTTACGTATCTCTGAAAAGAAGGCTAACTGCAGCAACCAAAATGTTAAGAGTTTAAAAAAAGGCTAGCTGCTGTCACTTGAAGATTATATGTGCGGAGCACGATGCCCCAATGCCAAGCTGACTCCGGATCGTGTCTTGCTCGCATTTATTTCTTGGAAACATGGAACCTGTCGAAGAACAGGTGAGATTATTACTAACTTCGTCACACTGTTTGCAGGGATCTTTATCTTCCAAAAGAATAGTCTCCAAACCAGGAGCATGCTCAATAATAGCTCTGACAAACTGCAAGTGTTTCTTCACTGCCATGAAACCTCCAAATTCAAGCTTTGTTAAATGCAAATGCCTGGAACCGTTCAGCTTGTAGTTTTTCTCCCAAGGATTAGTTCTTTTGGCATACAGGCTCCTAGTTTCTTCGCTGTTGTCGTCACATACATGATCCCATACCTAAATCAATGAGCATGATCTGTTGTTAGCCTTTATCATGCATGGTGAGCATAAAAGAAAGATTACAACATCAAATAAAGCATACAAGGATACCTTGATACCAAACGTCTTCAGAGATGGTGCAGCATCAAGAAGTTTTTTTGTCCATAAAAGCCCAAATCTGACATAGATGCCGTGTATAAACAGCTTATTTAAATTTTTGAATGAAGTATGGAGCTTCTGTCCTTCCTGCAGCATCCATACCTGAGAACAATGAGGCCGTTAGCCATAATTTCATAATTAATAAATAACAATTACACCAACTGTCAGGCTTCCATGTTATTCTAAATAATAAAATTTGCTACAAAGTAACAAAATAACACCATCATATATAAATAAAAATGTGCTTATTTGCAGCATGAAAAGAAGCAATAGTGATAGTGAAAAAAATAGGTATGTAAATCTTTACCTTCTCTCCTTGGAAATCCAAAGTAAGAACATGTAATTCTTCAATACCATGTAGAAGCTCACTTAGGTTGTGTCCAGATTGATAGTATGCAATAGAGCAAACAAGACGCACTTCCTTAAGGCATGGAACAATGCCAAAAGAAAAGGGAGTGTTGAGAGAGTACCATAGTTCATAATGTAACTCTGATAGTTTTGGAAGGCACAAGAACTCAACCTTCTCAAAGCAACACGAGCGGAGTTTTAAATAAGAGATATTCGAGTGTGGCATGTCAATTTTCAGTACAGATTCATCCCCAGTATCACAATTATTAAGCACCAATTGTTGCAGCTGTTCGCAACTGTTTAGTAGACGATTCATTTGCAACTCACTGAATCGTGCATTGTGTATATGGAGCCTTGCTAGGTGCTGAAACAGAGGGGCAGTGGCATCAAAGAAACAAATTATGTCCTTTGCATGTTGTAACATATCCATCTCATAACAATCTGCAAAGGACTTCACAGTTGGTAGTTCAAGATCCACACTCTTCACTTCACCATTGTCAACAGCTTTGCAAACTATTTTGCCAATGTCATACAAATAATTGGTACTGAGCAAAAGACCAAGGCTTACGTCTTTGCTGATGCCTTTCTTCCCAGGCGCTGACAGCGACATTCTTGCAACTTTGGTCATACACGCCATCGCTTCATCTATCACTATAGGATCCATAGAATTATCGGAGTGCAGAAAGTCTGAAATTTGTAAGCTGACATATAAGGAATAAAAAAAGGGAGGTGCCTCCATCGAGTTGATAAGAAGCTGGCCCTAATGCATGAACGTATGTCTCCTTTTCTCAGGATGTCAAGTAAAATGTCATCAGGCAATTTGCTGAACCTATCACCATCCTCCACCTTCATCAAAGAAAGAAACGAGGGAAGAAATCCCATTAAAAAATAATCGATCATTAAAATTTTATAACTCTTTGCTAATATGATGCTAAACTACGAGTAAAACGGTACCCATATCAAAGAATCGATCATTAAAATTAAACGAGAACTGCCGATCCTTTATAAAATCAGTGTATAGAGAATGAAAAGAGAACTTACGCAATTTGACTCCATGAAAGATTTTCGGACCGTCTACAACTCTGAAGCTTGCAAAGATCCCCTTTTACGCCGATGAAGTTACGACGTGAAAGCCTCCGTCCTCTATACGTCACACGTGTCCGCAAAAATTAACCGATAGTTGAAATCCCTTCCGACTCCGATTGAAAAAAAAGAAGGAAGAAACCAAAGTCGACTGCAGCTTTATTCCAGATTCGATCCGTGCAGCTTCTCGTTTTCGATCCCGCAAAATATCGGATTAGCCGATTTGGAATCATACCTGTCGTGGCGGCGCGGATTAGACTGTGGACGGAAAAGAGGACACTGAAAAACCGAGCATGAGGCTAGTTACAATCGGAGACAAAAAAGAGAGATGCGGTGATGGTCTGGTACCGTTTGTGGCGGCCAGGGCACGGGTCAGACGGCGCGATATTTTTTTTTAATTTTTAAAAAGATAGCAGAGCACTTCTGTGTCATATAAAAAGAAGTATTCATGCATAACGCGTCGAAACGTACACCAACACTATAAATAAATACACACAACACTCCCTCAAAAAAAAAATAAATACACACAACACAACACTACACCACCACCACCACTTGGGAGAGGAGTGAAAGGCCAACCGTCGAAAATTCCGCCATCGTCGCCAACGCCGTGCCCCGCCAAAAGTCGCGGCCGGCTGCAAGCCCGAACGGCTACTTGAACTCATCCACCATGGAATTATCACCTCCAAGCCGTACACACATAATTGTTGATCCCCCTGCTCCAGTTGCATTAGCAGAACACTCCCATTACAAAAGGAAAACACTCATCTTGGCCACTCTGCGTGGGGGCCTCGCCTCTCCCACCGCCTCACACTCCTCTACCAAAGACTCAGCTATCTAAAACCGCTATGAGAGAATCACCTCCGCTCCGCGTCACCGAGATCACCACCGTACCTTGCACACCAGCTCAAGACCTCCAACACTCATGCAGCCAACACATTGCCCATGCACAACATTACCACCACCACCAACGCGACCATAGGACGCCAGATCCTTGCACATAGCTCCCAAAGCAACGCCTCCACCAAGGAACACGATGTCATAGACACCGTCGCAGCATTCAGATGGTCTGAGAAAACTCCTAGGAAGCAATATCATTTTGAGGGTTGAGGCCTCCAGTGAAAACGATGCCGTTAGAGCCTTTTATTTATGAGCTTTTTTACAATAATTGACAAGTACCAACCGGTACTACTAGGTACTTTAAGTACTTTTTCTGGTACTTACCGGTACTTTTAACTAGAATTTCGAATCTATCTATAAAAGAACGAGTAGAATTGAAAATGTTTCTCACTCAAATTGGATCCACCTTACCTCTCACGCTGGACCCACCTGTAAAGGTCCACGGAGGTGGAAAGAGAGTCAAACACATAAAAACGATGTGATGCAAATTGTTTATGCCATATTGTTAATGTTTTTCTCACCGAGCCACGGCCATACCCGCTGAACGTACCCATACCAGACACCTGTGCACATACGTAATCCCTGTTTGAGTACGCGCAGACTCTAGCTCTACGAAGTCGTTTAGGAGTGGAGGCGCACGGCCCACCCTGAAACACGAGTCGAGGTGCAGCCGTGCAGCCTGCTGCTGGTCCCGTGCGGAGCCCCCTGCTGCTGAGCGATTCATAACTTTTTTTTTTCCTTTGACCGAGAGCGATCATAATTGGTACAAAGCAGAAAGGACAAAGGCATGCTGGACACCGGAGAACAGATGAACATCGAAGAGTGATTGAGAGGGCCGAGTATTGCATATTTTTCAATTTCTTTTGCAACTTTGTTCTTTTTAAAATGCTAATTTAGTTCTGTAAATTATGTTTCGCGAGTTGCAATTTTTAGTTTAGTTGGAGAAGAAGTGGAAAAATACATTGTAATAACTTTTTTGGAAAGCGTATTATGTGAGCTAGAAAATACTGAATTTCCAATAAATAGTGAATTTATGGAGGAGTTTTCTAAGAACTAAAATACTTCTAAGGTCCTGATTAGATGGTGAAATTTCACCAAAACAATTTCACACCGATAAAAGTGCCCTCTCACAAAGCACGTTTCTCGGTGTGAAAATTTTTACCAAATTTCACCAACTAAACGGGCCCACAAGCAAATGCTGCATGAGTGATAGTAAGTACTACCTCCGTTCTAAAACATAGCTACGTTTAGCCTTTTTAAGATAGATTAAGAAGTGTGATAAAGTGTCTCATATACCCTTGATTAAACATATCAATGAATTTATATATGATAGTTACACCTGCCTTATATATCTCCATGCCTACTAAAATGAATTATGCATGCAACACTTAAGATCATAAGACGACTAATATCTATAAGGGTATTTTTGCCCATTCACCCATTCAATCAGGCTTCACAACTCAAATATAGCTATATTTTGGAACAAATTTTGAATGCTTAACGTAGCTATATTTGGGAACGGAGGGAGTATTACATTTTACATTACAACAAATAGTTTATTAGTCATACGATATGAACAAAAGGAGTTTTTAATAACTGAATAAAAAGATTTGAGTAGGAAGGCAAATATGAGAGTTCACTTTGATTGTGCTGAGAAGTAGAGGTCTCTGAGGCCTCAAATGCTCATGGAACCGTAATGGGAATTTAAATGCTATAAAATAATAATCAATAAGAGAATAAATGTAGGGGAATCCTAACCCATAGTATCATATTTAAATATCCAAAATTCCATATAAGATTAAAGTTATGATGCTACTCTATAAAAACATTAGCCTAAAGATTGAGTAGAATTGAAAATATTTCTTAGCCAAATCCGACTCACCATACATTTTCTGTCAAACCCGTCTGAAAGCGCCAAGGAAAGTGGAAAAGGGTGTATACACATCAAAATTAAGAATTAGATAATATTTCTACCTAATAATATATATTTTTCTAACTGCTCTGGTTCCTTATTTGCTGGCTACCCTTAGTGTCACGTGCGTGTCGTACGTGCGTCTCTGCTAGTAAATAAATAAATAAATAGTTGAGCCCATTTATCTGGTACTTGATCCCACAATTCAAGTACTTTTGGATGAGTACTTTTAGGTATTAGACATATTTCCCACCATTTAGATCTTATATCCTGGTAGTGCCATGGTACTTGCCAATCATTGTAAAAGAGCTCTTTGTTTATATATACGCATCTGGTTGAGGACTGGCTCAGGTTAAGGGTCCATAGCTGATTTTTTTAAAGGAAAATTATATTAAAAAAGCCACGTAGTTTTATTTATATACGCATCCGGTTGAGGACTGGCATAGGTTAGGGGGTGATTTATCTGTCCATAGCTGATTTTTTAAAAGAAAAACTATATTAAAAGTAGCCAGCCGAATAAGTGACCTTTGTGCCACCCCGCAAACCCTAGCTCCTCTGTCATAGGTCACGAGCAAACCCTAGTCGCAGCAAACTATTCCGTCCATCCCAAATTGTAAGTCGTTTGACTTTTTTGACCCCAACTTTAACCACTCGTCTTATTCAAAAAAATTTGTGCAAATGTAGTCGAATTTAAGTCATTCTTAAAATTCTTTTATTACTAAAGCTAACTATAAAAAAATATGATATTTTATAAAAAAATTGAATAAAACGAATGGTCAAAGTTGGGGTCAAAAAAGTTAAACGAGTTACAATTTGGGACAGAGAGGGTAATAACTAAACCCTTCTATCTACATCGGCAGCAGATCCCGCTTCCCCTCCCTCTCCGAAGCAAGAGCCGCTGGAATCCCCAAAGCCGAGTCGCTGAGGCCTGAGGAGTTCCCTCTTTCGTCGCTCTCTACTGTAGCGTGGGGGAAAAGAAGCCTATCTGAAGACCATCGACGAGTATGTCCGCTCGGGTCTTCTCGTCCACTGCTGATTTGTTTTTATTATTTACCTGTCATGAGTGAAAAAAGAACTTTGTTGCATATATATATCTGTTCCCATGTTATCTAGCTAGCAGTTGCGTAGAAAAAAAAATTAATGAACATTATTAATGAACTATATGTTCGTAGGAATAAAAACTTGTCCCAACCTTTAGCAACCAAATCATAATTAATAAGCCACCCATACATAATAAAACATATACAGTGCACTTAATAGAGATTCTATTTTTACTTTGGAAAGAATGAAAAATGGATAAAATAAAATGATTACACACTTAGAACAAATTATAGTTAAATCTCTCGTAATCTAGCAAGTAATTTATATTTTGGGTACCTATAGGTACCCGCGGATATAGTAAGCATCTGTTCACGTATCCTTGCCCGTGGGTAAGATTTTGTACCCATGTATCTCATATGTCAGGTACGAAACCTGTGGGTATATTGCCTTCCCTAGCAATGTGCTGCACCATTGTTGGGTTAGACTCCTCAGTCCAAATTATCAATTGTTTATATGTCTAGATATTTAATCTGTCATTTTTATATCGTTTAGTATAATTATAAATAATGAGGGCATCACAAAGGGGGATACGCACAAGCCATGTCCTTTCAACTTGGACATCACATTCGGTTCGGATTCAACATACCACTCTGAACGGAAGTCATATCTCCCCTACACAACATCGAAACAAAGCGTTTTTATGTGTTGAAAAGCTAACGATGAAACATTTCTTGTGGTTTTAGTCCTATATCCAGAAGCCCCATGAATAATCCTATGTGACCATGATAAGGTGTAGCGTCACCATTTTTTGTCATGCCGGTTCTTGTATCGTGTCGTGCCTTAAGCCAATGTTGGGGCACCTCTCTCCTAGTTGTACCCCAACTCTAGCTCGCCCAATTTGATATAAGCTTAGTAGCCGTCACTTAGAAATTGAGGTTTTGTTTAGATCTAGTTTTTCTTCACGAAACAAACATTGTTCATTATAGTTGTGGCAAGTTTTCCTTTGCGAAACAAACATTGTTCATTGTAATCGTGGCGACAAGTCCTCTTATTGTGATTCAAGAACCTTATTTCTATTTTTCTCAACTATGGCAATTAGTTCTTTCGTATTGAGAGCTTGGACCTTTCTATTCATATCCACTTCATGAGACATATGAAATTCCATACATTATTGTCGCTCTGGATTTTATTCTCCCCGCATGTATAACGACTTAGGAAGTGAGAGCGGCCCATTACAAGGAATTTCTTTTGTGACACGACTAATAAATGGAAAAAACTATTAATAACTAAAGATACAAATGAAATAATACCTATATTTTCCTTCGTTGATTCACAAGGAACACAAATCTATATGCCTTTATCGACTTTTTGTTGTACCTTTTGAAACTTATATATTTTGGATCTTGGTATATTTTTGGAGGAATGGTGCAGTGTTCAGTTTAAAACACAATACGATCAATCTATCTGTGTTGTGTAAGAATTGTATCTTCAAGGATAGAACAGTGTTTGTGTTCGGTTCAAAACAATAAGAATACAACCTGAGGTTAATGCGCTAAAGAAGGATTCCAGCTCTAAAAGCATTCGACGGAAGCATATTGACTATTGTTGTCCCTTGCTCCATGCTTCCTACATTTGAAACTCATGATTGTCTAGCACAGTATCTTCAATCCAAATGGAATAGCTATAAGATGTTCTAATCCCCATAGGTAACGCAAAATATATAAAACAAACATACATCATTCAATACAGATGAAACCAAGCACATGATAATCTAACATCGCAAATAACTCCAGACGGATAGAGAAGATAACTACAACGCCAATAACGCTTCAACTTTTGCAATCTGCTCTTCCTCAGTCTTTGGAGGAGGGTTGCTGTTTGACTGATCATAGAGGTCATGCTTCCATTTTTCTCCTTGATCACCAGGAGTCTGATGGTATGCGTTGCCTCTCCCACCATTTGAGTTGGTAAATGTGTCTCTGTCCATTCGTCCCGTACCAGGAAATCTTCCCCTTGAATCATATCCATTTCTCTGGCCTTCACTCCTGTGGTCACGAAATCCACGTCTGAAACCTTGGCCATCAGGCCTTATAAATTGCCTATGATTTCCAAATCCCCGTGGGTGGTAGCTTCTCCTTTCTTCTCTTACTGCAGAAGTGGGCCCAGGCTGATCAGGTATTCTTGATTCGGAGTCCAGATCTGTAACAGTGGCAGCAGAATCTTGCATCTTCATCTCCTGAAACGGTGGCCTCTTCTTTGCAAGGGGTGCTTCTTCCAATTGGAAAAATCCATCATGCCTCCATGTTGAATCACCATCCTCCTGCTCAATCTTTCCCTGCAAACTGTGTCCTGCAGCCTTCTGTTTATCTCTATCAGCAAGATGTTCCTTTTGATCCCTTTGTCTTCCATAGCCTTAAAAACAACAATAACAAATTAACGTGCATAAATGAAGGAGAATTAAATAACTGAGCAAAGTTCAACTAAGAAAGCAGCTCACCGCTAGCCTGACGGTCATAGAGCTGACCACCTTGCCCAGCACTTCCACGCTCATTGTGCTGTACATACAAGCACAGGCAGTCTAACATTGTTACAAACACTTGGCATTTGAATGCATGGGTCATAAAAGTACTCCCACTACATCAGGAGGAATATGTTATTTATGTACCACAAGGTGATGGGAAAATGTATGATTTAAGTTTATCTGTTTATGCATAAACATCCTTCCACATGATTAATCTAAAAATATGCATATTCTGGCTACAGTTGTAGCCACCACTGTATATTCATGTCATTCATATAGTGCACAGGCCATGAATCTTACTAATATGTACACTTCAACTGCATTAGATGAAATTAAATCACTGGAACAGGACAGGGATAGATTTCTGAGTAATGACAAATATGGAAAAAAAAAGGGGGGGCACTAATTTGAGCTGAATTAGCTCACATGTTGATTCTAACACAAATCCATTTTTATAATGAGACTTCATGTACACAACAACAAAGCCTTTTAGTCCCAATCTAGTCAGGTAGGCTAGAGATGAAACCCAACAAGAGTCACAAGGAGATTATTATGTGTACAAATAAAACAGCTTAGCCAGATTAAGGGTCTGTTTGGCTCCCGCCACAGCCACACCGTGCCGCAGTTGCGTCATGCCAAGAGTTTGGCAGACGAATCGAGCGCCACACATTTGGCGAGCTGCGTCGGACGAATTGAACTACGCTGCTGTGGCGGACCTTGGTTACGCCTAACCTGCGGCGAGCTACGTTTGGCAGATGCCACATGCCTAAACTGTGGCAAGGTGACCTGTGGCGAGAGTTGGACGTGAACAAAAACAGCCCCTAAAGTTTAACCAATTAAATTGCTAAAAAAGGTTTAAAAAATTGAACTTCTTCAACTATAAAGTAAAATAAGTTGCAACTGCATAATCTACTTATGAGAAAGAAAAAAGTATCATTCAAACAAGTAAGAAATAACATGAATACCTGGTGTACCTATCATTCAAATCAGCAAGAAATAACACAAGCATGCCTTCAAATCAAATTTATCACGTCAATTAAAATAACGCACATTTATAAAAACAGCAAAGTGCGTCTATTTTAAGAGATAAAGTTTATTTTAGAATCATCTCTACTCCCTAGCCACGAACCCAACTGAAGATAAATACTAGTACATAGTAGTTATTCGGAATAACATCAAGAGGGAATACTGGCAGTGGCACATGTTCTGTAGACAAAATGCTGCTACCAATACCAAAGCCCTATCGGCCTATTCAACTATACTCCCTACAAAGGCAGTAAAAAAATGTGGTATTGGTTCTTTTCAACAGACATGGCAGCTATTTTTAATGACTTCAGATGTCATGATCGGGATGCACTTAGCATGGCCAGCAAGTATTGACCAACAATCTGCCTAATGCTAATATGCTAGGTACAGCACCACTCAGGTAACCAAACGTGCAATGCTAGCAAGCTTAATATGACAGCTCCTTGATAACGCGAATTCAAAAAGCTATCCAGGCCATGATAGTCTTATGTAGCCATTAATCGCAGTATAAAGCTATCCAACCATTTGAAACAGTGAGCATAAGCCATTGGTGGTAGTAGTCCCTTTATGTGAATGGAGAAAAAGGCAAGAAAGAACCTTGAAGAAAGATTGAGGCCGCCAAGGCTCTCTTGACTCAGAAAACCGTTTGGTTCCCCTAGGAGATCTCTCATGCCTGCTGGACGGGCCATTCTTGGCATCACTCACTGACTTGGACTCAGCATTCGGAGGATCATCGCGCTTCTCAGCATCTCTGTTCCGCTTCTGGTCACGGTCCGACACCTTCGCAGATTCTTCATCTCGACTTCTGTGGCGCGCCGATTCATGCCTCCTGTCATCTCTTCTTCTCCTTGGGCTACCAAAGGAGATCGCGAAAATGAGTTAATAGGGGCCAAAAACGCAATATATTTAAGAAATTGCAAGCCCCAGAAATAATCCCTGACCAAATAACAAAAAAAAAAAAAAGCATTCTGATCCGAACCAAATCGCAGTCAGAACAATTATCCGACGGAGGTGCAGCGGATTGGTACCTGGGATCGTCCCGCCGCGACCTCGACGAGGAGTGGTGGCGCCTCCCGTGCGAGTCGCGTCCCTCGCGCCTAGACGCCTCGTGCGTCTCCCTTGTCGTCATCGCCTTCTCCCCTTCCGCTTCAGCCTCCAGAGCCTCTTCGCTCTGGTCTCTGGATGGGTTAGGGTTTGATGTGGACTTCGGACACAGAATGGTGGGCTGGGTTGGGCAGACAATTCCCCCGTCCCACGCCGTTAGCCAGTGTGGTTCTAGCCAGCTTTAAGATTCGTGCGGTCTGTACGGGAGTCTTTTACCTCTGCGGCATTAAAAAAAGTTCCATCCAACCTATATACCATCAAAAAATTTGTAACGACTTGTGTGCCACCGACTTTTTGCCACCGACTTTTTTCACGTTTATCCGTGTGCAATTTTGAATGAACAGAGACCTAACGACCGACTTTTTGCCACCGACTTTTTCACGTTTATCCGTGTGCAATTTTGAATGAACAGAGACCTAACGGTGGCTAACTGAGGCGTGAAATGTCGCTTTTACCCTTGCACTATTTAAAAACCAGAAAATGTGTAAAAAATCAGTAAAACTAGAAAATTAAATAAAAAAGTAAAAAAAATCCAGAATACGTGAAAAAAATAAAAAATATATTCAAAAATCAGAAAATTCATAAAAATATCATACTTTTTAAAAATTCATAGAAAATTCGTAGAAAATTTCTAAAAATCTAGAAATTTCAGAAAATTCATAAAAAAGTTTTAAAATAAGTTAAGAAATAATTAGAAAGATGTAAATAAATTTTACAAGCGTAGAATATTCACAATAATTTATATAAAATCAGTACAAGGTTGGAAAAATTAAAGAAAACATAAGTTCATGACTATTGCATACCAACAATTAACTAGTCCATAAACTTGTTCATATCACGTACATTGCATACCAACACTGAACTAGTTTATAGACTTGTTCATATCACCACATTCAAGCAAATAAGTCCACTGGTTTTCATCACTCTAGGTCCACATAACTACCGACTATAGAAACCACAATCTTAAGTTACATAACCAGTACATCAAATATTACATCAAAAGATAGTCCTCAACACAATTTATTCAAGCTAGAATCTCTCTTGCTTCTGGTATTTGAAGGTGGGTTTGATGGACTTGTTTCAACTAGAGCCCTTGGTGTAAACTCCTTGGTGGAAAAGGCTGTCATAAAAAAACAGAAGCAGGATCAGGATAAATGAAAAAAAGGAACATTTTTGGACAAGTAAAAGTTTATAATTCACACATTATCTATCAGCTTAACATACTGCAGAGTGCACGTTAAACTAAAAGCCTAGAAGCCAACTTAACAAAGACACTAGAGAAATCACCAGAACGCCCTTGCGGTCCTATGAGCTAAAAATTTATATTTTGCGTCAGTTGCTGTAGGCGTGTAGTCTATAGTCCGTCTCAGACAGTTGTCACGGAACACAAAATTATTCATGTTGAAGGAATGTTTCCAAGTAGTATAAATTGTATCAAATATAGCCCTCCTACATCTAACTTCCTGTGCTCTGTTTATTACTCCTATATTCCGCTTCTTCATATGCTGAATTGATGTTTGGAAAAACGGTATGCAAACAGCCTGAATGTGTGACAATAGAAAATGCACACCTTGGATGCCGTTCCATTCAAGCAAGTCAGATTCTTGTAGGCGTGTACACGGCAAACAATCGTAAAGCAGAATGTGGACATTTGGTCTCAAGACTACACAGTAGATCAAGAAGCTTTTTATTAGGACGGGAGTGAAAAATCTTCATGGAGAGGATGACGTGGTCCTGGCGGAGCAGCTCGGCGAGGACGGCGAGCAGGTCGGTGTGGAGGAGCCGCGACAAGTGCGAGCCGATGAACTGCTCCAAGCGCGGGTGGCCGCCGGCCGGGGGCTACTGCAGGCGGCTCCGGCGGACCCCTGGGGCAGGACGGTGGGGGGGCGAGGCGGAGCACAGAGGGGCAAGGAGGAGTAGTAGAGCAGGGTCGTGGCGTAGGATCTGGCCGGCGCCAGCGGCAGAGAGCCGGGGACGGCGGAGCCTGGCCGGCGGCGGGGCTAGGGTTCCTCCGCCGCCCAGGCACGGTCGGGGTCGGGGTGTGCGTTCGGGAGGAGAGGAATCGGGACAGAGAGGAATCAGTAGATGTGTAACTGGGTCAGGGGCAAAATACCATGTGGGTCCCACATGTCAGCTTTAAGTTTTGAGAGAAGTGGAACAGAATGACAGGTAAACGTGAAAAAAGTCGATGGCACACAGGTCGTTACAGACTTTTTGATAACATACAGATTGGGTGCAACTTTCTTAATGCCGTAGAGGTAAAAGACTTGACGGCGCGTCTTCGAGCACGGAGAAATCAAACGGGACGAGGCTTTCTCAAAAAAAAAAGAAAAAAAAACACCCGGGACGAGGCAAAAGCAGCGTATCGTGTCCCAAAACCCAGAACCCTAGCCTCCACTTCCGCTCTCGCGCACGGCCATCGCGGCATGGAGACGGCAGCCGCGACCGCGAGGCCCGGCGCGGCGAGGAAGCGGCAGCGGAGCCGATCGCCGCCCCGCGACGGTGAGGGTCCGAGCGAGCTCAAGCACGCGAGGCTTCGATTGGATGGTGACGGGGGCGCCAAGGGCGCGTGGGAACACCTCGACCTCGTCCTCTCCCTACAGGGCAAGGAGCTCGCGCTCGAAAGGTCACCCGCTTACCACTTTCTCTCTCGTTACAGTGAACTTTAGCTCATGTAATCCTGCGACTAGGAATTTCGATTATCCAGTGAGTATGCTTCTCTGGTCTGCCGGTTTAGTCGGCTCAGTTATGGATGATTGCGGATTGCTTGTTTGACGCCATTACTAAATGCAAATAGGATTTTGAGATATAAGGTTTTGTTGTAGGCAGCTTTAGCTTGCTTGGCTTCATAATTGTCGATTTTGCACCATTTTATCACATTGATTTATGTCAACTAGTGCGTTCCCTTATTACTTTCGGGCTTTTAAAAGCAGTAACATGGGCGAATTGGCCATGCATGTACATGAATACCCAATGGGAGCCCTTTGATTCATACGAAAGTGAACATTTTGCTGCTATTTTTCTGATGATGGAATAAATTATTTGAATATTGTTTAAATTGACTGTATTTTAATCTTTTTTAATCTTCATGACAACATGTTTATTTGTGCAGAAAGATTGAGCTAGCTGTTGAATGTTTAGCTACACTGTCAAATAACTCAAGCCATGTCCATAAGACGCACAACATTCAGCTATCACGTTTGGTGTCAGTTATTGGAAACTGGGTGCAGTCTATCTTAAATTTTCCTGAGAATAGTAAAAAGATGCTACAGCCTTTTGATCCGGCACTGGATAGTAGATGCTGGGTAGTTTTGAGAGTATGCATTGAAGAGAAGCCATCCATTGCAATATCTCTGAACCTACTTAAATCACTTAGTCGTGTTGCAAGGCATGGTTTGGGCAGAGTTGATAGCAACATGTCACGTGCTGACAATGAATCTATTGAGCTCTTCGAACGCGTTTCTGACTGTATGTCATTGCTTTTCTCCTCCAATACAAGAGTTTTCTTCAATGCAGGTGTGGATCTGTGGGCCTCTTGTGTCATCGAGGTTATCAAACTTGCACAGAAGGTTTCAGCTAATGAGGATGATTTCTGCCCTGTTCTTCAGAAACTTGCAAATTGCCTCCTTGGGCAATTCTCAAGCTTCCTAAGATTCTATGCAAATCCGAAGAATATGTTCCATGCTTTTGTTGATAAGATTGTTGGACCATTGTTGGAGTTGTTGGTTTTACTTCATTCACAAGCAAATTCCAGCAAACGCAAGCATGCAGGAACCTTGTTGAAAATTGTTGAAGATGTTTTGTCAAATGGACTGTTTCATCCCCAACATCTTAGTGGATATTTTGGTCTCAGGAGTTTGAACAAATCTTCTGCAGCCAAGGATATTAAAGGAAGCTACCATAGACATCTGTTTCAGCGATTCAAAGGAATAAAAACAGAAAACAAGGCCGTGTTGATGGCGGGGTTTGGTTACTTGCTTCAGTTGTTCGTTAGCAGAGCTAGAAATCAAAGAACAACTCTAGCATCGAGTGGGATAACTTTGAGTAGGCTGCAAAAAAGCAGCGAGGGTTCTGAAGAACCACAACAACATAGAGAATCACTTTTTGAAGTGTTTATTCAGTTTATGGAACCCATGATGTTAGAGTGTAGACTGTATTCCCAAAAAGATTTTTCTAAGTTAGGGGTGACAAGTCTAGTAGAAGTTCATTGCATGCTGAAGTCCATTAATGTGATGTTGACAACCCTTATTGAAGAGAAGATCTATGTTCCTACAGAGGACACCTCTGAAGGATCTTACTTCAATTTCTTGCAAGATATTTACACTGTCTTGATCTCAATATCTGAAAAGATGTATGAATTTTGGGTGTCGGCAGAGCATCTAGAAGATGTAAGCATTAAGAAGATAGTACCTTTAATGTTCGCAGAGATTATTGCTGCAGTTGGCAGTTTTCTCGAAATTGAGTACAAAGTACTGGGGGGTGACATTATGAAGTTGTGGTTAATGATTTTTGCTTTGTCTGCTATTAATGCATCTTCTAAGGGCATCAAACCCTGTCTCCTGCTTGCTTCAAGGATCTCAAGCCTTTCAGCCCAAGTGATTTGCACATTCAGTGAGCTTCGTCAGGTCGGTTAATGGTTATGTAATTTCCAGCTGTTACTTTCAATAATTTTTCACTCCATTATTTCATCAGGTTGGCAAACAAGCAATCAATGTTTTTTATTGACTTTTTTTGTGTGTGCTCCTTTTACATTCTGCTTGCATGCTCTTCTTTTCCCCAACCCTCGTCTCACGTTTTCTCTTTGGTTCATAATGTAGGTTTCCCTATCGATTTTCAGGCTGTGCAATGCTGTAAGGGCATTCAGAGCTGGTGGCCCTGATGCACTACAGGGCTCATTTTCTGTGGCTTCTTTATCATCCCATGAATGTTTGGAATCATTGACAACGTTGTTGAGTTCTGAAACATTGATGGATGCTATTCGTACTTCAGTAAAGTCGATGCCAGAAGGGCAGTCTAGTCGATGCATAGCAGACCTTACATCAGATCTCACAGAAACATTGAACTGGATGACAGATTGCAGTATTGAAGATGATTTGATAAAACTGGAAGAACCAACCATTGCCAGGAAGTCTGTTTTCTATGAAAAAGCTGAACTTCTTGGCAGGCACTTATCTGAAATATACACTAGTGTTCTTGACTCAATAGCTGTAACAGCTTCAAATAGTACACCAATAGGAAAATCTGTCGAAAAGTTGATCAATGCAATCCAACCAAACTTCAGCCACTTGGTCAGAAATGGATCAAAAAATTTAAGTGAATTCATTTCCTCAGTCATTGGAAAATGTATATCTAAAAAACAACACGCAAACTTGAAGAAGAACCCAAACCTTTCCTGGATTTGTGCCTTTTTCTTTCGCCTGTATATATCATGTAGAAGTTTGTATCAGCAATGTATTGGCCTCATGCCTCCAGATGTAGCCACAGAAGCTACAAAATTAGTGGGGAATCCGTTCATTGTGTGCTCAGGAAAGGAATGGACAAATCCAGCCAATATTGTAGGGAAGGGTTACTTTGCGTTGATTGTTGAAAATTCAAGCTCCCTTGTGGATGTTATTGAGAGTTTATCACAGTCTCTTTCAAGAAACGGTGCTTCTTTTGCTCAACTCGACTACACCTTTCATGTGATGGCTCTGCAGAGACTCAATGACCTTAACAGGCAGATTAAAGCATTTCAGTTTTTGCTCGAAGACCATGGCTGGCAACTAAGTAAGGAGGATATTGGGAGCTCTCAACTATTGGAGGAATCTTGTAGCCTTGAGGCCTCTAAATTGACAAGTTTTATGATGAATTATGTGAAGCTGTTATCTTCAGGAGAAAATGATCCTCTTGGGTGTTATGAAGTTAGTGCTTCCTTGGGTTTGAATCTATGTTCCTTAGATGAAGGTTCTTTTCCTATAGCAACTTGGCGGCTTCTGTGTGAAAACATTGATATGTGGAGCTCTCACGCGTCCAAGAAGGATTTAAAGAACTTCTTCTCTAATCTGATAAGGTTTTCTTTTGTTGAAAAGAGTTCTTCCAGATACAAGGAGCAGAACAATGGCACTCAGTCCTCATACAGGGAAATGACTTTGCATAGTATTTCTGTGGTGGTCCTTTGCGATACGATCATTTATGATCAAAAGGTATCTATCATCTTAATCCTTCCAATCCAAGAAAAGATTGCTATTGAGTAACCAGCTGAGTATGTTGATAATATTGAATCTGATGTTTGAAACGTTTTATATCTGATATCTGGGGCGCTTCCTTTCACATGCTTTTGCTAATGACTTAATCAGATTTGAAATTAATGTTTTTCCTAGGTACTTTTGAAGAATTTGGCGTCAAGTTTTTGCCATGCTTTGAAGAAGTTTTTATCTTTCATCGGCAACTCTGATGAAGATAATGTCCTATTGGACTCTTCGGTTGATTTGATGGAGACAATAAGTAACCTGGAAAATGGGAATTTGACTGGTCCAGATTCTGGTGCTACGCATGCCCACTGCATAGACAAACACTGGATCTGCGAGGATTTACTTAATTTTTTTAGTGCTGTTCCTGGATTTCATGCAAACTCCAAGTCATTTGCACGGCTTATAAACTACATGCTCCATCTTGAAAGGCAAGCATGAAGTTGGCAACTCTGCTCATTTGTGCTATTTGAGATTCTTATGCTTTGTACAATCTTATACAGACGTAGGGACAACAAAACTTTATGCTCAATCCATTCTTAAATACAAGGCCTTTTTGACTGGAAGTTTTCATTGCAAATACTTAGGCACTTGTTAAGCTCCTGGTTTTATTTTCTATTATCTCGTTAATTAAATCTTTGGCTTTGACTCAGATTTTGGAGTTTACTTCTGTTTCCTCATTCGGTCAAAATGTCAATTATTTTAGACCAGAATGTTTTTTTCTTTTATTGTTTATTATGTTAATTGACAATAATCACAAAAGCATGGCTAATGTTTCTGGTATCTTTATTGTTAATTGAAAAAAGGGTGAGCCCAACACAAATAGGATGATGATTTGATGATTGCTAGCAGTGAGAATATAAAAAATAAAGATGGGAATGGTTGAATTCTGACAGACTAAACATGAGTTGCTAAAAATGGTTGAGTTCTTTAATCATTAGGTGATGCGGATAGGTGGTAACTGTCTGAGGTGTTAGGATCACAAAGCACCATTTCCTCTGCTATACCTTGTTCTGCTATCAAGGGAAAAGCAAAAGTGATGTTTCACTTATGCCCTTTTATATGGGGGCTATCATGGCATGCAACTGCCATGACTTCTATGTCATAACCGCCCTTTATATCTTGTGAGTTTTAAGTAATTTCATGCCATCGCAAAAACCTTGTTAACATAAACTTTGATCTGTACAACTCATTTTTTCATGCCATAAATGTAATGCTAACATTTTGGATAACTTATTGCTGCACATTAATTGTTTTCTTTCCTTGCAGAATGCTGCTCCTGAAACTGCTAGGTCTTCGCTGTGAATCCTGTAATCCTATGAAGTTACTGCGTTTGTTTATATGCTGCCGTAGAGTTATGATAAATCTTATCTTGAAAATTGGGAAAGATCACCCGGAGTCAAAACAATACTTGGCCTTTTCAGAAAAAAATGGCAACTCATACTGTCATGTTTGGTTTTTGAGATCTGTTCAGGAAATTGTTGGTTCATCACATGAAGTATTTGATGAGTGTGCTGATGAGGTGAATAGTATGATGTTCTCCTTGTTAGATAAGACATCAGAATTATTTTCTACCCTAGCTAGTGTGAATTTATCATTTTCGTTGTTGGATTACAAGAGACAAATTAGATCTTCCCTGAGTGGTAGCCCTATTGAAATCGAGGCTTCAGAACATTATGACCTAACATTTGATATACTTGAAAATCCAGCCTTGCAGCATGTCAAAAGTATGGCTGAACTGTTACAGAAGACTACAACCGGCATACCTGTTACCATAAAGGGCAGCAAGTGTGTTATCAAATTAGAAAACTGCTGTGAAGTTGTATGCTGGAAGAGATTGTCTTGCACCATGTCCTGCATTTCCGGATTTTTGTGGGGACTTAATTCAGCATTGGAGAGTGCGTTCAAAGATCATCCAGTAGCAACCTTAGAGGACAAGAAAATGCTGCTTCGGTATTGCTCAATATTTAGCAGCTATATTACTAGGTTTGAAGTCTTTGTAGATATTTGCCTTCATGTGTTGTTTATGGATAACAAGGGTTCTGGCTCTGTTGATTTGATCTCTGTTCGTCTTCCACACGAGCTGGATTGTGAGAATGGTTTTCTTAATATTGATGGAGTCATGGAAAAATGGACAAAGTCTGAAAGTTGTGGTCTTGACCTATCTATGCTAGAATACACGGAAAATATTCTTTTGGAAGACCTGTTGAAAGGTGGATTTCCACTCATAGCATTCACTTTGAGGGAGGTCTACAATATGTCTGCTGCTATTGTTAAGCTACATGGCAACCTATCCTTTCTAAGCGATGTTTCTAGGCCGGCATGCAGCCCTGTCCAACAGCTTTCACTGGGTACCATGCTTGGGACAGCTTTCTTCACTCTACAAAAAATTGCAGACATGTCTAGCTGGCCTCACATGTTTTGTCTTGTATGGATTGATGGGGTATTAAGATATCTTGAAGCCTTAGGGAGTGCCTTTACATTACCTGAGCTCAACATCTCAACACAATTGTATACTCAGATAGTAAATGCCTTATTGAGGGCTATTGGAAAATGCATCTTACTTCAAGGGAAGAATGCAACTCTGCCTACTCATGACCTTGGCTCGAGCACAAAAACACTTCAATTACAGAATGCATCTGGCTATGATTTTCCTAAAGATTTCATTGATAGGCAGAATAGATTAAATTCCTTGAAATCAAGGCTTCGAATTTTACTTGGAAAATTTGTCAACATTGCATCAAACACACATCTAAATGCAGCTATACAAGTGATTGAAAGGGCATTGGTTGGAGTGAATCTGTATAGTCATTCAATATATGAAGTTTGCACTGGAAATCCTGATGGTGGGACAGTTTCTTCTGATGTTGCTGCTGGGATCGACTGCCTCTATCTGGTCCTTGATTTTATGCCAGGTTAGCAGCAAAAGTTTCACTGGATATTTTTCTACATGCAATTTTTTTAAAATGATATCAAAAGGTGGTCTCAGTCAATTACTTATGAGATGGATAGTCATCTTCCTAAAAGGATTCAGGAACGAGTCTTTAGTTCTTTACAAGCATCATTTGTGCCAGATTAGTTGCCCCACAATACTAAGATTATACCTGACAGGACAGTAATTCTTAGGGATTGGTTCTGGCTTCACAAATATATATTCCTATGTCAAGTTGTCAAGTACTCCTCTTACAAATTGAGGTTACCCTAGAATTTGCACTAGTCAAACTTCCGATTTGAGCAACAATTTATAAAAATGAATTTAGAGTGTACAGACGAATTTTGTATTGATTCACTGTGGCATTCGCTTCCATAATACATCAACTAATTTATTTTTGGTCATTCCCAATGACAATAAATTATCATATAAAGCAATGCATTGGAGCAATATCCAAAACATTTACATCTGCAGGTCGAGTTAGTACTTGATATGTCCATTTACATCAAGTTATTCATATACATGAATATGCTATAGTACTTTTGAGATATGCTTGATCCACACTCGATTTATATTTTAGTCCTCACGTGACATTCTAGTGGCTTAATGTTGGCGCTTGTCAATGTTCAGGACCTCATGGTCAGGATTCACTACTTTTCTAACTGGCCCATGCAAAGTATTTTGTCGCGTTACATGGACTGATTGATACTGTTTCGGAACCTTGTTTTAAACTGGTTCTTGTCAAAGTGTCTGCCGCTTTTTTCAAGCAAAATCTTGGCATTCGCCATGGGATTTACATCTTGTGTCATGATGAGTATCTATATGGAATTCCTGGTTTGAAAAGGTTAATTTAACTATTTCCCAATCCGTATTGCAGGAAATAAGCGTGTTTTCAAGAGAGCTGTCCCAGGCCTAGTTGGTGCTTTATTCAACATTGTACTACACCTTAAGAGCCCACTTCTTTTCTACATTCAAAAGCTGCCACCACACTGTAGTCTGTTCCATCCAGATGCTGGAGCCGTTGTTTTAATGTGTGTGGAGGTTATCACATCATTTGTAGGAAGGCATTCGTTTCAAATTGATGCATCTCATGTTTCCCAGTGCTTGCATGTTCCCGTGACACTTTTCAAAGGGTTCAGACAACTCCTTGCTTGTCGTAGAATATCACATCCTTCAGTGAAGCATCGCAAAGGAAGTGTAAGACAACATGCAGATTGTGATGAATATATACTTGATAGACAATTTTCAGTTGATATATATGCTGCATGTTGCAAGTTGTTATGCACTACTCTTCGGCACCAACGACGGTAGAGACTTTTCCTCAGTGTTTTTTTTTTCCCTGTTGTTTTGTGTTCTCTTTGTTTGGTCTTCATGCTGTTATTTTCTTTTTCCAGTGAGATCGGGCAGTGTGTGGCACTCCTGGAGGATTCAGTAAGCATACTGCTCAGTTGTTTGGAGTCTACAGATTCAAAGATGGTTAACATGGCTGGGTATTTTGCTTGGAACATGGAGGAGGCACTAAAATGTGCTTCCTTTTTTAGAAGAATCTATGAAGAGGTGAGTGATTGTTTATATTTTGTTTGAAATGATACAAATCTCACGTTGATAGTATGCCATGTCTAACCTTATGGCTGAGCTGTGTGGTCTGGTGGATCATTGATCCTGCTGTTTGTTCATGATGGGTTAACAATCTGCCAAAAGTGTTAAGCATTGTTAAGCTATCTTTCCAGACCTGCTGTTAGTAGTAGGCTGTGTACTGAATAATTTATTGTGCAACAAAAGATTGCAGTTTGGCTTTCATAAAGCAAATTAAAAAACTTAATGGCACAATAAAGAAACCTCATGCCACTGAACCATTCATATTTATGTTTAATATGCGAACAAAGCACAAAACTTACTTTTCTCCAATTATGTGGGCAATGCAGATGCGTCAGCAAAGGCAATCCCTAGGAAAACATGCCATGCATTTCCTTGCTGGTTATATATCCATGTTTTCTGGACAGGGCCCTTTTCAGACAGGGATAACAAGGTAATCTTGTGCTCTAGACTTAAAATTCAAGTTGTTCCATTATATGCTTCTCTCATCAGACTTGCCCATCTTACATGGCAGGGAAATTGACGAGGCCTTGAGACCTGGTGTGTATTCCTTGATTGATATATGCGAGGAAAGTGATTTTCAACAGCTCCACACATACCTGGGTGGTATGTTACTTGAGCTCATTCTGCTTGGACATTTTTAACTTCTGTGCATAAGTACAACCTGAGATGACCCTCCTTTCCTTTATTTCTTGATTTCCTTTATCTTTCCAGAGGGCCCGTGCCGAACCACACTAGCTGATCTGGTGCATGACTATAAATTACACTTCCAATATCAGGGCAAGATCTAAACCATCATGTTTTTTGTTTTTGAAATGCTTGGTGTCTATCTTGCTACAGCTGGATAGAGAATCTATAGATTCCCATCTTCTGGAGGGTGTTGTGTTTTGGACTTTTGGGTGGACTAATTTGTCTAATTTGCTGTGCACTGACTTCTGATCAAGGAGACATTGTGGCAACGGAAGGTTTCTGATCAATATATACTTTATAGATTAAAATTCGAATTCAAGACAGAAGGTTGGTTTTGATTTCTCTATTCTTGTTTCACAGAAGGCTTGTCAAATCAACATCTGGTATCCAACATACGTAACATTTGAGAAGCGGATTGTCCATAATATCTATAGCTGCCTAGTGGTGTTCCAGAAATTGACATGGTAATATTGAGCATTACGTTGTCATTCAATTTAAGGGTAGTGTACAAAATGCATGCTTATACTTGACATTGTTTATGCAATTGAAGATATCACTACCAGTTCAATTGAGTTGCTTTTTCTGGTACTTAACATAGGTTATATGGTGGTTTTGATCTAGTGGTGTTTGGCTACCTCACAAGATCAACTGATTAAACATTGTAATGTTAGCCGCAAAATTAAAAGAAACACCCATTATAATGTTAAAACGTAAGGTAAATCATAATTGAAGAAACAGCGCAATCTTCTGTCTTGCTGAAGTTCTGGTGTTTGTCTTTGATGGGATGCCCTTCCCCCACCCAAAGAAAAAAGGTAGTTATTACCAAAAGCATTCATATTAGGTTGTGTTTAGTTGGGGGAGAAAAAATACTTTTTTTTCTGGGAAACGTGGTATGTGAGGGAGATGAATAAGAAGTGAAAAGTATTTTTTTGGAACTGATATATCTTGAGCGCATGATTTGTGCACTTGGCTCTTAGACACCACAGTTCCTTCCAAAGCGGCCGTCGGCCGACTTGTGAGTCGCGGATAATCGATGCCCTTAGACGAGTCATAGTCGATGTCAATTCACGGCCATGAGAGAATATCTGAAGTGATAGGAAGTGGGGATAAGGGAACCATGGAAGGTGTGATGTACTACACATGGTGGGGGCGTGCGGAGGAATTAGGTGGATGCGGCAACAAGATAGCCGAGAGAGAGGGACCAAAAGCTGGCGCACACACGTACACAGTAGCCACTATCATTGGATAAAAAGCCTTGCTAGGCCAACCGGGATGAATCAGATTCCCACGATATGTTATCCAACTCTGTCTAGGCTCTGTCCATGACTAGACACTCCAACCTGATCCACATGTGTGTAGTATGCGCCCCACTGTGCTCTGCATCTGGTTATGTTAATTTTTGTCAAGGTTTTTCTGCTTGCTTACAATGATGCAATAGAATCCGTGAAATTCGTATCATTGGGTTATGAAGTCTTATAGTCTGCCCTGGAATGGAGCTTTGGATAATTTGCCTAACGTGTGAAACATGATATATTTTAACCTAACCTTAGGTTTTGCCCTAACGTGACGTGGGTTAGTTGTAACATGACACTGTAGTTTTGTTTTATGCGAGGGCATGGCATGAATTTTTTTTTGTAATATGTTATTTTGGTAACGTGAATGGGTGAATTCTGGTTAAGATGATTGTGCTGGGTAATTAATCAATCGATGCAATAATACGTAACTGTGTAACGTACTTGCATTTCTTGGCCATGGGGTCCGTAGATTAAATTTTGATCCATCCCACTGACACAGCGCCACGAAGGAACACAAAAGGTTACGAGAAAAACTAACTAATAGAAAAATGGGTGGTTTAAAAAAAAAAGAAAAAAGAGATAGTTGGTTAGCCTGAGAACGTGGCTTGGAGAGAGAAGATTCTTTTTATTTATTTTGTCACATATAAATCGATGGTTAAGATTTATTTGAACTCTTACCTCTTAAGAGGTAAGAGAAGGTACTATGGAGTACCGTAGCAAAGCCCTTGGTCGTTGCATTTCAAACTATCCTTCCGTGAGTCTGAAAGCGTGCTGTAATATCAATTTCCTGTTTGTGCTGTGGGCGAAATCAATCTTCACAGTTGAATATAAAAAAAAAATCATAGTCGAAAACGGGTGGCTCAAGTTTCCATTTACTGAGCATTGGTCGGAGGCAAGTCGCATCAAGCTGGCGGTGTAAGTGCATGATTTCCCACTAAAAAAAAGGAGATTAGTAGGTCAACACTAACAAACAAGTTGACCCTGAGCATTTCCGATCAAATATTTCAGGATTTTTCTATCCCGTCGTGTGCACAGCTCAATTTTTTTCCTCTCTCGGTTCCTTTCCGCAATCAAGATCCGGTGCGTGATTTGTTAGTTTCAGGCTTTGTCTCGCGGCCATCATGAGGTTTAGCTCCAATCGCCATCCCCTCGCATAGGATGCAGAGAAAAAGGGCTACAAGGGCTTGCTGGAGGCTCCATCCATCTCCTTTTCTTTCCACGGCTTTGCTGCTGACTTTGTGCTCCTCCAACCGGCACTAGTACGCGTGCAACGCCCTGCCTCCAGTTAGCATTGGGCCACGTGTACCGACGCACTGTCACTCCTAGTCAGCACCCTTCTCGCACTAACCGGAGAGCTCCAGCGCGAAAGGTAAAGCTGACCTGACCATATCCCGTGCTCCACTACGCACCATGCGATCTCATCGCCCCCTGCAATGCTCTGAATATGCATAGATGACTGGGAACCGCTATTACATGACTGATTTGTCTTGGACTGCTCCTTGATCCAGCCATCCAGTAGTGTCATCAGTAGGCTGTCATTTTCTTCTTAATTCTCTTATAAATTTGAAGTATTTAACATCCATTGTCCACGTGTAAAAAAACTGAGAAAAAAGAGCACCTGTGCCAAGAAAATGCAGTCCCTTCGCAGACAGGAGCTCAAATTAGCCACCCAGATGGCGTCGCGCCATTGAGCCCATCCGGCAACCATCTCCCCGTGCAGGGCATTGGCCGTCCCCCGCCATCCACATCCCATCAATTTTTCCTGTCCTTGCACGGGCTGTTCCAATCAAACGACCTGATCCCAAGGCTCCAAGAGATGCCGCGATTGGGGCTCTCTGTGCAGAGGTGAAAGGTCCCCCTACCTACTCCGAGGTAGGCTTGGTCACTTTGCTCGGCCGAGGACGAGGGCATGCCTGTATTTTTCCAACGATTTGGTGACGGTGGCAGATCGGCAAGACTTCAAGTTGGAGGACGTGTGCCGGTAGGAAAATTCTTGTGTGGGCAAAGAAAACAAACTTAGCTGCACCTAAACATGTCCCAGTGAGACAAAGTCCAACGCGAACTTACCTTCAACTACACTAGTTCCAAAATGAAATTTAGTAGTCAGATGCTAAAGGTTCATCATTGCTGGCCGACACGAGGCCCAGGCCCCCGCGCCCCTCCTCTCACGGGCGACACGGGAGGCGCCAGCGCCGCCGCCAGGAGACCACGCTTCACGCCGCCCGTCTCCTCGCCGCCGCCTGAGCACGCGGCCGGAAGTCCGCGCCGGTGCTATGACAGGTGGCAGTGGGGCCTTCCCAACTCCCCTCTTGCCCCCTCCTCCCTTGTGAGTGCTTTCGTCGGAGGCCAGGGAAGCTTCGCCCCGAGTTCCAATGGAGGTCAGATCCGGTGAGCCCAAGCCCAGATCCAGAGGGACCACCACCAGATCTGACGTCTCCACGGCGGTAGCTGCTGGTTGCGCTCGACGGCGACGACAACCGCTCATGGATGGCCAGCGAACCTTCGCAGGAGCGGGGCATGACAATGCCTCGGCCTCCACCCCATGCCGCCGAGGTAATCGACCTGCTGTTGTCCCTCCAACGGAAGTTGCTGCCGGGTGATGGGGCCGCGAGCGTGGCGGCGTGCTAGGCCTCCACCGGTTCCAATGCGACTTTTACGGCTTGCCCGGCGGCTGCTGGCGCATGCTTCAAAACCATTGCTCGCAGATCCACGGTGGCCTATTTGCAGGATGCGCCGGAGAAATCCCAGACTGGTCTCCTACCGGCCGGCAATGGCGACGCTTTAGGCGTTGTTTTCCTTCTTGAAGGCTTTGTCGAGGTGCTATACCTTCTGCCGCCGCCGCTCCAGTGCCCCTACCCCGCCGCCTGCCCGGCCGCCGTCGACGCTCCACCCGGCCTCGGCGGTGTTGTCGGGGTCTAATGCCACAACAACGCCTTCCTCGTTCTCCCCTCCGTGTATGCCAGACGTCCCTCGGTGCGGTGGGACTAGTGCACGTTGCTAGGCCCTACCGCCTGCAGCACCACCCCTTCTCCAACGACCGGGTGGTGCTTATCTTAGTCATGCTGCAGCTCCGACGGTCGTGTCCCTTCCGTCCTCTGCCGGCCATCATCCCTTCATCGGCCGGCGTCGTTCTCCTCCGACGCGGTTGCGGTATGGTCTTGGAGTCTCAGCATGACTAGTGTGGCGCGTTGCATGGCCGAGCTTTGGAATCTGTGTGTTGTGCTACGAAAGTGCCGCGCCCGGTGCGCGGGGGTGCCATTCACCTCTGCACTTCCTTGGTGAATTTCTGCCCACTCCTTCAACCATCTCTTTGGTGGTCGTGCAACGAAAGTGTGGCGCCCGGAGCGCTGGGAGTTCTACCTCCGCACTGACTACCACCTCATCTGTGGTCGTCTTGGTTGTCGGGTTCATCTGGGGGATTTTATTTGGTGCCCAATGAGTTGATCCAGGTGAGGCTCAGTCCTTCCCGTTGCCAACGCTCATTGCAATCGAATTAGATCACCTGGGTGCTTGGCTCCCTCGACGGCTCGGATGTATTTGGATGATGGGCTTCTTCGCTATGGTTCCTGCCTGCAATTCACCGCCCGGTGGTGTGAATGGGACAGTTCTCCTGTGTTGGGGGAGTGTGTTGGGGGAGTGTGCGTTGTAATTGTAATCCTTCGTGGCTCTTTGTCTTCTTCTGCACAAGTTGTATCCTATCCTGATCGCCAACTCTCAGTGATGAGGTTGAGTGCTTGATCTTGTAATCTCACTTGAAGTAATAAATTTCAGGTGGGCTTTCTTAGCCCCCCGTTGACGCTTCAAAAAAAATGAAATTTAGTTTGAATTAAAAAAAAACAGTTGAAGTCTGAAACATACGCGAGGAGGCATGCATGATAGTGTGGCAGTCTGCCATAAAAGCCTATAATAAAGATTTGCAAGGAAAAAAGATTAGAAATTTAAACAACCAGTACCTCCTTCAACGCTGATGCTATCCATCACTTGTGGACTGCATTCCATGTGGATCACAGCATGAGTCAGCTATATTCTTAAATGGAAAAGTCTGTTTTTCACCTTTCAACTGTTACAAAAGTCCGATTTTCAACCTCATACTACAAAACCGGATACTAAATGCCATCCAACTATCCAAACCATGCAAAATTGGCTCTTTGGGTGGTTTTGAATTTTATAGAAATAGCAAAAATATTATTTAAACTTCAAAAAACCATAACTAATTTATTTTGGACACAAAAATATGAAATCGGTGCAAAAATTTCTCTTAAATTGTAACCAACCTATTGGCACATTATTTAATGTTATTTGAATATTATATATTTATATTACTATTGTCTTATTGTTTTTCTAAAAATAATTAGAATAAAAGTAAGTGATATGCAAATAACTTCGAATGGTGCACCAACATATAGGTCACATTTTTAGAGAAAAAAATCGGCACCGGATTCACATTTTTATAATTTAAAATAATTTTGTTATGAAATTTTTAAATTTAAAATTATTTTTAAATTTTTAAAAAATATAAAACCACCTTTGAAACCACCCAAAGGGCCAATTTTGCACGGTTTGGATAGTTGGAGGGTCTTCATTATCTGATTTTGTAGTTGTGGGTTGAAAATCAGATTTTGTAGGGTGAAGAATTAACTTTTCCCTTCTTATAAACAGATATAAAGCTGGGACTCGGACCAAACGCAATGGCACCACGGCCAGAGACAGAGCTGACAGGAGCTCAATTAAATAAATCTCTTAACGTGCACATAAAATAAAAATCACCGGAATGTAGGAACGAAAAGAAGGGTGGAAAAGTAATTTCTTAAGATGGCTTCGTGATAAGGATGTCCCTAATGATGACACCTCACCACCCACAGCAACAAAGCAAGCTTAGCATTCTTAATCTGGGTTCTCCAATCAACAGCCAACCAGTGTGGTCTGTTGCTTCATTTTTGGTCGTCTTTGGTGTGCTTGAATAAAATTACTTTTGAAGGCGGACCTTATCTGAACATACATATAATAACCATGTGGGACGAAAAAGAGCAGAGTTATACCCACGGTAGAAGGTACAAGTCGACAAAATGTAGCTTCTCGGTCTTTAGCTTTTTACCAAGTAAAACTTCCAAATAAGAGAACACGACTGAGCATGTACTTTATGTAATATTATGTTTTAATAAGATGTAATTGCGATTAATAAAATTGGCTCCAAACAAAAGGCATCAGCAGGAGATGGAGCTTATTATATGATATGTAAAGTTGGAGTACTGAGCTGTGTAGTGCTCTACAGACTTTTAGGAGCCGAACAAAATGGGCCCTTGAAGCAGTAGCTAGTTAACATCACTTCATCAGCTAAGAAAGAATCAAATCATAGGTGACTCGGACGAAAATAACTATATTATCCTTGGCACATCCTCCTTTGTTTTTTTCTTCCTTATTGGCGTAGTACCTTCCAGTACCTGTTGTCTTCAATGAGAGAGATGGGATATGAACAATTTTATGGATGCAATAATATTTTTTTATCAAAACTATTCTCTAGCTTGGATTTATATATGTGTGCTAATAGTTTGATATTTTATGAAAATATAAGAAATTGCTGACTCTAGATTCCTTTTTTCAACTTGTAGCCATCCTGGCAATTACTGATGTGCGTGCCTAGCTCGTCGGGTCATGGCTGGAAAGGTGTTTTTCAGATGTGCAGGAACCAAGTATTTCATTGATCATTCAGTGATGCCGGGGCCAGTTGCTTTCGTCAGAATTTTTTCTTCAGACAACTCACGGTTGGTGCAGTTGGAACATTTTCCTGTCATTTACCTGTTTAGGCCCCTGTTTTGGTTGCATATGGATAATCAGTTTTGGGGGATGGTTAATGTGATTTGTGGTCGCCCTTTTGTGTTCCAACTTCTTACAGGATCACAAAACTTCTTGCGAAACTGAAAATATTGATAGCTGTATTAAGTCATCATTTATATTAACTCATTTGGCCTAGTGTTTGGCAGTTCATGTCAATTTTTTCATATAAAACAACAAATTTCGCCTGAAACCCCAAGTCAATGATTCAGACTGTTGCCACTACGGCCCTCCATGTAGGATTTACATAGGATTGGCATGTTGAACTTGAACATAGCACAAATTTCCCTGCCTGTATACCAGCAAATATATTACATGCTCACAAATTTCAGCTTTAGGGCATACATATAGTCTTATCTTGACATAAGCATTGTGACGTCAATTAGTGATGGCCGATGGGATGCAGCTAAGAAGCAGTACGAGGCCATGGACCATGGTACCCAATCACTCAATATCCAAAGAGTGGCCCACAAATATGCTCTGCCCTCTTTCCCAAGCCATGGATGCGCATGCACTGCACTGCACCTTGTAAAGCAGCAAGAGTTTACTGTATGCCCTCTCCAAGTAAATGGTAGGCCCAGTACTGTTTGTAATTATGCACAGGCCATTCTTGTGAGCATTTTCAAATAAAAATATACCCACGAATAGCTTTCAGCAGGTATAGATAAAATGCTTGTAGGGCTGTAGGCCCAGGAGTATATCATGTATGTGGTGCATGAGCACTGGTTATACACAGAGCGTTGCAGTATCTTCCTTTCTTCCGATTCGGTCGGCACAGGGTGTGGCTAGAGGTGTAAATCCTCTTAAAGCTCGCACTAGTGAAACAGCATATATCTTCGCCGCATGACCATTCCACGTAAAGAGCGAAAATTCCGGTGGCGGCATATACAATTTTCTGCAGATACGCAAATACCATGTTATACTCTTTACACTAAGGATACGTACTAGCAAGAGATGTACTCCATATGTGTTTTTTTCTCACACACAATATAGTAAGATTGCAAAGAGGATATACATTATTAATATATTATTTACATTATTATTTATATAAAATTACTACACATCATATGTGCATGTGTTCATGTAGGGGGGAAAAGATAAGAATATCAATTTTTGTGTTATTCCCATAGCTAAAAAGGTCCAATTAAATATATATCAAACACATGGAGGTGCGATAGATAATGACAAATACATATCTTTAGATTATTATATTAGAATATTTAATACATTAAAGAAAACATGAGATAGATTATTGTTGTTGTTGTTATTATTATTATTTTAAGCTTTATTTTTTATATTAATTCTAATTGGTGAGAGCATAGGTTGATAGGCTAGGATATATACTTGCAAGAGATTTACGTATCTTTTTTCTCTCAGGATATAATAAGATTCAGACGCTCATATAAAAGCACGTACGAACAAGACTCCCTATATATTACACTAATTAATTAAAACACCCTTTCTAAATTATTAATTTCGCTAGTGCCCTTTGGAAGAGAGACGGATATGGACAAGTCCAAAAAGCAACAGGCCTGCGTGATCCAAAACTTTTTTTTTTCTGGATGACATATATGATCGATAAGAAATCCCAGGGTGACGGTAGCCAAGCTTGGTCGGTAGCAGCATGGAGGAAGCGTCTGCTCGTGGCATCTTTGGCAGTTTGTTTTTTCGCCTGGTTATCGATTAGCCCTGCCCGGAGAACATCAGCAAAAACCGCTGCTAGCTGTGTCATTGTGTGGAACTGTGGATCGGTTGATCGCTGAGTGGAGCCGCTCGTCCACAGGTTAGCTCGTAAGCCCCCGTCGAGCGACGGCGACGTGGGCTTGGCTTCACGTGGCTCGCGACGACGACCTCCGATCCCTCGCTGTCTCATGGACGACTCCTTATCCGGTTGCGTCGTCGTCATGCGTTTTCTCAGTGGTCGATCGTGCATCTCATGTTGAGCGAACATATCTGAAACTAACAGGGCAGGGCACGATCGTATGCCCTGGCCTCTAGAGCATGGGCATGCTGCGTGCGAAAGGGGATGTCATGACGCAGGTTTAGATAAAAGTTTTTTTTTCCTCGTATATTTGTGAACTCTTTTGTGCTCTGGATAGTGTGCGTGGTTGCCATTTTCGTGCAGGCACGGGACGACGGGGCGCGAAAGCGTGCACGATGGAAACTGTGTGGAGGAGGAGGATCGATACCATGGCGCATGGTTTGTGTCCATCCCAAATGGACGACTAGGAACATGTAGCCAGGCAAGGCCGGGCTCGAAACGTGTAGACAATGCTCGTGAAATTCCTCACCCTGTGTCCTTTTTGGCGCCGAACATAGGGCCATGCGGCACGAAAGGGTGGTGCCGTGGTGCACCGTACGTAGAGATCGTGGCGTGGCGTTGTCCACCTGTGGAGAGTGGAGAGTGTAGGCAACGGCCGCTGGAACGGCCGGCGGCTCTCGTTCTCGCCCCCAAGAGATGAACAAGCATCCAATGGCCAAAAGCAGCTGCGCGCGAGCCCCAGTTAAACATTAGGTAAACCGTTCGCTTTCCACTTTGTGCGCGGCTTACTGTGAACAGACACGTCGGCTGCCGGAGATGCCAGCCGGACTTGGGCTGTGTTCAGATTCAGGAAAAAGTGCTTCTCCAACAAGTTTTTTCTATTTATTCCACTCACATAACACGTATTTCAGTGTACTATTAATTAAGAAAAAGTATTTTTTACCTCCAATATGAGGAGCCGATTCCTCTTGCCGCCGGAGCCCCTGTTCAGACGGTTCACACGACACTGGCGAAGTGGCGAGTCCAGTAATAACCAGGGCTGTGCAGTGTGAGGAGAAAATCACAGGAATTATTGGTGCCTCACCTTTTCCTTTTATTATTAGTGTTTATTTACTACAGTTCCTGCTGTGGCCTGGATAATTGGGCATCCAAACAAACCAAGACATGTCTCCTCAGTTCGTCATCCACATCTGCTAACTCCCCTCCCGCACCAAACCAAACCCAGGAGCACGCAGACTCACTCCCGGAGAAGAAGAGAGAGATGGAGGAATAAAGCAGAGAGGCAGCCGGAGATCAAAAGGAGCACAGGTTCCCCATGCCCTCTGCTCCTGCTGCTGCTATATAACAAAGACCCTGTGCTCCTCTGCTTCCCAATCCCCCCATATAATCCTTCCTGGTCTCATGCTTCGGTCCACGCACCCGCCTAGCCCCACCAGCGGCAGCTCGTCGTCGGCGTCCAGCTCCGACGCCACGCCCACGATGGTCGGCGGCGGCGGCGGCGCGGCGGCGGGCAGCGGCGCGCCGAGCGGGGCGAAGCTGCTGCAGATCCTCAACGTGCGTGTGGTGGGCACCGGCGACCGCGTGGTGGTGCTCTCCCATGGCTTCGGGACGGACCAGTCGGCGTGGAGCCGCGTGCTCCCCTACCTCATCCGCGACAACCGCGTCGTCCTCTACGACCTCGTCTGCGCCGGCAGCGTCAGCCCGGAGCACTTCGACTTCCGCCGCTACGACACCCTCGACTCCTACGTCGACGACCTCCTCGCCATCCTCGACGCCCTCCGCATCCCGCGCTGCGCCTTCGTCGGACACTCCGTCTCCGCCATGATCGGCATCCTCGCCTCCATCCGCCGCCCCGAGCTCTTCGCCAAGCTCGTCCTCATCGGCGCCTCACCCAGGTAATCCATCAAAAAAAATCAATCAATCAATCCCCACTCGATTTGAATTCAACGAGTCTCGAATCGATCGATTCGACCAGCTCTCTCTCTCTTTATTGAAATCGTCAGTCGTGATCCTTGTCTGATCGGGCGGTTCGGTTAGGTTCCTGAACGACAACGAGTACCACGGCGGGTTCGAGCTGCCGGAGATCCAGCAGGTGTTCGACGCCATGGCGGCGAACTACTCGGCGTGGGCGACGGGGTACGCGCCGCTGGCGGTGGGGGCGGACGTGCCGGCGGCGGTGCAGGAGTTCAGCCGGACGCTCTTCAACATGCGACCGGACATCTCCCTCCACGTCTGCCGCACGGTGTTCAACACCGACCTCCGCGGCGTGCTGGGCATGGTGCGCTCGCCGTGCGTGGTGGTGCAGACCACACGCGACGTCTCCGTCCCGGCCTCCGTCGCCGCATACCTCAAGGCGCACCTCGGCGGACGCACCACTGTCGAGTTCCTCCAGACCGAGGGGCACCTACCGCATCTCAGCGCCCCAGGCCTCCTCGCCCAGGTGCTCCGCCGCGCGCTCGCACGGTTCTAGCGCCGCCGCTGCCGCAGCTGGCTCAACACGGCGATCGCCGCCTCCATTTTTACCCTTGCCAAGAATCAAAAAAATGGCGCGACGCGCGCCGTTCCCTGTGTGTGCCATGACTGTCGTCGTGTCGTGGTCGAACACTCGAAATTGTGTTCTGGTGCCCGATTTTTTTTTCTTTTACTTTTTACTGCAGCAGTAGAACTGGTACTCCGCCGCATCTTGCCGAAATTCTCCTTCTGCACCGAAAGACAGATAAGTGTGCCTCCTCGCGCCACGTGGCGCATAACAGAGACGGCGCACGAGTATGTTCTTCCTCATGCGCTTGTCCTATCTGCGGCTTCGAGAGGAGTGTAACTTTTTTTTTTACTGCTATGAGATGAGATTGGGATTCTCCTGACCTAATTAAGCGGCTAATGTCATGGATTGGTTGGAATCATTATTATGTTACTTGCATAGTAGGGCTTGTGGATAAGTCATGGGAGTGGGAGAAGAGAAAAGGCGATAAATGGAAAAGAAATCCGTGGTGGATGGTTGCCCACGGCATGCATGGCCCATTTTATCGTCACTGTCGCTTCGCTTCGTATTTATCGCTGATAATGAAGTTGACCACGCCGTCTAACCGTATCCCAAGTGCATCATAGCCTATATCATGGATTCATCATTCATGGCCTCGTCGAACCCTGTTAGGCTGTTACTACAGCTACTAGTAGCTAACAACTTGGCTTACTTCTTCTAGTAAGAGAGGATTAGAGCTGTACTTAGCTGATTTGTGCCAAAATTGTTTCCTTGACTCAAAAAACAAAGGCCACCACTACAGTACTACACCAAGGTCGTGCTACTGTGCTGTCTGCCTGTCTTAGGGTCATGTAGTTTCGGAGCGATGCGCAGTGATCTCTGTGGCGCCGCCTAGCGTTTGGACATATGCGCGTCACTGAGTCTTGCACCGCGTACGAGTGGCAGTGGGCGCGTGGGGACCCACCTGAGCTAACGTGCTGATGATCTACGTGATGCTTAGCTTTTTTATACGGTAGGTGTGGCGTTGTTTGGCCTAGCTAGTCCGACCGTGCCCCACTAACCACATCATCCACCCATGGCGACTGTCAGCACGGCCACAAGTTGCATATTCTTTATCCAATTAGGCTGGTCTAATCCATGGCCGCCTCCCTCGCTGCCGCCATCATCACCGGTTCCCGTCGGCACGTCCCCCCGCTCTAGTGCTGCGAGCGAGCGAGCCAGACAACGCCGTCTTGTCCGAGCCTCCGGTGGAGAATCGTCAGCGCGCGGCGACGAGGACACGCCGCGCCCCCACGTGAAGCGAAAAGGGGAGGCCGGGAGGGAGGGGGGAATTGGATGGGCACGGGCGGGGCGGGCGATTTGGTGCGGGAGGCGATAGCTAGGCGATCAGGTTCCCGATTCCCCCGGGCCCCCGGCTCGACTCGGGTTGAAGGAATCCGCAGCGCGATAAGATGGGGGCCCAGCTCTATCGTCGTGGTGTGCCACGGGCCCGGCGAGAGCGAAGACTCGGCCCGCCTGGCGGACGACGCTGCCCGATGGCGGGACGCTGAAGCCAGGCTAGAGAGGGGGGCCCGTGTGCAGTGTGCTCTAGGGCACGTACGGGTACGGCAGCGATGGACAGACGGTGATGAACAGACATCCGCCAAAGGGCAGCAAAAGCCTGTTGTCGCTTTGTGGACACTGGGCAGAGTGAGACGTCGATTCGCCACGTACTACTGTACTGCATACAGCAGCGGCTCTCGAATCTTGGACTTTTCCCCGGATGGTACCGGCTGTGTTTCGCCCTTGTCGTAATTAAATCGCCGGATGCCTTTTACAACGTTAAATTTGAGGTCATTATAAAACTAATTATATAGATAGACGATATAGACAATCCGTGAGACGATTCTATTAACTCTAATAATTTCTTCATTTGAAATTAAGATTGATAGGTTTATACCACGAATTAGCTTCTATATATTTATATAGTTAATTTTATAATTATATCATATTGAGTCCTTCTAATTAGCGTCCAAAAACTAACGTGCAACCGGGGCCGGGGAGAAGCTGCCACGTGCGAGTCTCAACGTGCTGCAGCTTTGAACTTGGACGGTTGGACCAGAAGAAGCGTCCATATGATAAAAATAGGATGGATAGCAAAGCAAGTGATTCAAATAAGCTACGAATTTTAGGGCAGCTGTTGAAATTTGGTGATAAATTTGCACACTGAGAAACGTGTCCTTTGAAAGAGGACACACTTCTCAATGAGAAAAATTTAGCGAAATTTTACTATCAAGACCTTACATGCATGTATCGAAGTCTAAACAGAGTTGTTTCGGCAGCATGAAGTTGAGCGATGTTTTTTCTTCAATCTTTCTTTCTGTGTTGCACGTAGTACCATGCCAATGCCGCATGAAAAGTAGCAGCAGGGATTTTTTTTAAAAAAAAAGTAGCAGCAGTATATACGCGGCAATGACTACGAGATTTCTTCGTAAAATATAAAAACAAAACCATAAATTCGCAGGCAGATAAGAACATGGGATTTTCAGGGCAAGTAATCTGTCAACCTGGATGACGATGGGCTACCATCAGGCAAAGGTTGTGAGCCGGCCCGGCCTTTTTTGTCACTTGTGAGTCCGTGCGCAAATATGTGAGTTGCTAAACCGCGCGGCCCATTTATGTGGTGTGGCCGTGTATGTGTGTGGGCCGTGCCTTTTTTCTGCACGGGTGTGTGGGTCTTTTTCTACACACTGACGCAATTGCACACATGACGAGGGAAAGTGGAGGCTTTATTGTGTCTTAAACGAGTCATTAGACAAAGCATTAGGCTATCCCCAACCCTCACAGTAGGATGGTGTCCATATAATTAATTATAGTGCCACATAGGATTTTAGGTGATGTGTCATGTATTAAATAAAAGAGAGAGCAGAGATGGGAAGAACCGGGTCTTGCATGAGACCCAGTGTCTATACGAAAACCAATGCACTAGACACTACTAATATTAGCATTGGGGGAGAGTATTGTCTATATAGTTTATGAGAAAGCAAGATGATTGAATTGGTCAATAGAATACATAGAAAAAATGAATGAAATGGCTGATTAATTACTTAGACTCTTGGTAGATGTGATGCATTGGACATCATAGTTTCTTGACTAGTGTCCATATGACATGGCACACAAAGACATCACTTGGATTGGAGATAGCCTTAAATGGGCCATGAGGTGAACAAGATAGCCTTAAATGGGCAAAGATGTGAGTTGCTAAACCGCATCACCATCGAGAGGTGAACAAGATTTCAGGATAGTCATTGAAATGTCTAGCACGTCTAAAGATGTAAACCACGCCATGCCCCGATTGCCATGAGGTAAGCAGCCGCTTATACCGTGCAAGAACAATTGACATGGGCTAAAATAAAAGTTTAAAAAGATTGCAGCTAAATTATATGCCTATACCGTCTGCTTTTGAAGGCTGCTGCTGCTTGATTGCTAGTTGCGACAGGTTGCAACTAAATTATGCCTATACGGTCTGCTTTTGATTTCTTTTTTTTTTCTGTTCGGACAACTTGTGGGACTACTTTTGAAACAAAAGAGGATCAGGGCGTGTTTAGATTAGAAAAGATTCCCTGCAAATACACTGTTCACAAAAAAACACTATAGATGAATAGTGTTCTGTGAGGAGAAGAGATAGAATAAATAGAAAAAAGTCAGATGAATAGTATTTTTTAAAAAAAATATTTAGGAACTAAACGCAACCTCAGTCTCCATGTCGATCGATATGGATAGGCTTGTGGTAGATGAAAAGTTCACATCGATCGATCGTCACCTCCGTGCAGGAGGGCTCCATCGACCGCCCGACCACGACGTTTCCTCCGCGGGGCCGATTACAAATTCCCCGAGTCCATGGACCAAGCACTCACTGCGAGTGGCCCAAAATTTTAGCTCTTGAGGCCCAGCGACCTGCCGCGTACGCTGCTGCGCGGGCGAGAGTCAGATCAGGCGTCGCGGTCGCCGCCGGTGGGCGCACGCACGCTCCCCTTCTAACTTTCCCGGCCGTGGAGAAGACGCGTCGCAGGTTCCTCGGCTGGTGCGGTGAAACAACACGAGCCACGGCCGTCCCGTTGATCCGGAGACGATGCCGCGCACTTCTCCTCTCGCTGCCAAACTACACGGAAAATGCGTACGGACTTGCGCGCACGTCGTTTTCGGCCGCCGCCGGGCTCTCGAGACACGGCGCCGATCGAGCTCTCTGTCCTTGCTCTGATTCTCTATGATCTGAAGCAATTTGGCGTTCGCACATGGGGCATTCCGGTGGATGCGGTTTGGATTGGGCGGGGCCTAATCCAATCTAACGGAGATCGTGCTATCGTCGTGGGGCCCATGTTCTGTTGTTTTTGCAAAGACCATGGGACCATCACCCTGTTTTATGTTAGTTAACACAGGAGCTCTGCTCAGGCACGTTCTAAAAAAATGCTCTGCTCTTCCTTCCTCCCACTAGTCAACCAATCGAGGTCATCACCATCTTATCTTACCGTCCAAAGTCTAGCACCCACTGGGGCTAACCAATCGAGGTCTTTCGAACAGCACTTTTGTCATTTTTTTTTAAAAAAATATCATTACGTCGAATTACTTAGAAATTGAGTTGGACTTCCTCCAGCAATTTTGTTTGAGAAATTCACCAGTAGTAGGCTAGTAGCTGAATGAAACTAAAAGGCTAGTTCGCGCAGTTCCAGCCCAATCCCGGCCTGGTTCAACATGCTCAAAATTTAGAGCGCAACGTTCACGGCGAGGACTCGGCGTGTCCAACCACGGGGACCGCACGCAGCTTGTTCCCTCTCCTTTCCATCGCTCCCATTACTTTCCTCTTTCTCGCTTCCGATCCCGTTGGCCTTTCCTTTCCTTTCTCCCTCGGATCCCCAGAAGAAATCAAGAAACCCACCGCGCACTTCCCCTCCCCTCTCCCTCCTCTGCCGCGCACGACGCAGCTTCCCGGCAATGTGCTCGCCCACAACGCCGGGCGTCGTCGTCGCCACGTCCGTCAGCGTCAACGGCCCGGCCCCACACGGCTGAAGCTGAACGCGTCCGTGCCGCGTGAGAGGGATACATATACCTCCAGCGGCAGGGGTTGGTGGAAGGAAAAGGAAGGGGGACGAACTCGAGCTGGTCGTCCAATCCGGCAGCGGAGAATGATGGAGAGCTACCTCAAGGAGAACTTCGGGGGCGTGCAGGCCAAGCACTCGACGGACGAGGCGCTGGGGAGATGGCGCAAGGTCGTCGGCCTCGTCAAGAACCCCAAGCGCCGCTTCCGCTTCACGGCCAACCTCGACAAGCGCAGCGAGGCCACCGCCATGAAGCGCAAGAACCATGTGAGTACACACACTGCTGTGCTCATCCTTCCCCTTGATAAGCTCAGCGCGTTTCCCCAGCTTCCGCCAACTCCTGCCCTGCGATTTCAATGTCCATGCCCTTCGTATCGTTATACATGCCAATGCTAGCGTTTTTCCTCAAGGAATTGCTTTCACACTTGTCTCCAAAAAATTCGGCTAAACTTGATTGAATAGTCTGGTTGATTTGTTCAAAGAGGCACACGCAGGAATTGAGTCAAAATAGAAACATGGAACACGGCAACAACTAAGGATAAGTCTAACTTCAGAATGAATGCGGTAGTACGTCTTTCCAAATATTTTCCCCACATTTTCAAATGATAAATAGGTGGTTATAATTGCTAGGATAATAAATCCACACAAGCTTCCACTGATCAAATACAAATAGTGGTCAAGAACCTCTCCCTTTGTCCTTGTTTTGTGTATAATCACTTCCTTGACGCTGGAAGGAGATGGGGAAAAAGTTTATTATAACAGAGTCAAAATGGGGAAAAAAACTGCCTTCATATTTCCCCAAATATTCTGCAACATACTAGGGTTTTATTAGAATTCGTTAACTATTGACTATACTCCTATATGACATAATGAAACACAAGACCGCGGTATTATAATAAGTGGCATTGCACATGGGAAAGTGTAGACAGCTGGACATCAAAATATTAAATCATCATGTTTTCCTCAGACTACGAAAGAGACCTCCAAGCTGAAATTGAATAATTAAAGGCGTGGATCAGGTTTTGACCAAATAATTTACCAGTGAACATGACAGAGACACTATGTCTCTGGTTTACCGGAATATTTTTATATGGAAAATACTAATGACGACTAGAAATTAACATACTTGTCTTTATTTTTTTTACCAAAACTGAGTAAACTCTTCAACAGCTATGTACAAATAATCTTTGCTGTGTGGAAGTATCTATGCAGATTCTTTGTAAATTATTTTTGATAATCCTTTTTTACTAGTAGTATTAGAACTATGAAGACTAGTCACACAAAAAATCAAATGTGTGAGATTTTTTTTAACTTTTTTTCATAATGGTACATTTCTCAATCTTCCCCCATATGCTTGCCAAATTGGCAATTAGCGATCTGCTGGATTCACTAGAGCAACTTGTCAATTGAGTGTTGACTAGACTTGCAGTCTGCTGGTTATCCACTTAAAAACTCATGGATTCACAATTCTTTAACAAACAAGATTACGTGTCCACCATGAATCTCGCATTGTAACAGTTTACATCGACATGCTTATCTTCAGAGCAGCAACTATATACTTAATTTTTTTTACCAAATCGAACCTTTCGTTATTTTGAGCCTTTTTATGCGCGATATTAAGCTAACTGAGAACAAAAATAGTGTTTCTTGAGACTTACAGTTACGGCATGTTTTGCCTGTTTCAGGAGAAGCTGCGCGTTGCCGTGCTTGTTTCAAAGGCTGCACTTCAGTTCATAAACAGTATGATGCCACCCCACTGGAGCATCGTAATATAATAATCTTCTCTCATCTTCTTGAATCAACCTTACAACTACAACACTTTCACAGGCCTTCCTCCACCGAGTGATTACAAGGTCCCAGCCGATGTCAAGGCGGCAGGTTTCGGCATCTGCGCCGAGGAGCTGAGCTCCATAGTTGAGAATCATGATCTGAAGAAGCTGAAAGCACATGGTGGCGTCGAGAGCCTCGCGTCCAAGCTTTCCACCTCGGAGTCCGATGGCCTTGCCACCTCCGCGGACAAGCTGGCGACACGGAGGGAACTGTTTGGCGTCAACAAGTTCGCCGAGGCAGAGTCTCGTGGCTTCTGGGTCTTCGTCTGGGAGGCGCTCCAGGACATGACACTCATGATCCTTGCGGCGTGCGCATTTGTCTCGCTCATCGTCGGCATCGCCACTGAGGGGTGGCCCAAGGGTGCACACGATGGGCTCGGCATTGTGGCCAGCATCCTGCTTGTGGTGTTTGTCACAGCTTCAAGCGACTACCGCCAGTCCCTGCAGTTCAAGGACCTCGACAAGGAGAAGAAAAAGATCACAGTGCAAGTCACCCGAAGTGGGTACAGGCAGAAGCTCTCAATATATGACCTTCTGGCCGGTGACATCGTTCACCTCTCCATTGGTGATCAGGTGCCGGCTGATGGGTTGTTCTTGTCTGGGTTCTCACTGCTGATCAACGAGTCCAGCTTGACTGGGGAGAGCGAGCCGGTTGCTGTCAATGCCGAGAAGCCGTTCCTTCTGTCAGGGACAAAAGTGCAGGACGGTTCTTGCAAGATGCTTGTCACTACAGTTGGCATGAGGACTCAGTGGGGCAAGCTGATGGCCACTCTCAGTGAAGGTGGTGATGACGAGACACCATTGCAGGTCAAGCTGAACGGCGTGGCCACCATCATTGGTAAGGTAGGCCTCATCTTTGCAGTTGTCACGTTCGCAGTGCTCACTGAAAGCCTGTTCCGCCGCAAGATCAGCGACGGTACATACTTGAGCTGGACTGGAGATGATGCATTGGAGCTGCTCGAGTTCTTTGCCATTGCTGTAACCATTGTGGTCGTGGCAGTTCCTGAAGGATTGCCGCTTGCCGTGACACTGAGCCTTGCATTTGCAATGAAAAAGATGATGAATGACAAGGCACTTGTCCGTCACCTTGCAGCATGTGAGACCATGGGCTCGGCGACTTCTATCTGCAGTGACAAGACCGGCACACTCACGACAAACCACATGACTGTCGTCAAGGCCTGCATCTGCGGTAAGATCAAAGAAGTAGATGGTTCCTCGGAGACCAAGAGCCTGTTCTCCGAACTGCCAGACTCTGTCATGACAATGCTCTCACAGTCCATATTCAACAACACTGGCGGTGACGTTGTCTTCAACCAGGATGGCAAACGTGAAATACTGGGCACACCAACTGAGACTGCGATTCTGGAGTTTGGCCTGTCACTTGGTGGAGACTTTACGGCAGTTCGCAAAGCAAGCACCCTTGTTAAGGTGGAGCCGTTCAACTCTGCCAAGAAGAGAATGGGAGTGGTCATCCAGCTCCCAGGGGGTGCACTGCGAGCACACTGCAAAGGCGCATCAGAGATCATACTGGCATCGTGTGACAAGTACCTGAATGAGGAAGGCAATGTCGTCCCCATGGATAAAGCAACCATCGATCACTTGAATGCAACAATTGATAGCTTCGCAAATGAGGCACTTCGCACCCTGTGTCTTGCGTACATGGAAGTTCAGGATGGGTTCTCAGCCAATGATCAGATTCCAATGGAAGGGTACACCTGCATTGGCATTGTGGGGATCAAAGACCCTGTCCGGCCTGGAGTGAAGGAATCAGTTGCCATCTGCAGATCGGCAGGTATTACTGTCAGGATGGTCACAGGTGACAACATCAATACAGCAAAGGCAATTGCCCGGGAATGTGGCATTTTAACTGAAGGTGGCATTGCCATAGAAGGCCCCGATTTCAGAACCAAGAGTGAAGAGGAGCTGACTCAGTTGATACCAAGGATACAGGTAAGTTCATGGTTTCTAGTACTAATATCTGCACACCTTCGCATATCATTTTTGTAGTTCATTGATCAATGTTCTCTGCTTTCGATGCATTAGGTGATGGCAAGATCTTCGCCACTGGATAAGCACACCCTTGTCAAGCATCTTCGGACTAAACTTGATGAAGTTGTTGCGGTGACCGGCGATGGCACAAATGATGCACCTGCTCTACATGAGGCTGATATTGGGCTTGCGATGGGCATTGCTGGAACCGAGGTAATTTCATGATTCCCTTAAATTAGGTAACCTTAAATTAGGTAAAATAACTAGTCATGTCCACTAAATAACCATACTATTACTGATATCTTGTAGTTAATTAATCACCGATTTCAAGTATCTAGGAATGTAATTGTTAGCTAAAGTTTTTAGTGTCATTTTTGCTCTTGCATCAGCAAAAATGACTAGCAATGCCCAATAAATAACCACACTATTACTGATATCTTGTAATTAACCATCACCGATTTCAAGTATCTAGGAATGTAATTGTTAGCTAAATTTGTTGGTGCCATTTTTGCTCTTGCATTCTTCTATACTGCTGCAACATCTATGGGCTCTTGATATCCATGAGTAGCGACATCAATTACATGATATCTCAAGTTAATTCACTATTTACTGCCATCTTGACACATCTTGAAATCTTCTTGAAGGTGGCTAAAGAGAGTGCTGATGTCATTATTCTTGATGACAACTTCTCCACTATTGTCACTGTTGCAAAATGGGGACGGTCAGTGTACATCAATATTCAGAAGTTTGTACAGTTCCAGCTGACAGTCAATGTGGTTGCCCTCGTTGTAAACTTCTCCTCAGCTTGCCTGACAGGTACATGTACATGTCAATCATGTGTTGGTTCATTGTTTGAAAATCCTTGTAGGACTCAGCTGTATTCTGAATTTCCTTGTTCTGTCTCTCTCTTTTTTCATAAATATGCATCTCATTTTTGTATGCGTGCTGATTCAGGGAGTGCTCCTCTTACTGCTGTGCAATTACTCTGGGTTAACATGATCATGGATACACTGGGTGCATTGGCATTGGCGACAGAACCCCCAAACAATGAACTGATGAAGAGAACACCTGTTGGAAGGAAAGGAAACTTCATCAGCAACATTATGTGGAGGAACATCCTTGGGCAAGCCTTGTACCAGTTCCTTGTAATTTGGTACCTACAGACAGAGGGGAAGTGGCTGTTTGGAATCAAGGGCGATAACTCTGATCTAATCTTGAACACACTTATCTTCAATTGCTTCGTGTTCTGCCAGGTAATTTCCAAGCTAACTGCTGATGAATTCACTAGGCTGCATTTGTATTCCGTTTGAATTTCTTGCGCTAATGATGTGTCTATTTGTGAACTTCGCTGTGCAGGTATTCAATGAGGTGAGCTCGAGAGAAATGGAGAAGATAAACGTATTTGAAGGCATTCTAAACAACAATGTGTTCATCGCGGTCCTCAGCAGCACCGTCATCTTCCAGTTCATCATAATACAGTTCCTTGGAGATTTCGCAAACACTACCCCTCTCACACTCAACCAGTGGATCGCATGCATTTTCATCGGTTTCATAGGCATGCCTATCGCTGCTATTGTCAAGATGATCCCAGTTGGTTCCACGTAGGAAACTAGAGCTGACTTCAAACAGAAACTCAACAGGACTACGATCTGATCATGGCAATGGAGTTTTGTGCATCGCCATTTCCGTATACAACATATCTTTCTGCCACAACACCTCTATTTAGGTGAATCTTTGCCCTTGTTATCATGTATTTGATCTTAGAGCACGAGTCAAGGTTGACTTGTGGGCTTGATTCTTAGAAAACGCCTCGAACACTTGTAGCTATTCTTTGCTTTTGTTTGTTTTCTCCCTGGTGCTTTTTCTTTGGAACGGAGGCTGGAACTGTATATGTTAATCTTATTGTTCACCAGAATGTGTTCATGTTTCACTGAGAAGTTCCAGAAATGGCTATGAATTGCGCCCCCCCCCCCCCCTACACACACACAAGCTTCCAAGATCTGACAAGAAAAATGATGATCATGCACCGTCCTTGTAAATCTTCGGCTACATGATACTCCTACGAAATCCAGCAGGCCTCCTGCTAGTATATTACAAAAAGAAAATACGGAAGCACATTTAAGTTTGACCAGGAATCAGTGTCGATCCAAATGTCAGAGTCAGAAGATACACCAAAGAACTGTGATGTACTACCACCAGGCACTGCTTCGATCAGCCTGGCAGTCGGTTACCTTGTTTCGGCATCCCAGGCTTATCATGACATCACATATTGACACCAAGCAAGCAGCTCGCTCCATGACTAGCGTCAACAGTATCATCGATGCCAAGACGTTTTTGACCGGTCAAGGCACTGACCAGAGCATGTTACTCCTACGAGACAGCCCCTCCTGGTAATGCATTTGCATTGCACGAAGCAACCACTGGGAATAAACTTCCAACAGTACCAGCCAGTAGCTCCGGCATGTTGAGTTGAGCGAACACTATTTTTTTTTTTCTTTTTACGGCTGGCAAGCGCACGACAGCCCGGCATCGCAGTACGCCTACTAGTTTTTACCAGGTCACATGTCCCTCTCACCTCGTGCCTGACTGCCTGGACCTCGCTTTTGACCGCATGGAATGGCAGCCTCATTTTCCTATTATTTTCGTATAAAACTGATATCGCATTACCGTATAAAAAAATTTGTTCATATTTCACTACGATACTGTCGTTGTTGCTGAATAGTTTAATTGTGGAATTGGGCAATTTTCTGATCGACTGTATAGCTGATATCGTTACCGATGGTTTCTGTATAGTTCATCAGGGAGGCAGGGACCATGTGGCGGCCTAACGCAGTGCAAGGTTGCAATGCCCATCCACGGCAATTCTATGTGTTCACAAGGCTCGAGAGCACGGAAGCTGAAGTGAACAGCAGCCTCTCTCTCTCTCTCCCTTATCGTCCATTTCATTTTCACCTGCCCCGCTGCAAGCCTGCAACCATGTCCAAGCCAAGCCATCTGCAGCTGCATGAGACGCGGCGCAGTGAGTTATAAAGGGGGAGGAGGCACGGCGTGTCGAGGGTGCAGGAGAGAAAAAGAGAGACGAACAGTGCCAGCCGTCTCCAACAACCACAGCCGAGGGGGGCCATGCCATGGCCGCGAGCGGCAAGCAAAGCGAGCAGGCGATTTGATGACACGGCACAAAAGGCAACCTCCGTCAGAAAGGCCGCGGCAGCGGCCGGGCGCCTCTCCCTCTTTCACGATCCGCGCGGTAACATTAAACTAGTCCCAGCTGCCTGCTGGGCACGGCGGCAACTGCACGCGCACCGAGTGGGGCTTCGTCATCAACTGTCCACAGGTGACTAGGTGAGTGACTCAAATGAGACCGTAGCGTTTGGTTTTAGCATCTGTAGGTACGAAGAGGTTGCTAGTGAGGTCAAACAATATGACTGAACAGAGAGAGAGACGCAAGTGATCATGTGAAATGATATCTGGTTAACTATGGTCACTGATGCAGTGACGGGCTATTAAACAGAAAAATGATACGAGGACAGACAGACACAGTAGCTGGTACAGACAGTGTATTCACACACAAAAAAATTGACTCCCCACTCCTTGACTCCTTGCTTGCGTTTCACTTTCACCTCACTAGTCACTACAACCTCGGTGAGGTCTCGACGTAATCGCGTTCGAGCAGGGGGCTCTCTCACTTCTGCTTCAGCTTTCTTCTCTCCTCTCTACACTAAATCCCGGAAAGATCTCCTCAAAACCCAAAATCTTCCCAAAACTAAATTGCCAGACCACCTGTGACAATTGCTAATAATCAGAAGAATCAAATCTTGCCCCCACTTTGATTCGAGCATTTGGTTGGCCTCCCCTGCCCTGAGAAACCAATCAGCAGCAGCTTGAATTGAATTGATGAATTAATTCATCAACAAAAGAAGAAGAAAAAAATGGTGAGCTGAAAGTGCAGCTGGACTCCACTGCCCAGCATCAGCTCCTACTGGCGCGGAGGTGAGCGCAACCGTCTCCTCTTATTGTTGCTGCTGTCCGGTGTTGCCGGCGGGGCGGCGCCAGCAGCATTATTGGTGCCCACGGAGGCGTCCGGGCTCCCGACGACGTGCGCGGCGACAGAGACGCCCGAGGACGCCACCTCCGCCGACGACCTGTCCTCCTGAATCATCGCGCTGTAGCAGGAGTACACATGCTCCTGCCAGAGACGAACAGGCGCCGGCATTTACTCATCATTGCGCTTTCCACCAACAGGCTTCTGAAAGGGATTGTTGGTGAGCAGGGAGGAGGGGAGAGGAGGGGCTTACGGTGTCTAATTGCGGCCATGATGAGCCCAGGATCGCCTTGAGCTCGAGCAGATTGGCGTCGGGGGGTGTCTCCTCGTTGCCACGCGCGGCGAGGATGGATGCGGCGGCGATGGTGGATGGCTGGTACTCCACCGAGCTCATCGCTGCAAATGCCGAATCGGAGACGGAGAAATCTATAACATCTCAGCTCCTGCGATCCGATTCCGATTCGGTGGGGAACGGGAAACAGGTGGGGAAAGAGCAAGACCAAACCTTTGATCGCAGAGAAGACGCACTCGACGGCGCGCATGACGATCGCCCGGCGCTCGTCGTGCCGGAACCGCGCGGCGAAGCAGCTGATGTAGGGGAACGGGGTGGCGGCGGTCATCCGCCATTGGAGCGTGGCCAGGACGAGGAGCTCCATCCGAAAGATGGACGCGCTGTCGAACTCGTACGCGTCCAGCCGGAGCTCCGACAGCCGCCGCGCGTGGTGCTCCTCCACTTTGCTCGCCAGCGACAGGCACGCCACCGCGAGCAGCTGCAACGCCCACTCCTGCCCCCTCTGAACAACCATCGCCGGAAGAACGGGCCACAATGCATTGCACAGGCAGTCATTACACCAATCAGACACCCGAGAAAGGAACAAGGAACCGGCAATGGCGATGGCAAAGGGAAATGCAGGGTCGTCAGTTGGTTACATTGACTCGCCTGTGCGCCAAGAAGCGATCGAGGTAAGTTACCGCGACGTAAGCGGTCATCCCACTGAACCGGAACATCACCGTTGTCTGCAATCAGCAGCAGTGAATTCATCAAAAAGAGAACAAACATCGGCAAAGATCGATTTTTTTTCCTCGATGTGAATGGAACCGGCAAAGTGGGGGAAGAAGAACGCGCGAACGACCTTGATTATCCAGCGCACGCACCCGGAGCGCGCGGCCTTCATCCACTCCTCCATTTCCTCCACCAGAGCGCCGCCGCAGTCGGCGGCGGATGCGGTCTCCTTGGACAGGAGCACCGCGACATACTCGTCGTCATGGTCAACGACCAGCAGGCGGTCGTCGCGGGCGACAGCGAAGTCAGCGCCGGCGCCATCGTCGTCGTCGGCGTCGGGGAAAAGGTCGCTGCCGTCTTCCCGGCAGATGAGGATGGAGGTTGGCGTGGCGGGAGCGGACGTGGAGGCCACGGCGGCGGCGGCGGCAGCGGCGGCGGCGTCCCCCATGGGCGTGGCGTGGCGTCAATCAGAGGCAGGGCCCGTGCATGCGCGCGGAAAAAGGGAGGAAAAGCGAAGGAAAGGATGTCGTCCACTGGGAAGAGCAGCAAGGCGGAGGAAAAGGCGGCGTGCGGGGTGCGGGTGGGTGCGCTGCGCGCGAGCACGGCGCGGAACTGAAAGGGATTCCCTCCACCACACTCGCACGGTGGGTGGGGGGGGGGGGGGGGGGAGAGAGAGAGAGATGCGCAGTTGCAGAGAGCGCGATAGAAATGGGAAGTTGAGCTGTGTGCGGCGTGCGGGAGAGGTGGCGTGCCTGCACTGCGTGGGGGGGACACTGGGTCTGCGTGCTGTGCGTTCGTGGGAGACTGTGGGAGAGACGGGAGAGGTTGGTAGGGACGGAGGGAGAACATTTGGAAAAATAAATTCAATCATTCAAATATGTTTCTATATAACAAAAAGTTCAGTATGTTGTCGTATACTCGCAATAGATACTTTTAATGATGTGTTTTCATGCGCTCTAAACTCTTAGCCTTCTTAAACATCCTTCAAATCCGAGCTCATTTTACCAAAACTGCTCATGAGCAAAATAAAATTTCCCATCCACAGACAGGCTCACTTGTATCTCAGTCACCGCTAATAAAGAGACTCGATATCGCCCCGCTGACAAAGAACACTTACATCTCGATAAAGCAACTCTACCTCGTCTGTGTGTGGATAATGACATGATAAAGACATATTTTAAAAGTCAACTTCACCGCTAAGCTACTGTGCCCATAGACCCCTCGCCTATATAATTGGATATTTAGCCCCTCAAGTTTTCAATATTTTCTTAGTCATTCTTGCATAGTTTTTTAATGCTAGTTCGCTAATTTAGATCTCTATACAGAGTATGATCCATCTCCACTTCTAAATACATGGTTTGCTAGCCAAATCTATGTTACTCCACTCTACTCTACTTGTGTGGCAGAATATGGCAAAAGTAAGCTAAGAATCGTGTAGAAAAAGGTCCCATCCTAGCTTGTTTTTTTTTTCAAGTCATGCGAGGTTTTTCTACACCATTTTTTTCATATTGGCACATTAGTTTGGATGTGTCTAGCAAGACATGTTTTTAGAAGTTGAGAAGAACCATTCTCTAAGCTGCAATCTATATTAGCAAAATAACATTAAAAAACTTATCAAGAAATGACTAAGACAATATTAAAAATTTCGAGGGGCTTAATGTCTAATTATATAGTTGAGGGGGCATGTAGACAAAAATCCATAGTTTAGGGGTGAAGTAAAATATGTCTTTGCCACATAATTGTGTACGCATGTAATTTCATGTCATTAAAACCACCTCTAAACCATCTATAGGGTTATTTGGACTGGTTTAGATAGTTCAGAGTAGAATTTTCGGTTTTATAGTTGAGACTTGAGATGTTATGCTGAGTTGCAGACCAACATCAATAAATCAGGGACATACTGAACTTCTTCCCAAAGGGACTTTAGATGAGTATCGGAAGCCATGCCATTCAAATATGTACAACTAATGAGCTAATAATCGTGTACGAATTTATAGTGGTCACACTTTACCTTTTTCCAAAATACAGTATATGATCAAACTAACTGCCGTTCATGTTTTTTTTTTTTTTTTGCCTTTCCACCCTTTGACTCTCTATGGGTTGGTCACAGAATTCCGATTTTATAGTGGTCACAGTACTATGATCAAACTACATGCTACCATTCACGTTATTTTGCATGCCCTTTTGACTCTCGATTTGTGCAGCCATCTAGGATATCCTGTCCTGACGATGAAGCCTGCAGGCGTCTGCAACTGCAGTAAGAAGATTGGTTGGTCGTTGGATCTTGCAGACTTGCATCCCGTGCGTCGCGGTACGCAGCGGTTAGCACAGCGTTAAGGTACCGATGATTGGCTGCCACATTTGACCCGGCCGATCCATCGCACGTGACGGAACATCTCGTTCGCTGTCATCCAGATAGAGCTGGGAACGCTAGCTCCACAGCCACAGCCACGGCTCGGCTAGCGTCGATGCATTTCAACGCACGGCCTGTACACTCGTACAGGGCAGCTATCGCGCGCGCCACTGCGGCCGCGGCGCGAGGTCCCCGGCTGCCGTGCCCAGCGCTGCGCGCCATCGCAAGGACGAGGAACCCGAAGAGGCCAAGACAAGCGCAAAAGCCTCTCCCTCCCTCGGACCGGACGGGAACCCTCACAGAGTCACAGGCAAGATTTGCCAGCTCGTGGCGGTGTACGGCGTGGCCGTGCCTGCTTGCCCTGCCAAAAGAATCGACGACGGCCACCTGCTCCGATCCCGCGCCCATTTGTTGCCACTCCGGCGTTGTACGTACCTGCGCTCTCTCTCTCTCTCTCGGCGTATGGCCACCGCAGACGGATCGGTCGACGGGGCAGCGTGCAGACGCGCACAATACAATACGGCCAAGGCGACTACGGGTGCCTCAGCTTTTAGGCCTCGCTCGGACGACAAGGTGGCCTTTTTTTTTCTCCGCGTACTGGCACTGGCACGGTGCGTAGCGTAGCAACCACTTGGGTTACTTGGGGGCCGCCCCGGCTCTCCGTCACGAGATCACTGGGCGCGCGGCGGCGAGGACGACGCGACGACCGGTGCCGTGACTGCCCTCGATTGGGAATTTGGGATGTGAGTGCGCGTCTCGTCTCGGCTCGGCTCCGCGCAGCGCGCACTGCGGCCGTGTTTAGTCAGCAAAAGTACATTTTACTTCCTATTCATCTCCCTCACAGAACACGTATCTCCAAAATTTCTTTTTTCTCCTTTCCTATTCATCCCCCTCACATAACACGCATCCCAGGAAAAAAAATACTTTCCCCCCCCCCCACAGCTAAACACGGCCCGGACGCGGCACGGACCAGAGAGAGGTTCCCTTGTCGCGCACCGGGCGTGATTCCGATGGATGGATCGATTGGAATTGGATGCGTGCGCGTGGCCTTGGAAGCTTGCCACTTTGCCAGGTGGGCTACCGCGCGGAGCTCGCTGGATCCCGATGCGCGCTGGCGCTGGCGTGCGTACGACCGAGCCAGCGATGCCAAGGCCGCCTGGACCAACCAAACGTGCCAACAGTACGGCTTGCTTGGGGTTTGGCCGTTTCGCGACGTGGAATTTGAGCAGGGGCTTGTCTCCTGTGTGGACTCGTATACAGTCGATTGTGAGATCCGCGAATGTGGTTGGTTCGCTCTCGCGATTATTCTTCGCTCGCGTTCCAGGGCTTGTTGCTAAACACAGTGCCGATAGCCTAGTCACACTGTTTCGCTGACAGCAAGATCGAGCTGATCGACATGACCATTGTTCTAAGAGAGAGAGAGAGAAAAAAAATGGTGTAGGAGTAGAGATCACAGATTCACAGTGAAGCAGATTCACGTGTGCTGACCCCAAGGACGCTACGCGCGCGCCCCTGCGTGCTGACTGCCGAGAGAAGATAACCGAGGAGAACGTCCTGAATCCCGAGTCTTGACTCTTGACCACGCGAATCCAATGCGGTTACGCATGCAGGCAGCGGCCGCGTACTGTGACCCAAGCAAAAAGACGAATCAGGGGTGTACAGCCACGATGGCACGATCCTTCAACAACTTTATCTTTCCTTTCGCGTCAGGTACCGTTACGTATGGTACGGTGGTCGCCTCGCATGCAGGTCAATGTTATCTACCTGTTCGACGGTACGGTGGGTATGGCGTATGCAGGGGACGCGAAGTGGTATCCCGTACGCGCCGTGAGATCGTGTGCTTGCAGTGCAGGTGCTCCGTTAGTCAAAGCTTGCGGCCTTCTGTACCATGTTTAACAGCACGAAGGAGGATGCACAACGACTCGACCAGTGTGTGTGCTTGAAGCACATGCGGGGAGACGGTACTGCGTCGTCTACTCGTCTACCATGTACATTGTACATTCACAATTTTACTGAATGAGCGCTATACAAATATATACAATACAAGGACGTCCTAGCACGTGACAAACCTTCTACAGAAGGCTTCTACCAGCAGAGCCCATGACTTCTTCTTTCTCTAAGGTATGATCAGGCGGAATATTCAGTTCACGGATCGGGACGTGCGCGGGCTACAGATATTTTCGCGGGCCGAGATGCACACAGGAGGCTCGCGCTGTTGGCCGCGCCTTGGTGGCCCATGTTTCTCTCCTTTTTGGGTTGCGTTGGGCTTTATGTTCACGATTCCATTCCGTTCACGATTAAAAATATCGCTGCCGCCTTCTGGGCAGGGATGAATTTTGAGAGAACGGGCTCAGCGTGAAAACTGCAGCCAATTTTGAGCAACTAAACAGGTTCTAATTCGTAGTCTTTTGAGGATCAGACAAGTTTAGAGATTTTGATACGCATCCGTCGGAACGAAACAATGTCATTGGGTGCGAGGAGGTGCACCCATCCTGCATGCCATCGATCGATCGATATCTCCAAGATAAGGGCAATCGGACTAAAAAAATCTGAACAGTGAACAGCTCACAACTCACAAGTACACAATGCTGTTAGCTGCACTTTTTCTCTGCCTGATTTACGATACGAACAAGCTCGTTCTTTTCGGAATTGGCCTGATTTACGATACGAACAAGCTCGTTCTTTTCGGAATTGCAAGTAAGATGGCCCTAGGCCATAGTGATTTTGGCGATTGATTGACAACATAATTATTAGGACTAACAATTTGTCGAGATAATATTTGTAGATATTTCTAGGTTCCAACGATATTTTGGAAGCCATCCAAATGCCTATATAACCCATATCCAAATGATGGTTATCCAAATTGAAGCCATCCAATTCACCAAAAGATGGCAATAAAGATAGAAGAAAGGATCCGCGAAGAAGCAATGAAGAATTGCAAAACGCAGAGGCATCGACTAAATCGATGGTGGCCCGTCGAATTAGTCGATGGTCCATCGAATTAGTCGATGGTGATTGAAGACCGGTGTGTGTTCGTCTCTGGTGGGCACCGACCGAATCGATGGTGTGCTCATCGAATTAGTCGATGGTCCATCGAATTAGTCGATGGTGACTGAAGACCGGCGTGCGTGGTGGGCGACGACTATTTCGACGGGGTGCCCGTCGAATTAGTCGATGGTGCAAGTAGCCGTTGGAGTTCAAAGATTCAAAGAAAAAAAGGGGGCGACGACTAAATCGATGGTCCCTCATTTGCACCCATCGAATTAGTCGACGGTACGCAGAAAACTGGCAACAGCTAGCAACGGCTAGTTTCTTTAGTTGGGGCTATAAATAAGAGGTGGGCCGGCCATTTGAAGCGTGCTTGAGCTCAGGGAAGACATTGGCAAGTGTTCTACACATTCTTAAGTGCTCAATCCACCAAAGTGCTAAATAGAAGATCTAGGTGATTAGCAAAGTGCTTAGTGCTAGTCTAGACCCTTTAGCGCATCTCTTAGGTGTTTAGCCTAGAGTTTAGCGAGGTTTGCATACCTCTTTGCTTACCGGTGCTTGCACGCACCAAGTGTTGTAATCCGGAGCTTGTAGTCTTGCGAGACCCTCCAACCGAGTTTGTGGAGAGGCCGCCGGTGCTTGTCCATGGGAGGAGAGGCCCTTTGCGTTTGGCCGAAGCTCTACCAAGTGGAGGCGCCGAGGAGCATCCGAGGAGGGACGAGCGGAGACCCACTTGCGCGTGGGGAAGTCCCATGGTCACCCACAGAGTTACTCGACCGGGGAGTTTATGCCCTTGCGCGGGCATTCCCTTTGAGAGAGGCTCCAACCACGAGGATTAGGTCGTGAGCTTTCCGATACCTCGGTAAAAATCGCCGTGCCGGGAGTTTGCTCTTCTCTACCCTTTACCTTCCGTATTTCATACTCGCACTACTTTCCGCATTTACCTTTCCTAGACTTGCCGTGCTAGTATAGGATTAGACCTAGGGTGCAAAACTTTGTAGCGATAGAGATAACAACACATAGAGAAAATCTTTGAAATAGGTTTTCATATGTGTAATTGAAGCCTTACTTTTTAGAGATAGCTAATTCACCCCTGTTACACCCTGTTAGGTGTCACGGTGCCTTCAGGAACGACGATCTACAAGCGTAGAGACTACTACAAAGGAAAACGACAAGCCACCCCGGACACGATCACACGGGTGTCAGAGCGTCAGGCTGGTCTTGCCGTCTCGGATCTCGCATTGAATGCGTGGATTTCGTGGTAGCCTACGAGGAGTACTGTGGCTGTGTTTAGTTGATTGGAGGGAAAATATCTTTTTTCTATGAAACGTGTTTTATGAGAAGGATGAATAGGAAAGTTGAAGAGAATTGAAGGAAAATTTTTCTAGAAAGCGTGTTTTCTGAGAGGGATGGATATGAAAGTTAAAAAGATCTTTTGAAGTAAACATTGGTTGTGTTTAGATTGGAAGTAAAAAGTACTTTTTCTAGATGAATAGTACACTGGAAAGCGTGTTCTATGAGTGGGATGAATAGAAAAAACTTATTGGAGAAGTAATTTTTTTTTTAATTTGAACATGGCCATGCCTGTATGTCCCATGTCTGCTTAGTACACGGCCAATGCAGCTCTGCCAGCCCGGCACACGCGTACACCTGCTCTGCTCCAGTACGAGCCAGCCCACTGAGCACCGACGTTTCTGAACGGCGTCCTTCCGGGAAGGTGGGCCTGCTCATCAGGGCCATACTACGCGACTTCTTCGCATGTCGGTAGCGACTAGCGAGACAAAGGAGGTGCCAGTGTCACAGATTGCTACTGCCGTACTAGCCACATACTAGTAATCCTAATCCATCCCAACTATATTCAGCATTGGTTCCGAGATGCAAGCAAACAAGAACTCCATGGTCAAATGCATAAACTTTGAGCAGCTCAAGTGAAGCAGGGCCATGCCAGCTTAGGACCATCATGCTCGTCCCGGTCGGTCTAAGAAATCCGCCATTAATTAGCCTAGAGGCACCACGGCCATCATCGTCTCCTTTGTTTTTTCCCCCGGCTGGGAGAGAGAGCATCATGATCGCGGGTCATCAATAACCTAGTCACCCACGGTAGGATATATATAGAGAGAGAGAAAAAAACGGGGGATGGACCGGGCCTACCGTGTGCCCTAATGAACGTGTAGGTTCAAGGCGTTCCAGCCCTACACTTCACACGCGCAACTAATTGCACCTGGGCACGAGACCACCACGCGGACGGGACCGCCGTCTCAAACATCACCGTTACATTACATGCCAGCGCTTGCTGTTATTTTTTTTTTTTTTTTGGTCATCGATCGTCTCAACTAGATAGCCCGTCCAACATCCTGCACGATCTCACCGTCGTGTCTGTATTTTAACTGAAGGCGACAAAGGTTGAACGCGTAACAAGTGATCCTGACATGGCTCTGATCTCAGATCCTACTACGCTCCGCGATCGCTCTGACCGTGCGCATCCGCGTGGTCGCTGCGTCGACGGATCCCAATGGAATTTCAGTGCACATCAGAGCGGTGGCTGCGTGACGGAGCGGCAAGCGAAAAGAACCCCCAAAACAATCGCACCGCACCGAGAGGGCGGAGCAGGAGCAGACAGGGCGCTGCGCTGCTCCGGGATCGGGGCGCTTTCCACGTGATCCCAGCCAAAGCAGATGCTTGCCGTGCCCAAATTATACATATCATCGCCGTGCTACTAGTTTAACCACTAAACTAAAAGCGGACAAAAGAGAAGCCGAAGACCGGGCCATCACCCATGCACGTGGGGCCCATATAACAAAATCAAACGATCTCTCACACTCTCGCTTCGTCGTCTACAGCAGCAGGGCAGGGCAGGGCCGCCACAGGACAGGAGGCATCAGGCATCCTCCATCATCCCTACCGTAAAACGCTTTGGATTAAAGCTAAGTGTGCACTATGAAAGCGAGTAAAGGCGCTCGAACTCTTGGAGATCCCTACTGCCCAACTAGACGGAATGATGCAAGAGGAAAGTGCCAGTCAGATGTTTTTCTTTTTTGTAAATAAAGAGAGAGAAGGGAGAAAAGGAATAGCACTCAGCTTCGGCGCTCAGCCCTTGCTAGCTAGCATCAAGCACACAATAGTACGCTTTTGCACAACGCAGCTTTTGATCATTGCGGCTCATGCCGTGTGTTATCATCAAACGCAGTTGCAGTAACCGCAGCGGTGAGCCGGTGGTAACTGATAAACGCCATTACCGGCGTGGCGAACGGAACGAACGAGCCCGTGGCATGCGAGCCGCTGGCAAGAATGCGTGCCACCGGGAGGGGGAACGCGACGCGACACCGGGCAGCGCGCAGACAAATCTGGCTCCTTGGCTCCGTGCTGTTCGTCGCTGTTCGCGGCAGGCAGCTCATGGATCGCGACACCGGGCAGGTGCAGACAGTGGAGGGAGCAGGCAAAGGGTGCGTGTCATCCTTTGAAAACCTTAACTTTTCTTGCTACAGTAAATTTTTTAATAAATTTTCGCTTTCGCTATGTAAACGGGGCTCGTCTTGAATAGTCGTACTACCACAAGGCCCATATGCCAGTGGAACAGGTCCTGACTAACGAGTGAGCCAGGCCCCACTTGTCATAGCTGCGCATCGATGTGACTACTAGTACTAGCATGTCCATCGATGCTTGAAATCCACGGAGGATTTTTTTTTTCTTACAAAAAGCCACGGAAACGTACGAGTGCTCACACATCGAGTTTGTTGGCACGCAAAGAATCAGGTTCCACTTCAGCTTGTGTTGTGTCTACTACGTACCCCCTGCCCAGCGTGGAATATTTCGTTGCCTCCCCGACGAACCAAGCACCAACCTTCCACCGGGTGTATTTTTAATCCGTCCCGGATTTGCAAAGGCGACGCCAAAGAAATCTCCATTTCAACTAAAAGCGTGCGTTAATGTACCTTCTTTTCTTCGTCGGCTGTATAATGGCGTATGATAATCACAGCCGAAATCTCTTGCGGTTTCTAATTGGATCTTTCTTTTTCTTCAGTAGCAGAGTGGGATCCAAAGCAAAGAAGCGAAGAAGAGGGGAAAAAGATGAAAAGAGCGGCAGCCGAGCACCGAAAAGAAGCAAACGGAAAGCAGCAGATTCCCGCGCCACGTGTGAGCGAGACGGTTGATCTCCTCCGCCGATGGCAGCAGCAGTAGTGTATGTTACTGCTCCGGAACCAAAAATGGCGGCGTCCTCTCCCCTCCCCACGCTCTCTCTCCCCTCGCTCCAGCTCTAGAAAGCCGCGGCCGATCGGCTTATTTTTTCTTTTTAATTCTTCTTCTGCTGCGGCACCGCGCCAATGCCTCCCGCCACCACCGTCAGGCTGCTGCTAGCCTTCTCCGCGCTGCTGCTGCTGCCGTGCTGCGGTTTCTCTACGGCGGCCGCGGCGGCGTCGTCCGGTGATGTCGGTGGTGGTGTGGCCAGGCGGGTGCTGCACCAGCCATTGTTCCCCATCGAGTGGACCCCGCCGCCGTCGCCGCCGCCTCCGCCTGCTCCGGACTTCACCTCCGACCCGGCGACGCCCGACGGGCCTCCAGGCGATTTCTTCCCTCCGGCGCCACCGACGGTCCCCACCGGTGGCGGTGGGTCCACGACGTCGTCGTCGACGACGACGACCTCGCCGACCACTGTCGCGGCGAACGTCCCGACGGGCCCGTCCGGCGCCGGTGATGGAGGTCACCGCGGCGGCCCTGCCAAGGCGACCGTCATTGCGGCGGGGGCGGCTGCGGCCGCCGCGGTGGCGCTGCTGGGGTTCGCGTGCGCGTTCCTCATCTCCGGCCGCGCGCGCCGCCGCGGCGACTCGCAGAAGCTGCTCGGCCCCGACCGCGGGTCCGCGCGCCACCACGCGGCGCCGTCGGCGGCGGAGTTCCTCTACGTCGGCACGGTGGAGCCCACCACGCCGGGGCGCCACCACGGGCCCACCGCGGCCGACCTCGTCGGCTCCCCGTACCGCAAGCTGCGCAGCGAGCGCGCCCGCCGCGGGGTGGGACGCGACGACACCACCGACCACCCGAGCCCGGAGCTCCGGCCGCTCCCGCCGCTGCGGCGCGCGGCCACGATGGGCTCCTCCGACGAGGACGCATACTACACCCCTCGCCAGCGCTCCAGGGGCTCCGGCTGCGACGGCGGCGGCGGTGGCAGCGGGGCTTGCGGCGAAACGTGGAGTGAGGCCAGCGCGTCCAGCCCGCCCACCACAACCACCGCATCTCGCCGAAGCCTCCCCAGTCTCACCAGTGATTGCTTCCCGCCAGTCGCCGCCATTGCTGCGCCGACACCACCTCCTGCGCGCTCCCGTCGCACGCCCTCGCGCACGCGCTTCTCCGCCGGCTCGACCCCCGACATCAAGCAGGTGATCTCGCCGTCCCCGCGGTCAATGCAACCCTCCAAACCAACACAGGCGCCGCCTCCTCCGCCGCCACCGCCACCACCGAAGCCCAACACCGTTCCTAAACCTCCGCCACCGCCGCCGCCGCCACCTAAGCACGTTTCTAATACCATCCCAAGGCCCGCGGAGCCGCCGTCGGGGCCGACGTCGCGGCGCCGGTTGCTCAAGCCGTTGCCCCCGGAAGGGCCCCGCATTGCCATGCCGATGCCGATCACGGAGGCAACGTCAGCGGACAGCAACGGGAGCACTTCAATGCGTAAAGAGGACGACGCCATTGACGGTCTCGCTGCCAACGGCGAGCCACGCCCGAAGCTGAAGCCGCTGCACTGGGACAAGGTGCGGGCGACCTCCGACCGCGCCATGGTCTGGGACAAGCTGAAGTCAAGCTCATTCCAGTTGAGATCTTGTTACATAATCCCATTACATGTGCTGTTTATGGCTGGATATCAGTGAATTGCGCTTATTTTGAGGCCTTTATTTCAGGTTGGACGAGGACATGATCGAGGCATTGTTCATGAACAACTCAACGCCGGCTGTGGCGCCCAGGGATGTCGGGAGGAAGGCCACCGGGCCGCCATTCAGGGAGGAGGAGAGGGTGCTCGACCCCAAGAAAGCACAGAACATCGCTATCCTGCTCCGTGCGTTGAATGTTACGCGCGAGGAGGTCTCTGACGCACTGTTGGATGGTGAGTGTCACTATGCTGTTCCATGGCACAGTGCAGCACTGTTTTTGTGTGATGGAAAAAATTCAGTTGCTAATGTTTCTTGCAAAAGTAAAATCTCCTGATTGGGTACCCATTGATACAATTTTAAACATGAAGTTAAACAAGAGGCTTTTCTCCTCTTTCTATTCTAATTCACAAATTGGATTTGTTATCATCTATTGTTATTGGCATTCTGCCATTCAGCATTGGTAGGACATTCTTTTCAAATGTCAGCATCGTTTTCTTTCCCTTTCTATGAAATTTTCGTTTCGGAGCTTGATATGTTTACCTATTCAATAGTGACAGGTACTTAAAAGATGTGTTGAAACTAACAGAAACCTTGGTTCTTGATAGCAATATCTCAGCAGATTACTAGGACTCTGCCATTTTTCAAGCTGGCAGGTTCTGAGAGAAAAAATTGCACCCATCAACTTTTACATTGAGCATTTTCACCTATTCTAGAGGATAGTGTTACTGAACACTGGTGATAGTGCTGACATCCAAGGAAAATAACACTTGTTTGTGTTTTTCTTACTGTCATCAGAATTGTTTATGTCAATAATTCGGTAGACCTCAAGCTAGCGACACTCTGTACAGATTGTTCTGATTCTATACAGAAAGTCTGAATCTGAGGATGTTGCACACAATCAGTTTAATGTTTATGCTGGTGCCTATTTCTGTGTTAGCTCTTTGGACGTTTAGCATATAATCTCTGTACAATGGAGTTAGCTGACAGTTAATTTGTCCTTTCTACTATATAATCTAACAGGCAATGCTGAATGTTTGGGGGCTGAACTTTTGGAGACTTTAGTCAAAATGGCTCCTACTAAAGAGGAAGAACTCAAATTACGAGATTATAATGGTGACTTGTCGAAGCTTGGTTCTGCAGAGCGCTTTCTCAAAGCTGTGCTTGATATACCGTTTGCCTTCAAAAGAGTCGATGCCATGCTATACAGAGCAAATTTTGAGACTGAAATAAATTACCTAAGGAAATCTTTTGAAACGTTAGAGGTATGCTAAGATGCCACTCATACTACATTGATCTTTCTATCACTTCGTCATTTTGGTTACTATCGTTATCATTGATTTGTGTGTCAATCCCCACTGCAGATGTTAGACTTAAAGTTACCTTACATTTCATCACTTGTTTTTCAGGCAGCATGCGAAGATCTTAGAGGCAGTAGGTTGTTCCTGAAACTCCTTGAAGCTGTGCTGAGAACCGGGAACCGGATGAATGTTGGCACAAACCGGGGTGAAGCAAAAGCATTCAAGCTTGACACTCTACTAAAACTTGCTGATGTCAAGGGCACCGATGGTAAAACAACGCTGTTGCATTTTGTTGTTCAAGAAATCATTCGATCAGAAGATGCAAAATCAGAAAAGGAAGGTGCCATGATTATTCATAGCTCTAAAGATGAGCAGTTACGGAAGCAAGGACTGAAACTTGTCTCTGGGCTTAGCAGCGAGCTAGGAAATGTCAAGAAAGCGGCTATGATGGACTTTGATGTGTTGCATGGTTATGTCAATAAGCTAGAAACAGGTCTTGAAAAGGTCAAGTCAGTCTTGCAGCTCGAGAGGCAATGCACCCAAGGCCAGAAATTCTTTACAGCAATGCAAAGTTTCCTGAAGGAAGCTGAGAATGAGATCGAGCAAGTAAAAGGCGAGGAGAAGAGGGCATTGGTGAGAGTAAAAGACATCACTGAGTACTTCCATGGCGATACTTCGAAAGAGGAAGCGCACCCTCTTAGGATATTCATGGTGGTGAGGGACTTCCTCTCGACGTTGGATCATGTCTGCAAGGAGGTTGGCCGGATGCAGCAGGACAGAACAGTCATTGGGTCGGCCAGGTCATTCCGCATCTCTGCTACGACCTCTTTGCCAATTCTTAGTCTGTACGGACAACGAAGAGAGAACAACTCTGACGATGACAGTTTATCGTCATAGGTCAGCGAGGTTCCGGAACAAAGTCAGGGAGGTGGGGTACATTTTTAACCTTAGGAGCACCAAGGTTAGGGAAGACGGGGTGTATACATTCGGATCCTGTTGATTTTTTTTTGTACAAAAGAAAATAAATTATATCAGGTTCTCTTTCTCTCGCTGGCTTGTTGGGTTACTTGCACAACAGAGGTTGAGGCTTAGAGAAGCTGCTCGCTTTCAGTACGTAGCAGCGCACTTCAACTTCGGGGATATATGGCTATACTCTGTTCTTATGTAATTATGCTCATATATATAACCTGGGAGGTTGCTATCACTTATCATGATGTAAATTTTATTGTCCTCGAAACGGTTACAGCACGAAAGTGATTTTTTTTGTTAAAAAATCGCAAACAACTCATGTGATCTTTTCCACCAGAACCAGTCTCTTATGCATGCGGTGCTTCTGATGAATCGTCGGACATCAAACGCTTTAGATCACTATACACACAAGGTACAGAAGATCTAGCCTCAGCCCTCCCTCCTGATATCTGCAAAAGACGCAGCACCGTAGAGGAAAAATACGTGCAAGCTGCAAGCATAACTGCCAGCAAAGCTACCATCATAGTGTCTACTCCATTGCCAGAAGCACAGGCAAGCAGCCTTGCTCGTCCATGTCGCCGCCTTTTCTCTGGACAGGTGATCACTTCAGTCTTTTGCGTAGAGATAAAGAAAGGGTGGGGGCATGGCAGCGCAGAAAGCTTATTCTCATTTTTCTTTTTGAGGCAAATGACTGCAAGCTCCATGAGTTCTCTTCATGTGGATCGGTGGATGTCTACACATTAAGTGAAAAACGTGTTCAGTTCAAGTATCCAGCATATTTTGGTGTACAATACAACTAGCAAGATGACCTGCGCTATTTGCGTGCCTAGCTAGTTTTTTTATACTAATATTTTGATTTTATTTTTCATTTAGTTTATATAAAATATTATTAAACACTTATATTAGTTACTTTCATATTAAGCTATTTATGAGTTGTGCTTGCAACTATATGGATTTATCTAGACTTTTTTTATTAGAAAAAAGTACAAATTACTCCCTCAACTATAAGCAAGGTCTACATAACCTCTAAACTATTTTTTTTGTTTATTTACCTTGTATAAACTATGTCATTTGGTCTATTTTACCCCCTAATACAATTGTTTTTTTTTTTCATATACACGTGTCATATTACGTTCAAATTTTGCGAGACGATAGTAGACATCATAGTGCATGATGGAAAAATACAACATATTTTTTTGTCATTATTTTGATGGAGTAAGATATTTGATAATTAATTTTTTTTTGAGATACAACTGTTGGGGAAAATGGGGTTACGCAACCCAGCCCAAGGCTGAGCTGGCCAGGCGCACCCAGGCCCAAGGCTAAGCAGGCCTTGTCCCGGCCAGGCCGGTGGTGATCGGGACTCAGGCCATCAGGCCTAGCTACGCACGTGGGAGGAGCCATCACCCGTTCACCTAAGTCCTCAACGGCGGCCATCGGAAATCCGAGAAGGCTGCCGCCATTGGCCGGGATGCCCTAGCCGACGCAACGGTACGAAGCTCTCCGTGCTATCCACTGTATTTTTCCTTTCAGCCGCTTTCGATTCATATATCGTCATTTATGGCGCCTCGGCTGTTAATTTTTCAGGACCCGTTTTTGGTCCACCGAAGAGGATGAGTCGTCCCAAATCTGAAGTAATAGTAAGCAGTAGTTGGGTTAGAACTTCATCTCTCTAACGGATTTGTTTGCTGTATCTGCATGGAGGTGGAGATATATTACGAAAATTAGTCACCTGGTCCGAGTAAGGGCTTGTTTGGTTCCATCGGATTCAATCCGGGTCCAGAACAGATATAACCAGAAGTTTACGATAGGTACATCTAGAGACCGGGATTTATTCCGGGTCGGAAACTAATTTATTCGTGATGGATACATAAAGAGAGCCGGAATGATTCCCCACCTCTTGACTAGTGGATTGATTTCTTGTTTTTTGGTGTCACTATTGTTAGTAAATTAGCTCTTGACCCGGAATGAATCCCGGCCTCTTATGATACTTATCATAAACTAGCAAACATGCCCGTGTGTTGCTACGGATAAATTCTATATATACCTAATTTGGACTGCATCGTCCCAGAGATTGACATACTAAAGCATGTAACATTAAACATCCTTGTTTAGTCTAGCGCTGCCTCATGAGATTAAAAACCCAGTATTTGACTCATAAAGCATTAGAGGAATCTAAGGCTCTGTGGTTGGTCGATAAGCAGCCAGGTGGGCTGATTTTGTTGGGCTTATCGGCCAGCTGTTTGGCGAGCCAATTCAGTCGAACAACACCTGTAAGCTGCGCGCGGAATCAGCTCTAAGCCTTGGGCCAAGTTTCGCTGGGCTAGTTTTGCTAAGCTGGCTGTAAATCATACCCACTAAACCCAAGCCGATCCATCCAATAAGCTCGAGCCGGCCCAAGAAGAAATTCATGCCAGCCAACACGATCTCTCCTCCCCACCATTCGGCCCAACCCAACAAACAACTGCAGCATATAAAATCCCCCCTCAACCCTAGCTCTTATTCATTTCTCTCCTCCCCAACCAGTAACCCTGACCACCAGAACGGCGGCGGCCACCCATCCGAGATTCGAGCTATGAGGAGCAGGACTTGAGCTGCATTCAGCAGGACACCTTCTAGCCCTCAATCCCCTGATCCCTTGCCCAACTCCTGTCTCTCAATCCTTTGCTGTGATCAGATGCTGTTAATCTCTTTTGAAATGGGAGCCGCAGCAGGGGTCCCTTGTGCTTGTCGATCTGTATGTTTATTCGATGTTTGGATGCTCAATGAGGTACGGCTGTATGGGTGCCAATTGTGATGAACTTGAGTCGACGGGAGTTTTAAACTGTTTATTTTGTTAGTTTTAAACTGTTTATTTTGTTCCTCTTTCTTTTCTGTTCTATTTATTTGACATTGTTCTTGTTCCAATCGAGTACATCTTGGAGATTCAATTGAGCTTTGGTCTGGTGATTATTGTTGCAATAGGAGTAGGATTGGGACGATGTACTGATTCTGCATGCAATCGGAGTAGAAACGGTGGTGCGCGGGCTGTTATTATTGGAGGGGAGACTAACAAGACACTGACAGGTGGGCCCTAAGTGGTCAGGACGGACCACAAAAGGGCAGAATCAATACTTGCTTTAGAAATAGGTATAGGTATAGATATAGATATAGATATAGATTTCTTGTTATATTTTTATTCCCAGCCCGGATTGAATCCGATGGAACCGAACAAGTCCTAACAGAATCAGGGTCGGTTTCAGTTTCGGTGGAGGTGGGAGCGAGAGACCTCATATGCAGAGATCAAGGGCCCGTCTCACAGTTTTAGTGGTGTATTGCATCATAGCGTAAGCTGTGTAAAAGGGCTTGCCTCGTAGATTCGGCGGTGTACAAGGGACCTATCCCCGTATCTTCAGCTGTATACAAGGGCCCTTTGTCTACAGAAGCCCTTTGCAAGCTCCTGAGGTAGAAGCTTGTGGATTATTCATGGGGTCGACTAACATCGAAAATCATGTAAGTTATTTTTCCCTCTCTCACGTGAATTTTTATTTTAGAAAAAAAAACTTGACTGTCGTAATCTTGACTAGCTAGAAAGGTCTGTCTCTCATTGTTCAACCAAACTTTGATATAGCAATGATTATACCATCTCGTATTTCTGGATCATATCACATAGAAACACACACACTCCAATCTAGCTATCCTTAATAACTTTTTACTAAAATATTCTGATAAAAGAGATGTCTTCTTACTTTGTTTCTTGAAGGTGGACGATGACGACAAGTTCAGCAAATTGCCTGACGATATTTTACTCCATATCTTGAGGAAAACAAACATGCATACATCTATAAGGGCCAGCTTTTTGTCAACTCGATGGAGGCACCTTCCTTCCTTACTGCCTCATATCAACTTAACTATTTGGGACTTCATCCACTCCAACGACACTCTGGTTAATTATAAAGTGGTAGATAAAGCAATGGAAGATTGGAAGCTATGACCAAAGCTGCGAGAATATGTTTGGCTTCCCCAGGGAGTGAAAGGACTATGAAAACAGCAAGCCTTCGTCTCTGTCTAACTGCAAATTACCTATTTGACATTGGTGAGTTAGTTTGCAAAGCTATTCACAGCGGTAATGTGGAAAGTGTGGAGCTTGCCTTACCGACTAACTGTGATGTGGCGGATATGATGGGGCATGCAAAGAACCTGGTCTGTTTTTCTTACGCTTTCCCCGATCTCTTTCAGTGTTTAACAAGACTTTTTCTGTACAACGCTAGATTTAGTAAGTTGGAAATGCACCAGCTCCTAAATAGCTGTGAGAAACTACAACATCTGGAGTTGAACAACTGTGATACTGGGGATATGTCTGTAATGAAGATATGTTAGAGTGGCGCAGCGGAATCCGACCCGGCCCGCTGTACACACGAGCCGGTGTCTCACAGGCCTGTGTCCACGGAACTGAACAACAACCAAGGCCTCAGGCTAACTCAACCCAAAAGACTAGCCTACCTTATATGTTGTACTCCCCGACCATCAATTACCAATGTGGGACTAAAACTCTTCCATCACAACCATCTGTGTGACCTTACAGAAGACGTATCACAAGCCCAGAGTATAAACTCTCCAGTCAACTTGTGCGACCAATGGTCAAATGACCCAAAAGAGATATCAACGGGCTCTCCTGTCAACATGTGACCCAGAGATGTTATCCATTTTCCAACCTTCGGCTCTGATAGCACTTGTTAGAGTGGCGCAGCGGAATCCGGCCCGGCCCGCTGTACACACGAGCCGGTGCCTCACAGGCCTAGGTCCATGGAGCCCAACAACAACCAAGGCATCAGGCCTAAATCAACCCAAAAGACTAGCCTTGTAGGAGGAGGACTGCCCACCTTATATGTTGTGCTCCCCCACCATCAATTACCGATGTGGGACTAAATCTAACAATCTCCCCCGTCACACATCGGACCCAACTCTTCCATCACAACCATTCGTGTGATCTTACGGAAGACGTATCACAGGTTCAGAGTATAAACTCTCCAGTCAACTTATGTGACCAATGGTCAAATGACCCAACGGAGATATCCACGGGCTCCCCCGTCAACATGTGACCCGGAGATGTTACCAATTTTCCAATCTTCGGCTCTGATACCACTTGTTAGAGTGGCGTAGCGGAATCCAGCCCGGCCCGCTGTACACACGAGCCGGTGCCTCACAGGCCTAGGTCCACGGAGCTGAACAACAACCAAGGCCTCAGGCCTAACTCAACCCAAAAGACTAGCCTGATAGTATGAGGACTGCCCCACCTTATATGTTGTGCTCCCCCACCATCAATTACAGATGTGGAATTAAATCTAACAAGATCGACATGCCAAACTCGAAAATCTCTCATCTAAGACTCTACGCTTGTTGCTTTGAGAAGATAGAATTTTTATGCCTTCCGAAACTATCTGTGTTATATTGTGAATCTTGGATCTCTTCGCGCACCCCCTTATATTTTGGCTATGTTCCATGCCTTGAGGACCTGAGTCTTGCTTGTTCTGCAGCAAAATACTAATCTGGACTCAATTTAAGTGAGCTTTTACATGGTTCCACAAATATAAAAGCTCTTACTTTGGATTTTCATGGTGAGAAGGTAAGAGTTCCACAGACACTATTATAGCTTTTATTTTCTACTATTTTGCTTTATGTACCAAGTTGGATATAGGACTTAATAGGACATGCTAAGTGATATTGATTTTCACTTGCACAATTTATTTAGAATAAACTAGAAATAGAACCGTTCCTGTAATTGTTATTTTATTGATTAATATTATGACAAAACAATATGCTCAATAAGCATAACTAGAATGGAATGTGATCTGGTCCACTTGGTCATATATTTGTAACATTTTTTTCACCAGATATGGATGCTACCTGAAGGAAAGAAGCTCTATACTTCATTCAACAAGCTAACCAAGTTGTTTATACATGGTATCTATGTCAAATTTGGCCTTCTATGGACAAATTGCTCTTCTTGAAACCGTCCCTTCTCTCAAGACATTTGGAATCGAGGTACTTGTTGTTTTCTTGCCCTTTAATGCTTCATTAGGGTTTTGCACTTTTATTTTGCACCATTCGTTTTGTACTTTGTCTAGTTTTTTGCACTCTTTACTTTCTAGTCATGCCTTTGATTCTTTGTTTAGGTTTTTGCAGTCTTTATATAATACTAAAATCAGTCGTTTCATTTTGAATTCAGGTGTGGAATCACATATGTGACGTGGACACTGAAGAAACCAGGAGAGCATTCTCTAAAAGAACTAATCCTTGGAAGAAAAGTAACAAGCTCAACAGCTTCATGCATCTGCAATTAACAAGGCTTGAATTTGTGGGTTTCATGGCAATCAAGAAGCATGTGCAGTTTATTAGAGGTGTCATGGACTATGCAAGTCTGGAGACCATTCTTTTGCAAGTTAAAGATCCATGTGAATCCTGTGATGCAGTGAACAGCAATATGACGAGCCCACGAGCCCAACAGGTACAGTGTTTCCAAAACATAAATATGAGCAAGATATGATAGTGGATCAGCTTGGGATTGGGGTTTCCTGCTCCACAAAAATAATCTTTAGGACATGATATGGATGGGGGTAGAAGCTAAATCTAGTTCTAACCAGTAAGGTTTCTTTGTTTAGCACTTGAGAGAATAATGTTATGGATTGGAATTTATTTGGATTGACAAACAGGTTTTAGCATTGTTATATAATTTTTGTTTCACCTTGTTTCTGGCACCAATTCATGAAAGTTCTCTTCCCTAAGTATTTTGGGCTTGTTCCTTCAGTATTTATCTTTTTATAAATAGTGGTGTGGTCCACAGTATATTACTAAAAAAAAGCCTTATGAGAATGTATTACGTGTTCTCCCGCGGTCCTGCCATCACTTTACAGGGATGACAACTGATGGGAACAAATGGGAAAACCCCTTACACCTCATTTGGACGCCATCATTGGAGCATGGAAAATTTGGAATTTACGGGCTTACTGATATTTGGATCATCGATATTTGGGTCATATGGATTGGACTTTGACTCAGCGAGGATTGCATTTCTATATTTTGATGTTTGGAGGAGTGACTGAATTTCCAGGATTGTATTTGCACCTGCAAATTGTCTTTTCCCCCTTCGAGAACATAACATGTTTGTCATCAAGTAGGACCAATAGAGAGTTGAAAGAGGAATAAACACTTTGAAGCTACACGAAAAATGAAATGCCGAGGCCTACAGCCTAAAGTCCAAAACGCAATAGGCCTTTTTATAAAGGATGGATATCGCTGATTCAAAATTTCAAATAGAATTACAGAACAGGGAATAGCCAATCACATGCAGAACAACTTATCAAAAGGAAGATTACATTGATGTCATCATCAACAACTCAATTCAAGGTACTTGGCTGACGCAAGTGGAATGTTCAGACATGTGCCGTATAACTAAGGAGATCTGCAGTTACACCAACTTATCTAGTACAGTAACATAAACCTCGCAACGTCTAACACATGCCGTATATATAGACTGATATCATGGCAATGCTATGTCTAACTCACATATCTCAAAACTGCACGAATTGGTAATTACAGTCGAAAATTTAATCATGTTAATATAGGTCTTCAGATCACAAAACTGCACGAATTGCTTACAACTGAAAACTCAATGATCGCAATGCTACGCACAACTCACAGATAGCAAAACTGCACGAATTGCTTAGAGCAAAAAAATGCTGGAGCAGAAACAGGTACACGAAGTGAATAGTAAATGAGTAAAAAACAGATACTATTTTGCCTCACCTTGAACACAAAGCAAGCAACCCACGGATATTTCAAACCAACATATACAAATTCGAACACAGCAAGATCATGATCAATTAAAATGCTCATGAGAGCCAGCTAACCATACCATGTGGGCACGACGACTACCAATCAGTTTAAGGTAACATTTATCATAAACTGAGATGTAGGTTGTCTGGTTGCCAAAGAACAACAACTAAACAGCATTACTCAGGCCACTCAGCCACATTAGCAAAAAGTACTTCCAAGATCTCTCCGTCTCCTAAACTCACAAGCTGCAAAGACAACAGTACCAAAAGTATGACCAGATACGACTTCCACAAACACTCATCCATGAAACTTTCTAAGAGCAGTCTCAAAGACGGCCTGCATGTGAGCATAATCTGTCTCCGAAGGCACTGGTGGGGTGGCAGGTCTTCAAACATAGTCAGGTCAACCTTCCTCTAGGACTTTCGAAGAAAATATGTTCTGAAGGCTTTCCCTTTCCTACAATACAAGGGAAGAGATAGTATGCATGTCAGTAAAACAAAGGCAACAACTGAACATAAAAATTTAATTAAACAAAAAATATTATCAAGGATGAATAATCAGTATTACCTAACCTACATATTTATCTAAAAATATAAACCAACCAAACAAACTCAAACATACCAAAATGATGTTCTCCAGATGAATCTGAACTAAAAACATAGGTTAACAATGAAAAAAGAACACAAACAACAACACAATAGACAAGAGATAGCATAATTGAGCAATGACATTTGACTTGTGAAAATGCTAGAAGAACAGGCAATACCTTAGCTTAGCCAACCTTGGCAAAAGCTTTATATTTGGCTTTGTGGAATTATCACTCAAATCTGGCATATCCTCATACCCATGTTCACCCTTGCACGGGGCCTTTACTTCATTAGCCCTGAATCAAAGGACAAAACCATGCCAATATAGGTCTTCAGCAATCAGCAGGTTACTAATTTAGGCAACTTCTAGTGCTCTCAAACAACGATTGTTGTTCAAATAGGTGTTGGTTTTATGTCCGAAACTAATTGCGACCAAAATGCATTTTTCACATGTAAACAAACATTTCAAAAATTATAATCTGATGCCAAAACAAGCAGAAAAGTACCAAATCACTTTTAAATAAAAACTTTTCATCAGGTAAAACAAGCTTTGATATTTAACTAGAATCAGACTTCAAAATGAATGATGCATATCCTCACAAATCAAAGGCACAAGTTCAATTTTCCATAAAACAACTCCCATGTGGGTTCGAAGCATTTGACAAGAATCAAATCATCTTCACCTACATGCTACAACCCTCATGTGGGTTAGTATTAAATCATAACTGCAGCAAAACTCAGCAATGATAACTAGTTTTTCCTAAGAAAATATCGCTTATATAAATGACAGTGGAGAACAAAACAATACATTTCAATGATCTTGTCTTTCTTCTCAAAGGACCGCTCTACGAGGGCTCTAACCCTAGCATCCTTACGCTGTGATTTTTCAGGGATTGCCCTGAAATACAACAAATCACATGTGTAAAATGTTCATTTAAATGCACGTGTTTTTACAGTAAAATTAAACTAAACTAACCTTGCCATTTTAAGTTTTCAGCAGAAAAGATTAATGCTAGAAATAACTTAGGCTACATCTTAAGACCCAAACATTGATCGCCTAGGTTAATTAAGATCAAAATAAACTTTCACATTTAACCACTAAACTCTATGTTATCATATGAGCATTGAGCACTCTCTAAATTGCAATCAGATACTAAAAACAATAAGTATCAAATCAGCTTGCTACATCCCCTCCAGTCCGAGACGCTCATCCCTCCCTGCGTTTTCAAATCAGACCAAACAAACGTCTTTGACAAACGAAAATCGAGGGTTTTCTGGGAGATAAAAGAAGGTTATAGTGATTCCCACAAACCCATCTCCCATCCAAACTCCCTAAATCCCCACCTGCACCGTCTTAAACAACCGAAATAAAAGGGTTTTGGAAGAGGCATCCCTCTTTGTGATCCCGATTCCCAAATCGGACCGTCTTTGCTAGGGTTTTGTGGAGAGAGAAACGAAGGGTTCTCTCTGTCCAGCTAAAGAAATGTAAGTTGACAAGGTTAGGGGAAGGTATCTCACCTCTCCATGGGCGACGAGGGTGGAGGGCGGCTGCACGGGGGCAGCGGGGCGACGAGCGGTGGCGCTGGTGCGGGCGAGAGCGAGACCAGGTAGGTGCGGCGTCTTGGGGAGTGGGTGTTCGTGATTAGCACCGACCTCTCATCGGGTTTTTTTTTATAAGGTTTAAGGGCATGTACAAGCCTGAGACAGCAGCTGTCTTTATACTGCCACACAAGCAAAACCAGCTGACGTGTACAACAATAAATGAGGAGAGAGACGCGAGCTTTCGTCTCGCGAGACGACGGCCGTGGCCCGTGCTCCGAGAAGACGTCGATGCGTTGTACAGTTCGTCTTCTCCCGACGACGATGCAAGCCGATCCGGTGTGGGCACGCTCCTCGTCACCGAACTGCCTACGCTGACCCACCTGCTTCTCGCCGCCGGATGCCTGCGTCGACCCACCTGCTCCACGCCGCCGGCACCGAGCCACCAAGCGACGCGCCTCATGCCAAGCTGCTTGCTCCGTCCGGCCGCCGGGAGTGCAAGAGAGATCAAGATGAGAGAGAGAGATGAGACCTCCAGAGGTGGACGCCGTCCAGCGCCCTGTCGAGGTGCGCCGGTCGTCAGACGTTGCGCAGACCTGCCTAGCTGCTTGCTCTCGCCGGCCGCCGGGAGTCCACGAGCACGAGAGATCAGTCCTCCAGAGATGGTCAGATGGGGATAAGGGCAGCAGCAATATGAGAATAAAGGTAGTCTTTAGAGGCTTATAGGTACCCATAGTCATTGTGAGGGTGGTCATTATAGTGGTCCATAGTATAAGCTACCCATATGGCTATGGGCTGGCCATAAGAATAAAATAGTCTTTTATCTCTTTCTTCCCCCCCTCTGACCATCTCTCTCATGCCCATCTCTCTTGCACAGCGCACAGTTTGGGACTACTTTTTTCCACTGGCCCCACCCTTACTACCTGCGCGTGGACTCAACATTGTGTGGTTTGAGATAAATCTATAGCCTAATGTAGCATGGCCCACGCTTAAAGACCAGTTGGGCAATAAGCATTGCTCATGCCCTAAGCATGACGGAAGCTGTCGAGCGATGAGGCAGTCTGGTCTGGTCACGGGACTGATTTTTCGCACGTCTGTGGCACAATCCTTTCCAAGAGGGCTTGAAAATCATGAAAACAAATTTAGATTCTTGTGTGAACTATCCTGTGAAAGCCTTTGCTTAATTATCTTTCTTGTGTGAACTATCCTGTGAAAGTCTTTGCTGAATCATCTGAGCAGTGGTGATTATGATATATTGTATATATGGTTCACTAAGAGATTTATGAGAATTATTTGAATGTATCATGCCTTCTTCTATGTAAGTATCAATATGGCTACAAAGATCAAATTGTATAAGATCACCATATTTTACGTGCCACAAAATAAATTAATAATCTTGCAGACAGCGAAAAAGACAACAGTTGTCTAAACTGTTGTACAAGCTGTCTGTGGAGCCGTCTGTGTATGCTAAAAAGACCGTAGCTGTCTAAACTGTTGTACTTGCCCTAAGCTTCTCGTCGTCTTGGGAGTGGGGTTTTTTATTATTACTTCAGTTGGTAACGAGGGGGTCTTCTTAAATTACGGAGTACCTAATGCGGCCGGTACTGAACTGCTTACGGAAAAAAAAATCCTTATGCGTGAGTAATTTGGAAGATAGTTCAGTTGACTCATACCAAATTGTGACAAAAACAATCCGCAAAATAAATTAAAAACAAAACTACGTTATGTGTATTGTTTTATGAAATATTTTCAATAGGAAAAAAATGCATACACCTTATTCTTGTAAAATTCAACAAATTATTCCATTGGTTTGGTGTGAACAATAATAGAAATTACATCATGAAATGATGATACAAAACATGTACTTGCTGTAGCAAAATAAACGATGCGCCCTAGGAGAAAATAATCACAAACTTTCTTAACCGAGCTATATTTCCTTTTCGTTGCCATCTAAATATCTAACAAATTCAGAGAAAATGGTCTCAGCATTGTGGGGCGGATAAAGTCTGATATAACAAAGTACAAAACTTCCTTCAGGTGGCGTTTTCCACTACATACAACCCGTATATACCTGTGATACGGTTGTTATCCATATCGAGCATATCGCAAACACTGCTCCTAACAAACAAACTGCTCCTAACAAACAACTGCCAACACTGGACAGGAACGAGGAGTACGCAATTCACCTTTGCGATTCTCATTAGTCACTACATATGCTATTTTTGGACAATATGGAGGAGCACCTGTGGAGGCTCTTCAAGGAATCGTATACGATTCAAAATGGAACAAATACAAAATTCTGGCTGTGCCTCTAAAAACATGCCATTTACAGTTCCTCTCTTCGAAAGTTGAAAAGCTACCAGAAGCTAAAGCCCTGTCAATCCTTGCATATGCTTCTTCATCGCCCGATCTCTCCTGTGATGATTCCGGCCACCTCCCCTTCCAGGGCCACCACCCCTGGGTGCTGGCCCACCTCGAGCAAAGCCTTGTGCTGGATCATGATCCTCATTGTCCTCTGCTGAACGGTCATGGTTCCTTCCCCCTCGTCTTGCACCACGGCCAAAACCTTGTCTTCCATTAGAATTGGCATCTTCCTCAACTGGATTGCCCTGATTTGAGCCCCCTCTTCTACCACCACGGCCAAATCCTTGTTGACCATTAGGGTTCGCATTTTCCTCAGCCAGGTTGCCTTGATTCCAGCCCCCTCTTCTACCACTATGGCCATAGCCTCGTCCACTGGAGTTCTCATTCTCCTCTAGAGGATTGCCTTGACCCCTGCCACCCCTTCTTCCCCGGCCACGGGGATTTGAAACTCCTCTGCCATAGTTGTTTGCAACATCAACCTCCTCTTCCTCCACATCTATATGTTGCCTATTGGGAACACCAAAAGGAACATTTCCACCACGGCCAAGACCATAGATTGTATCTTTTTGAGTCTGCCTCATGGCAGCTGCCTCTCGAGCATTGGATACAGCAACTGAACCAGCAACCTTGTAACTGTAATTCTTCCCGTCCTTGACATAAAACTGCGGTTTCTTCTGTGAACTCCATCTTGGGCCATGTGATGAAGCGTCAGTGTCATTGGCACCATCAGCTTCCTCATAACTTGATTCTACCACACTGAAGCCAAGGTCATCAAATGAATCATCGTACTCATCCTCATATTCATATTGGGAGTCAAGGATAACAGATCTAACAGCATCTTTGGCATTTTTTGAGTCCAGAATTGCAGTGTCAGGAAAATCATCGTTGGCCTTTCTCGTAAATCTACCATGTGGGACAGATGATACAGATGAAATCGATGATCCCTGGAATTCTGATGAAACTGCAGAAGATGGGCCCTGCGATGCTGAAGTTGCAGAAGATGGGCCATGGGATGCTGATGAAGTTGCAGAAGATGGGCCATCTTGAACAATGTAACGTGCCTCAGGAACTTTATGGGGTTTCACTGTAATTTGAGGTGCACTCTCCACCAATATGCCCTTCCCTTTATCTTTCACAGCAGTTGGTGCCAGATTTTTCCGCGGCATCTCTTCTAATGATGTGTCCAGAGCTAGAAGATCTTGATGAAGTGTTCCTTCTAATATTCTTTGGATAACTTCCTCAGGGTTCAGGTTGTAGGCTTCCAGGCAAGCAGCAAGGAAACCCTTCCCATAATCAGGGAAAAGATCCCTTATCTGACTAATCTTGGACTCAACCATCGCCGTTTCCTCATCCTTTTGTTGTAATTCACCACCATGAGAAGAGACTGGCAGATCAGGTACACTATTCCAAGTACGAGTAGATCCACACAAACGTGATATGAACTGGAACTGCTCATCATCCATGTATATCCATCCTGTTAAGAGTAGAAGAAACATAAATACATTTTACGGAAGGTCTGTCATCAATATTAATTCGAAAGTAGAAGATGTACTGGTGCATTAATTAATCAATGCTGTGGTAAATTTTTCACATGAAATAATCTAGAATAACTGGTACACTTTATTATGAAACCATAACTCAAGTATTGAGGATGATGCCAACAAAATATAAGTACCAGAACAGTTGAAATGTTCAATACAAGACAAGCTTTAATCAGGTTTAAATCTTCCTTTCGTCTACAATTAACAACTAATGCAGAAACATGTTAGAACTCACTTAGAAAATTATACATAAGAAACAATTGATTAGCAAAGTTTTTAAGTAAAATGATCGATGTTTGTAAAATTACTTGTGTAGTTTCATGTGGCACATCCTTTCATTAAAAGTTAACTGTCTATATCCGACCCTTCAGAAAAGATATGTAGGAGTGTTCACAGGGAACTAAACATCATCTAAACAACACACAGAAAACAACAGCCATATGAAAGGGGGAAATGTCAAGTCAAATGTCATCAGACTCATAAGCACGAAAAATCCAACTGAATGGTGATCCTAATAAGAATATTTCCTTTTTAACACATGATTTCAAATTCCTACTATTCAAAGTTTGCCATTTATTGGGAGATGATACTTCATGAAACTGCTAGTCTAAGCTTATAACAAAAACCAGTGAAACATAACACAGTTTCAGCTGTGTTAACTTTAACTCACAGTGATTGTAAGAGCAGGCTTCACAGTAGGATGTACGTTTTTTTTTAGGAAATCGGCAGGGAAGCTCCCTACCTATTTTTTCTTTGTCATTAATATGTAAAAGGATATGTACAAGTTACAATGCAAACAATGAACATTTTGCATAAATATGTATACCAATATATGCAAACAATGCCCTTGCATGAGGCATTAGGTCACATACTAAACATTACAATCGTTAATCGGGTGAAATAATTTTATTGTGTACCTTTGTTCCGGATGTCGTCAATCCGGCTCATTAACTGAAATTCACTTTCAATTGATTGGAGGAAAGTATTTCCAAGGTTCAGTTGAGAAGAGTATGTGGCTTCTCTATTTATATCTTTGAGTGTTTGAACCAAGATATCTCCTCTGATCATAGGGTCTTCAACATTAGCTGGAAACATCTTAGTAGAAGTTTGAGCATCATGCTCCTTAAGTTGATCTTTTAAATAGCAGTAGTGCAACAATCTCCAACCAAATCTGACTGCTCTCTTTGACAACATCCTTATACCAAGAGCAGTATCACTAAGCATGCTGTCAGGTGATGCCTCTCCATTGCTCTGGGACTTGGACATAACTTTGAAACCCTGAAGCAATGATGGTAGCAATGAATCATGCAATCTTGAAAGGGTATTCAGTAATTCCTCGACACCATAGCTGCAATCAAGAAGGAGAAGCACCATTAAAGAGTGACAGAACAGGGAAGGATCTCAAACGCATCAAACATCATTGGGATGAATGAGAAGCTTACCTCATTTCAAAATTAGCACAGAACAATAAAGCAGCAGGTTGATAAGCACCAACAAAGGAATCCAGAGTAACAATTGCATCATTTACAAAATCTAACGCCTGCAGTAAATTAAGTTTATCATTAATTCAGGGAGTGGGAGGTGAAATAGGAAATATACAATATGCAAATAAGAATAAGTCCAACATGGATAGAAGTAACCTCCAAGAAATCTTTATGAAGTTGAACATATCCATTATCAAATGATCCGGTTGAAGTGAGCACCTGTATTCAAATGTAGTTAAGATAACATCAATACATATGAGATATTTGGAAAGAACTTGTACCAATAGCTGAATAATACATGACAAATCCATCATTGCTATTATTGGTCCTCATCAAAAGTTTAGTTCATCCGGTAAATACTTGGCATATGTAACTTTAGGCCTTGTTTAGTTTCCACAAACTTTGCAAACTACATAGGGCCTTAGTAAATATTCTTTAAAAGGAAATCACTACGTTTAGGTATCATCATTATCAAGTGCTGAAATTTGATGACAAGTACCCTGGAGCAGCTAACAAATCGTCTCAATTGCCAGAAACAAAATCTTTTGACCAAATTAGTCATGCACTAGTAATGCTTAAGGAACAGGGAACAGGGCATTTATAGGAAGTTTAATAGAGATACACAGTAAACAATGAGGGAGAAGAGTCAAGAGTGTAAGATTATATATACTATGCTAAGTGGACCAGATATTGCACATGATAGTACAACACGAACATCAAAAGAGGCCACGAAATGGAAGACAAATTGCACTTCAAGGCAGTGGTCACAAATTAAGGAATCATCACTAAATAATCATTGGTAGCATGAATGAAAGAACTAAAATTTTGGATCTAAAAGAAAAGTGCATGAAATACAAGAAGTCCCACCACACCTAAATGCGGTTTCTCCAGATTAACAGTAATTATTAAACAATGTTATGGAATATTGCTATCAAATAAATAAGATATTTTATCAATTCTATGAGTGAATACAGGTGTAGAAACAAATGTAAAGGTCACCTGTAAAGATGTCATGCACCTATCATGCATAGTGTGGAAAATGCCAAGGAACTGGGGAATGACGATATTAATGCCATCCAGGGCATTTGGCTGCACATTAATAGCATTTGTAACCTGGAGATGCAAAAAGAGAGTGCTCTTTGTCAACACAACTGTCCACGACTAAGGAAATTTAGCTAAAAGAACAAAATAGTTTTCAAACTAATTTGTAATATAAACAGAAGTGTTATAGACAACCAAAATAACAAAAAGCTGGTTCAGGGACTAACCAGTGAACTTGTTAACTTGTTGTTGTCATGCTCATATATAGCACATATATCCAATAATTTTGGCAGATCAAGTAATTTTTTCTCCAGCAGAAGGGCTACAATGGAACATTGTGGAATTGTGAATACTGTATACTTTGACCGATGGTGCACCTCAATAAGCCCCACACAATGAATATGCGAGTAGTACAATTATACCTGTATGCTCCTTTATGCTAAGGGACTCACCACGACCTGCACCAGGATCCTTGTTTGAGGATCTAAAGCACGAAAAGGAAGCAAGTCATAACAAACAAATGCAAATTAGTGAAAAGGTTGTACAGAAAATGAAAAATGATCAAAATCTCACATGCGGTAGAGAACCATAAACACACGACGACAAAGCTCAAGCTCTCCAACAACCAAACTTGCTACTGCTCCCTTCGGGGCCCGGTGTGGCAAATCATACCACCGGTGCCTGAATTGTAGGTAACTATCGAGGAAGTCATGCAAAAAAGTATTCTGTGCCACTGGGAAACAATAGAAGTTAGCATTAATATGTCACGGACAAATATTAGATGGTTGATTCCATAGGTAACGATAGTGGAATACTTTCATACTAAATTAATCATATTAACAGACCTATTGATTCAATTATTGTTTATTGGGATAGCTTCTTTTCAAGAATCACAGACACATGAAGACAGATCCTTATGCAGTTATATCCAAACAATAGTATTGGCAGATGTCAGCCGTATTCAGGAATGTGGCAAGAGTGCAAATAGTGCCTGATAGTGCTAAATACATGTATCAGGTGTACAAGAGTACATTGGTAACATATGCACACTTGACTAAATCTTATCGTGTTCAAGTCAGCCAAAGATGGGAGAGCGAGTTCCCACCCACATTTGGGCTACAGAGATTGGATCCGAGGTATGAGTTTGAGCATATGCAGTTCACTACCATACTCTTGTCAACTGATATTTACTCTCTAAAGAAAATGTGGTTGCTATTTGTTTTCATAGTAAACTTCAGATAGCATGCCTCTTTTGTGATATCAGAATTATTGATATGCAAACCACTGCATAGACATCTCACGTGTAGTAGAAACTTAATTCAATTCAGATATAAAAAAATAATTCAGGTCACGGTTTCAAGTTTTGAACAGATTGGTTGAGATTTTCACTGTAATTAGAGCACAATTGAAAACGCAACTAGCAAATAACTAATACTAGTTAGCAATATGTTTTTAGGGACTGCCACTTGAACTATCCACAACAACCTGGTATAGTTTAAATTGATGCACTGCAAACATAATTTGTTAGAGCCTTTAACTTCAACTTTAAATTTAGGCAGGAAAATATCTAAGAAAAAAGCAAGTATTAAGTACAGCTGTTTAAGCCACTTTCACACTTAAAGTGAATTGCAAAACAAAGATACTGCGATATCCCAAGCATCCATCCATGCAGGCAGAATCAGATGTTTATAAACATGAAAATTTCCACTATAATTTTATGATTAAATGATAAGTATAACAAGGGTCACTAAATTTGAAAGGATAAGTATAACAAGGGTCACTAAATTCAGTCGATCAACAACACAGAAGCGAGCAATGGCAGGTTCGATCAGTGACCAATATCCAGGCGAGTGGTTGCACTTACCCTGGCGCCAGAACTCTCTAGGTTTGGCCCGGAGGAGCGCGGAGAGCGCGTCGTTGAGGAGGTCGACGACGGCCTGCGCCTCATGTGCGTCGAGGCCGCCGAGCCCCGCCGCGGCCGCCTCATCATGTGGCAGGTACGCGACGAATCCATCAGCCGCCCCGCCACCAGCGCTGCCACTGGTGCTCCTTCCGGCGCCGGAGTCGGAGCCCGACGCGGAGGACGAGGCGGTCGACGATCGGAGCGCAGTGGTGAGCGATGGCTGGGACGGGGGTGAAGGTTTTGGGGCCGCGGGGGCGGCGGATTTGGGGATGTACCGCTGCTGCTGTGGCGGCTGCTGCCTCGGCCCAGGGTTGTGGTGCTGGCGGCGGTGTTGGGAGGCTCTGGATTGGTGAGCGGGCGGCGCGGACGACATGGCTGGATCGAGGAAGGTGGAGGCCGAGACGCCTTTGCTTTACTCAGGGAAGAGAAGGAAGTCAAGGTTTTCGTCCTCAAATTGGGGGTTTCGCAAGATTCCGAGAAACCGGAAGGTTGATTGAGATAATATTCCTACGCTTTTCTTTTCCTGCTAATATGCTTTGTAGTAATAGTTTATCTTGCACAGTACCAAACTATAAAGGAGTTGATGGAAAGCTAATAATTCCTTGTATTTTCCCAAACACAAGAGTCCATCTAGGCAAAAACAAGCTGGATGGAAATCAGGATAAATTGGAAGGGAGCGTATCCCATGGAAACTATGGAAACTCCCTCTTGAACCATAGGATCTCCATCCGATGACTACATAGAGAGGTGGAACAATTTCGCAAATAACCCCTCCCACCTCCTCCCGTCAATCCGTTACGGAGACCTCCGTCCCGTTCCGTCGCCCCTCCTCCGTTCGGTTCCGTGACCCCCGACGCCACGCCAGATACCCAGGGACGGATCTACAGTTATGCCTGGGTACCCAGCTTTTTTGAGCAAAAACTAAGTACACTTCAAGTGTACACACTAATACATATGTATAGGCATTGTGTTGGGCCAAATTTCTTTCTTATTGGAGTTTCCAAACGTCATATCTGGCCCAATTGCACCACCGCATCCCCCGTTCACCTTCTCTCTTCGACCGCCTTGGCTCGACCGCTCAACGCACACCAAGTCACCGGGTGCCCCTGACGACGACGGCGTGGTGTGTCCAGCTCTGCTCCTCGCTGCTGCAACTTGGCTCTAGTGTCCGGCTACTGCTGGTTCTCTACATTGGCAAGAGCAGGCAGGGCTTGCGATTGCACATACTGGAGGCATAGGAACAGATCAGGTATGAACGAGCAGCTGCGTACTCTGATTTGGAGAAGAGAGGGCTGCGAGGGGACCTGATACTTGTCATTGAGATGAGTGGTTGGCCTTCGGAGAGTGCTCGCTGGGTGAAATACTGAAATGAATTCATTTTGGAGGGGCTGGAAAGCAAGTGCTGCTACTGCCTGCTTCCGGTGGAATGGTGGATTCCCTTCTTGGATTTGGTTTGCTTGCTAGCTACAGAGAGTGGATAGACAGAGAACGACTGAATGATCTTGCTGTCTGCTTCCTCAAATATTCATCATGTACTTCCTTTATGTAAATATAGGTATTTGCAAAAAATGAAAAAAATTTGTTGATTTAAAAACTATTTGGGATAAAGCTTCAAAGACAATTAAATTATGTCCAAGTTTCACATCAATGCCGTCCCGCTCCCGCCAAGATTTTATTTTAGCTGTTCAACTAGCTTTTTTGGGGGGGGGTTTAGAAGGTGGGAATACCTGATCCCGCGACCGCGACGCCGCCGTCCGAACTCCCTCCCTCGAGACGCCGCCGTTCTACACGCGCCCGACCCCTGGGCCCCTGGACGTCTGAGGGAGGGACCCCGAGGAGCTGGACGTGACCCCGAGCTCCTGGCCTGGACGTCGTCGTGGTCGTGACCCCGAGCTCCTGGACGACGTTGTCCTGGACGCTTGCATGGACGTCGACGCCCACGACAACGCCTGGATGAAGGAGGCCCACGGGGCCACGGCGCCAACGCCTGCATAGAGGACGCCACCCACGACGTAGTTTGCATGGAGAAGGCCCCCGTCTCCAACGCCTGCTTGGACGAACTCTCAGCGTGGATTGTTCTGTTCCCTGCTGATTGTGCTGTTCATGGCTGAAACTTGATCAGGCGGTGAAGTACAGCTGCTGAGAAAGTATGCTCCATATGTGCTCCCCGAGTCCAGACTCCAGAGTTCACACGATGGCATGGCAACGGCGCTAGTGTCCTTTGCTGCTTTCTCGCCTATGCCGATGCTACTGCATGCGCAAGCGCAACCGGACAGCGCCGTACGTGCACGCATGCCCGGCCCCTCGATCGCCATGGATGGCGCGCAGCCGTGCGCGAGGCTGGCCGGACCTCGTCGTAGCTCGACGGCGGCACGGATGACGCGTCTCGCGCCCGTATAAACTGGACGTACGTCCCTGTAGCACGGCGATACGGTTGGGTGCGCCGCCCTCTGGGCCAGGGATCGGGGGCCGGGGGGTCATCTCCGTCGCCGCCATGCAACTACGCCAACTGCCGTCGCGGAGTGCCGGAGCCGACGAAACAGAAAGTCGCGGAGGGGGTACGGGAACAGAACGACCGATGTTTCCTAACGGAAGGTTAGGGAACGGGATGGATGGGAAGAGGTGGGAGGGGTTATCTGTGAAATTGTCCCACCTCTGTATGTTAAAAAAGTTGAACGGAAACCACCAAAAATTATCAGAGCCAGGTTTCGATCCTAGGACCTGTGGGTTATGGGCCCACCACGCTTCCGCTGCGCCACTCTGATCCATGTGATTTACTTTATTAAACAAAATTAATTATACCATATAATGGTATCCCAGTGTCGTCAATTTGTGTGTAAAACGCCGGTTATTGCTATCACCTGCTCCGGGGCAATCGACAAAACACATACACGCAAAAATGGTGCTTAGAAATAGTTGTAAAATGAAATTACATTGGATGAAACAAATCCATTTCACAAAAAAAAAAGGGGTACAAAACTTTGTGCATGCGTCCATCATACTACTGCTAATCTACATTTCAAGCATATGAGCAAAAGGGATGGTTTTGTTCATCTATATACTGATATTCATGTTCAAAGATACAATATTCAAATGTGAAAGATCAGGAGCTGAAATTCTCTACTGCTAATCCATCATACTGCAAATTTAAATGATGTGGTCGTCCAAGTTGTGATGGAAGAGTACTGCCATGGAGAAGATAATAGACATCTAGCTCTTCAGCTGAACTGGTATCCGTATAAAAACAGATGATATGTGCGGTACGCTTTATGGTTTCCATTCTTTGTTCTCCAGAGTTGATTCCACAGCCTTTTCGTCCTGTTGCTTTTCTTTCTTCTGCGTCAATTATTAGAAAACTGGAGTGAGGAATGAAGTCCTTTGGATCATCAACGGTAGACAAAAGGATGAGATAGTACAGTGTATAAGCAGCATAAACATGAGAATAAATTTGATGGAAACGAAGCATCTATTAGAGGTCTTCCTTCTTCCATGCAGTTTCAGATATCAAAGTGGTGGGGGTGTGCCGTTTAATCAATTCTGCGATTACTTCTTCAAAGTTCCAGCATTGCTGTGGACTGGCTTAGAGTTGGGTAAACGTCAGTGTTTTCAATCAAGTGTAAACAACTTCTCAAATTGTGGTAGTTTTAACTCAATCCTTAGGTTCAGCTATTCCCTTCATGTAAACATCTTACTTCAGTCATGCCATCTCCTTTTGTTCTTGAATATGGATGCTAAATTAAATTGATTGAACAGTATAGATGATGCAGGTTACTTCTGTGAGACCATCATTTTATCTTAGGCATGGGTTGTTGAACAGCAGAAGACATAAACTCAGAAAAACCTTATCATATTAAGCCAGGTTACTTTTGTTAACATCTGATTTTGGTCCTAGACATATCTGTCACGTGACAAATTTTTAACAGAAATATTCTGGTATGCATTTGGTCAACATTAAAATAAAAGATCAAGATAGTGAAATCAGTAAGGATTAACAACTGATATACTCTTAGCAAAGTAGCATGTCATTTGCTCTTATCTTCACATCCCTCATCCTTCTATGTTATAATATATCCACCATATGTCCCAATTCTGACTGAAATTTCAAGAGTTTACTGAGCACTCTAAATTAAAGATGAAAAAGAAAAATACAGTTGTATACTTAGCTCAATGGGAAAAAAAAATGTTGCTAGGCTCAACAGCTCCAATAGTATGAACATTGAAACCAGAACTGCAGTCTTCCAAATCATCCATGGGTAGGTAAAGAATGTATACCTTTGGAAGAAGCCCTTCTGCAGACATCAGTTCATACAATTTACGCATGATTGTTTCCTCTTCTACCTGTAGCAAGTGTTAGCAAGATCAGCATATACAAAATATTAATCCCACAGGAAAAGGTCTCATACTACAGAAGCTAACCTGAAGTTTATGCAACTCATGTGACATTGCTCGGTATGTTTCCATTAGTGCTTGATTTTGCTTGTCCAAATGCCTGCAGATGGCTTTTATATGTTATATAATGAAATGAAACTAGGAATGATTTAGTGCTAAAGGGTCAAGAAACTGTACTTGGACAATTCGGCTGAATGCTTTGGATCCATTGTCAGTTTATCACCGCACAACTTTGTGTTTCCTGCGAATTAGTAAACAATTAGACGGTGAAGCGGGGCGGAGCGGCGTCGGCGCGGGGACGGCGCAGAGCGAGGGCGAGGGCCACGGAGGGGGCGAGGCGGCCGGAGCGCGGCGGAGCCGGCGCAGGGCAGAGCGGGGCACGGCAGGCGCGGGGAGGCGGCGGCAGGCGTGGGGGAGTCCGGGACTGGGTAAGGAAAGGAAGGGAAGAGGGGCCCGCATACCTGGTGGCCTGGTGGGTGCTCGTCGCCAGGGAAGACCTCACGAAGCCCGGCGGCGCTCGCTCAGCCGTCGCCGCAAGGACGGTCGAGGCGGTGGAGATTTCGGCGGTGCACGCAACGCAACGCCCAGGAAGAAGACGAAGGATACTAGTAAAATCGTCCGATTGGTGATCGGGTTCGAACAGAAAAAGGGCGTCTCGACTCATCAACCCGTGTTTCTCTTTCGAAAAAAGAAAAAAAAATGGCGAGCCCGTGACACGCGGTTGGAAATCGGAATTTTAAACATTTTATTTGACACAGATTTGTCTCTACCTGTTCTTCTTCTTCTTTTCTTAGGAAGCATGATGTAATTATCATTCATGATATTGATATATAAATCCCTGTAGGCTACTGACTACATGTACCAGATGAGGGTCACGACTCACGCCTATAGGGGTGCAACAAATCATCAACCTTTGGTTACTTCCAACCCTTTCACTTCAAATATTGATACTACTAATTTTTCAAAATTTTAAAAAACTAGTATAAATATTTATACTTGAAGGGGGCCCTAAGGTTCACCAATTTGCACACATACGCACCCACACAAGAATATCGATCACTGCACACTGACTTTTTTTATAAATCTTCCCACAGTTCTGGTTAATCAACAGTCTTTAAATTACACGTTCCGACCTCCGAGCTCGTGTCAGGTTACGCATTAACGCAGAGGAAGATGGCAAAGAGCAGGCACGTCAATCGCTCGCGCCTCATTCTTTTGTATATGTGCCAAACTGACATTACAAAGTTCAGCTCTTTGCTGTTAGAGGCGACCAGTGCTTAAGACTGTAAAAATAGTTCGTTAATACAGCCGCTCGTCCTTCGGCGATGAATCTTTCTGATGAATTCAACGGGGAGAAAAACGAACGGAAAAGAATCAGTGCGCGCTGCCAGAGGATCGACGTTGGCCGCCCGCCGTCGCCGGAGCCGATCATTGTTGCGGCGGCGAGATCTTGAGGTCGAGGCCGACGTTGACCCCGTTGTACGCGATTGGCGCGAACATCCACATATCGTCCGAGCTCAACAGCTGCATGTAACGAAGAAATTTTGAATACTCTTATTAGCATACGGAAGTTTCGGTGAATAGCTAGCAACAGGATGGGATGATGTAGAATTTTGCGAGGGCCAACCTTGATCTGGAGCTGCAAGAACTTGACGTACTGAACTGCTTCTTCAAGCATCGTGCTGATGTCTACCTGAAAAAACCATGCCAATGCATTCATCAGCACGGTCGATTCGTTACACTAGAGCTTGCTCTCAGTTTCCATGTGCTAATTTTTTCGCCCATGTGGAATTTGAAATTGAGTAACTTGCCTTGGTTCCATTGGGAACGAGATTCTGCAGTATCTTTAGCCGCTCATTGATCCGCTCTCTCCTTTTCTGCATCACCCCATAAAGCACAAAAAGTTCAGAACTTCAGGTTCAGAGACGGCATCAGGCGACTGCTGAAACTATATGCGACGCCATCACGGTCGTTGAGTGAGTTTCGATCTTGTTATTACCCTGGCATAGAGGCTCTGCGGATCGGTGGCCGCCCCACGTCCGGCCCTCGCCTTCCCACCTCCCGACGACGACTTCCTGGACGCCGAGCTCACGTTGCTGCACGCCGTCATCTCCAGCGAGTCGTCGTCCGACAGGTAGTTGCCCGAGCACTGCACGTTGCCGTCGCCGTTGCTGCTCTCCTCACGGTTGCCTCGGCTGCACGCGCCCTTCTGCTGCGCCTTCTTGGACTGCGAGTTCTTGCCCTTCTTCTGCTCCTGCATCAGACGGACGGACGCTCCACATCGTCAGGCATCCAATTCTCTGATGCGCTGAAACCCTTTGATCACTTTTGTGTGTATGAATTATGAAATGGCACTAACTGCTTACCGGCATCGCAGTGGAACGCGATTTCTTCTTTGGAACGGTGCAGGTGGTGGTGCTCTCATCCTTGTGATCCTCCGTCAGCTTCCTCTTGCATGCCGTCGCCGGCACATTGGCGCCACCGTCCTGGTCCTCGAAGTCGAGGTTCAGATCGAGCATGAAGCTCGGATCAGCCACATGCTCATCCGGCACGAAGAAGTCGCCGGTCATCGTGACCGCGCCGGCACCATAGTAGCCAGCATGGTCGTCGTAGCAGCTCGCTCCCGAGTTGGGTTGCGGCATGTAGTACGGCGCCGAGCCGTAGTACTGGTCGGCTTCTTGGCAGCCAGGCCAGTACATGGCCGTCGTCGTCGTCGCCGGCTGCTTCTGATGCTCGTTGCCGAAGTACTGGACGCCGAGCAGCTGGGCCATCGCCTCGGAGTCCTCCACGGCGACTGACGGGTCGAAGGAGTGCCAGCTCGCCTCGGAGGACTCCATTGTTTTTCCCTTCTCGGTAGTTTGATGGTGGCCAAGCTACTGGCAAATGGTGATGCGCGTGTCTGAATTTATAGCAGCATGGCACTGGTACGGGTTCTCGTTTTCAGTTCAGTTTAGGGAATGTTCCCGCGTACAAGTCTGACCATTGGCTCCTTCAACATCAGACTGGCGGATTGTTTAATTCGAAGCATTCTGGGGAAGGCATTTCCAGTTGGAGATGCTGTCTATACAGCTATATCAGACCGCTGAAAACCGCGCAACCATTTAATAGAAAAATGAGGCGCAAAATTCAGATTAAAAATATACAGGAATGTTTTCGTCCATGGAGGGCGATTGAAACTGGTGCAATGAGCGAGCCTGATAGTCCAGATGATTACCCAGATAATTACATGAATGATTGATTGAAATAGCAGGCATGATTAGGTGAGCTCCAGGGAAATGCGCAATGGTAGTCTTAAAAGAGTGATTTGGATCGGATGATGAACTTGGATTGGGCGAAAAACGAGAGACTCTCGATGGTAGGACTGTAGTTGGGAATAAAGAAGAAGATGGTTGTGAAGGAGTTGGCTAGATCGTGGGGAGGAGTTCTTTGCCATTATAATTTCACAAGGGGAAGATAATTTGTTGCTTCATTCATATCATTGATTCTGATCTTTGCCTCCTACATAGGGACTTCACAACCAACGCTTATTTCTTTTTGTGTGTGTGTACTAGTTTCTTGGCTATAACTTGTAGTGATCGGGCGTTGTCATTATATTGTCTGAGATTAGTTGGTAAACATCTGATATTTTAGCTCCATTCGTGCGTGTGTTTGTTTTATGGTCTCCTTGTTCATATAAACCAAACTATGAACGCATATTGTCTGTTCTCTTCCCGGCAAGTGCCAATATTAGCTAGCTTTGTGTCATCCATGCATTCACTGCTTTGATGAACTGCTATGCAGTTATGCTGTTATGCGCTTCGCACTGCAATTTCTCTTCTCACTGTACTCGTCTGAACTTGAGACTTGAATTAGTGCTTACCTCATCTGCTAGGACAAACAAAGAAACTTCAGCAAGATGTGAACAACTCCAGAGTCCAGACAGTGCTTCCTTAATTTTTTTTTAAAAAAATATGCCGTCAATTGTAATAATTGATTAAATTTGTGTTTATTTATATCCACAGTGCTTGTCCTTCCATGCCTTGGCTCGACCAGCAAACGTGTACTTGGGTGCCATTTCTTCAGTAGTATAAGCTGGGGATATTTTTGCCACAAATTTTCAGCGTGTCGAGCCAATTAGCGTGAGACACCTGACCCTGCGGTCTCCTGATGATTGTTAGTCCGTTGAGGGAGGATGGGCAAGTCGGCACGGGTTCTCTCCAAATTACAGACACGTTATAACCACGTTCAACAACCAGAAGCAAAGAAATAGAGAGAAAAATTGGAAGCCACATATCTGGTCTACGTCCAGCATTATCCATTTCATCCTTGTGTGCTGCAGGAGAATGCAGAAACGGACAAAATAGTAGCGCTGATGAGCTGAAGAGTGTTGAGAGAGAGCCTACATTCTGTGTAGGCTGGTAGCTTGTAGGGTGGGACATGCAGCCATGCAGGGAAGCGTAGGGCGTTGGTACAAGGGTTTCTGACTTTGCATGAGCCCCATTTCAATTTTTGGAATGCAGAACACCGTGCTCCTCCGTCCACAGGAAATCAGGAATTAATTGGAAAAAAAAACTGAACATAACGGATAGACATAACGTACTGAACGCCAGTTGGTAAAAATATCTCATGTGTTCATCATTTCTAGGTGCCGGGTTGCCGACACTTTTGTTTTCCGGGAGCGAGGGTACGCCGACGAATTGGCCACCCTGCTTCCAGTCATCTAAGGGTGCGTTTAGATTCACCAAACCTCTCCCAAAAAAACACTATTCATCCAACTTTTCCCTATTCATACCACCACTCCTACTCACAGAACACTATTCATCTACAGTGTATTTTTGGATCTACAGTGTTTTTTCGGGGAATCTTTCCCAATCTAAACACCCCTTAAATCGGTTGTCAGGCGACAGATTAGCTAGCCAGCTGCTAGCAGAGAATGCAGTCGTCTGTGTGTACTTGTGTGTGGTGGTTAAAGGGTTCCTGTTGTTAGTCTACTACTGCAAACGAGCTGTGGCTTTGATGTTGAGACTTGAGGGCTAGTACTCCAGCAAGTCTGACCATTGGCTCCTTCAACATCAGCTACTACAAAATATTTGTTTCTTTAGCAAGTGCTTTGGCTTTGATGTTGAGACTTGAGAGCTAGCACTCCAGCAGTGGCCAGTACTACTACAGCACCGATAGATCCACAGCCTGTTGTTGTGTCGCGCGAGATCGCGAGCTCTCCAGCGCGTAGAGGACCATGTCGGCATGTCGTCTCTCCATCAGAGCTCAGAGCCCAAAGAAGCTAGCTCAGCGGCGCGGTTACCTGCCCGTGCGCGCCGGCTGTTTGCGTGGCCCAGCGGCCTGGCTTGGGCGCACGGCCGTCGCCTCGCCAGCAACAGCCGCGCGGGCCGTGGGGATCCGTCGTGACTGCAGTGAGTGGCCGATCTGGAGTGACGGCAGAAGCTGAGACCTGAACATATCGGCCGAGCGAGCAAGAAATGCCAGGAGCAGGAGCAGCAATTCGATCCACCCCATTGTGGCTTGTGTTACATAAACCAGAAGCCATTTCAGGTGATCTTTTTTTCTAAAAGAAAACTCAAATGAGGATTCGACGAGCTCAAATTAAACGAGCTTGCTGTACTAGTACAAGTGCCTCCCTAAAACAATATTTGGGGGCATCATACAGGATCACGACAGATTCAATCACATCATAACTAAACCACATATGTCATCTGTGCATATTTTCTCCCCGCAACACCAAAGATCACCCGAGAAAACAAGCATATAGACGTTTTTCTAAAGAAGATTACTAAGAAGGAAAAAAAAAAGAGCACATAGACGAACTGAAAATCTCCATCGACAGCTAACGTATCCGCATCACAACTGACAGGCATAATCAAATTTGACACTGTACCTCCCAGACATTATACTGGCGTCATCTCTGCCCGACCGCTTCCACCGGATCGACACGTCCACAAGTTGAGCATGATCGATAAAATTATGGCCCCCTCTGCATATATTAACACAAGCGTACGTGTGAGTTAGTGGTGCGCTATTAACAAGTGGATTTTGCAGCGGTCAAGCACTTGATCTAAAGACACAAAGATTTTGTACGATAACAGTGGTTGTGCAAAAAAAAATAGATGGATATGTAATTGGAATGCAGAAACAATGTTATTTGCAGTCGAGTCGAATGATTGATTGATAGATACCTCACTTGGATATGATTCGCTACCCAAACTGGGAGGTTTGCAATAACGCAGGTTGCTCAGCAGCTGTCCAGCTAATCAGTGTGTTCCATGCCCGTATGACTATTGGGCGATGCGAATATCCTGTCATTTGATCCGGCCATCTGTTTGAATCTCTCCTCTTTTTTAACTAAACCATTGCTTGAGTGTGACTAACTTACATGCATGTGGAGGGCGTGCAAAATTTGAATCAAACATATGGAACCTGGCCATTTTTCAGAAGTTCACAAGCGCCAATTTACAACCTAAATAACAAGGCTGAACGATTTTGACAGTCGGTGGATGCAGCTGCATGACTGGGTCCTCCAACAATTGCTAGAATGTCAAACACCAGACCAAAGAGGATCACCGTAGGAAACAAGCGACCTGAAATGCACAGAAAAAATATTAGTATGTAGATTCACAAAGATAAGAAATAGGTCCATGAAGCAAAACTGTGAACATGAAATCTGACCCTACTACTTGCATGTACAGTGAAATATTCTGTATTTTCCTAGCTAAAACATAAGCTGAAATGATGTATTTCAGAGCAAGAACACTGTGGAAACTATTCATTCCAACTTTCATTATTCAACTATTCCTCTTTCTCATAAACCACGCTTCCCAGGACTTAGTTACAGTGTTTTTCTAAAGCTACAATGTTTTTTTCTACAATCGAAACACAATGAGATGGCCAATAAAAAAAATGGATCCCAACATTTGTACCATAAACATAAATTCCTTGTTAATTGGGCGGGTGGGCTGCAGTCATTTTCGTTAAAGGAAAAGTAGTGCTGTAATTACTTGATGCCAGCAAGGTGAGGCCCTCGTACAATACGTATGGAAACATACGCTAACAGTTAACACGGACAACACATGGTAGCACACAGTAATGCATGAAAGCTCAGAAATGGCTATTGGAGAGAGTTTGCAAACCAGTTACGCCAGAAATGGCTATTGGAGAGAGTTTGCAAACCAGTTACGCCAGAATTGGCTTGCATCAACTATTCAAGTGTCAATGAGAAAACTAACAGAAAACTATTTCGGAATTGTTAAGACAGTAAGCCACTAATCATAATCATCACACATTTGCTGCCCAGCCCCTCTTGTAATCATTCCCACAGTATGAAGACGACTCCTCTATTTTCTGAATTCAGATTTTTGTATGATAGCTGTTTAACTTCAACCAACCAAGAACATCAGAACAACAATCTAGAAGCTACCATAAGCATTTGACAAAGATTTGAGAAGGAAATATATTTGTCCTTAAGAAAAAAATACATGAGAAAATTAGCATATACCTTAGAAATTGTAAATTGAAATCACAAATTCAGTATCACAACATATCCAACCAATTAGCAACACACTATTATAGTTTCATTAACAGAGTCACCACAGAAGAACAAGCTCTAAAATTGGGTTTCACAACTAATGATTACTGTTGATTAGGAAAAATCTAGTGAGCCTTATACCAGCTACCTAACATCAAAATAGATTAAGTGTATTATCAAAACTTACTAAATCTTGCATGCATATAAATGCAACAAAACAGCTGGTGTGTTGTTCCACTTTGCATTGAAATGAATAATAGTTGACATTATTGGTCTTGAGCATAAATGCAAGATGGTTGCATTAAAAGAATTTTAGTATACAACCTTGAACTAAAGCTGTATATCAACCTAATTATTAGGACCCAAATGACTTCCCTATTGTTCTAAACGGTACTCAGCCATTAACAAACTTGGGTCAAAACATAGACATGACAACATAGACATGACAACTTGTAGTTAAACAGCGTGATATATTTTTGTAAGGGCAGTGTATCAATTGACCATGGAAAAGGGACTTACATAAATGGAAGGAATGCACCTGAGAAACTGTAAAACATAGGTGTATATGGAGAATCAAGTTCCGTGATAGCGACACTAACACTACATATGTGCACAGTCAACTAATTAATTAGCACAATGATATATAATTCATCTAAGCCACCAATATCACTTAGTGGATATTAGACTATCATATATGTATAGTTCAAAAATGCATATTGCATAATCAAGAAGAAAGAGTTTCTTCTATAGAGCAAAGTAGCAAACTGGCCAGATGTTTTTTTAACTTCAATTAAAGAGATAAAATCATACTTCTAATCTTCTATCATTCAATCTTGATGGAAATGAAATCAATCACATAAAGAGAATATCTGTTGTCTTGCAGGGTAAAATGCACTTTCACTATCCATTGTCTATGTAGTTTCTAGAAAATGAAGAACACTTGTTACTTTGATGCCAGAACCTCAAAACAGCCTGGGTGGTGATGGTGAAGTAAATAAATCTGCTCCAGGTAAACTTGGTAAACTGGACCCAAAGAACCATTTGAAGATTGAAAGGTTTGTCCATAACCAGGGCAGATTGGCAATGCCAGTGTAGCCAAGGGCATGGAATCCGTGAAAATGACTACCCCAGGGGAATTTATGGACAGAGTAATGGCAATGTCACACCACAGGGATGATCGGATCCTGAAATAAGAACCTGCTAGGCTTACCCATTAGCATATTTATTTAACAGGGCAGCTAAGCTATATACTCATTTTGGCAGAGTAGGGCAGCTAAGCTATATACTGAAAAAAAAGCATGAAGGTAGAATCCATTGTACATCCTTAATCTGTATGTGTATTAATGCCCATTCCGTAAGGCTTCTACTATTTTGAGTTTAACCAGGAACACATGATAAATGACACTAAGTTGGTCATGTGTTCCTGGTATCCACCAACTCTGTGAAAAAAAAACATGAACCAGAACAAAGATTTCACAATTTATTTTTTTTGACAAAAACGATTTCACGGCTTGCCAATCGCTAAATTGATGATTCACAAGCAAACCAAATTTTGACAAAATTTACATGTACAAGTGTAGAACTCATCATGCAACCCAGGAATCTCCTAGCTAGCTATCAACTATCATCCCCTTTGAGTTTCCTGACCTTGTCGAGGAAAGCCTGCCGGCCGGGGAAGGGATTGGCGCCCACGCCGCCTTTCCCTGCTTCCCTCTTCCCGTCGAGCATGTCGCCGGCGCGGCTGCCCCGAGCCAAGCCCAAAATTTCCTTTTTGGCCGTCCTAATCTGAGCCTTCCTCGGCGACGACCCAGGAACGCCGGCATTCACCCCGAGCATCTCCATCTTGGCCGTCCTCACCTGGTCCTCCCTCCACATCCGCATCCGCTCCCTGCGTTCGTCCCGCTTCCCCCTGGCGCCGTCCGGGCCAGGGCCTATGTCGAACAGGGAGCCTTCCTTCTTGTTCTTGGTCGAGTCATTCCTACTGCTTCTGTTGGTGCTTTGTTTCTTTCTTGGTATGCGGCCACCATAGGAGGTGCCAATGAGGCGGAAGTCGAGGCGGCCCCATCCCTCCTCGTCGGAGAGGTCCCACCCGAATCGCTCGGCCATCTCGTGGAGCGGCCCGTCGCCGGAGTCGTCGGCGTAGTCGTAGTCGGCGTCGCCGCGGAGGAAGCGGTGCGCGTGCTCCCACTCGACGCGGTCGAGGTAGACGGGGTCGGCGAGCACGTCGCGCGCGAGGCGCGCCCAGGGCTCGGTCTCCCCGTAGTCGAGCTCCGCCGCGACCCAGCGCAGGTACGACGGCGGCAGCGTGCCTAGCATCTGGCCCCTGTGCTTGCCGAACTCGATCACGCGGTCCCTCGCTGGGCGGGAGGACGGCGCGGGCGGCGGCGTGGCGGGGTGCCCCGCCGCTTTGACTCTGAGCGGCCGGAGGAGCCTGCCGCGGCGGCACGGGAAACCGTGGCTGTGGGAGGTGAGGGGAGGGAGGAGGTGGACGAGGCGAGGCACCGCCCCGGCCGTGGGTGCCGGCGGTGCCCAGCGGCAGGTTCCTGTGGTGGTGAAGCCGAGCATTGTGTGTGGCGGCGCGGCGGCGGGCGAGCAAGGATTTTCTGGTGGTGAAAGGCCCCGAAGCGAAATGGGCCATAAAGGCGGCCCAAACTGGAGTAACGGAACCGCCTTTGACCGTTTCTGACCCATCGGGGCATCGGCCCATGGGCCCCTCTGCGATACGGCGACTCGTCGTAGCCCGTCTGCCCGTGTGACCTTCGCCCTGCTCGGCGTCGCGCCACCGCTGCAACACGGCGACGGCGAGTCACCTGCCGGCGAGGGCACCCTCCACGTCGTCCTCCGGGGGACCGGGAGAAGGAGATGGGAGTTCACGGGCTGTGGGAGCTGCTGGCTCCGGTGGGGCGGCGCGTGTCGGTGGAGACCCTAGCGGGGAAGCGGGTGGCGGTGGACGCGAGCATCTGGATGGTGCAGTTCATGCGGGCGATGCGGGACGACAGCGGGGAGATGATCCGCGACGCCCACCTCCTCGGTTTCCTCCGCCGCATCTGCAAGCTTCTCTTCCTCCGCGTCCGCCCCGTCTTCGTCTTCGATGGCGCCACTCCGGCTCTCAAGCGCCGCACCCTCGCCGCCCGCCGCAGGCACCGTGATGCCGCGCAGGCCAAGGTCCGCAAGACCGCTGAGAAGCTCCTGCTTTCGCATGTGAGTCTCTTCCTTCCGTTTCCTGCTCTCACCATTTTATGTACACGACGCGGACGGTGGTTGTGTTAGGGAGAGTACCAGCAATCCCCAAATCACTCAATGCAGGCACATAATTTGCACGGTGTATATTTCGGTCCTAACCAGAAGGGGCAGTGTGTCCTCATTTACAGCCATAATCAAAGAACTGTTCTTCTAAGTCAGTGTGTTTCACTCGTCTTTTACCAATGATGGTGCAATGAATTAACCGTAGTAGAACTACGAGTTTGTCGAGCAATTCATGATCAAGATAATGATGATTTGTGATATTTGGTTGCCAGCTCAAATCGAGGAAGCTTGAAGAATTGGCAGAACAAATCAGGAGTGACAGGGCTAAGCATGATGCCAAGGGCAAGCAAGTTGAGAGTATTAGAGAAGAAGAAAATGAAGATACAAATCAAGATCAAAACCAAAATGTTGATACTAACAGGAGTGAGGAAAATATTGCATCATTCAACCAGGATAAAGTGGATGAAATGTATGTGTCTGCCTGCAAAATTTGTACATGTTTCTTTTTTTCTGGTCATGGCCCATGAGTTGATATTTTTACTGCTTGTGTTAAGGCTGGCTGCATCACTTGCTGCAGAGGAAGAGACAGGTTTCACTGGTGAAGGGAAACAACATTTTACAAGTGTTCCGTTGCAAGATGGAGCTGAAATTGATGAGGATGATGATGATGATGAAGGGATGATCTTCGTAAGTATATTTTCTCAATTGAACTGACAGTCTCATGAACTTATTGAAATTTCATACTTTTATTTTCTCACGTTTAATTGGTGTAAATTTATGTTTGACTCTTGCTAAAATAAGAAATGTTTTGTGCACTTCTGTTGTAGTATCACATGACTTTGTTTATGCTTATTTATGGTGTTATGCAAACCATATTCGGCTGTACCTACTACCATAGTACTTTCCTGGTTTGTTGGATTGATGGCTGTGTCTTAGTCGATTATCTGTGAGTCCTAGTACATCTTCCTGTCTCCAAAATTTCTTAGATGGATCCTCTCTGTAAAGGTAGCCTAAATCCTTGTTTAGATCAAGTATTAATTCACCAAAAAAAAATCTTCACCAAACTCCACTAAGGCCAGAGCCTCTTCTTGAGTCTTGACAGGAAAAGCCTGGTGATTAGAGGTCTATTTGCCCTTATCTCACTGTGTACTCCTGTTACCGCATTTACTAGATTATTTTTCTGTTTTTTCTTGCACTTGTGTTTTACAAAAGAGCTAATGTTTGTTTCATTGTATGTTGGGTCGATTTATTAATTAGTTATTTAAAATGTACTATAACTCTTACTGCAATTGCAGCCTATGACCACTGGCGACATTGATCCGGCAGTATTGGCTTCCCTTCCTCCGTCGATTCAGTTAGATCTTCTTGTTCAGGTAAAAATGAGAACCGACTAGTGGTTCTTATCTTTCTCGTTTCCTCCTTGAACCATATATGGTTACAAAGTAAGAAAAAGATCATTACCCTTTCTGTTTCTACTTTAGATGAGGGAGAGAGTGATGGCTGAAAACAGGCAGAAGTACCAGAAAATAAAGAAGGTAATATACATACTTTTGTAAGTACTATATCAGCAATATAGCAACACTCTTTGTTTGGTGAGAGCTGTCCTTGCCCCCGTCTTTATATGATTTATTTGCCATTTTTTTGGTAAATGGGTCCTATACTTTCTGTGATTCCTTTCAGGAACCGGCAAAATTTTCAGAGCTTCAAATACAGTCCTATCTCAAAACAGTTGCTTTCCGTCGTGAGATAAATCAGGTTCAGAAGTGTGCTGCAGGTAAGGGTGTTGGAGGTGTCCAGACATCGAAAATAGCATCAGAAGCTAACAGAGAGTTCATTTTCTCAACATCATTCACTGGCGATAAACAGTAAGTTATATGCTACTTTGCATCTGTGGCTGTGTGCATTATGATCAAGGCTGACTATTTTGATGCTTTACAAGTTCTGTAGATATCACTTTGTGATATTGTAGTTTGATATCAGTTAGCTGATTATACTTTCTCATATGGCTCAGGATGCTGGCACAAAGAGGTGAAAAGGAGAAGATTGTTGATAATGCTGAATCACAAAGGGAAGTAAATTCTGATGTCTTAAGGTCTAAGTCTAACCCCACAAGTAGTTTGAGAACGGCGAAGCCTTCTACCAGCAAGCATCTGAGGGATTTTGGGCCTGATGTTGAGACATATCGTGATGAGAGAGGACGAATTAGAGTAAGTAGGGTCAGAGCAATGGGAATTCGTATGACTCGTGATATTCAGAGGAATTTGGATTTTATCAAAGAGAATGAGCAGGTTAAAAGTAGGGTCCAGGCCAATGTACACAAAGGATCAACTGTCAGTGAAGAGCTTCCTGATTTTCCGGAACATCTTTTTGAAAGTAATGAGCTCCAGAGTTCTCTTAGTCTTGACGAAGAATTTTTAGAAACTGCCAAAGACAATCATCAGGCCTCATCACCAGTAAGAGGATCAAATAACATGCCTGAGAGTTCCTGTTATGGGAACAAGGAAACAATAGAGATATCTTTCATGGATGATCAGGCTGAAGTGAAAGACAACTATGATGATATATTTTTGCAGCTAGCTTCTGGAACAGCATCCAAGTCCGACTTATTTGCTGACGATGATTGTTTGGATATTTGGGAGGAAGGGGTAATCAAAGGAGAAACACTTCCCATGAAAGTTGATGAGAAGTATAATAAGTCATCTGTGCCAGAGAATTACAGTGATGATGAGGTGGAATGGGAAGAAGGTGATAGCCTTATACCTGGAGTTCCTTCCAGTAGTGAACATAATACATGTAATGTGCCAAAAGGGGATCTGGAAGAAGAAGCTCTTGTACAGGAAGCAATAAGGAGGAGTTTAGAGGATTTCAACAAGCAGGCATCTGAGAATGTGAGCACCGAAGATATGCAAGCATCTGAGAATGTGAGCACCGAAGATATGCAAGCATCTGTTCAAGATAGATCCTTGCAATTCTCTGAAGATGTTTCTAAAATATCTGAAGCTCCTGGTGAAACTACCCCACATTCTGGAGCAGCCCTTGAGAAAGATACAAATGAAGAATCAAGAACAGAAATCAGTTCTGATGAGAATGATGTGATACATGGTACTGGACTAACTGAAACTTGCAGGCAAGAAAATGAAAACCAACCACAAGTTGTGAATGATCGGCTTGTTGATATGCACAGAGATCATCTGCTGGAGTCCCTTCAACCTTGTACTACATCCGCTAGTAATTTGGCAGAAAAAACATCTGACAGCTCAAAAGCTAATGGGGACAATGCGATGATATCTAGAACTGAAATTCCTGAAATGATTATAGTTGATTGTGACAAAAATATCGAGCAGAACAGTACAATGTCTAATAAATCAAAATGCAGCCAAGACTTTGCCAACATTGGAGAAACCCTGAAGTCACCCCAAAAGGATCTTCTGGTTGGTGGACCAGTAGCTGACACCATTGTACCAAAAGAAAATGCTACCAAGGAAGATATGAAAATTTCAACTACTGAAATAAATTATATACAAGTTGGTGGCAATGATGACAACCATGGAATATCAGCAACTTATCTTGATGAGGAACTATCTCGTCTTAGACAAGAACAAGTAGATCTTGGCCATGAAAGACGAAAGCTTGAAAGTCATGCAGAGTCTGTAAGCAGTGAGATGTTTGCTGAATGCCAGGTTTGATACTATCCTTATCTTCCACTTAATAACTTAAGACTCTTGACGCAAAGTTTGTATCTGAATTTATGTCCATTGAAAATAGAGATAGAAGCAAACGATTGGGTTTGGTGGCAAAAGAAATACTAAAATCAGTTTTTCTCTTGACAACAAAATTCTGCTCTGATACAGTTGCGTGATGCAGGAGTTGCTCCAAATGTTTGGCTTGCCATATATTATCGCACCAATGGAAGCTGAAGCTCAATGTGCATACATGGAAATGAGTAACCTCGTCGATGGAGTTGTCACTGATGATTCAGATGTCTTTCTGTTTGGAGCAAGGAATGTTTACAAGAACATATTTGATGATAGGAAGTATGTGGAAACATATTTCATGAAGGTATGTACATTTCATCTTACTTTAGTTATATATTCATTGTCTTCTCTCAATAACTGAAGTATACATGTTTTAGCTCGATCATTTTTTTAAATTCGTGTTGTAAACCTTTTCTAGGACATTGAATCTGAGCTTGGGCTAACAAGACAACAATTGATTCGTATGGCTCTGCTTCTTGGGAGTGACTACACTGAAGGTGTTAGGTAATAACAAAACACTATTAGGAAGTTCTCCCACATTTTGTTACATCTTGAAATAATCCTGAACATGTACAATATGTAGTACTTGTGGTGGTGTCCTGTCATATCGAAGTTCATTTCTCTATATGGGTTATCAAACAAGTATATATCCAATTTGTCAAACAAGTTGTATATCTCATATTTGTGCTCCCAGACATCCAATGTCTAGGAAGGGGTTTTACACGTTTCATTGCAGTTTGAATGCTTTCCAATTGGAAATACTTAATAGTAATACTGAAGTCATGCCGTTTTCCTTCCAAATATGAACATTTGTGAATCAGGCTTTACCTTCATTTGAATTAAGGAATCTCATATTGATAGAGCTTCGCTGAATATTGTTTCATTTTATAAATGATACTTTTTATATCACAAATCTGTGTGATGCAAAGCATGATTCTTTGTGCTTCTAGCATGGTACAATTCTCTTCCTGCTGAGGCCCCTTCCGCCTCGATTTACACCCTGAAAAACTTATAAATTATTCTAAAATACATCACGAACAGTGATGCAACATCTAATGCAATCCATTAATTTTTGTTGGCAACTCACTTCTGTTTATTGTTTAATGTACTGGTGTGCAGTGGTATTGGCATTGTGAATGCTATTGAAGTTGTGCATGCATTTCCTGAGGAAGATGGACTGCAGAAGTTTAAAGAATGGATTGAATCACCAGATCCAGCGATATTTGGTCAACTGCATATGGAAACAAGTAGTAAATCGAAGAGAAGGAAATTTGGTGGAAATGGTTTAGATGGAAAGGGGAAATGCCTGGAACCTGAATGCGATCAAGGTTCTGATGATTTATGTTCTAATGAGACTGACCGCATCAAGGAAATATTTATTAGTAAGCATGTAAGTATGTTTTCTTGTAATAAAACTTGTGAACTGCTTTGCTTGATTCTCACAGAAGAACACTTCGCTCGTTTTTTCTCTCTCATTGCTTCTTCATTTATCAGAGAAACGTGAGCAAGAACTGGCATATCCCTGCAGCTTTTCCTAGTGAGTCAGTTGTAAGTGCATATATTACCCCACAGGTTGACAATTCGACAGAGCCTTTTTCATGGGGAAGACCAGATTTGGGCCTACTTCGGAAGTAAGTTGAGAATTATTTTGTTTGTAAGCAATTATACCTGCATGCAATATAACTATTCATCGGGGCTATGCTTCTTCTAGATTACTGTGAGCCTATCAATTTTCTTCTTCCCTTTTTGTAGAATAATTTTTTGTTGGTTTAGACATTTAAATTATTAACTGAGCTTGGATTACGTAGTAATGGCTTGGTTTAGACATTTAGATTCTTGCATTACGTAGTAATGGCTTGGATTGTGTGTGTGCATACAAGGCTGTACGTGTACTCAATTAACTGAAGTAATAATTATATAATGATGCTAATGTGTTGATGTGTGTACCTATTGTAGTATATGGTATTTTGTTACGAGCCTAGGCAACATTATCTTTTGAGTTCTGACCATGCTGTTCTTTAGATCATGTTTGAGGTAAAATGTTTTTGTCTAATCAAATTTCCAGGTATTAAATGCTAGTGTAAGTAAACTGAAGTTATGTTAAGAAACAAAAACAAAAAAAACTGTACTAGGGAGCATTAAGGAATAAAAGTTGATCTATAAAATATTGTTTTGTCATATTTATTGCCTCATTGGTTCATGACTGTTATATTCTTCCACAAGAGAACCTGTATAGTTTTTTTAAAATAAAAAACATGCTGAAAAGTACAAGTCTGCTATGAGTTTCTCTATTCTTCTGCATCTTTGGTGCAACAGCTGAACTAAAGATCAAGTTCCATCAGGTTGTGTTGGGAAAGGTTTGGGTGGGGCAAGGAGAAAGCTGATGAACTTCTTCTTCCTGTTCTGAGAGAGTATAATAAGCACGAGGTTAGTCTGGCAAGTTTTCAATAATATCTCCTGCATTCTAGGCTACTTCTGTTTTTGTATTAAAAGCTGTGTATAATGTTGATTATTTTACGTTTGGTAGTTTGATTTTTTATTATTTGTCAGAAAGATTACACCAATGTTTTATAAGAAAACAACTGCGCAAACATGTCGTCATTTCACTCAATTTTGGGTAGATTTTGACTAATACCAGTGGTTCAGAGTCCATGTCATATTTTGCATTACTTCCCCTTGAGCAGTTGTCAGCCAAAGCCCAGATGTCTGTGGGTTCACTGCTAAGTGCGAACTCCCTCATCAGTTTTCTTATTTGGAAATGATTCTCCACACTTATCTAGTGTTACTGCTATTTTATCTGTGTTGGTTTTCATTCTAGGAATGATTTAAATGGAAAGTGACACAATCAATTATTTAGTACTTAAATTTCTTGCATTTTGATGTAAATGGCTTTTACATGTATGCAGACTCAGCTGCGCATGGAGGCATTCTATTCGTTCAACGAGAGATTTGCAAAGATTCGTAGCAAAAGGATTCAGAAAGCTATCAAGGGCATTACAGGCAAAAACTTTCCTGACACAGATCAACCTGAGCAGGATAGTCCTAGTACTAGCAAGACTATTAAGAAGAAAGATGCAAGGTCCTCTAGCCGTGGTAGAGGTAGAGGAAAAAGGAACAACAGTTCTGAAATCAGGAATACAGAGAGTCCAGAAGATAAGGAAACTGGCGATGCTAATAGCTTTGCTGAAGAAAGATGTATTCCTAATTACAAATCAGAAGGAATTGCACCACGAAGGGTAGGCTCCTCTACTTCTATTTTGCCTTTTGCTTTACATGGTGCTTATCTCACATGACAAAAGTGAACTCTCCACTTCTGCGCTATGCACCAGTAATCTTTTATGATTTATCTGATATTCATTCTGCATTGCTGGCGGTTCATTGTTCACACTAAGGATATGACACTGTTACCAATTTCTATCATTGTTCATACTAACGTTATAGCTATGTGTTACCAATTTCTATGGGGGAGTTTGGAGTGCATGATCTATGTTAAATTTATTTGAAATTGATGCTAATTGCTGGCCTGACCTAGAAATGGCTAGCTAGCGTATGGCCATTAGTGAATGCGTTTTGCAAACATGTCTGCTTGAAATCACAAACGTGTGTTTTGTTTTAGAATTGTAGCTGGTGTATGAATGCATTTCTTGTGTTCTCCTATGAGGAAGTAGCCTATGCGTTGCAAAATATCTCACTATGTTATTTGTTTTCCGGTGCTTTTTCTACAGTCAAGTAGGAAGCGGAAACAAGTGACATACATGGAAGATGGTGATGAAGCAGATGACAATAATGTCCCTGTGCATCGAAACGATGAGAATGGCCCAGGCCATGCTGCTGATGCAGAACTTAATCTGGTCCATCAAGATTCGAGTGAACTGAACAGCAATCAGATGCATACAGATACAGGCGCAGCCCAAGATATCAATGAAGACTCCCAGGGCTTTGAGTCACGTGAGGAACAACAGGCGGATTTGGCACCGAAAGACTACCTCTTCACCGGAGGGGGTTTCTATATGGATGATGGCGATGAACAAGAATCAGCTGGTAATCGATCTGGTGCAGAAATGGCAGAGCCAGCAACTAGTGATCCCTGTGATGATATTGATGGGGCGCCAAAAGACTACCTATTCACTGGAGGGGGTTTCTGTATGGAGGATGGCAACGAACAAGAACCATCTGGGGATCGATCTGGTGCAGAAATGGCAGAACCAGGAACGAGTGATCCCTGTGATGAAATGGATGGGCTTCCAGACAGTGGCAAGAGTGTGAGGCTGTCGACGGCTGCAGAGTGTACAGAGAATGCAAGCATGGATGTCCAAGGGGCATCTTCGTCGGAGCAGAAACGAAAGGCAAGTCGCGGTCTGAGTGCCATGCCGATGCTTACCAAGCGTACGAGAAAATCATGAAAAGTTTGCAGTGTATATGTATGGCGCGTTGCCCGCCATTACGGCCTATCTGGTTCAAGCACCTACGCTTGCATGTGTAGACCTAGAAAATTTCGGAAGTGTCGATCAACGCTGTACAGAGGCATACTCTTCTAGTTTCCTTCCTATTCATCGCTAGCTTTGATTTATTCCTACTGAGAAAAATATAAGTCCCGTCGTAGATGCACTAGCTCTACAGCGGCTGCGATTTTCCTATTGTGAACAATAGTGTCCTGACGGAGCTGTGTGATACCCTAAACCGACGCACTAGCTCGTATAGCAATGCCCTCACCAAACAAAATTAGTCCGTGCAAACATTGAGTACCGTGATGCTAAATGTCCTGAGAAAAAGGTGCAGCTTCAAGAAGGGTACTGGTCCAGGAGAGGCCAAATTTAACATAAATACCATGTATGAACATCTTGGTTAACTTGTTGAAGGTACACTGTCATGCAAATAATTGGCAGTCAGGCAGAGACGAAGGTCTACTGTTTTCATGGTACTTTGTTTCCCTGTGCAGCCAGGCATATTCTTGTGGCTTTGCTTATTGCTGCCATTGCTTCATCACTCACTATATCGTTGACAGAAGCGTGGTAGGAGCGCATGAAGTCCGAAATATTCAAGCTGATGTGAGGTAAGCTAGAAGGGAGGTGCCTCCATCAATCGAGTTGACGAGAAGTTAGCCCTGAATCCTGATGAATGTATGTATATTTGTTTTCCCCAAGATATAGATTAAAATGTCCTCAGGCAACTTGCAGAACCTATCATCATCTACCACCTTCAAAGAAACAAAAGAAATGGATCTCCCTTCAATTATATAGACAAATTATAACAATTAAAAGTCTTTACACGCGTTTGGTAGTTGGTACATGATGTCAGAAGAACGACTAATAAGATGATATAAATGGTGAAGCAAGGTTGCCTTGAACTAATGTTCTTAAGAAAGAAACTGATTTTTTTTTTATGACAAAACCAATCTCTCTTTCTTTCTGTGACCAGAAATTCCCTGAACTTTATTAGAATGTAAAACAACTTTACAATGCAAGGGAGTTACAAGAGAATTACAGGATGGGGAGGCAGAAGATATCCACAAAACACAAACACACACCTATGCTGTGAAGAATTTGCTCCACACCTATGCTATGAAGAAATTTCACGAAGAGATAGCAAACTCCATCGACTCGGTCATTTGCTGGAGGGAAATATACCTCGAGGTGGTCTCGTCTGAGCTCCATTGACTCGAATCTGGCCTGGTCCGCGCTCCCCACCAAATCCACCGCCTCCTCTTCGTCTCCGATAGCCGCTTCGAGCGCCTGCTCACCGCGCTAAAGGTTCAGCATCAGATCTCAGGGGCAGCCCCGAGGAGTCAATTTGATCTGAACGGGCTCACGGATCCCTTTGGAGCCAGACCGATGGCGCGCGGCGCACGCCTTCTCCTCGTTCTCGCGCTGCTCGCCGCGCTACTCGCCGTGGTCCTCCAGTTCTACCGCCTCAGGAAGCCGGTCTGTCTTCGTTACCTTTATGCTTCTTCAAGTTTACGAGCTCGATCTCTTGTGTCATCTAATCTGCGGAAGCAGCCTTGATACTTGCAATTGCGCAGCCCAGATAAAAAGCTACAGTAATTTACTTGTTGTTTAGGTGTTTTTCACCGAGTAATAATAGTTTTGATCTCACAACTTATATTCGTAACTGCGTAAGCTTACGGTGACAAACAATGGGATGCCTTGTATAACAGTAAAATGGACAAGTTAAGCTTCGTCTAATTCATGACCATAGCTCTGAGAAACAGTGTCATTACGAACTCTGTAATTTCCTAAGGCTATACGCCTTTTTACTTTGTACTTATGAGTCTGGTGATGTGATGGCCAGAGGTTGTGGACAGTGGAGGAGCTATCGATTTACAATGGAACCGACGAAAGGTTGCCCATACTACTTGGAATTCTGGGGTACTCAATACTTTTTTTCTCTTGTGATTACATCTCCATAGCTTGTTTTGTTATTTTAGAAGTTTTTTCCCGAGTTATTTTGATAGTACGGCATTTGATTATGATGATTAAAAAAGAACTATAATCTGATAAATAAACATGAACTCAGATACATCTATGATGTGTAATTTGAGCTCTGTCCACCATGGTGTTGCCAAATTGTGTTGTCTTGACTTAGCTATTCAACTGATTGGACTTTTTGCATGATCTTGTCTTTCCATTGACACTGCAGCTCAGTTTTTGATGTTACCAAAGGAAGGTCACATTATGGTCCTGGAGGAGGCTATCATCATTTTGCTGGCAGGTTGCAGTCTTATCTTTCTCTTGCCATTTTTTTAGTTCCATTGTTGCAAATCATATGTATTCTGCCGCTTGGTGTTTGATGTTTCAAACTAGAGAAAGGTAATTCACATTTTGGCAAACATAAAAATGGGCATAGCCTTTTTCCTTCAGTTTCCTCAAATGCTGATGTTAAAACAACATTTTAATGACAGGGATGCATCACGAGCATTCGTTTCTGGAAATTTTACAGGTAAGTCTGTTTTGTTGCTAGCTAATCAGTTTAGTGAATCATTTAGTTGAGCATGAATTTTTAGTGTGGTTGTATAGACCTTATTGTGCTGTCCTCTCTGGTCTTGAATGTTATGTTTTCAACTGAAAACACCACAAGTATTCCTCCTCTTGATGTTTTATCTTTAATGATTGTTTAAGTTCCTTGTGAAAGTGTTGACATACTGATGGCAGAAATAAAACAGGTGTGAATTGTAGATTACATTTAGTTGTGTGTTATCGGCGTGATTGACAGATTCTTATTTTTTTTCGAGAATACGCAGGAGAGCTGCGTATCTTTGTATTAAGAAGAATAAATATGAGAATGATTACACGCGGGCCTTTAACCGGGCACACACACACGGTTTACAATGTAGAATTTCTTGATTGACAGATTCTTACACATTGTCTCTACAAAATCTAACAAAAATATAGAATTCAAGACATCAAATGCACCTTCCTGTTGAATTCCTAGTATCCGCTAAAATAATCTATTGGGCTATTGTTTGAACTTACTACAAAGAAAAAAAGGGATTTGGATCAGTGAATAAAATACCCTACAACCTGCTATTAAACTTCCTGGAAGCTAATCTAGCTGCCCAGCTCAAACATTTTTTTCTCAAATAAAAACTGTAAAATTCACCGTACTTAAAAGATAATGTTCAGAGTTCATAACTACTATATTCTAGAAAAAGAAGATTCATGCTACTGAATTTTACATGGCTTTTGCTAGAATAACCCTTTTCTGCTTCAACAGGTGATGGCCTGACTGATTCTTTGCAGGGTTTATCAAGCAGTGAGGTATTAGAACACATATGTATGTATTATTTATACTTGTCGATCTTGTAGTTAATGCAAATCTGAAGGTTAGACTTGGAAAGCCAGGGACAGATGTTAAAAGCACCATGGTTCATAAATTTAGGGCTAGGAAGTTAACTAGCTTCAACTAATATGAAATTACGATATCTGCGAAATCCAGCTACATGTTTACTAGATTACTACACCAACCTTTTTCCTACTAAAGAGTTGGTTTCACCTAAACCACTGTTATCATGTGCTTCTAGTTCTAGGCTTCTAGCTGGCATGGATATAGGGTGTGGACTGTGCACATGCTAAAAATACTTATATTCAAGCAGTAACACCTTTGCCTCATATATACTGGTGGAAAACAGCTACTTAGCACACTGAAGAGAACATGCATCATATGAGCACTGTGTTTGAATGCTAGCGCAGAATGAAAGCATATGCATATTGCCAATGTTGACAATCTTGTTGATTTCCCAATTACCTTCCAGGTAAACAGCATCGTTGATTGGAGGAAATTTTACTTCGAGAGATACATGTGAGCTACTTTCTAAGAGGCATATTCATGCTCTTGATGTTACTTTTCCTTCCATATCTGGTAGACTGGTAAAATATGAGGCTTCAAAGAATCACACCCAGTGTTCTAGACAGTTATAGACGCCGAGGCAGGGTAGGGAAAGGGAACCTCTTCTGGAACAGTGGTCTTGTTTTCAAGTTATAGCCTTTGCACACTCAATGCTCTTAATCTTCACAGATCAGTTACTATGTTCATGTTAGTTCACAATTCCATAACAAATATTGATGATTGATCTATTGTGGAAGTAGTGGACCGTGTTACGGAAACATCTGAATACTTCTGTACCCCCATATAACATTCATTTACACGTGGAATGTAGATTTGCCGGTAAACTTATTGGGCGTTACTACGACAGTCAAGGAAATCCTACAAAGTATCTGAAGGGTGTGGAAATAAAGGCAAAGAGAGGTGCACAGCTTCTTGAAAAGCAGAAGAGTGAGGAAGCTAAAATACCCAGCTGCAATTCAAAATGGAGCCAGCAAGAAGGTGGACAAGTAAGTACCCATTCTACCATGCTTTCGATCCAAACATAGTTTCAAAGTTCATAGAATTAACACACCTGGGGGTGTGCTACAAATTTTTATTCTGCATTCAAACATGTTACCCCGTTTTTTTAAGGAAAACATGTTACCCCTTGGTAAGGCAGTAGAAATCCATAATTCAACTTCACAAAATGACTTTTTTCAACAAAGGTGGCAACAGAGGAATTTTGTGGAACAATGCATCACAATAAACATAAGAAACAGCTGGTATTGATGAGAAACAGCATGAGTTGGTGTAACATGTTAAAATTTATTCTGGTAACCCAACGATCCCCAGTCGCTGCTGAGAAACTAATGGCTACTGTCCAGTGGTCCTTCTGCAGTTTATAGTCTTTCCTCATGCTCTGTTTGGGTCTTGGGACATGTGAATTTCTTCCAATTCTTTCAGAAATCAATCTGTTTTGCTTGAACGATCCATCTCTGCTTGGCTGTGGGTATCTGAGCCCAGGCTTTGGTACTCTTGTCCCCCTCTTATTCAGTGCATGAACCATGAGCATGTGAATAGTCTGAATATTTTTGCAGAATTGCTAATACTTAATTAATTGAGATAAAACTTGTCATTTAGTGGTGCTGCAGCAAACTTTGAAGATGTCAATGAATATAGTTGTTTGAGTATTACATTTTGCTAAAGATACCTGCGTGTGCCGTGTTGAGATTGTTCTTCTTGTTTCAGGTTTGGTGCGATACAGGCTACCCAAGATTAGTTCGGAGGCCAGGCGACATTGCTCTGACCGGACAAGTTAGCCAAAGGTGTGCTTGTTTCCAGGAAGATGAGCTCAACAAACCAGGGCTAGTGGCGTACGAAGGGTGTGACCATTTGTCCAAGTCTTGCAAGGTAAACTAGGCCGTACGTCTTCTTCCCTTTCCTTGTCCTTGTACACAAACCTGTTACCCCGTGTACTCAGTGCAAGGCTAGCAGTGGGCATTCCACAAGGCACCAGCAGCCAAGCATCATGATAGATTTCATTGTGCTGTTCCAGTCGTGCTTGGATCGATCGATCCATTCGAAATCAATATGGTGGATCCTCAGGTGGAGATACGCAATTGATTGGAGGATAGATACGTTACGTGCCATCGATCCGTGTGATGGTAACACTGCACTGCCGCGCATTATTCATGTAGGGCAAAGATGTCCAAGGCTGTCCGTGGCAATAAGCATGGGGCCTTGCCTGTCGATCGATCGGTCCGAGCTGCCTGATGCATCATCTGCATCAATCGTTCTCCTTCGGTCGGACCACAAACTCATTTTCTCCGTTGCAAGGATGTGTCCTTGGAGATGGAAATGTGTCCCTCCAAGCACGACGCATGGTCCTAAGATTCTTCGAATCGGGTAAACATGCAGCCGGCCCCTGTGTCTGTCGAAGCCTTCGATCATGGCGACAGCCAGTGGACACAGTCCGGGCAGATCACACCACATACGGACGTTAATATGTGCAGACAATTCCAGGCTAGATACACAGCGATCCAGCCGAATTCTGTCGGCCTGCTCGTTCCCATCCCGGCTACCTGACATCTTCGGACGGTGGCCATCTCCGACCGCACCGTCCGTTCTGTGGCGTGGATATATTGCATGCACAGAGACGGCGAAGCAACAACACGATCTGTGCTTTCTTCTTGTTTCCTGCACGCAGCAAGGCAAAACAGCCTGCGATACCCCCAGCACAGGCTGTCGTCATCGTCCACCGCTGGCGTAGTTTCAAAGGCCCCCACGGAGCACTTCACCTCTCGTTATTGCGCGGGAGTATTCACCTGCCTTGCGCGTCGTCTCCGTCACTGCACCACGCCCCTGGCCTTTTTTGCTCCGGGCAAGGCCACGGGACAGGCGCGCAGGCAGAGGATGGGGGTGGCTGGTGGCAATGGGCATGGCGATGCGCGGATCGCGTCGCGCTCGCCATGGCATGGCATGATGGGTGAGTGCATGGCGACGGCCGGTGCGCGCCCACACGGCAGGCCCGCTGCGGCAGCTGCTGCGTGTGATCATTTCCGGTCCTCCCTCCCCTGATCAGTGATCGATCACACATGAGACCCAGAAAGCCAGACGTTCGTGGACCGTGGTCCTTGTGCGTGGCGTCGGAAAATCTCAAGGGGGCGCTGGTAACTTTTTTGCCCCGCGAGGATCTGTGGCTGTGAAAAAAAAAATACTAGTAGAAATAATATACGAGGGTGTGCTCGTCATTATTCGATGCGTCAATGAACAACCGGACCGGAGAGCAGCATATACAGCAGAGAGCAGCAGAAGAACAGAGAGGTGATGTGAAAATTCACGCCCGTACACGCGCTCTCCACCAGGAGAGACAAATGGGCTCGGACACTGGGGCACTGGGCGACGCATGATCCTCCCGTGCAAGGAAACGCATGCAAGCTGCAGGCACGGTCGTTGCGCCAAACTTTCAATGATGGCGAGACGCGAGCGAGATGCATATCATGGCATGGGATTCGGATCCGCTCCTCTGCGCTGCGCCATGGCCGTCCGTCGAGCAGGGCAGGCAGGGCACCACCGTGTCCGTCCTCTGCGATCCCATGGCAACGGGGGCCTGGCGGACTGCGTGGCGAGTCATCACAATGCTTCCGAAAATAAAAGCGGTGCAGAGAATAAAGCTACGCCTGGTGGAGTTGTTTTACTGTCTCGCATATAGCACCCGTAGTACCTTACTGGAGTACTAGGACAGAAGTACAGTACAGTGCATTGCATAGCACCTGTAGTGCCCGTTTCTTTTTCAGGGTGGAAATCCGACCAAATTAGAGAGCCGCAGCAGTGGTTACGTTCCTCGTCCAAAAAAACAAAATAGGCTCTAACGACGCGCTTGTACTGAATCTGAAAGGCACGATGAATCAGCGACGTCGGAAAGGCGATTCAGATCCCACTGTGGCGGGCATGCATGCACAACGTGCGGGCATGATTGGCGTCGCGGCCCCGGGATGGCGACACGTACGACCTTCATGATGGTGTGGTGCTCCATCGAGCTGAGGATCAGCAACAATAATAACCAAGGGCCACGACGAGCCACGGCCAAACCACTAATCACGCGACAAATCAACCCGCACGCCGTCCTTGGGTGCCACAAAACCCGGCCGGTGGCGGGCGGGGCGGCTTGGCTTTTTCCGTTGCGCGGTGCGATGCACAGCAACAAAACGCTAGCCTAGCTGCATGCAATGCATGCCATGCCCGTCTCGTCTCTGGGTGTGTGCGAGTGGGTAGAGAGAGAAGCCGAGGAGCTAGCGTTGCAATGCACAAGAAAGAGAGAGGCGAAAAGGAGGGAAAGTACAGGGCGGATGGGGCATAGTGCGGCTGCTGCTGCTCTCGAGTTCGCCTACGTACGGGAAAAGGGGAAAAGAGGCTGGGCAGCGGCTGCTTCGTGAAGCGCAACATCATAATAAGTTGTCGCGGGCAGAGCGAGCACGGCACGCCTTCCTCCCTCCTCTCCTCAAAAGCACCGCGCCTCCGGAGCCGGAGCCCGCCGGAGTAGACGACTCAGCTCTCCTCGGACTAGGGCCGTGTGGTTACTTACAAAGGTACTTTTTAATTCTTATTTATTTTCTCACAAAATACGTATCTCTAAAAATTTTGTTTTCCCTTCTCCTATTCACCCCCTCACATAACACGCATCTTAGAAAAAAAAAGTAATTTTTCCAACCTCAACTATACACGCTCTGGTAGCAGGAAGGAGACGGGGGCGTCACCATGAGCTTAGACCGTCTGCCATGATGCCACGTAGCCTGTTACTGTGCTACTCTACTCTGATTAGTCCGGGCCAGCCCTACCGTTCCCGGCCCGGCTATACGGTTGTGTAGTCTTTGACCCGTCACCCATCCCGCCATCATCCGTAGTATAGTACGCTACGTGCTACCCTCCCTCCCTCCCGTTTCTTCTTTTCTGAACGGGCTGGGTTACGTATTACTCCTGCTACCCGTGCTGTCTAATGCTACGTCTACCGTCTAGTACTACCTAAGATGCCAGCCAAATTTTTGCTGTGTTTAGTTGGGTGGAAGAGAAAAGTACTTTTAGATGAACAGTGTACTAGAAAGTGTGTTCTGTGAGGAAATTGAATAGAAAAAAACTTATTGAATAAGAAAAACCTCTCCTATCTGAACACTAAAGAAAATGCCAGCCAGCTAGCCAACCATGCGTGCCCGCGGTCTAGGCCCCTCCGGCGCCTAGACGACGGAGACTAGCTGAGACGTGGCCGAGGCACAGCAACGAGCCAACGACACAGGTGAGGGCTCCCCAAGCAACGCTGCACAGAGCCTGCCTGCCGTTGCCGTTGGTGCGCTCACGCAGACGCAAAGCCGTTGGCAAGATGATCGCCGTCGAGCCGAGCCGAGCCGAGCTGCCCACACCGAACTGGCCCAACGTCCACCTGCCGTCATGCGTACCACACGCGTCATCGGCCAGCGCGGCCGGCCGCCGGCCAAGCCACGAAAAGGAGGCGGAGCCCGGGGCCGGCCGGGGGTGGAGATCGCAGAAGCTACCGGCCGGTAGCGAGCGTGCGCAAAAGGGCTCGCGCCCCTCGGCTTAAAATAAAGATAAAAAGACGTGGCAGGCAGGCAGTACAGACTACAGGGCGTCAGATCAGGCGCATGAAAGGCGAGCGAGCTTTATTAGGCAAGCATGCCAGTTTTTTCTTTTCGATCGGAGATGGTGATGATGATGATGATTAAGGCCTTGACGTCCCTGGTTTTGTGTCGTCCGGGGGCCTGCTTAGCCGAAAAGGCGGTAGATTTGTTCGATTTTTAGCGAATTGGGCAGGTGCCTTTTCGCTAGCTCACGTTCCATGCCCGTACTACTTGCACTTTTGCGTTCTTGTGTCTTGGGAGGGAATATCCTGTCCTGTGGTGCATTTCTCAGCATTGTTTCTTTCCTTTATTTACCCAAATATGCAACATTGCTCTTTCTTTTTTTTAAAAAAAAGATGTTCAACCATTTGTGAAGACAATGTTACGCCTATAAAAGATAAATAAAATACCATAAATAGGGGAATAAATACTAGTAGCAAGTATCGGAGTGGTTTGGGCCTGGGAAGGACCCGGCTCAGGCCCAATGTTCCAACCCCATATCCGGCCCGGCCCTGGTTCTGGGTTTGCACTGACCTGTCTACTGGGGGCAGTGGACCAAGCAGGCGAAGGAGACGAGTGCACGGCTAGTCCTCTGCGCATTCCATTCCATGGCCTGTAGCGTGCAGCTCGAAAGACGGATACCCATACTGTAGCACCGAAACGTATCGGGGGAAAAGGGAGAAGACGAAAAAGGCACGAGAGCCCCGGCGGGCCGGCCACCCTGCAGCAGGAAGGAGAAGGACGGACCGCGCGCGGCGAGAGAAAGAAAGAGAGAGCTTTCTATTCCCTCTTCAAAGCGTGGGGGACGCTCACAGTGCGCCGCCCAGCTGCGAACCAAACGAGAGCAAACAAACCGGCAAAGGCAGGCGAGCGCGAAAGCCTTCCGTCAAAGCGCCCGCCCGCTGCTCCCTCGCCGCTGTTTGCTTCTTCTTGGCTCCTTGCGGTGAGGCTCTTGCCCTTTCTTTCTTCCCCGGCGATCTCCCTCCGCCTTTTCTCTTTCCTTTCGCTGTTGTTTGGTGTTGCATCACCTCACTAGCTCTCGACGACTGCTTGAGAGAGATAAAGAGAGGGTGGCCGGCGTGGGTGCTCGAGAGTAGGGAGAGGGAGGCATGATGGGGGCCGCCTCCTGAGTCCAGCAGCGCTGCCATTGGAGTGGGAGAGAAGGACACCTGCAAGCAAGGCCACTGAGGTGAGGTGAGGTCTGCCCCATCACATTGCCATCGTCACCACCACCGTCTTTTTCCCCAGTCCCAACACCAACACCAGCACGAGCGCGAGCAGGGGGCGGAGCGACAGCCGCATGTGCACGCGACCGGCGCATGCACACACTTGCGTGGCCACATCTGGGGCGCCACACCATCCCCGTCTTCCTCTTCCCGAGCCCAGCGGTACGTTGTCCTTGGGGGCCGGGGGTGGCTCCATCCATTGTTGCTCGCTCGGAGGGGTCTTTTTTTCTCAGGGTGGGTCTCACACTGTTCCTCTTTCTCGGGTCATGCCTGATGCTGGCCCTTTGCTTTGCCTTTGTTCTTGCGTGCCTTGTTGGCTAGCCTGTTTTGTTGCCATCCCTCTGGTTCGCTGCTATAAACCCTTGATGCCGCCCACATGCCGCCTCATGCCTCTCACTCACATTGCCGCGCCTGTTGATGGCTCCTGATGCCTTCTTTTTTATGGTTTTCTCCGTCCCCCCACGCATTAGTGTAAGCATTTTCCTCTCCCTCGTCATCTGATCTCGGCACAAATTAAAACTCTGAGATCTTGGCGTGCTGGTGATAAGATTCTCACGCACAAGCACGGACCAGAGCGGGCAACTGGTTCTTGGTCTCTCCATTGCCTGCCCACCGTATCGCATTTAAAATAGATGCTCGATGTCTCCTGCCTCAGCCTGTTTTCAGAGTACCACTAACGTTTGTTTTTGCCGTTGCTGCTGCAGAGATCGTCGAGAGAAACGGATCAAACTTGGGGAATGGTGTGGCGAGGAATGTGGACTAGTTGTTTACTATTATAATGCATTGGACACAAGATCCTCTGTGAATCTTGGCATTTTTTAGAGCAAGTGCAGTGAAGAAAACTGGAGGGTCGAAAGAATTATACTAATCTTTTCCCAGATCAAGAAGGACAGGCAATTAACAAGTAGCAGGGGGAGGTGGGGGTGTGTCAGCTTTGTGCTTTGTGGGTGTCCCTCCTCTGGTTCACTGCCCCTTCTCCACTCCATATAGTTTACTTCTCCTGAGGCACTTGTGCTCCTCCCTTCCTGGCTTCACTGCCTACGATAGCAGAAGCACCGGCCGCATAAGTAGGTTGGGGGTGGAGTGTGCTTGAAGCAGGAGTTGCTGTTGCTGCATCGGAACCGATCCCATTATTTGTTTGTTTTCGCTGTACGAGCGATCTCCTGGCCGGCTCCGGCACGTTGCAATATTCGGTCTTCTCGGCGCAGCTACTTGTTCTTGTACTGCTGCTCTGCTCTGAGCCCTTTGCCGTTGCTGCTGTGGACAAGTATGGGATAGTGGTGCTGTGCTGTGGCAGTTCTTGCTTCTTACAAGTGGTGGTTGTGGTCTTTTTGGTTGTCTCTGTGCCTGCATTCGTCTAGAGGAGCGGAAGCTGTGGGCATCCTCTTCCGTGTTTCGAGATGAAGTTCATGAAGCTTGGATCGAATCCGGATACCTTTCAGGGTGATGGGAATGAAGTCAGGTGATTGATCGATTCGTTTGCTTCTTTTACCCTGTTTCTTTATTGCTGCCTTTGAATCTTCGTATATATAACTCCTGCATGATATCGGGAATGCCCTTTTTTATTTTTATTATCACTTCTGCATGATATCAGTTCTTTGGGTTTTGGTAGTTGTCTTGGCACTGTGGGTTTATGCTTCAGTTATTATTCTCTGAAAATGTATTTATTCACCGTGAAGTCCAATGCAGTTATAATATTGTACGTGAACTTGTACAACCCATAAAAATGTTATATTTTCCGAGTTTTAAGCCACTTGGGTGTTCATGCTATTTAAGTGAAATCTAATATGGATAGCTGTTGCCATTTATGCATGCTTGTTCAATCCACACAAATATTCTGATATAGACTTGCATGATGCACTCCAATGTGGTCTACTTGAGCCTCTTGGTTAGAGAGAAAGGTTTACGATTTTCTAAGTTGGTATAAAGGTACATCCTCATTATATGAGGAAGGGCCTAAAGAGAACAATACTTTTCAGGGAATAAGCATAGTCATAACTACAGAAAGGAACAAATAGATAGAGCAATCGGAATCCTGGAACTGATTTTAGTATGCTTCATTTAGAGTTTGAGGCCAACTTGCCCATATTTTCTTATTACTAGAAATTGGCTTACTCTTGTAGAAAAGGTCCATTTGCATTAATGTTCTTTATTTTATTAATTCACTTTGCCAAATGCTTAGTGGGATCCCTTTTTCAGTTCAGAATAGTATTCTCATTTTATAAAGTTGGATACTGCTTTAGTTGGATGCTAACTAAAAATGCAATGCCATAAAAATCCCTTCTTTTCCTGGACTTGTCTATAAAATAATAATAACTAATTTCCATCACACCATGTCTGATCTACCCCCTTTCTTTTTGTTGAGTATAAATCCAAAGGCTGTCTTTCCCTTCCTAAACATTAAGTGTTCCTTTTGTATTCATGTTATTTTGCGCTTCTTTACTTATGATGAGAACTGTTTGTCCTTGCAGTATTATGGCATCTGAATTGGTGAGCGACATCACTGTTCGTATAGGGACTGCTAAGTTTTACCTACACAAGGTAAATGGTGCCAAAATGATATTATTTTCATTTAGAGTTGCTTTGTGAGACAAAAGAGTAGACGTAGTGCATTGGAGATCAAGGTCTGTTCTGTGTGGTTTGCCATTTTCTTACCAAAATAGTCTTGATGCTGAAAATTTTTGTGGACGTTTACCAACTTACTTTTCTGTTATATATCATTTGATTAGTGTTTTCTCACTCTGATGGATTTTACATGTCAGGGACTTAATTTATTGGTTCTCATTATGCATTGCACAATCACTTGAGTAGTTGAGTAGGGTTTTAGATTTATCAGTGTTTTTCTGATTTACATTTTCCAACCATGCAGTTCCCACTCTTGTCCAAGTGTGCTCGCTTTCAAAAGTTGATCCCAACCACTGGTGATGAAAATATTGACATCCAAATCCATGACATTCCTGGTGGTGCAAAGGCTTTTGAGATATGTGCCAAGTTTTGCTATGGCATGATAGTCACACTCAATGCCTACAATGTGATTGCTGCACGCTGTGCTGCAGAGTACTTGGAGATGAATGAGACTGTTGACAAGGGCAATATGATCTACAAGATTGATGTTTTCCTCAGCTCAAGCATATTCCGTAGCTGGAAAGACTCTATTATTGCTCTTGGGACAACAAAGGCTCATTTACCTTGGGCAGAGGATCTTAAGCTGGTTAGCCACTGCATTGATTCTGTTGCTTCAAAAGCCTCTATAGACATTTCAAAGGTTGACTGGTCATACACGTACAATCGAAAGAAGCTCCCAACTGAGAATGGCCATGATTCTCCTTGGAATGGAGTCAAACAGCAGCAGTCAGTTCCAAAGGATTGGTGGGTTGAAGATCTGACGGATCTCGACATTGATGCCTACAAGCAAGTCATAACAGCAATCAAAGCCAAGGGTATGGTGCCCAAGGATGCGATTGGTGAGGCAATCAAAGCCTATACTTATAAGAAGCTTCCATCATTGAGCAAGGTATCAATGATCCATGGTGATGCAAAAGTTCGGGCGATGCTGGTTACCATCACGTGCCTGTTGCCATCTGAGAAAGGTTCAGTGTCATGCAGTTTCCTCTTAAAGCTACTGAAGGCAACAAATCTGCTGAAGTGTGGAGAGATGTGCAGGAAAGAGCTGATGAAGCGTATTGCCCGGCAACTGGAAGAAGCATCAGTCTCCGATCTTCTGATCCCTACAGTGGATGGGGATACTACTGTTTATGACATTGACCTGATTCTTAGCATTGTTGAAGAATTTGTCAGACAAGATTGTAAGAATGCCCAGAAGCATAATGGTGGGGAAGTGAATGATCATGTTTCTGCCCCAAGTGCATCAATGATTACAGTGGCCAAAATTGTCGACGGATATCTTGCAGAGGTTGCAAAGGACCCTAACATACCAGTTTATAAGTTTTTCAGTCTTGCTGAGACAGTTTCAGGCAATTCAAGGCCAGTTCATGATGGGCTATATCGTGCCATTGATATGTATCTGAAGGTATTGTTACAACTACCAATAACATTTCATGACCGTTCTGAGAAACTCCATATGCATAGCGAATAGCTTTCTTAAGCTTAAGTTACTTACTCTAATGTATACTCCATTTTGGACAGTGGCAGTTTTCTTCGTTAATAATCTGATTTCTTATGCATGCTGACTATTACTAGTAGTGTCATGGGTTTTAAGATATGCATTCTATTTCTCTTGATTCTAACCAAATCGTGTGGAAGTTGACATGTTTCTGTTATATTTTGTGCAGGAGCACCCAAGCTTGGGCAAGAGTGATAAGAAGAGGCTCTGTGCCCTCATGGACTGCAAGAAGTTGTCGCCTGATGCATGTGCTCATGCTGTGCAGAACGAGCGCCTACCTCTGAGGATTGTGGTGCAGGTGCTATACCACGAGCAGACAAGGGCTTCTGCAGCAGCCACCATCCGAGCTGACAGCATTGGCATTGGCTCCTACGAGAGCTCAAGATCAGGTGCGACAACAAACACTGAAGATGAGTGGGATGGCGTCATGGCCGTGGAAGACCTCAGTCTGTCCAAGACCACAAAGCTTGACAAATGTGACACCGCCGGTACTGACAGAGAGAAGAATCACCTTGGCAACAAGGGCGCCAATGGCAGGGTGAAAGGCGGTGCGACGCCAAAGAAAGCACCGGGGAAGATGACCTCGAGCAAAGGGCAGGCCGGGGAGCGGAGCAGCTCAGATTCGTCGGACAGCGCCATACTCCCAAGCCAGGAGCATTCCAAGAGGACCCCAGCAAGGAGCACCACCAAGTCGGCAGCTGCTTAGCTGCAGCCTTCACTGAACGAAAGCTTCAGGAGGCACTAGGTTTTAGCAGTCCGTCTGTTCTTCCTTATGAATGTTGCATAGAAGCAAGGACTAATGTTTTTACATGTCTGTAGGGATGTTATAATGCCAGGTCTGTTCTTAGGTGATGTTGGTAGAGGGTAGGCTCATGAAACCTGTGAAATCGGGGTTCCTTGTGAGGTCTTATGTCGAACTGAAGTAGTGTTATAAGAAGCCTACTTTGTTAGAGTTAAAACATAACTGTTGCGCAGCTCTGCATTTTTGCGCTCCACTCTGTTATCTGTCGGATCGTTTGGAAACATCAAGCTATTGCCAGACATCCCGACTGCTGCAGGGAAACTCATCAGATAGGCGTCTGAACTCACAGTAAGTATCCTATTCAGATTCAGGGAGTCAAGGCACCAAGTACATACCCAGGTCTCACAGGAGCCAACAACAATGTACTAGCATTGCTGCATAGTATTAGTGTAGCTGAACAGATGTATGCAAATGAGTGAGAGGATGGGATATCGATGCCAACCATATACTCGTATGGAGTCGAGAGATCAGAAGGGTAACAAAAAAAAATGGCACTTGGGCATCTAGTAATTTGAAATATCAGCCCGAGGGCCCGGCCCACGAATAGATCATGGATTCATGGGTCATGGCAATGCAACGGTTAGCCGTCCAAACCTGTTCAAAATGGCAATGGCAAAACGCCAAATTCCTTTTTTGACTCATCAGTAAGCTACTGTACTCCATACTAGCATGTCGCCTAGCCAACGTCTTGTTTGACTTGCCCCGGCGGAGGCCGGACGGTTCAGGGTCAAACACGCAGCTAGCGATGCCCGCGCCGTCGTCGACGGTTACGCTTCGGCAGCGTCGTCCTTGGTCCAAAAGACAATGGGATCTTCGAGACCCGAGAGTTCGACGATGCCTCGGGTCCCTGCTGCCGGGGCAAGATTCGCGTAGGACACGCACGCCACGCCAAGTGCCTTTGCCTTGGGAGAACAGCGTGGCGTGGCGTGGCTCCGGGGACAGAGCGGAGGAAAGGTTGTGCCCTTTGTCTCGCCGCTGCCGAGACGACATGGCGGCGGCAAGAAGGGACGACCTGACCTGGCCAGTCAACACGACGACGTCTGAAACGGCGGCAGCAGCAGGAGGGGATCTCCGGTCTCATCTGAAACGCCGCCACATCGCATCACGTGGCTCCTGTAGTACACAGTACACACTGAGGTGGGTGCTATACGGCAAGGGCCTGCTTGTTTGTGCTCGGTGCGTGCCGAGCCCGCAAACGTGCCGAATTACTACGTGACTCGACGGCATGTCGCGATGAGTGACTGATAGGACTGGGTGCGATCAATCTCTTCTCCGAACGGTGGCGTGACACCGCGTAGACGAACTGTTCGTGGCAGGGAACAGTGAACCCCCGCCGGACCACTGCTTGCTTTGTGCTTTGTTAGGTGAGGTTTTGTTTTCTTTTCATCCTACCCACGACGACATACACTCTCTCTGGCGTAAGGGAGTGTTTATTGGTAGAGATTGGTGGAGATTTACTGTAGCATATATACACTGTAGCAATAAATAAATAGCGAGGAAAGGATGAAAAATGATGGAATGGATGTGATGGGAGGAATAGTAAATCTCTGGCATCTAAATAACTCCTGAAGATGAAAAAGGAAACAGTGTTGTACAAAATGCGCGTACATTTTTTCTTTCCTTTTCCTCTCGTTCATGTGCTACAAGTGTCAGTGTAGTCGGTCGACAAGAGGTGAAAAAAAAAACCGCTACTACCGTTCATCGAGTGTTCTGAACCTCAAGCCTGCCAAGCAAACGAATTCAAAACCGTCGTGTCTCTCGCTGTCTATTTGTCAGGTGTGCTGACGACTCGATCAGAGTAGCGACCGGACCGGTCGAGGATGCATTGCCTGGTGACGCGAGTACACGACCATGTTAATCCGCGTCAGGTCAGGTTGTCTGGCAAAAGGAGTTGGGCCTACCGGTCACCGCGTCCGTCCCTTCCCTTCGTGGTCTGGTCTACCCGTGCATCTACGAGTTCGGATGAACACGGAGCGAGTGCGTGGTCGGGTCAAGCCCGGTGAATCGGGCGCCGTTACGTGGCCACCGGTCACGCGCCGCACGACAGGTACATCCATCTCTTTTGACCGCATAACCAATCGTACCGGTGATCACCGACCGTCCAGGCCACCACGGAGCTGACCTCGCGACGGCGCACGGCGACACGTTTTGCAAGGCAGCTCGGCTCGATCCTGATGGTTACACCAATTCGGTAGCTGTCCTCTCTCGGGATCGCCACGAACGGATTGCCGATGATGCGGGTGGATCCACACTTCCATAGTCTTGGAGATGGCAGGTACTCTCCGTAGGTCCCTTGCTCGTTGACTATCGGATTCAATCTGGGCCGAGAATCATAGATATAACGAGAAATTCATGATACGCAAAGCTAGAGACCGGGATTTATTTCGAGTCGAAAACTAATTTTCTCATGATGGATACAACAAGAAAAGAAACCCGGAATGATTCTCTACCTCCTGACTAGTGGATTGATTTCCGGTCTTTTGATGTCACTATTGTGAGTAAATTAGCTCATGACCCGGAATGAATCCCTGCCTACATCGCTGGGTCCTGTACCAACGTGTCACATACTTCCATACGGAGTAGGTCAAATACTCAAATCGCTAGATCAGGTTGAACTCAACGTGTCACATGGTCAATAGATGCGTCGAGCTGTACTTGACTAGCACTCCATCTAGTCCGTCGCAGGAGATATTGTTTGCGCCGGTCTAGATTGCTGTCGAATGCATTTTCCCTTTCGGCAAGGATGTGGGACATGTTCCAGCAATTAAGAAAGAGAGTTTTAATTTAGTGGGTTAAGCTTAAGCACGATAATTTGACTTCTGATAGTGATAAATCACCTGCTTTTGCATGCACGAGGGGTGGGAAACTATAGTTACATGTGAGCTATCTAAAACCAAAAACAAGTAACGATGGAAAGGCTGAGACGATATCTTCGAGCTTTCCGTTATCGAAACTTTTGTTCCGTGTGACTTTCTATACTTAGAAAGTTAACAACTTATTTACATGTCTTTTACGTATAGTTTTTTTTTTACATGACAACTTTTGGAAAAAAAATAAAAAAGAAGATTTAATTAGAATTCGTCAAACATGTATACTAACATCTAGGTATAACTTCTCCATTATCTTTTCTTTTCAGGATAAGTTTTACGATAGTGTTACTACTGGGATTAAGTGTCGCACAACTTTTACGTTATTTTTTTCCAAATAACTTCTCAGCACACATTTTTTGAGAATTTTACGAAAAGAACTTCTTGAGAAGATTTTGTCGTTTATCTTACAGAGTATTTATACACTTAATCAATCAAATTTCATACATAACTTCTTCAAATAAGATTCAAATAAATGTGCTAAAAAGATAGTTTAGTAAAAAGGACTGAAAAATGACAAAAAAAATAATACCAGCTCATCCCTTTCTTAGTAAGCCGAATGAAGACAAAGGGGTGTGGCCAAAAAACTTATGGAAGGTAAAACCAACAATCTAGAACAGAAAATAATTACTCATTTGAAACTATATATAGTTCGTTTTGTCATTTCTATATACATAAATATTGCTATGCGCCAAAACAGGGTCGAACCCAGGATTGAACGAAGCCCCGGGATAAGCTAAGTAAGACATGTTCCAACTCAATTTAGGTCTAACATTTCTTTAGCTTTTAAAGTGGCCTCCCTGCAAATGTTGGCCTAGGACTAGGGCTGGAGCCCTGGGTAGCCCGGGTCACAAGTCAACTATGTTGGTGGTTACAGTAGCCCAAACAGTATTTTGTGGGCCTAGAGAGGCGAGCCAACGTCTCTAGGACTAAGTGACTAGGTGATCTGATGCTCAGGTGTCTCTTCAGGTTCCAAGGGATGGATATTTATAGGCTCCAACCAGCCCAGGCATGAAAAGACTGTTGGGGTAGGTTGGACCGCCCCCTTCCAAGGATCCCTCCTTAGGGCTGAGGTGGCTCACCTGGCCTGCGTCCACCAGGTCTAGTGGGCCAACAGGCGACTAGCCCATGGTGGGTTGGCCCCTTCTTTCCCAACAAACCACTACACCTAGACATATGTTATATCTAGGTGCATAATATATGAATCTTGAAAAGCTGAAACAACTTATATTTTGGACGCAGTGTTGGTTCCATGGGTGATCTCCATGAGCCTTCCTAGCGATCGCTCAACGCCTTCCTAGTGGGCGACTGGGGAGGGGGGTGGCAAGCGACGGACGATGGACGGACGGAGAAGGACCTTGTGAGTAGTTCCAGTGAGTCTTACTTGTCCTTACAAGTTGACAACGCGTGATAGTTAATCTTGGTATTGGCCTTGTGCCCAAGATTTATTTATTTATTTGAAAAAACATATTACACATATTTACATATGCAAGGAATGAATTTGTCTATGCCTCAAGGAATCAAATCGTGCATATTAAACATTTAATGTTGGCGCAAAATGAAAACCATACTGATATTTATTAACAACTCTGAAGAAAAAATCTAACTCAAGCTGCAGTTAAGTATCTGCGAAAATACACCGTCCTGATCTTCTAGGCCGGAAATGGGAAGTCACGAGGAAGCTATGACTCTGGGATAAATATGGCCGAGAGAGAACGTATACAAGACTCACCCCAGCACGAGCCTCATGCTAACTAATCTTTTTTTAGGTCGAAATGCCCCTGAGTTGAATAGCGAACATCGAGGCTATATTAGCCACTTTATGATCAACATTTATTTTTTTACAATAAAAAACTGTCAAGATTTGACTAGCTCGAGCTTGTGGTACCACGACGGTTGAACGTACTAGACTTAGCTTTCCTAACAACTCACAATCACTTAACTTTCCTAGCGTAAAGTTCAGAACGAAGTGTTCTTCTTCTTCATCAAGAGCCTCCGCCAGAATCACATCGCGATCCCATCACCATCCTTGTTTTCAAGACAAGATAGAGCAGAGCATGCAGCCGCTCTGGGTATACCTAGCGCGCTAGGTGGCGCGGATAGAGCGGGATGGGCGTGCACTACCAACGGCAGCCACAAGCCAGCGGCGGCGTCAGTGACGAGAGTTTAATCTGACAGCGCGAGACCGGGGCCCGGGCCAAAAGAAAGAAGAAAGCCTAATGCCGGCCGTGCTCTAATCGCATTGTCCATGACCACTTCTACTTCTATACATACATCTGTCAATCCATTGATGGATGCATGACAGTGCCTGGTTAATGCGGTCTACGTTTCGGAGAGAGACGGACCCAACGAAGAACCGGCTCCAAATCAACCACGACGTCGGCCGGCTCGACGTCGGATAGCTCGGCGAACCTAGCTGTTATCTAGGAGTATATACCTAGTGGATTGCCAAGAGAGTCAGGGGTTTCTATAAGTGAGCGAGTTTCAGAGGAACATGCCTTTCCTTTAAGTGACCGAGTTTCAACTTCTCGTACAACGGATCACCAGCTAGAAGCATGCACTTGTACAAAAGGAGTACTACAGGCCAAGTAGCTCTGTCACTCTGTGCGTGCGAGCGACTGATCGATCGGCCACATGTACTCTGGTTGTCGATAGCAATACGGCCACATATATCTCGCGTAGTAGTCGCCAGCCACACGGCGCGAGCGCCGGTGCGTTTGGATCGCTGCTTTGTCTCAATGTCTGGCCATGCCGTGCCCCTGAACGCCTGAACTCCTGAAGGCGGCATAGACGACGAGACGGGTCTAGTCCAGCAGATTGGCTATCATCAGTCCGTGATGACTGATGGCCCTGGATTAGCTAAAGCTTTTCTTCACCGGGCTTTCCGTGACCGTGTGCCGTCAGCCGTCGATATCAGCGTTGAGCGGACAAAGAGATCTTTTGGGTGGCGGCCCGTCGCTGGTGCAGATTGAATTCCAGTTACCCTGCGGCGTACGGCACCGTGATCGTCGGATCCTCGTGACAAGAACTGGCTAGTTGTTGTTGTTATCTCCTCCATGAAGTGCCGCCATGGAGTGGAGTGACTGACTGACTGGAACTGCACCCACACGGACGCAGAGATGCAATGGCCAAACTGGAACCGGTGCTCCGCTCCGACAGGTCCAATCATTTGCTCTGCACGCGCTACAAAACAATCTGCAGAGAGCTGAGAGCACACCTCGCGACCACTGGCGTTCGTTGTTATGGGACACGGCGACAATCCCTTGCTTTTTTCTGGACAAGCCCCACGCATACGCCGAGGCCAAAGCCCCACTCCGCTGCACAGTACGGTACGCCATAGCCAGTGGCCGGTAAAATGGGCGGAGGGAGCGAGGGCGACGCTAGGTGTCGGCTCGAGCTCACATCACGCATTGATTCGCTCATGATCGTCGCCAATCAGCAAACGGTGCACTGGTGCAGCAGCGACAGCTCGAAAGGCACACGGACGCGGACGTGATCCAGGGACATATATTCGGCGGTGGTTGCAGTGGCATTCATCGTTGATGCCTCGATGATGATACTCATGGTTGGATAGGATTGGATCGATCTCCTCGCCACCGCACACTTGTCACGCGTGGTGCGCAAAATGCACAGCATGACGACAGGCGACATGTATCTACAAAAAGATCGTCATCCTACAAAATCTAGCTAGCCTTCCATAACCAAAACTATAGACACGAGACCACAAAATTTTTTTGATGGAAAAAAAGAGTGATCAAGTCCGATCCCAGTGGCAAGAAAAACCAGAGCACACTACTAGCTCTGCTTGCAAGCGGCCGATGATGATGAGTCACACTCTTTACACCTCCCTAGGGTCCACGAAGATGGAGCGTCCAGGCGGCGACCTGGCCCAATCCCACCCGTCCGCGCCATCGCCGAGCCGCTTCATGCACCACAAATCCTCGGCGCAGGAGAGGCGGCGCCAGTGCGGGATGCGTCCACGGAGCGGGTCCATGGCGGCCACCTCCACCGCGACGGCGGCGGCCTCGCCGCGCGCCATGTTGACGACGGACGCGAACGCCGCCTCCGCCGCCGTCGCCGCGTCGGGGCCCTCGCCGGCGAGGCCGTAGACGAACCACCCGGCGAACGGGCGGAACAGGTCGGGAACGGACGGGACGCGGAGCCACTTGGCCACGCGGTCGAGCGCGCGCGTGGCCGCCGCGGCGAGACGCCGGATGCGCGACGCGCCGCGTACCTCGAGGCGGAACACGCCGCCGCAGTCCCACGCGCTCGCCACCGCCCACGACGCCGGCGGCGAGGCCAGGAAGTGCTCGACGCCGCGCCACTCGTAGCTTCCGCCGTTGCTGTTGACGATGACCGCGAGGAGCGTGCCGCGGGAGAGGTCGTTGGCGAGGACGTGGCCGATGTCGGAGGGGAAGAACTCCACGTGGGCGAACCGGGCGCGGTAGAGGCGCTCGGCGTCGTGGGCGGACAGGGTGAGCACCGTGGCGCGACGCGGAGGCCTGAGGCGGTGGGAGTGGACTGGATGCACGAGGAGCGATGGTGTTCGGAACTTGGAGTAGCCGCAGCGTCCTGTGAAGAGACGAAGGGACGCCTCGTTGGACTTGTCTGTGGCCATGTACGCGTACTCGGCGCCCTCGTGCACGAACCACCTCTCCAGCTGCTGCACCAGCATCAGAGCGATGCCCATCCGCCTGCACGTACACACACGCCATTGGCAAGCAGTTAGTCCCCTGAATACACAAGGCTGGAGCATCCATTGATCTGTCGAGGAGCAGCAATGTGGACAAGTGTCAAGAAGGCAGAGCAGGAAACTTCGATAGATCTCACCTGTGGGAAACCGCGACGCGGAGGCCGAGAATGTAGCCGACGTTGGCGAGGGTTGGGGCGTTAGTGCTTCGTCTCTCGCCGGTGGCAACGGACTTGACGGTGCCGCGGATGAGGCCGACGATCCGGCCGCCGCCCGGCCCGGACGTCTCAGCTACCTGTCATGTCCGAGACCAAATCAAGAACAGACGCGCTCATAAAAAAAAAAAGCAACACACCACCAGCAACAGCAGGATTTAAGATCCAAACAATCAGGCGGCCGCTAACAGGTAAGTGCAACTAACCGTGCAATCATTGTTGTATGTATCCATGCGCTGCGCATTGCCTCGTACCTATACGGCTATACTCTACTAGATACACACGTATACACGCGCGTACACACACAGAGAGAGAGAGAGAGAGACGTACGGCACGGCACGTACCAGCATGAGGTAGAGCGGCGAGTGGCGGATGCGTCCGACGGGATCCCCGAGTAGGTCGGCGTGCAGCGACATGCCGCCGGGTGGGCCGAGCTCGCACTCCCGGTCGATGGCCTCCGTGCCGTCGCGGTCCGTCTTGGGATCGTACTTCCTGATCACCACCGCCGCCACTCCTTGGAGGACCTCCTCGGCTCTCATGGCCGATCGCAGCTCGTCGTCTACCATGTAGTATCCTCTATCTAGCTACCAGCAGCGAGAGCTAGGTGTTGCACCCTCTCGAGTTCATCGGCAGGCAGGGGACGGTTGGGAGAGCGAGCTAGCTAGGATACTGCATACGCATGTAGCACAGTATATATAGGCGCAGCATCTATCTGAACACGAAGGAAAGCTACTACGCTGGCCCTTGGCGTTCTGTCTCTCACTCCACCATGGTCATTCTCATTCGCACGAACCGTCAGGGTCCTCCGGTCTTCACCGCCGTGTAAACTGGAAACCCACCACGAACGCAGACCCCGGCGGCCTTTCCTTTCTTTACGCTCCGATCGGTCTCCTGAATCATGTGTGGGGACAGGTGCATGTCGATCAAAGCAACGCAAAGCAAAAGGCACAGCACGACGCGCATGAACCCAAACAAAATTGACGGCCTGATCTATCCGTTCCCGTGATCTCTTCCATCAAAAAGCTCTTGCTGCTGGGCAGAGCCGGTCATGGTGCGGTAATTCATTGGAGGCGGCGGAAGTGGGGGGTGGAGCATATGATTGGGCGCGCGCGGGATTAACTGCGCCATTACATTGATTGCATGCAAATCTTGAATGGTCAGTCGTGGCCTTATAGCTAGTGGCGCCTTTTTCGCAGTTTTCTGCTCGCTTTTCTCGCCGTCGATCAGGCGGTCGTGCTCGCGTGATGCTCTCGCGAAAGGCTCTCGCGGCAGGCAGGGGCATTTCTTCGTGTCGTTACGGCACCAGCAACGGTCGGGTTTTACCACCATGACGTCGCACTGCTGCCACGGAGTGGATTTCCGTGTCAGGCAGTTCGTGCATGAGCCGTGCTACGCATTGGCTCCATGAGGCGCAACACAACTGTCTGATTTGTTAACCTTATCTGAGACGAGCTGGGTTTAGAATTTGATTTTTTTTTCCCTTGCGTGCCAAGCCAAGTTGGTCGAGCATCCAGCTTTGTGTAGATCGTCTGACAGCGATTTAGCCATGCAGGTGCTAGTTGTTTTTCACTTGTTGTTTATGATCGAGCTTGTCGATCCCGGCCGATGGTCAGACAGGAGAGCTGCGGAGTACGACAAGCTCTGACAGGCAGAAAGAACGAACGAACTTGTTGGAGTTGTTTTGTCTGAGGAGTTGGAGCAGAGAGACTTGGAGGACGGTCTTTTCGTTCTTAGGACATGTTTAGTTGGCAAAGATAGTTGGAAATTTACTGTAGTAGACATGTACTGTAGCAGTGAATAGTGAGAAAATGATAAGATAGATGTGATGAGAGAAATAGTAAATATCTCACCATCTAAACAACTCCTTAGCTAAACTCTGTAACTGAACAGAACGCGTGATGACCGACTATAACACTGACCTGAGTACCTGACCACTATATGCTTTGCTGACCTGCTGTGGATGACGCATGACCGGACCCCCTTGACTGATAATAAGGCCGTTTTCAATGGGAGTTTCATGAACACAGTTACCCAGAGTGTCACATCATCTAAAAATGTTAAAACTAATATGAAATACCCCACTCTTAATGCATAGTTTCATCTATTGTTGTTCCCTAGGTAAAATACAATACACAAGTTGTCTAGGTAACTGTGTGTATGGAGAGTTTCATCACCATGAAACCCATTTCACCTCTCTCTTCATTAAATCACTGCCATATCACCAAAACTACCTATATGGCACTATATTTATTGTCCATAAAACTCCCACTGACACTGGCCTAATTACGATCTACTGTCCCGTTTGTTGTTATCCTGTGAACTCTGACCCATGCAGGTAAATCGAGAATCTGCTCCTGTCTGTAAACGGGATGGATCGGGTCTACGTATAAGTGGTTGGAGTAGATGAGTATGTAGTACTACAAGAGATCGATGCATCTTCCAGGCTGCTGGAGTATTCCGATCCGTTGAGTTGTCGAAGCAGACCGTGTTGTCGGGACGCCAGCCATTATTTGCACGATCGACATCCCTATCCTATCTATCCACGTATTGCCTCTTTCCTTTCTTCTGTTGTGTTGGGTGAGGGTGATTCACCAAACCTCTCCCAAAAAACATTATTCATCTAACTTTTTCCTATTCATCCCACCACTCCTACTCACAGAACATTATTCATCTACAGTGTATTTTTAGATCAACAGTGTTTTTTCGGGGAATCTTTCCCAATCTAAACACCCCCTAAAACTCGCTTCCGCAGGGAGGCTCGCCCGTACTCCCTCCATATTAGTAAAAGATGACGTTTTGAGATTGTTCTAAGTCAAACTTTGTAAACTTTGACTGTAAATAATTTTTTAAGTATTAAGTTTAGAATATAAAAATAATATGAGTAGATTTGCATTGAAATATAGTTTTAGAAAAGTACTTTTAAAATATATTTTATAAATATTTTATATAAAAAAGTATTAGTTTTGGAGACCGTGTCAATGTCCTAAATGTCTTCCTTTGCCAACCCGGAGGGAGTACGTGGCACGGTGCCGAAAGGACATGTGCGGCGCGCGGGGCAACTGGCGGCTGCCTGCCTGCCTGGAGAATGAAGCCGCTCTCGTATTCGTATAGCTAGGCAGCTAGCTGTGGCAGAACCGGATCGGATACGCACCCACCCGAGTACCCGACCCCCGCGGCGGAAAACGACGTGCCGCTCGTGCGCGGCATCCGTGGGGGCATCTGGCCCGGCCTCTGGTCTCGTTTCGGCCCCTGGCTCCCATAGCTCCCGGCGCGTGTCCACCCGCACCCACCCGCGACGGCGCCTGCTGTCCCGAGAGCTCCATCGGCGGCGTGCGTGCGGTGGCGCGGAGCGAGGCTGGGACCGGAGCTGATGGGTGAACGGTGATCGCGTTCGTGCCGGGACCTCGCAGATCGTTCGTTGGCGGATCGCACACCGCTGCGGTTCGGATAACGAGGGCGAGCGGACGTGTGTCTCCGCCGCCCTGCCGTGTGGATAGAGAAAGGAAAGGAGGACAGCTTTATGGACACACAAGTGGAAATGTGGGCGGCGTCCCGTCCCGTAGCGCGGAGCCGGGTAGCCGTGGTTGGATTCAGTTTTGCGGCAGCCTCGCTCACTGAGTCACTGTTGGGGGGCCGATTATTGGGCTTGGGTTTTGCATTGCACGCGCCAGCGAAAGAGGACATAGAGGAGACCTGGGTCGCTGGGAATTTCCTCAGTAGTGTATGACGAAAGCTAAAACGGCGAAAAGCGGGCGCAGCGCCGCCAGCCGCCGCCCGTTTCAGGTAACGGGCGGCGGCGAAATGGCGGCAGGTGGGTGGATGAGGATGCGACGCGAGACGAGGAGAGAAGCCCCGGGTGGTGGCCGTCAATTGGTGCGGGGTGAGCACATGTGCATACCGCCGGCCAGGTGGTCGACAACCATCACCTGCGCTGCTGCTGCTGCTGCGCAGCTGCTTTCCACCTCGCCGCATCCGTGCGTGCGAGAATCGGCAGATATATATCGAGCCGCCCGAGAGCGATCTCTACGTGCGACAACCCCGATTATATTGCTGCAAGTACATGGGCGGGGAGTATAACGTTGTTGACACCGGATTTTAACGGGTTAAGCCGGTGCCAAAAGGTGAAGCAGAAGTGTGGAATCGGAATCGGAGTCCGAAGAAGAGGGCAGATCAAATCGGAATCAGAGTCCGATGAGAGGAACAGTTTGAGTCAGAAATCAGAATCCGATGAGAGTTAGAATTGGAGAAAAGGATGATGACGTGAAGGAATCCTGGAAGGTTACCAGGTCAAGCTTATAGAAGGACCGAGATAGAATCGGTTGTTTTTTAGTCTGAGTCGTAGATAATGTTAGAAAAGATCTTTTCTTTTGCGTCAAGTAAGTTTGTCGTATACGTTTAGGAGTTATAGTTATCAGAGTATAAATATCGGCCTTGCGTGGTCAAGGAAGTCTGTACACACCAATATCAAACAAACCTTTACATTTTTTCGCATCTTTCATAGATTGTCGACGACTTCGTCTTTTTCGTTTCACGAGTTCTTCTGGGCACGTCGAGGGTGATCAGATCTTAAGGCTTGCCTGTAAGTCCCGTATTACTGAGTAAGATCCAAGCTTTAGCAACCGGCGTATCGTTGTTGCTTCGTTTGGAATTATTCGACAGTTATCGAGTAAACATCTAAGCTTTAGTATCGGGCGTATCGCTGTTACTTCGTTTAGGTTTTATTCAACCTCTATTCAGCTTAGAATAAGCTTTGATCGGCTGTTATTTGTACTTCACTATTGGATCTAATATAGCCGTTTAAATTTATTCTAAGCGTTGCCCTGCTTAGCTTGTTAGGTTATGTTTTAGTAATCTTACTCTGCTTTGCATCAGAATCGGCTGATCTAGCCGTTTCTTTATTGTAGATCGGAAACCAGTTCCGATCTGGTTTTCATTGCTAAATCGGAAACCCAGCCGATTTCGCTGTGACACTGACGTCCGATTTTCCTTGTCAATCAACAGGTCAGATTGACTGGCACGCCCTGCATCATCGGCCACAGCTGATTTCCTGTGCTAGCACGTGAAGGTCTTTCCCGATTTTTGTGTCAACACACTTTTGGCACGCCCGGTGGGACACGAAAACTTCAATTATGTCAAGGAAGGAAGATGGTCGTTCTGACGTTGGACCTCAGAATGTCATTGATACCACTAAAGAAGATCTCACTGATGAGCAGAAAGCTGACATGACAAGAGCAGTCGAAGATTTTGAACTGTTATACTTAAAGTCGTTCAGTACTACTAAACGAGGCCAAGCTATCAAGAAAACTGAATTTCCATTGCCTCGTGAAGTGAAGATAGCTGAGACACCTGGAATGATACATGAGTTGATAAATGAAGCAGTCCATCATGCTTTTACAAATCAAGGCAGAGTCTTAGGTAATGAATTACGTAACCAAGTGGTTCGCTCATTGCGTGAAGGAGATCTTCAATTTAAAGGCCCAGCATACCAACAACTTCCTCCTTTTGAAGTTGATACCTCAGCAAAGGATGTTCAAGCAAGGGCTGCAAAGAATGCGTTTTCTCAGGTGTTCAATGGTTCAGCATTCGATCAATCGATCGGACAGACACAATCGGCATCAAGGCCGATTATGCAAGGAGAGTTTCCATCAACGGCATCATCTACTATACCTCCAATTCAGACCCCACCAAACAGCTCGGCAATGTTCACTCAGTCAACGCCGATTCCATCGGCATCAAGGGGAGGTGACTTTTTCAAAGGGTATGCTCCTAAATCTGGGTTCGGAATGCCTCCTGAATACTTTGTGACTTCTCCTAAATCAAATCAGAAGACTCAACCTGAAGAACCAAAGATGGCATGGGTACCGCACACTGACGGAGTTAATTGGGTATTAGTTGATGAAAAAGGAATTATACATCAAGTATGGACTCCGAAACTAGAATCAGTAAGAGCACTTAACATGAATATGCCAAATCAGTCAGAGCCACATGGTACTACGTCAGCTATGGAAGTATATCGCAATACTCAACATCAAGGTCAGGGTCGAATGTCCAACCAGTCTGCAGGGCATATGATTCGTCAACCAGAGCCATCTAGGCAAAATGAATCGGCACCAACAGGATATTCAAGGCCGATTCAGCCAAGTCAAGAAATAGCAAGAACACCACAGCCAAGTCAAGAAATAGCACATGGAGCAAATCAAATGGATTGGGCAGCCCAAATTGCTGAAATAATACAAAATCAGTTTGGATTGAAGCCCAAGACTCAGCATGTGATGTATAGAACTCCCAATCCACCTGCTTATGATTCGTTACCCTATCCTCATCGTTACAAGATCCCTGATTTTACCAAGTTTTCTGGTAATGATGATGTCTCCACTATTGAGCATATCAATAGATTTCTAGTGCAACGTGGAGAAGCTGCTGCTACTGATGCGTTGAGGGTCCGATTATTTTTAAGCTCTTTATCTGGACCAGCTTTTTCATGGTTTATGACATTGCCAGCAAACTCAATCATCTATTGGTCTGACCTAGAGAAGCAATTTCATCAATATTTCTTTGCTGGTGTTTAAGAGAAGACTATTACTGATTTGACGAGCTTGAAGCAAAGGAATGATGAATCGGTAGCAAACTTCATTCAGAAAATCAGGGATACAAAAAATAGATGCTATGGATTAAACTTGACAGATTCCCAATTGGCATAGTTGGCTTTTGATGGTTTACTTCCTTATCTCAAAGAGAAGTATGATGCTCAAAAGTTTGAAAGCTTAAGTCATATTGTACAAAGAATGTCAAGGTATGAGAATCGGATATATGAACAGAAGCGACCTTATCATAAGAAGATAAATTATCTTGGGTATAATTCTGACTCCGATTCTGATTCCGATGAAGATAAGGAAATCGGATTGGCAGAATGGGCGAAGAATAAGAAGCCGATTGCTTGTCCGTTTGGTAAGAAAGAACCAGAAAGATTTGGTTTTGATGTTACCAAGGCCGATAAGATTTTCGATTTGCTGCTTAAAGAAGGGATGATCAAGTTAACGGCCAATCATAGTATTCCGTCTGCAGAAGAGCTCAGGAAGATGACGTATTGCAAATGGCATAATGCCACGTCTCATAATACCAATGACTGCAAGGTTTTCAGAAACCAAATCCAATCGGAAATTGAACAAGGAAGGTTGCAGTTTGAGATTCCTGCTAAACCGCAAAAGCCGATGAAGATCGATGGGCATCCTTTCCCAGTGAATATAGTAGAGCCAGCCAAAGGGAATGCTTTGCAGACAAAGCTTTTGACATCAGAGTCTGCAAAAGAAAAAGGGGTTGTTGATCCTAAAGTACAAATTTCTGCTTCTGACTTAAAGGATAAAGGAAAGATGGAGAAGAATGATTATCCCAGAAATCCTCATAGGCGTGTTACTTCTCAAGGGTTGATCAAGAAATATCAATATCAACAAGAGAGAACAAGGCAGGAGGAGGAAAGGATGTATCGGCATGAAGATCATTGGAGATGTCCTTTCTTTATCTACTATTGGGAAGAGGGAATCAAATTGCCATCTTCAGATGATTGTCCAGAGTGCAACGGAGGCTATGGAAGGGATAGATCGTTCAAAAGGCCTCGATTTGAAGATAGAGAGCGTTGGCCGATTATTCGAGAGAGAGATGAAGAATATCGGCGTACTCCAGTTCATGAAAGAATCAGAGGCAGGCAGAGTGTGTATGATCGATTGGGAAATAAGCCGATTATGAGCAGAGAATTAGAAGAACGTGCTAACAATTTGGTTTCTGATGAAGAGCCTTTGCCAAATTGGGATCGGAATATCCGTCGTGAGGCTAAAATACCTCAAGCAAGGTGGTGCCCGGATGGAGTCACAAAATCACAGAAGAGGAGGTTGCAAAGACTCCGATTTGGTGAAATCCAAGAGGAAAAGTCACGCCAGCTTTTGAGAAATAAGAAGGTGTCATCTCAAGTGTGGCGTCCTAAACAATGCGGACAAGATGATAATGCAGCCGATGTTAACATGATTTTCATGCTACTAAGAGAATTCATGGCATCGGCTAGTGATGAGGAAAATTTTGAGGTCGAAGAAGCAATGGCTCAATTAAATCTGAAGTCAATGCAAGCAACTTTTGAGAAACCAGAAGAAAAAGAGAGGGTTCACTTGAAACCTTTGTTTCTGAAGGGGCATGTTGATGGTAGGCCAATGACCAGGATGATGGTTGATGGTGGAGCAGCTGTTAATTTGATGCCATATGCCGTTTTTTGTAAAATCGGCAAAGGTGAGGATGAGCTGATCAAGACAGATATGATGTTAAAGGATTATGAAGGAAAAGTTTCTCCGGCTCGGGGGGCACTATGCGTGGAGTTGACTATTGGAAGCAAGACCTTACCCACTACTTTCTTTGTAGTCAATGGTAAAGGATCCATGCTAATTGTTGCATTCCATCAACCATGCATCAATGCTTGGTTCAATGGAGTAAGGATACAGTAGAGGTTGTCAAAGCAGATGCATCATACAGCATAGCCATTGCAGAGGCGCAACCATGGAATTATGAGCAAGTGATGTGTATATCAGGAAGAGCTTTGGATACTGAATTCCTCATAGTGGCCGATTTCGGTCTACAGCCGATCCAAGCAGTCGGCTCGGAAGAATCGTCCTGATGGATGAATTTCTTCAAGAAGATGAAGGGAAGCTAGGATATGGTTTCACGTCGGCCGATGTACTAGAAAATATAGATTTAGGAGATGGTGATAAACCAAGGCCAACGTTTATTAGTGCAAAATTAGATCCTGAGTACAAGAAAGAGTTGACCTCTTTGTTAAGAGAATTTAAAGATTGTTTTGCTTGGGAATACTATGAAATGCCTGTTTAGACCGATCTATTGTTGAACATCGGTTGCCTATAAAGCCAGGATATCGGCCATATCAGCAAGATTCTAGACGATGTGATCCCAAAATATTACCTGATATAAAGGCCGAGATTACTAAGTTGATTGAAGCCAAATTTATTAGGCAATGCCGATATGCTGAATGGATTTCTAATGTGGTTCCTGTATATAAAAAGAACGGAAAACTGCGTGTTTGCATTGATTTCGGGAATCTTAATAAGGCGACTCCGATGGATGGTTATCCCATGCCTATTGCCGATTTGTTGGTTGATGCTGCAGCAGGACACAAAGTCATAAGCTTCATGGATGGTAATGCTGGTTATAATCAGATTTTTATGGCTAACGAAGATATTCATAAGACTGCTTTTCGATGTCCGGGTCATGTTGGTTTATATGAATGGGTAGTTATGACTTTTGGCTTAAAAAATGCTGGAGCTACATATCAACGTGCTATGAATTATATCTTCCATGAATTTATCGGCAAGATTGTTGAGATTTATATTGATGATGTGGTGGTTAAATCGGAAAGCTATAAACAACATTTAGCCGATTTACGCAAGACACTGGAGTGCACAAGAAGACATGGTTTGAAGATGAATCCAATAAAGTGTGCTTTTGGGGTCTCTGCTGGTCAATTTCTGGGATTTATGGTTCATGAAAGAGGAATTGAGATCAGTCAGACTCTGATAGGTTCCATCAACAAGATTGTTGCTCCGGAAAATAAGACTAAACTTCAATCATTAATCGGCAAGATTAATTTTATTAGGAGATTTATTTCTAAACTCTCTGGAAGGATTAAGCCGTTTACACCTTTATTGAAGTTGAAGGCCGATCAAGAATTTGTCTGGGAAAAGGAGCAGGAAGAAGCTTTGGAGCGAATTAAGAAATATTTGGTGTCTCCTCCTGTTTTAGTTCCTCCTCAGAAAAATAAACCGTTCAGATTATACTTATCGGCCGATGATTCTTCTATCGGATCGGCTCTTATTCAAAAATTTGAAGAAAAAGAGCGTATTATCTATTTTGTAAGCAGAAGACTTTTGGATGCAGAAACAAGGTATTCTCCGGTTGAAAAGTTATGCTTATGTTTATACTTTTCCTGCACCAAACTCAGACACTATTTACTATCGGCTGAGTGTGTGGTTGTGAGTAAAGATGACGTCGTAAAATACATGTTATCATTGCCGATTTTAAATGGAAGAATCGTAAAATGGATTTTGGCTCTTTCAGAGTTTGATTTACGTTTTGAATCATTGAAAGCAGTCAAAGGGCAGGTTTTGGCCGATTTTGTCACTCATCATTGTGGTCCGGAGATTGGATTAATATAAGTTGCTCCATGGACTTTGTTTTTCGATGGATTTTCTTGTGGAGCTGGTTCTGGAATAGGAATTGTGTTGATTTCGCCTCGGGGGGCAAGTTTTGAATTCGCTTTTCCGATTGAGAAAGAAGCCACTGATAATCAAGCAGAATATCGGGCTGTCCTTAAAGGTATCAAACTACTCAAAGAAATTAAAGCTGATGCTATTGAAATATTCGGAGATTCTTTATTGGTGGTAAAACAATTGATGGGTGAGTACGAATGTAATCTTACTCTGCTTTGCATCAGAATCGGCTGATCTAGCCGTTTCTTTATTGTAGATCGGAAACCAGTTCCGATCTGGTTTTCATTGCTAAATCGGAAACCCAGCCGATTTCGCTGTGACACTGACGTCCGATTTTCCTTGTCAATCAACAGGTCAGATTGACTGGCACGCCCTGCATCATCAGCCACAGCTGATTTCGTATGCTAGCACGTGAAGGTCTTTCCCGATTTTTACGTCAACAATCGTATATGCCGGTTCGCCCTTCCTTGGACTGGCACTCGGCATCGTTTTCAGCCTGTCCTCACGTACACTTCAATCATGTACCAAGAACAGCAAAATGCCAAGGACGGGGAAAAAGAGCGCGCCAGCTAATAGCCACGCCGGAGAAACCAACGACGCACACGAGCGCATCCACCCGCGCGCGAATCTATGCTCCGCCGCCCTAGCGGCCGCACCAACGGCGGGATCAGTCGCTTCAGGCTTACGTGTTCTACGCTCCGACGTGGACGCCGGGGGAGGAGGACGGCGTCGGTGGCGATCATCGAGCCGAGAGCGACGGGTGCGCACCAGAGCTTCGGCTCACGACGCACGGCCAGATCACGCCACGGGCGCTGGGGCCTGCCTGCCTATGCGGGAGGATGTGCGCGCCAACGGTGATCACTCGCTGGCCGCGACGGCCACGCGCGCACACGTTGCCTGGCCCGACGCCCCGGCTCCGGATGACGTGTGCACGGTGACGAACCACGAAATGTGTCAGAGTCGTGGACTGGTAGAGGACACCAATCACAAGCGCGCGCTACCAATCTAGCTGGTCCCAAGCACCATTCCTCACGCTTGCTTATGGCCAGACACAGTCTTTGGTCAGGGTCAGAGTGCATTCGTCGTCGATGGACCGCACGCCACGCGTAGGACGAGCACATTGTGCAGGTCCCGCTGTGAGACAGTGCTTGCTAGTGCGTCGTCGCAGAGGCATGCACGTCAAAGTAAACGTTGCCGGGGACCAAGCTAACAGAAGGCCGCCGGAGAGTGACCCCGGCTTGCAGGATGTCCCTTTTGGAAGTCCCTGGCCCCTGGTGGCATGAAACCCACGCTCGAAACATGAATCATGAGTTCATAGTACAAAGTGGGAATGCGGCCATGTGGAATCCGAGCTGATCGACGTCCTTCCGACTCCACAAAGTGCAGCCGCGCTAGCTTCCTCGCTGTTGTTTCCCACAAGATGAAGGCATTGCGTTGTATTGCCATATACGTATGTAGCTGCTAAGCTTCTTCCCTATTAGTACTACCACCAGAGGTCGTCCAACTAACTGACAGTCGTCTTCTCGTCATGATCTTCAGGTAAAGTGAAGGCGTTACGTATGCCGTGAGCAGAAGCGGTTTGGTAAGGCATGAGCTCAAGTACTCGCCGACCATGCAACCGCTCCGGCGCTTTCCAGGTCGTCATTTGCATCACCCCGTCCGTTGCAGCAACTGAACAATATAACCGAACGCGTACGCACGCTGCTGTCGATCATGAAACAACCGCCGCCGCCATGCCATTCCAATCCGCCAGGGCCTCATCGATCAGACCCTAGCTCTACCTGCCATGGGCCATGGGAGGATCTCAAGCACTCTGTTGCCGTCCTTCTTCGGGACAAAGGAAATCCTGACTAGTTAGTGGCTACAAAAGCTCAGCACTCAGCAGAGTCAAATTGACAGAAGCTGCAAGCCCACTGAAAATCACTTCTGTTTTGGTCAGCTTCAAAGAGCTAGTACCCCGGCCTGAGTCCAAAAGAGTGTCTCGATCGTAGAAAAACCACGGATTCAGGTCTGATTTCAAATGAAAAAAAAAAAAAAAAACTGGAGCGGCGAAGTCGTCAGTGCATGGGGTCTCATGTGGAGCATTTCCCAGTCTGCTTACCGCAACGCTCAAGTCAATGCGTATGCAGCTCGGACCTCAGCATAGGGGACATGACCGTTCAGAGATCAAAATCTTTGAAGGCATGACAAGTGCTGGGTCAACAAAGTGTGGGAGGCCGAAATGCACGTTCACGTTTATGGTTTGTTCAGACGTTTGCGCTCTGCCTTTTCCCAGTTTTCAGCTATCCTGCCATGGGCCAAGATAGATATCTCATGATTGAAGCCGCGACTTGCAGCTTGTACAACTGATGGCGCGTGGCTGCGAAAGGCTTGGAGAAACACTGATGACGAGTGTTAGGCTAACCCGGGAGTGCTTCTTCGTTTGACTGCCCCATGGGAATACATTTCTGCTGTAATGCTCTCTGCCAGAAAGTCCACTTAATCTGTGAAAGGGAAGGAAGGAGACGACTTGATAAAGGCCTTGCAATGTTGCAACGTCAAAAAGATGGGGAAACCGGAAACTCTTATTATAATCATTGATCAAGCACAAGAGCATTCAGCAGCATTTTTTTAAAGGCATTCAGCAGCTTTTTAGATAAATCGGAATTTGCAGTTAAAAACTGAGGGCAAGACAGCCCAGTCCGGGGCGGCTCGACTTTGCTGGGCTGGCTGCCGGCCCGACCTAGAGCGCAGAGCCTGGCCCGTCGGGGCACGGACGCGGCGCGACCGACGCCATGTTTGTGCGCGAGCACGAGTGCACGACGCGATCATCCATCCATGTCCTCCAGCACCTTTGCAATCTATCGTCGCCCGTCGGCTCGGGTCGCTCTCGTGCCGGAGGCGGCGTGTGTGTCGCACAGCCGGTAGTAAAGCGACGAGGTGGGGAGTTGGTTTCGCTCGCCTCGGCTTTGAGGCCGACGATGTCACGGTGATGTGACGTGGTGCCAAACGGACGCCCACTGGACCTTTATTCACGAATTTGAATATGACCTTCCCCGATCAAAAATTAATGTTGAACGAGTGCCTAACGAATAGGCCAGCCATTTCTTCTATAGAAATCTTCGGTTATGGCTCACCTTGTTGCCAACAAACAGGATCAGTATTACCACAGGCCCACAGCACAGCACGCTAAAAACGGCTGCAACAACAACGGCTCCAAACATCAGGAGCAACAATGCAACACAGGCGTCTGATGGTCATTGCAACAACAGAACCTTTACAGGAATCAGGATGCATCAAAAGTAAGTAGATATCATGACTCCATGGGCAAGCCAAGCCAGGATAAACAACCTCCGTGTTAATTTTTGCCATGAAAACACCCTGTATCAAGCCAACAAAATGTCTCCCTTTCACAATACAAACACTCATCACCACTCGAGCACTCCACACGCAGAGTAAGCACGCAAACGACAAGCTTTTTTCATATCTACAGGAAAGCTTATCTTTGGGTCAAGGCTAGAGATTTCTGTATACACCAACTGCAGCGACTGCAGGTAAGAGGGGGCCGCTTCTATGGGGTTGATATGCACTCAAAAAATTACATGAATCAGCTACACTCGGTGAGATCGATCGAGCAGATTAGGACACGCTTCACACCCAACGAATGGTTACAGCTTTTTATTACCTGTAGCACAGTCTCCGGTGAGAAAAGACGAGGCCGTGTGATGTTAGTGACCACCCAACGTGGCGAGGCAAACTGATCTACAACTGTGTCGGGATCTGCTTTTGGTTTCGTTGAAGCATGTGGGCTTGCAAGCTACACTTTTTGACCTGTTTTCCAGAAGCAAATAATTAACAAAGCGAGACAAATAAAATTAAATGATTGTAGAATTGAGTAAAAGATGATAGAAGAACTTCTTACATGTATTGCTGCAACCGTGGACAAGAGATCCTTTGATTGGTCCAGCAACATCTGTTCTTGTGTCGCAAGCTTGGCAAGCTCAGACACTACAGAGCTCGTTCCCTCAACCTGAAGATGAATAAATGCATCATTCAGCGACTTCCACAGTAAATGTTAGACACCAACATGTAAAGCATGTCCATGTAGCACTAAACTCCATGTAAAACTGAGTTCATGGAGCAATAAATCACATTGTTTAACAGAACAGGCAACGGATGTATGGTTGCTAGTAATCGTATTTTCACTGAACGAGAGAAATACCACAATAGAAAATAGTTCACTGTGGGATGCCACTATTTCTATGCCAAAAATTGCATCTCTCCCACTACACCACAGGTTGAGCACAGTATATTGACAGATTTAAGAACTAGGTGTCCAGTGGGTAGGCAGTGTAAGATATTTCACCAGAAAACAAATAAACAATGACATCATATCTAAACATGTCTAGGAAATGTTCCTTCGTTAAATCAACCTGAAAAAACTGACCGCTTAGAGCAATGTTCATGTCGCTGCAATGTGTTTTGTTTTCTGAAAATGGCAACACCACACCTGTTCTAATTTGAAAGTGTAAACTTCAGAAGGTACAGCATAGATCAAGATCTGTAGTTACAGTCCATACTCAAGACAATACAGGAATTAGAACATTCAACACAGTTTTGTTACATCAGTAGAGAAGAAACAACACTGGCTATTGAAAACAGAGGACACCAAGCAGCACGTTTACAAAACAATCTTCAAAGACATTGTCCCCGTAGTTATTTTATACATCAGAGCCAAAACGTTTGCAATAAACAATAATTTCTGTTTGGACACAGCCATCCACCAGGACGGAGAGCATATATAATTTTTTTTGGAAGCATATCCAAAGTTGGGATTGACGATTTTTTGTTATTTATATATAATGATAACAAGAAGACCCAGTGGGGGAATATGAATTGAAGCTCTATGGAAGATAGGGTATATATACGCACCTTAGACAGCAAATTACATATTGATGATGTCATTGTGTGCATTACATCGACAGCTGAGTTTACAGCTTCCTTCACACCTTGAACATCAGCCTGCAGAGATAGGTGACTATTAATTTGCGCATATCAAATCAAGCTGCATAGCTAGATGTGATTAGACAATCACCAACCTTTGCTCCATCAACAACTGGAAGTCTGAGAGTACTAGCCTTCAGTGCTTTGATTGCTGCTGATAAAGCACTCGAATGATGTCTTTCTATATGAGACCAGTCCTCTAAGTACGACATCTGAACATGTCAAATGGCATAAATCCATTAGCTACACAAAGCGAACCAGCAACAAGAAATCTTATTGCTAGCCACACAAAGAGTTTAAACCGAAAATATATCATAGTACTTACCTGACCCCTAAGGATACCAAACAGTTTGAGCTTTTGTTTCTGAAGTTGGAGTCTGCATCTCTTGGTACTGACATTGTCACGTAATCTCGATATTTCTTTCCATGCGCTGTGAAGGGTTTTCTGAAAAAGACGGAAATAAGAAACTTAAGTTTAAAATGTTCGATCCTTTTCTGATTCTCTCACAACACTATCATATTTGTTTAGTGTACTTTGACCAGGACTAGTTGAATATTTGATGTGTTTGCACATATCTTAATCGAGCTCTTTCACACTTCAATATCATATGTTTCACCACAAGACTTGAACGACTATCAATCTAGCAAATATTTGAGTTATAAGCACACCACAGAAGCTGTTCAAGATTACTAGAATTGCAAATATTTGGCCAATATACCGAAAAGCACCATGGTAAGATTCAGATCATGGAAGTACACAAGCAGTGTTCTTAAGGCGGTAAGGCAAACTACAGCATTCTGGGTGCACCTTATCACCTAGGTGACAAGGCGTAACTAAGCACTTAAGGCGCCCTGGGTAGTGGGTAGGCAATGCCTTTAAAACACTGCTCACAAGAAATGTACCACAAATAGATTGCTGGGTTGTGTCATGGATAGTGTCATCAATATCGCTATTCAATCAATTGATCCACAAGATCTTTGCTTTTATTCCACAGATAAAGTGATTCAGATAATTGTCAAATGTTTGTGTTGATAATAGCATTGGTTGGCGTATGAAATGATTGCTTCCCAAGCATCATCGTAATATAACGTTTCAAAACCTAGAGCCTAAAGGTGATGAAAAGCGGTAACGGGTATGTACCAAACAATCAACTAGGGACGGAACTAATGGGAAATCAAAGTAGCACTATGGAATGTTTGAATAAATCAGTAAAGAGAGAAGTGTGGACGTGACCAGATATTACATTTTCAATCTAGATGATGTAACCTAGCTACCTTAGTCTAGAGCTATATGCACAATTGAAATCTAGGCATATCTAGATGACAGCATAATTTGCAGTTTTTATCAGAAAGCTAAAAGATGCCAAATTTTATCCTTGCTATTTTCATGTACAGCAACTTGCTGGAACATGGGCATGATAGATGGTCCATCCATAGCTGGCAGTTTCCATTTATGTTTGCTCACCATCTAGTGTAGCCAAAATCCATTCTTGGAAAATCAACGAGCAAGGTATAACTGCAGACTTGCAAAATAATTAACCCTAATTTTTCATTGTAATAACTGTAAGCAGTATCAAGCAAGACTCTTAGTGGTCCACAACTATCAACTTACTTCTTAGGCTCCTACTGCCTTTTCAAACCCATGGTACTTAAAAGAGGAAAATAGAGAAAGCTTGCATCGTTTCGTGTTGCCAATCTTATCCATGAGATAAATTGACTACTCTATCAAGAACATATCTAGACACAAACAAATAGTAAGAAACAGAATGTACAATTGCAGATCATAGATACCTTGGACATGTCATAGATTTGCAACCTTTTATGACCCAAAACACACAAAACTGGATGTCGAATATATTAGGGAAATGCAAGGGTAAACCTAACACAAAATCAAGGTTTGATTTACCTCGGCAGTGAAGCTCTGCACCAGAAGTGACGCATCTGTTCGTGCATTGATGCAACGCCACTGCAAATGTCGGTTGTCAAGCAGCCTCAACCTGTGTGCCTCCTCGATTCTGTTCTCTCCCTTTTTGGCCCTCCTCACCTCTGCAGCAAAGCTTATGATAGATGGCGCATTTGCTGGAGCTTGCATTGTATGCCCGTTTGGCGATGCCTCCCCACCAAGCCCTCTTGATGGGCTCGCGACGCCCCTGCTTCCACGGCATGGAGATGGGGACCGGCCTGGCAGCCTCGGCGACATTGGACTGTCTGAAAACGACCTCCGGCCAGACGACGGTAGTGGCAGCCCGGGCTCCGGGAGGCGACGCAGGCGGCTGTTTGTTTCCTGCCAGAACCTCGCCGGCACGCTGATGCCTCGGCGCGGGGGATCACCGGCGCCCGAGTTGCTACCAGACGAGACGCTGTCGGTGTCGGAGGACGCGGACAGGTCTGGAGCCGCTGCAGCTGCCGGGTCGGACGGGGATAGCGATGTGGTGGAGTCGAAGGCCATGGAGCGGCGGAGCAGATGAACGGCGGCGAGGATGGAGTCCTTGCGGTCGAGGCTGCAGTCGAGGCTGCGCGCAAGCGGGTCCGACGCCTTGGGCTTGGCCGCGGGCCATCGGCCCTGCGGCCTCGCGTTCTCGGCCTCCGGCACGGAGGACACGCTCTTCCGGCGCTCCGGCGTGGGCCCGCGCCGCGCGGCGGGAGAGGACGGCGACGAGGCCCGGGGCGCGCGCGACGTCTTGTAGAAGAAGGATTCCCCCTGGAACGACACCGAGAGGCTCCGCATCGTGGTGGCGGTAGCCCTCGCTGCCGCAGCCGCGGCCGCCGCCGACGCGGTGGTGGTGGGCGACGTGGAGTGCTGCGGCGGCGGAGTGGACGCTCGTGTGCGCTGCGCCGACAGGGAGCGCCGGGACGAGGAAGACGACGAAGAAGAAGTGGAGGACGACGTGGAGGAGGCCGGTGACGCGGTGGCGCCGCCGCCGGTGAGGTACCTGGAGGAGACGGGCTTGTTGGAGCGCGAGTTCCTCCTCGCGGCGGCGGAGTTGGGCTTGTCGAGCGCCGGCGTGAGCGGCGGGCGCGCCGGGTGTGCCGGATCTGGATGCGCGGTGGCCGCCGCCATGGCAGCCACCATGCCGTGCCGGTGCCGCGGCAGGTGGGGAGGGAGATCTGGCTACGCGCAGCCGCCCCGCGGCAATGCAGGTCCCCGGGGCTCCAGATTCGCCGCCTCTGCTCCCGCTCCCGCCCGGGCCTCCGCTCCCGCAGGCGGCGGCGAGGGTGCCCTCCGGATCGACGCGCCTGCGCGGACGAGGAGCAGCAACGAACTGGTGAGGCAGTGTTTACAGTTTGAGGCGGAGGAGAGGCAGGGGAGGAGTGAAGTGGGGATTTTGCCTGGCTTTTTTATTATTATTTTTATTTTTGCAGTTGTTTTACTCGTTTTTGTATCTTTGCTTTGGTTTTGGGGATCTTTGCTTGGGCAGCTCGCGCCTGTGTGTTGTGTGGGTGTGGCACTGTGGCCTCCCTTCTGGTGTGGCCATGAAAAGCTGTCCCAGCCAACCAGAGTCCCAGGGAAGGGCGAGACTGGCTGGTGTAAACTTTTCTTTGTATTTCGACTGGAGAGAGGGTGACGGTGCCATTTTGAAAGAGTAGTTCTCTCATCAGTGGGGTAGCATGTAAAATACCATGAATTTGGTCAGAAGGGTTGTTGAAGAAACAAATCTTTCTTGAATTGGTAGCTACTATAGGACTGGACAAGGGCTAGTACATATTTAGAAGCGAACAAAAAAACACGAGAAAGGATGTTGTTATCTGACCAATTTATTACCTTAAGGTTGGAAAACGCCACGTGTCGAGATGTTTCAAGCAAGATGACGAATGTGGATTCCCTAATTCTGAATCTTACTAGTACTGTTTTATCTGTTCCTTATTGGGGGAAAAAAATTGTTTTAGCTATCTCAACGTAACAAAAGTTGAAGAACATGCAAACGTCACGGAGGAGAATTGCAATGATGGAAAAAAAAATATTTTTTAATCTTAGCCACTAGAAGTATTAAGGGGGGAAATGGTCTATGCCTCTGTGGATGAGGAAATTAGTCCCCTGAAAAAAAAACAGACACAAAAATTAAGTGAAAAAGAAGCAGACGGTGTTACGGGAGCTGAAGAGATTAGGTAGGTTACCTAAACTGCGAGCATCTGCTAGTACCAATATACTACTGTAGGTACGTATGTAGTTTTCGCACGAATCGATTGAAAATAATTGGCGGACACTTATTTTAGTAGGCGTTTGCTCATGTACCGCGCGCCTGTACCAATATGAAAATTCGTACCAAATTGCTTTTGCAGCATGTACTCGATCGAGTTCGTTATTGCAGTAAACTCAACCTAATTCACTAATTTCGGTGAGGGACAATAGTCAATTTAAGGATTAAAAATAAAGAAGCAAGGTGCCAAAAATCATGTTCAGAATTCTCTACACAATAAGAAACACATGAGTAGTTGGAAGGTGCGAAGACTGATGCAAGCAATCCTCTCTTTTTTTAAAAAAAAAGAAAAGAAAAGGAGGTTAATTTACCATCATTTTTTTGGAAAACATACAATACCAAGACAATAATGATATCCTATATGAAAAACTAACAAAACATCGAAGAAGCATTCGTCATGCATCAGTGCACCATGCACGGTTCTAACCGAATAGTGGACTGATCAGCGAGCCTGAATTATGGTTGGGCGCTCCGAACGAAAGGGATCCCGATTTGATCGACGGCGATGAGACACGAGTCCACCTCGGGCTGCACCGCATGCACTACTATGTGGTCTGGTCCTGATGGCTACTTGCGATCTCAAATTCTCAGTTTACTTCGATTAAACGTCACAATTATTGAGTGCATATATATTCATTAATCACAACCCAACCTTTCCTTGATGGATGACCCACCAGAACTACCCTTAACAAAAAGCTTTTGTGTTTGTGTATATAATATCATGTGACCTATAAAAATTGACATGTACAAAAATTTATTTCCTGAAAAATATATGACCTGAAGCAAGAATAGCTTATTTGAACATGTGATCAGGCATAATGATTTTAGTGTGCATTTTTTTTTTTGTAAATGATATAAGTCATGGATGGCACATACACAAAAGGCAAATATGGGAAAGCTGGGCTTTTAGCTTTAGGTAAGTTTTCTTGTTGGAACTTTTGTACTGAATCTCCAATATTCTTCTACGCGTGTCCTGGAAGATCTCTTAAATATGGGCAATAACTAATTTTAAATGATCAGGTCTTTTGCAATATGATTGCTTATGTGACCCATGAGAAAGATCATACAAAAAGTCAGCATATTACCATACACACCACTCACCGTTAGTTGCATTTTTTATAAGATACAAAAGTGTTATCATATCGGCTACACAAATTATGATAATCGTTCTGTAGTATGTAAGAAAAGAAAATAATTCAATTCGCAAAGTTAATTTGGTTTATTCATGTGGACAAACCCATAACCATCAATATTTAACCACTATGTACTCCCTAAATCTAATGAGCCGCAGGCTCTTCATTTGCTGCACATAATAGCGTCATTTTCGCCCCCTTTATTTGGTTTTAGGTAAACAGTGCCTTCTAACAACAGCTTGGAACTACTCTTTGCAGCGCTAGCCACCAGGTCCGGTAGTCCCTCTGCTATGGCTGGCCACCAGATCTGTCTCGTGGCGGCTACAGTGTTTCTTGCTAAGGAGTCGTCTTCAGACTGGCACTTTCTTTTCCTAATTGCGTGCTTGCTTAGCATCTAACCTTCCTAATACTTGCTTTTCTTGAGTGTGTCTTGTGAGGTCCAGCAGGCGCCACTGGAGGACCTAGTAAAAGGATGTCAATTCGTAGGTGACTGGCCTGTGGAGTGACAGTGATTCACAGATTCAGAAGGGTGTTTCTGTCCAAGTTGCCCAAAAGACGATCTTGCCATGATGTAACACAAGCAAAGATGACATGAGAGATCTTAAATTTAACTATCTATATCAACGAAGCTTCTCCCTCTTAGCATTCTTGTCAAGAAGAAAAGGGCTAACAAGAGAGGAAATAAGAACCCTTTTGACTTTTGAGGTGTGTAGGTTTTTTTTTTCCTCTTTAAAAGACACTGTGAGGTGTGTAATTGTCGGCTGCTTACTAGTTTGTGACTTTTGTCCAATAGAACTTGCATCCAACCAGTGTTGACACAAACATTGACTGCTCATCAAGTGGGTGTTTAGGGCACAAACACATCACACTGTTTTGTTTTTTGGGAAACACAATGCAGTTTATGTCCACTTCCCAGCCAAAAACAAGTCACATGCGTGTGCGTGAGGTCTAAACGTCAATCACATGCCAATTTCTTGACCAAACTACTATGAGCTAGCTCCAAATCGGCCACGATATAAAATAGGAAACATATACAAATCACATAGCCATGTGACTTGCCCGGCAGATTGAGTTCTTTTTTTTTTATCGTACACCATAACCAAAGGGGGAAAAAAGAGGGCACATACCAGAGCAGCCTACACATTATCGCATCCCAGGAATATGGGCACAAAACAAGTAGTCATCATGAACTCCATGGAATTTCTCATGCATGGGCAAAGAAGAAAGAAAGATTTTTTTTTTAAAAAAACGCTGCATGCAGTTGGGGCTATATATTGTGTTAATCTGAACCGTGATCGATCGCCATCATGTCCCCATGAACAAAATGCATGCGTTCAGCAGCAGCCACTATATGTCGCCATTTTCATGAAACTGTTATGATCAATGCTAGTATACGCTGCTACTACTAGACCCTTCGTGTCATCGTGTGTATCGATTGTCTGTGTATTGTGACGAGTGACGACAAAATTAAAAGACGAAGGTGATAAGCGTAGTTGGACAAATACAGGTCACCAAACTCGGCGAAAACCACACACACCGGCGTGGTCACGTATGCAGCATCGGCAAGACGGTCCTGCCTCCTGCGGCATACTGTGTCGTTGTCTCGTTGAAGCCACCGGCCGGCAGCGCAGCCACGGGCGCACCGTACCTGCAAAGCCAACGACGCAGACGCACGGTCAAGCAGGCCTGCCACTGCCAATCTTCCGTGCCAAGGCCGTGCGCCTCGCTGTTCACCGTCACCGGAGACGACGACCCCCGCCGGGCGGCGTCCGTACGTGGAGACCCTCCAGGCCTCCCGTTTATCACGTGACGCTAATCAACTCGTACTGAACTTGACAGGCAATTCACACGCTTCGGGTCAGGGTGTAGCGTACGCATTACAGTTCCTGCCCGGCCGGGCTCCCAACGATTGGTGGTTTGGTTTTGGTGCGTGTGAAGTCAAAAGCAGTATATAGTACAGCTAGTCCAATGAGTAGTTGAGACGACTGCAAATAAGGCATCCGTTGTATATCTCGAATTCTCAATCCATCACAGTTTTGCATCCTACGCTAGCTATCCGTGACGATAAGTATGTTTACTGATTCTGTGTACGTACGCGTGGTGTGTGCAGCGTGGTTGCTTCAACAACTAAAGTTCGTATAAGATTATTATCCCTTTAATACCACCGACGCTGCTGCTGTACCTGTACGTGTCATGTGTGGCCGACTGGCCGGTTCAAGTAGTAATCTACGACTACGATAAGCGTTAAGGGAGGTGGTGTGCGCGTGTACAAACACTGTGGGAACTTAACAACAAAGCACGATCACCGGAAAGATGGGTAACCATCAAGCGTAGTACAGCACTATACGTGTTTTACACCTACTGGCCACTGCACGTCCGCTAATGGTGTCGAGCAGCTGCCGTGTGCTCGACCAGACGACCGAGTTGGTTCGGCCGCTTGGACCAGACACCACGCCGAAATGGCTAAACGCAGAGGCAGGTTAGGTAGCTCTGCATCACCTTAGTGTGTGTTTAGTTTGGGGAAAGATTCCCCGAAAATACACTGTTCACCGAAAAAACACTGTAGATGAATAGTGTTACGTGAGTGGGAGGGATAGAATGAATAGTGAAAAGTTAGATGAATAGTGTTTTTTTTAGGAATTTTTGAAACGACCCTTAATCTGGCCGCGCTGCTAAGGTCAACCCGGCCGTTCCCAACTCCTACTACATCCTTGCTGCTCTGCAACCGGCCCGGCGTTGCCACCGTTGGAGCCGGAAAACCTCGCCTTGCCCGCGTGACCGCGGCGAGGCTGTAAAGCCTACGTGCCAGCCTTGCCTCCGGATACTCGCGTTGGCCGGCACAGGCCAACACAGCGCAAAGCACCCACGAGGCCACGACCACACGGTGTCTGCCTCTTTTCCCGGCCGGCCGGCGATCTTATCCGTAACTGTTGGAGGTAAAGATCAGCGTCGTGTGGCCGGGCAAACAAACGGCCACGATGCCGCTGGTCCCCGCCGCTCGGATCCACGGCCGGCCGGCCGGGCTCCCGCGACAGTGCTTGGCGGACACAAAAGCTGCCGCCACTGGCGCTGTAAAGCTCGCTAGGGCCTCTACCTCTAGACGGCATTAAGATTTAAGCATTCTCGTCTTTCGAGGGAAAATTACCAGCCAGCTCCCCATGGATCAGGGATCAGTGGTGACACCCGACCCCGCGCTGTGCCAGACCAACTATTGCAGCATCAGCAATTCAGCATCAGCGGCAGCTGAGGGTACACAGTGAGTCTAGAGTGAAGACCAGCTGTCGGGGTCACCAAGCCACGAGCGACGGGCCAACTCGGGAAGGATTGGTTGGGTTGGATGTAGGGTACCGTAGCGTAACGGAATCGGATTTGCCCACGGGATTGCCTCCTGGATGTTACAGTTTCAGGCCAACGAGATTGTTGTGTGGCTGACCATTGATGGCCATGGGAAGGGCTGGACCTAGACAGGACTACTGCTAGTAGTGAATGAAAGAACCAGTAACCAATCACTCCAACGGTGCGGGAAGGCAAGGGCATTGCGCCACATGTCAGGCCGCAGCCAGGGGACCAGACCAACGGAGGTAGCGCGCGGCCGCACATGCGCCAAGCAAGCCAGCAGCCGCACGGCGCGCCGAGCCATCGAGGCGGAACGGACGGGGGGACGAGGCCAAAAACCGCATGGCTCCCGGTGAGCCCTCCTGGTGGAGTGGACCACCGCCCAACACGCTTGCTTTGCCAGGATTTCTATCTCACTGGTTGACACTGCTTGACCTCATGGTCTTCTGGTCGGCACGTCGGCCTCCAACGTGGAGACAACGAACGTACCGGGAGAAGCTACGTGGAACTCTTCGCGAGAGAGTTCTGTATCCACCGACCACCGGTGCTCCTTCTCCACGGATCATGCAAAAACCATGTGGCCTGAAATTTTTGTCCGAGAGCAGTGAGCCGGGCAATGCCACACTGACAGATGAGGCCACTTCGAGGCAAAAACAATCCACCAAAGATTCCATCCACATCAAGTTTTCAAGTACATGCTTCTGCCCATAAACATTGCATATTCTCCCAGATTTCGGACAGGGGACAGATCCATCCCAATGATAGGCTCCGCCCTTTCGTTTTTAAGTTTGAGCTCTCGGCTTGACTAATGACTAGTGGTGGCAATTGCATCAAGGCGGTGATGGAAAAGAAATCAGGCAATGGACAGGGGATCGGACAGGGGAAGGCGTCAGGGATCCATGATTGGGTTTACCTACGGCTCAGGTCGCTGATGATCCCAACAGTACACATGCGTGCTCATTTGCAATGTGCATGTATCCTATCCGTCATATACGGTGCCTGCAGGTACTGTAGATAGGATAAGGTTCTAACCATGTGCTTTGTGAGCATTGCTTGTCTGAAAATATCATATGTGTGTCAAATGACACACACATGCAGACATGCTCTGGGTCACTCGCTTTCGCTCAGGCTACTGCTAAGAAGCTACGCAAATCCATCCATATCTTTTTTGGAGTGAAATTCTCCCCATCTACGGTGGCAGAGCCCATGGCCCCCGGCCCCTAGACGCCACCAGCGTGTCAGCATCTCAAGGCTCTCCTGCATCTTGTTTACTGGCATAAAACAATTCATGGGAGGACCATGCATGCATCAGTGAGTAAGAAGCTGTGCTGGTATTCCGATGGCAATTGTTACAGATTACAGAGGCCGTGCCAAAGAGCCCAGGATGACGACACGGGCAACGATCTAATCCCAGCGACAAGGATGTGACAACAATCGGGAGCTCTCGTGGACGCCTCGCGCTCGTGTATTTTCTTTGGGTTTTGTGTCTAATAGGCCGATGCGTACTTGCTTCACACACTGGTAGTATTTTTGATTCGCGTATGTAAACGTCACAGCAAGAACTGCTACCTCACCGACGTATCTCTGAAAGCGCCTAAGGGTGTGTTTAGATTGTAGGAAAAAACACTGTAGCATAAGAAAAACACTGTAGCATTCGCTGGGAAACGTGTTTTGTGCGGGAGAAATAGTGAAAAGTTGGAATGAATAGTGAAAAGTTAGAATAAATAGTGAATAGTTGGGAATCTGAACATGGCCTGAATAACACCCCGCCTGGTACCGATGGCCTCAACTGCTGTATCGATCCCGACGAACATGATAGATCACATGTAGTACTCTTGTAGAGACTACGCGGTTGTCATCAGCCATCAGCCCACCACTACGAAAGTTTCTTGGATGCTCTGTGAGCGAATTAACTGTTCTTTATGCTATTGTGTTCAATCTGAAAACCTAGGATCTACTAACTTGTTGATAATAATACTGTTTTTCCTTGTTGGTCTAAAGTGTCTAAACACCGATATCCACAAAAGCTCCAATAAGAAATATGTGCTCTCTCTCTTCGTTCTAAATTTTGCGAAATTAAAAAAATAAAAAATGATCTCCTAAGATTTTTTTTTTTTGTGAATCATCTCCTAAGTTAAAAATGACGCTGGGCCTACGATGTCCTTGTAAGGGCCAGGGCCATGCACACTACGGCCGTGATTAGTTCCAGAAGTTCTTTTAGACTCTACTATTCATCTCTCTCAGAAAACACGCTTTCCAGAAAAGTTCCCCTTTAACTCCTTTCAACTTTCCTATTCATCCCTCTCACAGAACACGCTTCCTAGAAAAAGTTCTTTTCCTCCCCTCCCAACTAAACACACACTACAATACTCGTCAACTAGGACAACATTAAAGAGATGTATCTCGCTGACAGCTGACAACTCAGATGCATTTCACATCCAGTTCATAACCTCAGATGTTCAGAGATGCTCCATAAAAAGTGAGAAAAAGGAGCCAGGAACAGCAAGGGCAATGACCAAAGATAACAAGATCGAGCATCTCAAGATTCCAAATTATACGAACCAGAAGCAAATCTGCAGAGGAGCAGAAAGCAAATCTGAACTTTTAGAGGATGCAAAGGTTTCAGCAGTACCTGACCAGGTGGCAACGCGAACCAGGAGGAGCTCAGCAGCTGTAGTCCGGCCTCCCAAGCCAGTCTATCGCTCCTCACAAATGAGGCTCCAAAACCCAGCAAGCATCAGCTTTAGGGCCCTTAAAGGCGGCCATTATTTGCAGATTAAGCTTTGTGAGGCCCCACACTGTTCCCTCCTCACTCTGCACTGTATACCTTTCCTTGTCCTCCTCACCCCCTTTGCTTCTAAGGAGGTTCTACTATCTTTTTTATGCCTTTAATCAATTCAGTCTGGGGGTCGCATTAGTATGTATCTTTGTTAATTTACAGACTGTGTGTTAAGTGTATCCACTTTCCAAAAAAAACATACGTACTAGTTTGCAGATACAGAACCATATTGGCATTTATCCATGTGCTAGTGCATGTGCACAAAGGGCTGGCATCTGCCTGCAGCTCCAGACAGTAAAAAGTGACAGCATCTTCTTGTAAGAGCTGGACCATTGCACTGGAGAAAGTTCATGAAGATTTGCAGTTTTTTATGCAGTGTTAAACTAGTTTAAAGGACTAAAGTAGGTATGGAATCATAACAGTGTTACAGCATGTGACTTACTGACTTTGATCAGTGTGGAGATTCAGCACAAGAACATTAAAGAAGCCAGGCATCTAATGTAATGTACCAGCATAGTAGTAACCGGAAAGTTCAGTTTAAGGTACTGTACTGAAGACTTGCCTCTTACTACAACAAATGGTACACTGCACCAATGTATTCAGGTACATTCACTTAACATGGGCATTTAAGTTGGATGTACTCCTGTAACCGAACTATCACTCTTAACAAACTAGGACTCTTGATTTTTCTATGTTTTTTCATTTGAGATGTATAGGAATATAACTCATAATGACTACTATGTACTGTCAGGCTAAAGTGGCATACAGGAAAAGAAAAGAGGACTCGAGTACCATATCTTTACTACATGGCTTCATACTGACTACTACAGGGAAAAAGGGCTGTGTGATATATGTGCAATCATACTCCAGTTGCTAAGCTGTGCACGGCTGGAATAATTTTTTATGCATTATGATGCGTATGCCTTTGCATCAGCACGGCGTGACTACGAAGAATGCGAGTGACTTTCAGATAAGGAGCACCACAATTTGCAGTGGCAACAGCTACGCGCACAAAGTTTCAGACGAGCACCACGCTTTGTAATTGCAATTGGCAACAGCTAAGCGTGAGCCGGAACTTGACTAACTCTTCTGAGTATGTGCAGTTTCTGAATGCCCTTATCCACGGAAGCCTTGATTTCTAGAGCCGCCTTTTGCGAAACCTACTCCTTGGCTCCTTGCTTGCAGTTACGTCTAATGCGTTATCCTGAGGTAGAGAAGGTCATCTTGTGTACACTTCTTTGGCTCTTTGGCATTGCTTGGTGCTCTGCATTTTCCATGCCCCATGCTTGCACGTTACAAAGGATGGTTCGGTTTGAAGATAGAACAAAATAAAGCTTGACAAACTTGGAATTCATTGCTCCAATTTGTTGTGTTCATCCCACTAGTTGTATGGTTAGGTTAGGTCTATATACTTCATGTCAAGGAAGTATCCGTTCTCAAGTCTTGATAATAATCTGTGCTTATACTGGGAATGGAGCACCCAAACAATCTAAAATGTAGTTGCTTCACATATGGCCCAAGGAAAAGTAGACCTTGTTTGTAGCGTTTGACTTGTATTAGAATCTATTCTCATCTGAAACTTAGGAATTTGTCAAAGTGGAATACACTTTTTCTCCTTGAAAGCTCATCTAAATGGAATAATGCAACCTTAACAGCATTGAAGATCAGTGAGACAGGTGCTTTTGTATTGGGAAAGAAATATCGGTGATGCATTATTAAATTAGTAACATATGTGCTACTATTGTCATCCAGATCTGTTCGAGATATGTCATCCAAACATGCAATAAGATCTGTTGGATATTGGAATTCGTAGTCTACAACGATTTGATGGACAAGCAACATGAACATGAGAAAGTGAAAACAGACTTCATTTGCAAGATGGACGATAATTCCACTAAACTTGATGCATCATGCAAAAGATCTTATGATGTTAACTGTCCAAGAAACTACTTTGGATTCAAGGTCCAATATACAATGATGTAACTAATGCTGTTTGAACTGTCTCTCACGGTACAGGAGAGATCAATGGACACATCTATTTCGCGAGCAAAGATAACTGTTCACTGCAACAACAGCTTTGACAACAGCAACACCATCATGCTTTCACCTCGACAAGGGTCACCGTTAGCTGAGGTGTCGCCCAGCAGGGACATCTGATTGCTGAGTTTTAACACCGGTGCTCAAAAATCAAGTTGTCCGCTAATAATGCTTGTTAGCTAGTTAGTTAGTCGTAATAGGTACATCACTGGAGGTAAGTGTCACCAATAAAGAACAATTTGGTCAGTTAGCACCAGAACCCAAGGGAGCCTTCTGCTGCATTCTTCAGTTCTGAATTCTGATGGAGGTTGCCAGTGGAGAGGTAATTATATCTCACTCCCTAGTGATAAGCAAGAATGGTAGGTTTTTTTTTGGAATGATTGCGTGCTTCATGGTATGAAGATTTGATAGTGCATGATGTGTGTTTGTAATGCCAATGGTGTTATATCTTGAAACATAAGGAACATACATGTCATGATGGTAATCGGAGTTGTTACAAGTGATGCTTGGTGATTAGGTCTCATGTCATTCTAGCTTTGTCCAAGTTGATTGCAATACTTGGATTCTTTGCTCAGCTGTGAATCAAATCTAGTGTTCTTCTAAGACCAGGATGAAGTATTATACATGCTCATTCTACTTGCTTTGGACTTGGGATACGCTTTTCTTCTACATAAACAGAGTCTTTGTGTAGCATAACAGAAACGTATCTGCTTTCTGGCATAAAGTTCATTTTGGTCAAATTTGCTTTTGACCTGTATTAGTTTTTGATTCGTGGAACGGTGACATATTATTTAATAAATCCCACTAAGATATTTCTTTTCACCAAAAAAAAACTGACATCGTGTGGTGTGTCTGTGTCAGTGGGACAATTGAAAAAAGCTTGAAAGGACACTTAATGGAAACCATCACCATTAGTCTGTTCTGCTTGTCTGAGCTTAAGTTAAAAGCAACCCTCGAAATCCTAACAACCAGCTCTCCGGAACTGGAACATTGCATTAGATAGGTGGCTAGTAACATCTATGTTACAATATGATATCAGGTATCATGCGCTTATATGACTAGTTCACAATTTTTCTAGTAACATCTATGTCACATTTTTTTCTTTTTCCTTTGTCGGTAAGCTGGGTAATTGTGACTTTAAGATGGATCAAAATAATAAGGACAAATGCAAACTTGGTTTATTTGTTTCAAAAAGTTTTTATCACGATCAAAACTGCATTCTGATGGTACTACATTGTCACTAAACAATGATGCTTTACATCTAGACACATGTTGCAGGTTGAGAACATTGTTTAAAAGTAAGACTGTTTTCTGACTAACAATCATATTCGTAGGCTGTAGGTCTTCCTGAAACTCAACATTCTTTGTTTCTAAGGCAAAACAGCAATAAAATAACCAGCATGTGATCAATACAATGTAACAAGTTCCTTTGTTTAGTTGCTTGTCTGTCTAGAACAAATAGCTAACTGAATGTGTTAGATAAGCAGCCCTCTTACATGTTTCATAGATGCGACCAACTAAGAAAACACAGACGAAACAGAGTTATGAATGAGAGACTGCAATAGTAGTTCAGAAATTCGGATCATTCGGCAACTACTGTTGGAGCTTTGTGAACCATAAGCCCATTAGGCCATCACAATCTGCTTCCTCTTTTCTCGCTAACTACCTTCAGAGAGGACTCAGCATTGCTTGATAGAAGGTTGAACTCACCATCTCCAGGATTCAGATATCAGGTAGATGACGTATGTGTAGCCTGAATTATTATTATTTTTATATGTGATAGTCAGGACAGTTTGACAATGCATCAGGATGTTACTGAGAAAGTGGTGAGATTATGTAGATTTGTAGTGTAGTGTGCTTTCTCACATGTACCATATTGGTATTGTATAATGCACTTTGATTGCCCTTGATGTAAAGCCGCTCCTATTGTGTTTGTTTTCTGAATGTACGATGCCTGGTGTTGATGTACAGACAACGCAATATACAATGTTCTACAAATTCCCTGTTTCATGGCTATCTTTTATTCCTTAATCCCTAACAAAAGAACCTTGCATCTGATTACATAACGTAAATTTCTTTATTCAAAGAACAAGTATCACATCTCAATTAAGATAATGAGTGAATGTGAATCGAGTATGGGAGAATATCCAGTTACTACTAATCTCCCACTGTTTCTTGCTAATGCAATCTGACAAATTTGCATTCTTTATGGTCAATGTCACTATCTGAGCTTTGAATTTGTGTTAACTGAATTGATAAAAATAATATAAAAGGGAGGATGGGAAACGAAGCCTAATCGGCAGGACAACCATATTTCCTAGGCCAAAATATATTGTTCAAAAGCTTAACATTACATTTCAAACTGGAGTGGTAAAATGGCCCAGACTATACTATCTGGAAAACAGGAACACTATGCAGAGTGGCAAACAGCTTGTTCAATTCAACCCAAGCGTTGAAACAATCATAGATGCCTAGTGAACATTCAACCCGCATAGCTACATAACAACAAGGTCATTCCTGAATTCTCAATTGGTAGTCATAGCCTCAGAGGGCTGCAACTAACTATGAATTATCATCCAGAAGCAAGATTGAACTTCTGCACATGACCCAGTTTGTTATTTACCCTGATAAGAGTTATAGGCCTGCAACTACAAACTATCATCCAGAGGCAACATTGAACTTCTGCGCAGGATCCAATAGCTATTTGCCCCGGGCTACGACTAACTATGAACTATCATCCAGAGGCAATATTGAACTTCTGCTTAGGACTCAAGTAGCTAGTTATTACCCTGATGATTACTTGAAGACGATATAAGACAATGAGAAGATAATTACTTGACGATGATATAAGACAATGAGAAGTGCCGCCTGCAGGAACCATGAGCCACAACGCTTGACTACAATTCCGGCATGGGTGCTAAGTGTCGGATCTTTGTCGACGAGGAAATAGGAATAACGAGCATATGCTCCACAGCTCCAGGCAGCTACTGGCCACGACTGCCCATGACCACCCGTAGGTTCCCCGGAGCAGCAAGGAACTGCAGACACGCCTCCTTCAGTCTGTCGCACTGATGCTTCTCCGCGAGCGCGAGAGTGATCTCCACCGTGCCGACGTTAATGGCACCGCACAACTTTTCCTCGCAGATCATCTTGAGCCTGTTCAAGGCGTACCTGTCCGTCGCGACGAGAAGGTTTCGGAGGATGGCGTCTCCTTCTTCTTCCATGTCCATCTCCGGCAGCGAGTCGGTGTACGCGTATTGGAGCAGAGCCTTGAAGGCCCGGGGCTCCACGCCGTCCACACGCACCACGCAGACGCCGTCGCTCGCCTTGCCGAGGAGGTCCGCGCTGATGACTGGCGACCGGGCCGCGAGCACGCACCGGTGCGCGGCGAACGCCTCGCCGCCGACCTCGAACACCACGTCGGCGCCCCTCCCGCTCTGGAGGAGGTCGCCGAGGTGCTTTTGCAGGTCGGACGGGGGAATAATGGTGGCCGGCGGCGCCTCCTCCTTGGTGCGGAACCCATTGAGGACGACGATGTCGCAGCGGATGGTGAATTGATCCACCCCGTGGTAACGCAGCAGGGACGCCAAGGCCTCCCTTCCCTTGAACTTGGATAACCTCCAACGAGCACGGCTGGTGAAACCGTGCTGCCATTCGGGACCGAAATGCAAATCTTGCTTGAACTTGATGAAGAACAGGGCTCGCATCTCCACCATGAGGCTGAGCCGGAACCGCGCCGTCACCGGCTCGGCGACGTCCTCGTCGAGCAAGAGGAAGACGGACGTCCACCCCTTGCTCTCCGGGATGTCTCCATTGGGGTAGTACTGGACGCGCCAGCGGTGTCCTCCCACGGTGAAGGGGCAAGAAGTGAGGAGCCCCATGGCTCCGGTGGGCGCGGCGCCGGCGAGGGTGCCGGCGTCGACCTTGAGCTCATGGCGACCTCTCTCTTCGTCTGCGACGATGGCAGAGGAGGAGCGCGACGGCTTGCCGCGGCCGGAGGCGGACGACATGGCGAAGATCTGGTTCCAGGCAGGCTCTCGACTCCGACGAGGGTTTTGCTGCTGCTGCGCAGTAGAGTGGGGAACAGGGGAGGACTGTGAGTGGGAGTGGTTGGACCCAGACACAAGTGAAGTCGATTAAAAAAAAAGGAGTCAAGTGATGTCATAGCGCGGCCTGGCATTGACCTGGATGGGCCGTGGCAAGACATTTCCTATCAGTTTTACTAATGGGCCTGTAGGAGCACACCACAATCTCGCATTTCCTCTCAAGGGATATTTTGAAGGTGTGAACTTCAAATCTTCCTTGTGAATCATTCTGCTTTCTGAAGAAAACTCAGCTTCTGCTTTCCAAACAGAAATGGCTGACGCTCTCCGGAGTCTCGACCAAGTGGGCAAGTATTATAGCGTCGAAGGAAACGTGCGTAGATACGAAAGGAAAGGCCTGGCACCTGAACCTACCCCGAATTACTTCAGACCGTTTCCTAGCAAACCCTAACATAATGCATGTTGGCTTTCCATTACCCATGCATCCGCTCAAATGACAATTCTGAATTCAGCATCGATGCAACCTAAATCCACCTGAAATTGAACAGAAAAGCTCGATATTCCTTAACAAGTTCACCTTGAGGAGTAAATCAGAAAATCGATCATGATCACTTATCATGTCCAAAATAAAGGCGCATACTCAGCATTATAACAGTTGCCTGATTCACCCTGCGTTTTTTATTAAAAAAAAACTTCATACAGGTACACTAGTTGCCACTTGCCACTGCCTCTTACCAGCTGTCAGCTGATTCATGAACAGCATATATAGAACATAATGCACCAGTCAAGCACCTATGTAACCCAAAACACTAGCATTTCAGGCATGGTACGCTAGTAAACCTTAGTAACAGTGTAACAAAGAACATTTTAACATCAACGGGTTATAGCAGATTTTACTAATTTCAGTGTGCATTTAAGTGGGAGGGGATCCAGAAAGGGGCACATCCTGATGAGGGTGACCAGGAGGAGGCGGGTACCATGGTACATAAGGAAGAATAATCGGTGTGCCATGCTCAATTGGACCTGGTCTGATAGTGGCTTTGGAGCTTGGGCTTGGATCGACAGGTTGATAGTCATCCGTCCTAATATTTTTCAGACCCCTTGTCTTTCGGATAGTAAAAGTGTATCGTTCCTGAAAATGATACATGGAGAATCATTTGTAGAACTTGTTTCCCTTCTATGATTAGCAATGTAAAATACATGCAGCAAGAAAAATATACTAAAGAAAACACCAGTTATATTGGATTGCTAGTAGTAATAAGTCAACTTTGCCAACACGAAACTGAGAAAACATATTCCGACTAACTTGTGCATTTCTGAAGAAAAAAATACACAGTAAGGAACGTGGTGTAAAATTTGAATTATCAGTGGTGGTCTATGGTTATGCACTGTCTGAGAGCACACACCTTTAGTCTCCTTCCATTTAGCTCAATGTTTCCATACCCTGGATCTGCAATGAATGCAACTAAATGTCAGAATAGGCCATATGTTTCAAACATTTCTCAATAATTCAGGATAAAAAGATGCTAAGAGAGAGAAGAAAAAAAGACAGGACCACGAAACAGCACCTACAGCTTAAATAACCAGCATTGCACCCACAATATAGAAGTCCATGCATTTAGTGGACGACGAATATTAGTTTGTACCAACTATTCCCTCCTTCCCTTCTTAAGACGTGAATGCATGCCAAGACTCAACTTAATCTGATTATACAATACAAATGGCCTAAGAAGTTGTAGATTATACAATACAAATTTGTTAGCATAGGATTTAAGTCTCGAACTAATATATGAAACATTAACGGTCAAATGACCTTTGGGCTCTGATTCTCTGAAACAATTAAGTTATTGGAGTCTAGAGGGCTTAACACAGCTAACTTTGGAGATCTTTGCTAGCAATATGCTTGCAATGATATTCTTGCTTGGAAAGACTCAGACTTCGCATTGTCACGTTGAGCTATCAATATCATCAGACGGTTCAGATTCTCTTAATTTCTTTCTTTTTTAATTTTGAGGGAAAAAAAATAGCACCGGTACCATCAACAAACTTTTCAGATGCCATCATTCAGAGAATGAGATAAATGCTCAAGCCGCAATTCTGTTTAGGCTGTAGCTGTAGCTATCACTCTTTGACTCCAAACTGACGATAAAGATGGAAAAGAACAGGAGCCGTATGAACTAAGTGACAGGAGAAAGATACAGGAATATTGCCCTGAGGCAGGATGGTTTGCTGAATGCACCTGTGTAGTTCTTGGCACTTCTTGCATTAGATGAGATGCCCACGAGCAGATTTCCTCCAACAAATGCAAATATCAGCAAAATCAACGGAGAGGGACGCCTCATCTCCTACACCTGCGCAAGGACAAACTCTTCAAAATTTCAGATGCTTTTGCGCTTGCACTTGGTACCCTTTGCTTCCTGCGGCTCCTCTTAAGATAGCTAGAGGTCCATGCATGATGCAATTCCATATTTTCATTCGCACCACAGCTAGATGTCAGCAATGGGACTAAAAAATGATGTGATAAGACGGCAGAATTTATGTCATCGTCAACAACGAGGAGCTGAGCTGCAGAAAAATGGCCGGGGAAAGAGAGGAAGGTGGCCTCCATGCATTCCTCCCTCGCCTGGCACTTGCTCGCATTGATGGGCATGCTTGCAGGTGTTGCTGAACCAGCGTCACCAGCCTTCCAAGATCGGTGGTCTCTTTTATTTTTCCCCTCCAGAAATTCTGTAGGGCATCCTATTTTCCAGCTTTTTCTATAGAAAGTACACTCACTCCTGTGACATTACACAAAACTATTCAGATATGTCAGCTGCACAGCAGTCTGTATGGATTGGTATGGTCTGCTAAGACTAGGGAACATACATAGAACCTCGCCAAAAACATATGCAGGGATATGATCAGTAGCTCAAACAAAATTCAATTTCTCTTAAGATGGTAAAAATGTACAAACATCGCCAAATTCATATCTAGCGTACTCTACTACTAAGGGTGTAGAGAATCAGGTAGAAATTCGGCTATGTCGGCATGGCACCCTTAACTCTCTTTCCCCATCTCCCTGGTAATGGTGCTTATATATAGATTGTTTATAAAAATCCTCATTGGAGTATAATTCCAGACTGCGTCATCGATTCGGCATGATGTCATTGGTGCCTTCTAGATCACAGGAGCGTTCAGGGTAATCCAGACTGCGTCATCGATTCGGCATGATGTCATTGGTGCCTTCTAGATCACAGGAGCGTTCAGGGCAATCCAGCTTACCCCATCGTGCAGTTACTCTTTGGCAGGGAAATATTGGTTTCCCAAGGCTGGAAAAGGCAACCACAAGACTCTTAGATTAGCAACACATAAGAAAAGAATCAAAAGTAGGGGTCAAAAGTCTGGAAAATTGTACAAATTCAAGAAAATATAAGAATGGAAACATCTACTCTTAAATCTCATACTGACATACCCCTTATGGTAGGAGTAAACCAAATAGGTACAAACCATCAGTTTTCCTCCTTTTGGCCCTGAGACCTTATTGTTTCTATGATTCTATAGAAACGCTACAATGCCTTAGATGATTCAGAAGGCAACACCAATTTACCAAGTAACAGCTCAAAGCTGACTGTATGGACTTACCTCCGATTAACCACGTTGTGAACATAACATAACCACTGGGAGAATTCAGCCTGAGATCCTGCTTGCACAGGGTTTGCTCTATATAATAAAAACATGTGATTAATTTGTATGTTCATGCCATGGTAAACAAAAGAAAAAGAAAAAGAATGGAATAAAACAACAGGATAATGGGTGTAGCACTGCTGCACAACTAGAACATATTCAGCTCTGATGAATGCCTGTCCTCTACAAAAACATTCAGGACAAACAAAATGACAGAATGCAGCCATGTCTGGTATCATCTACTGATGAAGTGAGCTTCATAAATATAAACACCAATGTCATAAATTTAGTGTCACTACAAAAACCTAGCGCGCATGTTAAGAGTTTAATAATCATGTACATCATACAGACAAACAAAAAAAAGTCTCATACTGAATGAATAGTGTTAAGGCAAAGAATCCAAGATTTCAAACGCATTTTCATGTTTGCAGAAACATGGGTTCACAGTTATAATTTGCATCAGATCATAAAACAACAAGATGTAAAGGAATCAAGTGAAAACATCTCTAAACGGAATAAACTTGTACTGCACAGAACCATTTTGAGGAATAGAGAAGTATTAAAGAGCTATTGCCATTTCAAGATGTCGGGGAGCATTGCTTACTTCAAAACTTCCTTGAAGTGATCAGCACATTCTTTGCAAGGATAAAGTCTCGAGATTATATGCATCTGAACATGCAAACCAGTAGAAATGTTATCTTTGTGTGTGAATCAAGTAGTGAAGCAATGAATGGAATGCTACGTGGAAAAGGGAAACAACTTCAGGAAAAGAAAACCATGTTTCTGTTTCTTTTTGTTATTGTCCTGGATGGAAATTTAGTAGTAGTCTAGTAATACATAGCTCATGATTTTTTTATTATATAAATGTGCCATCTGAATCATGCTAAACTAAGGAAAACAGATACTTATGAAACAAGCCTAAACTAGGAATGAAAAAAGGGTTTAGACCTTGGAGGACAATGAAAATGTACTCAAATCATCAGGAAACTTAACCTCTATATTTTTCAGGCTGTAACATCAACATAGCAGCATTTCCGAATTGAGATATTTATTACTTAAGCATGAGAATAAATTACTAGTTACACCAAATCTTTACACCTCTTCTGAAACAACATCAGAGGTTTCCCCGAGTTTTCCAACTCTAAATCAAATTAGCAGCGTCATCTATCACACTTACCAGCTCCTTTGCATCCCGTTTTTGCTGCCTCGTTGGTTCATCAGGGAACTGAAACACATATCACATATTAAGTAAGAACCAAATTTGACAGTTAATGACATCCGAAAGAAACTCATAATCAAACAATTCATTTCCTTCCACATCCCTTAGGTACATTAATAACTATGCCAAAGTGTTTCTATACATGAATAACTATGCATTCCATTCGCAGTTTGTCGACAATCCATAATGTGAGCAAGGAGTGGAAAGTATCTCCAGTAGAAAACAGGCGAACTGTTCTTGTGCTTTCGGTTTGCTACTCACAGAGGCAAGAGATCGAGCACCTGCGCTGCGATGGTGTGGAGCAGCATCCACGTGGCCCGCCCGACCTCCTCCTTCGTCAGCGGCGCCGCCTTGGCCTCCTTCTCCTGCGCATTCACTCGAAACCTTTTACTCACAAGCCAAAACGAAAAAAGGACAACAAATGCGCGAGGAAGGAGGATAACGGGCGTGCCTTGAGGACCTCCGGCGGCGGCGGCGGGGTCGGCGGCGGGGAGAGGGAAAGGGAGAGGAGCGGGCGGAGGCGGTGGTCGTCGGGGCCGGCGTCGGGCGCGATAACGAGGCCGCGGGAGAAGGCGGCGACGGTCTGGAGGACGGGCGCCAGCGGGTTCCAGCCCGACGCGGGCATCGAGGCGGCGGCGAGGGTGAGGCGGCCCCGAGTGGAGGAGTAGCTAGCTAGCGCGATCGTGCGAGTGGGAAGGTGGCGGTGTGGTACTGTGGTGGATGGGTGGGGGAGGGGCTGCGGCGACCGCCGCAAACGACGGCCGGCGAGGTGCACGGCGAAATGACAAAATCCGGTGGATTTCAGCACGCGGAGTCCATCGGATTTTGTTGAGGGGATTTTTCCTGTGGGCCGCACCGGAGGGCGCACCTTGGTGGGCTGGGCTGGGGGGATAAAACGGCCGCGGCGAGAAGGATGTGGCCGAGAGGCGAGAGCCCGAGAGAGAGAGAGTCGTGGGCTCGTGCCTCAGATTTTCATGCCTCGCGCTCGGTGCGTTCCGTGTGCTGCGGTGCCTATCTCGATTTTTTTATATGAACGAGGCAAATGTCCGGTATAGATTTTATCTTATACACTATCTATCCTGTAATACAAGATATATATAAGGTTTAAAATTTATACTAAAATACAATACATTCTAGACACATAGACAAGTGCTCATCCAATTCTCTTCAAAATTGGTTAGATCGATTAGTTTCATTGGATGATTGGATGATTAGTTGAAATTTGAATTGTATTTTTATTTGAAATTGTCATTAAAATAACAAACAACACAGACTTTCACATAATCACTCAGGACGTATATGTCTTCCGTAAGCCTACATAAATTTCCTTGAAAATATAATTCCTTGTATTTTAAGATGGAGGAAATAGTTCTGAATAGCGACACGGACGCATCATGAGGCCATGACGAAACAAGCTCATTTTTTTTTGCATCATTTAATTATGACGCGCAAGATTAATGGGCGGTCGTTTGAGGTAAACCTAGCCATGTACCATGCTTCGTGTAGATAAAAATGCACCCCTCCTTCTGTTTGTGAATGTTCTGTCATATCATCAATTTTTACTATGTGGTATCGATTTATTCGTTTAACTTTTTGAACTCCGATCACTCATTAAATTAAAAAATGTGCGAAGTATCTTTTTTGGCCTGCTGTATTAATAAAATTTCTTTAATAATAACTTAATTTTGGCTATGTTTGCATTTTTTTAGAAGACAACCAGTTAAATTTAAGTTTAAAAACTCAAATAACTTATAATTTGAAATTGAGAAGTATTGTAGACTGGTTGATCGTTCTACTCCCATACCACACAACCACTTCCCATCAATGCGGCTATTTTGCAATGTTCTTATATTTACGAGCAGAGGAGTAGAGCAAAGTTAGTAATAGAGTAGGCAGTTGGCTGAATAGATGTTTGCAGCCCACCTCTTAGGCCACTTATATAATGGTTACACTTTCACAATAAAATAACATGACATATATGTCTCGCTCACATATTTTCTTGGTTCTTGTGTCTAAGCGGACAATAAACTTATAATTCACCTCCCCTCTTTCTCCTCTCTTATCTTCCGCACATCCAGCATTTAGCGCTTTTTTTTTTTGCAGGGCACCATTATACTTGCTCATATACGACGAAAGTCAAGAAACCATGCATGTGGCAAACCAAACACAAGACATCACGATTCACGACGCTGGCAAAATACCTTCATGCTGCATGTCAGGCGCACGAAGCCACGAAACAAACGATCCAATAGCGCTCCGGCGAAGTAGCGGTACGGACGGGCGGCAATGAGGCGCGTGGCTGTGTGGGGGGCCCTCGATCGAGCGGAAAGCGCCATCGGCCGTGGCCCCGCCGGAGACTCGGTAGGCCCCCAAAAAAAACAGGCAGGTCACGACCGGTGGACCGGGTCGGGCTACGCTACGCATAGTGAGCCACCGGCCGTGGCACCGCTCCGGGTACGCTGCACGCAGAGCGAGCGGCGGGGGAACGAACCCGCGCGCGAGGACGCGACGCTGCGCCTGCGATTGGCGCGCGTCCGTGCCGGGGCAAACTACTCCATTTTTCGATCCGGCAGTCTAGTACTTTTCTATGGCATGTGGTAAGTTTCCATATACAAAACATACGTAGGACACGTCCATGGAGCTCCGAGATAGGCCATCACGGCCGCCCCAGCTTTGTCGTCACGTCTCAAGCGTGATTAAGCATGTAAGCGCATGGGGCACTGGTTGGATGCCCAACAAGGCCTGCACACACAAGTCACCAACAAGACGAGATCGATCCGATGTAGTACGTGAAGAAACCGTTGTGGCGTCCCCATCAGAATAGCCCGGCCGCAACCTCGACGCAAGTGGCATCGCACATCGCCGCCGTTCGGCCATTGATTGGAATGTACGAATTGTTTGCGTGCGTCAAAGAAGATAGAGTATATAATCAGCTGCTAGCGACCCCCATTAGAATCCTAAGCTAGATACCCATAGACCTAATCTAATATATACTACTAGCTCTTAATACAGAGAAGCCGGCCATGACTCATGACGCATATGAAGATGAACAGGACCACGCACGCTTTCAAGCTAAACCATGCCTCTGTCGAACGCCCCGCAGACATTAACAAACTTTCAGGAACAATCAAGCTAAAAAACAATTGCATTTCCATTAAGCATGCACGTATATGTCACGTATTAGTACTAGTAATAAGTACTGAATGAAAAAAAATAGTCTGACAAGTGCGAGGACCACATCATGCTAGACCCGACTTTATTGTGTTCATACACGAGACGAGCGAGTGCGGTCCGCAGCAGGCCGCAGGCATCATCATCAGCAGTGTGCCCAACCGATTGCATCCTCGAAAACAAAATAAAAGCGGACCTAATCATACTGCTGTTTTATTGGACAAAGGGCCTTGTCAGAAAGGTTTCGCCTTGTCATGCCGTTTTTATTTCGGTTTTTAATAGGTTATGACCTGCTAATCCCCTAATCGTGACACTGACGAGCTACTGGCAAATCCGCATCAGCGGTAGCCACTCTACCAGTGTTGCCGTACAAGCAATTTTCACGCTACAGGAGCACCACACCACACACGAATACAACAGATTACTCCCTTAATCTAAGAAAAAGAAAATGCACCTCAAATTTAAGTTTTGTGGGTGCTAAGTGACAGCCCGTGCGGCCGAGCGGGTTTCCGTGGGGGACAGCAGCATCGGAGCGGAATCGAAAGAAGCGGCAGGAAACGGCCGTGGCCGCCGGTGGGATAGGGCGTCGCGGCAGTTAGGCTCTGCTTGCTTGCTGGCCAAGTATCGCCACGCCTAAGCTGCGGCTGCGCCAAACCTGTGGTGGAAAAAGAGAGGGATGTTTGGTTCTGCCACGCCACAGTGTGTGGCAGCTACAATAAAATTGGCTGGTGTTTGGTTGGTTTATAGGTTTTAACGTGCCACATGCTGGTAGCAGCTTTCTCTGTTGTTTTTTCTTGCCACAGCCGCCGAAGGTTAGGCGCTCTCTTTTTCCGCCACAGGTTTGGCGCAGCCACAGCTTAGACGTGGCGATACGTGGCCAGCAACTAAGCAGAGCCAGAGCGCCTAACCTTCAGCGGTCGTGGCAAGAAAAAAACAACGAAAGCTGCTACCAGCATTGGCACACCAAAACCTACGAACCAATCAAACACCAGCCAATTTTATTATGGCTGTCACATACTGTGGCGTGGCGAATGATGGTGGAGAACCAAACACCCCCTAAAAATCAGGGTGGCCCTGGCCGGATGGATGGGTGCCCCGCGTCTTTTGTTTTGCCAAGACCCAAGAGATGCTAAAGGCGAAAAGTCAGTCCAACGACCGAAAGCCCTCTGCACATCTTTCTTTGATCTTCTTTACGAGAATACTTATGCCTGAAGTTACTTACTGGTGCGAGAAGTAAACAGGGTTGTTGCTCAGCTGATAGGGTCTCTCAGTAGGTATCAGCTGAAGTGAGCATGAAGGGACGAACATATCGGTTGGGTGAAGAGAGGCCATCGTCCATCCAGCGATGGTTTGCGAGACTGAATCCGACCGCTCGATCCAGTCACGGCTCACGGGCTCTCAGGGCGCCGAAAACTACAGCACAGAGCTGCATCAAGAATTCAAGATGAGTCAGAGTGAGACGTGCGCCTAGCGAGTAGCAACTTCTCTGAACGATGATGGGATTCGAAATCGGATTATCGACGTGGCAGAATCATCTTCTAGCAGTGGCGCTTGCGTGGGAATATTCGAATTTTCGAACCTGCTAGGCTAACCCTCTTCTTCTATTCCTGGTGACCAACGAGTTTTGCCAACCGAAGATGTTATAGGCTTTTTGAAAAGAAGAAGAAGAAGATGTCATGGGCCATCATTGGTTGTTCGAAACCTGAATAAACAGATCGCATAAACTATATGACATACTACTAATTTAGTTTCAAATCATACTCTCGCTATATGCCTTGCTAGATAATCAAATTGCAAAAAGGAACTAAGTCCATCATGCTTTTGCAAACAGAGAAGGAGAACTGGATGGTAGAGAAACACACGAACACAGTCACGAACCCCAAACAGCTCTGTTCATTCACATACCCCGGTATCATCTGCAGTCGAGGGGCGGCGGATGGATACACGAGGAGGAATGGAAGGAGGACATCTCAGAGCCCATCGAGGTGGACCGACCAGATAGATACAAGCACCGAAAACCCAGGGAACAAGAAAAGTCAAAGGAAGCGGAAGAAGAAGTATCCCGCGGCGGAGCTGAAGCGGCGATCTAGAAGCCCCGGCTGCAGAGGCGGAGCCTGTCGCCCCACGGCCGCGGCTGCTGCCGGAACCGGCTGTGCCGCCTGGGCGGCGGCGGCGCCGTGGTGGTGCGGCTCAGCATCTCCCACATCACGTGCACGTCCTCGTACTCGCACGTGCTCACCTCCTGCCGCAGCCTCCACAGCCCTGCACAACAAGCAACCAAACAATTAACCGACGCCGACGAATCGTAAGCGACAAATCCGGCGAGCCTCAGGCGCCGCCGCCGCCTTACCTGTCTGGCGAACCCCGAAGCGGGACGCGACGCCGAGCCAGACCCTCCTCACCGGCAGCACGACGCGGTCCCACCAGTAACCCATCGATGGATCGCTCGCCGGCGCCGAGCAATCGCCGGAGCCGCGCCGGAGAAGACGACGGGACAGGCCTCTTCGGTCTGGTCTCCTTCCACCCCCCAGATTATTACCAGGGTCCCGTCGTCGGTGGCCTCCGTGCCTGCTATTTGTACACGCGTGAGGCAGAGGTGGAGCCGCGAGCACGGGGCCACACGCTCACACCGACACTGACGCGCGGGCCCGGTGCAAAAGAGTGCTTGGTGGGGCAGGCATGTCAGTTGGTTGGGTGGGTACGGTGGTTGCGGGCAGTTAGTTAACGGGGAGGCGGCGGGCACGTGCCAGGAGGCGGTAGGCGGCGGCGGACACGTCGGCGAGGGTTCCTGATAAAGAGGGGCCCAGGTGTTCATCTCCAGTGGTATGTGGCGGTTGAGAGGTGGTTGCGGAGGCGTGTCAGTGGAAGGAGTTTTTTTTTCTTTTTAGAAACGTCAGTGGAAGGAGTTAGGTCACCCGTGTGTGCGTGCTGTTGTAATGGGCTGAGGGCCCAGACGCCTGCGGCTAACTTTCGCAACTGCTGCAACTGAATTCTCTTCTCGATCCTGCTGGCGAAGAATTCCGGGTGTGTTTAGTGGGGAGGAGAGGAAAAAAACTTTCTCTGATAAGCGTGTTTTGTGGGTGAGATGAATAGAAAAGTTAAAAGGAGCTAAAAGGAGAACTTTTCTGAAAAACGTGTTTTCTGAGAGAGATGAATAGTAAAGTCAAAAAGAACTTTTGAACAGGGCCTCCATCTCGTCTACGAACGGCTGTCATTCCTACGGGACGGGTATACCACGAGGCTACGAGTACGGTGGTTAGGGCTCTAGTCTGATGATCTTGTCTACTTATCTTAGTCCTCATTTGGTCAACTGAGATTGTGAAATATCTAAATGGATGACATGTGCTCTCAGAAAAGTGTTTGGTTTCATTGCATGGTTTTGAGTAGCCTTGCTTTTAATGTGAAGCGAGGCCAAACAAGAAATATGATCGGTTTTGTTATCCAGCGAGGTAAGCATATCTTTATTGTGGTTGTGGCTATAAAAGATAGAGTTGGGTGAAGTTGGGCAATGTAGTGCATTCATATCAAGAGATTTCGCGTTTCCTTTCACACTGAACAAAAATTTCTGTAAATATTGATCCGTGCAAGTTATTGTACACAGCTATATATATATATATATATATATATATATATATATATATATATATATATATATATATATATATATATATATATATATATATATATATATATATATATATATATGTACACAAAAGATAAAATGCCACGGCAGCATTCACGTGGCTTAAATTAGTTCAACTCAATGGAAAGATATATGAGCGTGGTGTTTAGAACTTCCTTTATGTACTCTCTTAATATCAAAATATTATCGTTATTGACTTTTCCTTGTGATTTATTGGACTATTTTATTCAAAAAATTATTGTAAATAAATAAAAAAATTTAAGCTGTACTTCAATACCAATAAAGGAAGCCACAAACAAAATAAATGATATTTATCTTTTTTTAATAAAACAGATAGTCAAAATAAATGATATTTATCTTCAAACATCAACAATGATAAATATTTCAATACGGAGAGAATACCTGGTTATTTTTCTCTGCTACTTGGCTTGACGCGTTATTCTAGAACTTAGATAATGCCTAAAAAATGATTTAAAATATCAAATGAAAAATTGAAATCAATAAACACTCGTAGGGAAAGAAAAAACACATTATATATCACTTTGCGGTCCTAACGAAACACATGCAGGTTCTTAGGCAGAACACGTGCACGTTCTGGAACACACACGCACACACAGATAGGTGTCCTTGCTTAGAAGAGTAGTACGTTTTGTGTTGTTCCGATTCACCTTCTTAGCAGACGAGCATTTACATAATTCGAGTGACAACTGACAACTACCTTAGTCGTCCAACTTGTTTGAATGACGTTTTTTTTTATTTGATTCGGATGAAAAGGGCTCGATCTAAACGTTTCAGTTAAGTAGAAAAATTCTATTGAGCTGTTAAGAACTGTAATATTAGCACCAGCACGTTGAGCTGTTAAGGTTGTTGTTCGAAAATTCTTCAATTGTGTTTTAGATATTTCACATGGTGTAAACGATCAATTCATTGGCGTGGCATCTTTTGGTACGGAACTACTGATATCGCGCGCGGGTGCAGATTGAAAATACACAGAGCTTCTTCCAAGTTCAGAGCTGCACACCCACTTGCATATGGACAGGTTAGACATAGGTGTACCTGAGAGTTCTTGATGGCATGATGCATAGAACGCATATGAGCTCTAGCGCCCACCAGTGTGTGCTAGCCTGCTAGGATGTACCAGGTTGCATACAAACCTTTTGCATTTACGCGCTCTCGGCACGTGCTCATCGCGAGATTAGTTCAATTCGGTTTGATGCCGATGCCTATCATATGTCCCCATGCATGCTTGTCTATCATCAGATGTTCATTTCATCACCAATGCTTTGCGTCGACTGTAGATTGTCTGAATGGCTCCCGTTTCATCCAACGCGGTTACGAAAATGTCGGCAATTCTGATTTGCTCAGCGCAAAACCAAAGGATTTTTTGTTCGCTCTGAGAACCTCCAATATGGTGGTCACGTACGGCAACCGGCCGGCCACTGCACGTTGCGAACCAATGCACGAATCAAATCAACAAAACCACATGCGCAGTCTTTAACTACGATAACCTCCTATCGATCACTTGGGTAGAGTCTAATCCACCAATTCTAGTGGTGTCCCCACACTTCGTTGGCTAGTGTTAGCTCACCCATCAGCTGATCCGTTAAGGCGTCTGATTTGGCTTGTGCCGTCTGCGGATAATAGCACGCCCCGTGACGCGCGATTGCGACAGTACGTACTACTCCAGTATAGACTGGAAGCCATGTGAGGGAAGCAAATCTCCTGAAGGAACTGAACGCTGGATCCGTCAGTTCAATTCGGCTCGCGACGACCACGACCGAACCAAAACAGCCTAAAAATCCCGTTACGTTACACATGTATCTCCAGCCAGTCTCGTCTTGTCACCGCGTCTGGAGCCCCCGAGCGCGTGTGTCATCGGATCCCAAATTTCCAATGCCCCCATCGACCACTATCATCGCGCGCGGTGCGGTAGTAGCGGACGCGGCGGCCAAAGGCCCAAAAGGTTGGCGAGCGGCTGGGGGCCATCATGGGGGTCCGGGGAAGAAAAGCGGCCGCGCCAAGAGGACGGGGGTCCGGCGCCTTTCGCCACCACTGGCCGGCGGCGAGAGACAGACACCGAACAAGACTGGCCCCATGCCCACAAACACCAGATCGGACGCCTCGGGCACGTGACCCCTCGCACTGGTCAGTATCCTGTTGGGCACTTGGACGCCGGAGGCTGGACCACCCTGCCGAACCCCTTGCCCGGCAGTGGCACTGTGCTGCATTGCCAGTTTCCATGCTGAAACTAGCGTGCCCCGTGGTGACGTTGCTTGGGAGCGAAGGCGTCCGTTCTCGGCGTGCGTGGCTTGGCTTGCCGGGAAGTTTCGGCCGGAGACCTGCGCGGCTGGCTGCACCCGACGGAGGAGGTCTTGGGTCTTGGCAGCGAGCCGAGCGCGTGGCCAAGCCCCCTTTTGCCGTTTCGGCTCATAGACAGACAGCCCAGCACCCCACCCCACCCAGCTGCCACACCGCCACCGCCGGCCCCACGGCGGAGCACGCCGCGTCCGCGGTTGCCGTTGACGGTTTGAGCTGCGGCTGCGCCCATATAAACTGGCGTCTCTTTTCGTCGCCGAAGGGGAGCAGAATAAAAACAAAGCGCGCACCCAGTCAGGCAGCAGCCAGCCCACAGGCAGCCCTGCGGGTGTGAGAGAGTGAGTGAGAGGGCTGGGAGGTGACGCGCTCGCTGCCTCTCCTCGTTGGCAGCCGAATCCGTTCGCTCCCACGAGCAATTCGCCTGCTTTACTGCGGGGGGTTAGCGAGCGGGCGAGGCCTTTCCGTACGAGGCGGTGTGGTGCGGTGCGGCGGGGGGCAAGATGTTCGCGAGCCGGCCGGTGGTGCACCCGATGGAGGTGGCGGCGGCGGCGGCGCCAGCGCCGGCGCCGGCTCCGGCGAACCCGGCGCAGCATCCGCCGGGGGTGCTGATGAAGGACCTGCCGGGGATGCCGGGGACGCCGAGCGGGCTCGCGCTCCGCGTCACGCAGCTCCTCCTCGCCGCCGTCTCGCTCGCCGCCATGTCGTCCACCAGCGACTTCGCCTCCGTCTCCGCCTTCTGGTAGCCTCCCATCTCTCTCTCTCTCTCTCTCTCTCTCTCTCTCTCTCTCTCCCGTTCTGCTTTACTACCGCGCTCTTCGTTCTCTGGTGGCTTGTTTAGAATTTTGGAATGGCACTGTGTTCTGGTGTGATTTGGTAGTTTAGAAAAGGAAATTCCTGTGATCTTTGTTGCTCAGCTAGACACCTTACCTTTGTGGGTAGTAAAAAGGTATTCACAATTTCACATTACAAGTTTTAGGTGGTTGTTGGGCGAGTGTGGGGGCTTCCTCTTGAGGAATTAAAGCTCCTGGGACTTCATGTCTTGGATTGTTGCTTAATTCAGCAATGGGATGTGAAACATTGGAACTCCTTTCCTACCACGACATGTGGACAGTCTCCACTGATGACTGAACCACCAAAATGCATCTTGCTCCGGGCTCCTTTTACACTGCTCTCTATTTTCACTAGGGTCCACTGGTTTTATCACCGCTATTTTGGATCAAGTCTCTGGAATCCAATTGTGCAAATCCTGTGGTTGCAACTTCTCTCATGGTAGTGCAAATCCTGTGGTTGCAACTTCTCTCATGGTAGTGCTTTAGAGCTGCCACACGCGCCTGAGATAGCCTTATGTTATGATTTTTCAAGAAACCCCACTCAATCTGGCATATAGACCAGAAAAAATAAGAGTACAAAGGGAAAGTCTTATGTGGACTACAGACAGTAAACTTGGAGTGTACTAATCAAATAATTGATGTTTTGGGAACATCCATTTCTACTGTTGTTCAATATTTGGTTGTTTTGGGAATCATACTGCAGACTGTCGAAATCTATTATAGCAACTGAGCTCCAGTGCTAAAATGGATACTACACCTATATTATTTTATGAAATTTATGACAAGCTATTTGGTTTTTATTTTATTTTGTCGGTAACCAAAAATCTGGACTGGCGAATCTGTATTTCTGGTTAAAGTTTAGGGCAAAATGGTGTCGAATATTGCTGTATTTTCGACAACATCAAAGGAAGGGTTTAATTGACTACAGTACCTAGTATCTGTTCTCTTGACCATTTCCTGATCTGGTCCCTGCTCAGGCTTGATATTGGACAGGCCTGTTTTGGGCCTAGATTGACAAGGTTATAAATGTACTGTATGGCTTCTGAGTTGAATAGCGTTGAGCTGGGGCTAGAGCGAACATAGGGTCTTAATAAATAAATAGCCAGCCTTGTCATTACAAATTCATTTCAGATGTATGGTGTGAAACCTTCTCCACTACACATTTTTGGGTGAATGGTAGGCCATCACATTATATAGCATGGTGACACAGGGATACCAATAGCATATATAACCATCATCATCTATAGTTCGATCCTATCGGTTCTTTTTTAGTGAGTGCCACCAAATATCCTTTCTATTTTCTTTTCCGTATGGTAAACTGAGGGATAAGCAGCCCCTTCTTTGTCTCGCTTGCCAGCATAAATGTTGAGAAACAGCTTTTTCAAATAATAAGTATGGCTTATCATGGCACTTCATTGCCTCGCTAAATGATTCATGGTACTAATGTGTTAGTCTGTTATAGAACTATGCTTTATGGATGCCAAGCCATTCTGGAGAGTTCACATAAAATAGTTATCTTGCCGATCATACCGCAATATGGGAACATTGATAATTTTACAGTTAAGTACAGTGTGACTCCTTAGTTTAGAGTAATTCCTTTCTCTAAAAGGGAATGTTTTCCTAGTTTATCGGCGATAAAGTATCTCCTGTTTGCTGATTATGGGTAGTAGAAATATATATGCATGTTGCTATTTCATTATTTATGATTTTTTATTTTACTATGATTATGATAGACATGGTTGGGTACTTTTGATGACTGTAGAGAAACAGGGACAGTGTTCTCTTGGGTGTAAATAACAATTCTGCTGCGTTCTTATTTTTTTTTCTGTGATTGTCACAGCAAACTCATGTCTTCCGTATTCCCTGTTCTGGATCTCTCTTTACCATCCTCAACCTCGAGTCTTTGCCCCTAATTAAATTTGGTTTATTTTGTGTGTAAACTGATGAGTTGCTTTTTTTGGCCAGCTACATTGTTGCAGCAGCTATTTTGCAATGTGTGTGGAGCCTGTCAGTAGCCATGGTGGACATATATGCACTGCTTGTTAAACGTTGTTTACGAAACCGTTGGCTTGTTACTTTCTTTGCCATTGGAGATATGGTACGTAAAACATTATCCTTGCTCTTTGTGCTGCTTATAAAAATGGATTATATCAGTCTACAGTAATATTTTGTAAGGTTTACAGATGAGTGTTTTTGAACAATTCATCTAGTCTCTGCTGTGAATAACCAGAGCAAAGTACCATATAACTGGGATTATCCCATACATTCATTTAAGAATATAGTGATGTGATGATGTAGAATGTTATTCGTGTATCGCATATAAAGCAAATAAGTAGTCTGATTATATGGTCAAATGAAATTGACTTAACTGCTTAGGGGATCTAGGAGTGTGTCTTTTGATTTCCTGTATTATGATTTAATGACTACAGTTGTTTGATGGCAGATCACAGTCACAGTAACCTTCTCTGGAGCATGTGCTGCGGCAGGAATCACCGTCTTGATTGATGACGATCTGAGCATATGCTCAATGAACCACTGTCCTAGTTTCATGTCTTCAGTAGCAATGGCGTTCATGTGTTCTTTTTCTCTCTCACCGTCCTTCATTCTGAACTTGTGGGCGGTTGCATCTAGCCGCATCTTAGCCTGATTTAGAGCAGTTTAGCACCCAAGTTTGGTTCTAGCGACTACTGGATAGAGTGGCTCAGCTAAATATTATTAGAATTGGAAGCTGAAGCACGCGTATGGGGCTATGATTCCTCCGGCATATCTAGTTTAACCTGTACAAAGAAAATAGAGAACTGGTTTGGCAAATGCATTGCTCTGAAACCTTGCTGTTCTGTGGGTACTTGCGTCTCTGCAGAAAGCTTGGAACAGTTGGAGTCTCTGTGTCTTGATGACTTCTTAACCATGTATATTGCATATAAAGAGCTAATGGCGCTGATGAAGTCGTCGTAATTCACTGGCAAGATTGCCCCCCATAAATTCTGCTTGATTTCTCTGATCTTTGCAAACAAGAATTGAAATCCTCCCTGACCTGGAATTGTATTGACCGATGGATTACTTCAGTCCATATATGAGACGGGTGCACTGACGGTTGGCGTGCTTGATTGCAATTATATGTATTTATGTGTGGGATTTCTCCCTTTTCCTGGCAGTTCGCCATGTGTTAGTTCTCTCTGCGCCCTTTTGTTTGTTTTGAGGTGATGACCGCATGTACTGATGCTGCACAGAAGCGAAAAGCCATGTCATGATCCAAAGGCCATTCTGTCACTTGTCACCTTTCACGAGCCGGGGGTGCACTCCTAGCCAGAGGAAGATTATCATAGTCGTCCGACAAGAGAGGATAACAACGCGATTACCTGGGCGTCGTTGCCTGACAAGCACCATGTATGGTATGGAGCATCTGTAGTAGAGACAACATCTTTTGTGAGCTTAGGCCACACCAGGCGCTTTCAGATCCACGGCGCAACTCCGCGAGTTACTTTACGACTGCTAACATTGTACGTACAGAGCTAGTGTTTGCACTGTAGCTTTTGCTCAAAATTTTACACAACACAAGCTGCCCCCTGTAAGGGTACAACTAGACAGGAGTACCCTTCTAATAACACAACGGATTGGAATTGCATTCTAATAAAACTACAGATTGACTGCTTTTCGTGTGGAATTACATTCTAAAAAACTACGGATTGAAAGTGATCGTTAGGAATTACTCTGTACGTTCTTATAAGACTACGAATTGACCAATCAATAGTAGACAGGCAAAAGCGAAAGAACTGAGTTCAGTCTCACAAGTTCTTGCCATCATCCAGAAATTAGAGAAACAATTTTACTTTTCATGAAACACATAATTGAACTAGAGAAAGGGCAACCAGAGGCTAAAAAAATCAAATCCGTCCAGAACGAAAAACAATTTGCCAAACATGACCTCTTCGTCAGGTATTCAGCGTTCGTGCATATACCGATCAGATTTATGAACAATCTAAGCGCAGAATTCAGACAGGACCAGCCCTCAGGCACCGCCTTGATCAATCAAACACGGCAAGCTTCTGGTACTCCTCGCCGGCAATAGCTGCCTCCATGACAGCCTCCGGGCTCACCACGCCATCGTTCTCCAAGAAGAGCTTGACCAAGTTCTTGGCGAACCCGCTCACCATGGCGACCCCTGGCTGCTTCGACACCACAGGCGTGGAGCGCGAGTCCCGCAGGTTCCAGAACACGATCTGTGGCACCACGTCACCATACCCGGCGTCCCGGAACTTGCGGCAGATGACCTCGTAGTCAGTCTCCCACGATCCCTGCCGGCGAGTCGCCGACGCCTGATCGAACTCCATGTCGCTGAACACGAACACGGTCCTGATCATCTTCTCCTTTGCCAGCCGAGCCTCCACAGCCGTGCTGAGGATGCGGTCAAACACCGCCTGGAAGTTGGTGTTACATCCCCACTCCATGCTTCGGACGAAACTCAGCTTCTCCTGGAGGGTTTTGCCTTTAATCATGTGGATTTCCGGACGCGCGCTGCCCAGGGCTCCTCGCTGAGCTCCGAGATGAGCAAGCCCAGCGCCACGCACACCTCCATCGGCGTGCCGGACATGCTCCCGGACACGTCGCAGACGGCGATGCAGTTGCTCAGCGAACCCTTCTTGTGGAGGTCGTCCACCATGCGACGCCACTGCAGCTCCGACACGTCGTCCTTCTCGCCGCGGTAGGCCGCGGCCGCGATCTTGGCCTTGCCGGCCTCCACGTCCTCGAGGTACTTGCCGAAGCGCACCTCGTCGTGCTTCTTGAAGAGGGCCTTGTAGCGCCTCATGGCCACGGAGGCCACGCGGGTGTAGGGCAGCTCGGACCACCGCTGGGCGCTCATGTACACCTCGGGGAGCTCGAGGACCTTGCGCAGCGGCACCAGCACCTCGCGGCGGAGGCGGTGGAGCACCTGGTACGCGTAGTGCTCTTCCGACAGGTCGGCGTAGTCGGTGTTGGAGTCGCGCGGGTAGAGGCGGCGGGCGATGGCCTCGCATAGAAGCGTCGATCGGTCGAACGACGAGCCTGGCGTGGGGCACCACTTGGCAGCGAGCTCGATCTTCCTCTTCTTGCCGCCTGGGGCGAGCTGCTTGAGGTCGGAGGCGAGGAGTTCGGCGAAGAAGTCGGCGATGCAGTCGAACAGGAAGCTGTAGGCGCGGTCGCCGTAGTACGTCTCCAGCGACTGCACGGCGAGTTTGGCCACCTTCCGCACCTTCTTGTTGATCTTCTTCTTCGCGGCCAACTCCTCCTGTGGTGGCGCTGGCGTCACCTTCTGATCCACCTCCATCGCCGCCTCAGCGGCCTCAGGTTTCTGCTCCACCACCTCCATCGCCTGGTCAGGCTCCTCCACCACAACCGGGACCACGGCTGCCGCCTTTCTGCTTCGCTTGGACTTGATCCTGCCGGCATTGGAGAGCGCGGCGGTCACATAGTCGGCGATCGTGGGGCCCTGCGGGACCGCGGTGCCGGCGTGGTACACCTCGGCGATACGCCTCCTCCGGTTGGCCAGCTGCGCGACGCGAACCTTGGTGGACCTGCGCGCCTTCTCGGCGTCGGCCTTGGCCTTGGCAACCACGCGGACGTCGGCGCCGTGGATGAGGCGGTAGAGCAGCTCGGGGAAGTCCTTGAGGTAGCCGAACTCGGCGAGCGCGGGGACGTTGCAGGCGAGCGTGCGCGGGTGCCACTCGTGCAGCCAGAGCGCGGCGGCGTAGAAGCCGTCCCGGTCCGACTTGCCCGTGCCCCGCACGCCGCGGAGGTTGGCGACGAGCTTGAGCGCGGTGAGTGGGTCGTGCGCCCAGGCCGCGTCGACGAGCTCCCGCACGCGGGCGGCCGGGGTGCCCGGGACGACGTGGAAGAAGAGGTCGAGGCAGGGGTTCCCGGAGGCGGCGAAGGTGCCGGAGCCGTTCTCGGTGCGCACCCTCTGCGGCGCCGCGTTGGCGGCGGCGGCGTCGGGCGCGTTGAAGCCGGCGTCGAGGATGTCGAGGAAGGGGTGGGAGGCGGGGGCGTCGGCGTCGACGGAGGCGCCGCTGGGGCGAGCGCCGCGGATGACGGGAGGGCCGAGGAGGATGGGGCCATGGCGACTGCAAGGAGGGGCTCGGATCGGAGCGGTTAGGGTTTTGGGGGTGGATTTTTTTGACTCGATCTGGATGGATTGGCGATGCGATGATTCCACGCCGTCGCGTTCCTCTCCTTATAAACGGCGGTCCACGGAGGAGTTGCCGCCTCTGCCAGGAGGATGCGTTTCTTGCGGGCTCGTACGTCGGTGGAAAGTTGAATCGTGGGCGTTGGTTGAACCGACGTAGCAGCTCGATGGCTCAGATCCGCTCAGGCCCTTGAGGAACGCACGGAGCAGGCAGTTGGGCCGTTGGGGTTTTGATTCAGAATCGAGAGAGTTCAATAGGTCCCCGTGCTCTTTGGGCCTCTTGCACTTTATCTTGAGGGCAATATGAAAGAGATGAGACCATGACATATTGGCACAGCGAAATAGTTCACCAGCGGTGAGTCAACGTCGACTGACGAACGATGAGCAAGGGGCACCGCACCTCTGGCATTGTAGCAGTCGGCGATAGATAGATATAGGAAGGATTTATGGCCCACTATAAGTCCTACAATGCTCACAACCAGCCAGTAGTGAGTTTGCTACCTATAATAACTATACGTGCTCACAACTCAGCCATTTGATCCATGAGCGTACATTCAAGTGAAATCGCCGTCATGATTGAAGACGGAAGAAACCCGGCGGCGGCCATAAGAACGAGCCCTTCGGGCATTCAATCACCACCCGATCGAGTGCCTCCTATCCTTGTGCGGCAGATCCCCAATCGAGTTCCTCCGATCCTTCGCCGGCTTTGTGCGCACCTTCCCGGCACCACCCACGGCGTCCACCCGCTGGAACGGGTTCAGCCGCCCCAGCTTCTTCGACACGTTGTTCATGAACCCTCCGCCCCCTCCGCCGCCGCTAGCCTTCTTCGGCAGCGGGCTCCTCCCCGACGGCGGCAACGCGCCGCTGCCGCTCGTCGGAGAGCTCAGCGACGGCGACGACTGGTCCCTCTGGTGCAGCTTCAGCCGGAGCAGCTCCATCTTGAGCTCCTCGTTCTCCCGCTGCAGCCGCGACACCTCGTTCTCCGGCGGCGCGCGTCCGCCGCCGCTGCTCCGGGCGTGGCGGCGCAGCAGGCTCGGCGTCATCTTGTAGTTCACCGACGGGGCCACCGCCGGGGACTCTCCGCCGCCGTAGAACGACGACGACGCGGCGCTCGGCGGGTGCGGTGGGGCCTCGCGCAGGCGCCGCTGCTCGTGGTAGAGCACCTGCACCACCGTCTGCACCGGCAGCCTGTCGTTCTGCGCCGCGTGCGCGCACGCCTCCCGAGACAGCTTCTGGCAGTCCATCGCCTTGCACACCTTCTTCCTCTCTGGCTCACTCAGATACGGATGCGCCTGCAATAAAGGAACCCATACGTACTCCGTCGTGAACATCAATCGTGTACTGAAGAACTAATAATAGTGACCAAGCCAAGCATCATCTGGTTGACGAACAAGCCATGATCAGCAAGGCAGTAAAAAAATCCAATCTGAGATTGTTACCTTCAAGTAGATGTCGATGGCCCGGTACATGCCGTCCTCGTTAAACCTGGCGCGTTCGGGGATCATCTCGGCGAGGTCAGTGAACTTGTCAATGGGGAGGTTCACGTCAGAGGCGATCTCAGCCAAGTAAGCTTCCATGAGCCTGACAACCATGCCGACGTCGTCGGGCGGCGAGGCTGTGGAGATGAAGTCGTCATCGGTGTTGTAGTCCAGCTGTGTCGCCTCGCCCTCGTGCTCAAGGTACCCTGCCAGGATCCTCTGCACGGCGTCGACGTCGAACGTGGTGGTGCCGGCCTCGGGCGAGGAGGACGGGATGAGGAGGTCGTCGAGCACGGCCTGCCCGAGCTGCGTGGCCATCCGCTTCTCGAGGTCGAGCCTGCACGCCAGCGTCGTGTCCAGGTGCAGCGCCGCTCGCAGCAGCATGGACAGGAAGCTCACCGACACGGAGTTCTTCTCCTTCGGCAGCAGGCTCACGATCGTTTCAAGAACCACACGCTTCTCGTGCTCCTGTCTCGGGTCCATCTTCTTCTTGTCTCCCCCGTTCATGTCCTGCAACGATGCAAGCTCAACAATGACAGTCGAATGCAGGAAACTGTATATGGTGTACCGATGTTTTTCTGGGTGTAGTAAAATTCAGATCGCACCAGTCGTCGCAGAGATTTCTGGGCGTAGAGCATGATGAGCGTGCCCAAAGCAATGCCCTTGAACCCCCTGGCCTTCATGGCAATCAGGACCCTCTGGAACGTGTCGATCCGCAGCGACGTCAGCTCGTCGGCCCACCAGTCGTCGACGGCCTTCGCCACGCCGACGCCATAGTAGCCACCGGCCGTGGTGTTTCCCTGCGACACGCTGAAGTGGCCGTCGCTGCAGACGATGTGGTAGGCGATGGCGTCGATGGACCTTCCGACGAGGTCGACCTCCTCGGCGACGGGGAGGAGCTCCTCGGACCTTCGGAGCACGGTGACCGCTCCGGCGAGGCTCGTCAGCGCCACGTCCTCCAGGTACGCCTCCGTCCTCCCCACGAGGCTCTCTCCCATGCTCTCGTCGTCGGTCATCTCCAGGTGCTCTGCGGCGCACCGCAGCATGGCGACGTTGTGCTCGGTGAACTCGAAGTCCTCGCCGTAGCAGAACTTGGCGACGAGCTCGAACGCCATGGAGCCGCCCGGCAAGCCCGTGATGTCGATGTGGGTGACCTGGCAGCCATTGATCCCCACAACATGCTTCCGTATGTAGCCGCACCTCGACGCCAACGGGAGCTGCAGCAGGGGTCCTCGTCAGAACCGATATTTTTCCCTATAACAAACGATGCCAGATTGCCAGCCATGAACGCAAACAGAATTGATGTGATTCAGGTTACCATGTGCAGGTTGAAGGTCGCATCCCCAACCGTGATGGTAATATCGCTCGGGAATTCCTGCGGAAGGATCGGGAATTCTTGCGAAAGGATCCTGTAACAAGGAACCGAAGCGATGAACACATGATGCAAAATGGAAAAGAGGCAACAGCCAGCAAGAGAAGGGGATCAGGGGGGTTAGCTTACCAGTCACTGGTTCTCTTCATCGCCGGCGTATCGAACCGTCTCGCCATCCCGGCAAAGTCACCGAGCCGCCGTTCACCTCTCCCGCTCTGCTCTACCCCCCCATATTCTCTTTCTCCCCAATCCTCATCTTTCCACCCCGGGCGACGTCGACGTCAGTGGAAATCACGACAGTGCATGTGTGGAGCGAGTGAAGCAGCCTCCGGATCGAGCCGCGGTTGCCTGCCACTGGCCCCGGCGGCCGGAGGCCACACACTGGCGCGCCCACTCGCGCAGCCCCCGTGGATGGATAAACGGAGAGCGGAATGACAAAAGAACACGATCAATCCGGCAGATTCTTCCCTTGGCGCTTTGCTGCCTTTTCCTGCCGTCGTTTTCCGGCGACTCTTCTTCTTATGCCGGATTGCCGGGGGCGGCCGAGCAGTGTTTGGCTTCGCTGCCGTAAGCTGTACTGTATGCCCGGATTTTATCCCCTTCCCGATAGATTTGCGGCGTTTGGGTTTGAGATTCGTGCGATCACTCATAACCCTTTTCTCCACACCTAAACTCTAGCACCCCCACCCCCCACCCAGCTTCCTCCTGATCCCACGTGCCACTGCACGCCCCCGCGCGACCACTCCTGTTCTGCCTGTCGCCACTGAGCGCCACAGCCGGTGCTGAGTGAGCAAAGCTTTTGTTGCCGCCATACCCATGGCCGCTTGGGCGAGCGGTGCTCCGCGAGCGCTGGTGCTAGCTGGGCAAGAGCTCCGCCGCCATGACGTGCAAGGTGTCAGGATGAAGTTTGCGCCGAAGATGAAGATGTTGAGTTCGCCGTTCAACAGTCCGAATCCAACATTTTGTGCTGCCAATTTCAACATTTCTTCTATGCAATTTCAATGTTATTAGTATCAAATGTTGAGCATGATCAAATAAAATGTTTAAGTTATTCATCTCTGATTGTTGAACTAGCACAATTAAAATGTTGTATATTACTGTTGAACGAACCATGATTCATCGGGCTTCGATGAGCTTTATAGATAGATCCCTGCCCTGTTGTGAACTTGTGATGTAACCCAACACCCATGAGCTGGGCTTTTCTACTATGAGGCTGGCAGGCATCAGGGTCAGGACCTGTGGCCTGTGGCTGTGGGCAGGCGTGCGGCCCAGTTCCTGAGGTCTTTGCCGTCCCTGGAAGCATCAACGCGGCCATGACTAATCCACACGCTCACTGACGACGAAGCTTGGGATAATTCGCGTCCGACCACTGAAATTTCCAATCCACCGCGAGCACCCACCCGTCGCCGTCCAGTCCACCGGTCTGCCTCGGCGTCCGTCGTCGTCGTCCGTGCCCTGCCCACGCGGCCTCCTCGCATCTTCCTCCACGCCACTCGTCTCCCTCCCTCCACTCCCGCTTTGCCCCAAAACAAGCAAGCATCTGCATTAAAAAAAAAAGGGTTAAGGCCACGGGAGCTAATCTATCCAATCCACCAACCCAAAATCTCTGTCCTCGTCGCAGGCGCAGGACGCTGCCACACAAGGCGACTCATCCGTACGACGGCCATGACGAGCGCCTCCGAGCTCTTCACCGCGCGCCGCGCCGCCCGCGGGGCCCGCCTCTCCGACCCCGACCCGGAGCCGGATCCGCACGCCGACGCGCTCCGGGACCCGCACGGCCTCGCCGGCAGGAGGAGGCGCCGAGGGTGCCGCCCGCGCCGCCAGCTCGACGCCGCGGGGGACGTGCGCCAGCACCTGCACACCGGGGCACCGCCGCCGCGCCGCCGAGGGTCGTACACCGTGAGAAGCCTCCCCCCGCCCTCCGCCTCCCCCTGGCTCCTCCTCCCCCCCTCCAGTCCTGCTTGATTACTGTCATGTTGCTTGTGTTGTGGTTGGATCCGTGCATCTACGGTCTTGGCTTGCGTAATTTGACGGGAGGATTAGGGTTCCGAGTTGGGCTAGCGCGCAATTCGCTGCTGATTGGAAGGGCGGAGTTGTGTTATCCTGATTAAGGAACTCCCCTGATTAAACATATATTGGGAAATGGGGAACTGTATGGATTGCACACTTGCACTTGTTACTGGGGTTAAACTCTACCAATTGGTGAGACCTATGGAAAAGTAATCGAATGAGACTAGGAATAATTTTGGTTAAGCTTGCCATGATCCCACTGGCACCACCATGTTGCTTGAAATGATCCGACCTCATTGTATTGGTGCATGTGCTATGTAGTTGAGGTGGTTCACTTCACTGCTTATGGTCTTGGCCCACACCGTTGCGCTAGTTGTGGACATACTTTGTGGAAAGTAGGCATTTGTTGTTTATTCAAGCAACATACCTCAGATTTCATTTTATTTTACTTTTGTCAACGCTTGATCTACCAAACAGTAATGTCTTCTTATGATTTTTTCTTTCATCACCATGGACACAGGAATCGCCTCACCTAGTCATGTGGTACCTTGGAATGTAGTATATTTGGAACTATATATATACTATGCTGACACTAGAATTCTAAGGCGCCATGCACATCTCAACTACCAAGTAACTTTTGATTTCTCTGCCATGTGAATTGGACTATCATTTATTTCTAGGGGATGCTTCATATCATGGCCAAATTGATACGACTCATTTCCCTTTGGTTATGTAACCAACTTCATTTTTGAAATTGTGGTATTATTGTTTGCGAATTGTGATGTGACATCAAATACTTATGTTTCTTTCTCATGCTCTCTACAGGACCAGATCTTATCGTACCTAGATAATAATAACATTGGGGATTCCGCAGCTCGGAGGAACAGACTTGATAGGCTGGTCTTCAGGACAAATGAACGGCTTCCAGGTGCTGTACTGCAAGCACAAGCACGTGTCCTTGAGAGACTAAGAGGCATTTCTCTCGGTTCATCTGCCTCCAGGCCATCCATTTCATTAGATGAATTTTCTGCTAGTGATGTGTTTCGACTTATCGACTTCAGAAACAGGGAAACCAGGCACCAGGCAAATGGGTCCAACTCATCGTACCAACTGAGCAGTGAATCCGATGAAGAAAGACCAACCATCAGTTCTGCTAACTTCCACAAGTCATCTGGACTTAGCAAGGCGGCTTTCCTGCGTTTACAGATTGAGATTTTTGAGGCTAGCAAAGATGACAACAGGGAGCCTTCGCCAGAGTGTTCCATTTGCCTCAATGGGTTCTATGATGGAGATGAGCTGATAAGGCTGCGTTGCGGTCACAGGTTTCACTCCACATGCTTGGAGCCATGGGTGCGTAAGTGTGCAGATTGCCCATACTGTCGCACGAATATTCGATCAAGATCCTGATGACAAGCCCCTGGGTCTGAATAGGATTATAACCAGCATGAAAATGCACTGTTATACTTTGTTGTTGTGGTCATGCCTGTTATCTGGTGCTCCGATGTCAGGCATGTTAAATTTCATGTGTAGTACGCTGAATACCTTTTGTTGTGCTGGCCCTAAAGAGGCCTATGTATTGTGTGCAGGCTTAAGTATTGTGTGTGAATGGAGGCTGATAGAAGTATGGCATAGGAAGCACCCTTTTATGTGTTTCTTGTGAGGAATCAAAGCAAATAACCTTGTTCTGCTCATGGTAATGTTCTGATGTCTGAATTTCAGTTTGTATTCCATGCACCTTGCTATGAGGGTCGTGGAACATGAGTTACTGTCTGTAAATTGTGTCTGCTTTATCTATCAGAATTCAGTAGTCACCTTCCTCTGAACACTCCGTTCAACAGTAGAGCCACGCATGGATCGGTTCACTGACCCGGAGGCTAATCCAATACAAAAACGCTAGCAGGTGGTCTGGTGAACACATCTTGTATTGGAAGGGTGAATCCATATAGGCTGCTGGTGTGCCGGGTGCGGGTGGGGCTCTCTAGTCTCTACGCGAGAAAGGGCCGAAGGAGATCGGTGCTGACTGCTGAGTGGTAGACTGGTAGCCCGTAGCAATCTTGGCTCTTGGGTGCTGCCCAGCAGTCCCACTGTCTCAGACAGCTGCCAGACCACCAGTTAAGCTACAGCAAAGATGAGGGAGAACCGGAACTTCTTTTGATTTCTCAAGAAAAGAAAACAAGTTTGCGACAGCGGATTTCATGTTTATTCAACACTTGACCAAGAATGCTTAATGCGGACAAAGCAGGGATTTGGTTAGTACTACAAATACCAGCTGTAAAGCTAACTGCAGTAAAATTTAATTATTTTTTCCTGTCATGACTAAACTCTGGACTGCAAAATTGGTCTTGGTCCAAAGACATCAGTAGTATTTGCAGTAAAATTGCCATCGTTAACTGAATTCAGCAGTAATATGCAGTTTCTACACGATCAATACAAGCTGGCAGCTTATTACAACTCCTGCAAAGGCCGAATACTGTTGGTGTTGGCATGCTGGGGACTGCCAGGTCCAGGTTCCTAATTGAGTTGCAAGGGGAACAATATAAAAGCAGATACCACACAATTACTTTCTGGTATCTTTCACAATTCGCATCAGAAACTATCCCCTATGGAACTAACTACAGTTCAGATGGCAACTCTCACAAAATTCACCACCCTTCCAAGTCAAGCAGTAAAAGCTGTAGCAACGGCACATGGTGCAAGACCTGAAATTCTGTTGCTAGCAGCATGATCACCAGTCCAATGGACCACTAATTTATACCGGACCATTACACTTGGCGCCAAATGGTCACCATGGAGGACTGCATTCTGGAGGTGCATCATCTTGCATGCAAGGCATGGGGCAGTGCATATCCAAGGATGAAGCCAAATGCCCCAAGGATATATTTTTTCCAAGGACGAAGTATGCTGCCCTGAAGATAAGTTGTTCTAATCAGAGCAGGTTAGATGCCTTTCAACCTTGATAACAAAAACAGTCTGCCACAATTGCCACATGTGCATGCATCAGCTCCTTTTCGCCAAAAGTTACTCAATAGCCAATGAATGTACCATACAAGCTGCTGATCTTGTGAGACTAGAAATCCAATCGTGACCCCAAAAAAATAGTCACCAAATTGTCCTCAATATGCACACAACTGCAAAGTAAAACGAATAGTAAATATACATACAACAGGTAAAATGCAAAATTGCGCAACAGTGAAGACAACAAAAAACAAGAAATGGGTTGGCTCAAAATATAAACCACAAATTTGGTTTCAAGGATTCAATATGAACGTATGCGCCAATGTGTGTAGAAAAGACAAAAAAAAACTATGCTTTATGTGTCAGTACTTAGTATAGACAATCACACCAAGTGATAAATGCACAAGCAAGTAAGAAATATGGAACAAAAATACCGTGCAACATTTCTATCAAGATCTATTCACTAAAAGCTCTGGTTAAGTAACAAGCATATATTCAGAATTAAAAAAAAAAAGAATCTGTAGCACTTGAACAAGATGTTAATTGGTCTAGGTTACTCGAACATCCATGGATTTTTTTATTGGAGCTGATAGTACTGGCCTTTATTTCTGTCAACTTGACAAAGAAACATTTTTTAGAAAAAGAGGGATAACAGACTTACATAGTACAAGAGCAGCAAGTGCTAACACAATCAATTGAACAGGACGCCCATATCGAATTTGATATTGAGATCTTTGAAGTTGTCTATGAAGGGCTCCAAGCCAACCGTAAAGTTTCTTATTATATGTACCCTCATCACAAGTACTTAGGCAACTCTTGTTCCTTTCAAAGCATCCATCTAAGCCCTGAATAGCAATACAAAGGTTAGAGCACTAAGATATAACCAGAGAGATCAGAGCTGTAGAATAAAGCATATTTGCATCATTTAGTTAAGATCCATTACCGGAGTCAACTGGGAGGTAGTTAGAGGGATGGACTCTTCGATATCTTTTTGGTTAACACCTGCCCACCTCACAGTTCCATTTTTGCACTTTGTTCTAGGCTTAGATTGCAAGGCACTCGTCAATGCACAAGTTTTCACTATCTTGAGCAAAGGTGCCTTGTGTGGGCCATCAGATGATTGTTCCAAAGCTCCTTCACATTCATTAGGAATTGATATGCTCCATGATCCTATATCAGCACTGGCACTAGCTGCTCTTCTGTGCCCACGATGCAAATCTTCCTTTCCTCTCCCTAAAATCAGATCCGTAGAGCCAGCTGAATCCTTGGAGCTGTCAGTGGATATATCATTTTTGATCCTTGTTGTATTGCTACCCACTTCAATATCACCTGCTGAAAGAATTGTGACCACTTTATCTTTCTGTTGAAAAGGACCAGCAGATAGGAATGCGGCAAGGTCATCCCGCTCATCGTCATCCAAATGAACCCAGCTCAAAGGCCCTCTCCCCTCTGCAACATTGGATTCTTTCAAAATGTTCTCAACCTCTGATATGCGATAGCCAATTGCAGTAACAAAGTCATCATGCCGGGCCCTTGTATCTTTTCCCGCTGAGATAACCTGGTCGCTTGATCTGATTGCACGCTCCAGTTCATCAAGCTAAAAGAAGAAAAAAAGAAATTAAGTAATGAGACCTTGAATCCAAGATACTTCATGCAGTAATTTCCAGTTGTGTACTATAATGGTTTTGGTGGATAACCCTCAAAGGACAGTTATCGCCGCAGTCACATAATTTGGTTTACATGAATGTGGTTCTTAAAACAGTTTATATAACACGAAAACTCATAAGAAGAAGAAATGAATCAAACGCTATGCTAGACGCTCAAGCTCAATTGTCAATAATGGTTTAAGGGAAACTTTTTAGGAGCGATATCACATCTAGTAAACTGTCTAATATACAGCGATTATGTCACAAAACACCTAGCTAATTTAGCAAGCGAACTGCAGCAACCGGATCCTGGAGCAGTACGGCTGCGAAACGAACAGACGAGAGCAACACCAACTCACTTGCCACTTGGCGGTGCCGAGCGCCGTGTGCAGCTCGCGGCGAAGCTCGGCGTCCGTAGGGCCTCCGTTAACGCCCGCCGCCTCCGAATCGCCCGCGCTCCTCTCTTGTACCCATATCCTGTACACCGACTCCATCCTGCACATACACAAAGCAAACCGGGAAATATTAGCACCAGATCCGCAGCAACGCGACGCAACCCGGCCAAACATCAAGGTAGAACACAAGACGAGAGAATCCCCTCCAGAAATGGAAACGGCAACGCACCGATCGGCGGATTCCTGGACCTCCTCGGCGGCGAGGAAGAACGGGTCCTTCTCCCAGCGGTCGAACGACGTCGCCATACCCCCTTCGCCGGATCGAAACCGAGAACCTCGAGAGGGAGAGGGGAGATCGGATTCAGGATTTGCAGTGGTGGCGCGGTGGGTGGAACGGCGAGCGCGAGCCTGGCCTGGCCTTTTCCTTCTCTCTCTTTTCCGCCCGCTTTTGCTCGCCGCTATTTCCTTCCTGGTGCCCGGCTGGTGGCTGCCTATTATTGCGTCGCCCACTCGCCCCAAGTAGGAACGCGACGGCGCCTGTGCTGGCGTGCTGCCGTGTGCTGGGAACGTGGCCATCCGATTGCCGTGTGGGATTGCCAGCATGCCGCACTGTGACCATCAGATTATATTAGTAGTAACCAAGCTGTTGCCATCGGAAATGCGTGCATATTCTGCTTAGTTCTCAGCTGTTCCAGGCGGATTGCTGCATAGCTTGCTTGTTTATCCATTTTTAAGCTCTCTTAGCTCGCTTGCTTATCCATTTTTAATCTCTCGCCGGGGAAAGTTTATTCATTTATCGGCAGCCTATGCCTAACACAGCACGCTGGTGTTGGCAAGCGACGCCGGGTGGAGGGAGAATGCTGTCGCATGCACGCATAGGAGAGGCAGCCGTGCGATTGGCTCTGGCGGCTTCTCCCTGCGTTGACAGCTTCAACTATGTCGGCCTCTTTTCTTTCTCCCGGTAGGCCGGTACCGGCGGTAGTCACTGGTCAGAGGGGTGGATTCGCAGCAGCGTCAGGGGAAGACAACTCCTAATGCAGAATTGACTGATGGACTATCAGAATATTGTATAGCTGAACCAGATGACGGTTTCAATCTTCCATCTTTTCCACTTCTACCGGAGATATAAAAAAAAAAATTGAAGTCGCGCCACAGCTGAGTTTTGTGTGTTCAGCAGATCTCTTGTGCTGAAAACATCAAGGTACTGTTACGTAAAAAAACCATCAAGGTACTGGTCCAAGACAAGTAGACAGATATCACCCGTCGGGTATCAGACAGACTGGCACTAACAAGAAAATCCAAGTGTACATGTTATTACCAGATTTACTAGGAACAAATAGGGGAACTGAGTCTAGCTATTGAAATAGGCAAGCTCAATGGCAGCTCCAACAAAGTTATTGACACAGCTAACACATTATCTGAAATCACACCGTCAGGACCACTGGAAGTCCGGAACAGCTTGTCTGATAGCTCCGCTCACATCTTCAGGTCTGTTGTCCATGTCCCTTGAACACTGGGGCGTTTCGTGACGTGTCTGGTTCGCAGCTTCACCACTTTCCTTCCCAGAGAGTTCCTTAGCCTGCTGGCTTGCAAGAGTATTTCCTCAGGCGGTAAATTTCTTACGCAGACCACTCGCTCGTTGTGGTTTTCTGCACCGCAATAACAATAACAACACTGGTTAAAAATTTGACAAAACCAATCATTTCATGAGAAAAAACAAAATCAAGTGTAGCCATGGAGATGACAAGTATATGGCAACAAGAAAAGATATAGGACAGCTTCGTTCCTAGTTCTACCCAATCCAATACTAATTTATTTTACTATAGTGGAAAATACCAATATGACCCCTGCAGGATCTTGCTTCTTAGTGCATGTAATGGTCCCATTTATAGGAGTATACGACCAACCCATTTAACAAAAAGAGAGAAAGAATCTGCATTGATCCACATACTTAGTTGGATGACATCACTCCCATTTCCCATCCCACAAAAGTTGATAGATGGCCCTATTCCATCCAATCCAAGATGGGATGATAATCCATCCTTTCACTGTTGGATGATGCCCACAAAATGTGCAAGATGTATTCACCTTCAGGCATGTGGAATTCCAAACAAGTATTCAAGCCTGACCAGAGATAACAGATCAAGGCTGACAAATGGCTATGCTGTGCAGTTTTGAACTGAAAATGGTAGATTAAGGTTCAGGAGGATAATTATTCCTATGGCTTCTACTCAATACCAATCAAATATCTAATGCCACTAACAGAAGTGGTATCCCTATCAGAAAAGCAGGTCCATGAAATACACAAATTAAAACTATGTTACAATGGACAAAGCACAAAAGATCTTACTGTAAATTCCCTTCAAGTTAGGATGTTGGCCGCGGACAAGCTCAGTCACCACTTCTAAGTGTGGATTCTTTTCCTTAAAGGCTGGAAGATGTGCCTCCATGAAGGCCCTGCGATCATAAAAAGTGCTCGCTGATAAAGAGCAAATTCAGGCATTGATATACAGTAAGAGTACTGAAGAAGATCCACGTTTAATCTGAATTCTGAAGCACCATACAACTGCCAATAAACTACAGTGCACTGTTCTACCACGAAAGCAATATATATTGAGCAAAATAATGTTGAAAGATACACAAATAAAGGCATCAACCACACGATTCTAATGTGGCGAGTACTAACCAATAGCCTGTACTTGGCTTAAACCACGGGTAAATGGACGGCCCTTAACTTCCTCCCTGATACAGTACTGATAGCCCCACGACAGTTTCCCTGTCTAATATGAAATTCTTGCGCATGAACTCCCTAGCTAAAGAGTAAAGAGGAACATGATAACACATTCTCTTTGGTTCCAAGCCATAGCTACATACAAACCACGCTCGTAAGCGCACCCTTCTCCACAGTCGAGAATCGACTGACGACCCAACCAATTCCCACAACGATGAACATGTATCAGCCGGATCTCCACTAATTGTCGCAATAGAGCAATGAATGAAATCAAAACACCATGGTCCAGTGGTACTACTATTACCGGAGTGAGGGACCAAACTGCATCATACCTGATCCCCCTGCTGCTCCCTCCCCAATCGCAGTAGTTCACCACGAGTTTCTGCAGCTGCCATACCCCCCTCAGCGCCATCCTGCCGCTACCCCAGGGATCAGCCCAGACAAGGGAAAAGGGATGCGAAGCTGGGCCCCGCGGCGGGCGAGAAGGAAGGGATCAACGAGACGGCGTCCGCTGTGGGGTTGGAGGTGGAGGCGAGGCCGGCGGCGCGCTTCGTTAGGGTTTAGCCCAACTGTCGGGGCGGAGGTACGACGACGACGACGACGAATGGAAAGGGAAGACCTCGCGTTTCGCGGCCTGCGACGGCCCAGAATGCGGAAGGGGCTCGGCCCAACAAACATGGCATCTTTCGCTTTGGAAGTTTCGCAACTTTATTCACTTGCCTTATACTCTCTTCTCTGTTTTTTAATGAACTGGGTTTTCTAGTTTCTACTCTTCTGGTTTCCATTTGTAGTGAAAAACAAAACCACTAAAAATTTTTCCCTGTAAATTTCTGTTGTTCATGAAAATAACCTCTCATTTTTTTACAAACTGTAAATAGTATTAACACTCTCATATCTTCTAAGCCACGTTTAAATATATTTTGACCGTTAATTTCCTTATAATATACCATGGATCAACTAAGTTTTTTTTATCGAAACGCATGAATACGCTGACATATCTTCTTTTACAATAAGCATTTGTATGGTTTGACTAACATGTCTCCAATATGTGGACATTTAGGATTGTTCTAGGTAACACCGTTCCATGCTTTCATAAAAAAAAAACACCATTCCATGCTGCGGATTTCAATTATATTATGTCAGAATGCAGATTTTGTTCGTGATTGTCGTAACTAAATGGAACGTAATTTTGCAATTCCCATGTTAATGTTGTAGACGTTCTTCAACGTTTCAAATGTTGATTTCCAATGTTGCGACATGTCATCTCAAATTTATTAGATTTCATACGCCTTAAATATAGCCCTCTTTGCCAAATTGTTGGTCAAATTTTATCAAGTTTGACTTTGTAGAATCATAATAAATCGTTTATCTTAGCACGAACTAACATGACACGTGCATGTATAGTACAAGTAGGTTAAAAACGTGATGTGGGTGTATTTGTCCATGGGCAATTTGAACAAATGGATGAGCCAAGAAAGTCCTGTTGTTTTCCTGCCAAGACAATTCATTTGATAGCTACATGGAAGAAATTTTGTGATTTCTCGTTACATGGAAGAAATCTTCTCTGGTGTAACTGAATAAGCAACAGAATCTTAAGAGTTTTGTTCAGAAGACATGAATCTCATGCAACCGTAGCAAGCCTGAGGTAGGTGTGCCCCTGTTTGAAAATCGGATCCGGTAGCAAGCCTGAAGTATCAGTCCTAGTCATATGATATGCCGAACGAAAATGGGCCCGACCATATCTCCAGTCCATTCTGTCAAATTCAGACTTCAGACAATCAGACGCCGGGAAACATTAATCATCTCGGAAAAAAAAGTTGTGCACAACGGCATATACAAGGACATCACCTGAAAAAAGTAGTAGAACAAACAAATATGAACGGCCGCTTAGCCCAAATCCTTTTCGTCTAGGTTCACACCTGGAGACTGGAGAGGCCAAGCCATATCTGCGTCAGGTGAGATACTACGCGCACGCCACCGTCCTCGAACCAAAGTCAAGAGGCAGGGGAGATTCATCAGAATCGCGCCCGAAACGCGTCGGAACCCTGCCGCTTTTTCCCACACGGCAACCACCACCACCGTCAGAGACCAGGGGCGTGTTTAGTTGAGGTTGGTAAAAAGTACTTTTTCTGGAATGCGTGTTATGTGAGGGAGATGAATAGGAAAGGTAAAAAAGGAATTTTTAGGGATGCGTGTTCTGTGAGGGGGATGAATAGGAAGTAAAAAGGACTTTTACCAACTAAACAGGCCCAGACTCCAGTTCTCCACCAGGAGCTCGGCCTCGTTCAGATTGCGGCCCCCACGCCCCGAACCGAACGGACGCTCGAAGCGAATAGCTAGAAGAAGAAAAGGTGGAACGGCACGCGCGACTTCAAACAAAACAACGCGTCTTCCCTCCCCAACTCGCCCGTCGTGCCGTGCTCCCGCAGTCCACCACTGAGCCTATACACGCACGCCCCCGCCCTCCGCTGCAGCCACACACGCCGAGCATTTCCTTCTTCTTCTTCCACTCGCAGTCTTGCTTGCCCTGCACACACACCAGACCAGTCAGTCAGTCAGTCCACCGCGTGCGAGACCCCCCCCCCTAGTCTCCGTCTCTCGAATTCTCGATCGATCGCCGGGGAGAGGGAAGGAACTAGCTAGCGGCGTGCGTGCTCACAGGTGACCCTGGCCATGAGGGGTTTAAGGAGGTGGCTGCCGTTCGGCGGCTGCTGCTGCTGCTGCGGCGATGGCGGCGGCGGGGGAGGGGGCGTGGCGGATGGGCTGGTGTGGGACGTGCCACTCAAGGCGCACGCGTCGGGGGACTACTCCATCGCCGTGGCGCAGGCCAACGAGGCGCTCGAGGACCAGGCGCAGGTGCTCGCCGCGCCCGGCGCCACGCTCGTCGGCGTCTACGACGGCCACGGCGGGCCCGAGGCCGCGCGATTCGTCAACAGGCGCCTCTTCTCCCTCATCCAAGGTGAGCCGCGCATATGTTCCACTCGCCGGAAACCTGATTGATCGATCTATCTCGACATGAATGATTGCAATTTTCTTCTCCGATCCTGACATGCATGTCTTGATGTTTCCTGCAGATTATGCAGCTGAGAACGGGGGCTTATCGGCAGAGGTGATCCAGAAGGCGTTCGGCTCGACGGAGGACGAGTTCGTGGGCATGGTGCAGAAGTCATGGCCATCGCAGCCACGGATCATGTCCGTGGGCTCCTGCTGCCTGGTGGGCGCCATCGAGAACGGGACGCTGTACGTTGCCAACCTCGGCGACTCCCGCGCCGTGCTCGGCCGCCGACGAGACGACCGTACCAAGCGTGTGGTGGCCGAGCGTCTGTCCCGTGACCACAACGTGGCCGACGAGGAGGTCCGGCGCGAGGTGGCGGAGATGCACCCCGACGACTCGCACATCGTGCTCAACAACCACGGCGTGTGGCGGATCAAGGGGATCATCCAGGTGTCGAGGTCCATTGGCGACGTCTACCTCAAGAAGCCCGACATGTGCCGGAGCAACCCGATGCTGCAGCAGTCGCTCTGCCCGTTCCCTCTCCGGCGACCCGTCATGAGCGCCGTCCCGTCGATCACCACGAGGAAGCTGCGCCCCGGTGACCGGTTCGTCGTCTTCGCGTCCGATGGGCTGTGGGAGCAGCTCAGTGACGAGGCCGCGGTGGGCATCGTGGCGGGGAGCCCCAGGAAGGGTGTGGCCAAGAGGCTGGTGCGCGCCGCGCAGCTGGAGGCGGCGAGGAAGAAGGAGGTGAAGTATGAGAAGATTAGGACCATCGAGAAGGGACAGAGGCGGCACTTCCATGACGACATCACCGTCGTCGTGCTCTTCCTCGACAAGTGTAAGGGCGCGGCGAGGTCCGGCGTCGAGGACATCGACGGCACCTACGTGCCCGTCGACGTGTTCTCTTGCACCCCTGCCGGCAGTGACAACGAGGACCCGACGAGACCCGTCCTGGACTGAGAATGAATCATCTCGATCGGTTGCCTGGAGATCCTCGTGTTCTCGAGACTTGTTTCGATCGCTCTCTAAACGAGAGGGACGTTCATCGAGGTGTTTCCCGTTCAAGGAGAAATTGCCTGTAAAGAGAGAAATATCATCGAACATGCTATAGTGTCATGACCAATGTGTCGCGGAACTGTATAAAGCTCCATAAATTCCTTCTTTCTTAAGAGAAGAATGTGAATTTTCCGTTGCACTCCAACGATCCTGCTTCCTATATGTTGTTCCGGTGTTCTTCATAGCGATGAACCCAAGCCGCCGGCGAGCTCCTTTCCGACGAGTAGTGAGCGGCGAAGCAGCCAAGCCGGGCTTCACTCGTCAGCGGTCATGGTCGTGTCGACCGTGTGCCTTGGAATATGGGCGACGTGGAAAGAGAGGCCACTATCGTGGATCGGTTCAACCGGCATTATAACGCTTGACTTGCCAGTCAAAAAGAGTGGTCGATGGGGGGCATGGATGCTCTGACGACATCATCATAAGAAAAACGGTGGACGAACCGATCATGGAGTTGCCATGAATAACCGTTTGCATTGGGTGTTGGCGTCTTGTCCTTGCGTCCGTGGATATTTTCGACGACCAATATGTGGCTTGTTTCAGACTTTCAGTCAACAAAGTTTCTTCCGAATGAATCCAAACTAACGCAGCTTCAGAGGAGACTTACCTTAACCTTAGTTTAGTACACGCAAAGATCTCCGTATAGCTCACTGTTAACGCGTCTCGGCACTTTCTTACTACATCCGAACATATCTGACTGGGCTGTCGCCCAAGAGCTTTGCTGAATCAGGGATCAGTCGCTGAAACAGAGGCGAGACCACGGCATCCCCCGTCGTCGACGCGAGCAGGAGCATCCATCACGAGCCATCGGCATCTCCACTGACCTGTTGACTAAGACCGGGTCAAGGGCGGCAGCACTGAGCTTTCCTTCCTCCTCCCGTTTGCTGCATTCCGTTAGCACCATGCGCGACTGGTAACCCGGTGGCCGGGCTAACACGGCAGCCATCCTCCGACCCGGCGCGTCGCGTCAGAGCCTGCACGCGTGCCGGGGGATGCGTCTGTCTTTGGAGGTTCTCCCCCACCGCCCCAAGTTCTTCGCTCTGGATCAGTGGATCGTATGAACGAAGAAGGCCTGGCCTTGTGGCCTGCACTGCACTGAAAATTAAAGACTCTCTAATCAATCGTTTGAAGTAGTTACGACCCGCTGCTTTCGATGAGATGTTGACCACGAGGGCGCCCGGACGACAAACACCCTGAGCTGTCCTCATCAGTTTGTTGCGTTCCTGAGACTTCCTGCTTGGTGTATCTGCAGCCTCGCCTTTCATGGAAATTGTAGGCGACAGGTGGAAGAAAAGGTTCAGAGAAGATTAGGATACGATACGACGGACGTTCAAGGATACTGGATACGATACGACGGAGTGAGGAGCCCTTCGCAAACCGGCAAACATCGGGTGCTTTAAGACACACTGCTTGTTATTGGGCTTTACCACAGGTCATCATCCATCATCAAGTCAGTGTGTTGTTATTGGATCCCCGACGATGGCTTGGAAAAAAATTCTGTTCCAACTAGTTGGGTTTGTATCCTCCAAAAGGCCGAAAGCCCATACTATCTTTTTTTAGATCCTCCTCTCTCGCTTAAAAAAGGGGAAGAAGAAAACCGAAGAAGATACGTCATGGGAACTCACAAAAGCGTATCCATGGCGGCTCTTGCCATTGGTCACCTAAGAGCATCTCCAGCAGAAGATGGCAAATGAATGGCCATCGCTATTTTTATCCAAAGTCTGACATTTGCTTCTCCAGCAGACTGGTCATCGAACTGGCTATCACTGTAGGCACGCCATTCTGGCTCTCTCCCCCGGCAAAAGTAGCGTTCCGTCTCGGCTGGCCATCCTGCACTCCCGTGAGGCTGACAGCTAGGGCTGTAGTTGATTTGCATCAAAACTCTATTGCTCGTCTCCCATTATAAATTCAGAAGGTGACAATATTAGGCTCCTAAAATCACATCTATTGTTTTGTCGTTAGGACAAATAACAAAGAACCCTTTTTAATCGGGTCTAACTCAAAATCCCTTAAATATTTTAAATTAAAATTCTTGAAAGTTAACTACTTTATAGATTATTTGAACTACTTTAGGGTAACAATTTAATTAAAAAAATTAAGAAAACATACCAATTCATATTAATTTAAGGATGAATAAAATCTACACAAACATTGTATGGTGAGCGTGATTTGGCTAGTCTGCTGGAGCGTGCTGAAATATGGAGAGGGAATTATGGAGTAGATAGCCAAATGCAAATATAGAGAGTCTGATTTAGCCATTCTGCTGGAGATGCTCTGAGCAGTTTGATCTGCTCGACTAATTTGCCCACACCAGTTTACTCACGCAGCTTTTTATTCTAATGGCTTGGTGCCTGTTCATCGGATGAAACAATGCAGCTTTTTATTCACATTCCTTTCAACAGACAGCATGCATGCAAATACTCTCTTCAGTTCGTTCAAAAAATCATACTCTCTTCAGTTCGTTCAAAAAATCATAATCTCTTCACTTGAAGGACCACAGTGCATTTTGCTTTTTTTGTCATGTACTATCACTGTTCCCTTTCTGAGTTTGAACTCCACTTTCAGAGATAAACAAGAAAAAATATAGTACTGCTGCATCACAATTCATAGTACAAAGCTAGTATCACGATGATAGTTACGGCGGGACTTGTGCAATTCATGCACACGGACTACAAAATAAGATGCCTCGCTGACCACGCCATTACCAAACAAGTCATCTTAAATACTACAAACCAGCTACAAATGTCACACGCCAATAATAGTTATTTAAAACACTAAGGACAGTAGAGGTTCACTGAAGGCATCGACCATGAAAACACACGACTGAGGATAGTAGAGGTTTATGGAAGCATCGACCATGCGACCACGACTAATAACTTGCAGAATCCAAGCTCAAAGAATAACTGGCTTTTCAGTGCCAACCTAGTCCTGAAGTTTTTCTTCACAACCCTATGGCCACCATCACCACCATCCGTTGCCTGCACATGGAAGGTCAGAAAGCCCTCCTTTTGCTCCTTCTCCTCAACAGAAACAACACGACGGTCGAGTATGACAAGCCCATCATCGCCAACTGCTACCTTCCTGTCCAAAGAATCAAGCAGCAGGACATCCTCCCCCTATGAAAGGAGCCGGGGTCGGCGGCCTGCCACGGTGTCCACGTCGGTGAAAATTTCTTGTCCGCCCGATCAGCTATCCAACGGTGTGTAATAGATGTTTCGTGGTGACTTTTTCATTTAAGCCCTCATGTTTCCAACAAATTAACCCGCAGTCCTCACCTCAAAATATCTTCCCCTCCCCTCCTACCCCGCGCACCGCACGCCAACGGCGAGGGGGCGACGTGAGGTGGGTTTGCCGACGGCGGCCTTGGAGAGCTGGCCAGCCTCGCTAGCTGTGGCCTTGAAATGCCCTGCCGCACGTCGGTCGGCCCCGGGCGAGCAGAAGCATGGACCACCGGTGTCTGGGCGTGGTGGCCGCGGCGACGGGCGCTCGTACCTGGGACGCCTGGTCAGGGGCTCCGGCATTCGTACGCGGCTCCTGACGGCACGCGACCAAACTCGGCTCTGCAAACGTGAGGTCGGCGGCACCCAATCGACCCCAGGTCAGCACGCGAGGCCTAGGTGTGGCCGGCGGCGCAAGACGGACGGTCCCCGGCAACTTTGTGCTTTACGCTCGAACGGTACAGGTTCGTTGGTTCCCTATCTCCTCCAATGGATTGGGTCCGTAGCTAGAGTCACCAAAATGCCGCCCTTTTAGCCGGTAGCCATGGTCGTGAGCTCCTGACCGAGGTCGGGTAGCAGACGCACGGTGGCGCACTTGCGGAGGAACATCGGTGGGCGCAAGGCGCAAGGCAGCGATGCTGACCGAAGTCCGGGGCAACGTATGTCAACGAGGACGGTGGCGGCGTTTTCTTGCAGCCTGACGGACGCCCATAAGATGTTCGACAAAATGCTTGTGTGGAACATCGACAAAATGCTTATGTGGAACACCGTACTTAGATGCCCTTCTTCTTGCCAGGTACACTGCTATCGTCTCTCATTCTCAACTCAATGAAGATTCAAAAAATCAATTGATGCTCGTTTCCTTACCAGGAGCAGAAAGAGGTCTTCAAGCCTAACCCATCTGTCATTCCAACATCTCATGCTGCCACACTTTACCATTAATTCAGTCGCAACCCTTCCTCTGTATTAGATATATGCATCAACCAGGTGAGTTTTCTTCAAATGGTTAAGATGGGTGAAAGACCTCGGTGTTCTGCTAGTGTATTCATACCTTGAAAAAAAATTCAATTTATTTCTAGACTAAAACTAAATATACTTATCCTATGTTCAGTGTGGGATAGTCAGATTCGTAATTCTAACTGACTGATCCATTTGGAAAATCAGTTGGCTTCTATTTTAAAATATATCAGCCTTGTTAAGTCTATCTGCTATGGAATAGTGTCTTTTCCTAAGGAATGTCATAAAAAGTAGCAATTGTGCCGCTTGAATAAGGTAGGATTAAAAAGACCTTATTATTTGTGTATTTTGCTCCTTCAGAAACACAATTCACTGGCTAATCTGAATAGAACTGTGCCAAGAGAAGCCTGTGCTACTGCCTTGCTATTTTCTACTTCTATCCGTCGTGCTATGTTTCCTTCACTGCTATCAGACTTATGACAGCAATAACTTTGTACATATATATGTCACTATGATGAATTTGTAAAATACTTTGTGCGAACCTCCTCTTACCTTTATTTTCTTATTACCAATGTGCATGGTCTCTGTTGAAAGTTAGTACACTCCCGTGTGCCCTTTGGTGTCGTACAACATGTTAATTTACTCTCAGGTCAAATTGTCAGATTCATTGATCTAATAGTAATGCAAGGAGGTACATTATGCCCATATCAACAAGAGAAGATTTTATATTATTATTGACTCTTTTGTGAGGACATCAACTTGCATGACTGTTCATTAATCATTCCCTATTGATGGATCTCCATGACCATCTTCCTAAAAACACTGGCAGTAATTGATGATTCTAAATGATTCAGCTTTTATGCTTCCTCTTATTTAGTTTTTTCTTGTCAAATTATTTCCTTCTTAATATCCCTGGTGCCCATGTCACATCATGATTCCATATCATGAACATGAAAATGTATTAACTAGATTGATTAGGTTGTTCCATTATCATTATCTTGTTTCATTCCAAATTTGCTTTGTTTTTCGTTATGTGACTAACTCACTAATGGATGATAATTGTTGTAGATGGGTATTTGACTGTGATTAGTAAGCGACATGATCCTAGCACATGGAAAATTTGCACTACGTAGAGACAGTAGTATACCTCATTAGAGCTCCATTGTGGTTCTTATTATATATCAATCCTATCTACCGTGTCACATTACCACAATGTTTTTTACAAGCTCACCGCATTAATATCACAATGCAATAGCAATCCCTTTCCTACTATTGAGTTCAGGGTTTTTGCTATTGATAAATGCCAATCTGTAATTTCACTTATAACCAGACTTGATATTCTTGTAAATTATGTTTGGCTATTAGGACTATATTATAACGCTATGACTACATACTAACATATGGATCCTTTTATGTATATGATGTATGCATATTTGTAAGTGTGGTGATATAGTATACCCACTTTCAACTTAATTGACTTGATTCACCTATCAATTCTACCGCTCGCCGGGGCGCGCGCAAATCACTAGTCCTCATTGATGCCAGCAGTGCGTGCAGTGAGGCGGGCCATAAAATCTTTGGATCCTTTGACAACGTGAACTTCAATTGTTGCCTCCACTGCGTTTTTTAGATGTGCAAACACATACTCCATTGAGCTGTGTTCGGTTGATTCAATCATTCTTTGGACAAAGCCAATGTCACTCCTGTGAGTAATGTTACTGTAACAGAAGCAATTGTAACTCAATGTCTTGTCCTCACACTCATATGGTGTTCCATTGCTCTTGAGTTCAGGTCAACCTCGAAATAGACTGGATTCATGAGAACGATAGCACGACTAGGGCCTGTGAGCTTTAGAGACGAGTCCTGCATGTACAAGCATGTACAGAACACAAAGATAATTGGTTATGCTTCTTAGTATCAATTAACTCTACCTACTACATGCAATGCAAAGTAAAAAAAATGAAATGACAGTAACTTTGCACACCATAACATGTAGTAGAGATTATTTGCAAAATACAGTGATGAAAACAAGCACAAAACATTGTTATGTTAGGGAACAAATGAAAGCTCTAAGTTTTGGAATGCACACTTGTAAGTTCTAGTTAGCATGCTCCAAAGATGAGAATATGAGTAAAACTGTAAAAGCATGCAAAACAAAAATATTGATCACAAATGATGCACTTGCCTGCGGCGAGGTGAGGGTCTGGCAGTTCCCTCTTGTACGTCGGAAGAGGTAGTTGCGCTTGTGATCTAGCGCATCACGCACAGCAACATGACCGTAGACATCCAGGGGCCATTGGAGGCTTCCCATAATCTCCATCACCTTCACTGAAAAGATTTGCAGCATGTGCCTTGGCCAGGAAGATATTGGAATAATAGGCCCAACAGTGTGACGCATAGCTGGAATCTCCGCTGCACGCATGCCATCGTTAAAGTTTAATTACATGTGTTATATACAAAACCTTAGGATGTAGATTCAAATTACTAAATAGAACAACCATAGTGGTCTTAGAACAAAATTGTATAGATATTATTTTCACGAATTGTATAAAAACATGAATTTCAATCAAATTTGAGCCCCAAAAGTCCAGTCAGTAATGTTTCTGATGTGAACAGATATTATTTCCTTTGCAACCGCGAAGAGGAATGTAGAGTCAAAGTTTATCAGAGCAAAAAAAAAAAAACGAATTAGTCTAGCAAACTAATAAAGCATAAAAAATGGACTAAAACTTTTACCAAATAATTGGAGAAAATGAAAAGGCGATCCGAGAGGGGCCTTCACATCTGAATCGTGCCATCAAGAAGAAGAGTATACTTACTCTCGTCCTCAAAGGAGCCCCCTCTTTTGCCGTAGATGCTGATCCATTCTACACGGTAAGAGTCAAGGTAATTGGTACCCGCATCCCAATCTATCTCGTCTTCATCCGTGTAAACCTGATGTCCGCCATCACCTTCTTTGTCGTCGGTGCCCCCGCGCGGCCTCTTGGCCTCGCAGCAGATCTCATGCCCCTCCTCTCTCTTGTGTTCCTGGCTAAAGGAACCGTTCCCCAACCGCTCCGCCTCGTTCACCTGCATCGCCGCCGCCGGTGCCGAGGGGGAGCTAGGGTTTGTGGATGGAGTCGGTCCTGTACTCTAATGACTACGCTACCCCCGATACGAGGCCCCCGTTGTCGCGCGCTTCATTTGGGCGAGCGGCGGCGAGTCTGTGACTTTTTAATTGTTATAATCGGAGAGAGTCTTGATCCGCCTTAAAAACAGTGGGACACGGCGATACGGAGAGTACGGACCTGATTAGTTAGCCTAGATTTTTGTATGCCATAATTTCGGCAAGCCAAAATATAAGAAAAAATTGCCACTATTTTGTAGAAAACTAGCCTAGATTTTGGTAAAAAAATTGCACTATTTTGTAGAAAACTAGCCTAGATTTTGGTATGTCATGATTTTGGGAAGTACAAATGCAAAAAAAAAAAGTTATCACCGTTTTAGTAGAAATTGTGAGACATCTTTTGGTAGCAAACCAAGTGATTTCCAAATAATTGATATGCCTAAATTTTAGCACTAAACAATCAAGCTCTACATTTTTTCCGATGAAAAAAAATACACGTGGACCCCTTCGCTTGACTTTGGTCTAACCTTTTTTTTTTTTTTTGAGAAAATTGACTCATCGAAGAGAAGAAGCTGGGCTTTGGGCCTTCGGTTCATTTGGTGGTGCTTGGTGGGCCGACCGAGAAAAAAGAAACAAATCCAATTTAAAGCCGTAAAACTAGATCGACTATTTTTATGCCACCACACTATCAACTGCTTGGTGGCCCGACACTACGACACTTCAAAAGCTCGAACTTGCTAGGGTCGTAGTGTGGTGGGATGAAAAGAGTCGATCATAAACAAAACTAGAACATTTGGCGCACACGCCCTATCTAAAAATAATAAAAAATACGATAGTGCATCAACCAACACTAGAAGTTGTATACTCGCTTAAAGAAAACACTAGAAGTTGCGGTCATTGATAACAAAATCAGATGTCTAATTGGATCAACAATTGTTCCCAAATTACTCTTTGCTAAGAATTATTATCTTTCGGATTCTCATCTTGAAAACAAAGTCTATTGTCATTTAAATTTGTTTCAGGAGGTACCAGACTTGACAAAGTTATCTCTAGGCAGCTTGACTAGCATGTGTAAACAGTGTAAGCATTCAAAGCTTTGGCAGACAACAGAGAAAGTAATTGTCTATTCTAGCTTATTAGTTGCAACAGGTGGCCGATCAATTTAGTCCAAATCATGTCGATAGATATATTAATAAGTTGAAATATCCTTATTGTCTTTTAGAGTTGAATAGAAAAAATATAAACCCATTATTCTGTCATGGCGAGAATGGTACACCTGACTTAATATTTGTTATCAGAAGTAACTGTTTTTCAATTGTATTTGATGACTGGCCCAAGAGTATGATACAAGTATACAACCATAGAATGTTCTTAAAACGAACACCATGACTTTTTGTTCTCCATATGCCCCATGATTTTTCAGATCATGTGTAAACTCATGAACACAAACCTATATGCTATGCAATTTTAGATGGTCACTATGTTTTTCATTAACTATTTTGTGTGTATATGTTTCTGATTACTTTCATACTATATATTTAATTGTCAATGCTTTTATATGACACTAGCAACGCAGCAATAGACGGGGCACAATCCTAATTATTTATAAAGTAAAATACACCAGAGGTCCATCAACTTGTTCAGAGGTGCCACCTAGGTCCACGAACTCTAAAAGTGCATTTTTGGGTCCACTAACTTGTTAAGTCGTTCACCGTAGATCCACGACGGTTGACATGTGTTTCTAGCACTGTTTTTAGGTCCGTTAACTTGTTAAGTGGTTCACCGCACGTCCATTCCCCTCCACATAGGCACGTAAAGCTGATATACGGCACATTAACTGGTCATCTCCTCTCTCATCCCTCTTTTTCTTTCTCTATCTCCGTCTCAGAACATTTTCTCGAGCACATCTTGTGCAGCCGGAGGAGTAGCTTTCTACGGTGGGCGAGGCTAACCGCCACGCCACGCTCTAGCTGCATCCTCTCCACTTCTAGGACATGGATAGCGCAGCCCATGGCGCCGCCAGTTATTCAGAAGTTAGCTTGCAACGAGGCCATGGCGTGGATGTTCTCGTTGGCGTGCTACCGCTCCTTTCAACTAGCGCCACTGCTCTGGCTCCAAGCATTGTGCCGCATCCAAGGGGAAAGAACTAGGCGATGGAGAGCTTGCGAAGGAGCCAAGGTCAACATACCATACCAATGCTAGAAGCACACATGGATCTTTATGGATCTGCGGTGAACGACTTAACAAGTTAATGTTAATGGGTCCAAAAACAACATTAGAAGCACACGTATACTGTTATGGACCTACGGTAAACGACTTAACAAGTTAATGGACTCAAAAATGTATTTTCGAAGTTCATGGACCTAAATGACACCCCTTATAAGTTGATGGACCCTGATGCATTTACTCATATTTATAAGAGAGCTCCTCTAATACTCTTTTTTTAATTTATGGCACGAATATCAAATCAGTCCGCCAATTAATTAATCATTTTCTTAATTACTTTTTCCTAGGTGCCGAATGGACCAAGCCCTACTTCGGCTACGTTCAGTTTTCAAAAGTACTTTTTACTTCCTATTCATCCTCCTCACAGAACACGCATTCCTAAAAAAAATTTCTCCTTTCCTATTCATCTCCCTCGCATAACACGCATCCCAGAAGAAAAAAAAATACGTTTTCCCACACACTACTAAACAGATTCCATATCCACGATCGATCCCTGACCCGTTCAGTTCGGTCTACAGTTCCTCTTGATCGTCTTCCTCAAATAGTCAGACCTCTCCCTCGACGATGAGGCAAAGCTTCGATAGACAACAACTGTCGCTTGCCGACCATCGACGCCCTGAATCCCTTGATCCCTTCGACGAGCTCGCGTTCACCTCCTGCTCCAGCATCTGCATCTCCTCCTTCGCTCACGCCCTCCTATCCTCCCACCGCCTGTACCGGTGGCACGGTGATGCTGCTGCTCTCCCTAACTCCATCGAGTTCGCGTTCCTCGCGTAGTCGCGTGCTCCCGCCTCGGCGCCACCACCAACACGGCAAACCTCGCCCCGAGATCGCCAAGCAGGCCACGGCCTCCGACGCCACCGTGGTATATATAGTCACCGAGCTGGTGTTCGTCGGCAAGGTGCGGGGGCTCGCCAGCGTCTCCATCGTCAGCACGGGTTGTTATCAGTGGATCAACGGTCACCCACAGTTACGCGCATGGCAGCGAGAATGCAAAAATTCTGGTGATGAAGCTATAACTTGATAGGCCCCGAAGAAAGTATGATTTATAGGATAAATCCTTTCTACTGAAATTCCACTTTTATGATGACACACGAGTAAAAACTGAAGATTGAATCATAACCGAACGCAGCACGGCAGACTCCACCTCACGCCACAGGGCCAACAGGGCCGGGGGCGCACGGCGCGTCGGGTGCGCCCGGGTGACGCCTCCAGCCACGCCACAGCAGCGGCTCCACTACCATGGACGCCTCGCCACGTCTCGCCCATGCAGTGCGACCACCCGCCACGTCGCACACGCCCTGCCCAGAGCCGCCCCTGCTTATCAAGGGGACCAAGCACCCCGCAGACCGCCCACAGGGTGCCGGCCGGGGAATTGAAGCAGCAGATATTGTAGCGGCCAGCTAGTACGTTGTTGTTCAGCGGGTTCTGGTGGGTCGCGGCGGCGGAGGGGGAATAAGCACGGGGGATGCATGGCATGGAGGACGATGAGCGGTAGGGTCGGTGGTCAGGTGGTGGAGAAGGAGAGGCGGAGGGTTGTGGCGGAGACCAAGGTCCGGGACGGTGATTGCCGATGCGGCGGGCACGGCGCACGGGCTGCAATTCGTCACCATGGATCCTGGCGCGCTGTTCCTACCCGTGCAGCTGCACGGCGACATGGTGCTCTACGTTCACAGCGGTAACTTCCACATCTACATATCCATGCATGGCCACTTGAGATGACCGGCTGTATAGAAACTTTCCTCTTTACAAGTGTGTTGCATTTTGAAACTGAGATTTTTGGGGGTGCAGGACGAGGCAAGGTGACTTCAAAAGAAGAGTGCGGTGAACAGAGAGAGCTACCTGGAGGTTGAGCGAGGAGACGTCCACAATTTAGAGCAGGGAAGCATCCTGTACATCCAGAGCTACCCCACCCAATGCTTCGTCTCGGTTTTGGGTAAGTGGTTTTTGCAATGTCCAACGACAAGTGGCAGAAGCGATCAAATCGGCGAAGACCCCGCCATCGATGATAGCATACGACCCACGTGAGAAGGGGGACGAGGAGAAGTCCCCAAAACGAAGTCCAAGAGCAAGGCGTTCAACTTCTACTCCGGCAAGCCCAACGTCCACAACTGCTACGGGTGGAGCAAGACCATGACCAACAAGGACCACGACGCCCTGCACGGATCCAACATTGGTATGTGTCATGCTGAACCTGACCACGGTAACGAAGCACGCGAGTAACTTGCTCTTGCCACATTTGATAGCACCTCAATTGCAAGTTATGAATGTTCATTAAAAAATTGCAGGTTATTTATGGCATCAATTTTGCAGGGTTCGATGGTGGGGCCTCGCTGGAACCCGAAGGCGACGGAGATCGACATCGTCATGGCAGGCTCAGGGATCTTGCAGACGGTGTGCCCGAGCAGCAGCAGCATCAACCCGTCGGGCGAGAGCAGGAGAGGCCGTCACGGCGGCGAGCGGCGCTGGCGCGGCGACGAGGGAGACAAAATCGGCGCCAGGTGCAGGAGCTCGGTGTTCCGGGCGATTTGTCTTCAGGGAAGAGGGGAGCAGTCACGAGTCACGACGTATCTGCACAGTTCGCTTTGCGTCTCTTCGTCTCCGTCATTTTTTTTACCTCGAGCTCCAGGCGAAGTGGTCAACGGGCCCGATTTCTTCAGTCCTTCGCTGCAGCCAGCAGCTCTACATCGACGCGGCCCGCCACTCACCGACCGTGTTTGATGATGGAGGAGAGAGCCAGAGGGGTGCGAGTATGTCTTCTCATCTCTCCCGGGTGTTGTTTACCTCCCCCCCCCCCCGGGATATCTCAGTATCCTACATTGCAAACTCGCAATCCTTTCCCTAGTCTAATGGTTCTATAGTATCTTACACTGCAAATTATACTTGATCGAAGTGTTATCAACATTGGCCGATTGGCCACTGTTAATTCCTAGATCCCCCCTAACCACTTTGAACCTAACCCATATAGCTAGGCGGTAGCATGCAGATAGCAGGAATCTGATCGACTGTAGTAGCTAGCACTTAATTAGCACAGGTAGGACTGAACAAATAGCTAATAATCGCACATACTAGGCCGCGGAATTCTACAAAATTACCTTGCAACTGATAACTCAATAAGTTCTCCAGGCATACTGGAGCACAGGTAGCAAGTATCTCATGTCGCCCACCCAAATCAACAATCAATCTCACCCAACCAAAGGCAATAAGGCATCATTACTAGGAACGTGCATCGTCGACCACAAAAACAGAAAAGACAAGCAATATAATCTCCTTAATCCATAGAATCACAAGAAGCAACTGCTCCAGGAAATAAGCACTCAGGACCTGGCCACTTGTAGTGTACCATCATAGCATTAACGAGCTCAACAACAAAAGAGAAGCTATCCAACAAACAAAGAGAGCAAGTAGGAGTAAGTTGATGTCCAGAGAGGGAAGCAACCCAACATCCAAAAAAGGGGACAGTGCAAAGCCTGATCGCAGAGTTTAGCCTACTAATCCCGTGATGCATCAGTTGGGAAATGTAGTATGTAACTTAGGCCTTCCATGCATAATATACAAGCTATGAAGGATTACAATCCCTCGGTACTACCGCAGTATGAGGCGCAACAGGTTCGCTACCTCGTCTCCATTCTCTATCAAATAAACAGCAACTACTGCAACCAAGCCAGGGTCCAGAACAGCGCCGTTGTCATCTGATTCCACCCCTTTGCAATGCAGCGCGAATTCCGAAATAGTCGACCAGTTCTTGATCCATACCCAAACGCCCTCATCCATCAACACGCTTTCATCCTTACCCATGGCCTCTAAGACTAAGTCATAGATAGGGCCATATCGTGATGCCTCACAAAACATCACAGCCAGTTGAGTCAGGGCCTTTCTCTGTTTGTTCATAAGAGGACTGTCTAAGGCCACTGTAGTATTGTAATTGAGCAACACAAAATAGATGTTCACCAATATATGCTTCCCCACTGAAAAGTATGCCCTGGAGAGGATTATGCATACATAAGAATAGAGAGATGCACATTATATCTATATCTAGAGCATAAAGAGAATTTAGCTATGCAGAGATTATATCTATACATAATAAGAGAATTCAGAGATGATTTGGATGGTACATATTACCTCTCCTTGTCCTTGATTAGTTGCAGGTAACTTGAGTGCAGCTGGATTGGGACTCCTCTCACTGCTAGCATTTGGCCATCAGGGCCAGGTACTTCAGGGAGTAGTCTGTCCCTGAAATGCAGCCATGTTCCATCCCCCCTTCTGAAAGCGATAAGATAAATATCCTTCTCATCAATAATCAGTGAAACAGTTGGTTTCCCAGCATAGATAAGATTGATGCGACGAAACCCTGTAGCGTCTGATGTGATGGGTGTTTCGAAAAAAATTCCCACCAGCACGTAACACGTTACGGTTGTTCATCCAATTCATCAGAGCAACATATCCAAGCTGGGTGGGATTGTCCACGTGGAAGTCCTCAGAAGGGAGGTGCTGCATCATCAAAACAAGCAGAGATAAAACTCAAAGTCACTTGCTCTTTCAATATGAATTCAAAATTAACTCCAAGGTGGCGATTTATAAGATTAAATGGACAATTGAAAAAATAGCGCTGACACGCCCAACCCCTAAATAATATCCTAAAAAAACAACCCCTAAATAATGGTCCCCCCCAAGAAACCAACCAACCAAACAGCCAAATCCGCAATTGACCCCACGTGTTACGGATTACTACTACAGAGAGGCAGGTGCCCAAGTGCCCAACGACATTCTAGCAGTAATTAATCCCAACATAGACTTGACGGTTCTTGCGGAGAGAGAAAGTGAGAGTGCGAGATGTGGATGCGACGAGAAGTAGACAACTAAGGGCGTCCCCAACAGATGTGGCATATACTAGCGATTTTGCCAGCAACGTGGAGCAGAGAGAAATGGCACAGCAGCGTTGGAAGAGAGAGGAAATGATTCTCTTGCACGTAGCTCTTTTTTGATTGGCTGCTTGAAGGAGCAGCTCGCGTTCACACTCTCCTAGCTAGCGACGGAGAAATCGTCTGTCAGAGCTGCAGAGCACCTTCTCTCCCCTCCACGTCTGCTCCTGAGCCGAGTCAGCCAGCCAAATCGCCGACCATTGAGGACGCCCTAACCGCGTAGGGGTCCGCCACAGGTTGAGCCATGTCGCAGTCGACCAGATGTCGCTCCCTGGATGCGGCGTGGGGGGGATCGGTGGGGAAGAAAGGCACACCTAGGGTTCGATTCCCCCCTGGTGGCCTCGTGTCAAACCTGGCCTCACTGTTAGAGTAGTGAACTGTACTCTCTATTCCAACTTTTTTTTTTGGAGAGGAGCGAGTGGGGTTTGGGGTCAGGATGTCCGGACCGGAAGCCACCGCCGGGCACACCCTTCTTCCTCCCTCCCCCACCTGAACTAGAGCACCTTAAGAAAGAAAATATGTCACACACAAAATAAGCACCCAAATCAAATTTGGATTGCACTATTGTGTTTGTTATAACAAGATCTTCAAAACTGAACCACGCTCTATAATGTTTCGACTTAATTTTTTTGGAATATTTTTTATACGGGTGGAAAAAATATATAGGCGGAACAATAGCCGCACAGAGGAATAATTTGTTCTATTTCAACGGTGAACAAATTATCCTAGCAGTGGAATAAAATTTTGACACAGACAGAACAAAAAATATATGCAGGTGGAACAAAAGGGATGTGATGGAACCATACCACGGAATAAATTATCTTAGCCGTGAAACAAAATTTTACACCGGCAGAACAAAAATTTACACGAGCAGAACAAAAGTTGCATAGAAGGAACAAAATGTCATACAGGCAAAACACAGTTTTATACAGGCGGAAAAAAAGCTACGCGGACGGAGTATAATAGAGCAATAACACAGAACAATCTAAACAATATTGTTTTGTTCCAATCGCATAAAGTTTTGTTCTTCCGTATAACGCTTTTGTTCCATGTGGAATGATTTGTTCGGAGTTGAACCGAATTGTTCGAACCATGTAAAAGAAATGTTTTGAAAAAATTTAGTCTAACATGGTCGAGTGTGGTCTAGTTTTGAAGATCTTGTCACAATAAACACAACGCTACAATCGTATTTTGACTTGGATGTTTAATTTGTCATCTATGATTTTTTATTTACCTAACTCTCTATTGTGCATGTGGTCCCAGCAGACAACCTATCATTCGAGTATCCGGACCATAGCAACGATGGTAGTGAGTATAGCCTATTAGCAGTTGGAATAACCTTTGTTCTATAAAGGTTATTTCAACTTTTTTTAGAGTCAAAGCATCTCAAGTTATACAACAAAGTATTAATATTTATAAATTATAATACCAAATAACCATTAATTTTTTATTAAATATATTTTATAGTATATTTATTTAGTGCCACAAACCTTTGTGATCTCTCTATAATTTGGATGACTTACAATTTCGTGAAAGCTTGAGAGAAATACATAGCACATCAAACCTTGAGCAGCTGAGTTTGACCGAAATTGTGTGTTTCACATTTGTTACTCTTGGAGCCTTGGCTCTTAGACGGCTAGGTGTTGCCCGTGAGCATCCAAGGGTGTGGGCCGTGATGGGAAGTTTGTATAGGTTGGTTTCCACCTCTGCAAGGGAAGTCAATAAAGATTAGTGGAAGGCTAAGGTGGGCTTTGGTAGCGCCTTGGCGAGGAGGCCTCGTGAAGCTCCTCAAATGGAGAGTAGGAACCACTGAGTTTGTGTAGCGCATGCAGTGGATCCGAACCTCGGTAAAAATCCCTGTGTCGATTGTGAATGATTTTGTTTGTGTTAACTCGGAAGTTCGAGGTTTTGGAACCCAGAAGTCCTGGGTTCCGCCACTACCCTGCTCAAATCTAGAGGCCGAATTTCAAACCCAGAAGTTCCGGGTTTAGCATGCGGTTGACCTGTTGCATTTGAGTAAAAATTTCCCTGTCTAGGCAATGTCATGATCCTTTCAAGGAGGTCTGATCACCCATCGCAGAGGAGCTGCATCGAGTCCCTCAGTGCGCCGCACATTCTATTGCGTTCATGTGTTGGCAAAAAAAAAAAACGTCAACACAATGGATACGCCTATATGAAGAAGCTGCCAGCCAGTCTATTTTTATTTTGACTAATGTGTACGTCTTCAAAACTGTTTTTTTTTTCTTATGAAGGTGAGCTACAGCCTACAGCAGTGCAAATTAAATGCTCCTTCATCGATGAAAAAGGGCCTAGAGATGTAGTGCTGCTCGTTCTTGCGTCAAGGTTTTTCAAGTTTTCGCTAATGCTTCTTATTATTCCACTACACAGAGAATACTCATCTGTCCAAGTACATTTTTTGCAGCCATTTTGTTAGGATGTGGATAACGTGAATATTAGTAAGTGAACAAATATGCCAGCATCAGTACCGGTACAATAAGTGCGGATAGATTTAGTCTCATATAAGAAATAGATGGTGTAGAGCACAACATGTAAGGTAGAAGTACTCTCATTCATCACATAGTCTTTTTGGAAGAGCGTGATGGTGGGGGAGAGCATAACATATATATAGGTGGGTCATCACTTACCTATCATACTAGTCTTTTGGGTTGAGTTCGGCCTAATACCTTGGTTGTGGTGGTTTTCAGTGGACCTAGCCCTTTGGGACGGTAGCCCGTGGGTATAGTAGGTCAGCCAAATTTTGTTGCGCACTCTAACATTTTTGAGGTCACAATGTGTTGCCGGAGTCTCCAGAGGATCACACAACGAAGAGGCAGTTGAACTCAAGGTATTGGATTACGTCTTGCCTTTCAGGAGATCACATTAATGGAAGAGTTGAGCTTGGCATTTGACTCTATGTAGATACCGGCCAATGGGAGAGTTGGACTCGAGACCTGGGAGGTGGGATAATGTCTTTCAGAAGATCACATGGGTGTTTGTAATGGAAGAGTTGGGCTCAACGTGTGACTGAGTACATCCTGGCTCAGCCGGTCCTGACCGATTCAAGTGGCTTCTGTGGATACCTTAACTGAAAGAGTGCACTCCTCGACGCCACTTATGAGTTCTTTTTCAGAAATCCTGTGAGGGTCTATAGGTTAAGAGATTGGGTGATTAAGAGGAATAGTGAGCCATTCCATCCTTGAGCTTCGACAAGCATTCATGAAGCATTTGCTACTCTGACGGGAATCCTCCCTAGAAAGCTAGGCATTCCCCGGTGAGCTCCCAAACCTATTGTGAACCACAGGAAGTCTACGAAGGCATCGATCTCACCTCCGCAAAAGGGTTGATATAGAGTTATAGACCTGGGCTCAAGTGCTACCAAGCCCCTCAACGAAGAATCGGAGAGATGTAGGTACTTCTCTTGAAGTAGACTAACTTCAGTAAACAAATCGATACGCATCTCCATTCTTGGTTTGCTTGTTCTTGTGTAGTTCTTGTGTTATTCATGTTAATGTTCTTGTGCTTTTGTTGTCGTTTTGGAAAATTCGTCTGGTCTACTTTGTTGACTTTTGTTAACTCGTAGATTCAAATTTCTTGGTTACATTTCACGTTTAATTCAAATCTTTCTCACAGGTCTGGCTAAAGTTGGAGATGGTACAACCAGTCGAGCTGGTATACAGACAAGCTGAGCGAACAAGCTGAGCATCTAGTTAAGGGCCGGGTTTGATCACAAATTAAAACATCAGGGATCCTTTTGAAATATTTAAGTAGAAAATACATTTTTTCTAAAAAAAAAGAAAAAAAACGAAGAAGAGACGTTATGGGAACTCACCAAAAGCGTATCCATGCCGGCTAGCCATTGGTCTCGTAAGCAGTTTGATCTGCTCGAGTAATTTGACCACACCATTGTTTACGCAACCGAGTATTCTAATGGTTTGGTGCCTGTCTATCAGATGAAAGTGCTTTTGATTCACATTCCTAACAATCTTTTCCTTTTCCTCAGTGGGCAGCATGCAGCATGCATGCAAATCATGCTCTCTTCACTTGGACCACTGTGTATCTTGCCTTTTTACTAGGTACATCACTATTCCATTTCTGAGTTGGAACTCCACTTTCAGAAATAAACAAGGAAAACATATATAGTACTGCCTAATCGCGGTTCATTGGTTAAAAACTTATTAGAACATCACTTATCATTGGAGTATCTATACTTTAGTTAGCTAGCAATGGTTCAGCGACTTCATCAGATCAATCATGCATTAGTATTAACTTGTTCTTCAGGTGATCCGATCCTGTAGCAAAGATCATAGTTTGGTTGAACGGCTTGCATACCTTTTCATGAGCCTACAACTCTACAAGCATACAGGGAATCGAGGTTTGCACATTAGCACTAAAAAATTCAATGTCATTTAGAAACCGTTAAGCTTCATTGAATAAATTTTTGATTGGATAAAGTGTTTTTTTTTGTTGCAACGTCTGCCGTCTGCATATGTTCCTGCAAAAGAAGAGCTAGAAGTAAAAATAGCACAGTTACTATCTGCTACGCCAAGCTAATCAGCATAATTAATAACCGAGTGGAATCTGACATGCATTGGCTACCTTCTTTAGGTAATTGTTGGCAGACAGGTTTGGTTAAACAAGCTAGGCTTTGTGGGTATTAACAGCCGCAACTTTAGACCTTCACCACATCGCAAATTCACAAGTTCAGCTTCTGAAGATTAGTGCATGCATGAACACAGGTTCAGTCCATCAGAGTCTGCGCACGGCTGCTAATGAAAGCAACGCGTGCCGAATCTCTGTCGGCCAATTGGGGGGAACTGAAGCACGCCACGTATCCCTAGTGCAGCAGTGCCATACTAGTGACAGCCATGTGATTTATCTTGCAAGGACACTTTGGTGTCAGTTAAGACATCTGAGTCATCTGACACTAGTACCTGCTGATTAGAATTAGGGTATGTTTAGATTGGGAAAGATTACCGAAAAAGAATATAAAAACACTGTAGATCAATAATGCTCTGTGATAGGGATGGGATGAATAAGGAAAAGTTGGATGGATAAGAAAAAGTTAGATGCATAGTATTTTTTTGGGTGAACTTTTTGAAAACTAAACACACCCTTAAACTTGGCGTCAATTTTAATCATCAACCTCGTACTGTCGACTGCAGAAAAGTATATGTTCAAGCCAGGTGGGAAGAAGCGACAGAAGTTACCTGCAGGTTCTACTACTGATGTGTCGAGTTTACAACGTCTGTCTGACACAAGTATCATCTGCTCGAGAAAGTTATCTGTTTCCGGCTGATCATGATCATGTATAAAAGAAGGCTTCTCTCTTTCATGAAAAGAAGTTAACAAAGGCTTAAAAACTCCATGTCTAATTGACTAATTGCATCCCCACCCCCACTCCCCAACTCCCCACTACTTCTACAAAACCCTACTCTCCCACTCCTCTTCCCTTCTTCTACCTAGCTCCAGCTGCTTACACGGCCACAAGATTACTCATTCTACCAAATGGAGCTAAATAACACCAGAACCAAGCAGTCTAGCAATAGCAAGGGCAAGGCCAAAACCATGGCCAAGATCCTGGAAGAAGAGGAGGAGGACGAAGAAGAAACCGAAGACTTCTTCTCCTCAAGCAATTGCGGGTGCTTCCTCTGCGCCATCAAGCAGCCAGACGCCCGCCTCCGCCGCGCCAGCCTCGCCGATTTCTTCCGTGAGTTGCCATACTGCGACGACGACGGCCAGTCATCATCATGCGCCGCCGCCGTCGCCGCCGTGTGGCGCGCGGCCATGGCGGCGCCCGACGACCCGGAGCTCCCATCGCTCGGCGCCATCCGCGCCATGTCCCTCCTCCTCGCCCGCTCCCTCGCCGACGCCACGTGGCGCCGCCGCGGCGACAACGTGGTCGTCCCCTACTACGCCGCCCACGCCATCGGCTCCTTCACCATCCGCTCCGCCGCGCACGCCGAGCTCGCCGTCGCGGCGGGCGCCCTCCGCCCCCTCGTCGCCCTCCTCGGCGGCGCCATGACGTGGGTCGAGCAGCGCGCCGCCGTGCGCGCCCTGGGACACCTCGCCAGCTACGACGCCACGTTCCCGGCCGTCGCGCGCCTCGCCGGCGAGGCCGTGCCCATCGCCGTCCGTGCCGCGTCCACCTGCGTCGCCGACGTCTACTCGAGCTTCGTCGCGGTGGCTCCGGCGAGCCGGAGGCCAAAGTACCAGCGCGAGCTCATGTCCTGCGGCGGCGGCGGACTCTCCGGCGAAGAAGAGGACAGGAAGGCGGAGGAGTGGGCGAGACAGCTCCAGTGTTGGTCGCTCTACTTCCTGAGCTGCCTCGCGTCCAGGGACGTGTCATCTCATGACATGATATGCCAGGACGCCGTGTTCTTGCGCGAGCTGTCACGGATGTGGGGTGGCCTGGCGAACGGCGACTCACCGGCCGGCGTGGGGTTGCTGCGAATTCTCTGCAGGAGCCCAGTCGGCCGCGGCGCCATTGCTGCGTGCCGCGACGCGCTTTCGAGTCTCTGTGACCTGGCGCGTTCGTCGGATGATTGGCAGTACATGGCCGTCGATTGCTTGCTCCTCCTCCTCGACGACGGCGAGACGTGGCACGCCGTCGCTGATGCCACGGCGGCGTGCCTCGTTGATTTGGTCGATCTCCGGCATCTCGGTCCAAGGCGACGACTCGGCGATGCCATTGCAACCGCACTGCTTCGTGACGACCACCATGTCGGTGGACGCGAACTAGGCGTGGAAGCAAAGGAAGCGATCAGGAGCTTGAGGAAGACGAAGGTAGAGAGGAAGGAGAGAGAGGAAGCAATGTCAAGGGATGAGCTGATGAAGAGAGAGATCATAGCCAAGGAGAAGAAGAGGCTAGGAAACGACAGCTTCCTGCACGGCGACGTGGAAAGGGCCATCGATCTGTACACCCAAGCCTTGGAGCTCTGCCCACAGAGCAGGAGGAGGGAGCGCCTGGTGCTGCACAGCAACCTCGCGCAGTGCCGTCTCGCGCGGCGCGACGCCGACGCGGCGGTGAGCGACGCGACGCGGGCGCTCTCGCTGGCGCGGCCGGCGAACGCGCACGCCAGGAGCCTGTGGCGAAGGGCGCAGGCGTACGATATGAAGGGGATGGCAAGGGAGAGCCTCCTCGACTGCCTCGCCTTCGCCGGCGCGTGGCTCGACCGCCCACGCCGCCGGAAGCACACGGCGGCGGCGCGCGGCGCAAGCGCGAACCCGAAGCTGCCGTACTGCGTGGCGAGGATGATCAGCAAGCAGATGAGCGTGACGGGGCTGTTCGCTGGTGTGACGATGAATGGAGCTGACAAGGTAGGGGTTGATGATTGCATGCCAGGGTGCAGTGAAAATGGCGATGGGGACGATGAGGACGACGATGAAGATGATCGTGATTATGACGATGAAAGCGAGGAGGAATTTGGTGGCAACGCTGGATTAGTGAAGATCTGCACGTCAGGTTAATTATTAGCAGTTTCATGGAGTTGATTAAATTTTTTGACAGAATATATATTATCTAGATTGATTAGCAGTACTGATCATGGAATGGTTTCTTGAATCAGGAAGGGAGTTGCCAATTGTAACGGGAAACGCTTGGAGGAGATTATCCCGGATGACTTGATAAGAAAGTGTAAACCGTTTGTTATCTTATGATGATCCACTGTCATTAGCTAGCTAGCTCACTGATAAATGCCGCGAAATTAGGGATTGATGGTAAATTGTCAGATAGTCTCTGATCGGTTCATGACTAGTTGATACGTGGTTGCTTATGTTTTGATTTGTAGGGTCACCTGTTTGATGTTAATCGTGATCTTGAGTTGTCAATCTCCATTTATGATAGTTAAAAGTAGCAATTTCTTCGCTTCTTAATAATTCACTGTCGTATCATTTGAGCAATGTTCCCTTATAATTTTGTGTTAATTTCTCAACCTAAATGTCTATTGAAATCTTTCTAGATTTTTATGGACAAAAAAAATGTGGATGTGACTGATGAATGCATGGTTATAAAAGTGTGGTTGACGCAATTTGCACAAATGTGCTAGACAGTCCGTCCTAGCAGGAGAGGCTAGATGCACATTGGTGATGCGCGATGATCGGGATTATCTTTTTTTTTCATCACTAACTACTGTTGAGAAAATTGAGTTATAAACAACACGCCACAAATTAATGGTATATATAATCAAACCTTGTGGGAGATACCAGTTTTCTTCATAAAATTTTGCAACACAGCAAACCCCAATTGGAATGGAGTTATACACATGTCGACAAATTAATACAGGTCATAATTTTATTTTTTAAGGAAAAATTTAATAAATTAGTTTACTGTCAATCAGTGAGGTCTTAGTTCTGGTTTGTTTTCTCCATCAAGGTGTGTTGTGTCGTCTCTGTCGGTGACCGCAGTGAGGGGTCCGGATTGTAACAAAGGAAATACTGTCAATCAGTGAAGAAATTTGGGTATGTACCATCAAAAGATAAAAAAGTTGGATATATACCATCACTATCTCACTTACATATGGGGTTCATATGAGTCAATTACATGTGGGTCCAATGGTATATATCTAACTTTGCGATCTTTTAATGGTATATATCCAATTTTTCCCAGGAAATACAGCTCGGGAACTTTGCACCAACTAAATATTTATTAATACAATGATTTAATTTAGGTTCACATTTTGATTTGAATTCGATGAAAGGACTCATACGTCCACGGCTCATTTCCACATCAATGGTGCTTTAGCTAAAGAAACCATGTGCAAACGATGTGATAGATAAATTGTATACTCTCTCCGTCTTGCTAAAGGAAGTGTTTTGGACACAGTGATATATATAATATATTTACAGAGTATTTTTACGAAATTATATTTCAATATGAATCTACTAATACCATTTTTATATATATTAACACATAATATATTTACAGACAAAGGTTAAAAGGTTTGACTTAGAACAATCTCAAAACGACTTCCTTTAGTGATATGGAGGGAGTACACTGTCATGTTTGCATTGCATGATAGGCTGGGATTTGTCTCTGGCAATTCAAAAGAATTATAATAGCATAAGCTTGTGGATATATTATTCCATCATGAATAGGGCCTGTTGTATGATTAAAATAAAAGAACTTGAGCATACCGAATAGATGCTGAAGGAAAGTTAACGGCTACACTAAAAGTAAAAAAAATGTTTAGGTACAATTCCTCTATCCCACTGAATTTCACGAAATGTATATATATCTTTAGTGGCTATATAAGGAGATTATTCTCATGAACTTTAAGTTGTTCCTAGGAAAGAAATCATTCCTTTGCGACGTGGGGTTTGCACAGTAAAGCAAGAAATTATAGAGCACAGAGGCCATCAGCATTAAAAGAAAAGTGGAGCGTGATAGAACCATCCTCGTGACACGTACAGGTTCATATATCAGTAGACAGTCGTCCTGCACTCCTGCATCGGATCTCACTAATAATTGCTTTCCAAAATGCAAAGAGATCACCAAAGTACACCAGTGTGATAGCCTGCATCTCTGGTTTTCTGCTTTGATTGCCTGCGTTATTTAGTATTTCTCCTTCAGCTATGCATACTGTGATTGTCAAATTAAACCGAGCTTTAGCACATGCGATTCCTAAGCAAACACTACCTTTGTGTTGTAAAGTTACATGTCCGCATTTGCGATAGTTTTGTGCATACTGCATAGTCATGGAGGACCACCTTAACACCCTGATTCATACCATAAAACGGGGCCAATTTGATAAAAAAAAAAACAAACAAATGCGGTTAGTTCTTATCCTAAAATGAGTTCACCTTATCCCTCTTCTTCCAAACATATAGTACATACAGTACATGTTTCTACCTTTTTTTTAAAGAACATGCTTTGCATGACTTTGGTTAAGAGTAGACTGTTTCCATTTACATCAACAAGCTGCAACTGTAATTAGTGTAAACTTTACTAGAACGTGGTTCCATTTAGTAAGGGGCATATTTACCAAAAGAATTGAAAGCAAAAGCTAACGGTTTACCTAACAATCGAACATGCCTTTCTTCCCACAGCAAAGCGAAGGGGAAAGGATAGCAGAATAAAGGAGCAAATCAGTGATCTCATCTACATGGCAAATAATTGTCCAGTGTCAAATATTTTTCATCAAAGGCCGTATGTCGACACTGGTCCTGCATCCAATCTCATCTACACTTAAAATGCTGAAAACAAGCTCGAACATGTTGTCAAGGGACCGGGTATGATGATAGACTGAGCACTTAAATTCCTAGTTTTTGCTTGAAATGTTTAGTTTAATCCCTCTCATGCATGCATCTTTGAACATTTGAGATTTACAGAGCTTTGGCACATGCATGCAATTCCTAAGCACACAATGCCTTTAATTGTTGTAAAGTTACATACTTGCATGTATACACATAATTTGCCACGTGCTCATGGAGGACCACATCAATTCATTCCAACCCCCTTAAGACCCTAATCGATCAATCACTGTACTTATGTCTTAAGCTTGCATTAAACACTCTCGTTTTTTAAAGTCGAGTGTCATATTTTTATACACCAGGGCCGTACGATGAAAGCAGATCGATCAAAAACGGTTGCGATAGAGGAATATATAGAAAAGCAAGAACAGATCACAAAAGGGAGAAAGATCGTTAGATCGTGCAGAAGCCGACAAGGATGCATGATTAGGAGCGCTAATGAGTGGCGATCATGCCCTGACTCCTTACTCGATGATGAACTCAAGAATATTGCAGCGATCGTACACGCAATTTGCACGTCGATCCATGGCCTAAGCAAAAGCCGGCAGCGATGATTGGCATTGACAGGCGGTTATATGGTACTAAAAGTGGCCATGCGCGCAGTATAAAATAGTGGCCGGTGTGCTTTGGGCGCGCACATGATGGGCAAATGCCCGTGGCCGCTTTCCGGATATAGAAGTGAACAAGGGAAGGGGTGAGGCCGTGAGGGGAAGCAACCTGAAAGGCTGAAACTGGGTCTCAAGTGTCAGATTACTTGGGCGTGTTTAGTTGAGGTTGGAAAAAATACTTCTTTTTCTGGGATACGTGTTATGTGAGGAGGATGAATAGGAAAAGGGAAAAGGGAACTTTTAGGGATGCGTGTTCTGTAAGGATGATGAATAGAAAGTAAAAAGTACTTCTGCAACTTCAGCTCAGTTTGCAACTTCAGCCGTTGGTAAAATCCCTATCTGGTTCCTGCTACTGAGTGTTTACCATTATATTCCTCTGGAATTATGTGAAGATTGTTCGTACGTTTTAGCCAGCCTTAATTCTGCACAACATATTTACCTCTGCTAAACCCACCTCCATTAATTCCGGGCCTTGTTCGTTTTGAAGGGCTGAAGGGAATTGGTTGGGGTGGGAGGGATAAAATTCCCGACAAGTCAAAATCCTCTTAAATTATCCTCAGTCAGGGGATTAACCGAACAAGTCAAAGCCTTACCGTTCCTTATGGGCGTACTCTCTCCGTCCCAAAAAGCATGTAATTGTAGCCATGTTTTTGAGTGTCCAGATTGATAACATTTCTAATGAATCTGGACACTCATTTGTCTAGATTCGTTGAAGATGCTATGAATCTAGTGAAAGACTAAAATTGCGTTTTTTTGGGGGGACGAAGGGAGTAGGCATTTTGTAGTGGAAAGCTTTTCACATAGAAAGTATAAAAAAAAGGGTTACACGAGGTTAAAAGGCAGATTTGAAAAATTACAGCACCCATCTGTACCTATCCTGCAAAGTTTATATAGTGCTCAAACTCTTTTGTGACGGGCTTAATGGCTACATTGCTCATCCATTGCGGACCTGGTGCCATGCTTGGTTCCGGTGAGGCCCTGCATTATCGCCAATGGGTCAAGGACATCTCGAGCGGATTAACCGAGCCGATGCTAGTCGAATATTTGAGGATCTGGGTGGGCTTGCAGGAGATAACGCTTACTCCTGATTCACCAGATTTTTTCCAGTGGCGTTGGGCAGCTTCATTACAGATGCTGGACTTGGGAAAGACTCGAGGCACAATCTTCAGGAGCATGACGAGTTCAGTTTCAGGCTTTCAGCCGAGAAGTGTCTGGTTCAGTTTTCTGCAGGCCAAAGAGTCCGTATAAGAAATTTTGTTACGGTGCAGTGCTGCAGCCTGCAGGTACCAACTGGCAACTACTGCCTATGCCTCTTTTGCAACCCTGGATACGATCACTTGTGCTCTATGCTAGACAACAATCCTGTACGAAACATACCCGGCTGCTCATGTGCTCTGCCTTTTGTCTCCAATAATATAAAGAAAACGCCAGCACCTTGACAATGATAGCTGCAACACTAAGCATGCGCAAACATATACATTCCTGAATTCACAGATACAACATAAACTTGTGCTGAAGGGTCATATAACCGTTCAGCAATATACCCCACAGATGAAACCATCGCTCTCCGCTTTCCCAATAGAAAACATCACTCCAGCTTCAAAGAATTACGCTCAACATCTCAAAATATTATGCTAAGGGTAAAAAGACCCATGAAGAACAGCGAATATCTTTTTCTTAACAAAAAAAAAAACAATCATCAACTTACAGGCAACAACGCCGATAGCTACTTTGTCTTTGCTACATAGAAGTTCTTTCCCTTTTGGAGGAATACAGAACAGCTTTTTTCTACACCCCCCACTCCCCCTACAGTCCTAGGTCAGAAAATCTAACTATCAACGTTAACCTCATCATCTTCAGTTGCTTCATCATCAAAGGCGGAGCTGTTTCCATTGGCTGATTCCATGGGCTTGGCACTGGATTTTGCAGACTTGCCGTTGGACTTGTTCTTTGTTGTTGGCTTTTTGCCCTTCTCGGACTGCTGCATCTCAAGCCCCTTCACAGACAGCCGCCGCTTCCGCTTTGAATTTGGCCCTTCCGCTGGATCTTCAGCAGTAGAGTTGTCAACTGCCACAGAAATAAAACCAAACCGAGAATGGAAGATTTAGCATTACATTGAAGACAATACTTGAAATGACATGAAATGCTCAAGTTTTCAAGATTCTATCCCTGCCAGCAAGTGCTCTGGGAGCTAGTAATGCAATTTACTCTGCTTTGAATGTGTTGTAATCTATAGCTTCCTTAGTGCACCATCATCGTTTCACAACACTTTGTGACCTAAACTGAACCAAATTCTGTCAGTTTTTCACCATGGAGCCATGGCTTAATTTTCTTGGTATGGTGGTTTAGAAGTTTTTCATATGTAAAATGAACCACAGTGATCGTAGAGTCCAATAGGAAAACAAAACATAAACACAAGGACTATATAGAACAGTTGTACAGAATCAAAATGACAGACACAAGATACTGCAAAAGGCACTAGCTATACCTTCCATTGGGCTTGACACCTGAGGAATGGCTTGACCATTCTGTACAGCATCCATTGAGGATGGGGAACCAGAATGGTTGCTATCCTCCAACTTTGATGAGCTTCCAAGGCATTTCTCTGGCTGCTCGTCAGGAGCATCTGGGGAAGGAATTGCTGGCAGGTAGACAATCTCATCCACAGAATCCTCCACATCACTGAACACTGCATTCTTCTCGTATGTCTCGATATCAATTTCAGCATTCTCATCTATCACTACTTCCTCAGCCTACATAAGAGGATTGAGAGATAATGTTCAAAGTGTATACCATCAATAACAGTTAAAAGGACATGTGGAGAAATTTTATTCACCTCTTCTTCACGTGGATTCAGGTCAAACTCATCCTCTCGTTCAACGTACTCTTCATTTTCTTCTAATTCTACAAAATCAGGAGCAAATGCGCTCCAGTTTTCCACATGTTCCTTGGCCCAGATGTATACATAGCCTGTTACAGATACCGTAGCAATTGTAGGTTCAATGGGATGCCAGGCAAGATCGATGACAGCTTCCTTCGGGCCATCAAGGATCTTTACAAGTCGCCCTCTTTGGTCCCATATTTGCAACCTGTGCTCTCCTTTGTTTGCAGAAGCGCCAACTATCCACTCAGCATTACCACTGAAGCATGGTGTCTTCCACTGTATCTTTGTGATGGCATCCGAAAGTTCACAAGAAAGAATAAGGCAGCTTGCACCATTTGCTTTTAACTTATCATATTGACTTTCATAGCTGTTACTGTTGTTGCTAATGTTTCTAATCTCCTCTCCAGAACCTTTAACAGGCAGAATATTCTTGTAAACTCTAATGACCCGATCATTAGAATTTGTCAGAAGATACTGGCCGTCCTGGCTCAAAACAATATCCTTAACAACAGCTGCACCAGGGATGGGAACTATAGCATGTACCTGAATGGTTTTTGAATCTACGATTAAAATTTCTCCCTTAGAATTGCCCACATATATCAGATCCCCATGCTTATCAAATGTTGCAGCTGTTGGTGTAAAAGGTGGCGTACCATCCGCGAATTTATTCCGGGGATTAGGGGCAGGAGGGTTACCATTCTCAGATACAGACACAGGGAGAACTGTGGTACTTCCAGTATTCAAATCAACAAGAAGAGGTGCAGAAGACAGAGGACATGCCAAACAGAAGGATGGGGTTGGGGAACCAGGTTGAAGACTGGCACGCAATGGAGTCTGCTGAAGAGTTATCCGGGCAATCTTTTCCCCAGTTGGCACATCCCAAAGTGTCAATGACTTGTCAGTAGCAGAGGCAAGCAAACGGTGACCATACCTGGACCAGGAGATGCTTGTTATAGGTGCAGTGCAATCTTTATCACGGAATTCTCTGGCAAGCCCCCTTGTTTCAAAGTCCCAGATAACACAGCTACCGTTTGAGCATCCAGCTGGAAATATGCAACAGACGTTGTTATTGACCACTGAAAACAAGTTCACAGCTGAAAGATATTCTATTGCATTCAAAGAATTAACGGTGCATTTCATAAATAATGCTGGATTTCTTTTATAGGAATGCAGTGCCAACTTTATATGGTTATAAAATATAGAGTAAATGAAACCCTTCTTTTAGACTCCAAGTAAACAAAGCTTCTAACTTGACGAATGTACACATCATTCCCTTTTCGTAACAACTTAGTATCATGGTATTGCAATTGCAATCAAAACCTGAATAAGGAAAAATGGTATGGTAAACACATATTGTTGCCTTTCCATTTTCTCTTATTTCCATGTAGAAGTGAACCACTGAGAACAAAAAGCCAAATAAAAGAAATACAAGGTGCATTGCTAGTTTAACACTGATTCTTCATTCCCATTGACTGACACCCACCAATAGAACCCAATATTATCCAGGACACTGCATCTCTAATGTATATTCTTCTGTTTCAGACTCAGTGCAGATTATAAAACTTAGAGTAATTCAACTATTGATCAAAAGGTTAAAACAAACTGTTCATCACGAATTAAATCAAATGTATACAGGTTGTGGATTGCCAGATAGGAGTGAGAATGTTCCACATAGACAGGAAAATAAAATGATGCTGGTCTGTTCACACACAGTTCCAGTGGAGCCACTAATTGTTGCACAACAGGCAGGCAATCCCATTAGCACTGCCAATAAAACAAAAACAGACTGACTGAGCAAGCAGGAGGTGGTAACAACTACAAAAAGAAATTCCTTCACCAGACTAGAAGAAACTTTAAAACTGATCAAGAATTGCAAAAGAAACCAGCATGTTTTGTTCACTAGGAAAATAATTACACAAAATTGCCACTTGAATTTACTTGAAGAGGAACAAGCTTAGATAGTTACCAGCAAGAAGCGTTCCTTTACGGTTAAACGCAATACATTTCATAGTCCCATGATGCAAGTACTCCTCAATTGTCTCTGGGAATTCCCCCTGATATGGATCTACAAGAATACAGAGCATATAGCAATTCAATATCTCTGCAATATTTTTTTTGTACAAGTTTCTTCTTGACACAAATCTAATAACACAAGTATATGCTAATTTGCTAAAGTATTTCCCAGATAGCTGGAATTTTTTTTAAAAAAATATTCTTGACATAGAAACTTAACAACACAATATATGCTAATTTTACAACATATTTCCCAGATAGCTGCCATGGGTAACTTATCTCTCTGATAAAATAGGGATAAATTGGTTATGTGGCATTGAAAGATGGCACTGTTTAGAGAAATATAATACAATATAACAGTTTCCATGCAACGACCATCTTCTGCATTGCAGTGCTTCTCCATCTTTCTACCTGTAGCCCCTCCATTTCTCTGGCGCGCACCGCCACACCCAACACTTTTGCCTGAAGCCTCAGCGCCAGCGCAGCTCTAATCAAGCCATGGCACAGCAGGCCATCTCCGCATGATGGTGCCATGAAAAAAAAAACCCAGCTCAACCCCCCCCCATCCCCCCCACCCCGCCCCAACGCTGCCGCAAGCCACACCGCAGCACGGAACATGTCACGGCATAGATGGAACCAATTCGGAGTTCACCTCACTCAAACCTGAAGGATCTCCTCTTGCCCAAATTGCCTCCCTCAATTAACCACATCAAATCAAGGTCCGCCTCACTCAAATCACCTTCATGCTGCAGATCTGCGCTGAACCAAACTCTTTCCAAGTCAAAATAGAGCAACAGGCTAGCAAAATGCACTCTGAGCAACCCACCACCTAGCAAGCAAATTGCAGCAACAGCAAGGTATAGAGTGGATTGGAAAAACAACGGAGATTTGGTTCTGATGCTACCTAACCAAGAAAAGAACAAACTAATCAAAGGAGAAGAGGGGTAGCAACAAGATACAGGGACACAAGGAGAGCACTGTGAACTACGCATCGCATAGTATTGAGAAAAACTAGCATCACAGTGACATCTCACAGCGCCAGCTATCGGCAAAAATAGCCAGCACAGAGGTGGAATAAATACTCATTAGGGTTGTCCCATTGAAACAAAACAACCAACTGGCATATTTCAAAAATGGCCCAGAATTTCAGTGATATCAAAGCGAACCAAGACAATTCGGTGGTATATTTCTAAAATTGCGATCTTCTGATGTCAGATATCATTTTTTTCCCCGAATAAGATGTTTCAGACATTAGATGCAGATTCATGATTATACTAGAAGAACATCCTAAATAGTGAGGTGGACACTTCAAATGACAGAGAATGAATTGTAACCTATCACAAAATTAAATCTCAGACGGAAATACAAATGGCCAAATGCATTTATCTGCAAGAAAGTTTTTGGCCAATCTAACACCTAAAGAAGAATAAAATTTACAAGTGCACATCCAAGCAAGGCAAAGCAATCTAAAACCCTGTTTGAAACCCTTGACATCACTGTGTTCCAGTGGCACCAGAACACCCAAACCAACCTAAGTTATCGCTAGAAACAAATGACCACTCATGTTCCCAGCAAAAGTACCAACATTCTAGGGTGGTTTAACCACACATCGAAACCCCAGGCTTTCAAGCAAGAAATCACCTGTAAGGGAAGAAAACCAGGGTCGTCCTACTCGTACATCCCCACCCTGTCCCTAAAACCCTAATTTTTCACCTCGGATCGGCGCTACAACCTGAATCCGCAGCACACCCCCGAAATTCGACCGAATCAACACGCCCCTGACCCAACCCGACAAGAATGCTAAAAAGAATCGCATGGAGAACTCACCGACCACAGGCGCGTTCATCGCGCCGCCGCCGCTTCGGCGCGACTCTACCCTCGCAAACGAGGATTGAAAGAAGAGAGCGGGACAGGCGGAACCCTACGCGAACCGCGCCGCGGCCTTATCTCCGCGATGCGAATACTCTCGAATGCTTTGGCAGCGAGGGATTAATAGCCCAGGGAAGATAGCCCCGCACTGAGAAATCTCTGTACCGTCCACTTCCCACTCCTCCACTTCCCCAACTGGATTTTGCCCCTGCTCATATTTGGCAGACAAGGGGCATAAATCCGCAGCGGAGGCGGTGGAGGAGACTGCAGTGGTGGCGCGGGGGCGGGGTGGCGGCGAAGGAGACTGCAGCAGGCTGGTGACGCGGCGCCGGCGGGGTGGCGGCGATCTGTCGAGGGCTCGAGGCGCAGGAGCCGAGTAGGGAGTCGGGACGGAGCTCGGGGAGAAGTCGCGAGGCGGACCCGTGCGTTTACCCGGGGAAAATTGGGCTCTATTGGACTGAAGTCCCCCGCCGAGAGCAGGCTGGATGGAAGGCCCGCGAGGAATTGGCCTGGAGATACCGACGGGTGTTGGATAGGGTTTTGATGGGTCATGGGCCAACCTAGTTAATAGGCTGCTTGTCTAAATTAGACCTGGCTGTTTATAGTTCGGTTTCCTCGGTTATTTGGGTTAACTTAGCGCAACAACTGAACTAAATTCGAGTATCAGAACTGAGGACCGAACTTACGACCCATTTTTTCGGTCTCGGTCAGTTTAGTTCATCGGTCTCGGTTAATTATGCCCACCCCTACCTCCACTATATCTTGCATGGATTTCCATTTATAAGCTGCAGCGGAATATGCAGTGAGATCTTGGAATTCAGGACTGCAACATTCAACATCCGGCATCCGACTTCACATATCATTCGAAAATATTCATCTGCTTGGTCTCAAAAGGACATTGCGGCAGGTGAGTAATCAGGCAATGTCATTATGCCAATAATCTTTCACATCACCATAATCCTCAGAAATGATAAAGAAATAATAAATCTATCTACTGTCTGTAGTCTGTACCCTCAGATATGAGAGTGCCGGTGCCTTAGTCCATCCTAAAGTGCAACCTACACTACCAAACATCCCACAAATACAAGCATACAAGGGACATGCATATATAGACTCCTCTGGACCCAATACAACTAGGCAGTGGTACAATCTTTACATGGAGGAGCAGCTTTCTTCCAGTATAATCCACTGTTCCAGTACATCATGGCGGCGAATGACAACGTTGACTCGTTGAGACACTCATGACCTCTTCGGCATGGATGAGCAAATGCGTGAATGCAGCGAAGTATTTCGCACAATAAGATAAATGATGAATGCAAGGTACACAACCAGCACAACACACAAGCTTGAGCGAAGCACTGCACCCCGGACATCAGTAATGTAGAATGACAGTATAAGATATCCATTGATAAGCATCAGAAAGACCGTGACAATCCAGCTAATCACCTGAAAGCACACAAAGAGTTAATACAGTGAAGTAGGCTGGGCAGTGTTGCTAGCTGCATAAAGGAGCCTCATGCCATCAGAAAAAGAACAGCAGGCTAAATATGTCTCTGATTGCCTGTGAGTTTGGTGAACCATATTGAACAGGGTGTATGTATAGATGCATAGACGCAGAATAAAATGATAATGATATACGTCACAGAAGTCATGCCAAAGGGTAAGTTCTATGGCATAGAATATTGAAGAATCATATTAAGGTGTCATGATTAATAACATAACTACACAAGTAAGACCAGCAACTGAAACTAGGAATTATTCTAATAAGGAATGAAATGAAGGGCTTCATCAGCTTTTAGCTCTTTAGGATATTGAAATAAAATAGTGTTGTGAAATAATGGGATGTGGTCTCATGCAGCAATTGTCAATTGATCATGAACTATATTTAAACATCCCTATAAGAAAAATTATCTTAAACTTGATTTTTCAATGAACAAACTCATTAAAAAAACTTACTTTGGTGATGGGACCAACTACGAATGACCCCATGACTTGTTCCTTTGAAACAAGGGTGATGAGAGGAATTAGTGCAAATGGAATCTGTATGGACTGAAGAACATTGAGTCCTTCATTCAGAATATCCATCGTAGGATCTTCAGTATCGAAAAACAGAGCCACAATCATAGTTGGGATAATGGCAAAACTTCGAGTAATCATCGCTCGTAGCCACTTCTTCAATCGAAGATTAAGGAAACCTCCCATGACAAATTGACCTGCATATGTGCCAGTGATTGTGCTACTCTGTCCAGATGCTAACAAACCAATAGCCCAGATGTAGAGGATGGGAAAGAATGCAGTTCCATATTTTTCCTGTAAGTACTGCCCAGCATTCTCAAGACCAATATTGTCAGCCTTTTCAGACCCATAAAATCCTTTGGCAAAAACCGTTGTGACACATATATTAATAAAGAAGGACACAATGAGCGCAAGAATTGACTCAATGTTGTAGTAGTACACTGCTTCTTGAACACGGGATTTATTGTTTGTGTCAATCTTCCTAGACTGCACTAGTGCCGAATGCAAGAAAACATTGTGAGGCATGATGATGCATCCCACAATTCCAACCGCCTGCTTAATTGTCTTCGAACTCAACTTTGGAACCACCAAACCTGCATAAGTAATTGAATAAGCAAACTCCTTTGCTTTTCGGGAATATAACATAAAGAAAAGCATTTTGCCAATATGTTAAATGAGGGTTACCAATCAGAAGTTCCTTTCCACTAGGTTTTGTTTCACCAAACATAATCGCAAATGACACAGCCATGGTTGCAATTAATACAGCAAAAAACGCTTCCAATTTTCTAACACCATAATTCTCCAGGAAGAGAAAGATGAAGCTGTCAACAAGAAAAATGCCATATAAGTCTTTTGCAGGATTGTTCTTAACCAAAAAAAGGGGGGACAGTGGTTAGCAGCACAGAAACAATGTGTTATGTTAATCAACATCAGATAAGTATTGAGTAGCAGAGAAAAGAAGAACGGTTGCCATTTCATCATCATGAGACGATTTATATAGCAGAACTGTTTCAGCTGTTATTTAATCCCTTGTGTTGCTTTCATTGTTACCAATTTCATCATCCAAAAGCACCTAAGCATGTTTAGCAATCAGTTACGCATAAGGAAGAGGTTTGACCAAGGGAGCAGATATGCAGCAAGTAGTAATGTACGGATAGTGGACAAGGATATATCCATAGTTTAATCAATAGTCCGAGATCATTGGTACAAGTTTGTAACTGAAGAGGGAAAAATAAATATTAAACCAAACAATAAGCATAACTATCATCTGACCCAAATGAGGTTTAAAATTAAGTGCTTGCAGCCACCGTTCGCCAATAGCTCATAAACATTCTACAGCTTGCAGGCCCAAATCATGCTGGCATCAACTACACCAACAGATAAAAAAAACTATGCTGTAAAAGAGAAAGAGCAAGCAGAGTACACAAACAACAACAATTCCAGGACGCAACCTATATGATGAACAAGCGGCACATAAGCATCTCCAGAAGCCACACCAAAACTCGACCAAGTGTGACAACCCTTACCTGATCAGGAAACAGATAAGTACCAAAAACTGCAATTTTTAATTCCAGGGATGCTTTTGTATGCTTTTTTCCGGCGTGTTAAACAATACGAGCGCATTGATGAGAGCAAAAGGACACTCTCCGAGTGTAGCCACCAACGCATTGAACAGAGCGAACCACAAGCGATGCCCCCCATAGCACTAAACTTTAAGCCAAAAAGCAGCAGCAGCAAGCAAACAACAGGGGTGATCCCACTCAAAATCGCCTGAATCCAAGCACACCACAACAAAGAATGTGTGAACTTTATTACCTAACAATAGACGGGACCAAAAGAAAGCAATAATTCTACATGCTGCATCAACCCATCAACAGAACGCAACAAAAATTGTTATGACCTTAGCTCAGTTAGTTCAGGAGAAAAACAGTGATGAGCGGACGGAGCTCAGAGCTCCAACTCAATCAACAAGAAAAAAAAAAGGCATATGTAAGAAGCTTGCTCATGAATTTACTGATCAAAGCCCCTAAATAAGAAGAATTCAAGTCAGTTCATTCAATAAAAAAAGAACCCAAAAAAAATTCTAGGACCTGGGTTCAGAGACCCACAGAGTCGAAAGGAAAATAACGTAAATAACCTACCAATCTAGTGCTGTAATGACGACGCCGCCCCAAAGCGGCACGGTGCCCCCCGACAGGATCTTGATGGCAATCGCGCTGCCAATCACCTCCTGAATGTCGGCGCCGACGAGCGCGAGCTCGGTCATGGCCCAGAGCGCGCGCGTGGCCCACGGCGGGTACTCCTCGCGGCAGAGCTCGGCGAGGTGCTTCCCCGTGGCCACGCCAAGCCTCGCGGACAGCAGCTGCACGAGCGCGCCCATGACCGTCGCCCACAGGAGCAGCCACAGCAGTTGGTACCCCGCGGCGGCGCCCGCCTGCAGGTCCCCCTCCAGGTTCCCCGGGTCCAGGAACGCGATGCACATGAGGAACCCCGGGCCCGTGAAGCGCCAGAGCTTCCGCCACGAGAAGGGCGGGCGCGACGACTCGTCGGCCTCGCCGTCGGAGTCCGAGATGGAGATTGATACCTTGTCGTCGGAATCGTACGCGCGCTCCTCGTACTCGTCGTTCGAGGCGGATGCGGCGGCCCCTCCCCCGCCGGGGAGGAGGCTCTCGGCGAGGTCGCGGGACGCCATGGGGGAATGCGGGGGAGGATGGGCGAGTGCGGTGAAGGTGTTGGGCGGGTGGGAGGATGGGGCCGTCGTCGATCAGTTATGCTCCGGGAACCATGATTGGTTTGATGGTTTATTCGAGAATTTATAGTGCTTTTTTCCCACACGATATTTATACTCCAGTAGTGGTTCATCTTTATCTGTCGATGGCAGTTTTTTTTTTCTCCAATGATCTGTATATTCCTTCATTCATTTTAATAGGCATTGTACGATTTAAAAGATTTGACTAACTGTTTAACAAAATTAACTGTTTAACAAAATTTATAAAGTTTGCTTTCTGATGTGATACTAATACGTCAACAGATGATTAGCCGGTGTTGGTCAATAGATTGATGTACTTATTTTAAACAGAGGATAAGGTGCTCGAATAAAATCGCAAATAATAACTTACTAAAAAAGCACAGAAAAAAAAACTGCATTACCTGTCATAAAATACTATTCATTTTGTTTTTTCAAGATACATATCATCTGATATGTATCTACACACATACATATGTCTAAATATATAAGTAAACATTATTTATCAAAAAATGTAATGAATAATATTTTGAGACGAAATGAGCATGTTTAAGTAGAGGGAGAAACAAGCCTTCTCTCACTGCTGGCACTTTTGAGTTGTCTCGTTGGATACTTGAGCTAAAGTTTACCACTTGTCAAATACAAACGTTTAAATGCTAATTAGGACTAAACATGAGCAAATTACAATACTAATTGCATAAGTCCAAACCTAATTAGTGAGGGAAATCTATTAAGCCTAATAACTTATCGTTAGCACATATTTATTGTAGCACCGGATTATCAAATCAAGGACTAGCTGGGCTTAATATATTCATATTGCAAATGGGTGCGTTTGGTTGGGTGCACCACATGATACATGAATGGATGATCCTGGATGGGATGGTTCAACCAATTTGCTTGAACTACTTGGTTCACTATAACTAGTACAACAATGAGTGGGGTGGTCTGATCCTGGATGGGTTGGTACTGTTCACCCAATCAAACAAGACAATCATTATTATTTTGTATCATGTCATACATGAATCATATGGTTCAACCAACCAAACACACCCAATCTCTATCCGTATAGTTACTTTGTAATAAATATATGTTTAATACTCCAAACTAGTAATCAACATTCGATGTGATGGGAACTAGACATCACCCGAATCAAAGCTTATTAAATGGTGTATCATAGAGTTTAGACTAATCCTCTTTTAAAATAAAAGTTAAGACTAACAGACATTACGCATTGCCCTTTGTTTATATCACGACGATGACTTTTTGTTCCATAGGTTTTGGCACTCGAGATAGTTGCTGTCGTCGCATCGTACTTGCAGTCGCCGAATATTGCCTGCACCAGGCAATGCTCCGCCGTTTAGAAAATGTAGCATGTCCATTGTGATGCCGTCTGATCATAGATTTAGAAATCCTTACAAAAAATTCCGCAACGTGCAATTTGTTTTTTTTTGGTTAATTTACCATGATCGTTTTGGCAGGTTAGCTGGTTAGCATCAGCCAAGCTCTTTTATTTTACTCTGGTTGGCAGGATAGCAATCCCTTTTCCTCTCTAAAGCGAGAGCAAAAAGCAAGACAGAACAAAACCGAGACCTCTCTTCCCCCCCCCCCCCCCCTACCACAATGATCTTGTCCTCACTTTGGACGTGCAGTGCAGACGTGCAGTGCGGACGTGCAGTCGGAGTCAGCATCAGCAACTTCGTGCGCAGCTCAGAGTAGAAGCGTCGACGGTGCACAAAGTTGCTGAACACACAGATGGCGCTGGCGCACTCGCAGAGCGTGTGCCGAGCTCCGTCGTCGCTTGGATACATACAGGGACACCGGACAGCCCGTGCTTGTTCGTAGCCCTTTTTTAGCTGCTGCGCGGAATCGGCTTTCCCATCGAAGACGACGCAAGAAACCAAAACGGCATCGGCCGTGGGGCGCATGCCGCCGGCCGCTCGCGTCCGGCGATCCCCACGCGGCGCCCCGTCCATCATCGTACTCGTGCCTCAGGAGTGGTTCGCCGGCCAGCGTCACGAACGCGCGCCACGGCACAAGGGCATGCTGCTCGTGCCTTCTTAAAGGTGGTGCGAATTGGTGTTTCTAAAAAAGGCTACTACGTGTAGAGAATTTTGTTAGCTTAATTAAAGTTATTATGAGTAGCATGCCACGACTTAAAAAGATGAAAGAGACTCGACGGTGATCTTTTAGGCTATGTTCAGATTCCCAACTATTCACTATTCATTCTAACTTTTCATTATTTATTCCAACTTTTCACTATTTCTCCCTCACAAAACACGTTTCCCAGTAAATACTACAGTGTTTTTTTCTACGATCTATATAAACACAATGCATACCCATATGCAAAGCGACGGTGGAGCGTGGACATCGGTCCAGCAAACGCCGCTGTGTTCGAGTCTGCCGGTCAATCCGTGCTTCTTGCTTTTCAGTTCTCATTCTGATCGGGAGGTTGCCGATCCAATCGGAGCCATCGATCGGCCGCACCCCACATGAAAGGGACGACGGTCAAATGAGACCGGGACGAGGCAGGACCGCGTCCTGCACGGTCTTGGCGTCCAATCTCACGCTGCCACAGGCAGGGCGCCTGTAATTTTTTTTCAGTCCCAGCCGGCTGTAACTTACGTGTCTCCTGTCTCCGAAGCAATTAACATCAAATAAATAATCTAAATTAGATTCTGATCACACCATTGTGTTTTTGTTATAATAAGATCTTCAAAACCAAACCACACTTGACCATGTTTGGACTATATTTTCTTTTTAGAATATTTTTTAGGTAAAACAAATTATTTTATTAAAAAATATTCTAAAAAAGTATATATAATCCAAACATGGTCAAGTCTGGTTTTGTTTTGAAGATCTTATTATAACAAATACAATGATGTAATCAGAATTTAATTTGAACGATTTATTTGACGTTAATTGACTTGGAGATACGGATGGAGACACACAAGCCCCAGCCGTCACAGGCAGCCTCCAGGAAGAAATTTACAACACGAAGGTAGGGTTAACATATTCACTTAAAATATATACTCATGTTGTTTCTTTCCTTACGTGGATCGGCTAGACGTCAGATACGTGAATCCAAAAGCTGCAGCGTGCGACGACGCTGGCAACAACTGAAAAAACGCATCGTGATCGACTGATCGTGTCGTGGTTGGTACGCTAGCTAGATCCACCTCGAGGCACGTGCCGTCCAAGCAAGTGGCCGGCCGCCGCCGCACCGCATCGTCGCCGAGGCAAACCGCAGTTGCAAGCGCCTCCGGACTCCGATCTGGCGGGCTGCTGGCCGAGCCACGTCGGCACCCTGAGCGAACGTGGCGGACACGTCGGATGAGGCGTTCCGCGGGGCCCGGTAGTCAGTGACCGTGGAGCTGGTCCAAGGGCGTGCCCCACCCCGCACGGCGGCGCTCTCGCCACCGGCCAGGCCGTGGCGGCGGCGTGGCGCCACGGGGCCGGCTCGTGCCCCAGCCCAACTGCCTACGGTCCTGGACGGAGAAGTGTAGTCCTACCTGCTCTCTCCTCTGCCATGCTCTGATCATGATCTTCAGTAGAGCTGCTGATTTCGCTCGCACACACTGGTCGTGCGTGGTGTTGCCGTGAAAGCTAATCTGTCTCGAATGGGAACAAAACTAAACGCCATGTAACGCGACGCGGCTATTCATGAGTGCCGGTACAAATCTCGTTGTCTGGCTAGCGTGATCACGATACACCGACGATATGCCATCATTTTTTTTTATTTGCTAGTTGCCCGTCACAGTCCAAGGCGATTAATGAGTTGACAATGGTAAAATGTATTTTCCTTTCAATAATTTATTTTTAGAAGCAATTAATTGCTGATGTTTCAACAAACGGTGGATCTGTGTCTTTTGACGACTTCGTCCAAAAAGACAAAGGTAGTAATACTTCTTCGGTCCTTAAATATATGTTACTTAGGACAAGTAAAACACATTTATTTAAGGATGGAGGAGGTAAGTTCTAGCTCAAATAATCCATGACTTCACCCCAGTGACGAGTGAAGTTACAATAATGATGCAAAGTATCACATACTTGGGTGCAATTCATCCTCCTATATTCCTCTGCAGGGCAATGAAATGGTCATCCGCGGCCACGGTCGCCATCCACCGTTGGCTATCGTTATCAACACAACGGGAACGCTGCTTTTAATCAACGACACAGTTACTTGCGATCTGTAATCTATTCATACCCTTTCGGTGGATATATCCGCACCAAACGCCATGGTGCATGGTTGGCAGCATTATAAGCTGACCAAGCAATCAAGCATGCATGTGCAGCGGCAGCGGCTAACGCCAGGGTTATCCAACCGGCGAAAAAACAAAGATCGTTAAGGCTGCAGATAGATTGACCTTTATCTCGTACTACCACTTCTGATGAAGTTTGTTTGTACAAAGGCACAAAGCCACGTATGCCAGGCGTGAAAGGAGTTCCGTACTCTTTGGACTACGCAGAAGGCCGAGAACTCTTCGAGATGACAAATTGACAAAGACATATTTTGTTTATATTGGGGAAGAAATTAAGAGGAAGATGATAATGCTTTTCCCATAGACTCGTACCACACACACGCACGCAGAGCTCACTTGGAGGACACGTGATGACAGGAGATAGGACAATCTAGGAGGTTACTATTTCTGATAAGTTATAACAGATGGGGACCGACCGGTGCGTGCACTCTCTTGACTGGATTTCTGCGTGTGTGGAACGCTGCTGCAAGGTGGCGAGTGAAATCATGTCGACATTGTGACAGCGACGCGCGCGATCATGATAGAAAAGCCCAATAGCCCATAAGCAGACCCATACTTTCAGCCGTTTTTCCGTGCACGGAGGCACAAGTCCTGCTGCAGAGAGATAGAGAGACGACGGGCCGCAAATTGCGCATAAACAGGCCCATTATGAGCTCATTCCGGGCCATTCCAGGTCCAGGCCAATGGTCTCCACCAGCCGCTGATGCCGCCCATTAGGAGCCCGCCAGCCAACATTACGAGCCCGCCAGCCAACATTACGGGCCAATGGTGGAATCGTAATGCGGTGGCATCAGGCCCATTACCAGCTCGCGCAGTGACCACACCTCTCGGCTCCACCAACTGCTGATGCCGCCGCTCCGCCTCCTCCGCGCCGGCGACGCCGAAAGCCCCCCAAACCGCCGCCTGCCTCGCGCAAAATGCCGCCCAAACCCGCGCCGCGGCTCTTCCGATACGTCTCCAAACCCCGCAAGGCGGCGGCGGCGGCGTCCGCGGCGCCCGACGCCACATGCTCCGCCGCCCACGACGGCGCCGCGTCCGACGCCGACGCCGACGCCGACGCGGTGTACCGTGTCGTCACGTCCGCGCCCACGCCGTCGGCGATGGAGTCGGCGCTCGCGGCCTCCGGCGTCCCTCTCTCGCCCCCGCTCCTCGACGCCGTGATGCGCCGCTTCCGCTTCGCGCACGGGGACCCGCTCCGCGCGCTCTCGCTCCTCTCCCTCGCCGCCGACCGCGGCGGGGTCGCGCCCTCGCCATTCGCGATCGACACCGCCCTCTACGTGCTCGGCCGGTCCCGCCGCTTCGCGCACATGTGGGATCTCCTCTACTCCACCCGCCGCATCTGCCCGGACGCCGTCTCCGCGCGCACCGCCATGGTCGTCCTCGGCCGCGTCGCCAAGGTCTGCTCCGTCCGTGAGACCGTCGCCTCCTTCCAGCGCATCGTGCGGGTGTTCCGTGCCCTCGACACGGCCAGCCTCTTCAACGCGCTGCTCCGCACGCTCTGCCAGGAGAAGAGCATGACCGACGCGCGCAATGTCTACCACGCGCTCAAGTACGAGTTCCAGGTCAACCGCCAGACCTTCAACATCCTGCTCTGCGGCTGGAAGTCGGCCGAGGACGCCGAGGCGTTCGTTGCCGAGATGCGGGAGCTCGGGGTGGAGCCTGACCTGGTGACGTACAACAGCCTGATCGATTGCTACTGCAAGAACAGGGACGTGCAGAAGGCCTACAAGCTGCTCGATGAAATGCGGGACAAGGACATTTCCCCTGATGTGATCACTTATACGAGCCTGATTGGTGGGCTGGGATTGATTGGCCAACCTGACAAGGCAAAAGACTTGCTGAAGGAGATGCATGAGCTAGGGTGCTACCCAGACGTCCCGGCATACAACGCAGCTATACGGAACTTTGTTATAGCAAAGAGGCTTGGAGATGCATTTGCACTTATGGATGAAATGGCCTCAAAGGGACTGAAGCCGAATCCCACTACTTATAACCTTTTCTTCAGGTGCTATTACTGGGCGTTTGACATTGGCAGTGCGTGGCGGTTGTATGAGCGGATGCGATCCGAAGGATGCTTCCCAAACACCCAATCTTGCATGTTTATCGTAAGGCTGTGCCGTCGGTATGGGAAGGTGGTACAAGCACTTGAACTGTGGAGTGATATGGTTAGCAACAGGTTTGGATCATTCACCTTGGTATCAGATGTGCTATTTGACTTGCTGTGTGATGAGGGGAAGTTGGAGGATGCTGAGAAGTGCTTCTATCAAATGGTTGAGCTGGGGCAAAAGCCCAGCAATGTTGCATTCAGAAGGATAAAGATACTGATGCAGCTTGCCAAGCAGGAAGAATCTGTTGCTAGGTTAACTGAAAAGATGGCACAATTTGGTCGACTGGCACCTGAAGATTGCCAAGGGGGCCATCAGCCAGCTGAAAGTAAACCTAGTAATGGTGATGGAGCTGATATTGATATATTGGGAGCACCTTAGCATATACATTTGGACGAATGTCATGAATCAGAGGATCGATGGTGAATTTGGTTTACCACATAATACTGATTGTTTTTTTCTGAGTTCTGTACTCTGATGTCTTTGCTGAAAGTTTTAAAATGGCAATATTTGTTTTGCACATCCACACTTCGTCATGTTGCTTTCTTAGTTTTTGACAAAGTAACAGTAGCAACACTCGTTATGTCATCTGTGTATGGTCCAAGTATACCCATGTTGTCAAATTATCAGTCATATCCTAGATTCTTTTACCAAAATACCCATTCAATGGAGGAACATTCTAGCAGCATACTGATATTTGAAGCATTAGCACATGATATTGATCTTGATCTGCTGCAGTAAATTTGGTGCATTACTGTATAATAAACAGTGTTGTTTTTATTAATCAAGACAAGCTTCAGGATTGCTTGGTATTTGTACTTGAGTTACAGGAGAATTATTGCCACACGTGCCCCAACCAAAGTTTTTTTTTTTTTTTTTTTTTTTTTGTTGATCAGGCAGCGCCATACTGAATTCCGAGCGGACAGGGGAGGGTTGAACAAATAATGAAATGAATGGCAGGTTAATTTCTTATCGAAAATAAGGCGACGAGTTTAAGCGTCTGAGCATATTACATTGGTGAGCCACCATAGCTCCAAGAACAAGAATCGCTCTGAAAAGGTTTATACCCGTAAACACCAGTACAGTTAAGCGGCAGAGCACATGCGTCTCTTGTCAAGAAATGGTATGCACTCTTGAGTCTTGTAATATTGTTGCACGTTGAGGGCTCAATTGTTCTGAACATCCACTGGATCTAGTTGGTCTTGGCCGGCTTCTTGAGGATGTGATAGATCAACGGGCTTGGGAATGTTGAGCGGCGTCTGATCAGTCCCCAGCAGGCATCTCGGGTGAAGGTAGAACCAGCAGACGCCGCAGGTGTATCGCCACACGCAGTGGCTGCCGCACCGTGCGCACTCTTTGGGGACGCCCACGTTGAGCATCAGGAGGTGCTCCGGGTGCAGCGGCGAGACGGCGGCGCCGGGCAGCTGCGAGCAGACGGGGTGCACGTCGAAGTCGCACGGGCGGCAGCGGTAGTGCATGCCGCGGATGGGCGTGCCGCAGACGTCGCAGCCGCGGTGATCGTCGTCGGGGCCCAGCTCGAAGGCGAGCGGGTGCTGGCCGTGGAAGAAGAACGACGCGGTCCTGGGGGCCGTCGCGCACAGCTCGTGCAGGTCGAAGTCGCACGCGGCGCAGCGGTGGCGGGGGCTGCCGCCTGGGCATCCGCAGCCGCCGCACGTGAAGAAGCGGCTTCCCCATTCGCCGGAGTCGACGAGCACCAGAGGGTGCTCCTTGTGGGCGTCGTGCCGGATCGTCTTGGCCTCTTGGGCATGGCGGTTGGCTACTCTCGCGCTTCAGTGCGGCGACGCCGAGGAAGCACGAGGTGGTCTTGTACTCTTGTAGGAGTCGCTGAATGCGAGGTGATTACTGCTCCGGGAATCGGGGGAGGTGGAAGACGGAACCGATAGGTTCACGTTCATCGAACGACGATTCCCGTGCAGTCGTGCCACTGCCGTTTTGCAAACTCTCAAGTCTGAAAGACTGACGCGTGCAGCAGCATGACCGTTCACTTTCATCTCCGCGTCCCCCGTCTCGTTTGTATGCTATGGTATGCACACAACACGTATGAGTGTGCACAAATCTGGATGCAACGCATAAAAAATTGATGAATCGAGAGGGAGAGAGAGAAAGGAAAGTTTTCATGAGGTCCGATCCTGTGCTGATTTTTCTCTAAAATTTTTATGAATTCAATTCATCTATCCGTACAGTAGGGTTTAATTTTCCTATAGAATCCTCTGAAATTTGTGTGTTTCTCTTTATTTCGGATGGACCTGAACATGATTTTGGTGGTGCAGTAGTGCTGGACTGCTGGTGGCGATCAATCCGGATCGCTAACCGTGAGGTCATATCCCGCCAGAAAATTGCGAAAATCCGCATGAGCATAGGATCTACCCAGAACTTTCAGCTCTCGTATTTGCTTCGTATGGGCCCCACAAGTCGGTGACCCCAGGCTACGTGTGCGTGATGGATTGTGCATCGCATTTCGGGCTGCGGATGCCCGCCACAAGCCAACCTCCAAAATTCAAACCGCCTCAAGCTTCCCCGCAACGAGCGCCGCCTCATTCATCCATCGGCGCGGACCTTCCCAAAAGCCTCCCAAACCCCAGCGACCGGCGGAACGGATCTGCGCGCGCCCCGCATCGCCGCCGGGAGCAGCATCAGGAGCCGTACTGCCGACCTACCGTACGCCGGAGGCGATGGAGAGCAACGAGAACGCTGCGCACTCGGCGCCGCCTCTTCGGAGGCCGCGCGGGAAGCGCAAGGCCCTGGCGGAGCTGCCGACCTACGAGTGGCGGAAGAACACGCATGGCGGCTCCGCACCGCGGACGTCGAAGCCGAGGACGCGGTCGGCGGCGCGGGCCGAGGCCGAGGCGGAGGAGGCGAGGAAGGCGCAGGAGGACGAGAAGGTCGCGAGCGGGGCCGACGTGGCCCGCCTTCGGGACCCGAAGCGGCAGGACGCAGGCGCGGCGCAGGCGGCGGTTGCGCCGTACCTCGGGGACATCGACCGGTACCTCCGGTCGTTGGAGGTGAGGGTTTCTCCGCTACCTTCCCTTTTCCCGTTGGAGCGAGGTGCTGCGCCTGCGCGTGGGCAAATTTGGTGATGCTCGGGTTTGGTTGATAAGGGCTGTGAATTTGTGATCGTAGCTGAATAGTAGATGATGCAGTGGGGGCATTATGGAGGATTGATTCTGTTGTAAGCTTGAGACTTGAGTGCTCATATTTGGTTGGTTTGATTTGAAGGGATTGTGCGATTTTGATTTTGCTGGAGTGGAAACTGAAATGTGCATTTTGTCTAGTCTTAGGGCTTGTTCGGTTCCATCGGATTCAATCCGGACCCGGAATGATAAATATAACAAGAAATTTATAATAGGTACATCTTGAGACCGGGATTTATTCCGGGTCATAAACTAATTTATTCGTGATGGACACATCAAGAGACCCGAAATGATTCCCCACCTCTTGACTAGTGGATTGATTCCTTGTCTTTTGGTGTCACTATCGTGTGTGAATTAGCTCTTGACCCGGAATGAATCCCGGTCTCTTATTGTACCTATCATAAATTTCTTGTTATATTTTCATTCCCGACCCGGATTGAATCCAATGGAACCGAACAAGCCCTTAGGCTTTTAGCTGCTACTGGCTAGTTAAGTGGTTATAGTAGGATGTTGCCTAGTACGGAGTAGTAATTAGCTAGTGCAGTTATCATATGTGTCCCCGTGTAGAGCGTAAGTTGACAGGTTGTGTCACCGCCACAAAAGAAAATGACTCTTTTGAGCTAAATTCCATTATCTTTTAGCTCAGGTACAGTTTGTGACTGCTTCAAGATCTATGGCATCTTAATTTACTGAGTAGCATTGTTTTGAACAAAATGCAAGAGATTTTGTGCTTTCATTCATGGAGATGAGGGGTTTAACCCTTTTATAGGTCTGTCTTTCTCTAATTCTTATGAGATTATTAGGTCGAACCGTTGAGGAGGCCATGCCCTGATTATTTTCAGAAGATCCAGAAGGACATCTCCGCCAAAATGAGGGCCGTCCTTGTGGACTGGTTGGTAGAGGTTGCTGACGAATTCAAGCTTCAGGCAGAAACTCTTTACCTTGCGGTTTCATATATCGACCTCTTCCTCACAATGAATGTCGTTACACGGGACAAGCTGCAACTGCTGGGTGTCACTGCATTGCTGGTTGCGGCGTAGGCGACTAAACTATTTGTTTGCTCTTTTTGTTTATCACTCAAAACTACTCTCTGAGCTGCTATTTAAAATGGTGCAGCAAGTATGAAGAAATTGAGACTTTTAAGATGAAGGTGAAGAAATACACTGACATTACGGATCACGCTTACACCAAGAAACAGGTAGCCTCTCTTCTGCTGAATTTGCATTTCTTATTTCACCTGGACTATGGATTATAGATACACATTTCTGTTTTAAATGCCACACAGGTGGTCAAGATGGAGGCTGACTTACTGAAATCTCTTAACTTTAAGACAGGGGGTCCGACTGTAGCAACGTTTCTGCGGTATGCCTTCTCCATGATTATTTTATTCTTAGAACAAGCTTCATAAGTTCAAATCTGGCATAAAGCCTGTTGCTATGTAAAACGGTCAGCATATGCGAATTGTGTTATATAAATCATGTGTGATTAACTGATTATCCGATTATTGCCTTAATGGACTAACAAGAGTCTAATGCTAGATAACTGTCTGCTGTAGGCAATTCATAGCTTCATGTCGTGGAGGCAGTGTAAGTGTGCTTTGGGAGCATCTGCATTACCTCTGTTAGTATTCTTTTGGTAATTTATTTCTTCCCTGTACGTTCAGCGCACAAGCAGCGAAAAACTGGAGTCCATGTGTAGCTATCTCGCAGAACTGAGCTTGCTGGACTGTGATTGCATAAGCTACCTACCATCAGTGGTTGCTGCTGCCTGCTTGTTTGTCGCCAGGTTCACAATCTGCCCAATGACTAATCCCTGGGTAAGGCGTAGCCTTTATTGCCAAGTACATCTAAGCTATGTACTTTTCTAACATTAGTGTGTACAACTCTCTTTTCTGACTTTAATGTGTATGATTCTCCAGAACTTGAAGCTTCAATATAACACTGGGTATAAAGTTTTTGATCTTCAGAAACCAATTTCTGTCATACATGAACTGCAGTTGAGCATACGATGCCCAGACCAGAAAGCTATCAGAGAGAAGTACGAGGACCCCAGGGTACATCCGTTGTCCCCATTTTTGTTGCTGTTTTCTGCATCTTGTATCCTGTTAAATTTGTTTGCTTAAACATTTTTCAGTTTGGGAGTGTGTCGACAATGGTATCACCAAGACAAATCCCTGCATCTTTTTTTGAAGACCGCAATACATGAAGTCTCAAGGCTGGAGAATGTTCTTAGAGTAATTTTGCAGGTGGCAGGCGACGATGAACATATTTTGGTTGTAGGATAAATTAAAGGAAAAAGCGTACATTACCCCCCTCAACTATTACCAAAGAGTATATTACCCCCTTATACTCTTAAATCATGTACATTTAACCTTAAACTCTTCAAATAGTGGAGATTACCCCCCTAAGGCCTTAAGACTGGTTCAATGTTACTCTCCAAGGAATGAACGAATGCAGTAGTATTAATCTTAGTTTTCCTAACTAAGAGGTGGACACAATAGTGCTTCCTTAGATAGGTAATCAAATCGATTTATATCATGAAGGCGTAGAGTCGTGGACAGAATAGTGCTTTCTCCAGGTAATCAGATTGATTTATATCTATTCCGACTAATCCAATGTGATACTTGTCTCCCTCCCTCACTATCGAACAACTTTGCATGCACCCTGTTAATTCTTAGTGGCAACAATGTGGCCAGTCAAAAATTATGAAGTGATTTTGGAAGTATAAATGATTCTAAAGTGTCTGGATCCTTATTATTTGTATATGACGATGACAAAAATAAAGAAGCATACGCGGTCCTGAAGTGCCAAGTAGTGTGAGTCTGAGGAAACAACATGGAACATAATCAGTCTTAAGGCCTTGTGGGGGGTAATCTTCATGGTTTAGAGAGTTTAAGGTTAAAAGTACATGATTTAAGAGTATAAGAGGGTAATCTACTCTTCTACAAGAGTTTCGGGGTAAGCTACACTTTTTCCTAAATTAAATCAGTCACGAAATTTGTTGTTCCCAACTTTGTAAATAGCTACCACTGGTCTTACATTGGCAATGCTGAGCATTGGTATTTTGGTCTTTTGGTACAAGTGCCACTCGAATTGCTTTTTTAATGAGGTTAGCACTATGACCAATGGCATGCAAGTGATAATGAGATAATGAAAAAGCAAGTAGTCCTCTTAAAGCCCTTATTAACAGTCTGGAGTATGTTATCTGAAAGGCATGTGAACGTTGAGAAGTGCCCACGTGGTATTTTGAATTAGCAAAGGATGAAATAAATGGTTTCACCTGAAGACTGGGATATCCATACTCCAAAATAAAACAAACAATTGATGATAAAGTGTTTATTCTCAACAAAAATTGTGTCCCCTGTTTGTACATTTTCTACATCACCACACTAGCCAACCAAATTAGTAAAGAAGATTTGTCGTATTACAATTCACACTGCCAGATGGGTACAAATAGACTAGTAATAAACTCAATCTAATGGAAGCTTATGTGGTGAGAACGAATAAATAGAACTTACGTGATTGGCATTCAAACCTTATTTGGGATAAGCCAAAAAAAAAATGATGGCTGTTATAGGATGATCTCCTCTTGGACACTGACATTGAGAGTTTTGTTTGGAAGCACAATGCTATTAACTACAACTACTTCATCTTCGACATCAACGGCTTCACCTGTGTCATATAGGATGTCAGTTCAAGAAATGACAAGAAATAAAATGCTCACAGAGATTTCTGTGTGAAGGCAAACAGTAAATCATCTAGTTTGGGTCTTACCAAGAATAGTAATGCCAAGTTTGGCATTGTGATCACCTTCACCCTGAATTCAGAACAGAAGTTTCATTACAATAAGGTAAATGATGTGCCAAGGAAAAGAAGTAGACTATATATGCAGTCAGTGTCGCACTAATTTCCGACGCCGTAACTAATGTATGCATTAAATTGTCACCATGGAATGTATTAGATTTGCAATTGAAACTATCAAACAACAATTCGAGAAAACTTGATGCATTGACTTGTACAGAGAGAATTAACATTGCAAAACTGAACCCGCAAAAAAAAACATTGCAAAACTGACACATTGCTTGCCTGTACACGTGAGAATTAATTTAAATTTGGAAATGGATAAAGTAAAATGATAAAGAGAACAGCTTGCCTGTACACGTGACCATTTTCCAATGGATGACTTCCACCCCACAATTGAATGTATAACAACTGCATTCTCCTGACAAAAAAAAAAAAGAATACAGCTATGAGATACTCAAGCTCAACCTGGTTTATCACTTGGAACATAGAAAAAGAAAACTAACCATAATTTCAACATCGTCCAGAATTATGCAATTGATAAGCCTGGCACCAGCTCCAACGCGTGCATTTGCTGATATAGATACATTGGGACCGATCTGTTTACAGAGTTACAGGGTTAGCATCGTATGCTTCTTGAATACATTAATATTAAAAAGTTTAAGCATTCATTATCAGTATGAAAATTGGACCAAAATACTAGATGAAACGGGCATCATTACCTTTGAAGTAGGATGCACCTTGGCAGATGGATGGATGTACACATCACCCACAATAGTGGCAGTCCTTTTGCCATCTCCTGATGCCAAAAGATGAGGATTGGTATGGCGGAACTGGGAAAGATATAACCCAGAGCATCTCAAAGACATCCTACTCAAGATGAAACATTGGTAAGTAAAAAAATTCCAATATTTAAAAAAGAGAAGGACAAAAAATATTTGTATACCCTGGGGTCTTGATCTGTTCCCAAAAGTCAAGTGTCTGGTATGTGTACAGCTCCTTCTTTCCTGCTAGAGGAGATAAGATATCTTGATCTAACCTAACAAAGTCTGCTGGAAGTGCCCTGTTATATTAAACATATAAGATGGTTTACATGACAATAAATACTTTGTAATTGAATTAATGGCAGTGCTATCAACTACTAGTTTTTGGAAGAATCACCACAAAAATGGAGAAGTTAAAGGTAATAACTAATAACTGCCATGTCAAACAAGTTTTGTAAAAAAGGATCATGGACAAGAATAGAAGAATAAACATACTTGGTTGCCGATTGAAGAGCTTCAAAGCTAGATACACGGCGTAAGTTTGCTGAAATGTAGCATTTAAAGGGATTAAACTTTATGCTGGAAATATTAAGTGTTAGTTAAGGGAACCAAGAAAACCAAGTTAGAATAACTACTACAAGTAGCACATTTAGCACATCCGTGTTAGAATAACAATAAAAATATGACTATAGGCGAAGCAAATGAAACTTTTTCCTCATGACCTGAGTCAAAATTAAAGGAGGAATTTCTCAATTACTTGTTTAATGGGGCAATAGAGTAAACAAAAGTGTTCTGTTTAAACAACAGCACAAGTTTCCAAGGAAGAAGCCATAATATAACAGCAGAAATACCTCTGTCTTTCTTCTGTTTTAAGACATCCTCAATGGCACTAAAGATATTAGGAGTAAATATATATACTCCACAATTTATGAGATCACTCACCTACAGATGGATAAACTGCATTAGTACTATCAGCTATGATAATTATTCATTGAGGACCATTACTTTTGAATAGTTGCAATTGATTTCAGAACCAAATATGGCATTAAATAAAAGGCAGTAAGGCACTCACAAATGTCTCTGGCTTTTCTGTATAGTGCAGAAGTTCATTTGTTTCAGGATCAGCTACCAACTCACCAAATTGGTTCGCTGACTCTGCAGATACCTGACAAAAAGTGTTAGCATATAACATTACAGGTGGGAATGATGTTAGGAGTAACAAATAATGCATTGAGAAAGACAAGGTTAAACTGTGATTTTACAGAAAGTATTGTCATACCTTATTGACTAGTAAAGTGCCCATTCCTCCATATTTTTTATGGGCCTCTGAAATGACGAGAACAGTGAAACATTTAGCCGTTGGTATTCAATAAATACCCAACACTGCAGAAGCTATGCAGATGGTCCATCGATCAAATGGAAAAAAAAAGGTGCTTAGTTATTTAACCAAATGTGACTTATCTCGCCTTTTTCTTTTATCAACAAAATTATAGATGGAACATTGATATTTTTACGAATACAATGGAACATCAATATAAGTTCACGAGCAGACAAGCTATTGTGCAGCTATACAGAAATGTACTAGTTCAAAAAAATTCAGACGCTAAAATATCCGTTCCATATTCTGGGTTATGTTAGAGATATTCATGAATTTGGATGAATGAAAATGGAAAGTTTGCCCTCTTGGCAGAAGAGCTTATTGTCCAATCATAAAAATATCTTTAAAGTTTAAACACATCTTTTGGCAGTGAAGTGTCCATGTATAGAACAGCTAAATTAAATATCAGACTTATTTACCAATGGTTCACAAATGGCTTATCATTTTGTTGTCATATATGCTCTATTTGAACAATACTTTAAATTTAAGTAGTGAGGTGTACAATTGTTGTGCCACAGACTGAACAGTGTGATCAAACTTAATGGCGTTACCTACCATAGTACGATATGTACATCAAAGGCATTGCATCACTATAAGCATGCCCACAGATTTGACAAAAATAAGGTACAGCTGAGAAGCCCGCAGAACAGCTTTGAATTCAACACTAATCCACTATACTTCTATCCTCCTCTCGCTACACTACATCAGGGGCACAAGAACAATTTCAGCCATGATCTTGATGGCAATTGGACTCAGTAAAATTAACGCCAAACAACAAAGCAACAACATTCGACGCTCAATTTTTACACTAGCCAAGTTTGTGATTAAAGGAATGTGCCCAAGATCATGAAACGCCATTTTTTTTTTAAAAAAAAACGGATCATGAAACATCATCACCGAACTGATAAAACAAACCAACATGGTAAAATGTTGTGAGTACATCCAGTTGGCAACCTACCCAGCATGTCTGGCAGAGGGAAGCTAGAACAGACGTCGCAGTTCAGCAAAACTATATGTGACTGCAAAACCATAAGCAAAAACAGTAGTGAACTTTTAGAGGATGAAAAATTCTTTATCCACCCAACTTAGCAATATAATAGATCCCAACAAAATCACATCGACTGCATATGTCCTGAATGAGTAAACACTGATCAGATAAATGGGTGGAGTAATACCCCGCATTATACCATCTACAATAAATCTAAATTTGTAATCCAGTTGCACCAATTTAAGCTGACAATTGGGCTAGGAAAATAACGAATTACCGGACTGTCCTCCATGATGTAATCCCTAAAGCTGTAGAGCCCTCCAGCTGACCCGTGAGGTTTGTCTTCTCGCAGGTACCTAAAATTGACAACATGATGTTTGCTGTCAATGCCACTGCTCTAAAATCCACAAAAGCACACAAACAGGAGGGCACGAAACAAACCTGACGGGAATCCTGAGCTCGTTAGAGATCGACGAGACATAGAGAGCGAACTCCCGCTCCTCGTAGAACCCGATGAGGTATATCTGTGCTAGGTTGGGGATCTGCAGCAGCGGGATCCAAAGCTCATCTCACTCGAACCGCGCACAGCAACACGCAGCACAGGCACGCCACAATTTCCAAAGGGTAGAAGCGAATGAAGGAATTGGCGGCTTACCCGGCGGCAGGCGGAGATGGGGTGGTGCACCATGGGCTGGCCGGCGAGCGGGAAGAGCGGCTTGGGCACGTTGAGCGACAGCGGCCGGAACCGCGTCCCTGCACCAGACGACAAAGCGACACCAGAGCCAACCCATCAGACAGAGCGAGGCTCGCGCGAGGGGATCCCAGCCGAAGCAGATCTAGTAGGCAGCTGTTCACTGACCTTTGGTTGGCCCGCCGACCATGATGACGGCGACGACGCGCTGCTCGGAGCCGGCCATGGCTGCTCTGCTGCTTCCGGCGCCGGTGGCGGTGGCGGAGGCGCGCGGGCGAGGGCGCGGCGAGATTTATGGCGAGGGGATTTGGAGGGGAGCGCGCAGCCGTGGACTGCGGATTTTGTTAGCTGAGACGATGGCGATCAGACGACGGAGGAGGCAGGCAGCGAGGCGGGAGGGCAGGGCAGCGTCTGTGTTGTGGTGGGCGGAGGCTGGCGGTTTCCGGCCGCAGCTGCGGCCGGTCTGACTTGGATGCGATGGTGGGATCCGTGCCGCGCCGGGGTGCGGGCGGGGTTGAACGGGCGCGGATACCGTGGCGGTTGATGGCACAGAGACGAAGCTTCTTCTTGTGCTGCCGAGGCGTGGAATGGGGTGCACCTTGTACGGAATATTTGGCGGCGGTTTGTTTGTCATTGGAGAGGGTATTCGTATTCCTACCGTACCGGCGTCGCGTTTGGAAGAGTTCTTCTTCTGTACGTACGTTTCACGTCACGTCGGGAAGATTTAGGAGAGTACCCCCTGAGCCATCCCGCATGGGGCGTGACGGTTTGACACGAGACGATACACCAACCCATATACACGGCGTTTTCGGCGTAGCATTGTTGATCTCTTTCCGCGGTCGTAACACCACGGGTCTCTCGATTCGACCCCGCGCAAGAACGCGAGCGCCGTCTTCTTCGATCATTCGGCGCCATGGTGATCATCAGCCCCTCCGGCGACCTCGCCAGCCATCCCCTCCCGGCCAATGCTGCCGATGGACACGCTTCTCAACCACCGAACATCAACTCTGCTGCAACACTCTTTGACGAACACTGGACGCAAGCAGGGAGCTCCCAGCCGTCGCCGTATGCGTCGGCACCTGCAACCTCCTTCGCCGTGTTCAACTTCAACCCCTCGTCCTCGCCACCGATGTTCTCCGAATGCATGATGAATAACTTCTTTGTGCCGCCGGCGATGGCAGAGTCATCACGCTACCGGTACCAACCGTACGTTGCGCCCACACCCTTTGCTCAAGACGCCACGCCGCCGCCATTGCTGGTGCCGATGCTGACCACGAGGGCGGAACCTTTCTTCCACCCGCAAACCCAAAGCCAGGGCGCAAACGTTTCGGCAGAGGAAGCTATGATTGTTCATGCGGTTCCAGACACGGAAAAAGATCAAGGAGACACTACACCAACTCCTCGGCGTCGCGGCCGGCCTCGCAAAAACGCCATTGTCGCCGCCGCCGCCGCCACGAAGCCTAATAAGCGTGCCGCAGTTCGGAGCGACCAAGCTACATCGCATCAGGCAGCTTCTGCCACTGCGATCTCTGGCCAAGTTCATGTCCCTCTGCCTATACCAGATCAGGCAACTAGTGTTGTCGAGGTTCAGGTCCAGCATCCAAATCAGGCAGCCCTATTAGCCACCTCCAACCAGACTGCTCAGTGTACAAACCCAATGCCGTTGGTCTATCAGGAACAATGGCAGCTGCAGCCAACATACAACAACAATACTCTAAGTACAGGGGCTCAAGCCATTGCAGTGGTCGAGCAGGAGGCGATGCCACCATACGCAGATACCTCCGCAGAAGGCGTGCGGTTTCAACCGACGGACGAGGAGCTCATCTTCTACCTTAGGCTTAAATACGCCGGGCGGGAGATGCCCGTCGACTTCTTCAAAGAGTTCGACGTCTACCAAGCATACCCTGAGAAAAGCAGAGGTAGTTCATATCATGTCAACCTCTCGATGCGATTGTTGTACGAAAAAGATTAGCGTGCCAACCCCTCTCTATTTTCTTTTTCTTTGCAGATGTGTGTGGGGTCGTGAACGGGTGCTGGTACGCGTTCTCGCCGCGGGACCGGAAGTACAAGAACGGCCACCGGCCGAAGAGGAGCGTCGTGGAGGCAGGCGGCCAACAGCTGGGCTACTGGAAATCCAACACCAAGCTGACCTCTGTGTGCAGCAGAGCTGATGGCTCCGAGATAGGGACGGTGGCGTCGCTCACCTTCCACCTCGGCAACCAGCCTCACGGGACGCAGACGCCATGGAAGATGAGGGAGTACGCCATCCCGAAGAACCAGCACGCGCCTGATGGGTCAGCCATGCGGGTAACTTTAACTTCACAATTCATTTATCTTCCTAACTTTTATGGAAGAACAACCAATCAGCATATTTAGCTCTGTATGTTTTTCAATGTTGATCCTAATTAAGCCTTTGGTGGGGAAGCGCCTGATGATAAACTACTTCTCTGTGCAGCTCAATGACTGGGTACTTTGCAAACTGTTTTATAAAGAACGAGTCATCGCTACTAGGAAAAGGGGAAGTCAATTGGGTGAGGCTGCTGAGAATGATAGTGGTGATAGTGAGTCATCAGGCGATGAAGGAGGAGATGAAAGTATACAGATGGGATCCACTGTTGATCAGACTCCTCAAGACTCTGAGCAAGATCTCCGTGTAGAGGACTACCTCGTACTTGGGTGAGATACTGAGATCTAGATTATAGAAAAAATGCTTTGTCATGCTGGATGGGTACGACACGCCTTCGAACTATAAAATGTGGATTATTTTATACGTGTTCTGAATAACATTCTAAATCAAAGTTATTAGCAGCCAACGCCCCTGTCTTTAAATTTTTGTCTGAGCAACTTTTGAACTCGGATGGTGAAAAGTTATCGTGTCCATTTTCTGAGGTTATTGACATCATTCTGATAAGGTTTGAAGCCAAATTAAATGTATTGTGTCTGGACACTGGACTTCAAGTTCATTGTAATGCACGCGTTCTGGGGACCCCCAGTGGCTACTGCCTGGCTAGTGTGGTTGAGGTCGATGCTTTGGTTGTCGTATTGATTAGATGACTCTATAGTTGTTCTCGCAAATCATTGCTTTAAGACGTGAGTTGGTTCACCCTAAATTTGTTTTGTTTGGAAGTGTCATATTTTGTGTCCTCTAAGTTTTTTTAATTAGAGGTAATTCTATGAGACTAGTGTCTCCATCATTCCGCAGCGAGAGTTATTCCCAAGAAAATAAAGGAAGATCTGTTTCGTTCTGTTTCAATGGCATATATGGAATTTGCTCAAACAAAAATTAATCCTACACATCAACCATGGACCAATTGTTGAAACTCTCACCGTCTGGCTCCTCGTCCAAGCTTCAAGCCACCCTGCCAATGCCAGGCAAGATTAGCCGTGACAGCCCAAGCCCTCAGCAACTTGTTAGTACTTTGCTAGGATCAAACCGATCAAGAAGACAAGAACGGAAAGCACGAGGAGGCTTCACCAGTTACGCGCAGGCCTGCTCAGGCAGTGGCAGTGTGGCACTGAGGTTCATGCCGGAGCAGCGGGTGTTTGTGGTTGTGCTGAACGTCGTCGGGTAAAGCGGAGGCTGCCGCGCCAGCTCGCGCCACCGACACGACGACGCCACAAGGAAAGCCACCGACACGAGGACACCACAAGGAAACAATTCAAACAGGCGAGGTCGACGCGATGCGTGATGCGGCTTGCGAGCAGCACGGCCCGTGTCCGCGATCGGACACCGCCGACGGCGGAGCGGAGGCCGCCGTTGCACGGCGGAGTTCGGGAAGACGGGCAAGTTCGTTCGGTCCGTGCAGTGCAAGGAGCAAGGTGGTCGTCACTTCAAGACACGCAGGGCCCGTCTGTACGAGAGTGTACAGAACGACCCCCTACCCACACACAGATCCAAAACGATACAGTAATTAATTTATTGGCCATCGCTCAGAATGGCGGCATTTACTCGCATTTATCAGGATTTTCTACAATTCCTTCCCAGATGGAACATTGAAACTCAGCTCAAATTGGAAAGGAGAATCGACGGCGGCTGTAGTATCACGCCAGCACGCTAGTATTTACTCGCATTTATCCAGATTTCCTACCATTTCGATCTCCCGGGCGCCGGATCATCCAATATTCCGATCCGAACGTTGGCATTCAAGCTCAAAATCAAATCGGGCAAACCATTGGTCAAAGCAAAGGAAACGAGCATCGAAGACTCGCCACCACCGTCCACCACCCGGGCTGTGTTCAGATTTAAGATTTAAGAGTGTGGATGAAAGTTTTAGATAAATAGTACACCAGAAAGCGTGTTCTGTAAGTGAGGTGAATAGAAAAACTTGCTGAAGAAGTACTAAAACAGCCCCGATTTGATGATAGAGCAGGAGCCACCAACCGATAATGGCTCTGGCCGTTTCGTTGTCAATCGCCGTCGCATCGCACTTCCCTTTCTTGAAGCCACCGCAACACCGAACAAATCCTCAATTACAAGGACGCACCACCACCCAAGCGACGGAACGGACGCCACCGCTCCCCCTTTTAAATCCCGCAGGCACCGAACGGATCGAGCTCCCCCCACCCCCCGCCGCCTCCTTCCATCCCATCCCTAGGGTTCCCAGCTTCCAGAAGACTCGAAGCGAATGGCCACCGACGAGCTCGCCACCGCCGCCCCGACCTCGGTGGGGGCCGACCAGCCCGCCGCCGCGGCGTTCTCGTTCAGCATCTGGCCGCCGACGCAGCGCACGCGGGATGCCGTGGTGCGGCGCCTGGTGGAGACGCTCACGGGGGACACCATCCTCTGCAAGCGCTACGGCGCCGTGCCGGAGGCCGACGCCGACCCCGCGGCGCGCGCCATCGAGGCCGAGGCCTTCGACGCCGCGGCCGCCACCGGCGGGGCCGCCGCCTCCGTGGAGGAGGGGATCGAGGCGCTGCAGCTCTACTCCAAGGAGGTCAGCAGCCGCCTCCTCGCCCTCGTCAAGTCCCGCGCCGCGGACGCCAAGGCCGACCCGCCGTCGGAGGAGGCCCCCGCTGCGGCTGAGGGCGAGGCGGCGTGAGGGCCGTGCAGCCATTGCGTTTTGTATTTCCTTAGGGAAATTGCATCTAGATTCTGAAATTGCCAAATTGGTGTGAAGACCGTAGCCTGTGGCTTTGGTCTGGTTTGTATGGCCTGAATGTTAGCTGTTTCCACATCTATGCAGTTCTTGTTCTTTGATGGAATAGCCCTTTCTAGTGCAATCCTGGTCCATGAGCAGGGATTATGTTCCGTTCGTCTGATGTGATCGTGTCAAGATACAATCGGGATATCTCATATCTGTCATTGATTTGCAGATCAATGTAGCATTGATCTCTATCTGGAATCCTCAAGCGACGACCTGAGGCTGAATCGGTCCAGAATTAACAAGCTCATGAAGATCCCTCCCATCTGAATAGCTACATTCTCGTTCTGAATTCTGATAGTTGAGTTTGAAATGCAACGATGGGCTATATGTGGGTTGCTTTTGATTGCAATTTGTCTGCCTGACACCACTTGTTCAAATGTGTCCTAGCTTCTGTCTTGTTCATGGTTCAAATGGATCAATACCCCGTTCAATGGCTTGAATTCCAATAGCATTTGCTGGGGCGCCCTGTATACACCAACACAAGAGAAAGAGATGGGTGTGACAAGCAACAGCATGCCAAATAATGGGCCTTGTGCTTTGTGCAATCAAGAAATGGTGACAGTGGATCTTCTCTTGCAGGTTGCGGGTTCATTCGGAGACGTGGTCCATCACCAGCTCATGAGTTTGCGGGTTCAGTGTTTATGGCCCTCTAATCGTCTCAACGACATGGATGTTTTTTGTTGCTATCAAACCAGATTTGCCCAAGGAGTACTTCGGATGCAGTCCGGTTATTGGCAATTGGCGCTGCTCTTATAAAATGAATGAATATGCATTTTTGTAAGATATATGTACTTTGGTCACCTTACTGGTTACTCCTTTAGGTCCCAGTTCAAGTTTTCTTCCAAGCTTTTGCTTTACGTTGTTTCTAGTTGTTTTATAACACTAGTTTTATTTATATGAAATGCAATCGCACATCAGACTCTCAGTACAGAACTACCGATATATACTACAATAATGTTCTCAAATAGAGATCATTGTCAGCTTCCAGCACCTTGCACACTTCCGTTTTTAAAGTAGGTGAAAACTTATAATAAACGTTGAGAGTTAGAAAGAAGATTACAGCTGTTGTCCCGGTCCCCCGAGCAGCTTCATTTTCCAAGTCGAAGACGACAAACTTGCACATCCAACCGTTCATTCTCGCACCTACATATGATTCCATGATTTGTCCAACCGTTGATCTCAAAATGTATAGTTTAGATAGACCATATAGCCACATCTACATGTGAAAAATCCACCTTGGAAAGACAGTCTTATACTTTTGTCTGTCCATTGTACCATTACAATGGCCAAGTGACTTAAAGTTTTGATTTTTTTTTCAATTGATACACAAAGTTTTTATGTTTCTGAAAATGATTGGATTGCTCTCGTACCAACAGACACAAAAAAAATTATAATGTTTTGCTGGCTTCTACTGATATTTTTTCCTGGGAATAACTGTACAACTAGCTCCTATATTATGGAATAGGTGCATTTTTGCTATCACAACCACTCGATATGAAATCATAAACATCGCCAGAGTTTTTTTCATTATAATGGAGCCATACATTAATTTATAGAATCTGTTCTCAGAATATCAATCATCATAAGAAACAGAGGAACGATTTTGCCATAGCGGCGAATTCACAATTTGAATAATCATACAAAGTGGATATTTTGTATACGAGGTTATTAATCAAACAAAAGCATTGTTGAGCGTACTAAATAAACAAGTCATGAATCGAAGGTTCATCTTGTTATTCTAGAACTAGAGAATGTGAACTACAGGATCTGCGATTATGAAACTATTGAAAAACAGTATTTAGATTAATTGTTTTAATCATGTATAACGCAAGCAAAAACACATGTATTTTACCTCATCAGCATGTTGTCAGTGTGCCAAGTTGGTGAACTAAACAAGGCCTAAAGAATATAACTGTTTATATTTACATTATATATATGAACTTAAAATATGTGTCACCGACTAAATTCAAGATTAAAATCCAATCTACTCACCTATATTATTTTCTTTGCTTCTCAAGTTTTATCAATTTCATATCGCACTTGTTTCTAAGTCTGTCTGAACTTTGTAGGGTTTACTATTATCTAGGCCTACGTTTAATATGGATTCTCCATTTTTTTTTTCAAACTTCAACGTGTATACCGAACCAAACTTGGCAGTGCTAATAAAATGCTCCCATAGTTCCATCTCTTGGGGGTAACCAGTTCGCACCGTTCTTTTCTCCTAGGCAGCGTCCCAAGCAAGTCTCCCAGGCGGCCCCAACTAGTTCCAGGCTTGCAGCTCCGGCTCGGATCGTTCGAGACCCAAGCCCCAGTCAGCTGGGCGGCGCTCCCTGCTGCCCGAACGCGAGGAGGCGGCGCCGGCGAGGACCTGCCCCACCGCGAAATCCGTCGCCCACGGTGAGCATCTCGTCGATTCCTCCCTGTTTTTGGCTTGTACACATCCTGGCGAATCTCACCGGCTGAAGAGAGGCGCGCGGCCGGGCGGAGAGGGGCGATTCGGACTCCTGGAGAGGGACGGCTGAGAGAAGCGGCGCGGCCGGCCTCCTGGACTCCCGCGCGACGGCGAGAAGGGCGTCGGGGCCGGCCTTGAGCGTGGGCCATTGAATCGGAAGGGAATCCTCATCCTCACCTGGTAGTTCATATGGTCGAATTGATTCACGTCGATTCAAGCGAGGAGGTGGCCCGGTGAGACGCGTCTGGTAGCGTTCCACCCCTGTTCTCGCAGAGCGAACTGCCACCACCGCCCAATTCCTCCCTCCCTCCCTAGTCCCTACTCATCGCAAATTCACCTCGCCTTCCGATCTCCACACAACCAATCAAGGTCCCGCTCACTCGATTCATTCTAGTTAGTTTGCTCTGATCTTCAATTTCGCGCTACGTGCAATCAGATCCAAACCTTAATTTCTGGTATCATGAGATGGATACTCCAATCAGTTCAGTTTCCATGGTTTTGATTGCCGAAAAGTGGCTAGTTTGAGGCGTGGTTTTTATTGGAGGGGAAATTTATATTAGTTCTGTGCCGCCTTCGAAACATGAGATCTCGCGTACCTAGTTCCTATCGATTTGGGGAAGGGATTAGTTTTCTTCTGACTCTGAAGCTCAGTTTTAGTGTTTTACTTTTACCATTCATATGGGTTCTATCTTGTTTGCACAAACTGTGCCTAATTTGACACTTCGTGCTATTGCAGTCTTTTGTCTAATCTCGGCGGTGTCATAGCAAGAAAAGATGGTTTCCTTTGAGATGAATGACCTCAAGAGTATGTACCCATCATCATTCTTGTCAAATTATTGTTCAGATTTTGTTCCATTTGTTTCTGATAGGATCATAAGAGCATAGAAAGCTTGTGCTGGGCAGTAAATGTGTATGTTTTTTTAGCTTTACCTCCATTTCTGCTTATGACCTTAACAATCTTAGCATGTGTCATATCACGGTAACAGTAATTTTAAGTGCATTGACTATGATACATCAGGGTATATCTTGTACTGTGTGCCTGTGTGGCACATGTAACATCACGTAACAATTAGTTTCTTCATTTTCAGTGCTTTTCTTGAAGTGTGAATTTGGGATATTTATTAGAAAGGGCATGTATAGAGATGGACTGAATCCTAGATAACATGTGTGATCCCTAGCAGTTTTTACTCTGGTTCATCTAATCCCAGCTGAGTAACTGTACCAACTGGGCAAGGCTTTTAGGCAAAGCAAAGTTAAGTTTAAGAGTATCTGCTGGATAGGCCTGTGCCACAAATCAATGCAGCTCTGGGCTGCTGGCTGGCCTCTGAAACTCTGAATTGTACTTGGATTATTTAGTTGAAAACAGCACCAGATTTGATGCTGTCATGTTGCCGTAAGGTATATGCTAGTTTCTGATTGACTGCTAGTGACATTACTGTACCTCTCCTATATTGACCATAGCAAACAAGGAACAAATACTCAACCCTTGATTATGCTGTCAACAATCACTTAGAAACCAGCTTGTTCCAGCTGAGTTCTGATGCAGTTTTTGGGTGAGTCTTGGTATACTCATCAAGTTTTAAATACCATCTTTTGAGTGGTGTGCCTGTATAAAAAAAATGTGAAGTCCGGCCACCATATGGTAGGGTCATAGGGAGCTGCTCAGTTTAGCACTTATTGCATTCAACATTCAAAGCATTATGGGAAACTTTGGCTTCCAAAATATTTGCAGTGTTCTGGAGTAGCCTTCCCGTTATTGTCATATTATGTTGTAAGCGTATGCACTGTTTAGATTTTTTTTGGGTTGTTCTTCCCACTCATTGATATTTGACTTCTAAATTTCATCTTGGCCAGAGATTGGGCTTGGCCTGACAGGCTTTGGAATATTCTTCTCCTTTCTGGGAATAATTTTCTTCTTTGACAAGGGGCTGATCGCAATGGGCAATGCAAGTTTCTTTCCATTTCTACTTTTCCTTTGAATTTATGGGAATCTAAGTTAAATTACTTGAGCCCATGGGTAATCTTTTCTCTTCATGCCATTTCAGATTCTTTTCCTGTCAGGTTTGGGTTTGACGATTGGTCTAAAGTCAACTATGCAATTCTTCACTAAGCCTAAGAATTACAAGGTTCCTCGAGCACTGTTTTTCTATAGCTGTTGCCCTTGAACATGACTAATACTGTCAAATCAACTGTTCTAATGATCAGGGTACAATCTCATTCGGTGCTGGGTTTTTCCTAGTCCTCATTGGATGGCCCTTCTTTGGCATGCTCTTAGAGGCATATGGCTTTATTGTACTCTTCAGGTTGGATACCTTATTCTGTGTTTGTTCTACTTCAAGCAAAGTTGAGACATGGCCGAAAAAGATTCAATGCTACGAAAATCATTTTGTTTCTTCCAGAACTCTTATTGTTTCTTTAAGAAAAAAAAATGTTTGTTCTTGGACACTGACTTGGATCCCATTGCAGTGGATTCTGGCCTACACTTGTAGTGTTCCTGCAGAGGATTCCTATCATTGGTTGGATATTTCAACAACCGTTTGTGACATCGGTAAGGATCTCTCCACACATAACATTCTTCATTTGTTACTGAGATAAAAGCTTGGCCAATTAGTGCTGCAAATTCTGACAACCCCAATTTACCTTTGCCTGCAGTTCCTTGACCGCTACAGAGGAAAGCGGGTTCCAGTCTAGCACCTTTTTTGCTGTATGTTACATGCAGCATAGCAACTAGCAAATGATGGGTTTTTAGCAACAGTAGCAAAATGGCTATGCGGGCGTCTGGTCGTTTTTTTTATATGTTTTTAGTTCCTTATTATAGGATTGTTCTTTGTAAATTACAGCCCCAGACTAAATCCAAGCTTGATGGTTTGTGGAGACTGGGATGCACATCCACCCTAGAGAAAGAAATGGAGTTGAACTGGCGGAGCATTGTGCTGTATCCTGCGTGGCCGAGGGCATTAGGCAAAATTGTGTTGCGTATGTGTTGCTTGTTCTCCCTCACGAACCCTCCCATCGCGGGCAATATGGCCTGTCCGTGATGATACCAATTACAAATCTGAGCAGGCCCGAACGGAGCCTTTTTTTTTTCAATATAAAACGTTGGTTAAATTTCTTTAGGTACCCACCCCCAGGTTAACCTACCTAATCTTGAAGTATAAAAAAAAAAAACCTACCTAATCTTGAGGAGCCCCTGGGCTTGTCATCCATGCGAGGACACGTGGCCAACCTTCCGAGGTCGCAGCTCTGCGTCAGAGCACCGGGAGGCTAGCATCCAGCGCCGCAGCCACGAAATCATCTCAATTACTGTCAAAAACAAAATTTGAACACAAAGAACGTGTTCAACTGTTTAATAATTCGATCGCGCAGACAAACAAGCTGCAGTTCTGCACCAAGCTCCAGCAAGTGCACAGGCCTACATTCACAGTTTGCCAAGGTGGCAATTGAATGCTAAACCAGCCATATATCGCAGAGGATAGATGGCAGCAATCAAGGCGGTTTTACAGGAAATCTGATAAATTTAGCGCCTAGAATTAGTCTAACCCCCACATATAATCAGTAAATCAAGCACCTAAATGTCCTAAACTAACCCTAAGGCTGGAATCTAGTCCGATAGGCTCAGCTTCATAGTGATCGCCTGGAAGTTAGCTACAGCATGTGCAGATCAACTGCAGGGCCTCCCTGGCTAGCATTCAGAATGACATTGTCCCAATTTGACGATCTGTGCACGATTCTTGAAGGGATGCGGTCGCTATCTTCTCCTCCTGATGCTTCATACCCATCGCTTGACGATCTTGTGAACTCAATGCCCTTGTGAGCTGAATGTGGCATGGCCCCCTGCATCTCTCCAGCTGTGGACGAAGAAATGCGAAAGGGGTGGAGATCAGGCGAGTCAAAGCTGCTTTCAGGTGATGAAGCAAGGTTTCTGGTGGATCCTGCAGTACTCGGTTGGAAAGCACTTCTTGCTTCAAGCTGTAATGGGGCTAAACTGCCGGACATTTCCATGGCTGCGTCACCAAAGTTGCTTTCAGAGCCACTTGCAGATAGAGTTGCGAGAGGGTCCAAAGAAAGTTCAGCCGGAAAACCTCTTCTGTCTGGTCGTCTCTTGTTGCTGAGCTTGTGATCTGGTTTGCCGCCATTTTCTGGAGCATCATATTTTGCAATTGGCTTCAGGATTTTGGATTTCTTCCTTGCCTCCGCAGCTGCTCTAGAAACTTCCTCAGCATTAAGGCGTGCCAGTGTCCATGGACTGATTTTCACTCCTCCAGTTTTTGTCCCTGCTCCTTCCTCTTCCTTCATTTTCTTACTGCCCGAGTTCTGTGACATGCTGGCCTCTGGGGGGATGACATCAAACTGTGAAAGAATGGAGAAAGCAATAAACATCAACTGTTAACGATGGAAATAGGATAGCGGGTGCCGCATGGGTATATCTTTATCCTTTTGGTTACATCAGTTTTTTGATAGAAATGAGCCATTATGACATACCTGGTCTTCTAGGAATAATCGTGGTGGGGTGCACCATGAACCACGGTGAAGTGGTCCAAAAGAACTGGCTGCACTAAATCCAGTAACAGAGCTTATAATAGACATCTGAGGACTTTGATGTTCAGGAACCCCTTGTTCTTCCTGCTCCCTCAAAGCTATGATGTAATCATATGTGCTAATTCCCTGAACACACATGGAATTATGGAAATGATGTATATCAATTTAACCTCAAGCTATATGGAAAAAGGAATGAGTCCAAATGCACATATTCCTCCACTTTTCTAGCAAAACCATATGACGAATTATAGCAACTCGCATTGTGTGACTGATTTCAGTAGAAAATTTGACCAAACAATTGACTATGTGGCATCATCACTGGGACAACGGAAGAGTGGCTGTTGTTCGCATTAAGGAATAGTTACTTTTGAGTTTTATTAAAATATCCATTCAGTAGATCATGAAACAGTGCAAAAGAGTAGCAATTAAGAATGTCAACTCTGGAAGCAGGAAAAGAATATAAAGGAGAAGGAACAAACACAAAATTGCAAGCATGTCTGTTGTTGCCACTGTGCTATTATTCAAGGATCTTAAGTTAAACCTCAAGAGCAACTTACCTTCTTGATAAGAAGAATGTGGAAGCATAAAAGTTGAGCTAGTGGTATGGTTGCAACCATTGCTAAAATGGTGCAAGTTGCCTGAAAAAAATAAAGTATCAAATTACATGTAAACATTTCAAAGATAGCTGTTTCATTTTTGTGATGCCAATGAATTCTGTGAACTTCAATGCATTGGACATTTATTAAACAAGGAAAATATGAACAATTTGGTCAAACTCACCACAACAATTACAAAAGCTACCGTTGAGAAGCTGCTTCCCAACTTTGTGACAATCTGCCTAGAGAATTCTCCTCGCTTAACAATAAACAGAATCAACACAAGAGCTCCTGATAACCACTGCATCACAAGCTGGACCAAGTTGTGCAAACCATGAAAACTTGTCAATGATCTACCAGAATCGAAAGGACATGTAACAGCATTGCTACTACAAGCAGTACATATTGCAATAACACACAGGTCGTTACATTCAGTATGTCAATGACATAATGCACAATGCTCTCTAAATTCAAAATCTTGTCAGTTTTTCAAGAGAAAACACTTACTAGGATAACTGCAGAAGCCATTAGAACAAAGAACCCTTTGTAGTTCCTTTTCCCTATGCAATTGTTAAGCCACTACAAAAGAACAAAGGCAGTAGATGAAATACCATCAGTAACTATGAGCATATAAGACTACAATTCTTATGATAATTTATATTTCTTAGTGTCAGGGAAAAGAAAAGAAGAATCAATCTTACTCTGCAATGATGATCAAAGCCGTCAACACACTTGTCACACACTCTGCAATGCTTACTGTTCTTTAAAACCTGCACATTTACTGTTCTTCAAAACCTCGCGATAGTATCCGAAATTCAAAAGGCTAATACTTTATGCTATTATTTGTATAATTATAAGATATAGAAATATTGAAGATACTAAGTCACTAACATAGATCACAAAAGCATCAGACCATCTACTTTCCATTCCTCTTTAACCATTCACCTACAAATTCAGTGCATACTTAAACAAATGGGTAGACCCTTTTATCGTTTAACTGGAAGACACCAAAATAATGCTACTGGAGGGCGCTTGCAATTTCCAACATACCCATCACATATTGACTATCATTACTACGAAATTGGAAACACACGTGCATTTGATTCAAACTACTGGCCATTCCATTTTTCTGAATTCGGTTTAGTTAGTTTCAGTAATTTCTAAATTTTCGTGGGCTGCCCTCACAAAATTAGTATATTAATTACAGCATGTGAACTCTCTACTGAACATCAAGCTCAATATTAGGAAAATTTAAGGTTTAAACAAGAAGGCACTACCTACCTGCCTTTCATATAAGCTCATGTTAAAACTTCCTTTATCGAAAAAATATAAGCTCATATGAGAGTAAGCATAAATTGCTGAGAGTAAATGTGAAACTCACTGTACAGATTTCACTAAATTTTTGGATAGTCTGCCAGTGACCTTAAAAACTAAAGTTTTCTAGTTGAGCGGGCAGACCATCAGCTTGAATAAACATAACAGGGGGCACTGATTTTCGTGGAAGTGTGCAAGTGCAATACACTTTAAACAATGATGGATAGGAGAAAGAACCCTAAGCAATACTCTAGGTTTTAATCTGATAACATATTAACATGCCATGAGTAACACTTGTTTGTATTAAACAGCCCCAACGGAGTATATATAAGTACATGAGCTCAATACAATGAATAGGAAAAGGTCTTGTTAAAAATACCTCTGCTTCGCATAAGCTGCAGAAAAACATGCCTTCTTCACATATGTTCTGTTCTGAAGGTTGATTATCGGAATGGAGGCATCGCTTGCAAAGGTAAGAGAATGGGAAACAAACCAAGCAAAGCATTTGAGAAAATCTGGGCCCAGAAGGTGAATCCTTCCTCTCAAGCATGCTGCTCAGTTTCTCACTGTTATCAGCAGTACCATGCTTTCCATGGTTATCTAACTTCAGATCCTTTGTTGAATAAAAAATGCCCGGGTCTCCAGGATTTGTTGCGGCGCACCATATGTATAACACAACAACACATGTAATCTGCAAAAGAAGAGATTCATCATTTCTAGATTAAATTGTGAAATCACTATCAGTGAGTAATTATATAGCCTAACTGACGGCATTTCATCATTCTTTTCCTTTCATTAGAAGATATGCGCAAATATGCAAAGCAGATGACATTCTCTAACTTTTGCAAAAAAAAAAGGAAGAAAAAAAAAGATGACATTCTCTGTCAATACTCAATACTTGAACTTGCAATGCCTGGTGGGCTGAGTACCTAGAACAGTAAACCGCAAAGAGGGCAACCAGCGAAACAAATACATAATGCTAGATCTATGTTTAATTGAGAATTGAATATCTCAAAAAGGACAGGGACCTCACCAAAGGAGTGTAGATAGCCATGGCCACAATCTGGAAAGGCTTCGTCCCCACGAACGGCACGAAGAAGACATAGAAGGCGAAACCCAGTGCGGAGAACACAGCAATCGCCACTACCTGAAGTTTGTCAGTTGCAGACCACAGTAATAGAATGCGTGAGTGGCAAGGAGAGCAAGAACACGGCGAGGAAGAGGAAAATGGATGAAGCCGCAAGTACAACCCCGCGCGCTGAGCGGACTATACCTGGAGAGGGTGGTAGGGCAGCTGCCACCCGTGCTTTCTCATGGCGGATTAACCCCCAATCCCTGCACTCCAAGGACGACAGGACGCCAATGCCGCGGCCTACCAAGAAGGAGAAGGGAACCAGGATGTCTCACGAACCATGGCTTTTCTTTCTCAACCGCCCATCTCCAGACACCATGAACCCAGAGGTTGCGGAGGAGCAACCAAGAACCAGCAGGGAAGGGAATGTTGCTTGGTTCCGCCCGCGATAATGGCGAGGGGCAGAGGGGAGAGTGGGTGGAGGGAGCATCCAATGCGGCGTCTCGGGGAGTATGACGACCGCGCTGCGCCTGCGCGGCTGCCCGTCCCTCCGGGCTCCGGCGGCTCTGGGATTTATTGTGCAGGGCGTAAGCAGAAGCGTGCTGCGTCGTTGGTAGTGTCCTCTCTTTCTTGCTTGCTAACAGTTCTATCACGTACTGTTAAAAAAACCAGTTCTAACACATCGGTCACTAGAAAATTAGGCACCCTTTCTTGTGCTACTGTACAGAACAGGTCATCCGATAGCATTATAACGATATGCAAATTAGATAATCCGAATTTGATATTGGGGGACAGTTCGAGGTTAGATATGGTGTGATTGGTTTGGGACTAAAAGTTGCCCAACCCAAATCAGAGCAAACTCATAAAACTTGGTACTTGTTTGGTTTGGACTTTGGAGTCAAAGTTGCCCAACTAAATGGTCTTCTAGAATTGTTGCCTAAGCTTTAGCATGGTTTACCCATATTTTTGTACTTTGGTTTCCAAACTTTGTACGAGCCGTTAAATTTTACATGAAAACAGTTTGGTACATGAGAGTTTAGTGTTTAGATAGGGGAAGGAAAATTACCTTTTTTATTGGGATGCGTGTATGTGAGGAGGATGAATAGGAGAGGTGGAAAAATAATTTTCTAGAAAACGTGTTATGTGAGGGGATGAATAGAAACTAAAAAGTATTTTTTGCAATTTAACAGCCTTTTGGCTGGGAGTATGGGAGAACCTTTTAAAACAATGGTGGGATAGTACATGCTACTACGGTAGTGCTAAAAAAACACGCCCCTCACAGAACACGCATCCCTAAAAAAGGAACCCTCACATAACACGTATCCTAGAAAAAAAATTATTTTTTTCTCCACCACAACTAAACACGGCCATGAGCTTCCCGGCCGTTACGGAAGAAAGCGCCTAGGCATGAGCCTCTCTAGCCCTGGATTCCTGCACAACAGCACAAAAGCTTTTCTCATCCCTTTGCCACCATCAGAAAGGGTTTTAACGCAAGCATCACAGTGTGCGTGTTCCGTGACTTCATATAACTATGTTTTAGGAGAAACTTACAATACATGTTACATGGTTAAGGTTAGATTGTGAAAAATACACAAAACATGCACGCGCACACACAAACACACCACATGTGCAAAAAAAAAAAAAAAGAGTTTACGCAAAACAGTTTAGTGCTTGAGATAACCCTGCGAAGCATCACGGGAGAGTACACACTTGCTGGACAGGAAGAGTACCGCAGTGCGCAAATTCAACAAGACAACAATCTTTCCGGCCATCACGGGAGAAAACGGCGAGGCACGAGCCTGCCGGTCTGCAACCCTGAATTCCGGCGCATGAGCCTTTTGCCAATGCAGGAAGGAACTGTCCCCCTCTGTTACACAACCATCACGGTGTACTTCTTCCATAATGATTGATGACATACTCTAGACAGGAAACTTTACAAGTCTAACATACAATTAGACAGTGAACTTCCAAGAAAGAAATTGTAGACAACAAGAACTTAGCACTACGTTAAACAACTTCGGGTGACACCCGCCATGCTGGGTGGGCGTGTCCAAAAGCCGCGGGGAGGAGCTCGTCTTTTTTGCAGCCGAGGCGAGGCGAGGCGCGCTATGGGCTTCAGACAGCCGTCAGTGCCTGAGCTTTCGGCCGCCTCAAAGCCGCGTGCGGCGTGCCTACCCTGTCGTCGCTTGCGCGAAACTGCGAGCGGTGTTGGCGCGGCCTGCGAGCGCAGCGGCGTCAGGCCGTGCCGGAGCGATGGATGGCGCGCCGAGCGGGGCGGGGGAAGGTTGCGGTTGCTGCTGCGGTGCTGCCTGCGAGGACGGAGGCGTAGGCGCGTAGCATGGAATCGGGGCGTGCGAGGTGGAGGACGACAGAGGTAGGGGCGCTTGGCGACCTGGGGTGGTCCCAGGCTTATTTGGCCACATTAGATATTGGTGGACATGAAAATGCAATTTTTTTTTGCTTGGATCATTATTTGGAGGTTTAATGACTCAAGTAATCGACTATATATCCAACTATAGCTCAATGTTTACTTTCACCTACATGATGGATTGATGGGTGCAAAATTTTAAAAACATACATAAAAAAGAGTTCTTAGAAATTGCTCAGAAAAGACGATGATCAACTATTCCATCAGGACATGACGAATGATAGTGAACAAGGTCTAATTGACATGTTAAAGTTAAACCAATGCAGTGAAACCACTTCTCTGAGTCAGATGCATAACGGCCTCCCCCGCCCTCTTCTCCGAGTCAAACTTCCCAAACGGCAGAACCTGCCACTAGATAAAGAAAAAGAAAGACACCAGCTCCAAACTGCAATCTTACATCCACTACTCATAATTTCATATAAACTATCAATAACGTAGGAGGTCCAGCAAAAGTGTATATATGATCGCCCAGACCGGTATCCATCCAATTATAACAAAAAAATACAGGTTCGAAACATACCAGCAGTAATTGTTCAAAACGAATACCCAGAAACTGGAACCAAAGTAAACACCAAGGAAACTAGTCGGTGTATGAATCATCAAGGTGCAGGTTGTAGAGTATAGTACTTAGGCCATACCTACCAGTCTCAGTATAATCCAGCAAGACTCTTGCTGGCTCGTACGTCAGATCGGAACCCTTCGGATAACAAAACTGGAAGACAGTACTCTCACAAATTTCCATCCCTTCTTGAGATAGCTTTAGAATTACGGTGTTTCTCTGCTATCTGCAGTTCTGCACAATAAAGTATGTGACAGTTTTTTTTTACAAGGAATGTCCATCAGTGATTTAAGCTTCTACGAGACCTTTACTTTGTGCTTTCTTCTTCCCGCCTTTTACAGCCTTTGAATTTGTTTGAGCAGTCTCTTCCGTCTCAGTTTCTATCCTGGCAAAGACTGGCTTTGGCTCCATCATTACCTGACCTGCTTTTAAGCCTCCCCATTTTGTATCCTCCTAAGGACATTCAAAGTGAATATTCTTTTATCATATGAGGATGCTATATATTTCAGGGGATGACCATAAAATACTTGAAATGGAAATGAGCATATATATCTGGTAGAACATACCCATCTCAATAGCCTAAATTGGTCTTCCGTGAAACCAAGCTGTGAATAAATCCTCAGCGAGAGGCTTGGGGCGATAGGACATAGCGCAATCGCAATTATTCTCATTGTCTCTAAAATAATTACAAGATCCTGTAGATAAGTGGAGAGACAGAGATAAGAGAACAGGTCATATCTATAATCCACTCACCTTTCAGACAGGAATACTGTGTAGATAAGTGTAATTTCATAATTATGTGTAGCATTGCCAAAAAAAAGACAGCTGAACTCAAAATTGCATATTGATTCATCCAAATATTTCACAACAATACAACAAATAATGTTGGAAATTAATGAGTAGCTCCATGTTTCATCAAATAGCATTATCTAGGTCACTAGCAACCACTAACACATTTTAAGAAATCTTAAGCACAAATAAGATGTATTGCTGATGTTTTTCGTAGCAGGGAATAACATAGCGCATAGTGAAATCAGGGCTAGCAACACGAGAATTGTGATTCTGGAAGATCTAAACTCACTTCTACAGCAATTAGGTTTCGCAAATGACATCTCAAGCATACATGAAAAGCTTATAAACAATAGTTTCAAATGTTTACCTTTGCAGCTTTTTCAGTACTCTCACCCCCTTTCTTGAAACAGGACCATGGTGCTTGCTCATCAATGTACAAGTTTCCAAGGTTACCAATCTCTAAAACCGATTCACATGCTGATGACAGCAAAAGATTTTCATACTGGTGTTTTGCCTTGTCCACCTGTACAAGTAATTTTCACTGTGATACTACTATATTAACAGATACACAAAACTGGAAATGTGGTATTTATTAGGGAGATAATAGCAGACAGTGGTCTGAAATATCCACATGTATATGGTTCTGAATAACAGATGGAACCAACACATGCTGACAATCCTCACCACTTAGGTTCTCGGCTTCTCGCCTCATACTAATAGGACAAATGGCAAATCCATAAATCATAACCAGTCACCTATGGTTCTCTTTTTTCCGTATGCTAAGAAATAAAACTTACAAGAGATTACACACATACTGTAGTGTCGGTGTACGCCCAACAGATTATGGGAGTAGACACCAAGCATATAGATATTGTAAACCAGAGAACAATTTGTTACTATAAGAAGTTTTGAGCTTTACTGATGAATAATATGGATTTATTTCAGCAAAAATATATTTGTATTTAGACTTTAGACCTTATATTTACTAAGCCTTTCTATAGGCTGTTTCAAACATACTAGACTCTATATTCAACCATAACACATGGATTATGATTTAATCCTCCATTCATCTCATAGACCTACTTACCAGGTTTTCTACATTTTCTCTGAACGGGATTCCATCCGCTGCAGCAATCGAGTCAAACGCTAGTGTGGATTTACAGTTCTTTTTTAGAAGCCCAAGTGTACGATTAAGGAGATTTCCTATTCAAATGTGTAAAATGATATCATTATCAACACATAAACATGCATAGTTAAAAAAAAAAAGGAATGCTGAATGAACAAAGAAGGCAAAAGGTACAATAAGTTTTAGCGAACATAAAGAGTATATAAATGTTACAAAAACAAATAAACTAGAGTAAAAATACCAATTGTGTTAGCAAGGTGAGCATTGACTATATTGATAAAGCGCTCTTCTGAGTAGTCCCCATCATTGCCAAATTCTACTTCCCGCAAGAAGAAGTACCTAACAGCATCAGCACCAAATCTTTCAACCAGATCTTTTGGTTCAAGTGTGTTGCCTAATGACTTTCCCATCTTCATGCCATCCTACAATTTTAAAAATACAAAACATTGGTGTATGAAATAAGAGCAATTCAATGAGGCAGGGCGTATCGTGAGATAAACTGAACAATATCATTTTTAGCAAGTAAGGTATAGGGTATACTACTATCGAAAAAGTAAGATTCAGATTATAAAGTAAAAATAATGTGTTGTAAGGTAGAGATGCTATTGCATGGGATGCAGAGATCTGAAGGCCAATTCAGGATCCACAAAATATTGAACTGTGAACAAATATATCCAATGACGTCATGCTACTAACACTAAATTTTCAAAATAGGAAAAAGCTACAGAGATAAGGCAGGAATAAGGATGGATAAGTAAACTACAAAAAAAAACTAATTTTTCATCAATAGATAGACAAAAATTTATATGGGCAAATGTATGTACTACCCTCCTCAAATGTAGATACAACAAAAATGTATGTAGTATAATAGCAGGAAAAGCAATTTAAGGAAATATACCCTCCTCAAATCATTATCTTTTTCTTTAGACATAACAATGGTCACTCTTTCACCCATTATTATTTACTTAAAGTACAGTGCTATATTGTTGTCAGGGCTGTAGAAATGGAAACAGGAATTTCAAATAAGTAGGTTCACCTTTGTCAAGAATCCATGACCAAAAACCGCATCAGGAACACTTATCCCTGCTGACATTAACATGGCAGGCCAGTACACTGCATGAAACCGCAATATATCCTGAGGTACGTGCACACAAACACAAACTCATCACAACCATAATCTATGGACAACTTTCTTTGTAAAAAGAACAATGGTACCATTGCCTACGTTACTGGCCAGCTCTAGGATATATGTAAGCTTTGCATGAATTGCATTTCGCACTGGAGAGGGAATAAGAAAATATTCGAAGCAGTCGATAAATATAAACAAAGTTCTCAAGCACACATAAATGGCAAGTGTTATAGGCATGGGGAAACAAATAAAAGGCAACTAGATTAAACATACGAGAGCAAAGGTTCTATTCTATCTAAGAGCCAGCATTGTCACTTTAAAAAAAACTAAGAGCTGCTTCCTACGAAATTGTTTCAGCTGGGAACATTAAACTGGGTTCTATTTCAAAAATGGGAAGGAGTGGGTGGTGAGAGCATCTTTGAAAAAAGTAATCTATATACAAAGAGCTAAGTGCACCATTTGATGTTAGTTGATTCATCTGTAGAACAGAATGGAGTTCATGCTGATTTTTTTTTAATTCAAACATATCATTGCATATTAACAGTATTTTTTCCCTTTAAAAGATATAAGTTACACCCAACTGGCAGTCTGGTATTCTCCAAGTTCAAATCCATTTATAAGAATTCCTTAGCATCAAATGCATTAATTATATGAATGATAAGAGATGCCCACAGTACAGGAACATGAATGCTTGCTATAAAAAACGCTTGGAACAAACCTTTCCTATCAAGTGCAGGGAAGCAGGCCAACCACAATCAATAGCTTGTTGCAAACTTGCCTGCTCACCATCATCTATTAATGCAGAAATATACCTGCAAAAACAAAAATATGGAACAGTCAGAGAATACTAAAAAAAGGGTAAGAAATCAGTGTACTAGAAAAAGAAGATCATTATGAGCGCATAGCAATTGACAGGTACAGTAAATAGAAGTTGAATATCTGCTATACTTGCATGATACCAATAATAAAGATGAGTTGATGGCACAAGTATACATATACAACAGCATTTGACTAAAATATGCAAGTCTCCATTCATAGTCGCTGCAAATGAGCAGGTGGGGGGAATCAAGAAACATACCCTAATAGAGCATCAAACCACACATATATTGTCTGCTTTGTGTCATTTGGCACTGGAATGCCCCAGTCTACAGATGCACGGGAAATAGAAAAGTCTCTCAATCCACTTTTAATCCAGCCTTGGACCTACAAGCTGTGTCTCCATGAGACAGACTAAAGAACATGTATATTCCAAAACAATAAAAATAAGCATATTCAAACAGCAAGATCGACAAGTAACAAAGCATCCTAGGTTATGTTGTAAGTTGGAAACAAAACATGAATGTTTTGCTCCAAAACAGGAGACTTGAAAAACATGTTGGCTCCCATTCCTTATTTGCAAAATTTCGTAATCCCTTGTTTGCCATAGAGGTCCCAACAACACAGGGGCACACCTGTCACTGACAGTGGTAAATAAGGGATTGGACAAAATTTTAAAGTCAGGAAACAAATTTATCCTTGATCTTTTTCATTATGCAAGAAAATAATGACACTATCTATTGCAAATTTGATAAAATCAGAATAAAATATGATCGTAGAACAATTAATTAAAGCTGGCCAGCCATTTTTTGAAGCGACAACAGAATTTGTTAGGTGGAAAACATTATCACTATCATAAGAAACTTGCTTTCGATATGCACCTGCACTGATGTGCATTTGTACATACTACATAGAGGAGTCAAGGTAAGCCTCCTTTCTAACAGCGACGAAAAATTTCAAGCACTGGGACTGGTTTGCATTCATAATCAATTATGTATTAATCTTAACTGCATAACTAAAGTACACAAAGGAACAATCGTGGCTTGCAGAGCCCCTTCACCATCTGTTAACAACCAAGTCTCCTTTTTTCCTATATAAAGCAATGCTGGTGGTTTGCGTTTTTAAAAAGATCTGGTAAATTTTGTGATCTTAGTGCCCATCTTTAACCTAAGCAGGATCTGATTGGAGTCACTGCTTGACATGATACCTATAAGAAAATGTACAGCATCAATTTTCATTCAATATGCCAACAGCACTTTACCCAATGAAATTTCCTGGTTTGGTTAGTACAATACAAATATGATCGAGAAAATTGTAGCAAAGCTTCATGAAGACAACAAAAATTGTGCAAAGCTTCATGAATAAATATGTCAAATTAGTTTTTTAGACTCTTTTCCTTGTTTGTGCTCAAATCATCCAATAAGTCTGTATCTTTTGCATAAACAGTCCACAGTTTCCACAACTGCACCACAGTTTGCATTGATATACAGTAACCCAATAGTCATAGAAAGACAGAACGAAGCATATAATGAATAGGAATAAAACCTCACCTCATTCAAGCGGTGAGAAGGCCTTACAAAATCAGGATTTCTTGCCAGCAGCTCTTCCAACTTATGCTGGTATTTTGACAGGGCAAAGAAATAATTATCTTCTTTTCTTGCTACACAAGGTTTTAAATGCACAGGACAACTATTGTTTTCGCCCAGCTCTTTTTCATCCTGCACCCAGTTGAAGATAAACATTACTACATGTACTAACAATGAAAATATGGTTAATCTACTTAAGTGCAATTGGCATAATGTAATTGCATAACACAAAACAATTAGGAAATTAAAATACACCACATAATAATATAGTGCACATCCCTATCTTTATTGGCACAGCAAAAGCCCTGCACTTTAGCACTCTTAATTTTGTCTGGTTGTTTAAAAGGGTGACTTAAGAAAGAGTAGGCGTGGTAGCTAACATAGACTTCAGCCACTAGACAGCAAACCCGATTAGTAGGTACAGTAAATTATAAAATCACAGCATAATTAAATATATCAGTATCGACTATATTTGAATTGATTAAAAAGGACTTGGTACTACATAAGAAAGTTGAGACAGAACCCTACCTTGTACTCCTCACAGCTCACACAATAAAGTCCTTCATAGTCAGCTCTATATATGTCACCACTGTTTAACACTCTAGAATAGAATTCATTGACAACAACCTCATGTTTATGATCAGTTGTGCGGATAAACTTGTCGTATTCTATGTCTAACTGCAAGAAATGTGAAACAAATTTGGAGGACTATAGTGAGCTCATGATTTACTCATAGTCAAACAGCAGTGCAAACTGAAACTTGGTCTTATGGTCGTACATCATCCCAGAGTATCTTATACGAACTTGAAATAGCATCGCAATGCTCCTTTGGGTTTCTGCCACTAGCCTCCGCTGAAGTGGCAATTTTCTCACCATGTTCGTCTGTTCCAGTAATAAATATAACCTTCTTCCCTAGCAACCTCTGCAACCACAGAAGCATCATCAACATACTACTAGATAGCGAGAGTTAACTGAAAGAATGTAAAATTCAGCTCATTTCTGATAGCTCAATTAGTCAAACTTAGATACCCAATCAGTTAACTGAAATAACGTAAAATTCAGCAGACCATATTGTTAGGTGTCCACTACAGTAAGATTGCAAGCCTATCAAGCTTCAATGAGGGCGCAACTAGAGACTGACGTGGTATTAAGGCATGCCAATGAACTCATATCCGTATATGGAAAATATAGAGTCCCTCTATCCCTTCAAGCAATGCATATGCAACAGAGTAGTGCATCACTACCTAATCATCCAAAGGTTAATCTCGTCATAAAATTTAACACAATACCACAAATGACCTTCACAAAACGTGTTTGTACCCATGTTTTTTTAGTCATGTTTGTAAAACATTACTTTACCCAGAAATGCTTGCAAAATATTAATGCTTTAGTGCGGGAGGACACGGATGCGCAAATTGCTGCCATTTTACCCGTGCATGTTCCCAACTCTGACCCCCAAACTGATCGAAACACAGCGATTGCAGTCGTACGAGGAGAAGGCTTGCCTGGAAGCGGGCGATGGCGTCAGCGGCGATGGTGGTGTAGGCGCTCCCCATGTGCGGCGGGGCATTGACGTAGTAGAGTGGCGTGGTGAGCACGTAGGGCTCCGGCGCTGAGGCCGCGCCGGGGGACGACGAGACGGAGGTGACGCAGCGGCCGGGGACGCGGCGGCGGAGCGCAGGGACGAGCGTCCGGGGCTGAGGCGAGGCAAAGGCGAGGCGGCGGGCACCAGCGGCGAGGGAGGAGCAGGGGGCGCCGAGGAAGGCCCGCCCGGCGGCCATGGCGGTCGAGAGCAGAGGAGCAGGCAGATGGGATGGGTTGGGGAGGGGTTTTGGGTCGCGTCGTTCGTGAGAAGAGTGTGGATTGGAGGGAGAGAGAGAGAGAGAGAGGGGGTCGTCGTTGTGGAAGCCAAGTGGGCTGGGCTGGACCACGACAGATGCTTTTGGGCCGGCAGCAATTAGTTTGTTTTTTTTACCATGGCGGCAATTAATTTTCGTTGTGTTTCTCTACATGATCGCGATGTTATTAGAGCACGAGCAGTTAGTAAAAATGAGATATGCCCTGCCCCCAAAAAAAAAAGGAAGTAAAAATGAGTCTGTTTCCCTAGAATAATCCATGATTTGGTAATTGGTAGATCTTGTCACCTTGACCAAGGCCATGCCAAAGATGTGTCCTAAATGTAAAATCCGGACAGCATGACATCCAATACACTGAAAAACAGCTCGCTCATTCGGCTCGGTCGAAGGAGACGAGCTGGCGGGTGTTGGTCCAGGGCTGCTCGTACACGACGGCGTTGTACGTGACGTTCTGCCCGGCGAGGTTCACGGCGTCGATGCGCAGCCGGTAGTTGTAGCCGGCCACGAGCAGCCTCTCGCCGCCCGCCACCCTGCCGAACCTGAGCCCGTCGCTGGCGCGCTTGACGTGCTCCGCCACCGCCCACGCGCCGATCTCCTGGACATGAGCGTCGTTGACGTCGCGGATGACTCCCCACCCCCCAACGAAGAATTCGCCACCGCGCACGCGCCGATCTCCTGGATGCTTGTATATGTATATATTTGTACCACTACTAGCCTCCGCTGAAGTGGCAATTTTCTCACCACGTACGTCTGTTCCAGTGATAGATATATCCTTCTTCCCTAGCAATCCCTGAAACCACAGAAGTGTCATCAACAGACTATTAGATAGTGAGCATTAAGCAACTGAGTCAAAGTGTTAGCTTAAACTGTTTGGGAAAATGATACAAGCTGGTAAAGTGGTAACCCATAGAAATGGATGTAAAACGTTTCTATACTTTCGATAAAAGAAAGTGTCTAATGCCAAGGTCTTTAGAAGCAAAGATGAACCCAACTCTCAAGTTTTTGCTCAATGGCATGATGATCTCCTCTGATCTCACAGATGCAAGACGTCTTCAGACACAGATAAACTAGTTCTGTGGAGTAACTTCTTCTCCGCAGAGTAGGAAAATAGGGTAGTCGTGTTCTTCTCTCCCTCTGTTTGTACTTCCTGCCTTTTGTTTTTTTACAGTTGTTTCTTGAATTAATAAAATTTCAGGTAACCTAGGGTTGCCACTGTTTGCCTAAAAAAATAAAAGAAAAGAATGTGAACCTTTAAGAAGCAACTGAAGTCAAAGCATTACATTCTGATAGCTCAATCAGTCAAAAATAGATACCAAATCGGTCGATAGAAAGCATGTAAAATTCAGCAGACCATGCTGTTCTGTGTCCACTACAGTAAGATTGCAAACCCATCAAGCTTCAACGAGGGCTCAACTAGAAACTGACGTGGTATTAAGTTATGACAGGGGTTATTTAGGCTAGACAGGTATTTTTACGCCCTCAACACCCGACTTTTTTAACCACCTAATCAAGGCAAACGACCCACATCGACCTCCCTTGTTTACTAGCTCCACCCTCCTCCCTCCCTGGCTTATCCCTTAACCCGATGCTGCCCCTCCACCCCCTCCTTGCCATGTCGGCGCCAACGAGCCAACCCTCCCTCCATCCACTCCCTTAAGGTCATTCGAGTTCCGTTCCGCCATTCGCCCATGCCTCCACCAACACCTTGCCATGCCAGTCTTGACGGCTCCGCCGCTACCGTCTCGACCACTACCGGCTACACCAGTGCTCACCTCTGTCGCCTCCACAGCGCAATAAGGGGTCGATCCCCTAGCCCGCCACGGCGCCACCTAGCTTCGGCAGCGCCACGACGCCTAGGTAACCCTGTCAGACAACCATCGCCCCGGAGCTTGACCGCCACCACTGTCGGACAACCATCATCCCGGAGCTTTCCTCTCTACACTCTAGGCCCTAGGTAACCCCCGAACCTTAACCTGCCGCTCCCGGCAAAGCTAAAGAAGAAAGTGCCGGAGGGAAGAATGGTAAATCGAGTGCCAACAACTCAAGAAACGCTCAGCGCCCTATTGCAATTAACTCGTACTATCGGTGTATGGGAAGTGTAGAATTCTTGTATCCCCTCGGGCAATGCATGCATGTGCAAAAGAATATCATCCAAAGGTTAATCGTGTCATAAATTTACCACCGTACCACAAATGACCTTAACAAAAACGTGTTTGTACACATGTTTATAAAACATTACTTTACCCAAAATTGCTTGTGAAATATTCTCTCTATTTCAAATTACAATTCATTTAACTTTTTTGACACTAAGTTCATCCGTCTACTTATTAAAAAAATTATGCAAACATAGTTAAATTTAAGTCATTTTTAAAGAACTTTGATTAATAAAGTAAGCCATGAAAATATTATGTCTTGCAAAAAAAAAAATAAACAAGACAAACCATCAAATTTGAGATATAAAAGTTAAACGAATTGTAATTTGAAAGAACGAGTATTAGTATTAGTGCTACAGGGCCACGGGCCACGGATGTGCGAATTGCTGCCATGTTAATGTTAGTATGAGCGATTGCAGTCGTACGAGGAGAAGGCTTGCCTGGAAGCGGGCGATGGTGGTGTAGGCGCTCGCCATGTGCGGCGGGGCATTGACGTAGTAGAGTGGCGTGGTGAGGACGTAGGGCTCCGGCGCTGAGGCCGCGTCGGGGGACGAGTGGACGGAGGCGACACGGCGGCGGAGCGCAGGGACGAGCGCCCGGCGGGGCGGAAGCGAGGTAAACGCGAGGCGGCGGGCTACAGCAGCAAGGGAAAAGCAGCGGGCGCCGAGGAAGGCCCGCCCGGCGGCCATGGCGGTCGGGACAGGACTACAGGAGGAGCAGATGAGGGGTTGGGGCTGTGGAGGGATCTTTGGGCTTTTGGGTCGCGTTCGTGAGAGAGAGAGGTCGTCGTTCTGGGCTACTAGACTGGACCGGACCGGACAACGATGGATGTTTTTGGGCCGGCGGCAATTAGTTTTTCTTTTTACCATGGACGGCAGTTAGTTTTCGTTGATTACCATGATCACGATGTTATTCGAGTCTTGGAGACAACTTAAGCCGTTAACTTCCTCCTAAAAAGTTAAAAGGAAAAAGTCCATTTTTGGCCATTCAACTCTTGCTTCAGTTTGGTTTTGGCCATCGAACTCCAAAACGGGTATCTTTGACCATCTAACTATCAAAACCGTTCAAATTTGGCCATCGGGCTGTTTTGATGAGTGGTTTTAACTTTTTTTATTTACAATTTAGTCCTTAAATCTTAAAATGATTATTACTTTTTGCTCGTACCTCCGATTTAGGTGATTTTTGTGGTCACGTGTTACTAACGGTGAGCACTATATTTTAAAGTGATATTTATACTATTTTATCACTATTTGTTATATTATTTTTTTGTCATAAGAAAAGTAAAACAAATAATTATAAAATAATATAATCAACATTTAAAAGATAAAGTTCATCGTTATGAATGCATGACCACTAGAATCACTTAAATCAGAGATTGGAGAAAAAAAATAATAATCATTTTAAGATCCAAGGATTAAAATGGACTAATTTAGTGCTTTTTAGTCCTTGGATGTTAAAATGATTACTATTTTATTCTTGCATCTCCGTTTTAAGTGATTCTAATGGTCATGCTTTTGTAACGATGAACTTTACATTTTAAAATATTTATTATATTATTTTATAATTGTTTGTTTAATTTTCTTATATTATTTTTTCTACACGACGACCAAAAAAATGATATAACAAATAGTGATAAAATAGTATAAATATCACTTTAAAATATAGTGCTCACTGTTAGTAACACATGACCATAAGAATCACCTAAATCGGAGGTACGAGCAAAAAGTAATAATCATTTTAAGATCTAAGGACTAAATTGTAAATAAAAAAGTTAAAACCACTCATCAAAACAGCCCGATGGCCAAATTTGAACGGTTTTGATAATTGGATGGTCAAAGATACCCGGTTTTGGAGTTCGATGGCCAAAATCAAAGTAGGGCAAGAGTTGGGTGGCCAAAAATGGACTTTTTCCAAAGTTAAATGATATATACTGCCACGTCCCACGTGACACTGCACGCATGCTTAGAATGATCCATGATTTGGTAGATCATCTTGCCATCTTGACCAAGGCCATTCCAAAAGTTTGTCCTAAAATCCGGACAGCATGACCAGGATCTCTTATTACATCAAAGACACCGAATCAACAAGACATGCTAAAAACAGACAGCTCGCTCGCTCATTTGGCCCGGTCGAAGGAGAGGAGCCGGCGGGTGTTGGTCCAGATCTGCTCGTACACGACGGCGCTGTACGTGACGTTCTGCCCGGCGAGGTTCACGGCGACGATGCGCAGCCGGTAGTTGACGCCGGACACGACCTGCTCCTCGCCGCCGGACACCCTGCCGAACCTGAGCCCGTCGTTGGCGCGCTTGATGTGCTCCGCCACCGCCCACGCGCCGATCTCCTGGACATGAGCGTCGTCGACGTCGGGGATTACTCCCCACCCCCCGAGGATCTCCGTGACGGGGGTGGCCGCGGCGGCGAAGACGACGGCGGCGGCAACGGCAATGGCAACGAGGAGGAGGCTGGAGGTCCTCATTGTTTTTTCGTGAGACTTGAGACAGGCTCGGATCGGGTTTGGATTTTCGACTTGACAGAGACGGAGAGGAGGTGTGGCTTCTGTGTGATGGTCGAGGAGAATCTGGGCATCGTTAAATAGACGCAAAGGTGCTTGGGATTTATTAGTATATTAGTTAATTGGATAGCTGTATCTAAACAATCTAGCGTCGTCGGAGTTAGCAAATTAAAAAGAATGAATACATAATACATATGTTCACCAGACTTCGGATAGCAACCAATTAATTCAGTGCAAAACAGGCTCTGCTCCTCCAAATTCAGAAATAAAGTATGTAACATTTCTTTAAAATAACAATAAATGCGCTATTACACCCTGCTAATATGTAGTGAAGATAGAACTCATATGCAGCCATCCTTGCTGAAAAGGTGACAGGCTGCAAGACTCAAGCTAATTGAGTAAAATAATATATAGTACTAATAAAATAAACCACATAGAACAATTCCACTTATATTAATCCAGCAACAATAAAGCAACTATTGCTTATACATGTCGGTAAGTTCCACGCGCTTCAAACGACACTACGATTTCAGACTTTTCAGAAGCATTTCAACAGTGCAAAAACCTTCACTTGTACTTCATGCTGAGCACCTTTCCCAGCGTCAAGCAGCGCGGCGTCGGCATGTCCTCCCCTCTTGGCTTTCTCAGCGCCCTGGAGGACGACGGCGTCGTCCCCGGCGTAGGAGACGGCGTCGTCAGCGTCGGCCGCGTCCTCACGAGCGTCGGAGGAGGAAGCCCCTCGCGCACCGGGGCGTCCTCCGAGTCCGACGCCGCGCGCCGCCGCGGCCGCGAGGGGGTGTGGTGCTGGTGCTGCTGCTGCTGCTTCCTCCGGAGCTCCTCCCTCAGCTCCCTCTCCAGCGCCGCCTTCGCCTCCTCCGCCAGCTCCGCCCTCCTCACCGCCTCCTCCAGGCTGAACCGCAGGTCGCTGATCTCCGTCCGCGCCGCGTCCAGCTGCTTGTCCTTGGCCACCGCGTCGCCTTCGCCGGCGGCGATCCTCGACACGAGCACGTACCCTTCCAGCCTGCTGCTCCCTCCATGCTCAGGCTGCTCGGAATCCAGCTCCTTCGTGTAGAACTCGTCCTCGTCTTTGGAGACGATCTCCTTGGCCATGGCGCAGGTGCCTGCGTTGCATTCGCGTGGCGTGGAGGTGGAGGTCGGAGCTGGGGCAGCTTCTGTTTGTGGTTCTTGGTTTCCTCCGTCCCCTCCTGCGATCGCGACGTTGCTAGGCTCGGCGATGCTGCTCATGTCCTTGGCGTCAGAGCGCACGCTATGGAAATCGTCCCTCGAGCTCTCGAGGACAAAGCTGGCGTCTGCTTTGGAATCCTCGTGATCTTGCACTTGCAGCAGATGGTTGTTTTCAGCTAAGATGTTTTTGTCATCGGATTGAACAGCATGGTGATCTTCGCTAGAGATTTCAGCGACGAGGCCCCTTGTCTCTCGAGCATCGGGGTTCTCTTCAGGGACTGTCGTGTCCTGGACCATATAAACACCTGCTCCTTGTTTTACCTCAACGACGACATCTTCGGATATCTCGATTTCCGTCTTGTTGCCATCGGACAACGGTGTAACATGGCCATCCTTTCTGAAAATTTCAGAAACAAAGCATTCTTCTGGTGAGTGCTGAAACGTGAATTCCGCATGCGCGTCAGTCCATTTCGCTGTTGTTCCACATGCCTGAACCTGATCATCATCACCATCCAACTTGTCGCATCCGGCAGCTGTGACCACGTCAGCATCAGAAGCTCCTCCTTGTGGTGATACTGACACGTACAGCTCCTGCACTTGCTTGAGCTCTGACCGCAGGTACTCGACCTCCACCGTCTTCGCCAGCAGCTCCGCCTCCATTCTCTCCATCTCCTTCCTGATCCCTTCCAAATCCCTGTCAGAGTTCAAGAACTGGATCATCGCCTCCTGGAAGAACACCGACCTCTCCTCCTCCGCCCTGATCGCGGAGACGGCCGACGACAGGACCGTCTCGTTGAGCCGGAGGATCCTCGCGAGCGCGTCCTTGGTGCTCTCCCTCTCCAAGATGGCCTTCATCTCCATGGCCTCCACCTCGCGCAGCACGAAGGCGACCGACGCCCTGGCCTCGTCGAGCTCGCCCCTCGCGGCGGCGAGCTCGCCGCGCAGCGCCCTGCGCTCGCCGTCGGCCTCCGCCTGCCGGCTCATGATCGCGATGTTCTCGGCCTCGAGCTGGGCGATGCGCATGTGCGCGTCCATGCAGTCTTTCTCGTACTGGTCCGAGAGGTCCTGCACGGCCTTCTGGAGTGCCTCGATCTTCAGGGTCGCTTGCTTGTGCTGGCTTTCCCTGACCTCGAGCTGCAGCTTGCAGGTCGCGAGCTCCTTCGTCAGGATGGCGATCTCTTGCTCCTGCGTTTCACCAACATATATGCGATTCATTCTGCTGCGTCAGCTCAAACGACGTTGGAAATGCCTGATTATATTGCAGATGTACACAATAGAAGATACTAGATACGCACATGTCTGTCTTGACAGAGCCTGCTCTGATCGCCTCCCCGGTCGAAGATGCCCACGGCTGTCTGCACGGATTCTAATGGTCTGGTGTCGATCTCGGCCATCAGTTCTCACCAGACACTGGACAGAACAGTAGAAGTGTTCAACATCTCTAGCATGACAGATCGTGTGAAGCCGGGCATACCAAACCTACCGACAGGAAAGCTCACGTACCTAGTTCGGATCGGAGCTGAGCTGGTCAGTGAGTGGTCACTGGCAGCACGGGTGCATCGATCTCACTGGACAAGCTGGCTGGCAAACCCAAGCGCGCGTGCAAGGACATGTGCGGAGCGTGCGACGAGGAGACCGATGGCGAGGGAGCGAGGTAGATATAGGCAGAGCCGCAGGGGACGCGCGGAGCCGGCAAAGACGAGGCGCCGTGGCGAACGAGACGAGAGGCTGCTGCTCGTTGCCATCCAAGTTAGGAGACCATGGCTGCTAGTACGTCCACGAGGACGAGGCGACACGCTTTGGGCGTGGAGACGCCGATGCGGCCGGTCACGCGCGCACCCGTGTGAGTCCAAAGCCACACGCTGTCGCTTTGTTCCGTCAGGGCGCACGCCGTTCCGTCGCGAGGCTGCGATGACGCGATCTCCGCCTGTGACGCTGTCGCATCTTTCGGTGCGTACGACCGAGCGCGGCTTATCCGTTTGTGCTGGGGACATATTCGATCTCTTGTCGAACGTGGTGAAGGCGCCAGACATTGTCCTAGCGTCTGCTTCATGTGTGTGAACATGGGATGGTCGCGTGTTGGTTGCTGTATGTGTAGTAGCAAACAGTGAGCATCTTCGCCTAAGATCACATGCGCATACGCTGGCAATTCGGGGAACCTCGTTTGGATCGCGTCCGCAACTTCCAAACCGCGCCACAATTTTTTTTGCCAGAGCTTCCACAATTTTTTCGCCAGAGCTTTGACGGTGCGGTGTGGCGCGGATGTAGCGTCCCCGTTCATTTTGCGCCGCGCGACACCAGAAGTCAGTTCATTTTTGCGGCACACGACGCCAAAAGCCAGGCGAGCAAATTTGGCGCCAAACCCTTGGCGCAGCCACACTGGTGGCATGGCGATCTCTGGTAAGCTTCCAAATCCGCCCTCGTTATAAAATAGTTGGACAGAAAATCGCATTCCAAAAGAAAAACGAGCTACAAATGATGTTCGATTATCAAATGGCGATCCATAAGCATTGCGAACACTGCCATACCAATTATGGCACCTTCTGTAAGGATCAAGGTACGCGAGGAAAATAATGAAAGATGCTAGCAAACATAATGGTCGGACTGTACAAATCTCAGAATTTGGAGGTTCATCCTCGGTACATAACCCTCAAATAGCACATCCGGATATAGGCGTGCTAAACCTCAACACTGACACCTCGAAGACTGACGTAGGGCCTTGCGCTCGCTACCTTTGTCTGGCACTGGCAAACCTGCTGATTAGACTCTAGAACACATGCGCAAAGGCAGATTAACAAGCTCTCTGAATCACTGCCCAGGATCACTCTACAGATCAGTAGTAGGTTGTTCCATAGTAGGGTTGTGGCGCTGCCGCAGGTTGCTGAGGGTAAGCTGCCGCAGGTGCTGGTGCTGCTGCTGCTGCGGGCACTGGTGCTGCCGCCATTGCTGCAGGTTGTGCGTAGCTTTGTTGTGTGTAGCCCTACAATTTTTTCCCACAATTCAAATCAGACATCCTTCAACAGATTACAAGTTCATGTAGTTGTGAATATACGTGGAAAATCTCATTGAGGTATATCAAATGCAAAAGGCAAGTGTAATCAGAAAGTGGAGAAATGACTCATTAAACCTGACTAAGGCTTCTGGGTTTAACCTACATGCTGCTTCGTATCTACCAGGGTAATACTGATTGGACACGATAAAAAACAAAACATAGGTACGTAGGCTATAATTTATTTGACAGATAAGTAACTATCCCCAATTGCCATGACTGCCAGTAAACACCGCCATCAGAAACAGCAAAAGATATGGACTGAAAAGAACTATGAAAGAAGGAACTAAAGACCAGAAAATTACAACCCAAACACAATCGATGGCAGCTTTCATTCCCCCACGAACCATTTTGTGCCATACAAATCCTAATGTTATTTTCCTGACTAGGGATCTGGATACAGGCAGGGAATCTAGATGGCGGGAAGTCACTAAGCATATTATTTCAACTTTTTTAATATACAGAAGCATTTCTAAAATATAATAAGGATAAATCAGATTCAGTACCTGAGCAGGGTATGTTGAAGGGTAAGCACCGTAAGCAGCTTGAGGAGCAGGCTGAGGCATTTGATGGCTGTAGTCATAAGTTCCATATGCAGGATACGCAGCCTACAACGCAACAGATGTTAAACTTAATAAACAGTATATATTTAATCCTAATAACATTAGTATAGTCGGACAAATAGTAAAACTGACTAATCAAAGCTTCCTGGGTTCTATAATTCAAGTTCTAATTTGTGGACAGAATCACAAGAATGAATCCATAACCATTTCTATCCATTGGAAGATTAAAGAGATGATCAAACAATGTTTATCTCCAATTCTTTTTATTTAAAAAGTTTCTCATTGATTAGTGCACCAAAAGAAAGGTGTAGCACAGCTGGATCTTGCGTAATTGTATGAATAAGAGACCTGAGGTGCATAACCAGTTCCCCATTGTTGCCCTGATGCTTCAGAAGTCGCAGGCCAAACAGGAGGATTTGGGGCATTTGGATCGGTTCCCATGACTGGCTGAGTACCACCAGTTTTAGCCAACTTCTCCCTGTCTGACACAATGGCATCATCTGCCTTCCGTTTCTTTGATGGCAGAATGCTCCTTTTACATGAAAAAAGAGTTGTGTGCCGAGTCAAAGCCTTCCTGATTGACTTTGCATCTCCAAATAGGTCGAGAAACTGTAGGAAATTTGTAGAGTCATTAATCTAGACCATCAAACTGGATAGGCCCATAAACAAATAAAAGAAACTCAGCTCATGTACATAAAACTAACACAATACCAAATTTGATAACTGTACAACAGAGAACATTGTGATTCAATAATAAGACTGGCCTTAAGGAGAGCTGTGCTTATATGCAAATTTTTTATTAGTTTCATAGAAAAAAGTTGCAAAACTCTACTGTTCGTCAAACCAAAATTCCAAATATTTTCACAATACTTCATGTTCCCAAAGATTAGCACTCAAAAAAACTTAACCACACGGCGAGACGTACCCTTGGCCACTCTAAATACTAACCAAGAGCCTCCTTTTAGGGAGCAAACTCACATGACCTGGAAGAACACAGGCTCACTGAAGCTCTATCAATCGCTTGCAAACATTAGCACAAAGCACCTTATCTTCCCAAAAAACAAGAAATCAAATAATGTTACTGAACAGTTATATAATGGCCACCCTAAATCTTAATCGAAACCAAGCATAAAATCCCGACAACCATTCATTTTATTTGTACTTAACTTAATGCACCTAAAGAAAACATCATTCTATATGGTTATAATTCCTTTATTGGCGAGTCTACAAAACAGACCCAAATAAATGATACTTCAGACTTCTAGTAACGCTTCAGCTACAGAAATCATGTAATCAGGCTATAAGAGAAGGAACTATATAGCTCAGCTTTTGATTATTACCTCTAAAAAAATGGAAGATATTTCTTCTTTGTCGCCTAGACTCCCCTCTCCTTGAGATGACTCGTAAGTAATGAACTTCTCCACTAGTGAATCCAAAAGGTCAATACGCTTTTCACATGGAAAGATTGATTCTAGATGGATGACAGCCTGCAAAAGAAAGAGGTAGCATTAGGTAAGTTTTGGGCAAAGATGAAGAGGAAAACTGGAAAAAGTTAAAAAAACAAAAATCTTGAAAGTTATAACCTCAAGAACTGGTTTTGATACGTTCAATTGCTCATGCAGGGCAGTTAAGGTGTCCCTTGCCTTTTCCATGTCTTGGATGGCCTACACATTTCAAGGACGACATCAATTCCACCAACTGAAATAGCGGGATAATAGATAGAATAATGCCAGAGAAGTTCCACTTAATCAGATACTCATTAAACAATACACAAAAAAAGGAACATCTACTACCTCATACAGACAAAATTGAGTGCTTAAACATGCAAATCACGAGATGTATGCTAGACAAAATAATCTTTACTATATAAGTTTTGACTAGGTAGTTTTTCACACTCCTTTCTCATTGGCTAACCACATATGTTCAGATGATATAGCTTAGATGGCCATGTAAACCATGAAATTTTTTTCCACATATTCATAATATGAGATTTGTATCAAAACCTACCAAAAATAAGAAACGTGAGTACTGAATAAGCAACGTTGGCAGGAGCTGGCTCTGGTCCTTTTCCCTTTCGGCAGCAATGACCTTCTCATAAACTGAACATGCTGATTCTTTATCTCCCTGCAAATAGAGACAGATTAAACAAACTCTATAACACTTTAAAAAGGAACAAGACACACCGAATTATTCAAAGACATACCAGTCGGTGCTCCATATTAGAATGTTTCACAATGGCCTCTAGAAATCCAGGGCACAGTACTGAGTAAAGATGTTGATATTCTGAACGTGCTCCAGAAACATCTCCATTGAGCTCCTTAAAGCGTGCACTAAACAGATGGATCTCTGGCTGCTTCTGTTAAAAATCAAAGAGCAAAGGGACAGCTATCAGAAAATCGAAAACCACTTCACATACATAATGGTGTGCCACACTAAGTCAAAACATTATTATCAGTGTCTATCTTCGCAATTGCATTCATGTTGTTTCTGTGGAGCTTTTATTTCAGCTCTCAGAAACCAAAAAATGAACCATGTATAATTTTGCTGTGGTTTCATAGTATCTGCATTCAAATGCGATTTCAGAAAGCCAGTCTTCCTAATTCAAAATACCATATGCAATTTACATATGTAAAAAGTATACATTTCAAGATCCTGCAACCTAACTAGTTCAGCTGTTAGGCTGCCTATCCATTTTGTTATCTTTATTTGCATTTTTTTCAGGCCAAAAAAGAATCTGGGTTAAAAGAAACGCTCATCTAAGATGTACAAAAACAAAATGTGATACAGCCAAGAATATGAACATAAATTTGGTTGGGTCCGCATTCAAATTTTGTTGATCCACAAACAGTGCAACAGATAAGAGAATGAATCATAAAGGCAGAAAAAAGGGATCAAGTAATCATTCTATAAGTTATTAAATAATACCTTGACAAACACATGAGTGGCACGAGCCAAGGCATTGTTTGCTAGTTCTAGACTACCTTTCTCCTCCATACACTGCACATAGCGGATCCAGAATTCTGAATAACTAGCACACGCTATCACACATCGTTCGTACAATTTGATAACCTGAAAAAGAGAAACGTGCTATCAGAATTCATAAACATGAGGGGAAAAGTGGGGGATCTAAAGGGAATATGAATTTGGTATTGACAAAAAAAAAAAGAGAAGTTCACACAGATTACTCCATTAGCTGATTATGGAGGCCCCTCCATAAAGAAAGGAGGGACCATCCTTGCTTGATAGATAGATGGTTAAGAAGGTGAGCATTAAGCAAATACCTGCATATATGAGATTAAAAATTCAAACAACTGGTATTTGGTACCATATATTATTAACCCAGAACGACCACTGCCAAATGAAAGTTTGGAGTACTTAGCCTCATCGAAACCAAACATTACGTCCATGCTCTATCCTCAGTTCAATATCCCATTACAAAGGAAGCTTCTCCAAATACTAGCCGTTAAAGCGTATAATGGAGCCAATAAGACTGGATTGTAAGTTATAAGATTCCAAATGTTCCATAAAATCTACTAAATAAAAAAGACAGAAGGTTGCTATAAGTGTAAAAACCATACCTTGTGAGTGTCTTCTTCCTTCTCCATGAAGTCAAGGTAGTTATGCCAATTTTCAAGCTCTGGATTGTCAAGAGGCTTCACATGAAAATATGGTCTTCTAATAGCTAGCTCAAAACCAATAATCTTAGATTCATACTCTTTGGCCTTCTTGTACATCTCCTCTCTCACGGAAACATACTTCGCAACATTCTCTGATTCAGGTTGGCTGGATTTATCAGGATCTTCAGGATGTGCCTCACCATCAAGAGGCTGAGTACTGTTCTCAGAAGTGACACCATACACAGAAGCTTCCTCTGCAGTCAGTATCTCAGAAAGATCCCGTGTTGAAGCCAATTCCTTGAGGCTGTGTAAAAAATAACAGTTAGTGAAACAAAAAAAAAAAATTGCACTAGTTGTATTTTCATAAATGGGGTTCATATGCTGCAGATAAACAACAGGCACAAAAGAAAGCTTCACTTCCAAACTTCAATATTAATAACAGAAATAATACAGATGGCTTACCAATTAAAGTACCGATCAAGCTGCATTATGGGGTGCTCTAATATTCTTGTATATATAACAGCTAGATGACTCCATGCCTGAAGTGATTCTTCGTACTTAATATACTCATCCCATAAATTATTGGAACGATAATCTGTTCCAACATATGCCAGACCTCTCTCAAACAGTCTGTGAAAACAGAAGGCGAACAAAGTTACTGAAAAGGTGAGCAAAGCTACTGATTCTAAAATGAAACAAAAAGAACCACACCGAAACACAATGATGACTGGATGTACATTATAGTAGCTACTTACATCAAGGAAGGACCACATTACTCTTGACATAAAAGGTTTCGAAATACCTTGTATCATAAAATGCAGTATTGGCCTAAAGTCTTTTCTTTTAATCAAATAAGAATGCTATTATGTCAAGTATAACAGATCGGGTAATATATGACACATGAAATAAGTATGTACCCAAAATAAATGCCTACATAGAGGATTTTTCTTTCTTTCTTCTTTTTTGTGGTGGTGGTGTGTGTGGGGGGGGGGGGGACAAGGCCTATGTAGAGGATTGGGGTCGACAAAAAAAAGTGTATGTTTAGTGACTACAGACAGGTCCAGCATTGAGCTATTGAACATTGGCCCAATACAATTCAGAGATGGACAAATCCTGATAGCATACATGAAATTTGAATGCATCATATTTTCAGGTAGAAATTGCCGCCGTGCGATTGGGCAAGTAGATCTCTAACGTATTCTAATGAGCTTAATCGGGATCCTATCATATTCAAATGCCAGTTACTGAGATTAAGTCAGGACACAGAAATGGTAGGCACATAAACTTCGTCATAATAGGAATGCTGTGTATGATTAGTACCTTCTGATGATATCTGGGTCATCATATGTTGAAATTGCAAACTGGCAATAGTTATACCAAATGTCCACTGAATAAGTAACTGCAAGAACTGCTCGTTCATAAACCTCTATAACCTTGCTGACGCCATCAAGTCTACCTTCATGATCTGCATATTTCTTCCAATAACCAAAGCAAAGAGGGAACTCCGCAAGGAATGCATCGTACACTTTCCTTATCTTTAAAATATTGCTCTGGACAGGAATATACAAAAATATGCATTAGCTTATTTTCATCATCTAAAGAGTTCCACTTTTATTATGATTGATTATTCAGATTGAATTTACATAGAGTGCACTTGATTGAAATAATAAAAATCACACAAGACTACGGTAAGCCAAAATAAAGTATGAAAGACATCATACACTTCAAATTTCAAAATAAACTGAAGGAAACACAAAGATCACCAAATCTGCAATCAAGATAGTGGGGCCTGAAGATTGTAAACTCATTCCATGAGAAATAATGAAGCAACTGAGCATACACTAAATAGACACATAATTACAATATACACCAAATCAAAGCCACAGGGAAATAGCAGGACTCATGTTTCACTTCATATTCAGAAATAGTATATAATCATAAAGTATTGTAAAAGATCTTAATTACAAATTAGAGCCTCTATTGTACAACATGCTTATGAAATAGTTCCTCTTTCATACACCCAGCGCACAACCAAGCAGCAAACCAAAAAATACCTCGGCATTTCTCTCTGTTTCATCAATAAGTGCGGTCCAAGCATTGAAGTCTAGGGAATTCGTGGTGACAACACCCCACAATCTAGCCTCTTCTGCTGAAAGCACAGCTGCTAAAGGGAAAGCAACACGTTAAGGGAAAAACTGCAGGTAGGATACAAAATTAGGGGAGCTGCCAAGTCCAACATACAAAATTAGGGGAGCCTGTAAGCCAACATTACCTTCCTCATAGGATTGCTCTGGAACCGGCTCGCCCATCTCGTTGGCATCAGCGGCGCCGTTCTCTGTAGCTCCTGTAGACTGGTAATTAGCCATCTCGCCAGCTGTCCCATTCAACGCCGCATGCTCAGCTGGGTAGGCAGAGGCATCAACTGCCTGTGCTCCACCGTTAGGGGTCACGGCGCTCCCGCCGGTGACATCCGGCGGGTTATGACCGTACGCGTTCGCGTCAGGATAGGCGGACGTTAAATCGAAAGCCGCGACACCAGGCTCCGCGCTACCGGAATCGACACCGGCAGCAACGCTCGGGTCTTGCTCCATTGCGCGCGAATCGCGCGCGACCAACGCGAAGCCGCGAAGCCCTAAGCGGAGAGAAACAGAGTGAGAGAGCGCAGAAGGTGAAATTAACGCCGGAGAGCTGGAAGGAGGCGTGTAAAGGTGAAGCGGAGGGTGAGGGCCACGCACCGGAGAACCGCCGACAAGCGAAGTCGGGGAGGGAGCAGCGGACGACGAGGAGGCGGAGGAGGGTTCGGCGCCTGCGTGCCGAAGTGGCGATGGGAACGAAGGGGTTAGGGTTGGATCGGGCAGCCGGGCACGGTTGGAGGAAGAAGAAGCGCAGACAGGTGGGCCGGATGGCGGCAGAGGGCACGGCCCGTGACCGTGGCCCATGGCCCAATGACGCGTCATTTTTTACCATCAGCTAAGTGTGCTTATTCGTCTAAAAAAAAGCTAAGCGTGTTATAAATAAATCCACTCGAATAAAAGCCAAACCATTCTATATTTGATAAAAAATTATAGATTTGAGTTTTAAAAAATTATAGATAGAATCATAAATATTCATAGCACCAAATAGATATACTATAAAACATATTTAATTTAAAAACTAATGGTATCATAAATGTTAATATTTTGCTGTATAAATTTGGTCAATAAGATTTCTTTACTCTATAAAAAAAAGTCAAAATTGCATATAATTTGGACGAAAGTAACAACCTTGGTAGGCCGTAGGCCATGATAGTGCGGTCGTCTTTTATGACCAATTCTTGCTCATTGTGTATATGTGCACTCTTGCAACCTTACCTCTTCTTGTAAGATTGAACCATAGCAAACTGCAGAACCATGTACGAAGTTTCGGTGCCCGTTTCAAACATGTCCCAAAAATCACAACATGAAATAGAAAAACGCAGAGAGAGAAAAAAAAAAAAGACGAACATACATAGCAGACCACATTAGCAGCAAGCCAGCAATAATGGGTGCATCAGTGTACCCCACGGCGACCACCAATCATCCTCAAGCAGAAGCCAACGGCTGCCATAGTGCCATCGGCAGCAAGACGCGCAGACTGCTCTGCTCGGGCACGAGCTTTGGTTCGGCGCCGTCCGGGCACGCGGGGCGTCTGCTTGCGAGGGTTCCCCGCGAAGCTATCGGAGTCATCACTGATCAGTGAATCAGTCATGGAGCCGACGACGCCGCCGCGGGCGGAGGAGAACCGGAGAAGATGAGGGTGTGCCGGCTGTGGGATAAATGGGCTGTTCTATGCTGCTTCTTCAAGCTCCCACGGTCCGTCCACAGACAACAATCACGAGTTCACGGACTCTGCGTCTTCGGACGGAGGCTCCGACGATCACGAGTTCAGTTCACGACGCCACACCAAACGGATCGCCACCCCCTCAAAAAAAAGAAAAAAAAAAAGGATCGCCACGCTGCGCTCCTGTGCGATCGGTGCTCGCACTCGCCGGCCGTTAGACGGAACGGGTCACTCGGCGGCCGCGTTTGGAATTGTGAAGGAAGGAGCGCGCTGGTGCTCGACTTGCCTCACCGCGGCAGGAACGGTGGCACCAACCAACGGCCCCCGCGGCCCGTTGAGAATAACCAGTGCTCGTTATCCAGCACGCCGCCGATACCCGAGCAGATTTCTCTCTCTCTTGAAAAACTACCATTCTGAAATAAATTTATAAAAATGGTATCAGCATCATTATCCATTTATTATTTGTCCTTATCCCGGGTTGCTTTGCTGGTGACCATTTTTTCTCCCAGAAAACGTCCCCACGCCCAAAAACAGGACCAAGTCACGGCAGCAAATATGGAAGCAGGCTCGGCTTTCGCAGAGAATCCGGCGCGGCACTCTCGATTCGCGAGCCGTTGCTTATTTATCGGGGTCCTCCCGGGCGGAGCGCCGCAGCTTTGAACCTGGTTCTCGTGTCGCCCATCCTGCGGCACCCCCCACCCGCGCCGCCCCTCGCCTACAGGTTTCACACAGGCGCCGCGCGCCTGCGCAACGACAGGGCACAGTTCAGTGGGTCTGCGGGTGGGTGAAGGAGCGGAGCGGCCGCGCGGAGGGGATGGAGAAGGCGCTCACCAAGCTCGGCAGCTTCACCATCTCCCGCAAGGCCAAGAAGGAGCTCTCCGCCATCGGCGACGACATCTCCGTGAGTGTGCCCGCCGCCATTCTTCTCTTTCCTTTATCCACTTTCTGCGCAATTTGCGGCGCGCGGCCATTGCGTTGGATCCGTTGCCTTTGATCTTAATCTCGTCCTGGGAAAGTCGAGGCGATAGATAGATTTATGGGTGTGGTAATGTGAGGTGCATTTCTCCTGGTTCTTGACAGCGCTGACTGAGTAGTGAGTACAATTCTCAGTTCTCGAGGGTATCTATTTGCACATCCTTCTAATATTTTTTTTGCCCCCCGTTGAGGCTAGATTTGTTTGGTTATCTTGCGCTTCACTTTTAATCATATCACTAATACTTTGCTGCTTAATATTTTGCACAACAATGTCTTGATCGGAACCTTCTTTAGGGCGAGGGAATACCAATTTCCTCTGTAGATGAAAATTATTCAATACTGTAGCATTCACAAAACCAGACTGACAACCTTTGGTTCGATTTGCAGCGTTTGTCCAGCACCGTGGAGGAGAAGGCAAAATGGGTCTTCGAGAAGCTCAAAGGTACAATTGTTCTGTTCCATTCCATGGTTGGTTTTGTGGCTGTGAAAATAAGAGTGAATCTGAAGAGATGTTACATGATGAATTAGAACGTTCTGGATTCATGTTTAAGTTGTTTTGGCAACATCATCAGTACAAGTGTCCTTTACTGTTAGCTTTTCTTACATCATGCGTAAAACCAAAGCAACCTTTAAAAAAAGGAGTTTTCTTAAATATATCATAAGTATGTAGTAGCTGCCATAACCTTTTCTCTGATTTGGATCTAGCTTTTCTTGGATTTCCTGTACCCTTTTGATCTGCAAAGTATAATGCACATGGGGGCCAAACCGAAATGACTTTTGTGACATTCTGCTGCCCTGCAATGTTGGCATCTGGCCCATTGTTTGTTGATGCCATTATCTGAAGTCCATGGAGCAATGCATAGGGTGCTTGCTCACCTAACAGCTTGTTTTACTTGCAATCCAATCCATGCATTGGTCCTCCTGAAATCTTTGGCGGTATTAGCAAGGCTGTGCAAGATAATGTCATGCCGTAGGGAACACCAGCCACAGCAGGTTGATATGCCAGACTGTACTGTCTATTGTTTCTCGTAGTACTTGCTTCCAAGCAGCCTATAATTTATTTTGGCCGTATATTCACATGAGGAAAAGGAATTAATGATGTAGCTTGACAACTTAACTTCTCAATTATCATGTCAAAGCATTGCAGTACAAGGTACCATCCGATTTTTTACAGGCCCCCTCGATAATGCGTTTGTGCACATAGTAGTGCTCTCTCTCTCTCTCTCTCTCTCTCTCTCTCTCTCTCTCTGTTTGTTAAGGCTGTTCACTGCTCTGGTTATTATCACAATTATCTGTTTGTTTGATTGCAATTTATGTGATGAACGAGAAAAGCAACAAAACCTTTTTATCTCAAGCAAGTGGAGACTACATCGTGAACAATTAAAATGCTGTGGAAATTCTAGTCGTTATAATGTCATAGATTTCTTTTGCATTAAATTTGGAAATTCCATGCCAAAGTTGAACTTCCCTAACAAGACTCAACATTTTTTGCTCCTGAATTATGTTTTGTTTATCACTTCGTTAACTCATCCCCAGCAATCTCTGACAGTTAGACCCTGTGCGTACAAAGTAGCAGATTCAAACTGTGATAGTTGATATTTTTTTTTAAAAAAAAAATATGACCTCACTTTCTCCTATTCAGGACATAAGAAGTCGCTTGCTGATCTCCTGCGTGAGCACAACCTCCCTTCAGGCCTCTTCCCTCGGAACATAATCTGCTATGACTACGACGAATCAAACTCAAAGCTGGTGGTGCACCTGTCCAAGCCTTGCGAGGTGAGCTTCAAGGACTCCTCTGTGATACGGTATGCTCCTCGCGTCAAGGCGACTCTGTCTCGAGGCAAGCTTTCCGGGATTGAAGGCATGAAGACCAAAGTGGTGGTGTGGGTGAAGGTGGCTAGTGTGAGCGTTGAGAGCTACAAGTCTGACAAGGTGTGCTTCATTGCCGGTGTGAAGAAGCTGAGGCAGAAGGATGCTTATGAGGTCCCTCGAGAAGCCGTCTCCGTTGAGGAGTTCTGAGCTCGACTGGTTTGCCTTAACCGGCCTATCATTCATTCGTACCATTTTTTGGGTCCCTGATGTGTGATGCTTATGGACAGATTGGTGATTGAAGTGCTGTGGTTCGGTAGATTTGTATATTGGGAACTTTTAGAATTTGTTCTGGCTGGCAACAAAAAGACAACCCGTGCATGTTATCTGGTTCTGCATTGCTTGCTTCTAGGGTACATGTGCTCCTATTTTGTTTTGTATGCACCACATGTGGTTGGTTGGTGGTTCAGTTGCACAATTTTTTTCACCAAGCATTCAGACATGAGCATTGGCCCTGTTTTTACACTTTTTCTTTACATTTGTACATCAATATTTTTCCAGGAACCGTGCATTTTCGTATAAGCGGCGTTGGCAAAATTTTGCTGCAAAATGCATTGCCACGACTGCATAGTACACGGCATAAACAAATTATAAACCACAACATAATGACCTTGTCCATTATGGAGAAATGGAGATAACCCAATCAACATACACGCGAAACATGATGGGCTTTCGTGTGAATCAAACAAAACTTCCGGGAGATGGCCCGTGATAATGATATATCAGATGAAGTTCTACTTGAGTATGCTGAGAATACAGAAGTGGATATATACCAAGAAGACAGCCCGATGATTTGTTTTGAATACAGTAAATATGAAAACTGATAAAGTCCTATTACAAGTACACAATATTTACCTGCTGACATTCCAGCTGTACCATCAAGTGAAACGCAAGAAAGACAATCGAATCAGTAACATAATCAATCGTAGTAAAAAAAGACCCGTTGAACTAACTTCTTTTTATAATGCAATCAAGGTTTAGTCAGGCATTATCCAGATATTTCAGGGTTTTAGGCCCTTGTATACATGATCCCATTTCTATCCTATGTTGCCCTATAGGAGTTTACTGGTTTCTATCGAACGAAACATAAACAAAGTACCCGAATAAGTTTTTCAAAAGACTACCAGAATCTGTTGATGAATGCAGTAAATTTCTACGCCGAATAGATTGATATTTCGGAACAGATCAATGAGGCCTAATCGAAGTTTTATTTGAGAAGCACTGCATTGCTGTGCTGTCCAGGTGAAGCAGAATACTCTTGTGAACATGAAGGTATTTGTAAAAAATGAAGAGAGATGAAGTTTTCTAGAAATTACATTACATTATTCAGTACTGAAACCCATCTGCAAGACTGCCCTATTATTAACCAATGAAGATTCATAACCAAACAAACAGGGTGAGCAAAGATGAATTCAATATTGCGGGCATACAGAAACAACAAATACCTGATTGAGGAATTCAGCTAGTATTTCCCTACAAGCCCTCTTCTGACTACTAACTGCAAGCACATGGACCTTGCTTCTTGAGGAATGTTTGTGCTTAATTTCACCTTCACGATTCCAGATTGATCAACATAGTCAAAACAATTACCAGAAACCATACGGACATTTTTATTAGGTTTCCTGTACCAATCATATTTCTCAGAAAATAGCTTGTTGATGCACGCTTGTACATGCTAGAATGATGTCTTGGTTGTTTCAATCCCATAATCCTCATGATTGGTGATAGCGAAAAGAAGCCTCGGATCACGAGTGAAATTAATTGAGGGTGACCCTCAACAACCTCGATATCCTGACAAAGTTATTTGCCATGGACTGTTCATATTGGGAAGCACCGTGGCCCACGAAGGAGGTCAGATGTTGAATCAACACACCTTAAAATTGTTTATATCATGGTGGTGTACTGGCATCCAAAACATAGCAGCCTCTTAACACCATCTGACCAATGGACAGCAGAAGCGCAAATTTTGATTGTCAACACCTGGTTACTATGGCTACTCTCATTGTGTTGTTTTATTTGGATCTGTTGGGTCAACCCAGTCAAGAAAGATTGTCAACACCTGGTTACTAGGCTTTTTCTTGTAGTCATCTTCTTCGTAGCTTCCTCCATGGCCTCCACCGCTTGAAGCCCCATAGCCATATCCACCACCACTAGGCTTCTTGTAGCCATGGCCATCATCTTCCTCATACCTCCCTCCACCATGACCGCCACTTGGCTTCTTGCCGTACTCATCTTCATACCTTCCTCCACCCCCATATCCACCGCCACCACTTGGAGGCCTCTTGTATTCATCTTCCTGCTCATACCTTCCCCCTCCATAGCCACCGCCACCACTTGGAGGCCTCTTGTATTCATCTTCCTGCTCATACCTCCCCCCACCATAGCCACCACTTGTGGGCTTCTTTTTGTAATCATCTTCTTGCTCATACCTCCCCCCACCATAGCCACCACTTGTGGGCTTCTTCTTGTAATCATCTTCTTGCTCATACCTTCCCCCTCCATAGCCACCACCAGTGCTAGGTTTCTTCCTGTAGTCATCTTCATCCTCATACCTGCTTCCTCCATAGCCACCACCGCTTGGCTTCTTCCTGTGATCCTCCTCTTCCTCGTACCTCCCACCGCCTGGCTTCTTCTTGTACCCTTCCTCCTCATCCTCATACCTCCCCCCTCCACTGCCGGGCTTCTTCCCGTACTTGCCTTCCACCTCCCCATGATGCTGGCCGCTGCCGCCCCCTTCCTTGCGTCCGTACTGGTGGAGGTACTCCTCGGCCTTCTCGAGGTACCCGCCCACGGGCTTGCCCTCGAGCTTGCCGTACTGGGAGGCGGCGTGGAGCAGGTCGGCCGCCGCCCCTGCGACCCGGCCCTTGTCCACCTTCTCCAGGTTGTGGTCCTGGAGCGCCAGCTTGGCCGCCTCCGCCACGAGCTTGGCGCTCGAGGCGAGGTCTCCGCTACCCCCGCCGCTCCCGCCGGACGGACGATGCTGGGCCGGGCGGCGGCGGCCGGAGTCCTCGTCGCCGTCGTAGGAGGCCATTTCTTTCCAAGGGGTGGATCTAGAGAGAGACAGGCGAGCCGGGTGTCGTCGCGGACTCGCGGTATCGGGTGCGCTTCAGCTCCTCAGCTGGGCCACGGGTATATCGCCCGTCGTGGGAAGGCACCGCTGTTGCTTTGACACGGAGCTTCCGTCTCGAAAGCGTGGGAGCCGCGTCCGAAATGGCTGCGATGAAAGGGAAGACGTGTGTCGGTGTGCGTGTATGAAGTGTGATAGCCTTGGTCTGTCTCGCGCCTCTCGGATCAGTCGGCAACTCGGCATGACGCGCAGCGCAACACGTCGGAAACTCACATGGTCCTTTAGGAAAAAAAAAAGAACATTCGGCATATGTCTCGTACCCTGTACATAGCTTTCACTCTGTCAGGGTCTGAGCTTCACAAAAGAGAAATTTTCTTCGTTTTAAGTTTTAACCATCATATTTCAGACTCTCCATCTGTACACATACACTAGAACAGTTTATGCAGACCTAATATACAGCGAGACGAACATGACATGGATTAATTCCTGAGAAAAAAGTGAAGATTCAGGTCGCACACAATGAGTAATCCTTTGCCCGGGCGAAAAAAATCTCAGGAGTAATCCCCAGAGATCGGTGGTGTCGTTTAGTGGCTCACAAGAGAACAGGTCATCACATATCTTTTCGGTCATCAGCAACTTCCCCCGACTAATCTAGCACTACCAGTGCTCCATCCACTGATCCACCTCCACCCCATCCTCCTCTCTCGCGTTGCTAGGCCTACCCGAGTGAGCGAAGAGGCCAGCCATGCTCAGCCTCCGCGGCCTCGTCGCCGCGCCCGCCCCGGCCGCATCACCGCCACCGAGCGGGCGAGCCAGCGTCACCACGCCACCGGGGAAGGCCGGCCGGATTTCCTTGGCTATCCCGGCGGCCGCGACGCTCTCGCTGGTCCTCTGGTCCAGTCCAGGTACACGCGTAGTAGTGGCAATCTATGGATGACTACTCACTTCCACACTAATGCCCGGGCCATTTTGTGTGCAATTCTGCAAACTGCAGTGAACGCCGGCATCCTGTCAGGTTTCTCGGGGCTGGAGTCGAGGCCAGGCCCGGACATGCCCCGGCTCGAGTTCCTGGAGAAATGGAATGGTCAGCAGCTCAGCTCACTTGCCTTGTTCAGTTCATGTAAACGCCATGGACTTTTGTCCTCGCCGCAAACTTGTCATGCTGGCCCTCTCTTACTGATGGAAAACCCTTTTCTTTCTTCTTGTTGCGTTCTGAAGCCGAGAACCAGAAGAAGTACGCCGAGTTCGATGACAGGTTCAAGAAATCCAAGGTGCTGCAGGACCTGCTCGAGAAGTCGAAGAAGAACAAAGAGAAGTAACTAGACCTCTGTTCCCTTTGCTTGCACTCCTGAGCGTCTCTTTGCTGGGATTCTCTTTGGGATATTCATCCGGATATGCGTCGTTGTGCCAAACTGCCAATGCAAAATGACATGGATCTGTGTACGTGCGATTTTGCAGGAACGAGAGGCTGATCCAGGACAAGTACTGCCTGCGTGGCGCCGAGTGGGGCGTGGGGGACTGCTCCACGGAGGGTATGTCGGACCAGGAACGGGAGGACTTCATCGCAGAGCTCAAGAAGAGAACTGGAGCGGAATAGCGAGCCGAAGACCTCATCTTTAGCAGAAAAGCGATGCCTGATTAGTGATTACCATGAGCAGTCATTAGATATTAGGAAGGCAGAACGCACACCAAAAAAAGAGAGGAGTATGTACACGACTATCACGCGGAGCTCTGAATTTATTACAATGTATATGCGCCATGGCTAAGATGCATCTGTAGCGGCAAATTACCATTGGCATAGCAACGCAAGTTCTTGAAACTGCCCTGGGTCTTTGAAATGTAATATTGCAAGGTTCTACAGTGACACTGACAGGACTGAATGTCAACCTCATTTCTGAAACAGACAAATTGGATCCACCAACATTTCTAGATACCCGAAAAACAAATGAACGGCCAGACCCAGAAATAAGCGGAGAACCCAACACACAGAACGCACGATGAAGACAAAGATGCCATTTTTCACTCCTGCGTAAGAGTATTCTGGAGTCATGTCCCTCCAGCTAGAAACAGCACGAGAATTTGTTGCCTAGGATTCATTTGCTCCTGGTACATATCTAAGCGAAAAGTTTGTTGTATGTGTTACATGATCTGGATCCTACCTAGAAACGAGAACTGATTATTAGCTCAGTTACACTTGCCCAGATAATGCCCTGATAATGGTAGTAAAAGCAAATGTCTTTTCAAGATCCTATTTGATTTTGACGCAGAAATGCTTGTTCATGCTCCATTCAAAACTATAGCATATCCTTGAGGAGGCCGAAACTCTCAATCCATACCTGCTCATAATCTTACTTCAATTCTGATTTCTGCATAAAGACACATTCTGGGCCTGACAGTCCCATGATTTGTTCTGAAGATTTTTTTTTGCTTTGATTCCAGTAAGCTTCACAATAAACTGTGACCGGTAAAATAACATGCCGAAGATTGATGTCTCTTTTGATGGTATTCACTATCAGTGCTTGTGAGATATCAGAAAGCACAAAAATCCCCATTTAGGGCACATAATTGTTTTTGTTGTTGGCTGCTGACGGCCCAACCATCTGAACCCATGCAGTACATGGTCACAGGTAGTGAAATATTGCTGTCGGGGGGCTTCAATGCCAGAACTAAGAGACCATGCCACCATTCAACTACCTTGAAAGTGAAAAGAGATAAAAAGTTCAGCTTGGCGACAACCAATGCTGCCTCTAAAAGTAGATACATAAATCAATTCATGCAAGAAAATTGAATAGCTGATGGCATAGTTACGAATTACAATCATACTCCCGGATGTGGTGCTAGTTTAATGTGGTTATGCACTTTCTACTTATGAAACTGGACACTAGGAACCAATTTACCAATTACTTTCTGACTGCTATGGGCGTTAGCTCAACACACTTGCCCTTCGTAAATACTTTGGACTTCATGAAGGTCACAGACGACAGAATATGAGCACACATGATAATATATGCAATTGAGGTTGCTGGTCATCGTAACCAGGACAACAGTATGACGGAGTAGCCATGTCAGAATGATCTATTCTCAGCATATACTCTGAAAGATCAACTAAGGAACGAAAATTAAACTAAATGATTCAGACCTTTATTCTGCGGATTGAATAAACTAAATGATTCAGAAATTTATTCTCAGCTTGAGGTTTTTTTACAGATAAGACAAAGTTCCTTATACAGTTATGATTTGGATTTTTAAGACTGCTCGTTTTTAAAACATTGAAAATATAAGCGGTGATCAACAAGGAATACCTGCGAGGCTGAGGTGAGGACGGTTGATCAGGAGAGGAATGCGAAGAACCACCCCTATATGGACCACGCCTTTGCCCGTAAAACCCATTAGGCATTACTTGGCGTGTCGATCGTGGTATGTCATCACCATCTACTGCGGGAAGTGGTCCAAGGGAACCAAATTCAATTGGTTCAGATGGTGCGCCATGACTTGCGCCTGGTTCATATGGGTACACCATAAAAAATGGTGGTCCTGGTGGACCAGGTAAAGCATTGGCACCATTTGAAGCTGCAGACTGCGGTGTATAAAACCCATGCGATATGTTTCCAGGTTTGCGCGTAGAGGTTGTGGATCCAAAAGATTGGCCCTGCACAACATATTGAGAGCTTCCCTCATGCCTGTAGTCATTCTTATAAGTTCGCCGTTGCCTATCAGACTGACTCTCATCATTGGCCTGTCTATCAGACCTCATGCCAGACCTCTCCGACTGACTACGTCCATAGTTGCGGTTTGGATTTCGTTGTTTTGAGTTTATCCAGCTTCCTTCCTTATCGGTATAGTCACTCCTGTCACCATTATAACCTCCCCTGTAGTTTCTTGAATTTGAGTGCCGGTCCTTAAATGGAACCTTCTGAACAGAAGCCACAGAATCGACGGTTTAGTATTCCGCAGTCCAGACTATCGGTTTCATAAATTGTTGATTAATAAATCTACCCCTTGTGAAACAAAAACATCATTGTACCTAGAGGAACAGAAGGTAGAACTGCCATAGAGCACCGTAGTCCGAATGTTTTAATTTAGTCGTGAAAACAATTAGTTAGTTTTCTACTTTTATCCATGCTTCCCACAACTAGACATAATACACTAAGATGATGATAAACACTCTCAATTGTGAAGGTCATTAGTGAGCTGGCTAAACATTACTGCTTGTTTTAGGAAGTCGCTACAATGAAGGGGGGCACAGCCCAGGTGCCTTAAAGCTCTGGCTGCACTGAATGCCACTAAGTTATTATGCTATGATTTCGTTCGGTGGGTAACACATGAACTTCAAGTTGACTAAATATCATTCAAATAAAAAAATCCTTCAAAGAAATGATCTCAAAACACATTCAAGACTGGCTCTACTCAAGTTTATCTGAGGTGCATCCTTCATATAGTGTTCAAAAGTGTCAAAATTGTTCCAGTATATGAGCTTCAGGATAACAATACAGCTGGTCCCAACATTACCGCTTCTAGCGTATGAGGTAACACAGACCAATTTTCACCAACAGGTGACTCAGAATTAGCAACCTGATAGAAAACAGTTCAATGTTTGTGTCTAGACTGTGAAGCCTAATATCTATGATATTCATGATGACATAAAGTGGATCATCCCATGAATATGGCAGGTAAATTCATAAATCTTATCAGCCAGTTAAAACTTCCAAATTTATCAAATAGTCCTATCAGAATCCCACAGAACTATGAATAGTTACAAGCTTCAACTGAGCAATTTGAACCAGGTGGTGGGTGGGAAGAAGGATTTGGCTAGATGAGATAAATCCTAATCACCTACAGCTGCAATCAGTACAAAGTTTAGAAAGCAAGTTTTGATACAGGTACATTTACGCTGGTACCAGTCAACCATGCACCAAATGTGTAACACCATCATACAATAAATGATCAAGCTCGTTCAGCTTTCATTTTTGTCAATATAGCATTACTAGTAAGGTGTCTATGCAAGAAATAAGACATTGAAAGATACTTTAGGTTCTTACAGGATTTGGTAAGTAGGTTCCTGTGCCTCCACGGTATCTGGGTGCATCTTCTCCATAGTGCTGGAGAACGCCAGTACCTCTTTCCGTAGCAGATTGCAGAGGCCTCACAGGAAGTACTCGTTGACCAGGGCCCACCATTTGTGCCCAGTTGACATTTGGTGGAACTGGTCTTCCAGGCCCATCCCATGGAGCATGACCCTGCAAATACATTGGTGGGGCTGGAAAAGGGTATAGAACAGGACCCAGTGGACGAGGATTCTGACAGAATCGCCCGTATTGTAGATTCTGCCAATGGCTAATGAAATCACTGTTCAAGATGTCTGGTTTGTGCTCTACAGATGGCTCAGTCATAGTACTGCATGATGCTGTTGAGGCAGCACTGGAATCTGGTTGGTGGACATCATTGACTGAACTAAAACTTTGACTTGCAATATTGGCAGGATGCTGCTCAATTCCTTCGTTTCTCTCAAACTGGGGACCAGAACCATCACTGTTCCCTGGAACATATGGGATCACAACATAAGGAACCGGTGGACCTGTTGGAACAAAAGTCAGTCCAGAGCTATCAGCTTGCCTCTGCTGTGGCGAACCAATAAGAAAAGGTGCAAACATTGGATTCGGCATGCTGATTTGTGATGGATCAAAACTATTTGGAACTTGAATAGTTCTTGATTGCGATGAAAAAGATTCGGACCCTGCTACTGTCTCAGAAGCTTCATTAATGATTGGCACCCCAGTTCCGTTTCTGGGCCCATTGTCGACTTCAGTTGGGAGATGCTCAGTGGGATTTCCCATCTGCCAACCAGTCTTGCTATGTGTGCTTGTGGCTGGTGCTGCAAAGGCAGGTTTTTTACCCCATTTGTCTCTTGATGATCTTGTTGTATTCACAGTCACTTCATCCCACGAACTTGCATCCAGAGCTTTGCCTCTGGATGAACTGCCATGTGAAGGAATGTTGACATAGCCACTCCTCTTAGAGTAATCAACATTGGCTTCTCTACTCATTTGACTCTGGAACATGCTGGTATAGGTTTCATCATCTATACCATTATTCTCAGGAGTAAATTCCATCTGTCGTTCCAATGGGACACTGTGTACACCATTAGGCAAAGAGGAGCGTTCCTTGCCATCATTATCATAGATGCGAGGATCTCTCACTTCAGAATCAAACGGTCTAGAATATCCAACACCATACTCATCCCAATTTTTGCCAGGATCATGATTTGCATCTGATGCAATAGGCTTCTCACTCTCACTGTTATCTTCAATATTTGGTGCAAAAGTTGGATTGTGCAAGTATTGGGTTGGTGGCCGAACTAAGAACTGCATATTGGGAAACCATGGTGCTCCAATATAATTAGCTGCAGGAACCCCAGTCAAGTGCTTTTGTGAATAAGCTGTTGGTGCCAGTAAAGGGGAATGTGCAACAGATGGATGAGAGGGTATTTGCATTGGCAATTGAATCTGTCCATTGAATCCATGCAATTTCATGGATTCCATTAAATTAACCAGAACTTGTTCATCATGGCGCATATCTGATGATTCAGAGACAGAAGGAAGTTCTTCGTTCATCATGAAACCATTATCTTCACGATAGCTGCTCGACACACTATTTGAGTCAGAAACTGCCTTTACACTAGGGTGAGATGAACTGTTCAAGGAAGACATCGATTCATCCTGTGAAGACTTAGTGCTGTGGTTGCTAGACACTTCTGGAACTAAGACATTTCTTCTGCTGCTGTAATCAACCCTCGTAGATTTTTCTATACCAACCACATTTGTCCGCTTACCACGAAATCCTTCAATAGAAGAATCTGTCAATTCAGGGCTAGATCGCGTTCTTGCAAATCTAGACCTGTTCTGCCCATTTCTGTCATTGGCTAAGATTCCATTTGGTGCTCTATTATCCCTTTCACCTTGAATCGTTCCAGCTGAGTTATTTCTTTCAAGTTGTTCAGAAACATTGGCATTACATTGTGTTGCATAAGTTTTTTGGTGCTGAGCATGAGAAACAGAAGTATTAACTGTTCTCGGCAGATTGCGACAATGTAGGCCACTTTTCTGAATCGTCTCACAAGGATCAGGATAATTGTGACCAACTTCAGTAATATTATCCTGATTAGGAAGAAGCTTAGGATTTTCATCCTTTTTCTTGAACGTTGTTACACTTCTGTGAGTGTTTGACACTAGAGAAGGAACAACTTTCAGGGGCTGCACATCGACCAGATTTGGGGTAGGCACATCAGGACGAATTCCATTCCCATGTCTTATCCATGTATTTGTGAAGAACTGATTCAATTCAGCAATTAAATCTTCTTTTGGACATTCAAGTAGCTTTCCAAGTCTTTTCGCCCCATATGCAAAAGCACTGCGTATTCTAAAGAAATTGCCTGCAAATAACAAACAGTGGTAATCATCAAATCCAAAATATTGAATCATCTTAAGAGATCTTTTTTAATGGCCGATAAGAAATTGAATTTAGCATTGGCATCGAATGACCAATAAGATAAAATATTGCCGAGAGTACTTTTCAGAGCATACACCACAAGAACTTATGACAACAAAACACTAATGGCCAACTAGACAAAATATTGATGAGTACTTTTCAGAGTTGACAACACACCAGGGGAATTTTCATTTATAAAAGCGCTAGACAGTCAAAAAGATAGATTGCTGGTTGCTGCTCTTAATTACCACCTACTCCAGAACTCAACATATGTAAAAATGAATTGAAGTATGATAGGTATACCTATCCAGTACCGCTCAAGAAGGTCCTATTACAGGTCGCAAAGAATGACAGATCTTATCATCAGTGGTTTGATTTGATGGTCAGTTTATATGCATATATATTCAGTACTTCAGTAGAAAGCTGACAGTCCACAAGGAGACAAGCCAGTAATCAATTACCATGCACACGGTGAGTGAATTACAGATATCATTGAATCCCATTTTAAAAATGATTAAATCAAACACAGTATATGATTATCTGAAAGTAGGGTCATAGTTACCTTTGCTGACACTTCTTCCAAGATTATTGTTTGAACGTAAAGGATCGATGACATTGAAGTGTTTGGAAACAAATGGTTGACCCCGATTCTCCTGGGTGCGAGGCATAACTCCGTATGCAGAATTACAGTTATCCAGGAAGGACTTGTTCAGCAACAACGCACCACTATCCATCCGCGGGGGTTCCGCTGCATGACATAACATGAATGGTCAAAAGGAGCATGTTCTAATTAATCATTGATCTATCAAAACAAAGCGACGCATATAGTACCCGTGACATCTGGAAGTGAACTTATAGGAACTGGGCCCCACAAGCTCAAACAAAATTTCTCCCAATCGAAGTTGCTGAAAAATTCTAGGAAACGGTACAAAACCTGCACATGCAAGAATAGAAAATAAGCATTGGCTTCATGCAGGATATATAAAAGACAAGAGTAAGTTACCTCAAGAGGTCCAGTAAAAGAATTGTTGAATATATGGAATATATACAGAACCAGCGTCTCCAATGCGTAAGTAGATATAAGACCATGGTGAGCTCCAAGAATACGACTCTCATAGAAACACCATGCCTTTATCAATATGATACTCCTCTTGAATAAATGATTCCGGCTGATCAAGTTGTCAACCTGTTAGAATGCAGAATCATTAGAAGCAGGTACAGAAAGCATATTGGAACCAGGTAGTGGATGCAATAAGCCCAGTTCAAAGTAATATAATTTTTTTGCTGTATTAAGATATAAAAAGGTAAAATTCCGAGCATGATGACTCCTTGTAAAATTAAGCTAGATTTTTAAAACAAGAACACACCTCTTCAAGAAAACAAAGTGTACACAGTCCACCAACTTGATTAAATGAGATGTCAACAACGATGTTTTCCACAAGACACTTAATAATCTTGACCTGTGCATAACACAAGAAGCATATGAGAAAGACAAAAGTGAGGGGAAAACAAAATAGTGTAATTACCAAATCATTAAAAGTCAGAAGGCCAGAAGAAGATACGGGAGCAAGATATATGTTACATTTTTGTGTATTTAGAAGAATGCTAGAAGTGTCTTCAAATGCATAATCCTCCTAAATGTTAATAATAGATTAGCACAGCTATTTTTCCATTCTATATTGTGCAAAGAACTGGTGTTGAAGGATCAACGACCATATTACTAGACTGAAGTTTAACTTTAGATGTGTTAGTTTCTGTTATGCCTCAATTCATATAGCAGAAAGTACAATAGGTAACTTCTGGTAATAACTTCAACACAGTCGTAAAGTCATAGATGCAGGTACGCACTAAATCAAACTCTACTATATGTACAGTTAGGAGTTAGCAGAGGAGTAACTTCATATGGAGGTAATTCTGGTGCTTGTACAGCAGCAAAAGAAAAGAAAAAAAATACCCTCATCAAATTATTGTTATCACAGGGAAAAATACCTCTGCCTGAATGTACTGGACTTCTTTTACATGAAATTCGGCATTTTCACTCTTCTCTTCACGCTCCAATGCATCCCGGACAAGATTTGCCCAAATCTCCTTTAATTCTTCACTATTACTAAAAGCAGTGACATCAATGTCACCATCAGGTAAGTAAGTCTTGAGAGGGACTGATCCAAAGGTAAAAACCTGCAGAGATAGAGAGATTGGTTCTCTGTGAGCACATTAATCAATGGGATAATTGAAAACTGGAGATAAGAGCAAGGAACTTGCAAAATGCTAGTGAGGAATTCCCATTGACATGCATAAGATCTATAAAAAGTCCTCCAAACATCCAAGAAACATGAAATAAGGTAAAAGTCGTATCTTCATAAACCGCTAGGCTGTATAGCAAATGCCTGTGTCATCAGACAAGCCAGAATTTTCAGACAACCATGTATGGCTATCGATTTATTACTACGAAACAGAAATCACTACAACTATTCTGGCTCATAATTTTTCATAGAATAGAATTGGCAGGGCCAGCTCTGTGGTTCCACAAAACTTCAGTGATGTGGTACTGGATCCATGTCACAAAAATGCACAAAGAGGGAAATACAGTTTGACTAACTGATCAGGATCTCAATCCATCCATACTCTTCCCCTAAAACAATGATTATTTTTTGCCAAGCACTACTATTGTATGAAAAAAACTTTATGCTTCGAGACGGGCTGCCATATATCAGATCCGGAAGCATTGGCGTTAGATGGCTATTAACAACAAACCACCATTTCCAATGAGCTCTCTCTCTCTCTCTCTCTCTCTCCAGAGTCAGCTCCATTAGGTCAGACAAACAATTGAAAAACAGAAACTAAAGCATCGGTTATGGAGTACTGCCCTCTATGTTGGGCAACCATCACTCTAGTCAGTTCTACGACAGCAGTGTCATATATCGTCCACACAGCAGCCCTCACCGCCACATACAAGAGCGCTCCACTTCAGACAGACGCTAATCTCTATTGCTACCGGCGGGGAGCAATCGGACCACTTCGTAAGCAGGTAGCGTACCTGGCACGAGAGGCAGTTCATGATAAGCCGCTGCACGTAGTGGTACACGGCCAGCCTCCGGCCCTCGGAGTCCGCGTTAGGCTGGATGCGCGCGATCAGCTCCGCCGTGTGGCCCTCCGCGACGGCCCATCGCTCGGGGTCCAGCCGCCGCGTCACCCCGGCGGACGCATTGGGCAGGAGCCCGTTGGGCACCATCCCCATGCGCGCGCCAACCAATGCGCCCTCCGCCTGGCGGAGCCAAAACCCTAGACCCCCGACACCAGCGGCAGCCGACCGCAGAGCGCCCCCCGGAGCAACGGGCTACAGCGGCGACGGGTGGCTCTGAGCCCCCAGCAACCGCCCCCCGTGCGAATCAAGCCGGGGCGGCGGAGCCCCGTGAGGCGGCCGGTCGGGAAACCTAGCGCGAGCGCTAGATCGATGCGGTCGCGGGCTGAGTCGGCGGCGGCGGCGGCGATGAGGAGGGGAGCGGTCGGCGTAGAGGAGGGTCGAAGGGGAAGGGAACTGGAGAGGGGAAGGGGGGTTGAGTTTGGGGAGACGTGCGGTGCGGGTCGGTGTTTGGTGTGGGCCGTGGGGATGTGCGGATGTGCCGTGGAAGAGGGCCGGCCGGTCTCAAACACTTTGAGGAAGGCGTGGCCGCGTGAGAGCAGTGTGGTGCTTTGGGCTCGAGCGGGAGCAACCGCCGTGCTACGTGGTCGGACTTTGGATGCGTGTGGAATGGGGATTTTGGATTTTTTGATGAAAAATTTGGCAGTAGATTGATACCCATCTTAAGATCAAGTCCCAGATATATGTGGCATCTAAATCTGATCATAATTTAGTTATTTTATACATTGAAACATTGTAATATGCCTATATTTTACGGACTAACCACGAGGCCAACAACTTAGTAATAATTTAATTGCCCTTCTTCAGTAACCTCCATGACCTGAGTTTCAACTACTAACGGTGTAACATAGCCACGTCATGAGTTCGTGAGTGGATTGCAACAGATGATGCCACGTCCACAGGTATTTGCTCCAGCATATGAAGTGCATTGTCATTGTGTCTTTCACACGGTGGCGGATCCAGCCTAAAAGTTCAGGTAGGGCGAAGAAAGATCCGGATATGTAATAGGTAACAAAAGCAAGCCGCATTGTAAAATACCACGCCCATGAAACGTTGACGCTCCAGCTCCCGCCGTAAGACGGAAAACAAAAAAGGACAGGGCAAATTGAATTGGGCCGCACAAACATGTCAACAAGACAGCAATTGGGTCGGCCCATGATGCTATACCCTTTCACTTTTAGAAATCAGACACATCCTTCTTCCTCCTGACGGAACGCTGCTCGCTGCTGCTGAGGAGCTTGAAGAGCGATGGATAGGGCTGCCTCGCTGCCGGGGTTAGGTAGGGCGGCTGCCCTGAAAGATCCGCCCCTGCTTTCACAAGCAAACAAATAGAGCGTTTCTCATACAACGCTACCTATTATGATATGGTATTGAGCCATCACGTGACAACATGTTCGCTTTAATATGACACGGCAATGCCTTTTTATGACGGCGTGGAAGCACAAACACATTGCCACTCATCGGCACAACATAATAGAAAGTCGGAGGAGGTTGCAAGTTGTGGCGTATTTTCATCATCAGTATGATGTCAACTTTACACGCAACAGCCTACGGTTGACCTGCTGGAATCCAGGAGCTGCTCCTCTGATATTGCTCAACGTGCAACTTATGAAGTTGCCGCATACATGTAAACATGGGTTATTCACTGTTACAAAATATTTATCATTCTCGCTTCCCGAGAAAAACAACATCTTTTCCAACACTAACCAATTATATATAAAATAACATTATTTTTTATAATACACCATTAGTATCTTTAGATAGATCTTTGAATCTAGTTTTTTAACAAATTTATTTGAAGATATAAATATTGCACATATTTTCTACAAACCAAGTCAAAATAGAAAAAGAGTAACACGTACACACATCCCATAACGACATCGTTTATGGGACGGAGCCACGGAGGGAGTAGGTAGGTACGCACATTTCTAAGGGCAGTCCCAACCCAGACTCTATCTTAAAGTCTAAACTCATTTATTAATTGTATTAAATGCCTTTTTGCTGATGTGTCACTCAATTATTTGGACTTGGTTTCTTATTTGGACTCTAAGTCTATAATTCCCAAGGTATGAACGGAGTCTGGGTTGGGACTGCTTAACTGAACTTAACATTCTCTCCCCTGTCGAAGATGTTCACGGGCACGGATGCCTGAACGGATTCTAATGATCTTGCGTCGATCTCGGGCATCAGTTCCCCTGCAGATCCATGTCATCATCCATTTAGTGATCTTGCAGACGTGACAGTGAACAACAGAACACGCATATAGTGTGGCTGGGAGATCGAACGAGATGGGAGATGGAAGCTCAGATTGAAGAACATCCATCAGTTCCCTCTCCCAGATTGAAGGGAGAGGGAAGCTCACCACGAAGGCACGAACCTAGTTCAGGGCGGAGATGAGCAGGTCACTCACAGCAAAGGTGCGTGACACAGGACTCAGGAGTTGGTGGTCAAGGGAGGTCTACAGGCAAAGGCGCAAGACTCGGCAAAGAGCCAAAGACGACGCGGTGTGGCAAACGAGACGAGAGGGCAGAGGCAGACGCTGTGGTGTTGATGACAACTAAACTTTAGAACTTTGGGTGTTTGGACTAAACTTTAGACCTCATGAACCATTTTCTTGCAATATGATTTAACAAAATGTTGCATTTCAAGTAAATCTGCTCATCACATACATTTGTTGCACTCCTACATAACAAACATTCATGGGCCACACATATAATGCAACCATTTTTTGTAGCATAAGGGTCTACACAAACAAACGATTATTGCAACCCTAAACATACGGATCACACATTTCCTCAAATATCTACGGTAGCTGACAGCACGCAGCTATTTCCTCACACATGGGATTCATGTTCACATCTTCATCGACAGGTGCATCAATACCTTGGCCGCCTCCGTTTCCTTCGTCTTCCACCTGCTACCCTCCTAGGTGCTTTGTTCATGTAAGCATCTTCGTCCATAGCGAGAAAGAAGGCCATCTTGAGAATTTCGAGCTGTGTTTTCTGTTGTTCAATGATTATCTGCAGCAATTCATTGTCACTTGAATCACTGTACTCCAGGTCGCTCTCGTCCATAGCGAGCAGGATGGCCATCTCGAGAATTTCGAGGTGCCTTTTCTGTTGTTCAATGAGTATCTGCCCTATCTGCAGCCATTCATTGTCACTTGAATCACTGAACTCCAGGTCGCTCCCGTCACTCCGTTCACTTCGTCTTTCTGTTGAATGACTTGAGTCTCCATCCAAAGCAGCAATTGAAACTCCGTTGTCAGCTGTACTGGATACCTAATGATGGAATGAAAACAGCAATTAGACACACAATTGAAGCCCTGGATAAGACATGGGATCCCATAAGACATTGGTAACCTCTGTCCATTCTACCGTGCACACAGTTGCCTAGTTGCATTTGCTCTATCCACAAGTCACAGAAAATGGTAGATCAGTTGCATCAATCGAGGTCCATCTACGACAGAACACAAACAACTCCTAATGCAATGTAAGGAGATAAAGAGAAAGAAAGGGATGGGATGTTAAGCGTGTATCGTACCGAAGACATCAAATCCGCGACGTCGTCGTACTGCTGTGCTGCCCCTTCCTCGGCACCAGTAGCATCCTCACCGGCAGCGGCAGCCCTAGCTGCCTGTGTACGGCTGCCGGTAACGCGTGCGCCGGCTCGGCGTGGTGGGCCGGCGTGTCTACGCGAGGAAGGCTCCGCAGATCCGGAGGCGCGGCCGACGCCGCAGGATGCAAGCGCTGGGGCACGCGATGCAAGGCCACACCTCCCAACGCGTCCTTCTCGACGTCCACCCTTGCCACGCCCGGATGCACCTAGTCCGGCCGTCCTGGCGGGCCGGTGAGGCATCAATGGATGCGGCAGATCGTCGTCGGCCTGCGGTATCAAACGGTGCGAATCCATAGCCGGGAACTCCGCGGCCTCGGCGTTCAGATCCAAGCCGGTTAGGACCTGGGGAGGGCCGCGAGGAATGGAGCCGGCCGCGGCGGTCGGAGGACGACGCCTGAGAGAAGAAGTCGTAGCCGGCGGCGCCGGCGCGGGGGACGGCCTCGGAGAAAAACCGTCGAAAGGATTCGAAGCTTCGCCCGCCATTCCCTCTCGCAGACGGCGGTAGCGGGGGATTGCCGCGGATCGGGAGCCCGGATGAGGTGGACGGCGGCGTGGAGCCAGGGATGCGGTGCGCGCACGGTCTGAGGGCGACGACGCGGCGGCGGCGTGCTACGGCGACGACGCGGCGGCCAGGGAACGAATGCGGATGAGGATTTTTTTTTTCTTTTTTTGAAAACAGGATGAGGAGCGGGGTGACCGGGTGAAGAGCAGGGAGGGGAGTGAGATGAGTGAGAGAGGGGTTGAGGAGAATAGAGACTTCTCTGGATGGGCCCGCAGCATAGGTTTAGGTTTAGCCCGTTTAGACTTCTCTGGATAGGCCACAGTGCTATTGGGCCTCTAAACTTTGTACAGAGGAGATTCATCCTAAATTAGTACCAAACCAAAAAAGGCCGCCGCGTTGCCGCGGATGGCCATGGATGTACCGTGTTTTTTCAGTTGGTATTACAATTTTTATTGAAAATAAATGCTAGAGTGCATTGAACCCGTAAAAGTGTTCTGTGGAAACAATGTAGATTGGAACGCTGGGTATATTTTATTTGAAGTCTATTGAAATATGAAAATTTATGCAAGAGAATTGCAAAGGAGCATTGAATCATATTTGCTATGTATGAATTTTTTTTAGATTTTGGTATTTAGAGCAATTTTATGTTGAATAATTGACTATTTAAAGGCATTTATATGTTAACTTAAAAATATTTTGATGTTAAGATGTTAGCTATAATGAGAAAATTGGAGAAGTGAGTTCTATTTTTTAAAGTTTGATGCACAATATATTTGGATTTTCAATTTGGAGATGTTTTGGGTGTTCGAATCAAAGGTGATAACAAATGATGTAAACACTTTGAATTTAATTTGTTGTGCAATGTTAGCTATAACGAGGGAATTAGAAAAGAGAGTTTGAATTTTTTGTTTTCTATACAATATGTTTTATTTTTAAATTTTGAGCCATTTTTATGTTCATTTTTTTATATAGATATGTTTTGAGAACGGATTATGGAAACACTTTGAATTTAAAAGTTTCTTTGTATCAAATTTTCTTTCTACGACGAGGCGTAGATAAATACCCGTGGGAATAATTGTGAAAGTGTTTTGGGTTTAAAAATATACTTTACAATAAAATTATAGGTTTTAAAGTTGTAACCAAATTTTACGTTGGTTATGTTTTTGTTCGATCGTGTTTTGGTGGTCGAATTGTATGTATAGTGTTGCTTATATGGAAGTAAATAATAGAACGGTTTGTTACCTAATTTATGTAAAATTTGAGGGCGTTTTCAAGAAAGTTTCTGAGAGAGAGATAGAGACGGCGGGTTGATTTTGAGAAAGCACAGGGGTTTGTTTGAAAATATTACTTGGCCGGTTAGGGTGGACCGTGGGTTGAGTCCGAGAAAATTCAAGGGCTTCTTCGCAAAAAGCCCTAAGAGAGGGGTGTGGACAGCGGGTTCTCGGTAAACGCTGAGGGTTTTTCTGTTAAATGCCAAAGATTGGCACGATCTTGGCCGTCCGTCCGGCCAGGAAAAGCAGGCGATGTGGCCTGTTTCCGGCCGTGGAATTGGCCACGGATCGTAAGGGAAGATTTGCCTTGGGTGTTTGGATCTTCATTACCACAGTTAGCAGTGGTATATGCATCAATTTTGCCCCACCAGCGCACCCTCCGTGCCATCGCCATCACGCGTCTTCTACCTACCATGTCGCATCTTTCACTAGGGTTCAGCGATCGAGCGTATTTTTTCCCAATACAAGTACATACGCTCGTATATATGCTCACACAGTTACACCACCCTCTACGACTGACGGACTGAGGGAACGCACGCACGTATGACCGAGATATTCTTTCTCGCGTCCACCATGGTGGTGGCGCCAGAAAATCCTAGCGGGCGCTACAATTTAGACAATTTGGAGAACTATGATGCCAACACCTCGCGAGCAGCACCTCTAATCAAATAGGGCACGAGCAATGTTGACCATGAAGAGGCAATTCATAAGCATTTCGAACACCGCTATACCAATTATGGCATATACAGTAAGGGTAAGCTACGAGAAAAGTAATGAAAAATCCTAGCGAACATAAAGCCCAGACTGTACAAATCTCAGGTTTCAACTGGTGTCATCATCCTCGGTACACTCCCTGAAATACCATCCGGATAAAGGCGAGTTCAACCTCAAGACTGACGTCTTCAAGGAACACCGACCCTGCAAAGGTATGGATGGTACTTGCAAACCTGCCGATCAGATTGCAGTTGCAGAACACCACATGCGCAAAGGCTGAATAACAGGCTCTCCCAATCACTGTCCATTCAATCTAACAGTATAACATTTTTATCTAGTCTATCATTTTTCTAGTCTATCCTTGAGGAGGCCAGCACTCTTAACAAGGTATATTCTGGGCTCCATGGTTTGTTCAGAAGATTGCTGCTTCCACTCCAGGAAGGCCCATAATAAACTGGAACTGGTAAAATTACCTGCCAATGATTGATGTCTCTTTTGATGGTATTCACTATTCAATACTTGTGAGATATCAGAAAGCACCAAAAAAACCCAGCTAGGGCACATGCTTGTTTTTGTAGTTGGCTGCAGATGGCCCAGCCATCTAAACTCATGCAGGACATGGTCATGACTAGTGGAGCAAATACTGCAATCGCAGGACTTTGATGCGAGAACCAAGTGATCATGCCATCATTCAACTACCTTGAAAGTGAACAGAGATAAATTTCAGCTTGGTTACAAACAGACAAAGCTGCTTTAAAAGTAAACAAATACATAAATCAATTCACAGAAGAAAAATGAATAGCTGATGGCACATTACGATTGGAAACATATTCCTGGATGTGATACTAGTTTAATGTGGTTATGCACTAATTTCCACCTTTGAAACTGGACAGTGGACACCAGGAGCCACTTTACGAATTAGTACCTATAGGCGTCACGTCAGTCAACACACTTAGCATTGTCGCTACTTTGGAGTTCATGAATGTCACAGGTGACGGAACATGAGAACACATTGATAATGCATGCGATTGAGGTTGCTGGTCATTATCACCATCACAATAATGTGACGAAGTAACCATGTATGAATGATCTATTCTCAGTATAAACTCTCAAAAACATCCACCAAGGAGTGAAAATTAAATCAAACCACTTCGAACTTCATTTCAGTGGCTGCCATATACTCCTTACTAGTGGCAACTGCTATCATTCATTTACTCAGCTTATATAACGAAAGCATGTGTTTTTCTACAGATAAACAAAGTTCCTTATACTGCTCGTACTTAAAACATTGAAAAAAAAATAGCGCTTAACACAGAATATAGTAACAAGTATTACCTGCGAGGCTGAGGTGAAGACGGTCGATCAGGAGAGGAATGAGAAGAACCACCGCGCCTTTGCCCATGAAACCCATTAGGAATTACTTGGCGTGTCGACTGCGGTATGTCATCACCATCTGCTGCGGGAAGTGGCCCAAGAGAACCAAATTCAATTGGTTCAGATGAGGATGCACCATAATTTGCGCCTTGTTCATATGAGGACACCATATAATATGGTGGTCCTGGAGGGCCAGATAAAGCACTGCCACCATTTGAAGCTGCAGATTGTGGTGTATAAACCCCATGCATGTTTCCTGGTTTGCGCATAGAGGTTGTGGATCCAAAAGATTGGCCCTGCACAAAATATTGAGGGCCTGCCTCATGCCTATAGTCATTCCTATAATTTCTCCGTTGCCTGTCAGACTGACTGTCATCATAGCCCTGTCTATCAGATCTCATGCTAGACCTCTCAGACTGGTTGCGCCCATGGGTGCGGTTTGGATTTCGTTGTTTTGAGTTTATCCAGCTTCCTTCCTTATCAGTATAGTCACTCCTGTCACCATTATAACCTCCCCTGTAGTTCCTTGAATTTGAGTGTCGGTCCCTAAATGGAACCTTCCAAACAGAAGCCAAAGAATCAACGATTTAGTATTCGACACAAACTATCGACTTCATAAATCATTATTTAAAAAATCTATATCTTGTGAAAACAAGAAATCACTGTGCCCAGTGGAACATAAGGTACAACTACCATAAGGCAAACACATAGTTCGAATGTCTTGAACTCTTCATTCAGTCATGAAATGAATCCATTAGTTTTCTAGTTTTACCCATGTGTCCCATAACTAGAGATGATACATTTGATGATACGTTTATTGGTGATAACAAACTCTTAACATCTTGAAGCTTATTGTTACTATGCTATGATTGGATGGAAAGGAAAAGATGGTATTTAGTCAACTTAAAACTCATGTCAAACCTGAGCGAAATCATAGCATAGTAACTTAATGGCATTCAGTTAAGTGAAATCATCAGGTTACTATGGTTTCACTTAACTGAATGCCATTAAGTTACTATGTTATTATTTCACTCAGCTGCCTAACAAGTTGGAATCAGTATAGAGTTTAGAAAACAAAGTTTTAATAAAAGTACATATACATTGGTATCAGATAACCATATATCAAAAGTGTAATGCTGCGATACCATAAAGGATCAAGCTTGCTCAATTTTTTTTAATGTAGTATTACTAACAGGTTGTCTATGGATGAGATAAGCCCCTGAAAGATACTTTGGGTTCTTACAGGATTTGGAAAGTAGGTCCCTGTGCCTCCACGGTATCTGGATGCACCTTCTCCATAGTGCTGGAGAACACCAGTACCTCTTTCCATACCAGGTTGCAGAGGCACCATAGGAAATACTCGTTGACCATGGCCCACCATTTGTGTCCAGTTAACATTTGGTGCAGCTGGTGTTCCAGGCCCATACCATGGAGCATGACCCTGAAAATACATTGGTGGGATCGGAAAAGGGTATAGAACAGGACCCACGTGGCGAGCATTCTGGCAGAAGCGCCCATACTGTAGGTTGTGCCAATGACTAATGAAATCACTGTTCAAGATGTCTGGCTTGTGCTCCCCAGACGGCTCAGTCATAGTACTGCATGGCACTGCTGAGGTGGCACTGGAATCGGGCTGCTGAGCATCATTGACTGAACTCAAACTTTGACCTGTAATATTGCCAGAAAGCTGGTCAATTTCTTCGCTTCTCTCAACCTGGGGACCAGAACCATCGCTATTCCCTGGAACATAAGGGAGCACAACAAAAGGAACTGGTGGATCTGTTGGACCAAAAGTCAGTCCAGAGCTATTAGCTTGCCTCTGCTGAGGCGAACCAATAAGAAAAGGTGCAACCACTGGATTTGGCATACTTATTTGTGATGGATCAAAATCATTTGGTACTTGAACAGTTCTTGATTTCGTTGAAAAGGAATCGGACGCTGCTACTATCTCAGAAGCTTCATTAGTGATTGGTGCCGCAGCCTCATTTCTGGGGCCATTCTCAACTTCAGTTGGGAGATGTGCAGTGGCATTTCCCATCTGCCAACCAGTCTTGCTATGTGTGGTTGTAGCTGGTGCCGCAAAGGCAGGTCTTTTCCCCCATTTGTCTCTTGATGATCTTGTTGTATTCAGGGTCTTTTCATCCCACGAACTCTCATCCACAGCTTTGCGTATGGATGAACTATCATGTGAAGAAGGAACATTCACATAACCACTCCTCTTAGAGTATTCTGCATTGACTTTTCTACTTGTTCCATCATCTACACCATTATTCTCGAGAGTAAATTCCATCTGCCTTTCCAAGGGGTCACCATGTATACCACTAGGCGAGTGTTCCATGCCATCAATATCATAGATGTGAGGATCTCTCGCTTCAGAATCAAATGGTCTAGAATATCCAACACCATTTGGTGCAACAGGTTTCTCGCTCTCACTGCCATCTTCAATATTTGGTGGAAAAGCTGGATTGTGTACATATTGGGTTGGTGGTCGATCAAGGAACTGCATATTGGGCATCCATGGTGTGCCAAAAAAGTTAGCCGCTGGAACCCCAGTCAATTGCTTTTGTGAAAAAGCTGTTGGAGGCAGTAAATGGGAATGTGCTACAGACAAATGAGGAGGCATTTGTATTGGTTGAATCTGTCCATTGAATCCATGCAACTCCATGGATTCCATTAAATTAATCAGAACTTGTTCATCATGGCCCATATCCGATGATTCAGAGACAGACGGAAGTTCTCCGTTCATCACAAAACCATTATCATCACGATAGGTGATAGAAACACTATTTGAGTCAGATGCTTCCTTTGCACTAGGGTGAGATGAACTGTTCACGTAAGAAACTGATTCATCCTGTGAAGACTTAGTGCTGTGGTTGCTAGACACCTCTGGAACCATGCTATTTCTTCTTCTGCTGCAATCATCCCTTTCACCTTGCATCAATACAGAGTCATTTCTTTCAGCTTTTTTCTTGAATGCTGTCACACTTCTGTTACTGTTTGACACACCAGAAGGAACAACTTTCAGATACAGCGCATCAATAGGCACATCTGGACGACTTCCACTCCCATATCGTAACCATGTATTTGTGAAGAACTGATTCAATCCAGCAATTAAATCTTCTTTTGGGCATTCAAGTAACTTTGCAAGTCTTTTCGCCCCAAATGCAAAAGCACTGCGTATTCTAAAGAAATTGCCTGCAAGACAAAAATATCAACTCAACAGGTGAAGTGGTTTTGTTGTTTTTGCAGATATAAAAAGTTTTCCTTGGAAATGACAAAAACAGTGTAAGACTGTAAGTCATCCAATCAATAGACTTGAATCATCTTAAGAGACTGAATTTATCATTAGTGCCAAATGGTGAACAAGATAAAATATTGGTAGCTAAAAATAACAATCTCAAACACTTGAATCTTCTTAAGTGACTGAATCTAATCATTTAGCAACCAATGGCCAACAGACCATATTGATGAGAGTACTTTTCAGAGTATATAAATACAACAAACTAGGGAAAATTTCATAATTAAGTGCTAGAGAGTCAAAGTAAGATAGATTGCTGCACTTAATTACTACATACTCCACAACTCAATATATGTAATGTAAGAATGAATAAAAGTATGACAGCTACACCTATCGTACGGCTCAAGGAGGTCCTATTACAGGTTGCAAATAATGACAGTTCTTATCATCAGTGGTTTGATTTGATGGTTACTTTAAGTTTGCATATATCAGTAGAGTGCTAGCAAACAATTACCATGTGCACAGTAAATGAATTACAGATATAACCGAATCCCGATAGAAATTGTTAAATCAAACATGGCATACCATCAACATGTAGGGCCTAAAGCCACACAAAACACACATGAACACACAGTGGGTTTGGTGCTGCAATTGCTTGCTGCATTTTCTGATTTCTTTCCTACTTATACACAGCCATAGGCTACTATGGAAGGATGAGATATTTCCTAATTCCTGCAGGCACTAAATCCTTGACTGCTAGCTGTTAAATTTGCTAACTAATTGACTGCACCTAGACAATTTGAACCTGGACAGGTACAGCACGCACAGGATTATTTCCAAAATAGCATGGAGATAAGTGAAGCCAAAGAAAATTTGCTCTGTTTAGTTCACATATAAGATGATCATGAAGCAATAGTTACCTTTGCTGACACTTCTTCCAAGATTATTGTTTGTACGTAAAGGATCAATAACATTGAAGTGTTTGGAAACAAATGGTTGACCCTGATTCTCCTGGGTGCGAGGCACAACACCGTACACAGAACTACAGGTATCCAGGAAGGAGTTGCTCAGCAACAATTCACCACTATCCATCCTTGGGGATTCCGCTGCATGACATAACATGAATGATTGAATGATCAAAAATACCATTTTTATTCAACCATTGATCTATCAAAACAAATGAGACACATAGATTACCAGTCATATCTGGAAGTGAACTTATAGGAACTGGGCCCCGCAAACTCAAACAAAATTTCTCCCAATCAAAGTTGCTGAAAAATTCTAAGAAACGGTACAAAACCTGCATGCAAAATAGAAAATAAGCATTGGCTTTATGTCATCATGCATAAAAGACAGAGCAAGTCACCTCAAGAGGTCCAGTAAATGAACTGTTGTATATATGAAATATATACAGAATCAGCGTCTCCAATGCATAAGTAGATATAAGACCATGGTGAGCTCCAAGAATACGACTCTCATAGAAGCACCATGCCTTTATCAATATAATACTCCGCTTGAATAAATGATTTCGGCTGATCAAGTGGTCGATCTATTAAAATGCAGAATCATTAGCAACAGGTACACACTGAAAAAGCAAGCATATTTGAACAAGGCACTGCATGCAGTAAACACAGCTATCAAGTCAGCATAAATTTCTTGCAGTATTAAGATATAAATGGTAAACTTTTGAGCACCTTGTCTGCATGTAAATATTAAGATACATTTTGAAAATAAGAACACACCTCTTCAAGAAAACAAAGCGTACATAGTCCACCAACTTGATTAAATGATATGTCAACAGCAATATTTTCCACAAGACACTTAATGATCTTGACCTGTGTATGATACATGAAGCATATCAGAAAGACACAGATAATTGAAATACAAAATAGTATAGATACCAAATCATTAAAGGTGAAACATTGCCTAGAAGAAGACAGGGGAGGAAAAAGAGAGAATGATATTGGATGGATTTTTTTTTTGTATATAGAAGGATGCTAGAATGTGCCTTCAAATGCATAATCCTCCAAAATGCTAATGATAATTAGCAACATAGCTATTGTTCCATATCATGTTGTGCAAAGAACTGTGTGAAGGAGCAATGACCGTAATACTAAAGTGAAATTTAACTTATTGTGTTAGTTTTTGTTCTGCTGCATTTCATATAGCATATTAGATATTTACAAAGTGCAATTTCTGGTAATAACTTCAACACAACCGTAAAGTCATAAATGCAGGTGCGTGCTAAATAAAATCTACTATATGTACATAGTTAGCAGTTAGCAGAGGAGTAACTCATATGGAGGTAATTTCTTATGCCAATACAACAGCAAAAGAAAAAAAAAATTATCACAGGGGAAAATACCTCTGCCTGAATATACTGGACTTCTTTTACATGAAATTCAGCATTTTCACTCTTCTCTTCATGCTCCAATGCATCCCGAACAAGATTTGCCCAAATCTCCTTTAATTCTTCACTATTACTAAAAACAGTGACATCAATGTCACCATCAGGTAAGTAAGCCTTGAGAGGGACTGAACCGAAGGTAAAAACCTGTAAAGATACCGATTCTCTGTGAAGCACATTTAATCAACTAGATAATTGAATTATGAAGTTAAGAGCAAGGAAGTTTCCAAATGTGAGTGCCAAATTCCCCTTAGTGTGCATAAGACCTACTCCCTCCGTCCCAAAATAGATGTCATTCTCGCTTCCCGAGAAAAACAGCATCTTTCAACATTAACCAATTATATATAAAATAATACTAATATTTATAATACATCATTAGTACCGTTTGATAGATATTTGAATCTAGTTTTTTATCGAATTTATTAGAGATATAAACATTACACATGTTTTTCTACAAATCAAGTCAAAGTTGAGAAAGTAACACGTGCACGTATCCCATAACGTCATCTATTATGGGACTGAGGGAGTAAGAAGAAAGTCCGTTTCAACCATCCAGCAAACATGAAATAAGGTATAAGTCATATCTCAATGCACCTGGTACAATGTATAGAAAATGCTCATGCCATCAGACAAGCCAGAATTTTTCAGACATCCACATCTGGACAGGAATGTAGGTGGGGAGGATTTTTAGCGAAGGGCCGAAGCCGACCACTCCGCCCCGTAAAATTGACTTTTGTGGCAGATGTGACGTAGCTGCAATTGCTAAGCAGTCAAAACATTCCTGGTCTGTTTAAGCCCACCAAAAAATGTTGCCTGTCCACGAAGCCCCGCAAACAACGGATACCATCTACTGCTTCGCAGCCTCATGGCAAGAGAGATGCCAGCACATGTCCAGTGTGATACGTATCCGCTTCCGGCTCCTTCGGTTTGCAGCCTCCTTTGTCTGTTCTCCACATCCCGATGGTATCAGCATCTTCTACCTGAAGGAGCTCCTCCTGGCTCTTGTTGTCATGCGGCCTCACGGGTAGTCGCAGTCCTCGCTGGCTTAGCCACCAGCGCCACCAACCGCACACAGCAATTGCAAACAGGTTCGTGGCTAATCATAATTACCTGAAAATACTTTGAGGCCAGCATAGGTGGGTTGGAGCTGTCTGCAACCTGTCCCGCCTGCACCTCTATATGGCTATTGATTTATGGCTATCAAACCTAATTACTTTCCCTTCTGGCTAAGGTTAAGACATGCAAGTTGTTTATATCCTACCATCCTCGTCCTCCCCTGCCGCTTCCCCACATAACGCTCTCATGCCTTGCTCTGCACCATCGCACAGAGGGATCTTCTCTGGTTGAACACTTGAGCTCGCTGCATTAGGCAAACTCCAGGTTTTCTGAGATGTGTCCATCCAGTAATCGGAGGAGTGTCGGAGACGTGTCGGTGCCATACACGGTGTCGGACACCGATACGCAACCTCAGGGAAGTGTCGGTGCATCATATCTCCCAATGCACAAATTATTTTTTGCCGGTCATCCTTATTGTATGAAGGCTTTGTACAGAGCAGGGGCGGTGCTATGTGTTGAGGCCATAGAGGAACACCCCCCCCCTATATGCCAGCTGTCATTTGCCACGCAAAAACTTCTGAAGACCTGTTCTGCAAACTGCAGTACGTGTTCTTGCTGGTTAGCTAATTGATCCCACGAGCAAGTCACCCCATCTGCCCATAAGGCATTAAACATCTAGATGTGGGGAAAAACAACAGGATCCAAGACAATCGAACAAGGCGACTGTTAGACAAATTGTGTATTAGTGCTGCCACGTGGGACCCATGTGTGGGTCGCGGGGGGGGGGGGGGGGGCTGTCCAGGCCCTAGCTATGCCGAGCCACCCTGGATTAGGCACGGCAGGCCTCCTCTCCTTGATTCGTGGCATTTCTATAAACCTCTCACGGAGGCCTGCCTATATGTGTACCATATGTTCTTAACCTAATCAATCTATTATTCCCACAATTCTATTTTCCTTCAGCGACAACTGCGGCCGTCGACCCTTCGCAGGCAAGAGCCAGCAATGTCAGGGGTGCTTTTTCTGCCATGAAGATGATTAAGGCAAAGGTTGTGGAACAAAATGGAAGATGAATTTCTTGCCAATAGCTTGGTAGTACACGTAGAAGCTGAAATCACAGGAGCCTACAGTTATGGAGATGAGACTTGCTAGCGCCCAGATGTCCAGGGGCTACCATCGGACGGTGACCCCAGCAGCAGAACTCCAAAAGGTTAGTCTATCGCAACACGAAACAAAAGTATGCGCACCAAGTAATAACAACATATGTAACATTTAAGACATGCACTAAAATAATTTTTTGCTCCACGACCAGATTTCATAGTGAAAAAAAACACAACATACATGACATGTTGCATGCAACATTTGCTCTGCTTCTGTATTTCAGAGTGGAAAAACCCCACCACAACATTCACAGCATGTTACATGCAACATTTAATCCAACTCTCATCTAGTTGTCGCACTGAAAAGTGTAACCTCCCAAATCAACTATTGCAACAACTCGAAACACCTTCTACAACATGAAAAATCATTTAATGTAGCATCATACTTTTAATCTGCAACATTCTAAATCCAAAATAAAATCAGCATCAGCCATACAAAGTAACATAAAAACAACACCACTGTAATATCTTTGCGCAAACTATTGAAACATCGAAAAATCACACGAGAAGAACATCTCAACTGAATTTTGCATATAAAAAATGATCTAATATCATCAACAAACACTAATCCCAACATCTCAAATCGTCCATTGCAACATTGATCACACGTACAAAAAATAAAATATGGGGGAGATGGGAAGGAGAGGGTCATGGCACCCTCACCAACGTGGTGAGGATGCAGGCGGCAACACCTTCACCACATCGCAGCGCTACTCTTCCCGCAAAAGCCGTGTTAGAATAATCTCCGGCACAGCCAACAGCCAGTCCAGCTGCTACTCGATGGCGCATCCTCAGATCCAGATCGAGCGGAAGGTAACCATGTTCTCGGTGGTGGTGTCGGCGCACACTTTCCCAGCAAGACATACAGGCCGCACGCATGTGCTGAGAAGCCATGCTGCGCGCTTGGCCACGTAGCATACCGGCTGGCAAGCTGTGCAGCCCTTCTGCATGCCCAACACCCGGCTGCCTTTGAGGATTCGAATGGAAGAGTGAGGCGTGCATGAGATGGTGAGATGAGAGAGGATAAAGTTGACTGAAAAAAGGTGAGCAGCGGAGTTATGTGGATAAGCTCGTGCCACGCCTCCCGTCCGGAGCGAGATGCGCGTCCGGACGTGTGACACGCATGGAGCAGCATTTCCGTATGAAGATATGACTACCAATTTCCAGGACAAGAAAAGAGTAGTGGTCTTTTGGTAATTTGGTACGTATATAGACACTAATATGGCATTGTGTACTTTGTTAATCATGACCTAATTCTCATTAGCTCGGAAACAATTTCTATGGTTTGATCTAGCAAATCCACTCCCCAAACCCCCACATGTTGGTTCAAGCTCTGCCGCTGCTAAACAGGACGTTAAATATCCGATCTAGAAGCATGGGTGTCAGGTGACTAGAGTCCCTCCAGTTCTTCTGTAACCACAGGCCACCATTTCCAATGAGCTCTCTCTCTCTCTCTCTCTCCAGAATCAACTTCAGTAGGTCAAAAATTGAAAACAAAAGGCAAAGCATTGACTATGGATTTCTTGCTGTCTCTCCAGCAACCATTACTCTAGTCAGTTCTACAATAGCAGTCTTGTCTATCCATCCGATTATCTCAACCAGCAGTCCTCACCACCATATACAAGAGCGTTCGACTTCAGACATACGCTAATCTCTATCAATACCTGCGGAGAGTAAATGGACCGCTTGGCAAGCAGGTACTGTACCTGACACGAGAAGCAATTCATGATAAGCCGCTGCACGTAGTGGTACACGGACAGCCTCCGCCCCTCGGAGTCCACGTTAGGCTGGATGCGCGCGATCAGCTCCGCCGCGCGGCCCTCCGCGACCGCCCATCGCTCGGGGTCGAACCGCCGCGCCACCCCGGCGGACGCATCGGGCAGGAGCCCATTGGGCACCATCCCCGCGCGCGCGCCAAATAATGCACCCTCCGCCTGGCGGAGCCAAAACCCTAGGCCGCGACACCAGCGGCAGCCGGTCGCAGAGCACCCCCCCCAGCAACGGGCTACAGCGGCGACGGGAGTCTCAGAGCACGGATCAGCGGCCCCCCGTGCGAATCGAGCCGGGGCCGTGGAGCCACGGAAGATAGGCGGCCGGAAAATCTAGCGCGAGAGATGAATCGATGCGGTTGTGGGGTTAGTAGGCGGCGGCGGCGGCGGCGGCGGTGATGAGGAGGAGGGGAGTGGTCGGCGTGGCGGGGAGGGGAATTGGGGAAGGGAAGGGTTGAGGCTTTTTCTTCTGACACGGTTTTTTTCTTTTTAAATCCACACGGGGCTTGAGTTTTGAGAAAGGCGGAGACGTAGCGTAACTTGTTGATGAGTTGTTGCAAGTCACTGATGTCTACTGCGTGAGTGAATATCATATCAATAAGTAATTATATATTTTATAGCTAACGTAATATGTTATCATATTTGCATGGATAAACGACGTGAACATTATTTCTTGTCTAAGTTATTTTTTTTCTCGTCCTATCAATTTTTTTTGTTTTTTAAAAGAAAAGGTTCTATTGTTTTTACATTCGCCTTCCAATCGTAATACATTAATCCACTCTCCAGATCTTCTGTAAGACTCTCCCATAATACTTTCATCCTTTCTTACGTCTTTACTGGAACAACTCCTAATAACTATGCGGATCTCGTCGCTAGGCTCCAGCAACTCAATGCCAACGTTGATAAAAGGGTAAAGAGAACTTAGAGATAGAGCAAACGAGGGACTTGAGCTACTACGCATGAGACCGTTTGGTAGAGGGCCAGAGGCGTTGATTTTCTACCAAACACCTATGAGAGAAAAGTTAGCACTTCCATTCTTGTTTAGAAATAGGGAAAATGGTGATATAAACAAAGAGAAGAAGTCATGAGTAAAGTCATCTTGACTCGTACCTTGTAGCGAGGTAGAGTGTGTGATTGAAGATAGAACACCACAGCGAGGCTACTAATGGTGGGTATTGGTCAACTGTGAGCATTTTACGAAAAATAGAGGAAGAGATAAAGTTGTATATAAGAATAATGTGGCTCACGACGAAGGGAAGATAGTGGCATTTGAAAATATACCATTAACAACGATGGCAAAATATTAAATAACGTGAAGCCGTGTGGTGCAAGTCAGAGCTCATATAGGTCATAAGTGCCACCGTGCAGAAGAACGAGTGGCATAGTTTAGAATCGATAACAGTAAGAATGGGCCACGCTCGCATTGTTCACACACAAGTTTACGTCCTGGGCAGCTTTGAAAGGAAAAATACCTACATTATGAAGAATGTGTTGTTGATTCCTCGACCATCCCTCGGTCCCTCCCTCTCAACCTCTTGGCTCTCTCTCAGCTCTTAGCCACCGCCACGCGCCCACGCCTCGCTGCCTCCCGTACCCTCTTTCCGTTTGCTCAAAAGAATGTCGTTCTGGCTCTCATGTGCGAAGTTGGATGCTTCTGATTTCCGTCCAGCGTCCGTGCCATCTAATCAATGCTCTACCCCTACGCGCATGCAGCCCTGCGCCATCCTTCCGTTTGTACAAAAGGATGCCGTTCTGGCTCTCACGTGTGGAGTTGGTACTTTTGCCTCCCGCCGCACGTCGATTCCTGTTCTTACCATTTAATCAATGCACTATTCCCGATGCGTATATGACCCTATGCCACATCAATCCACGTCAGCGCCATTTATAATCCGCTGGGAATAATTTCGCCAAAAAAAATTGATCATGAGATCTCATATCACGCCACATCAATCCCCGTCGGTGCCATTTATAATCGGCTGGGAACCATTACGCCACCAAAAAACATGCATGCAAAAAGATGCACGACAAAGAATTGATCATGCGATCTCATGTCGTGGGACTTGATGAACCAACAAAGCTGTAGGAGGGGACATGAAAACACATATCCCAAATAATTAATTGTTTCATGGTATGCTGATACTTCTAAAACATATACCGGAGAAAGTACATGCAATACAAACCTACGTAGCATGTGACTTAAACCTACGTAACATGTGACTTGCTATATACAGCTGATCTTGCAACTTTTAGCACCACCGCCACACGCGCATTAGGCTCGCGCACTAGACCCACGAAGACTGTTTGGAAAAAGTCTATATCACCCCCATCTATGGAGTGTGGGCTACATAAACCCCCAACCTATGAAACGGTCTATATCCCTGAACTTTTCAAAACCGATTAAATTACCCCATAGACCAATTTTGAAAAATCATAGTAAATAAAAACAAATCATAAAATAGAAAATCAAATTGCCTTGGATTCCAAATGAGTAGATATACACAATGAACATATAATATGATATGATTTAATACATTTTTCAAAAGCATAGATCTAAAGCTATAGTGAAAAAATATACTACAACATACCATATTACATGTTCAATGTGTATATATACTCATTTGGAGTCCAACACAATTGGATTTTTCTATTTATTATGATTTTTTCCTATGATTTACTATGATTTTTTTAAAACTGCTTTAGGGGGTAATTTGATCAGTTTTGAAAAGTGGGGGTGATACTGTTTTATAGGTTGTGGGGTTATGTAGTCCGACATAGGGTGTGATATATATTTTTTTTCCGAGACTGTTTGAGCGATGAAACCGCCGGCCGTGCTCCCCGCTTCGGCCGCGCTGGCCGTGCGCCTGCCCCGGTCCTTGCTGCTGTGCTCGTTTGCCGGTCGCACGCTTGCGCTGTCGCCCGCACTTCGTCTCAACACGCCCCGCGCGCCGCATGCACTCGCCGTACCCACCGGCTGCAGCGCGCGCCTGCAACCTCGCCCCCCCCCCCCCCCACCGTCTCGGCAACAACCTCTCTCCCTCGCAACTCACAACCTAACCACCAAACTCTCTAGCTCCTCTCTCATCTCCAGTTCTCCACATCTGCCGGTTCGTGCTGTGCCGAGCTCGGAACATTAGCACGTCAGGGCGAAGCCACACGCCTCCAGCCTCCTCCTCCCACCACCAGCTCAACCGGTCAGCATCCCCCCCTCCATCCCTGCCGTTCCGCTCCTCATCATTCGGGCAGCGATACAAAACTGTGTGTGAAGCTTGTGTTAACGACTGATTCTCATCCAGTGATACAAATTGGCGAGATTTCCCGGACGAGAATCCCCGCGGCGCATATAGCTGAGACAACAGCATGTTGCGGTGTCATGTCGGCGCCGGCACCGTCGCTCCCGTGCCCCATGCTTGTACGCCCGCCCTTCCGCTGGCGCACCGGCTCGCGCCCCGTCCGGCCGCGCGCGGCCGCCTCCGACCTTGCAGCTGCAGGGCGAAGAAGCCTGAGGCGAACGAGGACGGCCGAGCGGGAGGGAGCGTGCTCTCCAAGAGCGTCCTGCTGCGGTCCGGCGTCGCGCTCTTCGCCCTCGGCTTCGTCGATGCCGGGTGAGCTTTGGCGCGCGTTGTCTGGTAAAGGCTATCGTGTGCATTGCATTCTACTACTATCCTATCCTTGCGCTGACGTGGCTGGTGGCGCACGTTGCAGGTACAGCGGCGACTGGTCTCGCATCGGCGCCATCTCCAAGGACACCGAGGAGCTGCTCAAGCTAGGCGCCTACGTCGTCGTGCCGCTCTGTGTGGCGCTCGTGTTTTCGTTATCCGAAGACAGCAACAACAAACCTTAGGATTCAGAGAAGAGTGAATCGCGTTCTAGTATATCTTGTTTTGTCATCATTGTCTTTACCAACGAACTGGAGCAAAATCAGAATATTCTTCTGTGATACTTTGCGGAAGAGAAAACATGTGAGTTCAGGAGAATGTCAGATTTTATGAAGATCCAATATATAGGTCCTCGGGACATCACCCAGCACCTGAGCTCTATCAGAGTGTCATTCCAAGTGTGTTACTGCCAGCGGCCTTCGTCAGACGCGGCATTTTCGTGCTCAGCATGAGAAGGGATAAACCATGTGTGCCCTGAGACGCAAGTAACCACTGATTGGTCGTGAGTTTCAGGGCAAGAATCCTCGGAAAAGCGGCAGCACCGCTGCTGAAAAACTCTCTCTCTCTACACTCAACCCTGACCCTGTCATACATCCAATCCAAAAGCGCTGATGATTTCGAAAACTTGGGACCGGGAGCAGCTGTTAGGTTGATCTCTACCCCAATAGGCCCAAAGGCCCATTGGACCCCATTGGACCCTTGACCTCGCATCCTGATCGGGGATGCCCAGCCCAATAAGGCTGGTGGGCCCCTGTCGCGCAGTGCCATAAATAGGGAGGTGGGGCCAGGACACAGAGAACGAGGTTCACCGCTACAGTCCATTCCCACCTCCAAACCCTAGCCCGATCGAAAGGAGGCGCTGTATGCGATGGGAAGCTCCACCGGCGCCGCCACTGCAACTTCGTCAACGGGACTGCACCGACCGTCGTTGCCCGTGCGCAGCCTCCATCGACGAACGAGTCATCGATAACCAAAGGTATGAACCACATCGAAATCGATTTCTACAGTTTACCCCACTTGATCTACTCCTAGCCGATCCACAGAACTAACAATTGGTATCAGTCGCCAAACTAGCGAGTAGATTTAGCAAGGGAAAGTAATGAAAGATTCGGTCTCGGATCGAAAGAACAAAGGAAGAACCAGAAACTTTTCGATCTTGAAATCAAAGAGAAGAAAGACAGACCCGACTTCGATACGAATCGGGGGGAAAGATTGAAAGAACGAGTTTCGATTCGAATCGAATCGGAAGAGAACAGAACAAAAGAATGAACATACAAATAACCGAATCGGTTTCGGATCGAACAAACTTCGGTCAAGGATCCAAGAACACAAACCCTAACCCTAGATCCACCACTTCACCTTGCACACCGAGGCATGGCGGTGCCTCCGAGGGCACCCAGGCGAAGCTCCGCGACGCTCCTCGACGGAGCCGCGCGCGAGCCGCACGCGGCGCCGGCGAGGAGGCCCGCAAGGGCGCAACAGAGATCCGCGGCGGCGCGGTGGCTCGCCCACCGATGCGAGCAACAGAGAGAGTAGATTCCGGTTTTAATCGGAGAAAGAGAAAGAACGAAAAGATCCCATCGCGAATCAAACGAACGAAAAGGGAATCGTACGAATCAAAGATACAGAACAAGAACCCTAACTATAATGACAAGATCCAAAGGAACCGACCAAAGGATCTACCTAGATCCCTCACCACCGGTAACACCACAGCCGTCGACGCTTGGACGTCGCACGGAAGACCGAGCAAGCCGTCGACGCTTGGACGTCGCACGGAAGACCGAGCCTTGCTGCTACTCGACGCCGTATCACCGGAGCCGAGGACTGGGCTCAAGGCACCACCGCGAAACCACTCGATGGCGGCGCGCTCTCCCTCGCGGAGAACGCGCACACCGGCGAGGGGACCCTCGACGGCACCGATTGGCCGTCGCCACTCCGTCTTCCCAGCGGCGTGCGCAAGACCGGTGAGAGAAAAGAAAGGATCTTGCTGGCGGCCATGGAGGTTGTGGCAAGAACGGTCGGCGCGCTGGCAGAGAGCTCGCCGACGGCGCAGACGCCGGCTGCGACCGGCTGAGAGGAGAAAGAGAGGATAACCCTAGGGTTAGGGTTCCAGGCGAATGAGCCGGCTTATATATAGCCCCGATATCTGCGCTCAGCCGTCGGATGTAGATGGACGACCAAGATCGTCCAGCAGAGAGATGGGCCGAGTTTTGGCCCAGGTGGGATGAAGGATTCCCGGCCCAGGCCCAGGTTGCGGCCTGGGACGCGGGACAGAGCCGCGTGCGGCACTGGGCCGAGCCCCAGCTGGGCTGCACGCGCGCTAGTGGGCCGCAGGCGGCCTACGTACACAGGAATTTTTTATTTTCCATTTTAGAAGCATTTTTTTTTAAGTTATGCATAGAATATGATATATATTTAATTTGGATCAATGGAGAATTGATTAGAGAATTGAAAGATTGTAGAGATATTGCTTCTGAATAGAATAATATTTTATAGAACTTCCGCCGCAAAGTAAAAGATTACAGATAATATTGGTAGTTTTATTGGCTATCGAATCCTTGTAAAGGAAATGTTTTATCCTCTAATTAAATTGGAAAATATGAGAAATTTTAATTAAGAGGACTAGAAAGATATTTATTTCAAGTGAAATTATGGTATTATTATTTTCTGGCCAAAGCTGATAATAATAATATTATAATTAAAGATATTTGCTTAAAGAAAATTATGGTATTTTTTATTTTCTGGCCAAAGCTGATAATAATAATATTATAATTAAAGACATTTATTTAAAGAAATTATGATACTGTTATTTTCTGGCCAAAGCTGATAATAACAATATTATAATTATGTGAGTTTTATGTTTAAAGGTTTAAATCTCTGATGAAGTTTGCATCAAAGTGATCAATTCTTTCAGGGAACAGATAAAGATCAAGAAATTCTCTTGAGCCAGAGGAAAATTTTGCATCAAAGTGATCAGTTTTTTCCAGAGATCAGATGTAGATCAAGAAATACTCTTGAACTAGAGAAATGTATATTTCATGTTTCCGCTGCAATAAAGATGATTACCTTCCTACTTAATTCGAACCAAAGGGAGAATTTAGTGTGAAGTGTATTGTTTTAACAGATAATTAAGATTTCATACATTATTTCCATTTCTGCCCAAAGGTGATGTGGAGTTAATGTAGAAGTATGATGTTCTAATGATTGAACAGATAATTGAGTCTTCATATATGATATGAAATTAATGAAGAAATAGATGTTTTATTGTTCTAAACAATAAATTGAGATTTGGTCATACGTTATTTCCATTTCTGCCCAAAGGTGATGTGAAAATAATGTAAAAGGTTGATGTTTTGTTCTATTTTCTGCCCAAAGGTGATATAGAAAGAAACAAAGTTTTACAGAGTTTAATAGTTTACTATTGAATGTTTTCTCAGACAAAAGATTTCATGTTTTCATTCATGAAAACAAAACGAGATAAAAGTTTGGGTACTAGCGACCCAAAGATAACAAAGAATGGAGGTAATAGCATGAGGGAGTATATTCTCTCTACAGAATGACTTCAAAAGAAAGGAATTCTTGGATATCAGTCCAAGAAAGATATATCATTGAGAGTGTTGTTTGAGAAATGTTTATTTTTATTACATGCACTCTTTATGAAGAAGATTTGACTAAATTCAGATACATGTTTAATTTGACCAAAGTCAGATTAAGCATGTGTTTGTTACAGAATATTCGGAATTTGATATAGAACACGAGCCAATACTGGCATTCTGGGAAAATCCCTGCATGACAGGGTAAAGTATAACAAAGAACTTATCCTGCATGACAGGAGAAATATATGATGACTCATGTGATTTTATTGGATCATACTCTCAGACAAAAGTATGGAGTAGCTTTTATACTATCCTAGTATTGATCATGCACTTTCACGTGTCACAGTCATTAAGGACTCAATGAGTCTCAAAAGAATTAAAAGATTATAGACGAACCTCAAGATAAGAATGATATGCAAGTATGACTTGCGAAAGTACTACTGATAGAGAATTTTTTATGAATTGAGGAAATTGTACTTCCATATGAATCAGGCATAACATCGTTTGCATGATATGATCATGTGAATGAGTTATAGAAGTTAAGAATGGTTTCGAAATTGTGGCAGAATAGCTCACGCCACATTTCGAGGGGGAGAAATGAAAGACAACTGCGAAAGATATTTATTTCCCCATACTTAGATAAATGTGATGCATAGTATGCATCTAAAGTGATCTATAAATGATCGTCCAAGGGAGTACGACGGTCATAATGATGATACCCTAAAGTAAAGAGATATATGTATTCCTAGATCTTTCACGGTTCCGGAATACTGGTTCCGGAATACTGAGATACTAAGATGGTGCTTAAAGTGCCATATATATAGAAGAAAGTTTCAACAGAGTAAACCCAAATAACAAAGTTTAAAGATACCCCATATTTGAAAGATGGAGATATATGGGGGAGCATGGTATGAATATACCTAAGACTCGAATAGATTATATATATTGCCTCTTGGCAATGGAAGACAGTAGAATCAATTGCTTTTTGGTAACAAAGAGAAGTGCCAACAGCCATGAGAGGCGCTCGCTCGTCTAAATGGCAAAAGAATTGATGATGAGTCTCGGAGATGTTTGGGACTCAAAAGTAATTCCCAATGGAGCCAAAACAGTAGACTATAAAGGGTCTACGAGATAAAATGTGACTCCAAAGGGAATATGTCAAGACAAAGCGCAACATAAATCGGAAGATTTGTGCGAAAAGAATGAATAGATAATGGCACACAATTATCTGAGTTACATCAGATGAAAGAAAAGGTAGCATTCACAAAGAGGATTTCAATGAAAACTGAAACATGGCACACCTTATGGTTTTGCTGTGGAACTAAAAGAATATAAGAGATGTTGCTTGAAGAGATCTGTTATGGACTAGAGCCAAGGCTCTAGATAATACTCTAAAGAATTAGTTTTTTGGGTTAAAGCAAATGAGAGGATAATATATTTGTGCAAAGATATAGAATGGGAAATTCATTTCCCAATCCTGTACATGTGGATGACGTCCTACTTGTCAATGGTGATTTGGACCTACTACAGGAGGAGAAGAAGTTATTGTCCTCAAAGTTCAAAGAATGTTCTTGGTGAAATGTCTCTGTTTAAAAGGATTGAGATTCACCGAGATAGAATAGAAGGGGTTATTGAGAATGATGTATAGGCATGCTAAGAAAATCCTATAAAGAATGCATGTGAGAAAAAAAAAGATATACGCCTGTTCTTATGAGTCAAGGGTAACGGATTTGGAACTTTAGCGTTCCGAGAATCGATATGAAATAGATCAAAAGAATATGGTACCATATGCTTTAGCTGTTGAAAGCTCAATGAATGCAAAAGAATATTGTTACCCTGACATAGTTCACGAATCCGGGTTGTTTTGGCAATGTCCAGTCCAGATATAGATCACTGGAATGGAGTAAAAGAACATCGGCCTCATGCTAAGTTGAAAAGATCAAGTGCTCTCAAAAGATTGCGAGTACAAAGACAGAATCTGCGCGCTAAGTTGAAAAAAGATTAAGTACTCTCAATGGTTGAGAGTGCCAAGATAGAATATGCAAAATGTTTAGCGAAATCCACAATTGTCGCTAACTTTCGCGCTTGGAGTTTTTGTGTGGAAAACCTCCAAAGAATGAAACATTTATCATCATTGTGATGAAAGATATGACTTAGCATGATACAAGGCTGAGGGACAGGCAATATGGTTTAAGAAAACCCGTGCCCAGAATTGATAATGGTTAATAACAGCTATGACCATTCAAATTATCCGATCCTTTGACAACGAGTCAAGTGTGGCGCCAAACGCATTGACACAGAAGTACGTGTTGCAAAGGAGAGAGTCCGGAATCGTATTGAAATGCATTGTGCATAAAAGTAACAGACAAATGTTAGTGGATCCGCTCATTAAAGGCTTACCGCCCAGAGTCGACATGGGTTCATGGTATAGTCTATGACTTCCGGACAACAAGAAGGCCCGAAAGAAATAGAATTTGTTTCAAAACAGAGAGGTGTATTGTAGCTGTTGATTCTATCGGCGATTAGACCGTGACGATGAGACATGCTCTATGCATTAATCTGTGATGGAACGAGTACATTGAAAAGGAATTGCTTCGAAGCATAAGGTTAAAAGTATAAGATGAGATCAAGGGGGAGATTGTTAGGTTGATCTCTACCCCAATAGGCCCAAAGGCCCATTGGACCCTTGACCTCGCATCCTGATCGGGGATGCCCAGCCCAATAAGGCTGGTGGGCCCCTGTCGCGCAGTGCCATAAATAGGGAGGTGGGGCCAGGACACAGAGAACGAGGTTCACCGCTACAGTCCATTCCCACCTCCAAACCCTAGCCCGATCGAAAGGAGGCGCTGTATGCGATGGGAAGCTCCACCGGCGCCGCCACTGCAACTTCGTCAACGGGACTGCACCGACCGTCGCTGCCCGTGCGCAGCCTCCATCGACGAACGAGTCATCGATAACCAAAGGTATGAACCACATCGAAATCGATTTCTACAGTTTACCCCACTTGATCTACTCCTAACCGATCCACAGAACTAACAGCAGCTGGCCCGATGGAGGAGGACATAGAACAAAAGGCAGAGCGCTTGCCGTTGCTCTCGTTCAGTCGTTCAGGTAAACAACTCCATCTTGTAGTTGGAGATCTGTTCAGTGCACATATCTCGTTTCAGGTCTCTGCCACGCTCTTCACTGCCATCAACTGCCCACTGACGGGCCGATAATGATTTTTTTGTAATGGATCCAAATTAGGACGAGTTTAGATTGGCAGAAAAAACACTATAAATCTAAAAAAACACTGTAGGTCGTATTGAGAAGCGTGTTATGTGAGTGGGAGAAATATGATGAATAGTGTGTTTTTTTTTTTGAATTGAACGCACCCTTAGCAATGACATAATAACGATAACGATACGATGTGACGTGACCATGTCACCGGCCAGCTTGTTCCCTCGACCATCCTAGTACAACATCAGGTGCTTCTTAAAAAAAACATCAGGTGCTTCATCTAAGCCGTCCAGAGCAACGAGCGAGCGGTCCAGATCTCGCCACACCTGCACGGTGGGGCAGAGCAGCTACGTGTGCATAATACCCGAGAGAACACAACACAGCACAACACTAGTGGTGGTCTTCTTCCTCTTCCGCCCTCTTCCCCTCCACTTCCATCGTGCCTTCGACCCCGGCACCCCGCGACGCAGCAAGTTGGGGTGGCGGCCGTCGCCGAGATGAACACCTCCCTGGTCCCCGGAGGCAACCTCCCGCGGAACCTCCCCGTCCCCGTGCTCTGCTAGACAGAGATCCGAGCTCTCCTCGGTAAGCCGCCGCTCCCACCTTCCCCTAATTCTCGGGTAATCTACCCGATTCGCCTCCACTTCCTGCCTGCGCTTCTGTACTTGGTGGGAATTTCTCGTTTCTTGGCCTGCACGCGCTCGTGCACAAGCCGCGAATTGTCAATCGTGGCATTCGATTCGGTCCTCAGCGCCGGTGAGAACGGAAACCCTCCCGTTCCCGGCTTCAGGTTCCATGGTTGTACGGGTACGAACCGTTCGGCTTAGGGAGTGGGTGCCTTGTGATTGTCCATACTATAGGGAGGTGAATGAATGGGAAAAAGGATTTGTTAGGGTAGGTTTGGTTGATGTTTCGGTGGGAGTGGTAACCGCGGTAAATATCGACCATTGCTGATAACCGAGATTTGCGAGGCAACATATAGATACGATAATGTTGTGATCCCATGTTGAATTATTGGGCGAAAAAAAAGAGAACTATGGATCCTTTCCAAATGCAATCGAAGTCCCGTTTATATTGCCGATTGGGTTAATTGAAAGTTTGAAGAGGATAGATCATAGAATAGTCCCACTTCTCTAAGCATGAGTTTTGAGCTGGGACATTGGCGTAGGGTCGTTGCTTGTCGTCTATCCCTCTCTGTTTGTATAAGGTGTCTTGAGGCTTGAGCAAACCTTTTGAAGGAGGCATTGCATTGACAAATCAAGGGGTCTCTCAAATAGGCTCTGGATACTGTATAATGATGAATATTTTTGTTGTAAATGCCCCCTTTCAACCCCAGACCGTTTGAACGATAAATTACATCCTTTCTTCTGAATTGCATTTGTCGTGTTGCGATGCACTAAAATAATTCAATTTGGTGTTGGTAAATCCAAAATTCTGCACTTTGTTATTCTACATTTCAAATATGTGTACAGTGTGTTGTTCGAAGTATAGATTGAGGCAGAATACTGACAACATTTCGGCTCGTGTATCCGTTCTACAAATGTGATTCTTGAACACAGTTTATATGTTACAGCATGTAGTCAGCTGTTTTTTTTTAATTTCATGTAGGGTTGTAATCTGATGTTCTGTCATTATAGGCATCCCTTCTAAAAGCAAGAAAAGTTAGCAGAGGATATTATTGGGATTTGTGGCCTTGGGGCATGGGATACTGTTGAATATATAACAGGCTATCAACAATTGCCAAATTGTTTCCTAATTCATGTGCAATTTGAATAATTGGCAATTAATTGGGAATCAGGATGCCATATTGCTGTTTCTCTGCATGATAGAGGCCATTTTTACTCATTATTCACAATCCCAAGTCATTGTGATAATTACCTATTTGTCTGCTTGATGGATTGCTTACCGTTTTCAACTTGTTAGGTCTGAGAAAACATTACTTTGTCCTTAGAGCTTGGAGTTTGCACCTGAAATTTGCCTTACACGTCATTTATAGTGGATTTTGTGGTCATCATATTGGAGCCAGTTACATTTTTATCTCTCAAATATTGCTTGTATTGTAGCAAGTACTCAACACTTTTTTCTCAGGTTTGTTTTCTGAGGTCATCATGTGGAGTTTCGCGTCAAATGCCATAGCTGGAAGCTTAAAGAAAAAGCCGCAGCCCTCAAAATGCAACATATCCAATCCAGATTGTTCTGATGATGAAGTGTCTTCATGTACAAGCAGAGAGGAAGGCCTTGATTGTCCAATATGCTGGGAATCCTTCAACCTTGTGGAGAATGTTCCCTATGTCTTGTGGTGTGGGCACACAATGTGCAAGAACTGTATCCTTGGCCTTCACTGGGCTGTTGTCAAATTTCCATCTCTTCCCATCCAGCTGCCACTGTTCATCTCATGCCCCTGGTGCAACCTGTTGTCTTTCCGGCTGGTGTACAAGGGCAGCCTCAGGTTCCCACGCAAGAACTACTTTCTGCTCTGGATGGTTGAGAGCATGAATGGCGAGAGAGCAAAGTTCCATTCAACCAATCACAATGAGCATCATTCCTCATGGCATTCTGGTGCTGGCCCAAGTTCCAGCCACCACCACAGCAGAAATGTTGTTATCCGACCAGAGGGCTCTTCTGCCAGAGATACAAACGTCATCCGTTACATTTTCAACACCGACAACATCAATGCCTCACTCCAAAAGCTTATGGTGTGCTTCCTGCAGCTGACAGCCAAGTTTCCACTTGTGATAATCTTCCTCCTGATAGTTCTTTATGCTGTCCCTGCAAGTGCTGCTGTGTTGGTTCTGTATGTCCTTGTGACATTTTTGTTTGCGCTGCCATCATTTTTGATCCTCTACTTTGCTTATCCCAGCTTGGATTGGCTTGTCAGAGAGATCTTTGCTTAATTTGTGCTGTCTGAAACGCCAGCACAAGTTCATAGTTCCCCGGTACATGATATATGGCTTTCATGGCCACCTGCCCTCGTGGACTCTGTATAGTTTCTTCTGTTTTCATGTCCTTTCTTTTCTGAACATCTGTTACCCTTATTCTGCTTCAACTGTATCTAATTATTCAATGCTGGGCAATATTTCTACTGTTTGGTTTTAGATGTGTTTGTTTTTGTAGTCTTGAACATCTGTGCTCTATGACACATGTTAATCATTCAAAATTGCTGTGTTGTGGGTTCTTAGAATGCTCGGCAATATTTCATCTGTGGTTTGATCTATGTTTATTTCTTAGTTCGGTTTGACTTGGCATGGCAATCGTTCAAAGTAGCTGTATTGTGATTTCTCAGGAACCTTGTTCTGTGTAAGTGTCTTAACTTATGGAGCTTTCTTGGCTTAATGGCTTTATTCAAGAGTTTAATGTTGTGTTCAGTGTATAACTTGATCTATAGAAGTCATGGTCACACTCACACAAGCATAAATAAAGTTTTTAAACTTCTTATCATATACTACACGTGACACTGGCTACGAGAGCTACGTTTCATAGGTTCACCTTCTGAGTGCACATTAGAAGATACCTACGTAGATCATTGTATCTTGGAGGGAACTGCAGCGTCATAAGGCGTGTGCCTGCATCCATAGATGTTGCTATTCGAGGAGTTAGACACGGCGGACCTCTTCTTCGTGCCTGTGCTACTTAACTACGACGTCGATTTTCCCGACATGTTCATGTGAATCGTAGAAACACACAAGATGAATGGGCCTGCGGTCTGATCTCCTGCAACCATAGGATGGCAACCGCAGGATGACCTGGCCTGCAACTGCAACCAACCAACGTCACCGTCCCGATTGAGGAACGATCGCTTCGCTGTTCTCTGTGTCCAGAAGCAGAAAGTCATGGTCCTTCAATTCCCTGCTTGAATTGGCTGTCGTCTGACTGATTTCTTATCACGCTGTGCGCTTCATGATCAATGTCCATCATACATATTCTTTCTCTGTCGACTGTTTCATTTTCAATTTGCCCTATAAATAAAGTTCCAATCATCAGTGGCAACGAAACTCTGACTTCTAGCTTCTTGTACCTGTGCATTGGTGATCGATAAAGTGAAAGGATGCAGACTAGCTAGTGACTAGCTCATGCTGTATGCTGCTCTGGTAGGGAGAAGAAAAGACAGGTCGAGTCAGATTTTCCGGCCGAGCAACAGGGCAAATTGCCGGTGGTTAAGTGGTTTAGATCTTGGATGGAGAGTGGCTGAACAGTTCGACGAGGGACGATCTATAGCTACGTGTTCTTCAGCCAGTACGTCCCTAACTCTTTTGTGCTGTCAAAACATGTTGCTGTGTATCAAGAAGATATCAGCTGCTGTCCCGACAGAGCTGGAGGAGTGCAGTCGCGTATGTGATCTCGCGCCATCTCGGTTGCCTTCGGAAAATCTAGAACTAGTGGCGCGTCGGCAGGCATCCTTCCTGCCATTATCCCTGATATAAATCTCTTGGTTTCATAATGCTTTCATGATACAAAAACCGCTCGGATCCAGCGTAATGGAAGGGGCATAGGCCAATGATGATCCACCAACCAAATAAAAGAGACGAAACGGGAGGAAGAAAAAGCTGATAGAGAGGCCGGCGATCATTCTTCAGGCCCCTCACCAATGACTGGACTGACACTGCTCTCCTTTTCCTCCCTTGCGTGGCCTCAAAGCATGCACGCGTTTTTCTTTCTTCTTTTTGATGCGGCGGACGGGCGGTGCTGCCATGACCGGTGAGCTAGCTAACTAGGCTAGGCATCTTCAGTATTAAATGGATGATTAATCGCGATCGAAGTTGCGCTGCGACCAATATGCTAATTAATCCTGGCCCAGCTAATCATTTGATTACCATATCAGCAGTGCGTGCTTTCGGCTGAAAAGATGCACGGGTTGTATACATTCACGGTACGCTGGTGAATGTATCACGATACTGGCCCATATTCTAGACCATTCTCCTGTACTAAAACTAAGGTGTCATGACTCATGCGGGGCGATGGATCTTCGACGTGCAAGTCGCACTGCTCTGGCCTCCGGTCTTTGCATCTTTGGAGAAGGCGATCACGAAACCAGGGACCATGGAGGTCGACGGGATCCGATCCGATTGATCCACCGACGTCGTGCCGTGCGTGCGTCCGTGTCTATCGATCGATGCCTCAACCTGGAGTAGCTGCTGGTTGCGTTGCCTCGTCTTTCAACCGCGAAGGTGTCCGCGCGGCCGGTCACCTACTGCCTAGCCTAGTGCTTGGAACCAGCGGATCGGAGCCAAACGGGCGGCCATGCCATCGATCTGAATTCTGAACAGGAGATGATGGCACGTAATAGTATCAATTCCCTCTGCACCGCCATGCCCGACTGCCTCTGCTCCTCACACGCAGATCGAGGCCGATCGGTTCGGGAACTCGGGAAGGAAGATCCATCACCAGCCACCGGTGCTCGTGGTCGATCGGTGCGTGGAATGAAGCGGGCGTGCGCGTACGTGCCCCGCCGCCGCGCTCGATCCCCTGCTGGTTGGCGGCGCCTCGACGCGCCGCCGCTGGAGCGTGTTGCGATTTGCACTCCCATTAGATTGGGTGTGCACGGCAGGTTTGGCCAGCAGCAGGTTGCTGCCTGGCAGGCTGGCGGTCTCAACGGCATCGTCCGTGCGATCGTTCATGCGTTCAGAGATACTCCATGCTACTGATGGATAATTCACTTGGGAAGTTGGGATGGAATAGCCATTCCCCATTCTGCCTCAACGCAAACAAGCCGCACCAAAGGTTCGTAACAGTTCACACGTACGTATAGATGCTATGCTAGTACTAGTAGAGTATATACCAAATCATTCCGTTCAGTCCATAGGGTTGGATAAGATTAAAGTCGATTACCCACATTCTTCACTCGCGTGGCAGTACTTCCAATTATTAGGCTGCCGTGGCCCGTGGCACCAAGTTAACTTAGGCATTGTTGTTTAGATCGTCAAACTTTCGCTAATTTATTTTGCCAACTTGTCACATCGAATGTTTGGACACTAATTAGGAGTATTAAACATAGGTGTAAAAAAACTAATTACATAGATGGACTCCACATCGTGAGACGAATCTATTAAGCCTAATTAATTTGTCATTAGACACTGTCGTGCTACAGTAACCCATTATTAAAAATGCGCTAATGACGGCACATATTAGGCTTAATAGATTCGTCTTACGATGTAGAGTTCATCTGTGTAATTAGTTTTATAATTAGTCTATATTTAGTACTCCTAATTAGTGTCAAAAGAATAGATGTTATATTTCGCCAACTTTCACCAACTTTACCTCCCCAATCTAAACAAGGTCTTAATTACTGGCTCAATGCATCATCACTGCCACGAAGTTTTAGTTACGTTTGAAAGAGACGTACCCGTACTTCTTCTAGGCTTCTTCTATCCATAAACATATGACGCGTATGCTTGTTTTTAAAAGTAATATATTTATAAGAATGATAGAAATATTAGTACCGACTAATTCTATGATAATCAGCAATTTAGTAGGTCTTGCTGTTGAGTCCATCGCATTACACATTATTTAGAGTAGTTTTAAGCTCTTCCGAAAGATGAAATATCAGAAATGTAGCGTGAACATGGAAGGAAGCTCTGTAGAGATCTGTTTCAAGATGCTAGTATTCACCTATGCCAATTGTCAACAATAGTCAATAGACGGAGCATGTCTCATGTCTTATATTTCAGCAAAGCGTAATTTCACTAATAGTATGATGATGATGATTTTTTTGAACAATCTGATAATGGTAAAATCGAATTTGCTTTATACAGGGAGGAAAATGGCAGAACAAATGAACGACAGGGCCAGCAAAGTTACCTGCAAGTCTGCAATAGCCAGCCAGGCAGGCCAGGCGTTACGAAACGCTGCCCCGTAGGGATGGCAATGGGGATGAAATATCCGCAAACCCGCGGATAGTAAACCCGACGCACACGGGTTTGGGTCTAGTTTTGTATCCGCGGGTGCAGGCGGGGGTATGAGTCTAGACCCAACAGATATCGGACATGAAAAATTGATATCCGTATCCGCAAACCCGCGGACCCGTTAACGGATATGTGAGACCTAAAAACTACGGCAATGGTTGAGTGTTCATGTTGTGTCCATTTTTCCTATTTTTTATGCAATTGCAATGTCTAGCTGCTGTCAATCTCAACTGCCAACTTTCGAAGCATCCGATGCTATAGATTTGACATATGAATTGCTGTTAGATTTGGTTTATTGTATGTTTTTACGGGTATATGGGTAAACCCACGGATAACGGATATCCGCGGATAGCGAACGCGGGAATGTTTTCATATCCGTAGCAGATAGCGGACGCGGGTACGGATTTTATGTTACGAATACGGATATTTGAAACCACTGTCCGCGCCGCGGATATTATCCGTTGCCATCCCTGCGGCCCTGCCCCAAGACGCGGAAAGCGAAACGAAAGAAACGGCCGCCCCCTTCGGTTTACGCCTTCTTAGTTGCGCGCACGACTCCCCCTCCCCGTCCTCCGTCCAGAAGAAAAGGCAGGGTGGCTACTGGCCAGCTGCTTCCCTACCTTGCCAAGCCAACCTCGTCGCCTCCGCCAACGCCCACCGCCGCCCCTGCTTCGGTTGCCCTCTGCGGTCGCGAGGGCGGGAGGCTCCGCCGGGGGCCTCTGCCGTCTCTCAAAGGTATCATCTTGCCTTGCCCTTGCTCCGGTCCGGTCGGGTTTTGCCATTTTGGTTTTGGTTTGTGTGACCGCCTTTGATTCATCTGTTCTTTTTTCTCGGTTTTCTTATGCGGTCTGCTTCAGGAGGGTTGACTAGGTCGGCGCAAATGCGTGTGTCGGTCGCCACTCCGATCGATTCTGCATCAATTCTTTGTATAAGAAGAGTAAAATTTGACAAACAAAGATGAAGGTTTTCTGCACCAAATCATTGCGTCGCATGGTTTATTGATTTTTATTTTGTTTTCTATTTCTCTTTATTTCCTTCTCAATTGGCTTTTGGCATGATGCAAAACTCTCGCTGTAATGTGAAATGATTCTGCTTTGTGCAACACGCGTTACAAATGGGATTTCGTCTTTCTGAATTCTGTTCCTCCGGTTAGTGGTTGATTTTCAAGATCGATAAATTACTGTGGTGAGGGTACTGCTTGTTGCATTAATGTCGTTACCTCGTCGGTCCTCTTGTTTCCGTGTTTTTTTTAAAGTCTTCCGTGTGGGGTTTTGGTTGGCATCTCGCGCTTTTACTCATTCAGTCTTTGCAGCCTCGAGCTGGAAAGACTAATGGTGGAGCAGCGTGGCCTAAGACAGCTTGGCTAGAGAAAAAAAAATGCTTCTGTTTAATGATCGGTGAGGCCTAGGATCTTGAAAGGATCTCTACGATTCTACCCAATTCTGTTGTTGTTTGTTCATGATGGATTTCTCTAGGATAGGTAGATTGGTTCAGTTTTAAGCCAAAGGCTAAAGATTTGGATCCAAGCAGCCCCTTAGACTGTTTTTCTTCCTCTTGTTTTCTTTTGAACTAGTAGTTGTGTGACCAAATCACCTCTTTGCTTGGAGGGTAGTTCAAGGGACAGTAAGATAAATAGTTATTGAATTGAATTTCTTTTCACTTGCGTCCTTGTAGAGAGATATGTATTCTCTGGTGTTCGAATCTCTTACCGTATCAAGTATGACAGCGACAGCTCGGTTTTTACATGGTTCCGTTGTGCTTTCTCGTACGCTAGTTTTAGACATGGACAGTTGAATTCTTATTTGGTGTTCTGTCGCATTCTGGCTGCTCCATTGCTTCCATCCAGAGGCGCTTGTGAAGATCTTTATGTTCATCCCTTCCTCCTCTCCTTCTCTTCATACAGAAATTCTGTAATATGGTTGGTGGTGGACACTTTATTGGTTAAGAAAAATGGTCATGATGAGCACTTTTTTAATATTTAATTTATGTCTGAGTGATGGCTATGAGATATCGTGTCTTTATGATCTTGTTTTCTTTCAAATTCAGGCCATCTCCCCATCATGGAATTTGAATGCACTCTTTAACGATTGCTGATTGAAGATCACGACTAAAGGAAACTGGCTTTTAGGAGGTATGCTTCTGGTGAGCATGTATTTTATCTAATTCATTAATTAGTTTCAGATGGTTTCAAAGTTTGTTTTTTTTTTGTCAAAGCTGTTCCAACTTCCAACCACCAGAAGTGTTGTATCAAAGCAACTAGGATTTCTTTCTGTTGTTTTGAATAGTTAAGATCGAATCCTGCAATTACAATTCAGTTTCAGTTGAAAACTCAGTAGGATATTGATCTACCCCAATTTGTGTGTTTTTTAAAGATATTTGGAACCAGTGCATTTTTATTTTGTTCAAGTAAAACTTCAGCTTTTACTTTAATTATGTGGATTCTTAGTCTCTGCTTGTGCAAATCTTTAGAAATGACATATATTCTTTATTGCCACAGCCTAAAATTTTCGAGTTCAAAAGGAAGAACATTCATCTGATACCAGCACCATCTCAGCTTCTGGAAAACCTCAATGTCCAAAGCTTTAGAAAAAAGTTCACCTGGTGGATCCACACCGAGTTCGGCTTCACCTTCAGAGTTAAAAAAGCATGAGAAGACTGTGCCAAATTATCTCAGAGCTTCCAGAGGCTCATGCCATGATTTATGCAAGTATGGACACAAAAAACCATCTGAAGAGGAGCCAAGTTTATCAGGTGGAAGAAGAAAGAAACTTCCTGCTCATCTGAAAAACTTGACATTGCACAGATCAGCTATCTTAGATAGGCCCAAGGATGTCAGGAATATCAGTCTTTCACTAGCCAAGTCGAGCATATCTCTGGGTGAAGCTGCGCGGGTCGCACCCAGGATAGCATCGGCAAATAAAAAAGGTGTTGGATCCAATGAACATATGGTTCCGGAGAAAGCTACATCAGATGAACATAAAAATTTGAACTCTGAGGGCAGAAAGAAGTATTCAGTTGTTGCACAGAAGGTTTCAACAAATCTAAGGTATTCAAATGAAGTTAAAAAAATTGATAAAATGGAAACAGTGTCAGCCAAGGGGGCCACATTTCCTGCCAAGACAAAGTTTCCAGAGAAGACCTTGATGAAGAAATCTATTACTGTGGACAAAGTCACAACAGCTAATCAATCATGGGATAAGAGGCCAGCTTCATCTCCCAGCAAGCCCAACATAACTAAACAAGTGTATGTTCCATCTCAAGCTTCTAGTCATTATGTTCTGTTGAAACATAAAAGTACTCAAAAGGGTAAGGTTACATCTCCAGCAGAAACTATTACTAGAGTGCATGCAAAACCAGGACAAAGTGCTACAAGATCAAGCGCCGCAAATAGAAAAGGGAAGGAAGGCTTAGATATGTCCGGGTCATCCTTATCTGTGAAGCCCAAGCTAATTGCTTCTGTTGAAGAACAAAAAGATGATTTGCAAATTAGGGGCTATTATATTGAGTCAATACAAGCAGAGCTGTCTCCAGATGCCACGGAATACGTAGACAATTCTCAACCTGCACCAGTTGAAACAAGTAAATCCATTTCAGAGGATGATGTGGTGTGGAGCACTGAAAAAGGTGAATTAATAGCAGGTGAAGCTCTCATGGAAAGTGTCGTTACTCTTGAACAGCAGGAATCATTAGATAGTCAGGAATTCAATGCTACGCTGGGTGAATCTGATCCTGAATGTAAACTAGCTGAGCAGAATATCATTAACGGTCAAGCTTCCAAGGCTGAAGATGGCCAAACAGACGCTGCAGCTCTTTGCCGATTATCAGAGCACATAACAACTGTTGAAAATACAGATATGTACGACTCTCTATGGATCGGAAATGATTCAAAAATTGAGGATGATCAAGTTGAAGTTAATGCATATGTGGAGCCCCTAATCTCTGAATGTAAGGAGCAAGTGTCAGTTTGCGAAGATCTCGGAACATCCCCAGAACTACTAGCAGTTCATGAAAAACATGTAGAGGAGCCTGAGTCATGTCTTGATTTTGCTTCTGGAAATGCAATAGAGAATGTCAAGGCTGATGAATTTTTTGATGATAGGGTGAATAACAGTACTTCTCACTGCCAATCAATTTCAGAAACTTCGTCAGATTCTGCTTCTGGAAATGCAGTGGTTAATGTCAAGACTGATGAAGTTTTTGATGCTAGGGTGAATAACATTACTCCTCACTGCCAATCAATTTCAGAAACTTCGACATATTTTGCTTCTGGAAATGAAGTAGCCAATGTCAAGGCTGATGAAGTTTTTGATGTTAGGGTCAATAACAGTACTTCTCACTGCCAATCAATTTCAGAAACTTCGTCAGATGGTGGACTTCTGGAGGAGCCTAAGTCCATGCTAATTGAACCAAGTGATTCTGCTGTTGATGAGTTAACAAGTGTCAGTAATGAACGTACCATCGAACAGGACGGATTGAAATCAAAGGTTTTTATTTCACAGTCACCAGAGGAACTATCAGATGATGAATTTTATGAAGAATATGATTTTGAATCAAGTGAATCTGGTACAGAAGACGAAGAGGTAACAACCAAAAGAGAGAGGGATGAATCATTGAAGTCTGAGGTTCCAAGGCAAAGAAGAATCTCAGCTATAGAATTGGATGATGCTAATATCACACCTTACAAAATGAAATTTAAGAGGGGTAAAATTGTAGAACTCCCACTAGATAGCAGTGGCCCAAGGAGATTGAAATTTAGAAGAAAGTCTGCAAATGAAGTCTCTAATCGTGAAAGCCAACCAAAAAGAAGGATTTACAAGAGGAATAGCACAAGCTATGCTGCTCCTACTGACCCACATATGGAATCCCCCGGTGTGAAATTGCGACATCAGGATGCACAAGAGAAGAAAGATGCACAAGGATTATTCAATAATGTAATCGAAGAAACTGCAAGCAAGCTAGTGGAATCCAGGAAAAGCAAGGTAAAGGCTTTGGTAGGTGCTTTTGAAACAGTGATTTCTCTCCAGGATGGCAAGCCCGCGTCATCCACACAACAAGCTGGTAATTCCCAAGATTTATTTCCTGATGACGAGAGGAATGCACCTGAGGAAGCTGAATAGAACATGCATGTCTTTCAAAGGTTGCTATGTTTGCATTTGGCTTTTGGAATCCTTTTCTTTTATTGGCTCTAGAATTGAGCCTGATGAAGAGGATTTTGCATAGTCTGTACGGCAGATTTTTCCTGTAGAACAAAGTTGCTAAAATGGTTTACAGATAGTATATAGTTAAAGAGTATTCCTTAGAATGAGTACTTTGAAGTTAACTGTAAATCAATCAAGACACTGTAAAACCAAGTTTGCTTTTGTTTGGCTTGGATTTCCCAAATGCTATATTAGAAGAGTTAATTCTATTTGCTGCACCTACTTCTGAGTCATATTTTTTTTGTATGTCAGACGTGTATTTCATCTTTAACAGTTTTTTTTAGGTAGTGTATCCCTCTCATTTACAAATCATGTTCATCTAGCTTCCACTGCAGTGTGTCCATAGCTGCATGTTGAATACAATTCTATACACTCATCACCACCAGTTGTCAAACCAAGTACATATTACAATCCATGGCAATTTTGTGGCTTGACAACCTTCAAGTTGCGTCCTTCATTTTGTTCCAAATTCTTTAGCTTACAATTATTCTCAAAAGCAAACACATGTGCGGGGAGGCTTTCCTGTTGATTGTATCTTGCGCGCCTTCTCTTTGATCTTCTTCTCATCATTATATCTTCTTTCCTCTGCCATTGACCTTGCACCTCCAGCAATTTTGTTGATCCTTGTCATCTCCTGGTTGTATTCTTCCAGTGCTTTTGCTCTCTTTCTGTCTAACTCGGTCTGCAATTTAAGTTCAGTTTTCAGTTTCTTCAACCCATCAATTTAGTATTTTAGTGTATCAGAAGTCATGTTTAGTCCCTAAAGTGATCGTTTGTTGGATGCAGAGTTTGTATCATAGATGTTCTCAAATAAGTAAACTGGATTCAAGGTGCAGTGATATTCAAACTACAAATTAACAAGAAAAACCTCTTTCTGTTCTTTTTGGCGTCTCGCCTTCACCTTCTTCTCAGTCTCCCATTCGGCTATGGTTTCGATCATCTTTTCATACCTAATTTTGACAGTCATATCAGCAAAACTTCTACGAAACGATGCGATCTGAACTAAATCATACTTACTCGTCCTTAACTCTTGCAAGCTTTGCCTTCTCCCATTCATCAGCCTTAGATCCAGTGGTGCCAATAGCAGTCACTCCGGCTGCGCCTTCTTCATTCCGTCTAGAATGATATGATGTCGCTGGCCTGACAGTCGACGGCACCTTCTGAGTCCCCTGTTCTTGCTCAAACTTCTTGCTCCCTTTCCTATCTGCTGCTTTGTTTGAGGACCCCGAACCCTTCTTTACACTCTGATAACTTCCAAGCATCTTTGGTGTCACCTTATGATCTGGAGTTATATCTTGAGGCTTTCCAGGTGCTGGTTTCAGCGGCCTCCTTACAGATATGTTGACTGAAAGGATCATCCATTGCAGGATTATCACAAGAGATTTGCAGGATTTGTTATAGCACATGTGGCAAAGAGGTTGGGAGCAAAGTAGAACATGTTTACACTACCTGGTCCGTCGTCATCGTATTCGGCAGGCTCTTTGCCACTGAGCCATCTTGAGATTTTACTGCCTCCTCCAGGTCTTTTCATGCTTTCTCCTCTCTTTACTGGTGACAGGGCAGGCTGCACTGACTCGATGGGTACAGTCTTCTTCTGAGTAGCAAGCTTCTCTTCTTGAGCAGCAATTACGAATGCTGCTGCTGCAACTGTGGCTGCAAATGCAGCGTCATATTCCCCGCCACTGCTCATCCCAGCTGGAAGTTGAAATGACAATTTATCAGATGTTTGCTACATTTTGATGAGTTCCTTTCTTTCACCAGAAACCTGGATAAACATGAACTATGACTGGTTTCTGCAATGCACATCCATCTGTTATTTTTCTTATTCAGGACAAATGTTTAAATTCAAGGATTCACCTCAAGTTTTTACAACAAAAAAGTAAATGATTTGATCATAGTGACTAGAACCGTAACACTATAGTCAGCAATAACGATATTTTAAAATTCTTATGCAGTGGTATGACACAATTACAATTCCTATCTGGATACTAGAATAACAATTTCTTAGGATCATCGAGGCAGCTTCTAAAAGCACGTAATTTGTGTGATCTTCATGTTTGTGAAACTAAAGCAGAATCATTGTATATTGATCACTTACCTCTTCCAAGAGCTGCGCTTTCTTGCGGTGGTATTGCTGAAGTCTGCCTTCCAACGTTGCTTCCCTTCCCTACTCCAGAAAACCAAACCCTGCAAAAGAGCTGAGAAATGTGAATCTGCCAGGGTCTCATGATCACAAGAATGCAAGGTGGTTCTGAATCTGAATCCCTAAAATGTGTCCTCTGATGTATTCTTTTGCTCTCCATTAAGCTATATAACCTTTTTAAGTAAACTCTCATGCAAAAGTTTTAAGAACCAGTAATTCCCAAACAGAAGCCCAGAACCTTTTGCCTCAGAAAAATTTGAAGCCTTTAACAAAAACATGACAGAAAAAAACATTTACAAGTTCACAGTTAGGTGGCCAAAAGGATGAAAGATCAAACCCTTTAGGAGATCAAGGTCTAGTTTCTGCTCCAGGAACCTGCTTTACCTCGGCTTCTTCAAGTCGCCGTCCATGGTGCGCAACATATTTGTAGAGAACCACAAGAGCTGCTCCAAGGCACAATAAGCAGCTTCTACCGTAAGTGAAGGTCTCGTATTTAAAAAAAACTGCTTGCTTGCATAAAGAGGAGGTGAAGGAGAGGGAAGAGCGGCCAAGCAAAACTGTTTGTCTTGGAGGCAGGCAAGAGGAGTGGAAATGGGATCGCTTTACCCCATGGAAATCTTCAAGAATCCAGTCCCTTTTTGGCTGCACCGCCTTTGGGACCCAGCGTGTGATATTCTTCCCTCCGTCGTGCCGCCTCTACAACAGTCCAACCTTGCGGTTTACGCCATTGGCTGAACTCTGAACTCTGAAGACAGCTTAGCTGATGGAGAGCTTAATTCCTTTGAAACTTTCGTCGGCGTAAATCAGCATATTTGTGGGTTACGTTTGGTAACTGTTCGAGGTTTTGTACTATGACTAAGAGCATAACTAGCAAGGTATCACACTATCGTGTCAGAGTTATAGATGACAGTGCAGTATTCAAACCTGTTCCTTGCAATTTCTGCATTCAGCTTCATCCCTCCTTGCAATATTCAAGGAAGAAAAATATATGTCCTTTATCAGTTGCCACTAAGAGCTGAATCTGTTCCTTAATGGTGTCAATTGGACGCTAGGTTAGATTTTTCCCTTTTGAATGAATCCACTTTATGCCATCTTAGTGCCATGGAAAATGGAGAGCCGTAGAAGTTGAAGTTGATATTTGTCCTGTCCTTAGAGATACTGATTTCCAAGATTTTGTTCTTGTAGAGGTAATTAGGTGTTCAAATAGATGAGACGAAAGTACCATGCAAGCCCACAAATCCAAAACGCATCAGTTCTCTCTGTCGTTTGATGTTCACAGCCACTCAGAATCAAGCGCCATTTGGCATGGAGTGTTTGTTCATACGCTGCTTTTGCTAAACTATTACGCGGAAAGAATTTAACCCATCAAAAACTACGTTTAAGCTACTGGGCCATAATGAAGTCCGGGCGGACTAAGATTTTGTGGGCTAAACCAAATATTCAGGCCCACCAAGAAGAAGAAATCAGGCCCATCTAATCTATCAGATACTCAGGGAGATTCATCTCTGATCCGTCCTCCTCATCCACTCTGCTCCGCCGCTGCTGCCTCGCTCTCTTCTCGCGGGCGCCCTCCCCCTTCTCCAATCCATCGCAATTTTTCACCCAATTCCGTCGATTTCTCCTTTTTGGATCGGGTTCTTCTCCCGGATCAACGACGAGGGCCCCTGTGTGTTGATGGAATATTTGGATCCCGTTACCATCCACCGGCGATGGCGCCGGCGCTGGCGCCGGCGGAGGTAGACAGGAAATATGAGCATGGTGGGTCGAGGCTGCACTTTTTGGAGGAGAGGGATGAGGAGACTCTGTCGAGAAGGTTGATAAACCTCGGCCAATCCAACAAGGTCAGGAGTGCCACTGAGCTGTTCGACTCAATGCGCGCGTCTGGGCTGCAACCAAGCGCGCATGCCTGCAACTCCCTCTTGGCCTGCTTCGTGCGAAGAAGTTCTCTGGCGGATGCTATGAGGATGTTTAAGTTCATGAAGGGGGAACGAATGGCAACAGGGCACACATATACATTAATACTCAAGGCTGTTGCAAGTAATGAGGGTTATGCTTCTGCATTGGAAATGTTCAATGAGATTGAAGATGAGGAAGATTCAAAGGAAAACGTCGATGTGATTGTTTATAATACAATGATATCGCTGTGTGGAAGAGCAAAAGATTGGAGGGTTGTGGAGAAACTATGGAGAAGGTTAGAGGAAAATTCTTTGAGAGGAAGTTTGCTGACATATGAGTTGTTAGTCAGCATATTCGTGCAATGTGGCCAGTCTGAGTTAGCAATTGCTGCTTATCAGGAAATGATCCAGAATGGACTTGACCCAAGCGAAGATATAATGAAGGCTATCATTGCATCCTGCACCAAAGAGGGGAAGTGGGAGTTTGCCTTGGCCACGTTTAGCAAAATGCTCAGTGCTGGAATGAAGCCAAATATCATTTTATTCAATTCAATGATCAATGTACTCGGGAAGGCTGGTCAAGATGAACTTGCATTCAGGATGTACGGTCTACTAACATCTTCAGGCCTTGACCCTGATCAATATACATGGAGTGCATTACTGTCAGCATTGTATATGTCTGGGCGATATTGGGACGCCCTAGAGCTTTTCCAAGGAATTAAGGCCAAGCATCCGACACTCTTAAATGATCATCTCTATAATGTTGCTTTGATGTCTTGCGAAAAGCTTGGTCAATGGGAACATGGTTTGCAGTTATTGTGGATGATGGAAAAAAGCAGGCTGAAAATGTCAGTGGTGTCTTACAATCATGTAATAGGTGCTTGTGAGGTTGCTAGCAAACCAAAAGTTGCTCTTCAAGTGTACCAGCATATGATTAACCAAAGGTGTTTGCCAGACACATTCACACATTTATCTGTTATACGAGCTTGCATCTGGGGATCTCTTTGGAATGAAGTAGATCATATATTAGAGGTACTACTTTAATTTCTCACTATTTTGTTTCTGTTAAAGTAGCAAAAAGGATTTGGATTTGCTTAATTACCTGGTTGATTTACTGTCCATATACCTGAACCTTGAACGGGTGAACGGGTGATCTTTTCTTGATTATATAGCAATCTTGTAGGGTTAGTGCTAGCACAGTCACATTGTGGCTAGATACAAATATGCTATCACCCACCCATAGGCAAAGGCTCATAGTTCCAGATTTATCAGCAAAGCAAAGGATGTGAGCAATATGATAGGAAATGAAAATCCTCAGTAGAATTTTGCCTAAGCTCCGAGTACCCGAAAATTTCTTGGTACTGGAAGCGCCTTCTTGTGCATAAACTGTACTTTGCATTTCAACAATTAGTTACAGACCGTTCCCCGTGTTTTTTTAAAAAAAATTTACACAAGTGATATTCAGTTTGAAGAGACATGATAAATTTTGTAGTCCGGTTATTTTTGCATTTGCCTTCTTTTTTGCCTCTAAAATATTGATTCTATGCTTTCAGTTTATCTATACTTGGGTTGAGAAAAAAACAAATGTTTTTAAAACGTTACTCATTCTTCTCACCCCTACCCATTATTTGGAAATTAAAGATAAAGGCTGCCTAAATTACTGAGTGAATACTAGGAAGTAAGAACGTTGAAACAACAGTATGGCAATCATCAAGTATCAACACAACACATGTCGCCCTCCAACTTTACTATGCTGAATAATCTAGAGAAATATTCCGTGGAACTTGTTTGCAGTTCGATCACCGTCTTTTCCATGTGTATAAACTCTGAACTATCTGCAGGAAGTCGCTCCCGATTCGTCGATCTACAACACCGTCATCCACGGGCTCTGTCTGCGAGGCAAGATCGGGCTAGCCAACAAGGTGTACGCGAAGATGCGGAGCATCGGGCTCGTACCGGATGGCAAGACGAGGGCGTTCATGCTTCAACACATTGCGACGGAGGACTAGACTCACTCTATACTGGACTCTCTACTGCTGGAGAACGAAGAGCCGCAAGTCCGTAGCAGATGTACAGTACCTACCAGAAAGGTGAATGCGCGTGTAAACAGGATCAAATCGTCAGTACCGCGACACGGCGACAGTGGCCAACGGAAGCTGGCAGTGCAGACGTTGTGAAATACAAATACTGTTTGACGATTCTAATCCTTCTCTTGATTGTCTCGTGCCTGGTTCTCTCTGAACTTTCTCCTGGTCTCGCGTACCTAGTCGCGTGGAAGATCAGTGTTTTTGTGTGCTGCCCATGCATGCCAAGCCGACGCTGTCCGGCAGTTCCTGGTGCGCGGCGCGGCGTGGCCAGCGGTGTGCGTGCGCCCGCAAGTGTTCGCGCTGGAACTGACACGGGGCTAAAGTTTTTACGGCGTACGGCGTACGGGGGTGCCATGACCTGAAACGGACGCGCTTATCGGCCAAGCTAGGGTGAATTTGTGGTTTGGATCCGACGCAACGCACCTATGGTGCACGGAAGAACCCACCGGCAGGCTGGATGCTTGGCCTGAAGCTGAAGCAACAGGAAAGGACCCACCAACCACTCTCTGACGAGCCAACGGGTTCAGGTAGGCGGTGGGAGCGAAACCGCCTCGGACACAGGACAAGCAACCATTAACCCTTTCTGTGTGTTTTTAACTGCTCTAATTGCAGACCTACAGTGAACAATAAGCAGTGGGCACAGTGTCACTGTCTGGCGTTCGTTCAAAAAAAAAAAAAAGTACCACTGTCTGGTTGCTCTCGTGTTCACCAAATCCCACCAATTCGCACACGTACAGCCAGGTCTATCAAGCAATTTGTTCCGCATCTGCATCAGTCGTGCTAAAATCCTGAATCTTCAGAGCAACTGCTCTCTAATCTATCTTATGGCTAAAAAAAGGCAGGTGGTTTCAGCAAACCCAGTTTGAACGAACAAAGCCTCACGAGGAAATCGTAGTGATCGAGACGAACACACCTGAATCCAAACAATCCAACCGCTCTGGCTGTGCTGCAGAGAATACCGAGACAAGCGTCTGCCTGTCGTCACGTGGCCACGTTGCTCCGTGAAGCCGCACACCAGCAGCCTGCGACGCCCGGCCGCTCGGCTCTGCTGCCGCGTAGCAGTAGCATCCCAAAGGCCAAAAGGCAGCTCATCTGCGTCGGTCGGAGTCCCGAGGATCGGCGTGCCGAGCGTCCCAGCCCGCGTCCGGCATCCCGGATCCGCTCCGGAACACCGGCGGTCTCCGCGGCCGTACGCGGCTTTCCCGGGACCGGGGCACCGGGAGCGAGGAGGAGCGTTTGCGTCGGCGCGGCCGGCGTCGGAGGGCTATATATACATCGATAAATCTGCGCTTCCTTTCTCCTCCCGGCAGATGCGACGTTTTGTTCCACAAAGGTGAATTCCTTGCTTCCTTCCTTCCCTCGGCTTAACAGTTGCATCTTTTCTTGGCATAAGCAGGGAGCTGGTGCTCGTACTGTTGCTGCTGTGGATTGTGAACCCGGTCTGGATTTGCATTGGCTAGTATCCGCTGTTGGGTTGTAGAATTCGAATAGTACGGGCGAACTTTTATAGAGCTTAACATTGGATTATGCTCGCTTTTTCGCGTCGTGTCGTTATGTCCCAAGAATTTGTTCGAGCAGAAATGGTAGGGCGGTTAATCTTGTGGATCATAACACACATCTGGGTTGTGATTTTTGTCTTCTATAGGTAAGAAACGAAATATGGAGGTGAGATCGCTGCTTCTTGCGCTCATCTGTCTTTATGCTACTCCTTGTTGGGCCTTGGCTCAGCAGCCGGAGGCGGTGATGGTCATAGTTAAAGGCTCGACTAAGACTGCTGAGACGGATGAGAACTACGTCTGTGCTACAATTGACTGGTGGCCGCCGGAGAAGTGCAACCACAATCAGTGTCCATGGGGCCAGTCTTCAATTCTGAACTTGGTATGATTTATATTATTTTTCTACTGTTGTTATTGGTGGGCTACACCTGCATATTGTTGTTTGGACTAACTTTTCATGCCATCAACGGGTCTATTCAGGATTTGGATCACCCATTTCTGGCTCAAGCCATTCAAGGTAGGCCCTTGGAGTTACATTCATTGGTTGCTGGTTCCGTAGTTGTCATCCCCTTGACCCGTGTAACTTTAATAAGACCTAGTGGGCAGGTGGATGGCCAGTTAATTTGCTCCGTTTCTCAAACAGTCTTATTTATTTGTGTCTGCAGCGTTTGACAATTTGAGGATTAGGCTGGGAGGTTCTTTGCAAGACCGAGTTGTTTATGATGTGGGAACAGAAAGTCCATGCTCCCCATTCAGAAATATTTCCAATGGATTGTTTGGTTTCTCAGATAGTTGCCTTAGTATGGACAGGTGGGACAAACTGAATGATCTATTCCAGAAAACAGGGTGAGAGCTCTAATTTTAAGGTTCATTCTGTTACCATTGGTGTGAGAACTTAAATGTAGCCAGCATAACTTCTGCAGATGTTTACACATATGAGTTCACGTATTCCAAAACATTTAATGTGACATGTCCATTGTATGTGTTTTGGGTTTTGACAGTATATGCATTTTGTGAGTTCATCTGGCAATTGCGAAAAATAACTAAAATATATCCATTTCTATCCATCTTTGTGAATACTAATTCGCTTGTTCATGTCATGTTAATATATGGGCATCTACAAAAGGAGGGAATTTTCTTTTTTTTTTCCCTCTTGTTTGTTTAGCATCGTACATGAGATTGTCACATGCTAACTGCTACTAGCTAATAGGTGAGCAAACATTTATCTGCAGAGCAATTATCACATTTGGTGTGAATGCACTCTATGGGAGGTACAACGTTAGACGTTCTGCCTGGGCAGGCAAATGGAACTCCACAAATGCTTATGATTTTGTAAGATACACAGTCTCAAAGGGATACCCAGTTAGCTCATGGGAATTTGGTAATTTTTTTTCTCTTGAAAGCTTTTGTATCACTCCTTATGTTCCAAGATAGGGGAAATTCTTGAGTTCTGATGCAGAACTACAGTTTTTACACATGCTCTTGTTTTGTCAGGCAATGAGCTGAGTGGTCATGGAATCGGAGCTAAGGTTGATGCTAAACTTTATGGAAAGGATGTTGTTGAATTTAAATCCGTCCTTCGGCAACTTTATAAGGCGCCACTGTCCCAACCACTCCTGTTAGCCCCGGGAGGATTTTTTGATCAACAATGGTATTCCCAGCTACTTCAGACTTCAGGTCATGGTGTTGTTAATGCCTTGACTCACCATGTATATAATCTTGGTGGAGGTATATGATTTATTGTTTTGACTCTGATCCCATCCAGTTATTCCCGTTTCAGTATTTCTAAACCATTTCAGAACCCTCTTGCTTATTAGGAATGTATTTGAATAAATGACTGAGCATCTCTTATGGCAGAACTGTACCTACCAAAAATCCATATACGACACAGACGCTTTTGCATTTTTTTAAATGCGATATTGGTAATAAAGAAGCGCACTATGATTTGTTGAGATGCCAAATGATAAGTTAACGTTTCTGATATTCCAAGGGCGCGCTGTTCTTTTAATTTAATTGCTTTCTATATTACCCGCGACGAGTGAAGGAAAGGCTGCATACTGTCATTAGAAGGAAAAAACTTTATAAGATACTCTTTCGAATTTTTGTCTAAAATAACATGGCATTACTTAGGCGACATAGTAGGATCACTTCTATCCGGTTTCCAGTCAGAAATACAGCTGCAGTTACCTAGGCATTCTCGTTTATCGTTAGCAATGCTAACTTATGAAGTCAATAGACAGTATGCATAAAAAGCAGTACTTTGTTTTCAGGGGATGATGCTCATCTTATAAGGAAGATTTTGGATCCAAAGTACTTAGATCGTGCTGAAGATACTTATAGAGATATGCAACTTACCATTCAAAGGCATGGAACATGGGCTTCTGCTTGGGTCAGTGAAAGTGGTGGTGCATTCAACAATGGGGGTCCACTGGTGTCAAATACATTCATCAACAGCATCTGGTCAGCTCTCATTCCTTTTCATGGTTGACACAAGCATACTCTGATGCTGAGAACCAGTATGGTATGTGAGTTTGTAATGGGCTTTTGTATGCATGCAGGTATCTAGATCAGCTTGGAATGGCATCTAAGTATAATACAAAAGTGTTCTGCCGGCAGACTCTCATCGGTGGCAACTATGGTCTGCTTGACACACAGACGTTTCTGCCAAATCCTGATTACTACAGGCAAGGCTACAATTATGAGATTCTTGAAGATGGTTTAGTTCAGTTCATATATATATTGACCGCCTCTTTTGTTATCAGTGCTCTGCTATGGCATCGGCTTATGGGCAGTGGAGTTCTTTCGACTGATATCATTGCACCACGTGGGCTGCGTGCTTATGCTCATTGTAGAAGACAGCAGGTATGAGTTTGCACCTTTTTGTAAATTGACCATATACTTTTTCGAGTAAATTTCTTGAGGAGTTATGAAGATTCTGGACTATATTACTAAAGCTTAATTGCTATGGTTATTTTTGTTAAGTATTACTAGATAACCAATTTCTGAAAATTTTTTCAGCCCGCTAGATTACCCATTCTAAACATGCTTACTTCGAAATGCAGCAAGGCATCACTCTTCTCTTGATCAACCTAAGCAACACTACTGGATACAACATCACTCTCCAGAACGACATCAATGTCAGCCTTCGTAAAAGCCCTGAACTTGAGAAGCGCAGTTCTTTCACACATAGACTGAGGAAAGCAGTTTCATGGTTGGGAAGTAAGCCATCAAACGACACCAAGAAGAGGGAGGAGTATCATCTGACAGCCAAGGACGGCGATCTCCAGAGCAAGACAATGCTGCTCAACGGCGTTTCGTTGGAACTGGGAAATGATGGCAGTGTTCCAGCTATGAATCCAGTGCTCGTTGCCGTCGATTCGCCTGTGTACCTGGCACCAACGTCGATCGCCTTTGTAGTTTTACCCAACTTTGAGGCCAAAGCTTGTTCTTGAGTTTACTCTTCAAATAAAGTAATAAACATTTTTTTTTGCTCCTGTTTACCTTGGAATGTTCGATCGATTGTTATTTTGTGGTAGAAATTTAACGTGTGTGGACCCGTCGTCTACAATCGGTCATTTTAAAAATCCAGATTCTAGAATCCTAAATGCCTAGATTTTGTCCAAGATTCTACTAGTCTAGAAGCAAAAATTTAACGTGTGACTTTTTTTTTTAGGACATTTAACGTGTGACTACACCATCCTTATTGCACAATGCCACTGGAGCCCATAAACCGACGATGGGCCAAGCCCATAGATTCCGTTTGCATGCCTGGGCTTCCACTACCGACTAGCCCGTTGCCCACTATATTCTTCTCTCAACGTCACGGGAAATTTTCACGGCACCGGAAGCCAGTAATTGATTGCCAACTGATGATTCAGACGCCAAGGCATCCATTGGCAATTGCAAACGACCAAATAAATAAAAGCCCGCCCGGTTCACGTCCTGCCTCGTTGATAGACTCAATGCATGGGAGTGACCCAAATTTTGTTCGGTGAATCTGGGATTTCTATTATGAGAGTTCACCACAAATATACTCTTGAAAGAATTATCTGCACATTTTTAATATGTCAACAACTGTAACAATATCCTGTAGGTTACTCACAAACAATGGCATCTCTACTACAATCATCTCCAACCTACCAAAGCAATCACAAAACTACCAGAACAAAATTTCAATGACTCCAGTGTATCCAAGTAAAAAGAAAAGAATAAAATGGATGGATAGAAAGCATATAAACTCGCACCCTCATAATATCCACCTTCCTTCATCATGTTCAACCAATTCTTTAATCTTCTAGCCCTTCTGCGTTATCCTGCGACGAAGGATCAGCCCAGTCCCAGAGCTCCTCTTGCGCAGTCACAGTATGGAAAAGAATGATGCACCCATATGATACAGATGAAAAGAATTGTATTCCCCTATGATACAGATGAAAACTCCATGTATTTGCATGCCGGTCGATGCTGGGGATGGTCAGTTGTATCCAATGCCGATTGCTTTCCTGATTAACCAATATATCCCTATCCAGCAGCAATCAGCCAACAAATGAATCGTGAAACTATACTCCCTCACTGTCCAGTATTTGCTTTAAGTCACTCCTTGACATACTGGGGCTCCAAAATATGGCAGTTTCGAACAAAGTCATTAGAGTAATTTACATGCTTTGCCCAGAATGGTTGTAGATTCTTAAAAGCAATGTCTAGCCATGGCTTGCACTGACCATTGTAATGGATTACTGCAGCCGTCCTGACACTCTCAATATCTGTCTTTTCTTGGTATCCTAAACCAAGCAGGTGCCATGATGGATCTATTCCATGCACATGACCCCTGAATGCTATAAGCGCAGGTGGTAACGTACCAAATTTCCAGAGGGTAAGACCAGATTTTAGATTCTGCAGAAGATATTGAATTGAAATTATTGCAATGGCAACAGCACATGGTCAACAACACTGGATAGCAGAAAAGACACTGAGCCTTTACATTTAGACTATAGTCTGTTGAATCTTTTTTTTTTCAATGTTACGGAACAGTAGACAGCACAAAATAAGCATGCAAAATACTAGAACATTTTCAATTCAGAAACATAATCAATAAGGAATGAAACGTAAAACAAGGTTGGGAACAGATGTTCATGTGAGGGTAAAACACATACCTCCTTCAACCAGAAATGATATGTATCCCTGATATTTGTCTTCCTCCAAGCTGCCAGATCAAAGATATTCATCCCATATGCCCAAGCGCAGTCATCTGGGTCAAGACTTCGAGATATGACAGGGTGCGAGAAGTTGAAATATGTCCTGAATCGCTTAGACATCACCCAGTTGTCTTCACCTCTGCATGTTTCCACAGCTCCATTTACCTTCCCTTCAAGATCAATCTCCCAAAGGGGAGACAAGTCACGCTGAACAACAATGTCATCATCAAGGAAGACCACCTTGTTCAGGTTTGGAAAGAGCTGGTTGAATAAATTAGAATGGATCAGGTAACAAATTCTACACAATCTTTCTTTAACAATTAACTTGAAAGTTGTAAGATACGGCTTGTGAAATCAATTATTACCATAATTGGGGGAAAAAGATAATGACAAGTAGAACAGAGAAAGTGGAACACACATTTTAGCAGCACGCATAAGTACAGAAACTGATATGTGGTAATGGTATGGAAAAATAGAAAGCATTTGATTGTCTTCATTTTTAATCACATGTACAATGAGAATTAAGCATGCATATTAATAATGAGACGGTTAGTGTAGGGTATCTGCCCCACACAGCATGCACCACGTGATCTGCTTGGTAACCGTTAAGGTCATGTTAACTATTTCTGAATGCTTCGGTCCATTCTTGCGGTATTTGTCAAACTGAATGCACATGAATATCTTATTTCATTTATTTGTAGTCGCTACATACAATAGAGTTGGTTTAAGTATGTCCTAGTTTATTGAACAGTATACTATCCCCTCTATGACCATGGAATTTGTGTGATACATTACAACATTGAAACATTTGAACTGGTAAAAACATAAAAAGAAAAGTTTGAAATACCACACAGCAGATTCACTACTTTACATTAACTGGAACAACGGTATAGTAAGTGTAACAGATTGAAAGCCAAAATAGAATGTCTCTGATGGAAAGGCACCTCAGGCAAATAAATGCGAAGATGGTTCAGCAGGGATATGTATTTGGGGCTTCGAGCCTGCAGCTTTGAAGCGAGCACTCTAGGATTGTCACTTGTGCTGGAAACTGTTCCATGATCTCCATGATAGTGATTTCTGACTCCACGATGATTTTCTATAGCCTCTAGTACTGGAACATTTTCTCTTGTCAACCAGTCAAACTGGTGAACACCTTTTACTTCAACTATTGCGGGTGATACAGAATTAAGAGCAAACCATGAATGCATCCCAGGATATGTTTTCTTGTCAGTAATAACATGAAAGACTACTTTCTCGGGCACTGAGGAAGATCGTATAGTTGAGCTGACAACAACTGAAGCAGCAAGAATGTTATCACTGGCTAGAATATAATGCTGGAAGGAATTATCAGAAAGCAAAGGTAACAGTTCCGGTGGTGGCAACTGTTTCCGTGCGTGAGCATTTGAGGAGTATTCATCAGTAAGGCGCAGAGACAAGCAATGGATTCCTTTCGGAATAGCAGTTGCAGCATAATGTTTATAAAGCTGTTCTGCCAACCTTGACCTCTTTACCTCCTTATCCATGCTTTCCATCTGCAAGAAAAGCAATTGTATTAGAATATACATGTTAATGATCCAACATAATACACTAAACTACCTTACCAGGAGTAAGAGCGAAAGTTCAATATTGCATTAAGCGGTTTATAACAAAAATGACAAGTATAAAAGGTGACCAATATGTTGAAAAGGTTATCAGCATAAAAGGTAAACTTTGGGGTAGTAAATATACACAATACCCATATTATATATACCAGCAATGGTATAAACCGACTTACACAATTGCCAAACACTTCTGTAACTCGCCTTTTTAGTATGCCTTGTGCTTTTATTTTTATTAAAAAAACAAAGCTGACATCATTCCTTCAGATAGCATACGAAAATAGATCAAGTGCATATTTAATGTTTTACAAACCACAAATACAATTCTACAATATGTGTATTTCCAAAGAATATGGTGGAGCTCCCTTGTATGTGCCATTCTTGTACAACTGAATTGGTTTTTGTGTACAACTATATGTTCCCAAAAACAAATACACATAGTTCATACCATATTTGGGACTATCAAACAAACATCACAAAAACTAATTGGTTTTATATATTGCTAATTTAAAGGCAAAAGCATCTGGAACATTGCAGCTTTAAATTTGAATGCAACAGTATCAGGCTAAACAAGGAAAGTTAGCTCCATACCGTAGCTTTCAACCTCACAGCAAATGTCCTAGCATCATAATGGTTATCCTTCATCTCCAAAAGGAAATCCCTGAATGATTCTGGTAGCTTTTCATTGGATGGGAATTCCTCATTGCTAACTTGATCAAAAATTCTGTACAGATCTTGCACCAGCCTCTGTTCACAATGAGTATGGACGATAAATAAATCTTGCTTCGGCTTTAAGAGAACCAGCGAAACAAAGAGTAATGATTTACTCAAAGGAATATCATCAACTTACTGTAGTATCGCCCCCCTGCCTACCAAGGAAACTAGGCCCTATTCGCCTCCCCAAGCAATCTGCGAAAAAAGATTCAAATGTTACAAAAACACACACCACAAGTCCTAAAATGCAAAGTCTGCTCGGTATACAGAAGCTAGGTAACCATAATAAAAGCACCAACTGAACTGGGGAGGATACCTACACTAAGCAGTGAAAAGAACTAATACCAAAAGACCTATGACGCATCAACAAAAACAATTTTCTCACTGTATCAGCAATTTAAAGAAACCATATACCTATAACCCTACTAGATAGTTTATGACAACACAAATTTTTAAAACAAAAACTGAGACAGTCCACCATCCACATACCATGGACCCTTGGCGGTCCAGATCAAGTAGCAGGTGCTACTGAGTCGTTTTTATGCCACTGGGCACTGAGGGCAAACTTAAGCGTCAAGCCCATATTGTTTTTGTTCAAGCTATTAGTACAAGCATCCCTAGTTTATGGCGGTTTAAGGTACTTTAGTATCAAAACTGAAAATCCTATGGTTTGCACAAAATCTACGTTGTTTCCAGTACAACTTCCTATATGCCACGGTGCTGCAGTGGAGCAGTTTTACCAACAATCGATCAGCTCGAAAGGTGCATCAAGAGCTTAGTTATATACTTATATCCCTGTAACCTATATCCACCCTTCATGCCCCCAAATAATAAGCAAGGGACATAGATTTTGGAGCCCCGGTAACCAGGTACGCAGCTCGACTGGTAAGGTTTCTGCTATAGCCTTGTACACCCATCCTTCATGCTCAGCTGGGAAGAACTGGTAGCAAGTTTCAGGATCAGTCATAGTACAGTCTCTGCTTCCCAAAGCCAACGCTGCAGCTGATAGCACTACATCAATCTAACCAAAGTAATGGCTTCAGAGTATAGCACATGGATATGTCATGTTAAGGCCAATGCCAGGAAATTATATGCATAAGATCCACATATCTACCCACCTGGAAACTGAAACATAAACCCAAATAGTCAACTCTCTTTGCTTCTGTTCAAAGCAGCACATCAAGCAAACGAGATCGCCTGGACTCGATATATTGAATCTCAAGCTCGTGAGGCAACAAATCACACGTTGTAGCCACAAAATATAGACCAGAACCATTTCTATATTCCCACATTCCCACCGACACCGCGAAATCCTACGCGCAAGGGAGCTGAGATCCAAGGTTTACCTCCCCAAACGCACCAAATCATCAACTCGACCCACCGCAACCAAACCCAAAAAAACGCCGCGAGATCGCGCCCGTCGATCTTACCGATGGAGGAGCACTTGCTCCCGCCGGCCTCGAGCGCGGGGACGGCGGCGAGGATGAAGGCGAAGGGCAGGAGGCAGCCGAGCGCCACGACGGCCGGGAACGCGACCGCGCGCCAGTACCAGCCGGCGCCCCAGCCCCCTCCTCCGCCTCGGCGGCCCGGCCCGTGCGGCGGCGGCGGCGGCGGGGGTGGCTGCGGCGCGACGCGCACCTTCATGGAGTCGACGACGCCATTGCTGCTGGAGATGGTGATGCTGCGCATGCTCGGCGAGATCCGCAGCTGCATCCTCCCCCTCCCCGTCCCCCGCCGACGGGAGCTCTGACTCCGGCGGCCTAGGGTTCCGGCGACGGCGGCGGCGAGGCGGTGGCATTGGGCAGAGACATGCTAATCACACGGGTGGATACTAATAGGGAAGAACGAGGAGGAAAAATAATAGAAAGGAATAGCAATGCGCGTCGCCGCGCGCGGGGAGTGCAAATACGGAGCGGCGCGGGGGGCTATCGGCGAAATCCCTCGGGGGATTTTGGGGGCGAGGGATTGGGGATTTCTCTTCTCTTCTTCCGGGAGGCGGGCGGCTAGGCGATGGCCCGGCTATGGGTTGCTTTGCCTGCTTCTCCCCTACCTCTCTCTTCCGTCCGGGAGGAGAAAGAGAGCACGGAGGATTTTGTTTGGTTCTTATGTTTTTCTCTCTCATCCTTTTTATTTTTTTAATAAAATCCGCATTAACTTTTGCTAAAAAATCGTGGTTTTTTTTTCTTTCCTCTCTCGGCAAATTTTTGAAAGCTTCTTTCAGCTTCAAAGTCGTTAGCTATGATCGTACGTACGTCGGTTACTCAGGGATGATATCTCGTGGATTATATGTGTCACACCATGTTGTGGGTTGTCAAAAAATTATGACATATATATGAACATATTCTTTTTCAAAAGCATTGTGTACACAGACAGAAAGTAACGGTTATCTTGCATGCATACCATCATATCAGTCAATTACCTGAGTGTAAATAGGTGATTTTCATCAAAAGTGAGTATAAAGTCACTATCTGTTTATTTTCAGCAAAATTCGTTGTATCACCATATATCTTTTAGTATGTAACGGCTTGATTATAAAGTTTACGGTGTGTTGATAGAATGACAATGGACTATATATCAAATTAACCTAGCTAAATATTTTCCGTGCAATGCAATATTCCACCGGATCAAACGGTGCAAAATGGGAGAGGGCTCCTCTGCAGTTGGTCCCTCTGCAGTTGAGTCACTGACGTGTGGGACCGGGCCCACGAGTCAGTGACCAGGACCAACTGCAGAGGAGTCTCTTTGGCAAAATGAGGGTATACATGTCAGTGAAGTACTCCCCCATCTCCTTGACGATTAGATCATGCCAACCTTTTGAACACTCTGAATGTTTTGTAGCGTGAGTTTCTTGGAAGTCCATGGAAGAAGACGAGCTAGGAAGCAACGGTTGAGTCCCCAAAAGAGATGAAACCAATGGAGACAGAGTGTGAGCAGGTGGAACTACACGATCAATGCTTTGAAGCTGTCAAATTGACTCACCTGACAGCGATTCCTCATCGACCACAAAGAAAGAAACGCTCGTATATATTGCGCGGCTATTGATTTCCGCATTTATTTTTATTTTTCTGTTGTATACAAAACATATCCGTCAGTACGAAAAAAACGCGATGGTTGTTGAGAGAAATAAAAAAAAAACATGCTAACGATTTGTGCACCGACAGATTTCTCGCTCCAGTTTGAACGGCCTGGAAGAGCTCAGGTTGACCTGCAAACCAGCTAAGGAGGCCTCGTCGTGGAAGCTCCCGATTGACATGTGAAGGGAAAAAATGGTGACCTAAGACTAGGGCAGGTTCTATGCATTTTACCACTATAATTTGACCAGAGTACTTATTAACCATACCAGCACTTGTTTTGATCCGTCACCAAGGTAGAAGATCGAGGTTACATAAGGTTGACCTGATATAATTAAGCAGTACTAGCTAGTCAGGACATAGCTTTACTTAAGAAAAAATAACCGCAGTACACATTGGCTCTGACGAAGTCCTAGCTCCTTCCTTGTTACGACATGTTAGAATATTTGGGTCTGCCCCATTATTCTATTTATTCTAAAGGATTGTAGCCTACTTTTTATGTTATAGTTATTATGGTCAACACCATACTGGTAATGGAAAAGAACTCTGCTCGGACTGGAAAAGAACCCTGGCAACGCTTCGTACGAGTCACAGGGTTGATTCTGCAGAGAACCCTGTGGGTCTCAGACAACCCTGATTTTAGTGATAATTATGTTGATAGGTTTTCGGTTGCTCAATTTGCCTCATCCATTAAACCAAACACTTTTGACGGTACAAATTTTGTGAGTTGGCGTGAACGGATGGTATTGTGGTTGACCACCATGGGCATCATGGATGTGGCGGAAGGGAAGCCCGAACAATGCACCTCCGAGCAGGGAAGTGCGTTCGAGGTTAAAGATAATCTCTTCCGCGGATGCATCCTTGGTGTGATTGCCCCACATCTAATTAATCCCCTTCTTAAGAAGAAGACTGGGAAAGAGATGTGGGACGCCCTTGATGCTCAGTACGGAGTGTCTGATGCTGGCAGTGAGCTGTATCTCATGGAGCAGTTCCTAGACTACAGGATGGTAGAAGACCGTCCTGTGGTGGAACAAGCTAATGAGTTGCATGTGCTGGCTAAAGACCTTGGCTGTTGCAACAAAGAGAACCCTTGCGTGCTGCCCGACAAGTTTGTGGCCGGAGGTATCATCTCCAAGCTGCCACCTTCTTGGAGGGACTTTGCTACTTCTCTGAAACACAGGAGGCAGGAGTTCACGATTGATGGACTCATTGGCACTCTTGATGTGGAGGAAAAGGCGAGAGCAAAGGACGTACGTAACAAGGGGACACTTGTCGGTGCAAGCGCGAACTTTGTTCAAAAGAACATTAATGCTCGCACCAACAACAAGGGCAAAGGCAAGAAACCGCCTCAGCCACAGAACCCTGGGAAGGCTAAACAAACCACCGGGTTCAAGAAGAAGAAGGGAGCCTGCTACGTGTGCGGGAGTGAGGACCACTTTGCTGGAAAGTGTCCTCAACGCAAAGAAGGCAAGTCTGCCAACATGATTATTAGCGAGTCTGCAGGAACATCGGGGTACGGTAATTATTTACCTACATTTCTTTCAGTTATGTGTACACCCGAGTGGTGGGTAGACACTGGCGCCAATATCCATGTATGTGCTGACATTTCCTTGTTTTCTTCATACCAGGTCCGGGGGACTACCTCCTTGCTGATGGGGAACGGAGCTCATGCGCGTGTACTTGGTGCTGGTACGGTCAATCTGAAGTTTACTTCGGGAAAGATCGTGCAGCTGAAGAACGTGCAGCATGTCCCCACCATCAAGAAGAATCTAGTCAGCGGCTCTCTACTCTGTAGAGATGGTTTTAAATTAGTCTTCGAGTCAAATAAATGTATCCTGTCAAAGTTTGGAACCTTTGTTGGTAAAGGTTATGATAGCGGAGGTTTGTTCCGTTTTTCACTTGATGATGGATGTAATAAAGTAGTGAACAATATTGTTAACGTTGATGAAACTAGTGTTTGGCATTCGAGGCTTTGTCACGTTAATTTTGGTTGTATGTCACGACTTGCAAATCTGAGTTTAATTCCAAAGTTTACCTTTGCCAAGAATTCTAAGTGCCTTGCATGTGTTGGTTCAAAACAAACTCGCAAGCCACACGTGGCTGCTGAGGCAAGAGACTTGGCACCTCTAGAATTAATTCATTCTGATCTCTGTGAGATGAATGGAGTATTGACAAAAGGTGGAAAGAAATATTTCATGACTCTGATAGATGATAGCACTAGATATTGTTATATTTATTTGTTGGAAACTAAAGATGAAGCTCTTCACTACTTTAAAATCTATAAAGCTGTAGTAGAAAACCAACTTGAGAAGAAAATCAAAAGAATTAGGTCAGATCGCGGTGGCGAGTACTTTTCAAAGTCGTTTGACTTATTCTGCGAAGAACACGGTATTATTCATGAGAGGACGCCTCCCTACTCTCCCCAATCAAACGGGGTTGCCGAAAGAAAGAACCGAACCCTGACTGACTTGGTTAACGCCATGTTGGATACCTCGGGACTTTCTAGGAATGGTGGGGTGAGGCTATATTGACAGCATGTCATGTCCTAAACCGTGTACCTCCAAAGAATAAAGAGAAGGCACCATTCGAGGAATGGGAAAAGAAAAGGCTAACGCTTTCCTACTTGCGTACTTGGGGTTGTTTGGCCAAAGCATGTGTGCCCATTAACAAAAAGCGCAAACTTGGACCTAAAACTGTAGATTGTGTTTTTCTTGGTTATGCTATTCATAGCGTTGGATATAGATTCTTGGTAGTGAACTCTGGAGTACCTGACATGGTGGTCGGTACAATTTTTGAGACCAGAGATGCTACGTTCTTTGAGAACATGTTTCCAATGAAAAATGGAACAAACTCATCTAGGCAAGAGATTATCGAGGATGATATCTCTGCCGAACCGATCGTACACGAAGAATTCTCTCATGTGAGACATCCTGAGGAGGATAACAATGAAGCTCCTAGAAGGAGTAAGAGACAGAAGACTGCAAAGTCTTTTAGTGATGATTTCATTGTATACCTCGTGGATGACACGCCTAGGACCATTAAAGAGGCATATTCAACTCCTGACGCTGACTATTGGAAGGAAGCTGTCAGAAATGAAATGGACTCTATCATGACTAATGGTACCTGGGAGGTTATTGATCGCCCCTATGGATGCAAGCCCGTGGGATGCAAATGGGTGTTCAAGAAAAAGCTTAGGCCTGATGGTACTATCGAAAAGTACAAGGCTAGGCTTGTGGCCAAGGGTTATACCCAGAAAGAAGGAGAGGACTATTTTGACACTTACTCACCTGTTGCTCGTTTGACCACTATTCGAGTGCTACTCTCACTGGCAGCCTCCTATGGGCTTCTCGTTCATCAAATAGATGTGAAGACAGCTTTCCTAAATGGGGAGTTGGAAGAGGAGATCTATATGGATCAGCCTGATGGTTTTGTGGCAAATGGTCAAGAGGGAAAGGTGTGCAAGTTGTTGAAGTCTCTGTATGGCCTCAAGCAAGCACCTAAGCAGTGGCATGAGAAGTTTGATCGAACCCTAACCTCTGTTGGTTTTGTTTCGAACGAAGCCGACAAATGTGTGTACTATCGTTTTGGTGGAGGTGATGGAGTGATTCTGTGTCTGTATGTGGATGACATACTGATCTTCGGGACTAACCTTAGTGTGATTAAGGAAGTCAAAGAATTTCTCTCTCAGAGCTTTGAGATGAAAGATCTGGGAGAGGCCGATGTTATCCTCAACGTCAAGCTGGTAAAGGATGGAAATGGTGGGGTGACTCTGTCACAGGCCCACTATGTGGAGAAGATGTTGAGTCGCTTTGGTTACAGTGACTTCAAGTCTGCCTCAACTCCTTATGATGCCAGTCTGATATTGAAAAAGAATAAAAGGATAACGAGAGATCAACTAAGATACTCTCAAATAATTGGTTCATTGATGTATCTAGCCAGCGCTACAAGGCCTGACATCGCATACGTTGTAAGCAAATTGAGTCGGTTTGTTTCAAACCCAGGCGATGATCACTGGAGAGCTCTTGAAAGAGTAATGCGCTATCTAGTAGGAACAATGGACTATGGAATTCATTATACCGGGGACCCTAAGGTTCTAGAAGGGTATAGTGATTCGAACTGGATATCAGATGCTGATGAGCTCAAGGCCACGAGTGGTTATGTGTTCACACTCGGAGGTGGCGCTGTTTCCTGGAAGTCTTGCAAGCAGACCATCTTAACGAGGTCAACAATGGAAGCAGAACTCACAGCACTGGATACCGCCACAGTTGAGGCCGAATGGCTTTGTGAACTCCTTACTGACCTGCCGATAGTTGAAAAACCGATACCGGCAATTCTGATGAACTGTGATAATCAAACTGTGATTATCAAGGTGAACAGTTCTAAGGACAACATGAAGTCATCCAGACATGTGAAAAGGCGGTTAAAGTCTGTCAGGAAACTGAGAAACTCCGGAGTTATAGCCTTGGATTATATTCAGACTTCTAAAAACCTGGCAGATCAATTCACAAAGGGTCTTTCACGCAATGTGATAGACTATGCATCTTTGGAATTGGGCTTGAGACCCACGTGAGTTACTCTATTGTTGAAACTCATTCTGTGTGATCGGAGATCCCGTGAAGCAGTATGGAGCAACAAGCTATAGTGTAACTGAGAGAAGAGAACCTTTAATGAAGGCTCATTTCATGAGAAGATGCATTTCTCTTCAACCCTGTAAGGTAGGATGGTTTATACCTTAATGTGCTCCAAGTGGTTTCATGGAAGAAGGCAGTTGTTTCATTGAAACAGAGATGTTGTCCTACAGAACATCTTTAAGGAACACACCTATACGAGCCTGACTACTGGTCATAGTCTATGAGATTTGGGTGATCTCTAGAAACTCATGAAAGGCATGGAGTATGACCCATAAGCTCCAAAACAGCGGGGATGCTACTGCAGCCTAGTATCAGTGTAGAGCTCTGGTGAAACTTGTTCGCACAAAACTGGCAATTCAAGGCATAGTCCATTGTTCAGTTGTGAACGAATGTAGCCCTAGTTCTAGATGGAAGTTCAACTTAACAGTCTCCATCAAATACTGGTATATCAAAGAGGATCTGAGAATATTTCAAGTACGGCTTAGAATCCTTGGTGGGGATTGTTAGAATATTTGGGTCTGCCCCATTATTCTATTTATTCTAAAGGATTGTAGCCTACTTTTTATGTTATAGTTATTATGGTCAACACCATACTGGTAATGGAAAAGAACTCTGCTCGGACTGGAAAAGAACCCTGGCAACGTTTCGTACGAGTCACAGGGTTGATTCTGTAGAGAACCCTGTGGGTCTCAGACAACCCTGGAGGTTCTCAAAGAACCCTGGCGATTCTCAAAGAACCCTGGCGCTGGCCTGAGTCTGAGCCTGACTTGCGTGCGGGAGGGATCTCTCTTTTGCTGGTTATGGAAACTGAAGACGCGGTAATTGGAAGGGCTGATTATGGCAATCACTGATACCATGATTCAGCCTTCCATAATTCAGCCTTCCATAACTCAGCCTTCCCGATTCTCTCCCGTCCAGGTTCATCCTCTCGTCTCACCCGAGGGCTATGAATAGAAAGCCATCTTCTCATGTGAGAGAGATTTTTGAGTCCATTACTCCTCCTCTTTCCTCTGCTGCAAATCTGCCTCCCCATCGCCGGCGCTGCGCGCACACCACCGGCGAGAGCAGGTGCCTCCGACACCATTGCCTCCTTGAGATCTTGCTCGGGATACCGGGGCAATCAGGTTTCTGGGGAGCGTCTCTACGCGACTGCTCGCCCAGAACTGCTACGTCTTCACCGGCGTACAGTTCACCGTCCTGGAGACTCCGCCGCCATCGAACGACTACACTGCACCTCGTCTTCTTCCTGCACGACTCCGGCGCACGAACTGCACTGCGTCAACAGATCTTCCTGCATCGAATTTGTACGACTACTTCGAGCAAGGCCAGTCGAGAAATATCATGAGTACAGATGATATTCCTCCAGCTGGTAACGGCGCAACCGATGCCTCTGGCAGAGGTCCCGCCCCAGGGTACTTTTCGATGTCCGAACTGCTATCCTTCATCTTATTCGTGTTCTTTTTTAAATCTGTGTTAAACTTGAACACGTGCACATGGATCGTTTCACTCATTATAGTCATGCAAATATTCGTGAATTTAATTATAACTTTTGGAATTAAAATATGGCCTATTGCAGATAATTATCCAACACGACATTTGTTAGTCCAATTCCATGCCATTTCTTTTCTTGTGAATCATTCCTTCCTAATATATATATAAAAAAGAAGTGTGTTCGTTACGAGTAGAATCAGCGAAAGATTCTATAGATTGACATGGATGTCTCCTCTCGCTACTGACCACAGCTGTTGTGCCGCGCAGGTGTTAGTGCCCACCCATGCAAAATACAAGATGGTCCAGGCCGGCCGTCTCTGTTGAGTGTCGCCTCCATGAACATCACTACACGTCTACGTGATATACTTGCAGAATAAAGCCACAAACAAGCACAACATCAGTGCTATGAAAAAGGAGAAAGAAAAAAAGAACTATCGAGTGATGAAGCAGATATTTTTCGCTGTACCTATGCAAGGATTTTTTTTTTTGAGCAAGTAGCAATGCAGATGCAGGGTTGATGGGTGCAAGCTACAAGGTGCATGTTCCTCCGCTCCCTAGCACTCAGATCTGGCTGCTCACCAGTCATCAGATTGCCGAGCTAACCATGTGCTCGCGGCATAAAATACAGCGCCGCTCGCCTTCTTTACTACCGCTAATAGCACCCCTAGGCACGCAGTTGCAGCATTCTGCTGCTTTCTGGCTTCCAGCCTTGTGCTGCCCTTAGAGCTAGGCTGTGTTCAGATTCAGGAAAAAGTACTTCTCTAAAAAGTTTTTCCTATCCACCCCACTCACAGAACATACTTCTCAGTGCACTATTCATCTAAAACTTCCCCCCACTTCTTTCAATCTGAACACAACCCTAATTCATTATACATCCCAATGGCAAATCTCTCTAGCAGGTTAATGTAATGTGGTCTCTAACCGGCCTAGTACTTGCTAAAGTATTCTTACTGGAGCAAGTGAATGAGGTCCGTAGGCTTGAACAGATATAGATCTGTGCTGGGGGCTTGGGTCCCTTGCTTTCAGTGAACCTTTTTGTATTTCTTTTGGGAGGGAGAAACAAGAAAGCAAATGGAGTGTGTTGGAGTAGTCACATGGACTGAATTCAATATGCTTCCTTGTCTGAAGGGACGCCGGCCGTTTGGTTCGGTGGAGGTGGTTTTGGTGGCCTTGGGTTGGTACCTGGTGATCTTGCTAAGCTACCAGCCACTGATGACTGACTAGAGCTTGACTACAAAGCAGAAGGGGGGCTAGCTAGACCTCACCTGAAGATAAGCAAACTTGATATGGTGTCTGTTCACCTGAAAACAAACTTGACACTTGGTTCTTTTTTAAATTACAGCCATTCTCCAAACCACTCCACGATCGAGCCCAACCAAACCTCACACCTCGAGCCCGGCCCTCGGTGTGGACATGGCAATCCGGACTCCGGACACGCCGAGGAAAATAAGCCCCCCCCCCCCCCCCCGCCCCCAAATTTATCATGCCCAGATCAACATCCATAAGGGTATCATGTCATCTCACCAGATTCTAATGACGCTGGGACTCGAGGCTCTCAGACTCACATCACAGCGCCAAGAGGGGCGTCCAAGGCGTTGGCTGGTGGTGTTTGGTGACAAAACAACAAGGGAGCAAAACTGCCGCGTGCTCCGGCCCCCAGGCGACCCATGCGAGCATCGCTCGCCACTGTCCCCACGCAGAAGAGCAGGCTGACGCCGTGGCGAAGCTTTGGCCTGGCCTGACCGCCTGAGTATGATTCGTCTCTGACGTTGGGAAAAAACAAGTGAAAAGACAACGTGGCAACCATATCCAACAGGCACATACGGTCGAAAACCACTGTGTGAAAATTCAGTACTTCACAAGCTCTCATGCTTCTTCAGTGTCACTGTTTCTTCATGAAATGTCGAGGCCAAAATGGGTGCTTTTTCAGACTTTGATTAGCGTTTATTTCAGGGAGCATAAGCACGTAATCCTATGAAGCACCACTCACCAATTCGTGTCGGCAAACCTAACCCTCCGACATCTCCCTGAACTCTTCAGATCACCTGTTGTCTGATGTGCATCGTCACGACTATTACCATCGTGCAGTCTCAAACAGTTGCGGTTTCTGCTGCAGCATTTACCATGCATCTTCCAGAAATTTTTTTATGTTAAAATAAAGCTACAGAAGGATTCCTGAGTAAAAGCTTCAAGCATCAGCAGACTGCAGTGCATCACAAGCCCCAGCCACAGTGGTCTGACATTGGCTTAGGGTTTTGTTCACATTCTGAAGGGACGATAGGTTTCTCCCGTCAAGCAGTTGCTCTCAATATGCCACTGGCATCACAATGTGGCTGTCCTCCATGTGCATTGGGAGTTGGGAAACTCCATGACAGGCAACTCTTTTGATCCAGCAAAAGAAACTGTGGATTTGCAAAGAACTGGAGAACAGGACCATTGGGTGGATCGCGACACTTCAAGGGAATGGTTTGCTAAGGCAAAGAGATCAAGTGTACTCATATGGTACAGTGGTAATTGGTAATGACTCATACCATAGATCGGGTTACTTGGCACATTCAGAGTTCAGGAAGCACCGACAGCATCTTATATGGTACAGAGCTCCAACTGTAGGGTGCACATTTGGCTTCATCCTTGGGCTTGTAGATTCAATTTGTACAAGATGAACGTGATTATCATACCATGCCTTCAGTATGTATCTAATCACATCAACATCTGTAACGATGGCGGCACCGATTCGGACATGGATTTCTGAGATGCATCCAATTTCTTGAAACGCACCAGTCATGATACTACTACAGACTGCAGAGGAGTTCAGAACGAAACAGGACACCAAAAAACCGGCGTGGACCACTAACAACAAAGGTAACAGAGGTCTTTTACAGCGCACAATACTACTAGACAGTGGTACGTAGTATAAATTAAATATTACCATCCATTGATTAGGGGTGAACTAGTCCTTTCGCAATTCTTCTAATTAGTAATGTTTCGCCGCTTATCTATCACCCAGGCATTCCGTCGCCGCATTCCACGGTCCTCAGCGTTCTCCCCCACGGCCACGGCGGCGCCGCATCGCCCCCTGGTCAGCGCCCCCATCTCCCACACGGCGGCGTGGGATCTCCCCCGCTGCGCCCCTGATCTACCCCGCCGCCGCACCCGTGGTCTTCCCCGACGGTCGCCCTGCTCTGCCCGCATGCCCCTCGCCGCAGCTCTCGTTCTGTCCCTGAAGATGGCCATGCTCTGACCTGCCGTCCGGCGGCCGCTTGTGCTCCGCAGAACGCGCATCTCCCCTCTACACCTTTGCGTCGGACAGCGCCCGTGGGCTCGCTGGCACACTCCGCGTTGCGGCCGTGCTGCAACGGCTCCACCTTGTCTGGGACTGGTTCGTTGCAATGAGTTAATCTGTTGATCTATTTTGTGCATGTACTCCCTCCGTCCCAAATTGTTACTCCCTCCGTCCAAATTGTAAGTCATTCCAAGATTCTTGGAGAGTCAAACTATCTCAAATTTGACCAAATTTATATAACAAAGTACTAAGATTTATGATACCAAATAAGTACCACTAGATTAGATTCTTCATTAAGTATATTTTTAGATTATATATACTTGGTTCCATAAATTTTTGTGATTCACTCTATAAGTTTGGTCAAACATGAAAAGAGTTTGACTCTCCAAGAATCTTGGAATGACTTACAATTTGGGACAGAGGAAGTACAATCTATTGCTAAATAATGGTTTCGTGGGCTTAACTAATCAACATTAATAAAAGTCTTATAAATACTGCATTTTGGATAGTTGAAGGTCATTCTAGGAGATTGCAATACGAACTGCAACATGACAGATTTGGGTTGCTTTTATCACTAGCGGAGATTGCACGGCTACTGGAAGATTCGTCCACACAAGGCAGCCTGAGGCTCTTTTCTTCACCATGCTTGTTGGGTGCCTGATAGTTGTGATCGGTGGTATTTGTGTCTCTGCACCTCAATTCGTCGAGGGCTTCTTATTCAGCGGAATGCATATGATATGTACTGTAGAGGTTTATTGTTAGATACAACATGTGTATGATAAATATGTACGCTGCAGTTATTCATACAGGATGTTGTATGTGATCATGCAGAGATTTCTCATGCATTTTGATGTTCTCTCCAGAAATCAAATTAAATATATGGAATGGCTATGGAAACGTGTGTGCTGGTAAAAATCTGAGCAAACAATACACACATTATCGGATAATCAAATAGAAAGTATGGACTGCTAATATGATATATACTAAATCAAGGTTAGAGTTATGATCACCGCTGATGGTTCGAACAAGCGCAAGCAATCTGGTTTGTGTGATCATGGCCAGATTAAAATATCTTTACATCTTGCAAACAGGAGCAAATTTTGTTGAGCATATGCGGCCATTCAAGCTTCCAACAACGATCTTTACATCTAGCAAACCGGAGCAGTCATAACGAGGACAAACAAATAATATATTCAGCAAATTATTCAGATCTCCACAACCAAAGGTTCCAATGATAGAAGCCAGAAACCATCACCTACTAATTGATCCGATACCTAAACTAATTATCACAGTAAACTAGTGTTTTGTAAACCTAAACTCCAAATCTCGAACTACTAAACGATGCACCAAGTCGATTCCTCATCTTCAGCCTCCTTATTCATGAGTGCTTGAACTGCTTCTTTGCCATGATCAGCCTCATTTGCGTCGTTTAGCTGCAATGAAGATTTTTTTTGAAAACTCTCAGAGTTGTATCAGGGAATAATTTTTCTGTCTTCCAGTCACTAAATCATAAACAATAACGTGAATAAATACCTAACTTGCCAGAGGGAGGTGTTGACATGTATTTATTGGGAGTTCACATCCTGCTCGTTCCTTTCACCGTTGCTCTTTGCTGAATATAATCCTTTTTTCCCCATAGTCGTCATCAGACTCTAAGGTATACTATATAAGAATTTGATTGTCAAAGTAGCACAATGCAAAGCTGAGACAGTATACTGTTTGCTACGAAAAAACGCATCAGAGGATATCGACTACCTGCATATATTTTAATACCTCTTCTTTTCATCCACAGTGGTAAAACAGCAATCAGATTCTATAATTTTGCTCAAAATTAGAAGAGTTTGAACTTTACTAAAACACAGATAAAACTAATGTAAGATACTGATCTCTCAACTTGCATAAAAGATACATTGGCATGAACTTTATCTATATATTTCCATCCTTCTCCTACCAAATATAATTAAGATTACATTTCTAAATCTTTTAATTTTACTGGTTGCCAGATAACACACCCATGATTACAGGTATTGGATTTTTCTAATGATTCATCCCAAAGCGCCACATTATCAAGATTAGAAAAATTAATGGAAGGATCTGTATTCTTGGTGCAAATTAATTTCCAGAAGAACCGAACTGTATTCTCACTGCAAATTAATTTTCAGAAGGACCATGTTAAAGCTGCATTCACCGGACGTTAAGATCCCAAATTTCTAATACAATCAGTATTGATGATTCTATGAGTCAGGACAGGTGAATTCTTTCCTTCTGCATCTGGTCACGACCTGGGAACATGGATCCGCGGCAACAGGGAAGACCATGATCTTGTCTCGTGCATCTCCAAGAGCACAAAGTTTAACATGCGTGAGCTCGGCATAATCAAGCATATATTTGTGATAAAAACTTATAATCAACAGCTCAGCACAGTGGGGTGCATCAGATTACTTGAGGCCTGATATCGAACAGGTGGGGGGCATCACATGCTAGGTCTGGGCTCGGCGTTCAGATTATGCCCCAACTTATCTTGTAATCACCTCCTCCCGGCGGCGGCGGCAAGGGAAGCACAGCGGCGGCGTGATGCGGTGATGGCGCGGCAAGGGTGGAGGCGCCTCCTCGCCAAGGGTGGGCACGGCGGCGGAGGAGGGCAGCGTCACGGGGGGAGGAATTGTACGATCCACGGACCACAGGGACGATGCGTCGGTTGCCAAGAACTCGTTCGGATGCTCGTGGGAGGAAATCACCCGAAGCCTGCCGTCGGCTCGCCGGAGTTCACTCCAAGCCTGCCGTCGGCTCGTCGGAAATCACCCAAAGCCTGCCGTCGAAGCAGGAAGAACCGAAGGAAACTGTCCAGTGTCCACACGAAATGTTAATATCTCTAATGTAAAGATAGTCAATATAAAAAATGTAAAGATAAAAATACATCAAATAATAATAGAGTTTTGCATAAATAATGTCATTTATATTCATTTCCAATATTACCCCTATACCACTCATACTACTCTCGTATACTACTTATATCACTAGGACCATTTTCTACAGTATACAATTAATTTCAACCGTCCGATGTTTATATACTAGTCCTTTTTAAGCATTAGTATACACTAGTATTGTGCGTTGTAAAAGGCCTCAGGTAATATCGCTAAAGTAATAAATGGTGCAGGAAATGCATGTGACCTTGACAGTATTCTTTGCTGCGGCAAGCCGGCAATCATCCAATCATACTGTGCAGCATATGAACAACTGGATCGTCTGCACCCAGTTTTGTAGGAGACAGTGGTATATGTATGCACCACAAAACGCCCAAATTTCTCAGTTCAGCTATTTTTCTCAACCGCGTGCATTACCCTCCTGAGCACTAGTCCAGTTTCTGTTAAGAAATGATCATTTTAGGAATTCAGTGACTTAACATGAAATTTGTTTAAGTTTTACAAGAAACAAATCTGATATTGTTGTTGTTGTATTATTGGCAAAAAAAATAATCCCGTGTTTTAGGTAAGGCAAAAAAAGAAGGGAAGAGCTGTGACTCGAGTGCCCATTTTCTTGGGCTGGACACTGATCCAGCCTGGTATAGTGGTATTATTTATCAGATTCTCCTCCCCACATGCCCACGCTTTCAAGTATTGATGGCACCAAATTAGCTTCCAAAAAGGCCAGATCATATCCAGCGGCGTAACAGGAATATCATTGGCCACTGGTTGTACCAGGACTGTCGGTGCCAATGGAATGTGATGGCGTTACATCCGCAGAGCATCACCATCATACAGCAAAGATACAAGGTAAACAATACAACAACATTACAACCTGTACACCCATAGAATGATGACGGCAGTATGGCAGTAGCACGCACTATTCACTGATTTTTTCCTCTTTTTTTGCAAATGTAAATATGTTACTGAATCGTGCAGTGAGAAATATAATCGTGGTCCCTGTAGCAGTCTACCGTGAGGAACCCTAACGAGCTTCGGTTAAACTAAAATGTCAGCATCAGGCAATTCCAGCACTTTGTGCGTTCCTTTTGATCTGCTTCCTGGTCTGAAGTGGTTCCCTTCAATATACCTGCAGCAAGCACGTTGATGTATTTCAATAACTGTACAGTACAAGTAGAATGGAATTATATTTATCTTTTAATTGAGATGCCGAAGCCCACTCACAGCTCCTTCAGAAATGGATGCTTGTATAGCCCTTCAGGTATCCTCCCAATGAAGTTGTTATTGTCCAAGTACCTGTCACAAACCATTGGAACAAGAGATCATAAGAAAAAGATGAACGCTAAAGAACTATAATTATCGTTCTTTCCCATATACAATTCAATAAAATTCAAGCAGTGAGACTCACAAATAGATCAGTCTTGGAATATGAACTAGCTTTGGCGATATTGAGCCAATCATCTTATTGTTGGACAAGTGTCTGCAGAAGGTACAAGGATGATCAGATGCTCTATTATCGATGAAAGATACAAAAATGTCTTCAGCTTCAGAGAAAACTTACAAAATCTCGAGGTTTGTCAAATTTGCAATCTGATCTGGCAGCACACCAGTCAATTCATTATTGTTAATGTATCTGCGACACCCAATGTAGCCGTCAGCAAAGGAAGACAGCACTCACCATTCAGAAGAAAAGTATGAATTTAGTGCAGGTTTATATTTCAACTTACAGATTTCTCAAGGAGGGGAAGCCGTTCCCATTGCCGATAAAATCCCTGAGAGTGCCTGTCAGGTGGTTGTTGCCAACATCACTGCAAAAGGAGAATTATCATTTGTCACAAGCCCATAACATCTCACATAACAAGAGTTTTCTTTTTCCTGTGAACAAGAAATAGAATGAACCAGGTAGATGTTTACAGGTGACGTAGGTTCTTTAGAGTTCCAAGTTCAGGAGGGATCCGCCCCGTGAAGCGGTTCTCATGAAGATAAAGATAACGAAGTTCTGGTAGGTTTGCAAGCTCCACTGGGATCTCTCCTTTAAAATTATTGAAGCTCAAGTACCTAAATAATTCCCAATAACAATATGAGGAACCAGAAGTGATACACTTATCTATCCAGAAAAACTCCAGTACTACTCATAAAAACTCGAGTTGAACTTACAAGTGTGTCAGTTTCTTCAGTTCACCAATTTCAGGCGGAAGCACATCTTGAAGCTTATTCCACCTCAGGTTCCTAAGGTCACAAGCAAACTTGCTTAGATGAAGAACAGCTATACTCAGATTAGGCATCAACTAGACGGCAAAAAAGTTGCAATAGTGCATTATTAATTCAAGGGCATTCATGAGGCAACTGAAGGATTGCAGTTGCAGAGAATAAGAGACTTAAGTTCTATGTATTAAAGATATTCCATACTTACAATATCCTGAGATGTTTCAGCCGTCCAATCTGCGGAGGAATTGGCCCTGTCAGCTTGTTATTGTGGAGATCCCTATAGTTGAATAATTAAGTTACATAATGGTTTGAGGATACAATAAAGATGTTTTAGGATAAGGTCAAAGTCATAGAGATATTTTACTGCAACCCTTTTCACATTATCAATAATAAGATCGTTTTCAGTCTGATATTTTTTGGACAGGAAATGAAAGGTGCACCTCAGAGACAGTTAAACAAAACAGAAGCATATCACAACAGATATGAAACGTTTTTGTACAAGAGTATATAAATCTAGGGAGTGTCTAACAGATGCCTTGCCATTCACACAAAGTCTCCAACTAAGGGTTATCTTAAAACTAACAGACGTTTGACAAGTAAATGAAGAACTTGAATTCGAATCAGGTTACATACTTATCTCGATAAATTATGAAACATGGACAGTACTGCCATGTGCCTCAAGATATATCAAACTTCAAACATAAGAATAAAGCAGCAGTGAGCCAGTGACAAGGAAAAGGTTCTTACAATCTTCTCAGATCCAATAGATTAGTTACTGCTGTTGGGAAAGGGCCAACTATTGACACAGCATAGACTTCCCTGAAATAAGATACACAATATGTCACTCAGGTTTGTATGTGTAGAAACAATGAATAAAGCTTCAGAAAAGCAGAAAACATGATTTTCAATCCATCGATGCTACATATCGTATATCTCTCTCCTACAACGAAAAGGAGTAGACAAGTAATTTTTTTTAATGAAGTCGGCAGGGGAGCCCCCTACCTTTTTTTTTTGTATGAGTAGCCACACCTTGTTCTAACAAGAGTCTTCTTTTAATTTTTATTTTTTTGTGTGGTAGCTTTACCAAAAGCCATCTCAAATGGCTAAAGCATGGAGATGTGTGTGTAGACACATAGTTTTTATGAAAGAAACTTTGTGATAATAACATAACCTTCAAGTGCTTATGTAAGAGATAAGGTACAATCAAGAAAATGACAGAGGTTCTTACAGTTCCGTCACAACTCTGTAATCCCCTTGCTGAGAGCATGTGACACCAGACCATGGGGGTAGATCACCATGCCCACATGGGTCATCGCCAACCCATGAATATACAACTCTCCATCCTAGCGAAGATTTAATCTCATTCAATGCTTTCACTGCACGAAAAGTACAAATTTCAGTTCCCACGATTTAAGCACTGAGCACCTACCGATTGCCTACTGAACAGCTTACAAGCATTGCTAACTCTGACTAATGTCTTCGAGCAGAACTACCTTCCTGAGTCCTCATGCAATCAGGAACCATAACACTCATTGGTGGCACTAGGAAATGAGAAACTAGATAGTGCTTAGTGCTTGAAACTTTGTTAACATTCGTTCAGTTACAACTGAATCACAAAGTACACCTTAGTAATGTTCGATCCCAATTCTGAAACGAGTATGAACTAAAATTACCATATATGAAACAAATTTACATCTTAACAGTTAAACTACAATAGTGGATCCCACTGTTGCTCCAGAGTTTATGCAAGAACAGCATGGCACACGGCTCCATGACCGACTGCAAGGGAGGGGCCAATGCTACAAGTAGAGCACAGAGCAGACGCCCAATTCAGCGCCACTGAGCAAGGAAACGCAAGATCCCGGTAGTAAGACCGGGCCATATCTCCAATGGCGCGGCCGAAAGAACCGATCTTTCCTTTGCAACGCTGACTCGCAGTAAGCAGCCAGGAGTTCACGGGCGGGATTGAGGAGGAAAAAAAAAACAGAGCAGCCATGTACGTACCGTCTCTCTTCACCGTCTTGCCCTGCGCCGCGCCGGCCAGGAGGAGGACGGCAGCGGCGAGGAGAGACACAGCGCGGGCGAGCGAGGCGGCCGCCATGGATGGACGGACGGGGGAGGGGGCAGCGCGCTAGTGGTGGCGCGGCACGCGGCGGGGCACCATAAAGAGAGGGGACGGGGAGGGGGAACCGGAAGGGGGAAGGTGGCGCCGCACCGGGGGTAGTGGGCAGTGGGAGTGTGGGGGAGTGGGCGGGTGGGCACTGACGGCCACCGAGTGGACACTGCCCCGGCCTCACGGGCGCGCTAGCTAGCGAGTTTGGGCTTCCCGCGTCGGTGGGTTGGGCACAGGTCCGGTCGTCAGTGGCTTCGGCTTCGGGTGGAAGCGCACCGCGGCGCTAGCCCGCCGGGCGAAGACGTGGGAATGCTGCCGAACGGGTCCGAACCATCAACCATGGCAGTGTTGATTGGCGCCTCGGCGCGAGGAAAGCGTTCCGGTTCGGGCTGCAGTCGCGGTCTGCCTGCCGTGCCGAGCCGAATCCGTGTCAGATGTCATTCACCGCAACGTGGCATCCCAAAAAGGATCAGGCCATCACAGGGGAGTGAACACTTGAGATTGAAAAACGAGGATGGTGTTTTTTCTCTTTCTTTTTCTCGAGATGGGTAATGTGAAAGGTGTGCAGCGTGGTTTGAGGGGCAGAAGATAAAATGCACGTCAACAAAAGTACTAGCTTAGAACAATCTCAGGGGGGACAGGAAAAAGAAAACCAAAATCTACTGTTCAATTTGGACGCTCTGAATAACGACAGATAGAAATCTCCGGCCCATCGAATCGAGTCGTATATGGGCCTACGGCAATCATCATCATGAAACCCACCCGTGGCACAATCGGAAGAAAGCCCGGAGCGCGAGAACTTGCGCTTGCTGTGGGGCAAAGCGCCCAATATCTCTGTCACACACTCACACGGTCACACCGACACGCGGTCAGCTGTCGGCTTGCCGTGGATTTGCCCTGCCCGTCCCGTGCCAGCTGCGCGCCTGCGCGTCCGCCCGCGCTGGCACGCATGGGCGCCGGCGTCAGGGTTTTTTTTACCGCGGTTTTAGCGGTTCCCAACTAAAAAACCGTCTGGCTAACCAGTAAAACCGAACGGCTAACCGTTAGTAGCAGTTTGCTAGACTCGGTTTGAGAACGGTAACCGGAGTTTTAGCAACCGGACCGGAGCGGTTTGATCGGGAACCAATCAAACCGGACCGGTTCCTGACGGTTTGGTTAACCCGGTACGACGCCTGGGCCGGAGCGGCATGCGTGCGTGTTCTTCCGCCCGCCGCAACAGCAAACCACGCGTTTCGCCAACAGACCCGCACGCTGCACAGTACACACTGCACACCGACAGTCCAACACCGGTGAACAGTGGAAAAAAAGAACGAAGAGGGTTTGGTTCGGTCAGACGTTCACGAGAGTCAAATGTTCGGCTTCTCAATTCTCAATTCCAATCAGACTTTGATGGCCGTCGGCCCCGGTGCCGAACTTTTGGCAAGTACTACCACTGTACCAGTTCACCTTGGTTGGCACCTCGGGGGTCCAGTTTCACGTTTTTCCAAGCCAAATTTGGCCGAAACTTACCAGTCAGGTTAGCCGCTGCGATGTCAACGTAACCTAACCAAAATTTGGCCTAGCTTTTCTACTGTTTCAACTTTCAAGTGAACGCAAACAAAAATAAGTTTGCGGAGTTAACGACACCGAAACCATGCATTCACGTACGTGTATTTGCATCGGCGGTGAGATTCCTTTTTCTATCCCATTTTCTTTGCGATGAAGATTTGCTGAGCTTAACAAGCAGACAAAACATTCAAACAAGCAAGAAGAATATGACTCGCCGTCAACATGCACTGCCAAATGCCAACAAGCGAGACAATCTGGTCGCCCGTTTTGTTTATCACCAAATATCAGTTCTCCGCCTGGCACCATAATGTCAACTTGTCGAGCGAATGCACTGAAAGCGCTGTCATGATTTAATCTTCACTTAACACATCTTTGCGATGAAGATTTGCTGAGCTTAACATGCAGACAAAACATTCAAACAAGCAAGAAGAATATGATCCCACCAAACTGGAAAATACCAACACACGGCATGATCATGGGTGTGTTTAGATTGTAGGAAAAAATACTGTAGCATAAGAAAAACACTGTAGCATTCGCTGGGAAACGTGTTTTGTGAGGGAGGAATAGTGAAAAGTTGGAATGAATAGTGAAAAGTTAGAATGAATGGTGAATAGTTGGGAATCTGAACATGGCCGTAGTCATTTTCAAGCTGGTGTCGCTGTGCAATAGAAGCAGTGTGATGAGTTGGGCATCGCTCCGGTGGTCTGGTGCTAGCCGATTAGTCACTGGTCAGCTGGCCCCACCTCAGATCACCTCGCGCGGTGTGGGGAAAAAAATGCTAGAGAATTAGACTACGCCGTGTGGCGTCGGCGTAGGAGCGTAAGGTTCGTTGCGTTCGCACGCGCCCACCTATTTAACTCGCTTCTTCCTTACCTCTGCTCTCAGGACACGAGACTCCTCTTCCAGACTTCCACAGTTCCACTTCGACCTCAGCCAGCCAGATCCAGATCTCGCGGCGAGGGGAAGGAAAGACCGCCGGGGTCGGGTTGCTCAGGACTTCAGCACAGGAGGTATGCCTTTGCCTCTCTCTCTCTCTGGTCTCGGATTCTTCCATGTTCAGTTAATTCCACCTCGCCATTCTGTCCATTTCTGCTCTGCGGAGATCGTGTTCGCTGTGACCGAGCCGAAACGCGACCGTTCTCCAGCTAGTTCACTTTTGTTTCCCTCCTGCGGTGCTGTTTAGTTCATTTTCCATTTATCTGTGTGACTATCTGTGTGAGCGCGGGGTGAACTGTACCCAAGTCCCCAACGATCACCGACTGTATGTCCCCGGATCCCCAAATTGGTTAGTCCCACGAGATAGCGTGCAAAATCTGGCTGTATAGTTTTGCACCTGAGGGTGTTTTATAAGTAGTTCTGAACTTCTGATGCCCCAGCAACTCAGCAAGATTTTAGTTGCTAAAAAACCAACGAGGAAATGGTCGCTGACTCGCCGTCAACATGCCCTGCCAAATGCCAACAAGCGAAACAATCGGGTCACCCGTTTTGTTTATCACCAAATGTCAGTTCTCCGCCTGGCACCATAATGTCACCTTGTCAAGCGAATGCACTGAAAGCGCTGTCATGATTTAATTTTCACTTAACACATATGTGCATTGAATCCTTCCATTATCTATAAAAAAAATATGTGCACTAAATCCATTTTATGAGTTTATAGTCATTATTTTCTTCGTAAGAACTAAATCATCAGGGTTCTTTGTCTATATATGGATGTTGGTTGCTAAAAAGCTAGGTGCTCTGGCATAAAATTGGTAATCCGAAGCAAATGGGTGAGCCAGGATGCCCACCTAAATTGCTCCTGACAGTATCAGTGCCCTATGGCAAGAATGAATTGTCTGATCTTTTTTGACACAAGTATCACTAGATCGATGTGCTTCGCTATTCTGAATGTCAGCTGATATTCAATAGTTCAGTTTACCAAAAACTTTTGTCATTGTCTATGTTAACAGCAGCTTTTCAGCAAATAAACAATATGTACTCTTAATCGTCAGTATCTGAAAAAATTATTCATTGTGGTCACATTACGTCTTTTACAGCTCCAAAATCTTCTGAATGGTGTTATTCTCTTGTCACAGAGAAGAGAATCCTGCTTACCGAGATAACTAATAGTGTTATTCTGAATGTCCATGTGCAGTTTCTTGGATCATTTAAGAAAGATGGTGAAGATATGTTGCCTCGGTGCTGGATAAGTTGGTGGCCCAACCATGGCTGTCATTGCGCTTAAATACCCTGCTATTGAAGTTTGTGTTGTAGACATTTCTGTTCCACGCATCGCAGCATGGAACAACGATCAGCTCCCTATTTATGAACCTGGCCTTGATGAAGTGGTTAAGCAGTGCCGTGGCAGGAACCTCTTCTTCAGCAATGACCTTGAGAAGCATGTTGCTGAGGCCGATATCATCTTTGTGTCTGTGAACACACCAACCAAGACCCGTATCTTGGAGCTGGCAAAGCCGCAGATCTAACCTACTGGGAGAGTGCAGCCCGTATGATCGCAGACGTGGCCAAGTCTGACAAGATTGTGGTTGAGAAGTCCACTGTCCCTGTCAAGACTGCTGAAGCCATTGAGAAGATCTTGACGCACAATAGCAAAGGAATCAAGTTCCAGATCCTCTCAAACCCTGAATTCCTTGCAGAGGGCACAACAATTGAGGACCTCTTCAAGCCTGACCATGTGCTCATCGGTGGTCGGGAGACTCCAGAAGGCCAGAAGGCTGTTAAGGCCCTGAAGGATGTATATGCCAATTGGGTTCCCGAGGATCGTATTCTTACAACCAACCTGTGGTCAGCTGAGTTGTCCAAGCTTGCTGCAAATGCCTTCTTGGCTCAAAGGATCTCTTCCATGAATGCAATCTCAGCTCTGTGTGAGGCCACTGGTGCCAATGTTGCAGAGGTGGCCTATGCTGTCGGAAAGGATTCAAAGATCGGACCCAAATTCTTGAATGCTAGTGTTGGTTTCGGTGGCTCCTGCTTCCAGAAGGATATCCTCAACCTTGTGTACATATGTGAGTGCAATGGACTGCCTGAGGTCGCCAACTACTGGAAGCAGGTCATCAAGATCAATGACTACCAGAAGAGCAGATTCGTGAACTGAGTGGTGTCTTCCATGTTCAACACTGTCTCTGGGAAGAAGATTGTTGTGCTTGGCTTTGCATTCAAGAAGGATACCGGTGACACAAGGGAGACCGCCGCCATTGATGTCTGCAAGGAACTCCTTGGAGACAAGGCCAAGATTAGCATCTACGACCCACAAGTGACCGAGGAGCAGATCCAGCGTGATCTTGCAATGAACAAGTTCGACTGGGACCACCCGATCCACCTGCAGCCAATGAGCCCAACGGCAGTGAAGCAGGTCTCTGTGACCTGGGATGCATATGAAGCCACCAAGGGGGCGCATGGTATCTGCATCCTGACTGAGTGGGATGAGTTCAAGACACTCGACTACAAGAAGATCTATGATAGCATGCAGAAGCCTGCATTCTTGTTCGATGGTCGCAATGTAATTGACGCCGAGAAGATGCGGGAGATCGGCTTCATTGTTTACTCCATTGGAAAACCCCTTGACCCCTGGCTCAAGGACATGCCTGCCGTGGCTTAAATGGTAGAAATTCTAGAAAATGTTGCTGGTTGTTCGAAGACTCCACACGGGTCATATAGGTCACAGTGAATAGGGGTAGTTAACCCCGCGTGTTTTGACTGTATTGTACTTCAGATGGTTCTCTTTTGTTGCCTGTTTACATATATAAAAGAATAATAGCAAGAGTTATCAGATGATTTATTTGTTTTGACTAACATATATGTAACCTTTCATCGCACAGTGATTCCGCGGCCATCGGGCGCTCGCTGCGTGCCTGCGTCGTTCCCCGCCACGCGGCCATCCACGCTGCGCTGGCAGACATCATGGTATATACTAGTGCTTGTGTATATGAAGCTGTCATAATAAAACTCATATTTCTTTATCAGAGTGACTGAAGATAACCCAATTGTTTTGTGCTGGGCTGTCTACCTTATGCCTGGGTGAAACTAGGCCAAGTTTCACATGGGTGAACATTTGGGTGAAACCCTCACCCATGTGAAACTTGGCCTAGTATCACATGAAATAAAAAATGGAGCTCAAATTGTGTGAAACAAGACAATTCATCACACAAAAAACGAAACTAAGGAAAATCATTGTTCACCTGGATGTTAAATTTTGTTATTTTTTGTTAAATTTGAATTCTTCTGAGAAAAGACAAACATTGAACAAGTCAGTTTTCTGTTAATTTGGACAGCAGCCCATAGATAAAATAAATAACAGAAAATTTTATTTTGTTCTTTACATGTGAAACTGAACCAAAATTACAATTACAATCTAAACTGCTACTACTTGACAATTGCAAAATTTTCTATTGTTCTTTACATGTGAAACTGAACCATAATTTCAATTATAATCTAAACTGCTACTTGACAATTGCAAAATTTTCTGTTGTTCTTTACATGTGAAACTGAACACCGTTGTAAGATGTGCAATTTAATAGTTATCTTGGATCAGTGCATGTAAGTTTGTATTGTATTTCTAGAACACTTGTTTTAATAACAACCGGTTTACTTTGTTGAACAAGCAAAAAAAAAAACGAAGTTGTACTTACTATAAAATTATTACATTCCAATCTCATATCTTTACATCAATTAATATATAACATATCAGCAATATACAATAGCGCAAATATTGTGCGTGTAACAATCTAAATAATAACAACAATTTTATTATTTTCAAGGTATTCTAAACATTTAACATCAAAATATTTACCTATGCTAATCGATCATTAGAGTGCCATTAACACGCCGGAGGCGTGCAACAGACTCGGCGTACCCCAAAAGAGAGAATAGCCTCCATGCGACGATAGTAAAACCGTGTTTCCGTAATATTTGTGGAGCTGTACATTCCACAGAATCATCCTAACTGAAAGTAATCGCAAGTTGTACCCTAGCACAGAATGATAAAACAACACCAAAGATGCATATCATTTAAAATCCATTGACATCATCCAAATATAGGAGTGTTGCCACTCCCAAGAAATACACATAACATTTGAGAACTGTGCAAACTACCCCTAGAGTTCTAAGCTGTTTGCCACGCCCCTGGAAAAATACTCATCGCAAGCTGGCAAGAAACAGCTGGAAGTCTAATGGGGAAAACTAACCGGGGTCGCCATCAGAGTGCTGATCAGCTCGACAAGGGACGGGACACGCCGCTTCTTAAGCCAGACAATGTCCAGAGTACCTCTCAGTACCAGATCAGCGGCATCCCCTAGCACTGCGCCCACCCCTTCCGCTCGGCTTGAGATCACACCTTTCAGTCCTTCGAATTTCTGAAAGCTCTCCACCAGACGTAAGATCGCATTTGCTGAGTTCTTCAGGGATAGGAGGGCTTGCACGACGCGCCCTTCCAGCTCGGCCTCCTGATCCTGGAGCGGGGGTAACTGATCATGCTCGACCTTGTCTTCCAGCTTGGCCTCCTGATCCTGGAGCGGGGGTAACAGATCATGCTCGACCTTGTGGAGCTCCAGCGACAGACATCCCACAACCGAGAGGAAATTCAGCTGGGGGTTTACACAGCCCAGATCCACCAGCTGGCGGAGGAGTACATAGGACTCGTACGCTATGCGCACGGATTCCAGAGAGACAATCTGCACAAACACACGCTCATCGGAGCGGATGCCCTGCTGGGAGCAGATGACGTGCAAGGCTCGGAGATCGGCATGGGAGAAGATGTCTTTGTGGACCATCTTTTCCTTTTGGCGGCGGCTGCGAGACGGAGGTATGGATAGCCAGCCGCTATTTATATAGCCCTATAGATCGGGGCGATCTGTTTTCTACCGTTAGATGGGATGTTTCTTCGCTAAGATTGCCTCTACAAATCGACACGCACGCACGGTGGCCGCGAGGAGCGGAGACCAACAAAGCCAAGTCGAACTCCACCCAAATCGAGCCCGAGCAGCGGCGGCGGATCTCACCTGGGCTCTAGAATAACAACTTTTGTTAGCTACTAGCAAAGACGCACGTGCGACACGCACGTGATACAATTTTTTTGTCATTTCCCTTAAAAGATGATTTTGTTAATATAATATACATGTGAGAAACCACCCACCCCATATCGGTTTTCTTTTCTCTTTTCTCTTGTCTGATTCTATCGATATGTAAATGTGAGATGTCACCCACTGATGTCGGTGTCCATGCATTCTTTATTTATAGTCTAGTGACACCTTTAAACTATAGCATCAATTAGCACCGTATAGATGCAAACTAACGCACCCTGATTCGCTGCCTGCAATGGTCTCAATAACTTTTGCATTTTTTTTCTTTTTCATTCTCTCGTTCTGTTTCTAGTTTGGCAGTCAAGCATTGCTACATGTGTGTTAGTAATAAAAAAATCCAATGTTTAGTTGGACAGATCACTAATGTAAAATGTACGTATATTTGGATCCCATTGTTTTTTGTTGGATCACAGCGCTGTGCTACGTAACATTTGCAGAAGTAAAATATAAATACAATTTTTTTTTCGGGTTTGTACTCACTCATGCATTCAAAGCTGCACTGGCATGCACAATTTAATATTTTAATCTGAAAAATATATTGTAGGGTACTGTTTTCATAATGGACCAACATCAAACATATCAAATCTTGATATACATTCATTTTATTATCACATATGCTCAATATAGCTAGCTATTATTAAACTGCGTTCCTTTTGTATAAGGACAAAGAAAAGATAAGAAACATTATGTCATGATGATGGCGTCAAAGAAACAAAACCAGAACAAGAAACACGGACGGGAAAATACCCCTAGGAAAGCACTGCACAGAGTTCAGGAGTGCCACGAGGACCTGTGATCGACGCGTACCATGATGATTCGTTCGCACGCCACATCAGGACCTGTGATCGATGCGTATGACTACGTGTGCAGTCCTTTTCTTTTAGGAAGAGTACGTGTACAGTCCCACCGTAACGTAACGTAACGTAACGTAACGTAACGTACGTGCTTAGCCCGATAGGATGTGGGCGTCAGCGTGCGGGTAGAACAGATACGGTGAGAAAAACAAATCGATTTTGGCAGAAACATTTTCTAAATATCAGTTTTGGTGGGTTTAAACCCCTCCCCACCTCGGTTGACCCTTACAGGTGGGTCCGGCGTGAGGGGTACCGCGGACCCCGATTTGGTAAGAAACGTTTTCAATTTGACTCGTTCTTTTATAGATAGAAGATTTATCTTATAAATAGTTTTTTAATAAGGAATAAAATCATGTCCACTCATGAAAATCTGAAATTTTCGGTAGGCCCACTACTGAAACAGAGCAATTTGGAAAGCTGCCAATTCAAAGGGAATAAAACGAAATTAAGAATTCTAGTTGGGCATGAGTATCTAGGAAAATCTAGAGGTTAACGCTTCTAAGCTCGTTATCTTTGGATCAGATGCTCTGCTCTGGCTGCATTGCATGTACCAGACTACCAGCGGATTCAATATGGGAGCTAAGCTCGGATCACTTGCCATCCCTTGCACGACGATCATGTGCCACTGTTGGGGATCTTCTTGAGCCATGGTGAAGCGGGTGCAGCAGACGACCTTGAGGCGGTTGTGCAGCAAGATTATGATGAGACCAAACTTGTCGTAATCAAACAGGCGCGGCGAGGCGATTCTCGACATCTCTGTCGTTGCTGTTACCGTCAGCCATTGCCTTGATGATTTTATCGGCGAGATCCTGGGCTTGCTGCCTGTCAATCTGGGTTTTGTCTCGTGTGCCTGCCATACCTTCTTCTGAAGCCAGCGAGAATCGATATCTCGAGTGTCAACAGACGGCGCCTCGCCGGAGTCATCGTACATGTTATCGTCAGCGTTGTCTTCGACGACAACGTCGTCATGGCGCTACACCTGCTCCGGATTGTGATCGCGTCCGATGATGATACTCTTGTTCGGACTGTACGTCTGTACGTATTTGCGGTCCCTGGCGATGGAGACCACATCGGAGTCGAGGCGGCCGTGGGTGGAAGAGCACGAGCAGACATATATGGCTGGGTATGGCTGGTGGGTTAGAACGATTGTGGGTAAGAAAATAATTTCGTTTTTGACAGAAACATTTTCTAAATATCAGTTTTTGTGGGTTTGATCCTCTTTCCACCTCCGTTGACCCTTACATGTGGGTCCGGCGTGAGGGGTACCGCGGACCCGAGTTGGGTGAGAAACGTTTTCAATTCTACTCGTTCTTTTATAGATAGATTCTGGCTCTACACGCATACACGTACGTATCGTACGTATAGGTGTGTCGTGTACTTTTGGCACGATCTGTCGTGGACAAAGACAATATTTTTTTGTACCTTTGATCAATATTTGCTTACCAGCAAAAGGAATGTCATGACTTACCAGGATGTGTTTTGTATACTTATAACAAAGATGAAATAAGAATTTAATCTCTACTGCCTCTGGATATTTGCCTGTACCAAAGGTTGGTAGAGGCAAGAAGTGCCATATGCATGTCTTTGACTTTCAGATAACAAACTTAACTGACAGTCCCGTCATCTCGTGCCGGCGCTATCGTTTCTTTGGTCATGGAAAAAGGCCCGCATCCTCTTTGCCTTTCATGGCGTACAACGCCACTATATGAGCAATTGCGCATTTGCATGGTAATGCCATCCATCTTGATCGTGCACGCTGCGTCCTGAACCTCGTCCGACCACCACCACTGCCCGTCGCACGCAGCTCTCCTCTCGCCAACCTCCACCCGCCATGCGGCCATCAGCATCCTCCGTGTCGTCGAGGGACAGGGCCACGCCGCCGCGCATCTACTTCATCCCGTTCCCGACGCCGGGCCACGCGCTGCCCATGTCCGACCTGGCCCGCCTCTTCGCGTCCCGCGGCGCCGACGCCACGCTCGTCCTCACGCGCGCCAACGCCGCGAGGCTCGGTGGCCCCGTCGCCCGCGCCGCCGCCGCGGGCCACCGCATCCGCATCCACGCGCTCACCTTACCAGCCGAGGCGGCCGGGCTCACCGGTGGCCACGAGAGCGCCGACGACCTCCCCAACCGCGAGCTCGCCGGGCCTTTCGCCGTCGCCGTCGACCTCCTCGCGCCGCTCTTGGCCGACCTCCTCCGCACCCAACGCCCCGCCGCCGACGCCGTGGTCTTCGACGGCGTCCTCCCATGGGCTGCCACCGCTGCTCCCGAGCTCGCCATCCCCCGGTACGCGTTCACCGGCACGGGCTGCTTCGCCCTCTCCGTGCAGCGTGCCCTGCTGCTCCACAGCCCGCAGAACGGCGTGGCGTCGGAGACCGAGCCGTTCCTCGTGCCGGGACTCCCCGACGCCGTGCGGCTGACAAAGTCGAGGCTCGCCGAGGCGACGCTCCCCGGCGCGGACTCGAGGGAGTTCCTGAACCGCATGATCGACGCCGAGAGTGCCACGGCCGGATGGGTCGTCAACTCGTTCGCGGACCTGGAGCAGAGGTACATCGAGCACTACGAGAAGGTCACGGGGAAGCCGGTGTTCGCCGTGGGACCAGTCTGCCTCGTCAACGGCGACGGCGACGACACCATGGAGCGTGGACGCGGCGAGGAGGCCGCCGCTGACGCCGTGCGCGTGATCGAGTGGCTGGACACGAAGCCGGCGAGGTCGGTGGTGTACGTCTGCTTCGGCAGCCTCACACGGTTCCCGAGCGAGCAGGTGGCCGAGCTCGGGATGGGGCTCGCCGACTCCGGCGCGAACTTCGTGTGGGTCGTCGGCGACAAGAACATCAACGCGCCGCCGCAGATGCCGGAGATAGACGACGCGGCGGGACGCGGGCTGGTGGTGAGGGGATGGGCCCCGCAGGTGGCGGTGCTGCGGCACGCGGCGGTGGGCGCGTTCGTGACGCACTGCGGGTGGGGAGCGGTGACGGAGGCGGCGGCGGCGGGGGTGCCGGTGGTGGCGTGGCCGGTGTTCGCGGAGCAGTTCTACAACGAGGCGCTGGTGGTGGGGATCGCCGGCGCGGGCGTCACCATGGGCGCCGAGAGAGGGTACGTGTGGGGAGGCGAGGCGACGGGTGGGGTGGTGGTGGGTAGGGAGGTGGTGGCCGAGAGGGTGCGCAGCGCGCTGGCGGATGAGGTGCTGCGGCGGAGGGCGGGGGAGATCAGAGAGCGCGCGCGCCGCGCGGTGGAGGCGGGAGGATCCTCGTACGAGGCCTTTGGTGCGCTGATGGAGGATGTGCTGCGTCGCACGCGAGAGCCATGATCGAGACGAGGTGTGCACGCGATATGGGCTGTGTGTTTTGGAGGGGAGTATTACTTTTTTTTTTCGGAAGCGTGTTATGTGAGGGATAAATAGGAAAAGTGAAAAAATAATTTTCTAGAAAGCGTGTTATATGGGGGATGAATAGAATACATTTTGTAACTGAACTTTTTATAATGGAAAAGTCTGTTTTTCACCTTTTCAACATCAAACTACGAAACCCAAAAGCATCTCCAACAGATTACGTAAAAAACCAAATTAAACGAAGAGGTAAAAAAATAAAAAGCTTTTCAAAGATGTGGGAACCAACAGCTTCTCCGAATCTTAACCTTGCTGGTACCCTACACACATGTGTGGGCCCTGGACCCATAAAAACGACCAATCAGAGGCCGTTGTCCGCAACCGCCGGGTACAACAGCGGCTGACGGTGAGGCCGACACCCCCACGACGAGGAAAGCCTCACGAATCTATCTACGTGGTCACCTACGGTGGGTGAGCACCGGAGAGCGGCAGGCATGGCATGGAAGCGATGAAGGACATAGGCACATAGCGGCCTAGCAGGGACGGCGATGAGAAGGACGCGGGGACAGCAGCGGTACAGCACGGGAGCAGCGTCGGACGGAGCGGGGGATGACGATGGGCATGGCGCGGGGACTGCAGCGCCACTGCGCGGGAGGCAGCGCTCGCCAGCGCACTCTCCGGTGGATCCTCGACTCTCGCTAACGAAGGAGCACTGGGCGAGCGGCCGCGGCATGTCCCCCGTGAACGGCCTCGACGTGTACTTGGTGAGTGACCGGCGGCGCGTCCTTGGTGGCATGGACGGCAGCTCGGCCGCCCCCGGCAAGGGGCCGGCGATGTGTCCTCCCCAGCAAGCGCCCAGCAAGGTAGCTACGCATCCTCCTCGCCGGTCCGGCGGCCGGGAAGCGCTTACGCCGCCGAGTTGCGAGCATCTTCGTCACGGCAGGATGAGAAGTAAGCAACCGTGAGCCCCAGTCGTCGCCGGCCTGCAGCAACGCGTCGACGAGCAGCGGTGCAGACCATGCACTCGCGTGAGCAACGGAGCAAGCACAGAGAGAGCTCGTGTGGCGGACAGGATCACGCGTAGGTGTCACCGTGGATGCCGAAGAAAAAAAAAAAAGCGGGAGTCCAGGGATACCTATCCACATAGCTTAACCAATCAGATAGAGAACCTATTGGATCAAGTTTTTTTTGCTATTTTTTGTTATTTTTACCTAATTAAGTATATTTAACTAATCTGTTGGAGTTGCTCTAAAGACCATCCAACTATCCAAACCATGCGAAATTAGCCCTTTTATGGTTCTAAGGGGTGGTTTTGGATTCTATAAAAATAGCATAAATATTATTTAAAATTAAAAAATCATAACTAATTTATTTTGGATCCAAAAAAATATGAAATCAGTGCCAAAATTTCTCTTAAATTGTAGCCAACCTATTGACGCACTATTTAATATTATTTGAATATTATATATTTATATTACTAGTTTCTTATTTTTTTTGAAAATAATTAGAATAAAAGTAAATAATATGTAAATAACTTCTAATGATGCACCAACATATAGGTCATATTTTTAGAAAAAAACGGCACCAGATTCATATTTTTATAATTAAAAATAAATTAGTTATGAATTTTTGAAATAAAAAAATATTTTTTATTTTTTAAAAAATACGAAACCACCTTCAAAACCACCAAAGGGCCAATTTTGCACAGTTTGAATTGTTGGAGGGTCTTTGGTGTCTGATTTTGTAGTTGTGGGTTGAAAATCAAACTTTTGTAATAGTTGGAGGGTGAATAGACTTTTCAAAAACAAAAAAGGGTGCGTTCATGAGCTATTATCGCTACCATTCGATGCGCAGTGTTCCTTTGTCCTTGAAAAGACAGTCAATATGCCGAATAGTGAAGATGATCCGAGCGTAACTGTAGTTGGAGATCCATATCAATATTAAGATTCATTATTCACATCCAACAATTCTAAAACACACCCTAACAAAAGTATGTTTCAAAGATAATTCAATGCCCACAAAGTTCATATGTTGAGAGGGAGTTGAGCTAATAAAACAATATCATAAGCAACAAAATCATGAAACATGTGCCTTCTCAAGGTGGTTCATCCTCCATAGTGCCTCCTGAATAGTTGGCATCAACTCTGGATAAGTCAAGGTCTTCACTGTTTCAATCTCATCAGGTGTGTACCCACCACCAGGCTTAAACCAATGAGAACGACACCATTTCATCCTGTTTATTGAAACATAGTAGTAGAAATCAAGAAATCCAGCTGCATCTACTCGGGTTTTGTCTGGGCGATGGTTGAAGAAGAGCTCTAGTAGCTTGTTCTTCTTTGCTCTCTCTGTCCAATCATCAAGGTACGGCATTTCTTTGAGAATCATCGCCTCAGCAGTCTGGTCGATACATGGCAGTAGTTGACGAATATAAGGAATGTATGTCATGGCAAGTCCTAGCCGCTGCCCCATGCATACCACCGATGCATGCCTGGAGAGTAAGGGGCCCATGGTTGCTGACTCCGGAGACTTCATAAGCTTGAGCAGGTGCTTGATGTCATCTGGGGCAGGGATCTCTGGCTGGAGGAGCTTCTTGGTGATGAAGGCATGTGCGTCCAGGTAGTTGGCTCGGATGCCGGTGGGGCTGCTCTGTTCAAATTCCACGTCCCTGAACTTTAGCCTCCCGGTATCAGGGAAAACCGAAAGCCCTGGGCTCACAAACACATCAGTAGGTAGATTTTGTGGCAGCTTGATCTTGTGCGGCTTAATAGGATGGAACAACATTTCTCTGGTGTCGTTAGACACCACCAGGTTGGACTCGTCAAAGCTGGACACGCATATGCCATCCTCGTGAAATTCATGCAAAGCAGTGGTGAGAGACGAGATGAGCTTCATGCCTGGCTCACTGACAATGTAGAAGGATCTGCCTAGTGTCTCGCCTATCAGTCTGAAGCCCTCACTTGGCACACGTGCCAACACTGGGTGGTGAGAAACATAATCTTCCACTGTGGACAAAGGTTCTGAACATGGTGTCCCATGGAGGTTAACCAGCGTGTTCCTGACAATATGACGGGATGGCACCATCGATCCTGCCTTAAAAGTTACGTGATGATATGGCGAAGTTACGTGATTGAATACTTTTTAGCATAATTATTTGCTAAGCTAAGCACAACTGGACACCCCAATGTGAAGAAATAGTAATTATATCTATGTGCTGAAAGTTTTCCAAACTAGCACTACAAATCACACATCAATATATAACGTTGTCGACCACATATAGTCATATAGTTATGCAAAATATGATCTCCACCTTGGACTGACTACTCACGTTGGTTTATTGCATCCACTTGATATTAGATAGCTTCATAGCTAGCAGCTAGCCACCAGCATTTGAGGTAAGAAATGCTACGAAGACTGATCAACACATTGCTTGCTTTTTCTTTTTTTAGATAAAACACAGTTCTTTGCTAGTTGCTACGGACTATAAGTTTGGAGTTTTATTTAGGCACACAAATGATCGATGGACATTAGTTGAGAAGTTGTTCTCCTTTTTTTCTAAAGCCTATGCTTATCTGTACAGGTTGTACAACACACTTGTTTTTCTAAAAGAAACAGTTATACTACACACTTGTAATAACCTTTGATCTTGTATTAAGTACATCCAAAATTGATTATAAAACATTGCATAATGATTAGGCTGGGTCAACCCATACTACTCATTGGGTCACTAAGGCCATATCTAAAGTTAGATTTAGGTCAACCCATGGTCCCTAAAATTGGCCTTGAGGCCGTAGGGGCCAAGGCCAAGGCCAGGTCTGGGCCGACCCATTCCCATGTCAGCGCTAGAAGCACACGTCGACCGTTATGGCATCATGACATGCAGCGAATGACTTAACAAGTTTATGCATCCAAAAGTACTTTATGGATTTAAGTGACACCACCTTACAAATGAATGAATCTCCAGTGCATTTTACTCTTATTTTATCCTTAAACCACTATCATATTAGGTTAATTATAATTATAATGACTATCAATCCAAGTGTTGCACAAATAGCCATGTACTATTTTTTTAATATATTAAGCTGACAAAACAATATTTCAAAGCATTTCTATCTTACTTTTATATTTCATAAACATAGACAATGGATGACAATTTTACATACGAGCGCGGGTTTCGTTCCTGATGGGAAAGAGTATGGGCACGAATTATTACATGCGAACGTGTGTACGTGTACGAGCCTGAATCTTCACCTGTGGGAATAGAGCGGGTTAAGAAGTGTTACCTATGGGTGCCCATTGGGTTACTCGCGAAAGTAAACCCAACAATATTTTATGTGCGATTGTATGCTTATGTGACAATGTGAGGCACTTTAAGTCTCCAAATATAATTTTTATTTTGCTTTGAAGTGTGGTTGGGCATGACTAGACATAGTGTGGGTAGACATGGTTTGATCCTTGGTCCTTATGTTATAATTTTTTATTTGCTTTTATGAAAAATACCTAGATATTTTGCCTTTATAAAGTCGTGGCCACCCGATACCTGATACATAACCGGTGGGCGCGGGCAAAGAATTTTCCTCGCGAGCATATTGGCGGGAAGACAAAGTTTGACACCACGGGCATGCTCACGGACGGGCAAATAATGTAACTGCATCTTGCCCGACCCGTTGCCATCCCTACACATAGTTACATCATAACATATAGTTGCATCTTAAAGCAAAATATAGAACTAAAATTTTAGGATTTTATTAATCAATATAAATAAAACAAAGTCATATGTCACAACAACTAAGATAGCATAACACAATATCCCACTAAAAATCTTATACTCCTGCAATTCTAGAAGATATGTTATAATAAGAAAAATCACATTGATAGATATTTTTATCCTAGTTATGCCAAAACTAACTAATGTTATAAATAGAAGATGATCACATACGACCCATTCGTTACTTACTATCGAATCAGAGAAAAAATTATAGAGTTCAAAATATATACACCATAGTTAAAAATTAAATAATAATGTCAAGACCATATACATAGTTAACGCTTATTATAGTTAGTAATATTTAATTATATTTTAGTTATATTTAGACAACAATATCTACACAACTATACATAAAAATTATGAGAAAACAAATTTAGAGTATAATTATTTATAAAAATATTTGTATTAGTCATGTACACCCAATTTTAGAAATCTAGGTCCACCACTGGCAGTTCCATTCCCAATCTTGCAGCTTGGTTCCTATGTTTCCCTTGTCTGACTTGGCATTCCGACAAAAATTTTCGAGGAAAACGGTCAGTGGGCGTATTGGGGGGGTACAAATATTGTATCGTTTCAGCTTTTGTGTTTGATAAATTTTTCCATTTCCTATACATTTCGACGTACATCGTTTCATCATTCTTGCATTCTTCGGAAACAAAGCTCAGTTGATCGGAAATTTCTGTAACTACTTTCACCCTTATCAACCCTCGCCTCTCTCCTCCCTTCTCCCTCCTCTGGTTCTCTCTCCCCTGCTTGTCTGCTGCCACACCCAGAAGCCTGCACGCCCGCTGCTCCTGGCCAACACATGTGTGCCCTCATGTCGTCGTGCCTCTGTGCCCCACATGCGCCCTGCCTCACGGCTAGCTTACCATAGAAGAAGGCACCTAGCTTTACAAATAAGAAGGTGCCCAGCTTAAAATTTCGAATTCAACATTTTAAGATTTCGTGCTTTCAAGTTCAACATTTTGTATGTAAAATTTCAACATGTCAGACTCAAATGTTAAACGTGATAGAAATTTTATATTGAATCACTGCTTATTGTATTTAGGAAAGTAAACTTACACAAAGTAAGGAAAAGAATATGAACCCAATTTTTCGTGAGGTATCAAGAAGTCGGCAACTCTCTCCTAGTCCTCATTGGAGCACCCGCGCAAGGGTATAGCTCCCCTTATCCGTGCAAGGACAAGTACTCTCTAGATATCCATTCCCCACTCTGGGGGTGACGGATTCTAATACCATGTACACCTTCATGGGGCTTCACACAATCACCGACCACCACCAAGTCGTCTAGGTGATGCCGAACACCAAGAGTAACTAGCTGAGAATCTTCAATTGACCTGGCCTAGACCAAGAGAAAGATGGATACACACTTGCTACTCTCTCTAGAACAAAAGATGTCCTTAACCTTCTTGATCAAAGACTTCCAGTCAATTCAAGAGTGATCCCCTTGCCTTTAAAACCTCAATATGAGCATAGTAATTTCGGGTGGCAAGAGAACTTTCACGTGGGAGAAGAAGGGGTATAAGTAGCCCCCTCAACATTCACTAGCCGTTGTACCTTCCGCGGAATCACCGACTAATTTGATGCCCACTTTGGGTCATCACTGAATTAGTTGGTGCTCTCTTTTCCTTTGAAATCCAACGGCTAGTACAACTATCGACTATTTCGGTGCCCACTTTTGGGTCAACCATCGAAATAATCTATGCATTCCAGAGAACATGTCACATGGCCATGCCTAAAAAGATGACCATCGTCTAATTCAATGAGACCATTGAAATAGTCGATGCACTTTGCACAGAGAGTATGTCACTGACCTAGTTCATCCAAAGATCACCGACTAATTCAATAGTCCGCGCATGCACCTGTCGAAATAGTCGGTGCTCACTGTCACAATAGTGAGTCTGAGGGTCACCAACTAATTCGATGGTTCCTGGGAGCACCCACCTAATTAATTGGTGGTGCTGCTGTCTCACCTCTGAGTCAGAAACCACTAAGTAATTCGTTGCCTTGCTCCAGGTATCACCGAAATATTCAGTGCCTCTAGGTATCTTATTTCTTCACATTTTTGAAGTTGAACCACATCAAATTCAAATTTTTTAAGTTTCCTAACTTCTCTTGGGCTTCATCTGAGCTACCTGGCACTATAATTTCATAAATGTGCACCACACCTACCTCTAGTCTCACCTAGTTCAAGCTGCAAACCCTGAGCCCCCTTTATAGTATGGTCAAAGGAAAATAAAGCCCTAAACTATTCTAAGTGTCTCTCATAATCCAAATAGCACTTAGAACTAGCTTATCCTTAATATTTGAGCATATCCTTACCAATACAATTATATCTCCATTGTGGGGGGCAAGAATACCATGAAAGCCCATCATTGTACTAACTTTAGAATTGACACTACAAAACACACATTAGTCACAATGATCATGTCGTCATTAATCGCCAAAATCAATTGAGGGGCCTAGATGCTCTTTCACAATGTCCATCCAATTATCCAATCAACTAACAACATTATTATCAAATCTTCTAGTGCGACCTAATCATAAGCCACTAGTATTAATAGAGTGTCGGGATGAGCTTGAAGAAGACCAATCGACTACTTCCACGGCGAAGAAAATACTTGCTCGAGCAGCAGTGTGTTCAATTGTGTCTACTTAGTTGTGCAAATGATGACGAGTGCATCGTCCAAAAGGCCCGGCATCATTGTGGCAGCCCCACATCATCGCTGCCCTCCACCGCTTGGATGTCAACTAAGAGGAGACCACACCTATGTATGGAGAGAAAGAACACTGATCGAAGAGACCAAGAAATACCCCTTGAGGAAATTAGACAAAAGCATACAGTAGCTATGAACCTACAAAATGGAGGAAAACCAACGTAGCATGGACCTTGCACTCATGTCCAAGCAAGGGATCCCACGAGGACTACACCCACGAAAGATGGGTCGAAACGGACCCAACAAGGGCCCACAAATCCCTAGGGTAAACCAACCCGTGATTGGGCCCAATGAAGTCCAACTTTGGCGTGGTGGTGCTAAATAGGTTCTCGTGACTACCATGAAGGGTGTGTTCGGCTGCGATTATTTATGGTTGCTGCAGCGGTCTCTTTGAGACTGATTTGTGGGCCTTGTGATGTTATTGCTGCACAGCCAGCACAGCCGCACACTCTGGAAATTGCTGGCGTTTTTATCATATTTACTATTCTGATCTGGAGAGGAAAGGGGAAAGGACACCACAGTCCACAAGCGGCGGGCACGGGGTGCACGACCGAGGCGTCTGGATATGGCAACAGCCGACAACGATCTAGGACATAGGCGGAGGCGACGACGCAACTGAGTTTGTGGCGCCACGGGCAAGGAGAGGCGAACTCACCCTTGAAGGAGGCGAGGACGCGCCCTAGATATGTAGAAAAGGAATAAGGTAGGGTAAAAAGGAACATCGTTAAACATTGATATCGGCGTGGCCGATGCGGGCGAGCCTTGTCACCGTTTTATAATGAGGTCACCGTTCTTTTGAGAGTTCACAGTTTTGTAGTGAAACAGAACACCATAATAGTAAAACACTTTATTTTTACCGTTACGAGCCGATTCATCGTTCTGATCTGTAGCGGAAAGGGGAAAGGTGCACGACTGAGGCATCTAGTGATGACAACATGCGACGGCGAAGGAGGTACCCAGGGCGACGGCGACTTAGGACCTTGACGGAGGCAATGAAGCGTCCTGGATATGTTTAAAAGGAACAAGCTAGGGTAAAAAGGAACATCGTTAAACATTGATATCGGTGTGGCCAACGTGGACGAGGCTTGTCATTGTTTTATAATAAGATCGCCGTTCTTTTGAGAGTTCACAATTTTGTAGTGAAATAGAACATCATGAGAGTAAAAATACTATAGTTTACCGTCGCGAGCCGGTTCACGGTTTTACGCTTGACGTTCTCTTGCAAGTTCATCGTTTGAAGTAACGGTTCCCCAAGTTGATTGTTCGCCTTCGTGAGAGAAAACTACGTTCTCTTGAAATAGAAAACTTATTTTTATCATTAGCGTGGTAGTGTTTTATCACCCTATCTCTGGGTGTGAGCCCAAGGTTACCATTTATTACTTAGTTCGACGTCATCGTTTGAGGTCACAATTCCCCAAGTGCATTGTTCGCCTTTGCGAGAGTAAAATACGTTCTCTTGCAATAGAAAACGTATTGTACCATCAACATGATAGGTTTTTATCACCTATCTCTAGATCTGAGCCCAAAGTTACCGTTGATTATTTAGTTCACTGTTACCTGCTTACTGTACCGTTTTGTAATTTTACCATCGGTCTTGCTAGCGCCCGGACGTCCGATTTGGGCGCTAGCTTCAGGCGGTGGTTCCATTGCAATCATGTGTTACATGTTGCAAGCGGACGGTTGACTGGATCAGGTTTCGAGAACGGAGAAAAGATGCCCGTCCCGACGCTCTATGAGTAGCATTACCGTATCATCAAACTGCTGTTTTTACCATCTTCACTGTTTTAATCTCGAGAGGAAAGGGCACCACGGTCCACGGGACCCAGGCGTCTGGAGATAATTTGCGCGCAATCCAAGCAGTGTGGCCAGTCGTGACCGGGACTCTCTGATAAATCTAGGTTATGTGTTTGTTTCTCCTTTTGCGATAATATAATAAATATTATTATGTATTATTGTTCAAATCCCCTTGATAGATACAATCACACAAGAAACAAAGATCAGCAAAGTTTCTGGTTTCGTGGTGGCGCACGGGGCCGGCCGGAGGATTCGACACAGCGGCGATATGATGCAGAGCCGCCGGTTCGTCAATCTGGTGGTGGACACCTTTGTTGGCGGCCGCACAGCCTACGCACTGCACCGCATCGATGTGTCGGGCCTCTTCATGCACGGAGGAAGTAGTGATACAGTCGACGAGGACGCCGCCCTGCTGCCTCCCCCCGCGATGACCTTCGACCCGACCGGGTCGGTAGCGGTGGGCAACGTGGATTTCCTGCCCTTGAGCGGCAGCAAGGGCGAAGACGTGGTCGCCCTGGGCCACGACGGGCACGGTCTGCTCTACGGCGCTGCCTCCCGCTCGGTTCACGTCCTGCCCGCGCTGCACCGGCGCAAGGGCAGCGTCTGCCCCATCTCTATCACCGCCGGCAACAGCCTGTACGTCATCGAGAGGCGCCCCTTCTACACCGACGCATGCTGCTTTGCGGTTCTCAGCCACGGTATCCGTCCGGGCGGATGGTCCTACGACGACTTTCCCCGCCACGGCCGGAGCCCGGGCTGGTACTGGCGCTCTCTCCCGCCGCCACCCTTCGCCTACGCTTCCAACCACGAGTGCTACACCATCTGCCGCCCAGCCCGAGCCCGAGGTTACGGCATCGCCGCCTGTGCAGCGGCGAGCTGCGGCACGAAGCTCTGGGTGACGCTGGCGCAGGGCGGCGGGACCTACTCGTTCGACACGGAGAGCAGCGCGTGGAGCAAGGTCGCCGGCAGCTGGGCGCTGCCGTTCCGAGGCCGCGCAGAATACGTCCCCGAGCACAGGCTCTGGTTCGGCCTTATCTCATCCGGTTATTGGGACAGCAGGCTGCTGCGCCTCTGCGCGTCCGACCTCACCGGCGGGCTGGGGAGGCCGCGCAGGGTGCGGAAGTGGGCCGCAAGCCTAGCATCTCCTTCAGAGGAGTGGTCCCCGGCGGAGGAATCCTACCTTGTGCCTCTAGGATGTGGAAAGTTTTGCATCGCCAGGTTTTTCGAAGATGATCAAGGCTTGCACAGTTGCGCCGTGTTCACCGGTGTGGAGGTCACCAAAGACGATGCCACATCTGGCCTCAGCATGCTCAAGCACCGATCCAAACTGTACACCTTCCTTGACAAGGACTTTCGTAAATGTTTTGGTCGCGTGTTTTAGCTCGTCTGTTTGGGAGCACTCCAACTCTAGGAAATCAACTTCAGGATCTGCAAATCCAGGATCTGCAACTCTAGGATCCACAAATCCAGAATCTACCTCTACACAATTTATTTCTATTATACATATCAATTTGTTGAGGCTCCATGAGTCAACATTTATTAGAGAAATGCTCCTCCAGTAGACCACTTTTAGAAAATTAAATGTATCTTAATGTAATCTTGTAATTAATTAACCATTTTTAGATCAGTTTTGCGTCTGGGCCCGACGACCCTACCCCAGCCCAGTCCTTCCCATTTTTAGATATAAAGCTAGTCGGCTACTATACTGAGTGTGTTCAGTGCTAGTCCAAATGCGTGCAGCCTTTTGATGATAATTACAAACTACTTCGCTTACTGTCGACTGCCATGCTGTGTTGGCCGATGATATAATGGATGTGGTTGCAGCATTACTAAATCACGTGGCTACCTCGCATAAATTCCACGGAAAAAAACAGAATGGCACTGAAATGAAGTTGTAAGTACGTTTTCCCTCGGTGACTTGAAACACTATGGACACAGGTCGCATAGATGATTAAAGGCCACAGCAGAATCATGGCTAACTCAAAATTAAGGACTGTGTTCGTTATCCGGTTCTCAGTTCTGAACCAAACATCGAAAGGCAATGATGATAAAAAAGGTTGAGTGTGCAACAACAGTCATGTCTGCATATCTGAATTTAAACACATCTAAGCATCACTGCATTACTCATTATTTATTCTGTAATTTTTCAAATATTCTGTGGTGTCTGCTTTTTTAGCTGAATGTGGTGTCCCTGAAGTCATTCCCTGCACTATTGTCCATCTGGCCAATCACCATGATGGGGCCGATCTTCAGTCTGTCGTAAAGGTCTTAATGCAGGCGATGCTTTACACTGGGCGCCAGTGCCCAGTGGCAGCATCGCTAGATCAATAGAGCACTGGTGAAATTTGGATTGTGGTACCCATCTTGGCCATCTATCTAGCTGCAACTTCAGACTTTTTAATAGTTGATTTGATGTTATCTTCATCAAACATACATTACGTGATGTCAATGCAGCGATGCCCAATCCTGGTGGACTCTCCATGGCATCTGCATGCCCTCCTCGCCTGCGCATTGATGCACGGCCACTTCTTCAGAGGTTACTTCTCAACGGCGGCAGCGCTTGCGCGTCCACGAGATCACGATGCATCAATCACGATGGCGGTACCCTACCCACAAAACTCAGACGCCGGCCATGTGGTTGTTCCCTCTCGCAGAAATGAAACAAACTCCGAAAACGAAGGATGAGATTAGCTGGGGCATGGACTCTGGGGTGCTGGGTAGGGTCGGGCCCAGACAAGACCCAGATGAAAAATAAATAAGAATAGTTAATTAATTATAATATTGCTTTAAGATGCGTGCATTTTTCTAAGAGTGGTCTACCAGAGCATTTCTCCATTTATTATGGCAAAATAGCCAAACTCGTCCTCAGACTATCGGTTGAGGATAAACTTTATCCTTGAACTATTGAAAAGTTTAAAATGGTCCTCCAACTTCACATTTACGAGTCAACTCTCCAGTGAAGGAGGAGTTGGCTCTCCAGTGCTGGCTGAACCTCCTGCCGTCAAGCCTGACCTTACTGTTGTTGGATTTTTATGTGGCTTTCAACATTCAGCCCCACCCGTCAGCCACCCACCAGCAGCCAGCTAGCCGAACAGGGCCAATAATTATTTACCCTGGTTATTGTTCAACTCAACGTGAAATTATTAATATTAGATACATGTAACATGAAATAATTGATGTGGAGTTCAACTCGAGTAAGTAGTATCCGATGCGCCGAGGACGTATGGGTGACTGAATAGCCCCCAAATCCTAATATTGGTATCAAAGTCATATCACGGTGACCAACGCCACTGCAAACTCACGCGAGAAACCCTAGATGGTAATTCTGCCTTGGCCACCGCCTGGTTTCTTTTGTGTTGTGGTGTCCACGAGGACACTCCCGCCTCTGATCACCGTCGCCGAAACTTGATTGCGCGTGGACGCGTGGCAGCAAGGCATGATCAAGGGAGAAGACATCGAGGATACTTCAGGCCTTCCTGCTAATCTCAAGAGAGAGAACTAGAGACGCAATCTGCCTCCGTGCAACTGCTTGTCAACTTAGCACGCAGTTGTTACGGTTAAACACTAGATGGACTAAGCTGCTATTTGCTATTGGGCCTGCGAGCCGCAATGGGCCTTAAGGCCCTGTATCCAGTGAGTATATGTATCGAACCCTACTGTTCCTGCAGTCCTGCATCAAGAAATTAAACTATCATTAGCACTGGACATCATTGGAAGCAGTAATACGGCGTCATGCTCAGAGCTTCAGACTAGCGACAGCTTCGACAACCACGCCAGCGGCAACGTCGCCTTGGCGACCACAGCAGTGGCCGGCCGCACCTCGCATCGAAGACCACAACCACAGCAACAACAGGGTTCGCGTCGCCAACCACGAAAATGCCCGAATTGTCCACGGCAGCCATTGGATCGCATCGAAGACCAGAACAGGCACGCAGATGTAAAAAGACAAAGAGCGTTTTTAACACGACTTTTTGAAAATTTCTTTTTCACATTTCCTATTCATTTCCCTCACATAACATGTTTCCTAGAAAAAAAAATATTTTTCTCCCTCAACTAAACACAGCAGACTCAATTGATGCAGCTAGGCAATACCACAACTCCGACGCCAGACAGATCATCTATAGAGGCACGGCGGCGCCATTGAGCCAAGTTCGCTGGGGCGCGGGCGAGCAGGGGCCGAGCTCAGTAGTGAGAACTTGTGAGTTGTGACCCAAGTGGCGCGGATGTTTGGTGCCATCTCTGAGCCTGGGCGATCGGTACCCGGTGGCGGTTCACTTCACTATGGCAACGTGAAGCTCGGTACTCTCGTCTCGTCTCGTCCCGTGAACCTGGCTGGTGCCGCCTCGCTTCCTTTCGGCCGTTTCAGTAAAAAGCGGAGCGTGTGCCGGTATCTCCCGCGACATCGCGGCTACGTGCAGCCCAACAAGTGCGTCCAAATTCGTTCTGTCCGAGGGAGGAAAAAGGCCGGGCCTCGACAGCTCGCCCATGGGCTACGTGAGCCACATCTGCTTGGACCCCTCCTCGTATCATCCATGGGCAAGTCAGCATTCCATTGGCACTGCTACCCCAGCTTTCCTCTTTGGAACTTGGACGGTTGGACCCCCTCTCTGCTCGTCCTCGTTCTACGCTTGTACTCGTGCGCCGTTCAAAATTTTCTACTTCCCCGCGCTAATTGTTACCTCGAGCTATAAAAACCCGTGGATTTCTCGGTCAAACGCAGGCGAGGCGAAAATCACAGCTACCAAAAGATGTCGTCTCGGTCCCACCATTCCCCGTTCCTGCTCCTCACCGTCTTCGTTTACCTGTCGGCACGTTCCGTGCACGGAGAGCTCGCCAATGCCGGTCGCACTGCTCCCCTTCAAGGCGTACAACCCAAACGCTACTGCCCTGGCGACCTGGGCCGGCTCCCGCACGTGGTTCGGAGTCAGATGCTACCGGGGCAGGGTGGTGGGGGTCTTCCTCGACGGCGCCTCGCTGGCCGGGCGCCGTCGCGCCGCTCCTGCGGCTCGGCCAGATCAGGGCGCTCTCCGTCAGGATCGACTCCCTCACCGAGTCACCGGCGCTCTCCCTCCGCTGGACAACGCCACGGCGAGCCCGTGGCTGCGTCACCCGCTCGTCTCCCACAACCAGCTCATCGGGAGCCTCAACATCTCACTGGGTGCTCTGCTCACGTTCAGAGCAGAGCACAATGGCTTCCGTGGAGGCCTTGAGGCTCTGCGCGTTCCGTCGCTCAGGACGTGTCGGGGAACAAGCTCGCCGGGGAGAACTCCGGCGATCTGTCCAGGTTCCCGAGCTCGTCTTTCGCCGGCAATCTCGCGCTCTGTGGCCAGCCTCTGCCAAGACGTGTTCGAGCTTATCATGCGTAAGGATCAGATACTTCTTCGAATGCTACTAGTATCGCTGCTCAGTCTCCTAGTACAGCATCAGCGGACAACGTTAGTGGCAGTGCTTCTTCTTCCAGCAATAATGGAGGTTTCAGTAAGCTTAGTGTGACTGTGCTCACGGGCGGCCACCGGCATTGGCAACGCGGTGCTCATCACGGCCTCTCTAGCCATCTCTGTGGCCGTGTTCGTGTACGTGAGGAGGAAGCTCCGGTCCACAAAGGTCGAAGGGTGCTTCCGCTGCGGCGCCCGGCTTCGAGGATCAGGGAAGACCTGAGGGCGAACGATGACGACAAGTGCCAGAAGAGCGGCGGGCTGGTCTGCTTCGACGGCGGCGAGGAGCTGCCCCTGGAGAGCCTCCTCAAGGCGTCGGCCGAGGTGCTCGGCAAGGGAGTGTCCGAGAGAACGTACAAGGCGGTGCTCGGGGACTGCCGGAGCAAGGCGTTCGACCGCCACATGCGGCTCGTCGGCCGGCTCCGCCACGTCGTCAGCCTAAGGGGCTACTGCAACTCCAACGGCGAGCGCCTGCTCGTCTGCAACTTCCTCCCCAACGGGAGACTTCAGTCCCTTCTGCAAGCCACTGGTACGTTGCTGTTGTCGTTGCAGGTGGCGTGGCGGCGCGAGAAGCCTGGACTGGGCGGCGTGGAAGAGCATCGCGTTGGTCGTGGCGCAGGGCCTGTACCACACGTTCCCGGCGCGCCCGGCGCTGGTGCACGCGAACGTGGAGCCGTCCAAGTGACCAACATCCTCCTGGACGAGCGTGGCGGCGCGTGCGTGTCCGAGTGCGGCGTCATGCGCTACGCCACCAACATCCAGCAGCCCACATGCCGCAGGCGCCGATGGTGCCTCTGGCGGCGATGTCGGCGGGTGGCTGGGATTCGATGAACAAGTTCAAAATTGTTGTTCATGTCAAGTTTAATCATAGGGCTACATGTTCTATAAAGGAATTTTGGAAATTCTTAAGAAAAAATTGAGAAAAAAACATGTATCATAAGGTAACTTCTGGCTGTTTCAAAGACACACATGCTTTCATTTCAAGGCTGAAAACAGGGGGTTTGGCCATAGTTTGACTGGATTTTTAGATACCTAAATATGGTTTTAATACATTAACATCACACCTAGGTGACAGAGAATACTTCAAATTACAACTTTGATATTCGCCCTGCTCAGTTGGGGAAGGCATCTTCCATGCATCCGCGGAATAAACAATTAATGACGAGGCAGCACATGTGGGAAGTAATGCCATGTTGAGGCAAGCTCATCTAGAGAGTTCAAGCAAAAAAATGGTTGACAAAAGAAAACAACAAGCTGAACTGTCTGTTGATACTGCATATATGTAGATAGAATGACTGTAACCAACAAACTATTCCATTGTAGCACAAATTCAGTGCTGCTACCCAGATCCAAAACTATCAAATATCTCCAACAAGGAAGAAGTATTTTTGAGAGAACAATATCCTATTTAAGTTGCTACTCACTAACTCACAGCATACTTACACAGCTCTAAGGCAGATGCAAAGCATATGCCCAACAACGCTACTCAGATATCTGCTGTTTTCTCAGTGGCAAAAGGAAATAGCCTGTGAGGCTTAATAAGATGAAGTTGGTTCTTTATGTAAAGCCGACGATGCACGCGGGGGAGCAGCAGCTGGTTTTTGTTGTGTAGAAGGAATTCAAGCTCATCTTTGGTATAGAACAGCCTCCTCCTGTGATCATAGACATGACATCGCAGAACCCTCTGCTGGGGCATGAATGACTTTTCTTTTCCCGTGAAATCAGGGAACGAGCCGTCTGCATTCACCGTATTTTGGAACCACATTTGAAGAAACCAGTTTCCCTGCAGGACACCAGCCCACTCCTTGGCATCTTGAAGGTCATTCAGAATGCTCTGCCTCATCTCTGCGGTCATCGAGTTGACCACCAGATCGTGAACATCCATAAAGGCCTGAGATCTCGCATGGAGTGGCAAACAGCTTGGGTGAAAGGCGGCGAGGGTACCCTTTTGGCAGAGCTGGGTGTTCTAACAACTGAAATGGATGTCTTACATCCCTTGGAAGCTCTAATGATTTATGTCTTAGAGTTGAATTCCTTGTCATCCATAAATCAACAGAAGTTTTCAATAAGCCTCTCAGGATGCAAGATGCCCAATACCAATCAGCATGAATGTGCAACGGGTCTTGTGATTGCATAATAAGGGTGCCTTCCTTGATTTCTAACCTTCCCAGGGACGTAACGACAAGCTGATCCAGACTGAGAGGCTTGTGCAGGCAATAGCCTTTGAGATGTATCCCATGAAGTTCTTGCAGCAACGACTGGGACAGCAGTTTGCCTTCCTCTCTCAACATAAGCTGCGCGTCTGGCGTTTTGACCTCACCAAACAGACTCTTGTCGTACGGAATGACCCAAAGCGGGGGCTTCGTGTGGATGAAATCCAATGGTTCCATGACAGGAACATGGCCCATAGAGCAGTCGTGGTCTCTTTCATAATACCTACATAAAACATGCAGGTTCAGGATTTTTAATAACAACCTGTATCAGGCAATCCAGCAAGTACACTGGAACTGTAATTTAGGATAAGAATGTCTCAGGCTCAGCAACAATACTGAATCGTTAGTGAGAATAATAATTTCTTCAATATTTGACCACACCAGTATATATCCCTATTCGATACTGCATAATCAGGGATAACAACACCAGAAACTATCCCGCATTATTTGACCATGTTCCATCACACATTATTCGACCATGTTCCTACACCAATAAGGTGCTGCAGCTAGAAACGGCTTCGATGATCATCACTACCTTACACTCCAGTCTGGCGCTCGCTCCTTGATCTACTGCCTAATTTTCAGTCCTCTACTCCAATAGTTCTATGGCTCCAAAGTTTCATTCCTCTACTGCCTATTTGACCACATCCGAACTACTCATATATCGCACGATCAAGTAACAACACATCAGGGATAACAACAAAAGCAACTACTGCCTATTATATTAAGCAATAACCTAAACTACTCATAATTACTGTTTAAATCAGGGTTCAGAACAATATAACCACACAAACAGATCACTAATTGACAATTCGTAGACTCTTTGAAGGTTCAACTACTCAATTGACTACTAGTGTACCCCTTTACCTCCAGTAGAAAGAAGACAAGGCGCAGATAAACTTACATCACGCGGCGCGACGAGCTGTATCGCCGCAGGGGCGAATACATGAAGCGTCTCACGGGAGTTGATGGCGAAGCGAAGCCTATGGCCACGTCGGGGGTGAACGGCCGCACGCGGAAGCTCAGATCGTGGCCGTGCAGATTCAGGGCGGCCGTCGGAACCGGTCCCCATCGAAGAGCATCAGGCAGACCACGCGAAGCAGCAGGAGTTGCGGATGTGGTGATGCGTCGGAATAAGCCTGGCCCTGATGACGCCTGTGGGAGCTGCGGCGATGGAGCCGGCGCGGCTACCTTGACTTGTGCCGGCATCGATGGGGTCGCCGCCCGCAGGGTATCCACCACCAGCGCCGGCGCCGCGCCCTTGGCTCGTGGCTGCATCGATGGGGACGCCACCCGCAGGGCACCCACTGCCAGCGCCGAAGATGCTGGTGCTGCGGGCGGGGGAGAAGAAGCGCGGGTGGCCATGATCAACGGAGGTCGTCCTGGTACCCCTGCGGCGGTGGTGGTAGACGCTGCCCATGGAGCCGCGGGCGAGCGCGCGAGGCCGCCGCCAATCAGCAACCATCGCCTCATTTCACCGAGGTGGACGTGGTGGCGGACGGCGACGAGGCCGGACCACCGGAGACGACGGACCGCCGGATACGATGTCGAGGCCGGTGAGCGCGCCGCCCCGCTCGCTGCGGCTCGACGGTGGCGACTGGCGAGCGCGAGGCGTGGACGCGTGGTGCGGCGGGGCGATCGAATCCTGGGCCCTGGGGTGGGACCCCCGCTGCGTGCCCTGTGTATGTGCTGGGCAGCGTGGATGCGGTTGCGTGATGAGAAGGTTCTTTACGGCTCAAGGCCTCAAGATGACGTTTATAAGATATATAATTATTAATAACTAATGTTAAAAACCCTTCTCGCGTTTTGGGCATCACAGCTCCAGCCAGTTTGGGGATAAAAGGTTAAAGTGTCTTTTCTTTTAGAAAAAAAAATGCAAGCCACCGTCAAATCAAATGCGTATATGATGCATCACAAAATCAAATATGTGCATCAGCAGCTACGTGCAACACAGGAGGAGGTTCGTTCATCACGATCTGAGACGGAGGGAGTAGAACTTAAGCATCAATTGCCCGCGAAAAAAAACTTAAGCATGCATCAATGTAGTGTATACTATGGAAGACTCCGAAGAGACAAACTATATAGTCCTAGGTACATAGGGCCTGATTGATTTGTAGCCAGAAAATGGGCATACCAAAATGTGGGAAAAAAAGTTACTGCCATTTTGGTAGAATAAATGTGAGATGTTGGCACTTTTTTGGCATCAAACCAAGTGATGTCTAAGAAATTGGCATGCCCAAACTTTGGCATGCCAAAGTTTTGGTAGCCAACCAATCATCCCCATGTATACGTGGAGTGGAAGAATCAAACCTTTGGGGAAGAAATGCGGAGACAGTGATCGTTTAGAAAGTCGCATTCTATGGAAAAGAACATTGATGTGTTTGTGTTTCGTGTAGTATTCTCGGAAAACCCTGTACAAATAAGACACGTAAATAATTAATAATTAATAGTAGTTTCATTCTCAGTGTAAGACTTTATTACATTGTTTTCTATGAGTTGATGAACGAAACTACACGATCTCTTGATGTAGAGTTTCGTATTCATGATTTATATGCTACATATTATATTATTTAAGTGCTTAGTATCTAAATGATCATTTGAGAGTTGGTGAAACATGTGGAGATGAAACTCAATTTATTTTGATGGGAGTTTCCCTTGCTTTCTAATGTGTTGGAAATAGTGAGCACCAATTTTATCGTGATGAGATTGCTCATATCTCTGTCGTAAATACTCTGCCATGACACTATATATTAACGTGACACCTTATTTAATTGAAATGAAATCTTTATGAAGCTTCTATTGGTATTGACCTAAGATAGTTCCCATATACGGAGTATAATCAAATAGCATGTCAAAAACCTAGTGACTATGATAGTTTCCATGTAATCAAATAGCACCTCATGTAAGCAAAAAGACTGATCTACGTGGACTTTATATTTTGGTATATAATATTTTTTTAAAAAAAACTCGTTTTTAGCATGTAGCTTATCCAGCTATAAGCCTTTTGAGAACCCGGCACCAACTTCGGGTGTCTTAATAGGATATAAACTACGGTCACAAACATAAAAAATCCTCGCATCAGACGTGCCATCTTCATAGCTAAGTATGTCAACTTACGGATGTTGCTCTGGTTGGATCATCACTTCCAAACGTGGATATCTTGAAGAAATGTCATTAGACTTAGGTAGGCAAACAGTTTAGCCTAACAACATTTGTTTGTCCTGAACTATACAGTCTTCTCCGACCGGCTGATGACGATAATTTCTACCCTCTTGTGGAATTTCAGAAGAGTATATCATGTTCCATGTCTCTTCAACCACATCTTTTAAAGCTCAATAACAATCAACCGCCTCGCCACCGAGGCCCTAATATTCTGGTGCTTGATCAAACATTTGTCTTTGAAATTGGCCGCTGTCTCATTCTTATGGTCATTCTCCTTAGAGCATCTCCAAGAGTTACTAAAAAATAAACACCTAAAAGTCTAGTTTTGAGACCAAAATATTAGGAGGAAAAAATAACCTTTCAACCAACGGCTCTAAAAAATATGGTCCCAAAAGAATTAAATTGCTGCCATGTTATCCATTTGCGGATCAATACTTGATTTTTTGCATATGTGAACAAGTAACTTTGGTTTTTTTTCCCTTCCTACTTTTTTCGTGGGATTGGGACCTCGCCAAGTGGGGGCAAATTTGGCTCCAGATTGAGTTATTATTGGGTAGTTGAAAAAATTAAGGATTATATTAGACAACAGTTGAAACACTGTTTTTTTTAATCTTCGTTGGATATATACCATTGAAAGAACGTAAAGTTAGATATATATACCATCATGACCCACATGTCATTAACTCATGTGAATCCCACGTGTAAGAGAGATAACGATGATATATATCTAACTTTGTAATATTTTAATGGTACAAATCCAAATTTTAAAATAATATTGAGATGTTTTATTTGACAATTTTGGATATGCTTTGGCAATGCGTCCAGGAGTAACAGACACTTGCCTGTTTTCTTGGCAGGTACGAATTACGATGGGGAATGCAGCTCCTGAAGGAAACCGAATCGCCAGGTAAGAGAACCGTCGGTCCCACCTGTCAGATAAAGAGAGTCCCAGCCGGGCTGGCCCCACTAGGGAGCTCGGGCCGCCGTCGCAATCCCCATCGCCCCATTGGTAGATCCGTGTTCCCAACTGCCCGTCATCCGGGCGGCACCCGCCTCCTTCCGGAGTCGCCGACGCCGTCGCAACTGAAAAGTCCACGGCCGTTTCCGCGAGAGGGAGGGAGGGATGGGGAGCTGCTGCAGCAGCCGGAGAGCCGAATCGCCGGCCAGCCGCGTGGCGCAGTGGCGCCTCACGGGCATCGTCTCCGTCCGGGAAAGCAGGCTGAAGGTTCGCCCGCTCTTTCCCCAACCTTTGCCCGTCAAAATTGTTGTGTCTCTTTTGCCCCGATTCTCCCAATGTTTTGCAGGCTCCACCCGTTTTTTGTGGCCATTTAGTGATTCCGATTTTACAAATAATATATACGAGGGTGAAAGATTTATGAATAGGGCATTCGATTGCTGGCCTCGGTTGGGGAGGATTTTATTTCCAGGACGAAGTATTATTAGTAGTAGTACTCCATTCTCCTCAAGTAAACTGAAGCTGGGCCGTTCCTTCGTATTCTATATCATTAACACGTTATCTTCCTTGGTGATGAGTTAACTTTATTTGGCACTTTGTCTCTGGACATGTTACTGCACGTAACTTATTATTTCTCACGGTTATGAATTAGCTACTACTAGGTCTAATTGTCACAATATGTCCCATAGTTGAGGGTTTTTTTTTTTTAACTCCCATAGTTGAGCTTACGACAGTGCGTGCAAATACAATTTGAATAGGAATCCGAACAAATCCATGGTGTGTAACCATGTGTATTTCGTGTATGAGTTGCAGTACAAGGAGCATCTTTAATATTATATAAGAAAACTATATGTGAACTAGTTAACTATAAAACATTTAATACCGCTAAAGAAAGGAGTGCAAATAGTAGGTTGTGGTGATTAAATTGAACACTAATAAAATGCTGCAGAAGTAGGAAAAGTATGGTTCATAGCACATGGCTAAACATTTTAGGTACATGCCATCAGCGCAAGGATTGGTTGAACTATATACAAACATTCCCCTCATAAGTCGTGCTTCTAAAATAGTGCAATATTGGTCTTTGAGTATCGCAAATCGTTGTTAAGATCCACACTACACATCTATACTATTTCAGCAATATTCTTCTTTATTATCATTTATTGGTACACACTACACAGAAGCTTGTTTGGATTGCAGTGTTGTTTTTTTTCATGTAGAGCATAGATTGAAATATGGATCCTGAATCCATCCTGATGGATTACATCTATGCACAAACATGTTGACATTAGTAATTATTCAGTTGTTTATCTCTGTGTTTGTTCTATTATATTGCTTCACATTTGAGATATACATTATGTCGACCTATATTTGATGTCTATTTATGCACAAACCTACTTTGTACACCTATGCCACTTATATATCTGTTGTTTAATATCAGTGTACCCTCGCAGGAAATGCCAAATGAGGTTCTACAAGTGGGAAATTCCTTGAGAACTCTGGATGCATCAAACAACAAACTAGGTAGTCAGATTATATACATAGCTATTTGTTACATTCAATGTTCGATGGCCAGATGATTAGTTTCCCCCCTCTTTTGCTGGTATGTAGCTAGCAAGGAACTGGTCCAACGTTATCTGCTGTTTCTCTTGTCTTTTATTATGTGCAGAGCTTTCAGATTTGAGAGCACCTTTTCTTTTGACTTGCGTCTTTTCTTGATTTGAAGCCAAACCCCCTTTACACTGGCATGGGGTTGATCTTTGTGCTTCTTGTGAGCAATATCAATTGATTCTATTTTATGTTGCAGTTGGGATTCCCGAGGATGTTGGCCAACTTGTGAATATGCAGAGACTTGTAAGAGTTTCCTTTATTAGAATTCAGTGCAGATTATCTGCTTAGAGATTCATATTTGCAAGAAATGATTCTTCCTTTTGATGTTACCTTTTTTTTGGATTATGGTAGTTTGGAGTGAACCCTGTTATCTCTTTCTGTTTCTGTAGGTTTTGGCTGGTAATTTGATTGAAAACCTCCCAGCTAGCATTGGATACCTGCGGAATCTTAAATTCCTTACCCTTGACAGAAATAGGATCTCTGTCTTGCCTGAAGAATGTTAGTTCCTACAAACCTATCTTTCTTTAACAACAGAAGTGAAACTTGCAAAAGCTTATTATATATTTACATAACTAAAACTATTGAAGTTTGCCTAGGTGTTACAACCTCCGTCTTAGCAATTATAGAGTTATAACTTCCATGATACTCTATTAGTTTTGCATTTCTAACCTTTCCTTTTACTTCATTCAGTGGGTTCTCTGTCAAACCTTCAGCAACTTACTATTTCTCGGAATTCTTTACTATGTCTGCCTAAGAGTGTTGGAGATTTGAGCAAGGCAAGTTTCTTATTTGTGTCAGAGATACCAAAACCTTTATTTTGTTTCTGGAACTGCTTGGACACAATAGTCACTAAAAAATATATGCAATGAGTACTGATTTAGGATATACGACAGTGCAAGAATTTGTTACATTTGTTTTTTTAACCCTTGATTATCTGAAACTATTTTACCTTGTTAAATTCCGTCATTCCGTTCACAGTCAATGTGCAATGTGATCACTGGGTACTATAATTTTATTTTGTCTGATACAGATGTCAATACTCGATGTATCTGATAACAAACTAAAGGAGCTTCCGGACTCAATTGGAGGTTGCAATTCCCTGGAAGAATTGAGGGCAAATGGTATCCATCACTTTCTGCAATTTTACCATGATCTCATCTCAGTCTCCCACCCATTCCTTTGCTTTCATGTACACATGCACTTGTGAATACTATTGCATGGTTAATCATATATAGTATTTTGCCTGCTTACCATTTGCCTATCTACTTGAAAAGTTTGAAATGTCAGTCATATCCTCCTTGGATGCTCTTCTCCTTTATGATTGTAGTAAAGCTGACCCTTGCTCTGTTTGGAATGGAATCGTAGCATGCACTGCAGCAGAACATGAGTGCTGCAGAAGATTTGGCTTGCCTATCTCCTGTGCTAGCACATATAGACCAGTTGGCAAGGGAAAGCCATGCATACTTTTATGCACCTTTGGTGAATCAAATAAGATTTAGGCATCTAGCAATTAATATTGCTGAAAACAAATTCGATACGGCATGCTTTTCATTTCCTTTGGCACCTGCTAGATCTGGAACTAATCCTGAAGCAAAATATACAGGAAATTCAATTGAAGAGGTCCCCTCTTCAATTTGCAACCTTCTTTGCCTTAAATCCTTATCACTGAATTTCAACAAAATTCGTCAGGTATTTGTACTTGATATTTTTTTGTTCCATTACAAAATTAACAACAGCTTATCACTCAACCTCAACTCTTTCATTTTCAGCTTCCAGAAAACTTACTGAAAGACTGCACGGCTCTTCAGAATATATCACTGCATGGCAACCCAATCACAATGGATCAGTTCCAACAAGTGAGTTACATGAAGCATCTACAGTTTTCTTGCACTGCACCCTGACCAATCTTGTATTGATAATAGCCTCTTGCTCTCTTTTATTTACATTCCCATTTGTTGCAGATGGAAGGATTCAACGAGTTTGAGGCACGCAGAAGGAAGAAATTCGACAAACAGATTGATTCGCGTGTCATGATGGGCTCCACGGCCCTCGATGAAGGGATTGATTTCCACTGATTTTAGAGTTCATGTGGCTTCCATTCTTTCTAATTGGTCAGGATCAATTGTAGATTTGTAAATATCAATCCCTGATTCCGCAAAGCAAAACAAGAAGCGTAACCTCCATTAATGAACAAAAAAATCCTGATTTTTGCTTGAAAATGCGCAATAAGTGACATTGCCCATCTTGTATTCCTATGGAAACGCATTGAGTGCATTTGGTGCACATCACCATCTTTTCCCCAACTACTTGTGAGACCCATCCTGTGTTCCTGACTACTACCGTTGCAAAGAAATGGCAACTGAGTCTGGAGTACTTGCCAACCCAAGATTCTGCCCTGATGATGCAAGGGAGAAAAGGGTTTCAGACGTGAACAGGACATGATTGGCGGTGCTTTCACTTCTCCATCGTCGTCTACGTGAAGCGACAGTGACTAGGCACGCTCGCGTTTCTACTTTTTGGTGTGTGGTTAACTAGAAAGCTTCAACGCGTTGCTGCACACTGTTGTAACAACCTGTAAATTGAGGAGTAAAAAGAACCACAATCTGAGAAATCAAGGGTGCTTTGGTTTTTTACAGCTACCAATAATTGAGTTTTTTACAGCTACCAATAATCGAAAAGGCTTTGTTCATTTGCACGCAAATGGCGATGCAAACCAAGAGCACGGCTTACTTCTTGAAGCAATTGTTGGGCCTCTACTTGCCAAAGATTGTTCACGAGCCAAGACTGGAATTGGGGGTTTCCAGCTTTACAACGCAGGGTGAGATAAGACGTGGGTTTTCATGCTTTACACGAGAGATCGCAGGTAGGTAGCGTCTGTAAAAATACTCTGAGAATACAAATCCCAGCTGGTTAACCTGCAAATGATTTTGAGGTTATTAAATGTTCATGCTTCAGAAAATCAAATGTGAGCTCTGCGTTTAATCCACAGCATGAACCAGCCAGCCAGAGCCATGTGTGTCAGTGTGTGCTCTGAGCTTCACTAATGAAAAAAAAACACCTAATTCCTCCTAGGTAGGTCTCGCTGCGTGTGCTCTGAGCCTGATCGTTCGATATGGCCATCACCATCACGCAGCCTCGCCCGTCACTTTCTCTCTCTCTCTGTGCAAGTTCATTCAACACCACTTAAATTCACAGCACCAGCTCCTCATCCTGTCCGTTCTCTCCTCCGTCTCTTCCCAATCACACTCCACATAGCCGGGCATCACTCTCGCCTCTAGCTCCCGCGCCCATCTTCTCCGTGCGCCTCTCTTGGTGTGTGAAGACGGCGAGCTCTTCCTCTTGTTCTAGTGTTCAGTTCAGCCTTCAGTTAAATCCCCCGTGAAGGCTTTAATTAATTTAACTTGTCTCTTCCCTGTAGCTTTCCTGGCGATCCATCCACGGACGGCGACCCAAGAAGACTAGAGAGTCTCCGGAGACTAAGTTCACGGCGAGATCATGCCGGCTGGGGTTGGACGGCCACGCCGGGGCTCCAGCAAGGAGCGGACTGCAGCAGCCAACAACAGGTTTGCTTCAGATCAGCGTCTGCTCATCATATGATACTTGAAACTCTGCAGAAGCTTCTCCTCTGACCTGCCCTCTTTCTCCTTTGCCATCTTCGATCATCCCCTGTAGATGAGAGCAAGGCGTTATTTTTATCATGGATATTTTTTGGGGGGTTTGTCAGCTTGTATTCGTACTGTTCTTCAAGATGATATATATATATATGTATATATGTAATAACTATGTGTCGCTGTGTACGTATCTTTGATGGTGTAGAGGCCGGGACTTTTTTGTTCCATTATCTTAAAAAAAAATGTAATAACTATGTATGTGCAGAGATGGCGTGGAAAAGGAGATGGCAGGTCTGAGCCTGGGCGACTTCGAGTTCTTCAAGATCTTGCTCCCTGGGATGCACGAGGAGGCACTGGTAAGTGTTCTGCTGCTCCCTGAATCTGATCTGCTCGTAATAGCTTGCGAATGTGCAAGTACATGATGTACTACGCCGCGCTGTTATGAGCAAGTAATTAATTGCTGCTGAGTTTAAATTTGGGCGCAGAGGCTGCCCGTTAAGTTCGTTCGGGAGCTCGGAGACCGCCGGCACTTGAAGCTGCGGCTCGCCGGCGAGGGGATGCCACTGTGGGACGTGGAGGTCTTCGCCGACGAGAGGCGCGGCGACATGTATCTCGCCGAGGGATGGAAGAAGTTCGCGCGTGCCCACGACCTGCGCGACGGGTACGTCCTCGTCTTCCGCTTCGACGACGGCGCCGCCACCCTCGCCGTCGCCGTCTTCGACCGCAGCACCTGCCGCAAGGTGTACGTCCACGCCGGCGCCCCCGGTACGTCCCCGTCCATCTTCACCCTTTTCGCAGCGTGGTCAGAGATATCATATATAAACTACCTTCTGCTCATGTGTCTAGCTGGAGACGAGAAGGCAAGCCGTGGCGCCCGACGCCAGCTGGCCATCGCCGAGCCGTCGCATTTCGCCGTGAGCCTGAGGCAGTGCAACCTTGGAACGAAGCAGAACCAGTACCTGGTGAATCTTCGCCGCCGTCGCCATGTCTAATTTCTTGCTTGCTCAGACCGTGCTGAGTGACTGGTCGTGCCTGGCCGTGCAGAACGTGCCGGTGGAGTTCCAGGACGCGCACGGGTACGCGCGGCGGCGGAGGGTGGAGCTGCAGATGGGGGGGAGGTCGTGGTCGGTGAACCTGAAGCGGGGCAAGCGCGTGCTCGGGGACAGGACGGCGTTCAAGTACGGGTGGCACCAGTTCTGCGTGGACAACGGCCTCGAGGTCGGCGACACCGTCTTCTTCCGCGTGATCCGCGAGGGCGCCTGCGTCGACGACGACGACGAGGAGTGGGAGGATGAGTGGGAGGACGACGAGCACGTGCTCAAGGTCGAGGTGCGCAAGAAGGACGGCACCTTCATCTCCTGATCTGGTTGACCAATGCTAGCTGATGATAAGAGATTTAATCTAGTCTAGTATTATAATCTGCGTGATTTGTCTTCTTAATTTGTTATGTTATTAAAAGACTCGTTAGCGGTTGCTAGGGATTTCTATTCTACTAATTGCTGATGGATTGTTAGGTTGTTCCTCTGAACCTGTCGTTGAGATGATCTCTGTTCTGAAATTATTCATGTGCTGGTGGTGGGTTTGTTATAATCATTTGAACAGTAGCTTGGTGATCATGGAATCCCTAAAGCTTGCCATTGGTTCGTGAAAGGCTTAAAGTGGGTGTTGTTTTGTCGGACTTTCTGATGAAACGATTGCGCAGGAATCAAGACACACCCTATTCCTCGAGAACTAGATTTGTTCAGGCCGTGGCAGTTGAGACTTGAGAGTTGAACCGGTCCCGTTCCGTGTTGAGTGTTGACCAGGCAGGACAGCGAAAAGATTGGTCTGAACTTTGGACTGACAGTCACCGATCCAAGAGCACGATTCGCTAAGGACAATCTTGTCCGTGGGAAGTGTTGGACAATAAATTATGGGAGGTTAATATAAGCATGAGGGGAGAGAAAAATGATGTTTCATAACCACTAGACCAGGGGGCGCGCTTCCGCGCACCCAGCCGGTTTGATTTGTAAAAAATTTAGGATCAAACTAAAAGCGTCAACTTCCTTTTGGGTTTTTTAAAACCAAGACTGACAAGCGATGATACACACTAAAAGTAAACTAAAAACATCCATAAACATTGATGCCTAAGCATCCTTCCAACTTCATCAACAAAAGGATAGCCAAGTTCACCAGAACAAGTATTGTTTAATTTGTGAAATTCTATCATCAAACTAAAAGCGTCAGCCCCTTCACAAGTCTGAAGAAAATAATTTTGGGTTTCAGAAATCAAGGCCTAAACCAGAAACATTCCTAATCATTCATGCTTAAACACCCTTAAGGCATTTCTTATCTTGATCTCTATACAATCTCACCAACAAAAGAATGGTTAAGTCTACCAGAAGAAACATTCACGCGCACCCAGCCCCAAGAACTTTTTTTTTTTTGAAAAATTTATGATCACACTAAAAGCATCAGTGGACGTTGATAGGAATTGTCCATTTTAGCAGTGAGCATTAAACCAGGAGACAGTTGACACAGGAAGTGCCAAATAATACAGGACCAAAGATATAGAAAGTAAAACAACTTAATTTAGGTGTTTGTCCGGGATCTGAATCATTACCATCATAACACATCCGAGCACCATGCCTACCCTAGTGATTAGCAGGAATTTTGGTGTTTGTCTGACAATCGAATCAAACATCACAGCGCACCCGATCACCTTTGCTACCCTAACAATAAGAAGTGTCCATCCGGCATTATACAATATGAAATTACAGCACATCCGATCGCCGCGACCATGGATTTAAAAGCGGCAAGTAGTATCCAAAGCTACCAAACAATATAGCTGGTAGCTTTGAATACTAACCGAGACTAACATGAACTAATAATCAATGTCAACGCCACACAGCTTAGAGTTATAGGTCTTTGTATGGCGAGGAAGCAAGACAAACAAAAGGTGGTCACAACTGGTGGCGGCAAAATGATGATGAGTCCTCAGCCTACAACCACACAGGTCGTTGTACGATGAAGAAGCAACACAGACAAAAGGTGGTCATACCATGAGCCCTACTGCTCATGGATCCTTGGTTGGGCTGTAAAGTTAAACATGATGTTCAGTTCAATAACAGACATCTTATGGCTGAACATAGCAGATAGAAGATGATGTGCAAAAAGAAAGACCAATAGCACAGGAAAGCACCTGGTCTCCTCAGCGGCATCCACACCACTGTCACTGGCAACATTATCATCTCTACCTTCACCGGTGAGCAACTTCTTAGCAACATTCTTGTTAGGCGATGCACGAGATCTGTTAGTGTACACAAGAATTCTATGTTAAGTAATAACAAAGCAATAGAACTGCTATATCATGCTGCTGATATAAAAGACAAAAAAAGCATTGCAGGTTGCTTTGAGAGGTGACCTCTTGTTTGTAGCATTTCTCTGTGTTTTTGTAGAAGAACCATCAGGAGCAGCTGTGGTAGAAGACACAACTTTCTCCTGTAGGAAGGAATGGCAAAACCAGCAGCTGTAATGTCTAAACCTACAGAAGATAACAAAGTCTAACGAAAGAAAACTTCAGGTACAGTGAGTAAACTAGCTTATCATGAGCAGCATGTCTTCCACTCTGTCGAGTCTCTGGAGGATCAGAAGCATGCACAGATGCTTTAGTTGGTGTAGTGCTCAGGCTTGCTTCAGAAGTAGCAGGTTGAGAGGACCGAGCGATGGCATGGCTTTTCTGAGGAGTGTCCAGTACACTGGTGGATGCACCACCAGAGAGCATGTAAGACGACGCCTGAGACCCTTCTGGCGTTGCTGGAACCATATCACTACCATCATTAATTTCCCCTACCACTTTGTTAACTTGGAAGGTGACATTGCCCGAGTCAAGTGTGCTCTCTGTAAAGCTAACAACCCAAGCAAAAGTCTTTTCAAGAAGGCATGTAATCTCATCTGGGATAAACCCAACTGGGTTGTCAGCAACAAGAGTGTCAGCAGCTTTTTTTGTGAGGTGATGGGCATGACGTCCAAACAGAATGAAATTTGTGTCTCCTGTCTCATCTCCTGCAAGAACAGATAATTTGTACATGCACGTATGGATGGATTAGAAAATCCAGTATATTATGGCAGCGTGGAGCAATGGTTAGCAGTAAAACCTTAGAACTAACCTCTGAGTCGGTGCTGCAATGGTACCACATTTAGGATTAGCGCACTTGTATGAGTCACCATGACGCTTAGCTGTCTTCATACATTTCTTGCATGCATTGTACCACCATGAACCATCAATTTTCTTTATAGTCACAGTAACCAAGAACTCGTTTTCCTGAACAAGAGGCAGAAGTAAGGAAGCTGAATCAACTAAAATATGCTCTAACATCCCTTACTACTTGTCTAAAATCAAGTTAGTAGTATCCCCTTGCACTGTGTTTAAACCCAAATTTAAGTATAGCAATAATCATGCTACTTGCTAAGTATGGTAGTAACCAGTGGAAACACACATAAAAAAACTCATAAGCAGACTGGTCTAAATCAAAGAACCACACTGTACAGCAAGCAACTCTATCTCGTGTTTTACAGAGCAAGCAAAACGGAAAGACAATGTATGATAAATCCCACAATAGCAACAACCAGTGAGTGTGAAAAAATTTAGATAATAGAAAATCAACCAATATACAAAGTTTCAAGACCGAAGGTCGAAGGACTGTAGTCATCAAAACATTATTCTCATAAACAAAGCAGCAGTTTAGAAATCACCATGCACAAGTATGCTTAAATCAACAACAGTACCTTGCATTCAAATGGATTAAGGTCCATGATATCAGAGACTTTCTTTTCCTCAGGAGCATCTTTCTGTATAGGTTTCTCCATGGAGCAGGCCCAAGTAATCGGCGCGTGGACAACCTTTGCACTGTGCAGAAAAACCAAGAAAAAGTTAGCTATTATATAGATCAAATTCTATACTAACATGTTCATGTCTATGATTAGCCAGAAATCCAAGGCTGATGTGTAAACATTGATAGGCTAGTCCTGAAACAGATTATGAAAAAACTCTAGGAAAACAGAAATTATAACCTATTACCTTGTCATGAGCTTCTCTGCTTCAGGGATATTAGGATTTATGTACCACTTGCATGACGAACCTCCAGAAAGTGACATGCCTCCATAGCTTTTGACAAGAGTACCAACAAAGAGCACTACTTGTGGAGAAGCTTCTCCATCCTTATGTATTTGCTCCGCTGGAAATGAAGTAGCTCGTTCTCCCTAGAGCACAACATCTAACAGAGCACCGCTGCAATACAAATTTATAGAGGAGTAGATGTCAGCATGGAGCACGCAGCACATCAATACACAGACACATTTATACAAAGACACTATAGGGTAGAGGTAACCTTGGAACACATATAGTGACGGCCCTCTTTGTGCTCTCACTTTGCTTTGCTTGTGTTTGTATTGCTGTAATAGCTCCAATAGCAGTGATGACTCCAATAACATCTATTTTGAGCAAATAACATTGTATCAGCTGTCATGACTGAAGGGACGAAGGACTCAGAAGACATGAACTTTTATTAACTGAACAAAGCTCTCTCTTGTCCAAACGGGCCTGCAGCTGGTCCATGGAAGCAATGGAGTAGGTATAGAGGGGGAAACCAGGGGGAACATTAGCCACCTCCTCAATCTTGGTCCACTTAGAAAAGGAAAGCTGAAGATCATTTTCAACGGGCTTGTAGCTGCTGCTGGAGTTTCTGACTCGAAAGAAGAAGAAGTTGTAGACATTTCCTTCCTTCACTAACTCCTTGAAATGTTCGTTGGCAGCGGGGTAGATCTGGGCATGAATGTTGTTGCCCTGTCGAAGGAAAAATATGGCACAACTTATGAGGGCTACTGCAAACAGCAGATTGTTGACCCTAATCAACACAACATTTAAATGAACTTCTATACCTCCTCATCAACAAGAACCATATCACTATGGAGCAACTTTGTGTCGTCATTAAGATCATAGTAGTCCCAGAACCTTGACACACGCACGCATATGCGCTGATTGCAGTTTCCAGGCATAAGATTGGGAAGCAGTAGGTCTCCCATCTGTGGATAAAAAAGAGTTGTTTAAGCAGCGAGAACACAAAACATTAATATAAGGAGACTAACCACATCGTCTGTAAACTCAAGAAGAGAAGGGAGCAACACCTTGGGAAAAAACATGGCGTATACAACCTAGATCAGAACAGGCAATGAACAACAAAAGGTAGCAGAACTCTTGGCAATCAGGCACTATAAAAATCACACAGGGGCACAAAAGCATGTACAAAAAAAGTCTGTGGCATGACCGCATGACAGGAGTCCTAAGCTGATGCTGCATCAACAGCATCAAGGACCTCTTGATATACCACGTTTCGAGTTTGAGATCCACAAGAACCATCGTCATTTTCAATCAAAATACTAAGTCCACCTCTAGATGTAGCTCTTGAAACCGCAACATAAAGTTGTCCATGTGTAAAAACTGGTTTCTTTAGGTAAATGCCTACGGTTGATAAAGTCTGGCCCTGGCTTTTATTTATTGTCATGGCATAGCACAATCGTACAGGGAACTGCCTCCTCTGCAATGTGAAAGGCCATTTTGCATCTGTCGTATTAAGAGCAGTCCTAGGTATGAAGACAGTTTCGCCAAAATTACAACCAGTTAGTATTATACACTGCAGCATACGCTGTCCAAGGTCAGCAATAAGCAATCTAGTTCCATTGCATAAGCCCATATTCTGGTTCAAGTTTCGCAAAAGCATCACTATGGCACCCTTCTTAAGTACAAGTTTGTGAGAAGGAAAATTGTTGACCTCAATTGAATTGAGAAATTCGGTAGGGTAAAGTACATCAAAATCACTGGGATTTGTTCGGATGTCTTTGATATAGTATCACAGCTTATGTAGGTTACACTATCACCAGGGAGCATTGAGACAACATGTTCATTTATTTCATCAACTGTTAGATTATTTGGACACACAATGGCTCGTGACGCTAAATACATAGGATTGTTATAGTTTGATAGCAGATCAGAGTAAACGATAGATACAAGGGCAGTAATTTTGTCGCCATCAGTATAAACCAGAAGGTCATCAGGAATAGTAACCCATGAGGCCTCTTGTTCTTCCCCCTTTTTTCAGTAGGAGCAGTGCCATCGCCAATAGCCAATATCCACTTGCTAAAGTTTTCAAGGTCATCACGTTGTTTGCCTTCCAAAGCAGGATTCAAAAGTCTCATGTTCCTATGCAATTTTAAAAGCACCACATGCTGCCATAGCGTAGAGTTTGTAATGGATGCACCAACCACAGCGGATCGAGAGCCTTTGCGCACAACGGGCAAGATCTGCCTAAAATCGCCGCCAAGAACAACAGGCTTACCGCCAAATGGAAGCAAGGCTTTGGTTGGGGTATGCTCAGAAAGAATATCTCTCATAGTTCTATCTAACGCCTCAAAACATCGACGGTGGGTCATTGGAGCTTCGTCCCATATAACGAGAGAAGCCACTTGTATAAGCTCGGCAAGCATGGTACCTCTTTTTACACCACACGTGGCAGTCTCAGTTATATCAAAAGGTATTTTAAATCTTGAGTGTGCAGTTCGTCCTCTAGGCAGCAATAAAGACGCCACACCAGATGACGCAACAGCAAGCACTATTTTCTTTTCAGATCGCAGTTTTGCAATTATAGTGTTCCACAAGAATGTTTTGCCTGTTCCACCATTGCCACACACAAAAAAGAAGCCAGCAGACCCACTAAGGACACATTCAGTGATTGTATCAAAAACATTTTTCTAGTTATCATTTAGCTGTGACACCAAAGAGGAAGCATGCATGGACAACATGAGAGGCTCAGAATCAAGCTCATCATTAATTAGTCTATTTTCACTCGAAGCATACTCCTGTGTTGTTAGCCTTGGTAAGTTGTAGTTATTTATGTTTCCACCGCTGTTAGCAAACAGATCCGTCAGTTTTTGTATGAGTAGGTTCATTAGTTGTTCGTGGGGCACAACATAACTCGGGTTTCCAACAGCATCCCTTAGTCTTTTCTGTATGTCATCCGTAAAGTAAACCCAATATTTGTCAAACAAAGCACGGACATCACCAACAGAACAAAAAAGCACCACAGTGACAAACAAATGTCTAAGCTGATAAGAAGACGCAGACACTATCGCCTCATCAAAGAGAAGAGTCCACTCATTATCGCTCTCAAGCAGGCCTCTCACTTCACACGCTTCTCAAAACGTACTATACACTCTATTGTTAAACGTCCTGAGATCAGGATAGTTCACCGCGCCTTTAACTATCATCAACAACATGCGCAAGTAATAAAGCTCGCCAGCAGCAGGATGCACATAGTACATACGTCCAATTTTAGCACAAGGTGCCCTTTTCCTCCAGCACCGATCAGAAGCAACCCAAGTCCATTTCTTTGGGAAATCACAGTATGTCATGTCTCTAGCATCCTCATATTTTGAATTCGCATCAAACCACGTAGTTAGCATCGTGTACTTCGCGGCTGGGCTATCAAGCAGTGCTCGTAGGTCAGCCCCTAGCTCATAGCGCACATGATTCATTCCTGGAAGATGCACTCATAATCGTTCTACTAGAGGCATTCTATAGTGAATATCAAATTCAAAGGCACGCCACAGAGCCTCACATGCAGACAGAAACCTAGCATCAATATATTCCTGGATTTCGTTCCGTGGAGCCAATTGAGGTCCAGGAGATGCATTAGATGTCTTTGCAGTTACCTCAAAGTAAACTCTCGCTCTATCACTTCCTTTTGTAACATATTTAAACAAGTATTTGATCATGTTTGTTTTATTACACGATTCCACATTAATATGCGCGTTGTACTTCTTAAGAAGGTTCATGTTATATGGGACAACATTCCTGTTATCTAGCTTTACACCATTCTTTATAACATATCTACCATCATCTCTACGCTTGTAGATAGTAAATCCAAACTCATCAACAATAGTCTCATCTTGAAATATTTTAGGAAAATTTTTTGAGCATTTATTTTCTTTCATGCATGGACATTTTGGATTATCATCGCCACATGGACCGTGAATCATAAACTCATCCACTAAAGCATAACCAAGTGGGTCGGTGTTTATATCAGGGATTTCAGCACAAATAAAACCATCAACAACAGCTGTGAACTCCGAGTGACCATCAGCTAACCAGACAAGGCAATGTATATGGGGCAGACCACGCTTTTGGAACTCAACAGTGTACAAAACTGCAGAGTTAACAGCACACGTCAAACACATTCACACAAGCATAACCAAAAAGCACGCTATCTACTTCAAATAACCGCTCACCTGCACGAATGGCACCAAACGTTCTACCCTCCCTGATGTCCTCTATGAACTCATCAACTTTCATATGGAAAATATGTACAACTAAATCAGAGCGATCAGAAGGTTGTTGGCCAGGTTCATATCGCATCGCGTCTACGATTTCTTTCCACTTAGAGTTACATGTGAATGTCACAAAAAGATCAGGAGGGCCAAAGACCCTGCATATAGCCATTGCGTCTTGATAGTTCATCACAAAATACCTCCTCCCACCAGTAAAACTGGCAGGGATAACAGATCTACCACCAACAGAATCCGCACTTGTAAAACCCTTATCAATCGCATCAGCTATCCCCTGAACAGATTCGTATCTCAGTTCTTTTTGATGGTCAGCTATCCACTTTAGCCTAGAGCCTTCAACTGTCGAGTAGAAATCAACAACTAATTGATCGCTCAACCTCCCATAACATGCGAATGGATTTGCTTCATTTAACCTATAATGCATATGGAATCTACCGAACTCAAGCATAGTAACGTACTTACGAAGCACACCTTCCTCGTCAGCGTCTAAATACTTGATCCCAAGATGAAAGTCGGGGTCACCATAAGGAAACAACAATGGATACTGCAGGGCCATGTATGACGGGTGCAAACAGGAAACACGCTTTAATATACTTTTTCTATCATGGACAAGGACATCATACGTGTACTCTTCAGCAGAGTAATCGCCCACTATAATCCCTGCAATTTCACCATTTGTCGGCAGATTGTACTGGACATCATCTCTTGAGTTGCAGCCCAGCAGCCGTAGTGTCACTTTCTGGTCGCCTGCATGTTCTAAACGTTCCTTAGCATACCAGAATGCTTTTACAAGGCTGTTATGTTCGTTAAGCATTTCTAACAGGGCAAGGACAACCTACGGATCTGGCTGGTTAGTAGCAACAGCACCAGAATCGAACATGCCTAAACGGTTTTGTGTTTCGTGTTCTGTGTCGTATATATAAAGTTGTGCAAACTTAGGTTTTGTTCCACGCTGTGGGATCAGGGAGCCAATACGATGGTGGACAACTCCATTAATCTTGAAGACATATGGAGCAGTACCATTGTTTATCGTGTTGTCAATATTTGCACCGAAAGACGTGAATGCAAACAAAGAATTGTAGGATCGAATCAGCTTAAGAAATCTCTTTGAACACGCATCACCATCGAATTCCAGCAACGTGTCTAGAGTGGCTGGCGGTTTCTTGTATGGCTTTAGACTAATCTTACCTCCTCTACAGCAAAGGTTGTACAAAATTTTTCTTTTTGATACAGCAGAGGTGCTCTTCACCTGTTCCTGGAACCAAAAAAGGCAGCTCCACAGTATGAGCATTCATGTTGAGGGCCACCAAAGTAGGATCGTTGGGGGTAGGACTCTACATGTGCGCAGCCAAAGATTAGGACGACCAAAACCACAGCACGAAAGTCATTATCAAAAAGGGAAAAAATAGTTGACAAACCTTTTAACTCTTCTAAATGGGCTTTACCAAGAGGGAGGGCAACAGGTGTTTGGACACAGTGGTCAGAGTTTTGGTTAGAAGCTCTTTTACGGCGCATTACAGCAATACGTAAACGTCGGTTTAAGGCCGCAATATCTGCAGGGGAGTCCATCAAAGACCGTCTTCCTGTTTCGTTGAGGTAGCTAAGGACATCAGCATTTTTTAAACTCCGCAAAATGACATATACATTTCTAAGACCCACTCACTTGCTCTTTTCTGTGGAAGAGACAGTTCGGCAGATGATTCAGGTAGAGACACACCAGGAGAACCTAAGGAACCAGAGTAAATCCAAACAATCACTCCAATAAGAAAAAAAGACGCACAACGCCTTTAATGACAGACTAACATAAAAGAAGTCTACAGACCTCCGGCGTTACATCGCCTTCTTTTTTGTGCTTTTTCACGACATCGTGTAATCCTCTGGGACGAAGACCCAAGCATGGCTAAAAACAAGCGCATTGCGAACAACAATCCAATCAATCCAACAAATTTTCCAAAAAAAAAATCAAAGCACACAGAACATTGGTACACACATAGCTTCTTTGACAAATACACAATGGAAAAGGCCTCAACAAGCATCACTAAAAACAAACGCATTGCGAACAACATTACAATCATTCCAACAAATTTTCCAAAAAAATCAAAGCACATAGAACGTTGGCACACACATGATTTCTTTGACAAATATACAATGGAAAGGCCTCAGCAGAGCAGGAGGAAGGAGCAGATACTAAATACACCTATAGATACTAAAGAAAGACTAAAGAGCTGCAGAGAAAGCCCTGAAGGAAAAGCAGTCCTACGGGCAGGAGATGGAAATCATAGAGTAGATGAGAACCTAAAGAAAGCACTTGTACAGACAGGGAGCAAGAGGAAGGAGCAGACACTAAATACACCTATAGATACTAAAGAAATACTACAGAGCTGCATAAAAAGCCCTAAAGGAAAAGCAGTCCTACTGTCAGCATATGGAAATCACAAAGTAGATGAGAACCTAAAGAAAGCACCTGACCAGATAGGGAAGAATGAGCAAAGAGAGAAAGACAAGAGTGAAGCAGTGTTATTAGTGCTATTAGATAAGAAAGGAAGAGCAGCGAGAGGAGAAGGGAGAAATAGGCCTAAATAGCTATTGTACAGATACGAAGCTAAGCCCTAAAGAGGTAGAAAGCAAGCCTATAGATGGAAATTATGAAAGGCCTTTTCTTTGCAGCACACATTCAAACCACATCAGAAAGGATTAACAATAGAATCTGTAACAAAGCAAGAAGAGGAATCTTACCTTTTTTTCAGCGAACTCCCACAACACAACAACAGCAAGCAACAACTGATGACCTAGCATTAAACAACAGGTCTGATAAGCTAATGCAAATGACTATAAAGCCATTCAGGCAGACACAAAATAGGATGTCAAAGATTCAGGGAGGCGAACAAATCACAGAATCATAGAACACCTTTCATTATAAACATTACATTATGATGAATCAGGTCCATCTTTGTGAATGCAGACAAAACTAAAGCAAGTAATGATATGAAGTCCATCTTTTATCCTAGATGAACAGATCAGCAGGAATTGTTCATAAAGCAGTTTCTGCAACAATGCTTTTGAAAGCAAGCTTCATTTTTAGATGATTCTTTATCCTATGCTACCAAAAAAAGTAATGATATGAAGTTCAGTAAATTGGAAAGAAAGCAAGCTTCATTTTCAGATCTACAAAGCATGCTAAACATTTCTAGCAATACTATAGGACTGAATATATGAATTTGGAGTTTTCAAAAATAAAGGCTGACAATAGACACTGAAAATAAACCCGAAACATCCCTAAACACTCATGCTTAAAAATCTATGAGGCATTGCTAATCCTGATCTCTATACAATCTCACCAGAGCATCCCTCCATACTCGTGCTCATTGCAGGAAGCACACAAACACATGGAAATGCAAAGTTATCAGATTAACTCACCCTGAGATGCCGGTCAACCAATCCAAGAAACTTCCTGAGATCTGCAAAGCATGCTTATCAGGTCTAGCAACAACACATCACTGATCAGCAATCTGAGCCACTTCAGTTGTTTTAGTTGCTTAATCAGGCAGCTGTTTCCTTTGTACTATAAAAAGATATTTCAAAACAAAAAGAAGCACAACCAACTCAAAAAGAGAAATAGTGGATTAACTGAAGAAACAACTAATTCAATATGTGTTTTGCTTTGCTGAAGAAACAACTAATTCAAGAATATTCCCATTTAGACAGCTAGTAAAATACCATGCTACTACTATACACAAGCTTGGAAAAATGGGAACAGGTGTCCTAGTGAACTCTCAGTGGTGTCCTAACAAGTGTATGTTCACTCAGATCATGTTCTGCATCTATCTATATTAGCCTATGGTATCATATTTCCAGCAAATTGGCAAGCTTTAGATAACACCAACACAATTAAACCTGACTGGAGTTAAAATATAGACAGCCACCTCACTGCATTAGAAACATAAAGGTTTACAGTTCTCTATACAATTTTAGTATTCAAACAATGCAGGCTAGACACTCCACTTAGTCTGTTCACTTCAAAAAAGAGATGAGGAAAAAAAAATATAGGCCGGCACTCTAAAAAAGGCATAGTAAAAAAAAACTACGCAGGCACCAAACAAACTCCCTGCAAGGAGCACACAAGAACATGGAAACGTATCTTACCCTGAGTTTTCTTTGACCCAATCCAACAAGCTTCCTGCAGGCATAAAGAAGAGTATTAGATTTGGCCAACTAAAAAATCATGGTTCTGTGCAAGTTTGTTTCAGATGTATGTATCTAGAAAACGTAATTCTTTTATTCTAGAATAGAACAGCTAGCATTGTTCATAAAGCAGTACAAAAAGCACAGCACACAATGCAGAGCACACAGATCAGCACCAATAAAGGGTAACATGTACAGTCAGGACGAACTGAAAAGAGAGGAAGCTTCATTTTCCAATTTGCAGAGCATGCTAAACAGTTTTAGCATAACTACACCACTGATCTAGCAAACAAAGGTGATTCTTTTATCATACGCATAGCAAAGCTAGCAGATCAGATATCTTTTCACAAAAAAAGGCATAAAGAAGCTCCTTGTAGGAACCACGCAAGCACATGGGAATGGCAAATTGTCAGACTAACTCACCCTGAGATCTTTCTGGCCCAATCCAGATCTTTCTCACCCAATCCAAGATGCCTCCTGCAGGAGCAAAGCATAAGAACATTGATGGCAGCAGATCAAAGCTAGCAAGGGAAACCACCTTCTTGCACCTGTGTCTAGGTCACGGATGCCATGGCTCCTTGCGCACCTGCACCTGGACAGCAAGAACACACATCATCTAGTGCACGAACCAAATCAACACCAGAAGAGAAAGATGCAGCCCAGGGCACAACACGACCTCGCAGATCCACACAACACGGCAGTGGAACGCGGAACCAGCAGAGGAAGGGAACGGCTGGAGAGGGACGCAAGATGGAAGAGAAAGCAGGACGGCGAATAGTAGAAGTGGAGAGGAGAACTTATCTTGTGAGAGAGAGCCTCGCTCCATCCCCATGGCCGACGCGACAGCCTCGGCATCCGGCGAGAGTCGTGCCCCTCCTCTTGCTCCCCTTCCTCTTCTGCCCGCGCCACTGCGTGCGGGGTCAAGGTGTGAGGAGGTCCACCGTTCAGCGGCTGCAGGCGAGAGGCGGACTGGGTACGACGGTAGCGCCGCCGCTGGGAACCTCGCCGTTGGGACTGTTCCGGTCGTACACAGTACACCACCAGTCGCCGGAGCAATCGATAGTGCTTGGAAACCCTATCTCACGGCCGCATCGGCCCCTGCTCCGCCCGCTCATCCTCTTCTTGGCCCCCTCCTCTTCCGCCCGCCTCATGACTTCGGCGCGGCACACTGCGTGCGGGGCCAAGGCGCGTGGAGGCCCACCGTCCAGCGCCTGCATGGGCACCGCGCACGATACGCCAAACCACCAGGGCGAGATGCATGGCGCGTAAATGCGCAGGATACGGAGGCAACGCTCAAGCCCCGTGACCAATCGCCTGGCCTTCTACACTCGCTGCCCTATGGGCCCATTGTTCGCCTGGTCCCACAGCCAGTGTCTGAGTAATTGCGTTGGGTGAGGTGGCTCGGTGAGTACAGCCGAGGCCACGTGATGGGGCCCACAGCGCACCGAGGCCATGCCGCTGCGCGTCGCGCTCCAACCCCCGATGCCACGTTCAAGTCCCGTAACCCATCCCTTGGCCTTCTGCATTCGCTGCCCTATGGGCCCATTGTTCGCCTGGTCCCGCAGCCAGTGACTGAGTAAGTGTGTTGGGTGAGGCGGCTCGGCGAGTACAGCCGAGGCCACGTGATGGGGCCCACACCGCACCAAGGCCATGCCGCTGCGTCTTAGGCCGAGGCACCCAGACCATCGTGCACCAGCTGGAAAATATCTCCACTTTGGCTCACCGGTCTTTGCTTTCGGTGTGGCTCAAGTGCACGCAGGAGAAGGAAGGGAGAAGAAAACGCTGCGTGCGGCTTAGAGGGTCACCGAGGCCACGCCACAGCGCCGCAGTCCGACGCACCCAGACCATCGTGGACCAGCTGAAATAGATCTCCTCCTTTGCTCACCAGCCTTTGCTTTTGGTGCGGACCAGGCGCACGCAGAGGAGGAAAACGCAGCACCGGGCGAGCGAGAGGAGGGCAGGAATCGGAGACGCGAGCGACGTGGCGTCTGTTTTTGCGAACACGTCGCCCAAAATTCTGTGAGAGCAGCAGAAGGCAGGAGCCTTTAAGATTCTCCGATGAGTCCATGATACCCACCATGTACTGTTACAAAGGGTATGAAACTTGTAAAGTTATCTCGTTTCATCCTAAAGACATATTTGGTCACAAAACTTGTACGATTTGCATTATAAAATAGTACAATTGAACTATGTTGACATAGCCTGTTTAATTTCATCCGAAAGATGACATTGGAGTCTATGTAACTATGTGATGGATTGAGATTGATATAAAGCATAACATAGAACTAAAAAATGTGTTAGTTCAGTTGAGGGGGCCGAGCATGGACACTGGCATGCAGCAGCATCTGTGGCGCCAAGCCTTTTCACCGCAGAATGCCACCGGGACCTGATTGGGTCGGGACTCGTTTTCTTTGGAGCCTCCCTCCCTTATCCAATTGTCCGAATGTCTTGTCGACCCTGCAGCGCACAAGTGCGATGTCTTGCTGAGCCCAAACCGTTTTTATCAGCGTGGCAGCATCCATTGGATACGACCACATCTCTTTCTTGCGCGGCTCGCTCGCTACGAAGGAAAAAGAAAACGGATTCATCTTGTTGGGAATTAGGGATGTTGCGCTGCACGTACCGATGCCCCATCCGTCCTTGGTGATCGCAAGCTTACATTACATCCCTTTGACTGCACTGGCTGTCTTACTGCGTGCGTATAGATGAGTGAAAAAAAATTATAGATAAAAAAAAACACTGTAGCTAAGTCGTACGAAATAGATTCTGTGAGTAGAAGGAATATGATGAACAGAAAAAAATTAAATAAATAATATTTTTTGGGTGAGAGTTGGGAAACTGAGGGCACCCAACTGCACTCGCTGCCTGGCTGGCTTTCTGTCTCGTTTGGGACTTTGGGTGGACATCAACGTCCCTGTCCTGTGTTTTTGTCCCCAAGATATGCTAGTGGCTTTAACCCTTTTTGAAGAAAGCCAAGTGTCGCCGTGTCGGCAGCTCGATGTGATTGTTAGAACTAAAGCTCATTCCTAAGGTCAGTCTTAATGAAATTTTTATGAAGAGTTCCATAAGCATTATTTTTTTATGTTACATCGTCATTTTTACTGATTTGGCAAAGTTCTTATGATGAAAGAGACAGAGAAGTTTCATCATATGTGAAAACTGAAAAAGAATTTCATCCTCATATAACTCATGTGGTGCAGTTATAGTTCCTAGTATGTATCCGACGAAAACCTCCACTGAGACTAGCCTAATTTACACTTACCATCCCATAACCTTCTCACGGTTGTTGAGTGAGCGAGATGTTGACCAAAATTCAACCAGTATTTTTTAACCCAGGCTGTTTGCTCGGGTTATATAGATTTGTTTCATGTGTTCGTAATTGTTCTCAGAATCTCGGTGTATAAATACTTATTCAATTTATCCTCTAGAGTGCCAGAAAAGGGATGGTGGACGAACTTTCGTTCCACGAGATTACATACCTTGTTCCACTGTATAGACTTTTCCTCACCTTAACAAAATTCTGTTCAATTTATCCACTTATAAAGATTCAGGGGAAGTATGGTGAAAGATGTGAGTTTATACAATTTGTTTTACATATATAGAATCTCAGTTTTTTTTCTTTTTGCGGGAAGCATCTCTGTTTCAATTACAATAACTAGGCCGGTACACGCGCGTGGACCCATGGTTTGTTTCAATAAATTTCAGAAAGTATAAGTAAACGATGATTATATATATATTATTTATGTTAAAGTACAATATATTATTTATGTAAAAAATATATTATATATTTTCTTGATGTGATCTTCAAGGTTACATTTAATTGATGTATTTTTTAATTTATTATTCGAATAAAAGTCTGATGCTGACAAAATGTTTTTAAATAGTAATCTGACATAAGACAAAGGGAGTATTAATTCTACAACATATGATTTAACTTAATGTTGTTTTGGTCAAAATTTGGTAACACATTATCAAAATAGTTATCTAAGTATGACTCCGTTCTTAGAAATTCGTTGACTTTTTACGTGTTTTTTTTATTTCATAGAGGAAAAGATAAAATTAGTTATGAATGAATAATTTGATTTTACTTTTAAGTTTATGGACCGAAAGCAAAGTAAAAACTATTAGAGTATGAACGTAGCATGCGAAATTAGTTATTATTTTTATTCGTAGGAAAATTAAATATATTTCTATATTTTTTTGAACAATATAATTATAAATTCATCACGAAACACTTTTAAATTATAAAGATGCTTAATGGTACCATGGATTCCATTAAATGGGCCCCACCAAAGAGTGTGTGGGTCTCGCTAAGGCTGTGTGGGTCCACCTAAATAGCGTGCGGGTTTCTAAAAAAATAGTGTGCGGGTCCACATGTTGGGTTCCATCTAAATTAGTGTACGGGTCCCACGTGGGTCCCATATTAATAGTAAGTGGGTCACACATGGTGGGTCTCATCGAAATTACGTGGGTCCCACCTAAACAACATAGGGTCCCACAAAAATAGTACATGGGTCCTACAAGGTGGGTCCCACCGAGCAATACGCGGGACCCACTAAAAAGTACATGGGTCCCACGTGGTGGGTCCCACCAAACAGTACGCAGGTCCCACGTGGTGGGCCCCACCGAACACTAAGTGGGCCCACGTGGTGAGTCCCACTGAACAGTACACGGGCCCCACATAGGTCCCACCGGAACATTTACGCGGGCCCCACGTGGGGCCCAAGGTCATGAGAGCTCACCAAATCTTGGACGTTTAGTATATGTAGTAATAACAAGGCAAGGGTGTGTATAGTTTAGGGAAAGAACATTGTAGTCTAAAAACACTGTAGGTCGTGCTGGGAAATATGTTTTATGAGTGAGAGAGATGTGACAAATAGAGAAAAGTTGGATGGATAGTGTTCTTTTTTTTTGGAAAATTGAGTGATCTAAAATCAGCCTCAAGGAGGAAGGTGGGTTGTTTGGTGCTTCTGAAGGCACCGCATTTCCAAGAGTAGGACGTCATCACCTGGTATTTTCTCTCTCGACCATTGCGTTTTTTATTTTTTTATTTCTTTTTCAGTTGAAGGTTTTTAATGGGTACAAACTGGGCTTATTCTTCTCTACAGACCGCAGGCTCCCCACACACTGGGCCGCACACGGTTTCTCCACGGGCCGCGCGGCCTGTTTGTGTGTGAACGAAATAACGGCCCAGAGCACCACCGCGAGCGGTCGACACGGTCGCGAATCGCGATTTCGCTGCCTTTTTTCTTTTCCCGTTTTTATAAATAAATCAGCCCGGAAAAAGGACGCGGTCGTGGACCGAACAAACCTTTCCCCAAAATTTCCCCTCTCCCTCACCGAACGAACTCTCGATACGATCCCGATCCCTGCAGGACGCCGTCTCGGCTCCCCGATCCGGACCCGGATCTGCTCGCCGCTCGACGGGGGCTCTCGATCGGTACCAGTTTTTCCCTCTCTCTTTGATTCCGCAGGGTCCCGAGGTTAGGGTTTGCGGGGATGAGTTTCGGGCCCCGATCCGCTCGATTGAGGCCGGATTATTCATGGGGACGTCGGATCTATGTGTGATACGTTTGTTTCAGGTCGGATTGTCTTATTTCGAGAGTCAATTTCGTCTGATTTTTTTCTGGTGGGCGGATGCGGACCTAGGGTTTCGTTCGGTCCAGAGGTGTTTGACTCGAATTCGAGAATTGGATAGGGTTTCAGGCAGCGATAGTGGTGCCTGCTGCTCGAATTAATTGCTGCATGAACAAAAACGTTGTTACGTTGCTGACTCTTTAGGGTTAGCAATTCATTGTTGCCATCCATTTCGGTGATTGAATATGCACATTGCATTTGGTCTGTATTGACCTCCGTAAGGTGTTAATGTAACTTGGGATAGCTTAAATCATTTATTATTCCTCCTGAATTGGCGTTTTTTGTTAGTTTTGCAGTGACTGTTTGCTACTCTTTAATTGTAATTAGTTTGGTTATGTATCCTCTCAGGACCAGCATGTTGCACCAGGAAAACAGTGAGCCTTTTGTCAGGCACCACTCTGAACAACTTGCATGCTGCAACATGAGGGGAGCAGATAATGGTCGCCCAAATTTCCTTCCTGAGAAATGCCAGATAGCAGGTAATGACACATCATATATTATTTGCCTTCTGCAACACACTTATTTGACTCTAATACATGTTTAGTTTGTCCTATAGTCTGTCAAAGGGATGAAAAGATTGGCCTATTCGATGAAGAAGTGGTGCATGGTGTTCTTGCTAATGCTACAGTTCAGTCACCAATGGTGGCCAGTGGTGTCAAAGAGGCACCTACAGTGGATCATAACAAGAGACCTGCATCCAGTGACATGACGGACATAGTTGAATGCAAAAGGCAGAAGCAGGAAGATCAAAGTAAGAAAGACTACTCGACCTCACTTTACCACCATTAAACCTGTCTTTCCTGAAAGTTACTGTATGAGACAATTAGTAATAGACTTCCATTTCGTTTGTTCCAGTTATACCAAAGGACAACTATACAAGTGCTGATGACGTTGTTCCTCGGTATCCCACATTCACATCATATGAAAGAGGCTTCAACTCACAGATATATGAGAGCGAGGAAAGTGAAGATGAGGGTGTAGATTCACCTGTGCATTTTTCACTTGCTCATACCTATGTTGAAGATGATTTATGGCCTGCCAGCTTTCATCAACCAGTGGGTCCTTGCCCCACAAGGAAACCTGTTCCTATTGGGCCAAATCATCAGGCTGAATTATCTGAGTGTAGGCCATTCTGTGAAAAAACAGAAGATGATGAGAGTAACAAGTGGATCAGAAACATTGTCATGCCGATGCCTGGTACACGTGCATTGTCTTTGATGCTATCACCTGTTCACTGCAAGGCAAGCTGTGATTGCCTTGATGAAGATTCAATCGATTGTGTGAGGAAGCGTGTGAGGGAAGCAAGAGAAAAGCTGAAGATTTCAATTGGAGCAGATACCTTCAGGGAGTTGGGTTTTTATGATATGGGAGAGGAGGTTGCCTCAAGATGGACTGAAGAGGAGGAACATCTGTTCCAGGAAGTGGTCTCGTCGAATCCTGCTTCTCTGCGCAGAAACTTTTGGGATGAACTACCTCTTGCCTTCCCATCCAAATCCAGCAAAGAACTAGTGAGCTACTACTTCAACGTGTTCATGTTGAGGAAGAGGGCTGAGCAGAACAGGTTTGATCCCATGAATGTTGACAGTGATGATGACGAATGGCAGGCAGGTGGTGATGGCGAGTTCGCAGTCACTGGAAGAGCTGATGAGTACTTGCCAACTGAGTCCCTTACTGATCAAGATGATGTCGCTTGTAATCAAGTTCTTCCACAGGGGGATCTCTATGAAGATTCTGAGGATGAGCTTGATACTGCAAGTGGAGACAGGCATGGTGACGTGCAGAGGGCTGGCATGTTCTCAGAATGTCTTCCAGCCATGTCGTTTATGGAGCATAATCATCAGGCCGTGAAGCTAGATGCAGATGCACAAGATGACTCGTGCACATCATTTGAGGCTCATCAGGTTGGCGTTGAAGGTGGGACACCTACTGATATTGCTGAAGACCACTACAGGACTGATGGGTTTGGTGGTGTTGCGGAACATGGGTTCTTTGGAGACCATTGCGACACAAAAGGTTGGGAGTTTGGTTTCACTACCGGGTGGGATAAGCATGATTTTCTGTCGACAAACAATGTCATTGAAGAGGTGTTTGGAAAAGGTTCTAGCGAAGATGGGAGTGACACTGCTAGTGGCCAGGACCTTATCTGAGCCAGAGGCGGAGGCTTCTTTTCAACTGCAAAAACTTTGGCAGTTTCCCTAGTCGCTCAGAATTTGTACAGCAGTAGTTCGCCATTTTGATTTAAATGCCTTGTTCTTTATAGGAATCTCTCATCCCTATCCTTGGAACATCATCGGCTTGAGAAACGTGATCCCGTCTCATGATTAATGTAAATCCGTAGATGATATCCGTCATGTCGATTTTCTGCTGTAGCCTGTAGCATGTACGTAATGTTGTTAATCACCGTGTTCGGGCCTGAGCATTTTTTCCATGTGCCAGCGAAGGTCATGTAATAAAAGCTGTTTTGTTGGTCCTCGAGCTGAGATGTCATTCTTCATTGAGATTTGCCGTGTTGATGACTTGCTGCATGATCCTGTTGTGCTGTGTAATCAGAACGTCGATGTGCCTTTACCCGTGCAGCACTTGTAATCTGAAAGCGTGTCTTGAGTGTTTGTTGCTGAACTTGTCCTTCCGGTGTTACACCAACTCCAAGCTTGTGTTTGGAGTTGTTCACGAAGGCCCAATGGTCAGTGGATGATACACTTGTTCACGAATTACTCTATGCGACTCTGGTCCTTCGCTGTCCATGCATTTGTCTCAGTGAACATGCCCTTCAGGTGGAGCAGCAGTAGTTCATTACCACTGGGTCTCTGGGAACACCGGATTAATAATGATTAACGAAAGCCGCCAAGGCAGGCAGTCGGCAAGAACGGGCCATATAAATTGCACGCTCTGGCCACGGCAAAGCCTTGCCCCTGCCACAACACGCCGAACCCAACGGTCAGATTCCTCTCGTGCTCTCGGCTCTCGCCCTCCCCTCGCCTGAGTCGCCTCCCGCGCAGCCCCCGCCGCGCGCCCGAGGCTACGAGTGGTCTTGCTCCCCGCCCCCTTTCTCTGAAGGGGAGCGGCGGCTAGATCCCTTCCGCAAGCCATCGAAGGCGTCGGCGGCGGCGGCGGAGGCAATCAGCGGATCCTCCTCTTCTAGCGCAGTGAGTGTTCTCCTACTCCCCCTCCCGTTCATCGACTCGTCGTCTCTAACGTAACTTGGTCGATGCGTCAAACTTGGAAGCTATCTGTAATCCTTCGTTCTATCTGTCCGGGTTAGGTTAGGGTCCTCAGTCATGGACGGGTATGGCTTTTGGTGCGGGCTTGATTAGATCAGAAACTCGGGAGATTAGATTCAGATCCCGAAGCGAGGTTTCCGTGATGTGTTTAGCAGTTACATAACCGACTAACCGAGTATGCAGTAAGCTAAGTAGATGTTCTGTTGGCAGACAGTGCACAAGTGATTCTGAGGTTGCAATGACACTCCCACGGACTGTGTCTATCAAACGCAGTTGGCCTGTTGGGTATTGTGCAGGATTCACGATTGTCAATTTCCTGGTCATAACTATTATTAGGGGCATTTCGCTTGTGATTGCACTTTGTGTTGTTGAGTTGTAGTTAGTTGCTACTGCTGTCATATTCAGATCTTTGGAATTGGTATACCAAGAAGGCTTGGCCTTAGTCATGGGAAACCATCCATCTTTTTGGATGAATTTCTTACGCACTGGTTTGGGTGCTATTTTGCTTGGTAGCATGGTAGCGCCGCGCTGTAATTGCAGTAGCATTGGAACACTGGATATGTTCTCTGGATCTTGTTGTACAGACACGTGGTTTCGTGTAGTTCTATAAACTCGTACTGGGACCATCTTTCTGTGTTCTTTGATTCAATGTGCTTTTTTCATTGCATTTCATTTACTTTCCAATGCTGGCTTAGGCTTCACTTGTTATTTCTGCTCACCACAATATTTCTCTACCAAAATTTCTTTTCAAGAAGATTGCACATCACCAGCTGATTAAGTGATTGTTCTCCTGAATCCTGACACATTTCTTTTATGTTCCTTTCCATTGCAGATATCTGGTTGTCAGTACAGTGTTTGAAGTGAATAGGTTGAGATGTCGGCGCCGATGTATAAGAAGCAAAGCTCAATGGGCACTCCTGTCCACAAGACAAATCCCTTCGATTCCGATTCTGAAGTGCCCTCAAGGCCATCAAGGGCACAGTCTGTCCCAGTGCGACGCACTGATCTATCTGTTCAAGAGTTGGAAGATTATGCTGTGACTAAAGCACGAGAAACCACACACAAAGTAAATGATTGTGTCAGGGCTGCTGAAGCCATCAGAGAAGATGCTACACAGACTTCGCTAACTTTGCACCGTCAAGGTGAGCAGATCATGCGGTCTCATCAAGTAGCAGCTGACATTGAGCAGGACCTTACGGTGGTAAGTTATCTAATCTCTACCTGCTGATATTGGATAGCCAAGTATAAGATTTCCATAAACTTTTCTCAGAAAATAGGCTTAAATTATTTACAATATACTAAGATTCGGTCACCAGCAATCTTGTCCAAAGATTGGCCTTTCTGTAGTATTTGGTAGAGATACATATTTATCAGTTATCCACTGATCTTTGACCCTCTTGCAATTGTTGCTTCTGTACGTTTTGAATCACCAATTGCTGGGCCAAATTGTGGATGATAATCTCAATCAGATTGATGTATTTGTAATATAAGGATTCAGCACAACTAGGCATTCTTAGTGGTATGTTGTACATGTAGGCATTCATAGTGGTACAATTGTACATGTTTCCCCTTCTGTTGGGTAAACATGATTGTCATGCTGATTGCCTGACTCATGGCTAATAAATTCATTTTAAAAAAATGATTGGGCTCCACATATATATATAGATAAATTTTTATCTTCCCTGTTTTATTTATTTACTTACTTATTTATTTATCAAGACATTGTGCGCTCTTTATCTGATCTCACTATGCCAAATTTTATGTTGTCCCCAGAGTGAGAAGCTCCTGGGAAGTCTGGGTGGGCTCTTTTCTAAGGCATGGAGGCCAAAGAGAAATCAGCATATAAAAGGACCAGCCTCAGAAAGTATGTTGTTGTAGATTATAAATCATTTGTTAGACCTCTTATTTGCTTAACTAATCCTTTGAGTTCTGGCAGATAACTACGTTGTGAGGACAGGAAACCACACGGAGCAGAGGTGGAGGTTAGGCATTGCCCCAACAAGGCAAGAATCTCCCAGTGCTGTACAAACCACACCTGCAACTGCGATGGGTAAAATTCAGGTCTGTCTATAGATTTACCATTGAGCTATGAGCTGAGTACCATAGTATTTTCTCAATGTTAACGTTTTTTTTTCCTTTAGGCTGAGAAAGCAAAGCAGGATGATGCACTTTCTGACCTGAGTAACACATTGGGACAGCTCAAGGAAATGGCAGTTGATATGGGCACAGAAATCGACAGGTAATAAATATTGCTGGAACACTAGGAGTATAAACTCAAGTAGAACTATGCATCTATATCATGTAATGGATCTATGTTGTACTCTGATGATTGTACACTTGTACGCCACGTCTCGCCTGTGCTCTCTGCTGTTTATACAGTTTGACGGAGACTCTTTCCCTGCTTGCAGGCAAAACAAAGCTCTGGTTCCTTTCAGCGACGACGTAGATGAACTGAATTTCAGACTGAAAGGTGCGAATCAACGGGGACGCCGGTTGCTGGGCAAGTGATATCCAACCAGGAAGTCAGGCAGGTTAACTTCATGACAGCAACGCTTCCAACGGCGAGAGCGGCTTTGCCAAAGCGGTTGTAGATTTCATGCGCTGAGAGATTAAGAATCCTTGTATTATATGTTTTAGAGCAAATAGAAAGATCCTTGTATTAAAATTGTACTCTGAGAAAACTTAGAAATTCCATTGTTGTATAACAACCAGAGCAAAAGTAGATTAAAGGAAATCAGAATGTATCTGGCATTACAGTAATCTCTAGAGAAAAATTAAGCTTGTCTGGATTTTATTGGAGGAGAAAGCATCTATTCTTTGTAGTTTGTTCGTTGATAAGGTGCACATACGTACAGTACATGCCTCTTGTACTCAACGCTCGGCTACATACCATTCCACGCCCAGGCCCTGTCCTCTGTCAGCTTCCTCCTTGCACACATCGATCCTGCACGTACAGCGCACCGCACCGTAAAAGACTCCTCTGCAGTCTACACAAAAGGCGGCAACGAACAGCGCTCCACGCGCTCGCGCGACCGGCGAGCATGTTTCCGGACGACGACGTCAAGCTCCGCGGCGCGGGGCGCACGACGACGCCCAAGCCGATCGGCGGCCACGGGCGCGGCGTGCCGCCGAGGAGCCCCGAGCGCCACGGCGGCAGGCTGGCCGTGGTGGTGCCCAGCGGGCAGCGCGGCACGCTGTACGACTCGTTCGAGCTCAACGCGATGGTCGTGCGGCTGAACCGGCTGCTGACGAACGGGGACGGCGCCGGTGGAAGCGGGGGTGGGAGAGCCAGGCGCCCGCGCACGGCCGCCGGTGCCTGGCTCGCGGCGCCCAGGGCGCTCTTGAGGAAGATCAGGGGCGCGTTCCTCGGCGGCCGTCGAGGAGACGGCTGACGTGGAGGTGCAACGTCGCTGCTCCTCTTCCCTCTCCATCTCTTCGTGCGCATGCTCATCTGTGCTGCTCGTCGACCCAATAGGCAATGGATCCCGGAAAGGGTTGTACACCTGTACTCGTTTTTTTTTTCCTCGTCTCCTTGTATTGTACACAAATGGTAAAACAAATCATCGGAATGGTCAAATGGCGTTGGTGCACTCGCATTGGTTTACGTCCATCATAATCTCGATGCGAAGGAGCCATGATCGTGATAATTCCGTCATCTCAGCATCGTGTTACGCGATGGATGCTTGTCCACGCCAGCCTCCACGTCGACAGCCCACCACTTGATCCGAATCCGCCACACGCCAGGCAAAATACACGGCGATGGCACTGGGGTCCACGAGCCTGGAGCCCACATGTCAGGGTAATCGGGGTGGGAAAGTCGCTATTTGTGTGTTTGGTTTGAGGGTTAGAGTGGGTTGGAATGGGTCGGATCCAGTTTGACCCACGTTTGAATGAGAGATCATATGGGTTGGGTTGAACCCAAGAGAGCATATTCCCCTTAGATGCGGGTTCCTCTCGTCCCTCAAAATGAAGGAATCGGGCCGACCCACTTCAACGGCATCCCTCTCCGTCAGTCGGCCGTCTCCTTCGTGCGCGTGGGGCAGCTTGCGAGCGGCGGCGGCGTACAGGCGAGCCTCCATCAGTGGTGACCCGCGTAGCGTGGAGGACGGCAGCCCTTTCCACGGTTCCCTCACCGGCGTCCTGGCCCTCGGGTGCCTCGCCATCTCCCTACCCGTAGAGCAAGAGTTCTGGGAGTCGAGGTGGGACTGGATGCACTGGACCTCGCCGCCGCCGGCGGTGAACTGGAGCGGGCGGGCGACAGCCTGCTGGATGCGCGCGGGTAGCAGCCTGGCGTGGACGGACAGTGACCGCTGGGCATGCGCAGCCGAGCGATGGCCGCTTGGCGGCGGCCGGGTACGAACAACAAAGCTGTGAACGTCAAAATTTTCCCCTTCTTTGATTCATCTTGTGCTCGTGTGGTTTCACAAAGATGAGTAGTAAAAGAGGTTTGCAATACATTAAAGAAGTTTTGAATGTGAGTAATTGCACTGTGATTCAATATGAGATATGAATTTGGTTCATGCGGCTGGCAGTTTTGACAGAAGAAAAGAGCGACCAAAACAGAGGAAGAACAAGATAAGAGAGAGAAACTAACAGGTGGGCCCGTCCCACGCATAAGAAGATAAGAGAAGAAAAATGAAAAGAGGATGACCAGTGGGTCCCACATGTCACTGTTTCTAACACCGTTCCAACCCATCTCTAGCAACCCTCCAACCAAACATAAAACTGGGTTGGACCCAACCCTCTCATCCAAACATTAAATGGGTTCAACCCAACCCTAAAAACTAGGTTGGAGCCAACCCTACCCACATGGTCTAGAACCAAACACATGCTATATGTTGGGACGCCTACGGAGCGCCTCGCAAGAAACTAGCCGTTACGCCCCAACGTTCCCTTTTCCCATCTGCTTCTTCCCCTTCTTCCCCTTCTTCCCCCTCGCTCTCCAATCCCCCCACCGAAGCATCTCGGCGGCCGCTCCCAAATCCACGATCCACCCACCGCACACGCCGAGCCCCCACGATCCAGCAGGATCCCACCGCGCCCCGAGCTCTCCAGGCACTAGGGATGGCGACGGCGGCGGGCGCGAAGACCCCGACCAAGCCGCTGGGCCCCGCGGCGGCGAGGACTCCGACCAAACCCGCGGGGAAGACGCCGTCCAAGATGCCCAGCGCGGCGCGCGCGCGGCTCTCCCACGCATCCGAGAACGCAAATCCCAACATCCCTGGCACGCCTCCTCCCCCGCACCACACGCCGTCCAAGCCCTTCCTCAAGTCCCCGGCGGCCGCGGGCGCCAATCTTGCCGCCTCCGCGAAGAAGAAGGCCTCCACGCCCGCGCCCGCGGCGCCCCCGCCTCCCCCGCGGGAGCGGGAGCGGCGGTTCCTCGTGGTGAAGAAGGGCGGGCGGCGGAGGCGCAACGTCGGGAGCGTGGGTGTAAGCTGCGGGGGCGGGGGCGAGATCGACTTCGACAAGTGCCGCGAGGCCGCGCGCGATGCGCTGCGCGCGTCCCAGGAGGAGTTTTTCCGCAAGCAGCGCGCTGAGGCCGCGGCCACCGAGGAGCAATTGGTGCTACAGGAGGAGGAGGTGAAGGCCGTGGCTGAAGAAGATGTGAAAGGCGGCGCCTTCGAGGAGGGGCAGGTGGATTTGGAGGGGAGCAGCAAGGTCAGGGCGATGAGAACGAAAGCGATGGCCAGGGCGATGAGCAGCGTTCCAGATTCCGGTTCAGGCCGCGTCAAGCATCTGGTGCAGGCTTTCGAGAGCCTGCTCACCATCTCCGGTGCCACTTCCGACGCTGACAGGGCGGGTGAGGACTCATGGGCGCTGCCCGGGTTGCAGCCATTGAAGGGTGAGGGTGAGGGCGACCTGGGGCACCAGCCGGTACCAGTGTTCTCTTCAGCTGATTTCTTGAATGCAGGACCTATTAGACTCTGCTCGTCACTTGATGGCAATACTGACAGGTTGGTTGATGTCGACAAACAAGCGAAGGATGTGGTTCATTTTTTTAATAATTTTTGTTTGCTCAATGCAAATGTGCTGATCATAGTTTTTTCACTCGCTTAGATTGAGCTGGGACAACAGAAAGTCAGCTGGAGGGCGCAGGAGCAGAAGAAATGTAAGTGTTATATAATTTTAGTTTCAAGTTGGGATCAGTCTTATTGTGGCATGTTCTCGTATGAATTGAATGCTTACTCTTTGATCGGTAGTCATCAGAGTCGCTAAGGAGCAGCTGGAACAAGAAGCTCAAGGTCACAAGTCAACATCCCTTCAAGCTAAGGACTGAGGTACCAACACATCCTCAGTGCTGTCAAAAAGATGTGTCCGATATGTTACAGTTCAATTTTTTTCACAAGATCTATGTTGTATGTTGTGTGTGCTCATTAGTTTTGGACTTTTGTAGTCAAATGCTTTGCGTCAGGAAGTTAAACAAATGGTGCAATTTATTTTTATACATATACTCTATGTGTAATTTGGATGTGAGAGTGTGGTTGTGTTCATTAGTCCAGTATGAAAATGCTTTTCATCAGCATATATCTGTGCATACTTTTGTATGTTGTATGCAATTTTTTCCCAATGGCACAATTGAGCTTACACTATCTAGTATCTTGTTTGCTTTGCACCTAAGCTACACCTGTTGTCCATGCAGTGTTCTATAAGCTAACATTGAGAAAATGAATTATTGTGTCCCTTATGGCAGCAAAGGGGAAGGTTTAAGGAACAGCAGCTTGCCCAAAAGGTGCAGGAAATGCTACTGGAGGAAGAGAAGAAGCGCATTCATATTGCCCAAGGGTTGCCATGGACTACAGATGAGCCTGAGGTTTGTTTTATTAACCTTTTATCTGGTTGGTAAATTGCAACCTAAGAATGTTCTCATGGCAGTAGCTTACAGGAAAATTGACATAGCTTACTGCCTAGAGTTTCTTTGAACCATGAAGGAAAATCAATTCTTTTTATGTCTCGGTAAAAAACAGTTTTTATCCTCTAACTTTCTCTATCTCCATCTCAGTGCTTAATAAAGCCAGCAGTCAAAGAAAGAACTGAGCCGCTAGACCTTGTTCTCCATAGCGATGTGCGTGCAGTTGAACGTGCTGAATTTGATCAACATGTAAGTCTCTTTAAAACGTCTGAGGTCTAATATCAACGGAACCAACTGATATCAATCAATTTGATCGTGTCTTTCTATGGCAAATTAGGTGCTGGAGAGGAACAAGTTCGCTGAGCAACAAAGACTGGAGTGGGAGAGGCAACAGGAGTTGGAGGAGCAAGAGAGGATAAGGCAACTGAGGAGGACAGAGCTTATTCCGAAGGCACAGCCCATGCCATACTTTGACCGGCCCTTCGTCCCAAAAAGGTAAACATTTTTCTTGCTAGACATTTTATTCTTTATACACGCTCACCAATTTTATTTTATGTAACCCTCTCCTAGAAACACTTCAGTACCAGTTCAATGCATCTATGAAAATTGGTCAGGATTGTTTGCTTACTTTTGCAGTACATACTACGATACTAATGGTTCATTTTTAACTCAGGTCGACAAAACCTGCGACAATTCCCATGGAACCAAAATTTCACCTGCGGCCAGAAAAGCTATCGTGGTGAGTTTTTACTTCATGGAAAGCTAAGCAGGCGTTTGCGCCCAAAATTTGTTTTCCCATGCGCCGTATATTTATTTATCTGTGCAAAGCATGCTCACCATGCTTGGTTATGCCAATGATGGCTGACAGTTACTGTCGACAGCAGTGCATGGAGCTTGGAAAGCTGAAGCCACAGCCACAACAGCCGTGTGAACGTCAGCTACATCAGTCCATAAATGCAGATCATCGTCACTCATGACCCAGATGTTTTTATACTCCATCTCCTCTTCTTGATTTATGAAGCTTGCTTGGAAAACCTCCAAGTTATGTTCTGTACATGCATGCATTAATGCATATCGGCTCTGTGCTTCAGATGCCATCACATAAAGGTTCAGAATCTGCTGTACGAGAAACTGCAAAAGAAATTCAGAGATGATTTCGGTGATGTATTCTTGAGCTAGTTGTAGTCGAGTCAGCTACATGAGTCCAGGAATTCTTAGCATCATGAGTCATGACCCAGACGTTCTTATACTCCCTCCCCTCTTCTTGATTCGTCCTTCGCCTATATGTGAAGAAAATGATGTCAGGTTCATCTTTTGTAGTTTAGTATGTTCTGTATATGCATGCATATCACTGGATCTGTGCTTCAGATGTGCAATCACATATTCCTTCAGAGTTGAATTTCTGTGATATATTCTTGAGCTCGTGGGCTTTGTGCTTCACATTTGTTCAGCGATATTTGATGAGAAACAGTTCCAGTACATCAGTAGCTCTATGCTTCAGCTTGTTTCATGAAAAACAGTTTTAGGCATTGCTCCTGCTGACTGTGGGTGTTGTAACGCGCAGAAGAGTAGATTTGAACACATCAATTTCTCTTCAAATCTGGAAACTAACTTGCAGTCCGAAAGTGTGAACAGCATCTATGTGTAATGCCAAAGGAATGTATCGCCTGAAATCAAGAGCAAATACAAAATGGAAATTTTCTCATCCTCACATGGAATATTTCATTTTCTGTATTCGTTTAGGCCCGGCCCAACAAGAGCCTACACAAAACCGATCAGGAATCATGGCCCAAATCTTCCAGAGGAATCAGTGTCTCCACGACTGACGCTTGACGCTTCAACAGCCTCCTCTCGATGACACGTGGGTCCCCACAAATGCAAGCTACGCGCACCCAGCAGTTCTCCTTCCCCCCTTGGCAACCAGGTCCAGGAGGCATCTTCCCCCGCCCTCTCTCTCTATTTCTCCTCCCCATCTCTTCCCGATCCATCCGACTCCAAACCCTAACTAAGTCAGATCTCCGTCTCCGCCGCCGCCGGCGAGAGCACCGAATCAGATCCGCCGCGATGGCGTTCCGCCGCATCCTAACCACCGCGGTGCGCCGCCGCTCGGCCATCGCCGCGGCGGCGGCAGGGAACGCGCGCGAGGCCTCCACGGCCGTCGCCGCGGGGCCCGGCGTCCTCACCCCCGATGCGACCCCGGTGCGCGCCCCCGTGATGCCGTACGACCGCATCGCCGAGTCCGTGAACGCCAGGCTCCGGCGGCTGGAGCACCCGGACCCGCGCTTCCTCCGCTACGCCAACCCCGTGCCGACCCACGCCGACCACACGGCCATCCTCGCGGCGCCGGAGACCCGCGTCACCACGCTGAAGAACGGCCTGCGCGTCGCCACGGAGTCATCCCTCGCCGCGCGCACGGCCACAATCGGCGTCTGGATCGACACGGGCAGCAGGTACGAGAATGAGTATGCGGCCGGCGTCGCGCATTTCGTCGAGCACATGCTGTTCAAGGGCACGAGCAAGCGCAGCGCGGCGCAGCTGGAGAAGGAGATCGAGGACATGGGGGGACACCTCAACGCCTACACGTCTCGGGAGCAGACGATCTACTACGCCAAGGTGCTTGACAAGGACGTGCCCCGTGCCATGGAGGTCCTCGCTGATATCTTGCAGAACTCTAATCTCGACGAGGAGCGCATTGAACGTGAGCGCGAAGTGATCCTAAGAGAGATGGAGGAGGTTTGTCCCCTATGTGTAGATATTTTGTTTCCTTTAACATTTCGCACCCCCAACTATCGTAGGCTAGTTTGGGTAATCAGATATTGTTTTATTTGACTCAGATTCGATGCCTTACCGTTCTGTAGTGTTTGAAGAATATAAGATCTTTCTTGTTGTGAGCATTTCTTCTACTCGTGAAGCAATATCAGACAGAGAAAACTAGTAATCCATAATCAGCTTATTTCGTAATGCTACATATTTTGTCAACTGAAGAGGGTTTAGAAATTTTAAAGGGTGGTGAACCATCTGTGAGCTGTATGTTCGTTTGATCATTCATTAATCTTGCCGGAGGGATTATGTAAAAAGAGAGTAGCTGGAAAATATTTTGCTGAGTATGCAAGTCTACATACATCACTTCAAAGCAGGGTTGTTATAACTTATAAGTGCATTTTCATTTTTCTACTGATCCTTTTAGCAGCTTGTTTTGGATCCTTTGCTCATTGCACAAATTATCACTTAACACTTTTTTTCTGCTGGTTTATGCTTATAAAATCTTTGCTTTAATTGATCAGGCAAAGCATTCCATGTAGCATAATTAGTTGTTTATGCTGGTATTATTATGGAACATAATTCTTCTGTATTTTTATGTCTTGTAGGTTGAGGGGCAATCTGAGGAAGTTATATTTGATCACCTGCATGCAACCGCATTCCAGTATACATCCCTTGGCAGGCCAATCTTGGGTTCAGCAGATAATGTTAGGTCAATTACCAAGGAGGACCTCGAGAACTACATTGCAACTCATTATACAGCTCCTAGAATGGTACATGATATTTGAATATGCATCTGTGCCTTTTTATATTCCTGTTATTGCTAGATTATGATGGAGCTGCTTCTGCATGTTTTCAGGTTATCACTGCCGCAGGTAATGTTAAACACGAAGACATTGTGGCGCTGGCTGATAAGATGTTCAATAAGCTATCAACTGATCCTACAACAACAAGCATGTTGGTTGCTGACGAACCAGCCTCTTTTACTGGGTCTGAGGTGTGTTTTGGCATTCACTTTATGCTTATTTGTGCCATTCGTCGTGAAGGCACGCCTATCTTATCATTGTATACTTCAATAGGTGCGGATAATTGATGATGACATGCCCCTTGCTCAATTTGCTGTTGCTTTCAATGGAGCATCCTGGGTGGATCCTGATTCTGTTGCATTGATGGTTATGCAATCAATGCTTGGTTCATGGAACAAAAATGCTGGTGGAGGGAAGCACATGGGGTGAGTTCCTCCTTTTTTTTTCTTTTACTTTTGGTCTCCTTTCTTTCTGCCATTTTCTCGTATGGCCTGATCCTGAAATTTTTATGTATTCTGTTGTGTTTATCTCACTGATCATATCTTTCCTTAAATGTTACAGTTCAGAGCTTGTACAAAGGGCAGCAATCAATGACATTGCTGAGAGTGTAATGGCGTTCAACACGAATTATAAGGACACTGGTCTGTTTGGTGTATATGCAGTTGCTAAGGTTAGTGATACATTTCAACCTTTGAGTAGAAGTTTGACGTAAGCTGCCTAAACTAGTGTTTTATTTCTGTATAGTATAACAAAAATGTGGCTCTACAACCAGAATAATTGTTAAATTCATTGAACGAGATGGTGAGATGAATAAACAGGCCCTAGATGTGTACTATCTGCCTAGATATGTGTTAAGTGTAGATGTGCCTTTTCTCCCCTGTTTCTCTTCCAGCATCTATGTGTTCTCTCAGCTCACATAAACTTCTATCAGAGCTTCACACTTGCTGTACCAGTTGGGCTCGTAACAGCTCTGAACCAAACCAAAGGACCTTTTTCCCATGTAAAAATAGAAAAGAGTGGGACCTTTGTTTCTCTTTTCAATCTTGGTAAATCTGCTGCAAAATATTAGAACAAATAAGACTTAAGATTTTCTGGTGGATGCAAATCATGGATATATCAATGTTGTTTTCACTATTCTATCGACTATTGCGAACTGTTTTTGCTTATGCAAATCATATATCAATGTTGTTTTCACTATTCTATTGACTATTTGTGAACCGTTTTTGCTTATGCAGTAGTATTGTAACCTTATCATAATGTTTCCCTTGTGCAGTAGTATAACTTTTTTTTCAACTTGTTTTGGTGGTTAAATGTCTTCTGCACTCCTTATCCTGGCGATCTTACATGACCTTGATTTGCAGGCGGATTGCTTGGATGATTTGGCTTTTGCAATTATGCAAGAGATGAGCAAATTGTCGTACCGGGTTACGGAAGAAGATGTTATCCGTGCTCGGAATCAGGTAATTGTTTGATAAATGTCTGGTTTGGTTCACCTGCTGTTGAGTGTTGGATTTCACTTTACTCAAGCACTGCATACTACAAAGCATATCCTGTGCTGTATTCTTTCTTTGGGATTGAGAAAAAAAGAGAATCATTGGCTGATGATAACTTTTTTCATGGATATGCTGCTGGGACATCACCCATTGGATTTTTTGTTCAGATGTAGCACAATTTCATTGCTTTGTTATGCCACTTTCAGCTGAAGTCCTCAATCCAACTCCACCTTGATGGTTCAACTGCTGTTGTGGAGGACATTGGCCGTCAGGTATTGTCAGGCTCTATTCTTGCGATGTACATTTATGTGATATCAAATCATATATATTAGTGTTCAGCGCCTTACAAATTATTTGCACCTCCCTATTCTGGCAGCTGCTTACCTATGGCCGAAGAATTCCTATTCCTGAGCTTTTTGCAAGAATAGATGCAGTTGATGCCAGCACTGTGAAGCGTGTTGCAAATCGCTTCATCTTTGACCAGGTACTGTTTTGCCAACCTACAGCATTTCAATCTGTAGAGTTTCCAGCATTATTACACGTACATTTAGTTGTGAGCATGGCGGTATCTATGCTTCATGCTCTGGTGAAAGTGCTAAAAGCTGGCCCAGCCTTTTCTTGTTTGCTCTGAGCCTTCATTTTCTTTAGGTGATCCCTGTTTATTGTGAAGCAGATCCTACCATATTATCATCTCATGCTGCTGTTTGTGCTAGACCTTTAGTAATTGTACTGTGCATGGTTTCATTTTGTGTACAAGCAATCAATTGAATGTGAATGCTTATCCATCTCAATGCTGATACTTTGTTGCCAGTTACTTAGTTTTGGGAGAATAAATCAGAGCATCAATAGTTTTTTCGTTTGAGTTATTTGATTGATAGCTTGAGCAAACATGCATATTGCATAATACTGAAACTTTGCTCTGTTGCCTGAAATTTGCTTACAGGATGTAGCAATTGCTGCTATGGGACCAATCCAGGGACTTCCAGACTACAACTGGTTCAGACGCCGGACCTACATGCTCCGCTACTAGATCATGTAGCGGTGTACTATGTTCAGTCTGCAAAGACAAGATACACCTTGCCACTTTTGGCGTCAGTATATTATGGCCTCAGCATCGCACATTACATGCTGGAGTGGAGGAATTTTTTGAGTATGTTTTATTTTTAAAATCTTGTCCCAAAACCATCAAATCTGTCAATAATGATAGGCAGGCTCGACTGACGTGGCTTACTTGAGTGGCCACCCTGTTTTTTTCCCCCCGATGAATGACGACTCTTACCAAACCATCCTTTGTTGGGAGATAATTTCCTTTTAGAAATAATTTTATGAAGCTCCTGGTTATATGTAAAGATGGTACAGTTTTGCTTCGTTGTCAATTTTTGGCAGCTGCGCAAATTTGTAACACTTCTGTTGTGATCCTTTTCCCCAAACACAATGTCTCCTAACATAAAAAAAACACTATGTCTCCTAATACATTATACACTCTACAGTGTTTTGTATGTTTTTCGCGCAGGTCATCTCGTGTCATGCAATTGTTTTGTGGTGGTACCAAAGCACACATATATAGGATGAAGTGTGTCAGGCTTGAGTGCACATGTTGAACATCCTGTGGTTTGAGTAAACGCATCTGGAGAGGAAAGAGAAAAATAGCTGCAAACAAATTCGCTATTCATTTCCGTCGCTATTATATTTGCGATGTGCAGTCCGCTATTGATCACATATTCAGATCATCTTTGTGTGATTCCGTATATCTCGTCTCTGATATAAAAAGGCCTAACCAGGCAAGGTTAATTTTGACACATGGACCTGGGCACAGCTCAACTCTTTTGATCCTTTGATGGCCTGGCCTGAAGAGAAAAGGAAAGGCAAATGCGAGACGAAGCAATGTACATCCTGCCCTCAGCTGGAGCTCAGCAGATTCTTGAACCACTGCACCGAGGTCTTGGGGTATCTCTTTAGGTTGTCCTTGTAGTCCACGAAGTAAAGCCCAAACCTTGACGAGTATCCGGCTGTCCACTCCCAGTTGTCCAGCAGCGACCATGCGAAGTACCCACGCACGTCGCACCCGTCCTCTCTGCAGAGGAAACACCGGCACCAGGTCAGGTCTCTTTAACTTGTTACAATCATGCAGATGCCAAATCAGGGAGAGCTTCAGTGTACGTACTTTATGGAGGCGGCGAGGTTGGTAAGGTAATCGTTGTGGTACTTGATCCTTTTGCTGTCCTTGAGCGCGTCCTTGATGGAGGTGAACGGGCCGTTGCCATCATCCATCCCTGCAGATTCAGTTGTGCAATGTGCAATCTCAGAGCTACAAAGTAACCTAGAGAGATCGTCTAGGTTTTGATGTTATGTGATCTTACCGTTTTCGGTTATGTAAATAGGTGGGCTGTTGTACCTCTCCTTGACGTAGTTCATCAGGCTCCTCATCCCGCTGGGCACAATGTACAGCCATATCGAATTGGCCTGCGCAGCGGCATCTCAGTTTCACATAAAACATTTTGACATGATCTTTCTCTTTACAATGCTAGAAATGTGGTGTCCAAACTCACCCTGTCACCGATCGCTTTCCCATTCCTGAATGCTGCAAAATTGAACTGTCAGCGTGTTACTAGCAGGTTCCATGCCTGAACTCTGAAGTAGGATATCGGGTGAACATGCTCGAGCAGGAAAGGTACTCACGGAGGCTGATGGTTCCTGTGTCCGCCAAAGTGTTATGCAGGAGACGCCCGATGATGTTGGTGCTGTTATGCTTGGTGTAGTAAGTGGTGTAGTGGTTTATGCCAACGAAGTCCAGTGCGCCCTTGACAAGCGCAGCCTCATCTGCTGTGAACTTGGGTAGCCTATCCCCAACCCGTGATCTCATCGACGCTGGGTAATCACCGAAGAAGAACGGGTCCGCAAACCTACCACATTGTACCAAATTAGCAATCATCTGCGTGCAGCTTCAGAACACATTGTATGCATGTCTGATAGATACAATGGAAATGGAATTCAGGGGCACACCATCCTAGCTGAAACTCTTGTCCTCTTTTGGCAGCTTCAATGTCATCTGTAGTATTCGTCATCGGTTCGAACCACATGACGTCAAATGCAATCCCAAGTTCCCCATTCTGGGTAGCCTATAATATGGAGAAGATCATGACACCATTACCCAGACATCAGTTTGCGACTAAGAAACCTTTTACACGTCAAGGAAGAGTTGTAGTTGCTCACCTTGTAATTCCTTCTGTAAATGTCCGAAGCCGCCGCATGAGCTAAGATTAAGTTGTGAGCAACGATGTAGGGCTCAGTGCCTGAATTCCCAGACTTGCAGTACAGATGGAGCAGCAAGGAACAGCGCCCTGGTGCTTGAAGCCCATCGTCATAGCCCTGAATGGCAACCGTATGCGGCTCGTTGAGAGTGATCCAGTGCTTCACGCGGTCTCCAAAAGCCTTGAAGCATATCTCGGCATAAGCAGCAAAATCGTGGCTGCAAGTAGAGCACGGAAATGATTATTTGTTATGTTATGAATGATGAATTAAATTTTGCAAGTGTTTAGCTGAAGTCATACAGGTTGGAGTGCTCACACTATCTGCCTGTCAAGCCATCCGTTGTACCTGTCCTCCAGGACCTGGGGGAGGTCCCAATGATAGAGGGTTACATAGGGCTCAATTCCTGAAATATTTCACAATTTCAGAATTTCAGGCTTTCATTTTGATGAAACACTGCAAGTTCAGGCTTTCATTTTGATGAAATACTGCAAGTTTTTTTTTCACCTTTTGCTAACAGTGCGTTAATCAATTTGTTGTAATGGTCGATGCCAGCCTGATTGACTTGGCCAATACCATCTGAAGAAGCAACAGCAGTTGAAGGATGACATTAGTATGACAACAGTAAACTGAAGATATCTGAAACTGTTAGAGTTAAAGAAGAAGATTCTTCTGCAACGGCCATCAAGATCAGTCTAACATCTTGGGCAAAGTAGATATTTTGGTTCCTAAACACGTACTTGGCAAGATTCTGGACCAGGCAATTGAGAACCGATACGCGTCCATCCCCATGTCTGCCATGAGCTGTATATCCTCCTGACAGTGACAGTCGCCATTTGGAAACGTCGGAACAGATCAGTTTTACAATAGGGCATAAAGGGCATCAGACGCAGATAAGTATACCTGCTCTCTTAGAGCGCACTGCTCACCTCGAAACGGTGGTAGTGATCTACTGCGATATCAGCATTACTGAAGTCGGTGACCTTGCCTGCACAACAGAGAGAAAAAGGAAAGGTTGAAAGCAAAAGCTTTGGCCACGACTCCAACCTAAAATCACTACTTCCAAAACAGTAGATCAGTGAAAATGTCAGTATAACTGCCACACCGCCGCCAATTTTTTTTTTTTTTAAAAAACCTGCCACACCTGAAATTCAATAGATTGGTTGATTCTAGTAGACTGTTTAAGAATTTAGACCTCCAAACGAATGAACAAATTAAACCAAAAGCAACTGCATCTTGGCCCTGTCCCTCCCAATCATTGGCGTGCGTGTGGCCATGGCAAAATGGTTGGTGCGATATATCACCTAGCACGAAGCACAAGCACGGTCTTGTTTGCTCCACTTCCACTATGTATCTAGCTTTAGGAAAAGATGCATCTATCAATCAATCATATATGTAGTGGCATGGTCCGAGGGGAAGTATATTGGCATGCCTGCAAGACACAATCATCTACAAGTGCAATGTGCTAATGATTGGACCAGCACATTAGTGGACCATGACATTTGTCTGTACACGCTTCACTGATCCTAAGTGCGCGATTAACTCTAGCTGAGAAAAAATGGAATATCTTAGCGTATCGATAACATGCTCCTGCAATATTGGTAAGATTCTTGAGACACAACTGATACATCCGCTCACAATGCGTGAACTGAAACACAGTGGATCATCATCATCAGTTGGAGCAGGTGGAGAGAATCCAAACAAAGATACATACCAAACGTGTGTGCAAACGTGTCCCAGATGGTCTTCCCTCTCCCATCCTCCTTCACGGCTCCCTCGTACTACACAACACAACAAACGAAACAAATGTCACCAATGATGATCTATATATCCTTTTATGTCAGCAGGAAAGCAAATGCAGGATCCAGATCGTCCTGAATATTCCATCCTCAAGGATGATTAGTCCCAACAACACGAATCAGCAAAGACGATCGATGGACTAGCGCCGGCATGGTGAGATTTCTAGCAGATACAGCTCGGATGAAGATGTGAGGGAGATGATGCTGGCAGAGCGAGGCCACAAACGAACCTGGTAAGCGGAGGAGGCGGTGCCGAAGACGAACCCCTCCGGGAAGCTCCCCCGCGTGAGCCCGCCTTCGCCCTGCGCATTGCAAACTTGCAGCAGCGACACGCCCACGACGACGACAAGCAGCAGCAGCCGTAGCCGCAGCCCACACCTCCCTGCCGTCCCCATGAACACGAGAGGGAGTGAGAGACTGGCACCACAAGGAAAGAATCGCCCAGCACTGGCGGTGTTCTGTGTGCCAGTGTCTTGTGCCTAACTGTATTTATAGAGTAATGGGAAGTTTGGCAGTGGATCTGGGCAGCCAGTGCGGCGGTGGTCTCTTGCTTTAAGGGGTGGGACTCATGGCGATTGAGGAGGTTGGTTGGGGAACTAAAGCGGGACAAAAAGTGTGAACGGAAGCGTCTGCCATGCATGGCTGGGGAGAGGATCCCTTCTTCTTCCGAGTCCTCTATGATTGATCAAATGCAAAATGTGTGGATCGGAGTGCTAGTTTATTGTTACCAAAAGGAATCAACGCCAATGAATACGAGATCAGAAAACGCCAATGTTTATCATCGACCTCAGTACTGACAGCTGTTTCGAATGCCAAGGACGCAGCAGCTCTACACCGTGTCCATGTGTGAAGGGAAGACGCTGCCATGCATGGCTGGGACCCGGGAGCTTCCTTTCGGGCCCTATGATCACACCAGGCCAGTCGAATATTTCCAAGGAATCGAGATTGAGGCCCCGTTTAGTTCCCACAAAAATACACTATTCATCCAACTTTTCACTATTCATACCATCCCTTCTACTCACATAACACTACTCATCTACAGTGTTTTTTTAGTGAACAGTGTATTTTCGGGGAATCTTTCCCCAATCTAAACGCACCCTGAATAGCTGTTCCACAGGCAAAAGTACGGCCACAGCAAGTGTCCAGCTAGTACTATATTAAATCTGATTGTATAGCTAAAGCTTTATTCCAAATGCATGGTACTGTATGTGGATATGTACAAATCCAATTGCTGTAAATGCCAGGCGAGAAGATGTGGCAAAGATATGCACAATAATGGAGACCTACTAGATTCTGGATTTTTTTTTTCCTTTTTCTGAACGTGCATCATAATCTGAATTGGAGCGGCAGCCCATGGACCAGTGTGATCTGAGGTTCACTTTTCATCAATTTATCATTTTGTAAATCTGTACTCCTATGCAGTAGTATGCTGGTATACCGAAGCGGACTTGCTAATTCGCGGGCGCCTGCCACAAGGGCTGCTCGTGCCATCTTCTAATTTGGAAAAAGTTTTAGTTTCTGTGACTTTCTATTTTTAGAATATCATAACTTATACATGTGCTGGGCGATCACGCATGCGGACAAAATGCCTATTATACAGGAGCACTTCCAAAGGACAATGCAAAGACCAAGCCAGCGTACGAGAGATTTCAACTGGGAAGCATTGCAGCTACCATCCAGGGACCTCTCCTCTCTTGATCACCCGATCACAAAACAGGAAATCATAAGCGCCATCAATGACCTCCCCCACGACAAAGCCCCAGGACCTGATGGCTACACTGGGCACTTTTTCAAAACATGTTGGCCGATCATCAGGAATGATGTCATAGCGGCCATTGAATCCTTTCACAACCTGCGATGTGAAAACCTCAATCTGCTCAACAAAGCAAACATCGTCCTCATACCAAAAAAGGAAGGTGTTGAATACATTACGGACTACCGTCCGATCAGCCTGATGCTGTTGCAAAAATTATTACGAAGATCTTAGCTATGCGCCTACAACCATTCATGAACGACCTCACCTCGAACTGCCAGAGTGCATTCATAAAAGGTGGGAGCATACATGACAACTTCCTGTACGTCAGAAACACGGCAAGAGCTCTCCACAGAAATAAAACTTCGGCCTTATTCCTCAAACTCGACATCTCCAAAGCTTTTGACTCCATAAGATGGGACTACCTGCTATCGCTTATGGAAAAAAAGGGGTTCCCACCTCGATGGCGTGACTGCATTGTGGCCTTGCTGGCCACATCCTCCTCAAGAGTGTTGCTTAATGGCTGCCCACTCAATCCCATCCAACACAGCCGAGGCCTGCGACAAGGAGACCCACTATCCCCACTACTATTCGTACTTGTAATTGACCCACTACATAGGCTACTTGAAGTAGCGACCACCAAAGGACTCCTCAGCAAACTGAGGGGGCGAACTGCAAGACTCCGCATTTCCATGTACGCAGATGACGCGGCAATATTCATCAAACCGACGGAAAAGGATGCACGCAACCTCAAGACTCTGCTATTGCAATTCGGAGAGGTGACTGGCCTAAGCACAAATCTGCAAAAGACAAGCGTCACACCGATAAACTGCGAGGATACAGACTTACAAAACATCATGCGCATCCTACCAGTCAAGAAGAGCACCTTCCCAGTGAAATATCTGGGACTGCCACTCCATATAAAACGTCTCAAAAGGATCCACTTCCAGCCGCTCATCGATAAAGCTGCCGCCAAAATGTCCACCTGGCATGGGAAGCATCTCACACAGGCTGGTCGCGTCTGCCTCGCCAAAACAGTGCTCACAGCGCAGCCGGTCTACTTCCTCACCGTACTCAGGCCGACTAAGGAGGTTGTTCACGAACTGGACAAGATGAGAAGAGGATTCGTTTGGGCAGGAGCTGAGACCATCACACGAGGAAAATGCAAGGTCAACTGGACACGCACATGCCTTCCTAAGGAGAATGGCGGCCTCGGTATTCTCAGTCTTGAGGAATTTGCGCGTGCCCTACGTCTGCGATGGCTCTGGCACGAATGGGTTTCACCAAATAAAACTTGGATAGGGACGAAGCCTCCGTGTGATGAAGAGGACCAGAAACTGTTCGCGGCTTGCACGACAATACACATCGGTGATGGCAATAGAACTAGCTTCTGGCACGCCGGTTGGATAAACGGACAGCGGCCTAAAGATATTGCACCGACACTATACAACGCCTCTACTCGAAAAAAGAGAAAAGTTGCGGATGTGGTGCACAATCACAACTGGATACGCGACCTAGACCTTCAAAGTGGCCTGACGATGGACATTTTCATAGAATGCGCAACCTTGTGGAACTATATCCGACATGTAACAAACGACCCCACACAGGAGGATAAAATAACTTGGAAATTAACGGCCAATGGTCAGTACAAGGCTTCTTCGGCTTACAAAGCACAATTTATAGGATGCACCAAGGAGCCGCAGCTGAAAGTCGTCTGGGAAACGTGGGCGCCCCCAAAATGTAAGCAATTCATGTGGCTTCTCCTGCAGAACAGAGTCTGGACATCGGACCGGCTAGCTACGCGGGGCTGGGAACACAGCCCAACCTGCCCCCTCTGCCGCCAGGTAATGAAGACCGCATGGCACATGATAGCGGATTGCCGTTACGCGAAACGGATTTGGGCCCTGACAAGCTCATGGGTGCGTCAGCCGCTGCTCCATCCGCAGCATTGGAAGCCCTCGGATTCGACAAAGGGATGGTGGGAGGCAATTACCGCAACGGAAGGTGTACCACGAAAAGCCTCACGATCCCTAGCCATCTTGGTCACATGGGAGATCTGGAAGGAAAGAAATGGAAGAATTTTCCAACGGCGAGAGCAATCCACAATAACAATGATGGCAATTATTCGAAATGAAACGGCCGCTTGGGTACAGGCAGGGGCCAAAGATTTAGAGTTCTTAATCAGGCAAGAATAAAGCTTTTTGTATAACTAAATCCGGCTAGCCGGCCTTGTACTCTCCTTCTTTATCAATGAAATAGGCACATCTTGTGCCCGTTCGTTCAAAAAAAAAAACTTATACATGTAACTTTATTACATAATTTTGCCCGATAATATTAGTGGAATAACTTATTGGCACTACTTTTATGGTATAATTTATCCGAACAACTTTCAAAATGATAACTTGGAAGGTTTGTTTGTCTAAAAACTATGACTTATAAATATATTTTCATAATAATATTTACATGGTACATTTGTAGGACAACTTTCGTGCCATACAACTGGCAGCATTTTCTTCCCACAGGGGTGATTGGGCGAAGGTCGAATCAAGAAGAGGAGATGGAGTAAAGGTGCGTTTAGATTGGGGAAAGATTCCCCAAAAATACACTGTTCACAAAAAAACACTGTAGATGAATAGTGTTCTGTGAGTAGAAAGGATGGGATGAATAGTGAAAAGTTGGATGAATAGTGTATTTTTGTGGGAACTAAACGGGGCCTAAGAGTGACGCTGCTCTGCATTTCTGGACTGATTTAGCTGACGTTCACACGGCCGTTGTGGCTGTGGCTTCAGCCTTCCAAGCTCCATGAATTGCTGTCGACAGTAACTGTCAGCTACCATTGTCCATTGGCATAACCAAGCATGGTAAGCATGCTTTGCACAAATAAATAAAAAACATAGGGCATGGGAAAAACAAATTTTGGACATATGCGCCTGCTTAGTTTTCCATGAAAGTAAAAACTCACCACGATAGCTTTTCTGGCCCCAGGTGAAATTTTAGTTCCATGGGAATTGTAGCAGGTTTTGTCGACCTGGGTTAAAATGAACCATTAGTATCATAGTATGTACTGCAAAAGTAAACAAACAATCCTAACCAATTTCAGAGATGCATTGAACTGGTACTAAAGTGTTTCTAGACGTGGGTTACGTAAAAATAAACTTGGTGAGTGTGTAAAGAATAAAATGCCTAGCAAGAAAATGGTGATTACCTTTTCAGGATGAAGGACCGGTCAAAATATGTCATGGGTTGTGCTTTAGGAATAAGCTCTGTCCTCAGTTGCCTTATCCTCTCTTGCTCCTCTAACTCGTCTTGCCTCTGCCACTTCAGTCTTTGTTGCTTACCGAACTCGTTCCACTCCAGCACTAAGTTGTCATAGAAAAAAACGATTAAATTGATTAGTATCAGTTGGATCCATTGATATTAGACCTCAGACAGTGTACTAAATAAAATGAGTTTTAAAGAGACTTACACGTTGATCAAATTCAGCACGTTCAAGTGCATGCACATCGCTATGGAGAACAAGGTCTAGCGGCTCAGTTCCTTCTTTGACTGCTGGCTTTATTATGCACTGAGATGGAGATGGAGATGGAGATAGAGAAAGTTAGAGAGTAAAAATATTGTTTTTTTATTGAGACGTAAAAGCAATGGATTTTCCTTCGCGGTCCAAAGAAACTTTAGGCAATCGTTTCAATAGAACTTTATGTCGATTTTCCTATAAGCTACTGTCATGACAACATTCTTACGTTGCAATTTACCAAACATCTAAAAGGTTAATAAAACAAACCTCAGGCTCATATGTAGTCCATGGCAATCCTTGTGCAATAGGGATACGCTTCTTCTCTTGCTCCAGTAGCATTTCCCGCACCTTTTGGGCCAACTGCTGTTCCTTAAACCTTCCCCTTTGCTGCCATAAGGGACAAAGTGATTGATTTTCACAATGTATGTTACAGTAGCAGGTATCGCTTAGGTGCAAACCATACAAGATGTATGCTACACATAGTCGTATGTATAAAAATAAATTGTACCATTTGTTTAACTTTCTGATGTAAAGCACTTGACTACCAAAAATTCAAAACTAACGAGCGGTCGAGCACAACAATACAACATGGAACTTGTGACTGTAACTTGACATGACTTTTGACAACACCGATGATGTGTTAATACCTCAGTCCTAAGCTTGAAGGGATGCGGGCTTGTAACCTTGAGATTTTTGTTCCAGCTGCTCCTTAGAGCCTTCAATGACTACCAGTCAAAGAAAAACATCCATTCACATATGAATATGAGAACATGCAACAACAAGCTCAAGCCCAACTTGAAGCTATAATTATGTAAGGCTTTACAGTTCTTCTGCTCCTGCACCCTCCAGCCGATGTTCTGCTGTCCAAGCCCAATCTAAACAAGTCAAAAACCATGATCAGCACAATGCATTGTGCAAAACATAATTAAAAAAAAATCCTTCCGCTTGTTTGTCGACATCAACCAACCTGTCAGTATTGTCATCAAGTGACGAGTAGAGTCTATTAGGCCCTGCATTAAGGAAATCAGCCGGCATCGGCTGGAGACCCCCATCCTTCATCGAGTTCTCACCCGCACTATCTGCTGCGTAGGAGGTGGTTCTCGATGCCGGCTGCAGGCCCAGGTCACCCTCATCTTTCATAATCGAGTCCTCACCCGCACTATCTTCGTCGGAGGTGATGCCGTAAATGACGAGCAGAATCTCGAAAGCAGCCTGCACCAGATGTTTGACGGCGGAGCAGATGGTGAGCAGGACTCCGTGCGCCGATGCCTTCTTCTTCTTCGCGGAGGCTGCGGAATTGGCGCCCGCGGCCGCCTCGGTCGCCATCCCTAGTGCCTGGAGAGCTCCGCGCGCGTGCTGGATCGTGGTGGCTCTGCTTGTGCGATGGGTGGATTTGGGAGTCGTCGAGATGTTTCGGTGAGAGTAGGGATGGGAGAGCGGGGAAGAGGTGGAGAAGCAGATGTGCAAAGGGGACGTTGGGGGCGTAACGGCTACTCCCTCCAGATTCGCATGCATGCGCAGCCGCCCAGGACCCTGCGCCAAATCGTTCCGTTTTTCTGTTGCTGAAATTTCCGAAAACCTCGCTTGCTGCAGGATTGCCTCGGATCATATGTTTTTCGTAGCTGTAATCTCCGAAATCCTCGCGCGTCCTGCGTGAACTAACCAGGCGTCCTCGCGAAAACTCTAATCGGCAGTAATTTCCATCTAATTTGAATTTGCCGCTCGATGAAATATGGGAGAAAGCCATGGCCGAACCACAAGGACATGTATGCTTTGATCTGAACGAACCGGTTGAAGAAGTTCAGGAGAGCGAAGAGCTGGAGAAGGCGCTGAACAGTGGAGGTTTTTCTGAACAACACAGTAGATTAATGGGAGGAGATCGGTGAAGATGTGTTTGGTTTGAACAATGCAGTGTTCTTGCAGTACAATCAAGAAGGTTGGTTCCATCGATTTTTGGTTTTTTTTATTCTTCTTTGTGTTTCTTTTTTTTTGTTTCCGATGACGACGACGTTAGGCTCTTGCAGTTTTACTACAGGAAGAATCATACCAAGATGAAACTCATGAGCCACCTGAAGGAAAACAAGGTCAAGGACAATTTCTGCCCGATCTCAATGAAGTCCCAGGTAATTTCGTGATCTTTTCTTGCTCTGATTTGCCTTTTTTTTTGCAGTTAGTAGTGTTTGTTATTGTCAGACATTTTTCGAGAATACGTAGGAGAGCTGGGTATCTTTACATTAAGAAGAAATGATAGTTTATTTTACAACACGGGCCATGAATGGCGCGCACACACACTTCCCAGATACATTAGAGGACTATACGGCCCTAGATACAACTCAACATCATCATCCGACCTCGACTAAGCTAAGCGTGGTGATGATTCAGGCCAGCCCAAAGCCGCTAACCATTTGGCTCCGGCCTGTACCCAAAGCTGTCCATCGTTATTGTCAGACATGGGCAGTACATCTGTGGACACACGGAAACCTCTCTTTGGGATCTGAATCTAATCTGCTGAGTTTCTGATCTAATCAACCAAAACTCCAAAAGTCACACCCGTCCATGACTGGGGATCTTAACGGGGACTGTTTATCAATTCATCATTTTTTTTTATTTGTCAAACAATGTACAGTAGGCAATAATTCTGCAACTCATCACAGGCAATCAATTCATCATTTTGTAATCTGTATGCTAGTATACTATGGATCCTGACATTTACACAGAACCTTGACGCATTCTATATGTGCTTGAGTAACACAACAGCTGAGTATGAAATCAGATAGCCAAGCCTTTCAGCTGGAGCTGAGCAGGGTCTTGAACCATTGCACGGAGTTCTTCGGGTATCTCTTGAGGTTGTCCCTGTAGTCCACGAAGTAGAGACCGAATCTCGAGGTGTATCCGGCGGCCCACTCCCAATTGTCCAGCAGCGACCACGCAAAGTACCCACGCACGTCGCAACCGTCCTCCCTGCAACATTATCTCGTCAGACACCAGACATGAATGTAGGAAACTGCAGACTCCTTTTGTGATCATGTCTATGTGAAATAACACAGGAAGAGGCATAGTGATCTTCAGTACTTTATGGAGGCAGCAAGGTTTGTGAGGTAGTCGTTGTGGTACTTGATCCTCTTGCTATCCTTGAGGGCGTCATTGATCGAGGTGAAAGGGTTGTTGCTGTCATCCATTCCTGCATCAGAATTCATCGTGCACTTTTAGAGCACCGATGTAATCCAGCAAGATAAGCCTGTTTTCGTAGCATAGTATATGATCTTACCGTTTTCAGTGATGTAGACCGTTGGGCTATTATACCTCTCCTTGACATAGTTCATCAGCTTCCTCATCCCGCTTGGTACAATGTACAGCCAGATCGAATTGGCCTGCACAACGGCAACACAATTTCACCTTGAACTGATTTGATATGATAATGCTCTTTTCAATGCAAGAATGTGGTTTCTCCAACTCACCCTATCTCCGATTGGTTTCCCATTCTTGTCAAATGCTGTGAAATTGCAAATATATAAGTATCCACTACCATACGATCAGCTATATATACGAAGAATGAAACAAGGCTTTTAGCATGGCTGAGCTGATGTTGGCAGCCTTTTTATAGCTAGCATTTTCAAGTTTGAAGGCTCATTTTTTAGTTGAAATGGACTCGGAAAGGTGATGAAAACTCACGAAGGCTGACGGTTCCGGTGTCGGCCAAGGTATCATTCAGAAGTTTTCCAATGATATTGGTATTGTTATTCCTCGTGTAGAAAGTAGTGTAGTGGTTTATGCCCATAAAGTCCAGAGCCCCCTTGACAAGGGCAGACTCATCTGCTGTGAACTTGGGCAGTCTTTCTGCGACCCGTTTTCTCATAGTCGCCGGGTAATCTCCAAAGAAGAACGGATCCGCAAACCTTCCATACTTAACCGTGTTAGCAATAATGAATCCATGTATAGTTTCAGAAGAATAAGCTTAGTTGTGTTGCTCACCATCCTAGCTGAAACTCTTGTGCCCTTTTGGCAGCTTCAATGTCAATTGTGCTATTTGTCATCGGTTCATACCAGATGACATCAAATGCAATCCCAAGCTGTCCATTCTGAGTCGCCTAAAATTATTTGATGGACAAGAGATAAAACTGATTTGTTAGCTTATTAGTGCAACAGTAGACTGGAACTATGAAATAGACAACAACTTACATCAAACAGTACAGAAAAAGAAGTGCTCACCTTGTATTTGCTCCTATAGATGTCTGCAACGGTGGCATGAGCTAGGATGAAGTTGTGAGCGACGATGTAGGGTTCAGTGCCAGAATTCCCTGACTTGCAGTACAGATGGAGCAGCACCGAACAACGCCCTGGCGCGTGAAGCCCAGCATCATAACCCTGAACGGCAACAGTGTGCGGCTCGTTGATCGTGATCCAGTGCTTCACACGATCCCCAAACTCCTTGAAGCATATCTCAGCGTAGGCCGCAAAATCGTTACTGTTTTTTAGCATGGAAATGGTTAATAATTATGCTATGTGTGATGAATTAAGTTATGTGAAGTATGCTGCTAGAGTGACAGGGTTCAAGGGACTCACACTATCTGCCTGTCCAGCCATCCGTTGTACCTGTCTTCCAGGGCCTGCGGGAGGTCCCAGTGATAGAGGGTTACGTATGGCTGAATTCCTGAAAAATATTCCAAATGTAAGCAGTTCAGACCATTTGTTTTGACTCTGTACTGCATGTTTTGTTTCAGTGGCTTCCTACTTCCCCTTCACCTTTTGATAGCAGTGCATTGATCACTTTGTTGTAGTGGTCGATGCCAGCCTGATTGACTTGCCCGGTGCCATCTGAAGGAACAAGAACAGTTCAAGGCCAAAATGAGTACAACAATAGTAACTGACGATAACTGAAACTGTTCATACGAAAGAAATTGACATATAACATGGAGCATTGCTATTCTGGTTTCAGATCACATACTTGGCAAAATCCTGGACCAGGCAATCGAGAACCGGTAAGCATCCATTCCCATGTCTGCCATGAGCTGTACATCCTCCTGAAAAATAAAAGTCCCAAAACGTCATACAAATCATACTCTACTGTATGTCATAAATATAATGCGGCTCATATATGTATATGTCAATCTGGAGAGAACTGCCAACCTGAAAACGGTGGTATTGATCGACTGCTACATCGGCGTTGCTGAAGTCGGAAATCTTGCCTGCAAATTAGGAGGGAAAATTGTGTTCAAGTTCTGGAACTTTTACATTTACCACTAGAACTGTCACTACAGTCTACAAGTCTGAAGATTGCCAACGGCCAAATGCTGAATCCTTGCAATTCCAACCCACTGTTTTAGGTAGGATAATTGACCATGTCAAAAGCATACGCATTTCGCTCATTCCTCCCAACAAGGCAATAATAACTGGATCAAGGATGGACCATGCACTCATTGCAAATGATGACACGATTTAGGTTGGACATATCACCTCACACGAGCACAAACTGCCGTTCTTGTTTGCTGCATGATGCATCCAACTTCTTCAGCAAAAGGGAACAAAAGTGACGTGGGCCAAGTCAAGCATTGTTGGCCTATCTGGCACGTATCCTTCAGAAATGGAATGGATATTGTGAACCACGGTAATGGCGTCTAGCTAGTGGAGCTGCCAAGGCGTGCAGCCATGGCGAATGCAGCTGAATATCCTAACAATGAAGACTGAAATCCTACTGTGCAAAGCAGCTTTGCTTTTCAGCAACTGTGCAGAAAAGGATGGTGCTGGAATGGAGCTAGCACAAAGTGTACTGGTTTTTGCGCCTTGCAAGTTTCTGGGACTCTTAACTTTCGAAGTCCACTCCAAGTGGGCCGCTTATCTGCCACGTGTCACTTGTTCTAAAGCGTGTGTAGCTGTCGCTCCCCCCCCCCCCCCCCCGATCGAATGGAATGTCTTGTTCGTTGGACGGCGGACCGATCCAGAACTGATCCTGGCCCGATTGGTACGAAAAAGAAGAGCCGTGCGTTTGAGTAGCTATTAGCTAGAGAGGAAACGTAGCATGACATACCGAAAGTGTGCGCAAACGTGTCCCAGATCGTCTGCCCTCTGCCATCCACCTTCACGGCTCCCTCGTACTACAAAAAGGAAAACAAAAACATTGTGTCAGTGTAATGCCCCGTGAAATTTGACCAATAAAAGAAATCACCAAACAAGCCAGATGGATTATTCGTCACACGCTTTAGCTTCTCTTTCATGGACGAAAGAATAAACACAGACCCAAAAAAAAAAAGTTGAAGCCATGCCAATATGCCATGTCATGCCCATGCATCGCCGTCACTTGGTGGGCAGGGGCCGGCCAATGGGCAAACGGGTCAGAGTCTGAGACTCCGAGGCCGCCTCCAACGCGCCGCGCGCGGGATGGCGGGATCAGCCCGTTCCGTCGGCGCGTGGCAGGCGACGACCTCGACGACGCAAACGGACACGGCACGTGAGGGCTCGGGGCTTGGACCGTTTCCGCATAAACTTCCACGACCCAACAACAGCGCCGCGCGCCTGTGGTCGTGATCGTGTCGTGTGCCAGATATAACACAGGTCAATCTGATGCGTGGTTGCTGGCTTGCTGCACGCAGGGTTGATCGAATCGGATGATCATTGTAGCAAGGGTTGTTGCAAATCAGCGCCATGTATGTGATGTGCAGGGTGCAGTCCGATCATCCGATGACACTGGCAGACTAGGTTTGTTTGGGGGCACACTGCCTGCATAAGCACTCTGAAAGTCTGAAGTGAAGATACTAATGTTTTATTGTTTTTTAAGCTCATCGGCGTCCTTGGTAGTTGGCCGTGTACGTGGGTGCGTGCTGAGAGTTACGTTTGGGGTGGATGAAAAAGGCCGCAGGATATACAGGAGTACTACTTGTATTATGTTGAAAAGACCACGAAGAAGGATCCAAAGTGGCACTGTCCAAAGGTAGCAGATGGGCAAACCCAAGGTCACAAGACAAGAATAGTATTGTACATCTCTGCGAGAAGCCGAGAAGGCAAGGGGAAGAAGAACCCACTCGGAAAGAAAGAAAAGCGCGGCCTTTTGGCTTTTGTACGATTCCAGTCCCACATGAGTACATGACCCGGCTGCCCTTCTTCGTCCTCCTTCCACAGTCCTCTCGGAGCAAGCTACAGTAGTACAATTCATATCCCCTTTGATTTTTATTTTTTTTAGCAGCAATTTGTTTTTCCAGGCTTCCAGCAATATCATTAATATTTGGGATATGATAGATTTCCTTTCTGTTAAAGAACAGCTAAAGAGCAAAAAGGATTTGATCGACAAGTGCACTACTGCACAGGTCCATCCAAGAGACAGGAGCTTAGAAAAATTTGAGAGGTGAATTGTAACGGCCATTCTAGAGATGGAACATCTATCTAGGAAGTATTAGGGAGAGATGACGGGAGAAACAAACCACCACGAACCTGGTAGGCGGCTGCGGCGGTGCCGAAGACGAAGCCGTTGGGGAAGCTCCCCCGCGTGAGCTGCCCTCCTCCTCCTCCCCCGCCCTGCGCAATGCACCGACCCGGCAGCCACACGAAGACGACGACGACCAGCAGCAGCAGCGGCAGCATCGCGCGTTGCCCTGGCGGCCCACTCTTTATCCTCCCCATGGGCGGCGCACGCGCGTAGAGAGAGAGAGAGACGCCGAGGTGGGCTCCAAAGGAAAGAGGAACTGCCTGTGCCTGCCGGCCGAGTGGATGTGCGTAGGGGTGTGTCTGTTACTCTGTGTGCCAAGAGCGTGATGGCCCGAGTGGTATTTGTAGGAAAGATAAAGCAATGGAGCATGCACCCAGCACCCCCCACCCCACTAATGACTAACCACGAATTCATTACGTTCAAAAAAAAACCACGAAATCACAGGGAGGTTGACCAGTGGGCCAGCTCAGTCAGCCAGCTTTGATTGCTTGCTTCAAGGGGTGGAGCTATTTCGATGAAGTTAGTTTGTTGGCAAGAGAAGAGTGGCACACTGCCGGGTTTTTGTTTCTTTTTCCCTGTTAATGTTCAGGACTCAGTGCCACAGGTGGCTATCCTTGCCTATATCCATCTATCTATTAGTAGTATACAACAGAGTTAAAATGAGCCACTACGTTAAACAAATTCCCATATTAATCTGACAAAAGAGAAATGTCTTTTCAACCATCACTTCATAAATAATCTGGAAAGCAAATCGAGAGTCCATGTAAAATATATCTGAATTATTTAGGAAGTAAAATAGTTGGACAGTGTAGAAAATATAAATAATAAACATAGAGCATTAATCAAAATACTCATATAATTAGTTTTAAATAGCTAAAAATTAATGTCTCACTTCATATAGCACATAAGGTACAAATGGATAATACACAATTCAATTAGAATAAATTTATTTTAAAAAAATAGATAAAAAAACTAGCTATCACACTATTTACATGAGTCATCTGGCTATTTTATTTTTTTATATTACTACAAGTCTACAACAGATGAAAAAAAACCACCAGGTTAGCCGAGAGGGCTAAGAAATTCTCATGTTAATCGGAAAAAAGAAGAACTTAGACCGCTAGAATTTTACAAAGATCTAACGGTCTATAGTAGCCCTAAGAGTATATGTCCAGTACATAAACTAGTCTAAAGAGTCAATATCTACGCCTAGCAATAGACAAACTAGGCGACAGGACTAATAAACATATCACATTAATAAAAAATAGTCATTATCCAATATGAATAATAAATATACCATCTTAATAATAGATAGAGATCACCTTATATACAACTAATAATTATTTGTGAAGATCTAACTACAGAGCAAGCCAAAGAATCCATGCCCAATTAGACTAATAAATACACCATTTAAATAAAAAACATCTCTGATCGACAATAAATAGTCCATATTGAAAACAATTAATATATATAGCTTCATTTGAGAAAAAAAGGTTAATTATAGATGATTTGGGATGTGAAATATTTAAATAACTAGTGGAAAGCTCGTGAACTTTCGATACCTCGGTAAAAGTTGTCATGCCGAGAGTTTGTATTCTCTACCCTTTACCTTTCGCATTTAATATTGCACTACCTTCCACTTTTACCTTTCCTGAACTTGACATGACAGTATAAGATTGACATATGGTGCAAAACTTTAAAGTGGTAGAGGTAGGAACACATAGAAAAACATAGAGCATATCTAGATATAATTTGAGATAGTTTTTTATATGTGATATTGGAACCTTAGTTTTTAAAACACCTAATTCAACCTCCCTCTTAAACATCTTGATCCTTTCGATCCGTTGTGTCCTGACCTAGCTGCACGCATTGTTGAGGCATCATGAGCTACTTTGTGATTTGAACCTTTAATTTCCTGAATTTGACATACTGGCAACAAATGGATTATCTTCATCCCTGAATTTGACATGATCCAATCCAATGCTGGAAAACATAGAACAGGTCCAATCCATGGAAACGCTACCAAGTAGAGTAGCAATTCAGGACCTCATCATTTCCGATCGCTGAGCCCACAGATTTGGCATGTGTTTACTAATCATACGCGGAAGATGATGACAGCAATGGGCAATGGATGCAATGAATACGCGACCCTGAGATCCCAAGTACCACTGATCTGATTGTTTCTGCTTTCCTGTGCGCACCCAGCACTCTGTTATACAGAAACAGCTGCACGCATGGTTACGAACAACGTGCCGAGGCCCAATAGCAATATGGAAGCTCCGATAAGCTTATAAATCTTGTGTTCTCAAGTAGGAGCACTTGATTACAAACCTAATTTAAATAATATGAAAAGCAAATTGAGAGTGTATATAAAAATATAATTTAAATAATTTAGAAAGCAAATTGAAAGTCTATATAAAATATAATTCAAATTACATAGGAAGTAAAATAGTTAGAGGGCCCATACAAAATATAATTAATAAATACTACATCTAAAGCATTTAAGAAAATTATTTATATAATCGGTTTTAAATAACATATAATACAATGTTAGGAAATGGATAATACACAAATCAATCAAACTAAATTTATGAAAAAACTAGTTACTCGCGCTATTTGCGCCGGTCATCTGTCTAGTTATTAATTGCTAACACGAATCGGTTGTTAGTAGGGAATTTCATTGCCCAATGCTGATCATTAGGCATTGACTGATAACTTTTCTGTGGCAGAAGCGTGAAGCCCTAAAAAAAATGTGTAGAAGGGTGAATAACAGGTAGGAGGACTAGATTGGGGTTGGAATTTCCTCGGGGAAAAAAAGATTGAGGTTGGAATTGTTTATAGGTTCGAATAGAGCTGTTTTTTTTTTCTTTCTGAAAAGAATCATGTGCAGAAGCGTCTGTTGCACCTATGAATTCAATGCTTGCTTGTCGTCTGTGTTCATCTCTGTGCCAAGACCAGCAACAGCAAACCTAACTACTAGTTCAATCGGTAAGCAAACTGTCGAGATCTTGCAGGCACACAATTCACTTTCCCCGAACGCCAGCAGTGACGATGTAAAGAAGAGTAAACCTAAAGATCAACAGATCTGTGGTGAAAAGTTTCTGCAGCTGAACTATATCAGGCAAGTAAATGCACGTTTGTGTTCCCATAAATAAGGACTGACGCGATTATCCTTTTCCTCACACCACGCAAGTTAAGAGATGTGCTGTTCCAGTCTAGTAAGCTACTATGGTGAAAACAACAACCACCTTGCATCATTTTACCGTACCTGCTGAATGTTCCAGTCTTTTATTGGCATTGCCGATCGATCAGACCAATTAAGCTTGCTTGCTCATCCTGCTCGTCCCCAATCACACATGACTCCATTTGCCGAAAACAAATGCGCACTTGGCATCCAGCATTCCTTGCACGGATCATCGACTGCAGATCGAGACACGCTACCATAATCTAGCGGCAGCGTTGTTCTTGCGTTCTCTCGACATCTATGTGGGGATATCGATCCTATCGGCCTATCTCGAGCGGCTATCCATCTTCGTCTTGTTTCGTGCCTCCACACCAGCTGTCCAACCGACCTGACTGCCCTAATGACAATTGACAGAAGCGGGGAAGCATAGAGAATTAAGTGACTGCTCGTCTGCTTTGCAGTAGTCTGAACATACAGAAGTCAACTGCTGCTGCAATTCTGTATTTACGTACGTACGCTCCCACACTACAGTTCAGAGTTAAGAGTCTTCAGAAGTCAGAGAACGATCCGCAGCGTATTCGTTCTATCCAGCACCAAATCCAGCCGAGAAGCCGTCGCCGATCTCCCTGACTCCCTCTTCATTCGTCCTCCTTCGTCTAACACTCCAACGCCTTCGTACACACGGCGACGGCGACGTCGTCGTCGGCCGTTTCCGTCCTCTTCAGACGCAGGAGACGACAGGATTCCACCGGCGGGGCAAAGGGCACCGTTAGTATTCTACTCTGCTATGCAGCTCGCAGGTGCCACCTAATTCAGACGACGTCCGTGTTCTTGCTTGGACGTGTGAAATCAGATTTGGTTCGACAGCGCGTGCCATCCAGGCTCCAAGCTCGGATTCGGCGCATGGCATGGTGTGTGTGTGTATGAACGGCAGCCTTGTCCTCGTTTGGGCGTATATGTTCTGCGGCTATCATGTTCTGTTTTGCTTCGGAGATAGACCATCGAGCCCGTTCAGATGCTCACTACTGTATATTCAGCGTGGAGTGATTGGTACGTACCTCCAGTTTTTGTTTTTCTTTCAACAAAAAGGCTGGAAGGTCTCAGCGGGTTGAATAATGTGTTCAATCACCAGTCACCACATGCTAACCCAGTATGTTGAATAATGTGCGTGAGAGCAATCTGTGTGATTTCCCTCGTAAAAGAAAAATCTGTGTGATCCACCACAGCCCTCATTGCTCGGCCCACCTGGGAGGGAGCTGCCGGCCTGGTAGACATGTAAGTCCAGCCCAGCTAGTCAGCAAACTCTCTCTCATTGGCCCGGACTCCAAAATCAGCTTCGTCCAATTTAGGCCATGTTTATAATTTGCAAAAAAAAAAAAAAACAGTGACAACCATCCCATGTTTCTCACGTAACTGGGCGCCAAATTGTTTAGTTGGTAGACGTGGAGAAATATATTATAGTAACTTTTCTAAAAAAACATGTTGTGTGAGTTAGAGAAATAATGAATTTCCAATAAATAACGAGTATAACTCCTCGTTAAACAAGTGTAACTCCTCATTGGCCATGGCCCACGGGGGTAGACTGAGATGCGCCAGTCGTCATCGATGCCCTTGTCCGTCAATCGCTAGTCGACGATATGCACGCGCGGAGCCAAATCCTATCGCGATCACACGTACACCGCGTACGACCAAGGCGGCCGACGAGTCCGATCCTTCGATCCACTCGTCCGGACAACACGATGTTCCACCTGACCATCTCTTACTAGCTCCTTGCAAACATTTTCAACATGCCACCCCTTCCATTACCGAGTGTAACGTTTTCAACATGCCTAATCTGTTTGAGCTCAACATGGAACATGTATGCACTGCAAAAGCAGCTGGAGAAACTCCAAAACATTCCAAGTGGAGCAGAGCAGAACAGAAAGGCCTAAACATCTTGGAAAACTCAAAAAATATTTATTACGGACTCATCTAAAAAACCGAACCTTTAAAAATTTGTTTATCCAGACGTGCCGAAAAGTCCAGGTCATCATCCCCCCCGGACCGCCGTGAAGCGTGTCTTGTGGTCGACGCGACCACACCCTTTCCGCCACCCCCTCCACGTCACAGGGGCACATCACGGCCGCCCGCTCCAGATCCGACGGCCCGCGACGCCATCCGAGGCCACGCGGCCCCACATGCAGCGAGTGGCGGCTTGTCCGAGCTCCGGCGGCTTCTCTCTCTAAAACCCCGCTGTTCGCGGCTCATCTCTCTCCTCTCCTCCCCCTCTCTTCTCTCTCTCTCTTCCCTCCCTTCGTCCTCGCCTAGGGGTTCACGCCGTCGTCAGCGGCTGCGGCGGCGAAGGTTCTTCCCTCCCCCGGCGTCGGCTCGTCGTCGGCCAGGTAATTGAGCCTCCTTCTTCGCCTCCTCTTTACGCCGCTCCTCCAGCGTGGATCTCGAGTCGAGAGGTTTCAGATTCAAGGATGGATGGATCGTAAGATCGCTACGATTCGCGCGGTTCCTGGCTGGTGCGGCTGGGAGGGTCGATACTTGGGTGCTGGAGTCGTGCTTGGTTTTGGGGGCTGGAGATTTTCTGGATTTTGATTCGTGGGATCGATCAGAACCGATGGGACTGGCGATGGTGATTGGTCATGCGGTTTGGAAAGAGTAGGATCGGCTAAAATTACTTGGGATCTGGGCTAATTGGTTAATGACGATCACGTATTTGTCATGGAGTAGCTGAGCGGATGCATGGACCAACTAGCGGTTCAGTTCTACTTCTACATGGTGTTAGATGTGCATGATAGTGATTCTAGATATTTGCAGATCGTCTCCATCCTTACTGAGCTTTTGTGGCTTGGGTCTAGCCAGCACTTTAGCTTTCAGTTAAATATTGATGCCGAAGAAGAATTTTGTTTTGCACGTTTGATTCTGATGCAAACTGAGCATGCTGTTGTTCGACTGCAAATCAATGTAATTGATCACAGGATCCTACCTGAATCTTAGAAAATAAAGATATATGGTGATTTGTGGTTCTATTTAGTTTTGTGCTTACTGCATATCTTCATCTGTATATAAAGGATTTTCTAGAGTCAGTAGGATTATTTATGTGCTGATCAAAACTGGTACGGCTCCACTTGCGATAGAATAGACTGTTTGGCGCTACATCATTGTACCATGCAGAGTTTTCATGTGCATTATACAAAACATTGACCATTTTTCGTTTCCTGGTCACAGGAAGATGGCTGGTGGCTTTAGAGTACTGCATCTGGTCAGGCCCTTTCTGGCTTTCTTGCCAGAGGTGCAGAGCGCGGATAGGAAAATACCATTCAGAGAAAAAGTGATCTACACTGTTATTTCTCTCTTCATTTTTCTGGTGTGCAGCCAGCTCCCACTCTATGGCATCCATTCGACTACTGGAGCTGATCCTTTCTACTGGATGCGTGTTATCCTTGCATCAAACCGTGGTACTGTGATGGAGTTGGGTATTACTCCGATTGTCACATCTGGGATGGTAATGCAACTTCTTGTGGGATCAAAGATCATTGAGGTTGACAACAGTGTTCGGGAGGATCGTGCTCTGCTGTAAGTACTAGGTTTATTATATCTTATTACTAAAAATAGCAGGAACTTCAATTTATTATTGTTCCAAAAGTTAGTGTTTTTTTTATTCGTAGACTCAGTTCATATGCAACTTTCCTCTATCCACCGAACTGCCAAATAAAATTGTGAATCCCGCTTATTTGTACTTATATCCTGCAATTGTATTGTGATGCAAATTTTACATGTTTACTCAGCAATGGTGCGCAAAAGTTGCTTGGCATCCTGATTGCTATTGGTGAAGCCGTGGCATATGTTCTGTCTGGAATGTATGGCAGCGTAAGCCAACTTGGAACGGGGAATGCTATTCTGATTATACTTCAGCTTTTCTTTGCTGGCATCATCGTCATCTGTTTGGATGAACTTCTCCAGAAAGGTTATGGTTTGGGATCTGGCATTTCTCTGTTCATTGCTACCAACATCTGGTAAGCATGTCAGATTCATTTCTTTTGTTGATGTGCTATTCTGTTACACTTTGGCTTATGTTAAGATTGCTATCTTGTAGTGAGAATATCATCTGGAAGGCATTTAGCCCCACAACAATCAACAGTGGCCGCGGTGCTGAATTCGAAGGGGCTGTCATTGCATTGTTCCATCTGTTGATTACGAGAACTGATAAAGTCCGTGCTCTTCGTGAGGCTTTCTACCGCCAGAACCTTCCAAATGTGACCAATCTGCTTGCTACTGTCTTGGTGTTCCTTATAGTTATCTATTTCCAAGGCTTCCGTGTTGTGCTTCCAGTGAGATCAAAGAATGCCCGTGGACAGCAAGGCTCATATCCAATTAAGCTGTTCTACACCTCAAACATGCCCATCATTCTGCACTCTGCACTGATTACCAACCTCTATTTCATATCCCAGGTACAAGCCTCAAATCTAGTGCTGTAGTAAACTAAATCTTCCGAGTGTGTGCCTGTGTGCAAGTACTAACATATTTTATTGCCATCACAGCTTCTCTACAGGAAGTATAGTGGAAATTTCCTTGTTAACCTTCTTGGGAAATGGAAGGAATCTGAGTACTCTGGTCATTCTGTTCCTGTTGGTGGTCTTGCTTATTATGTAACTGCCCCATCAAGGTAAAAAGCTAGTTCCTTTGATGCAAAGTCCTTGCATGTGTTTACAGTTTCTCCTACTGTTGACATACTTGGTTATTCTTCCAACTGACCATAGCATTTTGGAATGCAGTTTGGCTGATGTCCTTGCAAATCCGTTCCATGCCCTATTTTATGTGGTCTTCATGCTGTCGGCTTGTGCACTGTTCTCAAAGACATGGATTGAAGTTTCTGGTTCATCAGCAAAAGATGTTGCTAAGCAGCTCAAGGTAAAATGACTCATACGTGTATTTTCATTATCTAATAGTTCATATTCCAGACTGAGGGTATATTACTGTAAGTCATTTATGATTGAGAAGTCCTGGAGTCTAGTATGTCAATGAGCAGTTTAATAGTAGCATATTAGCATCTCTATCAACAGTGCATGTGCATTTTATTTTTGTGGTGTCAGGTCTGTACGTGTTTAGGTCTTTAATCCTGTGTGTGTGAAGCCTGAGATGGAAAATGTTCTTGTTTGAGTGTTGAGTCGACTACACTGCTCTCACTAATGTCTTAAAAAAGTCATGCTAGTATTCAGTGGCGGAGCTAGGATTGAACACAAGGAGGGGCCATTTTGCTACAGTAATCACTGCAACTTTAACTATCTGATGCTCATCTAAAGATTTCAGAATTAAAGTATGCTCATTAGATGGGTTTAAGTACGTGGGGGGAGTGAACTAGTTGGATGAATCAAATATTATCTCTCTTTCACTTTTTATTAGATGGGTTAAAGTATGCTCATTAGAGAAACATTAGATATCTAGTGTGGTTAGCATGGAGGAAGGGGGGGCCATGGCCCACCTTGGCCAACACACAGCTCCGCCAGTGCTAGTATTCACATGCCATACGAAAGGACAAGCAGATCCGTGATTACACTTTCAGAGAACTATTATTCTCTATCTCTGAAACTTTGGATCTGTTTGTCCTGTCATTTGCTGGGGGGTGGGGTATAATTTTCTATCATTTCTAGCTGTGATATGGAGCAGACTTTTGAATCTGCTGGTCTACTGATTATACGTTCTAAGAATGCAAATCTATTATGCAACTGCTACATGCAATGTCCTGACACTGAAAAATTCAACAGGAGCAACAAATGGTGATGCCAGGCCACCGTGAGTCCAACTTGCAGAAGGAACTGAACCGATACATCCCAACTGCTGCTGCATTTGGTGGAGTATGCATTGGTGCATTGACTGTCCTAGCTGATTTCATGGGTGCGATTGGTTCAGGAACTGGAATACTTCTCGCTGTGACGATTATATACCAATACTTCGAGACCTTTGAGAAGGAAAGGGCGACAGAGCTTGGTTTCTTTGGTTTTTGATCAGTAGCTGTGGAACCGTGTTTTGGCTATGGCTGAATCCTCTTGTAAGTCGCGGTACTGCTTGGCCAGCGGTTATGGTTGTAACTTCAGGCAGCGTTCTGTTTAGGTTTCCTTCTTGGGTCGCAATAACAGTCATGTAGCAGAATCTGCGTGCGTTTTCAGTTCGATGTGGTGGCATGTGCATTTTGTCTAACAGGCATACTAATCCATCCTCCATTAGTCCCGTGTCGTCTGCACATGCGATGACAATGGGATTTTTTGCGATCACCTCAGTTACTTTTGAATTGAGCATGTTCTTGTGGTCCTAGTATCTTTCTTTGGTTGTTACTTTTGCGCTCTTGAATCTAGATGCTCACACAAGCAGGTACAAGTGATGGCTGCCGTTCAGATCCGTGATTGTAAGGACTATCTTGATGTATTAGAGACACTCTTACCAGAAACATGATCCAACTCGATCCATCGTCTTTGCCGAGACTAACTCGAAACAAACTGCAAATCTGACCAGGTGGAGTGTCGCTGATTTCTGCAAGTGTCTCATGTGGTCTTTTGGTTACAGCGTCTATACTGATTCACTTAGCCTAGAACCATTTGGAGTCTACGGAGACCAGGTTAGCTATTTGCATGTTAATGGCTTAATCATCTATTATTTTGAGTGTATAAAATAATGAAAATTTTATATTGCAATCGAGCTCTTCATTCATGTGTTAGCCTGAACAATGAATCAGTATGATTTTACCTCAAGTGGTTTGTTACAAATTTGTATTTAAGTAAAACGAAAAATTACATGGAAGCATTAGTTATGTTTCCATGTACTATTTTAACTAAAATAGATATTAAATGTTCTCGTGAAGTGATACTTTATGCAAGCAAAGATTGAATGGATTAGTTGTTATAATTGATGTCTCCAAACAATAAATTAGGATGATCTAAAATGGCTTAAAAATGAAAACTCCATAAGGCATCATTCGGTTAGCTTGGATTGCATTCAGGAATTGTTCCATCGATCGTAGGCTATGAAATTAGACTAGCAACTCAGCTAGGAATCTTTCCGGGCGACGGTTCCTGACTCCTGAGGAACCGAACGGGCCCTAATTAATTTCCAAAATACCTCTGTTTACAACCAAAACCACCTTGTGTATCTTATATTCAGAACTTCATCTAGCTATCTTATGACAGTAATAAACTGGGTAACTTTGGGAAGGGAGAAGATGCTAGGATTGGAATGAAAGGAAACTTGAGGAAGCAGGGACGTAATGCAGACACTCTGGCGCAAATCGTCTAAGAGCAGATTGGATGCAAACAGGAATTTCCCAGTTCCAGTTGACACTAGCGTCTAAGTAGTCTGCCTTTTACATAAACGAGGCCGGCTTTTTCGACCGTAAATGTGTAATTAGTCTCCTTTCCTAGTACACTGCTCTTATGCCATTTTTTTTTTTGCCATTTCCCTGTAGTGTTACTTAGATGATGAGAATGCAATAAAGGTAATTTACACCCTAGGCTTTGTTTTGGTACATATGTATTGGAGGGGAACTGAGGGGAATGAAAGGGATCCTTCCCAATCTCCCATTCCCCTCCAATTCACGTGTATCCAAACAAAGCCTAATTGTACTTCATCTGGTTGGACCTCATTCAACAGCTTCTAGAGTGGCAGACACATATTTTCAGCACAATAACCCACATTTGTGCATATTTAATTTGAGATACTGGCATACTGCATCATAGCTACATGAGATGAGATAACCATACACAGAAGTTTTTTTATCACTAGGAAACCACCACACCTGTTGTTTTTTGTCATTGCTGTTATGGCACACTCTCTCTCCATATGGATCAGAGCTAACACCCAGTCTTTAGGCAGTACTGACATTAGGTCTCCCCAAATCAAGGACCAGACGTTGTATCCTCACTCCTTGAACCGTGGGTAGGCTGCACCTGAAGCTCCTCATCCATTGAACCTGACGTGGTAGTCTTTACCTCCTTGGCCTTTCCATAGAGGTATATGTAAAGTCCACCCAAAATCAGGGAACTGCCCAACACGCTGCCACAAAACAAGTAAAATGCATCACATATAAATAAATTGTAGTATAAACATTAGAACAACCAGACGATTAAACTATCATCCTTTTAATACCAAATATGTAAGCAAAACTACAAATTGGATATCAACATCCAGACTTCTACAAATCGAAGTATATTGTACACTAGCTACATTGTTTACTGACTGTTTCCAAATAGTGACAAACTAAATGCACACTGTCTGCATTTTAAAAGTTTATACCATTAATTGTCGGTGCCTGATTTGGTCGCACCGGCACCAACAAGTGATCGCGGTGCTAACCACTCGTTTTCCCGATGGCGAGAGTGAGAGACGAGGTTTTATCCTAGTTCCGGCCACGGGGCCGTACGTCCAGCAGTGGCGCGATGCACCTGGTTACGTGTTGCTTGTAGTAGGGGTTTACGAGCAAGGTGGGAGAAGGAGATAAGCTCCTAAGTCCCAGGCTATGGTGTGTGGGTGCGTATGAGACTTGTGTTCTCTGCGTGTCTTCGTGCTCTTTTTCTTTCCTTTTGCATGAGCTTCCCTTCCCCTTTTATAGACCAAGGAGGAGGGAACGGATACATGCGTTCGTGTCGTGACGTGGTCGTGGCGCTGACGTCGTTTGGTGCACTGTGCTGCCCATGCCGTGTACCACGCGGGCGGGAATCGCGCCTTCCTACTCCGGCTGACGGCATGGCGACAGTTGACGTAACGTCCTCGAGTGACGGTCCACGGCTTCGAGGGTAGAGGTCTTCGTACGGCCGCCTGGGTCGGGGTTCGGTAGCTTCCTTCGAGGGTTGCTTTCGAGGGTAGTGGCGCATCCGAGGCGGGCGGAGTCAAAGGAGTGGTTGGCACAGTGTTACTGCCAGGTTAGGTTTGCCGTGCGGCGTGGCGCTCAGAAGTCCACTGTGCGATTGGATTTGACCGATGTCTTCTCCGTGGCGTGGGTGGTGACATGACGCAGCGATTTCCCCGCTTTTTGACCGTGGAGGGACGACATCATGTCTTGAAGTGATAGATCGCAGAGCGAGGGCGTCGTTCCCGGCGTGGTGGGCTCGAGCATGGACCGCATGCTCGAGCTAGCCGACCCTCGTACGAGACGGAGATCCCCGCTCGAGGGTAGTTGTAAACCTCGAGCTCGGTTAGGCTCGATCGTCACGGACATCCCTGCTCGAGGGTGGTCGTCTACCTCGAGCGGGATGGGTTCCAAGGAAGGAGTTGTCGTGACGGGCCTTTGCCGGGCTGCAGAGCCAGGCCGACGTCGTCGTAGGCCTTGTTGCTAAGTAGTTTAGGGCCCAAGTTAGGGTACCCCTTTTCCAGGGTCCCGACAGTAGCCCCCGAGCCTTCGCAGGGATGAGGTTTTCATCCTGCGAAGGCTGGAGTTCGCCGAGGCTTTCGAGGCCTTCGTTTCTTCGTGGGTTCCGGGAGTCCGTGGGGGCGCGCTAGCGCACCCGCGGGTGTAGCCCCCGAGGCCTTGGGAGAGTGATTGAAACTCTCTCAAGGTCTCAGCCTGATGCACAGAGCATTTGCTGCTTCCTCAAGTGTGGGTTCGTCCACTGTGACTGAAGTAGGGGGGATTTCGAGCTTTCCACGTGCCTCGAGCCCCTGTTTGAGGGTGCTGAGGAGGAGGCGACCCATGCTTCCCTCGGTGGGATCGAGCCACGGGTGCCTGGTTGAGCTGTTAACGGGTGGTTCGAGCGGACGTCCATACCCCGTTCGATAAGGGTAGGCTCGTGGTCATAGGACACGCCCATAGAAGCCTTTCGCAAAAGTATGCTAGACGGGACTCGACCTCATTCGATAGAGGTTGAGGGCTCGATGCTCCCCCTCGAGGGGTCCCTCGGTCTAGGCACTCTGCCTGGCCTCGAACATAATCGGTTGGTTTCCTCGAGCGTCCGAGCTTCGAGGGTACCGTCGATTATCCCTGACTCGGTTGATCTGAGGCCCTTGTCGAAACCCTTCGTAGGCCCAAGGTTCGAACCCCTGATCAGTAGCACGATGGCTTCTTCAATTCGAGGAAGAAGCCATCGAGCGTTATTCCATGGTCCCGCTCCGCGCGGGGTATCGAGGCTTTCGAGACCTCTTTCCCTCGTATGGGTGCCCTCGAGCTTTCGGGCTTCGAGGTTCCTTCTTCGAGGGTGGGCGTCTTGAATGCGCCCTCGTTCTGCGCGAGTCATGATGACCCGCGGCGAAAACTTCGCGGTTTCGTGCGATTGTGGGAGAAGTGGGAGAAGTGGGCGCGCTTTCTCGGGTGAGGCGTACGGGCGCAGTTTGACACGACCGCACGTCTGCCGCGCCAGACTCCTCGAAATTTACGGCGTAGTTACTCGATTGCGCGGTTGACGCGGCCCGTGCCGTTACGTCTGCCGGGGCAGGCCTGGCTGTCAGTCTAGGGACTGTCGTGTCAAGGCTGGAGTCCTGCCGTGCTTAGCTCCGCGGGGGGAGTATAAATAGCACGGCAGTGTCCATGCCAAGGGTACGCTGTCCTTTGCGTTTTCGCCTTAGCCTTCAGTTCCCTTTGCCCTAACTTTCGCCTTCGTCTTCTTCCTTCGTCCGAGCTCTCCCTCCTCCGTCATGGCCCAGTTCGCCGATCCCGCGCCATGGAAGCCGTCCAACGCCACCAAGCATTGTTTGGACAGCTTGGTGGAGGTCGGGGTGCTGCCGCCCAACGTCGACGGCGAGCCGCCCGTCTGGATCTCGCCGGGGGCCGCTACGGAGCCTGATCCGCCGAGGGGCTACGTCGTCAGCTTCGCTCGTTTCCATGAGCGGGGCTTTGGAGTTCCGGTGGGGAGGTTCATGCGAGCGTTGTGCTTCCACTACAAGGTGGAGCTGCACAACTTCTCGCCGAACGCGATCTCGCAGGCGGCGGTCTTCGTTGCCATCTGCGAGGGTTATCTGGGCATCGAGGCCCATTGGGACCTTTGGTGCCACCTCTTCATCGGCGAGCTTTTCTTGGAGTACGTCTCCAAGGGGGTTCGTCGCCCTGCTCGCGCCGGCCTGGTGCTCCAAGTTCGGAAGGGGCGCAAAGACCTCTATATCCCGAGCTCCATGGTTTCCAACAACCAGGACTGGGATAAGGGATGGTTCTACCTCCGCAATGACGGAGGACATCTGCCGCCCTACACCGGCCTGCTACTGACGGAGAAGCAGCCCGACTGGCACTTCGGCGTGTCGCCGCCGTCGCGGAAGAAGAAGCTCGACCCACTGGTGGACGCGCTCCAGCGGCTTTCGAGGCTCGGCCTCACCGCTGGCGGGGTCATCGCCAACTTCCACCGGCGGCGGGTGCTTCCCCTTATGCGGCGGAGGCTCTCGTTGTACGAGATGACTCCCGATGCCGACCTCACCGGCACGGTGATGGCGGCGGAGCCGTTGCCCGCCGCCGCCGCCGTGCAGCGGGCGCGGCGGGCCGTCGACAAGTTGCCCGACGACCCGTGGACGGTGCCGATGCGGCCTGAGGACGGCTACGTGAGCTTCGTGAGTGACCCTTGATTTTTGCTTTTGCTTTTTTGGTTTTGTTTTTGTGTTTCTGACCCTTCGAATGGTGCCTTGTAGGGCGTATCGCGTGGCCACTACTCCAAGCCTCCCGTCCCCGAGGACAAGGCCGTCAACCGCGCCCTTGCCGAGAAGGCGAAGGAGGCCAAGGCTCGGAGGGAGGCTCGATTGCAGCGGAAGGAGCGGAAGAGGCAGAAGCTCGAGGCGGAGAACCGCGAGCGGGCGAGGCGGGGGCTCTCGCCGCTCCCTGCGCCAGAATCCTCCACGGATCCCGAGGGATCTGATGGAGATGGCGGGGCGAGGAGCCCGTCTCCGTTCGAGCTTCGCATCGGTGGGCCCGCCCCCGCTGCGATGTCTGGGGGTGGTGGCGAGGAGGTCATCGACCTTGGGACACCGCCATCGACTGCGGTGCCCTCCGTCGAGCGTCCGTCGGGGGCGGCCGCGGCTGTTCCCGAGGGAACCCAGGGCCAAGGCGAGGCCCCTCCGTCGACTGCGGGGCCTTCCTTTGAGGGTCCATCGGGGGCAGCACCAGCTGCCCTCGAGGAACCTCGGGGTGGAGGCGAGGCGCCCGAGCGGCCGAGCGCCGTCGAGGAGGCCCCGGCCCGTGGGGCGGAAGCGGAAGTCCCCCAAGTAGAGCCCGTCGACTCTATGAGGGGCGAAGAGGCCTCGAGGGTAACCCCCCAAGGGGAAACCGTCGTCTCCGCGGGAGACGAGGCTTCGAGGACGGCTCCTCAAGGGGAAACCGTCGCGGCCTTGAGGCCAAAACGGAAACTCCCCTTCGTGCGGTAAGTTTTCTTTGTTGCTTGCTTGTCGTTGATGTTTCATTTTTGCCTCTAACCGAGCTTCTTTTCGTGTCACAGTCGCTCTGGGGGGCGGAGCACGCCTTCCCTCGCGCCAACCAAGGCCCTCAAGATCGGGTCTAGCTCGTCGCCGCACCCGTCCTCGCAGCTCCTGGGCCTGACGAACGAAGTCGTGGAGGACTTTGTTACGTTTTTCGACACCCAGGCGGAGCTGCAGGCCCGGCAGCAGCCGCGCGAGGAGGCGCCTCCGGTCCTCGAGGGGCCAAGGCCGCCTCAGCTCCTCGAGGGCGCGGTCGAGCCCCACGTCGAGGCAGCTCGGCCCGAGGAAGCCAACCCCGCGCCTGGGGAGGCTCTTCGCGTCGAGGAGCCGTCTGCGGCGCCCGTGGAGGCGGGCGCCGCGGTGGTCCCTCCGCATGAGGGGGGAGAGAGGTGAACCCATGGCGGCGGGTTCCCCCATCTGACGGAGCTGGCAGAGGCTCTGGGGGTTGGAGCCCCCGTGGCGCAGGGGCACGAGAGTGGCGGGGCCGCGCCATCGACTCTCATCACGGCTCAGCCGGGGCCAGTAGCGGCCTGGTCTTACGAGGCGCATGCCCGTGGAAGCGCGGAGATGTGGCAAGCCCGCAGCGTGCTTCCCCAGCGGTTCGTCGACGAAGCCGTGGCAGAGGAGACTCTGTGGGAGGTCCAGTCGTCACACGGCTTGGACGTTCGCAGGGCGCTGCAGGACATCCTCCGTCTTCACGACGATGCCGGCAAGGTCCACCAGGTACGTCTTGGTGTAAGTGATGTTTTTGCCATGCCTTATTTTTTCGAAGAAGGCTTATCTCTTTTTCTTTTCGCAGGAACTCCGCAAACAGGCGTTCGCGAAGAACGACCAGATTGCGGAGTTATCGCTGGAGCTCCGTCGCTTGTCCGGGGCGCTCGAGGCTCGAGACCGCCAGCTGGACGACCTTCGAGGTGCTCGGGACCAGGCCCTCGCCCAGGGTCGGGAGAAAGGCGAGGTCATCGCTCGCCTCGAAGGCTCGGCCAGCGCCCTCCGCGAGCAGCTCGCGAACCGCAATGACTGGCTGGAGAACGAGCGGGCTGCGCGTCGCGCGGCGGAGCTGGCGGTCGAGGAGGAGCGGCGTCTCGTGGTCGAGGCTCGAGACCGGCTTGAGCAGGACAGACTGCTCGGGCCACGGTGGAGCGGCAGGCGCGAGAGGTGGAGCAGCGGGCCCAGGAGGCGGAGAGGGCCCTCGAGGCTGCTCAGGGACAGGTCGAGGGTAAGCTGATTTGGCTCGAGCTCTGATCCTTTCGTTTTGTTGCTTTTTGGCTGATTCTTGTTGGCGCAGCATTGAAGCAGGCGCTTCAGGCCGAGACCGAGTCGAAGGAGGCCGTGCTGGTGGCGCAGACGGAGACCCATCGTGAGCTCGACGAGCTGGTGCAGGCGGCCTCGGCCGCCTGCAACGAGATTGCTGGTCCCGGCCTGCAGTTTGGGAGCACCCTCGCAAGCCGCGTTCGAGCGCTTGGGGGCCACTTCACTTCGCGCGTGAAGGAAGCCCTTCTGCTCGGAGTTCGGAAGGCGCTTGGAGTGGTTACGACCCACTACCAAGCGGACCTCTCGAAGCTCGCCGCTGGGTACGTCGTCGCCGACAACCTCAACGACGAGGAGGCGGTGGCGGCGATGGACGAGGCCGATGCTGCTGCTGACGGGACGGCGCGAGTGCTTGCCTGCTACTTCGAGGGCGCCCTCTTTCCTGGCGAGGACGGCGGCGGCTGGGACGACCTTGGCGGCGGGGGCGATCCCTGAAAATCTCGGGCCATCAAGCCCGATTGTAAAGAAGTAGATTAGGATTTCGAACTCCTTTTTTGTAAGACTGATTTGCTCGTATCTTACTGAACGTTGTTTATTTTGCTTTAAACGTGATGTTATTTTTATGCGGTGCCTTCGCGACATGCATTAGTCCGATGCTTGTGCCTCGAGGAGAGAGCGTTGCTAGGATCGTTCGTACGTGAATGACTTGGGCGGAGGGAAGTGAGGTGTTGCCGTAGCCTCGAGGCGTAAGCGAACACTCGGCTCAGGCGACCCTGCCCTTGTCCGTTTCACGCCTAGCGTGTCTCTTTCGAGGTTTCGCAAAGGATTTTTCTTTTGAAAAGCGACGATTTTTTCGAGGGTTGGCCCCCATGTAGCCCCCGAGGGAGGGATGGCTCTACCGAGGGTAGAGCCAAACCTCCCTCGAAGCTTGAAAAGAATAAAAGTTCGTTTTATTTTCTTCCAAACTGTGGGGGTAAAAGCATCGACACTTAATTCAAAAGAACTTGCACAAAACTAAAGTATGTACAAAGATTTCGAGGGCCGCGGGGCCACTCTAGGGATAGAAACGACGTAGCTGTTGGATGTTCCAGGCGTTCGTGAGGATTTGCCCGTTCTCGTCAGCTAGCTTGTATGTTCCGGGCTTGAGAACTTCGGCGACGATGTATGGCCCCTCCCACGGGGGTGAGAGCTTGTGCCGCCCTCGGTTGTCCTGTCGAAGTCTCAATATGAGGTCCCCTTTGCAGAGATCTCGGTGCCGGATCCTTCGAGCCTGTTGTCGACGCAGGCTCTGCTGGTACCTTGCCGAGTGGAGTAAAGCCACGTCTCGAGCCTCGTCGACCTGGTCGAGCGAGTCCTCTCGAGCCTGGTAATTTCGCTGCTCTTGGTACGCTCGGAGCCTAGGGGATCCATATTCCAGATCCGTAGGGAGGATGGCCTCTGCCCCAAAGACGAGGAAGTATGGGGAAAACCCTGTTGCTCTGCTTGGGGTCGTTCTCAGACTCCAAATCACCGATGGTAGCTCTCGTACCCACTTGTGTCCAAACTTCTTCAATTTGTTGTGAATTCTGGGCTTTAGGCCTTGTAGAATCATGCCATTGGCGCGTTCTACTTGGCCGTTCGTCTGTGGGTGAGCCACTGCTGACCAATCCACTCGGATGTGGAAATCGTCGCAGAACTTCAAGAACTTTTTTCCCGTGAATTGCGTACCATTGTCGGTGATGATGGAGTTGGGAACCCCGAACCGATGGATTATATCGGTGAAGAAGAGCACCGCCTGCTCAGACTTGATCCTGCTGATGGGTCGAGCCTCGATCCATTTGGAGAATTTGTCGATGGCCACCAGCAGGTGTGTGAAGCCCCCGGGCGCCTTTGCCATTGGCCCGACAAGGTCGAGGCCCCATACGGCAAAAGGCCACGTAATGGGGATGGTCTGCAGCGCCTGAGCAGGTAGGTGCGTCTTGCGCGCGTAGAACTGGCACCCTTCGCAGGTCCGTACCACCTCCGTGGCGTCTGCCACGGCAGTGGGCCAGTAGAAGCCTTGTCGAAAGGCGTTACCCACGAGCATTCGTGGAGCGGCGTGATGCCCGCACACGCCCGCATGAATGTCAAGGATAAGCTCTTTTCCTTCGGGTATCGGGATGCAGCGTTGCAGGACCCCCGAGGCTCCCCGTCGGTATAGCTCCCCCTCGATGATGAGGAACCGTTTAGCTTTCCTCGCTACGCGCCTTGCCTCCGTTCGATCGCTAGGCAAGACGCCTCCGTCGAGCCAGTCGAGGTACAGGCTCCGCCAATCTCGAGGTGCCGAAACCTCGTCAATTTCCATTGCCTCCGCCTCGTCCTCATCTCCCGAGCAGGCTTCGTATCCCATAGGCTCGTCCTCGTCCGCGAAGAGCTCCGCGCTCGTGGGGTCGAGGGCGGACGTTTGAACGTCGGGTGCGGTCGAGGCTTGGGTCGAGGCGGCGAGGGTGATCGAGGGTACGTCGATGTCCTTGGCGAAGACGTTCGGGGGAACGGTGGCCCGCCCCGACGCGATCTTCGCCAATTCATCGGCTTCCTCGTTGTACCTTCGCGCGATGTGGTGGAGCTCGAGGCCGTCGAACTTGTCTTCGAGCTTACGTACCGCCTGGCAGTACGCCGTCATTTTTTCGTCGTGGCAGCTTGATTCCTTCATCACTTGATCGACGACCAGTTGCGAGTCGCCGCGAATGTCGAGGCGCTTAATGCCGAGCTCGAGTGCGATTTTCAAGCCAGCAAGAAGCGCTTCATATTCCGCCATGTTGTTGGACGCAGGGAAATTGAGCCGCACAACGTATCGAACGTGCTCCCCGCGGGGTGAGATGAAGAGTAGGCCGGCGCCAGCGCCGGTCTTCATCACCGACCCATCGAAGTACATTTCCCAGCAGTCGAGGCTGGACTTCGAGGGAGGGAGCTGGGTGTCGGTCCACTCAGCCACGAAGTCAGCCAAAGTCTGGGACTTGATGGCTTTCCTCGGTGCGTAAGTGAGGGTTTCCCCCATCAGCTCCGTCGACCATTTCGAGATTCGCCCAGAGACCTCGCGGTTCTGGATGATTTCGCCCAGCGGAAAGGACGACACGACGGTCACCGGGTGGGCCTCGAAATAGTGTCGCAGCTTGCGTCGAGCCAGCACGATGGCGTAGACCAGCTTCTGGATGTGGGGATACCTCGTTTTGGTCTCAGATAGGACCTCGCTAATGTAGTACACCGGTCGCTGGACTGGCAGAGAGTGTCCTTCCTCGTTCCTTTCTACTACTATGACCGCGCTGACGACTTGAGTCGTTGCTGCGACATAGAGGAGGAGAGGTTCGCCCTCTTTCGGTGAGGTAAGGATCGGCGTGTTTGTTAACGCAGTTTTGAGTCGGTCAAGAGCTTCCTGAGCCTCCGCAGTCCAGGTGAAGTGCTCTGACTTCCTCAAAAGTCGATACAGAGGCAACCCCTTCTCTCCGAGACGAGAGATGAAGCGGCTTAGGGACGCTAGGCACCCCATCACCCTCTGTACGCCCTTCAGGTCACGGATCGGTTCCATCTGTTGGATGGCCGTGACCTTCTCGGGGTTGGGCTCGATGCCTCGTTCGGAGACAATGAAACCCAGGAGCATGCCTCGAGGCACACCGAAGACGCACTTCTCGGGGTTGAGTCTTACTCCGTGCGCCCTGAGGCAGCCAAAGACGACCTCGAGGTCGCGCACCAGGTCGTCCGCCTTCCTGGTTTTTACGACAATGTCGTCGACATACGCTTCTACGATACGACCTATATGATCCCCGAAGACGTGGAGCATACAGCGTTGATACGTGGCCCCGGCGTTTCGAAGGCCGAAGGGTATCGTAACGTAGCAGTACATGGCGAAAGGAGTGATGAAAGAAGTCGCGAGCTGGTCGGACTCCTTCATCTTGATCTGATGGTAGCCGGAATACGCATCAAGGAAACATAAAAGTTCGCATCCCGTCGTGGAATCCACAATTTGGTCTATACGTGGTAAAGGAAATGGGACTTTTGGGCACGCTTTATTCAAGCTGGTGTAGTCTACACACATTCTCCACTTCCCACTTTTCTTTTTTACTAGCACAGGATTTGCTAGCCACTCGGGGTAAAACACTTCCTTGATGAATCCGACCTCCAACAGCTTGCGTACCTCCTCACCGATCGCCCACCGTTTCACTTCGTCGAAACGGCGGAGACGTTGCTTGACCGGCTTGGAGTGGGGGCGGATATCAAGAGAGTGCTCGGCGACCTCCCTCGGAATGCCTGGCATGTCCGAGGGGCTCCACGCGAAGATGTCTGCGTGGGCGCGGAGGCAGTCGACGAGCACCACTTCCTATTTGTCACTGAGGGAAGAGCTGATCCTCAACACCCTGCCGTCGGAGCTATCGGGGTCGAGGGGAACAGTCTTGGTGTCCTCAGTGGGCGCGAAACTCCCCTGCTGCCGTTCGTTGGCATCAGGGAGCGTGTTGACGATCGCTTCCAGATCCGCCACGAGGGTCTCATCGAGGGCAAGAGCCTCTGCGAGCTCGATGCTCTCGATGTCGCACACGTAGGCGTGCTCGACCGTCGGACCGACCGTGATGACTCCGTGAGGCCCTGGCATCTTCATCTTGAGGTAGGTGTAGTTGGGGATGGCCATGAACTTGGCGTAGCATGGCCTTCCCAAGATGGCGTGGTAGGCTCCCTTGAAGCCCACTACCTCGAAGGTGAGTACTTCCTTGCGGAAGTTTCCCGGGGTTCCAAAGCAGACAGGCAGGTCGATCTGCCCGAGGGTTTGGACGCGCTTTCCGGGCGCGACCCCATGGAAGGAGGACTTGTTGGGCCGCAGCTCGTCGGTGCTGATCCCCATAAGCTCCAAAGTTGGAGCGTACAGGATGTTGAGGCTGCTGCCGCCATCCATGAGCACCTTGGAGAAGCGCGTGTTGCCGATGACGGGGTCGACGACGAGAGGATACTGCCCGGGGTTCGGGATATGGTCGGGATGGTCTTCGCGACCGAACGAGATGGTCTCCGATGACCAGTCGAGGTACGAGGGGGTCGCTGGGCGGACCAGCATGACCTCTCGGCGTTCCCTCCTCCGCTGCCGAGGCTTCAAGTTAGCCGCAGGACCTCCCGTGATGAAGAACACGTGTTCCACCTCGGGATATCCGTCGTCATCCTTGGCTCCACCGTCCTTGGGCGGACCGCCATCCTTTCGAGGGATGCGGTTGTAGAACTTCCGCAGCATCTCACACTGCTCGAGGGTGTGAGCGACTGCGGTCTTGTGGTAAGGGCACGACTTCTTGAGGAGGTCGTCGAAAACACCCCCACCACGCGGGGGACCTCGAGGTCCCTTGTGGTTATGGTCGACCGCGAGGGCCTCGTCCTCGACGTCGCCCGTCCCGCGGGGGGCCCGGGGCTTCTTTCCCTTCTTGCCGTGTTTTCGCTTTTTCGAGGGGCCCTTCGCCTTATCGTCCTCCGCGGACGCTTCCTCGGGGCGTTTCCCCTTTTTGTCGTTGAAGATGGCGTTGGCCGCCTCTTCCCCCGAGGCGTACTTCGAGTCTATCTCGAATAGCCGGTTCGCGTCGGGGGGTGGGCTCCTCCCCAACTTGCACACCAAGCTATAGCAGGTGGTGCTTTCGAGGAAAGAGTGGATGATTTGGTGGTCGGAGATGTTGGGGAGCTCGGTGCAGCGCTTGGAGAAGCGCCGGATGAAATCCCTCAACGACTCGCCAGGTTTTTGCCTGCACCCCCGAAGGTCCCACGTGTTTCCGGGGCGCACGTAGGTGCCCTGGAAATTTCCCACGAAGGTCTCGACCAGGTCGTCCCAGTCGCGGATCCGGTTCGGGGGCAGGTGCTCGAGCCATGTCCGCGCGGAATCTGCCAGGTGGAGTGGTAGATTTCGGATGATCATGGCGTCGTCTGTGGCGCCGCCGAGCTGGCACGCTAGACGGTAGTCATTGAGCCATACCCTGGGGTCCGTTTCCCCAGAGTACTTGGTGATGGTTGTAGGCTGTCGGAAACGGGGGGGAATCGGGGCAGTGCGGATGTTGTAGCTGAACACCCGCGTGCCCGCTGGCTCTGGGGCCGTATCCCGGTTCCGCCCTACGTCGTTGCGCCCGCGCTGGTGGGTCCAGGCTCCTTCTCGCCGCCTGATTTCGTTCAGGGTATTGCGAGCGTCGCCATCGTCGTCCGTGCCACGGATGTCCCGGAGGCGTGACCTCGCGGGTTCCCTTGCTGGAAACGTTCGTGTTTCGAGCGCACGTGGTTCGCTGACGTGGCGTCGCGCCGCGTCACGGGGGGAGTTGCCCCGGGATTGCGATCGCGCCCTGCCGTTGGGTCGGGGTGAGCGTACCGAGGATTCCCCTCCTCGTTCGCCCTTCGAGGCTGAGGAGCGTCGAAGGCGGGAGGCCGAGCTCTCAGCATGCTGTCGGGCAGCATGCTCGACCAGCTTTTGAGCCTCGAGGTGCAGTTTTCGCCCTTCGGGGGTGGCTGCCTCCGGCATGGCTCGGAGCAGCGCGGCCGCCGCGATGAGCTTCTGGCTCGTCCTGGGGGCGAGATCGTCGTCTTTGCCCTCAGCGAGGATGCGGGCCTGAGCCACTCGTCCCGCGTGTCGGGCGTCCGTGCCGCGTTCGTCGTCTCGCTTGGCAGGTTCGCGGTCGGAGCGCGCTGGTGGCGAAACGTCACCACTAGCTCGTGGCTGATGGCGCGGATGCCGCTCGTCCTCGGAAGGAGAGTGATCCGATGGGTCCGACGGCTGCGCGCCTGTCAGATCTACGCCATCGTTGTCCCCCTGGCCGTCACCTCCGCCGTCGTCGTCGGACGTTGATCCCTCGCTGAGCTGTCCGTCGTTGATGACGAAACACTCCTTGGTTGGGTCATACTCATCATCGGAATACCCGAAGCAGTAATCCGCCGCTGTTTGAAAGGCAATAAAGGCCTCTGGGTCGCGGAGACCCGAGTAGTCCTAACCAAGGTGTGTACGCGTTAATGCGTGTCTATCATCGGACTCCGTGCGGGGATCACCGGGCAACGGGTCGGCGAAGTCTTCCTCGGAGACGGGGTGGCAACCAGGTTGGTCGCCATACGCACTCATAGTAGTGCGGATGGAGGAGGCGTACGCATCCGCGGAGTTGCGTAGCCCGTAGGGATAGAAATGCGCCGTCGCAGCGCGTGGTGGAGTCATGGGCCCTGGGAGAAAGGGAGCAGCCCTCTCCTGTGACCCTGACCGCAGGGCGTCCCCTTCCCTCGTGGGATGGGGGTTGCCGACGTCGGCGGCGCGCCTCGCGGCGCGTGCTCGTCGTGCACGAGGTCCTGGACGACTCCGTCGTCGTGATGTCGCTGGTTGCTGATGATGAGGCTCCGGTCGGTCGCTTGGATCCTCCTGGAGGATGCGCATGTGGTAATTGTCGCCACATGTTTGGAACCGCAGGCTCCCGAACCGGATCTCCTGCCCCGCTGGGAGCAGATTGCTCTCGCCCAGCGGAGGCCGTCCTTCGCCGGAGTTCGCCATCGGGAATGGGAGTAGCGCAGCGCTGGTCCCCTACCTGGCGCGCCAACTGTCGGTGCCTGATTTGGTCGCACCGGCACCAACAAGTGATCGCGGTGCTAACCACTCGTTTTCCCGATGGCGAGAGTGAGAGACGAGGTTTTATCCTGGTTCCGGCCACGGGGCCGTACGTCCAGCAGTGGCGCGATGCACCTGGTTACGTGTTGCTTGTAGTAGGGATTTACGAGCAAGGTGGGAGAAGGAGATAAGCTCCTAAGTCCCAGGCTATGGTGTGTGGGTGCGTATGAGACTTGTGTTCTCTGCGTGTCTTCGTGCTCTTTTTCTTTCCTTTTGCATGAGCTTCCCTTCCCCTTTTATAGACCAAGGAGGAGGGAACGGATACATGCGTTCGTGTCGTGACGTGGTCGTGGCGCTGACGTCGTTTGGTGCACTGTGCTGCCCATGCCGTGTACCACGCGGGCGGGAATCGCGCCTTCCTACTCCGGCTGACGGCATGGCGACAGTTGACGTAACGTCCTCGAGTGACGGTCCACGGCTTCGAGGGTAGAGGTCTTCGTACGGCCGCCTGGGTCGGGGTTCGGTAGCTTCCTTCGAGGGTTGCTTTCGAGGGTAGTGGCGCATCCAAGGCGGGCGGAGTCAAAGGAGTGGTTGGCACAGTGTTACTGCCAGATTAGGTTTGCCGTGCGGCGTGGCGCTCAGAAGTCCACTGTGCGATTGGATTTGACCGATGTCTTCTCCGTGGCGTGGGTGGTGACATGACGCAGCGATTTCCCCGCTTTTTGACCGTGGAGGGACGACATCATGTCTTGAAGTGATAGATCGCAGAGCGAGGGCGTCGTTCCCGGCGTGGCGGGCTCGAGCATGGACCGCATGCTCGAGCTAGCCGACCCTCGTACGAGACGGAGATCCCCGCTCGAGGGTAGTTGTAAACCTCGAGCTCGGTTAGGCTCGATCGTCACGGACATCCCTGCTCGAGGGTGGTCGTCTACCTCGAGCGGGATGGGTTCCAAGGAAGGAGTTGTCGTGACGGGCCTTTGCCGGGCTGCAGAGCCAGGCCGACGTCGTCGTAGGCCTTGTTGCTAAGTAGTTTAGGGCCCAAGTTAGGGTACCCCTTTTCCAGGGTCCCGACATTAATAAATGTAAAACCATTTAAATTTTGCAAAGGAATTATAGTATTAGAATTTAGACCCACTAGGATTTGGGGGCACGGCTCATTTACAAGGCATCATCATTCAATTGGATTTTATATTTTTTGGTTTCTAGTTGCAACGGCTTATGCCAATTATTCTTTAAACGCCTTTCCTGATAAACTTGAAACCAGTTGAATTCCAAAAATAAGTAAAGAATAAAATGGAACTAAAATATCAACATTTAATGTTTAAATTACACTATTAATTTAGAGAAAAACTTCTATATGGTTCTGTAAGCTGTGTGATGGCAATCAAACTGGTGATGTTTTAATTTCAACAAAAATATCACAACTCTGCCACCTGTTAGTAAGAAAGTTACTAATTCTACTAGAAACTAAGCAAGCTATAAAGCAGTGCAACTTCAAGGATCTACCTTGTATCTATTTACTCACCTCCCAACACTGAAGGTCTCTCCTAGTAACAGCGTTCCTAGAATTATGGTGAAAACTGTAGATAGTGTGCTGAACATTGGAGGATAAACAGGGCCTCGCTTTGCCACAGCATACAGATTCAGCCAATACTTGGCTGCTGTGCCAAGTGCAGCCTGAAGTTCAACATGAAGTAAACTTTTAAATTCGAAACCTCTAGAAGAAATCAAGCAAATGAGTTGAATGTTCAAGTCATCTAAATTATGCTTTGATAGTTCTCAACTATAGGAAGTCTTTACAGCAAGATCCACATGTTTAAACTATTAGCAGTTAACATATAACTATGATATGAACATATATTCTGCATTTCTGCTAGGTTAATAAATGCTGCATTCACTACTTTAATAACCATGTCAAATATTTTGCTTACAAGTTTTTATGTCTAAAATAATGTGAGCATGGATCTATCATGATAGGATTGTGTGGATTTTTTCATGAAAAAAATAATAGAAGTTTGTAGTACATTGTGTCGTGATAATAATATCGCCTGGATCCAAACAAATATGTGGAAAGTGATGACATTTCACAACATCAAAGGATAATTCCTCACAATATTTGTAAACATATCTAAAACTATGTACATAATGGAAAAGACTTGCTGAGTAAACAATGGTGAGTAGTTGAATATTCCATCCTATTTGCCAGGCAATTTTGTCCCTTCGCAGAAATATTCCTATGGCAAAAGTTTGCAGACCTCCGAAGAAGCAGGTCACCACTGAGGACCAATGTTTCCATGGGTATACATCTAGAACTTTCACCTAAAATATTATATTTATGCGTTATCACTAGCCAAATGTTTACATTGTGAACCCAAGAATAATAAGTATAAACACTAATGTTTTTTCCTGGAATACGCATAAACACTAATATTACTAGAACAGGCTGCGCGCTATCGCGCGCCCTCTGAGTGCAACAAAATCACTCCTATTGTAGGCAAGCTGCTTTGAAGGTAGCAGCAATAGTATGGTCAGACAGCAGTAATAGCAGTACAACCACCATTTCAAGAGACGCATGATAAATTAACTAAAACATCAACAATTCAGGTGTCTATCCAGCATGCACTTGAACATTATCATTACACATGCGAGCATCATAGCTACCCTGGCGATCAGCAGTATAGGCGTTTTGTTCGGCATTATATCAGACATTACAACACATCCGAGCACCTTAGTTATCCTATCGATCAGAGGTGTCTATCCGGCATCATAAGCATCCAATATTACAGCATGTCCGATCACCATGATCAAGGATTTAAAATGGACAAGTAGTATCCAAAGCTACCAAACAATGAAGCTGGTAGCTTCGAATACTAACCGAAATGAGAAAAAAACTAACAGCTGATGCCACACGACTTGCAATCACATCCTTTCCAACACACTCAAAAGCTGGCCATATGTGATGGAGGCAAAATGACCATGAGCCCTGCTGCTCATGCGCCCGTGTTTGGGCTGCAAAATCCAACATAATTTTTAGTATAACAGCAGATGCCAGATGGCTAGAGGAATATTTAGATAAAGGAAGATAGACATCAATGCACATCCATATGAAATGCCTCTAATCATGACCAGAAAAGTTCTATATGCACATATACTAATCATAGTAACTAATGCCTGCTGCCCTTGCCTTTGAATAGTTCTATTTTTTTTCAGATATCTTCAGCTAAACTGGTTCAGTTTAATTATTATCAAGCAAAGCTTAACTGGGCAGGTTCCTTGACAGTTCCTTCACAGATGGTGCTTATGGAAGGTGGGAAGTAAATGCTAGTAACAAACCAAATAAAGAAGACACGGACTCACCTAAAAGTGACTATTCTACTGAATAAACCTCTAAGGTAGAAAGGTACTGATTTAGCCCAAGTTCAATCACTGGATGGTATAAAGCAACTACTGATTTAGCCCAAGTTCAATCATCACTGGATGATGTGTAAAAACCAAGAAAAAAGGCACAGAAAAGCACCTGGTGCGATCAGCGGTACCCGAACCACCGCCACTTGCATCATTGCCATCTTTACCTTCATCATCAGTGAAGAGCTTTTTGGAAACCTGTTTTTCAGGGGATGGGCGAGACCTACAAATAAAAACATATACCTCATGTTTAGCAACAACCAAACAAAAGAACCAATAAAGAAGCAATAAATGAGTAATATTCTGTTAACAGAGGTGACCTCTTCTTTGCAGAGCTTTTCTGTGTCTTTGTAGAAGAATCAACAGGCACAACTGAAATGGAAGACAAAGCCTTCTCCTATAGCAAGGAATGCCAAAATTAGCAGTGGTGTAGCCTAAATTAGCATAACAGAAAATAATAAAAACTACTATTGCAGTAAGGAATGTTTAGCCACAGGGAGTAATCACCTTAGCATGAGCAGTGGTCCTCACACTCTGTGGAGTCTCTGGTGGTTCAAGAGCACATATGGATCCCTTAGTTGGTGTGGCGCTAGAGGCAAGGCTGGTTTCAGAAGCAGCAGGCTGGGAGGATACAGCAAAGGCATGGCTTTTCTGAGGGGTGTCCTGAACACTGGTGCCTGCACCTCCTGAAAGCATGAAAGACGACGCCTGGGACCCTTCTGGTGTTTCTGGAATGACAGCACTTCCATCACTAATTTCCCCTATCACTGCATTAACTTGAAAGGTAACATTGCCAGAGTCAATCGTGCTCTCTGTAAAGCTGACACTCCAAATAAATGTCTTTTCAAGCAGGCCTGTAATTTCATCAGGGATAAACCCAACTGGGTTATCAGCAATAAGAGTGTCAGCTGTCTTTTTTGTGAGGCGCTGGGCTTGCCGCCCAAATAGAATGAACTCTGCATCGCCTGTCTCATCCCCAGCAAGGATAGATAATTTGTACCTGCATGGATAGATGAATCAGAAAACCCAACATAATGTAGCATAGTCTAAAGAAGGTGTCTCTAATAAGAGCAAGGAACGGACCTCTGCGTTGGCTTTCCAATGGTAGCACACTTAGGATTAGTGCACCTGTATGAATCACCATGTCGCTTAGTTGTTTTCATACAACTCTTGCACGCATTGTACCACCAGGAACCATCAACTTTCTTTATAGTCACAGTAATCAAGAACTCACTTTTCTGTACAACAGGAGGCAAAAGTAAGGAACAACTCATGAGCAGCACCATACATGCATGTAACGCTGCGATAACAGTACCTTGCATTCAAATGGATTAAGGTTTATGATATCAGAAATTTTCTTATCCACAGGAGCATCTTTCTGGACAGAACGCACCACAGCCTCATCCCAACTAATTGGCTTGTGCACAGCCATCGCACTGCACAAGACAGAGAAAGGCCAATATCAAATTTTATAATAGCATCACAACTTACCAACTATGGTCAGTAATTTGACAGATTTTAACTAAACTGTTGTTGTGGCCTTTTCATTTCCTTCATGTTTAAATCTGTACAACAATTGTTATTTTTTAATTTGTACAGCAGCAGCAGCATGTTTCTGTAACCACCAAAAAGCGGGAGATTTTTTTTGCTAACTACAGAGGATAAACAGCTATCTTTCAATTTTGGTTACCTCTGCATAAGCTTCTTTGCTTCATGGACATCGGGATTTATGTACCACTTGCATGATGCACCACCAGACAGCGACAGACCTCCATAGCTTTTGACAAAAGTACCAACAAAGATCACCACTTGTGGAGAAGTTTGCCCATCACTATGCACTTGCTCCGCTGGGAATGAAGTGGCTCTCTCTTCCCAAAGCACAACATTTAACAGAGCACCACTGTAACACAAATGTACCAAGGGAAGCATATGTTAGCACACAACACAATATATGACAATAAACAGCAACATGCACAAAGGATGCGCAGGACAGAGCTAACCTTGGGACACATATAGTGACAGTCCTCTTCATGTTCTCACTTGATCCTGCAGCTGTTTGTGCTTCCCCAATAGTTGAAATAGCAGTGATGACTCCAATAACATCTATTTAAAGAAGCAACATTGCATCAACTACTGTTATTAAAATGTTGAAGCACCTAGGAGATAGAAATTTCCATTACCTGAGCATAACACTTTACTGCCCACACGTGCCCGTAACTCGTCCATGGAAGCAAGGGAGTAAGTGTACAGGGGAAAAGCAGGGGGGATATCAACGACCTCCTCAATCTTGGTCCACTTAGAAAAGGAAAGCATTAGATCATTTGCAACAGGCTTGTAGTTGTCGCCGGAGTTCTTGACTCGAAAAAGTTGAAGTTGTAGACACCTCCTTCCTTCACGCATTGCTTGAAGTGATCACTGGCAGCAGGGTAGATCTGGGCATGAATGTTGTTGCCCTGTGGAAGAAAATGAAACCAGAACAAATGAGTTACTGCAAAAAAACACATTGCCAATCCAAACTAAGCAACACAACTTTTTTTTGGGTGAATACCCCTACCTCCTCATCAATAAGAACCATATTAGTGTGCAGCAACCTCTTCGCATCATGAGGATGATAGAAGTCCCAAAGCCTCGAGACACGCACGGAAATGCGTTCATTGCAGTTTCCAACCATAAGATGGGGAAGCAGCAGATCTCCCATCTTCAAACATAGGAGAATCATTTAAGCAGTGATAAGCTTATCAATAATATGATCAGATCAGTTTTACCAGCAGTAAAGGGAAGCAAATAATGGAGTATAAACCTTAGACAAAAAAGACAGTTCAAGCAGACCACCCCAGACCAGCCAATCAGCAACAAAAGGAACACAAGTCTTAATAATCAGCCATCATAAAAAATCAACAATAGAAGGCAACACATGTATCAACAATTGACCATCATAAAAAAACAAATAGGACCACAAAAATTATGTACAAAAAGGAGTCATTCCATGTCAGGAGTACTAAGCTGATGCTGCATTAGCAGCATCTAGGACTTCCTGGTACACCACGTTTCGAGTCTGAGATCCACAAGAACCATCATCATTTTCAATCAAAATCCTAAGGCCAGTTCTAGATGTAGCTCTTGAAACTGCAACATAAAGTTGGCCATGTGTAAAAACTGGTTTCTTCAAGTAAATGCCTACGCTTGATAAGGCTTGACCCTGACTCTTATTTATTGTCATTGCATAGCACAATCGCACAGGGAATTGTCTTCTTTGCAGTGTGAAGGGCCATTTTACATCTGTCGTGTTAAGAGCAGTTCTAGGTATGAAGACACATTCGCCAACATTAGAACCAGTAAGTACCACACACTGTAGCAGGCGCTGACCAAGTTCAGTAATAAGTAATCTAGTTCCATTGCATAGGCCCATATTTTGGTTCAGGTTTCGCAAAAGCATCACAGTGGCACCTTTCTTAAGCACAAGTCTATGGGAAGGGAAATTGTTCACTTCAATTGAGTTGAGGAATTCAGTAGGGTAGAGTATATCAAAATCAGGGATCTGTTCAGATGTTTTAGTTATTGTGTCACAGCTTATGTAGTCTACACTATCACCAGGGAGCATTGAGACAACATGTTTATTTATTTCATCAACCGTCACATTATTTGGACATAGTGGCTCGTGAAGCTAGATACCTAGGGTCCTTGTAATTTGATAACAAATCAGGGTAGACCTCAGATATAAGGGCAGCAATCTTATCGCCATCAGTATGAATCAGCAGATCATCAGGAATAGTAACCCATGAGGCCTCTCGTTCTTCCCCCTTTTTTTCGACAGGGGCAGTACCATCGCCAATAGATAAGACCCACTTGCTAAAGTGGTCAAGTTCAGCTCGCTGGTTTCCTTCTAAAGCAGGATTTAAAAGTCTCATGTTCATATGCAGTTTTAGAAGAACCACATGTTGCCATAGCTTAGAGTTCGTAATAGATGCACCAACCACAGCAGATCGTGAACCCTTGCGCACTACAGGTAGAATTTGTCTAAAATCACCACCAAGAATGACAGGCTTGCCCCCAAATGGAAGCAAGACACTGGCAGGGTTGTGTTCAGAAAGGATATCTCTCATAGTTCTATCCAACGCCTCAAAACATCGACGGTGTGTCATCGGTGCCTCGTCCCATATAATGAGAGCAGCCACTTGTATAAGTTCAGCAAGCATAGTACCTCTTTTAACACTACATGTGGCAGTTTCTGTAATGTCGAAAGGTATTTTAAACCTAGAGTGTGCAGTTCGTCCCCTAGGCAGTAGCAGAGATGCTACACCAGAGGAGGCAACAACAAGTACAATCTTCTTTTCAGATCGTAACTTTGCAATCATAGCGTTCCACAAGAAAGTTTTGCCAGTCCCACCATGGCCACACACAAAGAAAAAGCCAGCAGACCCACTAAGAACACGTTCAATGATTGTATCAAACACTTTTGTTTGGTCAGCATTTAATTGTAACACCAATGAAGAAGCATGCATAGACAGCATCAACGGTTCAGGACTAAGCTCATCATTAATTAGCCGGTTATCACTGGAACTGTACTCACTTGTTGTCAGCTTTGGTAAGTTGTAGGTATGTATGTTGCCACCACTATTAGCAAACAAATCTGTTAGTTTCTGTATAAGTAGGTTCATCAGTTGTTCTTGTGGGACAACATAATTTGGGTTCCCAAGAGCATTCTTCAGTCCTTTCTGGATGTCATCGGTAAAGTAAACCCAGTACTTGTCAAATAAAGCACGAACATCACTAATAGAACAGAAAAGAACCACAGTGACAAACAAATGTCTAAGTTGATACGAAGATGCAGATACTATGGCCTCGTCAAACAAAAGGGTCCATTCATTATCGCTCTCAAGCTGTACACTACATTGTTAAAGGTTCTCACATCAGGATAGTTTGTTGCGCCTTTAACTATCATTAGTAGCATTCGCAGGTAATAAAGCTCTCCAGCAGCAGGATGCACATAATACATACGGCCAATCTTGGCACAAGGAGCTCTTTTTCGCCAGCAACGGTCAGAAGCAACCCAGGTCCATTTTTTTGGGAAATCACAATATGACAGATTCCTAGCATCCTCATGTTTTGAATTCGCATCGAACCACGCAGTTAGCATTGTGCTCTTTGCAGCAGGGCTAGAAAGTAGAGCATGCAAGTCAGCCCTGTGGCGGACCACTCCGAAATTATTCCAAGTTAAGTACCTCGGGACCACCAATCGAGTAGTCAGGCACTTAATCCGGAATAAGCTGGAGCGCCGTCGGATTAAACCCGATTAACCACGTTCTTTTCTCGATCGAAACAACAGCACGCCCACACGAAGGTGAGTTCCAGAGATTACAACATTCCACAAATTTAACATACATAAAGGGGAACATAGAGTTATTACAAACCGAGTTTGAAATTAAATCAGAGTTCAAGTCTTGCAGCGGAAATTAAAGTTCATTGCGGCGGAAGAATCTAACGACGATACAAATAACACCGTGCTGAAGCCTGCCACGATGCTACTCCTCCCGATCCTCGGCAGAGGACGGAACCCATTCGATGTGCCAGCCAGGGGGAACCTGGGTAGGCCAAGTCAAAGCATCGACATCCAACGGTGTACCTGTAAATTAATGCCACAAGCAAGGCTGAGTATACTAATACTCAGCAAGGCTTACCCGTCGGGTGAAATCTATATCACCGACACCTAGACAATGAGAGGCTTTTGGCTGGTGGGTTGGTTTGCCAAAAAGCAACTAAAAGTAGGTCCTTGCTTTCAAGTTTTAGCATCATATTCTAGTAAATTTAACCATTCTAGATTAGCATCCTCTCTAAGCATACAAGTGGTGCAATACAATTTAATTCATAGAACAAGTTTAACAATCTCAAAGTTCCACTTGTTACTCAATGTAGCATGGCGGTCAAGCAGTCTCATTAACCGCGAGAAGCGGACAGTTCGAACCGAATTTCTGCTACCTGGCCAGGGGAAACCCAACACACACGGATACTATGCTTGCTATAAAAGGCACAAGCATTTCCCAACCTTTCCCATCGATCCACAATTCGGAACCGGGTCCATTTCCTTAGGATAAAGGTTTACTGCTTCACTCACAGTCTCACGCATATATCCACAAGTGTACGGCAGGGGAAAACAAAGTTTCCAAGGAGAGATGGCTATCGGCCCTAGCTGCTTCAATCTGGTACCGGGCTTACCGACTCCCATATATCGGCATGCATGTGGTACGTTCAAAAACTTGACACACTCATCCACACATTCCGACCTTAAATCAATTATCATACACGGACGGGAGATCTACATCTATCATCCCGCCCGTCAATCCTTATGATTCCAACATAAGTAAAGACAAGCAATTCCTATGTCTCGCGAGTGACAGGAAATCACTCGACTTGTAACGGACCTAAAGCAATGCCCTATCGATCCTTTCATACTAGTATTGCAAGTCATAGGTACTAGGAAATGTGCAGCTAAGGTATTCAATCAACTCCTTGAAACGTAAATGCACAAGCATAGGGAAATTCATAGATGCATAATTTTAAAAGTCAGGTCATGCTCCGGGGCTTGCCTTCTTGCTCAAACTGGGGGTTAGCCTCCGGGTTGGTCGATCCTGCACCGGCACCTTCCTCCGGGACTTCTTCCTCGTCTGCGGGGATGATGTGGTAGTTGCCGTCCGGGATGGCGCCTTCTACATGAGATGCATAGTTTAAGGTGGCTGCCTATTGATTCTAAGATTAAGGCCTCGAAGGCCATATTCACCTAGACATGCTTAAGCATTACTATTCTCTTCACAAAACAGGGTAGAGATGTGGGAAAAGTTTTATTTGACTTCGATGGTGATTGTGTACATATATCAAAGAATTCTATTTACTATTTCACCATTTAGGGTGCTGTTCTGAAATTTGAGAATCTCTTTATTTTACTCTAACTAATAAACAAAAAGGTTTATTCTTTTATATAAATCAATTTCCATCTAGATTGCTTCTCATTTTTGTTTCTCCACTTCTGTCCCTCATTTTTAGCTATAAACTTTATGACAGCTACTGGAGTATAAGAGCTAGGCTCACTCCAAAATTTAGCTAATTCTGAGCTACACATAATTTATTAAAAATATAACAAGCTGCTGCCAGCAGAAATGAAATAAATTCATATAAAATTGAAAATTCATCCATTTCAGGAGATTTTCCTACCAAAGCTAGTCATAAGCATGAGGAGGGCTCTGGCCAAGTGGTGGCTCAAAATAACCCTTGGACAGTCCTCAATAAATTTCTATCCAAAAACACATATTAATTTATTTGCTAGCCTAAACAGAGCAAAAATTAAGTTTTTCATTTTTAACAGGTGTGCTAACAAGTTTTTAGTCCTCTGGAGCAAAATGGTGATTTTTCACTGCGCAGATTATTTTTAATGATTTCTGCACTGCATAAAGACAGGAAACACATTTTAATTCATAACTGGTGCTACAGTTCATATTTTTAGGTCCCCTTTGGACACAAGCTGTCCAAGATCACTACACACAACATATCCAAAGATTAACCCAAGTGGAGCTCTGGATTTGAAATGGTGCACAACTTTCATTTTTCACAGTTTGAATTTTAATTCAGAAACGGTTCATCAAAAGCATACACATGTCTAAAGGAGATTGGAATTTACAATCTCACGAGTCCAGGGAGTATTTTTGTATATTTTTCTGATTTTTTTACGATTTTTAACGGATTTTACAAGATTCGGGAAAATCAAATCTAGGTTTAAGAATCTTTTTACGCAGGGAACCCTAGAACTTTCAAAACCTTTCAAACTAGTCCCTGACTTTTGCACGGAAGACCCCGGGAAAACGAAGACGATGAACTTCGGTCCCTGGGCCCTCGCCGGAGTTGCGCCGGCCAAACTGCGGCGAACTAGGCTCGGAGAAGTGGGGGAAAAGAATCCTGGGCTCACCACGAGTCGGTTGGGGACGGTTTGGAGGCCGGGGATGGTCGGAGTTTCGCCGACGACGATGCAGTGGCGGCGCGGCCGCCGCGGCTTCTACGCCGGTGAGGTCGGGGGCGTTCGTCGAGGTTTGAAGGGTCCTAGAGCACCAGTGGAGCTCGAGGAAGCTAATGGCGTGCTCGGTTGACCTCGGGGACGGCTCGGAGTAGGGTCTCGACGTGCGGGTGCTCCGGCGGCCGAAAATCGCGATTTGGGGGAAATCACGAATTCTCGCCGGAGAAGTGACAATAGCTTGGGGAAAGTGGGGGGATTTGGAGCTGGAGTAGAGGGCTAGCTTCGTGCGGGACGAATTTGGGAATGGTGGAGTGTGGAAGGTGAATTTCTCGGAGAAGCTCGGCTCGGTTTGCGCGTCGCAAGGAAGAAGATGACCGAGCGAGCGCGGGGAAACGGAAATGGCTAAGTGAGCGAGTGAGAGGAGGGGTGCGAGTGCTCGGTGGAGTGCTTGGGCACGCAAGGGAGGCACTGTGCTGCCTTGGGAGCGTGCGCGCGGAGTAAAGGCCGACGCGACGCGCCATTGATGCTCTGGGAGCTAGGGCAGAGCGCGAGCGGCTCGGTCGGCGAGGGAGATCGTTGCGTGCTGCTGTAGGATCGTCTACAGGGCGTGTTGGAGCATAGCGGGACGGTATCGCGGCCTGCAGAGCGCTCAGCGCGGCGCGAGCGCGCGTGCGGCCACAGCGGCGCGCGACCGGCATGATGGCGTCCCGCGGCGCGAGGCGAGGCGAGGCGACGGCGGCGAAGTGATGGCTCGGGAGGGGCGAGACAAGAGCTAGGCGACAAGTGCCAGCGTCCGCCGCGGCTCGGCCAGCTCGGCGCCGCCTGCGCCGCTCGCCGGCCACGTGGCGGCCGAGCTCCGGCCAGCGCAGGGGCGCGCCAGGGCACTGTAGCTTGCCCGTGGAGCTCCGTTTTCAAATTCGAAATTTCTCCAAACATTTGAACTGAACTTGAAAAAGTGTAAAAATAAAAGTTGGAGTTTGGAAGATGGGACACGACTTTCTTTTTGGGGTGAACCTGAAATTCCAAGTTTTTCGAGCTCAAACAACCCAAAAACAAAAAGGTGTCCAGAATGGTAATTTGAGTTTTTGAGGGACTAAACTGCAAAATTTTCAAAACTTCCCAACAGTGACTAGGGTTTATTTGTGATTACAAACAACTTTTATTTTTGGAGATTTTCAAGTTTAGTACAAAAATCTCGAGTTTTCAGTTGGGTGCCAAACAACCCTTGTTTTTGAATTAAAATTGAATTTTTGATGGATTTTTGAATTTCAACCCATAATTCCCTGTTGCATTGATTTTAATTGCACTTTTTAATTATTTTGACATCAGAGATGTCACAGCCTACCCCCCTTAAAAGGAATCTCGTCCCGAGATTCGATTAAACTTAGAGATAAAGAGGGAAAAAGAAATACCTCGGCTTATGAAAGGATGTCGGGGAAATTCTTCCTAAGATAGTCCTCTGTTTCCCATGTGGCTTCGTCTTCGGAGTGATGACTCCACTGAATTTTGTACATTTTCACTCCCTTCCTTCGTGTTTGCCTCTCTTTCTCGTCGAGGATCTTGACAGGATGCTCATCATAAGAGAGATCCGGTTCAACCGAGAGTTCCTCTTGTTCAACAACTTCGGTCGGAACACGAAGACACCTCTTGAGTTGAGAAACATGGAACACATTGTGTACGGCTGAAAGCTTCTCGGGAAGCTTGACTTGATAGGCCACTGGTCCGCATTGTTGAATGATTTCATATGGGCCGATATAACGAGGTGCAAGCTTTCCTTTTAGTCCAAATCTTTGCACACCCTTAGTCGGGGAGACATTAAGATACACGTGATCACCAACTTCAAACTGAAGTGGCTTCCGCCGCTGATCAAAGTAGCTCTTTTGCCGCGACTGGGCGGTCTTCAAATTCTCCCGAATGATCCTAACCTTTTCTTCTGCTTCCTTTACAAGGTCAGGGCCATAAGTATACCTCTCGCCTGCCTGGGACCAACATAACGGGGTCCGACATCTTCTACCATATAAGGCTTTGAAAGGTGCCATTTTAAGACTCGCTTGGTAGCTGTTGTTATAGGAGAATTCGGCCAGAGATAGACATTTCTCCCAATTTTTCCCATAATGAATAACACAAGCTCGAAGCATATCCTCAAGTATTTGATTTATCCTTTCTGTCTGCCCATCGGTCTGTGGGTGATATGCTGAACTACGGATCAGTTTGGTGCCTAGGGACAATTGCAATTGTTCCCAAAAGCGTGCTACGAATGGAGCACCACGATCTGAAATTATCGTCTTGGGTACCCCATGTAGACAAACGATCCGCTCCAAATAAATCTCCGCGTACTTCTTAGCGGTATAAATGGTATTGACCGGAATAAAATGTGCGGTCTTGGTAAGACGATCCACAACTACCCAAATAGAATCGTGCCCCTGAGGGGTTCTGGGAAATCCAACAATGAAATCCATGCTTATATCTTCCCACTTCCATGAGGGAATAGGTAGAGGTTGAAGCGTGCCTGCTACCTTCAAGTGGCTAGCCTTAACCCGCTGGCATGTGTCACATTCCGACACATATGTGGCAATTTCTCGCTTCATCCGAGTCCACCAAAAGTTTTGTTTCAAATCTTGGTACATTTTGGTGCTGCCGGGATGGATAGAAAATTTGGAGAGATGGGCCTCATCCATAATCTTCCTCCGGAGTTCCGTGTTTTTAGGCACCACGAGGCGATGTCCAAACCACATCACTCCCTGCCCATCTAACCGGAAACACTTGTACTTCTCTTTCACCTTCTCCTTAGACAATTTCCTTTTAAGGATTTTAATGCTCGCGTCATTTAATTGGGCTACAACAATCTGATCGTGCAAGGTTGGTTCAACTGCAACATGGTTGAAGTACCCGTGCGGAACAATCTCTAAATTGAGCTTTGCCATTTCGTAACACAGGGTGTCAGCATAGGACTCCACGGAAAGACAATGACAATGAGCCTTGCGGCTTAGTGCATCCGCAACTACATTAGCCTTCCCGGGGTGATAATGCACACTAAGGTCATAGTCCTTTGCTAACTCCAACCATCTTCGCTGTCTCATGTTCAGATGTGCCTGAGTGAAGACATATTTGAGGCTCTTGTGGTCTGTGTATATGTTGCATGGAACACCCATCAAATAGTGTCTCCACATCTTGAGAGCATGAATAACCGCTGCTAACTCAAGATCATGCGTGGGGTAGTTTTGCTCATGAGGCCGAAGTGCTCGAGAAGCATAAGCAATGACTCGGTTCTCTTGCATGAGAACACAACCAAGACCGGTGCCTGATGCATCGCAATAGACATCATAGGGCTTGGTGCAATCGGGCTAAGCCAAAACTGGGGCGGAAGTTAAATGTCTTCGCAAGGTGTGGAAAGCTTCATCACATTTTTCATTCCACTCAAATTTGACTCCCTTCTTTAAGAGTTCGGTCATGGGCTTCGCAATCCGAGAGAAGTCAGGTATAAAACGGCGATAATAACCGGCTAAACCCAGAAAACTCCGAATCTCGTGGACAGAGGTAGGTGGTTGCCAATCTAGCACCTCCATCACCTTGGTTGGATCCACGGATATACCATCCTTGGAAACCGTGTGACCTAAAAACTTCACGCTCTCTAACCAGAATTCACACTTGGAGAACTTGGCGTAGAGCTGGTGATCTCTCAGCCTTTGAAGAACAATGCGAAGGTGCTCAGCATGCTCTTCCTCATTCTTAGAATATATAAGAATGTCGTCAATGAAAACCACCACAAACTTGTCTAGTTCAGACATGAAGACCGAATTCATGAGGTACATGAAGTAGGCTGGGGCATTGGTGAGTCCAAAAGACATAACCAAAAATTCATAAAGTCCATATCGTGTGGAAAAGGCAGTCTTTGGAATGTCACAAGGCCTGATCTTAATTTGGTGATAGCCAGAGCGAAGGTCAATCTTGGAGAACACTCTGGCGCCAGCTAGTTGGTCAAACAAGATGTCAATACGGGGGAGTGGGTACTTGTTCTTAATTGTTACCGCATTGAGGGGCCGGTAATCAATACACAACCTCAAGGAATGGTCCTTCTTCTTCACAAAGATAGCGGGACATCCCCAAGGCGATACACTTGGACGAATGAAACCTTTATCTAGCAATTCTTGGAGTTGAATTTTTAATTCAGCCAATTCATTGGGTGGCATTCTATACGGTCTCTTTGATATAGGTGCTGTGCCAGGTTGTAGGTCAATGACAAATTCAATGTCCCTATCCGGCGGCATCCCAGGTAAGTCATCCGGAAATACATCGGCATACTCACATACCACCGGAATGTCCTTTAGTTGGGTTTCTACCATTGCATAAGCACACGCATTGGCGCAAGTCCGTTGTGGCAGATATAGCACACTAGGGCCATGCGTAGGCGAGTTTATTTCAACAACTCGTTCCACAACATCTAGCACAACCTTATGTTGAGTCATCCAATTGGCTCCTAACACAATGTCGATTCCTTCCATACCAAGTAGAATTAAATCAGTAGGAAATGTTTTGCTTCCCAGCCTGATTGGGACCTTTCGGGTGACTTGGTTGGATGCAATTTTACCTCCCGCAGTTGATATCACATACGATGATTTGGTATGGTAAGATTTTAATCCGCATTTCACATGAAATCTTGTGCTTATAAAACTATGTGTTGCCCCAGAATCAAACAATATCACAGCAGGTTGAGTGCAGATAGGGAAAGTACCAGTCATGTCTGGGGCTCCCTCGGGTAGGTCGGCCAAAGTGGTGTAGTTTAGCCGTCCTTGGCGAACCTGCACACGCTGCTGCTGCTTGCCCTTGCCTTGCTGATTTCCCGGGCGCTGGTTTTGCTGCTTGTTCTGCGGGCAATCCTTGATAAAGTGATCTTTACTTCCACACTTGAAACACTGATAGCCGGCTCCAGGGCGAGCTGGCTGCTGTGCATTTTGCCTTAGTGCTTGCTGCTGCTGCGGCGGTGGAGGGAAACGGGGCGCGTTAGGCTGTGGCGGCCTAGCAACCCATCCACCTCCGTGAGGTGCCCTGGACTGTCCCTGCGGTGCAGCCGGGGGAACCAAGCGGAACCTCCGTGGCTGCGCGCTCGACGGTCCAGCGGGAGTCTTCCTCTTCTTCCCCGCCTTGTGCACCATATTGGCGTCTTCCTGGGCGATGGCAAGGTTCACGAGATCGCCGTACATGGCAGCACGGGTGGTGGCCAACTGGGCTTTCAACTTGGTGTTCAGGCCACGTCGGAACCTCTCCAGCTTCTTCTCGTCTGAGTCAACGTGATGACCCGCGTATGGGCACAGACCATTGAAGGCCTGGGCGTACTGCAGCACTGTGCGGGTACCCTGGGTCAGCGCCAAAAATTCATTCAGCTTTCGCTCTACCAGACCGGCCGGAATGTGATGAGCCTTGAATGCAGCCTTGAACTCATCCCATTCAACCACATGACCCTCCTGCTGCAGGGCCAGGTAGTTCTCCCACCAAAGGAGAGCTGGGCCGCGGAGCTGCTGCGCCGCGAACACGACCTTGCGGTTGGAGGTGCAAGGCGTCGCCAGGATGGTGAACTTGGACTCGATGGCTCGAATCCAGGTGTCGGCCTCCAAGGGCTCATCAGCTCGAGAGAAAATCGACGGGTGCGTTGCCAGGAAATCCTCATATCTGGCCACCTGAGGCTGAGGGGCCCGTTGACCTCCCTGCTGAAGCATCTGCTGCTGCATCATCTGCTGCTGATGCTGCAAGTTCCGGAGAATCTCCGTTTGCGTGGCATACAGCTGCTGCCACGTTGGAGGTTGCTGCGGAGGAGGAGGTGGCGGTGGCTGTTGCTGCCCCTCTAGCCCCTGCTGGTTAGCGTTGGAGCCACTAGCGTCGTGACCGCTGCGGGTGATTGCCATCTGCAGTAGGTACTTGTATTAGCCACATTTCATAAGCTTGCATATTGAATGACAAGATAGAACGTGACAATATATTGAAGTGTACTGCGCAGAATGACACATCAGCACGCAGTTCGGAAGAAAAATCATATCTCCCAACAGGAAACAAGTCAAATGCTCCCATACGGTCAGTCGCTCGAAAATTTTATGCTCTACAACTTCCATGTTGGGCTCGGATTCAAATTCAGACTGGAACTAAGCCGAAAAATTCAATCTTTAGCTCTCTGCGTTTGCTGTTTTTCAGCAGGCCGAGCTGTAGTGTTTTGGTTGCCATTTTTATTCTGTTTAACCAATGGGGTTGCAATTTGGTGATCATTTTGTTTGACAAATTCCAAACAACTTTGTAGTTCACATCGCAGCCCAGAAATGAATGGAAAACCCATCAATAATTAAAACAAGGCTAGCTGCGGATTGTTTTCAACACAGCTAAAACAACTTCAACAAGTTTGATCACACATCCACACCTTTAAATTACATTGCCGCCAAAAGATAAAGGAGCTCATCTCCATCTAACCTATTACAACATGAAGCCAAAATCTAGGCCTAGCGGAGGAGTAAACTTGCTACTACCACATCTAAAAATCATCTAGGTTGTTAGCGGTAGCCTCGCTGCCCATAGGTGAAGGTGGAGCTGGAAGGGGCGGCATGTCATCCTCGGTGTCCATGTCGGAATCGGGGGCCTCTCCTTCACCATCCACATCCCCTCCTTGTTGGTCAAGAAGGTGCTGAGCGTCGTGGGCGGCTAGCATAGCATTGGCATGCTCCAAGGTACCGTGTACCTCCTCAAGTTCTTCCCTTGTTTGTGCTAACTCATTTTGGGTGTTGTTGTGCGTAATGTGGAGGTCATTCAATTGCCTCTCCAAGTCAGCAATCATGGCATCTCTAGTGGTCACCTCAATGGACAAGGAGGTCCTCTCAACCCCTATGTCACGGGCACGAGCGGACATGTCCATAGCAATGTTGAGCATCTCGCTCTGCGACCGTCCAAGTAGTGCCTGCAAACGGTGATACGCCCGTATCCACCTCATCATCAAGGCGGCTGCTGCGACGGGGTTCTCCGCCATCCTCAGAGGGGAACTAAGGTAACGTCTCATCCAGTGGGGATCATCCGGCTGAGTCGGTGGGAATAAACCCAGTAACTGGTGCTCAACCAACTCTTGGTTCTGAGCCACAAAAGAGCTAATGCCATTCAAGGCAGCTAGCTCACACGTCGTCTCCATGTGGTGCCCGTGAACTTCCACCGTCCAGGTGGGGAGCTAGGACACGGCGGGTGGCGATATACCACCAAACGCACACGGGAACGAGTCACACCGCGGTCTCGGATGATAGTCCTCTCATACTGTGGCGGTGTAGGGTAGCCAAGCGCCTGTAAAACCGACCACAAGATGCTAGGGAAGCCTTCCCATCCCAAGCAATCAGAGAAGGACACGTCGTTGGGGTAGCTGGCCAGGTCAGCGAGGGCGTCCATTCTGAACCAAAAAGAAAAAGGGCAAGGTGAGAACCGGTTAGCGCCAAAGGATCAAAAACAGGTTCTGGACAGTGTAGTAAAGATTGCAAAACTCAAAACCTATAGGTTCAAAATTCCCAACTTTGGCCAGGACATTGTTCAAGTAATTCCTAACAAGTTTCATGTTGGAAGTTTGAGCAGAAGCTGTCGTTAAGATGGTGTAAAAATTCAATGTTTATCTCACTGTTCCCAGAATTTCCAGCAGACAGGGGGTTACCATTTTTAGCATAACTCCAGTTTTACTGAACCATTTTCGTTGAAATTTCTCCAGCATATACTTCATAATATTTATGACAACTTTTATGTTGAACACTTTTTCATTTGACAACGTTTCAGTTTCGAATTAAGGGTGCAAACAGATTGTTCTCAGCAGGATTTTTTTTTTTGGGTTGTGATTTCAATTTCTTTGACGGCGGTTCGATTTGGTCATGTGTTAAAATTCGATATTAATTCAGCGAGATGCAATGCATGAACGGCCTATTCGTTCTCACCAACACACATGCCAATAAACTTTTGGCTTACGAAGTTAGTGCCGGTGGCTAGGCAATATCCGTCTCTCCCTATATTTTCTAGCCGAACTTTTCTAACCGTTCAACATACGGAATCGCGGTTAGTGTACCTGCAGAAAAATTCCATTCCAGAACATATAATCAACCTTTCGTGCCAGCACTCACGAAAGTGTCTCCATTCATTACCACCCACTATAGAGGTGGCACCCGAACGTTTAACATTGAACGGGCAATGTTCATATGTCACCAAGGCAACATATTGACAGTTTCATACGCTATTGAAATAGCGTATTGACTTTGTGCCGCCATCATATTTGCATATGATGCCGTGGTACGCTACAGCAATCGCCGTACCTTGCGCCCACCATGCTATTCTAGTTTCATACGCCGTTACAGCGTATTGACTATGTGCCGCCACTATATTTTCATATAGTGCCGTGGTACGTTACAGCAATCGCCGTACCTTGCGCCCACCATTACGTAAAGTAAATGACAGAATGAAATGTGCTGGAAGTCAGTATAATATACTATTTGCCACCTATCATATCGTGATCCCTTAACCCACATAGGCTTCACGCTCTAGGTAACATCCTTAGCGATCCTAATAATAACCTTCCATCGCGAGGCGCGTCGGAAGTACGAGTTGGCAAGTTTTATTCAAAAATTGTTTATTACAGGTCTGTTGCTCTCTCCGGTGCGCTGCTTCGGCTCTGATGCCAGCTGTGGCGGACCACTCCGAAATTATTCCAAGTTAAGTACCTCGGGACCACCAATCGAGTAGTCAGGCACTTAATCCGGAATAAGCTGGAGCGCCGTCGGATTAAACCCGATTAACCACGTTCTTTTCTCGATCGAAACAACAGCACGCCCACACGAAGGTGAGTTCCAGAGATTACAACATTCCACAAATTTAACATACATAAAGGGGAACATAGAGTTATTACAAACCGAGTTTGAAATTAAATCAGAGTTCAAGTCTTGCAGCGGAAATTAAAGTTCATTGCGGCGGAAGAATCTAACGACGATACAAATAACACCGTGCTGAAGCCTGCCACGATGCTACTCCTCCCGATCCTCGGCAGAGGACGGAACCCATTCGATGTGCCAGCCAGGGGGAACCTGGGTAGGCCAAGTCAAAGCATCGACATCCAACGGTGTACCTGTAAATTAATGCCACAAGCAAGGCTGAGTATACTAATACTCAGCAAGGCTTACCCGTCGGGTGAAATCTATATCACCGACACCTAAACAATGAGAGGCTTTTGGCTGGTGGGTTGGTTTGCCAAAAAGCAACTAAAAGTAGGTCCTTGCTTTCAAGTTTTAGCATCATATTCTAGTAAATTTAACCATTCTAGATTAGCATCCTCTCTAAGCATACAAGTGGTGCAATACAATTTAATTCATAGAACAAGTTTAACAATCTCAAAGTTCCACTTGTTACTCAATGTAGCATGGCGGTCAAGCAGTCTCATTAACCGCGAGAAGCGGACAGTTCGAACCGAATTTCTGCTACCTGGCCAGGGGAAACCCAACACACACGGATACTATGCTTGCTATAAAGGCACAAGCATTTCCCAACCTTTCCCATCGATCCACAATTCGGAACCGGGTCCATTTCCTTAGGATAAAGGTTTACTGCTTCACTCACAGTCTCACGCATATATCCACAAGTGTACGGCAGGGGAAAACAAAGTTTCCAAGGAGAGATGGCTATCGGCCTAGCTGCTTCAATCTGGTACCGGGCTTACCGACTCCCATATATCGGCATGCATGTGGTACGCTCAAAAACTTGACACACTCATCCACACATTCCGACCTTAAATCAATTATCATACACGGACGGGAGATCTACATCTATCATCCCGCCCGTCAATCCTTATGATTCCAACATAAGTAAAGACAAGCAATTCCTATGTCTCGCGAGTGACAGGAAATCACTCGACTTGTAACGGACCTAAAGCAATGCCCTGTCGATCCTTTCATACTAGTATTGCAAGTCATAGGTACTAGGAAATGTGCAGCTAAGGTATTCAATCAACTCCTTGAAACGTAAATGCACAAGCATAGGGAAATTCATAGATGCATAATTTTAAAAGTCAGGTCATGCTCCGGGGCTTGCCTTCTTGCTCAAACTGGGGGTTAGCCTCCGGGTTGGTCGATCCTGCACCGGCACCTTCCTCCGGGACTTCTTCCTCGTCTGCGGGGATGATGTGGTAGTTGCCGTCCGGGATGGCGCCTTCTACATGAGATGCATAGTTTAAGGTGGCTGCCTATTGATTCTAAGATTAAGGCCTCGAAGGCCATATTCACCTAGACATGCTTAAGCATTACTATTCTCTTCACAAAACAGGGTAGAGATGTGGGAAAAGTTTTATTTGACTTCGATGGTGATTGTGTACATATATCAAAGAATTCTATTTACTATTTCACCATGTTAGGGTGCTGTTCTGAAATTTGAGAATCTCTTTATTTTACTCTAACTAATAAACAAAAAGGTTTATTCTTTTATATAAATCAATTTCCATCTAGATTGCTTCTCATTTTTGTTTCTCCACTTCTGTCCCTCATTTTTAGCTATAAACTTTATGACAGCTACTGGAGTATAAGAGCTAGGCTCACTCCAAAATTTAGCTAATTCTGAGCTACACATAATTTATTAAAAATATAACAAGCTGCTGCCAGCAGAAATGAAATAAATTCATATAAAATTGAAAATTCATCCATTTCAGGAGATTTTCCTACCAAAGCTAGTCATAAGCATGAGGAGGGATCTGGCCAAGTGGTGGCTCAAAATAACCCTTGGACAGTCCTCAATAAATTTCTATCCAAAAACACATATTAATTTATTTGCTAGCCTAAACAGAGCAAAAATTAAGTTTTTCATTTTTAACAGGTGTGCTAACAAGTTTTTAGTCCTCTGGAGCAAAATGGTGATTTTTCACTGCACAGATTATTTTTAATGATTTCTGCACTGCATAAAGACAGGAAACACATTTTAATTCATAACTGGTGCTACAGTTCATATTATTAGGTCCCCTTGGACACAAGCTGTCCAAGGTCACTACACACAACATATCCAAAGATCAACCCAAGCGGAGCTCTGGATTTGAAATGGTGCACAACTTTCATTTTTCACAGTTTGAATTTTAATTCAGAAACGGTTCATCAAAAGCATACACATGTCTAAAGGAGATTGGAATTTACAATCTCACGAGTCCAGGGAGTATTTTTGTGTATTTTTCTGATTTTTGTACGATTTTTAACGGGATTTTACAAGATTCGGGAAAATCAAATCTAGGTTTAAGAATCTTTTTACGCAGGGAACCCTAGAACTTTCAAAACCTTTCAAACTAGTCCCTGACTTTTGCACGGAAGACCCCGGGAAAACGAAGACGGTGAACTTCGGTCCCTGGGCCCTCGCCGGAGTTGCGCCGGCCCAAACTCGCGGCGAACTAGGCTCGGAGAAGTGGGGGAAAAGCATCCTGGGCTCACCACGAGTCGGTTGGG